>OX327001.1:70548424-73048424 GCA_946800695.1 Geum urbanum
AAGTTCAACAGTGGCCTAGAAGGACTCCTCGCCGTAGCATTTTCGCCAAGTAGAGTACGCGGCACGGGTAGGACGTTGGAGGTCTGCATGAAATGTATATACCTAATTATCGAGGGTGCCAGGAATATATGGTCGAGCCGCAGTAAGAAGCCCAGTAATAGTGACCACATCCAGTAGGCTCACACTCATATTTTCATAGGGGAATACAAAGGTGTTACTGCTCGTCTCTGAGAAGCACAACGCAGAAATCATTAGAGCACGAGCGCCTCCCGAAGGAAGATTGAAACATAAATCCAAGGCATAGGTGATTCCAGCCTACACCCAGAATTCTTCATCCAAGGATTTACGATCCTTGTACCATAGAAGGTCTTCCTCCTTATTGTTGAGCCATTTGCCCAACTTGACATCAAAATCTTTACCATCCCACTGAATGGGCTCAGTGGCCTCAGCACGATCAATAAGTAGATGATGAAGAAATTCCTAACTAAGAGCAGAACAGGCCTCGGTAGTATCATCTATTGGGCCTAATATGACTTCATTGCCCTTGTTAAATATCAAACCTTCCATATAGAAAGCCCTGATCCCGATAAAGATACAGGAGCATATGGGCATAAAAGCATTCAACATACTTTTGGAAGGATTGTGGGAAGAATTTTTTGTAGCGTTTCATGGCCGAAGAAAGGAGGATCGAAATGGCGGTAGGAATTACAGAAAGTGCAAAAGTGTACAGAAGAAGCTGTTGAGAAGAGAGAGAAACACAAGTAAATGTATCAGAGTTTTCAAACATTGGGCGCAACTTTTCAAAGAGGTGCACTAAAGCACCCTAAGTGAGGTTGTTGAACCGTTGGGAACGACACGTCACAGCAAAGACCCCTTTGATTGCCTATGAGTTAATCTGGTGGTCTGGGGGGGGGGGAATGTTTAGGCCCAAAATAAACTTAAACATTTTAAAACATTTTATGGGCCAAGAAGGATACGGGCCGACCTCTGCGGCCCACGAAGGATTACTGTGAATCTGGGAAAGAATATCACATACAAGTTTGCTAAGCAAACTAGGAAGATTTACAAAAAAAAACATCCATTCTTTCCTACTTCTACTTTTTTCCTATAGCGATTGGAGAGAGAGAGCATCACAACCTATAAATAAACGAGTCTAAGAATTTTTCAAGACATCTACACACACAAAAATCTGCATACAAGCAATTCATTACTCACAATGAGTAAACAATGACAACGGCGATCAAAGGAGTCCGGTTCACCAGACAGGGCATGGAGATTTCGGCGGTTTACGAGGTCACTCAACTCAGCGATATCAAACTCGAGATCTTATTCACCCGACCGAGCGTGGAGATTTGAAGGTTCACTTTAGCTACCAAACTGATAACGACGATCAGAGGATTCTTCTTCACCCGACAGAGTGTGGAGATTCCAAGGATTCAAGAAGTCACCCTATCCAGTGTTCTCAAGCACTTTCCTTAAAAGATTGCTCTGCTTTGTACTGGCAACGTGTATAAAGTATCAATCCTTTTTGTTTCAGCGAAGAGACATAAAACCTAAGTCTTGAAATAACTTAGGCAAGTAGAACTCAACAAGCGAGGTTGGTGCTCTCCTCACGCCAATCGCTTGTAAAGAAGCAAAGACATCGCGACAAAAAACACATGAACTACATTCTGCCTTCGATAGTGGCACACTAAGCATGCACAACACGACCAAAAGAGACAGTTTGTGATCTTCTTCTTCACATCGACCTGACTGAAGAAAAATCAAGCCAAATAGATAGCATACAGGTTATGTATCCCCAGAGTATAAGAGTCTCGTAAAAAAGTGTTGTTCTAGTGGAAATGTTTGTCCCTCAAGAGTTAGGGGTACACAGTTTTTCTCCTTGGTTGCAGGATTTCTCCATTAAAGAAAAATATCCTGGTGTTATACTTTACTTATCGCTTTTACATTTCAAGTACTCGAATACTTGTGAATCGGGATAGTTCACTACTCTACTATCCTCGAGAACAGTTTTAAGCAAAAAAGTTGTCAAGGGCCTATTCACCCCCCCCCCCCCCCCCCCAAGACAATTAAGTAGTATTAAAGCGCCCATTAGCTCTTGCTTGTGAGATCCTCTAATGGCTTAGAATGGACCGTGATAGAGGCCCTACTTCCATTAATGCCCCTCATTTCTTTGATGGGACTAATTATTCGCAATGGAAGATTATGATGACTGCTTTCCTTGGTTCCCAAGATGATGGGTTGCACTATGGTCGATGATGATTGGAAACATCCAAAGAAACGGATGGAAAATGGGTCTGTTATCCTCGTTCAGAAACCTAAGTCTGAATGGGATAAAACTGATAAAACTTTGGTCAACGCTAACATTAAGGCTTTAAGCTGTCTTTTCAATGCCTTGTCTTTCAGGGAGTGCCAAAGGATTATCCACTGCCCCACTGCAAATGAAGCTTGGGATGTGCTAACCACTACTCATGAAGGTAACTCTCGTGTTAAAACTCAAAAACTTCAAAGGCTTAATTTTGAATTTGAAGGTTTGTCCATGGGTGAGAATGAATCAATTGATGACTTATATGGACGTGTTCTTAGCATTACAAATCAATGTTATAGTCTAGAAGAACCTATTGAAGCTAAGAAAACTGTTAGAAGGTTTCTTTGTGCTTTACCTCATTCATTTGATTAAAAAATGAATGTCATTGACGAATCTCATGATCTAGATACTTATTCTCTAAAAGATCTAGTTGGAAATTTGAAAACGTATGAGTCTATCAAGAGAAAACCTAGGCAAGAAAATTCAATTGCTTTGTGTTCTAGATTTTGTAGAAGTAATGATTTTTCAAATAATGGGAATCGCAAGTCAAAATATTTTCAAAATGATGATAGGTGTCTTGAGTGCAATGGTGTGGGACATAGAGATGTTTATTGTGCAAACAAGATAAATAAGTCCTACAGAGTACTCAAGGATACCTAGAGTGATAGCAATCCTGAACAATTTTCAAATCATGAAAAAGAAACAGTTGCTTTTGGTAGTTCAATTACATTAGATGAGTCTATTGAAAGTTGAAAGTTGGAACACCTAGGTTCTTTAGACCTTTCAAACGGTACATTCCCACTTGCCATCATTGTGGAAATACTTGCCATATCCGACGTTTGTGCAACAAACTTAGAAGGAGTCAGCCTTACTCTAAGAATCCTCAAATCAATGATCCACTCAAGTCTTTCCAATCCTCTCTAGAAAAATCTCTAAAAGAACTCTCTAGGATTGCTTAGAGTCTCTTGCCATCCCCAAACACAGAAATAAGACTAGAATACCAATCTGGGTAAACAAGACCAATCCTAGGACTCAGGATACCAATCCCTCTACCTCTCCCAGATGTTCTGAGGCCAAGGAAACTTCTGGAAATGATGTGGTATGCTTTCTGTAGAGGATTAGGACAGTTCCTAAGGAAGAATGAATGATTGTTGCTATGTGCAATGTTACATTAACTGCTTTATCGGCAACACGTTCAGATTCTTAGTATGTGAACAACAGATGTTCCAAACACATGACTGGCAATCATAAATATTTTTTCGTCCATGAATGATACACACCATATTGGTGACGTGTTTGGTGATGGTGCAAAAGCTGAGATTGTTGGGTGTGGGACAGTTGACATCCCTGGTCTCCCAAGCCTAAAAAATATTCTTTTGGTCAAGGGACTAGAAGTCTATTTGTTGAGTGTTAGTAAAATTGTTGGCGAACACGATACAGTGACTTTTGATCGAATCAAATGTGTTGTTCTTGATGGAAAAGGAAAGAGTTTTATGAAGGATGAAAGGACAAAGGACCATTGCTATTGTGTGTGTGCAAATAAGAAGTCCCAACCAGAAACATGCTTTCGGTCTTTGATGCATGGGAGTTCTTTGGACCTCTGGCATAGGAGGATTTACCACTTGAATCATCAAGATGTGATGAAATTATCCTCAAAAAGAGGACCTCGACGTCTGCCTAAACTTTCTAAAAAGGCAACAGGTATGTGTGGGGATTGTAAGATAGGTACGCTATCTCGATCTTTTCATCCCGTGTTAAATGCTAAACCTACTTCAAATATGCTTAAGTTACTTCATCTTGAATCAGTAGGTCCCGTAGAAATGGTAAACATGGTTATCAATGATTCCCTTGTATGATCTCACAACCACTCTTCTAGATCTATACAGGATGATTTATGCACAGAGGGTGAATCTTCTTCTCCAGCTGTAGACACTCTCATTGATGAGAAAAATCCTATCCTAGATGATGTATCCTCGGGCACAAATTCTGAAACAGAACGTGCCGGGATAAATCAAACACTTGCTATCCAGCAACCTTATCGTACTGGAAAAAGACAAGTTCGTAAGGATCATTCATCTTCTGATATGATTGGTAAGATTGCTGAACTAGTGATGACTCAGAGTAAAGCTAACAGGTTAGTAAGTAATTTTGCAAAGCCTCCTGATGATCTTCTATTTAAGAGCATTCAAAAGGTCATTGGTGTGTGCATCATTACTTGAATTTGTCCCCTATGAGTTTTTAGTTTCAGTAGAACTGTATATATGTGTCTATTATTCCACAGAAAAACAAAAAAAAATGTGTTAGTATCCTTTTTTTCATGTTTGGGATTTGAGACTCATCTGGTATCCTCAAGATTGTTTTTGAACTTGACCTAAGTGTTGTATCCATATTTCATCCATCTTGGTCTGATTTGCTACATTTTTCGCGTGCATGTATGCATCTGTGCTATAAGATCTTTGTTGTCTGTGGTTTTAATCTCTTTGGGGACTATATAGACTATACTTGTCATCAAGATAACCTTGTGGGGTGTCCCAAGTTAAGCTAGAAAACTGAGATGAGATGAGCTACTGTAGTAAGATCTTTCTGGTGGAACTGAACATATTAAATTGTCCCCTTATGGTGAATTTGTTAAAATAATTTATGAGCTAGTCTTTTGCTGGGTGCACCTTTATGGAACCAGTGAGGATCCCTGAGATGTATTATATCCTTTGACGGGTTCGAACTAGTTATCCTCTGAGTGTCCTTGTTACACATATTACCTCTTTGAGCCTCTGCTCAGGGCATAATGATAACTACTTCTCTACATGGACCTATGAGAACGATTTCTCATATGAGCTCTTGGCTAAATTAAAGTGGCAAAATGCTTTAAACTTAAATGGTTAAAGCCCAAAGGGCCTATTGTGACAAAGTCACTTAAAATGGTTGTTCTTTGGAAGTACAAAGATGTTGTGACAAAGTCACGTGGTTACTATCTCTCATCTCATTTGATGCTCCAACTTTTCCCCATGGGTCAAGCTTTTACACACACACATATTGATGTTCCAAAATCTGATTATTAGGACCATGATGATGATGTTCTATTTGCAGTCATACATTCATATGTCAAAATTGAGCCACCAAGACATGTGAAAGTTTGGTGTCACACTTTGTGAGACTATGCTTAAACTATCCTGAAATTGGGATTTGAGAACATTTATCCATCCCAAACTCTGTTTAGTCATATTTTCTATGTTTGTGTGTTTTAATATGTTATTTCTCTTCTTTTTCTTTCTTTCCTTTATGCACACTCTAAGGGGGAGTCTTCGAAATCTTGGTATACACATTGATACCTTTTAATTCCTTGATAAAGGTTGTCAAAAACTTTGTAATATGTTACTTTTTGTTAAAAGTTGATTCATGACTTGTGTATTCTCCCAATCTCCTTTGCTCTACTATGGATCAAGTTCTGATACATCAAACATGCTCAAATTCCTGCACTGTTGCATATGTTTTAAGCTTCATCTCATAATATTATGTGGAGATTGTTTATTATTCCCCATGACAGTTGTTTTTCCAACTGTTCTTGACACATGCATAGTTGTGGGTCTCACCTACATTCTTTCCACTGCATCTAACTCTCTACATGTAGTCATTTTGCCGATTATTTTGGTTGAATATGTTGTCCACTGTTGGGGATACATCTCCTTCCACCTCTCATGATTCTGAGTTCTTCATCAAAAGCAAGGCTACTATGATTGATGAGGAGTATGTTGACCACTATAATGTGTTCATTGTTGTATTTGAACAACATAAAGATTGTTGGTTGTTCTCTGGTTCCCTTTGTCATTCCTTGCCAAAAAGGAGGAGAACTAATTGTAGGGCATTTGTTGTTATGACGTTGTTTCTTCACTTGTTCTTATGAGAAATTATGCATGTTCCCTACAAAACTGAGGTGACTACTAGCTCGTAGGACTAGTACGCTTATTATAAATATGTGTTTTGATAAGGAATGCCAAATGGGGAGATTGAAGACATATTGTTGATTGGTAATCCTTATTGAAGACAAAACACACCTTGCTTGGATGATTGGTGTAACAAGTGAAGAAGATTGAAATGAAGAACTTACTGATCTCAATGGTAATCAGGTAAAAGCATGCATTTGCATATCATAATTTTTCACTGAGGATGACATCATTGTCACCTATCCCAAGTCAATATGTTCTTGTCCTAAATACTTGTATCTGTTTGAAGCTCGTTTGTATTCTTTCTATTATTTGAAAAAAGGCTTTTATTAGGACAAACTTGTTGTGATTTGGTGTCCAAGAAGATTTTCTCATAGGAGATTCTTTTCTTTGTAACACGTGACCTTGTTTCCTTGGGTGTTGAGAAAGGAAACCAGCTGGATTTTTTTATGATACACAACCCAACACTTCAGCTGGTTACCTGCTAGCCTTCTAGAAAAGAGTTTCTTACCGTTCATTAGGGCATGCTCTATTTAGAGTAAGTTGAAGAAAACTCTTTTGCCTCTCTTTGAAACTTAGTCATGTCTAAAGAAAGTTTTGGTTTGTCTTTTCTTTTTGGCATGAGCATTCACTTGCCACATCTTGCTACTTGTCAATAAACAAATGTCTGAGGTCTGTTCTAGATTATTCCTTTTGTGGCAGCTCTCTTTGCAGACTCATGAGGATAATAGTGGCCTTTGTATCCCAGTTTTGTTGGGCACATAAGAAACAACTAGGTTGTGATTCAAACTTCGAGATTTATGTTAGATATATGATTAATAAAGAGAAATGTGTTTCTCTAATCATGTAACTTGTTTTCCAAATCAACAAAACATTTCTCTTTTGATTTTTATTAATCATACTATGGGCATTGAACTTTTGTCTTCTTCTTCTTCTTCTTCTTCTTCGACTATGGCTTGACCACTTGTCACTTTCATCTCTGAAAAATAGCCAAATGCTAAAGTCCAAAGCGTGCCTCTTATGGCTAATGTGTTGCCCTTAGGTCAGTTGTCCTTGTGACCTATATAATGAATGAGACTTCATTCTTTTGAACTTAGTTGTCAAAATAGAGACTTGAGGATTTTTCTAAAAATAGTCCAGAGCTATCTTGCTCTGTCTTGTCTGGTTTTCTCTAAGCATTCCCTTTTATTGTATGTAAGCCTTAAGAGTTCATCTCAAAACAAGTCTTTCATTCAAACTCATATGCATCTTGCACACCATTGAGATTAGTATGGTAGTGCATAACCCGAGAAGCCATTCATGAAGAATCAACTTACAAATAGTTGAGTTATGAGATGAAGCTTCTGAAATTTTTTCATTTGTAAACACTTAGAGACAAGAGAGAGTGTAGCTCTATAAGACTAGTAGAGAGACTAATTAGGATAGCATACGGGTTATGTATCTCCAGAGTACATGTAAGAGTCTTGTAAATAAGTGTTGTTCATAGCGGAAAGGTTTGTCCCTCAAGAGTTAGGGATACGCAGTTTTTCTCCTTGGTTGCAGGGTTTCAGCGTTAAAGAAAAGCATCCTGGTGGTATACTTTACTTATCGTCTTTACATTTCAAGTACTCGAATATCTGTGCAGGATAGTTCACTACTCTGTTATCCTCGAGAACAGTTTTAAGCGAAAACCTTATCAAGAACCTATTCACCTTATTGGACCTTTAGATTAAAACTCAACTATTGCATGTTCAATATTGATCGAGTTCCTAATTAACTTCCTGTAGTGCATGTGACAGAATTAGTACATGGTTGCTTATGAAGTTTCTTTCTCTTTGTTGAAGGCCTCAACGCAGTTAGGATCTGGTTGCTTTGTCATGAAGCTGATCGGATCGGCAGCTCGCTTGGCCGAGACCATACCCTGGTTATCGTTAAGGTTTAGGCTTATGCGAGAGTTGGGGCTCATCTCGGTGCACTTAGGGTCGCTGCTGCTCACCGCGCTGATCTCACAAACCTCGTTTGCTCCTCCGTCCACTTCAACGTTGTAATCACCGTACTGATCCGTCAGACCCTCATAGCTTTTTGTGCCTCCACTGCCTTTGCAGTCCAACTTCACCTTTGCACCTAATCGAGCACATGCACACGTAAATATGAAAACATCGATGGAAATGACATCACGTACGTCTAATATATATATAGATATATATATATATACACATATACACACACACCTGGGATCATCGAACTGATTGTGGTAATGTTTTGGACATGGCAGTTGTCACAGTAAACCATACCCTCCACCGTGAGCTTCCCATCGCCACCGACTGTGGCGGCACTATGCCCAGGAGCTTCGGCATCTTGGCAAGGAGCAAACCTGAGGAGGGATAAGAAGCAGATAGCGGAGGCAGCAATCATGGTAGAGCTAGGTTTTGCCATTTTTAATGTTCTTGCTTATTTTTCTTTGTTTTGTCGTACGTATATCAACAGCGAAGAGGAAGACAAGATCGAGTATATATTCAGACTGATCAGAGGAAAGAGATAATCTATATTAGGGAAAACATACCCATTATTTGGGGATTCACGTTTGTGATTTTTGCTTGTTTTGACTCGTTCTTGAATCCTTAAATATCGGTTCATGTCTTATATAGAATTTAGCATGAAATACGTAAATATGATAATTCCCTTACAAAAACGTAAATATGATAATAGATAAGAAATGCTTGGTCATACAAACCTAGCTATTTTCTTATTTGATCATCCAAACCTATTTTCATAGAAGTATCTATATATCTTTGAACTCTGTTTCCTTAATTAAAATGGATCAGTTAAGCAAGAATTAATCTAAGAGAAAAAGATCTACAACGTATAATATGTGGTACGTAGCTAGGTTGCACAGGGGACTTCTATCAATATATATTAGGACAACCTTAAATAATGACCAAGCTAGCTAGGAACTGTGACATAATAAGGAGCAAAGGACCTTACGACCTTAGCTTGATGCTGATATAAGCAGAGTCCGTCATTGTATCAATATTGTCACAACTTAACCACTTTAAGGTGTTGAGTTTTACCCACAAAAAACTTCAGTACAAATAGGAATATTGTTTGTTCATTTAAATTGTATTTTATCTTGTCATATTTCAATGTAGAATTCTCCGCTTCAACATGTGGATCATGACCATGCAAGTAGAGTTTGATTAATGGCTAGTGATCTTCTGGTGATCATTGGCTGTAGATGATCGTTCTCAACTCAGTTCACCTGAGTGACCTGACTAGCCACTAGGTATATGAGCATGCACATTTATCACGTATGTGAAAATTGAAAAGTGATAAGCATCACATAAATTGATCAATTTGAGAGAAGAGCGGTCCTGGTTTAGCCGTACTCGATCTCTAATCCTTATTCTTCTTTTAATTTGGAGCTTCAGAAGATTGAGTATTCGATCTCTAGCTCTCTAGCTTTCTGCTCGTTTTCTAGCTTGCCGATAGTAGAAAATAGAAAGAATCACAATTGGAAGTTATTTTCAAGCGAAAAACAACGTTACGATTTGTACTTCTCCTTTTGCTTTATTTTTGAATTAGCTCAGAAAAACGTTGTAGCTAGATAAAGTTAATATCTTGAGAATTTCTCTACGTATATATAGCGTGGTTATCGACCAGTTACTTATCTCTCTTTTTGAATGGTTGCCAACACTTGATTTATGCATGTAGATCGATATAAACTTGATTTAAAAATGTACATAGCATTAAATAACACATTACATAAGTAGATTAGTGGATCAAATTAAGCTGGGGCTTGTATGAATAAAATCATTAATCGAAACAAGAGTAACTACATATTGTACTACTCTAAATGGTACGTAGCTCAAAAGCCTCATAAGGTTATCTAGGCCGGCGTATGAACACTAAGAAAAAAAATAAGAAAAAAAACTAACAATACTACAGCGTACATAAATCGAATTAGCTGCAGGGACATTAGATAACCCCATTTATTGAATACAACTCGAACGGAAGGTTCTTATTTCCTTATGTAAAGAGTGATTGGTAGTATCTCTTAAGCGACGTCACCATCGGGGGTGAGTCCGAGCTCCTTGAGCACCCCAGGGCACTCAGGAGCAGCTTCCTTTTTCATGAAGCCAAGAGGGTTGGCAATGCGCACCGGTCCGGCTATTCCATTGTTATTCGTGAGACTAATCCTCGCGCTGATCTGTTGGTGAGAGTCTGTGCTGATCTCGGAGCAGTCGGCTTTAGGGCTACTCACCAAGACAATCTCACAGTCCTCCTCTTCGTGGTCACTATCCACTTCAATCTTGTACCTTCCTTGGTCGTTGGTTACGGCCTCCTGGCTATATGTCACACTTTGGCTCTCGCGGTCCTTGCATTCCAACTTCACCTTTGCACCTGCAACCACCGCAAATGTTTGCTTGCATTGTAAGAAACTGAAAACTTGTAGTTGCTAGCTTGGTCAATTTTAAGTTTAGTGGTACAATTACAAACTGGTATGTACACATACCTTCGATGAGCTCACTGATTTTGGTAACGAACTGGATGCGACAGCTGTCACAAAAGACTATGCCATCAACCTGGAGCTTCTCCTGTTTGTCTCCGCCGTAAGCGTTGCCAACGAGGGACAGCAAGCAAATGGCGGAGGCAAGGATGATAGTACTAAACTTGGCCATTGTTAGATCAATGTAACACTCATGGTTCAAAATTTATTGGGAGATCAATTCAACCGGAGGATTGAGGGAATATATATTAGTGGGAGGGGGGGTTCCTATATATAAGGTTGAAGACTACGAGTATTGTGGAAGATTGGTTTGAGTTTCTGTTAGTAGTTACTTTTCTGAGGTTCCCATTTTCTTACCTTTTTTTTTTGTTCAAGACCTCGCTAAAACTATTGTCCATATTCTTACTTGTTCACATGTGGCTGAGACAATCATTTTGACTCACTCTTCTGCTCCTTAAATCTCGATATGCCTTGGAAATTGTTGTTTTGTGTGTGGCGCTAAATTAGAAACGTTGGCTAGCATTAGACCATGGCCAATTGGTATTACGTTTCCAGTTTTCCAGTAATGCAAATTGTTAAGGTCTAGGCGTTTACTAATAGCACTCCCACCATGGACGAACTTGAGTTACTTCCATACACAATGAAATAAGTGAAGATGATCGAAGAACATGGATATCAAAAAATATTGATAAAGGCTAAACCACTAGATACTCATGATTTCAGGAACCTCTTTCTGCTAGAATACTGAAGCTGAGGCCAACGGTCGGTTGTCATAGATTTAACACAGAAATGGCGAGATTTGTTTTAGGATGAGTGAATGAAGCACTTGAGCAGCAATATCTTGCTGTTGATGAGTAGTGATACCATGCCTAGACGTATAAAACAGGGCATTTGCCGAAAGAGAAGAATAAGGAGAGGAAAATAACAGGGCAGCCAAACAGCACCACATATTTAGCAGATAAAGCAAATTCCAACTATCCAAAAAAATGAAATCACATTCTAAACAAATAAAAGGATGGATATGTGGAAGAAAGCCTTTACATTAGGTCAACAACATGGAAAGAGAATTCAGGGTTGCAAATGATACTAATAGTCAGATTTAACTACAAGCCCCAATTGACACTAGAATTTCAGTTTGTAAAAATAACAGGAAGCAGCCTAAGAGTAGACCCTGCAAGTTTTCTCCATCCATAAAGTACAGATGTCCAACCCATTGTTGATGCCAAGTTACTGCCCAACGAAAAATAGGATGTCAAAAACCTGTTATTAACTATAACAGCAAAGATGCCCAGATTTGACCGAATCCAAAATAATAGGATGGTGGCTAGATAAGCAAAGAACCTACCTGTGCCTCTTCAGCTCCAGTTTTTGCAGAGCTGTCTGCCTTCTGGACTTCTTCAACTACAACAGAGTTAACAGCATGAATTATATATACCAACTTGTTCAAAAAAATTAGACAGGCAGAAAAAAGTCAATAGTGAGGGGAGTTTGGAACAAAGTACAACGCAAACTAAGATATAAGAAGCAACTTGATGTCCAATATACAACTGTCTATTGGGGTCCAACATGACTATTTCCATTAAATTCTGCAATATCTTTCTGGTTTCACGGGATGAAGTATCAATACTTACCTAATAGTACACAACCACTATCAACTCATGTTGTTACATAATTATAATGCATGAGCTCCGAAGACCATGCTCTCTCTTGCTTCAATGACAGTGTAAATTAGGCATGATAATGCATATGCTTGGTTGTTACAACTTAGTAGCCACAAATTTCCATCTTAACAATATATAACAAGTCTTACTAATTCATTCACAAGAAATAACATCATCCAGAAAACCATGATCCTCACGAAATAAGAAATGAAAGTGAAATCCAACTGGAGAGACACTTTACTCATACAAATATTCAAGACCATTCATTTATCCTTAAAAAGTTTTTTATATATATATATTACCTCCATCCTCTGGAATGTCAGAAGTCCACAATGTAAGGTTGTCCCTCAAGAGTTGCATGATCAAGGTGCTATCTTTGTACGATTCCTCACTCAAAGTATCCAACTCAGAGATAGCTTCATCAAAGGCTTGCTTTGCAAGGTGACAGGCTCTGGTACATGTTACCAAGGTACAACCAAGTAAATTTCTTTTCCTCTAATTTATCTTTTCGCCATTACATAATCTATGGAATAAACAACTGAAAGCATGAATTTTGCTAACGAATAAGTAACACACCTTTCAGGAGAGTTCAAGATTTCATAGTAAAAGACAGAGAAGTTCAAGGCCAATCCGAGTCTGATGGGATGTGTGGGAGGCAAGTCAGTCTCTGCTTTGCTAGAAGCTGCCTGAAATTATAAACATAATAGATATGTGAGTATCAACTCACTTCAACATTTGGACCATCTTGAAAATAGTTTTACGCATAGAAACACGTAACAACCATTTCAAGTGTTATCCAAACTTTCCTCGTCCTCACATATTATGAAAATATATGATAAATTGATAAATGTTGGATGCAAATCCTAATCGGGGCAAACTGCCAGAAGGAACAATACAATAAAGTGGGATCCCTCGCTCCAGAATACATTAGTAGACAGATCCCCCAGAAACAAACCCTCTGTACATGGTTGTGAAGACTTATGCATAGACTATCACGCTCCAAAATCTTAGCAATAGGCATTCATTTTCATCATAAAACTAACAGTACCAAGTTAGCAAACAAATAGCACCACGTAAACCAAAATGAACATTCTCCTCTATACCTGATATGCTTTCATCGACTGATCAGCAACCTCTTTCCTGTCATCACCCGTCTTAAACTCTGCCAAGTACCGATAGTAATCTCCTTTCCTGCATTCAAAACATAAGCAACCACTCAAAAACCCAATCCACACCAAAAACCTCCCAAAAACCAAAGCTCCAAAAACCAAACTCACATTTTGTAGAAGAACACAGTGGATTCAAAAGCCGAGCAAGACGGGATGAGATGCTCATCGATAACCCTCATGATGTCACTGCAAATAGTCGAGAGCTCAGTCTCCACCTTAGTCCTGTACTCCTTGATACGGCTGACATTCTGATCGTTCCCTTTGCTCTCCTCCTTCTGCTCAATCGACGACAGAATCCTCCACGAAGCCCTACGAGCTCCAATCACGTTCTTGTACCCGACAGACAGCAGATTCCGCTCCTCAATACTGAGCTCCACGTCAAGCTTCGCCACTTTCGTCATCGCCTCCACCATTTCTGCCACAAACCCACAACTTCAAACTCGAAAACCTAACCCTAGGCTAGCATTTGACCGCGAACAAAAAAAAAATTGCACAAAAGCTAACAAATCAAAAGACCTGGATCTAGACTGTTCCATCATAACACTGTTCTAGTTCAGATTCTCAACACAAAATCACAAACATAAAATAAAATATTTATACACAGTACAAAACCTAAATCACAGTCAATTGACTACTTTACCTTCGTCGATTTTCTCAGTAACAAAAACTTCAAGGAAAGAAAACATATAAAAATAGAGAAATGGAAAATGAGAGGTGAGAAAAGGAGAGCGAGACCGTCGTAGCGCTCAGCTTGTTCGGCGAGCTTGGCGGTGTAGACGTAGTTCTCTCTCTCAGCCATGGTCGTCGATCTCAGTCACTCTCACTCTCTCTGTGATTTTTTTCTTCTCTTTCTCACTCTCTCTATCTCTAACCTTCTTCTTCTTCTTCCACTTTATTATGAAAAAGGGAAGCTGGAAATAAACTGTTTGGTGAGGACCGGTTGAAGAGGGTCCCAGTTGCATTAAGCGGACGGGTCGGGTTCGGGGCATGTGATATATCCACGAGCGGAATGGGCACGTCGGACCCACAGTCTTGGGTCATTCGCTTATTCAGCGCGTGTAGTACGGGAAGAAAGAAGGAAAGGACTGTAGGCGAGGCAAGGAAACACGAGGCAAAGTGATGTCCTTGACCAATCACGCAAATAATATAATTGTCACAGAGGAATAATAGATAGACCAAAAATTGTAACTCTATAGAATATTTTATATATAGGTTAATACAATTTTTTACAATAAATGTCTCTATAAATCAGGGATTCTTTATATCTCTACATATACTAATCTGTATCTAATTAGGATAAAACACACATCGAAAGTTACGGAGAATAAATCTCCTTAAACACTCTCATTTGTGTTGATGGCCTAATGAATGACATGTTACTTCACTAAAAACCTCGTCAAGCAAACAAAAACTTAATGGGTAAAATAAAAGCTTGGTTTAAGAGAAAAAGAGTACAACGGATCAATTATAAACGCTACTACATGTGACGTAGACTCTCCCTAATGTCTACATATATGTAACTCCCCCTAACTGTAAAACCAGTCATGGAGTTCAGATAACCTGCGCATATCAATGTGTCTCACGTGTTTCACAAATGTAGATTTGGATAATGACTTGGTAAACAAGTCTGTAGCATTATCCACCGAACCAACCTGGTTCACATGGATAATCAATAACCGATGTTATTGCTGATTGTGGGAGTACTTTGGCGAAACGAATTAAGTATGACACCCATAATGTAACTCAACTTCATTTGTTCAATGCAAACCGCATTATCCTAAAAAAATGCAAGTCGGTGTTGTCGTAATAGATGCTAATCCATTAAACCCTCGAATATTGTGTAAAACTGTTCTAAACAAGACACATTCATCAACCGCTTCATACAAAGCTTTAATCTTTAGAATAATTCGAGGAAGTAACAACAAGGGTTTACTTTGTTGTTCTCCAAGAAATCGTTGTGTTTCCCATGGTAAACACATAACCAGTCTGTGAACCACCTTTGTGTGGGTCAAAGAGGACCCAGAATTCGACTAACACATCTACCGATGTTTCACAATAGGATTGCAGTAAAACTGCTCACACCAGGGGGGAGCTCAATGGGTCGAAATCCCCACTCGAAGGGTCAAATAAATGGTTCTGTTCGATCCAGGGTATTGGCTTCGACGGTTCGAAACCTCGACGAGTCGAAAGATCCCTTTGGGTTATTATTGTTCACTACATTCGATGGATAGAGAGATATACTCGACGGGTCGAAATGCCCAAAACTTGAATGTTGCGATTCAACCATCCATTTTTGAGATTTTCAAGTTTCTCTTTGTATTCTTTGTAAGGGAACAATAAGCCCAAGTTAGTGGTTACTTTTAAGAACCAGAAGGTGCACTATACTCAATTCTAATAACTTTGCGTTGGCACATACCGAGAGGTCAATGTCTAATTGTGTGCACCAAGCTATATTTAATCAAGCTCTAACCGCACTAAGATATGAAATCTCAGCTCCAAAAGTTCCTCACCATCATCTCTTCAGATGAAATGGATCTTTTTGGTTTCCAGACTGCAAACAACCATTGGTATATTAATAAAGTGTGCTTTGTCCATTGCCTAATTAGACATAAGCAAACTGGTGAATACGAATTCAATCAACTCGATATTCCACCTCTAAACCGAGACATAATCGAATCCTACCAATGCCTATCATCTCAAATAACTCGTTTATCTACCGAACAAGCATGGGCATAACTTTTCATTCTTGTATACCTTCCCAATCAAGTAGTCACTAAGACGTGTATACCACAACCTACCGGATTGTTTCAATCCATATAGTGAACGTCTCGATCTAATTACATGAGCACTCTGTGGTTTAGAGTTACTTAATTTGGGTAGAACCATGTCATCCGGCACTTTCACGTATATCTCTGAATTAAGATCCCCATAGAGATATACTGTAACCACATCTATAAGCTGCATACTCAATATTTTGGACACTACCAAACTGATAAGGTAGCGAAAAGTAATGATGTCCATGACCAGATAATACATCTTCTCATAATCAATACTAGGGCGTTAAGAGAATCCTTGTGCCACAAGTTATTCTCATTGTGCTTCTAAACAAAGACTCACATGTGTCTAACCGGTATACCATTCGATGGTCATATCACTACCATACTAAAAACTTGTCATTTGTAAGAGAGTCTAGTTTAGCCTAAATTGCAACTTTCCATATTGGTCAATTTGCTCTACATTAACCGTTGACAATCCGCAATAGAACAACGTTCCACTTCATTGTCGTCAATTCCTAAGTGACAGATTAAGTAAATGCATCATCAATGAACATGGAATAACTATCCATAATAACGCTAGAATTTGTTTAAATTTGTGAGATTTCTTTGTTTACTGACATCGTCATTGACTCTAAGGTGTCCCCTAGTATTTGTCAATGCAGACTTTTAGACACATTTACAGTCAGAAACAATCTCATGTGTTGATAATAAACAGTTGTGCCTTGATGACTTGCCTTTTTACTGGCGGCTCATATGTGAATTTTGATCGATGATACACCCTCACTATGGGCAGGAGAAACACTACATTGCCCAGGTGTTGCGTTAACTTACCCAATATCAAGGACTTTTAACCTTGTAGGATTTGCAGCATATATAATCGATCTCATCACTTTCATGATATCAGTAAAGAAGTCAGGCATAGAGTTTGTTACTTTCTGAAGATCGAGAATACGTTGCACTTCAATCTCATACTGAGATGTGCGGGG
This sequence comes from Geum urbanum, assembly GCA_946800695.1. Lineage (NCBI taxonomy): Eukaryota > Viridiplantae > Streptophyta > Magnoliopsida > Rosales > Rosaceae > Geum > Geum urbanum. The sequence continues at coordinate 70,565,753 of OX327001.1, forward strand.
ATCATGATGAGATATAGTGGGGACATACCACATCAATTTTTGATGTTTAGCCAGAATAAAATCATTCTTATCTCCCCCTAACGACGGGAAGTATGTCTCTTTAGGGGGATATCTTTAGATCTCCCTAAAGAGATATCCTGTCAAAGGTTCGAAATAGCGGACAATCAATGGAGAGTCATAACCAATATAAATGCATAATCATCGATGATGACCCATTTTTATACATAGTGGAAGCGTAGTAGGCACATGTACTGTGCAACCAGAGATGCGTAGATGTGAGATATCAGACTCATATCCAATTACCAACTGGTACGCACTAAATAGTTAGCAGTTTGTGGGTATCAAGCGAATAAGCATATATGCATGTAATATTGTATATCCTCAAGCAGATACCAGTAAATTAGTATGCATAACCATTGCTCTGGCCACAAGCTTTAACCGCTTGATTTGTGTTTATGTTAAACCGTTATATGAATGAACATGGGGAACCGTGATATTCAACAATAATTCCAATCAACATGCAATAATCAACAAAATATTTTGATGTAAACTCTCTTGAATTAAACCAATTTGAATGACCTTATTGGGTTTTTCGGGTGGTGAGCCCGAAGCTTAATAATATGTGTTAGGGGTTTTGAAAATGCAGTGTACCATGTGGATTGCAAAGACGTGTGACATATGCGTCGATGCATCAATCAAAATCATATATAAACAATCTGCATACTAGTTTGATTGATCCACAAATAGATTCTTGGAATCTGTGGAGGCATGAAAGTTGTGTCGACAACAAAAGACCGTCATGCATGTAGAAAACATTATAGACATAAACAAGCTTTGCAAAATGAGCAATGCGCATCAGAGATTACAACATATGAATATGGTGGGATAATGCACGACGCCACAACGATATGTTGTCGGGATTGTGTTGCATTCATCTTGGAGACCAAGCCTGAACTGAGTGGAATAATCTCAGTTCCCCCATCTAAACCAATGGTTTTAGAAATTTCCGTATTCTTCTTTGCTCTTAAGAACCGATAACTATGAGAATCTCTTAATAGCTTGATCATCAAAATGCAAAAGCTCATATGAGGCCAAGTCACACATAATAATATAAGTGACTGCATTGAATTCAATGATCCAAACTGTAGCAAGATATAAACCACTACAAATCCTCGTTAACTTTTCTAGATTGCGTCATTAGCAGCATTCTACGGAGATTTGACACAAAACTCTCTTCTATTCTCACAATATTGTTTCAAGTGAAAACCGTTGGCACAAATGTTTTCAAATTTGAGCAAGGTTTGAATGACCTTTTAGGCGCATATAACAGTCAATCTCACCATCATTTATCATTGAAACAATGTTAATCAATCTGTCTTTGAACCCAAGACATGGCGAACACTTTAAGTGAATACTCAAAAATTTCAAAGATTGTAACCCTTATAGAGTGTTGATATTGTATGATAATACCTAAACACAACTGATGTATAACAACATCTAACCGGTCGAAATGACCGTTGTATATTAAGTTTCATGGCATGATAAAAACCGATGTAAAACCACATCTGGTGTTGAAATCTAGGTTGAATTTATTTTCCAAGAAAATTGATGTAAGATACATCAAAATCACCACAAAACCGGATATAACCTTCGACGGGTTGAGTAAACCTCTCGGCAGGTCAAAGAAACCTATAATAAACTTCGATTTTCCGATACCAAATCTCGACGAGTTGAAGTAAATTTTCGACGGGTTGAAAGTTTGTCCAGGGCATACCTTCGACGGGTCGAAGGAAACCTAAAACCGATATCGATTTTCCGATATCTATTTTCGATGAGTCGAGCACAATTTTTGACGGGTCGAATGTGGACATGAATGGAAACATAAGCAATCATTTGACGAGTTGAGGGAAAACTCAACGGGTCAAAAAAAGTGTAATAACCGATCTAGAATGGATCTTTCGACAGGTTGAGAAGAATCTTGACGGGTCGAAAAATTCCTGAGAACAAAATGTCTTCTTTTTTGTGTCCCATTTATACTGTATCATTGTGTCATTATGCCAAATAAAATTGTAAACATTGAACCATACACTATATAAGTAGTGAAATAACATTCTCAACACTTTCATAAACCAAAAAATAGAGAAAATTCCATTACTCGTCAACTTTAAAAATTACATCATAGTTGTCTTATTCCAAAATCATGACTTAAAATAAAGTCTCGAACCATGACTAAACTAAGTAAAAAAAAAACCATGACTAAAACCAAGTCAAAAAATAGAGCTAAACCTAATTATATAGCAAAAACTTGAGCCTAATACATAGACTACTCAAAACACCACAGTCTTCATACTTGCTTTTGTATTGTCTGCTATTATAAGATTGACTTTATCGCAATCTTCCATCTCATCATTTTCAAATAAAGTTAGTCTCATGTGTCAAGTATTGTGTGTACTTTTTGTAGGCATTTTGAAGATCCTTGGGTGCATAACATTTTTTATGCATGTGCTTGTTAGAACCACATCTATAACAAGATGACAATAGCAAATTTGAAGCATTTCTCCCATTCTTAGAATCAGAATGATTCTTGTTGGAGTTATGGTTATTGTCTTGGTGAGTCCAAGTCAAGTTCTGACTATCTCCTCTACCACGAGCTTTGTCTCGTCCTCCTTTTCCACCAAGGTTATTGTAAGGCTCAGGACGACAATTCCTCATATCCTTACGTGTCTTCCCACCAGTGTTGTACGACTCATGGATCTTTTTAGTACCAGTTAGCCGAGCTTTATTGTGGAGAAGAATCTCGCGATACCGCTCTTTCTTGGCCAACACACTCATGAGATCACAAAAGGATCTTGGTCTTCCTTTTTCATAATCTGTGCGATATTGACTAGCAAGTGTGTCCATGAAAATAGGGAATGTGCTTAAAGACTTCTCGATCATAGCTCGATCAATTTTTACAATGTCTCAAACATTCAACTCCAAATGTAGCTTTAACATAGCTTGATTAAATGTATCAATCTTTAAATGATCCAATAACCGGATTAAATCTCATCTTTCTTGCAGTTCTCGAAGTTGTGCATTATGCACATTATTGAATCTATCTTGTAAAGTCACCCACAAAACCACGGGGTCATTATTTAGCAAATATTGTTTTTGTAGAACTGGATGCATATGTCACCTCAAAAACATGAGGGCTTGAGCTTTGCAAGCTGAAGTTAGTGGCTCATTACCAAGTGGTGGTGGTGGTTAGATTATATCTGTCAGATTCATACCAAGAAGCGCGTTCTCAACATCTGACACCCAACAATGATATTTTACTCCTTGAGGATATAGGATGTCAAATTCAGGTCGTTCCGGCTCAATTGATGTCATCTACAAGAGAGACAAGAGATGTAATTAGCTTACCAATCGAAAAACTATGATCGCTAATATAAAGTTTAAGGAATAAGAACGTGATCAATGATGTTTTGTCACAAAAATTGATTATCAATAAACGGTGGCTCAAAACCATACCCAGACACATACTGTGATGAACCATCACATAGAATCGATTTCCATTTCTTTTCTTTTCTAAACCGTGACTCCCCCAGGACCGTCACTCATACTCTATGGATAAAAGTCCATAAGAACTAGGGCATAGTTATGCAATAATCACAATATCACAATCCTAAGATCTAGGGTTTTGCAGGAAGTAAGTTTTATTCCTATATTTATAGATTGACGGTTTAGAAAGGTTTACCTCGAGGGTGTTATGCTCGGTATGAAAATTTTGTTGTGAAAGAAGTTTAAAGAAAGGAAACACGTCCACGAAACTTCCAGCAGAAGGAGGATTCCTTCTTCTTTTCGGGCAGACTAACCTTTGTTCACTCAATCGACCATAACTTTCTCTAGACACATCCGAATTTATATTTTAAGGATGTTCTGGAAACTAGACATTTGGGAATTTTCATGCATATGAAGATCTATCTCTGGTTCGTCCTGAGTTTCTCGCAATCATTTGTCGAATTTGGCTGCTCTGGATAGGCTCAATGTTGGCCAAAAAATTAGAGATTCCGGGAAAAGGAGACACTGATTGGTGGAGATCGGCGATGAAGGAGGAGCTTCCGGCGGTGGGAGTTTAATATTTTGGGGTTAGGATTCTGGCTGTCAACTTAGAGTGTACTGATAACGTGTTATAGAAGAATAATAGATGGATTGAAAATTGTAACTCTTTCATTGATAGGATGCCTTATATATAGACTGATATAATCTGTTACAATAATTGTCTCTATAAATCAGGAATTTTCTGTATCTCTATCTATATTAATCTGTATCTAATTAAGACAAGACACACCGAAAGTTACGAAAAATAAATCTCCTTAAACAATCATTTCTTTTTTCTTTTTCATTTAATTTATTTTAGGCAAAACATCTCCATCTTAATTACTATGTCTCGTTGTCTCGTTATGTTGATGATGATCAAGGAGGAGGAGGAGAAAGCGTTTAGACGTGATCTCTCAGCACGGATTAGTCTCTAAGGGTAAGACATAGTGTAGCATTTGATCCATGTGTAGGATCATAGCTTTTGCTAAAACAATTGCTATTTGGTCACATAGATGCAAAACATTGGGAAATGGAAACTAGAAAGGAGCATTTTCCTGGCTGTACATGTCTAGACTGTTTGACATATACATCCTTCCATTTTCTAGCCCAAAATTATACATTTCATTGATTTGTTTTGATAAAAGAACAAGCAGCACTACTCCATGAGTACTAAAATCAGCTGGTATGAGTCTCCCAGATCTTTTCATTACCTGTACCTTATAACCCGTTTATACTTCAACTTCAGGAAATGGAACTGGGGGCTCTAAGATCATGGCTGTAACCCGATTATTGGTACATACTGGCGCTGATATTAAAAAGACAGACTTGAAACCTGTAACACTAATATAAGTTGTTGATCAATCTGCTATAGCTCTTGCCAACATGGCTCTCACGTCTGTTTTCATCTTCTTACGTCTTCATTTGAGTATTGAAACCTCATGCACCAGACTAATCTTTCGATAATTTCCAACAACCCAAGCTTTTAAGAGGGAACAATGATGAATGTACTGGGATGTACAACATTGACCAAGAATATGTTCCATTGATTGATATCATACTGTGAGGTTTTCTACATGTTTCAGCATCAGTTCACTTACATACAACTATAAGCTGGCGGTCAGTGTGGAAGATTCCTGTTGCTTTAGAGTATCGGTGACATGTGCAACCACTCCAGCACCAGCATTGTGAAGCCATTCATTTTTTACCTGCATTCATTTGATAAAAAAATAATATAAAAAAAGAGAGAGATGAGCCATTGAGAAAAGATTGATACAAAATAGCTTTTAAAAAAAGTACAGTACATGAATGTTGTTGTGGGCAAAGAAGGGCCAACGAGCAGAATGAAAGCTGACGTCAACTTTTTTCCATCCCAACTGTTGTAAACCTTGTATCATTTCATCTGTTTGCCATACTATGTGAATTAGTAAAGTGCCAAAAGATTGCACTCCATATATAGTCATCAAAATCTTAAAGTCAAGCTGGCACTGAATGTACTTGCCTTCAACAAGTTCATGATATTCCAGTGTGTTCTGTTGGTTGGGTTTATTTTGAGCTGCCTCCTTTGCCTTAACTGCTTCAGGAGGAAATTGGGGGCCGTCAGAAGAAACAGGGGGACAATAATCTACATCTACTACATGCTTGTAGCCAACCAAAGACCTCCGAGGGGGCTGCCAGTAAAATTCGAATATTACATTGATGCATAACATTCAAAGGTAAACTCAATATTTGAATAATCAATAGCTAAAATATATAGCTTGAGGAACATGATGGTCATGAACAAAGCACACTGCTTTTGGCAATAGATAACACATACTTACTGAAATTCTGAAAAGAAAAAAAAAACCGTCACCTTGAAAATTTCTGTCTCTCTTCTAATCGACGATGTACGCCAACCAACCATATCTGTATAATGTTAAGTAAACGGGCATAGAAAAGAGAGGTCTAATAAATTGAAAGTTATGACAGTCATTCAATTCCCTAACAAAGACAGTAGGATACGATCATATGATACATTAGCATAAAGAATCCGAGACTTGAATGACGCCAAAGCAGATCTGCAAAATGATACATATCAAAACCATAATGGAACTTTTGTCAGAGACTAACTTACTAAACTAATGTAATAATAAAAAGCTCGACTTACAGAAATTTTCCAGCTTCACAATCAGATGCCATTCTCAAAAGCAGCGGTGGTCTTTCAGGTTTACCATCAGTGAGGAATAGCTGACTACCAGTTCGACCAACAATAATAGGAGCAATTGGTGCCGCCAGCTTTTCTAAGAAAGGTACGCCTAAGAGAATTGGAAGCTGAAAAAAAAATGATCAGACAAATGTTCAAATTCTCTATTTTAATGTATAGGTTCAAGGAGTCCTAGATATAAGTGGATATAAATGGCTACCATAACAAAACATTACAGAAGCAAATAAACATGCATTTCTGTCAGTTTCTTAACATTTGACGTTTCTGTATCAGTACTATGTTTGTCCCTTCTCTCAAATGTGAAATACCTAACTCACAGTGTGAAACAACTGTAATACTGTATGATGCGAATTTTTGAATACTGTTTCGCTGTTTTGTAGCTAATTTACAGAAATGAAGAAAGAGATAACAACATGCATAAATACTTACAACATTCTCATGAAATATGCCCTTAAATTTCTTGAATGTCGGACACTTAAAAGAACTATCTTATGCATCCTTTTACAGAAAAGATAATCTATTTAGTCATCCATACTATGTACTAACGTGGTTATTTCTTCCAAGACAGGACTTTGGAAATAAGTCATACATCCTAACAGAGTGCAAAATGGGCATCTTAATGTAAATGTAGTAAACGCAGAGGAATACACACCTGGTTTTTCCCCCTCACCCCAAGATGTGGGGTTGCCAATGTGACAAAATTGATGGGCTCCAAACCGGCAATCTTTCCTCGTCTCAAAAACTGTGTAGTTTGTGCATTTACAAGAGCTGAATTAGAAATATCTTTCGGAGTGTAAAGGACAGAAATTGCATATCTCGCAAACAAGCCCCCTAGAGAATGTGCTAAAAACGAGATTCTCTTCAAGCTATCTGTCTTCTGCACAACTTGCATGACCTGTCAATACCAGATATTCCAAGGTTATGCTAGTACTATTTCTCAAAAAAAGACCACAAGTAACATCATTTACAAATAAAGAGTATATTTCTAAGGTCTGCACATAGATTTCAACACTCACTTCATCTGCCAGTCTCTTTCCAGCTCCATCAATCCCAGCGAAAGTTTTCGTGTACGTGTTACACGAACTTGCTGAAAATACATCAACAATGATGTCAAAACTCGCACATTACCAACATTGAAATTACTGTTCTTGCAACTTATCAACTCATCACATTCCAAACTAGCATAACGCCGAAAAGTAAAGAAGATCAATTTACCATAAATTAAGAAGTTTCTTCCTAAACGCTTTCGTAATTCCGCTTCCACATACGTCCAATCACTGGGGCTGCATTACTAACAAAATCAGTCATGAACTCGACATCCAAAAGACTTAAGATAGAAACATTTTCAAAGCTGAATTGAAGAAAGATTATATAATATAGACCTAGCCAAGATTCCATGAACAAGCACGAGAAGATGATCGGGCTTATTCTCTGCATTCGCAACACCTCCGGAAGAAGAAGAAGTCAAATTTCCTCGACTGGTACTCATCGCGTGAGCTCTAAATCCTCCTCTACTTCTCCAACTATTATACGCACCTGAAATTTTCAACAATCAAAATTCGACACAAATAAAAAAAAAACTGTGCAGAAATATCAAACAGAAAATTGTGAATTACCGGAAGAGAAGGATGGGTAGGAAGATGAGCAACACGAAGAAGTCGAAGGCGACGAGCCTAGAGGTGGTCCTCCGTTTCGTCGGGGATTGCTACTACTGTTGGTGAATCTGGGCGAGTAGGAACAGCGCGCGTGAATAATTGGAGATGCTGCTGCCATTTTTATATGTATTTATATATGTACAGAAGAAGAAGGATACAGATAGAGAGAGTGAGAGTGATCCGAAATTCTCGGTTGAATCAAAGCAGGAGGAGGAGAGGAGCAGTGAGGAGCAAAGTAGTCAGCATCGGCGCCATACAAATTGTTATCCTTTTTTTGTTTTTTGGTTTCTGACTCAACGACGCAAGCGGCAAGGAACCCCATTCTTTCATTTGCTTCACTCACCGGTTATTTTGTTCTCTTCCGGTCTTTCCTTACCTTTACGGTCAAACAGTCTCGATAATTCATTTGGGGAACGAGATTGTATTGTAATTGACATTTTTAATCGATAGAATGTCTTATATATAAATTGATAAGTCTTATATTTGAGTCAGGGAGGATAAGAGTAAAATTTTATAATCTTTTTTAAAAAAATAATATAATTTGTTATAATAACTGTTCATATAAAATAAGGATTTTTTATATCTCTATCTAAACTAAATCGTATATAATTAAAACAAGTCACACATCAAAAATTACAGAGAATAAATCTCCTTAAACACTTCTCTTTGTGTCGATGACCTAATGAATGATGCATAACCCGTCTCGCTAAAAACCTTACTAAGCAAACAAAAACTCACAGGGAAAAACAAAAGTTTAGTCTAAGGGGAAAATAGTACAACACATCAACTACAAAAAGCTACCACATGTGATATAGACTCCCTTTGATGTCTATGAAATGAACTCCCCTTGATCAGTAACTAAATCATGGAGTTCAAACAATCTTCGAAATAAAATATACTTAGGCGACAAAATTAATATTTTTCGTCGGCTAAGTGAAATTATTATTTTTATTTTTAATTTTATTTTAAAAATAATTTCACTTAGGCGACGAAAGTAATTATTTGAAATTTTTTTAAAAAAAATTATGAAAATTAATTTTGGATAGTTGCTTAAAAATCATAAAAAAAAATCAACTGTTAGATGTAACAATTACATTTATACAGTATTGTAGAAAAAAAATTCAACCTAATTCGGATTAGTTTAGTATTCGATCCAATGAATTTATAGTGATTAATTATCAAAAAATAGTTAAAAGATGAAAATTATCGTAAAAAATAATTCGTAAACCCGTTTATGAAGTTACAGGTGTTTGTCTTGTCGTAAAATTTAATTTATCAACTAAATATAAATTAATTTAAATTTGACATAAAAAATATATTTAAGACTAAAAACTTATTATATATCTATTAGTGTTGTTTAACTTAGGTGTTCGTATGTTTATATTCACTACACATCAATATTAACAAAATTGAATCTGGACAAAACAACCGTTGAATATATTCATCATAACATAATATGTAAGTGGATGAATTTTTATTCAAAACAAAGTTCGTTAAGGATTTGATCAACATAGTCAACCATAAAACCGAAATTTCAACAAAATAGAAAACGTTGATATGCGAATTTTCGTAACTCCGATTTTTGAACCGTTGACACTCATAATCCAAGAATTGTTTACTCTATGCCCTCGACAAAAAAAATATGTATTTTAAAATGGTATACATGGTCGTTCTTTTAGAGGCCAGATTGTGAAACTCTACTTATACGAAAAAATTAGTTGAATTTCATCGTCTAGGTAGTACTTAGACGATGAAAAATGGATTTCGTCGCCTAAGTCTCTCTGGGTTTTGGGGAAAGGCTTAAGGTTTAGGGCTAGGGATTAGGTTTAGGGTTTAGGCGACGAAATGACTAATTTCATCGTCTAAGTTCAAACTTAGACGACGACTTCTATTTTTGTCGTCTTAGATATAAACTTTAGGCGACGAATTCTGTTTTCGTCATCTAAGTAAGCTCTTAGATGACGAAAAAAAATATTTCGTCGTCTAAGATGTTAGTTAGACGACTAAAATCAGTTTCGTCCCCTAAAGTCAGCCTAGACAATGAAATTTTCTCTTAGGCGTTTCCGTCATCTAAGTGTGATTTTCTGGTAATGACCAAATCTTTGGCCATAAGTTGTAAGCGCTTGATTTGTATCTTTCTAAATTGTTCTATGAATGAGCATATGGAACCAAGATATTCAACTTCAATCCCAATCAACATGCAATAATCAACAAAAAAATTAGATTTAAACTCTCCTGCATTATCCAATCTAATAGACCTGATTGGATTGTCCAGGTAATGAGCCCGAAGCTTAATAATTAAAACTAATAGTTTAACAAATGCAACATACCATGTGGATTGCAAAGATGTGTGACCTATGCATCAATGCATCAATCAAAACCCTATATAAACAGTCCGCATACCGGTTTGATTGATCCATAAATATTTTCTTTGGAATATTTAGCAGAATGGAAGTTGTGTCTACAACAAAATACTGTCATGCATATAAACAACATTACAAACATGAACAAGTTTTACAAATCGAGCGATATGCATTAGATTTTTTCATAAAAGCATCCGGTGAGAAACACACACGGGATTATGTTGCACTCATCTTAGAGATCGAGCCTAAACCGAGTAGATTAATCTCACTCCACCCCCCCCCCCAATCTAAACCAATAGTTGTAGATATTCTCACATGCTTCTTTACCCTAAAGAACCAATGATCACGAAAATTTCTCAATATCTTGATCATCATAATGCAAAAGCTCATATGAGGCCAAGTCACACATAGTAATATAAGTGATTGCACTAGAGCAAATGATCTGAACCGTAGCAATATATAAACCACTACAAATTCTCACAAATCTCTCCAAATTGCACCGTTGGCAACATTCTATGGAGATGTGGCATAAAATTCTTTTCTATTATCACAATAATATTCCAAGTGAAAACCATTTGCACAAGTAGTTGTCAAAACTGAACAAGGTTCAATTGGCTATTAGGAGCATATAACACTCAATCTCGCCATCATATATCAACAAAACAATGTCAATCAACCGTCTTTGAACCCAAGATATGGCGAACATTTTTAAGTGAATACTTAAACAGTGCAAATGGTGTATCCCTAATAGAGTGTTGATCATAGCAACATCAAATAACCGATGTATAACAACATCTGACTGGTCAAAATGACCCTTGTAGAGCAAGTTCCATGGCATGACAAAAACCAATGTAAAACCATATCTGGTGCAAAATTTTAGGTTGGTCAAATTTTGAAATTTTTTCTGAACCTTTATTTGTCGATAAAACTAATGTAAAACCCATCAAAGACACAAATTCCGAGTGACATCTTCGATGGATCGTGAAGAACCACTTGACGGGTCGAAGAAAACCCAAAATAAATTTTGATTTTCTGAGAACTATTTTTGACAAGTCGAAGATATTTCTCGACGGGTCGAAAAGTACCAAAACCATTCCAGAGTGTGACATTCGACGGATTGGAAATCTCCAGAATCAAATCATCCTTTCTTTTGTCTCATTTTTTTGGTATTTTGGTATCATAGTGCCATAAAGCTATGTATAATTCGAACCAATAAGCAATAAGTATGAAAACAACTATTCTTAACACTTTTAAATACTGAAAAGAAGAAATTTTTATTGCTTTGCCAACAACTTACATCAAAAGATTGTTCTTATTCAAAAATTGATTGTAGTAAGTCTCTAATCATTGCTAAAAACCAAGCCAAAAATAAAACTAAACTTGATGACATAGCAAAAAACATGAGCCTAATATATAGACTACTCAAAAACCGTAGTCTCTAGACTTGTTTTTGTTTTTGTATTGTCTGCTATTATAAGATTAGTTTCACCATAATCTTTCATCTCATAGTATTTAATGAAGTTAGTCTCATGTGTCAAGTATTGTGTGTACTTTTTGTAGGCATTTTGAATATTCTTTGGTGCATGGTATTACGTACTTGTGCATGTTCTTGGTACAACCACATCTATAACAAAGTGACAAGTAAGAAGCTAAACTGGAAGAATTCCCATCATTCCTAGGAACGAAATTAGATTAATTCTTGTTGAAGTTATGAATATTGTCTTGGCGAGTCTAAGTCAAATTCTGACTTTGTCCTCCTCTATCATGACATTTGCCATATCCTCCTGTACCACCACGATTTTGATAAAGTTCTGAACAATTGTTCCTCTTATCCTTTTGTGTTTTCCTACAAATATTTTAAGTTTCATGGACATGCGTTGAACTGGCTGGCCCAACATTGCTGTTAAGATGTATCTTGTGATATCTCTCTTTCTTGGCCAGCACATTCATGAGATCACTAAAATATCTTAGTCTTCCTTGCTCATACTTTGTGCGATGTTGATTAGCAAGTGTGTACATGGAGGTAGGAAAAGTGCTTAAAGACTTCTCGGTCATAGCCTGATCAGTCTTTACAATGTCAGAAACACTCGACTCTGATTGAAGCTCTAATATAGCTTGAAAAAAAGCATTAATACTTGGATAATTCAATAACCGAATTGAATCTCATCTTTCTTGCAGTTCAGAAAGTTGTGCATTATGCACATTATTGAACTTTTCTTGTAAAGTCACCCAAAAAACTGCGGGGTCATTCTTTAGCAAATATTATTTCTTTAGAACTGGATGTATATGTCGCCTCAAAAACATGAGGGCTTGACCTTTGAGAGCTGGAGTTGGTGGCTCAATACCAAGTGGTGGAGGTGGTTGGATTGTATTAATTCATACCGAGAAGCACGTTCTCAACATCTAACACCCAACGATGGCATTCTGCTCCTTGATGATCAAGGATATCAAACTCAGGCCTTTTCGGGCCTGTTGATGTCATTTGGATGAGTGTTATGCTTGGTATGACTGTAACTATAGTTTGTCAAAAATTAGAAAAGATGCTCGTCGCGTAAGAATAACAAGTTCCACGAACCGATGAACAATGATGACGTAGGAGACCAATTTTTGATTGGTGATGGTGTCGACGGTGGTGAATTTGGTGATTTGGGGTTGTTGTTTCTTAGGATTTTGGTTGAGGACTATTAACTCAAGAGCTGTTGATAACGTGTTGAAGAAGAATCTATGATAACTGAAAACTGTAACTCTTCCATTGATAGAATATTTTATATATATGCTGATACAATATGTTACAATAACTGTTCCTATAAAAAAAAGATTCTCTATATCTCTATCTAGACTAAATCGTATCTAATTAGGACAAGACACACACCAGAAGTTACGGAGAATAAATTTTCTTAAACAATGTGAATTATATTCCCGTCATCAGTTGTGTTTAACTATTATTTGATCATTTTTGATACTATGAAAATTGGGATACAAGAGTTATTGTATGATTATTGTTACTCACATATTGATTATTAAGAGTAAGGTCGCCAACAGAGATTAATTGCCGAGTTATAGTCCAGTGATAAAGACTCATACCGTAATCTGTGAAGTCACGTGTTCAAATCTCATCATACACTAATTGTCTTCCAATCTAAAAAAACAAAGGTCGTCAACGAATTTCAACCAAATGTTACATCATTCTCGACTCCAATCATCCAACCAGTGAACAATGAAAGATCGACAAGTTGACGAGTTGATTTTAATTTGAGCGAAAGATCAGACTCGTGATATTAAATTGGAATGAGATATATTCATGTTGATATACATGTTTCCATCATAATTAAGAACATACATGTTGATAACATCAAACATTATGTTCCAGGAAGCCAATGTCAATCCTCCTTCTCAGTTTCCTGTATCTAATGGAAAACACCTTTTTGGTCTTCTCTGAAATTGAATTTTGATGGTTTTGTAAACTCCACTTCTCATGCTGCTTCCATCTTGGTAATTCATGATGCTAAAGGGTATCCAGTCCTTGCGGGGACTCGTAATTTGAGAAAATCTAATGTCTTAGTAGCAGAAGCCACGGCCTTACGGGATGGCCTTCATCACCTAAGCCTTTCAATGTCGGCTACGGATTATCCTCCCCTCTTGATTAAAAGTGACTCCAAAGTCTTGATCGTATCTCTAAACAAGAAAATTGATATGCCATGGACAATTCTTCTTACGGTCAAAGATATTTGGCGTTTGACAACTTTGTTTCCGAAAGTGAGCTTTAAGTATATTTTTTGGGAAGCAAATTTTCTTACGGACAGTTTAGCCAAAGAAGGACATCTTCGAGATTCAACTACTATTTGGTGTCGAAGTTTACCAAATGTGTCCACTACGGCTTTTAATTTTGATATTTGTATTTTAGGTTGTGTTAGTCGTTTCCTTCTGTAATCTTTCTTTGACAATCGAAAAAAAATATATTATGTATTGTTTTAACTTAAAAAATACTCGGTGATCGAGATTATAGTTAGACTTAGTTTGGTATTGAAGTGAAATTAAATATGGTGAGAAAAAATAGTGGTAAAATAAATCAATAATGAGAAAAATACAGTTAAGAAAAAGTAATCCCTTGGCTGCTTTTAATTTATGTGTTAATTGACCCAAAAATTTAGGAAAATACAGATACAAAATATTAACCAAACATGCTAGCAACCACTGTTCAAAAAAGCTTCCGCCTAGTCCACCTAGGCTCTGAAAATAGAAAAAACGCCTAAATTTAGCCCCAATCCTAGGTAGTCCTCTACTTAGTCAACACTTAGGTGGCAGCCTTGGCCGCTTAATACGTCTAGGCGGCCGCCTAATTCAAAAATGGACAAAACCTAAACATTTGAATTTTAGCTTTTAAATTAATTCGGATTGGAGATGATAACTCATAAGAATATAAGTTAGATAACTTAAAAACAATGTGTTTTGATGACATTTTCTTATTATTTTATATATTATTCATATTATATTTATACATAATATACTAAATAATTATATAATTAATTAAAAATAACAATTCACTTAGAATCTGATTAATCTTCTCCTGGGCAGCAAGATGCTAGACAATAATTCTAGTGCCACCTAACGCCTTTTTGAACATTATTAACAATATACTATTATAAGACTTATAATCTATTTTTTTCTTCCCAACACTCAATTCAACCTTAGTGACCTCGTGCATGTCTAGTAACTATACAGACTCGTCCGATGGAGGTAAGTGAATTTAGTGTTGAATATATCTTGCAACACGTACTACTCGTGATCATGACATAAACGAGAGGATCGGAACTCCACTAAAGTGAACATCAACTGATCATGAATGGTATGTGTATAAAAGGCAGAAGATCACTTAGTGGGTGAGCAGTTCAAATCAAAGTAGCAAATCAAAGTAGCGCCAAAGGGAAGGAATCATTAATGTAGTTTGTTCATTTGGGTACCTAAAGGCAGGCCATGCCAGCTGCTACATATATGTGACCAATAGACCATATAGATATGCATGTTGCACATACAGCATATCTATGCCCCACAAATTGCCTAGCAATGGGTTCCGCCTGATATGTCTACAGGCCCGGTGTTTGGTATGCTTTCTTATCACCTTCCAAATAATGACATGGGACTGATGGGAGACGAACACTACTAGTTTGGGTTTAATTTAGTCGTCATATGTGTACATATATATGTACAATTATTACGAGTTTGTAGATTATTGTCTTGGTTGTATGGCTGAGATACGCAAATTGGATGTCGTTTTTTGGGTCCATATATTCATATATTCATATTTTTGTGTTACTTTTCTCCAAATTGAGAATGTCCATTTATTCATGTTTTTTTGTGTTATTTGATCTTTTTCTAAATTGAGAATGGAGTTTGTCTCGTGTTCTCATCAAGTAAAAGATATCAATGCATGTTATAAATTAACCAACCAATACGTGCGTTTACGTACCAATCTAAAGTTCTACCCAAGTTTGACAGTCCAAGACTTGAAGTCCGGTAAGGCAATCGGAATCAAATATATACATAATGTCACTTCTCCAATATAATTGATCACATACCATGCAATGCAAGTATACAAGAAATGGAGAGACTTATTATGAGAGGCACATACGAATCACCCAAAAATTACATGCGAACAACGTGTACTGCGCGCGCATCTACAACAAAAGCTAAAGGGAAATTAACCACTAGAATCAGGAATGCTCCAACTACTATATCTATCCCAGAGTTGAATTTCATGTATGAAGTGCTCCATATGCGTCTTATGTGTTCGATCTGCGCAGGATCAAATTAAGATACTGTACAAGAGGCAAAGTACTAGTGCGATCGAATAATATCTTCACCATACGTGATACGTGCCTTCACATAATGGAACACGCATGAGGGTTGTCATCACTAAAAACAGCAGTGTCTTGCTCGTTGAACATGGTGGAGTAAGGAGGAGGCTGATAATAGCCGTGCTCCTTGCTACTGTATCCATGCTCGTAGTAATTGTAACTATACGACGAGTAACTGGGTATGGAATTGTATGTAGTGATCTTCTGTTGTTTACTGTGGTTGTCATGGTGGTGGTGGCCGTCGCGGGGCGGATGCTGCTGGTAGTACTGAACATTAAGGTTGTGGCCATACTCGGGGTTGTAAGGGTAAGGCCAAAGCTCAGCTGTTCTTCCAGTCCTCCTTACTACCTTCAAAACCTTCTCTTGATCAGCTCCCCATCCCATAACAGTCACTTTTTGCATATCCATGTCCACATCGATGTCGTCTATGCCTGCAAGTTATAATAATAGTACGTTAATTACGTACATATAATTAAACAATAACTCATTAATCTCAGCAGAAGTCAGAAGATATCATAGTCAATTAGCTAGTCACAATTGTTGGTTGTAGCTAGACTACTTAATTAATCAACAAAAACAGAAGTCCAATCCCATTTATTTGGTCTTGGTCTTTAACTAATGAATCTCGATCTTCGTCAAATTTAACTAGTTTAACTGATCCACAATTAATACTCATATATATAGTTACTCCCATTGAGGAGCATCATCACTTTGTTGGTGTATTTCAGCCATGTATAGACCGGATGTTCTACAGTACTCCGGAGTACTAAAATTCTTTAGTTTTAGAGCGTTGAATCAATTTGTTTCTCTAAAAGTGGTGACCACGAAAGTTATATAACGCTCCAAAACTAAATTTTTTTTTGTATTCCAGAGCATTTTTGTGCATAGATCCATATCAAAAGGAATAAAGGTAGGTAACTTTTAACAGATATGAATCTGAAAAGGGAAAATTATGAAAAAGAGCATTCACAAAGTGGTATACCGTCGAGCTTTTTGAGGGCTTTCTTTATCTTGCTCTCGCAACCAGGACAGTCCATGTCCACTTGCATCTCTACGATCTGCACAACAAATTTACCAGTACACAAAACAAACATCAGTCACAAGTTCCATCTGTTATAAACTCGCCCGAGCCGGCCGGCCGGCGAGCCATCTTTAGTTCTCGGCCAACGAGGAAACAATGGTATAACTTCAGCTGTAAGTAACAATAATTTGCATAAACCAGAAACGTACACTCCTTTTCATAATGCAGCTAGATAGCTAGCTTATAATTAAGTACGTACCGTCATGTTTCGGATTACGCTAACAGCTTCGGTTTGTTATGAAAACTAGTGCTTGGTGAACCTTTAGCTCTGAGAAGGAGGAACAAAATGAGACAGCTTCTCTATTTATAGGGACAGTAGTGGTACGTACGTAGCTGTTACCAGAGCAAAGGGAAGAAGATAATGAGGGGGGCAACGAGCTTTCGAAAGATAAGATAGAATATATTATTCCCCAACACGAGTAGTTGCCCCGCAAAATAAATGAAAAACTTTCCAATATTACAACCTTCGTTTTCTTCTTTCTTGCTTTGAAAGAAACAGGTTAGTTAAAAAAGTGAGATTACGATACAGAAAGTGTGCAGCAACTTCTGCGTAGTTGAAGTGAAAGGAATTAAGATATATAATGTGGTTTCAAGGACTCAACCGTGTTAGTTTCAAATGTATATGTCAAGGAAACAACAATGTGTTGTCGATCTTAGCTACTAATTAATGTAATTCTTAAGTCACTTCTATATGTACCATTTATATATGATTGGTCAAATAGGTAGTTGTAAACGTCATTGTTTGTTTAGGCTAATTGGCCACTGAGTGACGCCAGTATCTTCTCATAATCTCATCATCACTAAAAGTCTGTTAATTAATGGTCGTCATTACGTAAAAAGTCGTTAAGATGCATACATTCCAAATCATTTGAGCTAGGTTATCGCATGAGTCTATCAGTATGAAAAAAGTCTACCGACATTACTTAATATTTTTGAAAATAAACACCGTACAACTTTTGAATAGATTAGTTTTGATCTAGTGATAAATTTTATTCCTAATTTTCAAGTTTAAATATTCTCCAATTTTTTTTTTACTAAGAAGTCGTGTTTCATGTTTGTGTCATAACGCATTAGGTACATATACGTACAGTATGGATAATGCGAATGAATTTATACTATATCTAATGCATGTGCAATGTTTGTTGTTTTGGTAGAGGCACATGTGTAAACAAATTTATAATGACCATGATATATATGATAATCCTACACAACTTGAAAATGTATGGTTTTTGTTTTGTTTTTCTTGTGCACTTCAATCCATCATAACTTAATTTGTTCAAATATAACCATTTAGCTGCACCAATCTCGTGTATCAAACTGCATGAAGATCAATTTTGCCAACAAAAGAAAACCTCTATTAGTTGTGAAATTTCATTTCATTATACTGAAGGTAAATATTAGAATAGAATCATATATAGGCGGATAGGCCAGTGGTTAGACTTTATATTGATCAGTCTGTATCTTGGGCTCCTTTCCATGAAAGTGCAGAGAATATTGAATAGGCCTACTTGCTTCTTCGGTCCATGACCAGCTTTCTAGTCAAATTTGAATGTTCATAATAATAAAAAAGGGGGCATGTCAGTATATCCTGTAGAGGATGCCACGAAGATCCAAGTCCCTGGGTATGTAAGTGACACATTTTCGGAGCTGTAACGTAAGAGTGTTGTTCTGAGGGTTGATAATTTGAGATTGAATGCATAGTTATAAAATGTAGAAATTTAGCAGTGTAATTGGATACCAATTCAATAGAGCGCGACTTGGATTGATTTGACGTCTCTCACAATTCCTCAAAATTGTTCTTCATAGTAAGATTACTCTCAAGGGCTAGGTTGCATAGAAACGGATACAAGTGCGTGGAAGCGGAGCGTGAAGAAACACAAAAGTTATAAAAAAATCAATAGAATAATCTCACTTAAGAGCATCTGCAACCGAGAGAAATTTTTTAGCAAATTGGATGTCCTCTGTATGGGGCCCGCTGGAAATCAGACATCCTTGACAGGAAAAAGATGCGGCAGTGGTTGACCGAGAGGATGTCCTGGAGAACAATTGAAAATCTATCGAGAGAGAGATTGTCCGCTCTGGTGGAGCCCACGCACATGGAAGACGTCAGGACACATCATTTTTATTAATTATGGTGTGTGTTTACACGTGTCGTAGAACTATAACTTTTTTTTAACCAACCAATGACAGCCCACCATGTGGCGAGCCTGTCTGGCAACTACTTTACAACGGATATTTCGATCTGAGCCGTCTATATTAATTTGAAAATTCAATCTGATGACCTAGATTCAAATAAATCGACTATTTTATTATTATTAACGGGCAAAACTATAATTTTGCATAACAAATCCTACAAAATTGTAAAAAAATCCTTAAAATTGCAAATAACGCCTTACCATTCCTATAAATATCGTCTTCATTATATTCACATTTCACATCAATTTGTGCACAAAAAATTTATCATCTCCTTCCATGTCGTTTAGTTATTGGATGAAAAGCTACATCTCACATCTTATTGAAAATTTAGTTCAATTGTTTAGATGATAATGACACATGTCTAATTATTAGATAAAAATCTTACAAAAAAATAAAAAATAAAATATTTATAATTAATGAATAGTAATAGGAAGTCCTAATTTTTGCACCGCAAAACATGAATAACACCTTATATTTGATGAATAATAATTGCACCTCTTCAAATAGTAAGTTCTAGGCCAATAGAAATTCCTATATGGTGCATATGCTCTAACCTGGTCTATTTCATCGATGAGCCTCACTGAAAAAGTTACAACCCTAGACAGAATCATCACCAACTTGTAATGAACTTGATTAGGTAGCTAGATTTAATCGACATAGTAATTGTGATCGACTCTGCCATATGAGTGCCATCCCAAGCTCAACTCCGGCCCTCATCAGTCATCACAAAGTAATGTGTCTTAAGCGAACAGCAAAAAAAGAACCCGACAAACGCAGCAAAATGGGGTGAAGACCACAACACGGCTAGTATCTCTACTGCTTCACCACTGCCAAATAAGTCCCCTCATCAAGACATACAAATGAAGACAACGCCGGAGAAGCATAAGGGAAACTCTGGAGATTACTACAAAGCCAATACTCATTGGTTTCTTCATTCTGTTTGTCTAATGCATGAAATAACTGGGGTATAAATCAATCCATCAGCCACAAACTACCTACAACACAACTTACACTTCATAACTTACGGCTCTAAGGTAAACAAAGTTATCAGACATGGCAGAGAAGGAAGGAGGAATCGTCAAGAAGGGTCATGCAGAGGGACTCGCATTGGCAACTGCACTTCTTCAAGAGTTTGAGCTTCCCCTCGGACTCTTGCCCCTCGCTGATGTGATTGAAGTTGGTTTCGTGAGGAGCACCGGCTACATGTGGATCCTCCAGAAGAAGAAGGTCGAGCACAGCTTCAAGGTCATCAGCAAGCTGGTGAGTTACGACACCGAGGTTAAAGGATACATTGAGAAGAGGAGGATTAAGAAGCTCAAGGGAGTGAAGGCCAAGGAGCTCATGTTGTGGCCACCAGTCAGTGAGATCATTGCTGACGAGCAACCCACCGGAAAGATTCACTTCAAGAGCCTTGCTGGGATCACCAAAACTTTTCCAGTTGAGGCATTCGCTGCTGGTCAGTAATATGTACACCAGGCAAGCCAAGGTCCAGTAGGTGCCTACATTTCATCATTTTGCAGCTTGAACTTCCCATCTATGGAACCCTATTTTGTATTTTCTTTTCCCCTTCTGTTTCGTATGGCTTTGTCATGGTATGGTTTCTGATCGTGGTAATTTACTAGAAAAATAAATTTGCAATTAATGATATATATATATCAATGAAGTGGATTTGATGGCAGGTGTGATTGTAGCATGCATACACAACAATAAGTTTCTAATCAGATTGTTGCCTTCTTTCCTCGAGAGATTAAAACAGAAAGCCTATCCCAATAACTGTACCAAGGTGTACCCAGATTAGTGAAATAAAATATATGAATCAGATACTGCACAGTGTTCCACAGCATCGACCAAAATGTCAGTGTGAGTGTACATCATTACTAAAGATGATTGAAATAAATGGACAATGATCATCAACTGAATCATAATAACCAGATCAAATCACTAGTAAATTAGCCACAAAGCGGGAGCAGTTGAAGACAAAATTGCACTGCATATGCTGAAGTGTTAAAGCTTATCAAAACTTACTTGAGTAATAGGCCTTAGTAAGCAGAGGACTTGCAATACTCTGATTCTGTAATTTCAGTAGACCATCAATCTGGAGCTTATTAAGCAGATCATCCTACTCAAAAGAAAAGCAATGAGTAAAACCAGAAAACATCAGACTGATCGCGTCAAATTCTTCGTTGATAGAATGATGTCCCCTACAAGGAAAAGTATGTATTACATTGAAATTCTCATATTATGTTGAACAAACAAGTAATGAGTGACAAAACTGAACAGCATCAGACATATATATCTCTTTGATCATGCAGTTGCTGAGGCATGGAAGTATATCGCACAACCCCTCGAGTTAAATACATGTATCCAATAAGCTATTATATGACCCTTTCTCAATCTCCTCCTCTTTTACTTGATGGAGGAGGAGGGTTTCAACAATTAAATCTTCCGAATCAAGACTAAATATTCTCTTCAGTTTTCTTCCAATCTTGACATCTTCAGAATCACAAGCATCTGAATGAGCATTAGCTGGATCCATAACTTTACGAATTCGCTGTTTAGCAGCGTTTATCCTTTCTCTCCTCCTATTACGAGCCTCGAGACCCTTAACAAAAGATGGGGGCATAGGATCCAAGCCGACATCTTTCTCCAAAATATCCTTAAGAAGAAGCTTCTTGCTCAACTCCGACTTTCCATTCCACCACTGCGTGCAATCATGAGGATCAAAATACTGCCTCTCTTCCTTTTCATGAACAACTTCAAATCCCCCAAATGACTTAAAATTCTTAAACTCATCTACAGACTTTGCATAAATCATAGACAAACAGTCATGCGAGAGCTTCAACCTACCCATTTCCTGAGAATCATCTGTTAAACACTTCAGGCTCCATTGCAGAGTCATCAACATCACAATCTTTCCTCAAACACTCACTAACAACATCTCTCAAATCAATCCCAACACCGCCCTGATCAGAAACCTTCTTCCCCCTAGGCTCAGACATGGACTTCTTCTCCATATACTGAATCACAGTCGGCAGGTGCCTGATAACATTCTTAACAGTAACATCCTTCCCCCAAGGCAACACTTGTGCCGTCTTCACAAGTGCCTCTAAAAGCTTCCTATACCTCAACCTACAAGTATGAACAACAGCATTAAACTCCTTTCGCCAATTCCTGAACACTAACGCCCCCCCGCCTACTCCATTCAACTCCGCCACGAGAACCATAATCGCCATTGGCAGCGGCCTTCGCCCCGTGGTCAAGAACCACTTAATGCAACATTGTATCAAAAAAATCCCCTGCTTCCTCATTTTCTCCCTCACACTCATATCTAAACTATCATAATGTCGCCAATTCCGCAATGTCCTCTCGAGCAATATCCAATTCGGGGAAATCAGGTTTCAAATCAAGAAAATCAATTACACGCATAATCATCCTACCGAGCTCATGATCGTCACAACCAATCACCGACCCCACCTCGGCAATCGTCATGGGTTTCTTATCCTTCCTCATAACTACATAAGCACAAGCGCCGATCAAAACATTGAACCAGTTACCTTGGCCGAACTCACCTTCGGTGATCTGATCGATCATGGCCTTGATCTCGTCGGCCCTGGCCGGAGACAGGTTCAGCCGGAGCGGGACGCCGTCGACGAGCTTCCTGGCCTCGTAGACCTTGGTCTCGCGGTACTGGTAGTCGGTGTTCTGGCCGGAGGTGCCGAGGCGGACGAAGGTGCCGGTGAGGCCGCCGAAGAAGTCGACGTAGTTGTCATAGACTTGGAATTAGCCGCAGTTGGAGCAGACCGGAGGCGTCGTCGGCGGTGAAGGAGTTGGATTTGCATGATTCGCCTGGTTGCGAGAAAAGATCCTAAATTTTAGGGTTTTTGAAGGCTTCGCATATTGTCGCGGTGGCGAACGATAATGAGGTTTGGGGTTTTTTAGTACTTACTCCGTTCGGAAACCTAACCCGAATAGGAAATAGTTCTCCTCGATATAGGAAAATTCAATGTTATTTTTGGGTAAGTTAGAACATAGACGACGATCATGGTCGTACTCTACTCTCCGATCATCTCTGCGAGACAGAGAAGTCAAGTTTTCCGACCATTGGGCGATCACAAGAACAATACGATTTGCCTCTAGTCCATACATTATACCACTTTTCGTAGTTTCGAAGAATGTTGATGACTAGGTAGAAACCCGCAGGCGCGGTTTGCCAATGAAATGAAATTGCAAGTTTAAAATGTGTTGTATGAAATACAAAATGTAGATGATCATCATTATTCATTAACATTAAGATTGACTAAATAGAAAGATATAAAAGAATATTACAATACATGTAGTTTCCAGTGGAGTTTTTGTAGCACAACAAAAGACCACTTTTTCGAAAGCACAAAAACTACATTAAGATATTCTACAATGACACGATATGAAAATTTAGAAGATAAATTATATTACATTATAAATATTGAATCATAATCCATATAAAACGTAATACAATCAAAATCTTGATCAGCTCCCCACTGATTCTGTAGCCAACACACAGAAAAATCACACAATTTGCAATCATGTAGTACCCACAACAGTTATTAATTGCAAAATGATTCAACTGGACGTAGATCGTGAGAGATCCATATCGAGATATCGAAAAAGTCCCGGGAATGCACAATCAATCGGAATCCATATTTGATGGTTGTGCCATGCTTAGATAGAAGAACAAAAACAAAGACAATGGAAGAAAAATGACCATTTCCAACCTCGGAAAATGATTGTCCAGATTATTTGATGTTTGTACCATGCTTAGCATATATGATTAAGCTCCCATCGGTTATCTTTTTGCATACCTTAGATATAATCCATCGAAATTAAACCGTATAGTAAGCACGGATTTTTTATCATGAACCTCCTCCTCATCACTGTCAACATTGTCCATCTCATTCTCGAACACATGCATAACAAACGGGCTAGTCGAGGTTCTCCCATCACTCTTCCAATTCGGCATATCCCTAAACTAAATAAGCAAAACACAACACCTCAGCACATAAATTCATCCATTACTAAAATGGTAAATCTTCAACAACAACAATAAAAATTTACCGCGATTTTTCTTTGGAAAATGGCAAGGGAATCTTAGACCCACTATTAATCTTGATTTTGAGATTATTGAGCTCCGATATGAGATCCTCAAAGCTCCAATCAAGGTTGGGATCAAGTGTAATGCTGTAAGCCTTATTAGAGGAACGGAGCTCCAACTTCATAGCTCCCCTGCACACATAAATTATAATTTAGACCAAAACCCAATACAACCCACAATCTCAAATTCCATAAAGTCCAAACCTTTACCGTGTCTACCACCAAAAAATCCAAGCTTTTGCTTACTCACCAATAAAAATAAAATAAAAAATAAAGTTATGCACTCACATTGTCATTGTTGGAAACTCAAATCAATCCAATTGTTCAAGGCTGAAGAACAAAACACCGCCCTCAATCGGCAGTGGCCATAATCATGAGGAAGCTTTGACTTCGATGAAGAGCTGAGGAGAATCAATTTGAATCTGGACTGTCCAGATTATTTTATGGTTGTACCTACCTCGATTTCGGTAGAGAGGATGGTAATATCAAAGAAATTGAAAATCGCAAGAGAGATAGAAGTTGAGAGATGCAAGGAGATAGAGATACGTTGTTGTGTGAGAGGCTGAGAGATAAGGTTTGGAACTTGGGATATGTGGGAGACGCAAGGGGAGAGAGAGAGGGAGAATTAGTAGCTGCCATGCTTCGCACGCTTGGAGCACTGTTTCGCTTAAGAACAGTGAAATTAGTGTAAGTAACAGTGTTTTTGTACAAAGGACGGGAATTGTTATATAGTAAACTCGTAGTGGCCATATATACTTGTTGTCATCTTTAACCCAGTCTGTTGTGCAACACTGTTCCAACTTCTTCAGATGTGGCCACTGCTTCAAATTCACTGCAATAGTCTTTAACATCCCAATTGAAAGCAATATAAAAAACACAGCAAAAATAACAAAAATGGAAATTGAAACCCAGGATTTGATCAATTCACATGAAACAAAAAAAGCCCAGAAAAACAACTGGATCCAAGGCTACTGATCAATCAAACATAATCGAAAAAAAGAAACATACAACTGCTCAATCAAATATAATTGGAAAAAGACATACCACTTATCAATCGAACATAAATGAACTGAATTTGGAGGAAAAAAGAAATAGAAATTTAGATACCAAAAGAACAAACAGATTAGTAAACTGATACTAATCCATACCAGCTTGGTTTTGCGATCGACATTGACCTGAACTCTATCTGATTCTGTGCCTTTTTAATCCCTGAATCATGAACACCAGCCTTTGCCTACTTCAAACCGAATCCCCTGTCGGATCAAGGATTGGCTGTGGGTATAGGTGCTCATGGGTTACTGATCAATCAAAGATAATCGGAAAAAAAAAAGATCCAATTATAAGTCTGGAATATTTGCTTCAGCTACTCTTACATGTATATTTGCATACCCAATTATATATAGTAGATCAGAAACCAGAACCCACACTATATTACCGTAAACAAAATGGCGACAATCTTAGATCAAAAACCAGAACCCACACTATATCACCGTAAGCAAACAAAATGGAAGGAAATCAATGCGTAATGAACTAACCTCAATCGATTGCAAAGTCGACCGCGAGAACAAAGACCACAGAGGAGTGAGAGAGAGCTAGAGCGAGATTGAGTTAGGACCTGGATAGGACCGATGGGTGGAGAAGGGAGAAAAGATCCCCTTAATCGATGGACTTGAATCGGTGAACACTGAATGACTGCAGAAAACCGAGAGAGAGATTGTACGGGCTGAGAGGCTGAGAGCAAATGACAAAGATGACACAAAGAGAGGGGTTAGGGGAACCCTTCGCACGCCCCGCACGTAGGAAATTTTTGGACGAAAATATCCCCTTTGAACAGTAAAAGTAACAGTGAAACCCTTGCTTCACAATTGTTAGACAGTAAATATTTGCATACCCAATTATATATAGTAGATCAGAAACCAGAACCCACACTATATTACCGTAAACAAAATGGCGACAATCTTAGATCAAAAACCAGAACCCACACTATATCACCGTAAACAAACAAAATGGAAGGAAATCAATGCGTAATGAACTAACCTCAATCGATTGCAAAGTCGACCGCGAGAACAAAGACCACAGAGGAGTGAGAGAGAGCTAGAGCGAGATTGAGTTAGGACCTGGATAGGACCGATGGGTGGAGAAGGGAGAAAAGATCCCCTTAATCGATGGACTTGAATCGGTGAACACTGAATGACTGCAGAAAACCGAGAGAGAGATTGTACGGGCTGAGAGGCTGAGAGCAAATGACAAAGATGACACAAAGAGAGGGGTTAGGGGAACCCTTCGCACGCCCCGCACGTAGGAAATTTTTGGACGAAAATATCCCCTTTGAACAGTAAAAGTAACAGTGAAACCCTTGCTTCACAATTGTTAGACAGTAAATATTTGCATACCCAATTATATATAGTAGATCAGAAACCAGAACCCACACTATATTACCGTAAACAAAATGGCGACAATCTTAGATCAAAAACCAGAACCCACACTATATCACCGTAAGCAAACAAAATGGAAGGAAATCAATGCGTAATGAACTAACCTCAATCGATTGCAAAGTCGACCGCGAGAACAAAGACCACAGAGGAGTGAGAGAGAGCTAGAGCGAGATTGAGTTAGGACCTGGATAGGACCGATGGGTGGAGAAGGGAGAAAAGATCCCCTTAATCGATGGACTTGAATCGGTGAACACTGAATGACTGCAGAAAACCGAGAGAGAGATTGTACGGGCTGAGAGGCTGAGAGCAAATGACAAAGATGACACAAAGAGAGGGGTTAGGGGAACCCTTCGCACGCCCCGCACGTAGGAAATTTTTGGACGAAAATATCCCCTTTGAACAGTAAAAGTAACAGTGAAACCCTTGCTTCACAATTGTTAGACAGTAAATATTTGCATACCCAATTATATATAGTAGATCAGAAACCAGAACCCACACTATATTACCGTAAACAAAATGGCGACAATCTTAGATCAAAAACCAGAACCCACACTATATCACCGTAAGCAAACAAAATGGAAGGAAATCAATGCGTAATGAACTAACCTCAATCGATTGCAAAGTCGACCGCGAGAACAAAGACCACAGAGGAGTGAGAGAGAGCTAGAGCGAGATTGAGTTAGGACCTGGATAGGACCGATGGGTGGAGAAGGGAGAAAAGATCCCCTTAATCGATGGACTTGAATCGGTGAACACTGAATGACTGCAGAAAACCGAGAGAGAGATTGTACGGGCTGAGAGGCTGAGAGCAAATGACAAAGATGACACAAAGAGAGGGGTTAGGGGAACCCTTCGCACGCCCCGCACGTAGGAAATTTTTGGACGAAAATATCCCCTTTGAACAGTAAAAGTAACAGTGAAACCCTTGCTTCACAATTGTTAGACAGTAAATATTTGCATACCCAATTATATATAGTAGATCAGAAACCAGAACCCACACTATATTACCGTAAACAAAATGGCGACAATCTTAGATCAAAAACCAGAACCCACACTATATCACCGTAAGCAAACAAAATGGAAGGAAATCAATGCGTAATGAACTAACCTCAATCGATTGCAAAATCGACCGCGAGAACAAAGACCACAGAGGAGTGAGAGAGAGCTAGAGCGAGATTGAGTTAGGACCTGGATAGGACCGATGGGTGGAGAAGGGAGAAAAGATCCCCTTAATCGATGGACTTGAATCGGTGAACACTGAATGACTGCAGAAAACCGAGAGAGAGATTGTACGGGCTGAGAGGCTGAGAGCAAATGACAAAGATGACACAAAGAGAGGGGTTAGGGGAACCCTTCGCACGCCCCGCACGTAGGAAATTTTTGGACGAAAATATCCCCTTTGAACAGTAAAAGTAACAGTGAAACCCTTGCTTCACAATTGTTAGACAGTAAATATTTGCATACCCAATTATATATAGTAGATCAGAAACCAGAACCCACACTATATTACCGTAAACAAAATGGCGACAATCTTAGATCAAAAACCAGAACCCACACTATATCACCGTAAGCAAACAAAATGGAAGGAAATCAATGCGTAATGAACTAACCTCAATCGATTGCAAAGTCGACCGCGAGAACAAAGACCACAGAGGAGTGAGAGAGAGCTAGAGCGAGATTGAGTTAGGACCTGGATAGAACCGATGGGTGGAGAAGGGAGAAAAGATCCCCTTAATCGATGGACTTGAATCGGTGAACACTGAATGACTGCAGAAAACCGAGAGAGAGATTGTACGGGCTGAGAGGCTGAGAGCAAATGACAAAGATGACACAAAGAGAGGGGTTAGGGGAACCCTTCGCACGCCCTGCACGTAGGAAATTTTTGGACGAAAATATCCCCTTTGAACAGTAAAAGTAACAGTGAAACCCTTGCTTCACAATTGTTAGACAGTAAATTTGGCTCGGGACATGGTAATGCATTTTTATTATTCAAGGCTTGGTATTTAGAACAATTGCAGTGAATTATCAGATTCAAAATCGATACAGGAGACAGTGTGCGCATCTGTTTCCCCAAAAAGGGGGGGGGGGAATCTGACATTTTGAATGGATTAACTAGCATCCAAATCAGAAGGTATGGAATTGGTGAATAGGTCTAACAAAAATACATGTTAACGGTAGGTTAGCACCTACTCAACATGACAATTAGTATGTTTTACAATTACTAGGATGATCACCATTACAACTCAGAGCGGCCTGTGTCCACCATAGAAACATTTGGTACTGCCATAGTGGGGGATCCATGCTTCGAAAGGGCTTGGGCGTGGCATGCGATTCCACCAACATTGCATGAAAAAGAACAGAGAAGCCAACTCAAAATCATTAGGTAGCAGCCTGATACATGGTGTATACGCAAAACCAAAAAGAGCCAAGGAAGCACAACATCTATATATTACATAGGAAGCAAACTCTTTCATGCTTTATAAGTCAAAATACATCCTCGTATGTTGTAGTTCACTTCTAACAAATTAATAATCAGTGTCCTTTTCTATTACTTCCTCATCTAGACTTCTTAAAGTAAAATACTTTCAACATAATGGCCACTATGACGACCACACAGTGGAGAACATGATTACTAAGCTAGATAATAATCAAAGTGGCAAAAATATAAGCCTCAAGGTGACTGAAAAGTTTCGTCCAAGCACACATTACAGAAGAACCACAGATGTACTCTATAACTAAGTAAAAGGAGGAAATTGATAACTCTCCCATTCAAGTATATATACAACTATCTGATCTTAAAAACAAAGGAAATAACAAGGATTACAATTTATGATAATAAACTGCATTGCAATGGTTTCAGCAACAATCACAAGTAGTCCACATTGGAGAACAGTAGAGGGACATTGAAACAAGAAGTCTCTGTTATCTGTATATTTATATGTACAGTGTAGATAAAGAACTGGGAATAATTTAGATAAGGACTAATAATGGCATATATAAATGCAACAATTACACAAATAGAGGAAGTAATGTCATCTACAAATAGTAAAAGAAATAAATCCCTATTCCAGTAAACAATTATCACAAAACTTATACTATCTGTTCGAATAAATTCTACATTCAGATCAAAAAAGATCACAGAACAAGGCACAACTAAAGAAGCAGATGTAGTGAAGCAGCAACAGAATCACAGCAGGCCATATAATCAATCCAAAGATTCATTGTCTGCAATCATGAAATCACCATAACCATTTAAAGCAATTGCGCCCAAGAAGCTTCTCATAGACCTGAACCAAATACCCATCACGTTCAAAAAAGTAATCAAATCTAAACAATTCAAGAGTGAAAAGTTTTGCAGTAGAAAGGACAACAAAAAAAAAGTAAAGGGAGGAAGAAGATGATATATCAGCCATCTCAACCCAACACTTTTTCGAACAAAATTTATGAAATTTATCAGTAAAAAGAAATGTATGATGAAATCAGTAGACAGCACGGGACGAACGCAACCACCATCTGTGGATATTCATCACTACGGTTGTCTGGCCGCTACCAAATTCACAGAGCTGTGAACCAGGTGTTCTATGTAAGCACTCTAATACGTAAGAAAAATCGATCATAGAATTGCTTCTTCTAAATAAATAGCACGAGTGCATAATACTAAAAACAGTGAAAACAGCCTACTAATACTATTCACCATCTATAAGCAATTAACACATGACTCGACTCCACACAATGAATAAACGGTGGTTTAATGTTTGGAGGTCCTTTATGAGAAATCTATTCACTGATTCCCATCTAAAGCCTACATTTAACTATTTGTCCCTATTTACAGCAGGCACATATACTAACTGCCCCACCAAGAATTAGGACACGACAGACAACGCTCATAAAACAAACGGATACAACTACACAGGGACAATGAGCTTGACATGGATACCGAAATAGAACAATCGCAGAAAACACAATTAAAAAA
Organism: Geum urbanum; assembly: GCA_946800695.1. Classification (NCBI taxonomy): domain Eukaryota; kingdom Viridiplantae; phylum Streptophyta; class Magnoliopsida; order Rosales; family Rosaceae; genus Geum; species Geum urbanum. Next base: position 70,596,718 of record OX327001.1, read on the forward strand.
GGAACTTCACCACTCATGGTTGGCAATTTACAACACTACATTTAAGACACTTCTAGTACAAACACTGACACTAACCATTAGACTATCTACAAATGCAAACAAGCCAAAAGGAACAAAGGAACGAATTAGATTACCTCAGTAGTATGAGTGTCCCTGAGGTCCCTGATACATAGGTGGGCCTCTGGGCATTGGAGGAGCCTGAGGATGATGCTGCGGTGGATGAATGCCATATCGTGGACCCTCGGCATAGACTCCATGAGGCAGAGGCAACTGCTGAGGAGGAGGCAATCCATACTGAACAAAATTAGGATTATATCTAGCTTCAGGCCCACCAGGATAGCCCGGGTACTGACCCGGCTGCTGCTGCTGCGGCCTATACATGCCCGGCTGAGGTGGCGGTGCGCCAGCATTATTCCCGGAAGGTCCTTGACCGTATTTCCCCTTCTTGTTATCCACTGCCAGCTTGCAGGTCACATGATGCCCTTCGATATTCTTCATCGGCTCCATCAACGCAGCCCTGGCTCCTTCCTCGGTTTTGTACACGAAGAAAGCAAAGCCCTTTGATTTTCCGGTGACCTTATCAAACCCTAGCGGTCCTTCTTCGATTTCACCGAAAGCTGAGAACGCAGAGAGCAATCTCTCCGATGAGATGTCGAACGGGACGGTGCCGACGTATATCTTCCTGGCGGAGACGTCGCCGTCGCCGCCGCCGTTGATGGCGTTGTTGTTGTGGAACGAAGCTGAGTGTCCGGCGGCGGCGTAGTGCGTGACGGTGACTCTGCCGTCGATCTTCTTGCTCGGCTCCTTGAGAGCGATCAAGGCCTCGTCGGCGTGCTTGAAAGTGACGAAGCCGTAGCCTTTGGAATTTCCGGTGGCCTTGTCGAAGATGACGATGGCCTCGTCGAGGTCGCCGTAGGCGGAGAAGAGGGAGCGGAGGGAGTCGGAGGTGGTGTCGGCGCCGAGGCCACGGACGAAGAGCTTGCGGAGGGTGAGGTCGCGGCTGGTGACGTGGCGGAGGGAGTCGAGGACGTCGGGGTGGGAAACGACGGCGTTTTCGAGGACCTCGGCGAGTTGGTCCTTTGACATGGTTTGGAGGATTTTGCGGAAGTCTTCGGCGGCTAGGGTTGTGAATGGAGAAGCCGTCGAAACGTCGCCGTTCTCGTCCGTCTTGCGCTTCTTTGTTGATGAGTCCATGGTTTGGTTCGGTTTCGGAGGTTTGGGATTTTCTGGTGAGGACTGTGGGACTGTGAACGAAGTATCGTATAAAACCCTAGGTTAAGGTTAGGGATGGATTGCACGACACATTTATAGATGTCGTTGTTCCGATGACTTCGGATAGACTTACGTGGGCCGTTATAAGTGTAATTGGCTTATTGGCCCAACATCACGTTATGTTATATGGATATGGATACGTGTACAGAGATACGGACACGCGGAGATACGGAACACGACAAAATCTTTAAAAAAAAGAACACGGACACAATAAGAACATGGCGATTAAATGAATATAAATATAAATATTTAATATATAATAAACTAAATTTAAGTTAATTAATTAAGATTATTCTTAAATATAGCTATAAAAATCTACATCATTAAAAAAATTATACGCATTGAACCAAATATCCGAGTACGGGTTAGAATGATTTTGTTCGTGTATGAAAACTTTTAACCCTAATACAACCATATATAGAATACATTTACATTTACATCTCCAACTCAATCTCCTAGTTCTTTAATAATATGGCTCCTACAATTTTTTTTAATATATATCAATCTATATCTAGAGCGAAGCTGCACTTTAAAATTATATATTATTTTATGTGCGAAAGGTATCCCCAAGCGTTTAAGGAATGTCCTCGAGTGTCCAAATAACAAATTTTTGAGATACGTCACGTGACACTTTGGACACGGTGACCCTAAGCGTTCCTAAGTGTCAAACAAGTGACATGGGACCAAAGTAAAGTGTCGGTGTTACATAGTAGAAATGGTTTGAGTTTTTTTTATTTTTTTTATGAACCAAGATCAAAATCGTGTGAGTTAATATTACTTTGTAATTTATCAAGTAACTGCATGTAAAAAAAAAAACTACGTAAGTCTGGCTATAAACTTTGATACTCGAAGAGAGAAGATAATTTTGTACAATTGCAGAGGAACTTAATTTTCCATACAAATTTGAATTAGTCTTTCCTAGTAGTATATCATATACAAAATCTTCCATACATACAAACTAGTTTGAATTACGTTCAATAAGGCTTTCAATGAACCTCAACAACTCAGAACGCATTATGTGTTCTATAGAATTGTCAACATGCGCTATGATATTGGGAAATAAGTGATTCTCCATGATGCTATCCTGCTGCTGTTGATCTGCCTTCTTCCGCTTGTAGTACCATCCACAAATTACTCTAGCAACTGACATTACATATAAACCGCAGTCGTATAAATTTTTCTGTTGAGACATAACAGTCTCTTCTCCAAACCAAAGATCATTAGCATCATCCGTGTCGTCTTCATCATCATTGTAATTTTGCATTGTATAACACATATCCTTAAAACCAATGATCATTAGAACCATACGTACCATTAGTGTAATCATGTTGTTCATAACACATATTGCCCTTATAATATTCTTTATAGGATACAAATTTGCACATTGATGCAAGAACTTGTAGTAGGACTTGTGCCCCGTTGTAGAACTAATGTTGGTAGCCAAACTACTAGTCCGGGTAGCCATACATTTCTTGATTGCTTTATACAACTTCTTGGCTACCGAAGTATTCAAACCTCCCAAGCTGTCGTAATGCACGAATGCATTTGATCTTCTGTAATACATCAGCAAGCTCCAATGCTTTCCACCATCGTTTTGACTCATGTTTTGATTATCATTCACGGTGAATATCACAACTTGCTTTTCACTGAATCGGTTAGACTCCTCAAAGTCTCTGAAATCGGCCTCGCAGTTCTGAGAATTCGTAAGCCAAAATGAGAGTGTAGGTGAAACCAGAAGGATGTCATTGTCACAAAGAGAAGTAAGATAACTGAAGTAGAAGTGAATAATGCAGTCGTTCAAGTAATGTTGACCTCTAAGCAGATTCATGTCTCTCTTTGTGAGCACAACACCATTGTATGTCAGGAGGACCTCCTGATCCATCAGGGATATTTGATTGATACAGACACAAATTAATAACTTGAGAGAAATTGATTCATCATCATCATATAGACATGTCCTTGATTTGTTAATCCACTTCTTGTAGGATTTGGATTGTTTTTCTTTCCTTCTTTTGTAAGGATTTGGTTTCTTTGCAAGATCCAGTTTAATTTGTTGACTTGCTAATTTTTATTTCCAGTTACTTTTGTGGGAGACAGTTTTGGCCACCCGAGCAGGTGATGGATGAGCTTGAGTAGAACAATTCTGGATAAGGTTCGATGAGGCCGGATATGGGCCTGGGCTCGGACGATTATGGGCTCAATTAAAGATCGAATGATTTAGGGGTTTCTAGACGTCTCTGGGATGGTGTAGAGTCTTCTGGAATGTTCGATGAGAATGACAATCCTAAGTGAGATTGGACCTCAAGAATGTTGGGCAATCCGACCTCAGGGGACAGTTTGGTCAAACCCTGGGGAGTTGACAGAATCTATGGAGGAAAAGGAAAGATTTATACGTATCCTAGTAGGATTATGCCAAAGAGTCAGTGGTAATCATGAGAATTGATTGGCCCTGGATATGGAGATCTATTCCTTAATGGATTCATCCTATCCAAAAGAAAAGTAATCTTATTCGATATGGATTATGCTTAGACCTAACCCGATCACTATATATATACCATCTCTACATGGTCCGAAGTAACGTGATTCTGCCATATTCACTATTCGATTCTTGAGATAAGTACTGACTTGAGCGTCAGAGGGTCTAAGCATGGTACAACACCGTGCTCCAACTTGTTTTGCAGGTTCACGGAGATCTAAGCTGCAGTGGGATAAATCTGCTCTCACAAATTGGTGCTTTCATTGAGTGGAACCCTAGACTAACTCCCGTGAACGGAAGAATTATGGAAGACAACACCAACACAGGTAATCAGCACGATAAGGAAGCAACCTCGTCAGCGGGAAACAACCAGACCACTCCTGACACAGGGGCATCGAGACACGGGAATACCCTCACGCAACAGGTTCAGCCGAGGAACCTCGCAGAAGAAGGGCATGTGAGTGACGAAGACGGTTCAAACTAAGAAAATAAAGGAGCCAGGGGCTAGAGGGCTAAGGTCAATCAAGACCTCCACCGGGCCGAGTAGCGATACACAAGCTTGAGAATCGACATGGCTACGTTGTAGCAATCTACTGAGGGGGCCGTTATGAGCACGAACGAGTTGGCGGGCACTGTGGCCGCCGTCCAAACTACCCTGCTGAATTTGGTAGAACTATTAAAAAACCAGGGGTTGGTCTGCCAACGTTGAAGGTACAAGGAGTCCTAATGGCCGAGGAGGACAACCAACAGGAGGTGGTGACCGAACCCGAGACCCTAGGGGTAATAGCTCTCAGGAACATGATGGAGGAGTTTATGGAAATGTAATGTGCCCATAATGTCCGGACCAACCAAGAAACTGAGAGGCTGAGGAAGGAAGGATGTTCAAGAAGGAATCAGAAGTGGAACAGAGGGCTCAGAGGATGTCTCGGAACCCTTTAGCTCAGATTATTCAAGATGTTGAGCCTCCCAAGAAGTGGAGTCACCCCAGGTTTGATAGGTACTCGGGGGATTCAGACCCGCACTAGCATGTCAGGAACTGCCAGTTTGCCATGGCCACTAGCCAGTTGAACGACGCTTGGATGTGCAAGATGTTTCAGGCAAGCTTGAAGGACGACACCCTGCAGTGCTACGAGACGCTCCCCTCAGGTTCGATCGAGGATTGACAGAGTCTAAAAGCGGCTTTCTTCAAAAGATATGAAAGTACGCTGAAGGAACAAAAGACGTGAGCTACCTCACATCCCTCAAGATGAAGAGGGGGAAGGCCTGAGGGATTGGGTCACGAGGTTTAACAAGGAATACGCGACGGTCGACTGTAAAGATGATACCGTAGCGGCCACGGTGTTCATTAACGGACTTGACATGGATTTGGAATTAGCTAGCAAGTTGATCAAGAAAAAGACCAAGGAATTATCCACGGTCTATCATGAGGCCTTGGATTACGCCCGAGTAGAGGATATGAGGACCTACAACGCTAGGGACACTCCGATGGAAAAGACGCTTGGAGCTAGAAACAGCTCCAACTCGCAGAGAGACACGACCTACAACAATGCGAGTCAGGGGAGGAGTAGCAACAATAACAAGAGGAGGGCATCTGGGCACCAACCTGCCGCTCAGGGTGAAAAATTGTTCATTCCTCCCACAACAATTCTGATTTCGACCATACTCCACCACATCAAGAAGGAGCCTTGGCTTAAAAGGCCGGCACCAATGACGGACAAAGGTGATTCCAGACACTTTTACGCCTACCACAAGGCCAATGGGCATAAGACGGTCAATTACGAAGTCCTCAAGCGGCATTTCAGGGAGTTGGTAGAACAAGGGTATTGCTGGGAATACCTGACGGAGGACTACAAGAAAAAGCTTAAAGATTCGTTGAGGCCGCAAGGTAATGACAAGCGTCAAAAAAATAATGGGACCCTGCCACCACCACCTAAGGGCCAAGAGGAGAAGTACCAAGTGCTAAACTATATCCTCTAGGCCCCCGAGTACCTTGGGGATACCGCCTTCCCCGACTTAAATTGTATTATGGTAGAGGCAGAGGAGTTGGGGGTCACTCTTAAGGAGAGCGAGCGCGAATCAAAGCTCAAAGCTGAGGGTAGACCCACAATCTGAACAAGGAAGAACATACTCAAATTTTTGGACGCAGACCTTCCTGGGGGGAAGGATCACGACGATGCTCTGGTCGTCAACATTAGAATAGCCCATATGATAGTGGCCAGGGTACTAGTCGACAATAAAGCCACTGTGAATGTTATATTGAAGGATGCCATAGAGAGGATGGGCTTGATGGAGGCAATCAAAGAACATTGAATGACCCTCATTGGCTTTAAGGGATCAAGGGTGAGAACCCTGGGGATTATTCCCCTCCGGGTGGGCACGCCTCTTACCAACCTGACCACATAGTTCGCTGTAGTAGACGCCCCGTCCCCCTATAACGCAATCATGAGAAGGCCTTGGCTTTATCGGATGGGAGCAGTGGCATCAACCTACCACCAGGTCCTGAAGTATCCAACCCCTGAAGGTACTGTCCCCATCCAGGGGGGCAGAGTTGCAGCAAAGCTGTGCATGGTGCTAGCCACTAAGGGCATGAAAAAAGGAAGCAATGGACGAGGTTGGGGGCACGGTCGCCCCAGTCCCGCCGGTATAACAATCACAGAATAGAGGTCGAGATGTCGAGAGCGATGAGTTAGATATAGAACTCGACCCCCAGGAACTGCCTTTCAAGGAGAAGGTAGAGGATGATGTAGTGCTTGAGCCTTTCAATCGAGATTGACAAGATTGATAAGATTGGTGCACAAGGGTTGGATCGGGCCTAAGTGAAGCCGAGAGTAAGAGCCTAGTGGACTTGCTGAGGGAATATAAGGATGTGTTTGTATGGTCAGCACATGACATGTTGGGAATCGATAGACAAGTGATTGAGCACTGGCTTCACGTGAACCCTAAATTCAGGCCCGTAGCATAAAGGAAAAGAACGTTTGCGACAGAGCGTAACAGGGTAATCGAAAAGGAAGTGGAAAAGCTACTCGCAGCGGGGTTCATCAGGGAAGTCCCACACTCTGAGTGGCTCCCTAATGTGGTCCTTGTAAAGAAGAAACATGAGAAGCCAAGGGTCTGTGTCGACTTCACGGACCTTAACAAGGCATGCCCCAAAGACGGCTTCCCTCTCCCCAGGATCGAGCAGTTGGTAGACTTTACTGCAGGTCATGAGCTCCTCAGCTTCATGGATGCTTACAGTGGTTACAACCAAATCAAGATGGCAGAGGACGATGTGGCCAAAACAACATTTGTAACAGAGAAAGGAGACTATGCCTACGAGGTAATACCCTTTGGGGTTGAAAAATGTAGGGGTGACGTACCAAAAGTTGGTGTACAAGGTATTCAAACCCTTGATTGGGGATACGATGGAGGTGTACGTGCACGATATGCTGGTCAATATCAAGAGAAGGCAGGACCACATGTCCGACCTGAAGGGATGTTTCGACCTCCTACGGCAGCACAGTATGAAACTGAACCCCGAGAAGTGCACGTTCGGGGTAGGATCTGGAAAGTTCTTGGGATACCTAGTGACGCAGCAAAGAATAGAGATGAACCCGGACCAAGTCGCATCAGTTTTCAAGATGAAATCCTCATCCACGGTGAAGGAAATCGAGAGCTTGAACGAAAAGTTATTGGCCTTGAGTAGGTTCCTGTCCAAATCAACCGATAAATGTAAGTCATTCTTCGAGGCACTCAAAAGGACCAAGAGCAAGCTCTAGAAAGAAGAATGCGAGAGGGAATTCCAAGCACTTAAGAAATACCTCGTCTCTCCCCCTATTCTAAGCAAGCCCGTGCTAGGGGAAGACTTATACCTGTACTTGGCTGTTTTCGACATAGCAATGAGCGGAGTTCTTGTTCGAGAAGGTACTGGGGGCAGCTACCTGTATACTATGTGTCTAAAGCTCTCCTCAACCCAGAGACCCGCTACCCACCCCAAGATGGAAAGGCTGATACTAGCTTTGGTCATGTCGTCGCGTAAACTTTGGCTATACTTTCAAGCTTTCAAAATCATCGTCATGATTGAATACCTACTGAGAACGATCCTCCACACCCCAGACTCCTTGATCAAGGTGACTAAGTGGGCCATCGAACTAGCATAGCACGATATTAAGTACATGCCTAGAACAACGATGAAAGGACAAGCCTTGGCAGACTTCCTAGCAAAATTCACTATGCTTGAGCCAGGGGTACGGGAGAAGAGAGAGAAGGAGAAAGAGGTGCTGGGGGTAGATTATTGGACGTTGTACACAGATGGATCATCAAAAGATAAAGGAGTTGGAGCTAGATCTGGCTTGGTGTTGAAAACCCCAGACAGAACGATCATGGAACAAGCCCTAACGTTGGGATAGAAGGACACAAATAACAGAGCCGAGTACGAAGCCCTCCTGGCAGGACTAAGGCATGCAAGGGAACTGAATGTAAAGAAGCTTAGGGTGTTTTGTGACTCACAGCTGATTGCAAACTAGGTCCTAAGAGAATACACAGCTCACCATGCGTCTATGGAAGCGTATCTAAGGTTGGTTAAGGGGCTGATCGCTCAGTTTGAAGAATTTTCAATCATACAGCTCCCGAGGTATAAGAACACGTACGCGGACGCCTTGGAAAATTTAGCCTCCAGTGTTGACTACCAGCTCAGAAGAACAATCCATGTAGAGCACCTGCCTAGCCCGAGCACAGACAAGGAGGAGATCGTGACAGTAATGCCCGTCCAGCTAGGACCCTCATGGATAGATGAAATAATGAACTACATAGAAATAGGTATCCTATCAGAGGAAAGGGTGAAGGCCAGAAGGATAGTATGAAAGACAACAAGATATAACATCAGAGAAGGAAAGTTGTACAAGCAATCCTTCAGGGGACCAGACCAGTTGGTGGTACACCACCCAGGTGAGAACGATTATGCAGGAGCTTCACTCCGGAATATGTGACATGCATATTGGGGGCAGGAATCTTGTAGTATGATGCTTGACCGAAGGGTACTACTGGCCCACGATGAAGAACGATTGCATAGAGCACGCCAGTACTTGTGAAGCTTGTCAAAGGCATGCCCCTCAACCCCCCTGCACCTAGAGGAGTTACATGTGGTTTCAGTACTGTGTGCCTTCGCTCAGTGGGGGTTAGACATAATGGGAGAATTTCCAACCAGAGCTGGGGGAAGACAGAAAAAATACCTCCTTATAGCTACCGACTACCACTCCAAGTGGATCGAAGCTGAGGCCTTATCTAAGATCAGGGGAGCAGAGGTAAAGAATTTCATTTGGAAGTTTATAATATATAGGTTCGGAATCCCACAAATGATTATAGCAGACAACGGCCCTCATTTCAATTTCCAAGAGGTTAGAGATTACTGCACCAATCTCGACATCAAGATCTGATTCTCAACCCCGACGTATCCTCAGGGCAACGGACAAGCAGATGCTTTGAATAAAACGATACTACAAGGACTAATGAGGAGGCTCGATCAACTGGCGAAGGGGCAGTGGGAGTTCTAGCTCCCAAATGTACTTTGAGATTATAGAATGACCAAGAGGAAACCCACAGGGGAAACTCCCTTCGCCTTAGTTTCTGGAACAGAGGCAGTCATTCCAATCAACCATAAGGTCTCTAACCTCAAGTTGGCGGAACAGATAGAGGAGAGCAAATCAGAAAACCTGAGGCACGAGTTGGACCTGCTAGAAGAACGAAGAGAGCAAGCTCAAGTAAGGGTGGCTTCATACCAGGAGAGGATAAAATCCTATTACGATAGAAGGGTTCGACCTAGAGTTTTCCTCCCTGGAACCTTAGTGTTACGCAAGGTGTCCGAAAATACCAAGGTCCCAGGGGAAGGAAAACTGGGGGCAAACTGGGAAGAACCATATAAGATCATTGAAGAAGGCTATAACGGGTCGTACGAGCTAGAAAACCCCAGAACCGGAGCCTTGGTGGATAAATGGTGGAACGCTTTCTACCTAAAGGAGTATCGCTCAAAGCGAAGCTGAAAACCAAGGCCTGAAGGGGCATGCACTCTTCCTAACCAACTTGATCTATGTGTACGATTGTTTTGCAAACTGACGAGTCTGACGAGGCATGTGAGATACTTCCTTGCTCGATATGATTGATATATACGATATGCTCGATGTGATAGATGTTGTATGATGAGATAAGACATTATACGATATTGTACGATCATTCAATAAAAATCTCAGTAGCTATGCTTTTATAATATACGATTTATTTAAAGTACAATTCTTTGAGTACGATTCTCTGTGTTCGATTCCTTCAGTACGATTTTATGTGTTCGATCTTGGAAGTACGATCCTATGTGTTCTATAACAGCTCACAAGGATAGGGGAGCTTAAAGCCCAGGAAATGCAACGAGCTTGATCGGGGCAAATGACATTGGTTCGTAGGGAAGGACCTTCACTCTACGAGCTAATCAGTACTTCCAAAGGTAAAGCATCTTGAGGGAGGAGGGATTAGGGAATTGAGAAGGACGCCCATGGATAGACCAAACATTCGGAGTAAAACCCCGCGAGAGCTCACAATAATCTTGGGTCAGTAAAATCCTCGAGGTTAGAATGTACGTGGTAAGATTAACAAACAGCCCAGTTGTGGCTTGGACATATTCTAGAAAATTGGGCATTCTATGTCCCAAGCGTACACACTTGATGACGCCCTAGGGATAAGTCAAAGTCGATGAGAAAAGTATTGGCGGACCCCATCTCGACACTGCAGACAAGCCCCCTGGTGAGATCTGAGCTCAGTGGGCAACCTGATGTGGTCTTTGTGATAGCATCAGGTGCTCCTATGCAGGCTAAGATCCCCTGGGACGAAGGGACTTGGTCGAGGGAAGGGTCTAGAGTATGGTGGCCTTTATACAGAACGGAGTAGACATGCATACCCCCCCCCCCCATTAGGGAGGCAGTCTCAAAACTGCGAGCACCTCCCATAAGACCTTAAGGTTACTAAGGCAATCTCTTTAAGCCTCTTCCGAGAGCATTTAGTACGAGCAGGGGTCCGAGTGTCGCACTAAGGCCACAGGCACTCAGACGCAGATCTCCTAAGCCCCATAAGCAAGATTGATGGACATGGAATAAAATCACGAAATGGAAAGGTAAGAAATAGTTGAGCTTGGATGAGCTAAGTACGATAAAGCAAATTACGATAAGCCGAAACACAAGAAGTTAAAGTACGATATTAACTCTTGGCATATAAGTTTTCTGGGCTAAAGGCCCAAACCAAGATCAAAAGAAATGATGCAAGATAATGAGAGGAAAAAGAGAAACATTGTTCGAAAAGAGGGTTCTAACACCATTACATAAGCAATACCCAAAAACAGGTTGGGGGCTTCACTCAGACTAGGTTTTTGAGGCAGCAGCGGAAGAGTCATATGTGCAGATTAGCTCTGCTCGTTCTTGCTCCCAGTCCACTCGTTGGGATTGGAGCTGGAGCCCATGAGAGGTTTCCAGGGCAGCCAAACGATCTTCACACTCCCTGTGTTTAGCATCCAAAGCCTTATTGAGCTTGGAATCGACAATCTTTGTCGCTTCTCGTTATTCAGATGGGGCCCGCTCGAGCTCGGACTTTAGGGACTTGGCTTCCTCCTCATGGGAGGAGGATGCAGCCTCCAGGTCCCTTTTTCCTTGGTCAATCATGCGGCAAGCAAGGTCTTGGGCTTCCCCAAGTCCCTTCACATGATTCTCAAGCTCTTTGACCTTGTCCTTGGCCTCCCTAGCCTCAGCGTGCAGGCATCCAAAGGCTACGGTGAGGGTAGCGGAAGACTGAAATAAAGAAAAGAACGATGTATCAGATACAAAAGCAGAGATTGAGTAAAACAACATGAAAAGATGTCAGATGCACGAAGAGAAATATTACCCAGTAGAGGGAAGTCTAGGACGCTGTCATCGGATCCCCGGTCTCCAAAGATCCAAGGTCCTCGGCATCCTACTCGAGGATCATAGAAACTAGGGACGGGCAGACGATGTCAGCATGAGCCAAACCCGAGCAAAGTTAGGAGGGGATGAGCTCCCCCACACGAGGAAGCACAGTGCCCAAGCCAAGGGCCTCTATCTTCTCCTCAGTAAGATCGCGAGACGGTTGAATGATGTAGCCCTGGCCTGATTGGGACCTTTTGAAGTGGACCCTAGGGTGGTCGGGCAAGATCCTTTCAACCACCTTCTCAAAGGGACCTATACGATCAGCAGTATGGCAAATCCAATATATTTAGCAAGCACGACACATGTAGACAAGATCATAAAGGCATGCAAGATGATATGAAAGGAACGAGGTACGATTGATGGTATTGAGAGTATGAAAGAACACGAGCTTACCAAGAGAAAAGTCCTTGGGCCGGGGTACCTCCGGGTTGGTCCTCATCTTCTTGAGAGGAGGGGACGTTGGAAGAACGGTGGTAACAGCAGCAATAGTATTAGTGGTAGTAGTAGCAGTAGAGGAAACCAGATCCTGAGCCTCTTGTGACTCCACAGCCTGGGCGTTGTCCTTGACGAGCTCGAAAACTTTCACCAGCATCCACTTCCGAGGCTTAGAACCATTCCCCTGCTCGGTGAGAGCTTCAACATGTATGGGATTGGGGGTGGGGGCTCCTTTCTTGTGGACCTGGGGGGCTTGAGAGACTTTGATCACCTCTTTGCGGCTCTCATGCTGGAGGGGCACGATGCCCTTTAGGCCTCCAGGTTTGAGGCGTTCCTTGCTCCATAGCCATCGGCACTTGCAATACTTGGCCGGGATAGCTAGGGTGTCATTGATAAGGTTGCAGCAAAACTCGACGACCCTGGTTAGCTCCTCCGGTAGCTTGGGAAGACGGTTGATGGCAGTGGGGGACCTTGAAACCGGCCTCTCGGCCGAGTTTTTCCTAGTCCCCAAAGATGAGGATGAGGGTCTTCTTCCAGTCCTTTGGAAAGTAAGGCGGGTCGATCACTAGAGGTTCCTTGACATACATGATCCTTTGCGAGAGGTAGAATTGATTGAACGGGGTAGGCTTGACTTGGACAAGATGCCTGAATGAACTCTGACAGCCCCATACGACAGTCAAACCATTGATTAAGCCAGTCACAGCAAGCCAAATAGCGAAAGCTATCTGGGCACCATTGTGCCACAGCGATGCCGTAGAACTTGAGGGTAGAGAAGATAAAGGCGGGGACCGGGAAGGAGAGCCCGTAGACGATTTGAAAAGGATGAACGAGTAGGCCCGGGCCATGAGCTTTTTCAAGCTCCGACACTCTCGCTTCTTCTTGGACGAGGATGAACCAGAAGTTATTATTGTCCCCTTGGTGGAAAGTCTGAATGAATGAGGCAAGGGCCTCGGCAGAATCAACCTTCAAGGCAGAAGGGTAGAGTTCCTCATGGGCTTTCTTAGGAACGACTTTGGTGGTACGCGGCTGGAGTTGCATGAAGGTGGGGTCGGCTTCGACCTCTAGAATATGAGGTTTGGTGATTTCAATCTCATCCACTTTAAAAGTAGTAGGTGAGGGAGGATTTTGGGTAGCCTCTGCGAAGGGCTCTGGGGTTGATTCGACGATGACCGGTTGCGGTTGTAAGAAAGGTCCAACGGAGGCAAGTGGCTTGGAGCAGTCGATCAGGTTGACGGCGCTAGGATCTTGAAGAATGGTGACTTTGATTGGGGTGGAAGAGGAAGTGTTGTTAGAAGCCATTGAATTTTTCTAGATTTTGGAGGAAGATGTTTAGAGTTTGATGGATTTTTTTGGGAAAAATTTGAGGGCTGAGAAGTTGCAGAAACGAGCTTTCTAGGTTCGATGGGAGAATTTTGCAAGTGTAAAAAATTAAGAGGGAGAAGGCCTTCAATTTATGTACTGTGAAGGGGCGCGGAGTGATACAAAGTGGTCGTTTGAGGAGATAAGCAGCTTCGGATTTCAAGGGATATGATTGATTTTTTGAAAAGAGTTGGAAGTGGGAAATGTAGCGTTGGATAGGGAGAGATATAATGGCTGATGAGGCGTGATGACGCACGGGTCATGATGAACGTGGAGAAGTGCAAACACGTGCTTGGGGTTTTGCGCGTCACTTGATGAGAAGGGAGGAGGCATCTTGAAGACCGAAGAGCTTGGGCGAATAGCAGAGTAAGGCCAATACGTGTCGAGCCTCACACTGCTGTGAGGGTATTTGTGGGAGTCAGTTTTGGCCACCCGAGCAGGGGACGGATGAGCTCGAGTAGAACGATTCTGGATAAGGTTCGATGAGGCCGGATATGAGCATGGGCTCGGACGATTATGGGCTCGATTAAAGATTGAATGATTTGGAGGTTTCTAGAAGTCTCTGGGACGGTGTAGAGTCTTCTGAAATGTTCGATGGGCATGACAATCCTAAGTGAGATCGGACCTCAAGGATGCTAGGCAATCCGACCTCAGGGGACAGTTTGGTCGAACACTGGGGGGTTGACAAAATCTGAGGAGGAAAGGAAAGATTTGTACGTATCCTAGTAGGATTATGCCAAAGGACCTGTGGTAATCATGAAATTTGATTGGCCCTGGATATGAAGATCCATTCCTTAATGGATTCCTCCTATCCGAAAGAAAAGTAATCTTATTCGATATGGATTATGCGTAGACCTAACCCGATCACTATATATAGACCATCTCTACATGGTCCGAAGTAATGTAATTCTGCCATATTCACTATTCGATTCTTGAGATAAGTACTGATTTGAGCGTCGGATGGTCTAAGCACGGAACCACACCGTGCTCCGACTTGTTTTGCAGGTTCACGAAGATCTAAGCTGAAGCGGGATAAATCTGCTCTCACAACTTTCATTTATGCTTTCTTGCACAAGTCTTTACGTACTAGATTCATTTCTCATATCTGTGTTCTTCCCCAGATCTTCTTTTTTTCATCTTTTTTTCTATTCTTTTTTCCTTGGGGCAATCTTTTCCTCTTTTTTTTCTTCTGTATACATCCTAATGGTAATCTGCTTGATTTGGTTTTGTTGTTCTGTGGATAATCTTTTAGGTTGTTTTTGTGGTTTGAATTACCAATTCACTTAATTTTTGATTTGGTGTTGGGTTTTGGCTTAAAACTTATAGACCGTAAGCCCTTTTTCTTGTGCATACCATTGAAGGCTTAAAACCGAATCCGTGGCACTTGGATATTTGGCATAGCAACTCCAATACCTGGAATAATATTGGTTACTTAATTTTGAGTCTTCCAGGGAGCAACAAGTCCTGGAGCAAGACCAAAGTTTTGATCACCATCTCCTGGCCTATTTCTGCACCAAAACTTGGTTGTACGATCATTGCTACCACCGCAGAGCATATGACCAATAGGATACCATTGGAGATCCCACACACTACTGTTAAAATTGTTGTTGTGTGCATTAGGAATTTCAACCTGGGGCGTTTGATGCCCAACAAGCCAATGAAAAATGGATCCATCACTACTCCTACTCACAAAATATTCTTCATGAAAAGGATGCCAAGCCAGAGATGTCACTCCCTTCTTATGCCCGTTGAAGGATTCGAGTTCTTTCAAAGTCCTCAAGTCGAAAAGCTTGATGACTTGGTCATTGGAAGCAGTTAGTAGCCAGTTACCATTCTGGTTCCATTTCACGGATTGCACATTCCTTTTGGGATCATGCAACGTGCAAACTCTCGCCCTGACTTGGCGTCCCACAGTTTGACAAGGCTGTCTTTCCCACCTGAAGCTACTAGAGACTTTGTAGGGTGCCAGTCAACACTCTTCACATTCCAACAATGTCCGCTCAAACTTTGCTCTTCTTGGCAGCGATCTCCGGCGCAGTCCCAAATTTTAACCAAAGTTGGTCTTGCAGAAGCTCAAGTCTCGAACCGATTCCGCGTGCGCAGATTCAATGGTCTCAAGATCCTTCATGCAAGAACTCCAACACTTTATCGAGCCACCATCGTCGCCGGAGATCCAATTGTCATCGTTATGAATATGACTCCACACCATGGACCTGATCGGTGTAGCATGGCCTTGAAGAACCATTTCAAAGTTGAACGACTGACCATCCCAAAGAGTGAACTCTCCATTTTGAGAGCCTGTTATAACACGCCTCCCGGAAGGCGACCACAAGACTCGATTAATCGAACACCTTCCGTGTCTATTAATACTAGTGTGCACAAACTTTGCAGCAAAGCCGGTTGATGGGTTGTCGGAGTAGGCGGCGGCCGGCAACATGTCAATTCCTGCTGCTGGTGTTGGTTTCAGGGCTGTCAACCTGTCTCTTGCGTCTCGCTGCCACATTCGATTCTGTGTATATCAATCGACGGTGCTAGGGTAATCAACTGTCCTTCTCTGTTTCTTCAGTCTGAACCGTTTTGCAGGATGAACATCATAGCGAGGAGGAGAAAATGTAAAAGAAAAATCGGAGGAGGAAGAGGAGGAGTTGGGGACGTGATGCTTTGAGGCCATTTGGAGTTTCTTGAATTATGATTTCCAACTAAGGAGGCGTGCTTTCTATCTCTCTCTCTCTCTCTCTCTTAAGTGTCCTGTTTCTTGTAGGAAAAGGAAACTAAGTCCTTTTCTTTGTAGGAAACCTCTTAATTAAAGTCTGATTCTTGCTAGGAAACTTAGTATAACTCAACTAAATGTCTAAATCAAGAGAAATTGAACGAAAAGTCTGAAAAGTACAAAATTTTCTTAGATTAATTTAACAAAAAAATTAATCTATTAACAAAAAAATTGAACAAAAGAATCTTGCCAATGACTCACTACTCCCTTATCCCAACCAAGGGTTTTATTATCCATCTGGAGAAGATTTATCCACTTCTTCACACGATGTACAAATTAATGTGAAGCTAGCTATCTATATGCACAAGAAATGCAATTTACTCTTTCAAGGAATTCATTTAGAGACCATCACATGCTTTTTACAATCAATAGCATGCACTTTCTCAAGTTCTCTAATGCAAAAGTAATCTCAGATAATCTGAGCAAGTATGTCAACTAAAATCGATCTTCGTGATATCTTCAATTAGTAAGGCAAACTCTTGGAGCTCGTACTGATAATCAAAGCCTTGATCTTAGACGAGTCTCCAGAAGCGCTTGCTCGCCGCGTTATCATTTCCATATTCTTGTGTAGACTTTGCTTCACCAAATTTTTCATCATCTTCTTCCCTCGTTGAGCTTCAAGGGAATTTACAGGGGAGCCAAATGCAAACCTTGCCGTTTGAGGCCCGGAATGAGGACCCATCTTCGCTTGTCGTTCGTCCCTGAACCATTGCAACAATTTTAGAGCCCTTTTCTGAGCTAGAGAGCTACCCAATAATGCCACTTCGAGAAGTACAGGCACAATTCCAGACTTGGCCATTTTGTCTCTTTGGTTTGAGCTTTGATGAGCTAAAATCATTAGAATGTAGCTCGAGAGTTCTTGGCATTTTGGCTTGTCATCCCATGTTAAAATATCTATCAAGCTCTCGGGCACCATCGGACTATTCTCCATGGCCTTCTTCCCCATGAAGGTGACAACCAAGTTCCCCAACGTTGCAAGAGCTTTTTCGGAGAGTTCTTTAATGGAGGACAATTTCAAGAGTGTGTCCACTACCCCGTTTGAGACCAAATCTCCGGCATTGTCCAACATGGTGGATAAGTTGTAAAGTGCTCCTAAACATGACTGTTTAGTGTCAACACTGTTCGAATCAAACTCCAATATGCCGACTAGAAACGAGACGATTTCTGATGAGGGCAGGGGAAATGGGGTGTTTGCAAGTGAAGATAACAACATGAGTAGCTCGGCAAACTGATGCCTTGTTGACTCATCAAGAATGTTAATGTCTTTTGGTAGTTTGGAGAAGATTCCTGCCTCAACCATGAGAGCCTTGTTCCTGAAAATACAAATAGAAGAAAAATTAGATACAGGAGCACAAAAATGTCTCGGCTTTGTCTAGCTTGAGGTTGACAATAAGAATAAGTACAATATTGAAGCCAATATTGGTCTCCAAATAATTAGCAAGCTTCTAGTAGAACTAGCCATGATCGAAGTCAATGAGATTCCAAACGATAGATCTGTCTGTACGCAGTGATGTGAAGGTCAACAAAATGGGGTTTTTTATTTTGAAAAATCATGAAATCTGAACAACTACACAACTATATAATCTTACAAGGCATTTTTAAATCTAGGGTTTTGTCGTTTTCATTCCATTAATTGTTTTCCTCTCCGACTCTTCCAACTACTTTGAAACTTTGTGGTCGGTCGACAGCCACCGCAAGCAGCGGCCTTCTCATAATTCAAGAAGCATGTGACAAGTACAAATAATTTGTATTCTCTATTGCTTAATTCAAGAAGCATGAAGTGTTTTGAGCGTTTAGATTCTTGTATCAAACTAATCAGTATATTAAACGTGCTAAGAACAAACTATATGTTAAATAAAAACATGGAATTGACATTTGACGACACTAGTAAGTAGTAACTAGTATTTGGTGTCGATCCTTTAAGTATATTTAACTCGATTCTTTTGATTTACAACTAGTTCGTTTAGCTATGAATCGAATTAGAAGGTCTTCTTAGAAGGAATCAGACTCGCAACATGATCAAGTGGTTGTGTAGTGACAATAACTACTCTATTTGGGGGAATCCTTCTATGGTATAGGCTGCGCGCATATGAACTAAAGCCTACAACAATACACTAGTGCTGAAGTTGGGAAAAGAATAGGAACCATTCGTAGTATATATGCCTCATATTACAGTCATACCTAATGTTCTTGCTTCCTCCAAAGTCCAAGCACTAGATGATAAACAAGTGAATATCTCTTTACTTCTATTCAATATAAAGGACATGAAACCCTATCCCGTTAGCCCCACCTTAGAAATGCCACTACCTTTATACCTAGCAATTCCACTTTTTCCTCTATCCCATCATCGGTCACTTAGGCTAAGGCAAAGATTCATATGTAAGTTTCAACATTCTTTTACCTCAAATAATTATTGACTTGATACATATGCATGTCCTCATCTTAATTCCCTATTATAGAAGAATATAAGTTAACCTTACAAGTCAAACTTGTCCATAACTCGAAGTGGGGGGCATTGGAGAAATTAAATGTAATCCACCTAATTAAGCTAGTGAAACTCCAAATTTTATATTTCGATCTCTTACTCTTTTATCAATGTTAACTTTTATATATTCCATAGCTATATTTATTTCAAAGTTGGCATTGACATATATATCATTCAATAAACGTACAACTTGAAATCTAGGTTAATATTTAATAGCCTATTACATTCGAAAAAGTTTAAAACAAACAAGTAATTGAAGTAAACATGATGAGGAATGGAAACTTACGTGTAAGTGCCATTAGCAAGCTCAATCAAGGCAAAAACCGCCACTCGCCGGCGATCAACCACCTCTGACGAAGCCATGGCCACCAAAACCTGAATAACCCCAAGTCCGCCTACCAACTTCCTCGTCTTGACGTCATCCTTAGCCAACGTCCCAATCTCCTCAGCCGCCACCTCCTTCTCTTCCCAGCTCCCAAAGTGAAGCTTCTTCACGGCCCTCTGCAACCCCAACCCCTCTTGATCCCCATGATCACTACTACTACTACAACTTCTCTTCTTCACGGCCATAATCTTGGCTGGTCTCGGACTCGACGTGTCGAAGTGTTGAAGCTCAGACGACGTCGTGTTCCTCTTCCGGTTGTTGTTGTTACTGTTTTTGGAGCGTAGGAAGCGCCGGATGCGAGTGAAGAAACGAAGCTTTATATATGAGTAGAGCCATACAGGAGAAGAAGGAGATGATGATGATGC
This sequence comes from Geum urbanum, assembly GCA_946800695.1. NCBI lineage: Eukaryota > Viridiplantae > Streptophyta > Magnoliopsida > Rosales > Rosaceae > Geum > Geum urbanum. The sequence goes on from OX327001.1 coordinate 70,616,217, forward strand.
AGTAGTAGTAGAGTCAGACATGTTTGGTAAGCTTGAGACAATTTAGGCAAACGAACGAAAGAGAGAAAAAGGGGGTATACGGGTTTGAGAAACTGTGTAGGGCTTTAGTTTCTTTATAACTTTCTCTGTAACCTTGACTTTCTAAAGAGCTTGTGAGACAAAGAAGAAGGAACGACGACTTTTTATATATGGATCGAGGAGGAGGATTAATTGGAGGATTGTGATCAAAACGGACGGGGGAGCACAGAGCACATGCAGAAGGGAACATTGCTCAATACTATTGGAACTCACAGCACATTCTTACAGACCGTGCCCGATATTTAAATGACAGCTTATGATCTTATTAAACATTAATCTAAATCATTGTAGCCCTACGGTTGGGGATGGGGTGTTTCGATTCAAATACAAAATGCGGAAAAGTGAATGTGATTAATTAGTCAGGTTAGAGGTACCTCAACATACAAATTTTAAAGAATAAGTGACTAATTAATAACTCTTTAATTTGCGCTAGCTAGTGTCCATTTTTAGATGAAAAGTACTTCATGTATGCTTGTTGTATTCTTATAATATATTATCGATCACTCTGGATAAATATGTAGCAATGTAACAAAATTATTATGTAATTTTGTAAGTGTGATGAACTACGAGAAAAAATTGAAGTCTCAGTCAAGTTAGAGCCTAGAGGTACAGTAGATTGAACATACAAAGATGAGCGGGTATTAAATATACTCGATACCTTATGATATTTCATATGTGTTTTGAGATAGAAATTTCACGTAGAGTAACATATTAATTTATAATCAATCAATATGATTAAATAATCGAGAATTAACAATGCGTTACGTAATTTTATAAGTACACATAAACTCCATCGCATATTGATATTTGATCATGTTAATTATCGCTTATTCACTCCATCACCAACTCCATTATGGGGAAGTTACTTGGTTGTGATCGAATTGAGTTAGACCATTGTTGACTGTCATGCCATAGTTTATGGGGAGCGTCATGCACACCGTGTTAAGGTTTGTTTATTTGAGATGAATTAACGTGAATTATGTAGTTCCTTTAATTAAATTATAAGCTAAGGGTTGTTCAGCTGAGACGTCGTGAGCTTCAATTATGGCATGTGGGAGTCAGGGACAGAGATCACCTGCGCACTGATTTTGCTGCAGTGTAGCTTCTTCGATATCATGGTTATACAGGTGGCAAGCATGCACAGAAGTAATGGCTTTGCTGCAAAATTTGAACCAGAGATCTAGTACTCCTCCTTTCTTGAAGTTTTTCTTTCTATTTGTTATATGCGATTCAATCTTATGATCAGTTCTTCTTGCGATTTCCTCACATGTTTTGGTTTCATTTCGTGCATGATCTTCTTTTTCCCAACAATTAAGGATTGAAGCTAAGTAACTGAAACATGATTATTGTTGTTAGGCATGACCTCCTGATCGAGCAGACGTTAACGTTTAATTTGTATTGTGAAGTTCTTCGTTAATAAAGATGATCTCAATATTGTGTAGGAATAATTAATTAGTTATATTTGTATATCGTACTCTTTCTATGTTAATTATTATGCAGCATTTCTTTCATATCTTTCAATAAGACATTGTACTCCAAATTGCTGTGGAATTTTCGATCTCGAGACCATGCCGACTTTTTCAAACAATGTATTAGGTAGCATTCCATCTTCCAGATTAATTTGGTGTACTGAAGATCGTAGGCCGGCCGGCGATCTTGCACCTGCAGCTTATTTAGTTTGGTCCATAATCTGCTTGCAAACCAAGGTCTTTTACTCGATCTATATAATATTCAATAATTAGGTTATATCCCATATACAGCCATTATAGGCATGAATTATGAATATATAGGAAGAAAAAGGAGGAAGAAAACTCTTTATGCCGTCCAAAATAGGGGAGATACTGGCGAGATCTTGTTTAATAATACTAGCACATCTATCTAATTAAAGTGGGCGAGTCTGCAAGTGTGTCAAGCACACATAGCCAAAGGAATTGAAGGCCACAAATATAATATCATGTACAAATCGGGCAGACTTTTTATTCTTTCAATCTCTTGTTTTCTCTTTTCAAATCTCATAAGAGATTTCACCAGGACACTACAGTAACTTGCTAAGAATTATGACATAAGTGCAGACATTAATAATTAATTGATCTGGTCCGCAAAAGAGAGAAGGAGGAATCTGGAAAGTACTGAAGTATCCTCCAAAGCTTTTCCATTCTGAATATCCTCCCAAATCTGATTTAAAATAAGAAACATCTGCATTACTATGAGACTCCTGCATCTGTTATGAAGGCATACATTTGCAGTTGGCTATTTCTTGTGTTATGACAAAACACAGCAATGAAGGATCATCAAAGCTAAATGACATTCTACTTTATCTCTTTGGACAAACAGGTATAACATTCATGTGCATTACATGTTTTTCATTTAGGATAGAACACTGAGCATGTATCCCAGACATTCTGGAACGTTTTTCTGGTGTGATATTTCATAGCTTTAATCACTTCTAAAAATTCAGTTTACTTGTGATTAATCTGTTTGATCTTTGACCATGAAAAAACTGACTTAGTTAATGAAGATGCCTAGGAGAATTGACTATTGTTTCACATGTGTTTCCTAGGAAACTGGTTTGTCTTTTTTCTGTTTGTCAAAGTGCTTTTGGCTCTATTTTTCCTAGCTCTTCTTTTGCTGTCATAAAACGTGCTTCTTCCTTGAACACTGCAATTGCTATTCTTGTACAAGTGCATAGGAACCTTTTGCCTTGTTTAGACAACCTTAGCTCATTAAGGTAAGACCTAAAATCTGCCTTGGCTTTGCTCACTATTTAGCTTGCTGTGTCCCTTCGGTAGCTGCTCTTATAGGTCTGCATTGGTCCATGATTAGGTCTGCATTAGGACAGTGTTTAGGTCTGCATTAGGACAGTGTTTAGGTCTGCATTTAGGCTTGTGTGCTGCTGTGTTTGACCATTGAATAACCTTGCCTATTTAAGGAGTCCCAAGCTGTCTTGGATCCTTGGTTGGTTGAGTGAAACACTTTGGGGTTTTGGTTATTCTATTTTGGTATTCTTTGAGAGCACTTTCGAGTGTAGTTTCTCTTATCTCTTCTCTTCTCCTTCCATGTCTTCTGGTTGCTCTGTTTAGTGCATAATAGACATGGATTCTTAAATCATAAAAACTGTTTTTCAAAACTCAAATGCATCATTGCATTGTGCATTCCATTGAGATAAAGTATGGAGATGCCCAACCCAAGAAGTTGATCAAGAAGATTTAACTTAAGAGTAGTTAAGATCTGAGTTGATACTTCTGTATAATTTCCAAAGTGTAAACACATAGATTAAAGTAGTGTAACTCTGTTTGTACTGGTGGGTAGACTAGTCAGGATAGCATACGGGTTATGTATCCCCAGAGTGCCAGAAACTTGTAATTGTGTGTGTTACCAGTTAGTGGAAAGGTTTGTCCCTCAAGAGTTAGGGGCACGCAGTTTTAATCCTAGTTGTAGGATTTCTGCGTTATCAAAAACATCTTGTGTCACTTTTTGCTTACTATCTTTACATTTCAGTACTCGTGTTCTGTGGTTGGGATAGATCTCTATTGTGCTATCCCGAGAACAGATTGAACGAAAAAGTGGTAAATGCCTATTTACCCCCCCCCCCTCTAGGACCTTTAAGTGGTATCATAGCGGCCACTAGCCTGTGCTAGTGAGATCCTCTGAGGGGTTAATTATGAATCGAGAAAAAGGCTCTTCCATAAATGTTCCACCTTTTTTCGATGGACATGATTTCTCTCAATGGAAAATCATGATGAGCGCCTTCCTCTCCTACCAAGATGATGGTATGCTATGGCAAATTGTAGAGGAAGGCTGGACACATCCCACAAAATCAAGAGGTGCTGAATCAACCGAAAGGGTTTCAAAACCGAGGTCAGAATGGGAGAAAGCCGACAAGGATTTGGCTAGAGCAAAAATCAAAGCTCTAAGTTGTCTATTCAATGCCGTATCCGAAGCAGAGCGTCAAATGATCATCCATTGCTCTACTACTAAGGAGGCATGGGAAGTGCTCATCAACACTCATGAAGGTAACTCTCGTGTTAAGCAACAAAAACTTCAACATCTTATTTATGAGTTTGAAGGTCTGAGCATGAGTAACAAAGAGTCTATTGATGATTTCTATGGTCGTGTGCTAAATATCACAAATCAATGTCGTAGCTTAGGCGAGGCCATAGAATCAAAGAAAATTGTTAGGAAATTTTTAAATGCGTTACCTCCTTTCTTTGACTCAAAAATGAATGCTATAGAAGATGCTCATGATCTAGACACTTATCTTTTAGAGGAGCTTGTTGGAAATTTGAAAACTTATGAGACACTCAAGAAAAGGCCTATGCATGAAAAATCTATTGCTCTAAGTTCGGTTAAAATTGATGTTGAAAAAGTGCTTGATGATGAAGAAGATGATAATGATGAATGTGCCTTTTTAACTAAACAATTTGAGAAATTCTTAAGGAAAAGGAAATCTTTCAACTCTAACAGGAACTTTTCTAAAGGGCCTAGCTCTAAGCCTTTTAGAAATAAGGTTGCAGAGAAAAGTCGGGATATCAGATCCTCTTCTATCCCGAAAGTGGACATGAAATGTTTTGAATGCAATGAAGTAGGACATAAAGCTGTAGACTATGCTAACAGGAGAAATAAGTCTCATAAAGTGTTAAAAGTAACCTGGAGTGATAGTGAGTCTAATGAAAATTCTGAAACCGATCTTGATGAAGACGAGAAAGTTGCTTTTGTCTCCCATATCACATTAGATGAGTCTCTTGAAGACAATGATTCTGATGATGAAGGACATGATATGTATGTGCGTTTATGTAAAGCCTCTAAGTCTATGCTTGCTAAAAATGAAGCTCTATCTAATAAGCTTTCATTAAGTAAGGAGACACATTCCAGGATACAAGGAGAGTTTCTATCCCAGAAAGCAGAATGAAATTCAACCAGAATTCAACTAGAAGAACAAGTGAGTTTCCTCAAAGGAGAGCTGGACCGTCAGTCTTCTGCCATAAGTTTGCTGACTGCTGAGAAGCTGACACTCGAAGAATCCTTGCTGGACGCCCGGAACCAGTTCGCAAAGTTCTCCATTGGCTCGGAGAAGCTATCCCAAATCTGTGGGATGGGAAGGCTGGATGGCAGCAAGAGAGGCCTGGGGTTCGAGGATGATGACAAACCCAAAGGCTCGGGGAAGACTACGTTTGTAAAAGGTACCAGCTCGGTGTTGGGAAAGCCTCCACCTCAACTGAAGAGTGATGCCCCTGAAATTTCCAAAGTACCCATGTTCAGGAAAAACCCGAAAATCAAGTGCTTTCACTGTGGGAACAGTGGACATATTCGGCGGAACTGCTACAAGCTGAAAAGGAACCTTGCACCAGCAAAGATCTCACAGAGCAACAATCTACTTGCTCACTTTCAGAAATCTCTCAATGAACTGACCAGGATTGCTCAGTCTCTTGCCATCTCGAAGCAGAAGAAAAAGCCAATCTCCTCAAACTGGGTCATAAAATCTGTTCATGGAACCAGGGATACCAGAAGTGTCATGCCTCCCAAAGAACCTGGTGTCAAGAAGAAACAAGAAGAAGTTATTTGCTTTCTTTCGAAAGTAAAGATCTCATCCATTGCTGCAAGAGAAGTTGTAGCTATTTGCAACGTTGCCCTGACTGCTCTTTCCACCAGGAAATCCGATTCTTGGTACATGGACAGCGGCTGCTCGAAGCACATGACTGAAGAACGGAAATGGTTTACCTCCATGGACGACACTCATCCGGTTGGTGATGTCATGTTTGGTGATGGTGCCAAAGCAGAGATTATTGGAAGCGGGACAGTTGACAACCCTGGTCTCCTAGCCTTGAAGAATGTTCTGCTGGTGGCGGGTTTGGAAGTCTGCTTACTTAGTGTAAGTCAGATTGTCGACGAATATGAGACCGTGACGTTTGACACATCTCAGTGCACTGTCCTTGATGGGAAAGGAAGGTGTGATGAAAGGCGAGAGGTCCAGAGATCATTGCTACTGTGTCCGTGCTAACAAAAGGTTAGAACCTGAAATGTGCTTCCGATCCTTGACACTAGAAAGCGTGCTAGATCTATGGCATATGAGGATGTGCCATCTCAACCATCAAGATGTGGTGAAGATGTCCTCAAAGGATGAAGCTCGTGGTCTGCCCAAACTGTCCGGGAGAGCTGCAGGTATGTGTGGAGACTGCAAAATGGGTAAGCTATCCCGAACCTCTCATCCTGTCTTAAATGCTAGGCCAACCTCTAATGCTCTTGAATTACTTCACTTAGATCTAGTAGGTCCTGTTGAAACTGAAAGTCTTGCGAAAAAGAAGTATGTGCTTGTTGTGGTAGATGACTTTTCTAGATTTACTTGGGTCGTGTTCTTAAGTGATAAAACTCAAAGTCAAATGTTTGGAAAGTTTTTAGAACTAGCAAAACGCATTTCAAATGAAAAGCTTTCTGAAAATAAGCGCATAGTAAGAATTAGGTCAAACCATGGAACTGAGTTTGAGAATTCTCTATTTGCTGAGTATTGTGAGGAAAATGGTGTGCATCATGAGTTTTCAGCCCCCATCACACCACAACAAAATGGGATTGTTGAGAGAAAGAATAGAGTGCTGGTTGAGATGGGGAGGGTAATGCTTAGCTCTGCTGACTTACCTCACATGTTTTGGGCCGAAGCAATCTTTAATGCTTGTTACACTCTTAACCGTGTGATTTTTAGACCGGGTACTAGTAAAACACCTTATGAACTTTGGAAAGGCAAGAAGCCAAATATCTCACATCTAAAAGCATTTGGTAGTCCCTGTTTTATCTATAGAGATCGTGAGTATTTGACCAAATTCGATACTAAATGTGATAGAGGTGTTTTTCTAGGTTATGCCTTGAACAACCGTGCTTATCGTGTCTATAACAAGAGAACTTGTAAAGTTGTAGAAACAGTGAATGTAGCCATCAATGACTCTCTTGTATGCTCTCACAACCATTCTTCAAGAGATGTGTAGGTTGAGGATGTAAGCACTGAGACATCTCCCGAAGCTGCTGAGACCCCTATAGATGAGCAGAACCCTATACCTGATGATGTATCCCAGGATACAGAATCTGATGCTGAAGGAGCCGGGATAGACCAGATCCTGACTATCCAGAAGTCTCATCATGTTGGGAAGCGTCAAGTTCAAAAAGATCACTCTCCCTCGGATGTGATTGGCATGGTTAATGAACCAAGGCAGACCCGAAGTAAGTCCAAGGTGCTTGTAAGTAATCTCGTTAGCCTCAAAAGTTTTCTTACTTTGCATAGGTAGCTATCAATCGAATTGCATGCTATGGTTTTGTTTCTAGTGTTGAGCCTAAGAATGTTAAAGATGCTTTAAAGGATTCAGATTGGATTATGGCTATGCAAGAGGAATTAAATCAGTTTGAAAAAAGTAATGTTTGGCACTTAGTTCCTAGACCTAAGGATAAGAATGTTATTGGAACAAAATGGGTGTTCAAAAACAAATTGGATGAGAAGGGAATTATTACGAGAAACAAAGCTAGATTGGTTGTGCAAGGTTATTCACAAATAGAAGGCCTACACTTTGATGAAACTTTTGCCCCCGTAGCTAGACTTGAGTCCGTTAGGTTACTCTTAGCCATTGCTTGCTTTCTGAAATTTGATCTCTTTCAAATGGATGTGAAAAGTGCGTTTCTAAATGGAATTTTGAAAGAAGAAGTTTATGTGGAACAACCTCCAGGATTTCAGAGCTCTTGCTATCCCGAACATGTGTACAGATTAGACAAAGCTCTTTATGGTTTGAAGCAAGCTCCTAGAGCTTGGTATGAAAAATTGTCTATACACTTGATTGACAATTGGTATGTAAGAGGTTCCATTTATAAAACCATGTTTGTCAAGAATGTTTCACATCATATGATTATTGCTCAAATCTATGTGGATGATGTGGTGTTTGGCTCTACCTCTCAAAAACTTGTTGAGGAGTTTGTCACTCTAATGAAGCAAGAATTTGAAATGAGTCTTTGTGGTAAGCTAAACTTCTTCCTTGGACTACAAGTTTAGCAAAGGAAATATGGTTTGTTCATCTCATAGGAAACGTATGCTAAGGAACTAGTGAAGAAGTTTGGGATGGAAGGAGCCTCTCCCATCCGTAACCCAATGGGAACCTCATGCAGAATCAGTGCCGATTTGGAGGGCATCAATGCTGATCAAACTCTCTACCGAAGCATGATTGGAAGTTTGCTTTACCTCACAGCCAGTAGACCTGACATCTCCTTCAGTGTGGGTGTTTGTGCTCGGTATCAAGCCAACCCCAAGGAATCCTATGTAAAGGCAGTCAAGCGTATCATCCGATACGTCTCAGGTACGTGTGCTTTTGGAATCTTGTATACAACAGATACTAACACTGAGATTGCAGGGTCTTCGGACTCGGATTGGGTTGGAGATGCCACGGATAGGAAAAGTACTTCGGGTGGTTGCTTCTTTGTTGGGAACAACCTGGTGTCATGGCATAGCAAGAAGCAGGACTGCGTATCCTTGTCCACTGCACAAGCAGAATACATAGCTGCTGGAAGTTGCTGCACACAACTCCTCTGGATGAAGCACATGCTAAGCGACTACGGATTTGAGCAAGGTATTCTATCCCTGTTCTGTGATAATACTTCTGCCATCAATATCTCAAAGAATCCAGTGTTGCATTCTAGGACCAAGCATATAGAAATCAGATATCATTTCATTAGAAACTTGGTAAAGGAGAATCAACTTGAAATGACATTTATTCCAACTGAACAACAATTGGCTGATCTATTCACTAAGCCTTTGGACAATATGAGATTTGAAAGTCTTAGGAAGGCCATTGGTGTATGCACCATCACTTGAGATATCTCCCTCACTGATCTCAATTTACTTTTCAGCATTTTACTTTATGAAATAATTTTCTGAAAATAAGTGTTGGCTTACTCTGGGATACGAGTCTGTGCATGCATCCCTGGAAATATTTCTGAACTTGATCTAGAATATTGTGTTCTTATTTCATGTTTCTTGATAGACAATTGCTACATCTTTCTCTTGTGTATATGCATCTATGTCTTTAAGAATGTTAGTGCATGTGGTCTAAATCACTCTTGGAACTAGAAAGAATTCTTGAGCACAAAGGTTACTCTTGTGGGGTGTACAAAGTTTGAGCTAGAAAATTGAGTGAGTTGAACTAGTTACTAAAGTACAATTGTGTTATTCTGGTGCTTATTGTTAAATGTTTAAAGTAAAGGAATGGGCTAGTCTTTTGCTGGGTGCACCTTAACCGGAACCAGTGGGGATCCCTGAGATGTTATCTATCCTTCGATTGGTTTGGACTAGTTACCCACTGAGTGTCCTTGAAACACACATTATTCTTTCGAGCATTGCGCTCAGGACATAATGGTAACTACTCTGTTACATGAACCTATGAGGACGTATTTCTCAGATGAGCTCTTGGACAAAAGTTAAAGAAAATGGAGAAATTGCTTTGAATTTAAATGAGAACGGCCAAAGGCCAAGTTGGGACAAAGTCCATGATATGATGAAATACCGGAACTCTCAAAAGGTAGTGACAAAGTCACTTGGTTACTCTTGATGTCCTCATGTCATTTGATGCTCCAAATTTGTACTCCCTTAGGTGAACTTATTCACACACACACTCTTAAGGTTCCAAGGTCTGATTTGTAAGAACATTGCATTGATGTTGCTTTTTAGTCATATACCCATGTGAAAAATTTGAGCATTCAAGACATATGGAAATTAGTTGTCACATTCTTGTGAGTCATGCTTAAATTTCTTCTGTGGTCTGGGATTCTATAGACTGTTTCCATCCCAGGGGTTCTGCTGAACAGTTTGAAAATCACTCTGAATTTCAAAATTTTGTGTTGCTTTTTGCATCACGTGAGGGGGAACTTTCAAATATAGTGGTAAGTACATTGATACTTCTTATTACTCATGCTTGTCCCATGCATCCCAGTGGATATTGCATGTCCCTTTGTCTATTTGGGCCTTAGCTGCTTTTGAGGTATCCCGAGTAGACCACATACGTGGTATCCTAGGGATAGGCCACTGTAGCACTTTTTGCATTGAAGTGACTACACGAGACTGAAAGTCTGCTGGTTTGTTTCAGTTTCCTTTACGTGCTTGAATGGTCTTGGTGCATGATTCCAAGGAATTGATTTGAATTTATGATGATTGCGCTTAGAAATAGGAGAAGCCCCCTTGGTCTTCGTCGATTTCGATTCCCCTGCATTCGCTTCCACTCTCTTACCTTAGGCGTTTCACTTCAACTTCCTTCTGGTTCCCTTAAATCTCTCTCTGCTTCATGACTCGAATCAGAAACCGAAGAACTTTCCTCCCTCCTAAACAAATCTTCTTCTTTCATCCTCTAATGGCTCTCCCTAACCCATTCATCCCTGAAGAAGTCATCTTGCTTCCTGCTCCACCACAAAAATCACCTCCTCATTCTCCAAAGAATCCAAGCCCTACAGTCTCTCCTGCCCCTGCTGAGAACTCTCAGCCTCCTGCTGTTCGTTCGACCTACCTACGCAAGAAGGTGATCTCCAAGTCCACTGGAGCCAAGAAGACGGCTTCAAAGAAGAAGAAACAGAGTACTTCTGCCTCTGTTGCCTCTCCTACCATCTCACCTCCACGAGAGGTTGCTGACTCTGAACTATCTTCTCCTCCTCAGCCTGCAATACCATCTGCTCAGTCTCCTTCTCCTCCACGGTCTCTCATGGTTGTAGACCATACTCCTGTCTCTCCTCCTATTGCAGAACCCCCTTCTATCTCTCCCCAAATCCCTTTGGGAAAATGGAAGCGAACAACTACTGTCTGTTCCTCTGACTCTGCATCCACTCCTTTCGTTGAGGTTTCTCCTGCATCTACTGCACCTCGGGTTACTCGTTCCAAAGCAAAGAAATCTGCTGCCTCTCCTCCAGTCAAGAAAGCACTCAAACCCTCTGCCTCTCCTCAAGTGAAGTCCACCTTGAAAGCTTCTACCTCCACTGTCTCCAAACGTTCTGGTGAAACCTTCTCGTTCCCTCCTCGTTCTCACTTCATCTCTGCAGATTCCTTCAGTCTGTATGGGTATATCACCATGCACCGTCCAATTGTCTCTGAGTGTCCTTTTGATTTTGCTTCCCTGCACCCTGCTTTGTTCTCTCTTGTATCCTCTTTGGGTTGGGTTACTGCTTTGGCCTCCCTGCCTCGCTATAATCGCACCTTGGTCCAGGAATTCTATGCGAACTTCCCCTATGATCTTTCTGCTGAGGTTCGTCTATGCTCCAAACAGAAAATTTGTGTCACCGTTCGTGGCGTTCCTGTGAACTTTTCACCCTCCAGGATTTGTCAAGCCCTGTCTCTCCCACTCACTGCTGATGGTGTCCTGAAATCCTACTCTGAATACTCTACTTCTCTCACAATCCAAGATCTTGCCTTGCGTCTCTACTCATCTTCTCCTCCAGAACCAGTTCTAGGTACTTTTCTCTCGAGTAAGTTCATGACGGAATGGTTCAAAGCCTTGGGCTTTCTGGTTCGTTCTCTTTTCCATCCAGCCACCCAGACCAGCAAAATTCCCCACAAACAAGCTGTCCTAATGGCGTATCTTAGTCATGACCCTATCCGTCCTGTCATCCCTGCTGAGTATTTCATGTATCAGGCTATCCGAACTGCTGGTGTCTCCCACCGCAATGCTCTGGGTAAAGCTCTTATCTTTCCTTGCCTCATCACCAAACTCTGTGGTGATGCTAGTGTGCCTCTGACACAGGGAGATGTCCTTGGTCCTGAACTCATTCCGATTGATGCCATCACTATCACCCGATCTGTTCATCAGTCAAATGAGTACGTCGAGCCTATGGACCAGAAGTTCTTGAAAGCAACTGTTCAGTCGATGGTAACTGATGCCGTCCAGCAGATCAAGGTTCACCTCAAGGAGAAGTTCACCGCATTCAAGGCCGAGCTCTCACTTCTGCTATCTAGTCAAGCTGGATCTGCACCTGCTCAGGAGCCAACGGTGTCCTCCCCTCCCTCGGACAAGCAAGACGGTGCTACTCCTTCTGACTCGGGAGACACTATTCATCTCGGAGCAATGGGAGCCGACGATGAGGATGTAGCGTACGGTGGGTCTGGCTATGCAGTCTGAAGTTATTCCATGGTTGTTCTAAATCTTGTCTCTTTCGGTTTCTTTCCTTTTGGTTTTATGTTGAACAATTGTATGGTTTTGTGGCTTATGGCAAACAATTTTTATGATGGTTAATTTTTGTTTGAACCATTTGTCTTTTATTGATAAAAAGGGGGAGAACCGGTTAATTATTATGATGTTATGCATGTGGTTACTCTTGTGGTATTATTGCTGCTATGATTGTGATTTATATGTTGGGGAGATTGAAGGCATACCTGTTTGGTTATGTTTCTAACTATGCAGCAGGTATTCGTTTAGGGAGAACCGGTTATTATTTTGGAAAGATATTATGGGACATATGTATCCTGACCCCTGCATATGCTTAGGGGGAGTATTGTTTGAACTGGTTATGGGCAGGATACTATGTGATATAGATATCCTTGTTGCTGCATATGTTTGTATGTGTTACAACTGTGTTGCAGGTACTCTTTGAAGAACTGTGTTTTGTCAAGAAATGCCAAATGGGGAGATTGAAGGCATACACTTGCAGTTGGCTATTTCTTGTGTTATGACAAAACACAACAATGAAGGATCATCAAAGCTAAATGACACTCTACTTTATCTCTTTGGACAAACAGGTATAACATTCATGTGCATTACATGTTTTTCATCTAGGATAGAACACTGAGCATGTATCCCAGACATTCTGGAACGTTTTTCTGGTGTGATATTTCATAGCTTTAATCACTTCTAAAAATCCAGTTTACTTGTGATTAATCTGTTTGATCTTTGACCATGAAAAAACTGACTTAGTTAATGAACATCCCTAGGAGAATTGACTATTGTTTCACATGTGTTTCCTAGGAAACTGGTTTGTCTTTTTCTGTTTGTCAAAGTGCTTTTGGCTCTGTATTTCCTAGCTCTTCTTTTGCTATCATAAAACGTGCTTCTTCCTTGAACACTGCAATTGCTATTCTTGTACAAGTGCATAGGAACCTTTTGCCTTGTTTAGACAACCTTAGCTCATTAAGGTAAGACCTAAAATCTGCCTTGGCTTTGCTCACTATTTAGCTTGCTGTGTCCCTTCGGTAGCTGCTCTTATAGGTCTGCATTGGTCCATGATTATGTCTGCATTAGGATAGTGTTTAGGTCAGCATTAGGACAGTGTTTAGGTCTGCATTTAGGCTTGTGTGCTGCTGTGTTTGACCATTGAATAACCTTGCCTATTTAAGGAGTCCCAAGCTGTCTTGGATCCTTGGTTGGTTGAGTGAAACACTTTGGGGTTTTGGTTATTCTATTTTGGTATTCTTTGAGAGCACTTTCGAGTGTAGTTTCTCTTATCTCTTCTCTTCTCCTTCCATGTCTTCTGGTTGCTCTGTTTAGTGCATAATAGACATGGATTCTTAAATCATAAAAACTGTTTTTCAAAACTCATATGCATCATTGCATTGTGCATTCCATTGAGATAAAGTATGGAGATGCCCAACCCAAGAAGTTGATCAAGAAGATTTAACTTAAGAGTAGTTAAGATCTGAGTTGATACTTCTGTATAATTTCCAAAGTGTAAACACATAGATTAAAGTAGTGTAGCTCTTTTTGTACTGGTGGGTAGACTAGTCAGGATAACATACGGGTTATGTATCCCCAGAGTGCCAGAAACTTGTAATTGTGTGTGTTACCAGTTAGTGGAAAGGTTTGTCCCTCAAGAGTTAGGGGCACGCAGTTTTAATCCTAGTTGTAGGATTTCTGTGTTATCAAAAACATCTTGTGTCACTTTTTGCTTACTGTCTTTACATTTTAGTACTCGTGTTCTGTGGTTGGGATAGATCTCTATTGTGCTATCCCGAGAACAGATTGAACGAAAAAGTGAAAAATGCCTATTCACCCCCCCCCCCCCCCCCCTCTAGGACCTTTATGCTATTAGTTTTACCACATCAGAATCATCTACCTACATTATGTTTCAACTGAATAGTACAACGCCATGTTGAATACTGAGTGGGTACCTTTTTGGCTTCTGCCTTGAGTAAGCCCTGTTTGTCAAGTGCATGAAAGCTTTCTACTGTATTGGTATTGTATTGGTATTGTAAAGAATGCCAGGAACTGAGCATCTATTTCTATTGCCTCGACTCACTGCGGGTTCACTCGATCCTTCACTCGACTCCGAAGGCAAAGACTCAGCTAGGAGAGTCAAATGATTTGATACTTGAGAATGTGAGCACGGTGCATAGAAACCTACGAAATATTCAGTCTATATCTCGGATCACAACATCTATTAAGGCATTAAACTTAAAAATCTTGCATAGCATTCATCTCTAAGCTAAAAGCTTTGAATGTTTCAACTGATCAGAACTATAATCCAATAGTAAACATTGAATTCTACCCATAAAAATTAAATTTTTGCTGCTTCTTTCTACATCAAAATGTCAACGTTTGTTTCATACATGACGAAAGAGCACCTAAAACAGTAAAACCAGCTAAACAATACCATAAATTCCACCAAAAACTAAAACTTTCAAGAACCCACAATCTAAAAAACACGCTTCAAAAGATTCGTTCTTTCCTGTTTCAATTATCAAATTATGCGAGAAAATTTAATGGAAAAAGGTAAAAGGGTCAACCAGTTAAGGGAATTGGAAAGTCGTCGATGCCCAACTTGTTGAGCTTCAACGAAGATAATCTGTGATAGAAGCCCTCATCGACTGAGCTCTGAAATGGCGAGAATTGAAGTATGGTCTTTCCTTCCATGATTTTTTTCCCAACTCCGATTGGCTCCGTTTCTTCGTTCTTTAAATTTGTGTTTCTAGTTTTGTTCGTGAAGGAAAAGAGTAAGAACTAAGAATGTATTCAACCACGGATTTGGCAGTAGGATTGTTTTGTATTTTAAAAATTATTTAAAATTTTGATGTATTCAATTTGAGTTTTAAACAATTCTTAAAAAATTTGATGTATTCATTCTGAATTTTAAACAATCCATAAAAAATTCTATGATATTCAACAATCTATGAATTTTTAATGATTTCATTAAATAACCAATTTTGAAGGATTTTAAATTATTGTTTACATACAAAATGACTTTTTGAAATCAGGTCTCCCACCCAAGAGATTTCCATAGATTTTGATGAATTTCAAAATAGAATCTCTCTCTCTCTCTCTTTCAATTTTTTTCTACATACGTTTTTAAAGCGTTTACCTTAGTATCACAATAAAGATAACGTTCTTAACTTTTGCTTTCATTACCATTTCCTCATGGTTTTGATTTCATTAATGACTTCAACTACTATACTTTCAATAATTAACTTCTATATAGTATAAACTTTTGTCTAATTACTACGAATTTATAAATATTATTAAAATGGTTCTCAAAATCTTATTTTATAATAATGAGATGTCTTTGTCATGTAACAGTCTCTTCTAATTTAAAATATTGAGCGATTCATTAAAGTACATACAAATTTTCTCATATAGAGTGTTTATAATTTTTATTTTCAAACAATAAAGAACTTTATTTTCTACGAAAATGACAACATTACTTGATAATAGAACAATGAATGTTAAAGAGAATCAAGATAAAGGAACGTGAATTAGAAATACGATGATGGTGCCAATTCAAGATTCAAGAGTGTGATCATAATGTTGGAAAGATCAAGAATAGAGCATTTCAGTTTTGAATATGTGATAGTGTATTTTGACATTTGAGTTTTTGATTAGATTTTAATTATTTGAGCAATCCTTAGAAATCCAACTAAATTCTTATAAAATAATACACAAGAATCATTTCAAATCCATATAGAATTAAAACAATTCGTGGATTTAAAACAATTTACAACAATTCACGGATTATAAAGAATCCTTAAAAATCCTTTAAAATTCAGATTGAATACACCCCATTAAGAAGAACGGTACCTCTGACTCACTTTATATATTTTTTACATAAAATAATTACAGTAAAACAGTAAGTTTTCATGGACTCTCGGTTTTGTTTTCCTCTACGGTTTTCCTTGTCTTTACAGGATATTGCCGTTGTGGCTTGATGGTTAGGATTCCGGCATCATCAATATCCGGGAGAGAAGCCCGCTCCAATCCAAACTCTGGAACAAGGTGAACCTCTTTCGGGCTGTGAGCAAATGGCCATAGTACTCTTTTTTGGGCACATGACTCTGGTCTATCAATATGACGCATCATTAAAAAATAAGTGATGTTTGTGAAAAATAGGAAGTAATTTCAATTCTCTAAATACTTTTGTGATATATATTTTTTGGTTCAATAAACAAAACAAAGGTAAAACTAGAGTGAAAGCTTCTTTCCTACACTACAAGGATAACTCGGTGACTTTGTAAAACAAAGGTCTTACAACTTTTTTGGGCCTGATGGGATCATATAGATCTATTCATATAGGACTCATCATTTGGTCATTTGGTCTCAAGCCTCATTCTAGCCCGCCCATCTTTTAGGGTTGAAGCCCAGCCCAACCTTAACTGAGGTCATGTCAGCCCAACCTATTTTGAAATATGGTAGAGTCTGGGCTAAACATTTGAAGCTCATCCCAGCCTTTCAGCGCAGCCCATTTGAGCCTCTTCGGCCTACCTCAGTTTCGGCCTCATAAGACTTGTCAAACCCAGCCTCTTTTCAAATAAGAAAATTAATTAATATATAAATATTTTTATATCACTTTAAAGGCGTAGAGGCTAGGCCTAATCTGACCTATTTTGGTCATTTTTATTAGAAAACTGTTGAAGGAGAAATATAGATACGTAAGTGATGGATCTGAAACTGTACTTTTATTCATTTATAGATGATCTTATATTAGCATTACAATTGGTTACAGATCCATATCCCTATAAATCAGGGATTGAGAGAATATCTACTTCTATTCTAATTAGGACAAGACACACACCGGGATACTAGGAATATTATTCCCTTAAACACTCCCTCTTGTGTTGCGATCATAATGTGTGATGCATAACCTGTTGCCTCACTAAAAGCCTTGACAAGCAAACAAAAACCTCTTGGGTAAAACAAAAACTTAGTCGAAGGAAAAAAGAGTACAACACATCAACTACAAATGCGACCACATGTGATGTAGACTCCCCCTGATGTCTACGAAATGAACTCCCCTGATAAGTAACTCAATCTTGGAGTTCAAACAATCTTCGCATACAAATGCGTCTTACATGCTTAGCAAATGTAGATTTAGGTAGTGACTTGGTGAACAAATTTGCAGCATTATCGGTTGAACATACTTGATTCACATGAATGTTCACTAGTTGTTGTTGTTATTGATTGAAAAAGAACTTCGTGATATGTGTTTGGTATGATCACCATTCATGTATCTCAACTTGATTTGTTCAATGCAAGCCGCATTGTCCTCAAAGATACAAGTTGGTGTTGTAGTAGTGGAAGATAATCCACTAGTTCCTCGAATATGGTATATGATTGACCTAAGCCAAACACACTTCTTAATCGCTTCATGTAAATTAATGATCTCAGAGTGATTCGAGGAAGTAGCTACCATGGTCTGCTTTGTTGATCTCCAAGAAATTGCTGTGTTCCCTATGGTAAACACATAACCGGTCTGAGAACATCCTTTGTGTGGGTCAAAGAAATACCCAGCATTAGAAAAACCAACCAAGACATCACAAGGTGTTTCTGAATCGGGGACTGCATTGAATGGAGTAACAGAACTTGCAACCAAACCTGTCTTCAATGAGTCGAGCAATTCATTCGTCCAGGGTGCAACTTTTGACGGGTCGAAGACCCTGGAATCAGTATGCTGCTATTCAACCATCCATTTTCCGAAAATTTCATGTTTCTCTCTGTATTTTTTGTAGGGAAAGAACAAGCCCAAGTCTATGGAACCCTTCAAATACCTGAAGATGTGTTTTATACCATTCTAATGACGTTGTGTCTGCGCAAAACTAAACCGAGCTAACAAGTTCACAGAGAATGCAATGTCTGGTTTTATGCATTGAGCTAAATACAACAAAGCTCCAACCGCACTAAGGTATGGTACGTTAGCTCCCAATAACTCATCATCATCATCTTTCGAATGATACAGATCTTTATTGGGTTCCAGACTACGCACAACCATTGGTGTGCTAAGAGGGTGTGCTTTGTCTATGTTAAATCGTCTGAGCATCTTCTGAACATAAGCAGTCTGGTTAATAAGTATTCCACCAACTCGATGTTCTAATTCCAAATCAAGACAAAATCGAGTCCTACCAAGGTCTTTCATCTCAAACTTGAATTTCAAGTAGCTAACCGTCTAATTGTTTTCATCAAGAGACCCAATGTATTCATATCATCAACATAGACCGTTATAATGAAAAATCTTGAACTTGTTTTCTTAAAAAACACATATGGGCATAAATCATCGATCTTGTATCCTTTTCTAATCAAGTAGTCACTGAGGCGTATGTACCACATCCTACCAAATTGTTTCAATCCAAATAGTGAACACTTCAATCTAATTACATGAGCACTCTGTGGTGTAGGGTTACTTGAATTGGATATGACCATACCTTCTGGCACTTTCATGTATATCTCTTAATCCAGATTTCCATAGAGATATGCAGTCACTACATCTATCAGCTGCATGTTTAGTTTTTCAAACACTACCAAACTGACAAGGTACCAAAAAGTAATGATGTCCATAACTAGATAGTATGTCTCCTTATAATCAATGCCAAGACGTTGAGAGAATCCTTGTGCCACAAGTCTAGCTTTATACCTCATGAATTTATTCTTCTCATTACACTTCCGAACAAAAACTCATTTATGTCTAATCGGCTTCACATTTGGTGGGCATAGCACTACCGGACCAAATACCTAAATTTTCTTTAGGGAGTCTAGTTCTGCCTACATTGCTTCTTTCCATTTCGGGCAATCCGCTCTCTGCTGACACTCAACAACTGAGCGAGGTTCTACTTCATCATCATCAATGATCTCCTGAGTGACAAAATAAGCAAAAATATCATCAACTACCTCGGATGTTCTATCCATAATAATGGGAGCATCATTGTTATTTAGTGAGATTTCATCGTTCTCTGACATTACATATGAGTCTGAAGCATCCTCCAGAGATGCCATTTGTAATTCTAGGATATAACTGTAGTCAGGAACAGTCTCGTGTGTGGGATTTATAATGTTGATGATGAAATATTCATTTTGTGCCTGGATGGCCTGCCTTTTCACTAGCAGCTCATCTTTGGATTTTCTTGGTCTTCCCCTCTTCCTGGTAGAAGCTGAGACCGATGTTACTCCATCCACATGGGCAAGAGGCATGTTACTCTGCCCTAGAATTACTTTAAACCGCCCCTTGGGGACTTCCAACCTTGCAAAAATATTTGTAGCAAGAATGTGTGATCTTGTCACTTTGGCAATATCAGTGAAGGAGTCAGGTATCGAATCTACTACCTTCTGAAGATCAATCATACGTCGCACTTCAATCTTACTTTGAGATGTGCGTGGATCTTCTTGAAACATAGTGGGAGGAGCTTTCCACATCAATTCCTAATGTTCAACCAGAATGTAAGCATTCCTATCTCCCCCTAACGTCGGGATGTATGTTTCTTCAAAGTGACAATCTACAAATCTTCCAGTAAAGAGATTTCCTGTTAAAGGTTTGAAGTAACAGACAATTGTTGGAGATTCATAACCAACATATATGCCTAATTGACGTTGAGGACCCATTTTAGTGCGTTGTGAATGCGCAATTGGCACATACAGTACACAACCAAATATGTGTAGAAACAAAATGTCAGGCTCATATCTAGTTATCAACTAGTAACCACTAAATGATTGATGTGTTACATATCTTAAGCGAAGAAGCATTGTTGCGTGTAAGACTTCATATCCCCAAGGAGATACCGGCAAATTGGTATGTTTAAACATTGCTCTGGACACAAGCTGTAACTGCTTGATTTTTGCCTCTGCTAAACTATTCTGTGTATGAACTTGAGAGACGGGATGTTCAACCTCAATCCCAATCGACATACAGTAGTCATCAAAAGTCTTTGATGTGAATTATCATGCATTATCTAATCTAATTGACTTGATTGAATTAGCTGGGTGGTGAGCCCGAAACTTAATCATCTTAACTAGGAGTTTTGCAAATGCAACATTCTTTGTGGATAGCAAAGCAACGTGTGACCATCACGTTGATGCATCTACAAAAACTATAAAATATTTAAATGGTCCACATTTTGGTTTGATATCTCCACAAATATCTTCATGGATTCTCTGTAAGTAATATATTTTCAGTGTTATCAACAGCAAATGATGGTATAGCCTACAACTTTGTCAATGAGGAAGTTTTGCAAAAAGAACGATGAGCACTAGAGATTTCCATAAAGGAATTTTGTGGAATAAGACTAGGTGTTGAAACCATATTAAGATTGTTAATCTCATCCACTCCATCAAATTCGATGGTTTTTGGGATTTCTACATGCTTCTTCCTTTTGAGTAATGGATGATCATGAGAGTTTTTCAATATTTTTATCATCATGTCACGACCTGGGTGTCCCAGTCGAAAATGCCAAATCTTGTACGAGGTTGTGTCACATACAGTAGTGAGTGTGACAACATTGGATCAATAATCCGAATTGTAGTAAGATATAATCCACTATGAATTGCCCCTAATTTTTTCAAGGTGTGCTCTCTACCGCACTCCTATGAAGTTATGCATAAGAATTCTTTTCCATTCTCACTATGAGTTTCTAAGTGTAAACTGTTTGCTCTAATATCCTTAAAACTTAGCATGGTTCGGTTGGCCTTAGGCGCGTATAATGCATCAGTGATATGAATTTTAGTACCATGTGGTAGCAAGAATTGTGTTGAACCACACCCTTGTATAACCGGCGCGGAACCAATCATTGTTGTCACTGATGATGTATATGGCACAAGATCAATAAAAAATTTCTATTCTTCAGTATAGTATGCATAGTACCACTATCTGCTAGACACTCGATCTCGCCTTCAAATATCTACAAAAGAATTTGAATTAATTAATCTTCAAAACTTATTGACCACTTTAAGTAAAGACTTAAAGATTTACCAAATGGTTGTGACCCTTGAAGAGTGGTGATATGACATAAGTAAACCGATGTAAAATACATCAAAAACACCATTCCTGGATGACATCATTGACGGGTCGAGAAGAACCACTCGACGGGTCGAAAGAATCCAAAATAAACTTTGATTTTTTGATAATTATTTGCCGACGGGTCGAAGATGTTTTTCGATGGGTCAAAAGTTGGAAAGTTTTTTCACAGAAGGAAACATTTGACGGGTCGAGGTTAACCATCAACTGGTCGAATAAATCCTAAAAACAATATCAATTTTTTGATATCTTTCTTCAACAGGCCCAGAAAATTTTCGACGGGTCGAATTTGTGACAATATGGAGACAGGAGCGTGCATTCAATGGGTCGAAGGTAACTTTGACGGGTCGAAAAATACAAAAATCGTTTTAGAGTGTAATTTCTAGAATCAAACCATCATCTCATTTGTCTCGTTTTCATGATACTTTGGTGTTATAAGGCCATAGAGTTTTGTAGATTTTTGAACCTTGTAAGCAATATGTATGAACATAACCATTCTTAATAATACCGAAAGAAAGAACTTTTATTGCTTTGCCAACATCAATATTTATATCAAAAGATTGTTTTTATTCAATAACCATGACTAAAAAAATAAAGTCAAATATAATACTAAACTTGATTGCACAGTAGAGATATCGATGTAAGAGAAATCTGTAGTTGCTAAGTTTATGTTGGGGATATCTGCTACAATTAGATTGACTTAACTGCCATCTTCCATCTTTTCATCCGCAGTGTAATTGGTCCCATAAGCCAAGTACTGCTTGCGTCTCTTGTAGGCATTCTTGACATCTTTGGGTGCACGACACTGTTTGTGTATATGTTTGCTCGAACTATACATATAGCAAGGTGGTGAGCTATATGTCGAAGGAGCAGACCTTGAAGAATTTCTATTATTCTTGGAGCTAGAACTTGATGGATTCTTGTTGGAGTCGTCTTGGCGAGTCCAATTCATATTCTGACTATTTCCTCCTCTTTCACGGCCTCAACCACATCCTCCTCTACCACCACGAGTTTGATAAGGTTTCGAATGATTGTTCTGCTTATCTTTTCGTGCCTTTCCAGTATGATGAGGCTCATGGACTTTCCTTGTACTGGTTGTCCTAGCATTGTTGTGGAGAATAATATCCTGGTATCATTCTTTCTTGGCCTGCGCACTCATGAGATCACTGAAGGATCTAAGTCTCCCTTGCTCATAATCAATCCGATATTGGTGAACAAGTATGTCCATGGAAGTAGGAAAAGTAGTCAATGATTTCTCGACCATAGCCTTGTCGTTCTTGACAACGCCACAAATGGCAAGCTCAGACTATAGCTCTAGCATATCCTGGTAAAAAAAGTTGATTTTGGAGTAATCCAATAACTGGATTTAATCCCATTTTCAAGCAGTTCAGGAAGTTGTCCATCACGCACATTATTAAACCATTCTTGCAAAGTTACCCACAAATCTTCGGAGTCATCCTTTAACAAGTACTACTTCTGTAGAGCAGGATGAATATGTCTCCTGAGAAACATAAGAGCTTGAGCTTTGCGAGCGATGGTGTCATCATCGGCTTAAGTGCTAGGTGGTAGTGGTTGGATCGTATCGAGGAGTCTTTTACCGATGAAAGTATTCCTTACATCTGAGACCCATCTATGGTAGTCTGCTCCTTGAAGATCGAGGATGTCAAATTCTGGTCTTGTTGGCTCAGTCATCTACAAAATATAAGAGATGAAATTACTTTACCAATCGAAAAATCACGATCACTAATTAAGTTTAGGGAATAAGAAAGCATGGTCAATTGATGTATGGTTACAAATATCGATGCAATAACTGGTGATTTCATACCACACCTCATAAAACCATGACTGAATCAGAGTCACAAAATATCGACTTCTGTTTTTTTATGTATACAGTGACTCCCCAATGACCATTACTCTTGTTTAAAACTTTGAGGAGGAGGATTTAATCATTTCTCAATCATACCTGTCATAATCCATATAAACTATAAGCATATATAAAATTCACGGTATTTAAACCTAAATCTAAACCTAGATCTGGGGTGTTGCGACAATTAAATTTTGCAACCTAATTCTAAATCGGATAATTTTGAAAATTTACCTCGAGGGTATTATGTTCGAAATGAAAACTTTGTAGTAAAAGTTTGAAACAAAAAGCTCCACGAATTCTAGCGATAGTAGATGAATTCTAGCTATGGTGAGGTTCTCAGGTGGCGGCGATGAGATCTTCGTCAAGGGGGGGAGGCCGACGATGGAGGCTGTTTTTGTTTAGGGGTTAGGGTATTTTCTTTTAAGGTTTGGGTTGGCTATCAACTCAAGAACTGCTAATAACATGTTCAAGGAGAAATATAGATATGCAAGTGATAGATCTGAAACTGTGCTTTTATTCATTGATAGATGACTTTTTATAGGCATTATAATCTGTTACAAATCTATATCCCTATAAATCAGGGAGTGACAGAATATCTACTTCAATTCTAATTAGGACAAGACACACACCGGGATACAAAAAATATTATTCCCTTAAACAAAAACATAATATAATTTATTATTATCATGATTTTCCTTATTGCTTTCATTTTCTTATCTTATTCACCTCAATGTTCTCTCCGCACAAAAATATATATTCAAAATAAGGGAACTCTTCCAATGATGACTCTTATAATGAGGACTTGATGACTACCTTTCATAAAATTGTCGTAAGAATCATTTTTCCATAACATTTTTACAAAGTTAACCGTTCGATATTTAAATATTTATTAGTAGATCACTTCTATAAATTTTCATCCAAATTAAAAATCGTTAAGGTATCGAACAATGTCACATCCATGGACGAACCAAAACTGTCAAATATACACCGTTCATATTCATAAGTGATAAATCTTGATTATGAATGACTTAACGATTTTTAATTTTTGTGAAACTTTGCGTGAGTGATATACTCATCATTATATATCTAACTAAAGGTGAATTTGTCAAAATATAAAGAAAAAGTGAGTTTAATGAGAATGTACTCACCAAGTCCTCATTATAAGGGTCATCAATGAAGAATTTTCCTTCAAAGTAAATATCATACATCAATAATAACAATACATTGAACTTTTTATATATTAATTTTTTTCAATTTAAGACTCATCTTGGCCCGGCCCATAGAGGTCGGGTTTAGCCTCTTTGGTCTAGCCTTAATGGATGGACTAAGACTTCTAAATTGTGGCCTCGACCCAGTCTAGCCCAGTCTCGTTATGTTTGACCGTTAACCAAGCTCAGCCTATGATGAACCCTATATTCATATAAGCCTCCCATTTGAGCCCAATGCAAAAGGTCACGTGAAAGTCAAGTGATTCTTGGGGATTTCCAACAATTAACAAGTTAGGGTTTTTTATTTGATGATGGTTTGTATGCATACTTGTTGAAGCTAGCTCCAGTTTATGGTTTTTACAACAAGTTAACCCTAAGATTGATAATTAACTTGTACTATGCACTAGTGATATGTAGATTATTTTCAAGCGAATGAACATAATTTCTAATTTATTTTGCTTATTTGGTGATATGGTTTATAATCAATTGCATAGTTTGTTTCCTACACATGTGATGTTAAGACCCCAAATCTGAGTTCTTGAAATTAAGAGGAAAATGTAGAAAAGAAGAACAAAAGGAAGATAAAAATAAAAGTTTTGATATTTGATTGTTTGTTCCTCTCGGTACATCAGCTGAACATATATAGGTAAGGCAACCATCCAATACAAGACCATGACCACGTATCCATTGCACATTAGCTTAGTTAAACACTGTAAATAGTAACAATTATCCTTGGCTAAATACATCAATAATGGAGATCCTAACATGTGAATTTCTCTATCCTTGTCTGTATGAGAGAATTTAGGATTGTGATGATTGTGGTTACAAGTACTTGGGTAGAAACTTGCAACTTCTGGGGGTCTTATAATTTCATAGGGCAAAATGTATGTATGTATGTAGAGACTGTAATATTTTGGTTTGATCACTTTCTGCAGGAATTGGATATTTCAGAACTAACAATGTCGTCATCATCGTATCTCCCAGTGACCACTGAATCAATTGTTCAGGCTTCAGAAGCCAAATCACCATCTGAAGCCATTTCCATCCTCTATCGTGTCATTGACAACCCATCAACTTCTTCCGAAGCTGTACGTATCAAAGAAGAGGCTATCACCAATCTTTCGAATCTTCTTAGACAAGAGAATCGTGCAGAGGAGCTTCGTAACCTTCTGACCAAGTTGAGGCCATTCTTTAACGTGATCCCGAAAGCGAAAACTGCAAAGATAGTTCGTGCTGTTATAGATAATGTGGCTAAAATACCAGGCACCGGTGAACTTCAGATTGTTCTTTGTAAAGATCAGGTGCAGTGGACTCGTGATGAGAAGCGAACTTTCCTGAGGCAGCGCGTCGAGGCCAAGCTTGCAGCTCTTTTGTTGGAAAGCAAGGAGTATTCGGATACACAGACTCTATTGTCAAGTTTGATTAAAGAAGTGAGAAAGCTAGATGATAAGTTGCTTCTTGTTGATATAGAATTGCTGGAGAGTAAGCTTCATTTTGCTTTGAGGAATTTACCTAAAGCCAAGGCTTCACTGGCTGCAGCTAGAACAGCGGCAAATGCTATCTATGTGCCTCCAGCTCAACAAGGAACTATTGATTTGCAGAGTGGTATTCTTCATGCAGAAGAGAAAGACTATAAAACTGGTTACAGTTATTTCTTTGAAGCTTTTCGAGACTGCTCCAAGGGATTATAAGTTGCAGCTGGAGGAAGACCCTATTGCCCACAGGCACCTCTCTTCCCTCTATGACACTTTGTTAGAACAGAATCTCTGCAGGTTGATTGAGCCTTTCGCAAGGGTAGAAATCGCTCATGTTGCGGAACTGATTGAACTGCCTGTTGATCATGTGGAGAAGAAACTGTCTCAAATGATTCTCGACAAGAAGTTTGCCGGAACTTTGGATCAGGGTGCTGGCTGCCTCATTATATTTCAAGACCTCAAGACAGATGCCATATGCCCTGCAACATTGGAAACCATGTGTAATATGGGCAAGGTCGTTGATAGCCTCTACGTGAGGTCTGCCAAGATTATGGCATGAGGTTGCAAGGCCCTTTATTTTATTTTCTTTATCAATTATGTGATAACTTGAAGATTGTACTTTTGGTTTGGTAGGTTCTACCCTTCGGAGTTTGGACAACTTGTAAAAACTTTCTTTTTACAAGTTGGAACTTATATTCGTACTGTATGGTTTTCAGACTGGAAGTTAATTTTTCTGAGATGTGACTATGTACTATGGTTAGTTATATCCTCCCTGAATATGAAGGAAGCTCTTTGGAACCAGCCACCAGAGACGATTAGATTTACACACTCCAGAATTTAAACACATCCAAGCAACTTTGTGTTGCATCAGTATTATTTATCAGTGTTACAATTTTACATGTAGATATCACAAATAGTTGATCTTCGACATATCCATGTCTATTGTCTAAAGATACAAACAGAGAAATACATTCTAGATTACAGTATACACACATCTTTGTCACCACAAACACAAGCACAATCTTAATCATGAGGATGAGCTTGAGGTATCCAAGTAAGAGATCCTTCGTCTTTTCGTTGGAAGTGTTGTTCTAGGAGAATATTCGTGAGAGGGTGTGCCCTTTTCGACGACAGAACTCAGGGCCTGGTGAACAGAACTTGCAAGGAGTTGATATGCCTCCACATCGTTGTTGCCCTCTTTGCAGCCACTGAAAACAAATACATTTTGAACTCGGTTTCCCAAAGTTGCCATTTCTGCCTTCATTATTTTCAAGTTAAGGGAAGCAAGAGCTTCTTTCAGGTCAGAGAGAAGCTCAGAGCGGTACTCACAACAGATGGAAGCCCTCAAAGAAATGGTTCCATCCTTTGCTCCACTGTCATAGTGTTCAACATTTACTTCATCATCATCAATTGGAATGAGGAAACCTTTGCTAGATTGTAGGGAATCCTTCTTCAGTTCTTTGACTTGGCGGATCACTTCAGCAAGTAATGCGGCTTTGTCCATCTATAAATATCAATTAGATTACAATTAAAAAGGTGATCAAATCACATATGCAAAATCTACACCTTTATAATAACGTTTCAGAAACTTGAGCTTTGTTAGTTTAGCCAAACCAGATAAGCGTTGTCATGTAGATTAATCAATGTAAATAATTTACATAAACATCCTCGAATATGCATCTAGAGAAGTAGTTACATACGTTAAGTAATGCATATATAATACACACATCATTCTGAACCAGATGAAGCTGCTAAACAACATCAGATAGATCAGCAAGATTGTCATTTTCGAACAGCACAGACACAACTAACTTACCTTAGTAAAGACATAAACCAGCTACCTAGAAATACAATTTCCACCTCGTGTCAGGCTCACATAACTAGACTTGGACTAAGCAATTAAGAACTATCTTCTTACAGTAGATTGGTAGATGACAAAACAAACAAAGAACAAAGAAATGGTGTAGTAAAAAGGATCTCTATATAAACAACAAGATACTTCTTAAGCTTTAAAAAATATGGCGGTTTGTTCTTTCGTCATGCATATGGTTCTGGCTTACTGCTCAACATGTGATATAATATCATATAAACAGGTTAAGCAAGACACATCTATGGCATAAACTAAATCCAGATGTTGACCTTCTGATTGCATCTACCACACAGCTGGCATTGTGCCACATAGTCCAATCATTATCATCAATATACTTCCTAAAATACTTATGGCCGGTTATGTACTGTAAGCATTGACAACGAATCATCCCCTACACTCAAACTGATAAACAACCACAAGTTTACAATATTGATTAGACTACTTAATTATAATTGTTTAGAGGCACCATTGACTTGGTACAATTATAAATAAAGTCAGAATTTCTATGCCAACTACGTACAGAAAGCCTCTATTTTTCTTTTCCTTTCACGTAATGCAGTGTGCTGTACCTAATAAATAACCCTATGTCTTCTTCCTTTCTTTACAATCTATTTTTCATT
This sequence comes from Geum urbanum, assembly GCA_946800695.1. Classification (NCBI taxonomy): domain Eukaryota; kingdom Viridiplantae; phylum Streptophyta; class Magnoliopsida; order Rosales; family Rosaceae; genus Geum; species Geum urbanum. Next base: position 70,644,530 of record OX327001.1, read on the forward strand.
CCTATATCATATGCAAATGGAAGCTGTATGTTTTTGATAAGTATTAACCTAACTGAAATTGCAAAATGCTTATGACCAAAACTAACTCTTCAAGCATACAGACATTTAAGATATTCTGCATAAACTCGAAGTTGTGATATGCATTTAGTTCTCACATTGTATAGCATATATTCAAGTTGACTTTTGTAACGTCCACATACAGAGTTGACAATGAAAGACATAAAAAATAAATAAAAGGAAAACTCTTCATCAAATAAAATCATATGCATCAATAAAGAAAAAATTGTTCTCTTTGTATATATAACATAACTCCATAATGCGTTAGAACGGCTATTTCTACTGATGACTCAAAGACTCTTGGGGCAGAACTGCAAACACTCTAAACAGAATCCATGAAAACATATTATCACAGGATTCCTCATAGAAAAAGAAAAGCTTCTTGGAAACCAAAAGTCATATTTTTCTGCTAAAATATTGTTGAGAGTAGGATAACAATAAATTGCAGAAAACCAATTAGCTCTGCCATGTAATTTGTTCAGTTCCCACAATATAGGAAGAAAAAACTAATATTTCAACTCAAACCAGAAGAGAATAAGTATCCAAAATAGTTGATCTTTCTTTTATTTGTCGAATCTCTCCCTCACCTATCAATGTGTTATCTTCAACCTCCTAATCATAAACAGAATCTAACTGTTCTCTGGATTGTGCAGAGAATCCTTTCCAAGTTATCCAATTTTGCAGAAACAAAAGACAAAACCTTTGTTCAACTAGGCCACATACCCTGTTTGGAGCTAACCTAAGATTGACATGTTCACAGTTATCTTGTCACTTCTAACCCCAAAGGGCCAAAAACAAGTAACTACACTTCCAGAAAGAACTTCACATTTAACTCAGATACATTTCCTTCCAATGACTAATATAAGGTAACTAATTCACAACCAAAAGGCTCAATATGTCAATAACATCAACTAAACCAACTGAAACATATATATGATCAATAAAATAAAAGAAACTTGACTATACTGCAAGTCTTTAAGCTCAATGAAGTAGAATTGACTGACCTTTTCATTGCTGGGCACAAGTCCGCGAAGCGTAGAGAGGTGTGCATTGATTCTCTCTCTCCTCCTCCTCTCAGCGTCACTGTGATTCTTCAAAGCCGCTAAAGCCTTGGCCTCAGAAGCGGCTCTCTTCCCCAGTCTCGCCGGAGCTTTCACAAGCTCACCTTTCTCACTGTCCAAAACCAAAGCCTGTGGCATCTGCTGCACAAACCCATGATGATGCGTAGTAGTACTAGAAAACCGGTTGTTGAAAAGGTCCGAGGAATAATTCGAGTTAAAACTACTATAAAAGTCCATGAGGGAATGAATCAAACAAGCCTAAGTAAGTAAATTTCCAATTCAAGGGTTCGATGTAATTTACGTTTATATATAACTTGCTTAGGAACCGAAGGTGAACAAGAGAAGAAGACCAGGAGGGCGAGTGGTGGGTGCGAACCAGAAAGAGAGCATTGAAAGAGGGAAGCTTTGTCTGTGGTCGACTATAGTGGCTATGGCAGCAGAGACGGGGACGCTGGGTTTGGACATAGATTCCATTACGCAGAGGGTTAAAGGGATTTTGGGGGAGGTTTTTAGATAGGAAGATCAATGAGAAAACAACCACATTTTCTTCTTCATCATCATCTTGAACGGTTTTTAGGATTTCGAGGAGGACTTTTGGGGAAGTGGGGGTTGGAGGGTTTCCAATGGAGATGAAGAAGCAAGAGGTGGGGGGGACAAAGAGTCAAAAGGTGAAGGCTTTTGTGCTGGGTTGTGCAGAGAGAGAGAGCAGAAGGATGAGCACAAATGTTGTTATTGTTGGGTCTCCAAAGTGTCACCATTATAGAACACAAAATGATGACACCCACTATACAATACAACACAATAGTACATCAAAAAATTGTTGAATTTTTGTAATTAATTTTTTAAGATATGATTAGCCATTGCCCATTGGGGGCAAATAATTCTATTTTACTGGTTCATAGATGACTAGGCACACAGAATGCAACTCATGTCATAGAAAAAAAGGTTGTCAGAGAAAACAACTCCCTCCTAAATAACGCTTGCTTCAATAGAGAACTATATGCCAACAAATGTCAAATGGTGGTATATTCAGGAATATGAATAAAAGAAGCTAAAAAAAAAGTAGAGTAAACTAACATTTTTGATGGTTAATGATTGATGATTGATAAAAACTCTTTCTACAAGTAATGTAAATAAATCAGTTTTAAATCACATTTTATTGAAGACATACCAACTTCAATAAAATTGTGGAAGGTTTCCGTGCCACTTTAGAGCTTAATGATGTTTCAATTCACGTAGCAATTCAAGTTCCATGGCTGTCACACTATTCACATTGATTCCTGTATTTGATCCACGTGGGGTATCTTCGGTAAAGAAAGAAGAACATAAAGAATAATGGTGTGTCAGCAATATACGTACAAGAACTTGCAGAACATAATGCAGTATATATAAACCGGAGCATAACGAAGAACATCGATGAGGTTCTGCTGTTTCTGTTCCAGTCATAAAAGGCCGCCCAGAGATAAAATACAGAAGATTAACAACTTAATTAGTAGTTTAATCAAACGGTTTCGTTTCTAGCTTTTTTTTTTCTTCATCCCGGCCACTAATTTGTTAGCTCTATAGGAAGGTTTAGATATTCAAACTTGGCAGCTCAACGGTTCCAAAACTACAAAAGGAACGTACTGTAACATGCACTAGGACTTTTCTGCTCTGTGTTCTGTCCTAATTAGTAACAAATTGCCTCTTTGATCTGGCATTAGATTATCAAGAAAATCCATTCGGAGTAACTTAGCGTCGTAATGACCTGATGCATTGTCCATTCATGTTAATGAAACCATAACCCTAGCACGTAAGAAAACCAGAAAATAACAGATTGTGTGAGGGCCGGGCCTACAATTCAAAGAGCTGACGATGAATTGTTCATTAGAGGCCAATGCTCAAACACAGCGAGATTACGATCTTAGATTAAACAACATACAGAAATGCAAAAAACAAAAGGCTAGGTTGAGCTATAGCCAATGCTTTACCAGAAAGACTTCTTCAAGAGCCATATTAAGGTATGGCTTCGTCATCTAAAACTATAGAAGGGGTCCTTAATCGCCTCTTACTTTACACATCAGTTTTTTTGTCTCATAAACTTTCCAATCATTTTTTAAGTAATGATGTTAGCTAGGTTCATGAATACGACCAAGCTCTGTTTAAAATATTTGGGATACCAACAAGGATATAACGTACATATTTGATTCCTAATTTAATCACAAGAGAAGATAAGTTTTTCCTTGTTATTTTTGGATGAATGCTGAGGTATTGTAGAGAAGGTTGCATTATAGTTTTCATTTTAGACAGAAATAGCATGTCTTCTCTACATTTGGGGTTTAATGGGTTTTGGCAAATATCTAGTCTCGTGTGGTTGTGTTCTTCAGCATTAATGCATCTTTAACAGATTTCTTATATTTTTTCTATTATAGTTAGAGGAACAAAAAACATAGTTTACGGTGCATTTTATATTTCAACTCTAACATATTCTCCATTTTACAGATTTTATCATTTTTCCCTATTTTCTTTTCTAAACATATAGAGAATGTTGTATGTTCATACCGATAATAACCAAGGTATTCGAGATACAAAATAATAATTAAGCTAATACGATAAGTGTGATAAGTAAACGACACAAGAATTATAGTGGCTCACCGAATTAGCTTATACTTTGCCTCTTTGGGCTTCTACTATGGGTCTCAAAACCTAATTTTAGGCCCAATGGACTACTAAGAAGTGTAGTTGGTTACTCCACTTTGCCTCTTTGGGCTTCTACTATGGGTTTCAAGCCCTAATTTTAGGCCCAGGGGATTACTAAGAAGTGTAGTGGGATGATTTAAAGGGTGGAGATGGGCTTACTTTTATAGGCTAAGGGTGACCTCTCTCCTTACATATCTTCAATGTGGGAGGCTTTCCTCCTTGCCCCATATCAACTATTCTATGAGCCCTTCTTAGTGGCCTGGTAGGATGACTTTCGGTAGAGGTTTCGGGCAGCTCTCGCCATGGATGCGTAGCTCTGATATCGATCTTCATGTCGTGACTTTGATTACGCTCGGTAATTACACTAATATAGTATATATATATATGTGCACTGTAAATATATGGAATATTGCTTTCTCTCTCATCATATTCTCTAAAATAGGGAATATGTTTAGGGAATCTGTTGTAGCAAAACAATCAAAATATTTCCTAAAATGAAGAAGCTGTTTGGAGTTGCTCTTAGTGTATTTGCTTGTGTACAACCTTTGATATACTCATATACTTGAAGCTCAAACTAGGTCTTTGATGTTAAATATGGCTCTTATCATATATATAGGCATTGAATTAGTATGCAGAGATTCTTCAAACTTTGAAAATTAATTTCAGCTGTAATGTTGTATATATATATAAGTAAAAGCCTTTCCAGAAAAGAACTTAATTTTCTTTCACAAGAGAAATACAAGTACGTGCATATGGGGCAGGCCCGCAGGTCAACAGGCAAGGTGGTAGAAGTAATAGTAAATGAGTTGGGTTGGTGGTGGTTGATGTCTCACACTTAATGCAAATGAATAGTACTAGTTTGAAAACCATACTTCCCAGCTGATTTGCATCACAGCTAGTTCTTCATTTTACAGAGAAAAAAGAAAGAAGAATACGTACTGCTTGTTGTGTTCAGATATCAGCAGCTACATTTGAACGCTAGCTTCTTTGAGAAAACAATAATCCAATGGAAGCTGACACAGAATCAGGAGATGGCAGCGAAGACTAAGCAGTGGATGATGGATCACCAAACCTCCAGTGATAAGTACCCTATTTAGTTTCCCTTTTTACATTTGGAATAGCTTAATGAGCCGTTAGATTCTTTAATTCTAATCTTTGATGTAATGACACGCGTCCTGGGGACCAATGTGTTTTCTGCTCAGCAACGTTTATATGTGCTGCAACACTTGTTTTGTTCTGGCATGAATGAAATTACAACTTTTCTCTCTTAGTTTTGGTTTGCCATTTTCTCTCTTTTATTTTCCCTTTGAAACCTTATTTTAATTTTGGATCTGGGATCGAGTATCTTATCATCTGGTATTCAGAGCATTGGTTTCATGGTTGTGATAACGCGTAAAACATGCATCAAATATTAACACAAAATAGACACTCAACACATATCTCACACGTATGCAATTTAAAACCCTTCTTTGTAGATGTAACATTGATAAGTAAACATCGTTCTTAACCGGGGATTGATGGTACTAATGCATGACAACATTTGTAAACATAAAATAAAAGGTACGGGGGGTTTGCAAGTTTGATTTATAATCTATGAAATATAAAGACAAAACATGGCAGAAAACATATAGACAAACCCTAAGTTCTATCATGCTTTAACTTATAGACAAGCAAAACAAATAAGAACATAGAATCCTAAACATTCTTTCTAAACCAAAAATAAACACTAACTAATATATACAAGTGATCGACACATTATATCAACCTAGCCAATTCATGCTCATATTTATTTAGTGTCAACGAAATTCTTAATCTTCAACCTAAAATACATAGACATGCTTTTAAATTGTAAATGAAGAGCGCAACAACTTAATCATCTAAAGATCATACAAAACATGCAAGAGGGGAACGAAGAGCGTATCACCTAGCATATTAAGAAGCTTTAAGCACATAAGCATGCATACAAATTAAAAGTTAAAAACTAAGAACACATGGAAGATACTAAAGTAAATGTGAAACATAAAACCTTTTGTCAAACTTTATTACAATCATACTTAAACAAAATCTATTACAAGGAAGAGATGAAGTAGAGAAGCTCATGGTTATACCTTTTGTTCCGTGAAGAGTACTGCAAACGCCAAGTGGTGATTCTCAAATGCAAGACGAAGAGCGCCGATTACACTTGATCCGTGGAGAAGATGGATGCTCGGCCTTGGAGGAGGAATTTGCTAAGTATGAGAGGAAAGGTGTTTGAGGCAGAGGTTTGGCTTCTATATTGTGTGATGATGATGAATGAGTTGAGCTCCCCAATTTATAGAAGAAGATTAGGCATTTTCCTACCAAAACAAGACATTCCTTATGTACCCGGGTAAATCTGTCAGTCTGTTTTCAAACTCGTTTTCCCAGAGCTGTAGAGATTAGAAAATTATGATTCTTGATTCGTTGGAAATAATACTTCAAGGGCTATCAAATAACATATCTGATCATTAAATTCGGAGTTAATTTGCATATTCGGTGCCCTTTTGAAGTTGGGTGACTTGGCAGCCCAGATTTTCTTCTTCTACAAGGAGTAGGAAATCTTGATATCTTCAAATCTTGCATTCTTTTTCCTCTAAGCTTCCTTGGCCGAATATAACATATATTTTAACATATTTTGGCCATCAAATCAGGTATTTATCTTCATGGAATATCCTCCCAAAATTCGTCCATTATTTGCTCCATATATTCCGCCATATTCGCTCTTTCCTGGATCGCGCTGGAGAAATGTCTTCATCTTCTTGTCCACCATTTTGGTATCTATTTGCATTTGGCATTTGGTTTCCAATTCTTGACACCATGTGGAAATGCATTTTAGTAACCATTTTGAAGACCATTTCTTCTCCGGAATTAGGAACTTCCTCCTTAGCACGCTTTTAGCTCCAAATCCCCTCCTTTATTTCTACCTAAAAACATAAAGTAAGTTAGAATCATATTTATTAAGCATAAAACAAAGTTAAATGTAGAGAGAAAAATATTAATAATCAAGCATAAAATGCGTAGATCAGGTTGTTTCAAGGTCGAGGCCCTCTACTTCATTAGTATCTGTAGAGGATGTAGCGAACCTGGGAGCACAGATTTTGGAGAACAAAGAAGAGTCGACCCAACAAATCAACTCAATCAAGGAAACATTATCTGAGCTCATGTCTGAAGTTCGAGCCTTGAGGTCGAATCCTTCTCTCTGTAGTCCTAGTTCTAACACCAACACAACAAACTTGGTAGATCCGGATGTGGAGCTTATGCGTTCTAGGCCAAGTAGTTCTTCAACCCATGCTAATAACACTAAATCTGTGGCACCACCTATTTAGCATGTGTTATCTCAAATGGGAGACCTAGATTTGTTTGTCTTACTATTATTTTTGAGTTTTATGGCCAAATATCTCACTCATACCCACTTATTGTCTCGATTAAACAATTCGGATGTCCATGAGGTTCAAAGTCACATGAGTGAACCTCAAGCTCCTAGTTTTGATAGATTCATTCCTATAGAAGGCCACAATAAGAAGCCAACCCCAGCGAGTCTAGAAATGGACCCAAAGTACATGTCTCAGATTCTGAATATTTTGGCACAACAAGGTGCTTCTTCATCAAGTTCTCATAACCAAATACCTAAAAGACCTCCATACTGTTCCTACACTCCATCCATACTAACACCTCCTGGTTTTTCTAGCCCATCACAGTCAGCACCACCTGCTTATTCTACCATTTCCACCACTTTTACCATTCCTTCCTTGCCTAACCAAGATTTCCTAAAGCATCCAGCTCACACACACCCTACCTTAAACCAAATACTTCAGCCACGAGCACCAGAGACTCACCATCAAACCACTACCCACAATGATCCTTTTTCTCCTTCATTCAAGCAAATGAAGCTTAATTTTCCTGTATTTGGGGGAGAGGACCCTCTAGATTGGCTCAGTAAAGCTAAGCAGTTCTTTCAATTGGTACAAGTACCAAAAGATAAAAATGTTGTTGTAGCCTCCATGCACTTAACTGGCTTAGCTTCAAGTTTGGGGTTACTCTATTGTCAAGACCACGTTGGAACTTGGGGTAATATGGTTCATCTGATGTTACAACAATTTGGTGGTCAAGACAAGGTGCAGTTTCAAGCTGCCTTGGCCAAGCTCAGGCAAGAGGGTTCTGTAGCAGATTTCATAGAGAAATTCACAAAGATGTGTGTGAAAGCTTCTGGTTTTTCACATGAGCTTAGACTAGCTTGTTTTGGGGGAGGTTTGAAGCCAGAAATTAAAGCTGAGCTAGATTTAATGAAACCCTCTAGTTTAATGGAGGCATTTGAACTTGCTCAGGCATGTGAGAGAAACTCAAATGTGGTGAAAAACTTTAAGTACTAACAATTCCCTAGAAACAATATGTTTAACCGGTCACAGTTAGCTGTGTCTAAAGTTGGATCTTCTACACAACAACAACAACCTCCAAAATCTAAACCAACCAATGACAGGGTATGGACACAGGACCAGTTTAGAGAAAGGCTATCTCAGCAAGGCAATAAGTGTTGGTATTGTCCTGAGGTTTATTTCAGATGACACAAATGTAAGAAGAAATAGGGGATAGCCTTATGCATTGAAGGGTTCATGATCAAAGAGAATGATTGTGTAGAAGGCGAGGAAGCACAAGCAACTCACTTGCTTGACTTGCTTACTAAGGAAATAATACTTGAGGAAAAGGAGGATCCTCCATTAATTAACCTTCATTCAATGGAGGATATGGAGAAGGCAGAAACATTGCAGTTTAAGGGATCTCTCAGTGGGAAGGAGGTGCATATCTTGGTTGATGATAGAGCCAACCACAATGTTATACACCCTAGCTTGTCACACAACTTTAAGGGAAAAAAAATTACATGACAAACCCATGAGAGTCAGGATAGCTAGTGGTCAGATAATGCACACAAGAGGAAGAGTCCAAGAAGTTAAACTCAGTATACAACAACATGTTGAAGCTGATTTTTATGTGTTACCAATATCAGGTTGTGGAGTAATCCTAGGAGCTGCTTGGTTGAGAACATTAGGAGACATAATCTGGAATTTTGACAAACTCTACATGAAGTATGTGATTGGGGATCAATTATTTTATTTGAAGGGTATGGAGAACCTGGCATGTGAGTTGCTGACGGGGGAGCAAATTTTGCACACCTTGAAGAAGGAAACATAAGCCATTTTTGTTGACATCTAACAAACTTCAGAGTCCAGCAAACAACCTTACATTCACCCTAGTTTGGTGTCCTTAGTTGCAAATTATATTGATTTGTTTCTTCCGCCTAGTTCCCTTCCTCCAATGAGAAGATACGATCATAAAATACCTCTGATCCCTAATAGCTCACCAGTGAATGTTAGAGCTTATAGGCAGGCTCATTACCAGAAGAATGAGATTGAAAGACAGGTGAGGGAAATGCTCAAGGAAGGAACTATTCAACCAAGTGAAAGTGAGTTCTCTTCCCCAGTCATTTTGGTTAAAAAGAAGAACAGCTCAAGCAGAATGTGTGTGGACTGCAGAGCTTTGAAATCTATTACTATTAAAGATAGATACCAAATTCCTACAGTAGATGAGCTAATAGATGAAGTTGGAGGAGCCAAATACTTCAACAAACTGGATTTGAGGTCTGGTTACCACCATATCAGAATGAAGGGTGAAGATATACCAAAGACAGCCTTCAAAACACATTATGGGCATTATGAGTTTTTGGTGATGCCTTTTGACTTAACCAATGCTCCCTCAACTTTTCAATCAGTGATGAATGAGACTCTAAGAGATATGTTGCGAAAATTTGTTTTGGTAATTTTTGATGATATTCTGATTTATAGTAAATCTCTTGAAGAACACATGTAGCATTTATAGTTCGTTCTGCAAAGGTTGAGAGAACAATGTGAAGGCATACTTGCAGTTGGCTATTTCTTGAACACTGACAAAACACAGTAATAAAGGATCATCAAAGCTAAAGTGACATTGCATACTTTATCTCATTGGGCAATCAGGTATATCATTCATTGCATATCATGTTTTCATCTAGGATAGACCACTGAGCATGTATCCCTGATAATATGGAATGTTTTTCTTGTGTGATCTTTTATGGCTTTAATCATTTCTTTAACCCAGATTACTTGTTCTTAATCTGTATGATCTTTGATTGTGAAAATCTAAGCTGTATAATGAAGATCCCTAGGAGTGTTGACTAGTGCTCACATGTGATACCTAGGAAACTGGTTTGTCCTTTTCTAGTTGTCTTGTGCTTTTGTCTCTGTTTTTCCTGGCTCCTCTTTTTGCTGTCAAAAAACGTGCCTCTCTTTTGACTACTGCTATTGCTATTCTTGTACAAGAGCTTAGGAACCTTTTGCCTTGTTTAGACAACCTTAGCTCGATAAGGAAAGACCTAAAAGATGTCTTGGTTTTGCTCACTGTTTAGACTTGCATATGTCCCTTCAATAGCTGGCTGCTGTAGGTCTGCATTGAGGCTTCTTTGTAGCTGTGTTTCACGTGCTTAGTTGCTGTCTTTGACCTCTGGAATGACCTTACCTATATAAGGAGTCTTAAGCTGTCTTAGCTCCTTGGTTGGTTAGTTGGTTTTGCTGAGTGAAAACTTTGGGGTTAGGTTATTCTGTTTTGGTTACTCTTTGAGAGCACTTTCGAGTGTAGTTTCTCTTCTCTCTTCTCTTCCCCTTCCATGTCTTCTGGTTGCTCTGTATAGTGCATAATAGACATGGATTCTCAAGCATAAAAACTGTTTTCAAAACTCATATGCATCATTGCATTATGCATTCCATTGAGATAAAGTATGGAGATGCCCAACCCAAGAAGTTGATCAAGAAGATTTAACTTGTGAAGTAGTTAAGATCTGAGTTGATACTTCTGAATACTTTCCAGATTGTAAACACATAGTTTGAGTAGTGTAGCTCTGTTAGAACTGGTAGGTAGACTAGTCAGGATAGCATACGGGTTATGTATCCCCAGAGTACGAGAGACTTGTAATTGTGTGTGTTACTTGATAGTGGAAATGTTTGTCCCTCAAGAGTTAGGGGCACGCAGTTTTAATCCTGGTTGTAGGATTTCTGTGTTATCAAAAACATCTTGTGTCACTCTTTACTTGCTGTTTTTACATTTCAATACTCGTGTTCTGTGTTTTGGGATAGATCACTATCTTGCTATCCCGAGAACAGATTGAACGAAAAAGTGGGAAAGGCCTATTCACCCCCCCCCCCTCTAGGACCTTTAAGTGGTATCAGAGCGGCCACTAGCCTTTGCTAGTGAGATCCTCTGAGGGGTCAGGTATGGATCGTGAAAAAGGTTCTTCCATAAATGTGCCACCTTTTTTCGATGGACATGATTTTTCACAATGGAAAATCATGATGAGCGCCTTCCTCTCCTACCAAGATGATGGTATGCTGTGGCAAATTGTAGAGGAAGGCTGGACACATCCCACAAAACCAAAAGGCGATGAATCAACCGAAAGAGTTTCAAAGCCAAGGTCTGAATGGGAGAAAGCTGACAAGGATTTGGCTAGAGCAAACATCAAAGCTCTAAGTTGTCAATTCAATGCCGTATCCGAAGCAGAGCGCCAAAGGATCATCCATTGCTCTACTGCTAAGGAGGCATGGGAAGTGCTCATCAATACTCATGAAGGTAACTCTCGTGTTAAACAACAAAAACTTCAACATCTTATTTTGAGTTTGAAGGTTTATGCATGAGTGATGAAGAGTCTATTGATGATTTCTATGGTCGTGTTTTAAATATCACAAATCAGTGCCGTAGTTTAGGCGAAGCCATAGAATCAAAGAAAATTGTTAGAAAATTTCTAAATGCTTTACCTCCTTTCTTTGACTCAAAAATGAATGCTATTGATGAAGCACATGATCTAGACACTTATCCTTTAGAAGAACTTGTTGGTAATCTGAAAACCTATGAGACTCTCAAGAAAAGGCCCATGCATGAGAAATCCATTGCACTAAGTTCGGTTAAAGTTGAGGTTGAAAAGATGCATGAAAATGAATATGATGAAAATGATGAATTTGCTTTTCTAACCAAACAATTTGAGAAATTCTTAAGGAAAAGGAAACCTTTCAACTCTAACCGGAACTTTTCTAAAGGATCTAGCTCTAAGCCTTTTAGAAATAAGGTTTCACAGAAAGGTCGGGATATCAGGACCTCTTCTATAATGAAAGCGGACATTAAATGTTTTGAATGCAATGGAGTAAGACATAAAGCTGTGGACTGTGCTAACAGGAGAAATAAGTCCCACAAAGTACTAAAAGCAACATGGAGTGATAGTGACTCAAATGAAAATTCTGAAACTGATTTAGAAGAAGATGAAAAGGTTGCTTTTGTCTCCCATATCACATTAGATGAGTCTCTCGAAGACAAGGATTCTGATGATGAAGGACATGATATGTATGTACGTTTATGTAAAGCTTCAAAGTCTATGCTTGCTAAAAATGAAGCTCTAACTAATGAGCTTTCATTGAGTAAGGAGACAAATTCCAGGATACAAGCAGAGTACATATCCCAGAAAGCTGAGTGGAGTGTTGTCAAGACTCAACTAGAAGATCAAGTGATTCTGCTCAAGAAAGAACTGGACTTTCAGTCCTCTTCGGTAAAGGTGCTCACTGCTGAGAAGCTAAAACTTGAAGAGTCACTACTGGACACCCAGAACCAGTTCGCAAAGTTCTCCATTGGCGGAGAAGCTATCCCAAATCTGTGGGATGGGAAGACTGGATGGCAGCAAGAAAGGGTTGGGGTTTGAGGATGATGACAAACATAAAAGCTCGGGGAAGACTACATTTGTGAAAGGCACCAGCTCGGTGTTGGGAAAGCCTCCGCCTCAACTAAAGATCGATGCTCCTGAAATTTCCAAAGTGTCCATGCTTAAGAAAAATTCGCAAATCAGGTGCTTTCACAGTGGGAACAGTGGACATATTCGGCGTTACTGCTACAAGCTGAGAAGGAATCCTGCACCAGCAAAGATCCCACAGAGCAATAATCTGCTCGCTCATTTTCAGAAGTCTCTCAACAAACTGACCAGGATTGCTCAATATCTTGCCACCCCGAAGCAGAAGAATAAGCCAGTTTCTTCCAACTGGGTCAGAAAATCTGTTCGTGGAACCAGGGATACCAGAAGTGTCATGCCTCCCAAAGAACCTGGTGTCAAGAAGAAACAGGAAGAAGTCATTTGTTTTCTTTCAAGAGTGAAGACCTCACCCATTGCTGCAAGAGAAGTTGTAGCTGTTTGCAACGTTGCCTTGACTGCTCTTTCCACCAGGAAATCCAATTCTTGGTACATGGATAGTGGCTGCTCGAAGCACATGACCGGAGAACGAAAATGGTTTAATTCCATGGATGACACTCATCCAGTTGGTGATGTCATGTTTGGTGACGATGCCAAAACAGAGATTATTGGAAGCGGGACAGTTGACACTCCTGGTCTCCCAGCCCTAAAGAATGTTCTGCTGGTGGCAGGTTTGGAAGTCTGCTTGCTGAGTGTAAGTCAGATTGTCGACGAATATGAGACTGTGACATTTGACACATCTCAGTGCACTGTCCTGGATGGGAAAGGAAGGTGTGTGATGAAAGGCGAGAGGTCTAGAGATCATTGCTACTGTGTTCGTGCCAACAAGAGGTTGGAACCTGAAATTTGCTTCTGATCTTTGACACAAGAAAGCTTGTTAAATCTGTGGCATAGGAGGATGTGCCATCTCAACCATCAAGATATGGTGAAGCTGTCCTCGAAGGATGGAGCTCGAGGTCTACCCAAACTATCCGGGAGAGCAGCAGGTATGTGTGGAGACTGCAAATTGGGTAAGCTATCCCGAACCTCCCATCCTGTCCTAAATGCTAGTCCAACCTCTAGTATTCTTGAATTGCTTCACTTAGATCTAGTAGGCCCTGTTGAAACAGAAAGTCTTGCGAAAAAGAAATATGTGCTTGTTGTGGTAGATGACTTTTCTAGATTTACTTGGGTCATGTTTTTAAGTGATAAAACTCAAACCTTTGGGAAGTTTTTAGATCTAGCAAAACGTGTTTCAAATGAAAAGCTTTCCGAAAACAAATGCATTTTGAGAATTAGGTCAGACCATGGAACTGAGTTTGAGAATTCTTTGTTTGCGGAATATTGTGAAGAAAATGGTGTGCATCATGAGTTTTTTGCCCCCATCACACCTCAACAAAATGGATAGTTGAGAGGAAAAATAGAGTCTTGGTTGAGATGGGGAGGGTAATGCTAAGTTCTGCTGATTTACCTCACATGTTTTGGGCCGAAGCAATTTTTAATGCTTGTTACACTCTTAACCGAGTGATCTTTAGACCGGGTACTAGTAAAACACCCTATGAACTTTGGAAAGGCAAGAAGCCAAATATCTCACATCTAAAAGCGTTTGGAAGTCCTTGCTTTATTTACATAGACCGTGAGTATTTGACGAAATTTGATGCTAAATGTGATAGGGGTGTCTTTCTAGGTTATGCATTAAATAGCCGTGCTTACCGTGTCTACAACAAGAGAACTTGCATAGTTGTAGAAACAGTGAACGTGGCTATCAATGATTCTCTTGTATGCTCTCACAACCATTCTTCAAGAATGTGCAGGTTGAGGATGTAAGCATTGAGACATCTCCCGAAGCTGTTGAGACTCCAATTGATGAACAAAACCCCATTCCCGATGATGTATCCCAGGATACAGAATCTGATACCGAAGGTGCCGGGATAGATCAGACCCTGACTATCCAGAAGTCACACCGCATTGGGAAACGGCAAGTTCAAAAAGATCACTCTCCCTCAGATGTGATTGGCATGGTGGATGAACCAAGACAGACTCGAAGTAAGTCTAAAGTGCTTGTAAGTAATCTTGTTAGCCTCAAAAGCTTCCTTACTTTGCATAGGCTAGCTATCAATCGAATTGCTTGCTATGGTTTTGTTTCTAGTGTTGAGCCTAAGAACATTAAAGATGCTTTAAAGGACTCAGAATGGATTGTGGCTATGCAAGATGAACTAAATCAATTTGAGAAAAGCAATGTGTGGCATTTAGTTCCTAGACCTAAGGATAAGAATGTTATAGGAACGAAATGGGTTTTTAAGAACAAAACGGATGAAAAGGGAATTATTACTAGAAACAAGGCTAGGTTAGTTGTGCAAGGCTATTCCCAAATTGAAGGCCTAAACTTTGATGAAACCTTTGCTCCCGTAGCTAGACTTGAGTTCGTTAGGTTACTCTTAGCCATTGCTTGTTTTCTGAAATTTGATCTCTTTCAAATGGATGTGAAAAGTGCTTTTCTAAATGGAATCTTGAAAGAAGAAGTTTATATTGAACAGCCTCCGGGATTTCAGAGCTCTTGCTATCCTGATCATGTTTACAGATTAGACAAAGCCCTTTATGGTTTGAAGCAAGCGCCTAGAGCTTGGTATGAAAAATTGTCTACATACTTGATTGACCATGGGTATGTGCGAGGTTCCATTGATAAAACCATGTTTGTCAAGAATGTTTCACATCATATGATTATTGCTCAAATATATGTGGATGATGTGGTGTTTGGTTCTACCTCTCAAAACTTGTTGAGGAGTTTGTCACTCTAATGAAGCAAGAATTTGAAATGAGTCTATGTGGTAAGCTAAACTTCTTCCTTGGACTACAAGTTCAGCAAAGGAAAGATGGTTTGTTCATATCGCAGGAAAAGTATGCAAGGGAACTTGTGAAGAAGTTTGGGATGGAAGGAGCCTCTCCCATCCAAAATCCAATGGGAACTTCTTGCAGAATCAGTGCGGATCTGGAGGGTACCAATGCTGATCAAACTCTTTATAGAAGCATGATTGGAAGCTTGCTCTACCTCACGGCCAGTAGACCTGACATCTCCTTCAGTGTGGGTGTTTGTGCTCGGTATCAAGCCAACCCCAAAGAATCTCATGTGAAGGCAGTCAAGCGTATCATCAGATACATTTCAAGTACGTGTGCTTTTGGAATCTTGTACACACCGGATACTAACACTGAGATTGCAGGGTATTCGGACTCGGATTGGGCTGGAGATGCCACGGATAGGAAGAGCACCTCAGGTTGTTGCTTCTTTGTTGGGAACAACTTGGTATCGTGGCATAGCAAGAAGCAGAACTGCGTATCATTGTCCATTGCCCAAGCAGAATACATAGCTGCTGGAAGCTGCTGTACACAACTCCTCTGGATGAAGCACATGCTGAGCGACTACGGATTTGAGCAAGGTATTCTATCCCTGTTCTGTGATAATACTTCTGCTATAAATATCTCAAAGAATCCTGTGTTGCATTCTAGGACCAAGCATATAGAGATCAGATATCATTTCATTAGAAACTTGGTTGAAGAGAATCAACTTGAAATGACATTTATTCCAACTGAACAACAATCGGCTGATCTGTTCACTAAGCCTTTGGACAATATGAGATTTGAAAGTCTTAGGAAGGCTATTGGTGTATGCACCATCACTTGAGATCTTCCCCTCACTGATCTCAATTTACTTTTCAGCATTTTACTTTATGAAATAATTTTCTGAAAATAAGTGTTTGCTCACTCTGGGATACGAGTCTGTGCATGCATCCCTGGAAATATTTCTGAACTTGATCTAGAATGTTGTGTTCTTATTTCATGTTTCTTGATAGTCAATTGCTGCATCTTTCACTTGTGTATATGCATCTATGTCTTTAAGGATGTTAGTGCATGTGGTCTAAATCACTCTTGGAACTAGAAAGAACTCTTGAGCACAAAGGTTACTCTTGTGGGGTGTACATTGTTTGAGCTAGAAAATTGAGTGAGTTGAACTAGTTACTGAAGAACAAATGTGAAAACCTATTGTTTACTGTTGAAAGAATAAAGTAAAGGAATGGGCTAGTCTTTTGCTGGGTGCACCTTAACCGGAACCAATGGGGGTCCCTGAGATGTTATCTATCCTTCGATGGGTTCGGACTAGTTTCCCACTGAGTGTCCTTGAAACACACATTATTCTTTCGAGTATTGCGCTCAGGACATAGTGGTAACTACTCTGCTACATGGACCTATGAGGACGTATTTCTCAGATGAGCTCTTGGACAAATTTTAAAAGAAAATGGAGAAATTACTTTGAACTTAAATGACAACGGCCAAAGGCCAAGTTGGGACAAAGTCCTTGATATGCTGAAATACCAGAACTCTCAAAAGGTAGTGACAAAGTCACTTGGTTACTCTTGATGTCCTCATGTCATTTGACGCTCCAAACTTGTACTCCCTTAGGTGAACTTTTCACACACACACACACTCTTATGGTTCCAAGGTCTGATTTGTAAGAACATTGCATTGATGTTGCTTTATAGTCATATACTCATGTGAAAAATTTGAGCCTTCAAGACATATGGAAATTAGTTGTCACATTCTTATGAGTCTTGCTTAAATTTTTTCTGTGGTCTAGGATTTTATAGACTGTTTCCATCCCAGAGTCTCTGCTGACAGTTTGCATATCGTTTTGAATTTCAAAATCTTATGTTTTTGCTGTACCACGTGAGGGGGAGTTATCTATCTGATGGTAGGTACATGAATGTGTTCTATTATTCAGGACTGTCTCGCATATCCCAGTAGATATTGCATGTTTCCTTGTTTGATTGGTCATTGGTTGTTTAGTTAATGTATCCCGTGTAGGCTGCATACGTGGTATCCTAGGGATAGGTCACTGTAGCACTTTCTGCTTTGAAGTGACTACACGAGACTGAGCACAGCTGGGTTGTTTAAGTTTCCTTTACGTGCTTGAATAGTCTTGATGCATGGTTCCAAGGAATTGATTTGAATTTATGATAATTGCGCATAGAAATAGGAGAAGTCTCCTTGGTCTTCGTCGATTTCGATTCCCCTGTTTTCTCTCCTTAGCCAGTTCACTTCAACTTCTCTCTGGTTCCCTTAAATTTCTCTATTCTTCATGACTCGAATCAGAAATCGCAGAACTTTCCTTCCTCCTAAACAAATCTTCTTCTTTCATCCTCTAATGGCTCTTCCTGACCCATTCATTCCTGAAGAGGTTATCCTCATTCCTGCTCCACTACCAAAATCACCTCCTCCTCCACCACAGAATCCAAGCTCTACTGTCTCTCCTGCTCGTGCTGAGGCACCTCAGCCTCCTGTTGTTCGCTCCACCTACCTGCGAAAGAAGACGATCTCAAAGTCCACTGGCACGAAGAAGGCGGCTCCAAAGAAGAAGCAGAGCTCTCCGGCATCTGTCGTCTCTCCCACAACCTCATCTCCAAGGACTGTTGCTAGTTCTGAACTACCTTCTCCTCTTCAGCCTGAAATGCCATCTGCTTTGCCTCCTTCTCCTCCACCTTCTCCCATGGCTGCAGACCCTACTCCTGTCTCTCCTCTTGCTGCATATCCTCTTTCTGTCTCTCCCAACATTCCCTTGGTAAAACGGAAGCGCACCACCACGGTTTGTTCCTCTGGTTCTGCATCTACTCCCTCTGTTGAGATCTCACCCATCTCTACTGCGCCTAGGGTCACTCGCTCCAAAGCCAAGAAGTCTGTTGTCTCCCCTCCTGAAAAGAAAGCCCTTAAACCATCTGCTTCCTCTCAAGTGAAATCCTCTCTCAAAGCTTCTACCTCCACAGTCTTGAAACGTTCCGGTGAATCCTCCTCGTTACCTCCTCGCTCTCACTTCATCTCTGCTGATTCCTTTAGTCTGTTTGGGTATATCACAATGCACCGTCCAATTGTTTCTGAATGACCATTTGATTTTGCTTCCCTGCACCCTGCCTTATTCTCTCTGGTGTCCCGTTTGGGATGGGTCACAGCTCTGGCCTCCCTGCCTCGCTACAATCGTACTCTCATTCAGGAATTCTATGCTAACTTTCCCTCTGATCTCTCTGCCGAAGTTCGTCTGCGTTCCAAACAGCAAGTCTGTGTCACTGTTCGTGGCATTCCTGTGAACTTCTCACCTTCTAGGATTCGTCAAGCTTTGTCTCTCCCACTCACAACTGATGGTGTTCTACAGTCCTACTCTGAGTATTCTACTTCTCTTTCGATTCAAGATCTCGCTCCGCGTCTCTACTCGACTCCTCCTTCAGAACCTGTTCTAGGAACCTTCCTCTCCAGCAAGTACATGACGGAATGGTTTAAAGCCTTGGGCTTTTTGGTTCGCTCTCTCTTCCATCCAGCCACCCAAACCAGTAAAATTCCTCACAAACAAGCTGTTTTGATGGCATATCTAAGTCATGATCCTATCCGTCCAGTAATTCCTACTGAGTACTTCATGTACTAGGCCATTCGTACTGCTGGTGTCTCCCACCGGAATGCTCTTGGCAAAACTCTTGTATTCCCCTGTCTCATCACCAAACTCTGTGGTGATGCTGGTGTTCCTATCACACAGGGCGATGTTCTGGGTCCGGAGCTGATTCCCATTGATGCTATCACTATCAATCGGTCTGTCCATCAATCCAATGAATACGTCGAGCCGATGGATCAACAGTTCTTGAAGGCTGCTGTTCAGACCATGATCACCGATGCAGTTCAACAGCTCAAAGTCCACCTCAAGGAGTAGTTCACAGTGTTCAAGGCTGAGCTCTCACTTCTGCTGTCTAGCCAAGCCGGGTCTGCCCCTGCTTATGAGCCAACAGTGTCTTTTCCTCCATCGGACAAGCAAGGCGGTGCTACTCCTTCAGACTCTGGAGACACCATTCACCTCGGAGCGATGGGTGCTAATGATGAGGATGCGGCGTATGATGGTTCTGGTTATACTGTGTGAAGACTCTCTGTTGTACTCTCTGATCATGTTTCTTTCTGGTTTTTCTCTTTTGGTATTTCTGTTGAACAATTGTTATGGTTTTATGGCATGTGGCAAACAATTATTCTGATTGTTCTTTTGTTTGAACCCTTTGTCTTTCATTGACAAAAAGGGGGAGAACCGGCTATTCTTGTGCTGCTATGTGATGTGGATTACATGTGTTTGTGTTTCTAACTATGCAGCAGGTATTAGTTGGGGAGAACTGGTTATCATTTTGGAAGGATATTATGGGACATATATATCCTTACCCCTGCATATGCTTAGGGGGAGAACTGTTTGAACTGGTTATGACCTTTTGGGCAGGATACTATGTGATATAGATATCCTTGTTGCTGCATATGTTTGTATGTGTTACAACTGTGTTGTAGGTACTCTTTGAAGAACTGTGTTTTGTCAAGAAATGCCAAAGGGGGAGATTGAAGGCATACTTGCAGTTAGCTATTTCTTGAACACTGACAAAACACAGTAATAAATGATCATCAAAGCTAAATTGACATTGCATACTTTATCTCATTGGACAATCAGGTATATCATTCATTGCATATCATGTTTTCATCTCGGATAGACCACTGAGCATGTATCCCTGATAATCTGGAATGTTTTTCTTGTGTGATCTTTCATGGCTTTAATCATTTCTTTAACCCAGATTACTTGTTCTTAATCTGTATGATCTTTGACTGTGAAAATCTGAGATGTATAATGAAGATCCCTAGGAGTGTTGACTAGTGCTCACATGTGATACCTAGGAAACTGGTTTGTCCTTTTCTAGTTGTCTTGTGCTTTTGTCTCTGTTTTTCCTGGCTCCTCTTTTTGCTGTCAAAAAATGTGCCTCTCTTTTGACTACTGCTATTGCTATTCTTGTACAAGAGCTTAAGAACCTTTTGCCTTGTTTAGACAACCTTAGCTCGATAAGGAAAGACCTAAAAGCTGTCTTGGTTTTGCTCACTGTTTAGACTTGCATATGTCCCTTCAATAGCTGGCTGCTGTAGGTCTGCATTAGGACAGTTTTAGGTCTGCATTGAGGCTTCTTTGTAGCTGTGTTTCACGTGCTTAGTTGCTGTCTTTGACCTCTGGAATGACCTTACCTATATAAGAAGTCTTAAGCTGTCTTAGCTCCTCGGTTGGTTAGTTGGTTTTGCTGAGTGAAAACTTTGGGGTTAGGTTATTCTGTTTTGGTTACTCTTTGAGAGCACTTTCGAGTGTAGTTTCTCTTCTCTCTTCTCTTCCCCTTCCATGTCTTCTGGTTGCTCTGTATAGTGCATAATAGACATGGATTCTCAAGCATAAAAACTGTTTTCAAAACTCATATGCATCATTGCATTGTGCATTCCATTGAG
Source organism: Geum urbanum (assembly GCA_946800695.1). Lineage (NCBI taxonomy): Eukaryota > Viridiplantae > Streptophyta > Magnoliopsida > Rosales > Rosaceae > Geum > Geum urbanum. The sequence goes on from OX327001.1 coordinate 70,665,455, forward strand.
ATAAAGTATGGAGATGCCCAACCCAAGAAGTTGATCAAGAAGATTTAACTTGTGAAGTAGTTAAGATCTGAGTTGATACTTCTGAATACTTTCCAGATTATAAACACATAGTTTGAGTAGTGTAGCTCTGTTAGAACTGGTAGGTAGACTAGTCAGGATAGCATACGGGTTATGTATCCCCAGAGTACGAGAGACTTGTAATTGTGTGTGTTACTTGATAGTGGAAATGTTTGTCCCTCAAGATTTATGGGCACGCAGTTTTAATCCTGGTTGTAGGATTTCTGCGTTATCAAAAATATCTTGTGTCACTCTTTACTTGCTGTTTTTACATTTCAATACTCGTGTTCTGTGTTTTGGGATAGATCACTATCTTGCTATCCCGAGAACAGATTGAACGAAAAAGTGGGAAAGGCCTATTCAACCCCCCCCAGGACCTTTACAATGTTTCAAGCTTAAGATGGTGAAGTGTACCTTTGGAGCTAAAAGTGTGGAGTATCTTGGTCATATAATCTCAGGAGCAGGTGTAGCAGTGGATCCATCTGAAATTCACTGTATTGCAGAATGGCAGAAATCTCAAACTCTTAGAGGGCTAAGAGGTTTTCTAGGCTTAGCGGGGTACTGCAGGAAATTTGTCAATGACTTTGGTATTATTGCCAAACCCTTGACCCTCATGACCAAGAAAAATGGGTTCCATTGGAGTCAAGAATCTGAACAAGCCTTTGAAAAATTGAAACTGGCCCTGACAACTACTCCTGTTTTGGCACTTCCAGATTTTTCAAAAACATTCACAGTTGAGTGTGATGCATCTGATAAGGGCTTTGGGCAGTATTATCACAAGAATGGCATCCTTTAGCTTATTTCAGCAAGGCTCTAGCTCCAAGACATTCGAGTTATTCTGTGTATGACAAGGAGACGTTGGCAGTTGTGTAAGAAATGCAGCATTGGAGGCCATATTTGCTAGGGAATCATTTCTACATCCTTACAGATCACAGGAGTATTCAATACTTTCTCAACCAAAAGGTGACTACCCCCACTCAACATAAATGGCTTCTCAAATTACTGGGCTACAATTACACAGTACAATATAGAGCTGGTAAGCAGAACACAGTTGCAAATGCTCTCTCTAGGCAATCTAAGCTTAAGGCATTGACATGTACTTCCACTCCTATATCACAGTTTATGCTTGAATTACAAAATGATGTTTTGCTGGATCAAGAGACAATCCAGATCAGAGAAGCCATTGTCAATGGATCTAATCCCAGGAAAAATTATGCAGTGGTCAATGACAATCTGTATTACAAAGGGAGAGTTTATGTGCCTAATGTTAACAATTGGAGAACTAGAATTTTTAAAGAGAACCATGCTGGAGTTCGTGGAGGACATTCTGGTTTTCTGAGAACCTACAAGCGAATTACAAGGTCCTTTATGTGGCCTGGCATTAAAAAGGCAGTGAAGAAAATGGTGACTGAATGTGAGGTATGTCAGAAGAATAGCTATGAAACTATAGCTCCCCCAGGTCTTTTGCTTCCACTGCAAATTTCAGAGAAGGCCTGGAAAAGTATCTCCATGGACTTCATTGAGGGTTTGCCCAATGATAATGGTAATTCTATTATATGGGTGCTGGTGGATAGATTTTCCAAGTATGCTCATTTCCTACCCCTATCTCATCCCTATTCTGCTAAAACAATTGCTGAGTTGTTTGTTAAGGAGATCTTCAAGTTCTATGGATTGCCACACACTATAGTTTCAGATAGAGATCCAATATTCATTAGCAAGTTCTGGGAAACATTTTTCAAAATACAAGGTACTACATTAGCACAGCATATCACCCTGAGAGTGATGGTCAAACTGAGAACCTCAATAGGACTTTGGAGCAATATTTGAGGTACATGGTTACTGAAAAGGAGAGGAACTAGGTTGAAGGCATACACTTGATGTTGGCTATTTCTTAAGCCATGACAAAACACAGTAATGAAAGCTTATCAATGATTAAGTGACTTTATCTCTTTGGACAAATAGGTATAACATTCATGCATACCATGTTTTCCATCTAGGATAGAACACTAAGCATGCATCCCTGACATTCTGGAACATTTTTCCCTTGTGTGTTCTTTTCATGAGTTTAAACACTTCTAAATCCAGATTACTTGTGTTCAATCTTTATTACTCTTGACCTTAAGAATCTGCTTTGGTTAGTGAAGTTCCCCAGGAGAGTTGACAAATGGTTCACATGGTTTTTTCTGAAAAATTCGGTTTGTCTTTTTCTTCCTGACAAGTCGCTTTCAAGTCTGTTTTCTCTGGTTTCTCTCCTTGCTGTCTTATAACGTGCTTCCTTCTTGAGAACTGATATTGCCATTCTGGTATAAGCACATTTGACCCTTCTTGTCTTGATTAGACTACCTTAGCTCTCTAAGGAAAGTTTTGAGAAACTGTCTTGCTATGCAAACTGTCTTTGCTTGCTGTGTTCTCTTTGCTGCTACTCTTGTCGGTCTGCAGCGTCCCTTGCTTAGTCTTGTCTTAGGACAGTTGTAGGTCTGCATTTAGACATGCGCATGCTATGATTCACATGCTCTCTTAGCTGTTTGTTGACCACCGAATAACTTTGCCTATATAAGGAGTCTGAAGCTGCCTTGGATCCTTGGTTGGTTGAGTGAAAACACTTGGGGTTTGGTTATTCTATTTTGGTCACTCTTTGAGAGCACATTCGTGTGTAGTTTCTCTTGTCTCTTCTCTTCCCCTTCCATGTCTTCTGGTTGCCAAGTTTGTGCATAATAGACATGGATTTCTAAAGCATAAAAACTGTTTTCAAAACTCATATGCATTTGTGCATTGTGCATTCCATAGAGATAAAGTGTGGAGATGCCCAACCCAAGAAGTTGATCAAGAAGATTTAACTTACGTGTAGTTAAGATCTGAGTTGATACTTCTGTAAATTTCCAAAGTGTAAGCACATAGATTAAGGTAGTGTAGCTCTGTTTGTACTGGTGGGTAGACTAGTCAGGATAGCATACGGGTTATGTATCCCAGAGTGCCAGAAACTTGTAATTGTGTGTGTTACAAAGTAGTGGAAAGGTTTGTCCCTCAAGAGTTAGGGGCACGCAGTTTTTGATCCTGGTTGTAGGATTTCTGCGTTATCAAAAACATCTTGTATCACTTTACTTACTGTTTTACTTTTCAGTAATCGTATCTGTGCTTCGGGATAGATCTCTCTCTTGTTATCCCGAGAACAGTTTGAACGAAAAAGTGGTAAAAGCCTATTCACCCCCCCCCCCCCCCTCTAGGACCTTTATAGGTATTTCTTTTGCCATGGGCACAATGGTGGTATAACACCACTTACTACTCAGCACTCAAGGCCACACCATTTGAAGTTTTGTTTGGTCATTCCCCACCAAAAATCAATCCTTACATGCCCCATGCTAGTATTGTGCATGAAGTGGATCAGGCATTAAGAAGTAGGGATAAGATTCTGACCAGAACCAAGACCAATTTGGAACAAGCTCAAAGCTGGATGAAATTCTTTACTGATAAACACAGGTCAAAAAGAAGATTTGAAGTGAATGAGTGGGTGTATTTGAAGCTGCAAGCCTATAGACAACACTCAGTGGAACAAAGAGACAACCATAAGCTAGCACCCAGATTCTTTGGTCCTTATCAGGTTATTGAAAAGATAAATGCAGTGGCCTACAAGCTAGCTCTACCTCCTGGTACAAAAATTCATCCAGTGTTCCATGTATCTTTACTGAAGAAGAGGATTAGGGACAATATTGCAGCTCAAACTCAACTGCCTCCTGCCCTTGACCCTCTCAATTCCCGTTGGTATCCAGAAATTTTTTTGGGAAGAGGCATATTCAAAAAAGAAATGACGCAGTAACCAAATGATTGATCCTGTGGGAAGGTTCTACTGCAGATGATGCAACATGGGAAGAGGCTGAAGAAATTCGAACCAAGTATTCACTGTTCTCAGAGGATTGAGTTGTTTTTCAAGGGGGATGGGATGATAAGTACCCTGTTTAGTTTCCCTTCTTACATTTGGAATAGCTTAATAAGCCATTAGCTTGTTTAATTTTGATCTTTGATGTAATGACACGCGTCCTGGGGACCAATGTGTTTTCTGCTCAGCAACGTCTATATGTGTTGCAGCACTTGTTTTGTTCTGGCATGAATGAAATTACAACTTTTCTCTATTTATTTTCCCTTTGAAACCTTATTTTAATTTTGAATCTGGGATCGATTATCTTATCATATAGTGGAATGAGAGGTTTAGGGAATTGAAAAGCCAGGAATCGAAAGCTTTCATGGAGCAGGTATGTTATTGTTATACGATATATTGATAGCTAGGCGATAATTGTGATCGATCAGTTTAATTATTTAGAGAAATCATCAAGCTTTATAAGTGGTAAAGGATATTAAAGAGACGGTTGTTACCTTTGTATGCTGACTTTCAGATGGATGCCATCCAGTACAATCCCACAACTCGAGGAATGAGGTCGATCTACGAGATTTTTCAAGAAATATATGGATTGTCAAGAGTTCAGGGTGTAAACTAATTGCATGGAGAGTTGGAGAAACTCACGTATTGAACTTGAGTTCACTCACATAGAAGTGTTTTTAGTTTTGATGCTTTCAGTTTAGGGGTTTTTCAATAACATAGCTTTTTGGATCAAAGTTGCCCAACATAGCTTAACTTTCTATGTATGACGGTATGTTTCCAAAATTTAGACAGGTTCATTACTGCATTTTGTAATTCTTTCGAATCTTTGGAGATCTAGCAGTATTGCCTTGAGTAAAATGTATCATTAAGCTAGAACGAAGTACAAGTCATGGGGTACTACTGGCTTCGATCACTAGCCAAATTGTTCCAATTCTGTTGAAGAAAACTCGATCTGGTGCTATTGGTTTAACAAGAACGTACAAAGCTTCTCGATTGATTATAAAGCATTAAGTTAGGATAACAAGTTTGAGAGAAACGGTTTCGCACAAAACCCTTATGGTTTGTTTGATGTGTTTGGATGTAGGAAAAATTAAGGGAATTTAAATGAATTCCAGCCATTCACAATTTTTCATCTTAAATTTCTCTGTTTGGATAATATTTTCAATTTTTTTGCAAATTCTGATTTAAATTCAAGTCAATTCCTTCAAAATTGTGTATTATTTTATAATTTCCTCGAATTACATATAAAAGTTTAAATTTTTTTGTCATTTTAAATCTCTTTATGAGTAAATCCAAACACAATAATTCATAAATAATGACTTTTAAAATCATAGAATTATAATTTTCATCATTTGTAAACTTCAATGAAAATTAAAAATACTCAATCCAAACACACCATTAAGTCTACAAATGTAACAATGTGTTTGAAGTAATAGTCTGTACACGACATATTTTGTTACTAATTTTATTAGATTAACACATATGGGATCCGAATTTCTCATTGTACCATCCATTTGTTAGTCTTTGCTCACTATTTGTATAAATCGCTAAGAACAAATTCACCCGTTGGGTCATGGGGTCAGGGTCACTGAGACTTTAAGGGAGTAGGTCAGTGGCATGCCATTCACTTTTTTATTGTTGCTTCCACCCGTTTGGTTGAAATCTGGGTTAAAGCTTTATTTTATATTAATTAATATCTCATTATTAATTTTCAATAAATTTTAATGATATATAATTAATTTTAATGATATAAAAATTTAATTAAATAATAATTTGATGATTAATTGAAGAAAAAGAAGAAGTTATTATTCAAAAGTGCCACGTGGCAACCAGGTCAAAAGAAATGGCCAGAACTGACCAGGGATTGACCTAAGTGAATTCTTGCCTATGCAATAAATCATGGGTGAAAATTATATTTTTGAGAATTTTGGAGCTAGATTTATGTGGCAACTAAGCTAGAATGGATGGGTAAACTTGCTTTAAGGAATGAGGACTGGCTTGGTGATTGAAATCAAGTAGTCTCGGGTGAACTTTGTTGTGCAAATTAACATACACAAAGAATTGCATTTCGGCCAGCATAAAGTCCTAGGCCCTAAATTCTAACATCCGCATATTTGTTATATGCCTTCCCTTCAATTTTAGTCTAGTTTTCAAGGTTTAAGTCTGCAAACTCCATACTATATAAGAAAATGATATTTCTGGTGTCCTGGTGTGTGTCCTGTCCTAATTAGAATAGAAGTAGATATTATTTCAATCCCTTATTCATAGGGTAGATCTGTAACAGATTGTAATGCATGTATAAGGTCATCTATCAATGAATAAATGACAGTTTCAGATCTATCACTTATGTATCTATATTTTTCATTCAACTTGTTATCAGCAGCTCTTGAGTTGATAGTCACCAACCCAAACCCGAAAAAGAAAACACTAAACACTACAACTTTCCACCGCCGGCCTCTTCCCTTACACGAAGTCTCCACCGTCGCTAGAGCTTTCTCCCGCCGATTTTTGTGGACTTTTTCTCTTCAAACTTCGATCCCAGTGAAGTTTTCATATCGAGCATAACACACTCGAGGTAAATCGACTAACCTTCTTTGATTTAGAATTAGGTTGCAAAACTTAGTTACCGCAACACCCTAGATCTAGGTTTAGATTTAAGTTTTAAATAGCGTGAATTATTTCATGCCTCTAGTTCCTATAGATTAATGCAGGTATGAGTGAAGAAGATTTAATCATCCCTTCCTCAAAGTGGAGTCACGATTATTAGTGAATATCATAGTTAATTGTGATTTTACATTGAAAAAAAGGGAAGTCGATATTTGTGACTATTTGACAGCCACCGTTTTATAGGGAGTGGTATGAAGCCACCGGTTTTGCATCAATTTTTTTTGTGACCATACATCATTGATCACAGTTCTTATTCCCTAAAATTGATTTTTTGTCACACTTGCACATAAATATCGCACAGAGTATGAGTAAGGAAGACTAAGATCATTTAATGATATCATGAATAACCCAGAAAGATCGGTATTGTGAGATTCTTCTCAACAACAACGATATGCCAACCGATACTAAAAAGGTCCATGAGACGTATAACACTGGTGGGAAGGCACGTAAGGAAAAGAGGAACGATTGTTCTAAGCCTTACAATAACCATGGTGTAAGAGGAGAACGGGGCACAGGTCATGGTAGAGGACATAGTCAAAATTTGACTTGGACTCGCCAAAACGCAAGCCAAAGTTACTCCAACAAGAATCCATCAACTTTTGGTCTAAGGAATAGTGAATATTCTTCAAATTATGCTTCTTCATATAGTTTGTCACCTTGTTATAGGTGTGGTTCTACCAAGCACATGCACAAGCAATGTCGTGCACCCAAGGATATTCAAAATGTCTACAAAAAGTGCACACGATATTTGGCACATGAGACTAACTTCACTAAAGACTATGAGATGGAAGATTGCGGTGAAACCAATCTTATAATAGCAAACAATACAAAAGCAAGTCTGATGACTGCAGTTTTTGAGTAGTCTATGTATTAAGCTCATGTCTTTGCTATGTAATCAAGTTTAGCTTTATTTTTGGCTTGGTTTTTAGCCATGGTTTGAGACTTGTTTTAGTTGGTTTTTGTTTTTGAATAAGAACGATCTCTTGATATAAGTTTTGATGTTGGCAAAGTAATAAAATTTATTTCTTTCGGTATTTAAAAGTATTAAGAATGATTATGTTCATACATATTGATTGAATGATTCGAATTCTACAAACATCTATGGAATTATGACACCAATATACCATAAAAACGAGACAAAAAGAGAGGATGATATTTTTCTAGAGATTTTTGACCCGTCAGAATTTTTTCTCGACCCGTCGAATAGTACACTCTGGAACGGTTTCTGGCAATTTTTGACCCGTCGAAAAATATGCCTAATTTTTCTTTCGACCCGTCTAAAGTGGTCCTCCATAACACATTTTAGCTAGCCTTTCAACTCGTTAATTGCAAGCTACTGTCTCAAATTTTTCCGTTTTTCAACCAGTCGAGAATGGTTATTGGAAAGTTAAAAAAATTTAGGTTTTCCTTCGACCCGTCGAAGGTGAAGTATTGTCCCAAAATTTGTTGATTTTCGACCCGTCAAAGACTTTCCTCGACCCGTCAAAAATCGGTATCTAAAATTTTATTTTATTTTTGGGTTTATTTCAACCCGTCAAAACATGTACCCGAAATTGGTGTTTTTTATGTGTTTTACATCGGCTTCATCGACAAATAAATGTTCAAAAAAATTTCAAATTTTTTAGACCTGAAATTCTACACCAAATGTGGTTTTACATCGGTTTTTGTCATGTCATAGATGTAATTTACAAGGGTCATCTTGACCAATCAGATGTCATTATACATCGGTTATTTGATGTTGCTATAATCATCACTCTAATCAAATCATGCTAAGTTTTGAACACTTTTGTGCCAACGGTTTTCATTTGAAATAATATTGTAAGAATGGTAGAGAGTTTGTGTTCAATCTCCATAAAATACTGTCATCGGCGCAATTTGAAGAGGGTTATGAGAATTTGTAGTGGTTTATTATTACAATTCAGATCATTGAATTCAATGTAGTCACTTATATTATTATGTGTCTCTGCCTCATATAAACTTTTGCATTATGATGAGCAAGATATAGAGAAATTGTCATTGTCATTAGTTTTTCAGAGTAAAGAAGCATGTGGAAATATCTACCACCATCGGTTTAGATAAGGGGGAGTGAAATTAATCCACTCGGTCTAGGCTTGGTTTCCAAGATGAGCACAACACAATCTCGGGCATTTTTTCCACCGGATACCTTTATGGAAAAATTCAATGCATATCGCTCGGTTTGCAAAGTTTGTTCATGTCTGTAATGTTGTTTACATGCATGACAGTCTTTTGTTGTAGACACAACATCCATTCCTCCAAAGATTCCAAGAATATATTTGTGGATAAATTAAACCAGTATGCAGACTGTTTATATATGATTTTGATTGCTACATCGACGCATAGGTCACACGTCTTTGCAATCCACATAGTACGCTGCACTTGTAAAACTCCTCGCCACCTGGATAATCCAATTAGGTCTATTAGATTGGATAATGCAGGAGAGTTTATATCACAATATTTTGTTGATTATTGCATGTTGATTGAGATTGAAGTTGAACATCCCGGTTCCCCATGTTCATTCATAGAACGGTTGAGCAGGGCACAAATCAAGCGGTTATAGCTTGTGGTCAACACAATGGTAATTTACTGGTATTTGCTTGGGGATATGTAGTGTTACACGCAATTATGCTTATTTTCATGAGACCCGTAACCCGTCAACCATTCAGTGCGTACCAGTTGGTAACTAGATATGAGCATGATATCTCGCATCTACGCATCTCTGGTGGCGCGGTACATGTGCCTACTATGCTTTCACTGCGTATAAAAATGGGTCATCAACGACGATTATGCACTTATGTTAGTTATGAATCTCCAATGGTTGTCATATATTTAGAACTTTTGACAGAAGGTCTCTTTACTACTAGTTTTACGGTACGTCACTGTGACGAGACATACTTCCCACCGTTAGGGGGAGATAGGAATGGTTTGATTCTGGTTAAACGTCAAAAATTAACGTGGTATGTCCCAACTATGTCTCATCATGATCCATGTACATCTCAAAATGAGATTGAAGTGCAATATATTCTTGATCTTCAGAAAGTATAGATTCGATGCCTGACTCCTCTATTGATATCATGAAAGTGATGACATTGGTTATACATGTTGCAAACCTGCAAAGTTGAATGTCCCTGGCATTAGACAAGATAATGCAACACCCGCGCAAGGTAGTGTTTCTCCTGCCCATAATAGGGGTATAACGTCGGTCAAAATCTACTGATGAATTGTCGATAAAAAGGCAAGCTATCAAGGCACAACTATTCATCATCAACTCATGAGATTGTTTCTGACTGTAAATATGTCTAAGTCGACATTGACAAACACTGGGGGAAGCCTCAGAGTCAATGACGATGTCAGTGAATAAAGAAATCTCACAAAATTAAACAAATACTAGCAGTATTATGGATGGTTCTTTCAGGTTCGTTGATAATGCATTTACTTATTCCATTACTCAGGAATTGACGATGATGAAGTGGAACATTGTCTAGCTGTGGATTGTCAACGTAAAGTAAATTGACCGATATGAGAGTTACAATCTAGGCTGAACAAGACTCTCTTACAAATGGCAAGTTTTCGGTATGATAGTGTTATGACCACCGAATGGTAAGCCGATTAGACACAAATGAGTATTTGTTTGAAAGCACAATGAGAAGGTCTTATGGCGTAAGAATTTTCTCAATGCCCTAGTATTAATTATGAGGAGATGTATTCTCTGGTCATAGACATCATTACTTCCCTCTACCTTATCAATTTGGTAATGTTCTGAAAACTGAGTATGCAGCTGATGAATATGGTTATAACATATCTCTATGGGGATGTTGATTCAGAGATATACATGAGAGTGCCGGTTTGACATGGTTATACCAAATTCAAGTAACTTTAAACCACAGAGTGCTCATGGGATAAGATTGATACGTTCACTATTTTAAGTGACTACTTGATTGGAAAGGGATGTAAGAACGATAAGTTATGCTCATGCGTATTCATTAGATGAACAAGTTGTTTGAGATAATAGACCTTGGTATGACTTGATTTTGTCTTGGTGTTAGATATGGACCATCGAGTTGGTTAAATTTTTATTCACCAGTCTGTTTATGTCTAAATCAGGCAATAGACAAAGCACACCATTTTAGCACACCAATAGTTATTTGCAGTCTGGAACTCAAAATGATCAATTTCATCTGAAAAGATGATGGTGAGGAACTTTTGGAGCTGAGATTCCATATCTTAGTGTGGTTGGAGTTTGATTGAATTTAGCTTAATGCACACATCCAAATATTGCCTTCTCGGTTTGCGCCTACGCAAAGTCATTAAAATAGAGTATAGCATGTCTTCTGGTACTTAAAGGAAGCCATTAACTTGGGCCTATTGTTTCCCTTACAAAGAAACAAGAGAGAAACTTGAAATTCCGAAAAAAGGAATGGTTAAAGTGCAGCTTTCTGATTATGTCCAGTTTGACCAGTCGAACATGGAACTCGACCAGTTGAATGATAGCTCCTAGAATCGGACAGAATGTGTCTTTCGACCCGTCGATATATACCTTCGACCCATCGAATGTTACACAGGCTGCAAGCATTGTACCTACTCAATGTGGTTCCTTATTCAGAGACACCTTGTGATGTCTTGGTTGATTTTGCTGATGTTGAGTATCTCTCTCACCTACACAAATGACGTTCCCAAACTAGTTATGTATTCATCATGGGAAACATGACGATTTCTTGGAGATCTACAAAGCAAACCCTATTGCTACTTCCTCGAATCATTCTTAGATTATAGCTTCACATGAAGCGGTTAATGAGTGTGTCTGGTTTAGGATAACAATACACCATATTCGAGGGTGTAGTGGATTATCATCTACTAAGACAGCATCAACTTGCATATTTAATGATAATGTGGTTTGCATTGGACAAATCAAGTTGGGCTACATTAAGGGTGATCATACTTAAATCTTTTCGCCAAAGTACTCCTACAATCAACAATAGCAACAATTATTGATTATCCATGTGAACCGGATTTGTGTGGTGGATAATGTTGCTGACTTGTTTACTAAGTCCTTACTCAAATCTAAATTTGTGAAACATGTGGGATGCATTAGAATGTGAAAATTGTCTAAACTCTAAGATTGAGTTACTGATCAGGGGGAGTTCATTTCATAGACATTAGGGGGAGTCTACATCACATGTAGTGACTTATGTAGTTGATGCATTGTACTCTTTTTTCCTTCGACCAAGCTTTTGTTTTATCCATGAGGTTTTTTTTTTGCTTGACAAGTTTTTGGTGAGACAACATGTTATACATCATCCATTAGGATCCCAACAAATGGGAATGGTTAAGGAAATAATATTTCTAGTATCCCGGTGTGTGTCTTGTCCTAATTATAATAGAAGTAGATATTCTCTCAATTTCTGATTTACAAGAATATTGTATGAATTTGTAAAATATTGTAATGTTTATATAAAGCCATCTATCAATAAATAAATGACAATTTCAGATTTATCGCTTGCGTATCTATATTTCTCTTTCAACACAAGAGACATAGGGTTTAAAAGAAGGTAATTCAGCGTTTGTAGTCCAACGGTTAGGATAATTATCTTCCAAGCAATAGACCCCGGTTCAACTCCCGGCAGATCCAAATTTTCGTTTTATCTTTTTTATAAATTACTATGTTAAAAAAAAGGAAAGGTTTTGATAGCGAAAGAACTCAGAACTCGAAAGAAGTTGAAGTGGACTAGGAGTCTAGGAGAGACCTACAGTACTCAAGATACAAAACCCTATCATTCTGTTCCTCTAACCTTTCACCACTCAACAACATCCACAATCTCTCATTTAGTTGCCAAATTTCTCTTCTTCTTCACTCTACAACTCAATCGGGGCTTCCCCGGAAAATTTGGTTTTAGCTATATTTTCATCTTCTTCAAGCTTTTTAAGCTTCTGATTGAGTCTGTGAATTCTTGGAGCTCGTAAGTTCTCAACTTCTTGGCGTGTTTTTTGTTTGTTTTTGTCGATGTTTCTTTTAAGGCCTTGCATGTTGATCGATCAAACTAACTTGCTTGGTATATAATTAGGTGTTGGTAATGACTAATGAGAATAAAGACCAACTTGATTGCTCCCATAAACCCTAAACCTTGAAACTCGAGGCTTTTGTATATTGTGTATGGTTTTTGCTAAATTGGATGCGGTTTATTAAAGCTTCATGTGATCAAAGACTTTTGCTTTTCGAAACCGAGTTGTGACCAGTTTTCTTTTGGTGAATTTCCCTGCAAATATTCTGCCAAATCATAATGATATCTCCCATGCTATTTACTTTTCTTAGTGGCTATTGCGATATTGCAATATACCAAAGAAAGTGAAGTTTTTACTCATCAATCTAAATTACTGCAGCTTTATATACCGTAGTGCACTCTATCTATACTCATGGACAAAGATGATATTCCGAAGGAAATAAGTTGGATTGGCAACATAATCCCGGAGGCGTTTGATGAAATATGCCATGATGTGGATGAACTGATGAAGCAGGTATTTGATTTATTTTGTTGTTTGCATTGGTTTTATTCCCCAAAGTGCTACAGATATTCCAACTTGTTAAGTCAATTCGGATGTTGCTGCCTGAATTGGATCTCTCAAGTTCTCTGTCTATTGATATCTCAGTTACATCATGTGCCCTTGCGAACGTTTTATTTTCTCAGGCAGAAAGCCAGATTGTGACAGCAGGAACCAATGTAATAAACTTCTTCTCTGAGTTGGATGCCGTATTAGGAGATGCACTTTCTGAGTCTTCAACGGATACAAAGCTAGGGCACCTTCCGTTTCATCTATGGTAGTGAAGACTGATGATGCAGTCGGTATAAAGTCACTGGTGGACACTGCTAGAGGTTGTGGTGATGGACTCCATGTAGGTTCTGTAGGATCTGTTAACAGTGTTGTTTCTTCAAGTTTATCAGTGGAAGAAACTAATGTTGCTATTAGGAAGAAAAAAATTCATGTCCAAACATTTGACAAGAATTTGAGGATTGCATTACAAGACACTGAATTGAATTGTGGAGCAAATTCGATCATCCCAATCTCAGATCCAGTGAGACAGTGCTTTAAAGGACATGAGTACAAGCCCTGTTGATATTTCTTCAAAAGTTCCATATCAATCAAGCAATGCAGATCAAGAGAAGGGATTGGATAGTGGAGACAAGTTGTTAATCCCAGAAGCCTCAGATGATGTGGGACGGTGCGACTCTTTCATGGACACAGAGGACAGAAGTACAAACCTTGTCAATATCTCTGCAAAAGATTCAGACAACAAGACAGATTCAAGCAATGCCAGTGAAGAAATTGGATTGGATAGTGAAGCCAAGTTGTTGATTTCAGCCTCAGATGATATCGGAGAATTCAACTCTTTTATGGAAACAGTAATCAATATGTCTTCATCAAAACCTTCAGATGGCATGCTCTATGCCGCTGTTGACATGGACAATGAGAAAAGCACTGCACATATTGAACCTTGTCCTGCTGATACTTCAGCAATATCAGGAGTATCTAACTGTAAGTGTACATATGTACATTTTAGTCCTAATTTTTTACCCAAAATGTGGTTTACATTCTCTTAAGCTATGCGTTTTCCAGGCAATGTTGCAGCCATTTTGTCCAGATCTGTAACGGAGCCTGAGGGGCTCGAAGAAGGCAATATTTCTGGTTATGATGAATTAGAGGCAACCATGCCTTTTACAAAAAGTGGTAATTCATGGTTTCATACATCAATCTAACTTAAGTACCTGACTATATGGCTGTTGTTACCTTCCTCAGAAGCTTATATATTATTCATTAATAGATACTTCTTTAGTGCTTCATTGAATGTGGAAGTATCCCTGGTATCAGTAGGTTTGATTCTAGATCATTGGAGATGTTTGTGCTTCCTAGCCCTCACTTCTAAGCCTAACAATATCACAACTTCAGAAATTTTGATGCCTATATATGTGACATATATCTTATCACTAAATATTTACTGTACATAGATGTTTTCAAGTTTACTCAAGAACCTTTCTTGGTTCCATTTTAGATGAGCGAGAAAATGTTGTTACCGAGTCAGGTTTGCAAACATTGGGATCATTGAAAAATGTGGACCTTGGTGAAGGTTGCATTGCAGTAGATTGTACTGAACTTGAATGCAGTTCTGGTGAAGCTGTTAAGCTGGTCTTACAAGGTTAGTGAACCAAATAGCTCCTAGACTGACACTGGTATATACATCACCATTCACCAGACTTTGAATGTTCTCTTTACGTACATTGACAATTGACATAACTTGTAGATCTTGTTTTCCTTCTTTCTTTGGTTCTCAGAAAACATTAAAGGACGCTTTTGCTTCGAAAATGAGATTCTTGAAGAAGAACAATAATGATGAAGAGAAGAACAGTTCTGCAATACTCTCACTCCCTGATAAATCAAATTTGCCAAATTATGAATTTTGTGATGCTGACTGGGAAGTTGTTTAGATAAGAGAATCATCACTCTTCAAATGAAGTCTAAGCCATATCATCCTGCCTCCAATTTTTTTTTCTAGAGGCTATTATTATGCTCCATTTGCATAGTCTCGATGAGTCTTAAACTAATTGTTCATACCGGGTTTAATTTGAAATTTGGAATGAATATTATTTAGAGTGTTCAGAGTGTATGTTTCGTGTTGTTGTTTTGTTCTTGTGTGCGTTTGTCTCTTTGTTTTTTTTTTCTTTGAAGAGAAAAGATATAATATATTGATAATCTCAAATAGTACAATCAGCGAGCAACCTCTATGTAAGAATGGAGGTGCTAAGGCAAACGCCGTAGGAACATTTGCATGATGCAAAGCCCATCTAGCCGGCGTCTGCGCCACTGCATTTGCCTCTCTTCCTAAGTTTACAAACCTAGAAATAGAGAATTGTCTAAGACTATCATGAAGATCCTGATAAATATCACGGAACATGGTCTTAGAGATATTAGGGTCAGCTATACCCTGTACTACTTATAGTGAGTCCGAGCTAAATCTGACCGGGTGAAAGCCACGCTTTGTAGCAATCCGCAAAGCCTCCCCAATTGCAGCCAACTTCACTGTCATAGGGGAATAGACGTTGTCAACACGACCAGCTAGTCTCAAAACAAATTGTCCAGTCCAATCTTTAACAACAATGTCGATCCCTCCTCTATGTCTAGCACTATCAAAAGCATCATCTATACACACAGTACTGACCCAGTGGGGGTCTACTCCAAGTCTGTAACACCCTAGCTAGGTGGTCCGCAATCTTGTTGAGAGTCACAAATTGATATGCCAAACTCATGCCATCGCCCTTAGGGCATGTCCATCAAAAGTCTTCCTATTCCATAGTACGTCATTCTGACATTTCCATATAAACCACATAAACACCACTAACCTGGTCATATCCTCATTCGATATAGTTTGAGAACAGATCTCCAACCACTTATGGCACGTGAAAGCCTACAACCCAACACCTGGTGCAGCTGAGATAATAAGTAGTTGGACAACTATACAGTCTCTAACTCTGTCTCCGGGTTCTGCTAGCATAGTAAGCAAACGCTATCCACATCCACCGTCTTACTCAATAATTGAAGAGTTATAGGGAGATATCTCTTACAAGCCTTCCATGTACACATCTAAGCTGCTGAGGCTGCCTTGAGTCCCCACAACTCTCCAAAAACGTGTCAGAATCTGCGCCCCTGCCATCTGTGGAAGAACTAGCACGTCTCTGACCATTCAGTATGCACTACTAACAGTATAATCACCCTTTTGGTTTAGTGTCATACCAATCTGTTAGGAAGGGCCGTGCGACTCAACGAAATACTGTGCACCAACTCCAACTCATCAGGGTTCAGGAACTGCCCCAATCGCTGCCAATCCCAAATGCGCTCCTGTATAGTGAAGTCTAAAACTCATTGAAGTGTAGTAAGTATCACCAATTGCTGCTATGGCCGAAAACATGTTGGACTGGGCAACCAATTATCCTGTAAGAAGTCAACCTGATCCCCTCTACCAATACTCCACCTACTTCCATGTTCCAGGTTAGATCGAGCCTCTAGCAGACTCTGCCATGTAGACGATGGCCTATGACCTAACTAAGTTGTCATAAAGGTGCCCTAAGCATAATACAAATCCTGGTATACTTGTCCCGCAATAGACTCTGGTTGTTGTATCAACCTCTATGCATGTTTTGCCAATAATGTAAGATTAAAAACATAGAGATTTCGAAAGCCTAAACCACCCTCCTCCCTTGGCTGAGTCAACTGATCCCAAGTCGTCCAGTTTATCTTTCTTTTATCTATTCTATTCCCCCAGAAGAAATTCACACATAGTTGTTGCATCTTTACACAAAACTCCTTAGGCAACAAGAAGACATTCATAGCATAAAAGGGCAAGGACTGTGCAACGAACTTCACTAGTAACTCTCTGCCTGCAGCACTCAACAGAGATCCTTTCCACCCCTTTAATCTATCTCTCAATTTGTCATTGATGAATGCAAAGGCAAAGTTTTTCCTCCTACCAATCCGAGTTGGTAATCCCAAATATTGTTCATGATAAGGCACCAACTTCATCTGCAGCAAAGAAGCATACTCACCTGTTCTTCCTCCATTAGATTCTGACTAAAGCATACACATCTTTTTGTATAATTGATGGACTACCCCGAAGCTTCTTTATACATCTTCAAAAAACGCCTTAATATTGTAGCAAGACTGTACTATAGCCTGAGAAAAAAGAAGACTGTCATCTACAAACAAAATGTGAGATAAAACAAGAGCACATTGATAGATCTGAATGCTAGGAAAAGCCCTTGTCCTGTGAATTCCTCAACAAAGCCATGAGGCCCTCTACACAAAATAAGAATAAGTAAGGAGATAGAAGATCCCTTGCCGAAGCTCACGGGTAGGTGTTACATAACTTCTAGGTGAGTCATTCACCAGAAAAGCATATCTAACTGAGGTCACACAGGTCATCACATTGTCAATCCAAGGTCCAGGAAATCCTATTTTTACCATAACCGCCCTCAAGTAGGCCCACTCAACTCGATCATAGGCCTTACTGACATCTAGCTTCAACGCCATCTCTCCGTCCATGCCACTCATCTTTGTCCATAAGTGATGTGCCACCTCATTTTCCACCAATTTATTATCCATAATAAGTCAGTTTGAGATAAAAGCGCTCTGACAAGAATCAATAATCTGGTTTAGTATAGTGTTTAACCTGTTGACAACCACCTTAGCCATAACCCTATGCACCACATTACACAATGCAATCGACCTATAGTACGTAATCATTTTTGGATTTTGGATCTTCGGTATCAACCTCACATTTATAAAATTAACAGGTGATAACAGCTGCCCAGAACTCAATAAATCTACCACTACAGTCACCACATCCACTCCAACATTATCCCAGTAACGCTGAAAAAATAAATGAGGCATACCATCAGGTCTCAGGGCCTTGGTAGGACGCATTTGAAACAAAACTACCCGCACCTCCTTAGCTGAATAAGGTATTAACAACATCTCCCACATAGCCGAAGTGACAATCTTTTTTATCTTAGCCACTATCGATTGGATCTGATAATCAGAGGTAGTTGTCGAGCTAAAGAGATCACGATAATAATCAATAAATACAAATTCAATACCTCCTGGTGATTGCTGCCATACTCCCTGACAATCAAACATCCTGACAATAGTGTTCTTCCGGCGCCTATTCATAGACCTCTGATGATTATACTCTGTATTCCAATCTCCAAGTTGCATCCATAATTTTTTGGATCGCTGACTCCAATATGTTGCCTCTTCTGTAAGAAGCTCCTGCAACCTTATATTCAATCTCTGCCTCTCCGGAACGTCTGCAACATCAAAGCCTCGACTATGGTATTCTTCCTATTTGCGTTGGACTTCCCCCATTTTGCTTTCCTGCTTCCATACTCCATTTTTGCCCAGTCATGCAAACCAAAACGAGTGTGCTGAATTCGCTTCACCATTTGATATTACAATGTCTTAGACTCTAAGGTCGGTGTCATACGTCATGCTTCCGCCACAATCTTAGTACTATTCTCATTCTTTGCCTACATAGCCTCAAATCTAAAGAAATTTCAGCAACCAGAAAAGTGAGTCGGTCGAGTCTCTCTCATAGTGATCAACAATGAGATATGATTTGACCCACGAGGAGGAAGGTGCACCACCTCGACTGCCAAGAAATGTTGTCTCCAATCGGCAGTAGTCACCGCTCGGTCAAGCTTACATTGAGTACGTGAGTTATGCCACGTGAATGGGATCCTCGTGTACCCTATATCCACCAATTGACATTGATTCATGCATGTTGTCATGTCCTCCATTTTCCAATGTGCTCGGTCATCTTCTCCAGACTTCTCAGTTGTCTTCAAAATCTCATTGAGGTTGCATAATACCACCCAAGCCAACGACCTCGGTTGTGCGACTAGGTAACGCAACAAATCCCAATTCCTCTTCCTATGTCGTAGGGCAGGTTCATCATAAAGGCCTGTGATCCTAAACCAATCGCCAGTTCCGACCAAAACTCTAACATAAGCATCAATAAAGTTATTCCCCCAATTTGGACTATGGTTGCGAAGGTGTAGGTTGATCTCCTTCGACCAAAACATCATCAAGCCTCCTCCATCTCTTGCGGAACAAGGCTGCATCACGCCCTTATCAAACCCTAGGCTTCTTTTCCAGCTATCAAACCTAGCTTCATTACCTGTCTTTGTCTCTATAAGAAACACAATTGCTGGCTTTTTTGCAATAACCATGGAGCGCACAACATAAAGTTTTGCGATCTCCTTGGTTCCCCTAATATTCCAGGATAACACCTCCACTCCCGATAAGATATTTTGCACCGTCGCCCCACCTCTTTGCTCGTCTCAACCCACCAAGCCGTCGTCGTTGTCTTGAAATTTTTTCCCGTAGCGCCTCTACGGTTTCCTGGTCATTCTTGGAAACTAGGTATTAGGTAACTCTAGTTTTGAGGGTCTTCTTTTGTTTCATTAATGTATGTATTTTTGTGTCTTTGCTTAATAATTTGTGTATTTTTAGACGCTAATTAACATTGCACTTTTTCTCTTAAGAAGCGGATCTTTAGAATATCAGTGAACTATTATTGATGTCATGAATCGGAAGATTCAATTTTCACATCATAATTGTGTTGCGTTCGGGTCACTTTAAAATCGAAGATTTATGAGCCAGTTTTTTTTATTAAATATTTTTTTTGCAAAATTTTGTAAAATAGAAAAGCAAAAAGAGATAGATAATGTACCCTCCAAAAAGAATATGGCGGAGAGTTGGTTGGGTCTTTTTCCCTCTCCTCTCGCTCTCACTCCTCCCCAAATTCGATCTCAATCCATGTCGACTCTCCTCTCTTCTCATAACCCTAACGCTAATAATCACTGCCGCTGCTCCTCCTCCGACCCAAGCCCCAGCGCCGCCGCCCAACCTTTCCTCCTCGTCTTCTCCGGCGGTACCGCCTTCAACGGCGTCGTCGAGGAGCTCAAGAACTTCACCACGCGCGTCGCGCACGTGCTTCCTGTCTCTGACGACGGTGGCAGCACCGCCGAGATCGTCCGCGTCCTCGGTACATATCTCCTTCTCCATCTCCTCTTTATTCTTAAATCGAAATCGATTTTGTGTGTGTATTTATGGATTTATTGTATTTCGTTGTGAATTGTGTGGCTTAGGCGGTCCGGCCGTCGGAGATATACGGTCCAGGTGTCTGAGATTGGCTGATGAAAGCACTTCCGAGGCCGTCGCCGTCCGGCAATTGCTCGGTCATCGTCTACCGTTAGATGCGAGACTAGCCAAATCTGAATGGTAATACTTTGCTACTCATAAGTGTTCAGAAATGAAGGTTATTTAGTCTTTGCATTTTGAAAAATTGTGCTACTTTGGTTTCGATTTGGTCATTAGTGATTGGTGATTCAGTTTTGTTTCCTAAATTGTTCTCATTTACTTGCTAGGTGTTGTTGGTGGGGGGTATTGGTTAAAGTTTGCTGAGTTGAGAATTTGACAGGTATGAGATTGTCGAAGGAGATCACTCTTTGTGGACTGGAGTGTCGAAGCCTTATAGAGAAACCATTCGAGCCTTTCTGGTTTACTTTCAGAATCAGGTTAGTGTCTGACGGCAAGACTATAATGCTTACTGTAAAGAAGCCAAGTGAACACACTATCTGCTGCTGTCTGTTCTAATTCAATTGCTTTTCTCATATGCAGATTCTCTGTCGAGCTGATGAATCGTTTTGCTTCAGTAATGGCAGGTGGGAATTTCTACAGCCATCTATCATCTGATATTAATGTGGTTTGAATTGAACATTTATGATGACTATGTGAATATTAGCATTCACTTTTATGTTTTTTACTACTTTATTACTGAATTGAACATTTTGGCAGCATTGGGAATTTCTTCTTTGCAGGAGCGCGTGTATTTTTCCGGTCTTTGGATGCTGCAATATTTTTGTTTTCTCGTGTATCTGATATCCCATCAGAAAGTCTAGTCCTCCCAGTGATTTCTACCAATGACCGGCTTACATTAGGATGTGAATTATTGGTATGATTAGTAGCATTACTGGCATACAATTCATGTGTTTTTCAAGACGTATGCATGCACGTGCTTTATGTCGTAGAGTTGGTTAAATTTATCTGGTGGACGATATATGTGTACTTTAAAACCTTTAGTTGAATATTCATTATAAGCTCTCAATTGGAGGGCTGGCAAACATTTATCATAGCTCTTGATTGAGCGTATCCATTTTTTTTCTTTACTTAAACCCACTGAAATCCAGGTTGGTTTGATACCAGTTCCTTGGTTTCGTTAAAACTGATTAAGAAAATTTATACTAGTTGACGCCTGATTCTGGAAGATCAAAGAAAAGAAAAACTATATGATTCTTATAATTGATTGAATCCTTGTTGAATTCTTTTCGTACTCCATGACTAGTATATAATAGTTTGCAAAATTTTAGATTAATCAATCATGATGTATTTTCTTTTGTGCCATCTATATATATAGGATGGAACAATAATACGAGGCCAGAATGAAATTTCTCATCCAACCAAGGGATATATGACACCTGTTAAGGTATGTTTGATATAGGTTTCATCGTCTGCAAGTCTGGACCTAATTTGTTTCATGATCTGGAAGTCTGGACCTATTTTGATTTGTATTAGAAGAACTTTGAAAATTTTGACTTTAGAGTTTGAAATGAAATTTGTTTGTGTCTCTCTCTGACTAATATACAATGTCAAATATGTTTTTTTTTTTTGCTATTTCTAAGGAGAGAGAAGTTTACATGTGATGAATGCAAAGTACTCAAAGTCTTAGCGAGTTTAGCATTTTGCTCTAGTTTCAGCAACAGAGTTATATTGCAGAACTTCTCATATCTTGCAGTAATGGCTTATTATGGACAGGGAAGCTCTTCAGCTCCAGCACTCTCTTCAAGGATAAAGCGGGTATTCTACATGTCAAGTGAGGGCCAAAACTTGCTTCATGAGGTGATTGATATGTGTTTTATCTCATATACAGTTTTTCTTCTTTTTTATCTTTCTTAATTCAAGTATTTCTTTGAATCACTACTGTATTCAAAATCCTAGGGTATTCAACATTCCAAAACGTATATCACCCCATAATTCTCTCATTATGAAACCAAACCGGCTTCGTCTCATTTTTCCTGATATCAAAATGATTTCCTATTCCAAGATATTTATATCAGTTGTCTATGTACTATGCAATTCCTGCAATCAGTTTAACATTTTTTCTTGTTGAATAGGTCTTCCCGGCTCCAAACCCAGCTGTGATGGATCAGCTACGCAATGTGGACTGCATTGTGTATGCCATGGGATCCCTCTTTACTTCTGTTTGCCCATCACTGGTAACTTGCTGTCCAATATCTTGCACCTTTGTTTTGTTTTTTGTTTGTGCTCTTTTCATAATGTAGTAGTTGACATAATACTTTTTTAGTTTTGTTTAAGAAGTCATTTAACATCTTTTACTTGCTATGCTGAGTTGTTTCTATAGATATTTTAACCTTTTCTTATCAATTGAATTGTTCCTGAGATACAATGTTACACCTATCATCTTATCTTGCAGTATCTAATTGAAATGCTAGTCTAAAGCTTGACCTTTTCCTAGTAAAACTCTAATTATTAATCTAACAATGATTTACTAGAATTTGCTCCTTTTTCCATCATAAAGATATAAGTCCCCAGTCAATGGTTACTTGATTTGAAATATGACAACATCCATATTTATAGTTTTCTATCTCTCATGTCTCATTTCTTAGGTATTGATTGGCATTGGGGAGACTATATCTTCAAGGTCATGCCCCAAAGTATGTAGTCTTTACACTTCCATTTACTTGATTCCCAAATTTCCAATGTTCTCCAGATTTTCCATATGGAGACATAAACCACCACGTTAATTACCCATCTAATATTTTTTTATATAATTGTTTTTCTGATACTAGGTACTTATGTTAAATGGAACCCATGATCGAGAGACAACTGGGTTCACAGCTTCTTGCTTTGTCACTGCTATTACAGATGCACTAAATCGAACATATGGAGGTCCTCATAATTGTCTCAAAAACCTTGTAAGTACTAACAATTGAAAATTTCTAACGAACTATCAATTACATTTATGCTTTTTCGGTGAGGGATACTGCCCCAATTGGACACAAGCTGGGTTCCGTGGCCCTGGTATTCGTTTGAAACATAACTCTTAGATGCATCTCTTCTTCTTTTTTCATAATGTTGTTGATTTAATGTGAAGTTAACATGTGGATTTCTTGTTCTGATGCAGCCCTATCATTATATCAATGCCCTCTTAGTACCCAAAGATGGTGAAATACCTGTAGATGTTAAATGCTTGGCCAACCAAGGAATCTTTAAAGTGGTAAGTATGCTCTTAACTTCACTTCTCATGGCCGTTTGCATTGAATGGGTTTTACAGCTTTAAGAACTGAGTAGGGTGCTTTGCTTTATTAAATACCATTTTATGTTCTTGATGACTTGATGGTCACATGTATCTCTATTTGTCATATGTACTCGGACGAGAATGATGTTCCTTTTTGTTCCCTGCAGATTGTTGTTGACTCCGTACGTGATCCAAAAGTGGGTGTTGTGTTTGATCCAAAGTCGTTAATACAAGCCCTTGTTGATTTGATAGGTAAACAGACGACTACAAATGTTTTGGTTGTCTAATGTCCGTGCAGAGATTATACTAGAAGTGAGTCATAGTATTTTGGATGTGGCTCGTGTTCATAGTTCCATCATTCTTGAGGTACAAGTCCGATACATAATCAATCCTTTGACACCGGGTTTTCATACCACTTGTTCGCATTTCCTCCCCCCCCTAATACTCTGTGATTCTAAAGTGTGACTGTTTAATTTCAGGGATACCCCTCCGCTCATTTTTATAGTTAGTCAATCTTCATTTCATACTGTTATCAGGATGTTGCACGCCTAGTGCCCTTGGACTCCATCAAGTTATGCTGTGTAGAATTAATTCTGATATCAGAGAACACAGGACCATGATGCTGTACAGAATTAATTCTGATCTGAATATTGCATGAAAAGGAAGAATGTTACACTGCAATCGTTTTGATGTATATGAATGGTTTGAGTAGATTTGTGGTGCTTTACCAACTGTTTCAAACTTACAACACTTCATTGGTTTGCTTTTTAAGTAAAGAAGCACTCGTTTTTCAGAAGTCCAGTGGGTTCTCAAGCTGTAGAATTTTGAAGGATTTTGTACAAGCATATTCCGGGTCTGAGATTAATGGATATATTGTTGAACAGAACAGTCCTACACTAGAAAACACAGATCCTTGGTAGGTCTTTAAAACTTCCCCAAATGAATCTTTTAGTGCCTGGACTAATGTTGGCTCTCGATTCGTTGATGTTTGGTAGCGCAGAGATTTCTTGATTTTGGTGATAGAAGAGTATTAATCCGAACTTCGGCTGAAGGTTAGGACAACAAAGTATAACAAACTGCAGAATACAAGGAAAAATCCCATAACTAGCTCACTGCAACTGTAAGTAGGTGTCCTGCGTTTAGATCATTACACATTTCTCCTAATCAATCGCACAAGAAAGTTTCAAATTATAGAGAATGAGATTTGGTTTTACGGGAGAATAAGTCCATCCTTCTCTTACAGCTTCACTGTGGACTGGCTGTAGTTTACCATGAGATCTGGCTATATATATACACACTAAAGCCTCTTCTCCAGTTTTAACAGTTGTGCCTAGTTCCACACTGGCTGCAGCAACACCTAACACACAATGGCTTTCGTACTCAGAAGGGTCTCCATTCTGCTGAGTACACTACTAGTACTCTTCGGATTGTGGGCTTCTCATGCCGATTGTCGCACATTGCCTGATGCCGAGACAAATGCAATGGTAAATAGACACCGCCAGTGGATGGCTAGTCATGGACGCACCTACAAGAACCTCGCCGAGAAGGAGAAGCGTTTCAAAATATTCAGGGACAATGCGGAGTACATCGAGTCTTTTAACAGAAATGGGAACAAGACTTACAGCTTAAAGATCAATGAATTTGCAGATCAGACTAATGAAGAATTCCTGGCCTCACGCAATGGTTACAAAGTTCGATCCCCAAGTCTCATTTCACCGTCTGGGACATCATTTAGGTATGTCAATGTGACTGCAGTTCCATCCAGCATAGATTGGAGGGAGAAGGGAGCTGTCACCCACGTCAAGGATCAGGGTGAATGCGGTAAGCCTTTGTTATCATCACACACGTTGATTAGTCTCATTTGTATTGCATTTATACATAGATCGACGCACAATCTTGTATGTTATGTTTTCAGAAAGATAGATGTTATGTGACTATAAATTAGATATGTTGTCCCATGACGTCTAGCAATGTATATATGTGTAAGCTAACTGAGGCTTGGATATGGGAATACATGTAGGGTGTTGTTGGGCATTTTCTGCAGTGGCAGCCACAGAAAGCCTAACAAAGTTGAAAACAGGGAAGTTGGTGTCTCTTTCGGAGCAAGAGCTAGTCGATTGTGACATTAACGATGTAAACCAAGGCTGTTCGGGCGGTCTAATGGACACTGCCTTCAAGTATATCATCCGCAAGAAAGGCCTGTCACTTGAAGTAGACTACCCTTACCGAGCAGATGATGGAATTTGCATGAAGAACATGGTTGAATCTCTTGAAGGTAGGATCACGGGCTATGAAGTTGTGCCGGACAGTGAGGAAGCTTTGCTGAAGGCCGTGGCGAACCAACCAGTCTGCGTGGCAATTGACGCCAATGGAGCTGACATGCAGTTTTACTCGAGTGGAGTATTCACAGGACAATGTGGAAGTCAGTTGAGCCATGGGGTAACTGTAATCGGGTATGGGACAAGTCAGGGTGATGGTACCAAGTTCTGGCTGGTGAAGAATTCATGGGGTACAGGCTGGGGTGAAGGTGGGTACATGAGAATGCAAAGAGATGTAAATGTTAGGGGAGGTCTTTGTGGTATTACCAAGCAAGCTTCCTATCCTACTGTTTGAATTGATTGGCAAATTAAGCATGCCTATCTTAGTTTGTGTCCTGAAATTTGATGTTAGTGGAGCTTATATATATACATTCCTGCTTGATGTCTAGGCCTCTAGGAGCATATACCGTATATGCATTTTTTGAACTGGCGGAGACACAAGCAAAAAAAAATAAAAAATAAAAAAAGAGGAATATGCACAAGATGATACATTAAATGTTTGGAAACTATTATTCATGGTATTTCCATTGTACTTTGCAAACATTTCTGTTGGAGAAGACGTGACCTGCTCCGCAAGTCAAGCTGACAGATGGTGGAGTTACTAGTTGTTAGTAGTGTTCAATAAGATCCTCATATTTAGGGATGGTTTGTTTTTCGTTATGGTCTTCCTTCAGTATAGGAAGGGTTGTTTCTTTCATGTATTTGTGTTTAAAAGACCTTGAGCCAGTTTGAATGAATAACAGAGTAAAATTTTGCTTACTGCAAATCATTGTTCAAATGTCTGTTCTAACAAGTGGTATCAGAGCTCCTCAGGGGGCCTAATTTAGAGTGAAAGAGAAATAAGGATTAGTGTGAGTGAAACACGATTGTGATTGTGAGTGAAACACTGTGAGAAGAAGGAAGAGAAAAGAATGGCAGCAGAAGGGAACTTTGTGCCAGCTGCTATTCCACGGTTCGATGGTCACTATGACCACTGGACCATGCTCATGGAGTACTTTCTCTGATCTAAGCAATTCTGGAATATCATAGAGTAAGAAATTCCAGCAGGAGATATTGCTCAAACTTCTGAACCAAGAAGTTTCAGCACTGTGGTGGCAGAGAGATCACAGTCTACAAAAACGCAGCAGAAGCATGTTGAGGAGCAGAAACTCAATGATCTGAAAGTAAAAAACTATCTCTTTCAGGCCATTGATTGTACAGTGCTTGATACCATTCTCAACAAAAGCACTGCCAAGAATATCTAGGATGCCATGAAGAAGAAGTTTGAAGGGGATGCAAGGGTCAAGAGATCTCATCTTCAAGCTCTTCGTAAGGAGTTTGAGATTCTTGAAATGAAATCTGGAGGAGTGACTAACTACTTCTCTAGAGTCATGACAGTTATAAACAAAATGCGACTGTATGGTGAGGAGATACATGATGCCAAAGTGGTAGAAAAGATCCTACGTTCCTTGAGTGAAAAATTCAACTATGTTGTATGCTCTATTGAGCAAGCAAAGGATATTGATACTCTCACTGTTGATGAGCTGCAAAGTTCATTAATTGTACAAGAGCAGAAATTTGTGAGGCATACTGGTGAAGTCCTAAAGATTGAAGAAAAGGGAGCAGGAAGAGGAGATCAATGGACTAAAGGGAGATGAGCTTCTCGAGGGACCTACAGAGGAAGAGGTCGAGGAGCAAGCAGGGGGCAGTTCAACAAAGTCTTGATTGAATGTTATAAATGTCATAAGCTAGGGCATTATCAGAATGAGTGCCCCAGCTGGGAGAGAAATACTAACTATGCATAATTTGATGAGGAAGAAGAGATGGTGCTCATGGCATATGCGGAGGAGAACAATGCAAGGAAAGAACAATTATGGTTCCTTGACTCTGGCTGTAGTAATCACATGTGTGGAGTCAAGCAGTGGTTCAGTGACTTGGATGAGAAGTACATGCATAGTGTCAAGCTTGGTAACATGAAAGGACCCAACCCCGATTTAGTTTCCTAAACCGGAATCAAACCCCTTCTGAAAACACGAACCAACAAAAACCATTAAAATTTCGGCAGAGTAACGTTACTAACGCGGAATTGCCATCAACCTGCACCCGGAAAATACACTTCAACCTATGCCACAAAAATCAAACCGTGGGCACCAATCCCATTCGGATTTCTCAATATCATAACAGTAATGTAAAGTAATCAATAAAACTATACTTTACAGAAATCCGGGGAAAAATCGTATAAAAGTATACATAAGAATGCTCAGAGCGACTTCTAGTATATATATACAAATAGTAGGCCAAACTAAGAACCTACCATAAAAGAAACATCGCTCGAATACTAAGCCTCCGACCGCGACGTGCGACACCCGAATTCAAACTGCAAACTGGGCAAAGAAAACGAAGAGCCCAGGGAAAGATATATAAACCGTTAGAGTGAGTGGACGGAAATAAATGTCTTTCACCGAATAATAAATGTTATAAAAACATATGCGAGTCTAAATAAATGAGTATAACATAGTACACGAAGGAGACTCAAATTCCTCACGCGTACGGAGCATGCAGCGTAAAACTCTGCAGGGTCACTCATGGACACGTCCGCGCAAGTACAGTCGGAATCACGGGATCCCAGACCCACATGTGATTCTAGCCAGAAAGGCCTCAGGTCAGAGGTCTGCCCACCCCCCCCCCCCCCCCGGTAAAGGCCTCGGGTCAGGGGTCACAACCTCTCCCGGTAAACATCCTCGGGGATCAGCCGGGATGCAAGTGTATAGATACAACAATATATACTGTGACTGTACTCTGTGTAAACCAAATCATAAATAGTTCTATGCAAGTGTATAAAGCAATATGTAAATGCATATACATAATATATAATTGTATAGGCATATCGTATCACACATGCTCATATAAATCATAATCTCATATGCATGCTCAAGCTCGTAACACGTGTAATAAAGACTGGCGATTAATAAGTGAAAATGAATTGTTCACTCACATATGAGCGTAACGCAATACGCGTTATTCCCGTGATCCGGTGGAAAATCCCTCACCAAACTAACGATCACGATCCCCTGAATAATCATAAAATCCACTGCTCAAAATCATAACTCAAAACCTCGAATCACATCACGAGAAACAACCGTTCCCAGAAACATATAATTCAATATCGACGAAATCGTCGAAATCTGATAATCACACCACAAAACCTCGCTATAATTTTCGATGCTCAATTCGAAAAACAAACCTCACCATTGTGATCGGAGCGCGATTCCGAGCGAAACGACACATAACTCGTCGAAAAACACGTCGCCGAAAAAGTCGCCGCTGCCGCCGGCCGCCGGAAATTCAAACCTGCCCAGAAAAATTCAAGCTATACATGGATTTGAAGATCTCGACATTTCCAACAACTTTCCAGTTCAAAGTTAAGGCCAATTTGACCGAAAAGGTCCAAAACTCACCTCAAAGGTGCAAACCCTCGCCGGAATTTCAAACCGATCGATCTCTCTCCTCCGGCCACGGCAACCTCCCAAACCACTTGCAATAGCTTCCTTTCCTCATGGCTAACAAAACCCTTCAAAGAGGAGCCACCAAATCGGCCGGAAAAATCACCTCCGACCACCGCCGAATTCGCCGGAAAACCATGATCTTCACCGCTTCGATTCTCCCTCCTCCGGCCACCCCACGGGTTGATCCACCTACCAAGTTGAAGAGGAGCACGAGCCCAACAATTCTCATGAAGGAACCCCGGCCAATCGTGGCCGTCCAAATCCGGCAAAAACCGAACGGTGACAAAGGGCAAAACGGGTCGCCCCTTGACCCGTGGTCAACGCGGGTCAAGGCCCAGTTTCTCCTTTTGGAAAGTTTCCAAAAACGGTAAGTATTTTCCCGTATTTATACTGTACGCGTATCGAACTCCAAACGGATAAATACGACAATATTCGACGGACGAAAATATTCACAACTTATTCCTCGTAACTCGGAAAAATCCTCCGAAAGTTCCCACGAGCTCGAAATTAAATTCTCTACAACTTCCGCGAAGGATCCCAAATCAAATTCTCGCCCGATAATTTAGTCGTTAACGAAGCCGCCATATTAACCAATTACGTCGAAATTGCGACTAATCGCGAAATTCGCAAATCAAGTCGATAACCATTCCATTTACGGTTCGAGTCGATCAACGGTCCAAAACGGATCACAATCACGATTCGGATAGACTCGAATACGAACGGATAAATTCGACGATATTCCGAAATTTCAAATATTCATATTATATTCCTCGGTTGTCGAAATAATAATCCGGAACCGCCCACGAACTCGAAATCATGCGTACAACAACTCTCGAGAAGAGACTCAACTCAAATTCTCGGCCAATAATTAAGTCGTGATCAAAGCCGGCAATTCAATCAATTTACGAAAAACTGCGATTACGCGCAAACTCGTGGATTAAGCCGATTACACTACTGATTCTGTTCTGGGTCGTCACATAACAAGTCAAGGATGCATGTCATGGGGAGAGGCAATGTTCGACTTGAAATAGGAGGCATTACACAAGTCATCACCAACGTGTACTTCATCCCTGAGTTGAAGAATAACCTAATTAGCATTGGTTAAATCCAGGAGAAAGGGGTAGCTGTTCTGATACAAGATGAAGTTTGCAAGGTATATCATCCACAAAAGGGATTAATCATTCAAACATGTATGTCTGCAAATAGAATGTTTATAGTCATAGCTAACATGTTACCTAAAGACTCAACATGTTTCAAGGTAGCCACAGGAGACAACACACACTTGTGGCATTGTCGTTATGGTCATCTCAGTTACAAGGGACTAAGAACCCTGAAGTTCGAAGGCATGGTGAAGGGGTTACCAAAAATAAAAGCACCAAATAAATTTTGCACGGACTGTTTGGTTGGGAAGCAACATAGAGATTTCATTCCAAAGAAGAGCATGTGGAGAGCATCTCAGAGGCTTCAACTTGTTCACTCTGACATTTGTGGACCAATAACACCTGAATCCAGCAACAAGAAGAGGTACATCATTACATTCATTGATGATTTCTCAAGGAAGTGTTGGGTTTATTTCTTAACAGAAAAATCTCAATCCTTTGAAACATTTAAGAAGTTCAAAGCTTTGGTAGAAAAGGAAACCAACTTGATGATCCGATGCTTAAGGACAGACAAAGGGGGAGAATTCAATTCTGAAGAGTTCAGAGAGTTCAGTGAAATTTATGGAATTCGGAGACAACTTACTATAGCTTACAAACCACAACAAAATAGCGTGGCTGAGAGGAAGAACAGGACCATTCTCAACATGGTTCGAAGCATGTTGACAGGAAAAGGAGTTCCCAAGAAGTATTGGCCAGAAGCAACCACTTAGAGTGTGCATATTCAGAATCGAAGTCCCACCTCAACAATACAAAAAACAACTCCTGAGGAAGCCTGGAGTGATCAAAAGCCCTCTATAGATCACTTCAAAGTCTTCGGATGTGTAGCACATGTGCATATACCCAAGGAAAAGAGAAAGAAGCTGGATGACAAAAGCAACAAATGTGTAATGTTTGGCATAAGTGAAGAGTCCATGGCATACAGACTATATGATCCTGTAGAAGGAAAGATCATCATCAGCCGTGATGTTGTGTTTGATAAAGATGCAGAGTGGAACTGGAAGTATGAATCGAAGGAAAAGCCAGAAGCATTTGAGTGCAATGATGAGACTAACTATGATGGTCAAGGACAAGAAGAACAAGAGAACCAAGGGGGGAGCAGTGACCTAAGCAAACCTAAGGCAATTGAAACACGTGATGGAGAACTTACAAAAGGGAGAAGACCGAGGAGAAACCCTATATGGATGAGAAACTACATTAGTGGTGAAGAGTTAACTGAAGAAGAAGAGCTGGAAAACTTAGTTATGTTCACCTCTGTACTGGATCCTTCCAACTTTGAGGAAGCAGTTGGTGAAGCAAAATGGAGAGTTGCTATGGATCAGGAGATTAATCCTATTGAAAGAAATGAGACATGGGATCTGTGCAGTCTGCCATATGGAGCCAAAGCCATTGGTGTGAAGTGGATTTTCAAAACAATGCTCAATGAAAGTGGGAAAATTGATAAATGCAAGGCTCGGCTTATTGCAAAGGGGTATGCACAGAAGTATGGCATTGACTATACTGAAGTGTTTGCTCCAGTAGCAAGGTGGGACACTATTAGAGCTATTCTTGCTCTAGCAGCTCAGAAGGGAATGAAGGTTCACCAGCTAAATGTGAAGAGTGCATTTCTGCATAAAGCACTCATTGAAATTGTTTATGTTGATCAACCACAGGGGTATGTAAAAAGAGGAAGTGAAGAGAAAGTGTACAGATTGAAGAAAGCGTTGTATGTGCTCAAATAGGCACTATGAGCTTGGTATAGTCGCATTGAAGCATACTTCAAAAAGGGTGGATTCGAGAAATGTCCTCCTGAGCACACTCTATTTGTTAAAGTTAAAAAATAAGGTCATTTACTCATTGTTTCATTACATGTGGATGATTTGATAGTAACTGGAACCAGATCAAGTATGGTGGAGGAGTTCAAGTCCTCCATGAAGTCTGAATTTGATATGTCAAACTTAGGAGAAATGCGATACTTTCTTGGAGTTGAGGTACTTCAGGACCATATAGGGATATACATGTGCCAGAGAAAATATGCTCAAGATATATTGGAGAGGTTCAAAATGGAGCACTGTAACCCAGTGAAGAATCCAATAGTTCCTGGAATAAAGCTGGTGAAAGATGATCTGAGTGGAATGGCAGATGCACATCTGTATAAACAAATGGTAGGTTGTTTGATGTACTTGGTTGTAACTAGACCAGATCTTATGTATGTTATTAGTCTGGTAAGTAGGTATATGGAAAGACCTACTGAGCAACACATAGGAGCAATCAAAAGGGTTCTTAGATATATCAAAGGAACTATGAATCTTGGGATATGTTACAAGAGGAATGGGAGCAAGGATCTTATTGCCTATTCAGATAGTGACTATGCCGGAGATCTTGACAGCAAGAGAAGCACCTCTGGATATGTTTTCTTCCTCAGTAATGCAGCTATATCATGGTCTTCCAAAAGATAACCTGTGATGACACTGTCCATAACAGAAGCTGAATTTGTTTCAGCAGCAACATGTGCGTGTCAAGTCATATGGCTCAGAAGAATCCTTGAAAGTATTGGTCTTCCACAAGCAGAAGGTACAATTATACTTTGTGATAATATGCCTACAATTAAGCTTTCGAAAAATCCTGTTATACATAAGAGAAGCAAGCACATAGATGTGAGATTTCATTTTCTTCGTGACCTTGCAACTGATAGAGTGATAGAACTCGTACACTGCAATACCCAAGCTCAAGTTGCAGACATTATGACAAAGCCTTTGAAACCGGATACTTTTAAGAAGCTACGAGACATGCTTGGATTGTGCAAAGTACCTGGAATAAACCAGAAACAGGGTGTTTCTAGTTTAGGAGAGGATGTGTTGGAGAGGACGTGACCTGCTCCGCAAGTCAAGCTGGCAGATGATAGGAGTTACTAGTTGTTAGTAGTGTTCAGTAAGATCCCCATGTTTAGGGAAGGTTTGTTTTTCGTTCTGGTCTTCCTTCGTTATAGGAAGGGTTGTTTCTTTCATCTATTTGTGTTTAAAAGACCTTGGGCCAATAACAGAGTAAAACTTTTCTTACTGCAAATCATTGTTCAAACGTCTGTTCTAACAATTTCTGAGAAAACTCTCAATTAGTTCATCAAAAGAACTGGTACGCAGCCTCGACGTTGCACTCTCATATATATGGAATCACCGTCAAGTCGAACATAGGAATGAACTTGATCGTCTCCAAATAACCGCCATCAGATCTTACTTTTTTGTAAACATTAAGAATTGAAAATATAAACTCCGATCAATAATTCAGCTTTCGACATAGAATAAAGAGTTTGAGGAAATGACATTCCGATGGCGACGGTGACCCAAGGCAGAGCCGGCAGGGGACTCTAGGCGAAAAGAAAAATAGGGCTCTCGACCGTTTTTTAGCACAAATTAACCAAATAAATAAAGATAGATTGAAAATAAAAGAGAAAACAAAATAAGATGAGTCTCAGATGATTATAATAGGCATTGAAAAATAAGCAAAGCACGAATAATTATTTGAGAAGAACATGAACGATCTTAATGAGATGAGTCTAAGAAAGACCGTTGAGAGAGGAGAGTAGCTATTGTGAACTTGACAAACTAACTAAGTATGACAAATCAAGTTTGTATCGATAGAACAATTATCCAGATAAAACATTTTACTTTTCAATTTTGACAAATAAAAATTAAACGTAAATAATAAAAATGTTAATAACAAATTATAAATTTTAGGGTCCTTATAAGTAGGGACTCTAAGCATGTGCCTAGTCTGCCTACCCTCAAGCTAGGCTGGCTTGACCAAGGACGGCAATTCATGGTTCGGGCTGGAAAGTTGGCCCCGACCTCTCCTCTATCCTAATAAGAGCCTGGGGTTAGGCCTATATAATGAGTTTGGCCCGGGCTATTTGTTATTTTCTAGATATTTTTTTTGTTTTTATGTTGTACATAGATAGGCCTGAGTACAAGTCTGGATTAAAGATGTTAACATTGTTAAGTATTTTATTTAGTTTTTATGCTGTAGTTGGGCCTGCGTATAGGTCCGTAATAAGCCATCAATTTAAGGTGGCTGGGCTTGTCAGGTTTTATGCATGTAGGTGCATTTCCGGTATCTTGTTTACACTTGTACGGGACTCCTCCTAGTGGTAGGATGAAGCATAGTGTTATTATCTTCATGTGACAACATAGTGAAAAAGCTTTTTTAATTGTTTGATGGCAATTCATTTGCTCAGTTTTCTGATATGCCCCACTATTTTAAAACAAATAGAGTAGCCGTGTGTCCCGTCTTTATTAATTAGTGTTGTTTAGAAGATATAAATTTAACGGAATTGTCTGATATTATTTCAGGTTGGTTTTAATGTGTCTTGTATTAAGCAGTTTACTGCTTCTTTCTTTGTCTCGAACCCTTTACTACGGAGTATGACACTGATTTGAGGCATTTGAGTGTTAACATCAAAACCTATATATTAAAGATATGAATAAAATCTTCTACACTTGACTAATGTAAATGTATATATGTGTGGTCGACTCAGGTAATACAGTTAGTGCTAAATCAACTCAGATCTGTTTAAGATAATATGGTAAAGTAGATAGAGATTGTGGAAGCAATTCTGCGTCTATTCATAAAGAAGAAGCTCATTTATATAGGAGAGTACAAGAGGTTACATATCTGGTATGAATCCTATTACATCACTACATAAGATTCATTTCTTTATTCTCTACAAATACTACCATAACTTGGAACATAAATATCATTCAATACTCCCCCTTGTGTCGGTTATGACGTGTGATGTTTCTTCATTGCTTCTTTGATGCCTCATCAAAAACTTTGTCGAGCCAAAAACCTTTGCAGAAGAAAATGTGATCTCGCCAAGTAAAAAGAGTGCAAATCATTGTTGCCAATGATATGACACAAAAACATGTTGTCTCATTAAAACTTTGCCAAGTAATTAAAACCCTTTGGGATAAAAATAACCTTAGTCAAGGAAAAAGAGTACAATGTGTCATTCACATTTAGAAATGCTTATGTGAATGCCAGACTCCCCCTGAAATCTGCATCTCCCCCTAATGTCGATAATCAAGATAGCTTAGACAAGCTGAGAAACCCTATACTCTTCACATACTTCTCAAATGTGAATTTAGGCAATGACTTAGTAAATAAATCTGCCACATTATTCTCAGATCGAACTTGGTTCACTTGGATCTTGAGAAACTCTTGTTGTTGTTGATTGTAGAAGTATTTAGGCGATATATACTTGGTGTTATCGCTTTTGATGTAACTGAGCTTCATATGCTCGATGCATCGAAGGTCCATCGAGGGTTTAGCCTTCGATACATGGAAGGTCCCTCTCGGGTGGTGCTTTCATCCGAGACTGGTTGAACTTCCGTGTACTTAAATAGGCATAACTTTGTATAGAAATTAGCTATTGACGATCCGAATGAAGTTCTGGACACTGGACACCTGTAGCTTTCCAACCACATATTACTCATATGCTTGATCATTCTGAGTCGATCCCAATTTTACGTTAAAGCCAACTGATCAGCATACCAAATTCTGTTTGCCCTGTTTCTGACCTTATTCCACGAAAACAGACATAAATTTTTCTAGAAAATTGCGATCGACTTTCCGGAAGTAGTTCTGAAAAATAGACATCCATATCTTTCAACCATATGCTATTCATATATTTTTTCATTTTAGGTTAATACCAGTTTATCGTCAAAGATGACTTATCTGCAGAGGCAGAATCAGTTTTCTTTTTTGTGATGATTTTCAGAGATTTTAGCACTCTTAGCTATCTCATTTGATACATAGACAAATTTGTTAGTCTACTAGGCCATCTATAATTGTTTGAGTAGCTCTTTTCACTCATGACTAAGCAAAGAGAAATCAATGTAGGTGAGACACAAGGTCTGCTCAAATACCTTTATCAAAAATCTCTTGTTCTAGACATCTTAACTACTAAAGTGAGCCCTAGTAGAAGATAGACTTGTAGTAACCACAAAATATGTATAAAACACAGAAAATTTAAGAGTAGCCTCTTATTAATAAGCCAAAATAATTCTTTTTATTAATAATTTGTAACGACCCGAACCGAAAATGGTATGTTAATTGGCTTGAGTTGCACATTTCACGATTAGTCGTAGTTAGTCGTAATTGATCGATCTAGCGGCTTTATTCACGACTTAATTAACGGACAATAATTTGGTTTGAGTTCCTTCGCGGAAACTGTAAAGGATTTGGTTTCAGAGGATTTTTTGGATAAGCGGAGAATGTAAAATGAATATTTGAAATTATCGTCGAGTTAGTCGTACTTATCCGTTTGGGTTTGAGTTATCTGAATCGTGAATTTGGTCAGTTTGCGTCGTATAAATAGCGGAATAGTCGTAAAAGTTGTCGAAAAGTTGCATTTGGGCTGTTGACCAACGTTGACCTAGCCAGACCCGAGTTGACCAGTTGAGTTCACCGAGTCGTTGTCGAGTTTCTTGCCGGAATACGGCACAGTTGCCGGAGATTAAGGTAGGGATTTGAAGCTCTTCCCTTGGGCTATTGATTGATGGATATATTGTGATGTTTTGAGGTGGTTTGAGTGGTTGATTTTGGAGGAGAAATTGGATGAAATCGGGGTAAACGGGGAGAGGTTTTCCGGCAGTTTTCCGATGGGGTTTTTGGGTGTAATCGGTTGGGTTTGAGTTGGGGATGAAACTCCTTGAGTTTGGGAGGACGAGGTGGCCTCATGGTGGTGAATTTCACCGGGAAAGTTTTTCGGTCGGTTTGGGATTTCATGGTTTTTGAGGTGATTTCCAGTCACGGTGGTGGTTGGATGGTGGTGACCCTTTGGGGAAAGAGGTTAGGCTTGAGAAGAGGAAGGTTTTGGGGTCTTGGTCACCGGAGAATGTCACCATTAACGCTGCGGCGGCGGCGGCGGCGGCGGTCAACGACGGAGCTCCGGCGAGGGTTGACTTTTTAGATTTTGGAGATTTTTATACCGTTTTACTCGTAATCGCGTACCGATTGTAGTCTTGAGGTTTTTGAGTTGATTTGAGTACTCTATTTTGGGATGAGGGTTTATTGGGTATATTTTGAGAATTTTTTTATCCTCGTCGAAATTTCGGGCGATACGTCTTTCGAGAACACGGGGTTCTCAGAGTATTAGCTCCGTGTGTTGTGTTTCAATATTTATTGATCGTATCCCTATTATTCAGGTGATTGGGATCGATTTTTTGGCGAGGGATCTTCCGTCGGACCTCAGAGTTAACTCCGTACTGTGAGTGGACATTTTATTTTCACAGTTGAATTGCGAGTCTTGATTTATGCATTTATGGATATATATATATATGATTATGTATTTACGTATGCAGCAACAATTATATACACATAAGTATACATTTTATAATTATGCATTTTACGATTATGCATGTGCATGGAAATGATTTATGATTTGGTTTACACAGAGTACAGTCTCGAATATAGAGGAATGCATCGATGTTTTAGCTTCTCGGCTGATCCCCGAGATGCTCCGGGGGGGGACAGATATCCTGACCCGAGGTCTTTCTGACTTATATTAATCACGTGTGGGTCTGGGATCCTGTGATTAGACTGTACTATGCGGAGGAGTTCATGAGTGACCCCGCAGGATTTTACGTGCATATTTATGGATCAGGAAAAATGTACCTGATCGGGATTTTCATATGCATTGACTCGCATTATACTTTTATGAGCATGTATTTGGGAAAGACATATTATTATTTTCGTCCACTCACTCTAAAGATTTTTTTGTCTTTCCCTGGGATTTTCGGTTTCCTTTCCCCAGTTTGCAGTTTGGGTTCTTGTGTTGCGCATCGACTGCAGAGGCATAGAGTTCGGATCACACTTCAGTTTTTGTAGGTTTCTTGTTCGACCTACTTGATGTAAATGATGTATATAGGCGTCGATCTGAATACTTATGTTTGTTTTATGTGGAGTTTACTCTTGAATATTTCTGGATTTCTTGTAAACCTTTGGTTTATTATATATATGTTATTTAGAAATCCGGATGGGGAACGGAGCCCTACGGTTTGGCTTTTGTGGAATATTCGAAGTGTGTTTCTTTGCAGGTTCTAATATTGGTTCAAGTGTTTCAAAGTAAACTTTGGCAATTGTTTTTAAGGTCGTGTTTTTGAAGGGGTTTGATTTTGGTTTAGGCAACTAAATCAGAATCAGGTCCTTTCATAATGCCAACGAAATATATCAAAGTTTACTAATCCATGCGAAATTTGACAAAAAAAAAATAATGTCAAAAATACTTAGGCACACACGCTATGGAAAACATAAAGCCCTAATCAAAATATGGTATCTCTTCAATGAAGTTTACTTTAACGAGATTCGCCTCTGCTTTATCTCCATCTCCATCTTCTGTTTCATTGTGGTAAGCTTCTAATGCAAGCTTTTCGCGGTAAGCTTTGTAGTGATCTGCAAGTCCCTTGCTTGCTCTACAGTTCTTGAACCAATGGTCGCTTGTATGTAATGACAATCAACAAAAGTCAGGGTCAATCGTTAAACAAAGTCGGAATATATTTGACTAAACTAGTTTTTAGTCACAGACAATTATATGTTGCATTATTAATTATATGTTGCATTATTGAGAGTTACATAAAAAAGGCCTAAAAATTATGATTAATAACGGTAACGTATACCAAATAATTTTACAAAAAATATAGTTTACAAAGATGTTTTGTAAAATATTTGACACTCCTCATAATTAGATAATATATACATAAAATGTACAATACAATACATTTTTAACTTTACCATTGTTTCCCAGCTACTGTTCGGTGTCTCTCTCTATGTTGTATGCCAATGAGAGATCCATGGCACAAGACGGCTCTAACAGTCTTCAAGTCTGAAGGTTCTGTCTCGATCCCTTTCCTTTGGTTATTTTTATTTTGAAATCGATTTTGCTATGTTGGGTTCTAAGCTCTTATTTGATTAGGTAATTTTTTTTCTAGGTTATGCTCACATATACATGCCTCATCTTTTTTGGGTTTTTTTTAAGAGTTTGATTGGTCATGCGGTCAAGAACCGGGTAATGGAAGAGAAATGATGTCCCTAGATCTTACGCATGATCTGAATCTCTTAATCTCCAATCTTAAGCATGATCCAAGACCCCATTCCCTTATTTCCTCTTTGTTTCTCTTTCCTAAGTTTTAGCTCAATAGCTCCATCCGATTTTCAATTTGGGGATCTCACATTTCAATCTTCAAATGAAAAGGTAAGATTTTTATTCGATTTTCATGGTTAATTTTGTTCTCAAATCAATTGATAGAGCATGATTTTTAGATTTGGTTGTTGCTAATGTTAAAAGTGATTGTCCTTTAACGGGACTAATATTAGGTAGATTACTATTAATTGGGTTGGAAGAAATCTGGCTTCTTTACTGATAAATTTTATCTTATTAGAGGAATCCCTGTCATATTAGCTATTATGGGTACCACAAGGCTACCATACCCAAGTAATGTGTTTGATCTTATCCAATGTGCACAGTGTAGAGTCCCTTGGCACGTTGAAAGTATGAAATGCACGTGATATAACTTTCTTCTATTTGCCAGATCTATTCATAGAGATTTATAATTAAGCTGCATCTCAGCTGGTGAATTGCTCTTGGAGCTTAATCATGTCTTGCGACCTGCTACTTCTGTTTACAAAAAGCTACCTGAGGATGTTGGCATCTAGATAGGTTGATTATTTTTGTTTGGATTTCTTTCCTATGAAGTGAGTTGAATGTGTTATTTGCTTTTGTCTAACATGCTTTCTCTTTTTTCCTCCTGGTTATAATTGGCAGCCATGGCTAAACTAACAAAGTCAATGTGTTGGGATTTCGTTGTAATTAAAGAATATAGGAAACAAACTACTAATGAGTGCTACAGTTGAAGAGCACAGATGGAGTCTCCTCTTTACAATGACTCTGATGATTTAAATGTTGCCTAGTACCTTTTCTTTTGATACATAGCATATTCCCTTCTCATTTTATATATGTTTTGCCTGCATATTGCTATACTAAGTTGAAAAAAAAATTGACATTGCCTCGTTATACTAAAAATGTCATCAAAAAAATGATATTGATTTCACTTTCTCTTTAGAAAACGACAAAGGGCTTAGAAGCATGGCTATAAGAATGATACTATTGTCCTCCATCAGTCACATTCCAACACCTGTTTTTTATTTCTTTCGGGAAAGTTCAATTGGAAGAATGCATTCGCACAGTGTAAGAGCATACATCAGATTGTAGGGCTCAATGACCACCCCCGTGGCCATCAAGGTTGGAGAAACTACCTTACTTGTTGAAATTCCAGCTTGACGTTAGTGGAACATCTGCCCGAGAAGATTTTGTTTCCAACTATAAGCCTTGGAAGAACGTTGCTTCCAAGACATATTTGAATGGGATAGGAATCAATTGGTCTTCAGTAAGGAATGTTTTAGACATGAGAGTTGTATATGGAGGGTAAGCATATATTATTTTTTTGTCGTCGAAGCCTCACTAAAATATTAATACCAAATCTCCCTCTGCTTGCTTTGAATGTGTGTTGCTTTGATTCACTTTGTCTTATTGAATTTGTATTGTAGGGTATGGGTTTAGAAGTTTACAAAGTCATCTAATTAGTCTTTGTAAATCTCTCTCCGTTGCTTGATGCAAATTTTGTCTCCAGCTGCTTTCCTTCTTCTCAGGTGTTCCCACAATCTATCCATCTCTTTATTTTGTTCTGAGACATCGACTATGTGATCTTTGAGCTGCCCTCAATCATGAGTTTTACCATTTGGTTGTTGGATTTTATGATGAATGAAATGCCACGAGTTGAACCATGTCAATTAGTAAAGTTGTAATGCCAATAGGAATCTTATAAATCATATCTATGCAAAAATTGAGATTAAATTTTGTTCCAAAATGCAAAGAAATGAGTGTAATGTCAATGATTAATTTTCATGGTCTCTACTGGATGATTGGAAGTGAGTTGCTTCATGCTTACTTCTCAAGTTTGTTATTTTCCTTCTATTCAGTGCAATTCATATCAACAAAACATGGTTTGATGATTCTCAAAATTAAAACTTAACTATATGTGTTGCAAATTTATATTTTGGAGACATGTTTGAGAATAGCATTTAGAATTAATATGTATAGCTTTGTGATATTTTGCTATGTATGTTCGTGATGGTTTTAACTCAACAACATGCAGGTATTCCCATGGTTTTATAGGGGAGAATTTTTTTTTTCTTCTGTGTGAACCATTGTCGGGGAAAGGTCAATCATTTGCATTATTGTCAATTGTGATCCTCAATTTGACATAGTGATATTCATTGAATTTCACTACAATGAACATTGTTGTCTGCTTCATTAGATAACTCTCTTATAAGGTAATTTGAACTCAATAATTAGTATTATTGTATCTCCTCATTCATTAATTCAACTTTAGCTAATCAAAATTTACCTTTTAGGTTTGTTCGAAAGTCGAGGTGACATTGAGCCTGAGTATTAAAGTTTCACAACAACAAGTTAGTAATTATGTGGTAGGCATCTTATCTCTTACACATTATATATTGTTCTCATCTTACTTAACTGACATTTTATATTGAACTGCAAATGACATTATAGTTTTTTTTTTGTAACAATAGATTATGAAGACGTTACAGTTTTATTTTGGCACAGCTTGAGGACTCTTTTTTCAGACTCTCCGAAGCAGACTCTACTTCATAGGGAATTTTTTAGAATTAGAGCATTATTTTCCAACTTTATATTGTAGATAACAAGTTGATTACTTATGTTTTTTCATGTGTTTTCTAATTTGTTAATCATGTATGTTTTTTATATATAATGTAAAGTAAGACTTTTATGATCTGTGTAAATAAGAAATTGTAACTCTTATTTATTATAAGTTGTAAGTACTATCTTGGATAGTACTTTGTTTGCAAATTGATATGTTTTTTCAGTTTACATGTTCGAATCATTTGAATGTCAAAAATATTGTTTACAAGACATGACAATGTTTCCACTGTATCCTTTGACTCATTGAATTTAGACTTGCCACAAGAAACATAGCTGCAAACACTTCATCCAAGCCCGCTCTTGATAGGTAAATAACTTATCTACTAATCTAAATATTGTCCTTTAAAAAAAAAGAAATATTGTCCTTTTTACAAGGGAAATGTGAATTTGTTGTTTTATACTAACAAATTGTCTAACGTATTACTTCTCCTTCTTCCTTCAACATTTATTTACAAATTTGATTAAAACTCGTTTTTCATCTCAATCACGATCGTTGTCAGTTTATCCTATAATAAGTTTGCACTAATCAATTATCAATTTAATATGACAAATTATAACAATACTGATAAAATCGTCCCCAAGGGGCGCGGGTAGCCACCTAGTTTGGCAACATCTTTGGTAACATATACCTCGGTCTATCTTCTTAGGTCGTCAAGGTTTGAAAGGGTCTTAGGAAGATTCTCTATATATGTTCCTTACAAATGGGGAAACAATTCTTCTAAATTGATTTGTTTGATTATTCCAAATAATTGTAAATCTTTTGATTCCCATACCAATTCAAGCTCTCATGTATATACAACTTGATGAGAATAAAATTTGATCTTCTGGCAATCTGTCATTTCTAACAATTTATGGCGTTTGAACATAACCTTGTGACCGTTGCCATACTGATCATCACCTTGTTGGGTACACTAGCTTCTTCTGAAGCCACATCCAAGGCAATCCACGCCGCCTCCATTGCTGAAAAATATGAATTGAACAATGGATGGCAACTTACCAACGGATTTACCCTGACAGTGCAGAGAAGGAAAGCCGTTTCGCGATCTTCAAGAGAAGTG
Source organism: Geum urbanum (assembly GCA_946800695.1). Lineage (NCBI taxonomy): Eukaryota > Viridiplantae > Streptophyta > Magnoliopsida > Rosales > Rosaceae > Geum > Geum urbanum. Next base: position 70,708,783 of record OX327001.1, read on the forward strand.
GAGAATTTGTGGAGAAATTCAACAATGAGAGGAATACAACTTACAAGTTAGGCACCAATAGATTTTCGAATATGACGAACGAAAAATTCCTTAGACATCATACTGGACTCAAAAGGCCAGCCAACAGAAGCTCAATGTCGTCGGTGCAGAAATATTTCCGGTACCAAACATTGGCTTATGTACGTTTCACCTTACATTGACTGGAGGAAACATGGGGCTGTCACCCCCATAAAGGATCATGGAGATTGTAGTAAGTAACGTGTCATTTCAGATCATTTTTGGTGCAGACTAATGTGTTATATATCTATAATTAAGTGTAACACTTATGTATTTTTTATATATATTAAATGCAGATTCATGTTGGGCATTTACAGCAGTTGCATCTGTGGAAGGTCTTATAAAAATCAAAACCGGCAAATTGATCTCACTGTCCGAGCAGCAACTTGTGGATTGTGATCATTTTAACTATGGCTGCGAACCTAGTTAAGTCGAGGAAGCCTATGATTACATAAAGCTACATGGGATTTCTGGTGAACAAACCTACAAATACCTAGGTACAGACACTCGGACATGTGACACTATTAAGGCCAAGAAGGCTGCTGCCCGGATAAATGGTTACGAGTATGTGCCTGAAAATAGCGAAAAGGATCTCCTCAGGGCCGTGTCCATGCAACCGGTCACGGTTGGCATCGACAGTAACGGCCCGGCATTTCAGAATTACAAGAGCGGAGTCTTCTCCGGTGATTGTGGGATAAACCTCATACACGCCGTGACAGTCATTGGTTACGGAACGACCAAAGATGGCACCAAATATTGGTTACTGAAAAATTCTTGGGGTGAGAATGGCTACATGAGAATCCTTAGAAATGCTAATGCGCCGGAAGGTCTTTGTGGCATTGCAAATTAACGATTAGAGGTTTTTGATTGCCAAATTTTCCACTTAAGAAACGAGGATTTAAACTTCCTTGGAATGTACATGACTAATGACTTGCAATGCATAGAAATAAGGACTTGCTGTACCAATTTTCCTAAGTCAACAATTTTATCAACTTCCTAAGTCATCCTTAAAAAACGACATGCAACGCATAAAATCAAGGACTTAATTACTGTACCATTTATCCACATAAGGAACAAAAACGTCGACTTGGATACTTCTGCTCGTTCTCATTCACCTTACAGTGAACACTTGAGGTCATTGATCTCCTAGTCCTATATAAACCTGAGAGTGCATTGCTTTCTTCTTCACACCTTGTTTTCCATTCACTTCATAAGACAAGCCATTACTAAATTGTGAACAATGGCTTTTCAACCCATCAACCTTTTGCTTGTTGCCACATTCATCACCTTGGGGACTTTGGCTTCTCATGTCACATCCCGTTCATTGTAGGAAACTTCCATGGCCGAAAAACATGAGCAATGGATGGCAAAGCACGGCCGTGTTTACCAAGATACTGCAGAGAAGGACAAGCGGTTTGCCATCTTCAGGAAGAATGTGGAATTTGTGGAGAAGTTCAACAACCAAGGGAACACGACTTTCAAGTATTCCAATCTGACCAATGAAGAGTTCACGAAATATCATACCGGATTCAAAAAGCCCACCAATACTTCATCAGACATTAAATCTTTTCGGTACCAAAGCTTGGCTGCTACCGACGTTCCAACGAGCATGGACTGAAGGGAACAACAAGCAATCACTCCCATAAAGGATCAAGGAAATTGCGGTAAGTGAATCGCTATATCTCTAAACTGCTCACATCCCATGTTCACCTATCATGTGAAATGCATCATTTTCTGTGTATGCAGGAGCATGCTGGGCATTTACAGTAGCAGCAACTGTGGAAGGGCTAACCAAAATCCGAACAGGCCAACTGATCTCACTCTCCGAGCAACAACTGGTGGACTGCACTGAACAGAACAATGGCTGCAGGGGTGGCAGCTTCGAAGCAGCCTACCAGTACATAATACAAAACGGTGGAATAGCTCGAGAAGACACTTACTCGTATGAGACCACAGACATCGGAACATGCGAAGTTAACAAGGCAAGTGAGCATGCTGCCCAGATCAGCGGTTACGAAAGAGTCCCTCCCCAAAGCGAAGATGATTTGCTCAAGGCCGTGTCCATGCAACCCGTCTCAATTGGTATTGCTGCTTATGGAGAAGAATTTCACAGCTATGGTTCTGGAGTGTTTGATGGCAATTGTGGGCCAAACCTCGACCACGCCGTTACTGCTATTGGCTACGGGACGACTGAAGATGGAATCCCGTATTGGTTAATGAAAAATTCATGGGGTGAAACCTGGGGTGAAGGAGGATATATGAGAATTCGTAGGAACATCGACGCCCCAGAAGGGATGTGCGGCCTTACTAAAAATGCTTTCTATCCGACTGCATAACTCTACTTATAATGAAACCAATACGGGATATATGAGATTCTGGTATATTTTGATTGGCGCTGATAACGCCTGTACTTTGTACCAGCACAATTGTATGAATAAGTTTCCAAAGCACAATGAATGCTTGGTATATGCTATAAGCAAATAGCCAATAGCTTTCTATCCAATTGCAATCTAGCTATGATTTAACCAACAAAGTGCAGTACTCATATATTCATATCAGTAAGCTGCAGTGAGTTCTTTGAATATGCAATCAAATGAGAGAATCTTCAGATATAACAAGTGATAAAGAAAAAGATGTCCATATGATAAATCGCAATCCCACATAGAATACAGGAACAAATATCTAGTAGCCAATCACATTGCATTAATTTATAGTCTCTATATCCCAATTTTACTATGAATGTGAGGAGAATTTAAGTGGGGTTGATGTAGATTGAAGGGAGAAGTACGCCTATGGTGTGAGGATGTTTTCAATATATAGGTTTGAAGAAAAACAGAAAAACTGCAAAACGACTTCTGACTAATAATAGACTGATTAAATGAAACAATACAGAAGGCGATGTGAGAAAAGAGTTTGAAGTTCTTCAAAATTTCACAAAGTATTAGTTTTTAGACATGATTACATAGCATTGCATTTACCTATTAAACCTGAACACGGAAAACACAATCAGGCACGTTTTCCGCTGTTGGAATTGGTCTTAGTGCAAAGGACCTTCCGCCCCTTGGCACGTCGACGCTTCAACATTGCTCTGCCACTAGTGGTTCTCATGCGTCTACGGAAGCCATGAGTTCGAGCAAGTGATTTCCGAGACCTACTTCTCTTGGTGAGACACAGAGCAGCTTTCCCAGCCCTCACCACTAAGCCAGAGCTTCTTTTTCTTCCCAGCCCAACATTGGAGCTCAAATCCAAACCCAAAGAACTGCCTGACAATCAAAGTAACATAGATCCAGTATTATTACACATGAAGACCCTTATGTAGTTTTCTTTGTTTCACTTTAGCTTACTCAGCACCAAGTAAAGAGCTTAGCTTTGTTTCGATAAAAGACCTACTCTGGATGAAACCAAAACATTAATCATCTATGATCAATGTCATTGCCATTCCGGTATTGCCAACACCGGAATTCGCAGACTTGTACCAAACAAGACACTCACCTTCTCATCTCAAAAGTTGCTTCTATGAATTCTATCACTATATTCACTGTCTCAAAGTATATTCAGATTCTACAGAAAAAAAAACTACCATTTCAGCTTATTAGGCAAAAAATTCACTTTCTGTGTTCAAGGAACTCACTTTACTGAAGAAAAGTACCTAGCAAAACCCAGGAACAACAAAATCTCGAAGCAACAAGGCAATGTACAGCCTAATAGCTCCTCCAATCCAATCAAATGATTCAACAGAGTATACCCATTAAGCTTTAACCCTCAGAGACGCCCACATTTCAATACAGTCACTAACCTCAATGAAAATGTATTACTTCACAATCTTAGGCGAAGAAAAAAGAGAGAAGCTCGGACATTAAAATTAGATACCTGAAAACGAACAAGAGGAAGAGAGAGAAGACGAGGGGATGAAGGAGCAGTGGAGCAACGGAGAACGCGCGACGGCGCCGTTGACAGAGACAGAGGTTCCGGCGAAGTATGTCAGTGAAGCTTGTGTTGTTGCGACTCTGCTTGAAAGACTAGGTGACCATGAAATTGCTGAGATTGTGGCCATTCTGTTTTGGGGGATTGTGTTGTGTTTCTCTCAGAGTTTCACTTTGTGTTCTCCTATCCCCAATGAGGCAAAACACAAGGACAAGATAGAGTGCTTCTTCTTCTTCTTCTTCTTCTTCTTCTCCTGTCTCGATTTGCCTTATCCAGTGCTCTGGTGTCAGTCAGTGAGAGTCTAAGTCGGGTTCGGACCCTTTTAGCCGGTTCCGTCTAAACTTTAAAACACTGGGCTGGGCCAGCCCACTATTGTGTCATATGACGGTGGTCCATTTTCTACTTAATTTATTGATACATAATTAACATATATGTAGCTTCCTGTCAATTGGGGATGCAGCTCAAATGGTAGAGCGCCCGCTTTGCATGCGGGAGGTACAGGGTTCGATCCCCTATTGGGTGCATAATATATTAGTTCTTAAAAATTCATGTGATATTTGGTACACCAAGTCGATGGAAGTCACTCAATTATTGCTTGCCGAGAGAAGCAGATAGAGAGGTCAACGTTTTCATCAAGTCGATGGAAATGGATTGAACCCAGCTGGAGTTACACCAAGTGATATATATATCGCAGGCCGAAAAGTGTTGGTGGTTGTGGTTTTGCTATGTGTGACTTCCACTAGCCTTAGATATTTGGGCATTATGACATTATTAGAAATGAAAGTGGGAGAGGCCATCTCTATATTCTTTTTCATTGGCCATGCTTCTGTAGCTCACCAAACACCTCCATTTTGGTCACAGTCTAATCCTCTGGACATGCATCACACTTAGTACTTGCAATCTCATTGTGGATCGATGTGGAGAGAAGCAAAAAGATGTATCATAGAGTTCTTATTAAGTAGAGAAACCAGAAAAGAGGTGAAAAGAAATGAGAATTGAATATAACTAGTCAAGCTTTGATATCATGTTACACAACTATTTCACCTCACAAGTGTTTGAGCTTTGCATACTTGCTTGTTGAACATTTCAAGATTTCAACCAACAGAATCAGTCATAGAAAAGGTGCTAGCTAGTATGGCTTCGGGCTTCCCCAATACAACTTGTGCAAGCCAACTATTCTAATCCATTATGAGCTAGTTTATCTTTTGATCAAATTGAAGAGTATTATCAAAGGGTCTCTTTCCAATTTGATAAGTCTCTCTCTTTAAGCAATTGACATCTAATGACCATGTTTTTAGGGGCCTAATTACTACTCTGAATAGACATTGGGGTTTCCTTTGTTGAAAACAAATACATCAAAGCATTAAGAAATAAGAAAGCTCATAAAGTATAGCTAATTACCAAGTTGTTGGGGACCAAATTACTTATTCTGGAATAGATATTTAGGTTTTTTGGTTCCACATGTTGAATCCTTCACAAACAAATCAAAGCAAAAAAACAGAAGCCCCACCCCTAACAGCTTTGGCATTCAATTTTCTGTTTGGCAATACGGCCAAAACCTTATTTAGTAGAGTGGGATTGAAGGAACTTGAAGACCATATATGAAAGGTTTAGAGCAGACATCCATTTACTAATTATTCATTTTTCATTTCATCTTCAACTTTCTCAAGCTATGAACCCCACCATCATTGTCTTTGCCTTTGCAAAGAGCCCTTCAAAGGCAGCCACTCCAGCCAGTTTTGATCCACTTGTGATCAGGCAGTGCATGAGTGCCATTTCTTATAATTTCCTCCCATTTTTTAATGGATAGTGAGAAATGGGATGTCTTAGTTGCAGTGATGGGGATCAATTGTTGAGGATAATGCTAATGGGGCTAGATAAGCATAACCATGACAACCCTATCATCATAACTCATTTTGATAATGCAGATTCCTACTTCCAATTAGCTGGAAACAAGACACCACAGTTTAGAAGCTGCTACTCTTTAATCATAAAGTGGTGATGTTTGTGCCTTCTTCTGATGCTATGGCACACGTTATTTTCAACCTTATGAGGGTTTTAAAGCTTATAATTTTTTTAAAAACTAAAATAAAATTTGGAATGAGATTCCTTTAATGGAGAATGTAGCTTTTCAAACACTCTTTCTTCTCTTCTTTTCATTTTGCTTGAATTGAAAATAGAAACATTACATCAAACTGAGCAAACAAGAGGAAATAAGAAACACACTTTGCAAGCAGAGGCATACTAATGAAGCTCTTGAAGACTTGAGGCATTCTAGTATACTAAAAAACTTCATGTGTTCTACGCTCTTTGGATAATGTTTGAATTGAGAAGCAAAGTATTTGGTGAAAGGCCTCAAAAATTGGCCTGATGAACTAAAACATCATGGTAGACTTCTTCTTCTTCTTCATCTCGTCTCACTGACTAGAAAGAAATAATGTTGGAACCTCCACTAGTGGTTGCAAGCACCTAATAGAAGCACAAGTGCTTCCCATAGTTGTGAAACACTGAAATTGATTAGCACCTCAATGGAGTCCTGCTTTTGGTAACATTCATCTATATGAGATTCCACAATGGATTGCTCACCTAACCTCAGATCATAGAAGAGGTGATGATCACAGTCATGGACTCATGGGGACCAACCATAGGTAGGCCCAAATGCTGCCTTAAGCTTTTTGATCTCTTAAAGAGTCTGGGGCTTGTACTACCTAGAATCAGAAGGGAAGGAAGGGAGGAAAGGTATAGTGGTGGCCCTTACGAGGGTTCCTTTCAAGCATCTGAGGGATCAAAGACTTAGCTTGGTGCCAAAGTCAGATGCATTATGCATAATCCCAATCAAATAAGCCAAAGCAGTGAAACAATGGAGCAAATGTGGCTGAGTACACCCCTCACCTAAGGCTAATTGACCTTACCAGGCTGTGGAACCCATCCTTTTCGTTGCATTCCTTTGGTGGTTTCTTTATATATTCTATACGCTATTGAAATCCATGGCAATACAAATCAACAGTCTCTTTTGGTTTCTTGAATTTTATGTACTTGTATGCCTGATGCAGAAGAAGTTTGTTTTGATTTTCCATTCCCTTTAAACTTGTTGGCCTTATTTGGTTCGTTGAAAAAAAAAACCATTTCCATTTCTTTTCCTTCATTTTCCAATGAAGATAGAAGATGCATATCTCACATTACTTGCTATTTGTTAAAAATGGAACATCAAATAGTAAAATCTCTATTAGGCATAAAGTTTTTCTTTTCCTAAATGATAAAACAGAGTAAATGCTTCAATTTTCTTTCAGTTTCTCTCAAATCCAATAAACAAACTAGATCTTTTGGATTTGCACGAAGTGGTTTCATATCAAAGCTACCAAACCACTGAAGTTATCTCATCAAATTATGAACCACAAAGATTACAATCAGAAACACCCTTTCCTAGCTAACTAGATTCTTGTAACTTGTCCTAGATTTTTTTCAATTTTTTGTCTTCCAATCAAATAGGCATGTTGTCCCCAACCCTGTAACCAAATTAAGATGAAAGTCTTATCATGGCGCTATCATGGTGAATCTAAAGAGAAAAGATCTGCATCTATAATGTGGATAATAATTCTGAAGATGAATTATGTTTTCTAGGGTTAAAATCATTCTGTAGTGTCATTTACTCCTATTGTACCTCGCTGCTAGCTCAAGTCTAATGATTCTGAGAGTAAAAATTCTCACTATAATACATGAGCAACTTGAGAACTCTTTTTACTTTCCATTGATGGAAGTGATGGAACAGCTTATAATTCAGAAAATTGGGTATTGGAACAGTATCCATACGTTTCTACACCGCATGGAATTGGTACAATAAAAAAATAAAAATAAATTCCTGTTTTCCTCATTTCATATAGTAATATATAAAGCTGATCAATCATTAACCTAATAATGCAACAATGTCGTCTACAAGAATTTCCTTGTATTATGTGTTAATGTGGAAAGAATAATAACCTGATTATTGTGATGACTGATGAGCATATAACAATGGGGAGGAGGAGACATTGAAACGAAAACAACACAAGATTTGAAATGGATTTGAAATGGCTCCATCTAAATTGACAATTTAGAATTGAATATATTATACGCAATTGGAGCAGCACAAGATTTAACCATGTGATGGAAAATTGCACTTCAAAAGCTGTACGCTCACTACAAAAACACTACAGTCACCACCAGCTTCATATGCCCGTGACATGCAGACCAATTGGAAAGAATGTAACAGAACAGAAATTAGTTCTTTTGAATAATTAAAGTTTTGCCCCCTTTAAATTTTGTATGGAAGTACTAATCACATGTACAAGTATTGTTCATCCCATCAATTATCAAATTCATACTCAACTATCTTTGAACGTAAATTTTGATTGGAAGACATAACTAGCTAACTCAAGTTTTACTGATATATAATTTCATCAGATATATATTTAACAAAATTCCTATTCTTATGTTACAAGCCATGTGAACCGCCGAAGCCAAACCTCTCTCTCTCCCTCTCTCTCCTATTACTATAAAACCCACCCTTCACTTCCTTCACACTCACAGAAACGTATAGAGGGAACTAAAATCCAAACATGGGTTTTAGGCTCCAAGCTGTGTTTCTCACGTTTCTTCAAGCACTGTTCTTGTTTTCACAGGAAGCAATATCAGCTGGTGGCCACCATGGAACCACTGTAGGGCACCATGGAAGCACTTTAAGACATGGAAGGAAGCAAGTGACGAGCTGCAATTTGTTTCAAGGCAATTGGGTTTTCGACCCTTCCTGGAATCCTATCTACGACTCCTCGACCTGTCCCTTCATCGATGCCGAGTTCGACTGCATCAAGTACGGTAGACCTGACAAGCAGTTCCTCAAGTACGCATGGAAGCCAGACTCATGTAACTTGCCGAGGTACTAACACTAGTTCTAGTTCATCATAACTCATTAAGCCGCCGATTAAGCTAGGTTCTTGACTACTACTACTTTGTGACCAAGTAGCTAATGGTGTGTTTATGTATGGAAACTATGAAGGTTTGATGGGAGTGATTTTCTGAAGAGGTATAGAGGGAAGAAGATAATGTTCGTGGGGGATTCGTTGAGTCTCAACATGTGGGAATCATTGTCGTGTATGATACATGCGTCGGTGCCAAATGCCAAGAACACTTTTGTGAAGAGAGACGGGATAGCTTCTGTGAATTTTCAGGTACCATTATTTGAGACCGTGAATCAGAATCTTCACCTTTTTCTCTCTGTGTGTGTGTCAAATTCTCTTGCTGCATGTTTGTCTCTTTGTAATTATTTTCTTACCTTGGTAGAATGTGACTGTATTTTATTTTATTTTATTTTATCTCCTTCTCTTGTCCTCATTTCCGAACATGTTCTTCTGTGCTCTATTTTTCGTTTTATATCCAATATTTTAGAAGGTCGAGTACTCCCCATACTTTGTTGCTTTCCTTGCACACAATTATTATTTTTCTCGTGGTGTTTGTTCAAGATTACGAGGTGGAAGATCAATAAAAGACAACACAGTAAACTCACAAGAGTTTCAATAACGGACGACTGTAGAACAACGTCTTTTTGATATCGTTTCTCGTTTACTCTGTAGTGCATATTGACTTAAGAGAACAGAGCAAGTCTGCCAGTCAGAGAAATAAGGCCTACAATTTTTCATGTTGGGGACATAATTCGTTTTCCACGTAGATCTGTTTAGGATACGAATGCTTACAGGCTGTGAGGAGCAAACCAAGCCAACCTGTAATCATATATGGACCGTCGGCGGGTCTTCTTCAATCATTTCTTCCCCCCTCAAAAGAGTTCCAATAATGTTAGCATTAACAAACTTAATTAAGTGATTTCTCATAGCCAGAGTAACTTTTAAAACAAGCAAGTGGTACCAACAGTGATAATTCAGGAGAGTGATTTTATTCACACGTCCTTAAGTACTTAGATACACATCCTCTTTTTAATACACAAATTATTAGCTTTATTATATCAGCAATTGTTATACACACCCCTAAAAATTTGAAATTATCCCTCATTTATTAAACTAATAATTTTTTCTGATAATCGACCAAATCTCTTAATATATTCTATCTTTCATCTCAAATAAAAAAAAACCAATTAAGTTTGTCATTTTTTTCTTCAACAAACTACAACCATAAAAATGAATAAAATTAGACATTGTGTAAGTATAAACTGACGTATGAGAGTACGATTACATTCAATTAAAAACTACAAATTATAGGTTCAAGCTCAATAAAGTTGACCAAGTACATCTCAAAAACAATCTTAAGTTTCGTAAATTCTAATCATTCAACTCAGTACATCTCCAAAATAACTCAATCATCCTTAAGATGTTCTACATTTTCATCGTCAAACATACGGAAATCATCCGACACTTCCAGAGCAAATCATTAATTTACTTCAAAATCTGTTACGCTTCTAGAGCAATTGATAGATGACCTCTAGGGTTTCATCTTTAACTTGTAAGTTTGTGAAACACGTTTGTGAAGATAAGAAGTTAAAACAGGAGAAACTCAATAAATTAAGTTTTGTGTTTTTTATTATTGCATTGATGTCTATTTTAATAATTTAATCTACCCTGAAATGTAATATTTGATACATAAAAAAGGGACGTGTATTTAGGGATGTGTGAATAAAATTTCTGAATTGTGAACCTAATTTTATTAAATGAGTCTTATTAGTCGGCTGTGTATCTTCTTGCCCGTTTGATATGTTATATTATACTATATAACCTTTTAAGACTACCCTAAATCCCTAAACTGTATACAGTTCTCTTTTCTGGTCTCCTGGGGCATAAATTTATGAGTTGGGAACAGACTAGGGACAAGGTCTTTACTTGAGGCCGGCTTCTGGTGCTAATCCTCAAAGAAAAGTATTCAGCGGCTACACGTGAATGTTGGATACAAGTTGTCCTGACCTCTTGTAATGAGAGTAAATGCTTGTGGTGTCCACTTTCTGAATCATAAGTTGTGATGGAGCATAGCAACCACTGTCATGTCAATGGAGCTTGGAAGTATTTTCTTGTCTGAATACTACAAGTATGATGATTACTTGACTCTGTAATTATCTTTTACAGGACTATGGGGTGACTGTGTCGCTGTTCCGCACGCCGTATCTCGTCGATATAGTTAGAGAAGATGTCGGCCGTGTGTTGAAGCTCGACTCCATCCAAGCCGGGAAGTATTGGAAAGGCATGGACATGTTGATCTTCAACTCATGGCACTGGTGGACGCACAAAGGAAGCCAACGGCCGTATGTTTCAACTCATTTAACACATTCGTTGATGGTTACTGGATACAATCTTATGTTTATCTCACTAAACTGGTGTCTTTGTGTTGTGCAGATTTGATTATTTTCAGGAGGGGACAAACGTGTACAAAGATATGGACCGTTTGACAGCTTATTACAAGGGACTCTCAACATGGGCGAAATGGGTCGACTCAAATGTTGATTCTTCGAAAACCAGAGTCTTCTTTCAGGGGATTTCTCCTACACATTACCAGTAAGTATTCGAAAAATAATCCTACATTGTTGTATACATGGATTATATAGTCTAGTACTAATTCTTAAACTGAAAATGGAAATTGTTGAACTGAATCAGGGGAAAGGAATGGAATTCGCCTAAGAAGAATTGCCAGGGAGAACTTGGCCCCCTATCTGGATCCACATATCCAGCAGGGGCACCCCCAGAAGCTGGTGTTTTAAGTAAGGTGTTGAGTACAGTTAAGACACCAGTTTATTTGCTCGACATTACGACACTATCACAGTTGAGAAAAGATGCTCATCCCTCGACTTATGGTGGAGAATCAGGCAACGATTGCAGCCACTGGTGTCTGCCTGGGTTGCCTGATACATGGAACCAGCTCTTATATGCAGCTCTGGTCATGTGAAGGTCGAACACTTAGCAACCCGTTTTAGGTTTACTTCCGTTTGTATACATTGCTTGTGTATTAGAAGGGTTTGAGATTTCAGATTTACTTTGATCAGTAAATGACAATAAGATGGCAAACACCTGTAAATTGAATATATAACCAGAGGAAGACCGGATTCGATGATGTCGCAGAAAGAAAAAGAAAACAAGTGACGCAGGATTAGAGGAGGAAAGAAAGTCAAAGAGACTAATTTCCTAGTACTAGTAGGAAGTTTCAAAATGTATTTCCAATTTTCCATGTAATCAAATTAATGAAGAGTTTGAAGACAGAAGTGCAAATTTCAAATTTCCAGCTTTATGTTCAACATAATCCCAATCAATTGAATAAATAAGAAATAATAGATAAATTTATATTTATTCAATATGGGCAGCTCATCAGATATCAAAGAAGTACTTCATTAGCGTACCTTCAAACTGACATGCAGAGACAAATAGGCCTTCAAAATACTTCTTCATCATATCTACAACTCATCAGACATTCAATTTCAATAATTGAATATACCAATTGCACAATCTGTTTCATGAATATGAAATTGATGTGTAGAAAAGCACTGATCGTCCAATTATCAACCACAAAACACGAGGAGCACTGATCTTCTCTTCTTGAAAGCTATGATCACCAACTTAGCTATCTTTTTCAATGTTGAAGATAATTAATAACCATCCTGGAATAGTGTTCTGTAATAACTGAGGAACATGATAATAGAGATTAGGCTTCTCAACTCCAAAAACAACAAAAAGTTGCAAGTCCTGCAATAAAATATCGATGCTGCAAGTAAAGGAGAGCAATTATCTGAGCCTATTACTGACCTTTAAAAGTGCCATTGGGTGAAGCTAGTAACCAATATAAACTGCTGCATTCACTATATAACAATCATCATTCTTGTCTCCCATATCTTCCACAACCACACCACTTGAGCATATCAGTCCACCATCTACAACCTCAACATTCAAAATTTTCCCACTGCAAAAGTTTGTACTGTAATATCAGAAAGGATCTATAGATCGGTTCTCAAAATCTCTCCTTAAATAAAACACAATGCATAATTTGGAGAAAACCCAAACAATTTATCCACAATCCCATTGCATACACCTAGACTAGACTAAGTTCAATGTTCACAAATCCTTGGGAAAGTGGTGATATGACCCTTGATCTTCTTTCAGTTCTTTGTACCCCCACACTAAATGGAAGAAGAAGATTAATATGCAGAAGCTCAAACCTTTACATAGTATTAAGGAGATTCAATTAACTTCAAATGAAGAAGTTCACCCCAAATACTAGACAATCTAACAGACACAATTCTACACTATGGTTCCACATTAGAACTGCAAACAGAGAAAAGATTGGCTGAGTCCACATAAACAATAGATATTATGACCTCTGGATACCCATAAATGCTGTCAATACAATCTCAAGTGCACAATGTAGTATAATTATGTTGCACATGTTTCGTTTACACCAAGTTCACTTACTAGGGAAAAACCGATTTGACCTTCTCAACATCGAGCGACTGTTGAAGTCTATGAGGCACTCCCAGCTTGATCTGTAGCTTCATCTCATCAAAAGTAACACCAGGTATTGACCCTGCAGAAATTTAACTTCACAATTTACTCTCGGTCACTCCAAATGCTTACACCCATAACCATTAAGCATTAGCAAAACTAAAGAACAATTTCCAATAACTTACATTAAATTTCAAAACCTCACTACCCTGAACCATTTATCAAAGGATTCATAACTATGCATTCACAAAACAAACCTCAACAGTATTATCATCAAATACAGCATAAAATTAACAATCTTTATGCTAATAATTCACTTATCTTACCAAAAACGAGTAAAAAGTTTCATAACTTTTACCTCTTCGAAAAGCGGGGATCGAATTGGAAGTGATGGCATCTCTACAAGCCCGCATTGCCGCAGACGTAACATCTTGGCTGTTACACCACAAAGTTTCATCAAACTCAGAATCACCAAAATACTATCTTCAACACAAAGCACCAATCTTTGATCAACAAAACTCAACACAACACACAAACCCTCAACTGGGAAATCATCAAATGGTAAAAAAGAAGAAGCAGAGCAGCACTGAGAGACTCAACGAAGCTCACCCATGTTGGTCGTAGCCGACACCCATCTCCACGAACAAAAGCTTCATGGGTTGTGTTGGGGCACTGGTCTCGCTTTGCTGGGCTTCCATGGCAGTCGATGCGGCTCTGATTCGGCGATGATGATAAAAGCGAGAGGTTTGAAGAGGGAATCGGTTTGGGATTAGTACAGTGAGGGGTGAGTGTGAAGTAACTACTGCTAGGGTTCTGTTCTTGTTAGTCTGAGACTGAGAAGTAAACACCGATGGTGTAGAGAGTGGAAGATTTAGGAACAAGCAGGCCGTCATTTTATGTTTTTCCCCAGACTTTGTATTTGTTTGCCCAACAAGGCCACAAACACTACTAAATGGGTCTCAGGCAAAAACCCCCCACAAACAGTACTTTTGATCGATTTATTGAAAATTTTGACAAAAATGGCAGAAATTAAAAAAAATATATAAAAATTTGTATTAAAACTTTATGATGTTGTTATATTATATATTATTTACCTTATATCAAAAAAAAAATTGATAAAATCAAAGAAATATCAATTTATTACAATATTATATGAATTATTAGGTACAAGGTTGATATTTATTTAAATAAAATTTAATGATTCTAAATTTTAATCAATAAATAATGTGCACAAAATAAGTTTATTATAATGTGCACATATACTGATTGCTCACTACTATAGAACGGCTACATAGAGGATTAATCGGTCTCTGTGTGAATGACATTCTGAGCTTCTTGAATCCCCACCTACTATTTACTTGCAAGTTTAATCTGAAATGATGCAATCCAAGAACTCTAACTGATGAAAAATGGAGAGAGAAGAGCTTAATAAGAGAATGACCAAGTTGTAGATTACTTCCTTATATTACACATGTGTTAGTAGTTCTGTTATGAAATGGTGTGCCGAACATTTCCGAGGAAGTGATGAGTCGATGAATAAATATGAATGCGCATTATGGCAGCCGGCCATGGTATTCACGATTCACGAACACAATGTGTTCTCTCTTTACAACAAAAACTGAGGAGCAATTTCTGAAGCTAAGCTTGCTACAGAGATTAGCATGGTGTAGACTTGCAAACAATTTTCTGCTGTTGCTGGTTTTGGCATTGTACATGGCACGATCTCACTTTATCTCTCAATACCTGGAACGCTCTCATTGTTTCTACATCGAAACCACCAGCAAACTGCAGAAAACAATAATCAGCTACCATCATAATCATGCCAAATTACTGCACAAGTTGAAAACAGGCTGTTAGTGTTTAAAGTGAGTAGCTAGCGAACCTGATGAACACGGAAGGCAAATCGAACGCCTTGAACTATCAGCTCTTCTTCTTCAGGGCCACCACCACCTACTAATTCAAGCTCCGCTGAGACTCTCTTCATGTACTTCATGGCCAATTTTACAGATGCCAGCTTGATCTGCAAAGATGTACACACCACACTGTCAGCACTCTAACAAGTTACCTGATACTCGGGGGTGAGTTATATAGGAGAGACATTGTTTTAATTCGTACATCTCTCTAGACTTCCAAATCTCTATTGAGTTCACCAGACACAAAAACACTTCAATAACTGCATCATATAACACTCAAGTGCAATAAAACTGCAAACCAGAGAAGCTTTGTTTTAATTTCTACATATTTCTCCTCCTGAAATCTTTAATGAGGTTTTTAAATTCTACATCATTGAATTAGGTCACCAACTGGATGTGAATGAGTAATCTTATTTATGAACTGTATTAAACTATCAGGCATTTCCAGACTGAGCATCTTTGCATTTGGATTTAGGATGAAACCCTATAAAGTCGAGCTAGAGAATCTCACTTACTTATTTACAAGGAAAAGTCCAGAACTAAAAAGTGAAGAAGACAAGCATATAACATAAAGATAGGTAGTAGTAGTTCACATGTGCACATCTGCACATGCAAGCATGGGAATAGGAAATGAGCGGAACCTTACCATTTATTTGTCATATTTGTTAACCCCTAAGCTAGTTTACATAGCAGACCGTGTCCACATATTGCCAAACTATCTTTTCCAAGATCTACAAACAAGTGATCGATTATAGGGGACCAGTTCACCCAAGTTGATTTAAATCCTCAGGACCATGACCCATAAGCAAAATAAGATGACTATTTGACTAATGTGAGTGATGGGTTTGGGTGATGAATTAAATGCGCTTGTACAAGATTTTCTTCTCTCAAAGTAGAAAATTACAGACACATTCGGAGGAATTGGAGGCGAGGAACTCTACCTGACTTACGAATTCAGTATCGAGCATCCAATTTGTAGGAATCCTAAAGACTTTGTATCTTTTCGTGGCGGATTCTCTCATCCTGGAAAGATTGTAAACTCCATGCTCCAATCTGTTAAAATCATATAGAAACTTATATGTTACTACATAGCACTGATAAGAACAGCAATATGGAAAGTCAAGAAGTAAAAATCAACTTACTTTTCAAGCAATGCCTGCATTTTTTTAAGTGTTGGCCCGCAAGGCTGGCGGGAATGGTCAGGGAACAAAGAAGCCTCGGTTTGGAGCTTCTTGAGATCGCAATACCCAAATGCAGCCTCACGCAGAGCATCGGCCTTTTGCTCCGGCCAGTCAAAATGCTTAAGCACAGCTCTTTCATCCACCTAATGTATTACAATCAAAACAAAATTAGCCCCAATGTAAGATTGTGTAAAAGCCAATGCAATAGTCGATAGATAGCCAAATCGGGGTATTAAAACAGTACCAAATAAGAGAGCTCATCGTCCAGCCATTTGACAAAAGGCACAACATCGTTAATGTCTGTAAATGCTGCATTCTCAACTTCTTTGATCAAAAACCTTATGAAGTCTCCCTGAGTTTCTACATCCGTTTTTATCTGTAAAATAACAAATAGTGAATGTTTAGCACTGAATAATCATAAAAATTACGCTTTTGTACAAAATCTCAAAAATCAAAATTCGAATCTACCAAATGTCTCATCCGACAAGAAAACACAGCAAAATCCAATCAAGAAAAAGAGAAAAGCGGTAAAGACAAATACTACGGGGGGCCATTTCTAGCTGACAAAGTAATAAGTGACAGTGGCAAAACCGTAATTACAGACTTACAGCGAGCAAGTGAGCCGAGCGGTTCTCAATCTCTCCGATCATGTCACGTGCATTGGCGGTCGCCGGCGCGTCGGAAGCACCGCCGCCGGAGTCTCTCCTGGAGTCCCTCCTCATCAGCGAGTGGTAAAACTCCACAACCTCCGGCACTCTCCTCACCTTCTCCGTCACCGCCTTCCTCCCCTTCGGCGGCGGCGGTGGCGGTGGAGGCGCCGATCTCGACGGAGGCGGCGGTGGTTGAGTAGCTTTATTCGCCTGACTCGATTGTGGAGGCGGCGGCGGAGGTGGTGGTGGAGGCGGAGCGACGGATTGCTCGGTGGCGGAGATTTTGTTGTCGGCCGATGGTGACAACGGCCTCGGCGGCGGTTTGGGAACCCTAGGGATTCGAGATCTGATGTTCACCAACGCCGACGATGGAGACTCGGCGAAATCTTCGGAGTTAGACCTGGAGTGTGATCTCAGCCGTTCGTTTAATAATTCCACTTCCTCCCTCTTTGAATCCGACCGCTCCAGCTTGTTAGGTTGATGATGATGAGGACTCTCCGTACAAGTCGTGTCGACCGCGCATTTCGCGCCTCCTTTCTTCAAGTTCTTTATCAAACTCGACCTCACCGTCACTTCCATCAGTCCCTGAAATCTCTGCGACGACGAAAGCTCGTCGCTTTCAAAACAACTACTATTACTGCTGCTACTGCTTGACGCCGCCGCTTTCTTCATCTCCGATATCTCCGACGCAATCGTCCTCATTTTCGCTTCCATTTGCTCCACTTTCGTCTTGCTATCTCTTTTGTCTTGCTCTAGTTTCGCTCTGAAGGTCTCTAACTCGGTTCTAAGAGTCTTGTTCTCGACTTCCAAGCTCTCGATTTTCTTCTTAGCTCTCTCAATCTCCTCGTCTTTGGCGAAGATCTCGTTCTCGAGCACCGGAACAATGGCGGCCGACTCCTTGAGCAGCTTGTGCTCTAACAGCTCCGTCTTCAGCCGCGACTCCCGCTCCCGGAGCTCCTCCACCACTCGGAGGAGCTCCGCCACGTCCGGCGGCTTCGGCTGCACCTGCGCGGAGGAGCGAGGGAAGTAGACGCCGAAGGAGCGAGAGAACACCGCCTTCTGCGACGACGACTTGTTCCCGGAGCTCGGTGACGGCGACGGCGGCTCTGGCGCTTTTGTTTTCGCATTCGCCGGTGACTTCTGTAACCCCATTGCTGACCTCATCTTCCCAGCTACCATTGCTCAAGCTAGTGAATCTCTCTCTCTCTCTAGGGTCTCTAGGAATAGAGTGAAGAAAGTGAGCGAAGCTCTGAAGCTCTCTCTCGCTCACTGTAACTAGAAGTTTGTGAGAGAGAGAGAGAGAGAGAAACTAAATAAAGGACAAAACTTTATATGAGGTTTGGAGGAGAATTAAATAAAGGAGAGAGGGAAATTGGGCATCAGAGTGCAGCGTTTACGAGGAACGGTCTTCTTTTCTTTCTCTGGATCCAATTTCAGAAAAGGGGGGAAAGAGTAATCCCACGCGCGGGTAAGGGGTTTTTTGGTGGGTAAGACTTTGAAAACTTTGTGAAGGGATTGCGTGGCGTGTTTGGGCAAAGGCCACGTGTGAGTTGGTAGGTTGATGATTTTAGTTTCATGATCGAACTGGATTTTTTGGAAACTAGACAAGTGTTTTGTAAATTGTAACGGTCGGCTTGGGGAAGTGTTTGAAGAGCTCACGAGATCAGATTTCGACTGGTTTTGTTCGACGGGAGCAAGTCAACGGAGGTCTTTGGCTACTTGACCAAATGAATCTATCCAAAAACAAAATTGAGAAAACTGTCAAAATTGTTATTTGAGTTCGCCCGAATCGGAAGTTTGTATCAGTCTAGAAATTAAAAAGTTGTATGTCTCGGAAGTTTCATCTCTAATGGTTTGAATATATCAATCTGGTCATTAAAAAGTTGCATGTCTTTATATCAAGTTGATCACTGGTTAAATTTTGTCTGTAAATTGTTAGATTGGCCGTTAATTTTAGGAACATTGTCATTTTAGTCCATTCCCAAAATACATCTATCAGTTTTACCCTAAACTCAAACCTAGTTAGAATTTATTTATTTTTGACCCTTTTTTGTGATAAGAACTCTTCTTGTTGTTGGAGATGTCTTGGATTCAACTATACAATACATGCGAAATTGAATTTAATTGAATTAACATTTGATCTAGAAGTAATTATGAGTCACCAAAAACATCAAACCAAATATGTAAAATGAAGCTACGTTGGTTGAGATATTTTTTTTAATCTGTTTCCCACGGTGTGTATTGTAGTATATAGTAAACAAGCTATCTTTGTGTTCTTTTGATCCTTGCACATGCGGGGAGAAGGTTCCGGTGAAAGGAGCTCCATATGTTGCTATCGGCGAGGCCCTTATAGTATCGGCCTTAGCGCTCATAGTATCAGCGAAGCGTTTAAGACTATACTTTCAATCACACACCATCCACATTCTAACAGATCAGCCACTCTGTCAAGTGCTAACGAGCCCCGATCACTCGGGGAGATTAACCAAGTAGGCAATGGAACTAAGCGAGTTCGACATCAAGTATCAACCAAGAGGAGCAATAAAGGGTCAGGCGATAGCGGATTTCATAGCAGAACTCACGCCGGCATCAAAAGACCAGTCACATCCAACAGCCTGTGCATTGCCTCCTACGGCGCCAGTACCTCCACTCCTACCAGTACAGCTGTCACACTGGAACCTATACGTAGACTGATTAAGAACAACGATCGCAGCAGGGGCAGGAGCAATCTTAACCTACCCTGGCAGAACCTACGCCGAGTACGCCCTACAATTCACATTCCCAGCATCCAACAATGAGGCTGAATACGAAGCCTTGAATGTCGAATTGCAGCTCGCCCTCGACACCGAGGCCAAAGACGTTAACATATTCAACGATTCCCAACTAACAGTAAATCATGTAATCGGGAACTTCGAAGCACGAGGGACACAGATGTCGGCATACCTAGGATACATAAAGGCACTGTTAAGTAAATTCTCTTTTTACAACATAACACACATCCTCAGGGAGCAAAATAGAAGGGCTGACGCCCTAGCAAGACTAGCAACGGCTCCATCGATCACGACAAGAGGGCACAGAATGGTAGAAAAGTCTAGCATCTCCAAAAATTTCCAAGAAGTATTCGCACTAACATTAGCGGCGTCACTGGCACCAGAGGAAGATTGGAGAAGGAGCATGATCAACTATCTGACAGAAGGAACGGTACCAACCGACCGTGTAGAAGCAAGGAAACCCGCTCAAAGGGTGGCATACTACAGCTTACAAAATGGTCAACTATACATAAGCAAAAGGGGCTTCCCCATGCTCAAGTGCGTCACGCAGTCGGAAGGTTGCAAAATACTAGAAGACGTCCACGGCTGTAGGTATGGTAACCATGGCGGGCCAAACAGCATAATACATAAACTCCTCCGCTATGGTTTCTACTATAAGGGAATGAGCAAGGACGCAAGGGACATCGTAAATCAGTGCCAGATGTGCGCCCAATACGCTCACAGGGTACATGCCCCAGGGGCACCAATGTCCATCATCGTCCGCCCCATATCATTCACACAGTGGGGACTCGACCTAATCGGGCCACTAAAAGCATCATCTTGCCAGTTCAAATACATCATCGTCTGTATAGACTACCACACGAAGTACATCAAAGAAAAGCCTCTCGTGCTCATCACAACAAAAAAAGTAATCAACTTCCTCTGGAAGGACGTATATTGCCGATATGGGGCCCCACTCACAATAGTCACCGATAACGAAAAACAATTCAACAACGACGAAATGAAGAAATTCATAAGCGACTTGGGGCTCGATTAGTGTTTGCATCAGTGTACTACCCTCAAACAAACGGACAGGTGGAAGTGGCAAACAAAAAGATAAAGTTCGGGCTCAAAAGAAGAATGGAAGACTACAACCACAAGTGGGCAGAAAGCCTATATGAAGTATTATGGTCGATACAGACGACGCTGACAGAAGCAACAGGCGCCTCACCATTCTCGCTAGTCTACAGACCAGAGGCAGTCCTGCCATTGGAAATCACGCACCGAAGCCCAAGACTCGAGGGGTACGACGAAGACACAAACGAGGACGGGCTAAACATGGCCAACGTACTCCGGGAGGAGGGCCAGGATGAAACCAATATTGCACTCATGGCAAATAAGTAGCTAGTCACACGACACTACAATAGAAGGGTCAAGGCTCGAAAGCTCCGTATCGGCGACATGGTCTGGAGGGAGGTTATTCCCAAACCCAAAGGGCTAGCACCGATATGGGAGGGACCTTTCAGAATCATCAAGAGCATCACACCAACCACATTCATCCTCGAAGACAAGAACGTCCACGGGACACCTCACACATGGAACATATAGCACCTCCGATACTGCCACCAGCAAAACAGGTTCTAATATTATGGCAATTATGGCATTACAAAGTTTCTGCATCATATTGGGGACTAGCCTCACCACAACATAAGAGTGGTATCGCCACTAATGAAACAAAAATTCTTCAGACCTTTGCTTATAAAAACAAAACGCTCACGGGCCACAATTTGTATAAGGTCTAAAATGCATAGTAAACGCCCATCGAGACACAAGTGGAGTAGCCAATTGGTGAACCACTATAAACATTTGTGTCATTTACTTATCGTCTTTACTTATCGCTACTTAGTTACTTAAGTTACTTCCGAACACTTAGTTACATTCATACAACAAACAAACGAATTTCTTTCAGACCTTTCATTAGTCAGCGATACCCAACCACACTTAGAAAAATTCTTCTTTCCATTCAAAACAGCCATCACGACAAGAGTACTAAAATATTGTACATCTATTGTTCTAACAAAATACTAATGCTATTACAAAAGAATCCTGGGCCTCACGTCGGGCCAACAGCGTCACCATCTTGCAGAATCGCCTCACGGTACTTGGCCGCCAGCCCCTCGCTCCTTACCTGATGAAAAAGTTCAACATCACGAAAATGACGAGTTATGGGGGGTTGATGGTGACACACTGGGCGTTAAAGGATGAAAGCCGTTAGGAGTCATACCTTCAAAAACGTTGTTCTGCTGTCGATCGGCCTCTTCGGTCTCCTCCTGCTTAATCTTGACCAAGGCCTTTTGGCTTGCCTCGTGCCTCAACCTGCGCTCCTCGTTGATACATTGCAGGTTAGCGTGATACTTCTCGTTAACTCACCCGTTCTCAAAGAAACGAGCCTGAGTCTGCTGAAGACCATTGCTAAAGGCCTTGAGCTGCAACGCGTCGAAGGTCAGGCCGGCCTTGAAATCCTCCACGGCGTCGGCCAACTCCTGCTCCCGCCGATCTTCAAGCTCTTTCACTTGACCGCGAAGAGCGGTGATCTGGCCCTCAGCGGCGGATAGCCTAGCCTTCAGATCTTCAGCACGCTCCGCTCCTCTTTCACCTCCAGTAGGGGTCGGAAAAAAGCCCGGTTCGGCCCATGTATAGCCGGCACGGGCCGGGCCTCAACAACATTTTAATATTTGCGGGCCGGGCCGGGTCGGGTTTTATCTTTTATATAAGGATTCGGGCCCGGCCTATTCAAGCGGCCTTTGCGGGTTTTTACGGGCCGGGCCTTTGCGGGTTTTTACCGGCCGGGCCTATCAGGCTTTAATTATTAAAAAATTAAGACATTTCAAAATAAACGTAACCTTCATCCATGTACCGGGGTTTAAACGTACTCCGACGAGTCTAAATTTTACGTACGGTGTTTATCACTATAAGATGGACCTTTCTACATGTTCTCGTTTATCATTAAAACATATTTAATTCTCATATTGCTTGAATTCTCCATATGTATATTAATGTTCTTACGTTTGTTCCTTTGTTATATGGAATGAAATACCTTTGTGAAACTTAATTAGACATGTTTAATTATTTTATAAAATTGACCGTTGAATTGATTGGTTAGAATATTATAACCATGCCTTTAAAATTTTATAAATTTTGGACTTGATTTAGACATCGATCCATGTATTTCGCCAAATGTGACCGTAGTACTCTTACAACTAAAACGGAAATTACCCCTCCCAAAAATAATTTTTTAACATCAAATTTTGGACACATATTCTTATGGAATACATATCTATCTCATAGTGTCAAAAAAATTAACATAAAAAATTGATTTATCTACTCCCCCCATAGGAAAATAAGGAAAATAAGATGAGTATATTTTAGTGTTTTCACAAATTTTGTTTAACTGTATTGACCGGGATCCAAACGTACTTCGATTAGGCTAATTTTTACGTACGGTGTCTTTTATTACAATGTGAACTATTATATATGACCTTCTTTATTGTTAAAACATTTTTAATTCTTATATTGCTTGAATTCTCTATATGCACACTAATGTTCTTACTTTTATTCCTTGGTTATATGGGTTGAAAGACCTTTGTGAAAAGTAATCGATCATGTATCATCATTTTACAAAACTGACTGTCAGATTGGTTGTTCATAATATTCTAAGCATGCCGTTAAAATTTTATAAATTTTGGACTTGATTTAGACCTATATCTATGGGTTTCACTAAATGTGACCGTAGTACCCTTACAACTAAAACGTAAATTACCCATCCCTAAAGGAATTTTTTAAAATCAAAATTTTAACACACATTCTTGTGAATTACATATCTATCTCATAGTGTCAAAAAAATTGACATAAAAATTTGATTTATCTAGTTTCTCCATGGAAAAATAAGCAATATATAAGAGAAGGGTATTGATGTCATTTCACACACTCTCAATTAAATTCTCACCATTGAAAAATTACAAGATCTAATCTGAACCATCTATTATATTTTGCTGTTTTACTGTGTAAGGTAAATCGATAAAAAAAAATTACAATGAAACCCTAAACCCTAACTTACTCTAAACCTCAAAATTCATAAACCTTAACTTACCCTAAATCTCAATCCCCTAAACCCTAACTTACCCTAGACCTAAACCCTAACTTATCCTAAACTCTAAACAATGATTTAATAGTAAAATAGATACACAAATATAACTATATATGGAATTCCAATATTTGATCAATATATGTATATATAATATATTAATATAGACATACACAAATATAAAATATATATCTATATAGTACTAGTCACTATATTATATATATATAAGTGTAGGTATAATGATATATGTACTACTATCTTATATATATATAAAAAATTGCGGGCTTTGACGAGCCGGGCCTTGACGGGTTTTTGGCGGGCCGGGCCGGGCTTTAGATCTCTAAACCAAGTTCGGCCCACCAACCACCTTGGCGGGCTTTTGCGGACTTTTTTTTCGGGCCGAGCCGGGCTTTTAGCCCACGGGCTTGCGGGCCTCCACCGGCCCACAAGGCCCACGGGCCAAATGATGACCCCTAACCTCCAGCTCCAACTGCCAACCACGGAGGAAGGAGGCGTCCAAGCACTCATCGTAGGGCTTCTTATCGCTCTCCAGCGCCTCGAACTTCTGCTGTAAGGACTGCCACTCCTCGCTTGCCTTCACCAACTCCTCGTCCTTCCTTGCCAACTCCCCACCAACGCGAGCCAGCTCCTCGGAGGAAGCAACCAGGGTATGCCGCTGATGGCACATCAGCTGGAGAGCAGCGGCAAAGGACCGCAAGCACTGATCGGCATCATCAGCGATATTGGCCATGGTGCTCACGTTGGGGGGCAGCAGAGAAAGGATCTCGACCGAGTACGGCGGCGGCCCTTCCCAGGTGCTGGAGCATGCAATAACAACGCTGCCGCCCACGGCAATGTTGGGATCGCTAGAGGAGACACCGCCTACTAAAGCATAAGGAGGAGAATCAAGATCAACAACCGCTGGAGTAGTAACGCAGTCCTCTATATCAATAAACCAAAGATTATCAGCGTCATCTGTTTCGACAGCAGCCACACAGGCATTTTCGGACGGCACAACAATGGTAACCTCGGCGGCATCGGCATCATCTGCAATACCGATGGGAATGCTAGGGGTAGCACCCGGCCGCCTCAACCGCTTCTGAGGAGCGACGACTCCCTCGGGTTTTCTCTTAATGCGCACGGGCGAGCACGAAGAGGTCTCGACCAGGGTGGTTAAAACCTTCACCGGCACGTTGCTCCCAACCTGGTCAGACTGGGACTTAGGCGAGGGAGGAATATCAGTAGGCTCAGAAAGAGTAAGGCTCCTGCTAGAGTGAACTTCTAGGTCAACCTTCTTAGCAGAAGCAGCCTCCTCCGCAAGCTGGGCAATAAGATCATCAATATTGCCATACGAACTGCTCATCTTGCGATCTCGCATCTGATTTTTATAACCAACTACAAAATACACAAACAAAGGATCAGCACCATGACAACACAACAGAAGAATATAGAAAAACGCACAACAATACAATAACAAAAAGTAAGGTGGCATACTGGGCGTCTTAGCAAGACCGGTCATCTTCATAATTCGGTAATCAGCGAGGAGATACACGCTCTTAAATCTCTTACTAAAACCTTTCTCAACCCTATAACATCGCCGCTTCTCAGTAGCAGATAGGGCATACTGACGCGTAACTAAAAAATAAGGACGAATAAGGAAAAAGAGTGCCATAAAAGAGCAGGGAGAAAGAACACTGAGATAAAAAGGTCACCTCGGGCCCGAAAACGACTGGGCACACGACTGTTGGCAAACAAGGACCACCCACTCGCGAAGAAATGCTCTCCCCTCCAATCTGGGCATGAGCTAGCAAAGTCTGTGAGGCCAAGGGAACTCCTACGCCGCTGTCGCAGCGAGAGCGTACCGCCACACCCCTTCTTGGTCGAGTACGCAACGTTAAAATAAAACAGCACTTCGTTGCGAGTGGGGTAATCCAGCTCGGCAAGCTTCCACAAAGTAAACATAACGCTCATAATCTGGAGCATTAACGACGAAACTTGGCCCACAGCGCAGCCGAGTTCCAAAAAATGTACTTATGAAAAGGGTGGAGCGGGAGACGCACGCCGTAGCGCATCTGGGCTCGGTCGAGGGCGATAAATCCCTTCGGCAGCCTCGAGAAAACCTCACCCTTCACCAGCGACTTGAGGACCACGCTACTGTCAACCTGGAACTCGGACCTCACCTTCTCCAGCTCAGCTTCCGATAACGACTTAGCAGGCTTATCGACCTCTTGACTGTCCTTCAGGGTCCACAACAGCGGCCCATCCAATCTTAACTGGCGAGAACCGGAACTAGCAGCATTACCAGGTCGAGCAGCTGACATTACCTCCTCAAAGATATCGACACCAGGTTGAGAAGAAGAAGCCATGTCACCTGTGAAACAGCCATAGATAAGGTCAAGCCTAGCGGTTCATTGATATCGGGTCACCAGTCTGCAATCAGCTTCCCAGGCGACATACCCCCCCCCCCCCCCACGACACCGATGAGCGCAAACGGTACGATAAACACAAAAACGACAATCAAACAAGTACTAAAACCCAAAACTGGCATATCAACAACACCATGGAAATACGATTGCAACAAGCATCAAAGCTAAAAGCAAAAACCCAGAAATCGAAGAAGAAGAAATAACAAAACAAGGATAACCGAAAGTAAGGAGGAGCAAGCGACGGCGTGAGTTACCTGAAAAAACACAAGCAAGGTAAACAACAACGGAGCAACGGCGAAAATAAGCACGGCACAGCAGAAGCACAAGAATGCAGGTAAAAACCCCCTGTCTCAGAGAAGAAAACCTAAAAATTCAGACGAGTATGAAAAGTGTAGTAAAAAAGCAGAGGCGAAGGCTTATATACAAACAGGTCTGCGTGATCACAACCGTTGAAAAGGACACGTCAATCCGACAGATGATTACATCTGGCACTAGAATTAGAAGGGTCCAGAACAAAAACCAGTAAGCACCGTTTCAAACAAACACGACATTCGAGGAAAAAGGCAATGATCACGCTTTATGGCTACGACAGGATGTTTGGGCACCCCAAGGCCTCATACGACGACACGTGGCAAACTGATATTTAACGGTATTTAATGATCACAGAGTAGATACACATACTACACCGACTAAAGAAGACCCATCCCGCTCACCGATGCGCATACTACATCACTAAAGATACTCTATAACCGTTACCGATCTACGCACTACAAAGCTGCTCGGAGGAATGGACTCGGGGACTTAAGGGTTACCAATCCAAACGAGCTCCACTTGCCGAAGCACCCCCAACGGTTTGAGCTACCCGTGACAGAGCAAGACAGCTACCAACCTGGGCAAGACCGAGTGTTTGAGCGCCGTCGAGCGACTCCCTCGATCGGTGCAATGTAGCCACTCATTCGCACCCCCCCGGGCATTGACCAGTCTTTAAAAATGTCAGCCCGCCAGGAGGACTCTATTGGGAACGGGTCTACTGGGTTAAACCGTTACTTGGAGGAACCCCGACATGAATTCATGCCTTTATCGGGAGGAAATTGTCACTGTTATCTATTCCACCTCAGCAGATCGGTGAAATAGCTACTCACCAATCTCGCTGCTAACCAACCAATCAAATATCGCTCATAAACATACTTACAGGTACACGTCTCGCCAAGCATTACAACCTAGGTCGCCGAGGTGGGGGGACTGTATGCCATGATACCCGGCTCTAAAAAAAGGTAATATCGCTGATAAGTACGTACATGTGATTTCGCCGGTATCACTTCTTACAACTCACCAACCAAGGTTGATCTCCTTGGCTGAGCGAGTTGGGGGACTTGTACATATACCTAGCTTATCACCTCACTTAGTGCGTACTTAACGGCTTAATTATAAATTATAACTGTGTCCCACCGCTAATGTAATAGCAGCCACCGGAAAGACAGCTCCAACTTCAATGACCAGCACGACCTCCACCGCGATAAAGATAACGCTCACGCGCCAAACAAGGAACCAGCCAGAGAATACCTCAGCAAAAAAGGTATGAACACTTATCCCACATCGAATAAATGGTAAAAGCCAAGGTCCCAACCACCTATATATACCGGTCAGCTCAGCATTAATGGTACGCATTCAATACTCAATCACGCCGTTATTCTATCAAGTTCATATCTCGTTTCTGACTTAGGCATCGGAGGGTTGAAGGCGGGTAACTCCCGTCTCTCCTTAACCATTGTTGATCTCAGCAACGGGAGCGATCTAGTGAGAGTAATTGTGTAGCGATATTGAAAGCAAAGCGATATTGAAAGCAAAGCGACTAACAGCGACAGACACTCATAAACCCTCAAGGCGATAGCGAGATCGAAGGACCGTCCACCGATAACTATATCGGTCTCAAGACTGCATCAGCGATAGAGTCATCACCGTTTCCGTTACCTCATCTTCTTGTTTAATATCCGGTATCCATATTGGTATCGGGTATTAACAGGAAGGAAAAAGTCTTGTCATGGAGAACCCTCTGTTTGGGAGAGCTTCAACTAACTAGGGTATTCTTTTACAGATGGAAGATCAAAATTCAAGTCTCAGGATAGCTAGGTTCGAAAGTGAAGGATGTGGAGTCAGCTTTAACCGCATCAAGTGTGATAGCTTCTAGCATTGCGTTGCTTCCAGGTGTCAATAAGTCAGATGGAGGCGTTACTATCGTGCCCGTTAGAGTTCCTGAGCTGCCAGTTTTGGTAACAGAGCTTCTTGCATGAGCTTCGGGCTTACCCGTAGGATCATATGGTTTAGTAGCTGAGCAGCTAGAGATTGATGGAGATACCCATATGTCATCTGAGCTATGGGAACATCCGAACATATGGTGGAAGGCAGTACTGATTCAATGGGAAAAAGGTCTCGTGCTATCGCAAGTAAAGGAGGTTCTAAGAGGAAAGTTGAGAACAAGATGAGAAAAAACAAGTTGGGCTGATTCATGGACCTAATAAGATATCACCAAAGAAGAAGCTGGTTCTGCTACTAGTGGGAACATATGTAGAAGAATTGTGGCATAGTGTCGCTCAGTAGAGAAAGTGCTTAGATAAACTAAGGAATGGTGCCCCTGAATTTTTTGTTGTTTTTGCGCTACTTTAATTTGTCTATCTAGGTTTATGAACTAAGAAATGAGTATATGGTAGTAATGATTTAGGGTTATGTTTTATCGAGTGGATAATCTAATGAAACTCTGTATTACTATTACTTATTGGAATAAAAATTATCGCATTCTTCTATAAAAAAAACTATTTAGTTATTTTCTTCATTGTGTGGCTTCATCACTTGTATGGTATAACTTTCCTCGATCAAATGTACGTTGTAAATAAGGAAAAAAAATATAGCTTATAGAGGAACTTAATCCTCCCTAATTTCGTCGGTTCGTGTACAAATGGGGCACCTTGTGCTATATATCTTTCCGTCTACTCCATTTCTTCATAGCTATGTATAGGCCTGGCAATTGGGCGGGTTAATAAATGACCCGCCCGTTACCGCCCGATAACGACCCATTAAAACCCACCCATTAACTAATTGGGTTATTAATGGGTGACCCGATAACAACCCGTTAGCCCAATAACAACCCGATAAGAATTCATAAAACCTAACTCTAAGGCTTTTTAAAAAAATAATAATAAAAAAAATGAGGTAATAAAATAATTTTTTATTTTATTTTATAAAAAAAGGCTTAACAGGTTTTATCGGGCCCTAATAGGTAACCCGTTATCTTATCGGGCTAACCCGATATAACCCGTTAAGCTTAACGGGCTATATCGGGTTGACCCGTTAATGACCCGCCCACTAATAACCCGCCCGAACCCCCCCGTTTGCCTGGTCTAGCTATGTACCAAATACAGCGACTTGATCAAGTATGATTTGGTGTTGGTCAGGAAGGGCCAGATAGAGAGATACTATAGGTAGAGTATTTCCCAGACTTTACATTAGTAGTAAGAATCACTTTCATTTATGGTTTCATTTCAACTGCACGATACTGCTTAACTGCTGGGTAGCTTTGAGGAGGGGGACGATGAGAGAGTAAGAGACCCACTCCCCAGAAGAAGCTTGATTACTCTGCATCGCTGTAGAGGCTTTTGCTGGAAAGTGGCCATGTAAAAGGACGTACCCTGCGATATAATTCATAACAGCTGCTATGAGGATGACATGAGTATGTGTACAAGGGGTCATGTACTCGCTCTCAATCCCTTTGCTTGGCCTCTTTTGTTTGGCATTCTCTTGTGGCAATTTTTGGTGCATGTGCATGTTCGCATCACTGACCAGACCTCACTTATATTCACAAACCCTCTCAAAGTTATTTATCTTATAAAAACTTTTAGCGGTTATATATGAGGAATCTCTAAATTCTTTCTGTGGAAATCGTAAGATGTTTCCCTCTTTGTAAGTAAGATTAGGATACGCATTCCTCATCTGGCTCATACTAGTCGGAGAGGCCGGAGAGCAAAGTTGCAAAAGGTCTTTGGTTTTTCTACCTTTTCAGATATGATGTAATGCTTAGGCATGCATAGCGCTCATATGAAACCAACCCGGGGGAGCTTGTTGCAACTTCTGAATGAGAGAAACTTAAATGACTATGTGAGAGCGCTCATAGTAATAATTTGAGGACCGAAGAGCGGTTTCTATGTGAGAGCATATGCATGAAAGCAATGTAACAAGCTCTACGAATAAATGTAATGTGCCTTAGACTGACTAACCTGGCTAGCCATTCCCAAAGTGGTCCTCAGAGCCCTAGCCAATCCCCACAAATTAATCATCGGATAGTGATTTCCGATCATTTAGGCATCATTTTGTAGCCTGTTGTATAGGCCAACGAAGCGCGAGTTAATGTATATTCATGTACATGCGCGATTCAACAGGTTCAATAAAATTAGTCTTTTCTAAGGCCACATTTTGCTTGGCTAAAAATAGGTTCCATGTTTAAAAGACATGAACATAAGTTGGGATGAATTTGGATCTGAATTTCATGTTATAATTCATAATGTAGCCTCTAACGAGCAAGTTAAAGAGATACAGATGGATATATATTGAAAACCCATGTGAAATTAGGTATTAAGATGTAGTGGTAGTGATAAGTCATAGCATTCGATAAACAAAACAAAAGTGAGTGCCAATGTAGAGTTTGCGTCAAATTGAATGCATTTAGATAGAGTTGGCCAATTTCCACCATAAAATGAATTTATTAAGAATCATAGCTAGGCCACCATGCAAAGAAACAATCACGATGTTCATCAACAACGATTGCATCGAGTACCCAATAATGCTATTCGATCAAGTTGTGCACAGCTTATGATCGAGTGCCAGAAAAACCAATAGTTACAACGTATAACATACAACACATGATCCATCACATTGTATATCCTCGATCGATCATATATTCAAACTAACAACTTTTATATGTAGTGTGACATGAAACAACCATCGATGGTGGGTACTGTAATGAGATGGAACAAGAGAGAGGAGGTAGCTGGGATTGTACCTGATGGGAACAGAAGAATTCATAACTGAAGGGGTAGGGCACCGTGACGAATTGTCCCTCGACCAGGTCTGGAGCGGTGACTCGATCTAAAATTCCCGTGATCACCTCCTCCGTAGAGTCACACTTGTCACGGACACTTGTGAACCCGTGGACTGTTGTGGTGGTGGACCGTCTCACACTCTGACCAAGAGTAAGAGAACATACGTTGGAGGACCAAAACCCTAAACCTTGTATATGGTTTGGTAACTGCGATGGGTTATCGGTCGCTTCACTAGAAAACACCCTTCTCATCGTTTCAAGACTCTTTTGTCTCTAAGGCCCAATGCATCAAGTCGATCGGGTTCATTTTTAACTCTTTATTCTTTAAGCCCGTCATGAATAAGTCCATTTTTATTCTGTCTCAAAAATAGTTCATTTTATTATCTCTCAAAAACGGCCCTCGTAGCTTCAGCCTTCAGCAGCACACAGCTCGTCTCATTTTGAGTTACTGTGATTGGGTTTCTGACCAAGTCCTTGAAGCATTTGGGTCCTGTCCTCCATGTCTCCGATAAGGTTCTTAATTTGAGGTTTACTCACATTACGGATGCTGGCATGGACTGGTATTTTTGGCGGATGGGTCTTGCTCTAAAACAATTAAGCAATCACTGATGTACTACTATCCATCCATATACTTGGACACGAAATCGTTAGCTTGATCCAAACCAACTGGTGCATTGGTGCTCACTAGCATATCGATGTTTGTTATATTCGGTTTCATTCGTTGCACTGTGAGCATTGAAGTGAGATTAGCAGTGTAGCTTGAGGTTAGGATCAATACAACAACCAGCCATACAATGAACACTAATCGAGTTAAGTTGCTGTGGACCTTTTCTCCTGCAAAATCAGACCATACTTAGGTTAGTTGACAATGCATGTTGTTCGATGCAGAAATATCTCCCGGAAGAGACTTTCTCCGCGAAGCAGTCTCTTTTGATATCGGATGTTTCAACCGCGTGTACCGGTCTATCCTGTATGTGCTTCGATGCTGGCGTGCCACCGTTCTTCAACGGAATATGGACTAGTTACAGCCGTCTGACTTCTAATGTAAGCGATTAAGATAGGGAGAGCACCAACCCTATCCGAATAGGTTCTTTTTGCCTAGGAACCTAGGACTTTGATATGTGTACCTCTCTGCTAGATCCAGAAATCGATACCCCCACGTCTCTCGTGTAGAGCAGAGCAATTTCTTGATGAAGTGTTGAGAACACTCGCTTCCTTTGAGTATTCAAGCCCTCAGCATACAAGTGAGCAGCCCTTCCACCTTCAGGTTGCAGTTTGCTTCCTTTGAGTCTTAATACTCTCACTCGATAGGTGACAAGTACTTAGACTTTTCTGGTTGCAAGTTAGATAGAAATCCCGAGGACGAGACGTCTAGTCTAGGTTGTATTGCGTATAGCAAGGATTTGATTGTATGTTTTTATTGTCGTCCCTTCCATAAGATCCTTGCATTCCTTATATACTCGCTTACGTATCAGTCATTGATTCTGTTTCTAACTCCTTTACTCTTGTAACTTTGTCTGAATCTTCATACCAGCATCAAATTATACCTCTCATAGGCATTCCAATTCTATCACAACTCTTCTAAGAATCTTGCAAATATCAACTAGTTATGATAGAAACTGAGCCGCGTGAAACCAGCTCGATAAGACATAGTTCTAATAGAACTCTAAGTCTTCTTCCCATCGAAGCTCGATACGAATCTCGCTAGACCTTTTATACTTAACTTCCTCGATAGGAACTAATAAACCATGACGGGCCGCTTGATAGACCTCGGCCATCCAGGCCCAAAGTAAATATTTTATTTAGGCCCAAACATTGCCCCTCAGGTCTTGAACTTGGAAACGTTCTGAACAAGTGAAAAGACTTGAATGTACCTTGAACGACGTGCTCATTGACTTCGAAACACTATACCATCACTCAAATGCCATGTCTAACTAACTCTTCGAAAAAGTATGACGCTCGACTGACTCCTCTATAAGAGCAACAGTCCATATCCACAAGTTTCATCTTTCATCAAAAACTTTTCAATTGCTCAGAGACCTGCAACTTCTTAACTCTCACAGTCAAAAAGCTTAAACCTTTCTTCTCACCGCCGTCAAAACCCTAACCCAGAAAAATGCCTCCTCGTAAGGACATTACTATTCCTTTCGACCATGTCCACGCCAAGAAGTTTGTCAAACGGCTCAAGGAAGTCGCTACTCGATCGAACCCAGACACCATTTGCACCCTTACAATAGACGCTGAAGAAAACACAGGTCTTCTCGGCCCATTTCTAGAATCTCCATTGAATCCAGACCTACCTACTATCCTTCGGGAACCCATCTGCAGCTCTTCCCTTCTTCTTCAGGTAGACCCCTCTGCAGACCCAAAGTCATGGTCTCAGAAAGACAGCCTCTGCTCCATTGGGAAGTGGCCACACTCATCCCCCGACGACCTCGACTGGTACCACCAACGCCGTAGGCAGGACAAAGATCGATGGGAAACGGCACGAATTACTGAACTCATCGATCTATGCTTCTCTCTTCCACCTGGAGCCAACAAACCCCCTCTCGCTGCAGCAATGTGCTTCTGGGATTGCACAGCGAACTGCTTCAGACTTCCCTGTGGAGATATAAGCATTACCATGCTCGACCTCTACACCATCTTTGGAGTTCCTGCCTCTGAGAAAAGCTGGAAATCTCAGGATTTCAGCCAGACTACTGACAAAGCCTCAGAAAAACGGCCTACATCCTACTCCGCCTGGGTAAAACATTTCTCACCGAAAAACACTGTACGAGGAGGAATAGCCTTTTTGGAGTACTGGCTATCGAAGTACTTATTCTGCACAACCTCAGCGAAGGTCATCAAGACGTGGACCAATCTCGCTGAACGTCTTTACAGCGGAGAACCACTGAGTTTGGTTGAATCCGTCCTGGCTTCCATCTACTGTGGTCTCAAGCGGATCACTCTATCGAAGCTCGACTTGAACCAAGATGGGCCACTTTGGATGGTAGACCTCTGGCTGCAGGTCTATTTTCCTTTCTTCTGTCCCTCCAAAACCCCTAGGTTCGAAGAACACAAGCTCTTGGGCAAGTCGCTGGTCTCTATGATGCCCAGGACTAGGCAATGGTCCTACTTCAACTGCTTCAAACACCTCTGCAACCACAAGGACCTCCCTTATACTGCCATCGAAACAATCCTGGATCGTCGTCACCCTGGCATCCTCTCAAGTGGCTTCATGCCGTCTCCTGACCAAGATAATCAAGCGAGGAATTTGTTCGTTAAGTCGAACACTTGCCAGGATCTACCACTCCCAGATTCTGGGTATGAGCTTTACGCTCCCAACCACTTCTGCAGACAGCTTGGGCTCGGCCAGGATGCCCCTATACCCCTTGCATGCTCCGTCAAAAAGTATACTCTCTGGCGGGCATAGAGCAAATCTAATGTAGCAGAAGTCATCGATGAAGAATTTGGCTTTCCATTGGTAATAGTTCCCGAGATTACTCAGCCACTGTCTCCATCGAGGTTGGTTACCTCAACATACCTTACTTGGTATTCCCAATTCTGGGTCGAACTGCAATACAAGAGTCCAGCA
This sequence comes from Geum urbanum, assembly GCA_946800695.1. Lineage (NCBI taxonomy): Eukaryota > Viridiplantae > Streptophyta > Magnoliopsida > Rosales > Rosaceae > Geum > Geum urbanum. The sequence continues at coordinate 70,743,946 of OX327001.1, forward strand.
CTGTGCTTTGCCACCATCTTCAGTGAATTCGATGAGAAATTCCCGATGACAGTAGACAAGGATGCACTCGTCGAGCCTCCCTCCAACTTGAGCCCAACTCTATGGCCACATGTATGCTTTTAGTTCAGAAATTTCCACTTATATTGGTAATTCTAGAACCAGAAATAACCATCCCTCTCTTCTCCCCATAGTGCAATCCAGAGCCGGATATAACCATGGCAATTCACTCCTTCAAGAAGAAAAGGACCCAGCGTTCCAGATCACCTGTAAGTATTCGATTTATTACCTTTCCAGAACACGCTGATTCTTATCACTGATCTCGATACTGGCCCTTAATCTTTGTAGCCCCAAAGCTCCAAGAAACTCAAACGGAGGGCCCCAGAGAGTGGAGTTTGGTTGGAATCACGGCTCAGGAGCAGAACCGACCGACTACGCCTCATCACTCAAGCCTTCTTCGCTTCATTCGATCAAAGGAGTAACAAAGCCTCAGGGTCTAGTGCTTGCTCAGCCATTGCTTTTACCATTGCACACTGGTTTTGTGCAAATCCAGGTAGCACTCCCACTCTCTCTCAGTTCGATGACCTCCTTCTCCAAGGCTCAAAAGAATGGCAAGAGTTATGCAAGGACGAGTCCCTGTCCAGGGAATACCCAAACCATCATTTTGATTTGGACACCATCTTGAAGGCAAACATCAGGCCGCTCCAATTCTCAGCCGATGACACCCTGATAGGACTCTTTAATCCTGAGAAGTTTGCTAACCTGAATGGTCACGGCTGCTACCCCTTCGACGACTTGTGGGAACACATTCAGAAAACCAGGAAGCCTCAGGTTTTCATAGTGAGCTGGAATGATCACTTCTTCGTCCTCAAGGCTGAAGACGAAGCCTTCTACATAATTGACTCACTAGGAGAAAGGCTCCATGAAGGAAATAGTCAAGCCTTCATCCTGAAGTTCGATGAGTCCAGCACCATATCCACAGTTGCAGATAAGGCCGTAGTTAGCAGCCACAAAGAGTGTTGCAAGGAATTCATAGTCCAATTCTTGGCTGGAGTCCATTGAGCAGAGCTTGAAGAAGAGGAGAAGAAACAACCTGTAGCCCTCACCACCTTGTTCCACCGTCTTCAGATCGAAATTCAAGGCTGCTACATTCCTTCCTCTTCTGGCGAAGGTTCCAGTGCTCATGATGAACAAGTTGTCTCAGAGGCCGAACAAATCGTCTCCTCACCAGAGCCCAGATCTGATCAATCACAAACTCCAGTTGAGACTAGCCCAGAGGTCGAAGCAGCAAGTTCTCCCTCACCAGAGCCACAAGTTCAGACTCATAAAGAAACAACAGTACTGTCTCCCCAACAAGTAAGCTATCGTAACCTCACTTCTTAGGTTAATAATTTGTTCGATATAGCCCTAACACTTCCTGTTATCTTTATATCGAAGTTCGATGTTGTTCCTATGGACCTGGTCGTTCAGCAAAGTCTTCCTGATAGTCCAAGGAAACAAGTGGGCACAGTAGGAGAGCCAATTTCAATGGCCATCGAGGATCAACCTGGTCGGTCTCTAGCCATCGAAGATGAAGGACCTTCCGTTCGACACGAGGAAATATCTGTCCCCTCTTCATCATCTGGAAAGCAACTCCAACTACTCAGTGTAGAAGACTCAACCAAGATTCAAGAACTTGTAGGTTCGTTGAACACACTGAGAACCCCTTCAGGCATCGAAGACCTTCTTCATGACATTCTTTCTGGGCCCCTGGATTCTCTTGGAGACATTCAGGCCGTGCACAAGCAAGTGAAGGAATTGCATGCCAATGCCCCAGCAGACCTCATTCCCTGTCTCGAAGACATGGAAAGCAAATTGCTTGAGCTTCTGCATAGTAGTGAAATTTCCCAAGCGTTGTCCATTGAGGCTGCTAGAAAGAAAGAAGCAGCAATGACCCTGGAGCAGAAAACTCACAGGGAGACAGAAAAGATCGAGAAATATTTAAAGGAACTGCCTTCACAAGAGGAACATCTAGCAGCCAAACGTGCCAGGCTCCTTGCCCTTGAGGCTGATGTCGCTGCACTTAGAACATAGATAAATGCATTGGAAAGCAGCATCCCCAACTATCGGAATGAAATGCATAACTTTTTGGCAGAAGGCGAGATCCGAGCCCAACTCCTACAAGAGGCGCGTCAGGAAGCCATCGAAGCTCGCAAAGCAGCTTATCACGCCTGGAAGACCTCAGAAATGATTAAGATCTCGATAAAGAGCTTTCTCGATATGTAAAAATTTTGGGCCTCTAGTATAGGCTTTTTGTACTTGTTATCGAACAACAAAGAATTTCTCATATCCACGTTGTTTTGTCAACAAAGTATGTATTAGGTTTGAAAACTTGATTGGGCTTCTATAATAAGCCCTTTTCCAAACTCTGATCCAGCCTCGTATTAAGCTGTAATTAATTTTTAACCTTCCGATTGTTCAGCAATAAATAGAATTGAATTCTATACTTGGAATCCATATCGCGTCAAACCATCGAAATCTTTGAAATACGTTTTACCTGCCCCAAAGATCTTCTCATTTATCATGCATCTCTTGCGAGCGGTCAAACCGCTTCCATGGTCCACTGTTAATTGAACACGTATTCACTATTGTTGGGTGTAATTACTCACGCGAAACCAAACCGTTGTAATTCCTGGCTATAAAAGGTTTCCTTCCCTTGGTAAAAATGAACCAAGTCGTTTGCGAGAATGAACCAAACCCAACTCAAAATGCTCTGGTCTTACTATCCAAAGAAACCTCCAGATAAATCCTTCGATGTTCTGTTCCTTTAGATAGCAATATCCATGCCCAAACCTGGACTAGATAGCAATATCTATGCCCAGGCGCTGCCTTGGCTCTCCCTGCTTGAAGGAGACTCTAAGGGAGAAGCCACAATCCAGAGGTTCCAGCCCCTTCGTCTTCTGCCTCGCACCCGTTCGGTATCGATAGGCATGGGGGTGAAAGTGCTGCCCAATGGCCCCTGCAATCCATGGGGAAAGTTGGGGGCACATCCTGACTGGAGAAAAGGCAGACAATCGTCAAGGCAGGTGCAACTCTTGTTGTAATCCTCCTCCTCTTATCTTGACGATTCAGCTTCCTCTCCCTCTCCAATGCCGAGGTCGATCTCTTCCAATCACCGAGATCGATCTGCAGGCTTTATCTTTTGTTTAGGTCTTCAGACCTCTTTAAGGAGTTGGGATTGGGAGCACAGAGGATCTTGTGAAGAATGAATCTTTTAGGTTTCTTCATTCATCTTCTGCAGTTGTCCAAGATTCATCTCCACCATATGGTATCAGAGCCTGAGGCCGCAAAGCCTTTGTATTGTTCCAAGTATTTGAATGTAATATTTATTTTGAAGTATAAAAGTTCTTTGTATTGATAAACTCGTATATAGTTTGGTCAAAAATTTAAGCCACAAACACTGGCCTGTATCGAACTTTTGACTTGGAATAAATCACTACTCTGATTACAAAATTTGGCCTCAACTATAGGCACTAACTAATTATTTTAACCCCATTAATAGGTTATTCGATGTTTATGATCCTCGATGAGTATACGTGTTGCCCCTGTAGTTTATTGATGCAAGAGCATGAATAAACTAGATTAAGCAGTATATGGAGGATCATCATACTCCCAAACTGGTTGTATGAATTTCTTTAGATAACGACCATTTATCGGGTTTGCATGTATAGTACCATCTCGATCTCTCAGACGAACTGCTCCTTTACCCAACAATCGATCGATGATGTATGGTCTTTCCCATTTTTCTGACCATTTTCCTCGTCCGTCCGTTTTCTCACCGATAGGCAAAATTACTCTCCAGACGATTTCTCCTTCTGCAAAACTCATGCCCCTTGTTCGCTGGTCATAGGCACGAGCCACCTTTTGTTTTTCGGCACGTAGACTTTCAAAAGCCTGTATTCGATGCTCATCGAGAGCTTCATGCTCTTGCCACATTGCTTGGACATAGTCTTCACCGATCAAATTGTGTTGCTCCATCACCCGTAAAGACTGAACGTTAATCTCTAAAGGCAACACCGCATCGTGCCCGAACATCAGTGCATAAGGAGTTGTACCTGTGGGGGTCCTCTTACTAGTCCTGTAAGCCCACAAGGTATGAAAAAGTTCTTCATGCCACAGTCTGGCATTTCCAGCGAGCATCCGTTTTAGGATATGTATGATGATTTTATTGCTCGCTTCTGCTTGACCGTTGGATTGGGCATAGTATGGAGAAGAGTGGAGAAAATGAATCCCCAAATCCTTCATTAAGGTATCTACTTCTCCAGACACAAAGGCTGCCCCTCGGTCTGATACAAAACACTCAGGGATGCCAAACCGACATATAATATCTTCAAACAAAAATTGGCGAATGGCCTTCGCTGAAGATACCTTGAGAGGTCGAGCTTCGACCCACTTTGTGAAGAAATCAGTAGCCACTATGATGAATTTATGCCCCTCAGATGAATGAGGATGAATCATTCCAATTAAGTCCAAAGCCCATCCTCGAGCTGGCCAAGGCTTGATTATAGGCTGTAATGGTATTCTGGGCATATGGTTGACTGGACCATGTCTCTGGCATTCTTCACAACCTTTAGCGAACGTGATACAGTCTCTGAGCATTCCTGGCCAGTAGAAGCCATGTATTCTTAATAACCATCTCATCTTGGGACCGGCTTGATGAGCCCCTGCACTCCCAAGATGGACTTCTCTCATTAACTTTTTAGCGTCACGTCCAAAGACACACCTTAATAGCAGGCCTTCTTCTCCCCTTCGATATAACTCAGCATCTTTGAGCACATAATTGGGAGCTAAGAATCGAATCCGCTTGTCAACCGGATTATCAGGATCCTGGAGATAGGAGATGATTTCCTGCCTCCAGTCTTTATCGATGTGATCAAGTGTAGCAACGTACCATTCGTTTTTATCTTCTTGTCGTGCAAGGAAAGATGGAAGGGTTCTTCTTTCGACCTTGAGTATTCTTTCTCGTACTCCATCTTGCAAACTTACACCCGTTGCTAGTTGAGCCAACTCATTAGCTGCATAGTTCTTCTCTCGAGGAACATGACTCAACTCCACCTCTGTAAACAACTTCAATAAATCACAGGCCCTCCTTGCATAAGGTTCTAGTATTGGACCTGCCCTATACTTGGTCTCCAGTTGTCTGATCACTAGTTGGGAATTGCCAAGGACATGCACATCGTTGATCTCCATATCTAAGAGAAGTTCTAATCCAATGATTAAAGCTTCATACTCTGCTTGATTATTTGTGCACTTGAAATCCAACCTGAAAGAATAGGAATAAGTTTGGCCGCGTGGGGAGATCAAGGCTACCCCTGCCCCAGCCATAGTACTCGTACTTGACCCATCGAAATATAAACACCAAGGAGCCAAATCGATACGAGCGAGATCCAGTTCTGGTCCATCGACCACTTCTTCCATGGGATGATGAGCCAAAAAATCAGCCACTGCCTGACCTTTCACCGCCTTCTGAGGAACATATTGTAAAGAAAATTCTGAGAGAGCCAGAATCCACTTTCCAATACGACCACGGAGAATCGGTCTGGATAACATATACTTCACTAAATCTGTTTGTGCTATGACACACGTAGTGAAGGATAGCATGTAGTGCCTCAACTTACATCCTGAAAAGTATAAGGCTAGGCATAACCTTTCCATTGGAGAGTACCTCGTTTCACAATCATTCAAGGTACGACTAAGGTAGAAAATAGCACGTTCAACCCCTGCTGTGTCGTCCTGAGCCAGTAGGCTTCCAATGGAGAGTTCGGTAGCTGAAATGTACAGCTTAAGAGGAACCCCAGGTCTTGGAGGGACCAAGACTGGTGGGTTCGTTAAGTATGCTTTGATGGTATCGAAGGCCTCCTGATGTATAGGCTCCCATACAAAGTCTTTCTGATTTTGAAGCTTGAGGAGAGTAGAGAATGATTGTGTCTTCCCAGCAGCATTGGCAATAAACCGTCGTAAGAAATTAATCTTTCCTAATAGATGTTGAAGTTCCTTCTTACTCTTAGGTGGGGCTGCACTGATAACCGCTTGTTTCTTATCATCCGGTATCTCGATCCCACGCTGATGAACTAGAAAACCCAGGAAGTCACCTGCCTGGACGCCAAACACACATTTGGCTGGGTTCATCTTCAGTTGATGCTGCCTCATTCTGAGAAACACCTGTCTCAAGTCTTCAAAATGGTCGCTTCGATGTTTCGTTTTAACTACCACATCATCGATGTATACCTCCATGGTCTTACCAATAAGATCATGAAAGATCAAGTTCATTGCGCGTTGGTAGGTTGCCCCTGCATTTTTGAGTCCAAATGGCATATCCACATACTCAAAAACACCGGCAAAGCCTGGGTATCGAAACGCTATTTTATGTCTATCCTCTTCAGCCACCGGGATCTGATGATATCCTGCAGTACCATCCATGAATGTTAACATCTCATGGCGGGCAACTGAATCAACCAATAAATCAGCTACTGGCATAGGATAAGCATCCTTAGGGGTTGCATTGTTCAAGTCTCTGTAGTCGACGCATACTCGCATCTTCCCGTTCTTTTTCTTGACTGGAACTATGTTAGACAACCACTCATTATATTTGGCCACTTGTATAATTCCTGACTTGAGCATCTTCGCAACCTCCTCTTTGACTAGAATTGCTGTCTCTGTATTCATGCGACGCATTTCTTGTTTTACAGGCTTCTTTCCCTCGATGGTGGGCAAGTTGTGACAAACTAAGTCTGGTGAAAGACCCGGCATGTCCTCATATTTCTCTGCAAAACAATCTGCATATTCTTTCAGCAACTCAATCATCTTGAGCCTCTCTTCAGGCTCCAAGAAAGTACTTATAGCCACAGACATTGGCTCTTCCTGTGTCCCGATCTGAATGTGTTCGATGGGATCTTTGACTTTAGGAGGTATATCATCTAAGGCTGCTGGAGCTAGTTGAATCTCGTCCTCCTCTTCTAAGTCTTGCAGAACGTCTTCATCCACGTATTCCAATGCTGCAATCATTGGAACCTTCTCTAAGGCTTGGCTTTCTAACATAAAGTTATGAAAGCGTTCGTGCAACGAAAGACAAGCCTCAGTCTCTATTTCCGATAGAGACCTACTCATGGAGAACGTCTGGATGATAGCTCGATGGTGTAGGGTCTTTGACTATCCTGATTTGCTTGAACAATCCCCCACTGAGCCAATTCAGAGGCCGTGACACCTATCGGGCGGCCTTTACTATCGACGCCACATACCTCTAATGGCCTAAGGTCACTGTGGTAATACCTGGCCTCTAGAGCATTAGCAGAGACGGGATATGGGCGAGGGTCAGCGTTGACTATTTCTGCTTCTCCTGACTCCATGTTCCATAGCAGCATCTGCTGATGTAGCGAAGATGGTACACAGTAGCTTCGATGGATCCAATCACGTCCCAGGATGGCACTATATGGTGATGTACATTCCACCACAAAGAATGTATAAGTGCCTGAAGCTATCCCGATGTGTACCTGTAGGAAAACAATGCCCAAGGTCTTTGTTATGCTACCCTGGAAGTTCCGGACACTCAGCGAGGTCTCTTGGATAGCTGACTTGGGAACACCGATAATGGCCAATGCCTTAAAGGTGATGATGTTCACCGCTGCCCCTGAGTCCACCAAAAGTTTATTTAGCTGGACTCCTTGGACTTGTCCTGTGACATAAAGTGGCCGCATATGCATGGCCATGTCAATGGTAGGCTTGGAGAACATCATTTGTCCTCTTGTTTCTGGTGAATCCAGTTCTCGTGTGTCATCGAGTATGGAACTGTCTGGCACTTTTGGTTCTTCATCTTGTAACATCACACTACTGATGTCGCTGGATTCATCTCTTGTTGCTGGTGAGGGCAAAGCATACTTGGAGGATAGGACATACACCATGTTAATGGCTGCAGTGTCTTTCTCGATGCAATCTTGTACTTCATCGACCTCATCCTCACCGTAATCCACCAACTCCTCGTCGTCGTTGTAATCATCACCTTCAGCCGATGGCTGTCCTTCCTCGATAGACAATGTGGTCAGTTCGAGGTGAGCAACTTGCTGTACTATATCCTCAGGAATAGGATTGATAGCTGCTGGTGGTGTTGGCGGTGTAGTTGTTTCCTTGGGAACCGGGGTTAGTTTCTGAGCCTTCGCTTGTTCTTCTGTAACTAAAGGCCTTGGCTTCCATTTCAAGACTGGTGGCTTGCTCGGAGTACTTTGTTGTGGTGACCCCTCTATTCCCTTGGGAGGTGTCTTCAGCCCTACTTGTTTCATCGTGTCTTCTTCAAAGTTAAGGCGCCTCCTTACTGGTCATTGTTTCTGAACTACACGATGAACCTCTAGAGTAGGTTCAGACTCTCTTCCTTTGTTTGCTAGTTTTGGGTTTCTCTCGAAAACCCCTGGTCTTTGGGCTCTCACTTTGGGCTCGTGAGATTTCTTCCCAAACACCACTAATGGATTTGCTGCGAGGGTGTTCAACCGCCTCTGCAGCACTTCTAGAGGAAACTCCAGGTCTTCTTCTTTGATAAGGCCAGCCTCGTAAGCATCCAATGCTCTCTTGGCCCTACCAAAGCGTCGCTGTAGGTTCCTCCTCTTACTTGGAGTCACCTCGACTGTCTTTCCCTTCTCCCTTATATACCATACCTCTTCCTTTGTGACATTCCTTGAAGCTGGAGGAACGTATGGTTTGGTGAGCGTATCAGCAACCTTAGATTCAGGTGTTTTAACCACACTGGCTTGTTTGGTTGCTCTTGGTCGCTTGGGAGCGGGAGTATCCCTTTGTTTCGATGGTGGGGACTGATGATCTTTATTGGAAAATAATTCCGGGAAGGCTTTGGCTGCCTGAGCCAGCTCTTCAAAGGAGATCTTCAGCCCACTCCTCAATTTGCAGTGTGCACAAAGGGATATTGGCGAGTCTGCTTTAGGGTCCACCTTCTCTTTTCCTTTATTCTTTGGTGTACGAGGTAGACTCTCGCCAGCTGTTGGTTGGTCGTTGGATTGCTTTCTTTTGTTGGTTTTAGTACCTGTCACGTCCAGCATTCCAACGAGCATGGGGATTGGAGTTGTTAAGTTGAGCAAAGGCTTTTGCTCGATCGCTATTACTCCGTCATCGATCAACTGCTGAATCCTATATTTTAGATCTCTACAGACAGCTGTTGTGTGACTTCCCCACTTGTGGTGATATTGACAATAAGGGAGACCCCTAACATCATCAGGATGTGGGTCTGATGATTCCCAGTTGTCAGGCACCACTGCTATTCCTTTTAGGCATAGCTTTTCAAATATTTCTTCCCGCCAGGACGCGTCGTATGTAATACGTGTCCGCTTGGGTCGGACAAAGGCTATGTTTCGCCTGGTCCTTCGCTTGGACTTCTTCGTCTCTTGACTTGGTGTATCTTGACTACGTTCTGAAGAAGTACTGCTGACGGGAGACTCTGTGATCGGAGGAGATGACGTTCTACGAGGATATTCAGGATGAAAATCCATCTCTCCGTCTTCAGTGATCACAATCACTTGCCAGTTAATCAAGCCCTGGATCTTGTCTCTCAGGGTTGAACACATCGATGTTCGATGGCCAAAGTGATTGTGGAATCTACAAAAATGTTGGGCGGGCCCTTCATACCGTAGATGTCTAAGCTTATAGACAGGGTAGAAGAAGATCAGCCCCATATCCTTTAACCTATCCAAATATTCATCGACCATGTCCGTTTTGAATGAATAGGTTAAGTAGGCTGGTTGATTCCAAGCCTCTTTGTTTCCAAGGATTCTACTAGGTGCTGGCCAACTTACGTCAACCATGTTCACCTGTTGAGCCGGGAATGGCTCAGAATCCACTAGAGCTGCTGTCTTGGACGAACCCTCCAACTCCAGCTTTCCTTCATTGATCCACTTCTGGATTTGGTCCTTCAGCTTGATACAGTCCTTGGTAAGATGGTTCCATGCTCCATGGAACTTGCAGTATTTTTTACCCTTTAACTGCTCAGCCGTGGGAAGCGGCCCGAAGTCTGCTTTGACAACCCGTAGACCGTACAGCTCGTCCAAAATCTCATGAGCCATGTTGGCGTCATAAGTGTACTTCTCAAACTCTGGCTTAGTAAAAGCTACTGTCGAGAGCTTGACGGGACCTCTATTCTTCTGAAGCTTTCGGGGTTTCAGCACTTTACTTGACATTCAATCCACAGCCCCTATATGGTCGTCTTCAGAGTCTGTTTCCTGGTCATCAATCTGTTCAACATAAGCCACAGTTTTTAGCTTTAACCTGTCATAAGTTCTATTGCTATACGTCCATTTGGACGCGTTCTTTCTGTTATCTCTCTCCTGCATGTTGCTGTATGCTCTGGTCACCGCAGCGATGAATTCATTTAGAGAGAAATACTTGCTATTTAAGAATAGCTGGTGATAAGTATCCTCCAGCCCATTCTTGGCCATCTCTACCACCTCTTCCTTGCTTAGAGGGGTCTTACAGAGGTTATACTCTGAACGGAAACGGTGTAGGAAAGTGACCGGACTCTCGGTCACCGATTAGCTAAGAGAAGCCAACTTTCCCACGGTGGTTTCTGGCCGTTCCGTTCCGAAGTGGTCTATAAACAAGGCCTCCATCTCCTTCCACGTACTGATCGAGCCCTTCTCGATGCCAGTGTACCATACGAGGGCTGATCCCGATAACGATGAACCGAAGACCCTTAGTTTGAGTCCATCGTCCTCGGCAAACTGGCCTAACTGCAAGGTGAAGTAAGCCAGATGTGTTGCCGCATTAGCATCATCGCCACCAGAGAATGTCTGGAAGGTTTGGTGTTTATAGAACTTTGGCCAATGCCATTCATTAGGATCGTCTTTGCTTAGGGGAAACGGTGCTTCGTAAGTCTCATGCATCTTGGTTATTCTTACTTGATAATCATCCATGAGCTTATTTATACGTGCCTCCCACTCGAAAGCAAAATCCTCTGATCGTCTGGTTTTCCTAGCCAAGTCTGATACGGTTTTGGTTAGAGAACCCAGATCCCTATCGACTCTTTGAGTGATAGCTGCCGCTGACCGGCGGTATTCTTCCAATCCTTTGTCTAAAAGGCTTTGGACATCCGCCCGTAGGCGTTCTTGACCTTCTGCCAAACTAGTTACCTGAGCGTTTATGGATTCTTTATCCTCTTGTTCTTGATTCAACTCTAGTCACATAGACCGCATAGTACTCACTATCTCCTTTAAGGAGTCGGTCTGAGCAGCAAGATGATCATTATGTTGCTCAAGTCTGTCTTCGAATGATCGAAAACCACTAGCGTGGTGTAAGTCCCGTTTCGCTGCGTAGGCCACGTATTCGTTATACGTGAGTGCCTTTATCTCCGTTTCACTTAGAGTTTCGAACTCCATGGTGTTGAAGTCGCTAGCGAAGATAACTTTAACCGCTTGATTACTCAATGAACGACACTGGTTAGCAGTGTGTTCACGGTATACCGGTTGTGGATGTTTATGACACTGAGGTTAAACCCTTCGATAAGGGTCTCCAATTGTCGCTTAGAAACGCAAAGAAGTATTGACAGTCCCACTGGGCGTGCCAAAATGTTCGATGCAGAAATATCTCCCGGAAGAGACTTTCTCCGCGAAGCAGTCTCTTTTGATATCGGATGTTTCAACCGCGTGTACCGGTCTATCCTGTATGTGCTTCGATGCTGGCGTGCCACCGTTCTTCAACGGAATATGGACTAGTTACAGCCGTCTGACTTCTAATGTAAGCGATTAAGATAGGGAGAGCACCAACCCTATCCGAATAGGTTCTTTTTGCCTAGGAACCTAGGACTTTGATATGTGTACCTCTCTGCTAGATCCAGAAATCGATACCCCCACGTCTCTCGTGTAGAGCAGAGCAATTTCTTGATGAAGTGTTGAGAACACTCGCTTCCTTTGAGTATTCAAGCCCTCAGCATACAAGTGAGCAGCCCTTCCACCTTCAGGTTGCAGTTTGCTTCCTTTGAGTCTTAATACTCTCACTCGATAGGTGACAAGTACTTAGACTTTTCTGGTTGTAAGTTAGATAGAAATCCCGAGGACGAGACGTCTAGTCTAGGTTGTATTGCGTATAGCAAGGATTTGATTGTATGTTTTTATTGTCGTCCCTTCCATAAGATCCTTGCATTCCTTATATACTCGCTTACGTATCAGTCATTGATTCTGTTTCTAACTCCTTTACTCTTGTAACTTTGTCTGAATCTTCATACCAGCATCAAATTATACCTCTCATAGGCATTCCAATTCTATCACAACTCTTCTAAGAATCTTGCAAATATCAACTAGTTATGATAGAAACTGAGCCGCGTGAAACCAGCTCGATAAGACATAGTTCTAATAGAACTCTAAGTCTTCTTCCCATCGAAGCTCGATACGAATCTCGCTAGACCTTTTATACTTAACTTCCTCGATAGGAACTAATAAACCATGACGGGCCGCTCGATAGACCTCGGCCATCCAGGCCCAAAGTAAATATTTTATTTAGGCCCAAACACATGTAATATTGTCTGAAATTGTACTATAGTCTGTAATTGATACTTACTGTGAGCAAAGAACAAAGAAGAGGAGGTGAACCAAATTGCTGTACTAATCGGTTCCCTCAGAGGACCACGAAAGTCGGGATTGGACTGATGCTCAAGGAACCATACTGTCAACATTGTGTATGGTAAAATAGCGGCGGTTACTACCCACATATGCCATGTGAAAGGTTTCATAAATAACCAATGTTGCCAATTTATCAGGTACTTGTGGTACTATCATTGACAAACCCCAGACCCCATATATAGGACGGAGTGAATTCCACCCCCATATCCAGAATCCGGTGGCCAAAAGTTCATTTCTTTGTCCATCTTCCCATCCACAACATTTAAGATCCTGAATATCGTAGTATTCACCTGTGCTTCACCATCTTTCAACCACATATTACCACTTAATCCCTTGTAGGATAGTGCTTGTGTTGTTACTTTCTATGGCCTCTGACAAGATCATAATAGTATCGTATGTGGGAAGAGCCTAAATTCCAGGCTTTGAGTTGTTTTCATCGGTATACTTGGTCTGGAAATCACCGTAAGACTCTGACTTACCTGTCATAGTGAGTCTTGATTCCCAGAGTTGCTTGACTTGCTTCCATATTATAGTTGTCTCGAGGGTCAAGCAAACTAATAATAGTTTCTGCAATGATCCAAGCTGAGTCTCGTCCAACAAGTTCCATCTTCTCAGATACTCTGAAGAGACTATTCACCGTTGGTAAAGATGATTGAAGAACAATAAACACCTGAGACTTTAAGGTGGGAAGCTTCAACAGCTCCTCTAGTTTATTCCAACTCTGATTAGACGCCGAAGAAAGTATTTGGAGAAGAACCAGATAGTTCTCAATCTTTGAATCAGTACCTTGAAGAGCCTCCGCCAAAAGAGATATCAAGCCAACATCATTACACCACAATATCAAGCCTCGGATAAAACTGCATTCTGTTCCTCTGGAACTTTATACACCACTGGACAATGTTCCAAAGCTGTTCAGTGGCACATGACAAACCAATATGACAAGTTGAAAGGAGCTGGAATAACTCAGAGATGCTAGGCAGTTGGAAAGCAAAAAAGAGAAGCCAGCCATTGCCATACCTGATGAGTAATTGAACACCCTATGTAATCTGAGCACATCCCTCCCTCCTCTTGCATCTGAGCGAGAACTACGTCTAATGCCCCTCTTAATCTGCTTCTCCTTACAGATCGAAACGAACTATTAAGGATGTATAAACATGCCTGCTTATAGACTCCATCTTGGCCAGTGCTTCTTTAACAAGTCCAGTTGTTCTCAGTTAACGCACAAACCAACACAGAAAAAAAACCCCAAAATTCAGAGACGAAAGTGGAGATGCCTGGAGACTTGCCTTGGACTAGAAATCAGGGGCCCAATCATACCGACTACTAAAAATCTAGGGAAAAAATCACAAACAGTACTGCAAGATACAACTTAGTACCATAACTTCAGAAACTCCAAGATTAGTACCTTAAGTTTGAATGTTATTTTAATTTTGGTCCCCGATATCTAAAATTTCGTCTAATCTGACACTGTTCAAAATGTAATATTGTTTGATTAGCTACTCCTAATTTGAACCATTCACCGTGCTTTTTCAGCAATTTTTGCTACTTCTTATCATCTCCCTATAATTATACTAACAAACCATATCTTCTTTATTCTTTTAGATGCAAAGCAATTTTTGCATTTTGCATAATCTATTTTGTATACCGATCATGAAGAAATATTAAAATCTGTTTTTTTTTGCAAGTATTATTATCACTGATCAGAAAATTAGTCTCGTACAAAGCTTTATCTCATAGGGAAGAAAGAAAATACAATCACCCAAATGCTCATAAGAAAATACTTTCAAGCTCCAAGTGCTCTTCAACATAAGAGATCAACTCCAGTACAACGGTTAGCATTACACATTCACTTCTTCCAGAAAACAACAACTAGGGTAGATAATTAGATAAGTAAAGTTCACATCTTTATCTTCACCAAAACATTCTTAATCATCTTCTCTTTTTGGGGAGGACCACATGGCAAAAACATTCTCTGCATAAAGTTGGAGCGTTTTCTTCCAATCAAGTGAATCGACTCATTCTCCATAAGAGCAAAGTACGAGAGAATCGGATAATGACCGACATAAGTGGCATATATATCACACTAAATAATCACAGCCCCTTCATATCCTTCCAAGTCGATGTGTTAGTTTTGACGTACTTAACTTAATTGAAGATGTTCAAGCTGAGAATTGATGTTAAACCTACCAGTGGCCTACATATTGGGTGCAAAGAAGAAGCAGCGGTGAAATGAATTGGGTAAGCAGAGAGGGATTCAACAATTCATAGTGACGAAGACAACTATGAAATAAAATCCGAATCAATCTGTTTTTGCAAGGTTAGATTTAGTATGAGAGAAAGTATAAATGAGTTTTTGTTTAAATGGTTGTTGAAAAGGGTTTACCGAAGAGATAAAAGAGAAACTAAATCGACTTAATTAGCTAAGAAAAAAGAATTAAATTGATAATAGATTTTAGGGAATGACAATACACATTTTTCCTCTTATATTTCTGTAATGGCATTTGACCAACCAGAGTTCTAGACGTCGGGTACCAAAGTTAGAACAACATTCAAACTTGAGGTACTAATGTTAGAGTTTCTGAAGTTTGGGTAGTTAAGTTGTATCTCACTCATAGTTAGGGTACTGTTATTGATTTTTTTCCCCAAAAATCTAAACTTTAAACACACTCATTGGCTCTATCTGTCCGACGACTTAGAGACCAAACCCGAAAAGACCTGATCCGGCCCGAGTGGGAAAATAAGAAAGAGAGAGAAAGAGAAAAGATTTTTGAAGGAGAAAAGTAAAGAGATATGCAATAGACCTCTGTAGCACCGACACGCCATTATAGTGCTGTGTCACGTATCCGACACTTGGGGACACTCTGACACTTAGGGGCGCCGTGTCCAAAGTGGCATGTTTAAAAATATTCTTTTTTGGACACTTGGGGACGTTCCGTGGAAGCTTGGGGACACTACATGGATGCTCAGGGACACTTTAGCGTATTAAACAATGTATATTTTTTATATATTTTTTAACGTAAATAAATGAGAATCTTATTCACTATAGGATTAGGAGATGTTCTTGAACTTGAAAATCTTTCTCTAAACGAACCAACAATATATGGCGTATTATTTGGAACCTTAGAATGATGGCAACGAGAGTGTACCTTATCATCACACCATGAAGTTACATGATCTTTATGTCTTGTTTGGATTTTTAGTATTTTTATGAAATACGGATTTTTAAGTTTGTTATGGATTTTCAAGTTACATGATCTTTATATTTATGGATAATTTTGATTACTTTACTCAATTTTTTATTAAATATTTAAATTAAATTAAATTACCATGTCTCAGCCGTGTTCGTGCCCTACTTTTTAAGATTTGCCGTGTCCCATGTCTCCACGTGTCTGTGTCCTCATATCTGTGTCCATGCAACATAGCACTAGACTGAAAAATTGTACTTATTTATTGATAGATGACCTTAAACAAATAGGCATTACAATCTGATACAATTAATATCTCTATAAATCAGGGATTGAGAGCATATCTACTTCTATTCTAATAAGGACAAGATACACACAGAGATAGTAGGAATATTTCTCCCTGAACACTCCCCCTTGTGTTACGATCCTGATGTATGATGCATAACCTATTGCCTCACTAAGAATCTTGCAAAGCAAACAAAAAATCTCTTAGATAAAAATAAAAGCTTGGTCTAAGGAAAAAAGAGTACAACGCATCAACTACAAATGCGACCACATGTGATGTAGACTTCTCCAGATGTCTATGTAATGAACTCCCCCTGATCAATAACTTATTCTTGGAGTTCTGACAATCTTCGTATTCCAATGCATCTCACATGCTTTATAAATGTAGATTTGAGCAATGACTTGGTGAATAAGTTTGCAGCATTATTTGCCAAACAAACCTGATTCACATGAATGTTCAATAATTGTTGTTGTTGCTGATAAAAGAAAAACTTAGGCGATATATGCTTTGTATGATCACTCTTGATGTATCTCAACTTTATTTGTTCAATGCAAGCCACATTGTCCTCAAAGATAAAAGTTGGTGTTGTGGTCCTCGAATATGGTGTATGATTGATTTAAGCCAGACACACTGTTTAACGCTTCATGTATAACAATAATCTCATAATAATTCGAGGAAGTAGAAACAAGGGTTTGTTTAGTTGATCTCCAAGAAATCGTCGTGTTCCCTATGGTGAATACATAACCTGTCTGGGAGCGTCCTTTGTATGGGTCAGAGAGATACTCAGCATCAACAAAACTAACCAAAACATCACAAGGTGTCTCTGAGCAGGGAACATTTAATTGGGGTACAATGCTTGCAGCCGAATCACTGTTCGACGGGTCGAATGAATGGTTCTAATCTGTCCAGGGTGTAACCTTTGATGGGTCGGCAAGTTCCTTCGAAGGGTCTAAACTCCTGCATCCGACATACTGTGATTCAACCATCCATTTTTCAGAAATTTCAAGATTCTCTCTGTATTCTTTGTAGGGAAAGAACAAACCCAAATCTATGGAAACCTTTAAGTATCTGAAGATGTGTTTTACACCATTCCAATGACATTGTGTAGATGCAGAACTAAACCGAGCTAACAAGTTCACATAAAATGTAATATCTGGTCTTGTGCATTGAGCTAAATACAGCAAAATTCAAATAGCACTAAGGTATAGTACCTCAGCTCCCAATAGTTCCTCATCATTATCTTTCGGACGGTACAGATCTTTATTGGGTTCCAGACTGCAAACGACCAATGGTGTGCTAAGAGGGTGTGCTTTGTCTATGTTAAAGCGCATAAGCATCTTTTGGACATAAGCTGAGCGATGAATAAGGATTCCACCAATTTGATGTTTTAATTCCAAACTAAGACATAATCAAGTCTTACCAAAGTCTTTCATCTCAAACTTGGATTTCAAATAGTCAATCGTCTCATTGATTTCATCAAGAGACCTAATGATATTCATATTATCAATATAGATCACTACTATGACAAATCCTGAACTTATTCTCTTAATGAATACACATGGGCATAAATCATCGTTCTTGTATCCCTTCCCAATCAAGTAATCACTTAGGCGTGTGTACCACATCCTACCGGATTGTTTCAATCCTTATAGTGAATGTTTCAATCAAATCACATGAGCACTCCGTGGTGTAGAGTTACTTGAATTGTGTATGACCACGCCTTTCGGCACTTTCATGTATATCTCTGAATCAAGGTTCCCATAGAGATATGTTGTCACCACATCTATCAGCTGCATCTTCAGTTTTTGGGACGCTACCAAACTGACAAGGTAGCGGAAAGTAATGATGTCCATAAGTGTAGAGTATGTCTCCTCATAATCAATGTCAGGATGTTGAGAGAATCTTTGAGCTACAAGTTTAACTTTATACCATATGACTTCATTATTCTCATTACAATTTCGAACAAAAACCCATTTATGTGCTACCGGCTTTACATTTGGTGGGCATAGAACTATCAGACCGAAAATATGCATTTTCTTCAAGGAGTCTAGTTCAGCCTGCATCACATCTTTCCATTTCAACCAATCTTCTCTCCGCTGATATTCAACAACCGAGCGAGGTTCCACTTCATCGTCATCAATGATCTCTTGAGCGACGGAATAAGAAAAAGCATCATTAACTACCTTAGATGACTTATCCATAACAATGCATACATCATTGTTAATTAGTCAGATTTTACCATTCTCTAACATCACATATGGGTCCGAATCATCCTCCAGATATGCCATTTATGATTATAGGACATAACTATAGTCAGGAACAATCTCACGTGTGGGATTCACAATGTTGATGATGAAATGATTAGTTTGCGCCTAGATGGCTTGCCTTTTCACTGGCAGCTCATCTTTGGATTTTCTTGGTTTCCCCCTCTTCCTAATGGGAGCCGAGGCAGATGCGGAGAGAAGATTGGTTGAAATGGAAAGAGGCATATTACTCTGCTCAATAGTTGCGTTATACCACCCTTCAAGGATTTCCAATCTTGTAGGAACATTTGCAACAAGAATGTCTGATCTTGTCACTTTAGTAGTATTGGTAAAGGAGTCAGGCATTGAGTGTGCTACCTTTTGAAGATTAAGAATACGTCGCACTTCAATCTCACTTTGAGATGTGTGTGTATCTTTTTGAAACATAGTGGGAGGAGTATTCCACGTTAATTCCTGATATTCAACCAAAATGGAGGCATTATTATCTCTCCCTAACGTCAAGAAGTATGTTTCTTCAAAGTGACAATCTGCATTTCTTGCAGTAAAGAGATCTTTTGTTGAAGGTTCTAAGTAATGGACAATAGTTGGACATTTATAACCAACATATATGCTTAATCGACGTTGAAGACCCATTTTAGTGCATTGTGAGGGTGCAATTGGTACATACATTGCACAACCAAAAATGAGTAGATGTGAAATGTCAGTCTTATACCCAATTATCAACTGGTATGCACTAAATGGTTGGCATCCTACATGTCTCAAGCGAAGAAGAATTACTACATGTAATACTACATATCCCCAAGTAGATACTGACAAATTAGTATGCATAACCATTACTTTGGCCACAAGCAAAAACTGCTTGATTTGTGCCTCTGCTAAACCGTTCTGTGAATGAATATGAGAGATGAGATGTTCAACTTCAATCCCAATTGACATACAGTAGTCATCAAAAGTTTTTGATATGAATTCTCCTGCATTATCCAATCTAATCGACTTGATTGAGTTATCCAAGTGGTGATCCCGAAGCTTCATAATCTATGATGGGAGTTTTGTAAATGCAGCTTTCCTTGTAGATAGTAAAGCAACATGTGACCATCACGTTGATGCGTCTACCAAAACCATAAAATATTTAAATGTTCTGCATTCCAGTTTGATAGGTCCATAAATATCACCATGGATTCTCTGTAAGAATGGTATGTTGTCATTGTTGTTAATCGCAAAGGAAGGTCTAGACTGCATCTTTGTTAATGAGAAAGCTTTGCAAAATGAGTGATGAGCATCAAAGATTGCCATAAAAGAATCTTGTGGAATAACACTAGATGTTGAGACTGGATCGAGATTGTTAATCTCATCCACTCCATTAAATCTGATGGTTTTGGAAATTTCTACGTGCTTTTTGCCTTTGAAAAATAGATGACCATGAGTGTTTTTCAATATTTTGATCATTATATCATGACATGGGTGTCCCAGTCGATAATGCCAAACCTTGTATGAGGTCGTGTCACACACAATAGTAAGTGTGACAAGATTGGATTTAATAATCTAAACCGTAGTAAGATATAATTCACTACGAATTGTCCATAACTTCTCTAAGTAGCACTTTCTACCCCACTCCTCAGAAGTTATGCATAAAAAATCTTTTCCATTCTCACAATGAGTTTCGAAGTGTAAAATTTTTTGGCTCTAATGTCCTTAAAACTTAGTAAAGCTCTATTAGCCTTAGGCGCGTACAATGCATCAGTAATATGAAATCTTATTCCATGTGGTTGCAAAAAATGTGTTGAACCACACCCTTATATAACAGGCACATAACCAATCATGGTTGTCATTGATAATGTGTATGACACAAGATCTATAAACAATTGCCTATTCTGCAATATAATATGAGTAGTACCACTATCAACTAGACACTCAATCTCGCCAATATCTACAAAAGAATTTGAATTAATTAGTCTTTAAGACTTGTTGAACACTTTAAGTAAAGATGATAGTCGTATATTTATGCGTCTATTCGGTGTTTAATTCATTCCCTATACTTATTTTATTATTATATATTTGAGTATTTATTTAATATTTATTATTTTATAAGTTTTATGGAGAAATAAAGAAAAATGAAATAAAAGAGGGATTCCTAGCTCAATATGGATTCAAGAATGAGTTTTGTGCAATTAAAGAAGCCTATTCCAAGGAGGACTTGATGAGATCAATTGGGAGACATATATAAACTAATTTTAGGTTTTTGGAAAGGCTAATAAGCAATCTTGGAGTACAAACTCGAGCAGAAGAAAGAGCAGCCACAAAGGAGCCAGAGTGCCATTTTTGATCCATCGAACCAAATTCTTCAATCCATCGAATCTGGGAGAAATTTTTTTTCTTCATCCATTCTTGATCTGTAAACTCTATGCTTTGTTTTGATTCTTCTATTATGAATTTTAGCCCACAGCGGCGCTTTGGCAAGGCAAAAGTCCAGAATTTTAATGTGGGGTTTCCGGGTAATTTTAAGTTACGTTTGAACTGTTTTAGAAATGTGTGACATTTGATGTTCGTACCTTGATTCAAGAGATCGCAACCAGAATTACGGCGAGGGGACTTCCGCCGGCAGCAGAGCTAGGCGAATCAGTGAATGGACATTTGTTTTACACTGTTAATTGCTAGTCTAGACATTATTTTGTGATTCCTCTTACACTTACGGTTTTACTGTGGATCTATAATATGATCTAAGATACGTACATGCTATGCACGGAGGCTTATGATATATTTCATGATTTCATGTCACACACACGTGCGCGCTTATTTATGTATGAATGCCTCGATGCATTGGCTGCTCGGCTGATCATAGAGTACGCCCTTGGTGGGACACGACAACACCTGACCAGATGACTAGATTATGCATGCGTCCACTCACATAAGTATATGATATGTTTTTACTTTGACTCGCTCAGTTTTATTTTCGATATTTGGTGAAAGGCATAATCTTATGTTTTACGTTTCGTTGGAACTAATTATTTTTCTATCCACTCATCTTAACGTTCTTTATTTTTCTATGTCTTTTTCCTGGGTCTTTTGGTTTATCGTTGCCCAGTTTACAATTTTCATCCGGAGTTTGTGTCCCCGCGTCGGAGGCATAGAGTCCATGTTTCCTCTCATTATCAGTAGGTTCCTAGTTAATCTACTAGTCTTGTAATAAATTGAATTGGACGTCTTGTGCTCTGGAAACCATGTTGTATTTTTGTTTCTGCTGTTATTATTTTAGGAGTCTAATAACCTTGGAATTTGGATTCTACTCCTTAATATTATATTGTTCACTCATTCATAGAAGTTTGGTAGTTATGATTATGTTGAGATATCCGGGTGGTTTGGGTGGCCCGGTTTTGGTTTGTGAGTTTTATTGATGAATTAGAAGTGTAAATTCTTGTTCAGGATCTTTGGTAGACTCACAGTCGTGTCGAGGTTATGTCAAATTTTCTGCAGAAATTTCTAAGTGTTAAGCTATGTTAATCGACCTAACCTCAAATTAACTCTTGATTTGGGTCGGGGTCTTACACAAACATTTCCACTATGAAAACACTTCTTTACAAGACTCTTATACTTTGGGGATACATAACCCATATGCTATCCTAAACAGTCTCTCCACTAGTTCTACAGAGCTACACTCTCTCTTGTGTCTAAGTGTTTACAGATGAAAGGTTTTCAGAAGCCTCATCTAAGAACTTAACTATTTGCAAGTTAATTCTTCATGAGCAGCTTCTCGGGTTGAGCATTACCATACCAATCTCAATGGAGTGCAACAATGCATATGAGTTTGAATGAAAAACTTATTTGTGCAGTACTCTAAGACTTACATGCAGTAAAAGGGAAAGCTTAGAGAAACCTAGAAGAGTCTAACACGTTTTAGAAAGATGCACAAAAACTTTCTAACTCAACCACCCAGCCAAAAGTGTCTTACTGTTCTCATATATGCTGACAGGGACAAGTACTAAGGGCAGCAACGTAAACATAGCAACATAATAGTATTTGGAAGGTGGTCAAAAAGCAGAAACTAGGAAGTGACAAGTGTATGCACATGCCGAAAGGAAACAGCAGGCACAAGCCTTCCTTAAACATGACTAAGATTCAAACCGAGGTAAAAGAGCTTTCTGCAACACACTCTAAGTAGAGACTAAACCATAATAAGGCAAAAGTTCTTTTCTAGAAATCAAGATATCTAGCCCACAAACGGATACAAATATCTTAGGGAAAACCAGGTTGTTTTGGGATAGGTGGCAAGGATGTCATCCTCAGTGAAAAACATGATATGCACATGCATACTTTTACCAGATTTTCATGAGATTAGTAGGTTTTTCAATTTAATATTCACAATTTATCTTCACTTATTGTGTGTTTTGTTAACACTAGGAAGTGTCAACTAATGAATATGCCATCAAGTACTAATACTGGGAATGGTGTAGTTTCCTTGTAACAAAGCTTTTGCTATCCACCTGTATGCTGCTTCAGTCAAGTGTATACCATCCCAGTCAAGGGTTTTCACAAGCATTAGCCTTTACAGTGCCACATTGTGCTGATGAGTTGTAATTGTATGTTCCTCCTCCTCCACAGCAAGCTTCCGTTGTTCCCCCAATAAACCCTGCAATTACAAAACTTCATTAGGATTGTAGAAGTCATACGATAATTTCCGATCCCAAATAAGATAAAAGAACTCTAGAGATCAGATATTTAACGTACCAAATTGGTCTGGAGAATGAAAAAACTGCATCATAGCATTATAAGTCTGCATAGATGATGATGATATTGAAGGTCCTAGAGGGGGGGGTGAATAGGTCTTTTACCACTTTTTCGCTTAATCTGTTCTCGGGATAGCAAGATAGAGACCTATCCCGAAATACAGGATACGAGTCTTAAAACGTAAAGACAGTAAGTAAAGAATAACACAAGATGCTTTTGTTAACGCAGAAATCCTACAACCAGGATTAAAACTGCGTGTCCCTAACTCTTGAGGGACAAACTTTTCCACTATCAAGTAACACACACAATTACAAGTCTCTCGTACTCTGGGGATACATAACCCGTATGCTATCCTAACTAGTCTGACTACCAGTTCTAACAGAGCTACACTACTTGATCTATGTGTTTACACCTTGGAAAATATTCAGAAGCATCAACTCAGATCTTAACTACTCTCAAGTTAAATCTTCTTGATCTACTTCTTTGGGTTGGGCATCTCCATACCTATCTCAATGGAATGCACTATGCAATGATGCATATGAGTTTTGAATACAGTTTTTATGTTTGTGAATCCATGTCTATTATGCACAGTAACGAGCAACCAAAAGACACAGAAGGGGAGAAGAGAGAAGAGAAACTACACAGAATTGTGCTTTCAAAGAGTGACCCGAAAAGAAAAACCTACCCAAGAAATATTTCACTCAACCAACCAAGGAGTCAAGACAGCTTTGGACTCCTTATATAAGCAAGGTAATTCAGAGGTCAAAGACAGCAAAGAAGCACGTGGTAGACAACTTAAAAGCAGCCCTATAGCAGACCTAAAACTGTCCCAGATTTGACAAAACATTTTGATCACAGTTTGCAAAGCAAAAGCATGCTTAAGAGACAATATGTAAGGTCAACATCAAGTTTCCAGTTTAGGCAAGAAGTGTTTTAGGAGGGAAAAAGCTTTTCCAAACCTTATACCAGAAATGGCAAAGCCAGCTACAGCAAGCACGTGAAGAAGAAAACTGAGGAAGGCAAAGATCACTTTCCAGGCTGTAAAGCAACATGTATAAAGCAACACACAATCCTAAGAGTCACATGTGAGGCTAAAACACCTTAATTCAAACACACCTTTTGTAAAGTCAACTATCATGAAACAAAGCACATGTATTCTGAATTAAGGATGACCTAGGTTGCTGTAAATCACGTGCATATAGAATCAAGAATAACCTAGGCAACAGAAACCAGTTATGAACACGTTTCCAGAATCACAGCAAAACAGCAGGGATACGTGCATCAAGTGCTATCCTAGATGAAAAACATGTTATGTAATGCATGAACAACCTATTTTTCCAATGAGATAAGTATGTGATGCCAACATCTTCAATCTCTTTCCTTGATGATTCTATAGTCTATTGTGTTTTGTCCATTGTCAAAGAGTAGCCAATATCAAGTATGCCTTCAATCTCCCCATTTGGCATTCCTTGACAAAACACAATCTTCAAAGAGTACCTGCATGAAAGGAGTATAACACAAACAACACATGCTGCAAAAAAAGTGTCCAAAGTACAGTTCAGTACTCCCCCTGACTGGTTTACCATGATAGGAACATGGGTACATATCCCAGCTAGGTAGTTTTCCCAACCATAAGTACCTGTCTAGATTAGCTAGTTCTCCCCCTTTTTGTCTAGGAAAGACAAAGGGTAAAACCACATAAGGATATCATAAAACCACAGATAAGAGTAGCATTGTTTGGAATCAGACCACAAAACCAAACCAAAGATGTTTGAGGAAAAACAGAATAAAAAAAAAACAAAAAAAAACAGATCAGAAACAGCATAGATTATCAGGTAGTGGATTAAGCAGCATCACCAAAGGCATCCTCATCCTCAGCTCCAATCTCCCCCAAATGGATAGTAGCACCAGAGTCCGAGGGAGAGGAATCCGCGGTGCTATCCTCCGTAGGAGAAGAGACAATAGGCTCCGAAACAGGAACAGGTCCAGCTGAACTTGAGACTAGTACGGAGATCTCTAATTTGAACTTCTCAAATTGTTCCACTAGATGCTCCTTCATATCCTTGACCGCAGAGTTGAGCATGGATTGAACAGCCGCCTTTAGGAACTGCTGGTCCATGGGCTCCACATATTCGTTGGATTGATGTGCAGATTTGTTGATGGTAAGTGCATCAACCAAGCAGAGTTCAGGTCCAAGAGCGTCGCCCTCCCAGATAGGGACTCTAGCATCACCACAAAGCTTGGTGATGAGACAAGGAAACACCAAAGCTTTGGTCAGGGAGCTGCGATGACTCACGCCGGCAGTTCGGATAGCTTGATACATGAAGTATTCTGCAGGGATAGTTAGACGAGAAGGATCATGGCTAAGGTAGGCCATCAACACGGCTTGCTTATGAGGGATTTTGCTGGTTTGGGAAGCCGGATGGAACAGAGTCCGAACCAAGAACCCGAGAGCCTTAAACCATTCGTTCATGTATCTGCTGGAGAGGAAAGTGCTAGAGACCGGTTCCACTGGAGGAGAAGAGTAGAAGCGATTGGCTAAGTCTTGAATGGTATAAGAGTTTGAATATGCAGTATAGCCTTCCAAAACGCCGTCAGTGGTGAGAGGGAGAGCTAAGGCACGTCGGATCCCAAACGGTGAACAGTTGACTTCGACACCTCGAACAGTGATACAGACTTGTTGTTTAGACCGCAGACGCACTTCCGCTGACACCGTCTCAGGGAAGTTGGCATAAAACTCTTGCACTAAAGTACGATTGTACCTAGGCAGGGAGCTCAACGCCGTCACCCATCCCAGACGGGAGACTATGGATTGCAAGGCAGGGTGCAAGGAAGAGAAATCAATGGGCCGCTCCGCAACGATAGGCCGGTTCACAGTCACATATCCAAATAATCGACAAGTATCAGGAGAAATAAAGTGAGAGCTGGGAGGTAGTGATGAGGAGTCACCCAGACGAGGCTTAGGAGGCACTCTGGACTTGGGCTTTGCAGCCACTGACTTGCCTTTGGCAGCCACAGATGGTGCCCTAGCCTTGGACCGGGTAACCTGTTTCCCTTTAGGCTCTGAAGAAGACAAGGACGGAGAAGATGCAGAGGAGCAGACTGTAGTCATTGCCGTCCGTTTTCGCTTCCCGAGGGGAGGCCATGTGATCTAGCAGTAGCAGGAGAGAGAGTAGCTGAGGTGGATTGAGGCTGTGCAACAGTAGGAGAAGCAGAAGGTATAGTAACATCCATCGGAGAGACTGGTGGTGACTCAGCAGCAACAGGGGTCGATGTTGGAGGAGAGGGGAGATCAGATTCGTCGGTGACCCGAGGTGGAGAGGCTGGAGGAGATGGCTCCTTGGACATGGATGGCACAGACTGAGGTGCTTTGACTGGCTTGACAGAGTGTTTGGGTATACGCCGGTGGCGTTGATAGGTGGTCGTGACTGGAGGAGCAGGGGAGGGCTTTTTGCTTTTAGGTGCTGGGCTTGGTGGAACTTTCCGAGGAGGAGGAGGAGGCAGGAGGATTACTTCTTCAGGGATGAAGGGATCGATATTTTCCATGGGAGAGTTTGGGAGATGGAAGGTATGAGAGGAAGAGATGTGTGGCTTACCGATTCTTATCCTTGCCATTTAGTGAGAATAAGTAAAGGAAGAACGGAAGAGAAATAGTCCAGTGAGAGAGAGAGAGTTTTGCAGCGGAATCGAGACCAAATACACTCAAGGGTTCTTGAACCAAGAGGTTTCTCCTCTTAAACACACCACCTCCACTTTCAAACTTCTGCAAAGTTATGTCAGAAATAAAGAGCAATAATGACCTATACCTAGGTAAAGCTCACATGCACCTAGAAAACTCCTCAAAAGCATATAAAAGGGCACCCATGCACGTATAGCCCTAATATCCATTGGAATATCTGAGGTACCCTGAATAACAGAAGGTACCAGTGTACCCACCAGTACAAGGACTGCTCCCCCTCACGTGGTGCTTAAAAGAAACACACAAAAAATTGATTTCAGGATATTTGTACAACCTGTCAACATGAACCCTGGGATGGAAACAGTCAGTGAAATCCCAGACAACAGGAAAAATTAAGCATGACTCACAAAAATGTGACAACTAATTTTCATATGTCTTGATGGCTCAATTTTTTCACATGAGATATGACTATAAAGTAACATCAATGCTATGTTCTGAAAAATCAATCCTTGGAACCATAAGAGTGTGTGTGTGAAAGGTCCATCTAAGGGAGTACAAGTTTGGAGCATCAAATGTTATGAGGACATCAAGAGTAACCAAGTGACTTTGTCACAACCCTTTTTGGGAGTTCTGGTATTTCAGCATCTCAAGGACTTTGTCCCAACTTGGCCTTTGGCCGTAGTCACTTAAATTCAAGGCATTTTTGCCATCATTTTTAGATTTGGCCAAGAGCTCATCTGAGAAATACGTCCTCATAGATCCATGTAGCAGATTAGTTATCATTATGTCCTGAGCGCAATGCTCGAAAGCATAATGTGTGTTTCAAGGACACTCAGTGGATAACTAGTCTGAACCCATCGAAGGATAGATTACATCTCAGGGATCCCCACTGGTTCCGATTAAGGTGCACCCAGCAAAAGACTAGCCCATTCATTTACTTTGTTCATTCATCAGTAATCACCAGATTTTCATATTTTAGTTCTTCAGTAACTAGTTCAACTCATCACAATTTTCTAGCTTTAAACGGTACGGTGTACACCCTACCAGAGTAACCTTTGTGAGCAAAGATTCTTTCTAATTCCAAGAATGATTTAGACCACAAGCACTAACATTCTTAAGGGCATAGATGCATACACACAAGTGAAAGATGCAGCAAATGTCTATCAAGAAACATGAAATAAGAATACAACACTTTAGATCAAGTTCAGAAATATTTCCAGGGATACATCCATAGACTCGTATCCTAGCGTGAGCCAACAATTATTTTCAGAAAATTATTTCATAAAGGAAAATGCTGAAAAATAAATTTAGACCAGTGAAGGAGATATCTCAAGTGATGGTGCATACACCAATAGCCTTCCTAAGACTTTCAAATCTCAGATTGTCCAAGGGCTTCGTGAACAAATCAGCCAATTGTTGTTCAGTTGGAATAAATGTCATTTCAAGCTGATTATCCTCAACCAAGTTTCGAATGAAATGATACCTAATCTTTATATGCTTGGTTCTAGAATGCAACACAGGATTTTTTGAGATATTGATTGCAGAGGTGTTATCACAGAACAGGGATATGATACCTTGCTCAAATCCGTAGTCGCTCAGCATATGCTTCATCCAGAGAAGTTGTGTACAGCAGCTCCCTGCAGTTATGTATTCTGCTTGGGCAGTGGATAAGGATACACAGTTCTATTTTATGCTATGCCACGACACCAAGTTGTTCCCAACAAAGAAGCAACCTCCCGAGGTACTTTTCTTATCCGTGGCATCCCCAGCCCAATCTGAGTCCGAATACCCTGCAATCTCAGTGTTAGTATCCGTTGTATACAGAATTCCAAAGGCACACGTACCTGAAACGTATCGAATGATACGCTTGACAGCCTTCACGTGGGATTCCTTAGGGTTGGCTTAATACCGAGCACAAACACCCACACTAAAGAAGATATCGGGTCTGCTGGCTGTGAGGTAGAGTAAGCTCCCAATCATGCTTCTATAGAGAGTTTGATAAGCATTGATACCCTCCAGATCGGCACTGATTCTGCATGAGGTTCCCATTGGGTTTCGGATGGGAGAAGCTCCTTCCATCCCAAACTTCTTCACTAGTTCCTTCGCATACTTTTCCTGTGAAATGAACAACCCATCTTTTCTTTGCTGAACTTGTAGTCCAAGAAAGAAGCTTAGCTTACCACAAAGACTCATTTCAAATTCTTGCTTCATTAGAGTGACAAACTCCTCAACAAGTTTTTTAGAGGTGGAACCAAACACCACATCATCCACATATATTTGAGCAATAATCATATGATGTGAAACATTCTTAACAAACATGGTCTTATCAATAGAACCTCACACATACCCATGGTCAATCAAATGTGTAGACAATTTTTCATACCAAGCTCTAGGAGCTTGCTTTAAACCATAGAGAGCTTTGTATAATCTGTAAACATGATCGGGATGGCTAGAGCTCTGAAATCCCGGAGATTGTTCCACATAAACTTCTTCTTTCAAAATTCCATTTAGAAAAACACTTTTAACATCCATTTGAAAGAGATCAAATTTTAGAAAGCAAGCAATGGCCAAGAGAAGTCTAACAGACTCAAGTCTAGCTACGGGAGCAAAAGTTTCATCAAAGTCTAAGCCTTCTATTTGGGAATAACCTTGCACAACCAACCTAGCCTTGTTTCTAGTAATGATTCCCTTTTCATCCGTCTTGTTTTTGAAAACTCATTTTGTTCCTATTACATTCTTATCCTTAGGTCTAGGAACCAAATGCCAAACCTTGCTTTTCTCAAATTGATTAAGTTCATCTTGCATAGCTACAATCCAATCCGAGTCTTTTAATGCATCTTTAATGTTCTTAGGTTCAACATTTGAAACAAACCCATAGCATGTAATTCGATTGATAGATAGCTTATGCATTGTAAGAAAACTTTTGAGACTAACAAGATTACTCACAAGCATGTTCGACTTACTCTAGGTCTTTCTTGGTTCATCAACCGTGCCAATCACATCCGAGGGAGAGTGATCATTTTGAACTTGGCGTTTTCCAATGCGATGTGACTTCTGGATAGTCAGAGTCTGATCTATCCCGGCACCTTCAGTGTCAAATTCTGTATTGGAGGATACATCATCAGGTATTGGATTCTGTTCATCAATAGGAGTCTCAGTGGCTGTGGGAGATGTCTCCATACTCATATCCTCATCCTGCACATTTCTTAAAGAATGGTTGTGAGAGCACACAAGAGAGTCATTGATAGCCACATTCACCGTTTCTATAACTTTGCAAGTTCTTTTATTATAGACACGGTAAGCACGACTATTCAATGCATATCCTAGAAAAACACATCTATCACATTTAGCATCAAACTTTATCAAATACTCACGATCTTTATAGATGAAGCAAGGGCTACCAAAAGCTTTTAAGTGTGAGATATTTGGCTTCTTACCTTTCCAGAGTTCATACGGTGTTTTGCTAGTACTTGGCCTAAGGATCACACGGCTAAGTGTATAACAAGCATTGAAAATTGCTTCAGCCCAAAACATGTGAGGTAAGTCAGCTGAACTAAGCATTACCCTCCCCATCTCAACCAAGACTCTATTCTTCCTTTCTACTATCCCATTTTATTGTGGTGTGATGGGGGCAGAAAACTCATGGTGCACACCATTCTCTTCACAATACTCAGCAAATAAAGAATTCTCAAACTCGGTTCCATGATCCGACCTAATTCTTATTATGCATTTGATTTCAGAAAGCTTTTCATTTGAAATATGTTTTGCCAATTCTAAAAACTTCCCAAAAGTTTGACCTTGAGTTTTATCACTTAAGAACATAACCCATGTGAATATAGAGAAGTCATCTACCACAATAAGCACATATTTCTTTTTAGCAATACTTTCAGTTTCAACAGGGCCTACTAGATCTAGGTGAAGCAATTCAAGAGCAGTAGAGGTTGGCTTAGCATTTAAAACAGGATGAGAGGTTCGGGATAGCTTACCCATTTTGCAGTCTGCACACATATCTGCTGCTCTCCCGGTCAGTTTGGGCAAACCTCGAGCTCCATCCTTTGAGGACAGGTTCACCACATCCTGATGATTGAGATGGCACATCCTCCTATGCCACAAATGGAGCGAGCTTTCTTGTGTCAATGATCGGAAGTAAATTTCAGGTTCCAACCTCTTGTTGGCACAAACACAGTAGCAGTGATCCCTAGATCTCTTGCCTTTCATCACGCACCTTCCTTTCCCATCAAGGATAGTGCACTGAGACGTGTCAAATGTTACCATCTCATATTCATCGACAATCTGACTCACACTCAGCAAGCAAACTTCTAAACCTGCCACCAGCAGAACATTCTTCAAGCCTAGGAGACCAAGAGTGTCAACCGTCCCACTTTCAATAATCTCTGCTTTGGCTCCATCACCAAACATGACGTCACCAACTGGATGAGTATCATCCATGGAAGTGAACCATTTCCGTTCGCCGGTCATGTGCTTCGAGCAACCGCTGTCCATGTACCAAGAGTCGGATTTTCTGGTGGAAAGGGCAGTTAGAGCAACATTGCAGACAACTACGACCTTTCTTGCAACAGTGGGTGAGGTCTTGACTCTTGAGAAGAAACAAATAACATCTTCCTGTTTCTTCTTGACACCAGGTTCTTTGGGAGAGATGACATTTCTGGTATCCCTGTTTTCTCGAAAAGACTTTCTGACCCAGTTTGAAGAGACAGGCTTGTTCTTTTGCTTCGGGATAGCAAAGGTCTGTGCAATCCTGGTAGTTCGTTGAGTGAGTTCTGAAAATGGACGAGCAGATCATTGCTCTGTGAAATCTTTGCCGGTACAGGGTTCCTTCTTAGCTTGTAGCAGTACCGTCGAATGTGTCCACTGTTCCCACAGTGAAAGCATCTGATTTGTGGGCTCTTCTTGAGCTTGGGCACCTTGGAGGTTTCAAGAGCATCGATCTTCGGTTGAGGCGGAGGCTTTCCCAACACTGAATTGGTGCTTTTTACAAATGTAGTCTTCCCCGAGCCTTTGGGTTTGCCATCATCCTCAAACCCCAAACCCTTCTTGCTGCCATCCAGTCTTCCCATCCCACAGATTTGGGATAGTTTCTCCGAACCGATGGAGAATTTGCAAACTAGTTCTTGGCGTCCAGCAGGGATTCTTCAAGTTTCAGCTTCTCAGCAGTAAGCACCATTATGGAGGAAGACTGACGGTCCAGTTCTCCTTCGAGGAACTTCACTTGTTCTTCTAGTTGAGTTTTGTTAGAACTCCATTATGCTTTCTGGGATATGTACTCTCCTTGTAACCTGGAATGTGTCTCCTTACTCAATGATAGCTCATTAGTTAGAGCTTCATTTTTAGCAAGTATAGACTTAGATGCTTTACACAAACGTACATACATATCATGCCCTTCGTCATCAGAATCCTTGTCCTCAAGAGACTCATCTAATGTGACATGGGTGACAAAAGCAACCTTTTCATCTTCATCTAAATCGGTTTCAGAATTTTCATTAGAATCACTATCACTCCAAGTTGCTTTTAGTACTTTATGAGACTTATTTTTTCTATTAGCACAGTCAACAGCCTTATGTCCCACTTCATTGCACTCAAAACATTTATTGTCCATTCTTGGGATAGGAGAGGACCTGATATCCCGACCTCTCTGTGAATCCTTATTTCTAAAAGACTTAGAGCTAGATCCTTTTGAGAAGTTCCGGTTAGAGTTGAAAGGTTTCTTTTTCCTTAAGAATTTCTCAAATTGTTTGGTTAGAAACACAAATTCATCATTACTATCATCTTTATTTTCAAGCACCTTTTCAACCTCAATTTTAACCGAACTTAGAGCAATGGATTTCTCATTTATAGGCTTTTTCTTGAGTGTCTCATAAGTTTTCAGATTACCAACAAGTTCTTCTAGAGGATAAGTGTCTAGATCATGAGCCTCATCAATAGCATTCATTTTTGAGTCAAAGAAAGGAGGTAAAGCATTCAAGAATTTCTTAACAATTTTCTTTGATTCTATGGCCTCACCTAGACTACGGCATTGATTTGTTATATTGAGTACACGACCATAAAAATCATCAATAGACTCTTTTTCACTCATGATTAAACCTTCAAACTCATAAATAAGACGTTGAAGTTTTTGTTGCTTAACACGAGAGTTACCTTCATGAGTGTTGATGAGCACATCCCATGCCTCCTTAGTAGTCGAGCAATGAATGATCCTTTGGCGCTCTGCTTCGGATACGACATTGAAAAGGCAGCTTAGAGTTTTGATGTTTGCTCTAGCTAAATCCTTGTCGGCTTTCTCCCATTCGGACCTGGCTTTGAAATTTTCTCATTAGGTTCATTGCCGTTTGGTTTTGTGGCATGTGACCAGCCTTCCTTTACAACTTGCCACAACATACCATCATTTGGGTAGGAGAGGAAGGCACTCATCATGATTTTCCATTGTGAGAAATCATGTCTATCAAAAAATGGAGGAACATTTATGGATGAGCATTTTTCATGTTCCATTTCTGGCCCCTCAGAGGATCTCACTAGCAAAGGCTAGTGGCCGCTCTGATACTACTTGAAGGTCCTAAAGGGGGGGGGTGAATAGGCATTTTATCACTTTTTCGCTTAATCTGTTCTCGGGATAGCAAGATAGAGACATATCTCGAAATATAGGATACGAGTGTTAAAACATAAAGACAGTAAGTAAAGAATAACACAAGATATTTTTGTTAACGCAGAAATCCTACAACCAGGATTAAAACTGCGTGTCCCTAACTCTTAAGGGACAAACCTTTCCACTATCAAGTAACACACACAATTACAAGTCTCTCGTACTCTGGGGATACATAACCCGTATGCTATCCTAACTAGTCTGACTACCAGTTCTAACAGAGCTACACTACTTGATCTATGTGTTCACACCTTGGAAAATATTCAGAAGCATCAACTCAGATCTTAACTACTCTCAAGTTAAATCTTCTTGATCTACTTCTTTGGGTTGGGCATCTCCATACCTATCTCAATGGAATGCACTATGCAATGATGCATATGAGTTTTGAAAACAGTTTTTATGTTTGTGAATTCATGTCTATTATGCACAGTAACGAGCAACCAAAAGACACAGAAGGGGAAGAGAAGAGAGAAGAGAAACTACACAGAATTGTGCTTTCAAAGAGTGACCCGAAAAGAAAAACCTACCCAGAAAATATTTCACTCAACCAACCAAGGAGTCAAGACAGCTTTGGACTCCTTATATAGGCAAGGTAATTTAGAGGTCAAAGACAGCAAAGAAGCACGTGGTAGACAACTTAAAAGCAGCCCTATAGCAGACCTAAAACTGTCCCAGATTTGACAAAACATTTTGATCGCAGTTTGCAAAGCAAAAGCATGCTTAAGAGACAATATGTAAGGTCAACATCAAGTTTCCAGTTTAGGCAAGAAGTGTTTTAGGAGGGAAAAAGTTTTTCCAAACCTTATACCAGAAATGGCAAAGCCAGCTACAGCAAGCACGTGAAGAAGAAAACTAAGGAAGGCAAAGATCACTTTCTAGGCTGTAAAGCAACATGCATAAAGCAACACACAATCCTAAGAGTCACATGTGAGGCTAAAACACCTTAATTCAAACACACCTTTTGTAAAGTCAACTATCATGAAACAAAGCACATGTATTCTGAATTAAGGATGGCCTAGGATGCTGTAAATCACGTGCATATAGAATCAAGAATAACCTAGGCAACAGAAACCAGTTATGAACACGTTTCCAGAATCACAGCAAAACAGCAGGGATACGTGCATCAAGTGCTATCCTAGATGAAAAACATGTTATGTAATGCATGAACAACCTGTTTTTCCAATGAGATAAGTATGTGATGCCAACATCTTCAATCTCTTTCCTTGATGATTCTACAGTCTATTGTGTTTTGTCCATTGTCAAGGAGTAGCCAATATCAAGTATGCCTTCAGATATGGGGGTAAAGCGTTTTTATCAGACTTAGGTCTGTTTGAAGTTGCTTATTGTGGTATTCAGAAAACTTGTTCAACCAATCTAGGCAGCCTGTCAAAGAGTCATACTCAATTTCGTCTGAAGTCTGAAACTTTGTAAGATAAATAGGAAGACAACCAATTGGGAAGTTGCCAGGCACCAAAAATGCCACTGCTCCAAGCTCGATTAGCTCCTGCAACGCAATGCAGACACTGAAATCAGAGGAGGACTCAATTTCTAAACTAGTAGCAACTATGTATGACCCCTGAACTATTAAGACTCTTACTTTGATGGCTAAAGAGATTTCTTCTATCACTAATGGTGCATATGTTTGAACCTGTTCTATACTTTTTCCAGCTAACAATGCATCGTTGTAATCGTTGCCTCCAATCTCTCCCACAAGAATTAAAGAGCTGGAGAGGAGTTTATTGCAATCTGTAAATAAGAGATAAGAACTAAGCAAGATAGTTCATCATTTAAGTTACATATATGTTACTTTTAGTTTTTTACCATATATGTCCAAAGGTTATTAGAATTTCACATATGTCAATTGTGGTGGGCAGTACCTATCTCTCCTTTAGTAGTTGAGTCCACTTCAATATATAGATTAATAATTTTATGTGTTCTATAATGGGAAGGAAGTAACATGTAGCCAACAACTTTATTCCTATATGGAATTCTAGAACAAGAAACTAGTATTCCAAACAGAACAGCAGAAAGAGATCTTACTTGAAGATGTATTGCATAAAGAAAGCAGCACTTCTTTAAACCACTCCAGTTGAGTTCCTAGTGAGCTGTTGGTATAATCATTTTGATCTCCCATTGCTGCAAGAAGCTCTGCATCAAGTGCTGTGGCTCCGACCACCGCGAAATTCACGCCTCCATCAAAGTTCTGTAAACAAAAGACTAGCTCGAACCAATACTCATGCTGTAAACATGTGTTTATACTTTGTCAATGTTTTCTGTTTGTAAGATGTGTGAGAAGCTTCCGGATCCGATGAGAAGTTCGTTTGTCAACTGCAGTAACCTTGCAGCCATGCCAGATATTTCATTCACAATTGCAAACAGAATCTTTACCCTCACTCCTGAACATGTGAAATTTTGTTTAGTCATCACTGTTTCTGCATAAATGGCTTGTTTGATTGATGATATATGATTTTCTGAAGGTGTAACCCAAATGTTTGTGAAGAACCGAATTCAACCAAAACCTTTTAGATTTACTCAATTCTTATGATTATTCTCCTATCATTTCTGACA
The DNA here is from genome assembly GCA_946800695.1 of Geum urbanum. Lineage (NCBI taxonomy): Eukaryota > Viridiplantae > Streptophyta > Magnoliopsida > Rosales > Rosaceae > Geum > Geum urbanum. Next base: position 70,779,946 of record OX327001.1, read on the forward strand.
TCCTTTTTTGATCGAGTATCATTTCTAACATCTTTAAATTTAAAACAGTATATACTTAAAATCAAAGAAAAGTCCTCTACTATCTGCCTTAGCGGATTTGTTGCTCTGGATGTGCCTCCTCCACAAGGCCCCTTATGGTAAGTCACCATCATCCACCTTTCTGTCTCAAGTTAATGCATTCTTAGATAGCTCTTGAGTTCGAGATAAGGTCTGACATGTGGAAGTCCCAAATACTCGGCTGCAGAAAATGGCATGATGAAGTTTTGTTCATGAAGCATAAAAGTCAAATAGGTAAGGACTAGCTCTTACCAATGAAATCTATGATCAAGCGACCATCGGAGCATCGTCCAGTGGGGCGGTGAAAGTAGGTCTCCCCATAGGGAGGGAAGAAGAAGTGGAAAGAACTGTTGGGGGAGCTGATATATAGGTTACCAGTATCATTAATTGAATCACCAAAACTGAAGACTGAACTGTAGCAGCCGAGTGCTTGTGGGATGAACACTGATATGAGAAGGTTGCATTGTGGTTTCTGTATACAGATATCAATACTGAACGTGCATTTCACATGAATAATTTTTCTCCGCCCCTTAATTTAAAACGGTCACTTGAAAAGTATATGCAGACATAACAGCCATAATTTTAAATTAAAAATCCCAATCCTTTTTTTATTATACAGGCTTATATGCAACAATATTCCCGTAATCTTAAACCAAAACCAGATATATTACTTGCTTTGAAACTTTATACTATTTACCTTACATGACAAGAAAGGCATATAGCCTTTGAAAAGAGGGTACAACTATACATTTATTACAAGAAGTTAATCACAGAGACAACAGAGAGGAATAAGGAATGTACTGGCAAGATGTCAATCCTACTACCCTATCCCCATTTATCTTACTTCTACTTACTGGTTGTCATGCATTACATCTTCTCGGTTTCAAAATTCGGATTCCAACTCTTTCAGCTCCAATCTGCTACTGTGGATTTGGTGGTCTGCTGTTTGCAGCTGAAACTCGAGATCCCCATTCCAGAAGTTCTTTGCTAGTGTCATCTTTGTGCACAAAAACCTCGATGAAGCACAAACTGTTTTTGTGCTCCCGTGTTGCTTTCGCAATTGCTTCCGTTAAGTCCTCTTCTGTACGTACCTGAATTTACACAAACATCATTTGTAAATTACTGAAAGCCAAGAAATAAATGAGCAGCCATATATCTCATATATTTGAATGAACATAAGCACTAGAAAGTTGTCTCTTTTAAGCTAACCTTGGTAGTCCAGCATTTGCCTTCACCATTGTGGATGGCATCAACGAGACCAGTATAATTCCAGTTCTTAATCACATTGTAAGGACCGTCATGAATCTCTACTTCAATTGTATAGCCTCCATTGTTGATAAGAAATATGATGGTATTTTGTCCACATCGGATCATTGTCGAAATGTCCTGCGCAGTTACCTGAGAAGAAAAGGAAATACCAAAATAAAATTTACAAACCACATTTCATTCCCAATTCATCTAGAACATTACAATGATCGGTATCAGAAGACCAAAGAAGACAAAATATTTGAGTTGTAAGACTTGGTAACAGAGATTGTGTTAGTTTCACAGATATGCATAAGTGCATATACTGATATACTAATTAAGTTGGCTTATTCTGATGTAACTAACCTGGAAACTTCCATCACCAATGCAAGAGATTACACGTTTATGTTTGGCACCCTGAGCATAGCCTAGAGTGGCACCCACTGACCATCCAATAGATCCATATTGCATCTGGAATTCATATCTGAATAAAAATTCATACAAATGATTGGAACTCTGCTACTGATCAATATCAAGTTATCAACTATCTACACAGCTAAATTGCCTAATGGAAAAATGCTGCTTACCCGCAATTCTCTGGGAGACGAAGCTTCTGACAATTAAACCACGAGTCTCCAGTTTCAGCAATTATGGCAGAGTCTCCGCTGACAATACCCTGTTACCAAGTCCAATTCCAAAAAATAAATACAAATTCGAATGTCTAAACATAATGACCAAAAACAAACCATGTAGAGCACACATGAAAGAAGGCTGCTTACTTGAATGTGCTTAAAGAGAACATTGACTCTAAGAGGCTCATCTTTCTGAGCTCTTAGAGGGACTCCTGGCGGGACAAAGATTCTGCGGTAATTCTCCATACCGGTACTGTTTTTCTTGAGCTTCTTGGCCAATGCAGTCAAGAAATCAGGCATGAAAACCCATCCTAAAGAGGGACCATTCCCAATGGTCACACGATTGGGCTCCACAATGATAGATTTCTCCTTCTTGATCAGCAAAGAGTATCCAACAGAACTATAATCATTAAAAATAGGACCAACAAAAACATAAGCATCTGCAGACTCCACAATCTCCCCACAAAAACTAGTACTCACTGCACCCCAATAAGTCCCAATGAAATTCGGGTGGTGCTCCGGCACCATCCCTTTGCCGGAGGGCATAACCGCTATAGGGTACCCTCCGGCATCCGCCACCTCCATAAACGCCTTCTGGGCATTGGCCACTCTCAGCTTGGGCCCACCCACAAGCACAGGCTTCACTGCCTTGTTCAAAAAGTCAGCAGTTGCCTCCACCGCTGCCTCTAACCCTAATTGGTTGCTTAATTTCGGCGCAAGGAAGAATGGAACAGGTTCTCTGGCAAATGTTGGGTGAGGAATCGCCGACAAGTTGCAACTTATGCTTATGTAAACCGGCTTGCTCTCTTTCAACGCCGTCGAAATTGCAGTGTCTATAAGCTCATGCGCATCATCCAAATTATTCACAACAGCCTGTGACAAAAGTAAAGTAACTAACTTCAGTTCACTCAACCTAAACAAACCACTTTCAGCAGCTCGTGTCCTTGTTTACCTGGTGACACGTCACAGTCTGGAAGCATCGGAGCTCCTGAGAGAAGTCGGGTAACCCGATAGTGTGGTGGAGGATCCGGTTGGTGCCGTAATCGTTGGAGTTGGGCCCACCCACGATACAAATGACGGGCAAGTTCTCGCTACACGCGCCGGCGATGGCGTTGATGACGCTGAGGCCGCCGACGGTGAAGGTGACGACGCAAGCGCCGACGCCCTTAGCGCGAGCGTAGCCGTCGGCGGCGTAGCCGGCGTTGAGCTCGTTGCAGCAGCCGACGAGGTTGAGCTCGGGCTCGGCGATCAAGTGGTCCAAGAGAGTCAAGTTGAAATCGCCGGGGACGGAGAACACGTCACGGACGCCGATCTCGACTAGTCGGCGGGCCAGGTGGCGGCCAAGCGTGCCGTCGCAAGCGGAGGTTAAAGTGGGACGAGGTTCCATGTATAAATTAGAAAAGCTGGGATGATCAAAACTATGTATCAACCAAAGAGTGAGTCTTGCTTGTTGTTTTGATTGATCACTTGATCAGTAGTAGTTGTGGTGTTCAATTTAGAGAGGTTTTCAGTGTATATAAGAGCAAGCTAGTTGTGGTTTAGTGTGGCTTTTTAATTTTAAAAAACTGTGGATGGGTTTTGAGTATAATTTGACTGCTGTTTGGTGGCGGTAGCTAGATATTTGTGAGAGAAACAAGGTAAAGAAATGTTTTGGTTTTGAAGGGTTGGTTGTGGTTTTAGGCTTTGAGTTTTGGTTATCTTCTTATTCTATGTTTGTAGTCTCACTAACTGAGCTGGGAAGCTTGGATTTCATTGGCTAGATGTGAATACTATTATTTGATAAAGAAATGGAAGATTTGGACTATATAAAAGAGAGGAAAGTGGTAAAGGAGACTAATTTGGAGACCCATTGAGAAACCAGAGAGCATTGCTGGTTTTTGGCTTTGAATTTATAAATGTCTCTCTGTTTTGGACTTTGGTTTGCCGTCTTGGTGGGCTTGGTTGGGCCTTTATGTGGAGGTATGAATACTAGAAGCTTGTCAGTTTTCACCGTTGAAAATAGGCAAATAAGTGATGACCTTATTTTATTTGAACTAGCTAGCAAGATGGACCGTCACAATTAAAAGACAAAATTAGAGGTGTTCAAGTCTCGATTTCAAATTCACAACAGCAATTCTAACAGCTTCTTTATTATAGAAAAAAAAAAGATTTTAGAGAATATTTGATATTTTTACACTCTAAGAGTTTTCTCATCCCCTTTTTTCATATAGAAAAATGGATGAAAGAGAATAACGAATTCCATAAATTTATAGCAACTTGTAAAATTTTAGAGAAGATGATACTATTAATATTTTGCACATTTTTACAAGTCTCAATGTCTCACAAAACTCTCATAACCACTTGTTTGCAATTTTCAATGAAAAAAATTAACTTTTTTTATTGTTATAATAAATAAGAATAAAGTTGTAATAAATGTCTAAATATGTAAAATAGGGAAGCTGTTGGAGTTGAAACATGAAATTTTTAGAGATTTTAACTTTTACTTTTCTATTTTACAAAAATTATAGAAAAGCTACTAGATTTGCTCTAAGGGAACAAATAGGTCTGGATTCGGTTTTTATCCAATAAAAAGTTTTAGGATTTGGAATATGAACATTTTTTTAAACCCCGGTTTGGTCCCATGATTTTGAATTGTTGCTCCAATGGACTTTGTCCAAGTTTTGGAATCTAAATGCATGAAAATAATAGAATATTCCGTAAAAAAAACTGAAGAAAAAAAAAACTAATTGGAACCGAAAAAAATCTAATAAATAAAATAAAATGGATGGGCCATATAACATATTTGAGTATAGGGTTGGCCTCAATATTGTGTTTGGTTTGGGTATCTAACATATCATAGGCTAGCTAATATATTTGATAATTAAACGGGTTTTTTTATTATAGCACTTTACGATTCTCAAATTTGAAACCGATCTAAAACTAAATTATGAATATACACAAAAATTATAAAGATCCAAAATCGAACTGCTCCGATCCAGCTCCTTTGGATCCCATGGCGAGGCATGCATAGTAACAAAATATTATGTCTTTAGAAAGAAAACAGCAAGAGGAGAACTAAAACATGTTACAACTCATTTCAGAAAGAAAAGAAAAAAAAGTGAAAAATGTTACATAAGCATCCCTGAAAGTTTTGAATAGTTAAATATAATTATAACTAGTTTTTGAGCAAGGCGGGTGTTTGGTCTAGTGGTATGATTCTCGCTTCGGGTGCGAGAGGTCGTGAGTTCGATTCTCACAACACCCCTTGTTTTTTTAGTTATTTTAGCCAGTCACTTTTCTTTGGACCATTAGGCCATTTGAGCAACATGAACTTCTGTAGTGACAAAAGATTCATGCTTCCATTTTTGCATAGAACTCGACGACGAGGGTTTTCCCTTGTATAGAACAACAAAGAACTAACGGAACACAAATTTCATAAATTACTACACCAATGAATTCACTGAATACGTTTCGCAACATAAGCACTACAAGCAATGAACAAAACTATGAAACTCACAAATCCCTAATCTAACAAGGAATCTTGGATGTGAACCACTTCATGATCGAAAATGGAGCCTTCACCAACGACAGAGCAAGCTCGACTATGATAGTTGCACACAAACAGCATGGACATATGCACGTCAACGCTAACCTGCATCACACACAAAAATTTGCTTAGCATTGTATAACCACAAAAAGTTGAAATTCTTGTAGTAAAGCTCTTCTTGACACAAGAAACTAAGGAACACAGGAAGTGAAACTAACCCAACAATCCAGATGAACACGCCGATAACGGAGAGGAGGAGAGCCACAAAGGCAAAGGGAAGCCCAAGTAGAAATCCTATAGGCCTGCAATCCTCACCGCAACAGCAGGCCATAGCTTCTTGTTGTGGACTTCGTTTTTGCCCTGGTTTCTGCCTTTCTGGTTCTGTATAACTGTGGATGGAACAAATTGGTGCTTCTTTGACCAATGTTGGAGATAATAACTACGGAAGAAGTATATATATAATGCAGTTGACGGAGGATACAAAAGATTAGTTGGCTTCAGAAGGACGTATACTCTGGCTGCTGCCTTCACTTCACAACCAAATGAAAACAACCTTTGAAAAGTACGTATGAACAACCAACAAAAATATCCAAATTAGTCTTCTCTTTCAGTGTTTTCTAAAGGATAAAGCCTTGATTTTTGTGAAATATGAATATTCAATGAAGCATGTACAATATTAAATCAGTGTAGGAAATAATGATTGAGGCAATAATGATGCCAAATTGAGCTAATGAAGATACTATATACTGTCAATCTCAATTATGCTCCAGCTTGGAGAGTGCAAATTTTGAACTACAACTGGGATAGTCCTGAGTAAGAGTCAAAAGAATAGGTTAACCTCTTCCACTTAGTTACGTTTCTCAAACTAAGTGATCTCCATTTCTTCTTCTAAAATTGAGTCAGTCCAACTACCTTGATGTGTTCGATACTCAATGAACCACTACTGGTTGAGTTTGCAGTAATCTCTGGATAACATATGTTAGTTTCACTACCTGTCGATTCAATATCTTGTGCTTGAGCAGCAAGCATATATTGGCTTTCAAGTCCAACCATCTTTTCTCTTGCTGTGAGCCTAATCGCTTTCAAGAATTTCATCAATTGCTATCTGTTGATTCTGTTCCAACCCAACTCCAACCAACCTCTTTAGATATACCTTGCGCCTTCATTTTTTCTCTAAGTTCACTGACACTGTCCCATTTCCCTGTAGCTGCCAAAGTATTGGAGAATGAAACATATGCCCCTGTCCGACCTTCAGGATTCAACTTGAAAAGTTCATCGGAAGCTAGTCGTGCCATCTCAACATCTCCATGTACTGTACTCGAACTCAGTAGAGCAGCCCAGACGTCGGAACTGGGCTTCTCAGGCATCTCCATTGCAAACTCCCACGCTTGATGCAATCTTCCTGCACGTCCCAAGATATCAACCATGCAAGCATAATGCTCCATTGTTGGTTTTATTGAGTAGTCCCTAGTCATAGTTTTGAAGATCTCAAGGCCCTTCTCAACCAGCCCAGCGTGCCCACAAGCTGAGAGAGCACCAAGGAATGTGACAAAATTTGGTTTGATTTGGTGTTCTTGCTGCATCACATTAAAGAGCTCAAGTGCTTCGTTAGGATACCCATTCTTCCCATAACCATCGATCATTGAAGTCCACGAAAACACATTTCTTTCAGGCATGTGGTCAAAAATTCTCCGTGCATCCTCAACTCTTCCACATTTCGAATACATGTCCAGTAGAGCACTGCCCATCTTTATGTCCCCAAACAAGTTGGTTTTCATAAGCTGACATTGTACTTGTTGTCCAATTTCATACGCTGCCAACACCGAGCAAGCTCCAATAAGACTAGCAAACGTAGACAGATTAGGCTGGAAATTCAACAGTTGCATGTCAATGTAAACTTCAACCGATTTCTTAGCAGACTCAACCGACTTGCTGTAACCTTCTATCATTGCATTAAACACAACCACATCTTTTCTCACCGTTCTCTGAAATATACTTTCGGCATCTTCCACATATCCTTGACTCATGTACCCTGAAATCATCGACGTCGAACACACAACATTATCCTCCAACATCATATCAAACACACTCCTTGCATAGCCGACTCGCCCATTCTTAACATACGACGCCACCAGCGCAGTATAAAGAACATCATCAGGCTCAACATCCGACTTCACTATCTGGGCATGCACCATTCTTCCCAAACTACTCGGCAACCACACATTCCCAGCGCAGGTCGACGCCTTCAGAATCATCGAAAACGTGTACCCATCAGGCTTTTCTCCGGCCAAAACCAGCCTCCTAACCAAATTAAGCGACTCCTCTACTTCTCCATGCTTCAAGTTTCCACTGATCAAGTAGTTATACGACGAAAGAGTTGTTATCGGCAATTCGTCGAACATGTGGCGTGCATATTTGAGCGATCCGCATTTGAGGTGTAGTATGAGGAGCTTGATGGAAACGTTGTTGTTGGGCCTGAACCCGGATTTGAGAATATGGGCATGGATCTTTTGCCCCGGGGAAGGGTTGTCGGAGTTGATGTAACTCTGGAGAGCAGAGGAGAGAGTGGTGTTTGGATTAGCTGCATAGGAGGCTTGTGTTGGCGGGACAGGGTTTTGTTGGGTCGACAGCAACCTTGTCACTAGTCTTGCGTTCTTCATTAGGCTTGAATACATAGATGTTCTTGAGCTCTACATCACTTCTATCAAATAAAACTGCATGACAATCTAATATCAACATTACATTATTGATAAGAAGAGAGAAAATACACGTGAAAGATTATGATGTGTGAAATCGCTAACTTTGTTGCTCGATAAAACTAATATACTAATCGCGGAGAAAAGTGACTACGCATGACTGCATATGAGGGGCACTTTTCTTTTTTGATTGGGTGGGGATGTGAAATCAACTTCCATTATGTGCTTGTACATGCTTCAATAACCTCTCACTGAGTGGATTATGGGTCATTCAGGTAGCTAGTGCCTTTTACTTTCTTCTTCCTCAAGGGATCCCCGCGGTTGTATATTCTAGATAGATAATCCAACCAAAAGCACAACACGAAAGCTGCGTAAATTGCAATTCAATTGGTGGCATTCCAACTTTTTGCCCCCTGAATATTATTGACAAACCAAGTGGGACGGATGGACTTTTCACAAATCGAATTTTGAAGCGATTTAAATAATTATTTTTTATTCATGTTTCGTGTGTTCATAATAAATTTATAATCAATACGCATATATCACCGAGGTGCAAGACTAAGAATATTATGTATGAATCGAAACTTCGATAGAAGACATTATCCTTATGCAATATATGATATGTAATACAAAAGTGGCTTTGTGGGCGTGCAAATAGTAATCCTAGAACTTCGACAGAAAGGTCATCCGATCCTTAATAATGTCGTTGATCCCTCTAAATGGCAAGGAAAGTTATGAAAGCAGCAGATCTTATAATTTTCACAAAACACGGTTTGATCTCTACTATTTTAACAGATGAACCCTTAATTTGGTATCCAAAAAACTTGTACATATCTTTCTTCAAATTAATCATCCTACAAAGGTGCACACGCAGATTCTAAATCCGCATTACTTAGTTAAATATTAACTCCATTTTATTGTATTAGGTCCATTTGGATCTGCAAGGATTACAGGGGACAAGTTGGAGCTATATATGTAATTGATTCAGTCAAAAGAAGCTAGGGACTGGAAAAGGCAGGATCAGTGATTTTCTTCTCAAAATCATAATTATATTTGAGTGCTCCTATAGGCCCCCACCCCCCAGCTTCATACATACATACCCAGAAAATTGATTGCATGGGAAGCATTATTAGGATCCTACTGTTAGATCCTGATAAATCAGTACACTTAATTTGCTCCTGTCAGTAAAAATTCAAATTCTTCACATGGGTCTACTTTTTTACCCAAGTAAAAGTGAGGAGTGAATTGAAGTTTGGTGCTTCACCAAGCCATGAAGTTCCAACTAGGCTTGAGTATTTGAATCCGGAACCGATAGATTAGATTCGGGCCGAATCTAATCTATCGGATTGGTCTAGTTTTCCGAGAGGAAAATGACTTGGTAGAAAAATCCGAATTGTTTTGAAATAAAAACGATCTATAATGTTCTCTTTGAGGATTTAAATTTTGTTGACGGAAGTAAAGATATTATGTCCTCCTCGAGTTCATATAATTTTTCTTTATCAATTTAATCAGACACTTGGACGAGTGTCCAAACATAACAGATGGCTAGGTCTCGGATCTAGTTCTCTGGGGAGAGAAAACCCGATAGTAACCGGTCATCCAATTAAATTGCCACTGGTCTCGGTATTATTGGATGTCATGATAGAGTTCATGGCCCATTTGGTCTCAAACACATGCATATAAAACTAAACTCAAAAACCCTACCTCAGTTTCACTCTCTTGCGCAGCCCGTCTCCCTTTGTCTCAGAGACAGTGGCACAACAATGTAGATGAGTAGGCGATCTGGAATTTGATTTGTATCTCTTGGAACTTTGTTTCGCCCCATTCCACAGGAACCGAACTACATGTAGTTTTTGGGTTTGCCATTTTGAGCTCTTTTAATCGGGATGTCTGGGTTTTGAAGATGAGAATGTCAAATCCTTTTCTGAAGAAGCAAGAGAACATAGAGTGGCAGTCTGGAAACTATGAATTTTGGCCTATGTGATGCTTTAATTTTAGACAGAAAATGGGGGGTATAGATGAGACAGAGTACTATTCTTATATCTGATCTAAAGAAGGACGACATACATTAGAAACGAGAAAGAAATCAAAGAGAGGGATCGAGATGTTGTGAGAGAAAAAGAAAAAAAAAACAAGTTTCTGTGATGGAAACTCACCAGAACAAAAAAATGTCAAAACATTCAAACCCGTGGATCCGAACTGGAACCAATCAGGTTGATTGTTAAACGGGTTGAATGCATGAACAACACAAATCGATCCGTTTCATTATGATCTATTTCTGCTCCGGATTCATGTGATCAAGTTTGGGACAACCTAATCCGGACCAGGCCTAGTTCTAACGAACTAAGGATTTTTATTTTTTTTGAAAGAGCGCAAATTTTATATGCACTCGGAAACTTGTAATAGAAATATAATACATAACTCTGGCCACCGGATTACCCGACACTCTAAAGAAGAAATCATAAAGTACGCATATACTAAATAACAACATGACGCATAACAAACCTAGACTAACAAACCAGAGTAGCACGAGAGGATTGTCAAACTTAGGTTTCACCACTCCTTAGTTAGCTAAGGGTCATTTCTACATAGTTGCTACAGCCCCCGGGTCGTCCGTTTGCACAATCTATGTCATGGAAAACGGCTCATCCTCGAACAATATTCCTGGTGTATCCCAGTTGATAAATACCAATTGCTGCTTAGAAAGAATCTTCATTCTGGCCCTTGGTCATTTGGCGTGCATTTCCTTCTCTTACAAGCTCCCTCATGATGCTACATCCTAGTGTCGCTACTCTAGTTATCCGCAACCTCCTCATATTGGTTGCCTTCACCTTCCCTCGGTACAGCCTTCACCGAAATTTCATCCTCCGGTTTCCACAACCTCTCAGTTGCCTACTTTTGACATTCTGCTTCAATCTCGGCGTCCAACCTGACACAAAAATTGGGGCAACATTGCTGCAAAGTGGTCATAAGTTCCACAACCCCTGCAGTAGCCTTTCAGCGTCAGATACTCGACTTTGCATTCCAGCCAGACTTTTTCACCCAGAGGAACTCTTAGATGAGTAATCAGATGGTTCCTCAAATCCACATCCACAAAGAGCCGGATTTCATCCCCCTCTACCAAGCGTAATTAACCTGTCATAATCTACATATTTACCTAGGTGATTACCTAGGATTTTTCACCAACCTGTTGCTTTTTTCTCATCATACAAATCACCCATGGTGATCTCAAACTTCGCCCAAACCCTAGCTTTGGTTGCGAGGACCGACTCAACAGGTGCAAATCCATCGAATTCCTCGACGACAATCGTGGTATCTTTAAAGGACCGAAGGCCTCGATCTATAGCTCTCCGAAAGGCGCTTCGATCCCTGAAAGTAACCTCAAATCGGTCAAGAGTCTCTTGCCGAATGGTAATTGCACTCGTGCCTTTGAAGCCACTCCATAGCCAAAGCATCCAGAACTCGAGAGATTTTTCCTCCTCTATTGATAAAGGTACGTGTCGGAGAAAAAATTCTTATTACAGCAAAATCAAATTCATTGGCCTCCACTTCCTCTCACATCGAGAGATCGAAAGCCAGAGGTGGATAGTGTTTAGGATGTGGTATCATGTTGAAAATAAAAGGAAAACCAAGAAAAGAAGAGAAGAAAACGCAATCGGGAAGAAGAGAGAAGAAATCCTTGATGATCTAAGAAATTGGGGAAGAAAAACCTAACGAGGAGAACAAAGAGAGTGGCGCTCTCAAACTTTCAAAAACCACGTTATCTAATGTGTATACTTCAACGAACTAAGGATCTTATATGACTTCATCTTGCCTTCCAAGCCAAAAGTAATGATCTCATAAAATTTAAATATTGTCATCGTAATTGAAAATCAGTTAAGATGGATAGAATCGAATCAAATTTCCTTTATTGAGGCCAAAGAAAGTGGTGATCTTGATAATCAATTTCTCGAGCCTCGATTGTTGTTTCATTTACTGATTAGAAAAGCAAGTGAAATCAAAGCATCTCTCTTTTTCTTCAATCACTTAACCTAATTAACTAGAACAAATTAGTAGATGTAATAGAACTCTGGCTTCATTGATTTTTTTTTAGGTGTTAAGGGTAATTTAAATATTTTTTAAGCTTAAGATAAATATTTTAGCTCATGTAAAATAGTCAAACTTAGTCAACGTTCGAACACATGACATGAGAGTTTCGTATCGAACATTTCGGTAATGAAATTCAATGTCGAATCACTTGACCGTGACTTCATCGACTTAAATGAAGCGATATGATTCGTGATTAATTTGATAGTTGCATTATTATTATTTTCTGCGGCTGAGACCGAGAGACCGATGAGGATGAGATCAGGACAATAGCCACTTATTAGTAGTCTGGCCAAGAGAGTAGTAGTTTAGAGGGCTGTAGAGCCCACGAACGAAAGAGACTTGTCATCATCCCATCTTACGCATCAGTAGTCTCTCAAATCTATTTAATGTTCAGTCCAGCCGGTCATGTCAAGCAAACCAATTGCCGCAACTAGCCACTGGCACTTCCCCAAGTAGTTTTACCAATCCCTCTCTACTTTTACCAGAAACCAGAAACCAGAACCAGAACCAGAAGTAGTTCAGAACCAGAAACAGAAACAGAAACAGAAACAGAACCAGATTAATCTATTGGCTCAAAACGCAGCCAGATAATCGTTTCTATTATAAATAAGGGACACACCCCCTCGTCTCCTTCAAACCCTCTGTGCTTTGCAATTTGCATGCCACGTGAAACTCGACAGGTGAGACAGAAAGAGAGAGAGAGAAGCAAACAAACCATATAAGTAACAGAGCTTAATTTGCCTTTAGGGTCTAGTTGGAGTAAGAAGCAAACAAATAATGAGGCCGAAGATTTACCTTTTCGGTGATTCGATCACGGAGGAGTCGTTCGGCGACGGCGGTTGGGGTGCTTCTCTCGCCCACCATTTCTCTCGTTCTGTAAAACTCACAACTACTCAATCTCTGTTTTCGTTTAAGAACTTCAAAGTTTGAGTCTTTAACTTCGAAGTTTGAGTCTTTGCTCGTTTGTGTGTAATTTTGATCAGGTTGATGTGGTTTTGAGAGGGTACAGCGGGTACAATACTCGGTGGGCTATGAAGGTTATGGAGAGGGTTTTTCCGGGAGCGGTGGACAACGGCGGTGAGGCGGCGCCGTTGGCTGTCACCGTGTTCTTTGGCGCGAATGACGCTTGTCTTCCAGATAGATGCTCTGGTTTTCAGCACGTGCCGCTTGATGAGTACAAGCACAACCTCCGATCCATTGTCTCCTTCCTCAAGGTACCTTATACTCTTCAACCTTCAAAAAACTAAGCATAGAATGAGTTATTGATCGGTTTGGTTACAGCTGGTTATCATGTTGTATAAAATTAAGGGCATATTTGAAAAAGGTTTAATCTTTCACAATGTTAATGGAAGTATGAGGCCGTGGCACTAGGTTCTTGCATTAGTGTAGATGCACAGTGTGGTTGACCTTTCATGAATCTGAAGCTGGGGCCTGAAAGTTTGGTTACATAATAAAAAATTGGGGCGTACTGTTCATTCGGCTAAAGGCCTAAAGTCAAGTATTTGAATAGTTGGTGGGTTTAATTTGTTTGCCTTGAGGTTCTGTTTGTTGTGTGTTTCTCAAATCATTTGTTGGTTTCTTATGAAATATTGTGGTTCGATTATCCGTATGGCATAGTGTTTGATTTACTGTTTTGGGTTGGTTCAGATTCCTTGGTAGATTTTGGTCGTACTTCTGTTTGATTTTCTGTCATGAAAATTGAGTCATGGGCTGTTTCAGCATTCCGTTGGATAATGTTTGGATAAAGAGATGTGACTGTGAACAGATTAAGACGCTTCAAAAAATCTTCTAGCAAAATGGTGCTGGGATTTTTGATCTTCTAAAGGGAATTTGATGCCTAGCTAGGTGTTACTTTTGCAGAAATACCTCTGTTCTGAAGAAGACTTGGTTGATTTTGCTTTTGCATTAGAGTTTTATCATCTGAATTTCAGGGTATAAAGAAAAGATTAGGAAAAAAGGGGTGTTAGTTGCAAATTTGCAATCAAGTTTAAAGCATTCTACTTTGATGTTCTTCTCTAGGAATGATGTATTCCTTTTAGTCTTAGGTTAAGTACTTTATTAAAGTGACTAGTCTTAGGTATAGAACACTCTGGGTTCAATATCTGTGGTCAGCATTAGAATTGGCCTCTGTCATAACCTTGTTGATCTTTAAACGTTGTTGGGGTGTTCATGAAGTACTTTTGTCTGTTTGTACATATGTAATGAGACAGACATAGTTGTTTGCTGTAGACCTGTGATTGTCAGCACGTTAATTATAATATTTTCTCTCGTCTTTCAGAAGCAGTGGCCTACTACTCACATTATTCTCATTACACCTCCTCCAATTGATGAAGATGGGCGCCTTCAGTATGGATCTACTGCTTAATTATGTTTCCCATTGTCATATAAGTTCACCTGATGTTGTTCATCATTCTTCAGCTCTTAAGTTGTTAATGTATAAGATAGTAAATTGAACCAGAATGCTTTTGTATTCAGATTTCCCTACATTGAGAATCCATCAAATCTGCCCGAGAGGACAAACGCAGCTGCTGGTGCTTTTGCACAGGGTTGTGTTGCTGTAGCTCGAGAATGCAGTCTGCCAGTAATAGATCTTTGGACCAAAATGCAGCAGTTTCCTGACTGGCATAAAGCTCATCTAAGGTTCTATCTCTCTCTGAATGTTCGTGTGATAAATCCATTGTTGTTTGAAATGCTACCGATATACAATATGCAACCCCTAGTCATTTGTTAAGGAAACATTATGAACATACAATAAATCATTTTGTTGCATGAAATGCAGAGATGGTTTGCATCTTACGCCACATGGGAACAGGCTCGTGTTCGAAGAAGTGGTTGCGAAGCTGAGGGACGTAGGCTCGAGCGTAGAGAGACTGCCGGTTGATTTTCCACTTATAGCTGATATTGACCCCAAGCACCCACTTAAAGCTTTCCAGAATTGACGAAACTTAAGAGCTTATGCATCACGGATGGGAGCTTTGGACACTAGAGGGTTATTTTGCTACTATACTACTAGCTGTGAGAAAATTGTGAAAAACCAAACTGATTAGATGTTGATTAGTTGTCATATTTTGGCCCGGGCTCTTTTGGTGTAAGACACTCGTTTGTTTCGCTAACCTACATAATTTTCTTTTTCTCACTTTGTGTTCAAGCTTCTCAAAATCTTTTAAACATTCTTATAATCAATGTCAACCTACATAAATACTCAGTATTCAAAATTTGAGCATTCAGGACGAAGGGTGAACAAAATCGAGTCGTCAATGTAGACACATTGATTGACTCACATATCCATAGACTGGTGTCCAGGTGAATCTTGAGATGTCATATATCCTCCTTCTTGCTTCCACCTTTCCTTTTCTTGCTTCCACATCTGTTCTTCCTTTTCTCTGGTTTTTTCTCTTCCGTAACCGGCTGTGTCCTCTCTAAGTGTTGATGAATAGCAGCTATGGGATCTGCCCGGAAGACGGGGTGATTAAGAACTGTATTCAACTGCTTCCCTTCCTTCAATCTGATGAAATGGAACTCATAATTATTTCATATGATTTCTACAACTTGGTCAAAAGGATAGTTAAAGTCTGCAAATGGATTTAGATCCAAAGATGTTCGTCTCTTACATTAGCTTTTGCATAGATTTACAATTTAGCTTGGCATCTGGTCCAGGCGTCGGTTTCTGTTCACTCTTCAACTCTGGCAGGAAGTCTGTGAGGGCAGAAAGATCATATGCTTTCAATTTCTTCTGTCGGCTGCGAAGTTTCTTCTTCTGGTGGAAATACGTACCCACATACACTCATTAGCATATGTACTTTCAATATTATCAAACATTGATGACTTTTCTAACCATAAAGTCTCAAGAATACAAAAGGCCTGACAATACTATTGAACCGAACAAAAGCCAGCATTCTGAAATCATTAGTAAACAAAATGAAACATAATTTGGACCAAGAAGATCCAGCTATTTTTAAAGAGCAGTGACTTCTGAAAGTAATCTCATAAGAAATAAAATAGAACACCACAAGTCCACAAGTAAAAAGTACCTCTAAATCTAGATTAAATATTGATTTGTCTATTTCTGAGGTCAAGAAAAGAAGTAAAATTCATGCAATAAGGCAGGTTTTTGTTGATGCGAAAACAGCAAAACAGAGACTACAAAAGGTACAGCCAGGAGATGACAGGTAATGAAAACATCAGTTGTTGATCTAAGTTCATAAAATAGAAAATATAACTATACCTAAAATGCAGGATCGTTACAAGTGAGCAGATAATATTGGACCAAACAGCATCACTCATTCACCTCAGCTGACGCAAAAAATAAATCCCTAGGAAGCCAAAATCACTCATTTCATCTGTTACATCACCAAATGGGTCACCATAAAGAGCTCATCTAGACACATGCTCTTTCTCAACTCTTTCTTTCTTACCAAACTATGTAGCACTGCTGTCCTGGGTTTTTCTTCCTCCATGCACATCACCAGCCAACAGCGCTTGCATGCCATTCTATCTCAAAATTGTCCACAAATCTATCATCAACCTTGCACCAAAAATGATACCAATGCTCCTCTTATTTCTTATTTTTTTTCATGTCCACTCCACCAAAACCACCTTGCAGAATATGCTCTATGGTCATTGTACTCCAATTTTCTCTACAAACGAAAGGGCAATTTTCATAATCCAATCCATGCAGTCATGTCCTCTTCTTTTGTGGCCACTCCAACACAACTGAGAAGAACATGCTCAATGATACTTATAGCCTCTGGAAATAAAACGGTTATTCTCCTAGTTCAGTCCATGAAACCTAAATAGCCAAATGATCTCATTTATATCCTAATGATCTTAATAATAGCCAAGCCACTGCATCTCCATGTAAGTATAGCCTTTTATTTCTACTGAAGGTCTTTAGCCTAGTACTCAGTAGGGCATAAGACCCCTTTAAACTTTCCCACACCGTCCTTAATCTTGAAATGGATTTTCCTATTACTTAAAATCTCTCAGCATTGAATTAAATCATCATTCACATGCAATCCTGCATCCTTAGTCCTGACACCAATGTTGAGACTTCGACTAGTTCAAATTAATTGAAACTTGGTGTAAGTAGCAAAGTCACATTTCACATTACTTCTGGATGAACATTTTCTTTCCATATCGCTTTGGCTAGCTCAAACTTGGTCTAGTAGCAAAGTCCTGACAAAACTCAGTTATTGTTACAAAAAGGAATACATGCAGATGTATCTGGAGCCTCCATTTCTAACTCCTGATCAGTGAGGACAACTCAACCTCAGGTTCATTCAGTTTCCTTATACATCTGTCGTCTAATCTTCAACTTCTAACTAATTATTTATATATAAACCAATTCTTCCGTTCTGCCTCCACAGTCTATAAATAATAATCTAAAGGGTCTCACAATAGGCCTGCCTCTCTGAGTCAGATTGAAATTCAAAACACCAACAATTCTACCTACAATCAGGTGAATGGTGTAACCCAACCTCTCTAAGCATTAAATCACATACAGAAAGAACACCGAATTTCTTAACAAATGCCATATTTTATTTACTAAAAGAGACATCTTTTGGGTTCTCAGCTTGGTAAAATGAGCAGCAGGTAACAAAAACAAGCAATAACATTGTTAAAGCAAAAGAAGAAGAAGAAAAATGTAGGATTGATGCTTACCTTCACAATAGTTTTCTGGGTACCCAAAGTAGAAACTCTATCTCTGACCTCTGCATTCATCGTGAAACATAGTTTAGAATTGAAACCCAAATCAATGAAATCATGGGCCCTCATGGGAAAAACTCAATCTTGAAACGACCAGCACAATCACCATGAAAGAAAAAACCAAAAAGGAAAAGTACTCACTGGCATAGAACTCGAGCTTCTTCTCGAACTTCCGATCGGCTTTACTCGACAAATCCGATCCCTTCGTCTTCATCGTAAGTTGAGTTTAGTTGCAGTGTTCTAAAAGTCTTTCAGTCCAGACAGGGTTTTGTGTTGCACTTGAAGAACTGGGCTTCAGTGTAAAACTACTGTTGGGTTTGGAACTGGTCTATGGTCAAAGGCCTCATCTAAGTATACATTTTTTTAAGGGTGTAAGGGTAACCCAAAAGTTTATAGGCTGAAGACAAATTTCTGGACCTATATAACATGGTTCAACTGTATATTGTAGTATAGTGTCAGGTCACGTTTGTAATTCAGCAAACACATTTGACGCCTTCAACGTTCGAACGCATGACGTGAGATTCCATATCAAACGTTCATGTGACCGGACCCAATACTTACACCGAACAATTTGTCTTGGTTTCATCTAAGTCTACATAATCAAAAGGTACTGTACAAAAAAATAAACTTCAAAATGAAAATTGTGGATGTCAAAACCTTATACGAGTTCATCAAATTTATACGTCGACTTAATTTTCAAGTATAATTGTTAAATATCATTCAAATATAAACTAGGTAACAATGTTTTTTCTCTCTAAACCTAATCGACCTACTGTGGCGGCGACCTCTTTTGACTTTGCCGTAAACCTCATACGAAGCTAGGTTCCCTTGACATTGTCTCTAGGACTCCCTTGTTCGACGTTCTCTCCCACCCCTTTTCCCGATGAGGTTTTGATGTCAACTTCAGTTGCTTTCATCTTGTTTCCTCTGCGAGGAGTCGAACCTCCGCCTTGGTCAAACATTGCGCCGCTCGCCTGGAAGCATGCCTTGCTCATGTGCGTTTCAAGCCATCTTTTGATGCGGGAAGTGATGGTGAAGGTACGACATGTCAGCGCCATGATCAGAGTGCGTCAATGGAAACGGGTTAAGTCGGCTGTTGATGACTAGCGGTGGATGATGTGCTTCATTTTGGTGTCGCGTGGCCTCTGCTGTTTTCCACGAGGTGACGGCGAGGACGACGTAGGAGGTGACAGTGGCGTTGCCAACGTCAATCTCGCGGCTATTTCTTATGGGTGGTACGCTCTAGTTGCCAATTGGATTGTTGGGCCTAAGGTTGGGATTGTTGGGCATGGTTGGACTTGGGACCCAAGCGGGCAGTTCTCCGTGCTTTTTACGTATGATATTTTTGTTACATATTTGATTTTACTGCTCACAGTTTATTTGCGTCTCATGTGGATGGTGAGATTCAGTAGGGGTAATGTATCTACCACAATTGAGTGCTCATAGGTATGGATACCTTTAAATAGCTATGTTTCTCATGATCCCGATGTGATGCAGGTAAACTTATATTTGTTGAGATTCATGGATTTCAAGTATAGTGCTAGTAATTGTAATAGTGTAGAGTAGAATTTTATCTATGACCGTGACATTCATTATGAATGTGTCACCTCCGCTCCAAAGTCTGTTATGCCTAACACGACGTCCTTAGTCGTATTATTTAATAAAATTACCTTCCGGCTTCTCCAGAAGGTCGTTTTCATAAAAAAGAAAGTATAATTGTTAAATTATAGTATAAATGTGCTTATTTTTTATGTTCACCACAAAAACCGGGTAAGATAGGATCTCATTAAGACATACATGTCTGAATAGTACAAACAGAATTGGCAAAAACAAGCAACTATCATTATTCTTTAAGTACAGAGTATCTCCGAGATTTGGGGTTATAAGTTATAGCTAAATTGCCTGAAAAGCTAAATTTAACTTGTGTGGTTTAACTTTCTATTTAGCAGTAAATCCAGTAATGGTTATTTTCAAGTCATTTTAAATATTTAACAGTAAATTGAACATTAGGAATTGTTTAACTTGAAACTATATTTTCTCTCACAAATTGTTAAAAATAGCTAGAGATTATTTCGGAAAGCTAAATTTGACTTGACTTTAGGGTAGCCGTTGGAAACTATTTTAACTAATTTTTCAAAAAATTATAACTTTTGGGTATCTGTTGGAGATGCTCTAAGTTCAACAATAGTTAAGATTACTTACATCTTAAGAAGATCATGAGAACAATCATAAATATTCTTTGCGTATCCCTAAGCACTGGATTGTGATAGGTAAGTCAAAATCAATAGATCACGCAGTCTAAACAAGATGTGTTTGACGCTAAAATATCTCTCGCTGAGATATCCTTCCGCAAAGCAGTCTCTTTTATTGACTTCGGATAGTTTGACCGCAGTTGTCGGTTTATCCTGTATGTGCTTCGTATGCTGGCGTGCCACCGTCTCTCAACGGAATATAGAATGTAAAGCTGTCTGACTTCTTGATAAGCGATTAAGACAAGGAGAGTACCAACCTTGCCTGAATGGGTCCTTCTCGCCTAGTAACCTAGGACTTGGGTTTTTGTTTCTCTAGCAGAGCCCCAGAAATCGATACCTCAAACTCCCTTATCAATGCAAAGCAGAGAAATCTCTCTGACAATGTATTGAGAACACTGCTTCATTGGATATCCAAACTCTCACTCGATATGTGACAAGCCCTTCAACCTTCCAGTCACGTTTACTCCTTTTGGATATCCAAACTCTCACTCGATAGGTGACAAGCTCTTCAATCTTTCAGTCGTGATAATTGCTTCCTCTGATCGCAATACTCTCACTCGATAGGTGACAAGCACTCTGATCGACTGGTTGCTAAGATAGAATCTCTTAACGAGATGTCTAGGTGTACTTGCGTATAGCAAATGCTCTTACTCTCTTTATATTATGCTCAGTAGTCATCTTTCAATTCTCTTGAACTTCTTCTGCTATTGCTCTTTGCATCTCAATGTAACTCTAACACCAACCAACACACGGGTCTTATCTTTATATAGTTCTAATGCTATCACAACTCATTTACTAGAAGAAACCTATCTGAAATATAAAAGGTATGATAGACATTGAGCCACATGAATCAGCTATCCGGAATCCACAGTCCTAAGTCGTTCTGGAAACGAACTCTATTTCTCCACTTGACCGCTCGCCATGTTATATCCTTTAACTGGGCCGCTCGCCAAGACTTCAGCTCATCTTGGGCCGCTCGCCAAGACTTCAGCCTTTCAAGCCCAATATGAAATATTTATTTCAGGCCCAAACATTGCCCCACAAGTCTTGAGCTTAAATTACCTATGCAAGCGAAAAGACTTGAATATTACCCGAATGACGCGTCGTTAAACCAAACGGTAACATCACATGCAAGTGCCACGTTACACAACTCCTCTAAAAAGTTGCATCACTTAAATAACATAATATAAAAGCACCAATCTACATCAACAAAATCTCATCTCCCAACGAGACTTTCTCACTTGCCTTGATCCTAAACTTTCAACCTCCTTAGTCAAAAGCTAAGACATTCATTCTCGTCGTTGTTCATCTATTCCGATTAAAACATGCCTCCACGCAAAGACATCTCAATTCCCTACTCAGAACGTAACGTTGAGAAATTCTCTAGACACCTCAAAGCTGTCGCCAAACGACAAAACCCAGAGGCAGTCATCTCCTTAAATGTCGACCCAAACAAAGGCATTGGCCTAGTTGGTCCTTTTTTTGGACACTCCAATCAAACTAATTTTTTTTAATCATCTCCGTCATCCCTTTTGCAACTCAGCCTTGATATTCCAAGAAAATCCCAAAGAATGGACAAACAAAGATACTCTTTGTTTAATTGGGAAATGGCCGCACCCAAACGCAGAGGATCTCGCTTGGTACCGACACAGTCGCGGACAAGATATCGATCCATGGGAAGCGGTCGGCATCACTCCACTCATCGATTTGTGCTTTTCACTCCCAGCTAGTGGCAATAGAGCACCGTTCACTACAGCCATGTGCTTCTGGGATTGCACCGCCAACTGCTTCCGCCTTCCCTGTGGTGATATGAGCATTACTATCCTTGATTTATATACCCTCATTGGAGTTCCAACATTTGAAAACTCCTGGTTACATAATTACCAGACCGGGACACCAGTTCAAGCCTCTCTCAATCGTCCTTCCTGGGTTAAGCATTTTGCACAGGAGGAGAAAGACACATACCAAGGAGGCATAGCCTTTTTGGAATATTGGCTATCAAAGTACATATTCTGTCCCTCTTCTGCAAAGGTCAACAGATGCTGGACCAACCTTGCCGAATGCCTCTTTAATCGTGAACAACTGGGCTTGGTTGAATCCGTTCTCGCCTACATCTACTATGGTCTGAGGCGAGTCGTCTTTTCAAAGCACGACCTAAATCAACCAGGGCCACTCTGGATGGTTGAGTTCTGGTTGCTGATGTACTTTCCTTTCTTTCGCCCTGCAACAATTCCTCTTTTTGAAGAACACAAGCTTCTGGGACAAACCTTGGTATCTGCACCAACTAGGACTAGAGCGTGGTCATATCTACTCTGCTTCAACCACCTCTGCTCGCATAAAGATTTTCCAACCACAGCAGTTGAAATGATTCTGAATCATCGTTACCCTGGCAGTCTTGCGAGTGGGTTTACGCCCTCGCCAGAGCAAGATGACCTTGCGAGGAACTTTTTCCTTCAATGTCACACGTGCAAGGACCTGCCAGTCCCTGATTCTTCGAACCCCGGGTATGAGCTCTATGCTCTAAACCATTTCTCAAGATAACTCGAGCTTACCTAAGATGTCCCCATGCCCCTTGCTTGTTCTGTGAACAAATATACCCTTTGGTGAAGGACAAGTCATCCTACAACATTGGATATGCAAAATGAACATTTTGGCTTTCCAACGGTGGTTATTCCTGAATTGACAAAGCCACTTATGATTTCTCAATCAGTCACCCAGTCATACCGAGTATGGCGTTCCCAACTTTGGGAAGATATACGACACATAAGACCGCTTCCTCATTTTGCCACCATATTTTGCAATTTTGGCAAAAGGTTCTCGAATGAAGAAGATTTGGTGGTTATTGGGAAACTGTATAAGAATACGAGTAGAACTCCCTGGCCACAGGTATACCTTTTACATTCAAATGTGCCACATGTTTTAGTAATTCCTTATATCGTGTCTGACCAATCCTTCCTTCTTATGATCAATAGCACGCCCGAGAACCAAACGTGACTATTGCCGTGCAAGCTTTTAAGAAGAAGAGGTCCAACCCTTCTGGGCAATCAGTAAGTATTGCAAATCCTTTACCCAGAACAATTATTTTTTCAACTTCGTCACTGAACCATAGCTGACCCAATCTTTTGATAGTCTCATAAGCGCAAAAAGACCCACTCCAAGCCTGACAGGGCCCCAAGTGGTATCTGGACAGCTACGGAGATCAGAAGAAGAGATGGATAGGCCAAGCTTTAAGCTCACGTCTTCCACGCCTCCTTCGATCAACGGAGTGACAAAGCCTCCGGGGCAAGCGCCTGCTCGGCACTGGTTTTCACCCTTGCACACTGGCTATGTGCAAATCCAAACAGCATGCCCACGGTCTCCGAATTTGATGACCTCATAATCCAAGGTTCTTTGGAGTGGCAGAAACTATGCAAGGATGAAGCCCTCGCCAACTCCTACCCGGATCAACATTATGATCTCGAGGTTATTTGGAAGGCCAACATCAGACCCTTGAAGATTTCGTCTGATGACTCCTTGAGTATTTTCACTCAGAGAGGTTTGCAGCCCTAGATAATCTTTCATCGTTTGATATGATATGGGAGCACATCAGCAAGAGCACCAAGCCTCAGATATACCTAGTGAGTTGGAACGATTATTTCTTCATCCTCAAAGCTGAAGATGGAGCCTGTTATATTATTGAATCACTCGGGGAAAGGCTTTTTGAAGGGTGTGGCAAAGCCTACATTCTAAAGTTTGATGTTTCCAGCATCATGTTTGGAACTAAAGATCATGAAACAGAGTTCGAAGTCATAAACAGCGACAAAAAGTGCTGCAAAGACTTCATAGCCAGGTTTCTGGCTGGAATCATGCTAAAGGAACTCGAGGAAGAAGAGAAGAATAAGCCAGTTGATATTGCTATTCTGTTTCGGCGCCTTCAAATTGAGTTCCAATCTTGCTTCATTTCTTCCTCTCCTGGCAAGGGCACGAGTTCTTAGAATGACCAAGTCATTCTAGAGCAAGAAATCCAAGTTCTTTCCTCGCCAAAACTCCAAGTCGTAGCTGAAGAACCACAACTGTTGGTTGAAGCTATTCCAGAACCTAGGGACCAAACTCCCCTCTC
The DNA here is from genome assembly GCA_946800695.1 of Geum urbanum. NCBI lineage: Eukaryota > Viridiplantae > Streptophyta > Magnoliopsida > Rosales > Rosaceae > Geum > Geum urbanum. The sequence continues at coordinate 70,804,248 of OX327001.1, forward strand.
GCCAAAGCATGCGCTTCAAGCGACTGAAGAAACACAACAATAGTTCCCTGTCCAAGTAAGAATTTCATTCGCTTACTTCGTTATGTATATTAATTTCTTTTGTTTTGGTTGGGCCCTTTGACTTTTTGTATTTCTTTTTAGTCCAAACCCAATCCTCTGGCAAGCAACCAAATGGTGCTTGACTCACAAACAAATTTAGAGGATCCCTGCCAACTCGCAATGCCAACCTCACTCGCCTGAACCTTCCACAATGGCTGCCATGGACCAGCCTTCCAGCTCACTGCATGTTATTGATGAAGAACCTCAAACTCTTCTTGAGAAAAATAAAGCTTCGTCTTTATCAGAGGGACTTCTCTCTCACGCACCCAACCCGTAAGAAACAATGACAATCTTGCGAGAGATTTCCATCAAACTGAGTGCAAAGAGCCTCCCTACTGCCATTGATATTGCTCTCCAGAAAGTCTTTTCTGGTAGTCTGGATTCTCTTCAAGACTTCAAACACGTCCAAGAACAAGTTAGGAATTTAAAGGCCACTGCTCCTGCTGAATTCCTCTATAATATACTTGATCTTGAGGAAGAACTTCATGAATTTTTTGGCCGAAGCGAAACCCACCATCGTCTGAAACTTGAAGTTGAACATAAGAAATAGGCGGTGGAGACACTGGCTCGCCAGGCACAAGAAGAAAACCATCGAATCCAGACCCTTCTGAAAGACACAACAACTCAGCAAGAGGCTTTGGCAATCAAAGAAGCTGAATTAGTTGTGCTCCAGGCTGAAGTGGACCGCTAAGGTCCAACGTTAACTCAAATTGAGCATCTGCTTGCCAACTTACAATTGAAGGAGAGAGCCAAGCTTAACTACTGCAGGATGCAGAAGAAGAAGCCAGCAACGCTGTACACATGTACAAACAATCCTGGGAAGACCTCGAGTTGGCAAAATATCGTTAAATAGAAAAACTCTCATTTTGTAACTATTGGGCCACAGATCTTAAGCCCTTTTTTTATGGTATTCCAAAACTCTTGAGTATTTGTCTGTCTAGTCTAAATTTTGGAATCAATGTGTCAATTGGGCCTTGGACACCAAGTTGGGCCTCAGAATCAAGCCTTTCAAGAACTTATTCGAACAGAACTAGTCTCATTTATAGACTCTAACTGCTCGCCTGCCCTGATAATCTGGATTAAATGGACTTTAATTCCAAACTTGGAATCTGTATCACGTTAACCATCAAATCTTCAAAATACGCTTTACCTGCCCCAAAAATATTTCATTCATCACGCTTTCCTCTGGGGGTAGATAAACCATAACATGACCCAATTTCCATTAGACGCGGCCCTCTATTAGCAGGTGCATTTACTCTCGCAAAGCCTTACCGCTATGACTCATTTCTATAAAAGGTTTCCTCTTTACTGTTTTGTGATCAAACCTTCCAAACTTCTTTGCGAGAATGAACTCCCCTTTTGTGTGTTTTCTCTGGTTCTTCTATCTGAAAGAACCTCTAGATAAAACCGTCTATATTGTAGACTCTAGATAATAATATCCATGTCCATACCTAGACTGGATAGCAATATCTATGTCCAGGTGTTGCCTTGGCTGACTCACCTTGTGTTTCTACAGGGTGACGAAGCCACAATCCCGAGGGAAAACTCACCTTATCTTCCTCACAGGCACCCGCTCCGTTTCCATATGTATTGAGGCTGCAAGTCCTATGGACATGGCTGCACTGAAGAGGAAGAACAAGGAGTTCAACTGGGGAAAGGCAATAAGCGCCAAGCCTAGTTTAAATGGTCTTCTGATCTGCCGAACTAGCTTCCTTGGCGTTTCAAATCCTATCTTTTTTGTCTCTTGAGGTCGCACTCTCTTTTCAATGTATGCATATTTGATATGTGGACCCAAGGACCGGTTTTCAATTGTTTGAGGATTTGGAAAAATAAACTGTATTTATCTTTCTATTCTGTTGCTGATTGTAGTTTGTTTCTCATATGGTATTAGAGTTTAAGGCCGTAAAGCCCTTGTATTCTTCTGAATAATGTAATATTTTCATTTACAGCACAGAGTTCCTTATGCAAATAATAAATTTATATCGATAAACTCAGATGTAGTTTGTACATAATGTTGGCCATGGTAATTAGCTGACATGAACTCTCTTAATCCAGAAGAAAAACAAAATAAAATCTTGGCGCCAAGTATAGGCTATTCTGATGCGAATAATCCCTGTGTGTTGCCCCTGCAGTTTAATCATGCGAGTGAGTTGGGATAAACATGAATAAACTAGATTAAGCCGTTATTGGAGGGTCTTCATACTCCCAGACTGGTTGTATGAACTTCTTAAGGAAACGACCATTAATAGGATTAGCATGAATGGTGCCATCTCAATCTCGTAAACGAACTGCTTCTTTACCTAAAAGTCGATCGACGATATATGATCCTTCCTACTTTTCTGACCATTTTCCTCGGCCATCAGTCTTCTCGCCAACAGGCAGAATGACTCGCCAAATCAATTCTCCTTCTGCAAAACTCATGCCCCGAGTGCATCGGTCATAGGCACGAGCCACCTTTCGTTTCTCAGCACACAGACTGTCGTAGGCTTGTATTCTCTTTTCATCCAAGTCTCCATGCTCCTGCCACATTGCTTGCACATAATCTTCATTGATCAGGCTATGTTGTTCCATCACCCATAAAGATTGGACGTTGATTTCTAAAGGCAGGACCGCATCATGGCTGAACATCAATGCATAAGAAGTGGTACCTGTGAGTGTTCTTTTACTTGTTCTTTAAGCCCACAGGGTGTTAAATAATTCTTCATGCCACAGTTTGACATTGCTCGCAAGCCTCCGTTTAAGGATATGTATGATGATCTTGTTGCTTGCTTCAGCCTGACCATTAGATTAGGCATAGTATGCAGAAGAGTGTAGAAAATGTATTCCAAAATTCTTCATAAGCTCGTCTACATCTCCAGACATGAATGCTACCCTATGGTCAGAGACAAAACTCTCAGGAATGCCAAACCTACAAATAATATCTTTGAATAAAAACAGGCGGATGGTCTTTGCTGATGATACCCTGAGAGGTCGCGTTTTAACCCATTTTGTTAAGAAATCGGTAGTCACGATGATGAATTTGTGCCCATTCGATGAATCATTCCAATTAAGTCCAAAACCCATCCTCGAGCTGGCCAATGCTTGATTATAGGGTGTAACGGTATTCTGGGTATATGGCTGATTGGACCATGTCTTTGGCATTCTTCACAACCTTTAGCGAACGTGATGCAGTCTCTGAGCATTCCTGGCCAATAAAAGCCATGTCGTCATATTAACCATCTCATTTTTGGACCGGCCTGATGTGCCCCTACTATCCCAAGTTGAACTTCTCTCATTAATCGCTTAGCTTCACATCCAAAGACACATCGCAAGAATATGCCTTCTTCTCCTCTTCTATACAACTCATCATCCTTGAGTATATAATTAGGAGCTAAAAAATGAATCCGCTTATCGACCAGATTATTAGGTTTTTGGAGATAAGAAATAATATCCTGTCTCCAATCCACATCAATGTGATCGATGGTAGCAATGTACCACTCATTTTTATCTTCTTGGCGAGCAAGAAAGACGGCAGGGTCCTTCGTTCAACCTTTAATATACGTTCCCGTACTCCATCTTGCAAGCTCACCCCATTGCTAGTTGGGCCAACTCATTTGCTGCATAATTTCTCTCACGAGGAACATGGCTCAACTCCACCTCGGTAAACAACTTGAGTAAATCACAGGCTCGGTTAGTATATGGTTCTAACACTGGTCCAGCCTTAAACTTGGTTTCAAGTTGTCGGATCACTAGCTGGGAATCTCCAAATATATGCACATCTGTAATCTCCATATCTAATAAAAGTTCCAAGTCAATGATAAGAGCTTCATATTCTGCTTGGTTATTTGTGCACCTGAAGTCCAACCTGAAAGAATAAGAAAAAGTTTGGCCGCGCGGAGAAACCAATGCTACTGCTGCCCCAGCCATAGTACTTGTACTAGACCCGTCAAAGTATAAACACCAAGGTGCCAGATCAATCCGAGTGAGTTCTAGTTCTGGCCCCCCACGAACATCCTTCATTAGATGATGGGCCAAAAAATCGGCCACTGTTTGGCCTTTGACCGCTTTCTAGGGAACATATTGTAAAGAAAACTCTCACAAAGCCAGAATCCACTTCCCAATCCATCCCCAGAGAATGGGTCTTGAAAGCATGTATTTCACCAAGTCTGTTTGTGCTATAACGCATGTGGTGAAGGATAACATATAATGCCTCAACTTGCATCATGAAAAATACAAGGCTAAGCACAGTTTTTCCATTGGTAAGTATCTCGTTTCACACTCATTCAAGGTACGATTGAGATAGAAAATAGCGCGTTCAGTGCCTGATGTGTCGTCCTGAGCTAATAAACTCCCAATAGAAAGGTCAGTAGCTGAAATGTACAACTTGAGAGGAACCCCTGTCGTGGAGGTACCAAGACTGGCTGGTTTGTTAAATATGCTTTGATGGTTTCAAACGCATCTTGATGGATAGGCGCCCAGACAAAGTCTTTCTGATTCTAAAGCTTGAGCAACGTCGAAAACGGTTGTGTTTTCCCAGCAGCATTGACAATGAACCGTCGTAAGAAATTAATTTTTCCTAATAAACGCTGTAATTCTTTCTTACTATTTGGTGGGGTTGCACTAAGAACCGCTTGTTTTTTGTCGTCTGGTATCTCGATCCCAAGCTGATGAACCAGAAATCCCAGGAAATCTCCTGCTTGTACTCTAAACACACATTTAGCTGGATTCATCTTCAGCTGATGTTGCCTCATCCGGATAAACATTTGCCGCAAGTCTTCAATGTGATTACTCCTGCATTTCGTTTTAACTACCACATCATCGATATAGACCTCTATAGTCTTACCAATAAGATCATGGAAGATTAAGTTCATTGCTCTTTGGTAGGTTTCCCCTGCATTCTTGAGTCCAAATGGCATGTCCACGTACTCAAATACTCCTGCAAATCCCGGGCACCGAAACACAGTCTTATGTCTATCTGCTTCTGCCACTGAGATTTGATGGTAACCAGTCGTCCTATCCATGAATGTTAACATCTTATGACTAGCCACTGAGTCCATCAACAAATCCGCTACTAGCATTGGATATGCATCATTTGGAGTTGCATTGTTCTCTATAATCAACATAAACTCGCATTTTTCCGTTCTTCTTCTTGACCGGGACTACATTGGATAGCCACTCATTATATTTGGCTACTCGTATGATCCCTGACTTAAGCATTTTCTCTGCTTCCTCCTTGACTAGAATTGTTGTTTCTGTGTTCATTCGACGTATCTCTTGTTTTACCGACTTCTTTCCTTCTATGATGGGTAAGCTATGACAAACCAATTCTGTTGACAGTCCTGGCATGTCGTCATACTTTTCTGCAAAATAATCAACGTATTCGTATAGCAATTCAATGAGCTTTAGTCGTTCTTCAGGCTCTAGGAAGGTACTAATGGCCACAGAGATTATATCTTCATTATTCCCAAGATTGACTTTTTCAATGAGATCTTTGACTTTAGGAGGTAAATCATCCAAGGCTGCTGGAGCTAATTTGATCTCTTTCTCCTTATTCAAATCATGTAACACATCTTCATCCACATATTCTAATGCTATAATCATTGGAACCCTCTCGTAGGCTTGACTCTCCAACATAAAATTGTGGAAACGTTCGTATAAAAAGTAGCAAGCCTCAGTCTCTATACTTGATAGAGACCCAATCATTGAGAGTGTTTAGATGGTAGCTCAATGGTGTAGGGTTTGCTATTATCATGATTTACTTGAATAATACCCCACTGAGCTAGCTCAGAGGCCGTAACACCAACTGGGCGGCCTTTGTTATCAACGTGACACACATCCAACTGGCTTCTAAAGAATTAGTAGATAAGGAATATAGGCGAGGATCAGCATTGAAAATCTCTGCTTCACCCAACTCCATATTCCAAAGTAGCATTTGCTGATGGAGGGACGAATGTACACAATAGCTCCGGTGGATCCAGTTATGCCTCATAATTGTACTGTATGGAGTTGTGCATTCTGCCACGAAGAATGTGTATGTGCCGGTGGCTGGACCAATGTACACATGCAAAAATACAATGCCCAAAGTCTTGGAAATGCTACCTTGAAAGTTTCTAACATTAAGGGTGGTCTCTTAGATAGCAAACTTGGGAACGCCTAATAAGGTCATTGCTTTAACTGTGATGATGTTTACCGCTGCCCCTGAATCCACTAAAAGTTTGTTGACTTGAATTCCATGGATGTTTCCCGTCACATATAATGGTCGTATGTGCATGGCCATGTTCAGGGTAGGCTTGGCGAACGTCATCTGTCCCTTTGTCATTGATGGGTCAGTCTCCGATGTCTTGGCGAGTGCTAATTGGTCTATCAATATTGGTTTATCTTCTGACACTACCAAGTTATTAACGCTTCTGCTCGCAGCTGACTCATCCATTGATTTTGGTGAAGCTAAAGCATATTTGGAAGATAAAATGAACACCATGTTAACAGTGGTATTCACCTCCTCTACGTATTCTTCTGTTTCTTCATATTCATCTTCACCGTCACCGTATTCTAACAACTCTTCATCCTCTACATTGTTTTTGCCCTCAGCTGTTTGTCCCTCGAGATCCAGAGTTGTAGTGACCTCTAGAGAAGCAACATGTTGCAGCTGATCCTCAGGTGTAGAATCTATGGTTGCTGGCATAAGTAGTTCAGAACTTTGTTCTTTAGGATGGGGAACATCCTTGTTAAGACTAGCCCTCTTTTGTTCTTCTATGGTTAAAGGCTTCGGTCTCCACTGTAAAACTCTAGTCTCGCCTGGAGTGACATGTCCTTGAACATGCTTCCCCTCCTTCGGTGGTGTGTGTAGCCCCAATGTCTCCATTGTTTCATCATCGAAACTAAGACATCGTCTTGTTGGTTTTTGTTTTGTGTCTCCACGACGAACTTCATGAACAGGTTTGGGCTGTTTGTCTTTGGACCATAACTCTGGGTTACGGTCAAAAACACCTGGTTGTTGTGCTCGCACTTTAGGCTCGCTAGACTTCTTCTAAAAAATCACTAAGGGGTTCACTGTAAGAGCGTTTAATCGCCTTCGCAGCGTCTCTGGAGAGTAGACCAGTTCTTCTTCTTTGAGTAGGCCCATTTCATAAACCTCTAATGCCTTTTTGGCTTCTCCAAATCGTCGTTGAAGGTTCCTTCTTCTACTTGGAGTTACCTCAACGGTCTTTCCCTTCTCCTTTACGTACCATACATTCTCCTTTGTGATATTTCTTGAAGCTGGTGGAATATACGGCCTGGCAAGCGTGTCAGCAATTTCTGGTTCAGACTTCTTTGCTTCACTGACCCTTTCTGTCACTCGTGAACGCTTAGGTGCTGGGGAATTCCTTTGTCTTGCTCGCCGTGGGCTATGGGGCTGATGATTTGTTTGTGAAAATAACTCCGGGAAGACCTTGGCTACTTCAGCCAATTCTTCATAGGAAATCTTCAACCCGCCCCTGAGCTTACAATGAGCACAAAGGGCTACTGGCGACTCTGCTTTCGGGTCCACTGTTTCTTTTCTTTTATTTGATTTTGTCATTTGCTTGCAAGGTGGATTCTCGCCAGTAGTTTGATGATTGTCGGTCTATTTGCGTTTACTTGGTTTGTCCCTTGTCAACTCCAACATCCCCACCGTCAATGACATTTCGGTTGCCAAGCTTGGTGAGGGCTCCTGTTTTATCATTATTTCTCCCTCGTCAATCCACTGCTGAATCCTGGACTTCAAATCACGACAAGCGCTCGTGGAATGGTGACCCCAAAGATGATGATACCGACAGTAAGGTAGACCCCTAATATCTTCAGGATGCGGGTCTGGTGTTCCCCATTTATCAGGAACTATTGCTATCCCTGCTTGGATTAGCTCTTCAAATATCTCCTCTAGCCTGGACGCATCATATGTTATCTCAACCCGCTTAGGTCGGACAAATGCAATATTACGTCCATGCTTCCGCCTTGACCTTTTCCTCTTGTAAATTGGTTCAGATGTGTTACGAGTGGAAAAGTTGTTTAGGGAAGGAAATGATATGTCGGGAGGTGGTGATGTCTGATGGTTGTGTGGATGCCATTCCACCACTCCCTTGTAGTTAATTTTAATCACCTCCCAATTGATCAACCCCTGAATTTTATCTCTTAGGGTTGAACACCTTGTTGTTCGACGACCAAACTGATTGTGGAATCTGCAGAAATGTCGAGCTGGACCTTCACACCGTAAATGTCTGAGTTCGAGTATTGGGTAATAAAAGACCAACTCCATTTCACACAGTCTGTCCAAGATCTCTTCCAACTTATCATACGGGAAGGAATAAGATAAAAAGACTGGCTGATTCTAATCTTCCATGCCTCCAATACAACTATCAGGTGATGACCATTCGATATCTATCATATTGACTTGAGGCAATGGGAAGGGTTTCGAATCTACTAATGTAGCTGCCTTGGTCACTCCCTATAGTTCTAGTCTTTCTTTATTGATCCACCTTTGGATCTGATCTTTCAACTTGATGCAGTCTTTCATAATGTGGTTCCATGCTCCATGGAACTTGCAATATTTTTTACCTTTTAACTGCTCAGCCATAGGGAGAGGTCCGAAGTCTGCTTTGACAGCTCGCATGCCATAGAGCTCATCCAAGATCTCATGAGCCATGTTAGCATCGTACGTGTACATTTCGAACTCTGGCTTAGTGAAAGCCACTGTAGAAAGCTTGATGAGGCCCTTATTCTTTTGAAGCTTGCGGGGTTTTAAAACTTTATTTGTCGATAAATCCAGAGCCCCCACTTGCTCTCCATCAGAGTCTGATTCTTGGTCGTCTATGTCTTTTATATAAGCTATAGTTTTTGGCTTTGGTCTGTCGTAAGACCTAGCAGTGTACGTTCCCTTAGACGCATTCCTTCTGTTGTCTCGTTCTTGCATGGTACTGTAAGCTCTAGTTACAGCTGTGATAAGCTCGTTCAAGGAAAAGTACTTGCTATTCAAGAACAGTTGGTGGTATGTATCCTCCAAACCATTGTTGGCCATCTCTACTACCTCCTATTTATCTAATGGAGTCTTGCATAGATTATATTCTGACCTGAAACGGTGCAGAAAGGTGACTGGACTTTTTGTCGCCGATTGGCTCAAGGAAGCCAGCTTTCCAACACTGGTTTCAGGTCTCGCCATTCCAAAGTGATCTATGAATAAAGCCTTCATATCCTTCCACTCGTTGACCGAACCCTTTTCTAATCCCGTATACCATACGAGGGCCGATCCTGACAAAGATGATCCAAAGACTCTTAACTTGAGTCCATCATTATCGGCAAACTTTCCTAATTGCAATGTGAAATATGCTAAATGTGTCGTCGCATTGGAATCATCGTCGCCAGAGAAAGTCTGGAAGGTTTGATGTCGGTAGTACTTTGGCAATTACCAAGCATCTGGATCATCCTTCTGCATGGGAGGAAACAGTGTCTCATATGAGTCATACATCTTGGCCAGATGTATGTCGCAGTTGTTCATGAACCTATTTAACAGTTGTTCCCACGCGGGTGGGAAAGACTCTGCTTGTCTAGTCTTTCTGGCGAGATCAGAAACGGATTTAGTTAGAGACGATATGTCCCTGTCTGTCCTTTGAGACAGTGTCACCGCATGTCAGCGGTATTCATCCAAACTTGATCCCAAGATTTGCATGATATCTATCCGTAACTTATCTTGACATTCTGTGAGACTCGCTACCTTGTCTCCAATTGCCTCTCTCTCCTCCTGATCTCTATGGAGTTTTACCCGTAATGCTTGGATTTCAGCTAACGCCGCGTCTATTCGGTCGCCTTGGGTAGTGAGAAGAGTTGCTTGTTGTTTAATCCTTTCACCAAGAGCCATGTAGTAGTTAGTCTGATGTTCGTCGCGCCTAGCCACGTAAGCTAGGTACTCCGGGAACGTAAGTTCCGCAATCTCCGCTTCACTTAAAGATTTGAATGACATTGTTGAATGATATTACTTAGCGAAGATAATTTCAACCGCTTGATTACTTAGTGAACGACACCGAGTAGATGTATGTTCACGGTAAGCCCGTTGTGGGTGTTTGCGACACTGAGGGTAATTCCTTCGGTAAGGATCCCCTATTGTCACTTAGAGACACAAATATTGTCCCACTGGGCGCACCAAAATGTTTGGCACTAAAATATCTCTCGCGGAGAGATCCTTCCGCAAAACAGTCTCTTTTATTGACTTTGGATAGTTTGACCGCAGTTGTCGATTTATCCTGTATGTGCTTCGTGTACTGGTGTGCCACCGTCTTTCAACGGAATATAGAATGTAAAGCTGCCTGACTTCTTGATAAGCAATTAAGACAAGGAGAGCACCAACCTTACCTGAATGGGTCCTTCTCGCCTAGTAACATAGGACTTGGGTTTTTATGTCTCTCGCAGAGCCCCAGAAATCGATACCTCACACTCTCTTATCAGTGCAAAGTAGAGCAATCTCTCTGACGATGTGCTGAGAACACTGCTTCCTTGGATATCCGAACTCTCACTCGATATGTGACAAGCCCTTCAACCTTCCAGTCGCGTTTACTCCCTTTGGATATCCAAACTCTCACTCGATAGGTGATAAACTCTTCAATCTTCCAGTCGTGATAATTGCTTCCTCTGATCGCAATACTCTCACTCGATAGGTGACAAACACTTTGATCGACTGGTTGCAAAGATAGAATCACTTGACGAGATGTCTAGGTGTACTTGCGTATAGCAAATGCTCTTACTCTCTTTATATTATGCTCAGTAGTCGTCTTTCAATTCTCTTGAACTTCTTCTGCTCTTGCTCTTTGAATCTCAATATAACTCTAACACCAACCAGCACACGGGTCTTATCTTTATATAGTTTTAATGCTATCACAACTCCTTTACTAGAAGAAACCTATCTGAAACAGAAAATGTATGATAGACATTGAGCCGCATGAATCAGCTATCCGGAATCCACAGTTCTAAATCGATCTGGAAACGGACTCTGTTTCTCCACTTGACCGCTCGCCAAGCTACATCCTTTAACTGGGCTGCTCACCAAGACTTCAGCTCATTTTGGGCCGCTCGCTAAGACTTTAGTCTTTCAAGCCCAATATGAAATATTTATTTCAGGCCCAAATAAGATGCAAATAAGCTGACGATACCAGCAGTACATAAACTAAAATTCTAAAAATAGAAAATATTATTGTATTAAAAAACTAAAAGTATTTAAACTAGGATCCTAAACTAGCTAGGATAAATGTGCTTATTGAAATGGAAGTTCTAGTCACAATCCATAAGCATTTGATAAATAATCTCCTTTGAGACTTTTTGTGCAAACATATCCATGGCCTTTTCACTATTTTTCGTTTTTATATTTTTTTTTCTCCGTATGGTCCAAAGTTCCCTTTGACCAATCAACCGACAAGTCAAAAGTCAAAACAAAGTAACATAGTAAATCACTAAATGCCATAAGTCCAAAACAGACCCGATTTTACTAACCGGGTCGAATAAAAGAAACCCGATTAAAAGAAGCAAACTTTATACCGTAAAGTTCCAATCTTTGTTCTCTGTGAAACTCCAGTAGCCTCGGATCTCAGGCAGCTCAAGAGCAACAGGTATTTCAAATTTCACCTTTGATAATTGGTTTGTCATCTGTTTTCAGTTTTGGGTCTTATGCAATTCGTTGATTACTTGATTCTGGGAGCTGTTTCTTCTATCTTGATGTTAAGGACTGTAGGGTTTAGGGTTTAAGATAAGAGTTATGACATTTCCCAATTTCGAATTTGGTGTTGTTTTGATTCGAGTCATAGATGAGAGAAAGCAGTTTTTATTATTTTTTTGGAAAAGCAATGTAGAACTTTACTGAACAAGACAAGCTGCTGTTGATATACAGATCTGTTGGATAACCTCAATAACATATCCTGGAAAGTATCTATGTAATCTTGAAAACCATTGGGCGCTTTGAGTAGCTTTACCACTTGGCAGTTTTACACAACATGTTTATGGTCGGTTTTGGCAGTTTTTTCTTAAGAGAAGATAACAGGATGAGTATACATAGAACAGGAGAGAAGCAGGATTGAAAGAGTGAAGTAGTTTTATATTTATGGAATCGGTAGTCCCAGTAACACTATTTGCAAGAAACAAAAACTGCCTATGAAAACTTAAAGAAATCCTACCATCTTCTAGTACTTAGCACCAAACGTATAAGGTGTGAGTCTGAGCTTCTATCCTGGGATATTTAGCATCTAGGAGTTCTCGTGGTGGTGGAGGCTTTGGAGCTCTTCCGGCACTTGCCCTTATTCAGAAATTTTCAGTGTAATGCTGGTGGGCATGAGTTGTGCTGTGGATCTGGCCCTCCTGGTGAAACTCTGTCTTCAGTCAGTGTCCTCCTTTTGTTATGCTGTTTCTCCATCTTAGACAAATCATAGCCTAACTCACGTAATATAGCCTTGCTATCGATCCTCTTTTGCATGGTTTTGCGCCCACCATAACCTTTTACTTCTAAACCGGTGGTAATATGACATGAAAAGATAAGTAAGATGATCAGCATCATAATGCGAATGAGTAGAGTAGAATAGCTTGCAGCCATTTTTTGATATGCACGAGAAACAGTTTTAAGAAGCTTGCTGCTGCTTAAGCTTAGCAGAACTATTGTGGTAGTCAGTAGTGTTATTCCATGTATCACAAGCTCGAATTTATAGTACTTGAAATATGCCATGCTGTTAATCCTTGTAAAGCTAAGGTGTCTACAAGCTGACAAATCCAATGTGGACCTTTGTTTTTCTCTGCTAATAAACTTGAATCTAGGACCCCACTTGTGTAATGAAATTTATCAATATTTCTATATCATCTATAGGTATTCCTCTTTGACCCATCTATATTGTGCATTAACTAATGAGCGTGATAATGTGTCATCATCTAGAGTAAAAGTTTACCAACGACCTATAAAATGATACAAAAGCCTCTGGACCTAAGAGGAAATGACCAAACGTAAGGGACCAACCAAATCCTAGATTTTTGTACAGAAGGGGATATGCCTTATCTCTAGGTCCTTATTTGAATTGACAATATGTTTAATTTCTTGTGTAAATTGATTAAATAAATAGCTCTCATTTAAGATAACTGATCGATTTTCAAATGATAAATGGCTAAAAATTGTTTGAATGACAAAAGTTTGAACTCCTTATGATCTTTTGTCAATAATTTTTTGTTCCTAATAGACCAAAGAACATTGTATGAACAGTGTCATAGCTCGCTCTAACACAAATGCCTCGTGAACCTATGATGTTTACACTTAAAATCTATGTTTTCAAGTGTTGCTGATATGCTGTTTTCGTGTTCCTCTCTGCTCAATCTTGGTCACATGAGGGACTGTTTTTAAGAGACCTTGAGGAACAAATGATTCTCACTCACATGTCCAACTTAGTTGGTAAATTTATATAAAAATGAAACCGTGTATTTAATCTCAATCGGTAGATTCAGTTTTCCCTAATGTGAGAAGGACTCCCTCTGTACTTATTTCTTTCACTGTTCTGCAGTGATCCGATATTTTGCTCATAAAGCGAGGATTTCTTGAACATAGATCAGGACAGAGCTCAACCAATATAATACACACCATGACATGGATCCTGTTTAGTACCTTACATATTTATTGTATCTTGCTCACTTTGGGGTTTGGAGGAAATAATTTGTCATTTTACGCACTATTCTCTGCACGTGTCCAGTCGTTTGTAGTTAGTGGTGACTTTTTAAAAGATCAGTTGGTAGTTTGTTGTCATGCGTCTTCAAGTCTATCGGTTATAGATTCTGCAGAATGCCTTTAAAAAAAATACTGCAGAATCCTACCAATTGCATATAATATTTAGCTAGTATTTAAAGACGATAATATGAAAGATTAATGAAAGTGACCCGCTTAATCAAAGTTTGTATCTGCTACTTGATCTTTCCTCTGTGAGCTATTGAATCCTATCCCAAACACATTGCCCATATTACATACTTATATCTGTTTGCTAGTGCATGTAGGAGAGGCCGTTCTATTAAGCATAGGAATCAAGTCTGAGTCTTTCTGTGGGTTTTGCCGAAGTGTGATATTAGTTTTGACCATTACAGAGTTATGCTGTATCTGACTGGCATATGTATACATGATACTATCCTTTTCATGTGTCTATGAGTAATAGCAGACATATCTTTTACCAATCAGATAGATAAAATGATGACTTTTTAATTATGAACTCGGTACATATTCATTGCTTATAAAGTAGTTGATTGAGTTGTTCACATATACTATGGAACATTTTTTGTTGTTGTAGTTATTTTTTGTTTCATATTTTATTTGTGGTCTTGGAGTATGATCCCGTTTAGATGGAAATATTTTGGCGTTTAATTCTGAACCTAACATTTGATCAACTTTCAGCACTCATGGGACCAGTACGGTTACTAAGTACTAACCCATCTTATATTCTGACACTGCAGGAATAAGGCAGCTGGAAGTGGGCGCTTCAATGCCAATCAATCCTTCATAGAAGACTTTAGCATCTATCCAACACAAGAAATGCCTTCTTTCTGCAGATCTGCTCTTATGGCTGGGTCAAGGTCCATTGCAGCTTGCTCCAGAACCCTCAGCCAGAGCTCACTAAATGCCACAAATCCTAAAGTCATGTCATCTCCCTTTGCTTCATCCACTAAAGCCATTCCCAGTGTTATTAGGTTTGTTTCGGTTTTGGGAAGCGTGAATTTAATAATGCCACTCCACAGTGCCATTGATTCTCCTCGACTTAACTCCATGAACACCTTTGATTCCATCTGCTGGAGTTCACTTTCTCAACAACTTCTCGACACCAGCTGAATTTTGACAAAGCACGTTCTGAAAATGAAGTGCTTCAGCAGAAGACTACTGAATCATCACCTAGAAAATTAGAGATGCTGCCTTTTCTTTGTATGGTTAATTTACTTGGAAAATGCTAGTGTTCGTACATTGAGACCGGCAAAGGCATTGAGCTGATTCCCTTTGGTAAATGATTCATCTTTTTGGCCTTCCAAAATCATGTACTGTGACGATTCCTTAAGCCATATACAGCGATTATTTTTTTCTGCATAATTTCAATTGGAATTCTAGATTTGATTCCGTCATTCAAAAATATGAAGTGATATCACTTGGTCTAAATGCTCCTAACCATCTACACATGTTTGTAGTTTTTTTGTTTTTGAGCATGATGTTTGCATTTAGTACTTGGTAATGACAACTTTCAAAAAAAAACAACTTGGCCCTGGGCAGTTCTATTACCCCCCAAGGCCCCAAGCCACGCCTCTCCCTCGTATCTGACCAGCCTGTATTGATCAGCTGCTAAAGAACAACCGAAACTATAAATACTGAACCAAGATGAACAGAGCTTGGATGGGTACTTGGCTACTTGCCAAAGAAGAAAAATCAGTAGCCAAGTTCTTGTATTTGGTTGAAGCCTTTTACAACTTACAATCCTCAACTTATACAATATTGACTCAACTGTTTGGAGATTTGGTATTGACTCAACTGTTTGGAGATTTGCTTCAAATGTAGTGTATTTGTGGTCATATAAATCTTTCGGGTCACCTGTAAAAAACTTAGAAGAGGGAAAAAAAATAGTTTCAATGAAATTGCATGTAAATTGAGGAGTCAAGTGAGGACATATTGTTTGTCATATACTAGTTTAATTTGTGCCTCCCCTAAATGGCAAAATCAAACAAAAAATAGACATCTTAAGCAGAATGAGATTAAAAATCGAAGATTTGATTTCGAGCTAGCGTAATCAAGGATGGTGAGATGATCTCTATATGAAATTGTACGAAAAATATCTCAAGTTTGTGACAGAGGACTTACTATCATCTTGTCCTCCACATCAATCTCTTAACACGTAGCTAATTAATCTTCATCTCCAAATCCTTGTAGTGACGAAGACTAGCTAGCTCGATCTACACCACCGTTACTTCTCTGATCATCACTTGTTGATTGATCAGCACCGAGTTTCCGTGCTTTCTAAATTACGATTTCAAATGGGAAAAAATACAACAACGTTGACGGGTGTGCTATTTATAGGTCCAACTAGTCCTACTTTGATTTTAGCTAACTTAATCATGCTAATTAAACACGACTATATACTAATGTTGGATCGCACGAGCGAAATTGTCCTTGTGAACAAGCACTAACCATATAAGCTAGCAATAGTATATACTTCCAAACATTTTTGGCCTTTGGCCTCATGTCAAGCATTATCGTCTAGATTTCCATTACAAGAAAAAGAACAAAGGTGGAAGTTCTTTCTTGTTTCTTAATAAGCTACGTATGGTTAATCGAACTCAATGCAAAGCTAGTATCTTGCTATGTCTTGTCATCTCGTCTTCTTTATATGTAATTTTTATGAGCAAGCTTTCGATAATGGAGCATGCATGCTAACCCATATATATATATATATATATATGCAATTATGCATGATAGATAACCTCTGTATAACGATAGGATCATTCAAAGTAGAGTACCTCTTCATGCACGCGTGCAATATTTATGAATATATTTGGCATATTGCAGAAAGAAAGAAATACTAATTTACTTCTGTAAAATAATGTAAGCTTTAGCAAGCGTTGTCTCTCGAGCCTTTGGCTACTTCGATAATTTTGAAAATGCAAGGTTTCATCAATCCGCACCGAGCTGAATCCAATATCCATATTCTTGTTTTGGATCCATATATATCTTGTTCTAAAATTTAAGATTCTATCTATCTTGTATCTCGTCATACTCCTCCTAGCTACTTTGTGGAAAAAAGAAGACGACTGAGATCAGTCCAATCTGAGTTGACGGATCGGTGCATATATGGGCATGCAAATTGTCTTGGTTTGTAGACATATATATGCATATTTGAAAGCTCATAATCTCATTCTCTCCATGAACTACCATGCATGGCTTGCATGCACTGCTAGTATGTCAACAATCGACCACTTATTATACTTATAACTGGATCCTGTTTAATATCAAAGCATTATAACTGAACATTGTCTACGGACTCGGGTAGGAATTAACGTATATACCCTAATGCTGAAACCTAAGATTCCAACGTTGTTTCACATCCTGCATTGAGCATCAATGTCATATGCAAATAGTTATAATTATTCTCCTTTTCGAGTATTGCCCCCAAAATATGTTAATTTTTATTAACGTACTAATGGGCACTATTAATCTATTGAGCCGTCAATTTCTTGTTTAGTATGATTTTTTTTGTTAAATAAAACTTTCTCAATAAGAAGTTCATCCGAACTAATACATATGATTCGACAAAATTGTAATGATCATTTTCGACCACTAAAACCCTAAGAAATAAATATATACTACTATTTAAAAACAATGAACTCAACAAACATACTCATCCTTGACAATCCTAGATATCAAATCAAACTAAAACATCTTAACAAAATACCTAGGGACGTAATTGTGGTATAGTAAACTAAGACCTTGAAGAAATATCCATAGATAACCAGAGAATGAACTCAAACTAGTCACGAGGGACTAGTAAAGAAACTTTGCGTAACCCGAGTCCCAATCAATCAAAGAGCCAAAAAATCAACTTCTCAGGTGGCACAAACACCACCAGCCCAACTCATCATACCCAAAGCTCAAGTTAATAGGCCCAGGAAGACCAAAAATCCCAGCACAGCAGAGATGTGCCGCATTGGAATGCGCCTTCATCAACGATGGCGCCAAGATTCGCTTGTGCAAAGCACTATTAGCCCACGACGTCGCCACCAAAAGATGACCACCACTCAACCGGCCCACGATCC
Organism: Geum urbanum; assembly: GCA_946800695.1. NCBI lineage: Eukaryota > Viridiplantae > Streptophyta > Magnoliopsida > Rosales > Rosaceae > Geum > Geum urbanum. The sequence goes on from OX327001.1 coordinate 70,822,122, forward strand.
GCCCCATCAAACTCATTGTCGCTGCCACCGAAGGCAACCCTTGTCGTAGAACTAGCCCGACACTAGCGACACACCATAGATCCCATGGTGGCTTCTCGCGCAACAAACCGACTACCCCACCACAACTTTGAGATCTGAGGAGCTGAATCAAAGGCACAAGTAGTAACTGAGGTCGGTTCAATAACAGTTTGCGTCAGAGAAAGGTGGACCACGTCGACTGCACAAAACCAAGAATAATCGCTGGTGAGCGATGAGTTAGGAGAAGCAAAGATCACTTTGAAGACTTTTTTGCGACGGAGGCCTCACCCTCTCCCGTAAAAACAGATTTGCGACCCTTGTCGTCGTCGACTTGATTGGTAGGGTCCGACCTGTATGTTGACGCGTCAAGGATGACGACTGGAGATAGGAATCGACGACGAAGGATGCCGCCCCAGGAAATTGCAATGGAGGAGGCTCCTTGCTTAATATGAACATACTACTGTAAAACCTCGATAAATGAATATTCAATAAATTAATAACCTCGCTAAAATAATATTTTCTCCCGTTACCGACTCGGGACCAGTTCATATTATTGGCAACCTCGCTAAATGCATAAGATAATAATTTTTCTCTAATTCTTTTAGGTCCCTATGAATATGTATGAAGTAATAATTTTAATTAAAAATATATTAAAATACATAAAAATTAAATTTTCAACTGTGAATTTATCTTTTCTCGAGCACTTTAGCTGTCTCTTGAAAAAAGACTTTAATGCAGCATGTTTCTTTTTTGCATCTAGAGCAAATTTAACTTTGTCTTTGATTTTTTGCAATACATGCACCAAATTTGATAAATTCTTTTCAATTTGTAGTAAACAGTTATTCAAAGTAAAGTGCGCCTTAAATGTCTCTTAATGAGAAACTATTGGTATAACAGAACTGTCATTTGAATCACGATCGTCTTCATGAGCATGCGGATTCGATCATTAATTATTCCTTCAATGATCACTTCATCAGTACGTAGGCGATTCCATCGCATATCGTTTTCATTAGGATAATCTAAAAATAATAACCTCGCTAAAGTCTCGATAAATTAATAATTATCGATAAATTAATAAATCACTTATTTATTGATAAAATAATAACTTAACTAAAATAATAATTTTTTTAGGTCCTGAGATTATTCATTTATAGAAGTTTTATCGTAATTATTTGAGTATTTTCTTAAAAAATTGAAGCACACAAATCACATATGAGTGACAATGAGAAATTGCATTATTTATGAATTGACCATCTGATATTGACTGGCAAATATTACATTGGATCGGAAGGTACGTATGTTGTCAAAAACAATCACCTTTAAAACCCTAACTAGCTAGGGATGCTTTCCGGTGCCGCGCCATATATATATATATATATATATATATATATATATCATAAGGTGCTCTACTGCATTCGATGAATCCAACAACGTTATTGAATTGGAAAATTTGCTTACAAAAGGAAAATCTCAATCCGGACACTAATAAGCTAATTATTTATTAGGAAATGGTGATGAGGGTCTGGTCCTCCCGGGCTTACTCTTGTCGGCTCCAGCTCAAACTTGCTTTGTTTTGCATAATCTTCAAGCTCTTTGTGCAGCTTTGCTACCTTGGAAACCTGATGATCTGAAGCTAATCGGAACGATATCCCGCTTCGTAAGCTGCTATTACTCAAAGGCCGACTTTCTGAGCTCGTAGTAGTTGAAAGGATTAAGACAATGAGCAAGAGGAATATGAGTTTTGTCATATTCTAATTAAGAATGGATCCTAGTTATTTGATTAGGCTTGATTAGAAGTTAATTTCTATGTAGTATTTATAGATTCTTGATCATCGACCGTACGAAGAATCACTTTACATTCTAATTAGCTAAGCTTTGGTAGTGGATCGTTTGGTGTGTAAATGAAATCTTTATATATATATGTTGTGTATAATTAATTATGTCCTATTATACCATTTATACGTGTAAAAATTATTGTTATTTGTTAGTTGTGCTTATGCACGTAGCTAGTTAGATGAGTCCAACCATGATATTTGTTAGAATATGTCTTGAATCTGGTATGGCGTCGGCGTATGCAGGTCTCACGAAAACAGATGTCTTTGGCGAGAGGGTCGCAAGGAAGAGTCTCTGGCGAGAGAGTCTTTGACGAGCAGTCTTTGGCGAGGAGAGTTAGAGTCTCTGGCGAGCAGGACTTCTACTCAGGTTTCCGTAAGGAATATGGATTCCTCAGTCATTCTGGTTTAGGTTTCCTCAGACGTTTAAGTTTGGGATTCCTCTGGTATTCTGGACTCTGTTTAGGCTACATATATACAAGGTTATTAGCCAAGAGAGGAGGGTGGATGAAATCTGGTTCTATCTTGTAGATTAGGCTGAATCTAGTGTGGTAGATATTCTGGTTCTGTAATCCTAGGTTGGCTAACCTAGTGTGATACTCCGTAATCTGGTATCCTCAAGATAATAAATTTGTTCTCCTTCTGCCGTGGATGTAGCTAACTCACGTTAGTGAACCACGTAAATCTATGTTTGTTCTTACATTCAATTGCTTACACTATAACAAACTGGTATCAGAGCTTCGGCTCAGGATGTCTGGGTGAATGTGAAGATCGACAAATTCACGTGGAGGAACAGTTTCAGTTTATGGCAGATCAAGATGCGTGCCTTGTTAAAGCAACAAGGGTTGTGGGCGCCACTGGTGAAAAAGACAGTGGGTCCCGAATCCGCTGAGATGGCCAGTCTGGAGGAGAAGGCACACTCGACAATCATGCTGTGTCTTGCAGATGATATCATCACCGAAATCGCAGAAGAAGAATCTGCATCTGGTTTGTGGTTGAAGCTTGAGAGTCTATACATGACGAAGTCTTTAACCAACAAGTTGCTTCTGAAGCAACGTCTGTTTGGTCTGCGTATGCAAGAGGGTGCACCTCTGAGTGATCACTTGGATCAGCTGAACACAATTCTGTTAGAATTGCATAATATCGATGTTAAAATTGATGATGAGGATGCTGCTCTAATTCTGTTGGTATCTTTACCGTTATCATATGAGAATTTTGTGCAATCATTTATTGTTGGAAGGGATACGGTGACTCTTGAGGAGGTAACATCGTCTCTTCATACCAGAGAACTGTGCCATAAGGCCACTGGTACAGGTTCAGATAATCAGGTTGCTGGGTTAGTAGTCAGTAGAGGTAAAGGACATGGAAACTCAGATAAGAAGAAATTCAAGAAGCCAAGTTTCAAGGATCCTAAATCCAACGATGTCTGTAACTACTGTAAAGAAAGGAGGCATTGGAAAAGGGAATGTCCAAACAAGAAGCAGCAAGAGAAACCATTAGGTACTGCTGCTATAGCAGAAGATGACACCAATTCAGAAGAGGATACGGCCCTAGTTGCTGATGAACATGCACATGACAATGATGTGTGTGTTATAGATTCCGGGGCGTCTTATCATATATGTCCGCACAGGGAGTGGTTCTCAACCTATGAGCAGGTAAATGGAGGAGATGTCTCTATGGCCAATAGTGTTGCTTGCAAGGTGGTTGGAATGGGCTCAATTAAATTACGGACACATGATGGTAAGTTTTGTACATTGAACGAAGTTAGGCATATTCCACGCATGACTAAGAATCTGATATCTCTGGGTTATTTGGATAACAAGGGATTTAGTTTCAAAGGAGAAGGCGGAGTTCTACGTGTCTGCAAGGGTTCTAATGTGGTTCTGAAAGGTGTCAAGCGGGGTACTTTATATATTCTACAAGGTTCTACGCAATCGGGTTCTGCTGCTGTTGCATCATCGGAAGTTCGCAAGGAGGATATGACCAAGCTATGGCACATGAGACTCGGTCATATGAGTGAACGAGGGATGCAAGTTCTGGCTAAAGAAGATCTTCTTGGTGGCCATAAGGTAAATGACCTTGGATTTTGTGAACATTTTGTGTTCGGGAAATTACATCGCAGCAAGTTTCCCAAAGTAATTCACAAGACAAAAGGCACACTTGATTACATCCATTCAGACAGTTGGGGTCCGTCTCGCGTTGAGTCTTTAGGAGGTCACATATATTTTGTGTCAATGATTGATGATTTCTCAAGAATGACTTGGGTGATTATGATGAAGCATAAAATTGACGCTTTTAAGAACTTCAAGAAGTGGAAGGCGTTGGTTGAAAATCAAACTGGGAAGAAGATTAAAAGGCTGCGAACTGATAATGGTCTGGAATTCTGCTGTTCTGATTTTAATGAGTTCTGCATGAATGTAGGGATTGCTAGGCATCATACAGTCAGGGACACACCACAACAGAACAGATGAATCAGACACTTCTAGAGAGGGCTAGGTGCATGCTCTCTAATGTTGGACTAGAGAAGAGGTTCTGGGCAGAAGTTGTGAGTACTGCTTGTTATATGATAAATCGTGGACCTCACACTGGTATACATCTCAAGACTCCTCTTGAGATGTGGTCTGGAAAGTCGGCTGATTACTCAAATCTGAGGGCTTTTGGTTGCACTGTTTATTATCATGTAAGTGAGGGTAAACTTGAACCAAGAGCTAGAAGGGGAGTATTTGTAGGCTATGGGGATGGAGTTAAAGGATATAGGATCTGGTCTCCATCTGAAAGGAGGGTTATACTGAGTAGCTAGAAACGTAGTCTTTGATGAAAATTCTATGTTTAACCCTACTGTGAAGTCCATAGTTGTATCAGAGAATGGTAGTGTTGAGAGACAGGTGGAGCAGCAAGTCACTCAAGATGAGAGTGAACCACAACAAGGAGATCAACACTCACATTCAGAATCAGAGCCACTAGTAGTTAACCAGCATAGTTTGTCTCTTAATCGGTCGAGGAGAGCAAACTTCTGGAAACCGCCCACAAGGTATGGTTTTGAGGACATGGTGGCTTATGCACTTCAGGTTGCTGAAGAGGTAGATCCTCGCGAGCCATCCACCTACAAGGAAGCAGTTACATGTACTGAGTCTGCCCAATGACTTGCTGCAATGGGAGACGAGATTGAATCACTTCACAAGAATCAGACTTGGGAATTGGCCAAGCGACCTTAGGAGAGAAAAGTTATTACTTGCAAATGAATTTTCATGAAGAAGGAAGGGATGTCACCTGCTGAGGGTATCAAGTATAAAGCTCGGGTAGTTGCAAGAGGGTTTCATCAGGAAGAAGGTGTAGACTACAATGATATTTTCTCGCCAGTGGTCAGACATACATCTATCAGGGTGCTACTAGCCTTAGTCGCACATCAGGATCTGGAACTTGAGCAACTAGATGTGAAGACAGCTTTTCTGCATGGAGAGTTGGAGGAGGAGATATACATGACTCAGCCAGAAGATTTCCAAGTTCCTGAAAAGGAAGATTATGTTTATAAGTTGAAGAAATCTTTATATGGACTAAAACAGTCACCGGGGCAGTGATACAAGAGGTTTGACAGCTATATGATGGAGATTGGCTACAGCAGGAGTCTGTATGATTGTTGTGTTTACTACGACAAGGTTTCAAATGAGTCTCTCATTTATCTGGTCCTGTATGTAGACGATATGTTGATAGCTGCAAAGGACAAGTCAGAGATTCAGAAGTTGAAGGATCTTCTCAGTGCTGAGTTTCAGATGAAGGATTTGGGTGCAGCTAGGAAAATTCTGGGAATGGAGATCTATAGGGATAGGAGTCAGAAGAGGTTGTTCTTATCACGGAAGGATTATATTCAGAAGATATTGTCAAGGTTTGGCATGTCTACAGCAAAATCCTTAGATACTCCAAGTGCAGCAAACATTCACTTGTCTACTGCGTTTGCACCTAAATCTGCTCAGGAGAAGGAATACATGTCTCGAGTTCCCTATGGTAGTACAGTAGGAAGCTTGATGTATGCTATGGTCTGCACTAGACCGGATCTTGCACATGCTGTCAGTGTTGTCAGTAGGTTTATGGGAGAACCTGGAAAGGAGCATTGGCAAGCTGTGAAGAGGATCTTTCGTTACCTTAGAGGTACGTCTGATGTTGGTCTCATTTATGGAGGTGATACAGGGTGTTTAGTAACTGGTTACTCAGATTCAGATTATGCTGGAGATGTTGACACGAGAAGATCTATGATTGGTTATGTTTTCACTCTTGGTGGGTCTGTTGTTAGTTGGAAAGCTACTCTACAACATTTAGTGACTTTGTCTACAACTGAAGCAGAGTACATGGCATTGACAGAGGCAGCCAAGGAGCGAATCTGGTTGAAAGGACTGGTTAGTGACTTGGGTCTACATCACGATCAGGCTATAGTGTATTGTGATAGTCTGAATGCAATCTGTTTAGCCAAGGATCAAGTTCATCATGAGAGGACTAAGCACATCGATGTCAGATATCATTTTCTGAGAAGTGAGAATAGAATCAGGGTGAACAAGGTGGGTACTGCTAATAATCCAGCAGACATGTTCACAAAACCGGTTTCGCATAGCAAGTTCCAACATTGTCTGGACTTGCTGAATGTTAGAAGCTGTTAGTTGTCTGTTGGGGGCAACATCTGGGTCTTTCTTTAGGAGGGACAACATCTGGGTTCCTTCTCTGGGAGAAGAGAACATCTGGGTTCATTTTTTTGGAGGAACAACATCTGGGGCAGAGGAGAATCTGGTACATCTGGCACTGTTGTGGTGCATCTGGTACATCTGCTACATCTGGTCATCTGAGAGAGGATTCAAGTCAAGGTGGAGATTTGTTAGAATATGCCTTGAATCTGGTATGACGTCGGCGTACGCAGGTCTCGCGAAAACAGATGTCTTTGGCGAGAGGGTCGCAAGGAAGAGTCTCTGGCGAGAGAGTCTTTGGCAAACAGTCTTTGGCGAGGAGAGTTAGAGTTTCTGGCGAGCAGGACTTCTACTCAGATTTCCGTAAGGAATAGGGATTTCTTAGTCATTCTGGTTTAGGTTTCCTCAGACGTTTAGGTTTGGGATTCCTCTGGTATTCTGGACTTTGTTTAGGCTATATATATACAAGGTTATTAGCCAAGAGAGGAGGGTGGATGAAATCTAGTTCTATCCTATAGATTAGGCTTAATCTAGTGTGGTAGATATTCTGGTTTTGTAATCCTAGGTTGGTTAATCTAGTGTGATACTCTGTAATCTGGTATCTTCAAGATAATAAATTTGTTCTCATTTTGCCGTGGATGTAGCTAACTCACGTTAGTAAACCACGTAAATCTGTGTTTATTCTTACATTCAATTGCTTCCATGATAACAATATTCATGCACATGCAAAGTTTTCATAACGGATTGGATAACGCAATTGTGCATTGTAAGGGTGTCTGTATAATTAGCCATGCCATGCACGCAGATCGATGATGCTGAACTATTAGGAGCTCGAAAAAAGTTAGATATCTTTCCCTTAATTAGGCTAGCTTCTTCTTATTAATAGATCGATATATCTACGTACACTCACGAGTCAGCGACGAGGATTTGCCCATACGTGGCTGCCATTGTATGCATGGAACAGTTTTTTAATGTTTGACATAGCCTGATTGAATATGATCTAATTTTTGAACTAATTAATGATATATGTTAACAAAATGACCAAAAATGCATGCCACGCACAATAGCCCTGCGATGATACAATTGGTAATTGCCACTGGCCGTTTTGGCAGTTGATCGATGATTCGATGATGACAGTGATCAATTACTTTACAGAGCTAGATGTACGTGGATCGTGTAGGTTGATAAATTATCTACTAATGGATTCCACGCACCTTGGTTCTTTATCAAATGATCACGCGAAGATAGGACTTGTCGCTTCGAATTTGTGCCGCGAAGATAGGACTTGTCGCTCATCTTTTTGGGCGACTAACATTGGTGAAAGTGGGGCGACCAAGGGCAACAATCGAAGCGACGAAGATTGCTCAATCTTCGTCACTTCATTTACGTTGAAGCGACAAAGGTTGAGCAATCTTCGTCGCTTCGATTTACACTGAAGCGACAAAGGTTGAGCAATCTTCGTCGCTTCATTTACACTAGAGCGACGAAAATTTATCAATCTTCGTCGCTCCATTGGGTGACAGGAAAAAAAATTACATATTAACGTACCAAGTTACGACAGTTCACAATTTCAAAGCACAATATATGATAAACGAACTCATTCAACCACAAATCAAGTCATATAGAAAAATATACCACAAATCAAAACGTACACAGTTTATACAAACCCTAAATACTATTGTTCACAAATTCGAGTCATGGTCGGGGACGGCGTTACCAGATGGAGGAACTGGAGCTTGTTGACTCCTAGCTTGGATCGATTGCATGAAGACCTCCATTTGTTGCACCCTTTCGGTGAGCGCATTATAATCTTCTCTGGATTTGCGCGCCTCCTCTTTGGCTTCAGCGACCTCCCTTTTCAGGGATTGGGTTTCCACTACATTGCCGGTCACCTGGGCCCCTCCTCTGGGTTTGGGGTCGCGTGTGAGTGCGCGCCCCACCCCTGTCACGTCGAACAAGAACAAATAAATATGTTTGAATAGTACACAAAAAGCGATGAAAACCTAAATCGAGATAAACGAGCATAGATTTTATAGTATTACCTCTTATAGAAGTCCCGGGCCTTGAATCCACCTCTTTCTCTATGATATTTATTTGTGTATCAAGAGGAAGATGATGGTCTCGGGAAACCACATCGCCGTCAGCGTCACCCGCTGCACTATCTTGTTGCGACAAGACTTCGTCGAGCCTTCGCTTCACTGCCGCCTGCTCAATTAAAATATATTAATTAAATAATATTACAATATGGTAAACAAAAATAATTGTAATAATGTAACGTAACATATTTTCGCTCACCACTTTCTCAGCCGCATTCTTGTCCTGCTGGTATACGTTAATCCAAGTCTGGACGGCCGGCGCTCTATGACCCCCCCCCCCTTCCAACACCTTGCTTCGGTATGAGAGGGCGAGGGATCCCGAATGATGGTTGAGTTGCTGCTCTTGTTCTTGTTTTGGTTTCCTCGATTCCGTTCGCACAGTTTCTGGCACACAAAATAATCATTTAAAAATAAGAATAGATAAACATGTAAATTTTAAATCGTTGGCGAAAAACTGTGCGGATAGTTTAGTTAAGCTTACCAGGTAAGCAGGGTCTTCAAAGTGGTCTTTTAACCAAGCTCATTCTTCTTCCCTCCCTAGAAACTCAGCAGGAGTCTCCTGGATGACGTGGAGATAATGTTGATGGCAATCATGCTTCCAATCCTTGTAGATTGTTTGCGCCGTCGCATCAATAAAGTTCCACACCTCTACATCGGTCGCCGAGATGTCATAGTTCGTCTAGCACAAAAATTTAAATTGTGTTAATTAAAAGTTATAATTACATAAACCGTAAAGTAACAAACTAAGCTGAGCGCAGTAAGTATACCTCAATACCGGTATTGACGACGTCGCGTTGCAGATCGTTAAGTGACAAAAAGGTAGGCGCAACCATTGAAACTTTGCTGCGTATGATGTTACCAATGTCTCAAGACATCAAACTCCTAAAATCTCTCGTCACAGGCCCCCGATGCCTCGTAGAGTAGTCCACCTTTAGTCGCTTATTGTTGTTCATCTGGACGAGATACTCAGTCTTTGTCCTGACAACGACCTCTCGCTGCGCCGTCGTCGCGTTTCCGGTTGTCATGTCCATCATGTCTGGGAGTTTGGTCTTCTTACATCGGATGCTGAGGGCGGGAGGGCGCTCTGAAGGAGTAGTGGCATCGCTGTTTTCCACTAATGGAATGGTGTCCTCAAGCATTGGGGCCGTCGTGAAATCCCCAAAACCCTCTGAATGATGTCCCAACAGGGCCCTGGATTGTCCCGTGGGGCAGCCCAACACGGAAGGACCCGCTCCGCTCAATACTTGCCCCGCCGCCGCTGCCACCGCCGCTTCACGACGTTGGAGCACCGCTTTCCTCTTTTGGTGACTTGTACTTCCGGGAGCCATTCTGTTAAAACACCAAATCTAAACCAACGTTAACACCAAATCCAAATGTACATCACATAGTATATATCCAAATTCACTTAAGCATTACAAAGTATGTAAGCACATAAGTATCGAAATTATTAAACACAGTCACTTTGCAACCCTCAAGAAACCTAAGCTAAATAACAAATGTTGACAGTTTATGAAATGTTGACAGTTTATGCAAGTCATTTCAAGAATGGTTACCGTTCAGGGTTCAAATGGGCAGAATCTATGATACTTAATGCGAGTCATGCAAGTTATCCCAATTGTAAGAATGGGAAACTTGATCCTTGTGTACTTAAAAGCAAGCATGGCAGACTGCCGGAAATCTAATCAGGGACGGTGAAATAAATACAATTGGAAGACTAGACTGCCGGAAAATTAACCATTTCTCCCTCTTAATCTGAACTTCTTCATCTTCAAAAGAGAAGAAAACTAAATGACAACTCTTTCAACAAATGACAGTAAAATGTTATTAGCTAGCAATGCTAATATAAACTTAAGATGATATGATTTTCTATCACTTTGTAACATGGCTTGACACCGAAAGTTCTCAATAACAATGAGGAGCCATAATAATAAAAGCAGCTCATATAATACAAATCACATTATGCTGTAATCTCTATATATGCTGTAAGCTCGTATAGTCATGTTCATATCATGAAAAGTAGCAGATTCAGTATGTTGGTAAATGAGCATCATGTTTGTAACTTATCATTTTTTACTACAATCAATCAGTGATATATTATGGCATAATTTCAGTAGCAAGACACAGTCACTTTGCAACCCTCAAGAAACCCAAGATTGTGTATACTTCTCATTTTGGTCAGGACCTGTAACTTTGTAAATGTGAAGTGAATCATGACAATTACTACTGCACTGCCTTTCCTCAAATTCAAAAGTGTGTTTTACATCCACGAATGTAATTCAGATATCAAATATAGGAAAAACAAAGTCTAAATTGAAATTGTGGACGATTATTTTCGCCTTTCCAACAGGAATGTGACCACAGAATAGAGAAATACAACAATGTCCGAAATTGCCCAAGTACCCGTATCTATCAAGAACAGCATAGCATAGTATCAACTATCAACATCTCAAACAAGAACTCATAACTATAGGTGAAACAAACAGGAAAATAGGTAAAGATTGATGAACCGAGAGACTTTTAACAAAATCAACAACTCAAAGCAGACACTTTCAACCTAATTTTGCTCATCTCTGCATTCAACGAAATCAGTAAAGCAATCACTTTCAACCTAATCGGATATGAGCCATGTAATTTTCAATAAGAAACAGTGTGCATAGAGAAGATATACTTATCAAGAATTCATAGAAAAACTCACAACTATCCGCCGGATTATTCACGGGAGTGGGTCTCCGGTTTCGATGTGGGTATCGGAGTTTCAAGGGAGAGGAAGATTGATGTGGGAATCAGAGTGGGTCTCGGGTTTCGATGATAGAAGAGATATAGGGTTTCGATGATGAGATTGGGGAGAAACGAAGAAGAAGAGAAGAAGAGAAAACTGATTTGGGTTTCTGTGATCTGGAATTATAATCATACCGAGGCGATGAATATTGAAAACTTGGTCGCTTCAATATATTGAAGCGACGAAGAACACAATAGTGGTCGCTTAAATGGATTGAATATATTGATCTGGAATTATAATCACACTGAGGCGACGAAGAATCGAATATTAGTCACTTCAATCCATTGAAGCGACGAAGAATTCAATATTGGTCGCTTCAATGTACTGGAGTGACGAAAATTCAATTCTTCGTCGCTTCAATGGATTGATGCGACCAATATTGTATTCACAGGGTTACCTTGGGGATCCGTACTTGGTTGCCTCGATGACTATTAACCCTAATCGAAGCGACGAAGTTGTCAATATTGGTTGCCTCGATGACTATTAACCCTAACCGAAGCGACGAAGATTGCAATATTCGTCGCTTCAATGTCAACCTAAAATGGCATTAAATTGGGTTTCAAATAGAGGTTTCTATCATCATTCATACTATATTAAACTAAAAATTTAGGATGTATGAGCCAAACAGCCACTGCACAGTGCTTTATGGAGTTGGCCTGACAGGGACAAATATATCTTTTCGACGAAGAAAAATACGGTCAGTATTTATGTATTCCAAAAGATTCGTGATTCCAAAATAGAAATAATTTTTTCAAATACATAATGTACAATGTATGCGAAATAAGAAAATACGAATTTAGTTTTCAAATTCATAATAATATTAGTTTAGTCCTCGTCCTCGTCCTCGTCTCCTTCTTCATCCAAAAGTAGTTGAAGATCTTGGTAAAATTGTATCACCGTGGGAGTGTCCTCTTGGTAAGGCTCGAATATATGATCTCCTGTACGCGATATGTTTTCATCTATGGCAAGTACTTCAGCACTGTAGACCTTGGGGTGCGACATTTCTTGTACTACCTTCCAAGTACCACCGGCCTTTGGATCGTCCATGTAGAATACTTGTTTTACTTTGGTTGCAATTATGAACAGTGAATCCTCATAGTAACTGTTGTTTGTATCCACTGATATTAGTCCATGATCTGTTATAACGGTGTCAAGATCGTCCTTGTCGTCGGAGTTGTGCCATGTGCACTTAAACAACACCACTGGCATGCGGCCTGTATATAATACTTCGACCACGTAGTTAACATGGCCGTAGAACTTGGATGAATCCATGTCTATCATGACACCGCTGTTTTGAGTCACAGTTCTTTGATCCCTATCAAACGAGGTGAACTTGACACTGTTCACATAACACGACTTATAAACCCGGAATTGCTGATGTTGTTGAGCTAATGACTTTATTCTTGCAACCAAGCTCTGGTCCAAGTTTTGTTCCTTAAGGGACACCTGAGAGATAAGCGTTAGATAAGTGAAAGATAAGTGTTATAAACCCTCAAAGAACCTTACAACAATTAATAGTTAGATTTACTCATGTTAAGAACCATCGAAGAAAACTCCTCCTCCGATGAAGATCGTCGAAATCTTCACCATTTTTAGCCTTGAACCTTCTGAGATGTTCTTCTAGGTAAGGTTTGACTTCGTCTATTTCCACCAAGACTTGCCAGTGAGCCTCAGTAGTCTCTGCCTCAGTCAACCTGAACTGGCAACGAGTCTCAATAATATCTGGTCTTACTAAGAGTGAAACACAGCTGATATTCCACTCTGGAGGAGTGTCGATATCTTCATGGTCTTTCCGTCTGAGATAAGACTTACAATACGTCACCGACTCATGTACGAGGTACTGTTCAGCAATACTACCTTCCGGGTAACATGTATTCCTCATAGACTTTTTATATTTTCCTAATTGCCTGCAAAAACACATAGAGGGTGAGTACAATATTTTCCTAATTGCCTACATATTACATAACTAACATAATATTAACATAATATTATACCTTTCAATTGGATACATCCATGTATAGTGTACTGGACCTGTAAGGAATACTTGTTCGGGCAGATGAACCATGAGATGAACCATAGATGTAAAAAAATGTGGAGGAAAAATGAGCTCCAAATTGCAGAGAATCATCACTATCTCAGCTCCAAATTTGGACCATCCTTAGACTTCTTATCAATCGCAAAAATGGTTCCAAGGATGTTGTCACACACATTTTTTTCAATGTGCATAACATCTAAGCAATGTCTGATCTTCAATGATGACCAATAAGGCAGCTTCCAAAATATGCTTTCGTGAGTCCAACACTGTCTATTATTTGGATTGTACGGCACCTTCAAGTCATCATGTTGGCTAAGAATAGGGTAAACGTGTGACCTAACGTCCTCCAAAATTTCATCTCCACTCTTCTGATAGGGTCTTCCGCGAAACTCCACTTTCCCGTTAAATACCTTACTCAATCGCCAAGGGTGGTCTTGGTGGAGCCATTTTCGATGACCTTCATTAACTATCCTCTCACATATATGCTCTGAAGTGAGCTCATCTAGATAAATTGGACATGCCTTGTACCCTTTCACCGTTGACCCCGCAAGCATCCCTAAGCCAGGAAAGTCGTTGATAGTCCACATCACCGCTGCCTTCATCAAGAATACCTCATTATCTACTCGATCAAAAGTATGGACTCCAACGACCCATAAATGTATTAGCTCCTCGTTCATTGGCTCAATGAGTACACTAAGACACTTTCCAGGAGATTTAGGGCTTGGAATCAACAATGATAACATGTTATATTCCTTCTTTATGCACATTGACGGTGGTAGATTGTACGACATCACAACAACGGGCCATGTACTATACAAAGTTCCCATTGTTCTGAATGGATTGAAACCGTCTGTTGCAACTCCAAGGCGCACATTCCTGCAGTCTCGTGCGAAACCTGGAAAAGTTCTGTCAAAATGTTGAAACGCTTCTCCATCAGCTGGGTGGCTGAGGCTACCAGCCACGCATATCCGCTCCCCAAGCCATCGCATATGCTTGGCAGTGTATGGGGACATAAACAAACGCTTCAACCTTGGTGTTAGAGGGAAGTTACGAATCATTTTTTTTGGGAATGTCATTCGTATATGGCTTATATCTTTCAGAATTACACACTGGACAAATCCTCTCGTTTACAAGCGCCCCCCCTGAATAACACACAGTTAAACTCACACGCATCAATTCTTTCGTAACCGAGTGAAAGATCACTCAAGATTTTTTTAATTCTCGATTATGAATAGGGGAATGTGTGCCCTTTAGGAAGAAGTTTATTAATGTAAATACATAAAGAGTCAACACTTGTGTCCGACCATCCATTTTTATTTTTCATTTCTATTGCATCTAATATGGCACTCAAAACAGTTTCCTCACTGCCTTCATATAATGGGGTCTGTGACTCCTTCAATAATCTATCGTACTTTTCATAATCATCGTCTACAATATCATTGAAGTTCATGCCAGAATTATCTTCCACAAATTGTTGGGGTGCATCTGCATGGTATCCAGGATAATACGGATATGCATCATGTAGAATCTCCAACTGCGGGTTCACTGAAGGACCGACACCACTAGAAGGACCGACTCTGTCTTGAAGTCACTGTCTTCGTTGACTGAGCATTGCCGGTTCACTAGAAACTTCCCCGTGAAGGTGCTAGACAGTATGATCCGGACTCAAACCACTGTGTGACAAGTGATGATACATGGCATCCATAGTAACCTTGAACGGATCATTCTTACAACGTTTGCACGAGCAGAAGTGATAATCGGCTCCGTTACTATGTCGCCAGGCAAAATTCATAAACTCGAATATGCCTGTGATGTACCTTGGATTAGCATGAGGATATGTCATCCAAGTTTTGTCTGGGTGTCCTTCCATGTTTCCTGTCAACATAAACAATCAATATGAACAAAGTTACGACGCCACAGTTACGATTCAACCACAGTTACGATGACATTTGTCAACCCTCTTGTACCCATGCGTTTCAACTCCAGTTTAGGGAAATTTCGGCAGCATCTCCCTACAGTTCCCCGAGTGCACACATATCTAAACAACCTAATTTGCACTCGGGGAACATTGAAAGGAGACACTGTCGAAACCATATCCCAAAACTGAAACTGAAACTACATGAATAGCAAAAGGATCAACAAAGTCATGTTCACCTAAAGTGTCCAAAAATGGGACAATTCGAGAATCAACAACTCAACTCGATCAAGTAGATGAGTTGTTGATTCTCAAACATGAGTTCAAAGTTGATAAACACCACAATTATATTTAACCATACAGTCAATTTCATGATTAACCCTAATAACACTACTAATTAAGACCAATAAACCTAATCTACACTAATCATAAAAAATTTCACTAAATTTAACCGAAGTTCAAACATTATTCATGAACCCATAACATGATTTATCACAATTCAATGATTCAAACACTAAAACTACAACATAAGACCAAATTCAATTCAACTTCAAAAATTTCACATAAACTTCATTTTCACTTCTAAATTAACATGTATTATGGTCATAAAGAGGGTTTAAGAGATACAAATCAAACTAACCTTACTTAAAAATCAAATGAATGGCAAGAACAACCTTCTTTCTCAATTTCCTCAAATTTCTCCCAAAATCGCACAAGAACAGCTCCAGAACGCGAATGAACTATTTTCCCAAAATTTCAACTTTATGAAGGGTTTGACTTTAAGAAAGAGAGCATATTCAGTTTTTAAAAAAAAGGGGTGACGAAGATTGATCAATCTTCGTCGCTCCAATTTTTTTCGAGGCGACTAATACTATCTTCGTCGCTTGGAATGAAAAAAGTGGTCGCCTCATGGTATTGAAGCGACCAAGATCAATCTTCGTTGCCTCAGTGAGTTGAAGCGACGTAAGTAATTTCCGAGGCTACCATTCCATTCTTCGTCGCTTCATTTGGATTGGGGCGACGAAGAAACTTAACTTCGTCGCTCCAAAGCTCTCCTCCAGTAGTGTATTAAGCCTCAAGCACATAAACAGTACTTGAACTGAGTTTTGGCCATGTTCAGTTCTCCATCTCTCACGTACAATGCCATAAAACTAATTTAAAGGAGGCTAACCTTTTATATATTGCATTGATGCATTCCCTATTCGCGTTACGCTACTGGTGCATATATTTGAAAAACGAAACACATAGTTTGGATTCTTCCTAGAATCCTAGCTATCTCCTTCTCCACTCCCAGTCTTATAAGTCTATATATACAAGTTTTGTTTTTGAGGTCCCAGACAATTCCATGAGGACCTACAATGTATGCTTGGCTGCTTAACGTACAAGAAATGCAACTTGATCGAGCTGGCTAGACTTCATTATATATTCCTGAGATTTTTACAGTGGTAGTTGGTAGAAATGAATCTCGAAAAATCAAAGTAGTCCAATTGAGAATCATACGGGAGTACTAGAAGTACGTAGTCATAAACCAATGCCCTTTGTAGCAAGCTAGGAATATTGGCCAGTATATATCACATCTCACATATATGTAGTTTTCGATCTGCTAGCTAGCTGTGTCATCCTGGTGTGTACGTAGCTTCTGTACGTATAGTGTGTGCCGACCAGTTGGGTCACTGATGAGTCCCTATCTTGCAGGTTGGTAAGCGTCGTGGATGAGGGTAGATCTAGTCGGTTAAAATGAGCTTAATTAAACCCAGTTAATTAAAATGAACAACCATCGACAACCGATTTTTGTCGCTAAAAGTTTAAATTCCTTGCTCAATTCATCACAGCCTCTTTTGAAAAAGGAAACGAAGCATGCATGCATATATATCGGCCACTAATTCCCAAGAGGATCCATATTTATATGCAGAAATTAATTAAATTGGCTTCAAAAGGACGAGTGTGCATATGTATCAGCTATTACTAAATGGCTTAAAAGTACAAAAGGGTATTTGACTTTGTTAAATATAGAGATGATATATATATGGTTGCCTTTCTCTGTATTACACTTTGGAAAGCAGTTTTAGAATAATATTCCAGGTGCTTCAAGCATAATACACATAAAATGAGGAAGCTGGCAACTAAAACCTACTGGAACATGCATGTTCCTACCTACAAACATGTTAGAATATTCTAGCTTCAATTGTACGTTCTAAACTTCTAATTAGTTTCCAGTTCATGATAGGAGTACGTACGTATATACTGATATACATGCAAGAACAAGGTTCACAGTACTTGGTCACAACTCATGCACAAATGCAGATAATTAAGTGAGTATATATATATGTATGTATATATACTATAAAATCATCTATTGTGAAATTTCAATCTAAAGATCAATTTGGAAGAAACTCGCTCATACCTCACTCTGATGGCTTGAACCGTAAATATGTAATTGTGATCGATGTGACTCCATGCGCCGAGAAACACATTATGAGCGTAAAAAGATCGAAAATGAGTCGATGTGCAAAAGGTCTGCGTTAGTGAGAAATTTTTTCAAGTACGTGACCGTCGGTCCACCTCAAATATTTGACCCTCCAATTAATATCAACACGTGACTTTCTGAATGAAAAGGGTTTAAGTCGACTTCTCGTCGTTTATGAGTAAACATTATTTTCTCATCTTTCATCTTCTCCATCATCTATTTAATTTTTCTGCAAACTCATCTGCATATATGCTCACAATTCAACCTTGGTTTATGCTTTTGTTTGATCATTTGTATATTCAATTTCTTCAAACAACTCTCTTGAATTAGTTCAATCGATTGAATTAGTTCTTCTATTGGACCACTTTTTCTTAAGAACAGAATAAACAAATCAATATGAACTCTTTACAGTCCATGGATAGAGTCATAGAATACGATCTTACCCAAATCCTTGATATCAATATTTTAGGTGAATTTTCCCATATGGATTAGTCAATCTAAAACTCAAATTCCTCGATCTAGAACCCAGATTACTCCGATTGATATTAGTACCCAGATTGATCGACTCCTTTTAGGTTCTCTTTGATTCAAGGAATCCTTGATTCAAGTGATCATTCAACCATATCGTTCTCTTTATTCTTTTGTCTTTGCCAGATCTCTAATCGTAATACCTTACGTAAATTTTCTCATATTGCGAACTTGATCCAAAACCAGAATTCCTCCATCTTTAACCAGATTCCTTGGCATAAATAATAAGGTTTGTATTCATGATACATATTGAATGAATATTTGCATGAGAAGGAGACTTGAAGGAGAGATTGATTCAATTAACCTCTCAAGAATCAAAACGATGAAGAAGAAAGGAATTAATAAACGAGAAAAGACTTTGAATTGAATCTAGGCTCAATTAATTGTATTCACATAACAGTGAGAGAACTGGTGAGAGAATATTTTGGTGCTACTAAACGAGTAAGTGAGTAATGACGTCAAAGTGTAGACGGAATAAAGACTTAATTCGTACAGGTGTCATTATTATTGCAGCATCAAATATCTAAGGTGGACTGATGATCACATAGTAAAATTTCTCGTGCGTTAGTACTGCTTAACCAGTTTCAAATTTTAAGATCAGTATGTACATGCTTTTCATTTTCTGCGGCAAGTGTAAGGACTAGTACGTGAATGGGAGTAAATTAGGTAACAAATACCTAATCTCTTGGGCGGTAAATTATGTGTCCAATTATAACCCTTGGGGATTCCCGATTCGGCCGGCAACTAAGAAAAAGTAGGTATATATCGATCTCTTAAAGAAGTAGGATTTTATATAGTATTAGTGATATATTGTATCTTATCCCAAAAGCAAAAGTAACGAACACTCCATTGTAGTGCCGTATCATGTGTCTGATATTTGGGGACATTTTGACGTTTATGGACATTTGAGGACGCCGTGTCCAAAGTATCATGTGACGTGTCTAAAAATATTTCTTTTTGGACATTTGGAGACGTTCGGGGACACTTTAACATATTAAATAATATTTTTTTATATATATTTTAACGTAAATAAATGAGAATCTTATTCACTATAGGATTAAGAGATGCTCTTAAACTTGAAAATCATTCTCTAGACGAACCAACAATAGAAGACGTATTATTTGAAACCTTAGAATGATAGCAACGATGGTGCAACTTATCATCACACTATGAAGTTACATGTTCTTTATGCATGTCTTGTTTGGATTTTTAGTATTTTTTTTTATGACATATGAATTTTTAAATTTATTATGAATTTTTAAGTTACATGATCTTTTTATTTATGGATAATTTTGTTTATTTTACTCAATTATTTTTTTATATTTATTAAATATTTAAATTTAAATTAATTAAATTGTCGTGTCCTTCTAATTTTTAAGATTTTGCCGTGTCCTGTTGGTTTCCATGCAAGATAGATTATCAGTTTATACATGCAACAATTCGAAATGCATGTCTCGTGTTGGCTAATCCATATATATTTTATAATTCTCTAGCTTAAACCCTATATTACATTCTGTTTATTACATTGCTTTCCCTTCATGATCTTTACTATTGCTACCACAATCTCACTATCGAGCTCAGAGAAAGAAACAAAACGCACAGCAAACCAAATGATTCACGTAAACAGATTATTTTTGGTACGTTTTGGTTTCAAATCCCATGAATTGCATGCATTGCTTAATACCTTCGATCTATAGTTAATGATCAATCGGCTGATCCTTAGATACACCTTCACCGGAGAGCTCTTGATCGATTAATATGTAGCAGATGCTTTCATGAAACATTAACAGATGAAAATTAAGGAGAGAAGTACTCGAAATGTTACTGTATGTAAGTATGTTACTGACAGCGTACATTAGCTACATGTATATCAATGAAAATCATCTATACGCTATGATGCTACACATGAACGGCGTGATGCTGTGGATCAGGACCTCCGGGACTCAACCGCTTTGGTTTGTAAACAGTTTTCTTTGCTTCTTGAATTCTCAACCAAAAGTTTAATAATTGCCTAGCATTTCCAGGTAATATTGTTGACTGACCGGAGCTCGTGAAGCTCCCTCTCTCTAGGCCTTGATTAAGAAGCCGAGTTTCAGAACCAGAAACTAGAAGCAGCATTACTACAAAGAAGGTATAACTTCTCCAGCTGATGATAACCATTTTTTCTCCAGAAGGTCAGGCTTATTCCTCTGAATTGCGCGCTGGGTTTGGTAGAAAGACCATCGAAGAGGGATGCGGTTTATATAGAGCATCAAGGTAGTGAAACTCTGTTATATATATTATTCCAAGTGAGTGGAATATGGGGATATATACAACACGTACGATCACTTTTTACTAACCACAAACAAATACCGACCAAGCTCCTGTCATCAAACTATTTGATATAACGATCCCTCCATGGCCTCCGTTACACTAATTTTATCAACCGCCAATTCCATGCCATCTCTTAATTTGTTTAGCTCCTTTGCACCGCGGTCGGTTGCATTGGCATTTGTATATGGGGTTGTATATAATAGATAGGCTAGCTAGGGTTTAAATTTTTTTTTAATCAAACAAGAATATAATTAAGTTTGCATGCTAACTTTTCTTTAATGTGGCGGCGGCGGCTTAACGGCTGGACAATAATTCAGGAATATCGAATAAGGTTTACCATGCATATGGTGTCTAGGACAAGGTTGGATATGTAAGCTCGGTAATGAAAGAATCCTTTTGCATGTTAACTCACAAGACCACAAACCTAAGGAGATCCGACGAGGACATTGACGATCCATTTTTTCGAAAGTTGAGGTAGATTCTATATCTATTTGTTTGCTATTTTTGTGCTATGATCAGTTTGAAATTGTTTTAGACTGCACTCCGATCTTTCCGAAAAACTTGTTCTTCTCTAAACATTTGAATATGAAGATCGTCTCTTGGAATTGTCGTGGCTGTGCACGGCCTGGATTTTTGGCTCAGACCTTGTTTTATTTGTCTTTGTTGAAACCGGATATTTGTGTCTTTTCGATACAAGAATGGACTTTGAACATACAGGAAATCTAGTAACTAAATTACCTTTTTCATGTTCTTTTGCTATATATACCTTCTAATGGGCAAAGTGGAGGTCTGATTTTGTGTTGGTTTAAGGAGAACGTATCTATTAATATTGTTCATTCACAGTCTCGTTTTCTTCATTGCTACTGCACAAACTTGGCTACTGCCTCATCTTGGTTCATGACCTGTTTATACATGGTTCCGAATAAACAAGAACAGCCTGCTATTTGGCATGAATTACTGAAAATGAAACCATTTAAGAACCTTGCTTCGCTAATGCTTGGTGACTTTAATAATATTTTACATATTCAGGAAAATTTTGGAGGTATCCAAAGGCATTCCTCTTACATGAATATTTTCAGAAACTTTCTTAATAATACTGCTCTGGTTTCTCTCCCGGCCTCTGGTAACTTGTTTACCTGGTGCAATAACCAGGATGATCCGTCTAGAATTTATGAACGACTAGATAGGGCTGTGGCCAATGATGTGTGGATAAGGCAGGTTCCGGCTGCCTCTTTGAATAATCTTCCGATTCATGGGTCAAATCAGGACCGATTTCTGTGACTTTCGACCAAGTTTTGAACATTAGAAGGAAAGCTTATCGTTTCGAAGCCATGTGGCTCAATCATCCGTCTTTCCTGGATGTTATGAATGAGGTTTGGAATGATCCAGTTTCTAGCGACCCAATCAGCATTTCCATTGCTCGTTCGGCTCAATTTCAAAGTCTTTCAAGTCATTGGAATAAGAGAACTTTCGGGAACTTATTCACGAATATCCAAAATGCTTATGCTAATCTAGTTACTACTCAAAAAGAACTTTCAGAAAATTTCTCCTTAAACCTTTTTGTTCAAGAACAAGAATTAAGTAAATTACTTGAGGATTTGTACCAACAAGAGGAATTTTTTTGGGCCCAGCGTGCTCGAGCTAATTGGCTTCAATTAGGAGATCAGAATACGAAATTTTTCCAGACACAGGCTCTTATCAGACAAAAAAAGAAACGTTTTGTGAAATTAGTTGATGAGGATGGCCTCATTCTTACTGATCATTCGTTAATTGCTCATTCGCTAGTTCAATCCTTTAAACGAAGATTTTCTGCTCCTCAAATTAGCAGCAATAATGAGATGAATGCTTTCTTGGAATATATCGATCCTTGCATCTCATCGGATGAAAATAGTGCGTTATTGCAAGAAGCTACTATTGACGAAGTTAAAAATGACATGTTTTCTATTGGCCGCTTAAGGCTCCGGCTCCTAATGGCTCTAAGCCATGTTCTTTCAAAAAAATTGGAATATGATTCAGGATATTCTGTTAAAGTTAGTAAATCATTTTCTCCTTGGTTAGGGATATTTTGGTTCGCTAAATCATAAGAATATTGCCCTAATTTCTAAAACGGAGAATCCTGAGACTGTTAATCATTACCAGCCAATTAGTCTTTGCAATGTTGCTTACAAAATTATTACCAAAATTTTGGTCTCTAGATTACGGCATTTGCTTGAAAAGTGCATTTCTCCGAATTAAAGAGCGTTTGCGCTTGGCAGATCTATCTTTGATAATATTTTAATTGCTCATGAGCTTTTTGCTAGTTTTAATAGGAAAAAGAAGGACGCACAAGGCCTGTTGCGATTAAGCTTGATCTGGAAAAAGCTTACGACCTTTTGAGTTGGAATTATATTAAGGCCTGCTTAGAGAAGTTGGGTTTTAATCACCATTGGGTGTCTCTTATTATAACTTGCATTTTGATTGCGTCTTTTTCTTCATTGCTTAATGGTTCGATGGAAGGTTGGTTTAGACCATCTAGAAGAATTCGTCAAGGAGATCCTTTATTGCCCTATATCTTTATTATTTATATGGAACCCTTAATTAGGCACCTAAATCGTGCGACTCAAAAACTGAAATCACAAATATGACTTTTGTCTTGGCCTAGTGGTTTTAGAATTTCGAATTTAGTTTTCACTGATGATTGTCTTTTATTTTGGAAAGCGACTAAGTCGGCTACTACGAATTTCAAAAAGATTCTTAATAGTTTCTCAAGGGCTTCAAGCCATCAAATAAGCTTTCATAAATCCATTAATTTGCTACTTTTCGAATAATGTCCATTGAAATATAGAAGATGATTTTTGTTCAACTTTAGAAGTTCCACATAAGCTAAATATTGGAAAATATCTTGGCATCCATAATATTGTCTTTTGGAAGGATCCGATTAATGCTTCGGAATTAATTCAAAAAATTCAAAAGAAACTAGCAGGGTGGAAGGCCAATACGTTGTCGAGAGCTGGGAGGCTAACTTTGCTGAAATGTAATTAATGTGACAGGAATCCCGAATCATGTTATGTCGTGTTTTAAATGTCCTAAGAAGGTGACTCAGAAAGTTGATAAGGATTCTAGAAAGTTCTTTTGGGGTAATAAGCAGCCGACAATTTCTTGGGATCGTATTTGCACTCCCAAAAAGTTGGGAGGTTTGGGTATTAGGCCTGCTGCTCACTTTAATCAGGCTGCATTGGCAAAATTATGTTAGAAAATTTTAACTGATAAGGAAAATTGGTGGACGAAAATTGTGACGAAAAAGTATCTCCGGAAAAATTCTTTTCTTGAAACTAAACGGACTGCTTGTGCTATGGCTGCTTGGAAAGAAATTCTGGGTGCACGACCTATTTTGAAAAATGGTATTCCTTGGATAGTAGGTAATGGAGAAAAAAATAGGTTATGGTGTGATAATTGGGTTGTTCCTTTTTCCCTTATAAATCTTGTTCCTGAAAATCAGAGAAATAATGTGGATCTAAGCCTCAAGGTTAGTTCAATTATTAGAAATGGAAATTGGGATTTGAACCCTCTTACTGGTTTGCTTGATGTGGATGTGCTAAATAAAATTAGGAATATTACTTTGTCTTTACTCCAGGAGGACGATAGGTTCATTTGGGGTGTGACCGGAAATGGTAAGTTTTCCATTAAAAGTGTTACTGAGCTTCAAATTAACAATATTACTACTCATGAATATGCCCCGCTATTGAATGTGGTGTGGCATCTTAATATCCCGAATAAAATTAAGATCTTTAGCTGGTTGCTTATTCATAATCGTTTAAAGACGAGATAGGCTAAGCCAATATGTTGCGAATATTCCAAGTTCCTGTGCTTTGTGCAATAATGATACTGAAACTCTAAATCACCTCTTTGGAGGTTGTAGCTTCGTACAAAATGTTTGGAACATGGCTGGCATTCCAAGATATGATCTAAATTCTAATATCTGTTTTGTTGCCTGGCTCTGATCTTTTAGTGGAAGTTCTATTAAGAAAGATATTCTAGCGAAAATTCTTACGATTTTCTACTTTATCTGGAAAGCTAGGAATGTCCTTATTTTCCAAGGGAAAGAAACTCCACCGAATGCTCTTGTGTTTGCGTCAGCTAACTTGTTTATGAACTATCAAAAGTATAATGTTCCGAATGTTCGTAACAAGGCTACACATGATAATATTAGTTGGAAACCTCCTCCAGAAAACATGCTTAAAGTTAACTTTGATGGTTTTGTAATTGACAATAATGCAGCTGCTGGTTTTGTGATTCGAAGCGCGGTTGGTCATCCAGTGTTAGCTGGGGCTTTCAAAATTGGCAATGTTGAGATTCTGTTGGCTGAAGCTTTGGCCCTTAGGGAAAGTTTGATTCAGCTTAAAGCTGTCCAACATCCAGATGTCGCCCGTCCGAAGCTGATCATTGAAGGGGATTCAAAAGTGCTTATTGATGCCATCAATCGAAAGATAGACACGTCTTGGAAGATTTTCACCATTATTAAAGACATTTGATATTTGGTGGAAAGCTTTCCGGTCTCTGTTTAAACATGTTATTAGAGAAGCAAATTTCGTGGCTGATGCTTTAGCAAAAGAAGGACATGCTCGAGATAGTTTGCAGCTTTGGTACAACAATGTTCCTCCGACAGGAAATCAGGCTCTTTGGTTTGATCGTTTTAGTTTTGGTTGTAGTAGGGGGTTCAGTTTGTAATTTTCATTTTCTCATAAAAAAAAAACTTGTAATGAAAGAAGAAATGGGAAGCCAATCCTTCGTTAAATAAAAATGATCATTGACCCATAAGTCACTTTAATCTAAAAAAAGAGAGTCTATATAGAGCTAGTTAGCTGGTTAATTAGGACATTTTGTGCAAGGACCTGACTCCGATTTAGTTGTCTAAACCGAAATCAAACCCATTCGAAAACATGACATTAATTTTTTTTTTGCCAGAGTTTACTTTGAAATACGTGAGACAAAATTAGAACTGCAAAGAGAATCACACTTCGAATATTCCACAAAAGCCAAACCGTGGGGCTCCGTTTCCTATCTGAATTTCTCAACATCATATACCAATAAACTACAAGGTTTACAAGAAATCCAGAAAATAGTCAGGAGTAAACTCAACTGAAAACATAACATAAGTATTCAGAGCGATTCCCATATACATCATATACAATTAGTAGGTCGAACTGAGAACCTACACGAACTGAAGTGTGACTTAAACTCTACGCCTCCACCACCGAAGTGCAACCCTGGAATTCAAACTGCAAACTGGGCAAAAGAAACCGAAAAGCCCAGGGGAAGGCAAATGAAATCGTTAGAGTGAGTGGATGAAAATAACAATATGCATTTCACCAATATAAACATGAAATCATGATGTGAGTCTAAAATCATCAAACACAGGTAAGGTGGTTGTCATAACTTTCCTGAATACCGAATAAAATGTGGAGGCCGTAACTTAAGTACATTTTCCTCAAAGTTATAATCATGCTCAATCAGGTAAAGGGTTCGTCATAACCTTCCTGGGAGCCATATAATCATGGGTCAGGCATTTGTCATAATCGCCCCGGAGCATCTCGGGGATCAGCCAAGAAGTCAGGCATCGATGCATCCATATATCCATAATCCATATAAAACAAATCATATATGTGCCTCCAAGTAAAAATACATAATCATAATTGCATACTCGTAAAATGCATAACATAAAATGCATAATCAAGACTCGCAAATCGACAGTGAAAATCAAAATGGTCAATCACAGTACGAAGCTAACTCTGAGGTCCGGCAGAATATCCCTCGCTAAACACTTGATCATGATCACCTGAACAATAAGGATACAATCAATACATACAGAATCACAACATACAGAGCTAATACGTCAAGAACCCCGCGTTCTCGAAAGACGTATCGCTCAAAATATCGACGAGGATAACAAAATTCCCAAAATACACCCAAACAATCCTCGTCCCAAATTAGAACACTCAACTCAGCTCAAAAACGTCACCATTGCGTTCAGCACGCGAAAATGAGAGAAACGACATAAAACTTTTCGAAAATTCCATATCGCCGGAGATCCACCCCGCACGGCGGCGCGTGGGGCCGCCGTCGGTCGCCAGAAAATTTACCAACCTAGAAATCTTTGACCTACACATCAGTTTGAAGATCTCGACATTTTCAACAACTTTGTAGTTCAAACCTAACTCCAATTTTAACCGGAAAATATCCAAAACTCACCGTGAAATTCGAAAACCTCGTCGGAATTCAATTTCTCTGATCGGCCACCACCGGGCACAACAAGGGCTGAAATCACTTGGTTTCAACTCACCTCTCCATGGGCTACAAAACCCCCCACAACCTCAAGCCTCATTGCCGCTGTCTTCGTCGCCGGCGAATTCGGCCGGAATTCTCCAAACTTCACCGCGTCATATCTGAAAGGACCTAACCCCGGTTTAGTTACCTAAACCGGAATCGAACCCCTTCTGAAAATGTGAACCAACAAAAACCATCAAAATTTCGGCAGAGTTAACGCGGAATTACAATTACCTGCACCCAGAAAATACACTTCATCCTATGCCACAAAAATCAAACCGTGGGCACCAATCCCATCCGGATTTCTCAATATATCAACAATAAGGTAAAGTAGTAAATATAACTATACTTTACAGAAATCCCTGGAAAATCGTATAAGAATATATATCAGAATACTCAGAGCGAATTCTAGTATACATATACAAATAGTAGGCCAAACTAAGAACCTACCATAAAAGAAACATCGCTCGAATACTATGCCTCCGACCACGACGTGCGACACCAGAATCTGAATTGCAAACTGGGCACGGAAACCGAAAAGCCCAGGGGAAAGACATGAAAGCTGTTAGAGTGAGTGGACGAAAATAAATGTCTTTCACCAATTAATATATGTTATAAAAACATATGCGAGTCGGAATGTATAAATAATCAAATGGTACACGAGGGAGACTCTAACTCCTCATGCGTACAGAGCATGCCTAAAAATCCCACGGGGTTGCTCGTGGACACCTCTGTGCTAGTACAGTCTGAATCACGGGATCCCAGACCCACACGTGATTCTAGCCAGAAAGGCCTCAGGTCAGAGGTCTGCCTCCCCCCGGTAAAGACCTCGGGTCAGGAGTCACAGCCTCCCCCGGTACACATCCTCAGGAATCAACCGGGATGCGAGTGTATCGATACAACAGCATATAATGAGACTGTACTCTGTGTAAACCAAATCATAAATAGTTCGATGCAAATGCATGAAACAATATATAAACGCATATACGTAATATATACTAGTATAGGCATAAACATATAACACATGCTCATGTAAAACATAATCTTGTATGCATGCTCAAGTTCGTAAAACGTGTATAAAGACTCGCAATCAATCCGTGAAAAGAAATTGTCCACTCACAGACTAGCGTAACGTAGTTCGCATTAATCCCGTGATCCGGCGGAAAATCCCTCGCCAAACGAACGATCACGAACCCCTGAATAATCACAAAATCCATTTCTCAAAATCATAATTCAGTACCTCGAATCAAATCACGAGAAACAACCGTTCTCGGAAACACATAATTCAATTACGACAAATTATCGAAAATCCCATAATCACATCACAAAACCTCGATATAATTTCGGACGCTCAATTCGAAAAACAAACCTCACCACTGTGATCGGGGCGCGATTCCGAGCGAAACGACATGCAACTTATCGAAAACCTCGAAAAGTCAACCTTTGACCACCATTGACCACCGCCGGTGGCGGCGGTTCCACCCAACATAAAATTTTCCCGGCAGAGCAACACCTATTCCACTCAAAATCACCCAACAAGCAACTTCCATAACTACACCGAAGTCCAATTCTCACTCTAACTAGGTCAATTTCATGAAAAACCGAAATCCCACACAAATTTCAATTCAACAATTCTCCATGTACAAGCAAAATTAGAACTCCATACCTACATGGTTAGACTCATGATGATGAGAGCTTCAAAGCCCACTACATTTTGTAGCTCAATTTAGCCGGAAAAGAAACCATCCAAAAACCCCAAATTCTTCAAACTTTGGCCGAAAAATTCTTCCTCCTCCGGCGACCCACGCCGTGAGAGGTGGCCAGAAATGAGACCGGGAGGCCGAGACGAAACGATTGGGACCAGAGCCAAGCTCGGAGGTGGCCGGACGGCGAGCCACCGCCGGCGTGCCGTGGCCTCCGTCGCGCCACCCTCCCTAGGCCAAGTTGACCAGTCAACAACAGTAAATGCCTTCCTTTGACTTTCTTGAAATAGAAGCCTCATTAAATACTTGTCATAATAGGAAACTTCCAAATTACACATTTCGATAAACTTCGAATACCCGTAACTTTCACGTCGTAATTCCGATTTCAATAATTCTCGCGGCAACAAACTCATCTCGACAAGTTCTTCAATTACCACCCGAAGTCAAACACTTCGACAAATCCGATAAAAGTCAACGGTTCAACCCAACACAACTTATCCGATTAAATAATTAACAGTCGAAAATATTCGTAACTTAATCCTCGTAACTCGGAAAAATCCTCCGGAAGTTCTCACAAGCTCGAAATTATATTCTCAACAACTTCCGTGAAGAATCCCAAATCAGATTCTCGCCCGGTAATTTATTCGCTAAGAAGGCCGCTATTTTAAACCGATTATGTCGAAACTTCAAATATTCATATTATATTCCTCGGTCGTCCAAATAAGGATCCGGAACCGCCAACGAATTCAAAATCACTCGTAAAACAACTCTCGAGAAGAGACTCAGCTCAAATTCTCGGCCAATAGTTTAGTCGTTATCAAACCTGACGAGTAAATCAATTATCGGAAATCTGTAATGATATGCTAACTCGCGAATTAAGCTGAATACGCTGCTGATTCTGTTCCGGGTCGTCACAGTATCTTCTTCATCCAACAACTAAAATGAGTGATCTACCTATCAAACTTAAGAGGAGCTCAATCCCAACAACTTTCATGAAGGAACCACGGCCAAAGGAGGCCAGAATCAAGCACATCGACGCCGAGAAGGTCATGGCCCAAACGGGTCAGTTTTGACCCGTGGGTCAACGTGGTCAACCCCCAAATTTTCCAAAATGGAAACTTTCCCTTTATATCTCATATTTATATCGTATACATACCATACACATACATGCCCAAATCAACGGTTCAAAACAAATCTGATTAAGATCAGACGGTCACGATTAAATTAATATTCACCAACCGACTTCAAAACTTGATAAAACATTGCTCGCTTAACCGAAAAATTCCCCAAAAATTCTCACGACCTCGAAATTAAATTCTCTACAATTCTCGCGAAGGAACTCAAACCAAATTCTTTCCTGATAATTTAGTCGTGAACAAACCCACGAGTACGATTAATTCACAATAATCACGGCTCGGACCAATATGTGCACATTCCACGGTTTGGGTCGTTACAAAAATCTACCCCCCTAACAAAAATTTCGTCCTCGAAATTTACATACCAGCTAGGAGAAAGAAGCTACTGCTCATATAAACTGTTCTGGCTGCTACGTGACTACCTTTACTGTATGATTTCTGTACAAACACAAACATTGACACAAACAGAAAATTTATGTTCCAGAGAATCTACTCTCGACAATTAAGAACATCCAATGGTTCCACAACTTGAACTGAACTGCAATTGAAAATGTCTGCAACGGAAATTTCTGAGGCACGCTAACATAAGGGAATTAGGAATATACGTCCATAACCACGATGCATAAAATACGTCATACCATATGCTAGCCCTGATAATACTTTTCAAATGATAAACCATAACGCTCATACTTTACTAACGTGCATAACTTACCGCGCTAACAACTGTTCATAACTCATTTTCATGGCAATAGCTAGAAGGATATTCAATTACCACAGTATACTCTAACAGACATACGCGCAATCTTTTTTGATAATCCGACAACTTTAATCTGTTAAGAAAATCTGCATGTTATCTGTCATCTCTGGCAGCACATAACCTCTTTCTGAACATTAAAGTGCCATCACTCCTTATCTGAAACTCTGTCGATACACTATTCTGAATCAAATTCTTCTTGCTCAGCAGATAGGCATCTGAATTTTGAGCTTCACGAACTTGATCAAGTAATACCGGACGAGCTTGGAAGCTGGCTAACAATGGTCCATCTTCATTCCACTCAAACTTTGCTCCCGTTGCTCACAACTCCGTCAAAAGTGACATTCTTGCAACACGAGTAAATAATTTATTACTCGTTACCTGCTTGATTTTAACAAGTTCCTAAATGACTGTGGTGTGGTCTTTATTCCAAGCAAGGGAGTCCCTTACACCTGGACAAACAACCACAAAGATCATACTCTAATGATTGAGAGACTTGCTAGGTTTTGTATAAATAATGTAGGTTTGACTAAGTTTCATGATATGTTGGCTACTAATCTTCCTATCAATGGCTCAGATCATAGCCTGGTCTACTTGTCTTTAGAGAATGGAAAAACTAGGAAAAATAGATAGTTCAAGTTTGAGGCTATGTGGTAGTCACATCCTGTTTTTAAAGAGCTAGTGCATAAAGTTTGGAAGCAGAACTTGGAGACAAATTCTATCAAATACTTGATCACTATTACTAACATGTTTGTTTATAAGATGAGATCTTGGAATAAGCATATTTTTTGGAAATCTGTTTGACAAATTGAAGAATTTATAGGAGGAGAACACTATTACACAAGAACAACTCATGGAAACACCTGATGCAAGGTACCTTCAAGAAAAAAGAAGACAGATAGAGGAAGAAATTGCTGAATGTCACAGGAATGAAGAGATTTTTTGGGCACAGAAAGCAAAGGTGGAATGGCTCTCAGCTAGTGAACAAAATACAAAGTCTTACCATACTCAAGTCACTATAAGAATAAAGAGAAATAAATTAGAAAAACTAAAAGACTCTGAGGGTACCTGGTTTATTGATCAAAAAGATATTGTTCATTTAACTGTTTCTAACTTCAAACAAAGATTTAGTGTTTGCGGGGACCCTTGCCAAGAAAAGATGAACAACCTTCTGGACATAATTCAACCTTGCATTACTGAGAGGGAGAAAAAGAATTTAATCAAACCAACTCCAGAGACAGAAATTCTTGAAGCTGTGAATTCAATTGGTTTCTTTAAGGCTCCTGGCCTTGATGTCATCCATTCTTACTTCTACCAGAAAAATTAGACTGAGATAAGTGGAAAGATCAAGGACATGGTTAACCTGGTAATTGTAAATGGTGACTAAGTCAAGCTTCTAAATCATATCTATATTGCTTTAATCCCTAAGGATCCTGAGCCCAATTATGTTAATCGGCTTAGACCTATTAGTCTGTGTAATGTGTCTTTTAAATTATTACTAAAATCTTGGTAATGAGACTTAAACCTTTGTTAGACAAATGCATCTCAAGAAATTAGGGAGCCTTTACTCCAGGTAGATCTATATAGGATAGTATTCTAATAGCTCATGAAATCTTTGATGATTTCAGAAGAAAGAAAGGCAGAAATGGAGCCATGGCCCTAAAAATAGACCTGGAGAAAGCTTATGACCTCTTAAGCTGCAAATATATTTGACTCTATTTAAAAACATACTTGGATCAACTTAATCTTAGACTGTATCTCCTCAGTTTCCTTTTCAGTGATTACTAATGGTACTCTTGAAGGCTTCTTTATTCCCTCGAGAGGAATTAGGCAAGGAGATATGATATCTCCATACATCTTCATTCTATGCATGGAACCTCTGATAAGGCACCTTAATTACAATGCTAGTAAGTTCAAAAATCATATTGGCCTTGTGACTGCTCAAAAATGTTTAAAGGTTTCTAACCTCATGTTTGCGGATGATTGCTTAATCTTATGCAAAGCTACTCCTAGAGCTGCTAGAAATGTTTTGAAAATTTTGAATGAGTTTTCAGCAGCCTTTAGACAAAAAAATTAACTTTCAGAAGTCTTCTTTATATTTCTCTAACAATGTTACTGCAGGTACTAAAAATGAAATAGCAAACATTATTTG
This sequence comes from Geum urbanum, assembly GCA_946800695.1. Classification (NCBI taxonomy): domain Eukaryota; kingdom Viridiplantae; phylum Streptophyta; class Magnoliopsida; order Rosales; family Rosaceae; genus Geum; species Geum urbanum. The sequence goes on from OX327001.1 coordinate 70,854,823, forward strand.
CATTCAACACAAGAGAACAATAGGTAAGTATTTTGGCCTCAATAACATTATTTTTTGGAGAGACCCTATGAACAGTAGGGAGTTAATTTCTAAGATCTCAAACAAACTAGCTGGATGAAAAAGAGATATTCTCTCTAAGGCTGGGAGATTAACTCTGATAAAAGCAAGCATTTCTGGAATGCCTAACGATGTGATGTCCTGTTTCAAATGCCCTGACAAGATTTGCAAGGAAATTGGCAAAAATGCCAGAGATTTCTTATGGGAAAAAAGTTTAAAGATGAAAGATGTTAGTTGGAAGACTATTTACACACCCCAAACTAATGGTGGCTTAGGACTCAGATCTAGCTCTAGCTTTAATATGGCTGTTTTGGCTAAGCTCGTGTGGCTTTAATATAGCTTTAATATGGCTGTTTCTTGTTAGCTGAACCCACCAACCTGATAATTTGTGGGTTCAGCTAACAAGAAACAAGTATCTTAGGAATACTGATCTTTTCAATGCAAAGAAGAAAGCTACCTCATCTTCCCCATCCCTTATCCTTGGAGATAAAACCAGAAGCTATTCAAAATGTTTCATGGGACGATAGTGTTAGTGATTTCTTGCAGGGTAATAACTGGAACAAGCAAAAGCTAGATATTTTTTTTAGAATGAAATTGTAGATCATATTTTGGGTGTCCCCATTCCAAGGGTGACTTCTGATGACAGCTTTGTTTAAGGTCCTAACCTAAGAGAGAATTTCTCTATTAAGTCGGCAACATGGATTCAACATGTAGAACAACAAAAAGCAAAAAACTAAGATCTTATTAATCTGCTTTGGAAGATGACTATTCCTCCAAAGGTTAAGATCTTTGGTTGAACTTTGTTACATGGAAGACTAAAAACGAGGAAGAGACTGAGAAAATTAAAAGTGCTAAATAATATCTCTTACCCCATGTGCAACTCTCATGAAGAATCTATTTCTCATCTTTTTGGTAATTGCAAGTATACTATGAACATTTGGAATCTGTGTGGCTTGTTCAAACCATCTGCAGGCCATGATTTGGTGGATCAATTTAGACAATTGCTAAAGAATGATAGCAGTAATACTAGATCAGAAAAGATCTTAGTTACATGTTGGCATATTTGGAGAGCGAGAAATGCTCTAATTTTTAGAAATGAGAGCCTAACCCAAAGTTCTATTGTAGCTACAACAGCAAAAACCTGGGAAGAATACAGAAGCATCCATGGGAAGGAAGAAAAAGAAAAAGGAAATCCAGCAGCCATTAGATGACAATCTCCTCCTACTGACCACTATAAACTCAATTTCGATGGCTCAATAATTGAGGGAGGTGCTGGTAATGCGTCGTGTGGTTTTATCATCTGAAACAGTGAGGGAAATCTTATAGTTGTTGGAGCCAAAGCCATTGGAAGAACTAGTATCTTTGTGGTTGAAGCTACTGTGAAGACTTGGCCTTACAAATTTGCTAGTCAAAGGAGATTCCAATCTTGTCATCCAATGCATCAATGGTGACTTCCAAATTTCATGGAGACTCAAGACAACGATTCAGGAGATCAACCACTTAGCTCAATCCTTTAACTCGATACAATTTGATCATGTCAACAGAGAAGCCAATTTCACTACAGACAAGCTTGCCAACCTAGGACATACTTGCGGTAACCTCTATATCTGGGACAAGTCTGTTCCATGTAGTGTTAGTATTGCTCTCGAGTTCGATGTAATTGGCCAAGGATGCACTAAAGACTCTTACTTATAATTTCTTTCTTTCCCAATAATAATAATAAAACAAACTACATAACAATAAAGAACCATCGCCTAGCTCATCGAAAACTTAGCCAAAAGATTTTATAGTAAGTACCTTCAAACATTCAGAGGCTTCAAAGAAGGTAACCCTGTGCTTCGTTTTGATTGTTCTTGATTAAGTTTTGTTTTCATAATATAGAAATTGAAATGAATTATAATTCATTTCAATTAATGATTTTCTCCAATAAAAAATAATTTATCCATTTCCAAAAATAGTAAGTAAAAAAATACAAGATCGATAGTGAGATGCGTCTGCAATCTATCCTTATCCCCAGCCTCACAAACCATGTCAAGCTCCACACACACACTCGAACTCTTCTAACACAGGCTTCCCTTCACACTAGTGCTCCATGGCATCGGTACTTAGAACTTGCTCAACTGCAACCTTGGCGCCTCGTCCCATCTCATCTCCCACTTCCAGGACTTCAATTCCTTCCCTCTCTTTAAACCCAGGTACATTTTTGTCCCACTTAAACAAACAAAAGAATCTCGCTTTCGTAGTTCAATCAATTTGACATGCCCAGTTCATCTCTTATGCTTCTTTGTATTTCCAAAGTACATAATGGGTTTCTGTTTTTCTATGGATTCTGATTGTTGAGTTGATCAGGGCCCAAGTTTTATGGAGGGTTAAGGACTCAAGGGAAGAAGAACAGGTCACTTCATGTTGTCAATGTTGCCACTGAAGTCAACCCCTCTGAACAGGTGTGAGTTTTCTTAATGTAATTGTAACTGGTTTAGATCCACATTAAGTTTATGTTAATGGGTTTTACTCTTTGTGTACATTCATGTCAGAGAGGCAAGCATTGTGTCCACACTAGATGTTTGATGATGAGTTAAGAACTAGAATTGGTAAATAAAGATTAGATTTTTAAGATATTATGTTGCTGCTAATTCTTGTCAAACTGGTAATGTTTAGGCACAGAGGCTTGCTGCTAAGGAAAGCCAGAGACCGGTTTATCCATTTGCTGCTATTGTAGGACAAGATGAGATGAAGTTATGTCTTTTGTTGAATGTGATTGATCCCAAGATTGGGGGTGTCATGATTATGGGTGATAGGGGAACTGGTAAATCCACAACTGTTCGGTCATTGACAGATTTGCTTCCCGAAATTAAGATAGTCGCGGGTGATCCTTACAATTCGGACCCAGAGGATCCAGAGGCCATGGGACCTGAAGTGAGGGAGAGCATTGTGAAAGGAGTGAAACTTCCGGTGGCAACGACCAAGATCAACATGGTTGATTTACCCTTGGGTGCCACAGAAGATAGGGTCTGTGGGACAATTGACATTGAGAAAGCTCTGACTGAGGGTGTCAAGGCATTTGAGCCCGGCCTTCTTGCGAAAGCTAACAGAGGCATTCTTTATGTGGACGAAGTTAATCTCTTGGATGACCATTTGGTGGATGTTCTATTGGATTCTGCAGCCTCTGGCTGGAACACAGTGGAGAGAGAGGGTATTTCGATTTCACATCCTGCGCGGTTCATTTTGATTGGGTCTGGAAATCCAGAAGAAGGAGAGCTCAGGCCACAGTTGCTTGACCGTTTTGGGATGCATGCTCAAGTTGGTACTGTGAGAGATGCAGAATTAAGAGTGAAGATTGTGGAGGAAAGAGCCCGCTTTGACAAAAACCCAAAAGAATTTCGATGTTCCTATGAAATTGAGCAAGATAAGCTTCAGGACCAAATTACCTCAGCTAGAAGTGGTCTTTCATCTGTACAGATTGACCGGGATCTTAAGGTGAAAATCTCCAAAGTTTGTTCAGAGTTGAATGTCGACGGATTGAGAGGAGACATAGTCACAAACAGGGCTGCAAAAGCTTTGGCTGCTCTAAAGGGAAGAGATCAGGTCACTCCAGAAGATATTGCTACTGTCATCCCTAACTGCTTAAGACATCGTCTTCGGAAGGATCCTTTAGAGTCGATTGACTCTGGTTTACTTGTCATTGAGAAATTTTACGAGATCTTTAGCTGAAGGAGGTACTGAAAGGCCATTTCTCTGAAGTTTTGTTTACAAGATTGTTGTTTTGCATATTTTTTTGTGGGTGTTAATATCATCCTGCTTTTCACAAGAAAACAGTAATATTTTGCCACATGTTCAGTCTCAGACTACTATGTAACAGCTGAAAGTTTATTGTCTATTATTCAGAAGCTTAAAGCTGTGTTGAAACTAACCAATAGAGGAAACTATGTGTTATCTGTTTAAATCTGTATTCGGATCTTTATCATTCAGAAGCTATGCATAAACAGATAACTTGATAATCATGTGTAAACAACTGGAAATTCTTATATGCAAGCTGCTCGAGAGCGCTGTCTTTCTGAGACAAGTTTATATGTGTAACTTGACCACGAAATACTTCTGTATTCTGTCTGAACTGTATGTAAAAGTTCAAGCAATGCAGCTCGTACATGTAAATATATGACATGAGCAACAATAACATGAAACTAAAATTGGGTCGTGGTATCATGAGTATGTCGACTCCAAAACTTCGGCCTGCATTCAAGACATTCAAGAAATGCTGGCTGGCGCTGGTGGACAAGAGAAGTAGCCATTATCAGAATTCCAGCAGTTAAAGCCCAGATGACATACTCTTTACCATCATCTTCAAAGTTGAAATGGTGTAACAGATACTTGTCTCCCATCCATTCTCTCTCTTCCGCTCTTCTGTTCTCGTCCTGTCCAGCAAGGCAAAATCAAAGTTTAGAACCCATCAAATTCAGAAACCAAGGACTCTAAATGAGAATTTGATTGATGTAAAACCTTGAGAAACATTTCTAAGGGTGCATAAAAGATTGCTTCTACTTCTGCAGGATTTGGAGCTGGAATAAATGCTTTCTTGTTAGATAGTAGGCCAATTACAGGAACCACTGTCATGCCTAGCTGAACATGGTAACAGAAAACTAATTTTAGTTTCAATAGAAGGAGAAGAACTAAAATGATACATACATCATGTACAGAAGAAAATCAGCTGAATTAACCTTGTTTACAAAGGGTTCAAGAATGGTGACAATGCTGACTAAGGAAGGGTCTAATCCAATCTCTTCCTTGGCCTCCCGGAGAGCTGGTCCACATCATCGACATCATTTTGATCTCTTTTACCGTGGGGAGAGCCACCTCACCTACAACCAAACACGGCTCATAATGTATGTATATTCAATAGTTATATAATCACATTTGATGCAACTGGCACTAGGATGTTAAGAGGTGAAACAAGTTACCAACCAGAATGAGAAGAGAGAGTTGAGGCTCGCTTTGTGAGAATGACACACAGATCGCCGTCTTCCCCTTGGAACAGACAAACCAGAACCGAAGCTCGTTTGATTGATCTGGTGGTACCGGTAGGTGATAGACTGGGTTCTGTTTGTTTCAGAAGTCTGAAATGTTGTGCTAAAGTTTGTAGTCTCTGTTCAAGGTTGCTTAAACCCATCCCATTATCTTCTCTTTCGACAAAAACCTTATAGCTATAATGCTCCTTAAAGGGTGGTGGCCGTTCGTATACAACTGATGCAGCCCGAATCAAGATACTAGAAGTTAACCCCCATATCGTGTACGTATTATTCTTAATTTCATATTCAAAGATATGAATCAGATACTTGAACCCGTTCCACTCTCTCATCTCGACTTTTCTGTTGTCATCCTGAACCAAATGCACACAAACTGGTCACACAAAAAACAAAAGAAAAAGGAACATCAAACACTTTTTCCACATGTATAGTAATTGATCTAATTTCAAACCTTGATGAACATTTCCAAGGGAGCATAAAATACTGCTTCGACTTCGTCTGGATTTGGAGCAGGCTTGAATGCTTCCTTCACATTAAGTACACCAATTACAGGAACAACCGACATTCCTTGCTACACAGAAAGCCAAGGGCACAAATCTAAAAAGCTTGATCAACTCATAAGGCCGAATTGTGATCTTCAAAATAATACATTAACTAGAAAGAACCAAATTCTTACATTCATATATTCAATCAATCATACTTACAGTGGCCAAACCAAAACCTTTAAACATAACTAACGGGAATGCTTCTAAATCAATCACTAATTTGATAATAATTTCATATACACAAAGCTAGCTAACCTTGTCTACAAAGTGTTTAAGAACAGTGACCACATTGACATGTGATGGCTCCAATCCTATCTCCTCCTCGGCCTCCCGGAGAGCCGTAACCACGTCATCGCCGCGATCACCCTCCTCTGTTTTCCCGCCAGGAAGACAAACTTCACCTGAAACCAAGGAACCAATCTTTAATTAGTGTCTGCAAAATTGGCAACGACATAGATTGGCTTATAAGACAAAAGCTAGTTATTTATGTTGGGGCTGCTGACCAGAGTGGGAAGACAGAGTTGAAGCTCGCTTTGTTAGAATCACCCGCAGGTCACCGTTGTTGTCTTGGAAGAGACACACCAGAACCGCCGCCCGGGTGGTTCCGGCGGGTGGCGGGTCGGGGCTGAAATGGCGTGCTAGAGTTTGGAGTCTCTGTTCAAGGTTGACTGAACCCATATATGGTTGGGTTTCGTTCACTTCAACAACAGTTCAACTCGAACAAACGTTGTTGCAGTTGTAGTCTTTGCAGAAGAATAAATAACACAATTTAGTTGTTAGTAAGTTATTTGATATTCCTAGTTGTGGTGGAGATCACAGGATATGGCAGTATAACTTATTTAAAAATGTAATATGATTACTTTTTTATTTGTACCTCTTGTACTATCATATATATAAGAGTTGCTTCTTCACTAATAAAGTTACACAATTCATTGTTTCATACTATTCTCTCTACATTTATATTTTCCTAAAACATGTTATCAGCACGAAGCCCTAAAATCGAGTGCCACCGCCGACTCCACCGCTGCTGTGATCCCGAAGAGAAAAGAAGAAGAAACAGAATTGTTCTGTAATAAAACAACGAGTAAGTTTTATAAACTCAAACTTTGCCTTTTTCAAAATAACCTACTCTTTTGGGAAATTTGGATTTTTCCGGAGGGATTTCGAGATAATATCTCATCCTTCCTTTCTACACCGCACTTTTCTTGAAGGTGGGCATTTATGGAACTAAGAGCGTTCATGAGTGAACTAAGATCGTTCACAAAATCGATTTGAACTAAGAGTGTTCATAAAGAAAAGCATCGATTAAAACGAACAAAGATTGTTCGTGAGACCACATACTTCAAAGTGAAGTACTAATCCAAAGACGATTGGAAAACTAATTAGTTATCGAGGAAGTCTTTTACGATTACAAAACTAATATATCTTCTGTTTATTTTCAGGGTGTCTGAAACAAAACTCGATTTTGGTAAATTGGACCAAAGAGGCATCGAGTATCATCATTGGTGTGGAGATGTCAAGAATGCGTTGACAACAAAGTCTATACTCCCCACGATTGAGCCAGATAATCCAGATCTCGCGTTTCCACCAACATTAGTTGCGAAGATGCAGGCTATCATCATTATGAAACGCCATCTAGAGGCACCACAGCTATGGCAATACGTGAACGTAAATGACCCTACAGCATTGTGGGTAGCACTCGCTGAGAGATTTGGAAATATCGCAGACACCCTACTCCCAGATTTGAAGGACAAGTGGACCCACATTAGGTTCCAAGATTTCAAGAGCATAGTAGATTTTATGCTGAAATGCTCAAGCTTCGATCCATGCTTCAATACTGCAATCAGGAAGTGGCTGAAGCAGATATGCTCTAGAAAACCCTTTCTACATTCACGGTCGCTGCAAGGATACTTGCAAATCAATACCGTAATGAGATAAGGACCAGGAATATCACAATGTACAATCAGCTTATACAGATTCTGTCTGTTGCAGAGAAGCAGGATAATGTACTTGTGAACAATAGTTCAAGGCCTTTGGGGACAAAGAGAGTTCCTGAAGCGAACTATGGAAGCGCAAAGCGCAATGAGCGAAACCCTAGAAGAAAGGGAAAACGTGAGGGACGTCAAGGTCCCTACAACTGCCCAGAGACGGACCATGGATCACATGGAAACCGTGAATAGGGAGCCACCAAGAGAGGCCGTGAAGGCCAGGGTGGCCAAGGCAACCAAAGAGGTGCCGCCGTTGTTGACAAAAGCAAGGCCAAAGTCCAACAATCTCGAGACAAGGAAGAAAAATGCGGTGATGGCGTTTGCCACAGGTATAGAGCAAGCGACCACTGGTTCAGGAACTGTAGAGCAAGCAAGGGACTTGCAGATCACTACAAAGCCTACCGCGAAAAGTTTGCATTAGAAGCTCACTACAACGAAACAAAAGATAGAGATGGAGCATAGGCTAATCTCGTTAAAGCAAGCTTCAAAATTGGCAGGGACTCAATTTCTGAGACACCGGATTTTGATTAGAACTTTATGTTTTCCATTAATAAAGGCATGTGCGCCTAAGTCTTGTTATTGATATTGTAATTCGTCAATTCTCTAGAACAAGACATTTTCGATAAAGGTATTTGAGCGGACTTTATGTCCCACCTACATTGATCTCTCTTCACCTGATCATAAGTAAAAAAAGCTACCCAAACGACTTTAGATGTCCTAGCAAACTTGTAAATTCGTCCATGTATCAATTGGGATAGCAAAGAGTGCTATAAGTCCCCAAAAACGCAGAAAATAGAATCTGCTGCACTATCAGCCAGCTTCGACAATGAACTGAGAATTTGCCAGAAATAATCAGCATATGAGTTGCATATATCTAAAAAGGTACAGATGTCTAGTTTTCAGAACTACCTCCGGATTGTCGATATCTAATTTCTAGAAAAAGTTGTGCTCGTTTTAATGGATAAATGTCAGAAACAGGGCATAATGAAATCTGCTCTGCAGATCAGTCGACTTCGAAGACAAACTGAGATTTTTCTAGAATAAACCAACATACAGATGGCATATGGTTGAAATATACGGATCTCTAGTTTTTAGAACTATGTCCGGCTCATCAATATCTATTTTCTAGAAAATGTATGCCCGTTTTACTAGACAGAGGTCTGAAACCGACATAACACATTTGGCTGTGCAGATTACTTAGATTTGACATGAATCCGGGATTGATTCATAAAGATTCAGCATATGAGTAATATATGCTCAGAAATCTACGGATGTCTAGTTTCTAGAACTTCATCCGAAAAGTTAAAAGCTATTTTGTAGACAGAGTTATGTCTGTTTAAGTACACAGAGGTCAGTTTGATCCGAGGAAGGCCAAAACTTGAGGAAAACCTGAGGAGGCCCTTCGATGGATCGAAATATTTCTTGAGGAAGCCCTTCGATGGATCGAAGGGATCCTCAATGCATCAAAATATTTCCTGAGGAAGTCCTTCGATGGATCGAAGGAGTCCTCGATGCATCGAAATATTTCCTGAGGAATCCCTTCGATGGATCGAGGGATCAACCCCGAGGTGGTGCTTTGATGGGTCGAAGGCATATCCCCAGAAAAATAAACTTTTGAGTTAATTTTTTTGATCTTTTCTCATACAAGACTTGTTTTCTTGTAGGTATGTTTCCAGGAGAGCTTGAATGTCTCATTGATAGCAGAACTACACATACCATTCTTTGTTACAGACAACTCGTCATCGAGTTTATGTCTTGTCGAACATCTTTAACCATAATGATGGGTGGGTATTCAGATTTAATCCAAGGGCGAGGAAAAGCCCAACTTTTGTTGCCAAATGGAACAAAACTCATCAATGATGATGCTCTCTATGCTCCTTGGGATCCAAGGACCCTATTGAGTAGTCGAGACATCCGAGCCAACGGATTTCATACAAATACTCATTGTGAGAATAGAATTGAATATATATGCATTACCTCTAGTGATTCTGGTAGAAATCAAATACTAGAGAAGCTCATGTGTCAGCCAAATGGGTTATGTATTACAACTATGAGAGTTGTAAAGTCACACCATGTCATAAGAGATGACCTATGGGACTCAAACACATATATGCTTTGGCATGACAGACTGGGACACCCAGGTCGTCATATGATGATCCGGGTTTTGAAGAATTCAAACGGACATTCATTCTTTCGAGCGAAAGGAAGCAAGAACCAAAGAGCGGTTCACATAGACATGGAAGTGGGCACCAAGAGGGGTGGCGCCACCATCCATGGTCGGCCTCATACCGACACCTCCTCCCCCAAGAGGAGACGACTTGACACCAAGAGTGGTGCTCTCGTCCCCTATGATGCTTCCCCGGTCCATGGAGACTTTGAGCCAACGTCAGTATCCTCACTGGTGATGTCTAGTGCTCATCACTCGTTCTGCAAAGCATGCTCTTTAGCCAAGGTAGGAGCGAGACCCTCTTACACTAAAGACACCAACGAAAATATTTCATTCTTACAACGTATCCAAGGTGATATTTGTGGACCAATCCACCCATCATGCGGACCATTTAGATACTTTATGGTATTGGTGGATGCTTCAACACGCTGGTCACATGTCGCATTATTGTCCACAAGGAATGCTGCATATGCTAAACTTCTTACCCAGATTATTCATTTAAGGGCTCACCACCCAGATCATCCTATAAAGTCGATACGTCTCGACAATGCTGGGGAGTTTACATCACAAACATTTGATGATTATTGCATGTCCATCGGAATTGATGTTGAGCATTCAGTTCCCCATGTACACACCCAAAATGGTCTTGCAGAAGCCACCATTAAAAGACTTCAAATGGTTGGACGGGCTTTGGTCATGCGTACCAACCTACCCACTTCTACTTGGGCTTATGCAATATTACATGCAGCAATGCTTATTCGTTTTAAACCCGCTGCTAGACAACCATTTTTTGCGTACCAGTTGGTTACTGGATATGAGTCAAATATTTCGCATCTACGCATATTTGGTTGTGCAGTTTATATGTCAATCGTGCCACCTTTACGCGATAAAATGGGTCCTCAAAGACGAATGGGCATCTATGTTGGATTTTTTTCTCCAACTATAATCCGCTACTTAGAACACTTGACATGCAATCTATTTACCGCACGATTTGTGGATTGTCACTTTGATGGGACGATCTTCCGGTCATTAGGGGGAGGAAAGACATATGAACGACAGGAATTTTCATGGTTAGTCCCTAACTTGTCTCATCTTAATCCCTGCTCCGCACTAGCAGATAGTGAAGTAAGGAGAATTATAAAGCTTGGAAACGTAGAAGATTCGATGCTTGATACATTTGCTCACCTTGCTAAAGTGACAAGATCACATATACATGCTGCAAATGTGTCTGCAAGGATTGACATCCCACATGGATGATGTCATGCCGCCACCCTGTGATGGGAGAGAGCTGCGCTGCCACACATGGTGGACGTGTGGTGTTTAAGGCCACGGTTCCCCAAAGGAAGAGGGGGAGACCCGTAGGTTTGATGGATACTCACCCTAGAAAGAGGGAGAGATCGGCACTACAAGATCCATTGTTCATAAACTCTCAAAATCCATCTCATAAAATTATTCTTGACTACAGTTATGTCCTTGAGACAACCAATTTGGAGGAAGTTCCAACTGTTGATCCTAGTTCAGTGAATAAAGAAATTTCGATGAATTATGCTAGCATACATGAGATTTTGGAGGGAGAATCTATGATCATTGACGATGCGTTTGCATTCTCAGTTGCACATGAACTCATAGAACATGATGAAATCGAACCTCAATCTATTGAAGAGCATCAACAGAGTTCAGATTGGCCTAAATGGAAAGATGCAATCCAGGCTGAAATAGATAAACTAACAAAGAGACAGGGGTTTGACCCGGTAGTGCTAATCCCGCAAAGTGTAAAACTTGTAGGACATAAATGGGTCTTTGTTAGAAAGCGTAATGAGAATAATGAGGTTGTAAGATACAAAGCTCACCTTGTGGCGCAAGGATTCTCACAACTCCCTGGTATTGACTACGAGGAGACGTATTCTCCTGTAATGGATGTCATAACGTTCCGCTACCTTGTCAGTTTGGTAGTTTCCAAAAAATTGGACATGCAGCTCATGGATGTGGTTACTACATATCTCTATGGGGATCTAGATTCAAAGATATACATGAGAGTCCCTGATGGATTCGAATTACCCAAGTCAAGTAGCTCTAAACCACGGAGCGCATTCTCTATAAGATTGAAAAGGTCACTGTATGGATTGAAGCAATCCGGGCGTATGTGGTACAACCTCCTAAGTGAATACTTGATTGGGAAGATATATGTGAATAACGAGCTATGCCCTTGCGTGTTCATAAAAAGAACAAGTTCCGGATTTGCAATAGTAGCAGTCTATGTCGATGACATGAATCTCATAGAAACTCTTGATGAGTTAAAGGATACTGCGAAGTACTTGAATTCCAAGTTTGAGATGAAGGACCTTGGGAAGACACATTTTTGTCTAGGCCTTGAGCTAGAACACCGTAGTAGTGAAATACTAGTCCACCAGGTAGCTTATGTCCGTAAGATGTTGAGATGGTTCAACATGGACAAAGCACATCCTGCTAGCACCCCCATGGTAGTCCACGACCTAGATCCAGAGAAGGATCCGTTCTATCCAAGGGATGAGGACGAGGAACTCTTAGGGGCTGAAGTGCCTAACCTAAGCGCAGTAGGTGCATTACTTTACTTAGCTCAATGCACAAGACCAGACATCTCATTTGTTGTGAACTTGTTAGCTAGATTTAGCTCAGCGCCCACGCAACGTCATTGGACAGGTATTAAGAATATCTTCAGGTACTTGAAGGGTACGATAGATATGAGATTGTTTTATCCCTATAGAGAGACAAGACGGAAAGCCACCGTCTCAAATGGACGTGCCATTAAAGATGGTGACGCCATTCCCTTTACCCCCTATACCAACAACCCTTGTGATGTGTTGACGGGTTTTGCTGATGCTGGATTTCTCTTTGATCCACATAAAGGTTATTCTTAGACAGGATATGTCTTTACTATGGGAAACACCATGATATCTTGGAGGTCTACAAAGAAGACCCTAGTCGCTACATCCACGAATCATTATGAGATTATTGCTCTTCATGAGACAATTAAGGAGTGTATATTGCTGAGGTCCATCATTACACATATTCGTGAGATTTGTGGATTGGAATCCACTATTGATGAACCTACATGCATTTATGAGGATAATGCTGCTTGCATCGAGTAGATGAAGCAAGGTTACATCAAGAGCGACAACACCAAGCATATATCGCCTAAGTACTTTTACAATCCACAACAACAAGAGTTTCTCAAGATCCAGATTAACCAGGTTTGATCTGAGAGCAATGTGACAGATTTATTCACTAAGTCATTGCCCAAATCCACATTCCAGAAGCATGTGAAGAGCATAGGGTTGCTCAGCTTGTCTAAGCTGCCTTGATTGTTAGTATCAAGGGGAGATGCAGACTTCAAGGGGAGTTTGGCATATACATGAGCATTTCTGGATGTGAAGGACACGTTGTACTTTTTTTCCTTGACTAAAGTTGTTTTTATCCCACTGGGTTTTTATTATTTAGCAAAGTTTTAATGAGGCAACATAGTTATGTGTCACATCATCGTCTACGACGATCTGCACTCTTTTTACATGGCGAGACCGATTTTTCTCCTGCAAATGTTTTTGGCTCGGCAAGGTTTTTGCTGAGGCATCAATGAAGCAAATGAAGAAGCATCACCACCATACACCGACACAAGGGGGAGTGTTGTAGGATATTTGATGTTCCTAGTTATGGTGAAGATCACAGGATATGGCAGTATAGCTTATCTAGAGATGTAATAGGATTACTTTCCTGTTTATACCTCTTGTACTCTCCTATATATAGGAGTTGCTTCTTCATTAATAAAGTTACACAATTCATTGCTTCATACTATTCTCTCTATATTTATATTTTCCTAAAACATTAGTTGCATTAGTGCCGATCGATTCTAGTCTGGTGGCTTTGTTAAATTTGCAAAGACTACCATATCTCCAACCATTTAGACGTATTATAATGTTCGATAATAAGACTGCACGTTCAATAAATACAACGACAATTCGCATGTTCAAACGCGACGTTTTTCCGCACATACTTGCAAGAATGAATAGAGATCTCAAAGTTGCCATTGGGGTACTTCTTACTTGTGAAATGATAAAAGCACATGAACTGTATACCTTCCGAGAAAATTACACCTTAGAGGTAGGATTTTACACCAACCACATACCCATCTATACCAAACTAACAAAGCACTCATACATTTATCAAGGGAAAAAGATACACTTATACATTTAGTTGCGTTCATTTTCCCTTCATCTATACATTTATGCATACGCGTGTGCGGAAGAGCATCAATCTTGTGTGTGCGAATTGTCGGTCTATATATTATAATGTTGTGTAATTATACTGTTTTATGAAATATATAATTCAACTATTACTTTCTCATAATCATGATTCTCAATTGTATGCAAATAAAGCTATTAATAGAATAATAAAAAATTTAAAATATTAAATGACGTCGAGATCTCTAACGAAACGCGAAAGAATGTCACGTTTGCAGAATGTATAATAAAAGTAGAATAATCACGTTTGCACTTGTATATGTTTTTTTTTCATGAAATTGTTAAACCCAAATAAGAAAAATCACATGGCCGTAGTTGACTCTCGATCAAAAAATCACGCGGGCGTAGTGGACTCTCCGGAAACATTGCCCTTCCCGAAATGTTTATCATCAACTCTGTCTCTATCTTCACTACAAACGCTAAGCATTACTTAAAGATACATAGGAATCGGGGTAAAGAGTTGTTTTAATTTGGTAGTTTTAATTTCATCATTACAGATCACTCTCTAGTTTGGTATACACATAAAAACCTTTAGATAATGATAGTATCAAAGTTCTTATAAATGCAAGTAAACTTTCTTCATTGTAATTGCAAAAAACCCCTAAAAAAATTCCAATTGCTGCCATTTTGACACCCCAAACTTAGAACCTTGCAACTGTGTAAAAAGTAATCATGTATAGCAGATAATCAAATTTGATATAACATGTTGCATACATGCTTGTACACATACAAAGCTATGCCTACAAAAAGAACATCATTAAACAATAACAAATTAGAAATGCTTAGCGTTAATAGTGAAGATAAGGTGAATCATCTATTACTGCATAATAATGCATACCGGTATCTTACATAGTTTGAGTACAAAAGAAGATGCTTGATAAGGTGATAGTCGAAAACAAATTTTTGCTCTTCAATCTCTGGTCAACTTTGTCTTTTTTTTTTTTTTGCTTCTCTGCCACAGTGTCCTCAGGTAGAGCATAGTTTTGTAAGATATAGAAGCATCAATTACCTTGACGGCTCGCACTTGATTTTGCTTTCCAACTGCAGTACTGCACCTGGTTACCAAAACAAAAGTTAATCCCACATAATCGTAGACTTGATCAAGATTACCCACAGAGAACAGATGTATGAAGTCCTCTATGACAGAAAAACAATATAATATCAAACTACAATGTATAGACTTGATATTAACCACCGCAAAGCAAACTTATTGCATGCCTTGGCCAACAAATGACAAACAACACAAAACAAATTACATTCGATCCAAACAGTAGATACACAAAACAACACAAAATAGACGTTCAAAGATACTCACTGATTTTCTAATTGGCTACATGGGTGATAGATTAGTACCTTCGACTTTTGGTTTCTATAAACAAAACTCCTTTGATCAAACAAAACTCACATATTCAGAATCAAAATATAAATTGGAGGAAGACAAATCCATGAGAAAAATATCTACAAACCAAGTACTTAGATACAAAAAGAAATAGACTGAAACTCAAAGTAAAGAAAGTAAATAGAGAAGACAAATGAGAAAGATTGAAACTCAAACATACACGACAAACTGTTATCTAGCAGAATTTCATGCTCTTATTCTTCAGTCAACAAAACTCCTTTGATCAAACAAAACTGACGTATTCAGAATCAAAGTTGATTATGTTACCTTTGGTATGTCTTTTTCTGTTGTTAGAGTGGTGAAAGATTATGAAAATCAAATCTGTACACAAAGACAAAGAGACATAAGAAAAATATTGGTGAATCTGTGAAAGATTGAGTAGAGAAAAAAGATTAGGAGCCAATATGCATATATGCAAAAAAGCAACGGTCTATGAAAAACAAAACTTGAATCAAAATTCAGAAGTCTATTGATTATGTTGGTATCTAATCATGAAAACACACATACTGAATTTGTTCAAGTCATCATAAACACAAGATCAATAATAGACGAAGATCAAACATATAGAAACTTATAGATAAGATCACTGAATATATGTATCGTAATAGTTGATAATATGAGTATGATCTTCTCTTCTCTTATGTCGTTAAGCACCTTCAATGGGGTAGGTTCTGAATGCTTCGTAACACGAGAACAATGACCAAACTCTCATACTTATAGGAATAGACTTGTGCCTTTACCCATGACAGAGTCCAAATCTAATTCCATTAGGTTTATATTAAATGATGAGATTCATATCAGATTACAGTTGGACTTTAATCATGTATTTGATATACGGATATACATGTACTAAATAAACAATCCTAATACGATTCTTACTAAATGACTTAGCTATTAACTTGTTGCATAAATGACTAGATACATGATGTTGTTGAGTCATATTCTAACAAATCATGCTTCATATGTACGATTTCTATTAACTAACCATGCTTACCTTTTAGTTTAGATCCAAAACCAAGCTATGAAGAATCGACTAGCCCATCCAAACACCACCTAGATGATGCATAGAAACGTTGAGGTTGGGGTTGTGGGCTCTTACAATAATCAGGAGCTTCACTCTCAAAATCGAACCTCTCATGATTCACCTCTCTCTACCCAATGATCGATGGGAGATTGAGATCGAAGTTTTACAAAAGACTATTGGGTTGAGATTTAAAGTAAATGAACATATATTAAAATTGAGTAGATTGAACTCACACATGATTTTCTACATCCCGTTGTTGTGGAGAAGAGATGGAAACATCAAATTACAAATGGGTAGACCACAATTGAGCTTGTGAGGGAGAAAATGGAAAGGACTGAAACTACCGATAGAAGACAGAGGAATTGCAGTTTCCCTCGATCACTTTTCACATTTCACGTGTCCTGTTCTAGTCTTCTATTCCTCTTTCACTTTGATTCTTTTACAGTTCCATCCCTGTTTTCTTTAACTTGATTGTTGTTTACTTACGGAGAGAAAATGACATTTTTTGATATTCTACCATCCAACTCCTCTAAAACCGCCATAAGCCCCGTTCCTTTAATTAATAGAGATGGAGGGATTTACAACATACTCTACAACAATTTGCGTCTCCACTCTTTTAATCTATGAGTGAAAATGCTTCAAGCTTTTCAATTCTCAGACTAGAAGAAACAGTGCACATTACTAGAAGAAAGATTTTCATGTTGAATAAAAGTTATACAGTTTGCTTGCGAAAGCTCTCTAGGGAAGTATGGAATTTTTGTCTACATTCCTAAGAACCTTATGACTGGGATTCTGCTCAACGAAAGGAGGTGACCGTTGGTACACAATTGATGCCGCCCTAATCAAGACACCAGCAGTTAAGCCCCATATGATAAACTTCTTGTTGTTTGTTTCGTAGTCAAAGTAGTGAATCGGGTACTTGTTCCCCATCCACTCTCTCTCCTCTGCTCTCCGGTTTTCATCCCGAAGAAAATGGATACACAACGATCTTCATCACAGACAATAACAATGACATTGTTGGAATCAAAAGAGAAGTAAGGCTACAAAGTACATACCTTGATGAACATTTCCAAGGGAGCATCAAATACTGCTTCCACTTTGTCTGGATTTGGATTAGGCTTGAATGCTTCCTTATCTTCAAGTATACCAATGACAGGTACAACTCTCAGTGGGTGCTGCACATAAATTTAAGGATGTCTACATAAGTTCCTGAAAAGTCTATGAACTATATCAAGTTGAAAGTTGGAATAGGATGGTAATCTAAGTACTTGCTATAACTCATGCATCTTTGTAATTTCAATCCTGAACAACTGTCTGGCCAACAAATCAACTACCGCCCTCTTTGTTCTCTTACCAGCTTCCTAATTGCATTGACTCAAACATGACATTTGAAAAATCTAGTCATATATTTTGATACACATAAAAAGTAGGACTAATCAAAAGAACAACAAAAGGACTAGAAGCAATTAATTTCACATGTCAGCTAGTCACATTAGACCACCGATAACTTCATTCATAAAACTAGGAAATGCTAATCTGGTCAAACACTCATCAAAGATCCCTCTAATCAATCAATCAATCAATCTGTTTGATCATTTTCTGGACCCAAGTTCCAAACCTTAAAAAGACTTCATACTACTGAGCTAGCAAACACAAGTATTAACCGAAATGTTGGAGCTTTAACTCTACTAAAGAGAAACTCAGGCTGTCATAGGCACCATTTGAGACTTAGCGATGAAAGTTCCAGGCTTTACACGATTGAAAACACTAAAGTTCCGAGCTGTACCAATTGAAACTTATTACTAACTGAAAGCTCCAAGCTTTCAAATTGCAAAGCCAAAAGAATAAGAAAAAAAGAAAAAGGAATGATCTTTATACCTTAGACAAGAACGGTTCAAGAACAGTGACAACATTAACAAGTGAAGGATCCAAACCAATCTCTTCTATGGCTTCTCTTGTTGCTGTGTCTCCATCATCCTTATCTCCCTCCTCTGTTTTCCCACCTGGCAATGAAACTTCACCTACAAAAAAACACACAATTACTCCTAAAAAAAAAACCGATCTTTACTATCTCAAATTCTCCGAAGGGTATTGAAATCTTCACTTACCAGAGTGAGAGGACAATCTTGACGACCTTTTGGTGAGAATGACACGAAGATCTCAAACAAACAGATCAAAACAGCAGCTCTTTTGGGCCTGAAAGTTTCTGGGTCCTTGACAATTGGGGTATTGGATTCAACAAAGCCCACTTGGGACACGACTTTCCCGGCGGTTTCTTCGATTCTCTGCTCCTCGGAGTCATCGTCCCACGACGACGGAGGCGGTGGCTTGTAGAGGCGGAGCTGGTTGGCCAAGGCGAGAAGTCTATGTGAGCCTCCACCGGAATTGGGTGGCTCCATTATTGGAGGAAGAGAAGTTGTTAGTCGTCTGAGGATTGAGATCATGGGAAGTGGCAGTAACTGAGCATAGTTGAAAGAGGAATGCTTTTGCTATTGGCTGATTTGCTCAATTTGGGTTCTAGTTTAGTTTACTTTCAAGTTTCAACTGGTTCATAATAGTGCTTTGCACATTACAGTTGAATCTCGTGATTCTCGTCAGCTATAACTGAAATGGTAATTTCTCCATGATAAAAAGTAATTTTCATTTGAATAAATAAAAGGGTAATTTAGTGTAGCAATTTTATAAAAATAAATAAATTAATTAAGGTTTACAAATGTTAGAGAAATTTTTTTCACTAACCCCTAAATGTTAGATACAAAAAAGCTGACTTAATGGATTCTGAAGTAAATTAATGATTTGCTCTGGAAGTGTCGAATGATGTCCATATATTTGACAATGAAAATGTAGAACATCCTAACAATAATTAAGTTGTTTTGGAGATGTACTGAGTTGAATGATTAAAATTTATGAAACTTAAATTGCTTTTGAGATGTACTTGGTCAGTTTTAGTGAGTTTTAATCTATAATTTGTAGTTTTTAATTAAATGTAATCATACTTTCATACGTACCTAATTGGTTTTTTTTTAGATGGAAGATAGAATATATTAAGAGAGACCGATTATTGGCACGAGAAGAAAAGATTTATTAATTTAATAAATGAGGGGTAATTTTGAATTTTTCGAAATGTAAAAGCATCCAATAAAGAAATGAAAATAAATACATAAATGGTTAGTTCTGTGATAGAAACAAGCTCACGGCAACAAAAATATTTTGGATGAATCATAATTTATTGACCACCAGATCATGACTCCTCATAATCAGTCATGATCTGGTGATCAATAAATTTCGTGGTCAGTCGTAAGCAATTATCATTAGATCTCTGTCCAACGGCTGATAATAAATAATCTTCCAACTGTTTTTAATTCATCTACCGCTAGATGTAGATCTCCTCATAATCAATCATGATCTGGCGGTCAATAAATTTCGTGGTCAGTCGTGATCAATTATCATTATATCTCTATCTAATGACTGATAATAAATAGTCTTCCAACTGTTTTTTAATCACTTACTGTTAAATATAGATCTAACGTCAGTTGACCACAACTGACCACATAATTTACTGACTACGAGATCATGACTCATAATAATTGTTTGTTAATAGTAGTGCTGAGCAACTTATCCGAAACTCCTTAACATGTGTTTTTTTTCTTTTCTTTTTTACCGTGAATGAAGATGAGAGCGTTTTAAAGTAAGTTACAGCCCTTTCAAAAAAAAAAAAAAAAGAGTAAGTTACAGAGAAGAAAAATCATCCTATAAACCAACTTCCTAAACTCAATGTGTAAGAAGTAAGAACATTTTTTTTTGGATACAAGAAGAAGTAAGAACATTGTCTCAATTAGAAACTAGTTGATTTAGACGGAGTAGTCGAGGTTATAATGTCAACAAAGTCTGTTTTTCATATTATAACTTGAGGAAGTATATAATGGGATCAGATTTTCAAACTTGAATGAAATTCCTTGCTGGGTGATCTATGTCCAAAAAGTTGAAGCTAAAAAGAGCAATAATATCAAAGTGGGCTGAGGCCACATGCTATGTGTTACGTTCCAATGTGCAAGGGTAAGACAGTAGTACCATGTTCTTTTTATCTTCACTGATCCTCTCTGTATTGTGCAGTTGCGCATGCTGTCTGTAATTTGGTACAAGCACAACTGTTTGACATTGTACAGTTGAGACTACCCAACACAGTATCATTGACACACTGTCCCTTTCCTTCATGGAGTCTTACACTCTTTCGACCAAACATACTACTACACAACTTCCACTGTTCATTTCAACTTGTGACCTAGCACATAAGCTTAGCCAGTAAAGGACGCACCAACAACTACTAGTCCCTCTCTTCAGTCTTTGGTCTCTTCTCAGTACCATCCAACATGAACCAGGTAATAAAGTAACCAGAGTTCATGTGGAGTCAGAAAACCATGAACCAGAAGGTCTAGGTAAATAATGCAGTTAGTGAGAGCTAGCTAGTGGATGTGCATTAATGTGCATGTATCTCTTAATCGGTGGAAATTTATGAGCTTCTTTTTCTTGATTAACCCTCGGAACCTTTGTCTTGCATCCTAATGTTTGTTTAGGTGTTGTTGTTGGTTGGTTTTAGTACCACAGGTTTCCATTAAAACATTTCGTAGCTATATTTCAAGACTATTTGTTCAGAGTAAATCTTTAGAGAGAGACAGAGAGACTCCAATGACTTCTCATTCCCAAAGTGGTCTTCATCTGCACATGTCACAGCCAAGAGGGTCAAAGACTAAGGAGGAAGAAGAAATTGAAGATGCTCATGAACAACAAGGGTTAAAAGGCCATGGAAAAAAGATGGCATCTTCCAAACGACCAAGCACCAAGAACGGAAGACATGAGAGAATTGTGAAGGTTCAAGGAGGCCACATTGTTCGTTCTATTGCGAGAAAAGACAGGCACAGCAAGGTCTACACTTCCAAGGGTTCAAGAGACAGGAGGTTCCGGCTTTCAGCTCAAACAGCTATACAGTTCTATGATGTTCAAGACCGGCTTGGCTATGACAGACCAAGCAAAGCCATTGACTGGCTCATGAAGAAAGCCAAAGCTTCCATTGATGCACTCGACGAGTCTTCTACAACACAGAAGCCAATGCAGCACCAGGGACGCAATGCCGAGCCAGAAACTGTTGAAAACCATCAGCTTTTTGGCCACAGCAACATGAACGATGTGAGCAAAGAACCGGTCTTGGACAACGGTGAAGGAGCTCTCAATTCTGGTTGCAATTTTTCAGAGGCCAATTTCATGGAGATGGGTTGGCTTCAGAGTTTGATCGCTTGGAATCACAATGCAGGTGATGGTGGGGAAGGTTGTTCTTTTTAGTTCATCACATGTATCACTGCAACAGTTAACAATTTCTGGTTTTATAGCCAAAACTAGTTGCTTGACTGAAATCTCAGTTTCAGTTTGATGAAATCTTTTGGCTATGCAAGATTGTTTTGTTAGTTTCATCTGTGGAAGAAATCCTGGGTGTGGTGAAACTGTGAAAGTCACATCACTTGAGCTTTTGGTATGAATCTTTCAAGTGTTACTATATTAAAGTTATTTGACAGCTTTTGTATTCTCCTTAATGTGAGTAGTCTGACTCCATCAACAGCTTTGATGAATTGCTGAAACCAATTGCAGCAAGTACACAAACTAATTAAGCAGTTAGGTAGGCCATTTCATAACTATCATGAATTTGATGATGACGATTCATTAGAGTGTAGAGGTCTAATGGTTGAAGTAGTTGGCTGGAACTAAATCTCTTGGAGTTTTGGCTATAAAGTAACTAGGGCAATGTTAATTACCTGAATAAATTTGAGCCTGTACAGGGGCTGAGCAGTTGGATTCACCTTACAAGGCAACAACAGTTCTGTAAGGAAAACAGGAAAAAGGTGCCATTATTAGACCATGAAAGCTTTCTAGGTCAAACAATCTTAAATAATTACTCATAGATTGTAGGCGAAATACAGGTGCAATGTACATACAGAAGTATATTAATGTGTATAATACAGATATACTAGTGTACTTTGAATAGATACCAAATGCTAGCTTGCAGAGCATTACAAAGCTAGGACTTTTGAGTAAATTGGGTGTTCTTGTAGGCTTATAGCATTGATCAGCAATATTTGCATAAAATTGAAAGAACCCATCTCAAGATTTTAAGTACTGTCAGAGTCTATATGGCTGGAAGAAAGAGCAAGATCTATCAGTGAATACAAAAAAAAGGACATTTATAGTGACTTAAACGGATTCGGATTCGGCTCCTCTGAAATGCACTTTGCGGCTAATCTTGTTTATTAGATTAATCCAATGCTAATAGCAACTGCCACCACATTCTAAGTTAACACTGTTAGAAGGCGTTAACCCTATATGCCAAAAATGAAATCGACGATACCAATATGGTGATTTTTGAGATGAACTGAAGAACAAAGCAAGTAATGATCTTGTGATTCTTGTCCATGGCTCAGTATCTATCCCCTGGATAGTTGCAGATACATGGTGGGCGTGAACAGAAGTACAGTACTTGTAGTGAAATTCAGTAAGCAACCAAATAAGAATCTATTAATTTACTCACTAAGGCTTTCGATCGCCTTGGTGTTGATCGATAGTTTATGAAAAAACTAATGTAAATCAAGCTAGGAAGATTGCTAGGTTATAGAAGAATGTAAACCAACCCAGATCTCAAGAAACTCGGTCCATAGCAAAATCTTTTATCAAACCGATCATCATTTAACCTAATTCTTTATGTATATATGAACCCAGGTTTCGTATTGGGATCATTCGATCAAGATTTTCTTGGACATATATTATGTTTAGTTTCTCGATTCTCCTACACAATTGTTATTGTGTTGTTCTGTTTTGCCCACAGTTCATAGATTGCGGAGGAGTTGAAATAAGTAATGTGATATTTTGGAATAAAATACTGGACGTTTTTTCCCCAGTGTCTGCTTTACCAGAAGAGTTAACGCCAAGTTAACTTCATCTTCACTTAATTTCCCAAAATACCACTTATTAATGTGGTGGCAGTTCTTGGTACCATTCCATTTGCCGAATGAACAAGATTAAACATCTACAGAAATAATGCTTGAAGAACACAGAGTGAATTAAAGAACATCAATAGTCTGATTATAGTGCACAAAAGCACAAGCACCCCCAACAAATTAATGGCCTATTTACAAATCTAAAGAAAATACATATTTTCTTTCAAAATAAATATAAACATGAAGAAAAATAATCTGGTCAGTCCCAAATCCAGGTCCTGTTTGATAATCCTACTACTATACTGCACGCTGAAGCTTATAACTTCCACCCCACTCCATGTACAAGAATCAGAAATGACCGCGTATGCTGAA
This sequence comes from Geum urbanum, assembly GCA_946800695.1. Taxonomy (NCBI): domain Eukaryota; kingdom Viridiplantae; phylum Streptophyta; class Magnoliopsida; order Rosales; family Rosaceae; genus Geum; species Geum urbanum. The sequence continues at coordinate 70,878,650 of OX327001.1, forward strand.
AATTTGACTCTTCTCACATCTTCTTTGAGTTGAAACATTCTTTTAGAATTTCTAACTTTGGCTCAAAGCCAACAAGTCAAATTTTTAGTGACTGTTTCCCTCTTCAGTTTTAATGCCCTCCGCACATGGAACTGGTTTCTCTTCTCCGTTGGTTGTATAAGACAATCTTCGAGCCTTTGTAGTTGCCTTACCATTTGATGAAGGCAGTTTAACTGAACCCGAAGTTTTTGGTGTTGGGGAGTTTATGTTCTTGCCAACTTTGCTAGCTTGCTTAGGCTGTACTTTCTTTGGACTAGGTGACTGCACACGGCTTTCCCATGGGCGAGCAGCAATCCAGCGTTCCTTCCAGCTCCAACCCCAATTAGCTTTACCAAGTTCCAAACTTCCCAACCCTTGGCTCTGACTACAATTGGCCCTCCACTATAATTCATGTAAATACATTTATCATTCCCAAGTGATTAAGGTAAAAGCATTGGATAGAGTACACACAGAATAGGGTATACCTGATGAGAAAAAGCATATGCCATAGCCCGCTCGCGCTTAACTGCTGCTTCTTCCCTCTGATATATCCTGGAAAGTACTTCATCCATCGTTTCAGAGCCACCACTCCATTCCGCCTAGTATCCATTCAAATAAATACTCAGAGAGATAAGAATGGGAATCATAATGTGAAGATATCAAGGACCACAAGGTATCACATGAGATGACAATAATGTAACACAAGCCTCCCAACTGTCCCAAGATATATGCAGGATTTTGGAAAATCCTGATACATAATTGTTCTTTCTGAAAAGTTCTTAGACATGGGAGGTTGTGATCTCACCTCTATGTCATGAAGTTTTGCCTCAAGTTTATGTTGATTCTCTAATTTCTTCTGTTTGATCCTTCCTTCTGTTACCATTGAGAGCCGGCGAGTCCTAACCTCAGTCTGTATTCTGCTCCATGAATGAAGATAACTTAGTGTAGTTGTAGCTTGCTTTGTAACAGGGTAAGCCCGGGTCATTATTTGCAATCTGACAATCCCTTTCAAACGACGTAAAGCTTTTCTAGCCTGCAATGTAATAAAAGGATCTTAGAACCCAAAATCTGCATAGAAAAATGGTCTTTCATGCAAATGGTCACAAATACAGCACAGGTAAGAATGGTAAGATCAATACTGAACATTTGTTATTAGTTATGCACAATGCAAAAGCAATCCTAAGTACAATGGATCTCCCAAGTTCTATATTTTGGCACATCAATGTATACACAACCTTAAATGTAATGAGCGTACCACATGTGCGCGGAAAGCAGTCTGAATACGAATTGCAGCTATATCTTCAACTGGCATGTCCAGTGATCCAAGCTTTTTATTGGATGTAACATTTACAAAACTAGCCTCTTTCCCGGAATGAACTTTCAAGTTTATGGCAGGGATCTGTTGGAAAAAATGTAATGTCAATGACAAATCTCCATATCATACCAACATCAATCTCAACATATTACATAGGAATCAAAAACACCTAGTAGCAATTGCACCCTACCACTACATCAAAAACCATGGATTGAATGTTGTTGGATGACAATGCTCAACAATAACAAATCAACAAACTGTGTGCAATTTGGAGGCTTTATACCTTTACTCGTTTTGAACTGCCAGACTTTGCTTTCCTCAAGCCTGTTAATGCCTTGAACCAGTTTCCAGAGCCCATTTCTGATTATGTCCTGTTTACCATAACCCTGACAGAGTGGCAGTTAATGAAATCACCATCATCAGTATCAACTATCAAGCAAACAAAAAATCAGTCAACTTTGAGCATGAGAAAAAGGTATTTCAGCAACCAATACATTGAATACAACAGTTTCCAATCAAACTAAGTGGCAATTAACATTATATGATACAGAATAATTCCCTTGAAAGTTTCAATCTTTACATCACTGTAAATAGATGACTATCACAGTGTTATTGGTAAGTCAAAAAGTCATTCTTGCATCCAATAACAATCAGATAAGAATCAAATTCAACTTCACCAAACTATATGATCCTCACAGGCTAACACTACAGCATGCTACTAAAGAAAACCAATTTTAGAGAATTCAGCACAAACATTGTAAACTGATTCTATATCAATCTGGGCTTACATACTTGGCAATCAGATCCCATTTTCCAACTTATCTCCCAAATGAACAAATGGGTATCACCAAATCACACTTGTCAACTCAGAAGCAAAGGCAAATAATGCAAAACTAAGCAAAGCACTATCTGGGTAAGACTCACTTACCAGAAAAAGCAGCTAGAGAAACCTCCGCAGAGAGAAGACACACTCTTTCTTGAGAAAAAGTTTTGCTCAAGAATTTGAAGGACAAATGTTGTGGCAAACAAGTTGGACTTGTAATTGAATAAGTAAAGAAGAAGCAAAGCTTTCCCCCTGAGAAGGTGAGTGAGAGAGAATAAAAGGTGGGTGGGTAAAATGAGGATTTGCCAAGGCCCCATCTCCAGCCTTTTGTCTACAAACCAAAAATACATAGACAATTTGAGATATATATACAAATAATATTTTCTTTTTGTTTCAATACTATCTCTTCCTCAATCATAGGGCTCTCTCAACCTTTGCTTTACCACAACTCTACAAGTATAACAAGACAACTCATATGAAGGGTGGACGTGTTTGTGTGTGCGTGCGAGTGTGGTGGTATGTGGTAGTTGGTTTTTGGTGGTGGGTTTTTCTCAGAATTCAAAACTGGAGGCTATATGTTGCACCAAGAACAAAACAATGTCACTGTCTGATTGGAATGGCCTGTCTTTCTAATTTTATATCTAAATCTTGTTTACCAGATTTTTTACAAACCCTCTTGCAGTCTTGCTGATTAATGATCTCAGTGATCTGGTTAGCTCTAACGAGAAAGACTTTATCTATTTTCATTATTTCATATATAGAAGACTAAAACTACACCCCTTTCAGATCACAATTGTTCTAGTGTGCAGGAGTTTCCCAGAGGATAAAATTTCAGTATTCTTCCAATGAATGATCCAATGAATTCTATTTGTTTTTCTCCACTTGAAGAAATATCTTCAAATGATTCAAAAACATTGTATATGCACTAATAATGGATGTAGTCTACCAGAAATAGTGATTATATATACATTTGAGCTTATCACTATGATTAAGCATTATATATTGTGTGACCTACCTACATTCAATCAGTGAAGTATTCAAATTAAGTGTGCTTGAGACCTTGAAGGTATGACACATAACTGTTTTTAAGAACATAGTCTAATCATTCATGCAGATAATACACAGATGAGTTTATCATCATGAAATTTATAATGAAAGAAAGAAAAAAACAAAAATATGAGTTTTATGGACCGGGCCATATACACATTTTAGGTAATTCCTCCTTCCTCCTATTGCCGACATGGGGGACAATCCAAATAGAGACAACTTGAAAGAATCTGGGTTCACCGCCCAAGAAGCTGTTTTACCCAAATTTGCAAGTGGTAAATGCCTTTAAAATGACTAGATATAGTTTTAAAAAAGCTTTAACAAAAATTGTTTACAAGAATAACTTTTGAAAAGGGTTTTATCAAACAATAGCTTGCGAATGATTGTCTCTAAAATAAATTACACCAAACAAAAACATAAAAAAATAAGTAATGTCGAACGTACTGGTCCAACAATTGTTGTTAGTTCATTATTAACTTACACCAAAAGGAACCATTGCAAGTGACATATTGATTCTTGTCTAGTTTGGTGTGCTTCAATGCCCCCCAACTTCATTAGGTGCAAATCTCGACTACAACCTCACAAAGGACTCCGATCTTCTCCTTCATTCCCATCTCTTTTGTTCTTTTCGGCGCTCATTTTGACCAAAATCTAACATTAACTATAAAAAATTTATCATGAATAGTACCTGACAAATGGATCATATATCACTTTACTATTTTATTTTTGAAAACTATCACTTCGATACCTCACTTTTAAATCTTTATCTAAAATCAATACCTGCCGTTAGTAACACCGTACCGTTAACTTATTAAGAAATTAATGAAAAATATCAAATTTTAAGTAGAAGAATTTTTAAAAAAATAATAGAAAAAGAATAAAAAAATAAAAACTAGAAAGAAAACAATTAAAATTCAAAATTTCTCCCTTAAAATTTGATATTTTTTCAACAAAAAAAAAATTAATAAGTTGACGGTATTAATAACGGCGGGTACTGATTCTTGGTAAGAATTTGAATGTGAGGTACTAAAGTGATAATTTTCAAAAGTAAAATACCAAAATGATGAATGATCCATTTATCAAGTAGCATTGGTGATAATTTCTCTTACTATATCCCCTCAATTGAATTCTACATTATGAAAAGGTTGAATGGATTGATACCCTTATTATGGAAGTAATTAAATGATGTGAGATTTTCTAATTAAAAAAGAGACATCTATAAGAGCATATATATTGAATATGGTCTTAATCATTTCATAACTTTGGTTCACCATCCACCATTGCCCTTGATTCTTAGAAGGCAATGGCAGCAACAATTAGGCCTCTTCTTCTCAACCTTCTATCAACCTTGTTAGTCCTAACACCAACATGTCAGGTCGTAGCTCCAAAACCCGACGACTTAACCCTTGAGCCCATCCACAGGCACTCTCCAAAATCACCATTCTACCAACCAAACCTCACCCAAGAAGAGAGACTCCAAAGCCTCGTCAACCAGTCCATTGTTCACGTCCATCACCTCTCAAACCTAACTCTACTAGCATCAACAACGTCCACCTAGGACCCCGAAACGTACAGTTCGCATCATCATGAACCCTGCTCAAAAAATCACACTCTACAACGTCAAACTAGCCCTCGGCACATCTCCACAGTTCCCCAAATCATACAACCTCCTAGCCGACACGGGCAGCGACCTAACATGGATCCAATGCGAGCAATGAAAACCAAACCGCTGCTACGCCTCGACCGACGTCGGTCACTGCCATTCCCATGCAGCAAGTCCACGTCCTACCATCCTCCCCCAAGCAAAGCTCACCCTCTCTGCGAAAACAGCTGCAACGACCAAAACCAGTGCACGTTCGGTCGTCGCTACGCCGACAGCAGCCAAGTCACCGGCGTACTCGCAACCGAAACTTTCACATTCGGAAGTAGTACATCTACAAGTGAATCTGTCCAAGGACTAGTGTTTGGTTGCACCACAGACAGCAACCAGATAAGTTTCGCCGGTCAGTCCAACACATTATATATCTGGTGTGTTACGTCTAAGCTTCGGCCCTAAGTCGTTTGTTACCCAACTCGGCACGAACCAAACTCAAGGCCGTTTCTCATATTGCTTAACAAGGAACCCTAGCGCCACTAGCTCGTTCATTTCATTCGGCGTAGACGTTACACAGAGACAATCAAGGTCTCTCTGTCACGTCTTTGATCAGAAACTACCAAGCCGGTTAGGTATTTTACTACGTGTTCCTAGTGAGGATAACCCTCAACGGAAACCGCTGAATATTCCTCCGTCCATTTTCGCTCTCGACAGAAGCGGCGGCGGAGGAACCATCATCGACTCCGGCGCACGACATTTTGGTCGCGGCTTTGGCTGGTCAGTTTTCGTCTCAATTGAGCGGTGGCGTGTTGAAGAAGGTGTCTTTGCCGGGAAAGCCGCTCGAGCTTTGTTACGAGATAATTACAATGTTATGGGATTAACCATCATCGACTCCGGCGATAGGGTTTGTGTTTCAGAACGATGTGAAGATGGGTTTAAATGCCGAGGCGGCGTTTGTGAAGTGGAAGTCGAGTGTTGGAAATGTGATATTCTGTTTAGGGATGGTGCCGGAGAATGTTGGACGTCCGAGTGTGATCGGAGCTTTTCAGCAGACCAATCAAAGGTTCATATATGACACTAAGAAGTACAAGTTGCTTTTTGCAGTTCATGATATGATGAAAGCCTTTTTGTGTTGTTTAGCTTTGTTTTGTTGAGGACTTTGATTAAGAATTTAATGAAGGCAATGGATTAATTAATTCCTTGCTTGGCTCATTGTTGCATTCTAATTCCATACTTAATAAATGTTGAACTAATCAAGATTTTTTTTTTGGAAAGGGCTAATCATGATTAAAAGATTGAAGTTGAGAATTGCATATATTGGAATTTAATTCCGAAAACCAGAATTGCATGTAGTGTAATCTGATCTTACGACGCTGTGATCCACTCCAGCAAGTTGTGGACTAGAATCTGAGAGATTATTACATTAGTGGAACTCCACATATAATATTGTGGGATGTATTATACTACTAGAAGAACTTCAGAAGTCCATCCAAAAACACTGGTACGAACATAAATCATGAGCAGTGACAAGGGGTACATAATATATGCTACAATGCTTGTCCAAAATGGGAACTTTCTGTTGAAGCTGGCGTAAAGACCCATCACTGTGCAAATGATCAGAACTAAAACTGATGCATAGACATCCCATGACAAATCACGTATGTAAACAAGTGCCAAGAAGATGGTTAATCCCATGACATTGTTCATGAATACGCCATTATAAATCTGCAAGAAACATTTTGTGTCGGATAAGCAACTATGTCCTGTAAACTTAAGATGTATGAGTTTTGTATACCTATGTAGCTGAGCCGTGATGATACTTGAATCGATCAAAGCTTCATTAACTTCTGAAAGCTGTTATTTCGTAAGTGCAAACGCATGAAACAAGACTTGAGCTCAAGAGAGAAACATATCTCGGAAAGTGCCAAAGAGATGGCATTCTCAGTCTTTGCTTGCGCAGAAGTTACAGCTCGAAATGCCTGTCCGTAGTTGCTAGCAAAGGGTATCAAGACATACGAGGGGAAGAACGAAGGAATGCTTGCAGCAATAGAGAGATCTTGGAGTGTCCATGAGGGGATTTGCAAGCAAAATCATCACGCCAATACCGAGGATTAATAGAGAAGCAGCCTTAATTTGATTAGTCCAAGATCTATCAGTAAGCTTACTCTTGTCTTTCTTAGCCACATGCGTCTGCTTCCCTTCAGAAGCTGCCTCCAACGAAATGTACGGAATACATTAGACACTAAGGTTTTGATTGTTAAAGAACTATAATGTAACAACCTGATCATATCACACAACCAAGAACACAACTGCTGTAATCAGCTCACACACATGTTACCAGAAGAACAAACAAGTGATGCCGAAATCTTACCATGCTCAGCACCATAGTTGGAGAAGATCTTCGACATCTTGAAGCTGTTGTTAGAACTGTTCTGAGGAAAGCCTTCTATGCTTCAATACTTCGCTTCAGAATGTGGCTGAACCTTCTGCTAAAATGTATTGAACATAGGGGCTTTACTCCTCTATATATATTGATCTAAACCTTAGTATAACCCATCCCATAAGGAGTTATAGAGTTAGATACGAACTGTAATGCTGTAGTAAGAGTAAACCTCTTCACCTAGACTGAATGTTGCTGCAGATGCAACTGGTATGAGTTTCCTGTTCTGGCTAGGAGACAACTGCCTTAGCCAACACTGTATTAGAGTTTCAATCTGTTTATTCCTTGTGATGTTTCGATTTAATGCATCAATGTAGAGTCCATTTCTAACATTCTCCCACTGGACTCACATTACACATGCATATCTGAACTTAACCAATCTGAAAACATAACAACTGTAGTGTGCACTGGAAAAACATAAACACTCATAAACTCATCAGCCTGGTCAATAGGCAGATATGATACAGAACCAGAATCAGACTTAGCTATTATAACCAAAATGATTAAAGGTCACTAATATCATATCTGTAATCACATAGGCCTGTTGGTGAAAACGTGATACATCGACTGATGTGTCTACTTGCAAATCAACTACTCACTTCCTTCTAAAATAAAAATAAAATTGATTCAAAATCAAGAACTACAAGCAGCAAATCACAGAATGCTGTATTCTGAACCTGTTATACTTTGATCACTGTAAACATGATATGTTATTAATCAAAACTAAATTAAACATTGTACTGTAACCTGAAAATATCTTTTAATTGAAAACTTAACTACAATGTCTCAACCTCTATTACAAATGAGATAATAAAAACTTCTTAGCTGCTCCCACTGAGCTCAAGCTTCTAAGTATGGCAGCAGTCCCAAATTCCTGATGTGTTTGTGAAAACAAGATACAGATAAAGCCTTGGTTAATGGATCAGCAAGTTGATCATCAGTGCCAATATTCAAAATTTCAATTTCTCCACGTTTAACATTTTGTCTCACACTATAATACTTAAGGTCAATGTGTTTAGAGTTATTAGACCTTTTACTGTTCTTGCTAAAAAATACTGCAGCCTCATTGTCACAGAATATTTTTAAAGCTCCTGACACAATTGAGCTTAAGACTTCAGTTTGGATCAAAAAATTCTTCATCCAAATACTCTGACAGACACCTTCATATACTGCAATGAATTCAGCCTGCATAGTAGAGGTGGAAATTATTCTTTGTTTCATAGTTTTCCATGCAACAACACTTCCTGCAAGCATGAATACATATCCTAAAGTTGATTTTTTAGAGTTAGGATAATTTCCAGCAAAATCAGAGTCTGTATAGCCTATTAACTCTAACTTTTTGACTTGTCTATATACTAACAGGTGAGATTTGGTCTTCTGTAAGTACATAGAACTTTTTTCCCAGCTATCCAATGTTCTTGAGTTGGACTGGACAGAAATCCGGACAAAATTCCTACTGAAAATGCTAAGTCAGGTCTTGTATAGACCTGTGCATACATCAGACTTCCTATCAATCTAGCATAAGGCTTACTCTCCATTGGAGACATCTTCCCCCCATTTTTAGAAATTTTGGACAGTTTATCACCTTTAGTCATAGGTGCATCTCCTTCAGAACATGTTTCCATGTTGAATCTTTTCAAAACTTTTAGTATGTAGTTCTGTTGAGATAACCCCAGTAGTCTTTGTGATCTATCCTTCTTGATTTCAATTAATTCCTAAAACATATGAAGCTTCTCTTAAATCCTTCATATCAAAGTTGTTAGATAGAAAGGATTTGGTGTCTGTAAGTAATTTTATGCTGCTGCTAGCTAGTAATATGTCATCTACATACAGTATCAAGAATATGAACTCATTGCTCACTGTCTTTATGTATACACATTCATCTACGATGTTCTCTGTAAAACCAAAAGATGACACAACCGAATCAAACTTCTTGTACCATTGCCTAGAAGCCTGTTTGAGTCCATAAATTGATTTTCGTAGTCTGCATACATGTTTTTCTTTTCCTGTTTTTACAAAACCTTCAGGTTGTCTCATATAAATAACCTCATCTAAATTTCCATTTAAGAACGCAGTTTTTACATCCATTTGATGTAGTTCCATATCATAATGGGCTACTAAAGCCATTATAATCCTGAAGGAGTCTTTGGTAGACACTGGAGAGAAGGTTTCATTATAGTCAATACCCTCTTGCTGTGTAAATCATTTAGCTACTAGTCTAGCTTTATGTCTTTCTATGTTGCCATTAGCATCTCTTTTTGTCTTGTAAACCCACTTACAGCCTATTGCTTTATGATTTGGATCTGGTTTTACAAGTTCCCATACAGAATTTTGTTTCATGGATTTAATTTCAGCTTCCATGGCTATTTTCCATTCATTAAAATCACTGCTTTCTAAGGCTTGTTTGTAACTTGATGGGTCATCATCATCTGCAAGTACGTCAATCTCTTGCAGATATACCATAAAGTCACTATCAACTCCATATACAGGTTTTCTTTGTCTAGTTGATCTTCTAGGTTGAGGGATTTCTATAATCTGTTCTGGAATTTGTTGGTTTTCTATATTTTCATTTTGCTCAGGGTTTACCAAATGTTCATATACTTCTAGAACTAAATGATTTCCTAAATTTTGATTCTGTACTGTTGTTGCTTGATGGATATCATGGTTTGTTTCAAAAGGCAGAATATTTACCAGTGCTTCAGTTCCAGTAACTTCCTCAAGTTCTAAAAATGAATCTTCAGGACTTGTGTCACTTACTCCTTCATCCAAAAACTTAGCTTGATTAGTTTCAAGCGTTCTGGAAGTATGATTTGGTGAATAAAATCTGAACCCTTTTGATATTTCACAATATCCTATGAAATAACAGCTTGTGGTTCTGGAACTTAATTTTTATGAATTGAGCTGGTATTCTAGCCTCAGCTTTACATCCCCACACATGGAAATGGTGCAAGCTAGGCTGTCTGCCACACCATATTTCAAATGGTGTTTTTTCTACAGATTTTGAAGGTGATCTGTTACAGATGTAATTAGTAGTTTTAAGTGCTTCACCCCACAAAAAAATAGGCAGTCTTGAGCTACACATCATGCACCTAACCATGCTCATTAAGGTTCTATTTTTTCTTTCTGCTACACCATTTTGAGATGGGTTATAGGGAGTGGTGTATTGTGCCTTAATGCCATTTTCTTGCAAAAATAATGCAAAAGGTCCCTTCTGTTGACCTGCATCAGTATGTTTTCCATAGAATTCCCCTCCCCTATCTGACCTTACTACTTTAATTCTCCTTTATAATTGCAATTCAACTTCAGTTTTAAAAATTTTAAAAGCTTGCAATGCTTGAGATTTTTCTGAAAGTAAGTAAATGTAGCAGTATCTTGAATAATCATCTATGAAGGTGATGAAATAGGTGTTTCCACACAGCATTTTATGCTTAAATGGTCCACAAATGTCTGAATGTATAAGTTCCAGCAGGTTTTGACTTCTTAACGCTTTTAGTTTTCTAAATTTTGTCAGTTTTCCTTTAATGCATTCCACACAATCCTTTAAATCACTGTAGTTTAGTTCAGGTATTATTTTGTTTTTCTGCAATGTTTTAAGTCTTTCTGTAGAGATGTGTCCAAGTCTTCGATGCCAAAGACTTGCTGATTTGTTATTCACTATCGAAATAAAACACATTGCCGGCGACTTTAAGTCGCCGGCCTTATTTTTTTTCTCGCCGGAAATTGGCCGCCGGAGATAGCATTGCCGGCGACTCATTTTCACGTCGCCGGTAATGTTTGCGCTGCCGTGGCCGAAATTTGAAGACATTGCCGGCGACTTAGGTCCATGTCGCCGGCAATGTCTGGAAAAATTTTGAAAAAAAAAGTCGGTTCTGGATTGGGCCCAATTCCAGAACTTGCATTGAAAGACATAAACCGTACAAATACAACATCAACAGTACACACATAAATGTCCAACGTACAGTACAAATAGCAACGATACGAAAATAAAGTAGAACTACACGTCAGGGTCGAGGAACTTGCAGGTCAGGGTCGAAGAAATCCATGTACTCATTTGAACTCTGGTGGCTACCCTGGTCTTGCTGTGGTGGTGACTGGTGCGGTGGTGGTGGTGGATAACTGGGGAAGATATGGACCGGGGGAGGTGTGGGGAGCGGTTGTCCGGTAGTCTGAGCCGCGTACATCGTCTGCATCCAGGTGAACATTTGTGTCTGCTGCTGGACCATGAGTCGGTGTTGCTCGATCATCCCTCGGTACTCGGCATCTCTGACTGCCTGCTGCTCGGCTATCTGCCTCCTTTGCTCCTCCAAATCCCTCTGCGTCCTATGAAGCTCCGCTGCGAGGTTACGACTAGAAGTTGAACTTCTTGACCCGGTAGAGTATTCTGAAGTGTTCTTCAATACTCCTTCGCCCGCCGAGCCCATTCCCCTACAGTAGTAGGTATTCTTTCTAGTCCCGCATGCTTTTGCCATGATCTGAGCCGCTATAGGCCGATCAAGCAGATCGATCTGAGAGGCATACTGGGTGACTTCTTCCTCAGAGCAGTCAGGATGGTTATTCCAAGCTATATTCATGGTCACTTCTGTGGTCGCCTCCTCCACTCTCGCCTAATTGAAAAGCGAAAATGAATAACGTATTATCTAACAAAATAAATTAATATCGAAAAATAGTTTTATTAACACATGGAGAGGCGAAAGACTTACCGCTTCTTCAGGGCACTGCAGATAGAACTTCTAATGAATATACACCAACGGATTCACTTCTTGTTGTTGGTGCGCCTTACTCGACCAACCCAAATAGTTGAGTGAACCTGCATGATGGGCCCTGGTGTTTTTCAATCTATTCGCCCGGTTCGTCTTCGAAATCGCCTTGTTTGATAAACATTTGTAAAAAAATTAGTAACTAACTATTTGAATGTGATACGATACATTATGCTTGTAAGATATGTTCAGGATGCATACCTTCGCTTTAGGGTGCTCGAAGTGGGCTATCAGCCACAGCCACTCGTACTCCCTAAACCGGAATTCGCTAGGGGTAGAACCTCAGCCTAGCTCCTTGTATAGAGTGTAATGTGAAGAAAGCTCGTTCTTCCACTCTTTATACCTATATTAACACTAGGAAAAAAAGTTAGAGATATTAAAACACTTGATAAACAAAAATCTAACTCGATAGATACTCAAATAACTCGAAGCACATCACCTCATATGTAGTTGACGCTCTACCCACGTGTGAATAAGAACTTCATCCACGTCAAACCACACCTGCAATATGAATATATAAACGGTAAAATTATATATTTATTCGGACTTAATTAATAAATGTAAAATTTACGTAATGAAAATACGATTTAACTCACACTCAGTGCATTATGCACTTGCATCTTCACGTAGATAGGCACAGATTCCCAATCTGGCCAAAGCATTGGGAACTTGTCCCGCACGATCGCCCCGGTCATGCTGACATATTTTCGCGTGGTGTCAAATGCCTCGATCACCTCGCCATCCTTATTGGCCCTAATGGGCGTTTTCCTTCCCCCGGTGGCCTGCTCAAGTCTCTTCCCGGTGAAGGTGCCTCTAGCCCCTTTCCGTTTTCCAGTACCATTAACGAAATTGCCTAATAATACAATGTCAACAAATTGATATTATTAATTGAACCTATCGTAAGTCTTAAGTAATAATTAAGTAATCAATCTGATGTTAAATAAAATTTACCTGCATCGTCCGTTTTTTGGTTGGTTCACCTCACACTCCAAAGATACACGGGGTCGAACAGGATGAAGTTGTACACTTCCTCCACGCTCAGGAACTCCGGCCGTCCTTCAACATAAATAGGCATCCCCCTATCATCGAATTCAGGGATCACAGGAATCTCGTCGGGTAGGAAGAGACCGGACGGCGGAGATAGACGAGGCCTGGACGATGAGGCGCCAGCACCATCTGCCTCAGATGATTCCCGTGAAACGGGAGTAGGCACCGGGCGAATAGGGGGCATTCGGATGGAGGGAGTTTCTGATGCCCCCGTTGACTGTCGCTCGTCTGAGGGTCTGCTGACGGAGGGACGTCTGCTGACTGAGTGTCTGCTGACTGAGGCTCGAGGCTCGACTTCCGGTTGCACGGCTTCGGATCGTGCAGCTTCCTCCTCTGCTCGCGCAGCTAGCAAGGCTTGTGTGCGAGCATTCATCATTGACCCACTGCGCGTGTTGCTAACTGCGGCTGAGGAGGAAGCTTGACTACTGCTCCCTCCACTATTTCGGGAACCTCTCCGTTTGATGCCTGGAAGCCAATTTGCCGCAAAACCTCCTGGACACCGTAATAGTCATGGATTCGGTTCTATAACAAATCGAAACCGGAACCAAATGTAACCGGAACCGGGCGGAACCGGAACCGTTTGAACCCGGAACCGTTCGGTTTCAAACGGTTCCGGTTACAAACAGTTCCAGTTCCAAACGGTTCCGGTTCCACGCGGTTCCGGTTTAAAACCGTTCTGGTTCAAAACCGTTCCGATTCCGATTTTTCACCTTAATTTATACGTTAAATTAACAACTATATGACCTTAATCCAAACACGTTAAATGCCGATTCCGATTTTTCACCTATTATACGTTAAATTAACAACTATATCACCTAAATTAACATATATACATACATCATTTTCGACTTAAAATTTTTCACATATATATACATCACATATATATACATCATGCATCTTAATTAAATTTAATTTTCACATATCTCACATATATCACGTATTCATCCAAATCACGCACCCTAATTAATTTTCCACATTTTTCACACATATATATACATCATGCATCTTAATTAAATTTAATTTTCATATATATATATATATATACACACATCACATATTCATCCAAATCACACACCCTAATTATTTTTCCACATTTTTCAAGCATTACCGGTATATATATACATTGCATATAAATTAATCGAAATCACCCTAATTAAATTTAATTTCCACATACATATATATATATATACATTGCCACATACGTACATACGTACATACGTATATATATATATATATGCACAAAAATAAATAAAAATTGAGAGAGAGAGAGAGGGAGAGAGAGTGAGCTTGCATGCACCTGCCATGGTGGAGTTCGAGGTGATTTTCCGGCGACGGAGGTGAGGGGAGGAGGTAGAGGAGGAGGGGAGGAGAGGAAATTTCAATTTGAAATGGGGTTTTTTAGTGTGAAGAGAGGAGAAGGGAGAGTAGGTGAGGGGATGGGAGAGGGGAGGAGAGGAAGAGAGATTTGAGGAGAGGGAGGCGGCCGGAACAGTTTGGGAGGAGGAGAGGAGGAGTTTTAGGGTTTGAGATAGTGAGAAATGAGGGAGAGCTCGAGCTGGTTCGACCATATTCAGTAAACATTGCCGGCGAGTTAGTTGCAACTCGTTGGTAATGTCATTATTTCCCGAAGAATATCCGACTACGATTTCCGACTACGATTTCCAACACGATTTCCGACTACAATTTCCGACTATAATTTCCGACTACGATTTCCGACTACGATTTCCAACACGATTTCCGACTACGATTTCTGACTACAATTTCCGACTACAATTTCCTACTACAATTTCCGACTACAATTTCCGACTACAATTTCCGACTACAATTTCTGACTACGATTTCTGACTACGATTTCCAACACGATTTCCGACTACAATTTCCGACTACGATTTCCAAAACGATTTCCGACTACGATTTCTGACTACAATTTTCGACTACAATTTCCGACTACAATTTCTGACTACAATTTCCGACTACAATTTCCGACTACAATTTCCGACTACGATTTCCGATTACGATTTCCAACACGATTTCCGACTACAATTTCCGACTACAATTTCCGACTACGATTTCCAACACGATTTCCGACTACGATTTCCAACTACAATTTCCGACTACATCATTAACGTACTAAGGATGATAATCGTAATCATCTTCATCACTTGAGTCTGACTCGGTTTCATAGGTAACCTCTGGCAATATGTGCCGCTCCTCGTCATCTGAATCAGTGTCAACTTCATATGGATTAACATCGAGAAGTTCTGCTCCAGTAATTCAAACCACACTCCTAGATCTCACATTATTAAGGCGAATCGTAGATGATTCCGGAATGTCAAAAGTGTTCGGCTCTTGCCTGCAGGAGTCAACTTATACCTTTCTGTAAAACATACCGGGCAGGCTTCAAGGTCTTCAAGATCTTTTCCCCATAAGAGAATATAATCATATCTGCATGCATGGATTTTGATGTAGGAAAGCCCAAGATCTTTCAGGATATGTCGCACCTTATGATGAGTGGTAGGAAGACGATGACCGGGTGGCAGTAGCGAAGCAGTCCACTTCAGCCAAGAATCAACAGCTTTGACAGACATTTTGTTCTCCATTTTGAGCTGCATCACTCCCATCACACTTTCAAGATCAGTCTTACTACAACCGTTATACAACGGAGTCTGTTGCAATGCAATCAGGTTGTTGTACTTGTCTATACCGCTTGTGTTGACATGAGCTCCAGGTAATGGCTCGACTGGCTCAATATGGGGGAAACCCTCAACGACGGGAGGGACATTTGGTGCTTCATCAACAAATACACCGCTCTCATGAGGAAACATATCATTGATTAACATCGATGTTGGATCATAGGATGGACTGCCCCTCTCAGCAAAATCTCCATGATCATAGCGTGGACTGGCCCTCTCACCAAATTGTTCATGATCATGCGGACCGGCTAACGATGTTTCACCGTGATAAATCCAATAAATGTACTTATCCCAAAACCCGTATTTACTCAGGTGCTTCTGGACTTTATCAATGGGAAAACGAAATCGATCGCTGCGACACTTACATTCTTTACACGGGCAATAATGAAGTGTAGTGTCTCCACAATTAGCCTTCACAAAATTCACAAAACTCCTAATTCCCTGGTGATATCTCACATCCCATCTTTCGAGGCTCATCCAACTCTTGTCCATCCTGAAAATTCTAACAATTTTACGTATTATATATACACACATTCACTACTAATAATCGACGTGATATCTCAATTCAACTCTAATTAAATGAACACATGCATGTATATATATATATATATCGATCTAATCTCTGAATCCGATTCAGTACTCGATGATGGTATTCTTCTTTTTTCAGTTCAGTATTTGACTAGGTAGGAGGCTATCTTAAGCCTGACTCCGATAGCACTACGATAATACCAGTCGTTGATTCAGAGACAAGAGAAGATTAACTACAAGCAGTTTTCTCGTTTCGGTGATATCAACAACATTTCATATCTCACGAATTGGATTTGATCAACACATATATATATACATACACATATACGTATATATACACGTACCTATATATATATAGCTTCCCGAGTGATCGAGTTTTCGACGCGCGCCTTAATTTTGACAATACCGAAGGATCGATTTCAGAGCGTTTTCCTTCTTTCGATTTCACCGGATTTTTTTCGATCCAAATGAATGAGCTGCTGCGATCTGCATCTAATATAAGAGGCATTGCTAGCGATTCATTAAATCGCCGAAAATGGAGACATTACCGGTGACTTTTCGCAGGAATTTCGCCGGTAATGTTTCAAAACATTACCGGCGACCTCCTCCGTCGCCGGCAATGTCAAGCCAAGCATTTCCGGCGATTTTCCGGCCGGAATTTCACCGGAAATGTTTGGCTTGACATTGCCGATGACGGAGGAGGTCGCCGGTAATGTTTTGAAACATTACCGGCGAAATTCCGGCGACATTACCGGCGACGGAGTAAGTCGCCGGTAATGATGATCATTACCGGCGACTTTCCCGGTCGCCAGCCTTGTTTTTCAAAATTTCGCCGGTAATGTTGCAAAACGTGGTAGTGATTGAAAAGTGTTCTTTTCACACCAATAATGGTGTCAGTACTGTCTGAATCTGTATGGTTCTCTATCAGGTTTATATCAGTTTGTAACGAAGTACATTCCAATCTCAAATAATCATTTGTAAAAGAACCATAGCCAATATATTTTGAACTCTGAAATTTTTTTATTCCACTGAAATCAATAACAAGTCTACATCCAAGTTTAACCAAAAGACCTACTGAAATTAAATTCCTTTTGAGAGAAGGAATATAAAAAACATTGTCCAAAAAAATAAAATTTCCTAAATCAAAATCTAACTTCAGAGTTCCTATCGACTTTACTGCTACCCTTGAGCCATTTCTAACACAGACATTAACTTCATTTGTCCTTGGAGCCCTCCTCCTTGTTAAACCCTGTAGAGACGTAGTTATGTGAATAGGAGATCCTGAATCTAACCAGTAGGTGTTCATATCAGTGTTAATGAAATTTACTTCTAAAGAGAAAACTGATTTATAAAACAACTCACCCTTTTTGATCATCCAAGCTTTGAAGCCACTGCAGTCCTTCTTCATGTGCCCCACCTTTTTACAGAAGTAGCACTTGTACTTAAAGGATTTCTCAGTTTTAGTTGCTTCTGCAGTCTTTCCAGATGGCTTAAACTGAGTAGTTTTCTTAGGCTTAAACTTGTTTCTTTTTCCCTTTGGATTTTCAACTAGGTTCACTGTTGTGGTAGGCATAGCCTCCTTCTTTATGTTGTCTTCTTCATCTACACATACTGAAATAAGTTTGTTCAGATCCCACTTGGTTTCTGAGGCATTATAGGTAGTTCTGAGGTGACTGAAGGTCTGAGGTAGTGAGTCTAAAGCCACATGCACAATCTGTGCATCTGATACTCCCATATGCAGATCCCTGAGTTTGGCATTAAGTTCAATGAGGTGGAGAATATGCTCTCTCACGTTCTTATTGCCATCATACTTAAGCTCATAGAATTTCTTGCTAAGTCTAGCAGCCTCAGCTTTCTCACTTGCCACAAATTTTTCACCTATTGCTTCCAGAAAATCAACTGCATCCTCAGGCTCATCTATTGATCCCCTTACTATGTCAGACATGGTATTTCTAATAACATTCTTGGCCAACATATTAGTTCTAGTCCACTCTCTGAAATGCCATTTTTCATCCTCACTGCTGTCATCATTAAGACCCCCAGGTTTCTCTTCTACAAGGCAGTAATCCATCCCTTAATGCATAGAAAGGTAAAATTCAACTTGGTTCCTCCACTTCCTATAGTTATTCCCATTAAGCAGCTCTACCTGCCCTAAGGTTGCAATTTCAAGTCCTAAAAGAAGGAAAAAAAAGTGTAAGTGTTTTATCAAGCATTTGTTCAACACTATAAAATCTGTGTTTGAATAACAGAACCACATAACATGAAAACTGATCATAACAGTCTGTAAACTTTCCCCATACATAATGTACTTTTAAAATAACATCTTTGGACGTAAAATTTTAAAATGTTCTGTAGTTAGTCTGTATTAGTACACTGTAATCGTAGAAGTCAGTTATTCAAGGAAAATTTGATGTCTTTGGACAAGAAAATATTCAAGGAATCCATATAAACTTCTGGTTTTTACATGTACTACTGTAATGTTTGAAAGCTCACACTCTAACACTTCTTTGGAAGACAAAATAAGTGAGAATTTGAAAACACTACACAAGATTAATTTATGTACATCATGTTTCATATTGAGTCAGACAAGGAACATTTGCTTTGTACAAAATTATTCAGATACTAACTAAGTATGTATGCTGAAGATTGATTAGATTATATATGAAGGAATTTCAGTTTCAAATTAGCATACAAGACAATCAGGCAATCAGGAATACCATACAATGATTTCAGATTCATATTTTTAACTCAGAACTGAATGCGGAAATTTAAAATTTGAAACTTAAGGATTGCTTTAGAGAACATACATTTGCCTCTGCAAAAAGCACAGCTTCAACAATAAAATGAAACAGATGCTGATAACTATTTAAACATGTACCTTGTTTGCTTAGTCCTAATATTTTAACCAAGCTTATTTCTTAATCTGTTTTAATCTTTAGCAATTTTTACAGAACTATAAGAAAATGTTCAATAATTCGGTAAACAAAAACGATTCATGATTTGTGAAGATCTTAAGCTCTGATACCATTTGTTAAAGAACTATAATGTAACAACCTGATCATATCACACAACCAAGAACACAACTGCTGTAATCAGCTCACACACATGTTACCAGAAGAACAAACAAGTGATGCCGAAATCTTACCATGCTCAGCACCATAGTTGGAGAAGATCTTCGACATCTTGAAGCTGTTGTTAGAACTGTTTTGAGGAAAGCCTTCTATGCTTCAATACTTCGCTTCAGAATGGGGCTGAACCTTCTGCTAAAACGTATTGAACATAGGGGCTTTACTCCTCTATATATATTGATCTAAACCTCAGTATAACCCATCCCATAAGGAGTTATAGAGTTAGATACGAACTGTAATGCTGTAGTAAGAGTAAACCTCTTCACCTAGACTGAATGTTGCTGCAGATGCAACTGGTATGAGTTTCCTGTTCTGGCTAGGAGACAACTGCCTTAGCCAACACTGTATTAGAGTTTCAATCTGTTTATTCCTTGTGATGTTTCGATTTAATGCATCAATGTAGAGTCCATTTCTAACATTGATAAGGATTGAGATGTAAAGTTATAGCTTGGACGAGTTTGAACCTTGGATTTTCTGCTTAATAACCTTCTTCTATGTTCTTGACCTTGACCATTGACAGGGGAACTAGCATTAACCCATTTTGAGATTCCATCAACAAACTCTTGCTCAGATATTTGAGAATCACCGGATAGATCAAAGTCCTCCATTGCCTTTTCTACATAATCACTCTCCAAACCTACTTCTCCTATTTGTATTCCTAGGATCAATGCTCTCAGTTCATATGCTGATATGTACGTATTGTGATTCTCGTCAATTCTACTAAACACCCTGCCAATAAGCTCAGGAAACGCCTAAAGTGAGATCATAGTATTTCATAGTTCAGACTCCAGATGAACTAATTACAGTAACAAGGTACTTACTTTTGTATATTGGATACATTAGGAGTTCCACTTGCAGTGAGGAAACTCGGAAGCAAGGTTTTCTCTGCATATTGATTCATCAAAAATTCAAGTCTTCTTTCCTGAATCCATGGTGTAAACATCTGCAGTGTATGTTTGTTGTGTTCAGAAGTGCATATTAAAGTAGCTGATGTCATTGCTTGAGAAGTCCTGAATAATTTAGATTTCTTTAGCCGTGCTCTAATTGGATAGTTGTGTTACCTGATAGACGCAGTAGACGACAAGGAAAGAAAATGAAACAAGTAGGGAAACTAAGATCACAATACGAATTCCTGAGGTTGAATTGATGACTTTAGCCACTTGAAGAATCAGAAAAGGGATCAATGGCACCATCATGATTCTTGCCGTAGAGCTTGTTTCAGCGTCAGTTGTTACACCATAACCTGCAAAAGCACCGACACATTACAATCATTGCACTTCAATTAGACCTCTCTCATTACAGTGTTTGTCAAGATAAAAGAGGTAAACCAGTGATACTGAAGCGGTTCTTATGCCCTTGATTTGAAGAATCTGGAGATACAGAGATATCAGCTACCAAATGCAAAAATAGAACCCCATACTAGTGTAAGAAGCATGATTGCTGACCCTGCAACCATGCCAATATTCATTGCTGCTATTTCTTCTGCAGTTTCTGTAGTTGCTGAAATTCCAGTTACTGAGAAAAAAAACATATGAAATTTTTTACTTAATTAGTTAATTATACAACATATGAGTACAGAAAGACAAGATTATGCCTAGGGAGATTATGATGTCACCAATAAATTGACTAGTTCTCACCGTATGAATGGATTGTGAGATTGTAAATATCTACTAATAATAAAAGAAATAGACTGATGTACAACAAATATATACTAAGAAAAGTCTAAACCTGCATGTGAAATTTTGATACCAATAGTCAAAGTCAATATCAGGCCAAGAATAGATAGCATTACACAGTGGCATTTTGGCATGAAAATGTGACGCAAATCAGATCCAAGAAGCTATAGGATTAAGTAGCTTACCGAGAACAATTCCAATTTGTGGTACTGTGCCGAGCAAGTGAAAGATACTAGCACCAAAGTATCCGGTCCCATACATTTTAAAGAAGAGTTCAGATCCACTTATAATATAGCTATTTGCATGGTAGAGCAAAATCTCGTAGATGACTACGATGAAAGCTACCCCCAAGAATGAAGTTGCACAAGGCAAGAACCCACAAGTGGGTTCGCAAGTCACTGTATCTGCTCTAAGATCATCAGAGATTAGTAATACGGATTTTTGTAATTTTTTTACATGTTGAGATATATATGAACTGCACGTTAATTTGTGTGAGGTTTTTGTGTTTAAATTATTTTGGACGGAGTGGCAAATTGTGTTTTACTCATAAGGGCAATATGATCATAATGATTGGATGCACAGATCGATGTCAAATTCAATTTAGAAAGTTCTAATTTTACACAACGTGCTTAGATTAGTCCGATCATTTCATCCAAAAGTCATATTTGTCAAGTGAGTACTTGTTAATGATTTAGTTTCATAAAAGTTTATTTTTCCATATAACCAATCAACAATGTAATAACACTAATAGTCATACGTGAAATTTGAGAAATAAGAGAAACCAAAATGCTCTAATATTGAGAAATGTGACCATATACACGCTTCAATCTTGTAGTGAAAGGAATCTTACGAAAAAATTATCCTCATCGGATTTCGTTTAGAACCCGGTCAATGAGGTCAAACATTACCAAAAGACTAAAATAACCTTTTGAATTTTTTTGCTCATTCTCCTATGGGATGACTAGTTAAATCAACTTTTTTTGTCATTTTTTTTTGCATAGTAAGAGATATGAACCCCACGAGAATTCGTGTATAGAACTTGGTATGTACTCAAAAAAATTATTTACAGAGTCGTAAATTGAGGTTTACTCTAAAATGTCTTGAAAAATTAATAAAGAGACGCACATATCGAGCTTCGATTGAAGTCGAAAAGTTCTAATTTTTTAACAGGGTGTTACATTATTCATGTCATCCCATCCAACGGTCAGGTTTGAGAAAATAATTACTAGTTGACGATTAACTATATGAAAGTTTATTTTTCAATATAACTTAATAATCATATGACATAACAAAAATTAATCGTCTGAAGATTTTTTCTCAATTCAGTTAAATGACATAACAAAATTTCTATCATCTATTGGTTTTCTTCTCAATTCAATTAAATGATATAAAAATTCTTCTGTCATCTGATGGTTTTCTTTCTAATTCAATCACATGACATAACAAATCTTCAGTCATCTGAATCTTTCTTCTCAATTTAATCAGATGACATAAAGACATCTTCAGTTGTGTGACCATTTTTCATCAAATAATCAGATGACATACATAAAGCTTTTGTTGTGTGAACAATTCTTCCCATATAATTAGATGATATATAGTATTTGTTTCTGAAACTTCAGACAACATAAAAAACTATATTGTGTCGTGTGATTTCATTCAAATTTTTCAAGGTGACATTGACGGATTTTAAGATACGTTCAGACAACAAGTCAATTTTGTTCTGTCGTCTGATAACTTTGGATGACAAAAAATTAATTTTTTGTCGTTTCCTGTGTTGTCTGATGAATTTTTTTTCCATTAGTGCGATGTTGTTTTCTTCTCCGATCCTTGTCCATCGCCAAAGAGAGCCATACGACCTGATTTAAATAGCTTTTGTTGAAATTAAAGAATATCAGAGAACTCGATCAGTAGGAGATAATGAGATATCAGAGAACAAAGATCGGCAGATTCTGATCGATCAGTTAAGAATATAGCGAAACCCTAATCAATCCATCACGTCCCGTCTCCTAACAGGCCAGATTTTCATGCTGGCTGGGTCTCATCATTTAAAGGCCCAACTGACCCAGACTTAAACTGGATCATGCAAATTCCAAGCTGATTTTCCCAGACATGCATGCAGCATGCATAAAAATGGTCATAGTCAGCTGCATGCGTATAGAAACCATCGTCCATTTCAACCTAGATACAAGTGACTGAAGTGAGGTAGTCAGATTTCTTCGAACAATGTACGTACACACTGTTTGTTTGATCTCAAAGATCTAAAAGTTTGATTCAAAATTTCTTATTACAGTTTCGTGCATGCAGCTCTAGATCTAGTAGTATCTCTCACTCGAGTAGCTTCAAATCACCAAGGCCGTCCATGTTTATTTGCCGATATGGGAGGTTAAGTTAATTTTCAATACTACAAACTAGGTTTTCAAACAGCCGGCCAACACAGCTTTAATTTTAATTTATAACTTGAAACAGTTCATCGATCACGAGGCAAACTTTAATCAATCATAAGAGGAAGAAGAAGAAAATAACACTAGCTAGCTAGCTGTGTATATCGAGTAAACAATAACATGGTTACTATATATATATCATCAGTTTCAATATGATAGTAATCCAAGCTAGTTGGCTGAATTAGAATTCCAAAAACTAGTATGTTCGATCTTTTTGTTTGCTACAGTTGTATCGTTAGTTAATTAAGACCTCTATCATAAGAATATGATCCGAGCATCACTCTTTTCATTCTTTAGTTTTTCTTCAACGTCTGCCGGGTTGCGTTCTGAGTATCTCTTACAACGGCAGCCAAACTTATTTCTATAATAATACGGATAGAGTTCATGAATGTGATTAATAATCATCATCTCTAGGTTCGGTGAAGTCTCTAGGATACAGATGGCCATGGCTGTCTCGTACCAATTACCTCGGAAATTATGCATCTTCACTCTTTTCAAATGATGATTTGTGAATCCGGAAAGAGCTCTCTTCCGTGAAAGTTTATAAGCAGAAAAGTTTGGTGCATGTGCCATCACTTCAAGCTCTTCTAAAAGAGGTGCTGCTTTGATGAAATGTAATGCACAATTGACATCAACATTCTTCTCGTCATTCCCTATGTATAGATGAAAATCAATATCCAACCTCATTCGCTTGACATTTCTGAATGTAGTCGGTGCTTCGCTAACTCGGGAAATTTCTTCCGCGATCATTTGCAAATGAAGAGTCTCAAGGTCAACACAGGATGAAAATTGGATAAGTGGTGTCAATCCATCGCGTGTACATGTTAAGTATTTGAAGAACATTCTTGTTAACCTTGGAGTTGTGATATAGAGATATTGAAGGAGGCAAGATTAGTCGTTGAAATGAATTCCAAGGAGGCAAGATTAGGTGCAGTTATCTCGACGTCGTACCTCTATATGTGATGCGACACTGCAACACTTTCAATTCAGTTAGCCGATCACCAGCAGCGATTAATTCTCACAAGTGAACCAGCTTGTCCATATATCCTACAATTCTATAAGGTCAAGCTTTGGAGCACCAAACAAATAGAGAAAAGATTTTCCAAGAGAGATCAATCGATGTCATAAAATTCATATAGACTGAGACTAGTTAGCCGATCAAATCTGTGAAAGCCAGTAGCAGGATGTTCAAGAACACATCTTGTCAGTGACAGATGTTTTACCTTAACATTTGACCCAACAATGAAGCTCTTCGACTTCTTTTGTAATACTCCACTTCATCCATTTGTACTACTTGTCCCCGGAATCTAGGTCAATTTCAAAATTGAATTTCATAGAGTCGACCTTGTCGCCTTGATATTGTTTCAAATATGCATCAAAACCTCTTACAATGGCTAGCCTTATCTCCTTCATAGAGACCTTTAATTTGTCTCCCCAAAAATTCAAAATTGAATTGGCTAAGTTCAAGATTGCGCCTTGTTAGTATTAAACAAGAAAGGTGCCTCCACTGCGGAGAAGATAGGACTACGTTGACTGCATCTCTCATAGGGAGCAATGAAACTATGGATTCCATAATGCATAAAGGCAACATGGTTATACAACTAGCAGTCGACTCGTCGTTCCACATCTTCTTCTTTTTTCTTCTCGTTCTTCATCGCCAGAGAGAGCCATACTGATTTAATTAGCTTTGTTGAATCAAAGAGAAGAATATATAAGAGATTCAGACCTCACACGTCGTACACGAGTCCTTCTACGTATGAGAAATGTTACCCTTGTCCTTGTGAGAAAATGAGATATTAGATCAAGAATAGACCTTTTATTATGAATGTTACCTCATAAATGAGTCATTTATCACTTTAGTACTTCACTTTTGAAAATTATCACTTCCGTATCTCATGTTCAAATTTCTACCTAAAATCAATATCTGCCGTTACTAACATCGTTAAATAATTAAAAATAATGCCTAACTAGCCTAATCAGTCCACCACTCAAAGTCCTAACTGGCCCATAATTAATGAGTGCAGGAATCATTTGAGGGAAACTCTTTGATCTCGATAATAAATTTTTAAGCTAAAACTACAATGCTATGTATCCTCTAGGTCATTGTTGCAAGTCTGTGTAACATTGCCAAGAAGCATACACTAGCCGTTGAGTTACCATTGACAACGCAAACAATGACTTCAGCTACAAGTCGATCATAGTCATCATACACGCTATCTAGCTTCTGTAATGTTCTAGGTGGTATTTCCACGCGTTGCGTGGGGATAACTTTGTTGTGACTAATATTGAAAATGGTTATACGTTTTGACATGGTTATATACCTCATTATGTTTTAGCTGTTCTAGGTGGAATTCGGCGCCATGTCTTGTAAAACGACATCAATTGCATATCTCGAGTCACATAAAATTCAAATTTAAAATCCATTTTACAAAGATAAGGCTTAGATAGCACAATTGTTATAATGCATAAGTTCAAAGTGTACAGTAGAAAGTAGTAATTAGGTACATCACATAGATCTGATTAGACTACTACTTGGTCATCAAACTAATACATGAGTTTGATTACATAACCGAATACATGAGTTTGTCCAATATTACACAATATTCATTAGAAAAATAGTTACAATAACATCTAATTAATCAAGCACAAAAGTTACCAACTCCATTGAGCTTTCCAAAATAACACATTGGTCTTCAACAAAATGCAACTTCTCATCAAATATATTGTGTTGGCTTTGAATTTTTATAAAAATAAGAGCTTTAATTAATTAGAATGAAACATCTGACATCGAATCAAAATGAAAGTTGTTATACGCGTGCATAAGTTGTTACGCACACGCATGCAGATTGCCAGATTTATATTTGAAATGTGAAAACAAAATGAAAATTTACCATTATAGAACTTCACATATGCGAATTATCGATTGTATAGTACACAATTATATTGTTTCAGGTAATATATAATTCAGTCACAATTATAAATAATGAACTCAACATCCTAATTAATGAACTCAACTTTCTAAATATGAAAAGATTTAGAATTTGGCTAGTAATACTTGGCCAGGTACTTGCTTCTTGACATTAAACCGAAGTTCCAATTTTGTATTCAGTCTCTCATCAATAGCTCATGTCCACAGGCCACAGGCCAACAATACTTGTTTGATTCAAATCATAAATTTGGTATCTCTACGTACCAAAGAGTTAAGTTGTTTTGAGGTTATGCATCATGCTAATAAAATTAGTTGAACAAAAGAAAAGTGTAGTAGAGCCCAGGCAACAGGATTATTATGCATGAGGACCAACACACATAAAAATTGATTACCTTGCAACAGCAAAGCCGCCAAGACACACAGAACTTGCAAATATAATAGACAGCAAGACGAACTGAAATTTAACTTCCATATCCTAAATATATAGTAGATAGAACTGCAACAAAAAGTATCTCTTCATAAAAAATCAATACTGACCTTCGCAAATCCTTGTATGCTGCAACAAAAAACTGAAAAGAGAAAAATTCAAATTCAAAAACAACAATTAACCAGATGCAACAATATAACAAAATTTCTTATGAATCCAGCATATTCATATATATTTACGTACACATAAATTGTCATCGATATTGTCATATTGCCATACTCAAACCATTTAAGTAATCAAAATGTGAACAACACACGGACCAAATTAAAACCCCAATTTCAAAATAAGTAACATATTTAACCAAAAAATTAACTTATGGCTATTAACCCAAAGACTTGAAAGTGGACATGACAATCACTTTCCCCCGGTATAGCGAAACCGATATGAAGAAAACCCAAAACATTGTTGAACTCAGAAACAGGAAAAGAAATGAAGAAAGTGAACTGAATTTGATATACCCAGGAAAAAAATCAAGTTAAAGATCTAAACTTTCTTAAATGAAAGAGACAAAGGTTACCTTTAGAATAGGTTGGCTTGTTATGTTCGAGACGGCGCCTCCCAAGTTCCTAGCTACCCGAACTATCAAAAAAAAATTCTAATAAGCTAACTTAAAGCCTCCCAGGTGCCAAACGTGTGTGGATACACAATACTAACATTTAGAAGAGCCTATTATCAGTCTGTACTGTAAATACTAACAATATGTACTGTAGCTTAAAAAAATTCTATTAATCAGAACCGCCACATAATGAACAAACCCAAATTCTGTGAAGCTTGCACATAAAAATCAACAGAGACCCATATTCACAGGTATTTACATAACATGTTGATACCAAATTTTCTAAGGGAAATCTGCATATCTTAAGGTGTGATTACATTGATCTTTACACAACATGTTGGTACCAAATTGTCCAAGGGAAATCCGCATATCTTTAGGTGTGATTACATTGGTTTATGATCCCACCCACCCACACGGATGAATACAATGCCATGAAAGCTATTACATTTTCAATATAAGTTGAGATGAATAACCGAGCTCAGGTCTCCAAATATAAAGCCAACATTGTTAAATGTTTTGTCTGACAAATTCAGATCAAAATTTGCAAGGAACTACATGTAATCATCATAAACCAATCAGACCCAAGCTAATTTGGTTCTATTTTACTCGTTATACAAAGAAACAAAAACAAAACCCAAGTCACAAACAAAAGCTCAAGAAGAAGATGATGACCAGATCGGTAATGAAAACATGGTTTCTAACTGGAAAAAATAAATAAATCGAGAAGCTGTTGTTGTTTAAAAACTCGGAATTGCATCGAGACTCGAAATATTATTGACCTGATTCACATGATCATATCAATTTGCCCAAGATCTATTGCTTGTTTGAACTTTCTAAAAATTGGAATCCCTTGTTGTCAAAATTTGGTCCTGATATAAAATTTAAACACCAAACTATAAGTCACATAATCATATTAAAATATAAGGGATTCCAACAAAGCTCTACTACAGAGACAGTCGATAAATTGCATTCAATGTTTAAAGGAATCTGAAAAATTCATTTGTGGAAATGACCACTAATCATACAGTATAATTCAAATTTGACAAAATGATGACAGTAAAATTTCGGCGACAAAGGTCTACGATGAACCTCTAGCTACACCAGGTGCATATATAGTTTCTGCTTGAGATTAAAGATTCAAAACTTCCCTCCAGCTAGCTAGCTAGCTTAATATAATGCACGTATAAATAATATGCAATGAAGGTTCAAAGCTGTTTTTGTAGCTTTGAAACCCAGAAATGAATGTCTTCAATAAAAATGTGAAGCTGCAGTCCAATAAATCAGTATAAGCCGAATATGAACTAATTATTTAGTTTGGCATCCGTGAATGAATCAAGCTCAACAAAGCTACAAAATGCATTATTTTTGAAGCAATCATTGCAAAAATAATCTAATTCTTATATAATTTAATGTATAAACAAAAGCTAGGTTCTGCAGAAATGGTATAAACTATATATAATGTACTTACAGATATACCAATTCGGCTAAACAGAAATAAGCTTTCAATCACTACTGTCTTCAACAAAGATATGAAGCTGCAATCCACGTCGACCCCTAATGTCAAACTAATCAACTAATTCTCAAGAACGCCCTGAATATCACAACTTTAATTAAGCAGCAGCAAGACCTTTTTAAATTTCATGAACAACAATGAAGCAATCAATCACAAACTGAATTAAATACCCAGTAACCTATCAACAAATGCATTCACGGCGAGCAAAATAAAGTAAAACGAATCAAAGTAATAGACCCAGATATAAAAGCAAAAGCATTCACAGCGAAAAATGGAATGCACGAAAAGGGAGTACTTACCCGAGCATATATTAATCTTCGATTTCTCAGAGGAATCAAAAGACATCAAATTTTGTATCTACAACATCAACTTCTCTATTCTACGGCAGTAATGTAAAAAGATATGCCACCCATGATGCACAACTTGTCATGATGACAATTTAATTCTAGAGTTGAAAACTGCCATAGAAAACTACATGTTCATTGAGAAGAAAAATAAAATCCATACCTCTTCGAACTTTGAGCTATTCTTGTGTGAGTGGTCGACCATTAAGAAACAAAAATGTCAAAAGAAAATATGCAGACCTCAATCCTAATATCTCTCAACTTCACATTGTAGTTCATCGGTTCTTTTACTATGTACCTGTCACGGCACTTACTTTTCAGGATTCCAGTGTAGCTCAGCAGTAATCAATAGCAAATAATCTCCTTCTAGTTTACTAAATAGAAACATTTAAAAAACACAATTGAAACTCCCAAAATTGTTTAATACCTACATTAAAAGGGACGGACGACAATGAGCTCAAGAGATTGGCTGGAGAAGAAGAAAATCTCGGATTTTTTGTGGTAACCTTTCTCTGCCAAAAACGGTGATGGTGCATTCTAGCGCCTAAGCGAAGATTAATCGAATTCTATGCGGTTTCTAAGCAGTTTGTATGAAATATATATTAATTGATATATATAATAGTAAAGATCTTTATAAAGTCAAATTAGACATAATTATAGTCACAATAACTAAATAAAAAACATATTATCGAGTGTTTATTATAAGTTACATGACACAATGTTAATATTTTATAGTATTTACAATCCATCTATCCACATAATACAAAATTATAACACAATGAAAGACTGCAAAGTGAGGAGATTGAGCTTAATTAGTCGGGATTGACAGTCGCAAGACAAGACTTCAGAGGCACTGTGTCGCAACTCGCGAGTCAATTTGAGAATTTAGAGTTAAATCCCTAAATTTTAAGCTTTTGTGTTTTTGAAAAAAAAAACTGACCCACTGAGGAAGTCAATAAAAAAAATAAAAAAGAGTAATTTTATTCACACACCTCTAAATACTAAATACACATCTCATTATTAATACACCGATCATTAAATTTATTACTTCAACAATGACTAGAGACACACCCCCAAAATTTCTAATTTACCCCTTATTCTTTAGTATAATTAATCTTGTATTTCTTCTTCCTTTTTATTTTTTTTATTTTTTACAAGAATTATTAAGCTGAACAAAATATAGTGTACCTTTCCGTTTCTGATATGGTTGCTCTCGAGTATTTTGAAAACCCTTGATCTTAGCTCATATTGCTCATAGCTTCAAACCCAAGAACTCAATTAATTACAACACCTAATAAAAGAAGAAGAAAAAAGGTTTGCAGTCAAACTAGTTTTAGCTAAGATGTATAACAATTGAACATCTAGTTTTGTTACCTCTTTAAGTTTTTTAAATTTTTTTCATGGTTTATAACAAATAAAGAAAAGAAAAAACTTAATCCCGATAGACTAAATTCGAAGAACAAGAATTCATATTTGAATTCAAAATTTAAATTTAATACCAAAGTTTGTGAATCTTTTTATATAAGAAAAAAAATTAAACGAGATAGAGAGATAGTATATAAATATACAATCAATTTTTTTTAATATATATATGTCTAATTTGGTAATTTTGGCTATCCTAAAATGTGATATTTAGCCGTGTAAAAAAGAGGTGTATATTTAGTAGTTAGGGATGTGTGAATAAAATTTTCCTAAAAAAAAATAATTAAAATTTTTTTTAAAAAAAATTGACCTGCCTAAATTGTCCGATTTGAGGAAAAATTCAACGATTAGTAGCCGTCTAACGCCGCTTAGGCCGATTTTTAGAACAATGCTTCTATTCCACCATCATCATTCTCTCCTAAAAAGTTGCAGCTCAGAATATTAATATCTATCGCTAGCTATAACAACGATAGTCAAGTTCTTAATTCCATAGCAAATCATGTCAACTAGTCAAGGATAGAATGTTTCAAACTAATCAATTACAAATCTGTTTCGCCATGATAAGCATGTTTTCTAAATAGCTGTACTCTATATATAAGATAGTAAAGCTGTTACTTCTCGTATGGGAAAAGAGATGAAAACAACCATGGAGATTGCAGTTGAAAACTGTTTGGCCCTGAAATAAATATTTCATTTTGGGCTTAAAAGACTGACTTCTTGGCGAGCGGCCCAGTTAGACTGAAGTCTTAGCGAGCGACCCAAATAGGTTAATAAAGTCTGTTTCCGTGTTAGGATATGATTGTAAGTTAAGATAACTGATCCATGTGGCTTAATGATTATCAAACATTTTCTATATTGGTTAGGTTTCCTTCGTGAAAGAAATTGGAATAACATTGAAACTATATAAAGATAAGACCGTGTGCTGGTAAGCATTAGAGTTGCATTGAGAATCAAAGAGCTGAAGACGTACAAGTGAATTGAGGAGCGACTACTGAGCATTATATAAAGAGAGCGATACCGATACTGAAGAATCCTCCCTGAGCACATACAAACTTTGCTATACGCAAATACATCTTGTTAGAGATAAATCCTGTAACTGGACGATCAAAGTGCTTGTCACCTATCGAGTGAGAGTATCAAGATCAAAGGAAGCAACGCAACTGGAAGATTGAAGGGCTTGTCACATATCGAGTGAGAGTTTGGATATCCAAGGAAGCAAAACCCCAGTGTTCTCAACACACGGTCAAGGAAGTTGCTCTGCTTTGCACTTGAAAATGAAGTGTGGAGTATCGATTTTCTGCTAGAGACGTGAAAACCCAAAATCCTAGGATACTAGGCGAGAAATACCTATTCAAGTGAGGTTGGTGTTCTCCCCGCCTTAATCGCTTAATCAAGAAGTCAGACAACGAAGCTTATATTCACATTCCGTCGTGAGACGATGGCACGCCAGCACACGAAGCACAACATGATAAGCTGATACCTGCGTTTATACTATCCGAAATCTATATAAAAAGAAAGTTTGTAAGAGGCTCTCTACGCGCTCCTCGTCAGAGAGATTTTGGAGTCAAACAAAAACTTCAACAATGGTTCAAAGACTCATGAAATAGTCTCTTATTTTCGATATTCCAAGCGAGACCCTTTACTTGCTGCTTCTGTCGGTGTGTGCGTGCGCGCACACACACACATGGTTATCTGAAATTCATGACCAAGTAATTACTTTTTTCATAGTATTGATGGAGTTCTTCAGACTTTTCTTGCAGCTGAAGAATTGATAAAGGGGCAGAAGGTAAAAGTATTAATTGGCATGGAGACTTGGCAAGAAGCAGCTCTAGTAGCTGATGTGGGGAGCCGAGCTCAAGTTCCAGTGATTTCATTTGCGACACCTACTATCCCCCGGCCTCTAATGCAACGTGTTGGCCATTTCTGATACGAATAGAAAGTGATGGTGTTGCTCAAATGAAAAGCATTGCAGCTATAGTTTCTGCATACTATTGGAAAAGGGTTGTGGTGATATATGAAGATGATGGTTATGATGGTGATGCTGGGATGCTAGCTCCTTTAACTAGTGAGCTTCAAGATGTTGGTTCAAATATTGAGCATCTTTTGGTCCTCCTGTTGGAGTGTGTCTCACTCCATGTATAGTTAGGAGATGTATATTATGTAATTAAGTAGGATTCAATAGTTGATTTAGTTTCCTTTTAGGAATGTAAGTACTTGTGTATATATACTCCAATTTGGGATTGATCAATACATTAGAAAATTCTCATAAACTTTGACTTGGTATCAGAGCATATCTCGCTCCTAAAAATCTGATCTGACCTGATTTCCACTACCTGACCTGAATCTGATCTGATCTGACCTGAATCTGATCAATTGCGTGAATTTGTTTGAAAAACTACTCTTGTTCACTTCTGAAGAAATTAACATGACTATGGATATTTCATTGTTTGAAGAACCTGTCTTCTATCACATGAAGAGTCAAGACCACTTGATGAGTAATGTTTCTCTCACTGAGAAACATCAAGGTAAAATTGGTATTGCTTTGAAAGTTTCTGACTTTACTGGTGGTGATACATGGATAATTGATTATGGTGCGTCTGATCATATGACATTTGATAAGACCTTGTTTTTGAGTCTATCACCTTTTTTGATACATGATGTATCTAATGCAAATGGTGTGTCTTTTCCAGTCTTTGGTATTGGGTCAATCCAAGTTACTCCATCTCTTGTGTTACATAACGTTCTTTATGTTCCCTCTTTATCTCATCATCTGTTGTCAGTATCTGAGTTGAATTGCCAAAATAAATGCTCTGTTACTTTTTACCCTATGTATGTAGTATTTCAGGATCTGTGTACTCATGCAATAATTGGCAAGAGAGATCGGAGGGGGAGACTGTTTCACTTGGATTGCATATATAGCGAAGAGACACGAGAACCATCCAGACCTGTTGCTTTGACATTGAATTCTGATCGAGTTAAGGAAATTTGGTTATGGTATCGCCGGTTGGGTCATCCGTCATTTGGTGTCATGAAAAAGTCTATGCCATCCTTGTTCATGGGAATAAAAGAATCTAGTCTCCATTGTGAAACCTGTGTGGTCGCCAAGAGTCACAAGTCTAGTTACACTCCTAGTTCTTCTTCCAGTTCAGCACCATTTGAATTAATTCACTCTGATGTATGGGGACCTTCCAAGAATACAACATTGTCAGGCATGAGATACTTTATTTTATTTATTAACGACTTTACAAGATTGACATGGGTTGTGTTACTCAAGACGAAGGATGCTGTGTTTCCTGCCTTCACTGCTTTCCATAATCTTATCCGGAATCAGTATGATGCTCGTGTGAAAATATTTCGACCTGATAATGGCGGAGAGTTTGTCAACCACTCTTTCCAAGACTATTTTCGACAACATGGAATAATCCATCAGATTACTTGTCCTCAGACACCTGAACAAAATGGAGTCTCTGAACTAAAGAATCATCATCTATTGGAGATGGGCCGAGCTCTCTTGCTTAGTGCCAACATGCCTAAATATCTGTGGGGTGAAGCTGTATTATGTTCCTCTCACCTCATTAACCGACTACCATCTGCTGCTCTGAAAAATCAGATCTCGTTTGAGGTGTTGTCTCAAACAGTTGTCATTCCATCTCTGAACAAGCTTCCTGCCCGAGTCTTTGGTTTTGTGGCATATGTTCATCTTCATCAGAATCAACGAACCAAGTTAGAGGCTCGTGCCCTTAAATGTGTCTTTGTTGGCTATGGTACTCACCAAAAAGGGTACAAGTGTTATCACCCCCCGTCTCAAAGATTCTACGTCACCATGGATGTCACTTTTAGTGAAGACGTGTGTTATTTCGCTCTGTCAGCCATCCTCGTAAGGAGGAGAAAAGTGAATTTTATGAAGATCAGTTTGGG
Organism: Geum urbanum; assembly: GCA_946800695.1. Taxonomy (NCBI): domain Eukaryota; kingdom Viridiplantae; phylum Streptophyta; class Magnoliopsida; order Rosales; family Rosaceae; genus Geum; species Geum urbanum. Next base: position 70,913,326 of record OX327001.1, read on the forward strand.
GCACCAGAAGAAGATATTTCAAAAGAAAGTACTCCAGCCGGACAAGATATTCGACCGGTTGAGGAAAATTTTCGACCGATCGAAAATGACCACCCGGATCAGGCAGAACCTGAGCATCGATTGGTCGAGGTCATTTTTTGATCGGTCGAACATGGTCACCTTGATCAGACAGATCCTCAGCGTCGACCGGTCGATGGTCTCTTTCGACCCGTCGAAAATCCTCAGCCAAAACGTGTTCCGTGTGTCACCGATGACACGTGGAAAGGAGGAGAAGAAATCAGTGATCCGCAACCAGTTCTAGACAAGATACATGCAAGCACAGTCTCTCCCTCTCCATCAACGATCTCTCCTGACCTGTCATCACCTGAGGTTTGTATTCCTTTGCCTAGTTCTAGTATTCCTGAAAAAGTATTACCTGCTAGGTCAACTCGCGGTCAACCCTCCAAAAGATATGAACCTCTTATAGCAACTAAAGCAAAGTATCTTGTGGCTGATTATGTGTCAACTCATAGACTATCCAAACCTTATGTAGCCTTTGTGAATCAATTATCTGCTGTATCTCTTCCTAGTAAAGTGCAGGATGCAATCAAGGAGGAGAAGTGGGCTAAGGCGATGGAGGTTGAGATGGATGCTCTCAAGAAGAATGATACATGAGATGTGGTACCACTACCACCTGGTAAGAAGACTTTTGGGTGCAGATGGGTTTATGATGTGAAACATAATGCAGATGGATCAGTTGACAGGTATAAGGCAAGATTGGTGACAAAAGGATACACTCAGAAGTATGAAGTGGATTATGATGAGACATTCGCACCAGTAGCAAAGATGAATATCATTCGAGTTCTCACGTCCCTAGCAGCTAATCTAGACTGGCCCTTACAATAGTTTGATGTGAAGAATGCTTTTCTCCATGGATACTTGAATGAGGAAATTTACATGGATCTTCCTCCAGGATATGGAACTTCAACAAGAGAAAAGATGGTGTGCAAGTTAAAGAATTCATTGTATGGATTGAAACAATTACCAAGAGCCTGGTTTGGTAGATTTACAACTTTCATGAAGAAAATTGGGTACAGACAAAGTAACTCAGATCACACCCTATTCTTCAAACACCAACAGAACAAGTTGACAATATTGATTATTTATGTGGATGACATGGTGGTAACAGGTGACGATCTTGATGAGATCAAGAGATTGAAAGTTCAGCTGTCATCTGAATTCGAAATGAAAGACCTTGGAGATTTGAAGTACTTCCTAGGTATTGAAGTAGCTAGGAACGAAGACTGCATTATGTTGAGCCAAAGAAAGTATGTTTTAGATTTGTTAGCTGAAACTAGTATGCTTGATTGTAAACCATTGGATACACCCATTGAGCTGAATCATCGGATTGTAAAATATCAGGATCAGGTTCCCACAGACAAGCCAAAGTACCAGAGATTAGTTGGAAAGCTGATTTACTTGTCCCATACTAGGCCCGATCTTGCTTATGTTGTTAGTGTTGTAAGTCAGTATGTGCATAATCCTAGTGAAGATCATATGAATGTGGTGGTGAGAATCCCAAGGTACTTGAAGTCTGCTCCTGGTAAAGGTCTTGTGTTTTCAAAGAATAGAGAACTGGGACCCTGTGGCTACACCGATGCTGATTGGGCAGGTAACATCACTGACAGACGTTCTACTTCTGGTTATTTCACATTTGTTGGTGGAAATCTGGTTACTTGGAGGAGCAAGAAGCAGAATGTTGTGGTTAGATCTAGTGCAGAAGCTGAATACAGAGGAATGGCTCAAGGAGTCTGTGAGTTATTATGGATCAAGTACTTGTTGGAAGATTTGGGTTTTAAGCAGGAACATCCTATGCCTCTTTATTGTGACAACACTGTTGCAGTTGAGATTGCACATAATCCTGTTCAACATGATTGAACAAAACATGTGGAGATTGATAGACATTTTATTAAAGAGAAGCTGGATACTTGGATCATTTCATTCCCTTTTGTTCGATCGGAGGAACAATTGGCTGATATTCTCACTAAGGCGGTTTCGTGTAAGACGTTCAATGATTCTCTTGACAAGTTGGGCATTCAAGACTTGTATGCTCCAACTTGAGGAGGAGTGTTGGAGTGTGCCTCACTTCATGTATAGTTAGGAGATGTATATTATGTAATTAAGTAGGATTCAATAGTTGATTTAGTTTCCTTTTAGGAATGTAAGTACTTGTGTATATATACCCCAATTTAGAATTGATCAATACATCAGAAAATTCCCATAAACCTTGACTCCTCCCACAGATTTCTTCTATGTCTAATCCAAGTTTGAGTGAAATAGAAGAGGTGTTGAAGCTTCCCACCTTTCAATCTCGAGTATTTATTGTCCTTCAGTCTTCTTTACCTACAGTGACTAATCTATTTAGGGTGGCGAAGAAGAAGGGGCTGGTTGGGATGGACTCGGCTTGGATTATCACAGTGATTATTACTAGTTTGCTTGATCATCAAATCAATCCTGATATGGAAGGCACTCTTGGAATCAAGTCCCATTACTCCCCAGGTACCTCTTATGCCATGTTCCAGAATGTGTTCCAAGCAAAGTATGCCGATAATTCCAAGCCAGGAATTTATGCTCTTCGAGCATACGATCTTATGAACATCGTAACAGATGCCATAAGAATGAGTAGCAAAAGTGCTACAAACATTCAGGTATCGCTAAATACAGTACTGAGTAACTATACAAGTTTAAGTGGGAAAATGCAATTCAGAGAAGGTGAAGTAATGTACTCTCCAACATTACGAATTGTAAATATTGTAGAAGGGAACAGATAGAAAGAATTAAACTTTTAGAGACCAGAGGTTGGGTTCACAGAAAACCTTGCAAAAGAAACAAACAGAAGTGATGGTGTTGGTTCAGTAACTTGGCCCGGAACCTAAATGGGTGGGCTATGCCTACTCTTGAGAAGCCAATCATTATTGGGGTTCCAGGCAGAACTTCCTTCAGTGCATTTGTGAAAGTTGATCCTCATAAAACTTCAGACAAAAGGCCTATACGGGTTTCTGCATTGCACTTTTTGATGAGGTGCTACGTCTTTTGAATTATAATCTGCACTACCAGTTTCGGGCATTCAATGGCTCCTATGATGATCTGGTGGAACTAGTCTATAACAAGGTAAAAAACTTTAGCTTGCATATTTAAAAGTCTAGTTATGTGCTAACTAGTATTTTGTTCTTCTCTTGCATTTAATATATTTTTGATTTTATGTTCTTTTATGCATGTCAATCAAAATTTCAACAAAAGACTTTTGATGCTGCTGTTGGTGATATCACCGTACTAGCTGATAGATTCGACAAAGTGGAATTCACTCAGCCTTATACAGAATCTGGTCTGTCATTGATAGTTGTTGAAAAATCTGAGAAACAAGGATGGATGTTTATGAAACCACTTACCTGGCAAATGTGGGTCATGACCGGCGCCATATTAGTCTACACAATCTTGATAGTATGGCTCCTGGAGCACCTGTCCAATCCAGAATTCTGTGGCCCGTTGATCAATCAGATTGGCACGGCAACTTGGTTCGACTTCACTTCTTTGTTCTGTTCGAGCGTAAAATATCTCTCCCGGAGAGATCCTTCCGCGAAATAGTCTCTTTTTAATAGGTTCGGATAGCTTTAACCGCAGGTGCCGGTTTATCCTGTATCTCGTGCTTCGTATGCTGGCATGCCACCGTTCTTCAACGGAATATGGACTGTTTACAGCCGCCTGACTTCTATATTAAGCGATTTAGACAGGGAGAGCACCAACCCCGCCTGAATATGTCATTCTTGCCTAGTAACCTAGGACTTTTGGATATGTGTCTCTTAGCAGAGCCTTCGAAATCGATACCCCACACGCCCTTATTCGTGCAAAGCAGAGCAATTCCTCTGACGATGTGTATTGAGAACACTCGCTTCCTTAGAGCATCCGAACTCTCAGCCCACAGGTGATAAGCTCTTCAACTTTCCAGTAGCAATTGCTTCCTTGGAGTCGCAACACTCTCAGCCCACATGTGACAAGCGCTTTGACCTTCTGGTTGCAAAGAAGATAGAATCTCGAAGACGAGATGTCTGTCTATGTTTGTTTGCGTATAGCAGATGTATTGTATTTGATCGAAGACCTCTTCCACAAACCTCTTACTCTCCTTATATACTCGCTTATCAGCAGCCATTCAATTTTATTAAACTTTTTCTGTTCTTGCTCTTAGAATCCCAATATAACTCCGACACCAGCATACGGGTTGTTAATCCTTAAAGATATTCAATACTATCACAACTCTCTTATCAAAGAAACCTATCTGAGATAAAACAGATATGATAGACAAAGAAGCCGCATGGAATAAGCTAATTAATGAATCACAGTTCTAACTGAACTCTACTTCCTGTACTTGGCCGCTCGTCAAGCTTTCCATAACTCACGGGTCGCTCGCCAAGACTTCAGCCAATCTTGGGCCGCTCGCCAAGACTTTAGCCATTCAAGTCCAATATGAAATATTTATTTCAGGCCCAAACATTGCCCCTTAAGTCTTGAACTTGAATTACCTGAACAAGCGAAAAGACTTGAATATTAACCGACTGACACGCTGTTAAACCAAACAGTAACATAACACCTAAGTGCCACGTTGCACGACATTTCCAAAGAGTTACATCATTCGGCTGACGTAATATAAAAGTACCAGTCTCCATCAACAAAATCTCATTCCCCAACGAGACCTTTTCACTTGCCTTGGTCCTGCACTCTCAACCTTTTCAATCAAAAGCTAAGACCTTTTACTCCCAACGCCGTTCATCTTCTCCGATCAGAAAAATACCTCCTTGCAAAGACATCTCCATCCCCCATGAAGCCCAAGACGCCAAAAAATTCTACAGACACCTCAAACCTGTCGCCAGACGACACAAATCAGAGGTCGTCTGCACCCTTTCCATAGACCCAAATGTAGGTACTGGCCTTCTTGGTCCTTTCCCGGATGTTCCACTGAATCTAGAACTGTCTGATATCCTTCGCCAACCCATCTGTAAATCATCCCTAATAGTCCAAGAAAACCCAGGGGGGAATGGACTAACAAAGACGCACTTTGTCTTATTGGGAGATGACCTCACCCAAGCGTAGAAGATCTTGCCTGGTACCGGCACCGTCGTGAACAAGATATCGACCGGTGGGAAACAGTTGGCATCACTAAACTCATTGACTTATGTTTTTCTCTCCCAACTGGTGGCAACAGAGCATCGTTCGCCACAGCCATGTGCTTCTAGGATTGCACAGCCAATTGTTTCCGTCTCCCCTGTGGTGATGTAAGTATTACAATGCTTGATTTATAAACCATCTTTGGAATTCCTGCATTTGCGGATTCCTGGTCGCTTAATCAACACCATGGGACACCAGTCCAAGCCTCTCTTAACCGTCCTTCTTCCTACTCTTCCTGGGTAAAGCATTTTGCACAGGAGGAAAAAGACACGGACCAAGGAGGAATAGCCTTTCTAGAGTACTGGCTATCAAAGTACATCTTCCGTCCCTCTTCCGCAAAGGTCAACAGATGCTGGACCAACCTCACCGAACGCTTATTCAACGGTGAACAACTGGGCTTGGTTGAGTCCGTTCTCACCTACATCTACTATGGCTTGAGGCGAGTCACACTTTCAAAGCTCGACCTTAATCAACAAGGACCACTCTGGATGGTAGAGTTCTGGTTGCGGATGTACTTCCCTTTCTTTTGCCTATCAGCACCTCTCGTCTTTAAAGATCAGACACTATTGGGCCAATCGTTGGTTTCTGCACCAACTAGGACCAGATCATGGTCCTATCTCAACTGCTTCAAGCATCTTTGCCTGCACAAAGAATTCCCAACCGCAACAGTTGACATCATATTAAGTCGTCGACATCCTGGCCTCCTTGCGAGTGGATTTATACCATCGCCAGAGCAAGACGCTCTCGCGAGGAGCTTCTTTATTCAGTGCAACACTTGCAAGGACCTGCCAGTCCCACACTTAGCGAGCCCCGGGTATGAGCTGTATGCCCTTAATCATTTTTCCAGACAATTCGGGCTCACACAGGATGCACCCATGCCCCTCGCCAACTCTGTGAACATATATACTCTCTAGCGAGGAACCGGTCATCCCCTTGCAGCAGAAGTGTAAGATGAACACTTTGGCTTTCCATTGGTAATACTTCCTATCATAACAAAGCCACTAGTGATTTCTCGATCGGTCACCGAATCATATCAAGTATGGCGCTCCCAGCTTTGGGAAGGGATACAAAACAAGGGACCGTTCTCATGCTTTGCCTCTATCTTCTATAATTTTGGCAAAAGATTTTCTAATGAAGACGACTTGGCCATAATTGGCAAGTCCTACTCAAACATAAGCAACACACCCTGGCCACAGGTATGCATTTTCATCAAAAATGCCACATGTATTAGCAATTCCTGATATTATAATTGATTAACCTCTCTTCCTAACACAGCACTTCCCTGAGCCAGACGTGACTGTGGCCATACAGTCCTTTAGGAAGAAAAGATCCAATCCTTTTGGGAACTCCTTAAGTATTTGCATTCATCTACCCAGAGAAACTATCTGATTTTGTCACTTATGCTATAACTAACCCATTTCTTTGATAGTCTCAGAAATGCAGGAAGATCCACCTGAAGCCCAAAGAACCTCAAAGTGGAGCCTGGCTAGCTAAAGAGTTCACAAGCAGGGACAAACAAGCAAGGCTTCAAGCTCAAGTCTTCTATGCTTTATTTGATCAGAGGAGTGATAAAGCCTCTGGGGCAAGTGCATGTTCAGCACTGGTTTTCACCATTGCACACTGGTTATGTGTAAGCCCAAACAGCCTGCCCACGCTCTCCCAGTTTGAAGACCTCTTGATTCAAGGTTCCAGGGAGTGGCAAGAACTATGCATGGACGAGACCCTTGCGGACGCTTTCCCAGATCAACATTTTGATCTGGATGTTATTTCGAAGGCTAGCATCAGACCACTGAAGTTCTCATCTGATGACTCCTTCGTTGGGTATTTTGACCCAGAAAGGTTTACAGCCCTGAATGGCCTTCCATCTTTTGATGCGTCATGGGAGCAAATCAGGAAGAGCCAGAAGCCTCATGTGTTCATAGTAAGCTGGAATGACCATTTCTTCGTCCTCAAAGCTGAAGACGAAACCTATTATATAATAGACTCACTGGGAGAAAGGCTGTCTGAAGGATGCTGTAAAGCCTATATTTTGAAGTTCGATGATTCCAGCATTATATATGGAAGTGAAGATCATGACACGGGTCATGAAGTCATTAACAGCGGTAAGGAATGCTGCAAGGACTTCATTGCCCAATTTCTAGCTGGAATCCATCGAGTAGAACTCGAGGAAGAAGAGAACAAAAAGCCTGTTGATAGCGTCCTGTTATTCTGTCGCTTGCAGATTGATTTCCAATCCTGCTTCATTCCTTCCTTTTCTGGCGAGGGCATGAGTACTCAGGATGAACAAGTCATCACAGAGCCAGAAAAGCAAATCCCCTCCTCACTAGAGCACTCAGTAGTCAAACCACTGTCATTGGTCGAGGTTAATTCAGAACGTGAGGACCAAACTCCCTCCTCGCCAATGCTCCAAGTTCAAGCAACTGAGGAAACACAGCTATTGTCTCCCATACAAGTAAGAATTTCTTAACTTATTTCATTCAGAAATATCAATTCTGATTGATCCTGATAACATGTATCTATCTTCTAGTCCAAAAGCGTTCCATTGGACACTGAAGTTCATGAGAAAACTCCCACAAGTCCAAAGGAACAACCAATCCTATCAAGCCAATCAACCGAAATGGCCGCCAAGGGTTAGCCTGTTAATCCTCCAAGTGTCAATGATGAAGATCCTATTTCTACATTTGAAGAAGTCGCTGCACCATCTTTATCAAGAGGAGTCTCTCCTCAGCTACCCCAGCCACAAGAAAAAACAAATCAATTGCAAGAAATTGTAAGCAAACTGGGTACACTAAGCTTTCCTAATGACACTGATGCCCTTCTACAAGACATCCTCTCTGGAGACCTGGATTCTCTTCATGATATTCAAACTGTCTGCATTCAAGTAAAATAAATGAAGACTACTGTCCCAGCAGACCTTATCCCTCGCCTGAATGACCTTGAAGAGATACTCTCTCAACTCTTGAGCCAAAAAGAGACCTACCAATGTCTCAAAATTGAAGCTGAGCGACAGAAGGAAGCCACAGAGACATTTGAACAACAAACTTAAAGAGAGAAAGAGCGAATCCAGGCGTTTCTACAAGACACATCTAACCAGCAAGAAATCCTAGCAGCCAAGGAAGCCAGAAGGGAAACCCTTAAAGCCGAACTTGCCACCCTCAAGGCCGAACTTGCCACCCTTGATTCAGAGATAGATGTCCTGCGAGCTGATGCTATTCAACATAATGTGAAATAGATCGTGATGGAAGGCGAGAGCTAGGCCCAACTTATGCAAGAAGCTCGAGAAGAAGCCAGAAATGCTCGCCAAGCAGTCCGTCACGCCCTGAATGTCTTTGAAAGTACCAAAGCATTAGCGAGGAGATTTTCCCTTTTGTCGTAAATCTAATGGGCCTCAGGATTAAGGCCCTTGTTTTATTTGATCCAAAATTCTTAAATACTTATTCATTCAATCCAAATTTCGGATAAAAGGTGTGAAACCGGACCAAAAAGAAAATGGGCCTCAAGTACAAGCCTTTTCCATACTTGTGTTCGAGCCTCACTTATAGGCTGCATTCGTCCGCTTGATTGTTCAACCATAAATGTAATTTAATTCCAAGCTTGGAATCCGTATCGCGTCAAACAATCAAAATCAAAGAAATACGTTTTACCTGCCCTATAAATTTTACATTTATCACAACCTTTCCGTGGGAAGATGAACCGTATCATGGTCCAATTCCAGCTAACCACGTGTCTTCTATTCTCGGGTGTAATTACTCTCGCGAAGCCTTACCGTTGTGACTCCTTCCTATAAAAGGTTTCCCTTTCCTTGTCTTGTGAACCAACTTCCTCGCGAGAATGAATTCCCCTCTTGTTCTTTTGCTCTGGTCTTCCTACCTAAAGAAATCTCCAGATAAAATCTTTCATGTCATGTTCCTTAGATAACAACATCCACGTCCAAACCTGGACTAGATAGCAACATCTACGTCCAGGCGTTGCCTTGGCTATCCCAACTTGTGTCAGCATAAGAAGAGGAAGCCACAATCCCGAGGTTGAAAACATCCTCTTCCTCCTCCGGTGCACACGATCAGTTTCTATATGCATGGAAGCTGCAAGCCCCATGAATATGGCTTACAAAGATGAGGGAAGACGGAGGCCTCATCCCGGGGAAAAAGGCAACAAACGCCAAGTCTAGTGTAAAGGGTTTTCAGATCTGATGCACTAGCCTCTTGGCTCTTCAAATCCTCTCCATCTCCTCACCGAGGTCGATCTCGCTCTCCTACTTGGATCAAATTTGATACATCGACCAGAGGGGATGGCTATCAACTAAGAGGATTTGTGAGAAACAAACTGTTTTTATCTTTCTGTTCTGTTGCTGATTTGTAATTTATTTCTCACATGGTATCAGAGCTTAAGGCCGCAAAGCCTTTGTATTCTTCTAAATAATGAATGTAATTTTCTGTTTGGAGCAAAGAGTTTCTTATGTAATTTTATTTGATAAACTCAGATGTAGTTTGTACACAAGTTTGGCCACAGTAACTGGCTAACATGAACTCTTTTGACTTAGAAGAAATACAAAATTTTTAAAATTTTGCCTCAAATATAGGCTTTAACTAAAGATTTAGCCTCAAGTATAGGTACTATGATGTATATAATCCTTGTGTGTTGCCCCTGCAGTTTACTCATGCGAATAGAAACTTAGCATGAATAAACTGGATTAAGCCATAGATGTGGGATCTTCATACTCCCAGACCGGTTGTATGAACTTCTTAAGGAAACGACTATTGATAGGATTAGCGTGTATGGTACCATCTCGATCTCGTAAACGAACTGCTCCTTTACCCAAAAGTCGATCAACAATGTATGGCCCTTCCCATTTTTCTGACCATTTTCCCCGTCCTTCAATCTTCTCGCCAACGGGCAAAATGACTCACCAGACGAGTTCCCCTTCTGCAAAACTCATGCCCCTGGTACATCGATCATAAGCACGAGCCACCTTTCGTTTTTCAGCACATAGACTATCATAAGCTTGTATTCGTTTCTCATCCAAGTCTTCATGCTCTTGCCACATCGCTTGGACATAGTCTTCACCGATCAAGTTGTGTTGTTCCATCACCCGTAAAGACTGAACGTTTATTTCCAAAGGCAAGACAGCATCATGGCCGAATATTAATGCATAAAGAGTGGAACCTGTGGGTGTCCTCTTACTTGTTCTATAAGCCCACAGGGTGTTAAATAATTCTTCATGCCACAGTCTGGCATTGCTCGCAAGCATCCGTTTAAGGATATGGATAATTATTTTATTGCTTGCTTCAGCTTGACCATTAGATTGGGCATAATATGAAGAAGAGTGTAAAAAGTGGATTCCAAGATCCTTCATAAGCTCATCTACTTCTTCAGACATGAATGCTGCCCCACGGTCTGAAACAAAACTCTCAGGAATACCAAACCGGCAAATGATGTCTTCAAATAAGAACTGGCGGATGGCCTTTGCTGATGATACTCTGAGAGGTCGAGCTTCGACCCACTTTGTGAAGAAATCAGTAGCCACTATGATGAATTTGTGCCCCTCAGATGAATGAGGATGAATCATTCCAATTAAATCCAAAGCCCAACCTTGAGATGGCCAAGGCTTGATTATAGGCTGTAATGGTATTCTGGGCATATGGCTGATTGGACCATGTTTCTGGCATTCTTCACAACCTTTAGCGAACGTGATACAGTCTCTGAGCATTCCTGGCCAATAAAATCCATGTCTTCGAAGTAACCATCTCATCTTAGGACCGGCCTGATGTGCCCCTGCTATCCCAAGATGGACCTCCCTCATTAACCGTTTAGCTTCACGTCCAAAGACACACTGTAAAAGTATGTCTTCCTCTCCTCTTCTATATAACTCATCATCCTTGAGTATATAATTAGGAGATAAAAAACGAATCCGCTTTGCCACCGGATTATTGGGATTCTGGAGGTAAGAGATAATCTCCTGTCTCCAATCCATATCGATGTGATCAAGTGTAGCAACGTACCACTCGTTTTTGACTTCCTGGCGAGCAAAGAAAGATGGGAGTGTTCTTCTTTCGACCTTTAATATCCGCTCACGTACTCCATCTTGCAAGCACACTCCTATTGCTAGTTGAGCCAACTCGTTTGCTGCATAATTCCTCTCGCGAGGAACATGACTCAACTCCACCTCTGTAAACAACTTGAGCAAATCACATGCTCGTTTAGCATATGGTTCTAGGACTGGTCCAACCTTATACTTGGTTTCAAGTTGTCTGATCACTAATTGGGAATCTCCAAATATATGCACATCATTGATCTCCATATCGAGTAGAAGTTTTAACCCAATAATTAAAGCTTCATATTCTGCTTGATTATTTGTGCATCTGAAGTCCAACCTGAAAGAATAAGAAAAAGTTTGGCCGGGTGGAGAAACTAATGCAACTCCTGCCCCAGCCATTGTACTCGTACTTGACTCGTCGAAATATAAACACCAAGGGGCCAAATCAATACGAGCAAGGTCCAGTTCTGGCCCCTCACTGACATCCTCCGTTGGATGGTGAGCCAGAAAGTCGGCCACTGCTTGGCCTTTTACCGCCTTCTGGGGAACATACTGCAAAGAAAACTCTGACAAAACCAAAATCCACTTCCCAATGCGTCCCCGGAGAATGGGTCTGGACAACATATACTTTACCAAATCAGTTTGTGCTATGACACACGTGGTGAATGAAAGCATATAGTGCCTCAGTTTGCACCCTGAAAAGTACAAAGCTAGGCACATTCTTTCCATTGGAGAGTATCTTGTTTCATAATCATTCAGGGTACGACTCAGATAATTATAAAAAATAGCACGTTCAGTTCCGGATGTGTCATCCTGAGCTAATAAACTTCCAATAGAAAGGTCAATAGCTGAAATATACAGCTTAAGAGGAACCCCTGGTCTTGGGGAAACCAAGACTGGTGGGTTCGTTAGATATACTTTGATGGTATCAAATGCCTCTTGATGAGTAGGCCCCCATACAGAGTCTTTCTGATTTTGAAGCTTAAGCAAAGTTGAGAATGGTTGTGTTTTCCCAGCCGCGTTGGCAATAAACCGTCGTAAGAAATTTATTTTTCCTAATAAACGTTGTAGCTCCTTCTTACTCTTTGGTGGGACTGCATCAAGAACCGCTTATTTCTTGTCATCCGATATCTCAATCCCACGCTGATGAACCAAAAAACCCAGGAAGTCTCCTGCCTGGACTCCAAATACACATTTGGCTGGCTTTATCTTCAGTTGATGTTGCCTCATTCTGAGAAACACCTGCCGTAAGTCTTCAAAATGGTCACTTCTGCATTTCGTTTTAACTACCACATCATCGATATATACTTCCGTGGTCTTGCCTATAAGATCATGGAAGATCAAGTTCATTGCACGTTGGTAGGTTGCCCCAGCATTCTTGAGTCCAAATGGCATGTCCACGTACTCAAATACTCCTGCAAATCTTGGACACCGAAAAACAGTTTTATGTCGATCAGATTCAGCCACTGGAATTTGGTGGTAGCCAGCGGTCCCATCCATGAATGTTAACATCTCATGACGAGCTACTGAATCTACCAACAAGTCCGCTACTGGCATTGGGTATGCATCCTTTGGGGTTGCATTGTTCAAGTATTTATAGTCAACACAGACTCGCATTTTTCCATTCTTTTTCTTAACTGGGACTACGTTGGATAGCCACTCATTGTATTTGGCTACTCGTATGATCCCTAACTTGAGCATCTTTTCGACCTCCTCCTTGATAAGAATTGCAGTTTCTGTGTTCATCCGACACATTTCTTGTTTTAGGGGCTTCTTTCCCTCTATGATGGGTAAGTTGTGACAGACCAAGTTTGGTGACAATCCTGGCATATCGTCGTATTTTTCTGCAAAATAGGCAGCGTATTCTCGCAGCAATTCAATGAGCTTGAGTCTTTCTTCAGGCTCCAAGAAGGTACTAATAGCCACAGAGATTGGCTCTTCAGTTGTCCCAAGATTAATATGTTCAATGAGATCCTTGACTTTGGGAGGCAAATCATCCAGGGCTGCTGGAGCTAACTTAATTTCTTCTCCTTTCTCAAAGTCATGCAGAATGTCTTCATCCACATATTCCAATGCTGCAACCACTGGAACCTTCTCAAAGGCTTGACTCTCCAGCAAAAAATTGTGAAAGCGCTCGTGTAAAGAGTAGCAAGCCTCGGTCTCTATACTTGATAGAGACCCGATCATTGAGAACGTTTGGATGGTAGCTCAATGGTGTAGGGTCGTCCACTATCTTGATTGACTTGAATTATACCCCATTGAGCTAGTTCAGAGGCCGTAACACCAACTGGGCGGCCCCTGCTATCGACGCCACATACCTGCAATGGCCTAAGGTCACTGTGGTAATAACTGGCTTCCAAAGAGTTAGCAGATACAGAATATGGACGAGGATCAGCATTGATAATCTCTGCTTCACCGGACTCCATATCCCAAAGTAACATTTGGTGATGGAGGGACGAAGGTACACAAAAGCTCCTGTGGATCCAGTCACGTCCCAGAATTGCACTGTATGGAGCTATACATTCTGCTACAAAGAATGTATAAGTACCGGTAGCTGGACCGATGTGTACCTGCAAAAAGACAATGCCCAAGGTTTTGGAAATGCTACCTTGAAAGTTTCTAACGTTCAGTGAGATCTCTTGGATAGCAGGCTTGGGAACGCCTAATAAGGCCATTGCTTTAACTGTGATGATGTTTACCGCTACCCCTGAGTCCATTAAGAGTTTGTTTAGTTGAATTCCTTGGACTTTTCCTGTAACATATAACGGCTGCATGTGCATGGCCATGTCAACAGTAGGTTTGGAGAACATCATCTGTCCCTTTATTGATGAATAAAGTTCTGGTGTCTTAGTAAGTGCTAAGTCATCTTTCAGTTCTGATTTATCTTCTGGCAACACCAAATTATTGACGTTATTGCTTATGATTGACTCATCCATTAATGCTGGTGAAGGTAACGCATATTTGGAGGATAAAATATACACCATGTTAACAGTGATGTCCTCTTCGTCTATGTAATCTTGAGTTTCTACTTCTTCATCTTCACCATAATCCAACAATTGTTCATCATCTTCACAGTTGTCATTCTCAGCCGGTTGCTTCTCGAGATTCATAGTTGACGTGAGTTCGAGGGAAGCAACATGTTGCAACTTATCCTCAGGTATAGGATCAACAGTTGCTGGCATGAGAAACTTTGGATCTTGCTTCAATTGAGGGGAAACGGGTTGTTTGACCTTCTTTTGTTCTTCCACAACTAAAGGTCTCGGTTTCCATTACAAGACCTTTGTCTCGCTTGGAGTTTTTTGCTTTTGAATTTCTTTCCCTTCCTTAGGAGGTGTATGTAGCCCTATTACCTTCATCGTGTCATCTTCAAAAGTAAGACGTCTTCTTACTGGCTTTCGTTGTGCAATTTCACGGTGATCCTCAGGAATAGGTTCAGGCTGTTTTCCTTTGGACCGTAACTCTGGGTTACGGTCAAAGACACCTGGTCTTTGTACTCTCATTTTGGGCTCGCGAGACTTTTTCCCGAAAACCACTAATGGGTTTGCTGCAAGGGCATTCATTCGCCTTTACAGTGCTTCTGGAGAACACACCAGTTCTTCTTCTTTGAGCAGGCCTGCTTCGTAAGCCTCTAAAACTCTTTTGGCTTCCCCAAAGCGTCGTTGAAGATTTCTTCTTCTGCTTGGAGTCACCTCAATAGTTTTTCCTTTCTCCCTCACATACCAAACATCCTCCTTAGTGATATTTCTTGAAGCTGGAGGTATATATGGCCTGGCGAGCGTATCAGCAACTTCTGATTCAGATTTCTGAACAGTACTGACCTTCTCTGCTGCTCGCGAGTGCTTAGGAGTTGGAGTGTCCCTTTGTTTTGCTCATTGGGGTTGATGATCTGCTTGTGCAAATAATTCTGGGAATGATTTAGCTGCTTCAGCCAATTCCTCATATGAGATATTCAACCCACTTTTGAGTTTACAATGAGCACAAAGGGCTACTGGCGACGTTGCGTTTGGATCCACTTTCTCTTTTCCTTTGCTTGATTTTGTCGCTTGTCTATTCTGTGGACTCTCGACAGTAGTTGGATAACTGTTGGGTTGTTTTCTTTTGTTAGATTTGTCTTATGTTAGCTCTAACATCCCAACTGTTATCGATAGTTCGGTCGCCAAGCTTGGCGAGGGCTCTTGTTCTATCATTATTTCTCCCTCGTCAATCCACTGCTGTATCCTGAATTTTAAATCCCGACAAGCACCTGTGGAATGGCGACCCCACCTGTTGTGGTATCGACAATGAAAGAGACCCCTAACATCCTTGGGATGTGGGTCTGGAGCTCCCCAATTATCAGGAACCACTGTTATTCCTGCCTGGACTAGCTCTTCAAATATTTCCTCTTGCCTAGACGCATTATAAGTAATTTCAGCCCGCTTAAGTCGGACAAATGCAATATTGCATCTAGACCTCCGTCTTAACTTCTTCCTTTTATATGTGGGTTTAGTTTGATTGCCATGGGAAGAAGCGTCGATGGTAGGACTTGTTGTGTCTGGAGAAAGTAATAACCTATGCGGGTATAGAGGATGCCAAGCTACCTCTCCCTTGTCGTTGATTTCAATCACGTTCCAATTGATAAACCCTTGGATTTCATTCCTTAGGGTCAAGCACCTTGCTGTTTGATGATCGAAGTGATTGTGAAATCTGCAGAAGTGTTGGGCTGGTATGTTATACCGTAATTGTCTGAGTTCAGTAGCCAGGTCATAACGGATCAAACCCATGTCCCTTAGCCTATCAAAGATATCCTCCACTTGTTCGTATTTGAACGAATAAGCTACAGAGACAGATTGATTCAAGGCCTCCCAACTTCCCACGCGAACATCGGGTGATGCTCCTTCTACCTCAATCATATTGACTTGAGGCGTTGGGAAAGGCTTATAATCCACTAAAGCTGCTGTCTTAGACGCTCCTTCTAGCTCTAATCTTCCTTCGTTGATCCAACTCTGGATCTGGTCTTTAAGCTTGATGCAGTCTTTTGTAATGTGGTTCCATGCGCCATGGAACTTGCAGTATTTTTTACCCTTTAACTGCTCAGATGTAGGAAGCGGTCCAAAATCTGTTTTGACAGCACGCTTGCTGTACAGCTTGTCCAAGATCTCATGAGCCATATTGGCATCATAAGTGTATGTCTCAAACTCTGGCTTGGTAAAAGCCACTGTTGAAAGTTTGATCGGACCCGTATTCTTTTGAAGCTTGCGGGGCTTTAATACTTTGCTCGTTGTTAAATCCACAGCACCCACTTGTTCACCCTCAGAGTCCGACTCTTGGTTGTCTATATCTTCAATATAAGCCACTGTTTTTGGCTTTAGTCGATCATAAGACTTAGCATTGTACGTTCCCTTGGATGCATTCCTTCTGTTGTCTCTTTCCTGCATCGTACTGTAAGCTTTTGTTACAGCCGTAATAAGCTCATTCAAGGAGAAGTACTTGCTGTTTAAGAATAGTTTGTGATATGTATCCTCCAACCCATTCTTGGCCATCTCGACCACCTCTTCTTTTCCAAGCGGGGTCTTACATAGATTGTATTCTGACCGGAAACGGTGCAAGAAGGTGACTGGACTTTCTGTCGCCGATTGGCTCAAGGAAGCCAGTTTTCCCACACTGGTTTCGGGTCTTGCTGTTCCAAAGTGATTTATGAATAGGGCCTCTATATCCTTCCACTCACTGATCGAGCCTTTTTCTATTCCCGTGTACCACATGAGGGCTGATCCTGACAACGATGATCCAAAGACTCTCAATTTGAGCCCCTCATTATCGGCATACTGCCCCAGTTGCAGTGTAAAATATGCTAAGTGTGTTGCCGCGTTATAATCGTCGTCGCCAGAGAAAGGCTGGAAGGTCTGATGCCGGTAAAATTTTGGCCATTGCCACGCATCAGGATCGTCCTTCTTCATGGGAGGAAATGGTGTTTCGTATGTTTCATACATCTTAACTAAATGTATGTCGCAATCGTTTAGAAATCTATTTAACCGTTGCTCCCAAGCAGGAAGGAAAGACTCTGCTTGTCTAGTCTTTCTAGCTAAATCAGATACGGATTTGGTTAGAGATGCTATATCCATGTCTGTCCTTTGAGACAGTGTTGCCGCTTGTCGGCGGTATTCATCCAAACTTAATCCCAAGTGTTGGAGGATTTCTATCCGTAGTTTATCTTGACCTTCCACAAAGCTAGTTACCTGGGCTCCCATGGCCTCTCTCTCCTCTTGATCTCTATTGAAATCTGTTCGTATTGACTGGATTCCGGCTACCGCCGTATCTATTAAGTCACTCTGGGTAGTGAGAAGAGTCACCTGCTGCTCGATCTTTTCATCGAGAGCCACATAGTAATTAGCCTGGTGGCTATCTCTCCTAGTTGCATAAGCCAGGTATTCTGAGAACGTAAGTTCCGCTATCTCCGCTTCACTCAAAGATTTAAACGTTATGATGTTGAAGTTCTTGGCGAAGATAATTTCAACCGCTTGAATACTCAATGAATGACACCGAGTAGATGTATGTTCACGGTAAGCCGGTTGTGGATGTTTGCGACACTGAGGGTAGACCCTTTGATAAGGATCTCCAATTGTCGCTTAGAGACACTAAGAGATATGCACAATAAATCCCAATGGGTCCCACTGGGCGTGCCAAAACGTTCAAGCGCAAAATATCTCTCCCAGAGAGATCCTTCCGCGAAGCAGTCTTTTTTAACAGGTTCGGATAGCCTTAACCGCATGTGCCGGTTTATCCTGTATCTTGTGCGTCGTATACTGGCGTGCCACCGTTTTTCAACGGAATATGGACTGTTTACAGCCGCCTGACTTCTATATTAAGCGATTTAGACATGGAAAGCACCAACCCCACCTGAATATGTCCTTCTTGCCTAGTAACCTAGGACTTTTGGATATGTGTCTCTTAGCAGAGCCTTCGAAATCGATACCCCACACGCCCTTATCCGTGCAAAGCAGAGCAATTCCTCTGACGATGTGTATTGAGAACACTCGCTTCCTTAGAGCATCCGAACTCTCAGCCCACAAGTGACAAACTCTTCAACTTTCCAGTAGCAATTGCTTCCTTGGAGTCGCAACACTCTCAGCCCACATGTGACAAGCGCTTTGACCTTCTGGTTGCAAAGAAGATAGAATCTCGAAGACGAGATGTCTGTCTAGGTTTGTTTGCGTATAGCAGATGTATTGTATTTGATCGAGGACCTCTTCCACAAAGCTCTTACTCTCCTTATATACTCGCTTATCAGCAGCCATTCAATTCTATTAAACTTCTTCTATTCTTGCTCTTAGAATCCCAATATAACTCTGACACCAGCATACGGGTTGTTAATCCTTAAAGATATTCAATACTATCACAATTCTCTTATCAAAGAAACCTATCTGAGATAAAACAGATATGATAGACAAAGAAGCCGCATGGAATAAGCTAATTAATGAATCACAGTTCTAACTGAACTCTACTTCCTGTACTTGGCCGCTCGCCAAGTTTTCCATAGTAAGTATCAAATTGCAGCAACCTGATCTTTTCCAGATATAAAATATTTATTTCAGGCCCAAACATGTTCTTTTCTCAAAGTAAGTATCAAATTGCAGCAACCTGATCTTTAGTATTTTGGAAAGGGTTAGTACAATATGGTTTTACAAACAATCTTGGGCCAGAATTGACTGTTAGTCTCATATTAATCACAGGAGAGAAAATCCATAACTTAACTCGAGTAGTAGTTGTCGTGTGGCTGTTTGTTGTATTGATCCTGAGCTCAAGCTACACTGCTAATCTGTCTTCAATGCTTACTGTCCCTCGACTGTAATCAATGTGACAGACATTGAAAGGCTAGTAAAAACAGAGGCAAAAGTTGGTTGTGATGGAGATTCATTTGTTATGAGAACATTGTCAAAGTAGACAGCGAATACAACAATCAAGAGGAATTCAAAAATAAAAGTATATCTGCAGCCTTTCTTGAACTCCCATATGAGAAAGTGTTTATGAACGAGTACTGCAAAGGCTTTACTGCCACCACGCCCTCCATCAGATTCGGAGGACTAGCCTTTGTAAGTAGTGAATGAATTGTTCCTCCTGTGTCATTCATTATCTATTATGTACATGACCATGGAATATAATAGATAAAAGCTTTGTAATCAATCTACTGATGTTAATAAGATTCTTACCTTGCAGATATTTCAGAAAGGGTCTCCGATTACCAGGGACTTCACCAGGGCCATTCTTCAACTACTGGAAGCTGGAGAAGTGAAGAAACTTCAAGATTTTTGGTTGACACCAAAGGGGTGTTCAAACAGTTCAACACTCAATGCACCAGAAAGCTTGAGCCTCAAGAGTTTTTTGGGAATTTATGTAATATCAGGTGTTCCTTCCACCATTTGCCTTCTACTTTCATTCATCATCCTGCTGAATAAGTTTCAAAAGCACCAATCAGGCAATGAAAGTGATGAAAGTGTTTGGATCAGAACAGTTAGCATAGCAAAATTCCTGTATGATAGAGAACTCCCACAGTTGACTCCTCCCAATCCTTCTGCCACTCAGGAGCATCATCTTCAGGCCCAAATTGAAGGCAATCCATGTCATGAATAATGGAACCCTACTTTTGCATAATGTTGGCATTTTTATTTGCAGGTATTATTTTATTTTTGAAACTGACGGGCGGGTAAAATTTATTCCGTTTTACTACCGGCGGGTAATGAATATTTCTAAAAATAAATGATAATCAAACGAGCGGGTATGGGTATACCCATGGGTACCCATCCAAAAACTATTACTCTCTTCGTTTTTGCTCCCTCTTCTTCTTCTTTTCTCTCTCTCTCCTCACTCTCTCTCTCTCTCTCCGTCTTCTTCTCTCTCTCCTCTTTTTCTTCTCGCTCTCTCACTACCAGAACAAACACTATAGACGACGAAATATTAAAAACAGGCTGACGACAATATTTAACCGACCATTGAAAAAGAAGTCGTCGGCTTTAGCTGAAAAAATCGTCGGCCATAGTGGTAACTATAGCCGACGACATTATACATCGTATACATCGTCGGCTATAATTATCGGGTTTATATCTCCAGACCGCCGCTCCTCTCTCAAAAACTCTAAAAAAAAAATTTCTCTCTCTCTCATACCTCTGCCGCCGCCTCCCCCTCTCCGCCGTCTTGCACTAGGTAATCCCTATTATTTGTTTTTTTTAAATTAGGGTTAATTAAGGTTTAATTTGTGTGTAATTCGATTTTTAGGTCTAGCCGCTGCCACCGTAGCTCTCCGTCCAGGCCGCCGCCGCCGCTCTCTAGGTTTAATTTGTATGTAATTCGTGAATTTGGTTGTAATTTTGATTTGGTTTGAATTGTAATTTTGTTTTGGGGAAATAAAATTGGGTGTGGTGAATTTAGCTAGCTTTTGTGATTATAGTTTGGTGAAGGAATGGACAGATATGGATTTTTGGGAATAGAAATCTAGATCTACAGTTTTTTTTTCCGGATCTGGGACTATAGTCGACGACATTCATATACAATGTCGTCGGCTATAGTTTCTCCGTTCAACAATTTTGGCCGGAGGGGGAAGCTTTGGCCAACGACTTTGTCGTCGGCTATAGTATGGCCGACAATCATTTCCCGACGACACTATAGCTGACGAATTTTCGTCGGCTATAGGTATAGCTGACAAAAATAATGAACAGGTCGACGATTTATGGTCATCGGCTATAGTATTTATTATGGTAGTGTCTCCTTCAATCTGCTTCTTCTTATTTTCTCTCTCCTCCTTTTCCTCTCCCTCTCCCTCTCTCTCTCTCCGCTCCTTCTCTCTATCTCCCTCAATCTCTCTCTATTACAAAATATACAAACAAAATAAAAATCTTATTTTTTTTTTTAAATTCATATTTTCTAGATAAAAATAATAAAACTTAATTTTGAACGAGTACCCATGGATTATCCGAAAATTTGACTGGACGGATATGGCTATTACCCGTTCAACATTTAACGGGTAATAAGTATTAACGGGTTTTACCCGTTTGAGAATGGATATTCCATTCAATGGACGGATACCCGCCCATTTACCCATATTGCAACATTACTAGTCAAAAGGAATAGCTCAAACTAATGGTTAATGTATACTAAATTGCTTCAGACTTTTATTAACTGATTCATTATTGTTTTTGCAATGCAAAACTACAACCAGCTTCGTACTATTATAAACTACAAAGAATAACCTACAAGTTTCCTATACATATTGCATGAGTAACTGTTTCCTATACTCATTAAGTACCTCACATGGACAAATCTGGCATTTCCTTAAAGTATTTCTATCATTCTATGTCTAATACCTATGCTTCTTGGTAATAAAACTTCTTCAGCCTGATAGCAAGACCTAGTAGAAAAAACAAGGTGGAAGTAGTCCCGGATATTAAAAAGAGACCCCAAAAGCTCTTGAGGCTCAAGCTATCAGGCATTTCCGAGGTTGAATTCATCTGACAAGATTTCGGCGTCAACCAGAAATTTTTAAGTTTCGTCATTTCTCCATTCTCCAAGAGATCTAAAATGACCTTAGAGAAGTCCCTAGCCATTGGAGAGCCTTTCTGAAATGCCTGCATTGTGGAAGTGAAAACAAGGTTCTTAGTTTCAGTATCTCAGAATACATAAAAAAAAAAAAAGTAGCACAAGAGTACTGTGGACATGCACTACTTACAAAGCTAAAGCCTCCAAACCCATAGGTGGCTTTGGTGAGTGTATATCCCTTGTTACAGTGTTTGCTCATAAATAGTTCAGCATATGGAAGTTCAACAAATACAGCAGATACTTTTGCTTTTTTGAACTCCATCGGAGTGTGAGCCTCGTGGCTGCCTTTTAATGTCACGATGTTTTCTAACTTGAAATCAAGAACACTCTGCAGGAAATTCTTTACAAATGACTTGTCATCGCAACCTACTAATGAGTTGCTACTCTTCAACGTGTCAATGTCTGTCACATTCGGGGTCAGTCGCTGGATGGTAAGCATTGAAGACAGATTAGCAGTGTAGCTAGAGTTTAAGATCAATACAACAAACAGCCACACTATAAAAGCTACTCGAGTCAAGTTGCTATAGACTTTTTCGCCTGCAAGATGAAACCAAATGTCAGATTATGCATGTGTTGTGTCTAACAGTATATCATAGTTAGGCTTGTGCTTGTGTCTAACACAAGTACTTACTGTGAGCAAAGAACAAAGATGAGAAGGTGAACCAAGTTGCTGCAGCAACCTGACTCTTCCATGGACGTCCTTTGAATTCTGGATTTGATGGCCCCTCAAGAAACCACATTACTAAGGTTGTGTAGATTAAGACGCCACCAGTAGCCAGCCACATTTGCCATGTAAAAGGTTTCAGAAACATCCATGTTTCCTCCTTATCAGATATATCTGCAACTATCATTGCCATACCAGACTCCATATATGGTTGAGTGAAGTCCACTTTGTCAACTCGTTCAGCAAGTATAGTTATATCGCCAATCACAGCGTCATAGGTCTTCATTTAATGAACATGACATGCATATAATCTTTATCAATATATAAAAAAATAAAATGCAGCAATGAAACAAAACAAGATTCCAGGATAAGCATTCTTCACTTCAGTTACAACAAGATGAAGAATGCTTATCTAAATGTCAGTTTACCCTGCTATTAACTTGTGAGTTAATGAATTTGCTTATTCAACATGTATGCTGGTGCACAAAGACTTCAAAACAAAAATGAAATACAGAAGAAGTTATTACCTTGTTATAGACTTGTTCCAACATCTCATTGAAATCGCCATGTAGCACGACAAACTCATGTGGCAAGTCATAACTCAAATTTCCTACCACCATATTGAAAAGTTGAATGCAGAAACCCACATATGACTTCTCCCCCTTCTCATCCACCGAGACATTTACAAATGGAGCGTGAGCAAGTGATATTGCAATTTTCATTGGCTTCTCTTTAGTCGGCATTGCCCAGCCTTTGGAAGCATTTCTCAAGTTCCCTGGCCAAATTACTGAGTTTCCAACATCACTGCTTCTGTTTGTGTCTAAATTTTCGACAGGGATTTCTGAAAATCCAAATCCTGGTGTCCAAAAGTTTAGTTCTTTATCTGTCTTCCCATCCACAATATTTACAATCCTGAACCTCGGAGAATCCAACAATATCTCACCTCCTTTGAGTTGCATTTTCCCACTTAAACCGGTGAAACTTTTCAACGCTGTAGTTGATAACTCCTCAAGAGTAGTGCTAGTACTAGGCATTGTACTGATGGCCTGTGTGACAAGTTCAATAATATCATATGCTCGAAGAGCGTAAATTCCTGGCTTGGATTCTGGAAACTTTGTTTGATATTTTTTCAAGAACTCTTCATAAGCACTAGTATCATCGGCATGGTAAGTCTTGATTCCAAGAGTACCTTCCATATCATAGTTTCCTTGAGGTTCAAGCAAGCTAGTGATACTCTCTGTGATTATCCAAGCTGAATTTTCTCCTACGAGTCCCATCTTCTTAGCCACTTTGAAAAGACGATTCACTGTTGGTAAAGACGACTGAACAACTATAAATGCTCGAGATTGTACCTTGGGAAGCTCTAACAGCTTTTCTAGTCCATCCCAATCTGGATTAGAAGACAGCGGTGGTAGAACCAAACATTTCTCAATCTTTGAACCAAATTTTCGAAGAGTCTTAGACAAAAGAGCTAGCTTCCCCACGCCACCACCATAACCATCATCTTCATATATTACAACCACCCTTCTCCAATTGTAGGCCGAAACTATATCTCCAATGCATTTCATTTGAGCTGCATTGTCGCTTGCCATTCGTATCAGGGAAGGCCAACGGCGCTGTATTAGCGGTGGAGTTATGGTGGGAGATGAAAAGGATATGACTGGAATCTGTTCAGTAGGTTTAGATAGCTTTCGAACTACATCAGCTACGGTAACAGTTTCCTGCCAAGTCTCCATGCCAATTACCACTTGTACCTTTTGTTCCTCTATCAACTCTTTAGCTGCAACAAAATCAAAGCAACTCAGATGATGGAATACGCATATATATAAACATGGTGAATTACTATAGTACTTATACATGAAGCATGTAATGTAACAACATATATACATACCAGCAAAAGCAGCAACAAAGGGGTCTCGGCCAGAGTCTTGGAAATGGAGAAGTAGCTCATGAGTGTTTGACTTGAAGTTTCCAGCTGCAATTTCCATAGCAGCCTTTTGCTCTTTCCCGATACGCGAATGAACATCAAATATTGCTCCAACGTTGATGAGAATCTTGTCATCGTCAGCCTCAACTGAATAGGAGAGATTGAAAAGCATGTAGATGATGAGCAGAGGAAACAAGAACCGCCTGCTAGCACTACTGAACAGGAAAGCCATAACTGGATTTTGATTGTGTATCTCAGATGGAGAAATATTATAACATAACATGTAAATTAGTAAATACAAGTACATAATAACTAGACATGATCATTGTCTTGTAAGGGAAAAGAAGCTACTATTTGCAGCAGAATATTATGCAGGAATTGGTCTTCCATGAAAGATTGACAATTACAATAGTCGTTTGCTGTTGCGTGTCGATCAAATAAGTTGAAAAGTTATTTGTAAGATACCAAGTCATATATGAAGAGTGCTTATAACTTGTGGTGTAATTTACATACCTTATCCCCGAAGAGTTGGAAGAGAAACATGTACACTCGGGATGTCGACTTTTTTGTGTGAAAACGTACCATGAATTGACAATGAAAACAAAGTACATGAGTTGACTATAATGTAAATCAACTCGATCGGCTAGAGGTCCCTCAATTCTTGGCCCAGCCTAACCGAAGGCCACACGGCCTTGTGGGTCTCACTAGCTATATGCAATTCTCTAACTGCACTATTGAGTAAGGGAATTCCCGGATCAAATTGCAAAAGCTTCTATTGAATGAACTTCAAAACCAGACCAGAGAGGGAGGAGTGGAGATACAAGGTCGAGGCGGTGCGTCCGCTGTCTGGGCTTCCCTTTCGTCTTTGGGCTGGATGTGGGTTGTCTTGATATCTTCTGCGGTGTCTGGGCCTGGGAACTATATATCTAGGCCCACATTGACTCTTTTTTTAGGTTGGTTTTCGTTATTTAGGTCATGTGGAGGTCAAATAAGTCTCTCCGCTCTTGAGCGAGAGTTTAGTATATACTCAGTTGAAGTGTATGTCACGGTTATGGCGTTCTTTCTAGAGACGATCGATGGGTATAACTTCGATGTTTTTTTGTTCCTTTTTCTCGTTGACAATGTAATGAAAAGATATCCTTGCATGTGTACCGGCAGTTTTAGTGCACAGTGTGGAAAGACCGAAAGAGGATCATCACTTCTCGAGATTGGCTGCAAGAGAGCATTGATATTTCTGGAATAGGTTTCTCTTATATATTAGGGTGAAGGGTGATTCTTGTGGTTATAAGTGAGGTCCGTTCAACTCATGGTATGATATACTACTGCTACTACATATATATTAGGGATCTTGAGTAGGTTCTCTTCTCTAGTAAGAGGAAGAATTTTGTAGACATTCTCATGCTTGTAACGTTTTGAATAAATGAGGTCTCTTTTACTCAGAAAAAAAAATCCTCTAAAACCTCAATAGCCTCGGGTAAGAAAAACACAAAGTAATTTAGTGTAGGATGAGACTTGGCTACCCAGTCATGAGTAACAAGGATTATCTACAACCAATTAAAATGCGACACGTTGCGTTTTTGAGTTCAACTCTCCAAATTTTTGGCTTTGACCCATCTTCTTCTTCTCATAATTAACCCAAAAACGTCACATGTCGAAGTAGGGTTCAATTATTCATATAGGAGTGTGGGGGTCTTCCTCCTCCAGTTTGTTTTTCTGTTGGCTAGGATTTTTTTCTTAGTGTGTTTGGATAAGTTTTGCCTTTGTTTCATTTAATACAAGTTAATTTACCCAAAGAAAATAAATTAATTTACCCAAAGAAAAGAAATTAAGAATGAGCGAGTGTATGTGTGTGTGTCACACTTGTATAGTTAGGTTTCACTTTTAGTGCTCTTTGTTTATGATTCATCAAACTTTATAAGTTTGGTGCTGTACTACTGTGAGGCTTTGATATCAGATGCTAGCTATATCGTTTTTATGGATCTTAAAATTGGTTATTGTTTTAGTTTCCTATTAATCTTTGTATTTAATTACCTTGCTTCCAAGTTCCAACCATCGAAAGAAATGTAAAAGAGATCGAAAAGAGACTTTGCTGGGAAGAAGAAGAATACCCAGAAGAGGTTGATCATGAGAAGAAAAGGGGTCCTCCTTCAAACTACTCTTCAAGTTCTCTTACTTTTTAATGCAGTACTCTCTAATCAGAACTTCTCTGAGAAATAGGATTCATGCATCAGTAATAGTAGAACTCTTCTCAACTCTACTGAAAATGACTATGTAGGTCGTTCATAATTGATAAGATGATATGGTTCAATCTACACTGGGTGATGAAAATTGACAAGTCAACTAATTCTGTACATCTGTGGTTCATGTAAATTAAGATATGTAACAATGCTGAACTAAATTCAATGAACATACGTACTCTTTCCTCTACTGGTATTGATGGGAACGATCATATCTGCTGCCTGGACTGTGGAACTCATCCATCAATATCTCTGATAGCGAGGCACTCCAGATTGCTGCTGAGTCTGATACTTGCTATAACCACCTTCGTAAGAACCAGGTCTGACCTGTAGAGGAGACTCTGCAATGGGTCTCTGAGGGTAAACTAGCCTACCATCTTGATGACTTCCTGGCTCATATTAAGCATGCCCAGAATTTCTTTCATGGGACCTGTTCAGAGTGTGGTCGGCTGATGATGGATGCCATTCACTAGTGAGACTTGAACTGTGACAGTGTTGAGCTTGAAGATGCTGAAATGGTCTAGGTAGTGCTCTTCCCTGCTCAATGTATGAAGAGTGTGGTAGGTGATATGGGGAATGCATATGATTGCCATACTTGGTGTTGTCCACCTTCAAATGTAAGCTATTAACAACCAGTCGTTGTGCGGCATCCCTGAGCTGTCTGTGAGAACTAGTTCCATGATAAGGGTTCTGCCCTGAACTTTCATGTCATAATGCTGGTGCAGGCTTCAGATCCCCCATTGTCACAGACTTCTGAGGGAAAATGACACCTCTAGGTGGTCGAGTTATATGCTTATGCACATCTGGTAGTCTGTAAATTGCACAGATGACTTGGTTGTCCATAATATCCTCCATGCATTTAACAGGAGACTGAAAAACAGGAGGGCAAGAGTCTCCAGAGCATGAAGATGGATAACCATTCATCCCCTGACTGTATATGGGATCAATAAGTTCCTTAACCTCAACTCGGTCTTTCTCTGTCAACTGTCTACAACAATTGTCTAGAAGGTATATGCTTACCGAGAGAGGATGAGAAGACGATACAAAGAGCTTATAGGTGAGTTCGGATCAGTCACTAACTTCCTGTATTGTTTGGGAAGGGCATGAGAGCTTGCAGCTGGGAAAACCGCTAACAGCTGATTAAAGGGCTTGAAGGGAGCGCCCAAATCAAAGCTTATATCTAAATAAGCTAGGTCCTTGAGATCAGGAGCAAAGGGTGCATAATGATAAGGGTAAAACCACTCCCATGAACAAACCCCTTCATAGTAATAGTGCATAACCCAAAACAGACCTTCGGTGTATCTCAAGATAACATCTTTCCTAACTGCTTCACGTTCTTCATCAATTTTAGCAGAACACTTTTCTTCATAATACCTATCCGTCCATCCAGGTTCTCCCAGTTTAACCTTATCTTCTTGTTGAAGATTGTTAGAGTTAAAGGCGTCAGATTTCTCACACAGAATCTCTTTAAGCTTGGCTTTCAGATCTTCTTTGTTTTCATCTGCTTCAACTTCAAGACTGTTTTCAGCTTCAACAATAGCAGCACCAACAGTTGATCCCTCCGATGACAAGCGTGCAATTTTTTGAGGATTTCCTCTACCTTTGAGAGGGTGCAGGTGAAGGACCTGAAGCAAGACGAGAACCTTGAAACCGCTCAACTGCAACTAAATTATCTGGTTGTTGGCTATTCTTTGTACTGGACAAAACACAAGAGATTGAAGGAACATCAATGAAGAGATTGAAGATGTTGGCATTACCTATCTATCTCAATGAACAAACAGGTTGATTATTCATCTGCATAACATGTTTTTCATTTAGGATAGCACACTACACATACATCCCTGGTATTCTGCTGTCATTCTGGAACATGTTCATATATGACATTCTGCAGCTTAGGTTATCCTTAATTCAGAATACATGTGCTTTGTTGTACGGTAGTTGACCTTGCAAGAGATGTGTTTAAATTATGGTGCTTTTAGGTTCACATGTGATTCCTTGGTTTGTGTGTGTTGAATACATGTGTTGCTTTATAGCCTGAACAGTCTTCTTTGCCTTCCCTATAGTCTGTCTATGTAAGCATAACGTGCTACTTTTGCTGAAACTAGTTTGGTCATTTCGGGTATTATGTTAGAAAAGTTTTTCCCTCCAAAAACACTTCTTGCTTAAAATGGAAATACTGATGTTGACATTACATGTTGTCTCTTAAGCATGCATTTATCTTGTAAACTGTGAACAAACTGGTTTGTCAATTCGGTGATAGGGTAGCTTTTGAGATGTTTAGCACGTGCTTCCTTGCTGTCAAATGCTTCTGAATTGTCTTATCCATATAAGGGAGTCCAAGGCAGTTTTGACTCCCTTTGTTGAGGGAAAAAATATTTGTGGTGAGATATTCTTTTCGGGTGATTCTTTGAGAGCACATAAACTGTGTTGTTTTCTCTCTTCTCTTCTCTTCTCCTTCTGTGTCTTTCATTGCTACTTGTTGTGCATGTAAGTCATAGATTCTCAAGCATAAAAACCATTTTCAAAACCCATATGCATCATTGTATAGTGCATTCCATTGAGATAGGTATGGAGATGCTCAACCCGAAGAAGTAGGTCAAGAAGATTTAACTTGAAAGTAGTTAAGATCTGAGTTGATGCTTCTAGATATTTTCTAAGGTGTAAAGACATGAGTCAAGTAGTGTAGCTCTGTTTAGAACTGGTAGTCAGACTAGTTAGGTTAGCATACGAGCTATGTATCCCCAGAGTA
Organism: Geum urbanum; assembly: GCA_946800695.1. NCBI lineage: Eukaryota > Viridiplantae > Streptophyta > Magnoliopsida > Rosales > Rosaceae > Geum > Geum urbanum. The sequence continues at coordinate 70,942,699 of OX327001.1, forward strand.
CGAGAAACTTGTAATTGTGTGTTACTTGATAGTGGAAATGTTTGTCCCTCATGAGTTAAGGGCACACAGTTTTAATCTTGGTTGTAGAATTTCTGCGTTAACAAAAATATTTTTGTGTCATTCTTTAATTTCTGTCTTTACTGTTCAAACACTCGTATCTTATATTTTGAGATAGGTTATAATTATATTATCCTCGAGAACAAATTAAACAAAAAATTAATAAAAAGTTTATTCACCCCTTCGACTCGCGGAACTTGCGCCTTGGTACGCTTTACTCTTTGTGCCTGCCGCTGATGTAACTGAACACGTTTCTGAAATATTTTATCTTCATCGTGTCCAACTGCCTGAAAGAAATGCTCAACCCGACTCAGATTCAGCTTTGCTTGAATCAGTCAAATATCCACCCAATGCATTAAATTCCTTTTTGTATACAGCCGTAAGCAAGTTGATTGCACCCTCACGAATCTCTAGAGTAGGCATATGTGGCAGGAAATCGTTTCCGACGAAAAAACAAATGAAAATGAAATCATCCACTATGTGCTCAAGATCAATCTCGAATGTAGTATTAGGAATGTTCCGCATCTCATAGTCCAAATACTCCCCAAGTGTCCAAATGTGGACAAACTGATATGGCTTCTTGGCCAACACCTCACTTTCCTTATCATCATCGAATGCATCCCCACTTTTCCTTTTTGCCTTTCCTTCACAATCTGCCGCTAAATGACCCATCTGACCACAAAGAAAGCACTTGTCTTGCTTTGTAGTGAAGACCACTTCCCGAAGAATTGAAAAATGAACTTCATGTGTAGCCAAAGCCTGCATAATCAGATCAGCATCCAATCCATACAGGCAATGACGTGTATTTGGATCATACCCGGGAAGATTTCTTTGAAGACGAATATACGACACGATCTTGTGCTCCCCTTCCCCAGGAACATTTGCATCAGAAAGAATAACCTTAACATATTTCCATCCCAAATCATGTTCAACCTAAGATGTATATAGTACTCCAACGCAATCGACAAAACGCCCATAAACGGAGTACCAGGAGTGATAACATTCGAATCAAAAGTCTGCGACTCCAATTTCGGCGGAAGCTTCCTCCCCTCCGACTCAAACTCCTCACGCAGCTTCTCCTCTTCAGCAGCCGCGTCCGCTGCATCTTTAGCAGCCCTAAACCGACGAGACCTCTGCCGGTTCATCTTCGCCCTAGGGGCAACACCGTCAATAGCCATGTACAGCACCTTCCTCGGCCGCACCATCCCAAACGGCCTATCTATATACTCAAACATACACTGAAACACCTCGTCGAAAGTCATGGGACTTGGCCTGTCCTCAGGGTGGAAACAAGGATGTATAATCCCATTCATGTCTAGATACAAATTGTCGAATTCAATACTGTTCGGATTCGGTTCAAAGGGTATCGAAACGTCGTCGATTACAATAGGCTCTTCTTCAATCACATCTACAATTGCTAATGGATACTTCTCCGCCAACCATCTATAGAAAGCCGGAACTCCCATTTTTTGTCAAATCACAGATTTTTCACAGCCTATAATCTGATCACTTTATATATAAGCTAGGGTTTTCCTAATTTGATTTGCAATCCTTAGAATACTTGGATTTCCTAATCAAATAAGGGATAAATAGCGAAAATTTGTGATCTGAAAACCCTAATTTACTGAACACTAAGTAATGCGTGGAATTATTACCAAAGATTTGTAGATAGCAGATTTGATTACCTTCAGAAACATCACAGCGATTTTCAATTTTTAAAAAATTTTACATGAGAATGCACTCACCAAGTCCTCATTATAAAGGACCTTAATGAAGAATTTCCATATATATATATATTCACATACAAGATAAAACTGTTTAATTTGATCCGATGTTTTACTCTTTTTTTTTAATTAAATAAAGAATTAAGCGATATTCGCTCTTCCACGATATTACTCAAAATTTGTTTTTTAGCTTTAAGATGAATATTCATAATCTTTTTCGTGATTGTTTTGTTCTTCTAAACTTCAAATGTGTGGCCAAATCCTTTGACAAACAAGAGATTCTCATCATATACGATATTTCTCTAGCATATGTGGAAATTGCACGTCAAATGGGAGTGTACGTGTGATTTTAGTTTGTAGAGCTCTAGTCTGTAGATGAAGTGACATTGTACAATAATGTATTGCTTGTCCTTAATTAAGAATCATTCCTCACACATCAAGATTCCGCTGCTGCCGCCATTGCCACTGCGTTTGCTTCGTTGATAGACATTTCAGCTGGTATATAGTATGTGGAGTGAACGACGGGTGTCAACTATTTTAAGGTAGAACAATATTAATCAGCTTATCAAAACCAGAGAGTGTATATATATCTGGTCAGAAAAGGAGGCAAGGAGAAGAAGACGTACCATAAGTAAGGTCAAAACACAAAATTCCAACTGTAATGTGGCATTCCCATAACTAATGAGGCCAACGAACCTATCATACTTAATAATTGTCTCATTCGCTTGACCAATGACTTCATTGATTGAGAATTCAAGAAATAAACACGTAGAGCGTCTAGAGCTATTAGATTTTGGAGTACTAATTGTATTTTCAGAAATTCTGCGTCTCTTAATCCCCACGTAAAGATTTCTTTTCATACAATACAATTTAATCTGACCTCTCTCACGTACAGTGACTTTTGCCTCCATAGAAGTGGCATTCATTAATTCTTTCATAGACCAAGTCTAGGATGAAAATTACTCAATTCCTTCCAGGAAATAACGTTCTTTGTCAAATACATCGATCAAGATCTTTTTGCGTATATGAAATCTCCAATTTAATTAATCCATGCAGCAACCAACAACACATAAAAGTTTTATGATTGATAAAATTACAAATTCTAAAAGCCTAAAACAAAATCGAACCAATTGTCTTCTTTGCTACGATTCCTTACATTCCCATCATTCAATTCTTTGCTAACGAAATGTCGACTTCTCTTTACACTAGAAACTTGGATAAAAAAGTCAGAACACTTTGGATCTGCTTGCCTCTGCTGTTCTACTTGTTCATCATTCCCTTCAATGGAGTTGCAGCTCAGAATGATGAAGTTACTGTCACCAACATTGGAGCAATCATTGATGTTAGTTCTCGTATCGGAAGAGAACAGAGAACCGCCATGGAAGTTGCAGCTGAACACTTCAACAACCACTCAAAGCTTAACAAGCTAATTGTTAATTTTCGAGATTCTGGTCGAGACCCTTTTCTTGCTGCTTCTGCAGGTAAACAATCTTATACAAAATAACAATTGTCATTAGTTTATAATTAACCATGCTAAGTACTTTTCATTCTTATGATGTTTTATAATTTTGTTGCAGCTGAAGAGTTGATAAAGGAACAAAAAGCACAAGTGATTATTGGCATGGAGACTTGGCAAGAAGCAGCTTTAGTAGCTGATCATGTTAGATACCAATCTCAAGTTGTTCCTGTGATTTCATTTTCTGCACCTTCAATAACGCCCCCCTTAATCCAACGCCGATGGCCTTTCTTGATCCGTATGGCAAGCGACGGATCAGCTCAAATGAAGTGCATTGCAAGCATAATTTCTGCATACAAGTGGAGAAGGGTTGTTCTCATATACGAAGATGATGGATATGGCGGTGATCTTGGATCGATAGCTCTTTTATCCGAGGCTCTTCAAGATGGTAATGCAAAGATTGAGCATCATTTGGTGCTGCCTCGAGTACTTTCTTCGGCGTCTGATCCTAGTTGGAATGAACAAGAGGAGCTGTTGAAGCTTCCCACATTTCAGTCTCGGGTGTTTGTTATTCTTCAATCATCTTTACCTACGGTGACTAATCTGTTCAAAGTTGCTAAGAAGATGGGACTTGTGGGAAGAGATTCAGCTTGGATCATCTCAGAATGTATTACTAGTTTGCTTGACCCTCAAGACAACTATGACATGGAACTGATGGAAGGAACTCTGGGAATCAAGACCTACTATGACAGTAAGTCAAAGTCTTATAGTGATTTCCAGATGGAATTTCAAGCCAAGAATTCAGGTGAAAACAACTCCAAGCCAGGGATTTATGCTCTTCGCGCATACGATACTATTAAGATCATTTCACAGGCTATAGAAAGTAACAATACTAGTGCTAGTTTTCAGGGAAATTACAAGGGCTTAAGTGGGAATATGCGCCTGAAAGATGGAGAAGTGGTGGTGGATCCTACGAGATTCAGGATCGTAAATGTTGTGGATGGGGAGATGGACAAAGAGTTAAACTTTTGGACACCAGAAGTTGGATTCTCAGAAGGCATTGACACAAATACAAGTACTGGTAATGTTGGTAAGGTAATCTGGCCCGGGAACATAACACGTACCCCAAAAGGATGGACAATGCCTAGTGTTGAGAAGCCAATGAAAATTGGGGTTCCAGGTAACACTACCTTCATCAAATTTCTAAGTGTTGTGTACAAGGAAAATCCAGAGGAGAATATATATGATGGTTTCTGCATCCAGATTTTCAAAATGGTGCTAGAACGTTTGAATTATCATCTACCGTATGAGTTTCAAGTTCACAATGGAGCCTACGATGAACTGGTTGAAAAAGTTTATGACAAGGTAACAGTTTTATCTTCACTTCTTTTCTTTTGTTTAGTTTGTTGCATTTTTCATAATACTGATATCAACATTGTTTGCTTGTCATGTCAAAGACGTATGATGCTGCGGTTGGTGATATAACGGTAATAGCTGATCGAATGAACAAGGTGGATTTCACTCAGCCTTTTATGGGGTCTGGCTTGTCAATGATAGTACCAGAAGTATCTGATGAGGAGGCAACATGGATGTTAATGAAACCTTTCACATGGCAGATGTGGGTGGTAGCCGCTTCCATTTTAATCTACACAATGTTCATAGTATGGTTCCTAGAACAAAAATCCAATCCCGATTTTCGTGGTCCATTTAGAGAACAGATTGGTACAGCAATCTGGTTGACCTTCTCCTCTTTGTTCTTTGCTCACAGTAAGTGCCAATCTCAGACAATAGTATAATTTGAGACAGTAGTACATACATTGTCAACTTACCTATATTTGGTTTCATTTTGCAGGAGAGAAAGTCTATGGCAACTTAACTCGAGTAGTGTTCATTGTATGGCTTTTTGTTGTATTGATCCTAACCTCAAGCTACACTGCTAATCTCACTGCAATGCTCACCGTCCAGCGACTGCAACCGAATATAACAGACATCGAAACGCTACTGAGCACGAATGCGAAAGTTGGTTTGGATGGGGACTCGTTTGTGTACACGTACATGGTCAAAGTTCTCACATTCAAACCAGAAAACTTGATCAATGTAACGAGTCCATACGGCTATACAGACAACTTCAGACACAAAATAATATCAGCTGCCTTTCTTGAACTCCCCCACGCTGAAGTGTTCATGAACAAGTACTGTGAGGGATATACTGCCACCAATTCTACCCATAGATTTGGAGGTTTAAGCTTTGTAAGTATCTAAACTTATCTTGCACTAGTATTTTTGTCCCAATGTGATGATGAAGCTAATGACATTCTTCACTTACATTATGCAGGTGTTCCAGAAAGGCTCACCAATAGCTAAAGATTTCAGTAAAGCCATTCTAGAACTACTGGAGAATGGAGAGGTGACGAAACTTCAAAAAGAGTGGCTGACTCCAGATGGTGAGTGCTCGAAGAATTCAACCACCAATCAACCAAAGAGCATGAGCCTCAACAGGTTTGCAGGACTCTATGTGATTTCCGGTTGTACTTCTACCTTCTGTTTGCTAGTATTTCTTGCTATCTGGATGAGGAGATTTCAGCTTGAAGAAACCAGTGAAGGCAATGCAAGTCCAAGTAATGCAAACATTTGGAATAAGACTGTTAGAATAGTGAAGTTCTTTAAAATTAGAGACCTTGAAGTTCCAGGTAGAGCTCCAACATTTGCTAGCTATGTTGTGGATTGGACTACTCCAAGGCGGGGTTGAAAGAGTGAACATTGTACAATTGTGTTTATATAGTGTTGGCATTATGGTTGAATTTTGGACAATGTAATGAGAGTCACAATTGTGTAGTTAATCCTAGTGTACATGTAAGCAACATATATTGATTACATTGTATTAGGAATCCTTACGTATTACAGATATCATCACATAGTAATGAAATCTGTGTTTGAGTGCAACTAGGCTTCTTCTATGGGCAAGACCTTGTTACATCTCTATATATACGTATGTGAGACTTGTCCCTGTTCTCTCTACAATTAGCATACAACTCTAATCCCATACAAGAGGCTTAAGGAGAGAAGAACAGAAGACATAAGCTCAAGAGAAGATGGTAGTCTCGGTGAATGCAGCTGGTAAGCTTCTGATCTTCTTCAGCTCATGGTTGATGTGTTTACATGTCTTGATTGATCTTCAGTGCTATGTTTTCAATTGGTATCAGAGCTTTGCTCAAAATCTCGCATGTAAATCGCTTAAGAAAAATCAACATGAAAATCCTATGGTTTTTTGGTTATGACTCAAGCAACAAAAAAAAACGGAATAGGGCCAGATTTTCGTTCAGGTGTTCTTGGCCCATTCAGAAACTTACATGGGCCTGCTGGGCTACGTGACCCGAGTTGAGACCCATTCGGAGGAGTACCCAAGCTTTGGTCTTTGGTCAATAACTGACCGTTGCGATAACGGACTGATTTTTGGGATTTTGGGTTTTGGAGCTCGAGGATACAACACGCACAGATTCGTCTCATGAATCTGGTTTCGAGGATTCAATCCTTGCTGCTCACCAGGTACGTTTAGGAATGCAATAGAGAACCCTAGAAGCACATCCCGGCGTGCACATAGGATATGATTTTTGCTGTTTGCTAGATGGGGCCGGATGGAATTCAAATTCGATTCTCTGTGTATTCTGATGTATTGTTTGATCATAATTGTGTGCTGCATATCTATGATTATTTTCGCTAACCTTGCAGCGCTGTGAGCAGAGGCTAAGATATGTCGATTGATTCAGCTTGTGATAAGGCACAATCTAAGGCCATCTGTTCAAACTGTAAATTGATAAAGAATCATGGAATGATTGTTTTGCGTCTCCCATAAACAACTACAATACAATTTACAGCGAAAGGAATCTAGTTTTAAATTTTTCAGGGATTTCTTAAAAGTCTTGAGTTTTGCAGACTTGGATTAGCATGTTGCACATAGCAAAACATTTTCTATGTTTACAGAATAATCATAAGGTGTAAAAGACTTAAAACTGGTGTTATTGATTTTAAAATTTTGTGCCTTATGGCTTCCATAGAAGCATCTGTATGAAATCTTTAGAATCAAAACAGATACATACATAGTTTCTAAACTCATATTTGGTTATTTTAGAAGTTTTTCTTCTGCCATTAGGTGATGACTACTTCTCTTATAAAACATGAGATTAATTATTGTGGTTTGTATTTTAGACATTTAGTATTGTCCAATCTACTGCTATATAAGTGTAGTTGGATAATGAACTTCAGTTTTGGGATTTTTTTGGTATATATATGTGTTAGATTTGTGTGATGATTGGTGTTATCTGTGGCTTTTGTGATTCCAGTAGTACATACATAAAACACAGAAATCTCACAAACTTAACAAACAAGAACTAATTTTGTGATTTTTTGATTGCTCTCTAGGTGTCCAAGTAGTCACTCTTAATCAAATTGAACTTTTAACGGGGTCAAACTATTCCACCTGGAGAAGACAGATTGACATGTATTTTTCAATAAATGGGGAATTGGATGACTGTCTTATAGGACACGTACCAAAAGCTATAGAGGAAGATGAGAAAGATCAGTATAGGGCTCAGTATGATTACTATGTTCTTTGGCATAGGAAGAACACCACCTGCAGAAATATTATCAAGGCCACCATTTCAGATACCATAGCTGGAACCTTACCTGAAATGGGTTATGCTTATGATTACCTTGAGCTAATTCATGAAAAGTTTAAGAAAACTGACAAAGCAGAAGCATCTAACCTTTCAATACAGCTTAACTCTCTTAAGTATAATAGAGTTGGGGGTGTTAGAGATCACATAATGAAGTTAGAAACCCTATGTGCAAAACTTAAGAACCTCAATGTAGGGCTTCCTGATGAATACGTGGTACACACTGCTCTACATTCTCTTCCATCATGTTTTAATCAGCTAAAGACTAGTTATAATACCCAGTCTGAAAATGGACAATCAATCAATTGATTTCCATAGCTGCTGAGGAAGAGAGTAGGATCAAGAAGGAGGATCCAAACTATGGTATTGTCAAGGCTTCAACCACTGAGGCAACTGTGAACTTGGTAGGCAGGAATCAGTGGAAAAAGAAGTTAGGTGTCAAGAAAGCCAATTTTAAACCTCACTCAACTAAAGCAGCAACAGGACCATCCAGCAACTCCAGCACTTCAAACTTTAAGTTCAAGTGCTATTTTTGTAAGAAAACTGGACACATTAAGAAAGAATGTTAAGGGTTTAAGGCTTGGATGATTAAGAAGGGTATGCCTCTATCCTTATCTGAAACTCTTTCTATTCCATCTTCTTTTTTTTAGAAGTTGATTTAATTAATATAGAGCCAAATAAGTTTTGGCTTGATTCAGGCTCTCCCTTACACGTTGTTAACTCCTTACAGGGCTTCACAAAGAGGAGGAAACCAAAAACTGAAGAATCACACATTCGAGTAGGAAATGGCATGAGAGTTGTTGTCAAGGCTGTAGGCAGTCTTAGACTTGATTTAGGCATGGGGAATTTTCTTTTTCTGGATAGTGTTTATTTTGTACCCTCTATGAAGAGGAATTTGATTTCTTGGAATCTTTTGATTCAGACTGGCTGTAGTTTTCTTTATGACATAAATGGAATAAAGATTTTTAGAGATTCATTACATATTGGTTCTGCTACACATTTGAATGGTTACTTACAATTACAATGTAGCCTATCTCCTTCTCAACCTTCTATGTATAATGTTGAGCACTTATCAGATGATTCAAATGTGTTAAATACCACTGTAGGTATTAACAGACCCATATTTAATGATAAATCAGCACAACTGTGGCATAGAAGGCTATGTCACATCTCAAAAGAATGACCGAAATCATTGGTTAAGTCTAAAATGCTACCAGAATTAGATTTCTCTGACATGAATGAATGTGTGGAATGCTGTAAAGGGAAAATGAAAAATAAAAATAGAAAAGGTGCATACAGATCAAAAGAGTTACTAGAGTTGATACACAGATATTTGTGGACCCTTAAGACATCAAACCATATGTGGAAACATCTATTTCATAACATTTAGAGATGATTTCTCACGTTTCTGTCACATCCAATTATTATCTGAAAAATCACAATCTTTAGAGGCATTTAAAATCTTCAAAACTGAAGTAGAGCTTCAGCTTGAGAAGAAGATTAAAACTGTCAGATCAAATAGGGGAGGTGAGTTTTATGGGAGGTACACTGAGAATGGTCAACAATTGGGTCCATTTGCCCTATTCCTACAAGAACATGGCATTAAAGCTCAGTATACAACCCCTTATAATCCCCAACAGAATGGAGTAGCAGAAAGGAAGAACAGAACTCTTTTGAACATGATTAGGAGTATGATGTGTACATCAGGCTTACCCAAATGGCTTTGGGGTGAATCTTTAAGAACAACAAATTATATTTGGAATAGGGCTCCAAGAAAATCTGTACAGAACACTCCTTATGAACTATGGCATGGTAAAAAGCCAAGCCTACACCATATGCATGTTTGGGGCTGTAGAGCTGAGGCCAGGCTTTATAACCTGGATTTAGGAAAAATTGAGTCCAAATCAGTGTCTTGTCATTTTGTAGGTTACTGTGAAAAGTCGAAAGGATACAAGTTGTATTCTCCAAACCACTCTCCAAGAGTTTTTGAAACTCATCAAGTAAATTTTTTAGGAGAAACAGTCTGCAATACTGCTTACATTGATCTAACAGCAGATTTTGAAGAAATTTCAGACAATCCAGCAGACTTAAATCACTTAGAAAATATCTTTGTGCTACCAATAGGTTCAGATACAGCTTCAGAACACTTAGAAGAATTTGAAACTATGATTTTGGGGGAAGGAACAAACAAAACACAATTAAATCAACATTCAGCTGAGAACAGTAACACTGAGATTCTGCAGTGACCTTCAGAAAACATAAGACCTGAAAATAATTTTGGAGTTCCCAATTCTGCAGAACTTATAGTAACTTTAAAACCTCATCAACCAAATCCAACTCCAGACCCTGAACCAAGAAAATCCTCCAGGGAAAGAATTCCAACATTTGCAGGTCAAAGTGATTACTATGTGTTTTCTCAAGAAATTGAGGACTCATTAAATGATGACTGTGATACTGTAAATTTTAGTCAAGTCATGAACAATGAGGACTCCACTAAGTGGTATGAAGCTATGACTGCAGAAATTGAGTCTATGAAGGATAATGCAGTATGGGATTTGGTTAAAACTGATGATAAACATAAGCCTATAGGTTCTAAATGGGTTTTCAAAACAAAAATGGATGCTAAAGGAAATATAGAAAGGTTTAAAGCTAGGTTAGTGGCTAAAGGTTTTACACAAAAGGAAGGTATTGATTTTACAGAAACTTTCTCTCCTGTCTCTACTAAGGATTCATTTAGGATAGTAATGGCACTTGTAGCTCATTTTAACATGGAATTACATCAAATGGATGTCAAAACAGCTTTCCTAAATGGAGAACTTGAAGAGACCATATACATGAAACAACCAGAAGGTTTCATTGCTAAAGGGAAGGAACAGTTGGTCTGTAAGCTTAAGAAATCAATATATGGGTTAAAACAAGTCTCTAGACAATGGTATAGAAAATTTGATTCAGTAATTTCAAAATTTGGATTTACAGAAAACATTGTAGATGAATGTGTGTATCTTAAGACAGTAGAAAATGCCTTCATTTTCCTTATTCTGTATGTTGATGACATTCTCCTAGCTAGTAGCAATCTCAAACTACTTAAAGACACTAAAATATTTCTGTCAAAACAGTTTGACATGAAAGATTTGGGGGAAGCATCATTTGTCTTAGGAATTGAGATTAAAAGGAACAGAAAATGTGGCCTTTTGGGTTTGTCACAAGCAAGTTACATTACAAAAATTTTGAAACATTTTGGAATGGAAGCTTGTGCTGCAGGAGAGGTTCCAATGTCCAAAGGGGATAAATTGAGTAAAAACAAATTTCCTAAAACTGAAGCTCAGAAAGCAGATATGGATTCAAAACCTTATGCTAGGTTGGTAGGCAGCTTAATGTATGCAAAAGTGTGCACTATGCCAGACTTAGCATTTTCAGTAGGCATGCTTTCTAGGTTTCAAAGTGATCCTGAAATTCAACACTGGAATGCAGGGAAGAAAGTCCTTAGATATCTTCAAAGGACTAAAAATCACTTGCTTGTTTATAAAAGAGTTAAAACCTTAACCTTAGAGGGGTATACTGATTCTGATTTTGCTGGTAACTATCCACACTTAAAGAAATCTACCTGTGGTTATGTTTTCATGCTTGCTGGTGGAGCTATAGCATGGAGAACTCAGAAACAGTCCCTGACAGCAACTTCTACTATGCAAGCAGAAGTAATTGCACTATATGAAGGAGTATGTGAGGGTCTTTGGATAAAGAATTTTCTGGTAGAAACTAAAGTGCTTAAAGATATAATTTCTGGAAAGTTAACCATCTACTGTGATAATGAAGTTGCTGTGTGTTTTGTAAAGAACAACAAGAGGTCTATTCATTCCAAACACCTTGATCTAAAGTACTACAGTATGAAGAAAAGAGTTAAGGATGGTGAAATTCAGATTTTAAACATTGGGACAGACAATCAACTTGCTGATCCTTTTACAAAGGCTTTAGCAGTTGGTGTTTTTAAGAAGCACTGTGAAAATTTGGGTGTGCTTAGTGAGTTAAATTCTGGTGTTTAGTGGGAGCATTTGATTTTCTAGTTATAGTTTACTTCATTGTTCTGGTTCTTGTAATTTTGTTTTTGTTCTGAGTACAACTCATAATCATGTAATCTTGATTCTATTAATGATAAGCTAAGATTTTATTTTCTGGTTGGTTTGTACATTTGCTGCAACATATTGTGTATGAATTTTGATTTTCTGTTATAGTTTATTTGCATCAAGGAATTAATATCGGATGGATACTGATGTATGGTGTTGTTCTATACATTGGTTGCCTTTTCAGTTAACAAACACAATTCTATTAGTGTTCCAGTTTGTTTGTATATTTGGAGTTTTTTGTGTAAAAACCATTTGGTGGACTTGAGGTTTTTGACAAAATGCAGATTGTTGGTGTATATGCTGTCATTAAACTTCACTTTAGTCATATCTGAGTTCATGTGTTATGCAGTTGTTATTGCAGTGGCTTTTAACTTACAGGTTTAGTTAAATCTGTTAGAGTTCTAGATTCTGCAGTAATGGTTTTATAATGACAGAGCTGTGGTTATGGATTTCAACTTGTTGTGATTCTAGCATGCCTTTAGTTTTCATTGCTTGTTTTGAAGTGGTATATTTGCTGCATATAAGTATTGTACAGTTCAGTGGAAGATTGAAATAGTGAACATTGTACAATTGTGTTTATATAGTGTTGACATTATGGTTGAATCTTGGACAATGTAATGAGAATCACAATTGTGTAGTTAATCCTAGTGTATATGTAAGCAACATATACTGATTACATTGTATTAGGAATCCTTATGTATTACAGATATGATCACATAGTAATAAAATCTGTGTTTGAGTGCAACTAGGCTTCTTCTATGGGCAAGACCTTGTTGCATCTCTATATATACGTATGTGAGACTTGTCCTTGTTCTCTCTACAATTAGCATACAGCTCTAATCCCATACAAGAGGCTTAAGGAGAGAAGAACAGAAGACATAAGCTCAAGAGAAGATGGCAGTCTCGGTGAATGCAGCTGGTAAGCTTCTGATCTTCTTCAGCTCATGGTTGATGTGTTTACATGTCTTGATTGATCTTCAATGCTATGTTTTCAGGGGTGAGTACTCGCCTGCTTCCAACACGCCGGAACAGCCTACATCGTTCACTCCGGCAGAAATTGAATGCATTACAGTAGAAGAGACTGAATCAAGGGTATAGGGGTAATCAAAATCCAATATATACCAGCTAGTTCCCCCGATCCTCATTCTTTCTGATGAGAGTTGATGATAAGTCATCCTCCATATATTCTTTCTATTATTTTTGGTCAATACCTCAGTGCCAGATTTGGCTATATAACATCATTCTTAGGTTTCATACTGGGTAGGGAAGTTGTCAATACTTTTTGTAACAATATTCATTCTGAATACAGAAATAGAAGTCGGTTATAAGCTTTTCTACTACAATCATTGTTAGATTTCATTACTGTGGTAAGAATTATATATTCATCATGTCTCTCCAATTCCTATGCTTCATTTTTGTACTCAAAACAACAACGTACCACCAAACGATCTATCTATAATCTGGAAAATGAAGCAGTGAATAATGGTTCGATCAATAACAACAAAAGAAACCTAATATCCATAAACTCAAAGCTTACCTGAAGTTTGATACTTTAAACTTGTAAATCCAGAGCATCACATCTATCGGTTTTAAACTTTAGAACTCCACCCAAAACCTTGCTCCTCTCTTCAACCTTTTTTTTTTTTTTAACTATCTGAAGTAGTAATATTGAGCAAATACTACTTTGACTTACCTAATCTGCTCAATATTTTATTCTTGTACTAAGTCGAGTCCAAGTGTAAGAAACAACAAGCACCAGTGGTCTAGTGGTAGAATAGTACCCTGCCACGGTACAGACCCGGGTTCGATTCCCGGCTGGTGCATTTTTTTTCATCTGATCAGATAACAAGTTTTTTTTTTTTAACGTCTACGAGTCCTATCCAACTTTCTGACTGAGACATGTTTTCAAAACACTTCACAAAATTGCAACCAGTGTCGACATAGCTCCACAAGCATAGCTATTTTATACCATTATATAAAATTGAGAATCATTACAAGACACGTTTTTATTGAAAATTACAAATATATGACCCCTATACTGAAGATACACTCTTGCAACATAACCTACCCTGACGATGCATCCGGCAAAATGGATTCCAGGTACTCCAAGAAATCTTGTTCGTGTCCAATATATATAATATACATGCGGAAAGGATATTTTGCTGATCACAACTATTTTACACAGCCTGTCTTTTTCATACCTCTTCACTGCCACTTTGGCTGGTAGACTTCAAGATGTTGAACTTGCACAGAGGGCATGTGGCATTGATCTGTAACCATTTATCTATGCAGGTGCAGTGAAAATGATGACGGCAAGGGAGTTCACGTAGTTCAGTTCCATCATCGTAGGAACAAAGGCAGATGCAACATTCCTGAGATTTACACAAGGATTGACGTCATAAGCACAACTTTTCATAGTAATTCTCAATTTTGTTCGATGATTAGCAATGAGAAGACTCAGATATAAACTCTACACAAGAAACAGTTGGCAATCTGCAATGATGTATATGAAACCACATGTGTTGTGAATATTCATGTAGTCAGATTTTCTACTATTAGAAAAAAGTATGCTAAAACTTACAGCATCCTCTGGGGAGAGAACATGTTCAGTTGGTGCATCAGTGTCGCATTCAGTAATTATTCCTCCAAAACATTCTTGGATTTCCCCATTAACTTTCTCAAAATCTGATATCTTGCGGAACTTGTACTTGGGCAAATGATCAATCTCTTCTTTAGTTGCTCCTTCCTGCACACAAAAAGAAAAATATACATGACTAGAAAATCTGGCATTTAGTTACTTCTACAGCATAGAAGTGGAAGGTAGAAACTTTATCAAGTTTTTTGGATAGATTAACTAAAGACACTAACAGTGATCTATCTAATGAGGCAATTGGCCCAGACTATCCCCAGATAGTCCAAACATGATAAACAGGAGTGGAGTCACAATCAAATGAATCAATCTAGCATGATGCCTTCCTATGACATTTTTTGACCTTTATTCAAAATCCCAATAGCACATCCACAATAGTCTCAATCAAAATTTCCATTAAATTGAATTGCACAGGGAAACAGATGTATCTAAATACAATCAACAATTTGAAGTGGCCTTTGATGTTCATTTGTTTCATGTGAAAACTATAGTCCTTTTGACGAATCAACACCACCTTATGTCCATAAGACAGCAATAGATAAAAAAAATCAACTTTTGTCAGATGCAGCAGAATCTCACTGACACTCACAAAATCATTAATCGCACACCTCAGCGAACTTGTGAGAAATGAAGTCTAACATGTTCATGGGTACCTACCTGATCTGCCACAACATAAAGGATTGCAATGATGCAGGGTAGACAGAAGCAAACGGCTATACCAATGAGGGATGCAACGGCAACACATATCACAACAAAAACCACGTCCAAAGCCAGAAATGTAATAGTAATCCTGCAAAGCATTCCAACATCACCGTAAGCAAAAGAAGCCTATATAACACACAAAAGTTCAAAACAACTGATATCTCAAAAGTACTCGAAACATACCAGTATAGCTGAGGGGAGTCGGTTGTCAAACTCTCACCGCCAGCAGTCACCCAGTAGAACCCGAGAATCCACCAGATAAACGAAAACATAGTGTTTGCCGACTCCAAATTCTTTGCAAAACTGCAATAAGAAACAGTCAGAATTCCATTGCCGACAACCTAAAAACCTCCCATATTCAAACATAACTACATCATTACATTACGTACACAACCATAAAGCTAGACTACAACAAAAAAATGAGTTAACATTTAAATGCCCAGTTCAAATGAGAAACTAAAGTTCAAAACTTTGATCAAGAAATGAGAAAAACTCAAAAAAAGCTTAAACCTTATAGCAGTGTATTCAAAGCTCTGCTCCATTCCGTAGTCTTCACTCTCATCACTCCCAGACCCAGAAGAGCTCTCCCACTGAGGTTGATGGGACCCATCATCCTCCACCTGGCCCACCTCCCCGACGCGCCCCCTCCGCCGCGTACACTCCACGCCGACGCAGAACATATGTACCGCGCACTGCATCGCATACCCGCCAATCCAAACCCTCAGAGGAACCGAAGGACTATCTTCCAAGCTGAGGCTGAGCACCACAACCCCAATCCCGAGCAGCACAGCGTTCCAGAGGAGGTCGAGCACCACAACGGGCCTGGAGTAGGCCCAGTCGCTCTGCCGCTCCTCCAGCTGCTCCGCCGCCGACTCGCGCACCCTCACGGACGGCTCGCGGAGCCTCATGCGGCGGCCGGAGGCGCGGCGGAGGAATCGGGCAGCGCCGCGGAGGGGACGCGGAGGCTGGCGGATGAGGCGGCGGCTGCGGAGGAGGTTGTCAGGGATTGTGTTGGCGAGGAGCGGAGACAAGGCGGCGGCGTCAGAGGAGGGAGTAGAAGGGTGTTGGTTTGAGCTGAACATGTTCTCTCTCTCTCTCGGTGGTTTTTGAAATTTTGGTGGTGATCGGAAAACCTAATCGTATTGGGAGTTTTCCATTGAAAATTTGGGGGGTGAGGAAAGAAGGGTTTTGAGATTGGGTGGCGTCGGATAGAGAATATCTGAAGAAGAAAGGGAGAAAGAGTAGTATTACGATGAAGTTGACTTGACGCGGGATTCACGAAGCTAACTTTGTTTCCCTTTCTCTCTTTATATATATATATATATATATATATATATATATATATATACACACACACGGGAAAGAAAATTGCAGTTCAAAAAGGAAAAGGGTCCAGAGAATGCAATGTTTTTAGGTATTTCCTTTAAATTTCTGGACGAACTAGCTAGTTCTAGATATATAAGTAGAAATAGGAATGAGGAGTGAGGAGATCAAACTTTATGTGAGATGTATTTTTGATGGAAATTCAGTAAATTCGTAAATAGAACAAATGTTGTTTCGAGACTGGTAATATGTTCAAAAATCAAGAGTGATACAAATTTCAAATTTTGACTCACCTTATTACATTTCATTTCGATAGTCATTTTCTTACGGCTTGTTTTTAAATAAAAGATGGCCTCTGTCCCAACCTCGGTACAATTTGGTTGCTATACAGGGATTGAACATTTGAATATCATGGCAACAGTGGTGCAACTTAGAAAGAGATGAGACTTATTTTTGTTTGTTTCAACAGACGACAACCCCTTGGAGCTAAAACTATGTCTGCCGGTCTATGTAGCAAAAAAAAATCCCAACTTCCTTTCTTCTCACTTTTCTGTTGTCCCAACTTTCCTCCTCACTACTTGTGTGGATAAGATAATGTGTGACAGCATTCACATGACTCACAATTTCACATCAAATGTCTTGGCTTCATCTTATAATTGTACAGATTGTACAATTTTCCGGCTACCGCACCTCATACAATCACAGTCACACAACAACCTAGTTCGTAGCTTCTGTTGCATAAATATTCAAAATATTTTGAAAGAAAACTATTCCCGCCAAGTAAATTGAAAAATCTTACAATACTTTCCTGATTCCGTAGCATTAGGATTCCAAAACATGAGGAAGCTTCAGAGGAAATCTCCACAGCTCAACAGAAAGCCCACAGCTGCTCCTTGTATCACAAATTCAACATGCAATAATAAACATTATATTGCAGACAATTTCTTGAAGCACACAAATGGTGCAATAGTGCAACTAGAGAATTAACGTTTTCACAACAGTAAAGGTATCGGAATCAACAAGCTAGTAGCAATGTTTAAGGGTCACTAATCACTAATAGGAGTCATACAGAACTATCATAATCTTCCTCTTATGGCAATCTTCAATGGGATGCACAGCAACATGCCGCAGGGCTGCTGTGACTTTACTTTTTTCCCGCGGATTAACAACTCAGTCCCTTGATCCCAAGCCATTCTTCAGAGGAACAGAATAAGTAGCATTTTAATCCACAAGGAATCGAGAGACAAATTAGCATCCTGAACGAAACAAAACTTGTTCCTAATCAAAGAGAAGACTTCAATACATCATCAAGTACTCATATACGTATTCCTGTGGTCCATATCTCACACTGTCACCCATCCCGATTCAAAAGTTTCTTCCTCATTGCGTCAGGCACGAAAATCTATCTGTTGTAACCCCTTCCTCTTCCACGTCCACCCCAACCTCTGCCTCGGCCCCTTGTTCCACCACTTCGTCCACCATGAGATATCCCTTCAAATGCTCTATTAACAAGCTGATGTTGTAAACCCGCTCCACGGCCTTTCTTTGAAGGATTGCCAGATCCATTGGCAGCATTAGCAGGTCTTTTGTTTCTGCACCAAAAAAGGAAAGGAGAAAAAAAAAAGTAAGAGCATATCTCATTCCACAGACATTACAGCTTCCCTTCAAAATTGAAGGTGCAGCATTATAAACCATGGTCAAAATCGAGAGACCAAAAAACAGAGAGATGTTGATTAGTATAGTGTAATGACAAGAGTTTGATAAAACTCGTAAGTGTTACATGATGCAGGAGCTTGGATAATACATTGACAAATAAGCTACTCCTTTTGTTTTCTCTCCAGCCAAGTAAAATGGAACTTTCATTTTTACACGTTGGCACATGCAATGAAAAATTTGTCTGATAATAACCTCTAACAAAGCCAAAAGTTGAACAAATTGATGAACTATCCCTAAATATTAATAAACAGAGAGAAAAAAAACGACAACAAAAAAGATGGCTCATGAAGATTCTGCTTACCCAGTGGCAGGTGTGTTTGAGGACACAACTGGTTTCGGCACTTCTTTCCAAGATAGGTTGATGCTCTTGTCTCCAATAAATGAAGGTGCTTTTGAATGCAGTACCTAAAAGTTTTACATCATTCAAACATCAGCCAGAATATTCTTGTAATAGTAACCATGTCTTCAGACTTCACAAACATTTCATTCCCTTCACCTTAGTCATTGCCAATATGTTATTGCAGGTTCGCAGCCCAGTTGTAGTATTCTGCTTTTCAGTTTTCTGCACATCATAAACAAGTTTTTAATAAGTTACTTGCTATCAGCAAAATCTCTGCAAGATAATGTGTACTCTTCTTATGACTAACTCACAATGGTATCCTTCGCTTCTTCAGATTTGGCAGCTGCCATTGCCTTGTTCTTTTCAGCCATTCCCTGGGTTAATTTCTTCATAGTGACCCTAGTTAACTCCTCAACATAACTCAACCTGTTGAACCAACCCAGTTTCAGTTACAAAGGTGCGAATGGATACATGCAAGCTAATATGAATAGATATATCCAATCTTCCTTCCATCTACTTAGATTCCTCAAAATTCAAGTATTACCTTAAAATTACAAAGATGAAAATCAAGGCTAGGCAGCTTATACAATGCTCACTACATTTTCTATTGCTCTACTACTGCCACCTAGAGTTACCCACTTACCCTACTCATCGGCCCAAGCATAATGGATGGGGAATTACCACAATAATAGGAAGGAAATAAACTAGACTAAGCAAAACATTCACATATACCAGAATGAAGGTAAAAGAATATAGATACCTCTCTGTAAATTCTTTATACTGCTCTGTAAAGTCCTCACCAAGCCTATCTGATGGTTGTCCAGTTACTATTTTGTAACCGCATAAGCTGTTGGTAGCATTTGGAACCTGTAAACACAGCAATCAGATAAGAAAGACGTGATATTGATTCATTCATTCTATTCAAAGGCTGTTGACTGGAAAACCAAAACCTTGTGAGCAAGATGGTGAAAGGTGTACAGCAAGCATTCAACATAGGTGAAGTTAAACTCCTCTCCGGTCTTTCTCCGAGGCATATTTTTCTGAAATTTGTACAAAGGAACATTATTTTATATGATAGTATTACGTGAAACAAAACCATAAATAAGTAAATTTTGAGTTTATGGTACCTTTAGCAGTTGAACAACTGAAGGTAGAATTTGACGTGAATCTTGAGGGGTGGTAAACGGTGCAACTTCAGCAAGCGCTTTCAGCAAATCAAGCCTCCGCTCATCAGGAAGCTGATAGAGAGATAAGTTGTTAGACTATGCATGTTAAGTTTGCCATTGCAGAACCCAGAAAATGAAAAATGACACACCACAAACATAGCATCATTGGAGAAGAAAAAAGTACTGTTAAGATTAATACAAATAGTGAGATGTATTAACTTTTTTCTCATTCAAGGTACATTTGTAGTCATCATATCATTTGACATGCATGCTCAAAGGGGATTACACAAAGTTGAGAGTAAATGATACCTGATCCGAAACAGGAAGGATGTGTTTGTTTAGATAGTTGAGGAACTTGCTGCTTGATGCCCCTCTCTATAAAAAAAAAAAGGATAATCAGGGTTGATTGTTCGAAAGTGAACATTAAAATTAATAAGGGAGAACTTTGTGATAGTAGGGAACATACCACAATGAATGGGAGAGCCATAAATAGGCATGATATCAACCTGTCAATATGGTCTGCATCTGAAACCTGCATTCCATCAACTTTGCACTGAATTACAAGAACCATAATGATTAAAAAAGGAAACACTCTATTGACAACTACAATCTTAGGAAGTAAAATTAGATATGGTTTTAAGACATGTCGCTGTTGATTCATCAAGATATCTTTTGTTCACTTCTAGTCATACATGTATAATATTATCCATCAGTATGATTTATAGATTAACTAAAGACAAGGGATTCCTTCAGCTAACTCTTTATCAACCTTAGTCTTGGTTCCCTAATCCTAATTCTGGATTATGATGCATTGCACCAAAGAGGATGACAAATAAGGAGAATTATCTCATGATACTATCGTTCTATCTAAAAAGCAACATAAAATGTGTTCCATATTACTTGTAAATTTGCTTGCTCAATAGCTACTATTCATTTTCCATATAAATAACAGTAAAACAGGAGCTTACATTGAATTGAGCATCTAAATCAGCTTGCCCTTCAATAATTCCAATTAGTTCTACCATGCGTTCTTTAGGAGCTTTCTCCCCAAAGATGCTCAAACCTCTTAAGAAGTCCATAAACATTCTAAATTCTGCTCCAGTTACATCTTCCAAACTCTGCAATTAAATAGAATCAAATTAATCATATATCTAACCCACTTGAAACAAAACAGTCATAAATCTCAAAATTCAGACAGACATTATAAAATTTTACTGCTACAATAACACTTAGGGAAACAGACCACATATCAAACTGAATTGAAAAGTTCAAATAAGTCAACTGAAACATCATGAATACCTTTTTTATCAAGTCAGTAATATGCCTCTCCATTTCCTCCTGCGGCTTCAGAACTTCAGCCTTTATAGGAAATACCTAAAATTGAGAATATTCATCATCTGTTAATATCCAGAGAAGAATTGAAATATCCTATTGAGCATTACCAAAACAGTCTTCTCACCTTATCTCTGATAAAGCTCAGAACCTTCTCACGAATAACATCATCTTGGCTAGGTTCATCAACATTCCCAATGTGCTTGAACAAGGCAGTCAGTGAAGCTGTACATTCAAGACGGCAAGATGATTTTCATAATCAAAATGTATCAGGGACATGAAATGGACATTCTCATGTGTATACATATGTCCAATGGAAGACAATGAGAAGTCTCATTTTTATTCTCATATAGCTAAATGCATTTACGAAGTAAATCTTAAAAGGCTGGTACATAAGGTTGCAATCTTCTCATTGAGATACAAGTTGAAACAGCACAGCATAAAAACTCCCATCTTAAGACAATAGTGTAACAGTTCAATCAGAATGTGTGGGTGAAAAGAACAACCAAGCAAACAGAGACCACTTATTAAATCCACTGATCGAACAAGGAAAACCTAGGCTGCCTATTTCTTGCAACACCAGATTATATCAAGTTATTTAGCTAACCCAGGTCAAGAAAGATACTTCAAATACATATGAATTGTGATGATATAGAATAGACATTATGCCTATATCTCCCATGTTCAGCATGTGTGTACAGCACTTGCACTATACGATTTTGTATACATATAATTGAGCTAATAATCTGAACAGTTTGTACAATTAAATGATTACTAATTCATACATGTAAACAATCTGAAGATTTAGCTGATATTCAATTGGCAATAACGAACTTACCTTTCACATCCTGCCTTAAGAGGGCCATTAGAGCCTTGTGCACAGCATCACGCTCGACAAATTCATCTACAAAACATCAGGAGCTCCAAACATCACTCATATAAACCAATCAATGTAGTCGCAGATTATATTCTCTCCCTACTATCACCAAAAATTATACAGAAGATCAAACAAAAAAGTGCATACCAGCTGAAAGGAGTTGCACAAGAATGTCTACAATCTTTGAAATATGTTCAGGGGTATCCTTGCAGAAAAGGGGCAGCCCCCGAATAGCTTGCACTCGAACCTACACATTACATCAAACATAGAAATAACTTAATCATATACCACTTATCATATACATATCTTCACCGAATTCGGAGACACAATTACTTAGTCCAGTTACCAAATATAGATAGCTAATACTGATAACTAAGAGTCAAAATGAATGACCGTTAACTAACCCCAAGCTCTTCTTCTTCAATCAAATCAAGGTGAGTATCGATCGCCGGGGACGAAAGCCCCGGGAAGAACTTGAAGAACCTCGGAATGAGCTGTGCCGCGAGTTGCTTGGCCTTCATGCTCGTCTTCGCCGCATTAATAATCCCCTGGTAGTCCTCAACATTCTGAAACACACACGAACCCGCTCAAAACCCTAGAAACAAAAATCTCGAGGAATTCCGGATTGAAGCCACTCAAAGCTGAGGAGGAGGTACCTGAGATTTGTCTTTAGACTCGTTGAGCCGCTCGCCGAACTCGTAGAGCTTCTCGATGTGCTTGGCCTCGTCGGAGGGGTCTGTTGCCGCCATTGTTAGGGCTCGGAGGAAAAGCTGAGCGAAAATTGGGAACAAAAAATTGAAGTGTTATTACGATTAGAATACATACAAGGCGTTACAGTATATTTCATTTTTTTTTTTTGTGTAGAAAAATTGAGCTGGGGGATTTAATAGGGTTTAATATTTTACCTACTGGTTTTTTTTTTTGGGAGTGAGAGAAAGTGACTAGAGGAGGAAGAAGAAGAAGCCGTGGGTTTCTGGCCAGCCTTGGTGAACGAAGAAAAATGAGACCGAGATTAGAGCTCTCTTTCGTCTAAACGACGACGTTTCTTCCCAGCCTTATTCTTCGCGTTTTGCATAATCCAGTTTGCGTCTGGACCAGACATTTGGGCCTTTGAGTGAGGTCCAGTATGCAAATCGGCCCTGTGGTGGATTGATTAGGGCTTTGTTATAAAAGGACTAGCGTGCATTAGGGTTTTGATATGTACGTTAATTCTCTGATATCAAAAGCGATAATAAGGTACGTACGTATAAGTATGGCTCTCTCCGGCGAAGAAGAAGATGAAGAAGACAACAAACTAGTTGTATAACAGACTTGCTAATATGCATTATGGAATCCATAGTTTCGTTGCTCCCAATGAGAGAAGCAGTAGACTTCGCCCTTCTTTCTCCGCAGTGGAGTTGGCACCTTTTAAGTTTAATACTAACAAGGCGCAATCTTGAACTGAGCCAATTCAATTGGTTGGGGAGACAACAACAGTTCTCTATGAAGGAGAGGAAGCAGGTAGCCATTGTGAGACGATTTGATGCGTATTTGAAGCAATATCGAGGTAACAAGGTCAACTCTTTGAAACTCGATATCAATCTATATCTTCATGATTGTGCTCCGTTTGAAAATTAGAAATAGTGGATAAGTTGGGCTATTACGAAAGGAGTCGAAGAGCTTCGAATTCATCTTCGAACCGGTCATCATGAATATTTTCCTCATGATTTCCTTGTTGGGTCAGATATAAAGTTGAAACATTTGCTATTGGAAAATCTTATTCTAACAGATCCTGGTACTGGCATTGATGGAATATTCAACAGGCTAACTACTCTTTTAGTTTAGACGGAACTCGACTCGAACAATCTCTCTTGAAAAATTTCTTCTCTATTTGTTTGGTGCTCGAAAGCTTGACTTTAAACAACTGCTAGATATATGAATCTGGTTCACATAAGAGTATCGTGGCTGGTGATCGACTGACTGAATTGAAATTATTAAAGTGTGATATGTTTCCATATGGTTATGGAACCGAGTCATCTGACCTCTGGATAACTGCACCCAATCTTGCCTCCTTGGAATACATCCCAACTAGCGATGACAATAAGTTTCTCTGTATCACAACTCCACTGTTAACAAGAGTATTTTTCAAATACTTAACATCATGTAAATGCGATGCATTGCCACCACTAATACAATTTTTACATCGTGTGCTGCCCTCAAGACTCTTCATATCCAAATGATGTGTGTCTTCCTCGAATCAACGTACCAATTTTGTGAAATCTCAAGAAATTACGAGTCGACCTTGAACAAGGTTTAAGGTACGTATCACTATGGTGAAGTCATTTGTGTGCTCGATTTCCTAAAGGTTTTACCCCTTTTGGAAGACCTTCAAATAATGGTACACGGTTTGTTTACGACTTATCCACGATTTCAAATGAGGACTCATTGTGGATTCACAAATGGCAATTTGAAAATGATTAAGATGCATGGATTCCGAGGTGGTGGGTACGAGACCGAATTGGCCATTTGTATCCTAGAGACTTCACAAAAGCTAGAGATGCTAGTAATTGATCACATTCGACGACTCTATTTGGGTGATGGAAAGTTCACTCCTCCTTGCCACCTTGAGAGTTTCTCAAAACACCAGAGGACAATAGTTGAAGAAAAACTCAAGGATGTCAAGAGTGATGCTCAAATTATATTTGTATGATAAAGGTCCTAAATGACCATACTGGTGTAGTTTGTAAAAAATGAGGTGACAAAAGTCACCACCTTTTTAGTTTTATTGCTTACTTGTTACACTATAAGCAAATATAAACAAGAAACTTAGTTCAGACTATTTATTTAGCTTGTTACACTATGATTTTTTTTTAATGGGCGCAAAATTTTATATCAACTCAGAATTTGTGATAGGAATACAAAACTCCATCGGATTATCCGACCCAACAAAGAGAATAGTACACCTATACTAGGTAAACAATATGACGCACAACAGAATCTAGACATACAAACCAGAGTAGCACATGAGGGCTTAAAAAATGTTGGGTGTACCACTCCTTAGTTAGTTAGGGGCCCTTTCTACATGACAGCTGGATCCACCGGGTCCACCTCCTACACTCTGTCCCCAACGGTAGATTCTTCCACATCTTCAACATCCTGATGGAACCAGTTGTGAAACATCAACTGCTGACAAGTAGTAATGCCCTTCTGTGGCCTTGGTCGATCCATTGACCAACTTGCGCCACTTGCTCACTTTCTCTTTGGACTCCTTAACTAAGTTATTGTCCCAAGTATCCATTACCACTTCTTTAATCACCAGCACCTCCTCCCAACCCAGAATATATCAGGATCTCATCCCTCAACTTCCACATCCTCTCCTCCGCCTAACACTGGCCCTCGGCCTCCAGCTTGGCACATTGGATCAAACAGTTCTGCATGAGATAATCAAAAGTTCCACATCCTATGAAGATTCCTTTCAAGGTCAGGTACTCAACTTGACATTCAAGCCAAGCCAGTGGTGTGCTCAGGTTGACCTACACTAGCAATCGGATCTCAACATCAATATCTAAACGTACCTGATCGTAATCCACATAAGTACCCAAGTAATTCCTAGGGTTTCCATCCAATCGAAAGTTGGCTCCTCACCATGCATAGCGTCTTCTTTGAAATCAAATGTGGCCCAAACCTTGATTTTGTCGATCACAGCTGACTCAACAGGCTGAAAGTCATCACACTCCTTGACGATAACCATATGGTCCTCAAAGAACCAAGAACTTTGGTTCACCACCCTCTTGAATGCTCATTTATCACAACACTTCACCAGGAAGCGATCTTCAATTTTTTGCCGGATAGATATGGTGCACAAACCTTGGGATCCCTTCCAAAGCCTAATCATCAGGTACTTTATCAAATTATCCTTCTCGTCCAAGATGACCGTTGACGAGAATACCTTCATAGCAACAAACTTGAACTCATCGGCACCAAGAGACAAATCAAAGGAGAAAGGAGGCTGATGTAGAACTTTGGACGCCATGAAATCACCAAAATCTGTCACTCGGCAATAAAAAAAAGAAGAGAAAGATTGGTATTCGGGAAGAAGAAAGAACTGAGATCGGGCAAGGAAAATCGCTCTAACTAGGAGTACGAGTAGAACTATGATTCGTAGATAAGTGATGTAGGTTAGGGAAACAAAGAAACAAGGGATCTAGGGTTTGCAAAACCAACTAGGATTTGGAGAAAGAGATCAGTTTGATAAAAAGGTAAGGATGGGAATACGCCGAAGAGAGTCATGGGGCCAACGCTAGAGTTTTCCTGGGCAAGGTAAGAGGCGGCTAGGGTTTACTTCGAAAAAGGAAGTCGTGTGAAAGGGAGTCATAGGAACTGTAACTCTCAAAAACCACTTTTTTTCTTTCTATGAAATCTTATTTCCATTGTTGTTAACTCTGTTTAGAAAGAAAGAAAGAAAAATTGTTAATCAATTTGAAGGGATTGTGCAATGACGTACCTAGTTCTTTCACAATATTAAATAAGAGCCATAATAACTCTCACAAGGATTGGTTACCTAGCTATATTCGCTCTCATATCAAGCACGAGGTGTTCTACAGTATTCCAGAGTACTAAAACTTCTTAGTTTTAGAACGTTGGATCACTTCATTTCTCCAAAAGTGGGGACCGCAGAAGTTATCCAACGTTCCAAAACTGGAAAGTTTTGGTACTCCGTAGCACTGTAGAATTTTCTTATCACGCACTACCACTTTCAGTAATAAATGGAGGATTTACTGGCCAATTATAAGTAGAGTGACTAGCTAGCTTAATTATGGTGGACAACGGAACAAGTCAGAAATGTTACTAAATTGTTACTATATTTCTTAGCTACCACTTTCTTTAATAATACTCTAAAGAAATTAGAGTCATTTAATAGTACATAAAGTTTTTTAGAAAAATATATACATAAGGGTATTATTGATGCAAAAATTGATTCTGGGAGGAATGATTCAAAATCCACCTCTCCCCCCCACCCCTCCAGAATCTAATTCCGAGTTTATTCGGGGAATGATTCATGATAAGGTGGTGAGACCCACCCCTATTCCGATTCCCAAATATGCATGTTAACGCTGAAATTCTCTCATCTTAGAATCATTTCTAGAGATTTAATTCTCATTCCTAATTAGTAAGCATGCGCAGGAATCAATAAACTTCATAAATGATACAAAAGCTAGTATATATCTAAACGAAGAAAATATGAGAGCTTGGCCAGCTTGCTTTTGCAGCTTTTTCTTAGTGTCTATCTAGACGACGTCGTTTCGGGTGGAGTACTTTGATAAGCTGCATAATCCAGTTTGAGTCTGGGCCAGTCAGTTGGGCCAAATCGAGCCTGGTGGATCGGTTAGGGTTTTCTTATAAAAAGAAAGTAACATGCATTAGGGTTTTTTGATATGTACCAAACATTCTCTGGTATCAAAATCTTATAACGTAACGTACATAGTGTGTCTTTCTCTGGAGATGAAGAACGAGAAGGAAACAACAGCAAAAGTTGTGGAACGACGACTACTGCTTGTATAACCATGTTGCCTTCATGCATTATGGAATCCATAGTTTCATTGCTCCCTATGAGAGACGCAGTCAACGTAGTCCTAGCTTCTCCGCATTGGAGGTACCTTTCTCATTCAATATTAACACCGCGCAATCTCGAACTTAGCCAATTCAATTTTGAATTGTTGGGGAGACAAGAAGAGGTCGTCTCTATGGAGGAGAGGAAGCTAGCCACTGTGAGTTGTTTTGATGCGCAGGTCTCTATATATGGAGTTGATGAAGATAGTCTGCACTGTGCGACGTTTTGATGCGTATTTGAAGCAATATCAAGGTGACAAGGTTGAGTCTTTGAAACTCGATTTCTATGTATATCCTCGTGCCCCGTTTGAAAATTGGAAACAGTGGATAAGTTGGGCTATTACGAAAGTCGAAGAGCTTCATCTTCGAACTGGTCATCATGAATGTTTTCCTTGTTGGTTCAAATATAAAGTTGAAACATTTGGTAATAGAAAAATTAGTTCTAAGAGATCCTGGTACTGGCATTGATGGATTCAAACGGCTAACTACTCTTAGTTTATACAGAACTGAAATCGTACAATCTCCCTTGGAAAATCTCTTCTCTGTTTGTTTGGTGCTCGAAAGCTTGACCGTATATATGTGCCGGGCATATGGAGTTCATTCACCGACGCGTATCGTTGTCGGTGATCGGCTAACTGAACTAAAAGTGTTGGAGTGTGATATCACATGTCTATACGACGTCGAGATAACTACACCTAATCTTGCCTCCTTGGAATACATTTCAACTAGCAAGAACTACTCTCTCCATATCACAACTCCACGGTTAGCAAGATTGTCACCACTAATCCAATTCGCATCGTGTGCTGGCCTCGAGACTCTTCATCTACAGATGGATGCGGATCTGCCCCAAATGACCGTGTACCATTTTTCAGAAATCTCAAGCAATTGCGAGTCGATGTTCCACATGTTTGCAGGTTTTTGAAGTACTTGGATGTTGTTGATTTTTTTGTGCTCGATTTTCTAAAGGCTGCACCACTTTTGGAAGACCTTGAAATAATGGTACACGATGTGTTTGAGTCTAATCCACGAGTTCACTCTGGATTCACAAATCATCATTTGAAAAGCGTGAAGATGCATGGATTCCGAGGTGATAGGTACGAGACTGACTTGGCCATTTGTATCCCAGAGACTTCGCCAAAGCTAGAGATGCTGGTAATTGATCACATTTTTTAACTCTATTTGGGTGATGGAAAGTTCACCCCTCGCCGCCCTGAGAGTTTCTCAGAACACCAGAGGACATTAGTTGAAGAAAAACTCAAGGATGTCAAGAGTGATAAAGGTCCTAAATCATACTAGGTATAATTTAAACTGCTAATTCAGTCAAATCGGAAACTCTATTGTTTACCTGATATGTACGCAACTATGTACTGTGATTTTTCCCCCTTACTCTTATATACTGCTTTTCCTGTTGTTTGGCCAGTTTTTCTTTGGGTTGGTTTCCTGCGTTGTAGCCTTTCCTTCTAGATAAAATTTGTTCTCGAAGATATAGCAAAAAGCAACATCTAATCTGAAGAGCTGAACAAAAGCACATGTAGTGACTCATCATAATGTCAAGCTTACTGTATAGGACAGCAATAATCGATTCACAAGCAAAAGAAAGAGAAGTCAGAATATTCTTGGAAGGACTTGGTCTGAAACTTATGCTACACTGTATCAGTCTCCCTTTGATTCTCAAAAGCTTCTATGACTGCTGTTTGGCCAAACTTTTGCATTGGAGATATCATAGATTGGGCATATCAAGTGCTTGCAAGACATCCTTGAACTCAAACTCATGTGTTTGCTTGTTGAACCGTTCAACCAACTTGTACCTCATGTCATTCAAATAAAAGGTTTGGGTTGTCTCAACAAGCCATTTTGCTTCCAAATCAGTGAGCTTGCTGGGGAGTACAACATCGCCTCGGATGAGCACCATGTCCTTGCTTTCCGCAAACTCTTTGTAATACGTCACAGTGAAGTAGGGAGTTGCTTGAGTTCCCCTCGCCTTGTAATCTTCAAGGCCAGTGAAAATCATGTGTGGCATCTGTACTGCAACAAAGTTTCAAGGAAAATTAAGATACAATGAAGGGAATAAATACTTTAATTGCTTATTGTTACACTCTAAACAATATAAAAAAGACAGTTAAGATTGTTACACATGAAATCTTATTTCCACTGTGTATAACTCTGTCTCATTAATAGTACGCATGACAAATAAAGACGAGAAAAGTAAAAAAAAAATTATTTATCAGTTTGAAGGGATTGCGCAATCACCCTCATCCTGACTCTGGAGGTTTCATCAGCAAGAACAGTAAAGAAGAGCGTAGATAATTCTCACAAGGGTATAAAAGATCTTTAACCTGATCATGTTGGTTACCCATATTCATTCTCATATCATACACAACGGCTTTACACTGTTCAGTAGCAAATGGAGGATAAGTAGAGCGATTAGTTTATAGTGGACATATTTACAGTATGACATGTACACCCAATTGTTTTGATAGCTTTCTCATACAGCAGTTTAGAAGAACATAGGAAACAATAAACTTCATAAATGATAGAAGATGATAATTGGAGAGCAAACCTTGAGCAAACATTGTCGTATATCCACTTCCTTTCCACAGAGGAACCACAAAAAACCGGCTGCCACAATAGACAAGTGTTAACACAACAAAATTGACAAAAAAGAAAGAAGTAAACAATATCAAACATCAGGTAAAGCAGTTTACCAGTCCGCTGCTCTGTGCTCCAACAAGTGATACAAGCTCGTTTTCATGGATGTACCAATATGACCTCTTCCCAAATGATACTGAAAGCATCAAACAAACTCCGAAACATAAACCAATACATAGTAAGAAACCATCAACATATATATACATAACCA
Organism: Geum urbanum; assembly: GCA_946800695.1. NCBI lineage: Eukaryota > Viridiplantae > Streptophyta > Magnoliopsida > Rosales > Rosaceae > Geum > Geum urbanum. The sequence continues at coordinate 70,973,285 of OX327001.1, forward strand.
ATTGAGCAAAACTGGGGATTGTGGTAGTATAAGCAATGTAGCAACCTATACAGCCAAAGATTTAAACTTTGATACAAACTAGTGAAACTACAGAAAAACCATCTCCAAATTCATCAAAGATACAAACTTTCAGAGTCAAATGTGCATTTACAGTCACAGATAAGCAAAAGAGAACTCGAGGCTTACATCGTCCCATGCTGAAGCGATGTCCTCCGATGACCGATCCTTAACCCTCTCAATGTCAATAATGGAATCTAACGGCTTGGGCTTCAAGGGCGAGAACCCAGAAGCGAAACTCAAAGTCCTAACCGAACCCCATTTCAGAAATTGACCGGGAAACGATTCAAATTGTGGGTTTTGGAGATTCTGTAGCCCAATCAAAGTAGTGTTTAAATGGTGTTTGGGTAAAGCACGGTTGCTGAAGTATGAAACTGATGAAGTAATGATCCTGGAGGCTCTTCGCATCTTAATAAGTATTGAAGTAGCCGAAGAAAGATGGGATTTTTACGAGTAGGTGAAGTTGGTTCAGAACTTTTATCGAACACCAAGTGTTCAAATCGAGTGCAATGCGTTCAAATCGAGCCAGGAACGCAAAATGGATCCAACACTTTTGCTGGGTGACAGAGACCAAAACTAAAACAGAAATGCAAAACTAAAACAGGGTACTATTCTACCACTAGACCACTGGTGCCTAATGTTCCTTACACTTGATTTAGACTTCCTAGATCCCATGAGATCAAAACGTTGAGCAGATTAGGCAAGCCACAGTATTAAAGTAAAGAAGAGGAGGAAGGTTTTGGGATGCTTTGGATTTCTGGGTCTACAACAGCTTTGGTTTACGAAGTTGAAAGTTGAAATTGTTCGGACCCGAAATAAAATATCTCTTATTGGGCCTTAAGGGCTGGATTGAGTACGCGGCTCATGTAGAACATGACAGTTCAAAAAGTTGATCCATGCAGCTTATTTCTAATCTAATCTCTCCCACAATGGGTTTGACTCCTTTGTGGGAGTTATTGATAAGATCACAGACGATATTATTGATCATTTAGAGTAGTATTGCAAGTTTGGCTGCTAAGGAGTTTCAAGTGAAGTGGAGCACGGATACATTCTTCTATGTACAGAGTAGAAAAGCGATTGGAAAAGGGTCTTCGATCAAATACATATTTTGCTCTCAGCAAATTATTCTTCTCATCTCGAGAAACCTTACAACCGGCGATCAAGAGAGTTGTCACCAAGAAGAGTGAGATTCTTGCAATTCAAGGACGCAAAACCCTACAACCGGCGATTAAGAGGTTTGTCACCAGGAAGAGTGAGAGTTTCGAGATTCAAGGACACAGCACCCTGTGTTCTCAACACCGTGTCAAGGGGATTGCTCTGCTTTACACCAAGAAGAGTGTAAAGTATCGATTTCTGTGGCTCATCTAGAGACACAAAACCCACAAGTCCTAAGTCATTAGGCAAGAATGATCCATTTAGGCGAGGTTGGTGCTCTTCTCGTCTAAATCGCTTATCAAGAAGTCAGTATCCGCTAGCTTACAAATCAACATTCCGTCGCAAGACGGTGGCACGCCAGCGCACGAAGCACGATCGAGAAAAGAGACAGTTTATGAGATCTCTCAAGTCCGCTGGGAGATTTTGGCTTTAAACATTTTGGCACGCCCAGTGGGACAAGCTTTTTGAGTCTCTAAGCGACAATTGGGGACCCCTACAAAAAGGAGTACCATCTGTGTCGCAAACACCCACAATTGAAGTACCGGGAACACACTTCTTCTAAGTGTCGTTTACTGTCCAAAAAAGTGGTTGATATCATCTTCGGAACAGAACATCATTCAAGTATGAACATCAACTTCTTGAGTGAAGGTGATATTAATCACCTAGGTTACGAAGAGTATCGAGCATATGGCGCTAGACGGGACGTACAGCTTGAAGGTTACTTCGAATCCATCGAGCGAAGGTTTGAAGAGCAAGCAAACCTGCTCTCTTCCAGTAGCGAGAAGACAGATAGGTGGTAGCTGAAATCAAAGCTCTAAGGCTAGAGTATAACAAAGGCTTGGAGGACCAGGAGCTGCTAAAGGCTCAAATAGAAACCCTCACGGAGGGTCAGGAAAGGATGCATGCGGAGATCCTGCATACCCTAGACTCAAATCTAACGAAGTAGGCCAAAGCGGTGGCCATGCAATTTCAGAGAATGGAGAGAGACATTTCAGCCCTTACTAAGTCTGTCTCCGATCTCACCAGAAGAACACGGCAAGCAGAGGCTTTCCCGGCTGCATGGAAGAGCGCTTAGAAAGGTTTATGGATGAGTGTGATATTCACATCGCCAAAGCACATGAGCCGTATAAAAATCATTTCCCGCCTATCCAGAAATGAGATACCAAGGCTTGGCAGTGGCCAAGACAATACAAATGAATCAACTTCCAGACCTTTACAGGGGATGATGATGCCAATGCAGCAACACATTTGGCATACTTCATCCTGCATCTAGGGCAATATGCTGAAGACGAGGAGCTCAAATTGAGAACCTTCAGTTTGTCTCTGTCTAGATCATCCCTCGTCTGGTATACAGGTTTGGAGAAGAGGTCCATTACGGAGTGGGCGACAATGGAAGCATTGTTCATAGACCATTTTGGGACAACGAGACTAGAGACCAGCATCAGAAAGCTAGCAACCATGAGTCAATCATCATCAGAAACACCAGTAGCTTTCCTTCACTGTTTTCGGTCTGAGTAAAACCTATGTAGAACCCCTTTAAGGAAAGATGTAGTTGTTGAAATGGCCATAAATGGCTTGGAAGACTAGTACTACAATTTGTTTTTCAGCAACAGGTATTTTACCCTAAACGAGCTTATTACGGCTGTTACGAAAACTCACAGTGCCATGCAAGAGCGTGACAACAAACGTTACTCATCAAAGGGAATGTATGCATCAAGGTCTTACGATAAACACAAGCCAAGAATTGTGCCTTATATAAAGGATCAAGTTGAACAAGAATCAGACTCTGAAGAAGAATAAGTGGGTGTTGTCGAGTTAGCGATGAACAAAGTAATGAAACCCTGCAAGCTTCAGAAGAGCAAAGGCATATAAAGCTCTCAACAATGGCTTTTGCAAAGCCAGAATTCAAGAAGTACACCTATGACATCAACATGACTCATGAAATACTAGACGAGCTTTTCAGTATGCGAGCCGCCAAGACAGGCTTCGACCTATTATCTAGCGCTGGACAATTAAAAGGGAAGAAGTACTGTAAGTTCCATGGCACATGGATCATATGGCTAAAGACTGTGTCAAGCTGAAAGATCAAATCCAGAAGTGGATTAGCATTAGAAGGAGCTTCCAAGATGACCTCGCTAGTTGATTCTCAACCATTCCCAGCACCTTAGGTTAACGTGGTGAACGTCAATTGGTCATCAACCGTTAACTTTGTGATAGGAGCAGAAGAAGATAATGCACCAATCCACCCGCAATATACTTTTTCATAAGACAAGGTGGAAGAAATCATAGACGGGTTGCAAAAGATGAAACTTATCGTCTATTGGCCAGTATTCAAGCTAAAACATCTAGAATATAAAAGGCCAGGTGAGTAATTTTGCAGGTTTCACAACACATTTGGACACCAAACAACAGTGTGTTCTGCTATAAAGGATAGAATTCAGGGTTTAATTGGCCGAGAAGTGATCATAGTTAACCAAGAAGGGGTGGCAGAATGGAATCCTAACACACCACCACCTTTCATTATGGTTCTAGTAATTTCCCCATCTCACAATACACTTGGGCCAACAAGACGATGAAGAAGATCACGGCGGAGGCCTAAGCCCAAGTGAAAATCGTATTTGTCCAATCCAGGCGAGTCGAGATCACATATGATGCATCTAGGCGAGCAGAGATTTTTGAAGAGTTGCTCCAAGCTGGTATAGCAATGGTACCAAATAATTGGGGAACTCTAGATCCATATCCTGAAGATTTTAAAGATCTACCTCACTGCCGATACCATAACAGATAAGGACATCACTCCACTAATGATTGTATTAAATTGATGTATATGATTCAGCAATGGATAGACGAGGAAGAAGTGAAGATTGCAACACCCGAGCCAAATCCTGTGATCGAAGAGGTGTTGATTATTGGAATGATAGAGCTGCCAAGGGGCAACCCAAACAAAAGGAAACCAACCCTCGACCTTCAAACCAGTGATGAGGGTACCTCAAGGAAACAACAAGAGAAAACATCAAAAGGAAAAGAGAAGGTCGATCCAAAAGAATAATCGCCACTGGCTTTGTGTTCCCGTTGCAAGTTCTATTGTGGGCTGAAGATCACCTATGAGGAATTAAAGGAAGCAATTCAAGTTTGTCCAGAGTTGATCTCAACACTTGAACACTATCAACCAAGTAGCCCAATAGAGCTAAGTCAAAGGAATTTCCAACCCAAACCTTCAAGCTAAGAAGAGCTATAGAGAAGACTGGCAGATCAGAGAAATCTGAAGCAGCTACAATCAACACACTCGCCAAGCCATATATTCCACCCGCTTCAAGAAATATCACCAAGGAGAATGTATGGTACGTGAAAGAGAAAGGTAGGACAGTGGAAGTAACTCTGAGTAGGAGGTGCAACTTGCAACGACACTTTGGAGAAGCTAAGAGAGCTTTGGAGGCGTTGGAAATGGGTTTGGTGTAGGAAGAGCAGTTGATGTACACCCTAGAAAAATTGCAGATGTGTCTGAATGCCATGGTAGCTAATCCCCTGGTTGTTTTTGGAAAGAGATCTCGCGAGCCCAAAGTCCGAGCAACCAGGCTAAGTGTCTTCGATTGTAACCCAGAGTTATGGGCCAGACAGAAGACACCGGAACCTGTACCCAAGGTTCCCCGTGACCCAAGCAAAAGTAAAACAACCAGAAAACATCTCCACTTTGCTAAAGAAGCTACACAATCAGTGAAGAGACCTCTGTGAACTAGGGAGGTTTCACGAGGGTATGTCACGATAAATGAAGCAAAGGGTCTTTGTTGGAGGCCAAAGCCTTTGATGGACGAAGAAAAGAAGAAAAAGGCTAGCTTGGACAAGTCTTTTCCTACCCTTGGAAAGAAAAGTTCTTGTTTGTTTCCGCCAACTACATTAGAACCTATACCTGAAGATCAGGCATAACATATTGCCACCTTAGATATCACTGACAACGCAGATATGGATGCTGAGAAGACTGAAGAAGGTATCGAGGGCAACGACGAGGAACTAGTAGACTATGGTGAAGATGAAGAGGAAGATATGCAATAATACGAGGATGAGATAGATATTAATGTTAATATTGTGTTTATCTTACCCTCTAAGTTTTCAGGACCTTCAACAAAAACAGCAAAGGTCGACACTAACCCATTAAAAAGCGTGAACAACCTGGCGACCACAAAAGAGGACACCATATCATCAGATCAACAGTTGCTCACCAAGTAACCAGAAGTTGACTTGTCTTTGAAGAAGGCATATATGATGTTCGTGAAGCTTACCCTGAATATGGCCATGTACATGTGACCACTATACGTCACATGGAAGGTCCAAGGTATCCAAATCAAAAAACTTTTGGGATTCATGGGTAGCTGTCAACATTGTAACTGTCAAAGCAATGGCACTACTAAGTATCCCCAAGTTCACTATTCAAGAAACAGCTTTAAATGTTCGAAACTTCCAAGGCAGCATCTCTAAGACTTTGGGAATCATTTTTCTTTATGTGCAAGTGGGACCAGCCGCAGGCACATACGTATTCTTTGTAGTAGAATGTATAACACCATACTGCGCAATCCTGAGACGAGATTGGATCCACAGAAGTTATTGTGCACCATCTTCTCTTCATCAATAGATGGTACTTTGGAATATGGAGTCAGGCGAGGCAGAGATTATTGACGCAGAGTCTCCTTCTTATTCCATATCTGCCAATTCTTTGGATGTCAGCTACTACAAAAGTGACCTCAGGCCACTGGAGGTATATGACGTAGATAACAAGGGCAGCCCAGTTGCTGTAACAGCCTCTGAATTAGCTCAATGGGGATCCAAGTAGGCGAGGGTCGATCTTATACCATTGAGCTACCACTCAGATTATTCCAATGTTAGAGTCTGTATCAAGCATAGAGGCCGAGGCTTACTACTCCCTGTATGAACAATTCCACAATTTTCTAATGGAGAGTCAAGCAGATGAGAGTGTTCCAATATTACAACATTTAAATAAGTAGATGATGACGTACCACACGAATCAGATGAAGAAGAGTAAATCAAATTAGCTTCAGTAGCTTTAGACGACACGCCTCCTAAAGTTAAAGATCTCATCAAAAAGATTAATCTTAGGACCTCAGAAGAGCCAATGACTGTGGCTATAAGTACCTTCCTGGAACCTGAAGAACAACAGAGGCTCATTGAATTGTTGAAGGAATACACAGATTATTTTTACAAAGAAGTACGAAGACATGCCAGGGCTGTCGCCAGACCTAGTGTGCCATAACTTACCTATCTTAGAGGGAAAGAAACCTGTGAAGCAAGAGATGCGTCGTATGAAAACAGAGACAACAATTCTAGTCAAGGGAGAGGTTGAAAAAAAATGCTTAAATCAGTTATCATTAGAGTAGCCAAGTACAACGAGTGGCTTTCAAACGTGGTCCCGGTAAAGAAAAAGAATGGAAAGATGAGAGTTTGCGTTGATTATCGAGACCTTAACGATGCAACTCTGAAGGATGCATACCCGATACCATTAGCAGATTTGTTGGTGGACTCAGTCGCTCACCATGAGATGTTATCATTCATGGACGAAACAACTGGATACCATCAAATCCAAGTAGTAGAAGCAGATAGCATAAGATAGCATTCTGGTGCCCAGGTTTTGCAGGGGTGTTTGAGTACGTGGATATGCCATTTGGACTCAAAAACGCAGGGGCCACCTACTAGCGAGCTATGAATTTAATATTTCATGACCTCATAGGGAAATCCATTGAGGTTTATATTGATGATGTGGTAGTCAAGACGAAGCGCAGAACGAACCACATCGAAGACTTGAGGCAAATGTTCATTCGAATGAGACAATATCAGTTGAGGATGAACCCAGCCAAGTGCGTTTTTAGAGTAGAAGCGGGAGATTTTTTGGGTTTCTTGGTCCATCAATGGGGAATCGAGGTCTCAGATGATAAGAAAGAAGTAGTCATAAATGCAGTCCCGCCAAAGAGTAAGAAAGAGCTACAACAACTGTTGGGAAAAATAAACTTCCTTAGGCGATTTATTACAAATGCAGCCGGGAAGACACAACCATTTTCACCCTTACTCAAGTTACAGAATTAGAGAGATTTTGTATGGGAGCCTTTTCACCAAGAGGATTTTGACACTATCAAGACGTATCTGGCAAACCCACCAGTCTTGGTACCACCAAGACCAAGGGTCCCTCTTAAGCTGTATATATCAGCTACAGACCATTCTATTGGGAGTCTATTGGCTCAAGACGACACGGCTGGGGCCGTGTGTGCTATTTTCTATCTTTGTCATACTTTGACATATTATGAAACACGATACTTACCAATGGAAAAATTGTGCTTGGCCTTGTATTTTTCAGGATGCAAGTTGAGGCACTATATGTTATCCTTCACCACCTACGTAATTGCATAGACTGATCTTGTGAAGTATATGTTATCAAGGCTCATACTACGGGCAAAATTGGGAAGTGGATCTTGGCACTGTCTGAATTTTCACTCCAGTATGTATCCCAAAGGGCAGTAAAGGGTCAGGCACTGGCTGATTTTCTTGCCCATCATCCAATGAATGATGCTCGCGAAGGCCCAGAACTGGTCTTGGCTCATATTGATCTTGCCCCGCAGTGTTTATACTTCGATGGCTCAAGTACTAGCGCCATGGCTAGAGCAGGAGTCACCCTAGTTACCCCACGAGGCCAAAAAATTTCATATTCTTTCAGGTTGGAGTTCTAGTGTATGAATAACCAAGCGGAGTATGAGACACTTATCATAGGATTAGAACTCTGGTTGGATATGGAGATTATAGACGTGCACTTATATGGACATTCCTTTTTGGTGATTAAGCAACTCGAGAAAAAGTATAAGGCCAGTCTAGTGTTAGAGCTTTACGCCAGGTGAGCTTGTGATTTACTCAAGTTGTTTACTGAGGTGGAATTGGGTCATATTCCTCGTGAGGAGAATTATGCAGCAAACGAGTTAGCGCAGCTAGCAATGGGGGTAAAGCCTTTAGGATGGAGTCTGCAAGCGGATTCTAAAAGTTGAACAATGAACACTTCCTTTTTTCATAATGAATGGTACTTCGCAACACTTGATCATATAGACACAGATTGGAGATAGCCCATCATCTCATATCTCCAGAATCCTAATGAACCGACAGATAAGCGGATCCAGTTTTTGGCTTCCAATTATGTGCTCAAAGAGGATGCTCTGTATAGGCGAGGAGAAGAAGGTTTGATCTTACGATGCATATATGAACATGACGCTAAGCAGATAATGAGAGAAGTACACTTTGGGGCACAGGAGCACACTAAGCTGGTCCAAAAATGAGATGGTTGTTACAGCATCATGGTTACTACTAGCTAAGAATGCTCAAAGACTACAATACGTTCGCCAAAGGCTGTGAAGAATGCCAAGCACATGGTCCAATCAGCCATATGCCCAATATCCCTTTACAACCAATCATCAATCCCTGGCCAACACGAGGATGTGCTTTGGATTTAATCGGGATGATTCATCCCCATTCATCGGAAGGACACAAGTTCATCATCGTTGCGACTGAACTTTTCACCAAATGGGTGGAGGCTAGGCCTTTAAAAGTGGCCTCCGCGAAAGTCATTCGCCAGTTTTTGTTCGAAGATATCATCTGTAGATTTGGCATTTCAAAATATTTTGTGTCAGACAGAGGGGCAACTTTCATGTTTGGAGAGGTAGATGAGCTAATGAAAGATTTGAGAATACATTTTCTTCATTCTACCCCGTATTATGCCCAATCCAACGGTCAAGCTGAGGCAAGCAATAAGATAATCATACATATTCTGAAGAGAATGCTTGCCATCGATGCCCGCTTATGGCATGAAGATTTATTTAACACATTATGGGCATACCGCACAAGTAAACAAAGCCCTACTGGAACGACTCCTTATGCATTAATGTTCGTCCACGATGCAGTTTTACCATTGGAAATCAATGTTCAGTCCATGAGGGTGGGTCATGGAACAACATGATTTGATTGGCGAGGATTATGTGTAGGCGATGCGGCAAAAGCTTGAGGATTTGGATGAGAAATGCTTGGAAGCTTATGAAAACCTATGCATTGAAAAATGAAGAGCATCTCGTGCTTATGACAGGTGCACAAGGGGCATAAAATTTGTAGAAAGAGACTTAGTCTGGAGAGTGATACTTCCAATTGGCGAGAAGATAGATGGACGAGGCAAATTGTCTAAAAAGTGGGAAGGTCCATACATCATAGATCATATTCAAGGAAAGGGAGCCGTTCATCTGCGCAATCGTACAATCCATGCTAACCCCATTAATGGTCGTTTTCTCAAGCTGATTTTGCAGCCAGTATGGGAGTATGACGACCTGCCAGCAACAAAGTAATTCAGTCTATACAGGCTCTAAGGCAACTCCTTGTCTGAATAGATTGAAAGGGCATAACGTATGATCTACGCATTTTATGCTTGATTCTTAACGTCTTTCTCTTTACATTTAGCTTTTTTTTTACCTTAGTATTATCATTTCTTACTTACTTTGTTGTTTTTAGGTTTTGAATAAAGGAGATCAATAAAGGAGGCGATTCGGAGTGAAAAGCGTGCTAAGGAGGAAGTTCTTAATTCCGGAGAAGAAATGGTCTTCAAATGGTTACTAAAATGCATTCCCATACGGTGTCAAGAATTGGAAACCAAATGCCAAATGAAATGGATACCAATATGGTGCACAAAAAGATGAAGACATTTCTCCCGCGCGATCCAGGAAAGAGCAAATATGACGGAATATATGGAGCATATAATGGACGAATTTTGGGAGATATTATATGAATTTTCAGACCTGATTTGAGGGCCAAAATATGTGCAAAAATATGGTAGATTCGGCCAAGAATTATTAGGGAATAAGGAAGGCAAGATTTGAAGATATGAAGATTTCCTTTTCCTTGAAAAAGAAGAAAACAAGGCAGCCAGATCACTTAACTTCTAAAATCCGTAGTAAATCCAATTAAATTCCAAATATAGCGTTCCTTATATGGATTTTATAGCCCTTTGAATAAGCTTTCCAATGTAACAAGAATAAGAATTTTCCAAGATCTGAAACTCCAAGAAAACGCGTTTGAAGACAGACTGTCAGATTTACCCGGGTACATAAGGAAAGTCTTGTTTTTGTAGGAAAAACCCTACTCTTCTCCTATATAAAGGGGAGCTCGACTCATTCATTCTCATCACTTATCAAAGAGCCAAACCCCTGTCCAAGAGTCATCTCAACCTCTCCAAAACGTCATAGACCTCCAAGGAAGCCGCCTCTCCTCCACAAAACCGTCTCCACCACTCTCCAAAGGCCGGAGGCATAGCTTGGCAATCCCAAGGTGTCTTCATCCTCCATCCATCGAAGGAGCATCAAGCACGGATTAGTATAGGGAAATTCCCTTACTTAAAAAGTGTACCATGACTTCTTTTCTTTATTCTTCCTTGTGTAAATTTACAATTACTATGGATTGGTTTCTTGAAGTCTTTTGGTTAGATAATTCTAATTAGTTTTGTATGACTTGTTTGGTGTTCTTAGAAATTAGTTATCCATGCATATTTTTTCCTAACGCTTAATTTGAATGCAGGGCAATTCCCGGTTTAAGTTATGATGTGTTGAATATCGGGCAATTCCCGAGTTTGGCACTTAATTCCGAGATATGCATGTTAAAACATAGCTAATGACTTAGATACCAAATAGGTTGCATGAAATTGGTTAGGTTATTAAAGGATAGGTAAATTGATAAGTTGATCTTGTAAATATTAGACTTAGATATTATTTTCGGTGACAATACATGTCTTGTAATTCTAAGTTCTTGATTGTCTGCTTGTCTATGAGTGAAGCATGTTAGAATTTTAGGATTTCCCTACGTGTATTGGTAACCAACGTTTGTACATTTAATTTTGTAGGAAATTAGTTAAACAAACCAACTTTGCACCCCCCATTCCTTTTACTTTTGTGCTTACAAACGTTGTCATGCATTAGTACCCTCAATCCCCGGTTAAGAACGATCCCTACTTATCAATGCTACATCTACAAAGAAGGGTTTTAAATTGCATACGTGTGAGATATGTGTTGAGTGTCTACTTTGTGTTAATATTTGATGCATGTTTTACGCGTTATCAACGTAGAGACTTCTCTAGCACAAGGCCAATTCTTGTGGCTAACTTTCGTAGTGAAATTTTTTAAAGCCAATTCCTGTGGCTAAATCCTTTGTCAATATTTAGATATTAATCTGTACTCGCCAACATCTGTGGCCAAATTCAGAAGTGTACTTTTATGCACAAACATTGTCTAAGTTTATCAATGCGAACAACATTTTGCATAGAGAAATTATTTTAAACACAAGCATATTACATTAAAGCACAAGATTACAAAAGTTTTGTGACCTTAAGCTCTGATACCATATGAAGATAGACTACGGCTGACAAAAGAAACAAAAAGGGCAAAATGACGATTATTCCCCATAAAGCACGCGTATAAAATATGCATACTTGGAGCATGGAAACAAAGATGTCGTGAGGACGAGAAGCTCCATTAGAAGATGGAGGAGGACCTCAAGAGACAAAAGAATAAGGAGTTGGAGCGTCAAGGAAGCTAGTTTAGTAGTCCAAATAGAGTGTTGGAAGCAAGTTGTCATGTGCTTCCCTGAATTGAACTCCTCGGCTTTCCTCGCCAGAACATCTGCATTCATGGACCTGCAATCTCTATGCATACAAAAGCAGATCAATGTCCAGCAAGGAAGCCATCACAAAGTCATTCCCGACGTTTAGACTTCGTCACCCTGTATATACTCAAGGTGACTTAACCAAGGAGTTACCTGGACATAGATATCACTATCTATCCCAGGTTTGGACATGGATATCACAATCTAAGGTTCATAGTGTGAGATGATTATTTATGGAGGTTTCTTTTCAAGTGAGAACCAGAATAAATAAACGAAGTGGAGTTCATCGAACGAGAAGGTTGAAGGGGTGCATAGGTGCAAAGAATGAAAGTGACATTTATAGGAGAAGTAAATATTGAATTATTACGTCCAAATAGAACGATAATGATTCTCAGGGTAAAATATAGTCTTTGATCAAGGACGCGTGTCTCTAGAGGATTAAGTAACAAGATGGTCTGTATATCCCGAGTTAAAGGTGTCATAATTAGAGATTTTTTGGGCAGTTAAACGTGTAGGAATTTATGGGACAGGCACGTTCCGGATTTCAAATTTGATTTAAGTGCCATTCAAGAAGGAGTTTGACTGGAAATGTCGAGTAGCAACAGTAAAAGGGAAGGTAAATTTCTTAGCAGGCTAGTTACTGTTGGATTGTTCTTAGCAGGCCTATATCTGAGGTCCTTTGATGAATTTAGAATCTAAGTGGATCATAATAGTGCCAAGATAGTTAAATTATTTTTTGGGTTCACAAAATACAAGAAGTTGAGTTTAATACTAGCTAGAGGCCCATAAGCTATAATAGGAGAGCTTTTCTTTTCAATTCTACTTTGAAGAGCTTGAAGTCTTTCCAAGCCAAGATATACGAGTCCAGGAGCTCCAAAGCATCATTATACTCAGCTTCAGCAAGTTAGTTCGCGCAACCAGAGCTTTCATCCAAAAGTTGCTGAGTGCTAGCATGAGTAGAACTAGCATCAGCACGCAAGAATTCCACTTTAGCCTGAAGAATTCCACTTCAGCCTAAGAATTGCTAGTTCAGCTTCTTTCACGGCTAGAGCTTCTGTTTTGGTTAAAGTGCTCTTCAGGAATTCTTGAACTCGACCCCGATCTTGCTGCAATTGATTGGCCATCTCGTCTACCACCTCCCATTTTTGGTCCACTTTATGCTTCAAGTCATCTTGGTGGGTATATATTTTGTGGAGCTTGAGAAGATCTTTCTCGAATTCAGAGATAGTATCGAGGAGTTTTCCAGGGGTAGCTTATCTCAGGTCTCTGACTTTATCCAAGGAACTGTTGATGTTCTTGAAAGAATCCAACTTAGCTTGAGAGAATTTTTTGAGAGCGGATCGAGAAAGAGCGATATCTGCTGCAAAACATCGAGTTTGGAAGAGAGTTCCTCTAAGCTCAAGTCTTGGTCTTGAAGAGAGACTACTTGGCTGGCGAGGCCTGAAGATGATGAGGCCCATGTCGATGCTCCTTGTTTGCTGGGGGATGCTTTGACAATAGCGATAGGAGTTGAACATTCTAGTAAAACAGGCTGAGTGTCGAGAGTAGTAAAAGAATTTTGAGGCCAGGATTTCTGTAAGAAAACATTTGATTCAGAATGAGTGGTGATGCAGTGTATAAAATGGAGAAGAGGTTGTTATAGTAAGTATACCTTGCGCTCGCCAAGCATATATGATTCAGGTAAGCGAAGAATATCAAGTACTATTTGCTTTAGATTTGTGTTGGGCTCGCTTGAGGATTCTGGATTGGAGATAGGTACTATGCACCTTTCCGCCATGGCTCGTTGTTCCTCTTGAGTGTAATGCAAGGAGTGATAAGAGAAAGAAGTGCCAACGCCTTCATTTGTGGCATCTTGCTCCTCAGACTCATCAACAAAATCTAGGAAATATTGGTATTGGGGTAGTTTGGCATTTGGAGTAGGTTCAGAGATGAGCTGATCGGGGGTGTTCACCGGAGGATCAAGAATGTTCTTGATGATGATAGCTTCAGTGTTGAGGGTGGCGTTCTCTTCAATAACGATGAGCTAATCCTAAGGGCAATGAACGTTTAGAAGTATAATGGTGTACCTAAATGTCACCTAGAATGTTAGAAGATTGGAGCAGAGTTATCTTACCTTGAGAGAATATGAGAGGTTGGGTTCAACCAGCTCATGTTGTTGCTCAGTGGTGACATCATCAGTTTGTGGTGATGGATGGGACAACAATGGTAGATTGGGTCTCTGACAATGATGAAAGATGTGTTGTTGCAACAGAGGGTGTAGGCTCAGTTGTTATTTGGTGAAGATGTTCATCCTGTACCACTTATTTCTCCGAGTCATCCTCAATGGTGACTTTACGGCGGCCTTGTTTACATTTAATGGAACCATCGACTGGCGAGCCGGTTCGCGCCCGCTTGTGAGATTGCTGAAATAAAGCAGGAAAATTATATTCTCTGAAGGCTTAAAATAGTGAGGCATTTGGAGAACAGAATGCTTACAACTCGTGGGGGGTTTTTCTTATTTTTTTTCTGTCATCTGGCAAGGTTCCTCATTGACAGCTGCATCTTAGGCTTTAGGTTCTTCGGAATATTGTTTAGGTCCAGCAAAGGAAAGGTGAATTAGAATAAAGCAGAAACACCGCCAACATCTGTGAAAAAAGTTTAGCAAGGAAAAAGTAAATAAGTAAAGCTCTATACCACTGGCCAAGGGGTGTCATCAGTGTCCTCATGGACCATGTGTAGCAACTGTCAGTCAAAGTCATCCATAAATTACTTCTTAAAGTTACGGAAGATGGCAGCAAAAAGGGCTAATGGTGATTTACGTCGGATACCGTCCCAAAATTGGGCTTTCCAAGCTAGGTAGCTAGTAGCCATGTAGAGGGATGGTGCAATAGGGCGTTCAATATCTTGTTCAGGAAGCATTACCAGTGGGAAGCCATAGTGAGCATCGATCAAGTCAGTGGGATCTGGAAGAGAAGTGGCTCGTCAGATGCTGTAGCGATTCACTGAGCAAACAAGAGGCATGGGGGCACGTTGGGATAACCCAAGTTTCCTGGAGAAGTAATTCAGGGCATATAGTTCATGCCCAGGTATAGAAGGATTAGGGACGAGCAGGTCACCACATGTGTTGCTTTGGAGAAAAATGAGTCTCGCCGGATTATCCTATTCTGGCGAAGGAAGAAAGTCGGTGTCAAGGTCTTAAGGGAAGTTGCGGCTCAGAATGGTGTCAACCACAACATCAGAAAACTCAGAATGCAAGCTAAAGACAATGAAACATGTTTGGTAGATCCACCCATCAAAGGAGTTGGTGGTCGCTAGAGTCTTACCCAGAATTACGTCTCTCTCGAATGGTAGGATTTCGGGATGGCTGAAAATGGGGAAGTACATTCGGAGCCAGAACTTTACCATCCAGAGTGGTCCTAGTTGGTTGAAGTCGAGTCACGAGAGTACAATCCATCTTAGGCTACGGTAGATGCTGACGAAGATGGACTGTGCAAGACCCAATTTTATACCCTCAAAGAGACGCTCGGCGAGGTTGGTCTATCATTTGTTGACTTTCTGGGAAAAGGGGCAGAATATATATTTGGACAACCAGAATTCGAGGAAATCTATGCCTCCTTGATTGGTTTGGTCGTTGATGAAATTGTTGGTCCAGGCGGAGTATGAAGGGAGGCGATGTGAATCAGCGTGAATGGTGCATTCTCTGTGGTCACCTTGTTTCTAGACAGGGTTGGCTATGGGAACTCCAAATAAAATATAGAGATCCAGAAAAGTAATACTTACATCTCCATAAGGCAGACGAAAGCAGTTGCATGCTGAGTCCCAGAAGCACATGGCAATCGCCAAAGGAGAATGATTCCCACCATTGGGGAGTGAGAAGCATAGGTTGGAGAGTTGGTCAATGCCAGCCGCTTGCCATCGAATCAGGTCCAATTCTCGATGGTTGTTGTACCAAGCGCGATTCTTTTCAGTAGTGTTGGACCATTTGCCGATTGAGCAGGATGTGTCCTTTTTCGTCCATCCCTCGGTGCTGGTTTTCGGGTTATTTTAGAAGATCATGGCTGAGTTGCAGTAGGGATGACGGAGCACGGGGAAGATTTCTAGGTTTATTGGCATTTTGCGGAAGGGGCCTAGGTGGCCGGTGCATTTAGAGGTGACTCTGAGAGTGAAAGTAGAGCCTGGTTGTCTTCAACTCGTAACAACGCAAATATCGGCGGCAAGTTGATTTGCTTCGATTTGGGTATCTTTATTTATGAGGAGGCATGTTAAGTAGTCGGAGAATGACGGCGGCAGAAAGACAGAAAGACTAGATTTAGAGAAAAGCTTAGAGTTTGAAGTGGCGAAAGTGAAAGATTTGTGTTCCGAATTAGAGATTGACGCAAACATGCACTTTTTATATGACGTCAGCCGAAGTGGTGCGGCTTTTCAGAAAATGGGAGGTGACGTGGCGTTTGCGTGAGGAGTTACAACTTGATAGTAACAACATGTCGTTTGCATTGGTAAATCAAGCCTTTTCCCTTGCATTGGTGAATTTAATCTCAAGGCTTGAGGGGAAATGTTTGAACCCGAAATAAAATATTTTTTATTGGGCATTGAAGACTAGATTGAGTAAGCGGCCCATGTAGAACATGATAGTTCAGAAAGCTGATCCATATGGCTTATTTCTAATCTTATCTCTCTTACAATAGGTATGACTTTTTTGTGGGAGTTATTGATAAGATCACGGACATGATTATTGATCATTTAGAGTTGTATTGCAAGTCTGGTTGCTGAGGAGTTCCAAGTGAAGTGGAGCACGGATACATTCTTCTATATAAAGAGTAGAAAAGCAATTGAAAAAGAATCCTCAATCAAATACATATTTTGCTCTCAGCAAACTATTCTTCTCACCTTGAGAAACCTTGCAACCGGCGATCAAGAGAGTTGTCACCAGGAAGAGTGAGATTCTTGCGATTCAAGGACGCAAAACCCTGCAATTGGCTATCAAGAGGCTTGTCACTAGGAAGAGTGAGATTTTCGAGATTCAAGTACGCAATACCTTATGTTCTCAACATCGTGTCAAGGAGATTGCTTTGCTTTACACTAGGAGGAGTGTAGAGTATCGATTTTCGTGGCTCAGTTAGAGACACGAAACCCACAAGTCCTAAGTCATTAGGCAAGAAGGATCTATCCAGGCGAGGTTGGTGATCTCCTCGTCTAAATCGCTTATCAAGAAGTCAGTAGCCGCTAGCTTACAAATCAACATTCCGTCATGAGATGGTGGCACACCAGCGCACGAAGCACGATCGAGAAAAGAGACAGTTTACGAGATCTCTCAAGTCTGCTAAGAGATTTTTGCGTTAAACAGAAAGTATTGAGCTTCAGGTAAGCTTTGAGTTTATGGATATTAGGTTTCTTTGTTGTTATTGATCGAACCATTATTCACTGCTTCATTTTCCATATTATAGATAGATCGTTTGGTGGTACGTTGTTGTTTTGAGTACAAAAATGAAGCATAGGAATTGGAGAGACATGATAAATATGCTAAATGATGACGAACTGGGTTTGATTCTGAAATGGGTTGATGACCCAAATGACCGAAAATCGGCGTCGTTGGTCAGTAAGTGATAGGCGGGTAAACACCTATGCAAAGATACCTTATTCTAAACCTGGATATATCAATGTAGTATGATAAATAGGGGTTATCGAACACGAAGAATTGGTGAAACTAAATCCTAACACGAAATTAAAAAGCTGACAGACTCGACTACAATACACTAACGACACTACGAACCTAAGCTAGAAAAAACCCAAATAACATGAAAGTTGGACACAGTAAACTAGACACAGTGGCAGACTACCACACAAAATTTGAGGGTTTTTGAGTTGATTTGGTTTCCTAAATAAATCGACTAAGCTAAAGCTAATGCAGAAATCAGTAAATTGCATAAAGTAAATTGTTGGAGGAAATCAATGAGATATGAATGTTAAGAACTTCTCTCCACCCTAGACATACTTACTACCCCCCCCAATATAATTGAACTAACCATGGATGAATATTCCTCATACAAGAGCTTTGGTTAAGTCATTTTGTGTATTACACCCTCTTACTTGACATGAAAGAGAGAGGGGAAATCCGCTCGATCTTGATCCTCAATTAACCGACTTATACATATGCTGATGTAAGCCTAGAGAACTAAAGTCATTATGTTTTAAGAATGTTTGAAGAATAACAAACCTTCAAGGGTTGATGAGGTGGTCACCCTTACATCACTAATGATTGTTTCATACAAATACATGTTTGTCTCTAAAGAATATGCAATGATAAGGTGGTCATGTACACAATCAAGACTATAGATCCTAAGCCATGCATCTAAGCATGCACTCAAAGAAATATGAACATAGAAATCATCCGGTGAGAAAACAGTGAAACAAAACTCATCCAAATAGTTAATAGAATAAAAAAGGGTTCAAAATCGTAAGCATATCTAGGGCTTTAATCAACCCCTAACTAAGGGAATTTAGCTACTCATAGTCTTAGATAATAACATCAAAGAATCCATGAAAGATGAACTAATGAAGGAGAAGAAATAAACTCTTGATTGTCGTCGTGATCGTAGACTTGCAGTTTTGGCTCTTCTTCCCGTTCGACTTCTTCTTTCTTTCTTCTTGTTTTTTCCTTCCTTCTGTTTCATCTCTCTCTTAATCTCCAACTCTCCAAGTCTCCGGCCTTCTTCTTTATTTTCAGTATATACCTCTCATTCTTTATGAAGGCACACTTGCAGATTGGCTATTCCTTGAATTCAGACAAAACACAGTAGTAAAGGATCATCAAATACAATGTTGACATAGCCTGCTTTATCTCATTGGAAAAACAGGTATATCATTCATTTGCATTACATGTTTTCATTTAGGATAGCACACTAAGCATGTATCCCTGATAATCTGGAACGTTTTTCTTGTGTGATCTTTCATGGCTTTAATCACTTCTAAAACCCAGAATACTTGTCTGTAATCTGTGTACTCTTTGACTGTGAAAAACTGACTTGATTAAGGAAGATCCCTAGGAGAGTTGACTCTTGTTCACATGTGATGTCTAGGAAACTGTTTTGTCCTTTTCTGGTTGTCTTGCTCCCTTGTTTCTGGTTTTGTTGGCTCTTCCTTTTTGCTGTCAAAAAATGTGATTCACCTTTGACTACTGCTATAGCTATTCTAGTATAAGAGCACGGAAACCTTTTGCCTCGATTAGACAACATTTGCTCAATAAGGAAAACCTAAAAAGCTGTCTTGGTTTTGTTCACCTTATAGACTTGCATTTGTCCCATCAGTAGCTGGCTAGTGTAGTACTGTGTTAGGACGGTTTTAGGTCTGCGTTAAGGCTTCCTTGTAGCTGTGTTTCACGTGCCTATTTGCTGTCCTTGATCTCTGAATGACCTTGCCTATATAAGGAGTCATTTGCTGTCTTGACTCCTTGGTTGGTCGGTTGAGTGAAATACTTTGGGGTTTAGGTTATTCTGTTGGTTACTCTATTGAGAGCACATTTCTGTGTATTTTCTCTTCTCTCTTCTCTTCCCTTTCCATGTCTTTTGGTTGCTCATAACTGTGCATAATAGACATGGATCCTCAAGCTTAAAAACTGTTTTCAAAACTCATATGCATCATTGCATAGTGCATTCCATTGAGATAAGGTATGGAGATGCCCAACCCAAGAAGTTGATAAAGAAGATTTAACTTGAGAGTAGTTAAGATCTGAGTTGATACTTCTGAATACTTTCCAAAGTGTAAACACATAGTTTGAGTAGTGTAGCTCTGTTAGAACTGGTAGTTAGACTAGTCAGGATAGCATACGGGTTATGTATCCCTAGAGTACGAGAGACTTGTAATTGTGTGTGTTACTTGTTAGTGGAAATGTTTGTCCTTCAAGAGTTAGGGGCACGCAGTTTTAATCCTGATTGTAGGATTTCTGCGTTATCAAAAATATTTTGTGTCACTCTTTACTTACTGTCTTTACATTTGAATACTCGTATCCTGCGTTTCGGGATAGGACTCTATCTTGCTATCCCGAGAACAGATTAAATGAAAAAGTGGTAAATGCCTATTCACCCCCCTCTAGGACCTTTAAGTGGTATCAGAGCGGCCACTAGCCTTTGCTAGTAAGATCCTCTGAGGGGCCAGTTATGGATCGTGAAAAAGGTTCTTCCATAAATGTTCCTCCTTTTTTTGATGGACATGATTTCTCACAGTGGAAAATCATGATGAGTGCCTTCCTCTCCTACCAAGATGATGGTATGCTGTGGCAAATCGTAGAGGAAGGCTAGACACATCCCACAAAACCAAAAGGCGTTGAATCAAACGAAAGAATTTCAAAGCCGAGGTCCGAATGGGAGAAAGCCGACAAGGATTTGGCTAGAGCAAACATCAAAGCTCTAAGTTTCCTATTCAATGCCGTATCCGAAGTAGAGCGCTAAAGGATCATTCATTGCTTTACTGCTAAGGAGGCATGGGAAGTGCTCATCAATACTCATGAAGGTAACTCTCGTGTTAAGCAACAGAAACTTCAACGTCTTATTTTTGAGTTTGAAGGTTTAAGCATGAGTGACAAAGAGCCTATTGATGATTTCTATGGTCGTGTACTCAATATCACAAATCAATGCTGTAGTTTAGGTGAAGCCATAGAATCAAAAAAAATTGTTAGAAAATTTCTAAATGCCTTACCTTCTTTCTTTGACTCAAAAATGAATGTCATTGATGAGGCTCATGATCTAGACACTTATCATTTAGAAGAAATTGTTGGTAATCTAAAAACCTATGAGACACTCAAGAAAAGTCCCATGCATGAAAAATCCATTGCTCTAAGTTTGGTTAAAATTGAGGTTGAAAAGATGCGTGAAAATGAAGATGATGATAATGATGAATTTGCTTTTCTAACCAAACAGTTTGAGAAATTCTTAAGGAAAAGGAAATCTTTCAACTCTAACCGGAACTTCTCGAAAGGCCGGATCTAGCTCTAAGCCTCTTAGAAATAAGTTTTCACAGAAAGGTCGGGATATCAGGTCTTCTCCTATCCCAAAAATGGACATTAAATGCTTTGAGTGCAATGGAGTAAGACATAAGGCTGTGGATTGTGCTAACAGGAAAAATAAGTCTCATAAAGTGCTAAAAGAAACTTGGAGTGATAGTGAGTCTAATGAAAATTCTGAAACCGATCTAGATGAAGACGAAAAGGTTGCTTTTGTCACCCAAGTCACATTAGATGAGTCTTTTGAGGACAAGGATTCTGATGACGATGGGCATGATATGTATGTACGTTTATGTAAAGCTTCTAAGTCTATGCTTGCTAAGAATGAAGCTCTAACTAATGAGCTATCATTGAGTAAGGAGACACATTCCAGGATACAAGGAGAGTACATATCCCAGAAAGCAGAATGGAGTTCTACCAAAACTCAACTAGAAGAACAAGTGAATTTCCTCAAAGGAGAGCTGGACCGTCAATCTTCCTCTATAATGGTGCTCACTGCTGAGAAGCTGAAGCTTGAAGAATCCCTGCTGGACGCCAAGAACCAGTTTGCAAAGTTTTCCATCGGCTCGGAGAAACTATCCCAAATCTGTGGGATGGGAAGACTGGATGGCAGCAAGAAGGGCTTGGGGTTTGAGGATGACAGCAAACTCAAAGGCTCGGGGAAGACAACATTTGTCAAAAGCACCAGTTCGGTGTTGGGAAAGCCTCCACCTCAGCTGAAGATCGATGTTCCTGAAATCTCCAAGGTGTCCAAGCTCAAGAAAATCTCGCAAATCAGATGCTTTCAATGTGGGAACAATGGTCATATTCGACGGTACTGCTACAAGCTAAGAAGGAATCATATACCGGCAAAGACCCCACAGAGCAATGATCTGCTCGTTCACTTTCAGAAATCACTTAATGAACTGACCAGGATTGCACAGTCCCTTACCATCCCGAAGCAAAAGAAAAATCCTGTTCCTTCAAGCTGGGTCAGAAAATCTGTCCGGGGAACCAGGGATAGCAGGAGCGTCATGCCTCCCAAAGAACCTGGTGTCAAGAAGAAACATGAGGAAGTCTTTTTTTTTTCTCTCAAGAGTGAAGACCTCACCCATTGCTGCAAGAAAAGTTGTAGCTATTTGCAACGTTGCCTTGACTGCCCTTTCCACCAGGAAATCCGATTCTTGGTACATGGACAGCGGCTGCTCGAAGCACATGACCGGAGAACGGAAATGGTTTACTTCCATGGATGACACTCATCCAGTTGGTGATGTCATGTTTGGTGATGGTGCCAAAGCAGATATTATTGGAAGCGGGACAGTTGACACTCCTGGTCTCCCAGCTCTGAAGAACATTCTGCTAGTGGTGGGATTAGAAGTTTGCTTGCTGAGTGTGAGTCAGATTGTAGATGAGTATGAGATAGTGACATTTGAAACGTCTCAGTGTACTGTCCTTGATGGGAAAGGAAGTTGTGTAATGAAAGGCGAGAGGTCTAGAGATCATTGCTACTGTGTTCGTGCTAACAAGAGGTTGGAACCCGAAATTTGCTTTCGATCTTTGACACAAGAAAGCTCGCTAGATTTGTGGCATAGGAGGATGTGTCATCTTAATCATCAAGATGTGGTGAAGTTGTCCTCGAAGGATGGAGCTCGAGGTTTGCCCAAACTGTCCGGGAGACTGCAAAATGGGTAAGCTATCCCGAACCTTCCATCCTGTCTTAAATGCTAAGCCAACCTCTAATGCTCTTGAATTGCTTCACTTAGATCTAGTATAGCTAAAAAGAAATATGTGCTTGTTGTGGTAGATGACTTTTCTAGATTTTCATGGGTCATGTTCTTAAGTGATAAAACCCAAGGTCAAACTTTTGGGAAGTTTTTAGAACTAGCAAAACGTATTTCAAATGAAAAGATTTCTGAAAACAAACGCATAATAAGAATTAGGTCGGATCATGGAACCGAGTTTGAGAATTCTTTATTTGCAGAGTATTGTGAAGAAAATGGTGTGCACCATGAGTTTTCTGCCCCCATCACACCACAACAAAATGGGATAGTTGAGAGGAAAAATAGAGTCTTGGTTGAGATGGGAAAGGTAATGCTTTGTTCAGATGATTTGCCTCACATATTTTGGGCCGAAGCAATTTTTAATGCTTGTTATACACTTAACCGTGTGATCTTTAGGCCGGGTACTAGCAAAACACCTTATGAACTCTGGAAAGGCAAGAAGCCAAATATCTCACATCTAAAAGCTTTTGGTAGTCCTTGTTTCATCTATAGAAATCGTGAGTATTTGACAAAATTTGATGCTAAATGTGATCGAGGTGTTTTTCTAGGTTATGCATTGAATAGCCGTGTTTATCGTGTCTATAACAAAAGAACTTATAAAGTTATAGAAACGGTGAATGTAGCTATCAATGACTCTCTTGTATGCTCTCACAACCACTCTTCAAGAAATGTGCAGGTTGAGGATATGAGCACTAAGACGTCTCCCGAAGCTGCTGAGACTCCTATTGATGAACAGAATCCCATACCCGATGATGTATCCCAGGATACAGAATCTGACACTGAAGGTGCCAGGATAGATCAGACCCTGACTATCCAGAAGTCACATCGCATTGGGAAACGCCAAGTTCAAAAAGATCACTCTCCCTCGGATGTGATTGGCATGGTTGATGAACCAAGGAAGACCCGAAGTAAGTCGAACATGCTTGTGAGTAATCTTGTTAGTCTCAAGAGTTTTCTTACTTTGCATAGGCTAGCTATCAATCGAATTGCTTGCTATGGTTTTGTTTCTAATGTTGAGCCTAAGAACATTAAAGATGCTTTGAAAGACTCGAATTGGATTATTGCTATGCAAGATGAACTGAATCAATTTGAGAAAAGCAATGTTTGAAATTTGGTTCCTAGACCTAAGGATAAGAATGTAATAGGAACACAATGGGTTTTCAAAAACAAAACGGATGAAAAGGGAATCATTACTAGAAACAAGGCTAGGTTGGTCGTGCAAGGTTATTCCCAAATTGAAGGCCTAGACTTCGATGAAACATTTGCTCATGTAGCTAGACTTGAGTCCGTTAGGCTACTATTGGCCATTGCTTATTTTCTGAAATTTGAACTCTTTCAAATGGATGTGAAAAGTGATTTTCTAAATGGAATCTTGAAAGAAGAAGTTTATGTGGAACAACCTCCGGGATTCCAGAGCTCTTGCTATCCCAATCATGTTTATAGATTAGACAAGGCTCTCTATGGTTTGAAGCAAGCTCCTAGAGCTTGGTATGAAAAATTGTCTACACATTTGATTGACCATGGGTATATGTGAGGTTCCATTGATAAGACCATGTTTGTTAAGAATGTTTCACATCATATGATTATTGCTCAAATATATGTGGATGATGTGGTGTTTGGTTCCACCTCTCAAAAACTTGTTGAGGAGTTTGTCACTTTAATGAAACAAGAATTTGAAATGAGTCTTTGTGGTAAGCTAAGCTTCTTCCTTGGACTACAAGTTCAGCAAAGGAAAGATGGTTTGTTCATTTCGCAGGAAAAGTATGCGAAGGAACTTGTGAAGAAGTTTGGGATGGAAGGAGCCTCTCCCATCCGAAACCCAATGGGAACCTCATGCAGAATCAGTGCGGATCTGGAGGGTACCAATGCTGACCAAACCCTCTATAGAAGCATGATTGGGAGCTTACTCTACCTCACAGCTAGTAGACCTGACATCTCCTTTAGTGTAGGTGTTTGTGCTCGGTATCAAGCCAACCCCAAGGAATCTCATGTGAAGGCAGTCAAGCGTATCATTCGATACGTTTCAGGTACGTGTGCTTTTGGAATTCTGTACACAACGGATACTAACACTGAGATTGCAGGGTATTCGAACTCGGATTGGGCTGGAGATGCCACAGATAGAAAGAGCACCTCGGGTGGTTGCTTCTTTGTTGGGAACAACTTGGTATCGTGGCATAGCAAAAATCAGAACTGCGTATCTTTTTCCACTGTCCAAGCAGAATACATTGCTGCAGGAAGCTGCTCTACACAACTTCTCTGGATGAAACACATGCTAAGTGACTACGGATTTGAGCAAGGTATTCTATCCTTGTTCTGTGATAACACCTCTGCTATCAATATCTCAAAGAATCCGGTGTTGCATTCTAGGACCAAACATATAGAGATTAGATATCATTTCATTAGAAACTTGGTTGAAGAGAATCAGCTTGAAATGACATTTATTCCAACTGAACAACAATTGGCTGATTTATTCACTAAGCCTTTGGACAATATGAGATTTGAAAGTCTTAGGAAGGCTATTGGTGTATGCACCATCACTTGAGATATCTCCCTCACTCGTCTAAGTTTACTTTTCAGCATTTACTTTATGAAATAATTTTCTGAAAATAAGAGTTGGCTCACACTGGGATACGAGTCAGTGGATGCATCCCTGGGAGTATTTCTGAACTTGATCTAGAATGTTGTGTTCTTATTTCATGTTTCTTGATAGACAATTGCTGCATCTTTCATTTGTATATATGCATCTATGTCTTTAAGAATGTTAGTGCATGTGGTCTAAATCATTCTTGGAACTAGAAAGAACTCTTGAGCACAAAGGTTACTCTTATGGGGTGTACATAGTTTGAGCTAGAAAATTGAGTGAGTTGAACTAGTTACTGAAGAACAAATGTGAAAATCTGATAACTATTGATGAATGAATAAAGTAAATGAATGATCTAGTCTTTTGCTGGGTGCACCTTAACCGGAACCAGTGGGGATGTTATCTATCATTTGATGGGTTCGGACTAGTTATCCACTGAGTGTCCTTGAAACACACATTATTCTTTCGAGCATTGTGCTCAGGACATAATGGTAACTACTTTGCTACATGGACATATGAGAACGTATTTCTCAGATGAGCTCTTGGACAAAATTTAAAGAGAATGGCGAAATTTCTTTGAACTTAAAATGACAACGGCCAAAGGCCAAGTTGGGACAAAGTCCTTGTTATGCTGAAATTTCAGAACACTCAAAAGGTTGTGACAAAGTCACTTGGTTACTCTTGATGTCCTCATATCATTTGATGCTCTAAACTTGTACTCCCTTAGATGAACTTTCCACACACACACTCTTATGGTTCCAAGGATTGATTTGTAAGAACATTGCATTGATGTTACTTTATAGTCATATACTTAAGTGAAAAATTTGAGCCTTCAAGACATATGAAAATTAGTTGTCACATTCTTATGAGTCTTGCTTAAATTTTCTTGTGGTCTGGGATTCCACTTACTGTTTCCATCCCAGGGTTCCTGCTGACAGTTTGCAAATCTTTCTGAATTTCAAAATCTTGTGTTATTTTATGCACCACGTGAAGGGGAGTTATCAATATGGTGGTAGGTACATGGATACTTTCTATTACTTAGGACTGTCTCACATATCCCAGTGGATATTGTATGTCCTTTTGTATGATTGGTTCTTGGTTGTTTTTGAGGTATCCCGAGTAGACTACATACGTGGTCTCCTAGGGTTAGGTCACTATAGCACTTTCTTCACTGAAGTGACTATACACGACTGGAAACTGCAGGGTTGTCTCAATTTTCTTGACGTGTGTGGATAGCTATGTTGCATGCTTTCAAGAAAATTAATTGCCTTGAAGATAATCACGCATAGAAATAGGAAAAGTCTCCTTGTTCTTCGTCGATCTCGATTCCCCTGTTTTCTCTCTCTCACTCTCTCACCTTGGCTGGTTCACTTCAACTTCTCTCTGTTTTCCTTAAATTTCTTTCTCATTCATGACACGAATCAGAAACCGCAGAAATTTTTGCATCAGCCTCCTTCTCCTCCACCGTCTCCCGTCGCAGCAGACCCTCCTCATGTCTCTCCCCAAGTCCCTTTGGGAAAACGAAAGCGCACCACTACTATTTGCTTCTAGGGTCACTCGCTCCAAGGCTAGGAAAACAGTTGTCTCTCCTACTGCCAAGAAAGCACTCAAGCCTTCTTCAACTCCTCCAGTCAAACCCACTCTCAAGGCATCCGCTACCTCAGTTCCTCCCTCGAAGCGTTCTGGTGATTCCTCTTCGTTTCCTCCTCGGTCTCATTTCATCTCTGCTGATTCTTTCAGTTTGTTTGGCTATATCACTATGCATCGTCCCATCGTTTCTGAACGACCATTCGATTTTGCTTCTCTGCATCCTGCTGTATTCTCTCTGGTTTCCCGTCTAGGATGAGTAACAGCTTTGGCCTCCCTGCCTCGCTATAACCGCACCCTGGTACAAGAATTATATGCAAACTTCCCATCTGACATCTCTGCTGAGGTTCGTTTGCGTTCTAAGCAACAAGTGTGTGTCACTGTCCGCGGCATCAATGTGAACTTCTCTCCGTCTAGGATTCGTCAAGCTCTGTCTCTCCCGCTAACCGCTGATGGTATTCTGCAGACCTACTCTGAGTACTCTATTTCCCTCTCGATTCAAGATCTCGCACCGCGTCTCTACTCCTCTCCTCCCTTGGAACCAGTTCTAAGTACCTTCCTCTCCAGTAGGTACATGACAGAATGGTTCAAAGCTTTGGGCTTCTTGGTTCACTCTATCTTTCATCCAGCCACCCAGACTAGTAAAATTCCTCACAAACAGGCTGTTTTGATGGCATATCTGAGTCATGACCCTATCCGCCCTGTGATTCCAACTGAGTATTTCATGTACCAAGCCATTCGCACTGCTAGTGTCTGCCACCGTAATGCTCTTGGAAAAGCCCTAGTCTTCCCCTATCTCATCACCAAACTGTGTGGTGATGCCGGTGTTCCCATCACACAGGGAGATGTTCTGGGTCCTGAACTTATTCCAATCGATGCCATCACCATCAACTGGTCAGTCCATCAGTCCAATGAGTACGTCGAGCCAATGGATCAACAATTCTTGAAAACTGTTGTTCAGTCCATGATTACCGATGCAGTTCAAAAGATCAAAGACCACATTAAGGAGCAGTTCACCATGTTCAAAGCCGAGCTTTCTCTTCTTCTGTCCAGCCAGGCCTGGTCTGCCCCTGCTCAATATCCAACGGTTTCCTCTCCTCCCTCGGACAAGCAAGGTGGCTCTACTCCCTCAAACTCTGGAGACACCATCCACCTTGGAGCGCTGGGTGCAGATGATGAAGACGTGGTATACGATGGCTCAGGATATGCTGTTTGAAGTGTTTCTCTCTTGTTTCTCTAATCTTGTTCTTTCCGGTTCCTTTCTTTTGATTTTCTGTTGAACAATTCTATGGTTTTGTGATATGTGGTAAACAATTACTATGGTTTATTATTTTTGTGGATTGTTTGAACCCTTTGTCCTTCCTAGACAAAAAGGGGGAGAACTGGTTATTATCTTGGGCAGGATATCATGTGATATGAATATCCTTGTCACTGCATATGTTTAGGGGGAGAACTGTTTAACTGGTTATTGAACTGGTTATCGCTTTATGGGCAGGCTATCATGTGATATGGATATCCTTGTTGCTGCATATGTTTGTATGTGTTACAACTGTGATGCAGGTACTCTTTGAAGAACTGTGTTTTGTCAAGAAATGCCAAAGGGGGAGATTGAAGGCACACTTGCAGATTGGCTATTCCTTGAATTCAGACAAAACACAGTAGTAAAGGATCATCAAATACAATGTTGACATAGCCTACTTTATCTCATTGGAAAAACAGGTATATCATTCATTTGCATTACATTTTTTCATTTAGGATAACACACTAAGCATGTATCCCTAATAATCTGGAACGTTTTTCTTGTGTGATCTTTCATGGCTTTAATCACTTCTAAAACCCAGAATACTTGTCTGTAATCTGTGTACTCTTTGACTGTGAAAAACTGACTTGATTAAGGAAGATCCCTAGGAGAGTTGACTC
Source organism: Geum urbanum (assembly GCA_946800695.1). Lineage (NCBI taxonomy): Eukaryota > Viridiplantae > Streptophyta > Magnoliopsida > Rosales > Rosaceae > Geum > Geum urbanum. The sequence continues at coordinate 71,001,996 of OX327001.1, forward strand.
TTGTTCACATGTGATGTCTAGGAAACTGTTTTGTCCTTTTCTGGTTGTCTTGCTCCCTTGTTTCTGGTTTTGCTGGCTCTTCCTTTTTGCTGTCAAAAAACGTGCTTCACCTTTGACTACTGCTATAGCTATTCTAGTACAAGAGTACAGAAACCTTTTGCCTTGATTAGACAACCTTTGCTCAATAAGGAAAACCTAAAAAGCTGTCTTGGTTTTGTTCACCTTATAGACTTGCATTTGTCCCATCAGTAGCTGGCTAGTGTAGTACTGTGTTAGGACGGTTTTAGGTCTGCGTTAAGGCTTCCTTGTAGCTGTGTTTCACGTGCCAATTTGCTGTCCTTGATCTCTGAATGACCTTGCCTATATAAGGAGTCTTTTGCTGTCTTGACTCCTTGGTTGGTCGGTTGAGTGAAATACTTTGGGGTTTAGGTTATTCTGTTGGTTACTCTATTGAGAGCACATTTCTGTGTAGTTTCTCTTCTCTCTTCTCTTCCCTTTCCATGTCTTTTGGTTGCTCATAACTGTGTATAATAGACATGGATCCTCAAGCTTAAAAACTGTTTTCAAAACTCATATGCATCATTGCATAGTGCATTCCATTGAGATAAGGTATGGAGATGCCCAACCCAAGAAGTTGATCAAGAAGTTTTAACTTGAGAGTAGTTAAGATCTGAGTTGATACTTCTGAATACTTTCCAAAGTGTAAACACATAGTTTGAGTAGTGTAGCTCTGTTAGAACTGGTAGTTAGACTAGTCAGGATAGCATATATACGGGTTATGTATCCCCAGAGTACGAGAGACTTGTAATTGTGTGTGTTACTTGTTAGTGGAAAGGTTTGTCCCTCAAGAGTTAGGGGCACGCAGTTTTAATCCTGGTTGTAGGATTTCTGCGTTATCAAAAACATCTTGTGTCACTCTTTACTTACTGTCTTTACATTTGAATACTCGTATCCTGCGTTTCGGGATAGGACTCTATCTTGCTATCCCGAGAACAGATTAAACGAAAAAGTGGTAAATGCCCATTCACCCCCCCCCCCCCCCTCTAGGACCTTTACTTTAGCTAGTTAATTAGCCTAGCTCATTCCTATGATGTATCACATGCACCATGTCAAATATGTGGACTGTCTTCCTCTTGTAGCCCACCGAACGCACATCAAACTAGCTTAATAAGCCCAATTAAATAAAGCTCGAAGTGTTACTCCAAAAAGGATGTGGTCTCCTCTCATCGCATGGACTCATCAAATAGTCCATCAATTAAATCCTGCTCGTAATAGGAAAGCTCCAATTAATTCTTTTTTCTTTATTTTTTTCTAAAAACTTATAAAAAAAATGAACATTAATAAATAAACAAAAAATATAACAATAATATTAAATATCAAATTAAGCATAGATATGTTGCACATTTATGAAGTATCAGTAAGCAGTGGCTGAGAGTGGAGGGTCATACACGATCCTCCATCACTGTTTTCAAGCTCCATTTTCTCCCTCGGTCACTAACCAGATTCCCAAACTTGGTCTCATTTCGAACACGCAAGCCCATCACCGGTTCGGACCTGCTCTAACTCGTAGCCAAAGCATGTCCCAAACTGGAGACTTTTGTCCTTGACATTGTTGGTCGTAAGGATCTGGATGTTCCTAGTGGAGGAGGATTATGGCAGAGAGTTTCAAAAGTCAGGGACGAAGGTCTGTGCGCTGTCGCAAATGGGTGTCCCAAATTGTCCAAGATTGTGTTGCACACCAAACCAGAGGGGTTGGAATGACCGGATTTGAGGCCCTCATAGCTTCAGCAGTACACACTTGTCTCATTTGGACTTGAGTCACAATACTTGGGTTTCTGACCAAGTCCTCCATGTGTCCGATAAGCTTCTTGAATTTGCATGGCTCTGCTGACATTACAGATGCTGGACTGGCATTTTTAGCTGATGGGTCGAGCTCTAAAACAATTAAGCACTCATACCTTGTTTTTTGCTCAGAAATCACTGATTCCGGGTTGGTCTACCTTTTGCGAAAGATGCGTGTCTTACTGTCTTAGAGGAGCTGGATTTGCAATCCTGTGGCAACCTCACTGACGTGGGAGGTGTGGCAATTTCTACAGTGCCAACTCTCAAGAAATTAAACTTGAGAGCGGTATCCCAAGTGACAGATCGCACCATTGTTGCTCTTGCTGAGAATTGCCTCAACTTGGAGATGCTTGATCTGGCTTTTAGTGGCTTCCTCACTGGAGTCGGGATTCGATTATTTTCTGGTCACAAGCACTTGAAATTCCTCGGTCTACTTGGTTGTTCGGATGAATTTAGTGGATATGATATTGAAAGCTTGGTGCTTGGTTGTCCTTCATTAATGTCTATTCATATGGAAAATGGTTTGAGAGAAAGATTGTTGGATGAATTGCAAGAGCATGGAAGAACTTGAATACTTTGATATATTTAACAGGTACTAGCATGCATTTGTAAGGCAAAGTTTGGAATGCTATTGATCGAACAACTTATTATTTAGAGTATGTCAAGAATGCTGCCTGGGATGTATGTCCATATAAGTTTGTTCATTGTAGCTTACGAAATACCTAATGTCAAGCTACATGAGTCACGAAAAACTCGCCCAACCAATCCAATCACAGACAAGTTCACGTTTCTTTCCTGTTAACTAACAGTTGTACTAGTTCAAATCAGAAAGATACAGAGAAGGATATACATACTCTTACATAGTAATGAAATCTAACAATAATTGTTACAGCCAATTCAGGCAGTGAGGTAACAAAAATAAATGAATTTAGAATAAGAATTGGCATCAACTTATTCAAATTGTAATAGAAAGGAATGAAGATTATATGTTTCAAGGGAACCATCTGATATTAAATGCACTATACCCTTGATTCTGTTTGTTGTAATGGAATGCATTCAACCTCTGCCGGAATGAACACTGCAGGTTGCTCCGGACTGCTGGAAGTGGGAGAGTAATCATCCCACCTTGGAGTAGTAGAACAATCCACAACATAACTAGCAAAGGTTGGAACTCTACTAATTGATTTTTGAAGATGTCTACTTTTGAAGAACCCTAGTATTCTAACAGTTTTGTTCCAAACATTTTCGTTACTTGGACTTGCACTGCCTTCATTTGTTTCTTGGCGCTGAAACCGAGATAGTAGAATACATAACGTAGAAGTACATGCGGATATCGCAAAGAGGCCTGAAAAACTGTTGAGTCTCAAGCTTTCTGGTTGATTTGAAGTTGAATTCTTCAAGCACTCCTCTACCGGAGATAACCACTGTTTTTGAAGTATCTTCAGCTCTCCACTCTCCAATAACTCTAGAATGGCCTTACTGAAATCTTTAGCTATTGATGAGCCTTTTCGAAATGCCTGCATGATGAAATTGAAGTGAAGAACGCCATTAGTTTCGCGGTCTCCATTGGACATTATAAGAATGCAAGATATGTTCAGATACTCACAAAGCTTAAACCTCCATATTTATTGGTAACATTAGTGATGCCAGTGAAACCCTCACAGTACTTGTTCAAGAATACTTCAGCATATGGGAGTTCGAGAAAGGCAGCTGATATTGGTTTGTTAGTCAAGTTTCCCTTAAAGCTGTATTCACTCATTTGGATCAAGTTCTCTGGTCTGAATTTAAGAACATCCACCATGTACTTGGACACAAAATCGTTAGCATGATCCAAACCAACTGGTGCATTGGTGCTCACCAGCATATTGACGTCTGTTACATTCGGCTTCATTCGTTGCACGGTAAGCATTGAAGTGAGATTAGCAGTGTAGCTTGAGGTTAGGATCAATACAACAAAAAGCCATACAATGAACACTACTCGAGTTAAGTTGCCGTTGACCGTTTCTTCTGCAAAATCAGACCATATTTAGGTTAGTTGACAATGCATGTAATATTGTCTGAAATTGTACTATTGTCTGAAATTGCTTGATACTTACTGTGAGCAAAGAACAAAGAGGAGAATGTGAACCAAATTGCTGTACTAATTTGTTTCATTGGAGAACCACTTCGAAAGTCGGAATTGGATTGGGTCTCAAGGAACCATACTGTTAACATTGTGTAGGGTAAAATAGCGGCTGTTACCATCCACATATGCCATGTGAAAGGTTTCGTAAACAACCATGTTGGCTTCTTATCAGGTACTTGTGGTACTATCATTGACAAACCAGACCCCATTTAAGGCTGAGTGAAATCCACCTTGTTCATTCGATCAGCTATTACCGTTATATCACCAACCGCAGCATCATAGGTCTTTGACATGACAAGCAAACAATGTTGATATCAGTATTATGAAAAATGCAACAAACTAAACAAAAGAAAAGAAGTGAAGATAAAACTGTTACCTTGTTATAAACTTTTTCAACCAGTTCATCATAGGTTCCATTGTGAACTTGAAACTCATAAGACAGAGAATAATTCAAACGATCTAGCACCTTGTAAAAAATCTGAATGCAGAAACCATCATATACATTTTCCTCTGGATTGTCTCTGCGATCAACAATTACAAATTTGCCAAAGGTAGTTTCACCTGGAACTCCAACGATCATTGGCTTTTCAGAACTAGGCATTCCCAATCCTTTTGGAGTGCGTGTTATCTTCCCTGGCCAGATTACCTTACCAACATTGCCACTTCTATTTTTGTCAATGGGTTCTGAGAATCCAACCTCTGGTGTCCAAAAGTTTAACTCTTTGTCCATCTTCCCATCCACAACATTTAAGATCCTGAATATCGTAGAATTCACATGTGCTTCACCATCTTTCAACCACATATTACCACTTAATCCCTTGTAACCTCCTTGTAGGATAGAGCTTGTGTTGTTACTTTCTATGGCTTGTGACAAGATCATTATAGTATCGTATGCACGAAGAGCATAAATTCCTGGCTTGGAGTTGCTTTCTTCTGTATTCCTGGCTTGAAATTCCACCTGGAAATCACTATAAGACTTTGACTTACTATCATAGTGAGTCTTGATCCCCAGAGTTCCTTCCATATCATAGTTGTCTTGAGGGTCAAGCAAACTTGTAATAGTTTCTGCGATGATCCAAGCTGAGTCTCTTCCCACAAGTCCCATCTTCTTAGCAACTCTGAAGAGACTAGTCACTGTTGGTAAAGATGATTGAAGAACAATAAAAACCTGAGACTTTAAGGTGGGAAGCTTCAACAGCTCCTCTAGTTCATCCCAACTCTGGTTAGACTCCGACGAAAGTACTTGGGGAAGAACCAGATAATTCTCAATCTTTGAATTAGTATCTTGAAGAGCCTTGGATAAAAGAGATAGCAAGCCAACATCACCACCATAGCCATCATCTTCGTATATAACAACAACCCTTTTCCAATTGTATGCAGCTACTATGCTTGCTATGCACTCCATTTGATTTGATCCATCACTTGTCATGCGGATCAAGAAAGGCCACCGGTGTTGGATTAAGGGCGGCGTTATTGAAGGCGCAGCAAATGAAATGACAGGAACAACATGAGATTGGTTTTTGACATGATCAGCTACCGTAGCTACTTCTTGCCAAGTTTCCATGCCAATAATCACTTGTACTTTTTGTTCCTTTAACAACTCTTCAGCTGCAACAAAATTATAAATCATTATAAGAACGAAATTTACATATAAGTTCATATTATAAAAAAAAATCTCACTTTAGATTACTCATTACCTGCAGAAGCAGCAATATAGGGGTTTCGGTCGGAATCTCGAAAATGGAGAATTAGTTCATGAGTGTTTGAACCGTTGTTAAATTTTCCAGCTGCAATTTCCATGGCGATTTTCTGTTCTCTTCCGATACGAGAACTGACATCAATGATAGCTCCAACGTTAACACTGGTGACAGTGACGTCACCAGTTTGAGCTGCAACTCCATTGGAGAGAATAATGAACAAGTAGAAGAGCTGAGGAAAGCAAATCCGAAGTGTCCTGAATTTTCTTTTAGCACAAGGAGTAGACATTTTATTGGTTTAGACTGTTTATCAGAATATGGCCTTAATATAAAGTTATAAACATAACTAGTTTTATGTACGTACATGCATGCACGAGTTAGACAAATCAATTAACCACGTTATTTCCTGGAAATATTGAAGAATTTTTGTCCTCGCGCGACATGGTGGGCAAGCTAAGACAGATTTGTAGACACTGCTATATATATGGAGACAAAAAGTCGAAATCTGGAATTAATCTTGAGTTTTGACCTCTCTTATAATCTTCCTCTATAGCCTCCATTTCAGACAATTCTCTGTTCGATCTCAATCCGCTTCAATCCGCTGACTATTATAAGTCTACCCTAATACCAACTTTAGACCACACATCCACAACAATGAGCTCTCTTAAACTTGATGTGAATGAAGACCAGCTGTGAAATCTTGTGTGAACAATTTTCATTGATCTACGTGTTGGAGAATGCGGAAGAATAAACTGAATTGAAAATGTAATTAACTTACGATCACAAACAGAAATAAAATGATAGAGAACACCGGGAATTAATGTGGTTCGGCAAAGTGCCTACGTTCACGGGGCAGCAACAACAATGAACCTCCACTATACGAATAAATATTACACCGAAACAAATACTACTTCAAGACACACATTTGAAGGGATATACTCTCACACACACACACACACACACACACACACACACACACACACACACACACACACACACACACACACACACACACACACACACACACACACACACACACACACACACACACACACACACACACACACTCTACTTGGAGTTTTCTCTCTAGCTATCTCACTCTTGATAACACACAAGGTGATAACTCTCTCTGGTTCTTCCTATATTTTGCTCCATAGCAACATGCCTTTATATATATAGGTTACTCTCTTGCAATTCCACAATTGCATGTTACACCAACTATATATGCTAGCTATAGGCAATAGCATGTACAACTTCCCTCATAACTTTATTGAATGAGTGTGAGGCTTCTTTTTACATGTAGTAAATGCCACAGTGGTATCAAAGCTCTTGGTTATGACTGGGAGATGTTAGAATGGAAGGATCATGGAGTATGATGATCAGACTCAACCACTCCAACTGGATTACGTGGAAGCCGAGAATGGAGGATATTCTTTAATGCAAGGATTTGCACAAGCTGATTAGGGAGACGATGCCAAGCTAGAAGGGACTGCACCAACAATTTGGACGAAGATGAACCGCAAAGCCATTGGTCATATTCGTGAATGGGTGGACGACAGTGTATTTCACCATATTTCCAATGAAACCAGGGTGCATGAGGTGTGGTTGAAGCTGGAGTCCTTGTTCGAGAAAAAGACTACTGCCAAGAAAGCTTTTCTCATTAAAGAGCTCGTCAACATGAAGTATGATGGAGGCATTCAAGTAAGCGACCACCTCAACAACTTTCAGAATGTACTCAATTAATTAGCCACAATGAGCATGAAGATTGATGATGAGTTACAAGCGTTGCTACTGCTCGGGTCGTTACCAGATAACTGGGAGACATTTTTTGTTATTGTAAATAACTCCGCTCCCAATGGTGTATTATATATGAAAAGTATCAAAGACAATATGATGAACGAAGAAACCAGGAGGAGTTCTTCATCAAGTTCAGAAAATGGTCAATTCTTCGTTGCGGAGAATGGAAGAAAGAGCAAGAGCAGAGGACCAAGAGGCCACGGAAGGAGTATGAGCAAATCCAGAACAAAGTTCAGCGGAAAGTGTCATCCGTGTGGTCTTCCAAGCCACATGAAGAAAAATTGTCACAAGCTGAAGCAGAAATTCAAAGAAGGGCAAGAAGACGCTACTCATCAACAAAAGGAGGACACGAATAATGTTACTGCTGCGGTGTCTTACGATGAGTGTGAGTTCATGTCACTTGAAGGTGAATGTCTACTGGTAGATCTTCCTAGAGTTCAATGGATCGTTGATTCTGGAGCCTCATTTCATGCCATGTCTTACGTAGAGTTCTTCACTACGTACAAAGCATGTGACTTTGGTAAAGTAAAGATGGGCAATGAAAGCTACTCCAATATTGCTGGGATTGGAAATGTTTGCTTGCAAACGGATGTGGACTACCAGTTAATGCTGAAAGATGTGAGACATGTTCTTGGTCTATGTCTCAATGTTATGTCAACCGGTGTGCTTGATCGACAAGGCTTTAATCATCATGGAGGTGATGGAAAGTGGAAGCTTACCAAGAGATCTCTTGTGGTTGCTAGAGAAAAAATGTGTTGCACGCTCTACAAGACCTATGGGAAGATATGCAAGAGTAAGCTGAAAGCAGTCAATGAATCTTTACCAAGTTTGTGGCATAGACGCCTTGGCCATATGAGTGAGAAGGGACTGCAAATGTTGACAAAGAAGTCACTTATTCATGTTGCCAAAGGCAACTCACTTGACTCTTGTGATTATTGTTTATTTGGTAAGCAGAAGAAAATCAGTTTTTCGAAGTCTTTCACGAGGAAAGAAAATATTCTCGATCTAGTACATTCCGATGTGTGTGGTCCGATGAAAGTCGAATCATTGGATAAATAGAAGTACTTTGTTACTTATATTGATAATGCTTTACGAAAGGTTTAGGTTTTCCTGCTAAAATCCAAAGACTAGGTGTTCCAGAAGTTTACAACTTTTCACGCCATGGTGGAAAGAGAAACTGGAAGACAATTGAAGTGCCTTCACAGTGACAATGGCAAAGAGTACACCTCACACAAATTTAGAGATTATTATGCGAAGCATGGTAGAAGACAGTTCTTGGCACCCCCCCAACATAATGGCGTAGCTGAGCGGATCAACCGCACCATTATGGAGAAAGTCATGTGCATGTTGAAGATGGTCAAATTGTCAAAAAAGTTTTAGGGAGAAGCTGTAAATACTGCATGCTACCTCATCAACAGAGCACCATGTGTACCTTTGAAATTTGAGACTCCAAATGGAGTTTAGATTGACAAAGATGCATTATATTCACATTTAAGAGTATTTGAATGTAAAGCATTCACACATGTATCCAAGAAGCAGAGAAAAAAGTTGGATGACAAGGCAAGGTCATGCATATTTGTTGGCTATGGCGATGAAGAATTTGGTTACCGGTTGTGGGATCCAAAGACAAAGAAATTTATTAGAAGCAGAGATGTGGTGTTCCATGAAGACCAATCATTTGCGGATTTCGACAAGAAGGTACTACCGAGAAATGCAGCAACAGACAACTGCATTTATGATTCACCGTTGTAGCAGGAATTCAACATTGGGTTGCAAGGTGATAGAGTTGAAGATGTACCTAACATGATCTATGCTAAAGTTAAAGATGAGGGGGAGCTTGATCAGGGGGAGCAACCTGTGGATAATCAAGCACCAATACGTAGAAGCACCAGGAGGCCGATACCATCCACCAAGTATCTATCGCCACAACATATTTTGGTGACTAATGATGGAGATGATCCTTATAAAAATTACATCCTGTTGACCAGTGATGGAGAGCCGGAAAGTTATTAGGAAGCAAAGATTCATCAAGACCCCGATAAATGGATGCTATCCATGGAGTCTGAGATGAAGTCTTTATTGAAGAACAATATCTACAAGTTGGTAGAGCTTCCTAAAGGCCGGAAAGCACTCAAGAACAAGTGGGTGTTCAAGTTGAAACGAGACGAGATTGAGAAGTTGACGAAGTAGAAGGCTCGCTCAGTTGTCAAAGGATTCAGCAAGAAAGAAGGAATCAATTTTGATGAGATTTTCTCACCTGTTGTCAAGATGACTTCTATTAGAGTCATTTTGGGCATGGCTGCAAGCATAGATCTTGAGGTAGAGCAGATGGACGTGAAGACTGCATTTCTTCACGGTGATTTAGAGGAAGAAATATACATGGAGCAACCAGAAGGCTTTGAAGTCAACAGAGAGGTACATATGGTATGCAAGTTGAAGAAAAGCCTGTACGGATTAAAGCAAGCACCAAGAAAGTGGTACAAGAAGTTTGACTCATTCATGGTCAGTCATGGGTGCAAGAGAACGTCAGCTGATCCATGTGTGTATATTCAACAATCCGTTGGAGGTAATTTTATCATCTTACTACTCTATGTAGATGATATGTTAATTGTCGGCAAAGATATTGCGATGATCCAGCAATTAAAGACAAGTTTGTCAGGGTCCTTTGGTATGAAGGATTTGGGACTAGCCAAGCAGATTTTGGGCATGGATATTGCCCGTGATCGAGGGAACAAGAAGTTGTGGTTATCATAAGAAAAATACATCGAGAAGGTACTGGAGCGGTTCCACATGGAGAAAGCAAAACCAGTTGCTACTCCACTTGCCAATTACTTAAGTCTCAGCTCAAAGCAGAGTCCTACAAGTCAAAAGGGGGAAGAAGAAATGGCAACAATGCCATATGCCTCAGCAGTAGGGAGCTTGATGTATGTGATGGTTTGTACCAGACCAGACATAATACATGCAGTTTGTGTTATTAGCAGATTCTTATCTAATCCAGGCAAAGAGAACTTGAATGCTGTCAAGTGGATTTTGAGATACTTACGGGGAACTTCCAAGATGAGGCTATACTTGAGAAGTGGCAAGTTTGAGCTGGTTGGCTACATAGATGTAGATATGGCTGGTGATATTAACACGAGGAAGTCCACATCAGGTTACCTGATTACGTTTTCAAGGGGAGCTATCTCGTGGCAATCAAAGTTACAAAAATGTGTTGCTTTGTCAACTACAGAAGCAGAGTATATTGCAGCTACAGAAGCGTGCAAAGATATTTTGTGGTTGAAGAGATTCCTACTAGAATTGGGTCATACACAACAAGAGTTTGTACTGCATTGTGATAGTCAAAGCGCAATTCACTTGAGTAAGAATTCGAGTTTTCACTCAAGGTCAAAGCACATTGATGTGAGGTATCACTGGATACGAGATGAGCTTGAAGTTAAAGAAATACTACTAAAGAAGATTCATACCGACAAGAACAGTTCGGATATGATGATAAAACCTCTACCGAAAGAGAAGTTCGAGTTCTGCAGAAATGCATCGGGAATGAAACATCCCTCCAACTAAGTCGGGAGGGGGAGATTGATGGGTTAATTTTCCCTCCTTATTTGGAGAATGATGTCATGTGACATTTAATACATGTGAAAATACCACATGACATCCTTCTCCAAATAAGGAGGAAAAGTTGACCCATCACTAGGCAACGAGTAATACTTGGTGTACGTACAATGCATCTTCCTCTATACAGATGGTTTAGCTTAAGATAATTTAGAGCAACACGCAATCGGATTTTGCAGTCATAACTCATAAGGCTGTAACTGGCTTTAGCCAAAGAATGTAGACAAGCTGTTTTTGGCATTCCATGAACAGAAGAAGCCATTCCTTATTGAGAAATCGGAAACGCTAGAGTTACTATCTAGCGCACACTCAAAAGGAATAGCTCAAACTAATGGTTAATATATACTGAATTGCTTGAGACTTTTATTAACTGATTCATTATTGTTTTTGCAATGCAAAACTACAACCAGCTTCGTACTATTATAAACTACAAAGAATCACCTACAAGTTTCATATACATATTGCATGAGTAACTGTTTCCTATACATACTAAGTACCTCACATGGACAAATCAGGCATTTCCTGAAGTATTTCTATCATTCTATGATATGCTTCTTCGTAATAAAACTTCATCAGCCTGATAATAAGACCTAGTAGAAAAGATAAGGTGGAAGTAGTCCCGTATATTAAAAAGAGACCCCAAAAGCTCTTGAGGCTCAAGCTATCAGGCATTCCCGGGATTGTATTCATCGGACAAGATGGATTTGGCGTCAACCAGGTATTTTTAAGTTTCGTCATTTCTCCATTCTCCAAGAGATCTAAAATGATCTTAGAGAAGTCCCTAGCCATTGGAGAGCCTTTCTGAAATGCCTGCATTGTGGAGGTGAAAACAAGGTTTTTAGTTTCAGTATCTCAGAATACATAAAAAAAAAAAAAAGTAGCACAAGAGTACTGTGGACATGCACTACTTACAAAGCTAAAGCCTCCAAACCCATAGGTGGCTGTGGTTAGTGTATATCCCTCGTTACAGTGTTTGTCCATAAATAGTTCAGCATATGGAAGTTCAACAAATACAGCAGATACTTTTGCTCGTTTGAACTCCATCGGATTGTGAGCCTCGTGGCTGCCATTTAATGTTACGATGTTTTCTGATTTAAAATCGAGAACATTCTGCAGGAAATTCTTTACAAATGACTTGTCATCGCAACCTACTAATGAGTTGCTACTCTTCAACGTGTCAATGTCTGTCACATTCGGGGTCAGTCGCTGGATGGTAAGCATTGAAGACAGATTAGCAGTGTAGCTTGAGTTTAAGATCAATACAACAAACAGCCACACTATAAAAACTACTCGAGTCAAGTTTTTAGAGACGTTTTTGCCTGCAAGATGAAACCAAATGTCAGATTATGCATGTGCTGTGTCTAACAGTAATACAGCATATCATAGTTAGGCACTTAGGCTTGTGCTTGTGTCTAAAACTATACTTACTGTGAGCAAAGAACAAAGATGAGAAGGTGAACCAAGTTGCTTCAGCAACCTGAGTTACCCGACTCTTCCATGAAACTTTGAATTCTGAATTTGATGGTGGCCCCTCAAGAAACCAAATTACTAAGGTTGTGTAGATTAAGACGCCACCAGTAGCAAGCCACATTTGCCATGTAAAAGGTTTCATAAACATCCATGTTTCCTCCTTATCAGATATATCTGCAACTATCATTGCCATACCAGACTCCATATATGGTTGAGTGAAGTCCACTTTGTCAACTCGTTCAGCGAGTAGAGTTATATCGCCAATCACAGCGTCGTAGGTCTTCATTTAATGAACATGACATGCATATAATCTTTATCAATATACAAAAAAATAAAAAATGCGGCAATGAAACAAAACAAGATTCCAGGATAAGCATTCTTCACTTCAGTTACAATAAGATGAAGAATGCTTATCTAAATGTCAGTTTACCCTGCTATTAACTTGTGAGTTAATGAATTTGCTTATTCAACATGTATGCTGGTGCACAAAGACTTCAAAACAAAAATGAAATACGGAAGAAGTTATTACCTTGTTATAGACTTGTTCCAACATCCCATTGAAATCGCCATCTAGCACGATAAACTCATGTGGCAAGTCATAACTCAAATTTCCTACCACCATATTGAAAAGTTGAATGCAGAAACCGACATATGACTTCTCCCCCTTCTCATCCACCGAGACATTTACAAATGGAGCGTGAGCAAGTGATATTGCAATTTTCATTGGCTTCTCTTTAGTCGGCATCGCCCAGCCTTTGGAAGCATTTCTCAAGTTCCCTGGCCAAATTACTGAGTTTCCAACATCACTGCTTCTGTTTGTGTCTAAATTTTCGACAGGGATTTCTGAAAATCCAAATCCTGGTGTCCAAAAGTTTAGTTCTTTATCTGTCTTCCCATCCACAATATTTACAATCCTGAACCTCGGAGAATCCAACAGTATCTCACCTCCTTTGAGTTGCATTTTCCCACTTAAACCGGTGAAACTTTTCAACGCTGTAGTTGATAACTCCTCAAGAGTAGTGCTAGTACTAGGCATTGTACTGATGGCCTGTGTGACAAGTTCAATTCCCTATATAACAGAGTTGGTCAACTATTCAAATGAATAGTACTATTCATTTGAACAGAACCTCACGTGGTCTCTTTCCTTCGATGAAAGCACGGTGCAGCTCATTTTTTCCTTACTGTTCAAATGAATAGTTCTACTCATTTGAACAGATGCTCACGTGCCTTCCCTCTTGGAGTATTCTTTTGCTCCTTTGGTGTCGTCGGGTCTTCTTTCAATCGCTCTGAATCACATCCAGTTCAGTCTTTCTTCCTCTGATCAAAAGCCAAAACTTTTCTTCTGGTTTGCGATCCTCGGCCATTTTGTTTTCGATCTTCCATTATTGGGTGCAGAGGTCGGTGGAGCACCAATTTGGTTGGGCATTTGCTTTCGATTTTGGGTTGTTCGGTGCAGGGGTCGGCGGAGCACCGATCTTCTCCGGAATAATATTGGCAGTGGGTATGCAAACTTCTTCCTTATTATTGGTTGTTTCCCTCTGCTTGCAATGGTGTGGGTCTTCTAAAACCCAAAAATCATGTCCAATCATATACCTGCTAACACTTTTGGGTCTTTTTTGCTTTTCCGATCAACCTGCTTCCAATTTGCTGGAATCTGTTGCTTTATTTTCTTGACCTTCGTGCATGAGTTTGCGGTTGCAGTGTGGATGCCAGTCCTGTCTTTTATAATTTGGGTGTTTTGGGTATTTCTAATTTATTGTTTTGGATGTTTTCGGTTTTGGTGTCGGGGGGTGTGTGCCGTTTGTGGAGTTGATCCAAGAGGCAGAACTTCCTATTTTCGATCGACCAGCTCTTGATTTTGAACCAACTGCCTCGAAATTTAAGTGATTTCCCTCTTTCTTTAGAAATCCCAACACATTATAAATCTGTTGAGGTGTGCTTTGATGCTCAAGTCGCTTGGTCATGCAATTATGGTTTTTGTTATTCTGCCTTCCAGTTGAATCTCGGTTAAGAAGCAAAAGCTGTGTCCTGTTTCATGATGTACATTATTAAAAATTGACACAAATCAATCAGGTGTTTCCATCGCATTAACAGCTCTTCAAAATAATCAGCTTCGTGAGTGCTGCGATGCAGGGGATCGATGGGTAGTGGATTAGCAATTTCCTGGCAATATGCAAAATTGTCAGACTGTTCTTTACATTAAATAGACATGGAGGGAATACAATATTTCAATTTCTGCTTTCTAGAGTGTGGTAACTTTTATTTCAATTGATGTTTTGTTTTTCATTTGATTCATTTCAAAGTTATGTTGATCATCTCATGAGGATTTAGCAGGGTTCTCTGTGGCGTGGCAAGGATTAGATGTGGTTTTGTTCATTTGGTTTCAGGATTCCTGTGTTCTTAATAGGTTCAATTTTTTTGCCTGTGTCAATGCTGAGTCTAGGCTGCATTCAACTTCTTTTATTGTCGAATTAAGTCCTTTCTGAGATCAAATCTCTTCTGGGTCTTATTAGCACAGGTTTTTTTAAGGTTGAGTATATCATGTTTAGTCATGTGGCTTCTTGGAATTTTTTTTTGGCCTGTGCTTTTACCATTGGCTTTTTTAGGTGTGGAATGCATGGATTGATACTGTTTGTCGCAGATTGAATTGTGTTATTGTGTGCTAGATAAATGTTAACATGTACCGCCGTATGATGTTTTAGTTTTAGGGTTGGAGAAAATAGCTGGGCATTATTGGAATTCAATATCCTAATTTGCCGATGAATTTTTTGGACTGAGAGTCGCAAATTTTTGTATCCTTGCATCAATCTGATCCTTAAATTGAATTTTCATTTCTCTTCTTTTCTCCATCTTCATGATCCTGATTGAATAGAGGGTAAGATTCATGTTTGTCTTCGTGCCTTCAACCCGACTGCCTTTAATGCTTCTTCTCTCGCCTGTTTTACCTCACCCACGACAATCACGCTGCTTTTCGTTCTCTGTTTCCCGCCTGCTTCATTTTCATGTGCAGGTTCTCTTTCTTTCTTGCTTTTCTTTGACCTTTCTTCGTGCAAAATCATGCTGGTGTACATTTGTGCCGACGAATATGTTTTTTTGTGATATGAACTCTTGGTATGTTGAATGAAAGTGATATGCAGATCAAAATTACTTCTGTGTGCAAAATTTTATTATCTGTGAAAATTCATTGTGATGTTCATTCTCTGTGTTTGTTTTCAGAGATTGAATCTTGATCTTATAGGATAAGGAGTTGCCTATCTTAAATAACATATACAGCCCCATGTTCACGGAATCGATTTGGTCTTCCATTGGTAATTATCGTTTGTTTCTGGCATACATCTGTCATCTTTATCATTTCTCGGAAAATCAATGTTGTTGGGAATCTTTATTCTGTCATGACAACATCAAGTGAATTAATCTTTCGAGTTAGCACCAGCCAATTGGTTTCTGGACGCTTCCATGAGTATTGTCTTTGGTTGCATCTGTAATATAATTGAACATGTTATATCCATTTGAAACTTTTCCCTTTTGCTGATGGGATGGACATTTGTGCTAGGACTTATAATTCTGCATGGTGAAAATTGCTGCCAATCTAAACTCT
The DNA here is from genome assembly GCA_946800695.1 of Geum urbanum. Lineage (NCBI taxonomy): Eukaryota > Viridiplantae > Streptophyta > Magnoliopsida > Rosales > Rosaceae > Geum > Geum urbanum. Next base: position 71,018,137 of record OX327001.1, read on the forward strand.
GATGGAATCTAAATAAGTCTGTGTTGATTCAGAGTAGGTTGGAATTATTCGTATCAAAAAATCTTTGGTTGTCCTGTGTCGTTCTTTCCCGATTCTCAAGGATTTGTGCCTACTTTCGGATGGTATGTCAGAGAAGTTGAGTTCATGTTATACAGTCGTTTCTGTAGCTGCATTCATACATGCTGCATTTGGTATCGTTGCATCATATGGTCCAATTTTGCATGCTGTTGTGATGCTTCTGTGTGGAATTTTGCTTGCTTTCGGTGATTCTGCTCCAAAAGATCTGGCACTAAATTTCTTTTGGGCTACTTTCGGAATATATCTTTTCTTTATGAGTGTTGCCGTGTGATTCATTGGTAGTTCTTGAATTGATATCTGAATGCACAGGAAGCAATTGCATCAATTGTATTGCATTATATTTTATGCAACGGTTGATCAGTTTGCCATATAGTTCATTAGTAGTTATTGAATTGATCTATCGGCAAACAGAAAGCAATTGCATCCATTGTATTGTGTTCTCTTTAATGCAACAGTTGATCAGTTGGTAATGATCACATATAGAATCTGTGGTGGTGATGGTGATCATTAGGTTCAAATTGGATGACTAATGGATCCTGTTATGTTCATGATTTTAGGTATGGCTGAAAAGAAAAACTTACTTTCCGTGGTTGAGAAAGATGAGAAGGTAAAATCATTGAAGTGCTTTGGAGAGACGACAAGTTCATCAACCAGTTTTGATCATGTGTGCCCAAGTGTTGGAGACAAACGATTTTCAGGCAAGAGACAACGTTCCTCTCAAACTGAGGGCATGAGCACACAATTCATGGTGTCCGCGGAAACAACAAATTCTGCTCAGGATCATGATCATGCAAATTTACCGAGAATATTTGAATCAAATAATGAAAAGATTTGTGACGATAGAGATCGTCATAAATTTTTATCAGGTGTTGTACGCCAAATCTGTTTTTTTTTTTTTAGATATTTCCTGGGTGATGTTTCATTTGAGATGTTCCTTTTCAAGTTTTCTTCTGAGATTTGGGTCATCTCTTTTAATTATATAAGATCTACTAAATGACAAAATTACATGTTTGGGGTGTTACGCTCTACATTTCCTAAAAAATTCGTTGGGTCTTTTAGTTTGTGTGGTGGTTAACAATGTTCTGTGTGCCAAGTATCTTGCATTTTCTGAGTTTCTGTTAGATTATTGTGTCTGTTTATTCACACTGCAATATAATTTGGCTGATCAACATCGCTACAGTCTTCTGTTTTTTTCCTTCCCCTTTTCCCCAGTATGTTGCACGTTGTCCATATTTTATTCCCATCGATTGTTGTGTCTGTCTAATCTGTGATTTACACTTTCATTTTCCTGTGATGTCAACGGTGCATGGGCTGTTGATGAGTTATTCTCTTTTGCTTTTGGTTTGATCATTGTTTTTTTTAAACTGTTTTTCCCGATGTGTGATGTTTTTTAGTCATGGGGCAAAAGGGAACAAGCCGTTGTAGAAAGCAGAAGATGTTCATGTGCCATGACATGATAGCGCAATCGGAAAGAAGTGTTGGCAGAAGACGTCGACTGTCTGCAATAAATAGCCTTGATGATCAAGTTCCTGAAAATACCTGGGGTAATTCCTTCCAAACTGTTTATGTTTCTTTCAGCTTTCTTCCTTTTTGTGGGTGAGTTTTCCTGGAATAATGATGATATTTCTTGAATGCAATGTCATGACATAGATATTGTTGGGCAACAACTGAGCAAAAGGCAGTGTCCATTTGAAGCTGTGGTTGGAGAATCATTGATGCTTGACGATACAGTGCCATTGACCAGTGACCTAAGATTAGGTAAACCAAACTGTTCCTTGCCCTATACGCTTAAGTCATGAAATCTATTGGTAAACCGCCCTTTTTATTTTAACTCTTTGTTGATAATTTTGTTGTAGGGACAACAACAAGCACTCACGAGAATGATCCTGATCTTCACGAGACTATTGCAGGTGGTGTCATAGTTATTTGCTGGCATCTTTCCTATGCCAACTTCTTTCTTCTTCTTGCCTACATTTCATTGGTGCCTATGATATATTTGGTGACTGTCAAATGAGCGGGAACTTTAGGCTTCGTTTGGTGACTATGTTTTAATTTCTCCCTGTATTTCATGTGCTGGCTATGTTATGATATGTTTGTTTCTATTTTATGGTTGGTTGTTGAAATTTGTGATGTCTGCTTGACTTTCTTTCTTAGGTATGCAACGAAAGATAATTATAGATTCTACAACTAAAGGCGCTTCAATGTTCTTTGACATGGCACTAGACCCAAAGAGAAATGTTGGCAGAAGACCACGTCTTAGAATGATTGAATCAGATGATGGAGCCATCAATTGTGATAAAGATCATGGTCAACTTTTTTCAGGTGTTCTGGAGCAATTTTGTTTTTCCTTTGGTTGGATGCTGATTTCTGGGTGCCTTTTCATTTAAACTGTTGATATAATGGGCTGGTTGGTAGTTGTTTGTTTTCAAAATTGGGTTTGTCATTTTCATGCTCTTTTTTTTGGAGATTTAGCTCATCTAATTGAAGACGCTGATGTCACGGAATAGATATGAACAAATGTTCATCATGGATGGTGTGTTTTCAATTAATCTCAGTTTTTAAATACAGCAAATAGGGTCCACATGATAACAGATGTACACATTTAGGGTGTTATGGTATGAATTTTCGTCAACTTTTGTTGGGTGTTGTAGTTTATCGGCTGCTCTGACAGTGCTATGTGCAGTAGGTATCTTGCTGATTGTGAGTATGTATGCAATTACTGTCTGTTTTGATGATACTGAAATCAAGTTTTGTTGTCGAAGATGATTACAGTTTTCTGTGTTTCTGCTCCTTACTTTTTGCAGTTTGCACATCATCCCTGAATTGTCCTCATGAATATTTGTGCCTATCTAATGTGTACTTTCCAATTATGTTTCGGTGTGATCTTAACAATGGAAGGCCTATTGATGAGTTATTATCTGTTGCTTTTCGTTTAACAATGGGTACTCAACATTGTCTATTTCAATGTGTACAATTTCTTAGCCATGGGACGAAAGAAAAAAAAATGCTGTGGGAGTAAGGATGCGTCCATGTCCCTTGGCATAACATCACCATCGGACAGACCTGTTGGTCTAAGACATTGTCGGTCTACAGTCAATAGCATTGGCAGTAAAGTTGTTTCTGAAAATGCCTCAGGTATTTTCTTGCAAACTGTATATGTTTCTTGCATTTTATTTCCATTTGAGTGGGCGAATTTTTATGGAACAGCGATGATATTATTTTTGGGCAATGCCATGATCGATGTAAATATTGGTCAACAATAATTGAGTTAGAGGTGACATTTTTTTGACCTTCTGGTTGGAAAGTTGTTGATGATTGACCATACAATTACATTAGCCAGTGACCTAGGAATAGGTTAACCAAATTGATGGAATGCTGGGGATCATGAAGACATCGAATCTTTTGGTAAAGTCCGCTATTTTTGCTGAACTCTTTTGCAACCAATCATTTGTAGGGCCGACTACAAACAATCGCGACGATGATATTGATCTTCATGAGACAATTGCAGGTGATCGAATCATTATGCGTCATCTTCACTGTAATCACTGTTTCATTTTTTTTGTGTTTGGATTGTTTAATGGAATTGAAATTGGTTTTCCAGATTTCGTCAACAAGAGGACCCATCAATCTATGGATGAAGGGATGCCGGCGAATGAAGCAGGAGTTTTTTCGTCTAAAAGTTCATGCCTATTTGCCAGCACCTCTCAACAATGCCAACCTTCTGATCGGTTGGAAATTGATGCTGACCAAAGTGCTGAGGATGAAGTACAGGAGGGCACAGACGATGAAGAAATTCATGGAATTATATCAGGTCTTGCCACTTTTCCTGTGTCCTTTTCAGCGCATTGTTTTTCTCCTATCTGGTGACTATAGGGAGCTATTTTCCTGATTTTCCTATTGTGGTTGGGCAAGAGTTGTTTTCCGGATCATTGTCTTAGCGAATGCCACTATGTTTTTTTTGAGGGCTATCATTGATATAAGAGCTGTAGATTTGCTTTTCGATCAATTCTGCATCCTTTGCATTATTCGCGTTTTTTTTCATCATTTGGTGCAGGGGAATTATATGGTCTTTATGTGCCTGAACGCCATGAAACTTCTTCTCCGTCATAATTTTTCCCTGTTGTGTCCCTGTGTTTGTAAATTGGTGCGTCTGATGGAACACATAAATCATATCCGGTGAGATTGCTTCTTTGTGGCATGGCATGCATTGGCCTTTTTTTGTGTCATTTACTTATCCTTTTCAATTCTGTGGCCATATGTCGAGTTTTTCATTTGTTCTTTTTGGCTAATTATTTTGGTGAATTTAACCAATCAAACCATGCACATTGTGATGCCATGTTGTCTAGGCTAAGTTTCATAAACTTATATGATGTATACTTTGACATTTTCCTATCATTATGAAGCTGACAACAGACCATTTACGTACGTCGTTGTTGAGGAGATAATAAACTGCTTATGTGTTCCCTGAAATTATATATGTTGTCCTAGAAAATGGTATATGTTGTTCAGTCTCTTATCATTTGTTGGTTCATTTAATCTCAATCATTAATTATGAATCATAGGTGTTCATCTTGGGTCTTTTGGACAGGCAATGTATCAACAAAAACTAGCAGGTCAGGAGTAATTTTTTTATCCAATCTTTGGTACAATATTCATCAACAATTATTGGTGACCAAACATGGTGTAATTGCTATTGTTATGATTGAAATTGCAGGTGTGGTTGTGAATTATGAAGATTGTGGTGATGGTGATTATACATGCAAACATTGTGCCGCCCATTTTTGGTTGAATGAATCGCTGAAAAGAAAACAAAATCACGAACCGATGTATAGTCGTTGTTGTGAAAAAGGCCGTGTTGAACTTCCGATATCACATTTAACACCTTCTTTTCTTGACGAATTGCTAGATGCAAAGAATGGCAGAAGGAGTATTTTGTTTCGTGATAATATTAGGGTCTATAATTCTATGTTTGCTTTTACGTCTATGGGAGCCTAAGATTGATTATAACATTAATTGTGGAGGAGCTCCTTATATTTTTAAGATATGTGGTCAGGTACATCATCTGATGGGTTCAGCTTTGCCATCTGAAGGACAATCTCCTAAATATGCTCAGTTATATGTCTATGACACTGAACATGAAATTCAAAATCGTATTACAGCAATTGATCCAAATGATGCCAATAATAAGATTGATACTGATATTGTCAAAAACTTAATAGAATTATTGGATGAATGTAATGAATTGACAAGAGAATATTGATCTATGAGAGATAAGTTTGAAAATTCTTTGTTGCCAAATTTTGATATGACCATGCTTGATCGTCAAAAAAACGACAACAAACAATATGAATTGCCTTCTGGTTGTGAAATTGGTGGATTAATTGTTGGCGACATAGGTGAATTTAATTCAAATCGAGATATAATTGTGCAATCTAATGAAGGATATCTAAAGCGCATTTCAAAAATTCATCCAAAACTTATGGCATTACAATATCCGCTTCTTTTTCCACATGGAAAAGATGGTTTTAGAATCAATATCAAATTAAAATCTATGCCAAGTGATTCTAAAAACAAAGAAAAAAAATTATCCATGAGTAAATTTGTCTGTTATCAAATTCATGATAGATCAAATCAATCCAGTACTTTATTAAAAGGTGGAAGATTATTTCAACAATACTTAGTTGATGCGTATGCGACTGTTGAAGAAAATCGGCTTGAGTATATAAGACATCATCAACCAGAACTAAGGTCGGAAACTTGGAATAATTTATCTGCATATAATGTTGAAGGAATTGTTCAGGGTCATGAGGTTGGAAAAAGAATTTTTCTTCCTGGTTCTCACACAGGTAGTCCAAGAGATATGATTAATAATTATCAAGATGCAATGACAATTTGTCGAGAATATGGTAATCCTGACTTATTTATCACTTTCACGTGCAACGTCAAATGGCCAGAAATTATTAGATATTTTGAAAAGAAATCTGGGTACAAAGCTGAAGATCGGCCTGATATTATTTGTCGGATATTCAAAATAAAATTGGATGATCTGATTGGCCATATTAAGAGCGGACAACCCTTTGGAGAAGTTCATGCCCATGTATGTACAATTGAATTTCAAAAAAGAGGATTGCCTCATGCTCATTTATTATTTTGGCTTAAAAACGAATATAAATGCCGTACAGCAAATGATATCGATTCTATTATTTCAGCTGAATTGCCTGATAAAAAAATTGATCCAAGATTATTTGAAATAGTAAGCCAATTTATGATTCATGGTCCTTGCGGTCAATTCAATCCATCTTCTCCGTGTATGAGAGAAAAATTATGCACAAAACATTTTCCCAAGGCATTCCAGATGGACACCATTTTTCAGGCAACTAACTCTCCTCAATACAGACGTCGTGATATTGATGCACATTTTGTGACAAAAAAAGGTGTTGACATTGGAAATAATTTTGTAGTGCCATATAATGGAAATTTATTATTAAGATATAATGCTCATATAAATGTAGAATCATGTTCTCAGTCAATGTTAATAAAATATTTATTCAAATACATAAACAAAGGACCTGATCGAGCACGGATATTAATACGTGACAATGTAAATGATGAAATTCAAAATTATCTTAATTGTCGATATTTAACTCCTCATGAATCAGTGTGGCGGCTGTTTGAATTTTCCATTCATTCCAGGTTTCTTGCTGTTCAATATCTAAAAATACATTTGCCTGATCAACAGACTGTCTGTTTTCATGAATCTACTTCTATTGAAAATGTCTTGCAAAATCCATCCATACAATCTACAATGCTAACTGCTTGGTTTATTGCTAATAAGACTTATAAAAAAGCTAAAAAATTGACATACACTCAATTCCCCACTAAATTTGTTTGGAATAATGATGTAAGAGCATGGAGTCCAAGAAAAGGATATCATGTTCTTGGAAGAATCGCGCATGTCCCACCAAATGCCGGTGAATTATATTACCTGAGGATGCTTTTAAATATTCAAAAAGGATGCACTAATTTTCAAACAATTAGAAAAGTTAATGGCATTACATATTCTACTTATCAAGAAGCATGCCGAGCTTTCGGATTGTTAGGTGACGATAAAGAATGGCTTGAAGCACTGTTAGAATCAACATTTACCGCAACTTCTGCTCAGATTCGTTACCTATTCGTTACAATTATTTTGTTTTGTAGTGTTTCTGATCCGGGCAGTTTATTCGATACATGTTGGATTAGCATGTCTGATGATATATTGCACAAAATTAAATTAAATTTGGGTATACAAAATATTAACATACCAGATGATCATTTAAAGAACGCGGTTTTGCAAGAACTTGAAAAATTATTTAATGTTTCCTCCAGTAGCCTCAAAAATCATCAATTGCCAATGCCAATAACACAACAACTACATGAACTAGAAAACAGACAAATTAGAGAAGAATTAAATTTTGATTGCGAAACATTGAAAGCACAACATTCTAACTTAATCACAAAATTAAATTGTAATCAAAAAATTATATATGATCAGGTGATCAGTGCGGTGAAAGAAAAAAACCCAAGATCATTCTTTGTCTATGGTAGTGGAGGTACAGGGAAAACTTTTTTGTGGAATACTATCATTTCAAAATTGAGATCTGAAGGAAAAATTGTTTTGGCTGTTGCTTCATCAGGGATTGCATCATTATTACTTCCAATGGGTAGAACAGCTCATTCACGTTTTGCAATCAAACCTATCATAGATCAAAATTCAAGTTGTAATATAAACAAAAAAACCAATCTTTCTGGTTTAATTGAACAGGCTGAATTAATTGTTTGGGATGAAGCTCCCATGTGTAATAAATGGTGTATTGAATCAGTGGATCGAACACTCCGTGATATTTTGTCAAAAAAGGAAACACTGTTTGGGGGAAAAACAATTTTATTTGGAGGAGATTTTAGACAAACATTACCGGTAATACAAGGTGGTAGTAAAGAACAGGTCATTCAACAATCTTTGAATAATTCATACATCTGGCCTGATATTACAGTGTTCCATCTTATTGAAAATATGAGATTATCAACAATTGGTTTAGATATTACCCAAAAGAATGAAATTCAACAATTTGCTGAATGGATCTTACAAATAGGTGAAGGTCGACTAGAATCAAATTTTCATACGGGTGATCAAGATGTTAATTGGATTGATATACCAAAAGAACTGCTTATTGATCCTACAATTGATCTTATAAAATCAATTTTTCAGGCAACATATCCCGACTTTTTGAACAAATATAATGATACAAATTATTTAAAAGAGCGTGCTATAGTAACTCCCAAAAATGTAACCGTTCAAGAAATCAATAATTATGCAATTAAATTATTACCCGGTCATGAAAATTCATATTTTAGTTATGATTCAATTTCGTATAATTCTGGTAATAGTGATAATATCAATCTTTTATATCCTATGGAATTTTTAAACAAACTTGAATTTAATGGATTACCAACCCATCAACTTATTTTGAAAATTGGTATGCCAATTATGTTATTGAGAAATTTAGATCAGATACGTGGTTTATGTAATGGTACAAGGTTGATTGTAACAAAATTATTTGAGAGATTAATTGAGGCCAAAATACTCACGGGAAATAATATGGGACAAAAAGTTCATATTCCGAGAATTGTATTATATGCTACCGAAACTAAATGGCCATTTTTATTTAAGAGGCGTCAATTTCCTGTTCGGTCATGTTATGCAATGACAATAAATAAAAGTCAAGGTCAGTCACTAAATCAAGTTGGAATATATTTATCAGAACCAGTCTTTACTCATGGACAATATATGTGGCCTTATCAAGAGTTACGTCAAAAAATGGTCTGAAAATTTATATAAATAATAACAATGAAATTCCTAATAATTTTACAAAGAATATTGTTTATAAAGATGTATTGCAGGGTATATAATTTGTTTATAATTATGATCTTAGTGATTGCGTGTACATTTTAGCTCATACAATAGTAGTTCATGTTAAATGTACATTTTATTTCGTTTGAACCAAATAACATGCAATTAATTTCCCTCCACAACAATGTTCAACAAGCGTCAAATGCATATTTCTTTTATAGAAATCAATGTCCTCATGTCAACCTATGCATCAGGAATGCAATTGAAGAGATATTTTTTCCATCATTGCAAATTCCTCATTGTGTAGTGTCCCTGTCCATTTGTTATTATAATCATTGCAAATTTATCATTGTGTGGTGCATAATATCATCTGTACTTTAAAATTCGTTTTATACTCATGGGAAAATTCCCCCTCTGTCATGTCATTCTATTTGCATGTCTTCTAAGCTTTATTTAATCATTTCTGACCGACTGGATTACATTTCCAGTTTCATAGAATTTGATGTTTCTCTCCTCTCACACTCTGTTCCTTACGACTAGCCCAGTTCCATCTGAATTCATCTTTCCCATTCCTCACCAGCTTTTTCTCCGAATGGATGTGCTATCGACAGCCAATTTTGGGGATACCCACAACAACTCAACAGCACAACAGAGCTTGATTAAAATACCCCCCAATCCTCCACCAAATTAAAGAGGAGAGTGATGACGTCCACCATTGCATCTGATCGTTCACCGTCTCTGTTGCCGTGTGTTTTCCTTATAAATATCAATAATTGGTTGCGTGTCTGCTTCAAACTGTTCTTTCAAATCAAACGGAGAAATTGTGTTCACAGTGAAGGTGTGAGCTTTTTCGTTTGTTCTTATTCATCCCTGTGATTTTATGTCTCTGTTCTGTTGTTCCTGCGAATTATATATCACCAATTTAGCAGTGTTCGTGCCATGCTGTGATAAGCATCATGCTCATCAATTGTCATCGTTTCGGTGCTAATCAGTTCTTATACCTCATATTCATGTCATTTTTCAGCAAGTGAGCTACCAAGAAAACAGTTCCAGCTGTCGCATAAAAGGTGATCATCTGAGTGATTTTTGCATTTTTTCCTTAATTCTTGCCATGCCATCTATGGAAAAGACATGTGCTCTAATGGTGTTAAATCCGGCTAACCCAATGTCATTGGTATCTCTGTATCCCTAGCTTTTGCATTCATGTGTTCTTATCTCATGATCTTGATTTCATTGTTTGAGGGAACAAATATGGATTCATCATGACAATGAATGAGTGCCAAATATCAGAGTTTCCATTGCATTTTCCTGTGTTTGGGTAGCCAGAAAAGAAGCATAGAAAATATATGTCTTGGAAACGTTCATATGAACATGTTAAAACCAAACCTGCTTTTGGAGCACAAAAAACAAAATTTGCGCGTGAGATGGGGTTGGATTTGGAACAACTCTTTTGCAATTGATCTAAAAAAACTGGGAGCAAGGCGAATGAGAGAGTGCCGATATCTGATATGAAAGAGGCCTGAATATTCATGTTACAGGTTTTAAACAGCTCATCTGGAAAATGAACCATTCCAGGTGGTTCTCAATCAAAGTTGTGTGAAGTTTCTGTTGTAGGTTCATAACAGCGTATTTTGGTTCTGGAAATGCCTCCTCCGTCAGTTTTAGTTAGGTCCATTTAAATCTGTCATGTTCTTCATCATGTGTGCCATTTTTCGGCTTTCTTCTTTGTATGTTAATCATGCAACACTAGCTCAGGTCTTTTATTTTCACAGGTCCAATCCAAAATTCACATCAAATTCAATTTGGAACTAAACCGCATCATATTTCTCTCTCATTTGTTTAACTCAGTTGAATCTTTATCCAATGTTCAAATTTTGCATGATTTCCTGTAGGTTGTTCAGGGATGACAAGATTGATTAGGGACATCAAGAAATTCACTGTTGGAATCAGTATCAGGGCACGGGTAGCTCTGGAATGGAGACCTCGAGGATTTGATAGTCTTGATTACGATGGACTCCACTATGTCTTAGTGGATGAAGAGGTGATCACAGCTGCCAGTATTTCTTTAAATGTCTTTGTTTTGGTGACTGGTTACAAATATTTATTCTTACATGTGAAAGATAGGTGGAGTCACTATAAATCATATAGAGATCAAGTCCAGTTGAATTGAAATTAGTTATTTGACCAGAGACTGTGAAAAATCAATTCTGAACATTTGACATTCAACCAATGAGTTCACACCATATTGATTGGGTTATGTGCATTCTGCTCTTCCTTTTCCACATCATTGCCTCTGTCCTTCTATAATTGCTTGCACATTCGTACCATGCAATGAATTATATATGCCTGTATTGTTTTGTATGATTCACAGTGTATAACTCATTGGCTACAAATTTCCCAAATTCCTCCCTGTATCCTGAACATGATCATCATTTCATCTCGGCACCAATCTTTATCTCCAGCAGCAATTTTAGAATCTTCATGGCTGCTTTTCAAAATGCATCATCAAATCTATTAATGATATATAGATCCATATGCATAAATACTGATAGGATGAAGCTTGAATGCATCACTTGAAAGGAACTAATTCAGCTATGGTCTAGGATACAGCAGTATACAGCAATATTTATAGAAACCACTTTCGGCAGGTTGGTGAGGCTATGTTTCTAATAGGAATACCATGTTCGGAATTTGGTGATCACTGCGGTGGGTGCTCATACCTTTGCAGGGTCTATCAGTCAATATTTCTTTTCCTTTGTCGGACAAATTTTACGTTCTGATTTGGCACGTCAATTGCTTGCAAATTTCCTGCAATTCTATTTCCTGAACTATGTAATAGAGCTATGGTACAAAAACCTCATGCTTGGTTTTCTTCTGTTTGGTTGTCTTCAACATAAGTATTGGGTTTCATAATTAGCATAAGTGTATGGGATATAAATAGGAAGTTGTGTTAACAGGCAGAAATTTTAATATGCCCATCTCTTTGATGTGATCAGATACGAGCGATCCTTTTTTCCTTCCAAGGAAACAGTTTCAACAAATGTACTTTATATCAGAGGATATCATGCTTATCGTTTCCTGGAATCACAGAACTTCGTATATTTATTGTTTGCGTTTATGCAGTGTTCATCGATTCATGCTATGATTGAAGAATGCTATTATGGGCATATGCCGAAACTTATGGAAGTGGGAGAAGTATATGACATTTCTTGGTTTGGTTCAAAGATAGACACTGCCAGACAGAAGGTTTGCGATGCTGATATCATTTTGACCTTCACTGCAAAGACCATTTTCAATGAGGTTGGACAGGATATGCCCAAGATACCAAGATATGCTTTCAGATTTCTTGATTTTTCCCGGCTTGGTGATGTTGCAGAATTTCAATCCGTGCTTGCAGGTGATACATGAAACATATTCATCGCAATTTTTTTATCTCCATGGAAATATTGTGACTTTTTGAGTTTGGTAACTGCAAGATTTCTACGGGTGCATCAAGACTGTCAAAGAACCGCAGGAGATTGCTGTGAAAAATTCAAAAAAAAGGGAGATTAGGACTGATCTCATATTAATGTTTGAGGGGTAAGTTGATGTACATCCTCTTGCACATGTCTTTCCAGTCTGTAATTATCTTTCCCTCCACCATGCATCTTTCATCCATTACAGTAATTTCCTTCATGTTACCTATACTTGGTGCATTGGTTCTCAGTTATGCTTTGTTCAATAACATTCATCTGAAGGGGCTGAATGATTTTTCTCCCTCCAAATTTTCTGTACCCATCAATACTATTCTCACTCTGCCTGTTCCAAATTTCTGTAAAATGTGCATGAAATACATCAGCCCATTAATGAAGAAAGGAGAATGCATCGAAATAGAATATCTGATTATCTCACCAGATTTTCATACCAATCCCACTATACAATATTCATGTTTTCTTCTGTCTTCCTCTTGATAAGCCCATTTCCCATGTTCATTAATAAATTGATGGCGTGCGCTTCTGTGTGGTCAGATTTTAATCTCATCTCATATTCCTCTCTCCTCAATCCGATGACTGACAGTTTACATGCCTCAAAATTCAAAATTGTGTTTTTCTTTCTGAGAGCCATTATCATGGAATCCCTATATAAGCTGTTCCAAATATTGTTGGTTTCATACATGTTCGACATTGGTTGCGCAGGCGAGAAGAATTAAAGATAACATTATGGGGAGATATTGCCAGGTCATTTCCTCTGGAAAAAGTCCGTCACTGTGATGAACCAGTACTTGCAGTCTTCACCGCCATGAGGATCACCAAATACGAAGGTGTTGCCATTTTTTTCCCTGCCTGTCGGCAGTTATTGTCAAACAATTTTTCATTGCTTTGTCTAGTTTGCTTTTCCAGTGACTTTTTTCTGATCTGATTACGTTCAGTTGGGAACTTTCTGTTTGCAGGACGAGTGAGTGCATCTACCACAAATCATACCTGCATCCTTCTCAATCCAGAAATTGAACAGACAGAGAAATTCAAGGCTGAGTGAGTGCAGCGTACTACAATTCTCTGCTACTTTCTTATTTAATGTTGCAAAGAAGATTTACTTTTTTTTTTACCGGCTTGATAACTCGGCATTGAAAATCATTTCTCATGTTCAGGAATATTGGTATGGATACCACCTCAGGGACTGCTGTATGGTGTATATATATAACTATCGACTGCATTGTTTACGGGTCTACAAATAACTGGCTTATCAGAACACCACATCTTCTGATTTAAATAGTATAACCACATTATCATCCACTGCTAGATATAATTTAACTAGCTCACCACAAATTTCATCTCTGATAACCTTGCCGATGTTTAGCACATCATCTCACAAAGGCCCATTTCAACTATTAGGAATAGTTTTAGATGTCATTTCAACGATTGCTACCAATTATGATGAACCAGAACTACTCTTTCCTATGATCCATTATCTGCTTCATTCTGTTTATGCATGTTAATGATATACCTGCTCTTCTCACCTACAATGGCACTGCATAGGCATCGCGGAACAGAATGATGATATACATCATTTCCCTTTGCTGTTTCTTGAACTGGCTGCATGTCAGGGAACAATAAAATCATCACATCTGGTTTCTGGCTATTTCTAACCAGCTATGGATTGTATGATAATCAAATTGTTTTTTTACGATCATGAACCTTTCAATTTCAGGTTCTCAAGAGTGGGGGACAAGATCAGGGTCTCTGGTGCATACACAAATTTAACATTGTCCGGGGAAATCAACCAAGCAGACCGGAAAAGTATTGCAGAATTGAAAGCACTGGATCCTGCGATGCACACAGTTTGTGTCACTGCAACCTATCCATGCTAACTATTTTTGCAAATTTAGAACTTTAGATCATTCATTATGCCTATGAATTTATCATATTTGCATCGCATGAATTGTTCAACTCTTTGGATTATGCATCCTAGGAAGATGGTTTTAGTTTGCCATTTTTTCACGATATTAACCTTCCGCTAATCCTCATCACCAGACCTAGAATCAACCCTGCATATGTAGATGCAAATTAAATTTTGTCTGTCCCACTATTCATGCCCAACCAAAATTCAATTGACCTAGCCCTTTGGAATATGCTGAATATGAATTTAGTAAATGTTTGTGTTTTCTTTGACCAAGTCTGTTTATTCAGCATTTAAACAAACATACAATCCAATTGACCACATGACATTGATATCCTATAAAAAACATTAAGATAGTTTGAATGATCACACGATTCATACATTCTAAATTGATTATGCTGCGTCACAGCTCTTATACACACCTATCTCTTGCTCATATATTAAATCACTGTTGCAGACAAAGTCCGTGTGGTGTACGGCGGTCGTGACAAGATTTTTTGCAGAAAAGGGATGGTGGTACAATTCCTGCTCCCATGACAAGTGTTATAAAGTTATGCTGAAGAACGAAGAAGGTGAAGATAAATATTTCTGTTTCGCGCATGGAGAAAACAAACCAAAAAAAAGGTTTGCTCTTTTCTTCATTCCCGTGCATAATTTCCCATCTGCATGTTCTCTTTCACCGCAGCTGTTATTGATCTGACACAAACATATGCATGTGCAACTTTATATCCAGTTATCGAGTCTCCATGATAATCGAAGATGAACATGACCAAGTAAATTTGACTTTGATGGGAAGATCGGCTGAGGAATTTTTCAATGCAACGTGCCAGGACCTGTTGGACAGAAGATTTTATGCAACAGAAGCAACACTCCCAAATGAGATCAGTTCAAAAGTTGGACAGACTTTTATCTTCGAGATAAACATGAACAACCGAGGCCAGTTTTTCCTCAGGTCCACCCTTGAACATGAGAATTCTAAGAAGAGAAAGTCAATAGATGAAGAACCTGCAAAAGAAAAGGAAAATGAACAACCCATCTTGGAGACTCCATCAAAACCATCAGCTGCAAAGAAGCGTGGAAACAAGGCTGTTGCGAAGAAATTATTTGTTACTGAAATCAACAAAACCGGGAACAGGTATAAATATATTCCTTCCATACACTATTGTAGCAAGCACATTGTTTTTGAAAAGATTGATGAATGCTTACAAATATTTGTTAGTGTGTTCAGGGACAAAGATGCTGACACTTCAACGGCATAGCTGCAAGTTCCCAAGAAAAAGTAGGTGCAATATTCTATGTTGAAAATTGATGACTGTGATTATTTGAAAACTAATACGTGCCGTTTTAAGTTTGCTTAGATTCATAATATTAGTTGTGGTATCTAATTTAACAAGTACTCAGTATCTTTTCAGCCGTCGTGGTAAAACTGAATGATCCAAATCCAACCATAATATATCTCGAATCAAAACATAGTTAGTTTAGTTTCAAGATACATCCAGCTGTGAATACCTATATGAATGGAACAGACCTGTTGCCAATAAACCATATGCGCTTGAAAATATGGGGGTAAAAAAACCTGTGCCTATCAATTGATCAGAGCAACTGGTCATACATGTATAATATGTGTATGATGGCATCTGTCACAGAGTGTCCCATTTTCGATCAAGTGCATGTGTCCAAGTTACTGTCAACAACAGATCCAGATTTGCGTCTGATGATTAATTGTATGTTGACCTATTGTATTACAATTACGAGTCCAAGTATCTCACAAGAAGGAAATTTACTTATTTAGGAGCAAATCCTCATGCAATGGACATTTATATTATGGCTATATTTATCAGTTGCATGTGCAAATATGATGTTCATGTTCATGTCTCTCTCTTTTGGCATGCTCTCATTCTGAGCACCACTATTCACAGCCTGCTTGAAGTTGTCATTTAATTGACTGATCTAACATTGTATCATGTCTCATTGTTTCAATTCTTGCATTGTTTTCGTTGATTTCAGGTAAATAACTTCACAAGAAGAGGCAACTTTTTGACAACAAGTGTGTATTCAACACTTTTCTTGGTTGGCCAAAATCGTTTTTTGGGGATGGCTTTCTAGGCTTGCCTTCAATACTTTTGCTGCAATCGTCTCTTTAATTATTAGTATTTATGTTAGTTTCTATGGTTACTACCTGTCATGGCAAACATGAAGCAGCTAATATTGTGATCAAGATTGATTTTTTGATCTGTGTGTTAGCAGCTGTATCATTTAGAAATGTCATGATATGTAATGAGACTATGTATATTGATGTGTTCATCCATGAATCTTCATGGTTTGTTTCTCATGTCCGCTGAACCTATGTAACAATACCATTATGCCAATATGTATGCCACGCTAGCTGCTGTTTATGCTTCCAGTTTTATGCACCGTGGCATGTCAAAGTTCACAGATCCATGCACATGGAATAACTCAGCTGTCTTCTATGTGGGAAAACAATTTATATGGGAAAAATGGATGCATATGCTAGAAGAATGTTGTTGCTCAAATCTCTCTGTGGCGCCGATGGATTGCAATTAGCATGTTTCTTTTGTTTACACTTCGGATGTTTTCTTCTGCCCACTACCTCTAAACAAAGTTTGATTCTTGACTACATTCTATTCTTGGCTGATTGCATCCAAAAGAAAATTGTCTCAGGTCATGATTTAGTTGGAAATCTATTTATGGAGGGAAGATAAGAGTGGATCTGTGCAATAGAACCTGAGCTTCTAGCACTGCACACATGTCAGGAACATATAAAAGAAAATACAACCTCCAGATAATTTCTGTCCAGAGCCCCATGAGATTCATCTTGCTCCTTTGTTTTGGGTCACTATTACGTCAATAAGGTTTATTTGTCATAATATAGTGTGCCATGCTTTTGTTCTTTATGCGTTATTTCTCTTCTGCTACTCAACGTTGAATATTTTGCTTCTTTGTTTGTGCATAAATAGTTTTTAGCATTTGGCACATTTTTATTTCTCCACCATCTTTTATTGTCTACAAAATTCTCGCAGCTTTCTTCTAGGCAACTACATTTCTCAGTATACGTTCCACTGTTACGACACATTCTTAAATCAAAATAAGCTTCTGAGCTGACCACAATAAAAAACCCACCGAACCAGTTTCTAATCTTCTTACTCTCAATTCCTTTGTGCTTTTCTCGGGAACAATTCGGCGAATCATAATCTATGCAATTCGCCTTTAAAATTGATATGTAGACATACATGATATGTTGTCCAATATATGAAGTTGATGAAAAACCATTATGTGTATGAGTGCATTTCAATTTTATGGCAATTATTTATAAATGCTTGCTCCTATCATGTATGACTGTGCCTATAATCAAATATTTGATACGATTCAACTACCTGTTTGCGCTTACAATCACTTAATTTAGAAATTTATCCATTTGCACTTTATTTTTTTGGTGTAATCCGCTCCAAACTAAGCTTTAACTTAGAAGTGGCTGCTTTTGTTGTCTACAATTGTTGTCGGAGGCTCCCGCTTAGTACAATTTGATTTCAAACATCCAAATATCTTCGGCCTGTGTAACACGCTGTTAAAAATTTAATATCCATAATGAAAGGACCCAACCCCGATTTAGCTACCTAAACCGGAATCGAACCCCTTCGAAAATACGAACCAACAAAAATTTTCCGAAATTTGGGCAGAGTTTCGTTACTAGCGTGGAATTACCTTAACCTGCACGCGTAAAATACACTCCATCCTATGCCACAAAAATCAAACCGTGGGCACCAATCCCATCCGGATTTCTCAACATCAATATAATCAATAACAGTAAACATACTGTACTATATATATGTATATCCGAGAAAATCCGTATAAACAAGTATCAGAATGTATCAGAGCAACCTCTAGTATAAAATATATATAACATGTACATCAGTAGGCGAAACTGAAACCTACTGGAAAACACAGGTGACTCTGATCACTAGCCTCCAAACCGCGACGTGAACACCAGTATCCGAACTGCAAACTGGGCACGGAAACCAAAAAGCCCAGGGGAAAGGCAATAAACACGTTAGAGTGAGTGGACGAAAATAAACATATGCCTTTCACCAGTTATATATATACAATCAATATAAACAATGCGAGTTCGGAACACAACACATTTATACAAGGAGGTTGTCGGGCAGATCTCTCAAGCCCGACGTCGGGTGAATCGCTCAAACCCGACTGTGATAGGCCAGGGGAATCTCTCAACCCCGGCGGCACTCAGGGGAATCTCTCAACCCTGCTTCAGAGGAATCTCTCAACTCTGGGCCAGAGGAATCTCTCAACTCTGGTAGCATCGATGCAATAAATGCCAATCACAATAACACATAACAATACCTCCGAAAATAACATATATATCAATCATCGTATAAAATAAATACGAAAATCATAAAATCCACGAACTCGCAAATCAACAGTGAAAATAGAAACTTGTCCACTCACAGATCAGCTAGCGCGAACTCGCGCTAAACTCGTGGTCCAGCGGAAGTCCCCTCGCCCGAAGCACGATCACGATCCAGATCTCGATCTCGATCCCCTGAATATATTCATAAAACACAACTGATCAATATCGTAATCCACAACACTGTACTGATGCACGGAAACCAACCGTTCCCGGAAATACGAAATGCAGTGCAAAATGAATTACGGAAATCCCGAAATCCCCACTCGAAATCTCGACTGAAAATCGGCTAACCAAATCAATACGAAAACCTTCGTACGATAATCAGGGCGTGATTACGAGAAAAATGACACTAATTACATCGAAATCTGAAAAGTTGACTTTCTGACCACCGTTGACCGCTGCCTGCGGCGGCGGCGCGCCGTCAACGGTGAAATTACACGGCCAAACTCTCCAGTTCTCTAGATCTCATCAAGGCGAGCAAGATTCCCTTCTACCTCACCAACCAATTCCAAGCCGAACTACCTCAACCGACAAGAATCCGATCGGAATTTCCAACTCCGGCAACCCATTCGGGTTCACCGGAAAACTCCACCAATCACCAAACAAAACACATAGGAAGCTTCCTTGGGGCAAGGCAAGGTGAAGCCCTTACCCCTCGGCCTCCAACTCTCACCGGAAAGCCCTCCACCGTTAAGGCCGAATTCTGGCAAGGTTACCCAAATCAGGTTCCACAAAAACCTCAACAATTCTCATCATACTATACATCATTCAACTCGAAATCATGCAAGGAATCTAACCATACCTTCCTCGAAGTCCAAGGTGGCCGGAATCCGGTCGCCGGAAATCAACTTCCCGTTTGGGAAACTTCCTATTCGGTCCGAAAGTTCACTTTCCAAATATGGAAAGTCAACACAATTTCCAGTTTGGTCAACGCCCAAATGAAGTTTTCGACTAACTCTCGACTATTTTTCGACTTTTCGATATTTATACTCGTCCCTCGGGTCGATCGACGGTCCGAAATGAAAATACGAAATGATTCGGATAAGCTCAAAACAAACGGATAAACTCGTCGAACCCGAAACTTCAAATAATCATAAAATATTTCTCGGCTATCGGAAAAATCTTCCGAAACCACCCACGAACTCGAAATCACGTACTCTACGTTTTCCGTGAAGACACTCAACCCAAATTCTCGACCGAAAACAAAGTCGCGAATCGAATCGACAAACCACATAATATCGAAAAACTGCGACTAAACTCAAATCTCGAGAATCGTGCCAAACGCACCTCTGATTCTGGTTCGGGTCGTCACACATAACTTAAGAATAATATATTTCCGATTGTTCTTGCTCTAAGAATCATTCATGTCATTTTCCTCATGATGTATAAGAAAACTATGCATGATCTTCATCCATTTCACAAATTAAACGCATCCAAATTATTAGAGTTACAAACCACATCACTATTTTAGCTCTGAGTATACTTTACTTGGACCAATTCATGAAATCATCTGTATCAATATCCTTTGTTGGACAAGAATCACGAATCTACAATAAAATACAATTTAATGCTGCCTTTGAATGCCAAACCATTGCATCAATGATAAATGTTGTTACACCCACTTCTCCAACGGAACTGATTTCCCTGTTTCCATCTCTTTCACTCTGTCTCCAGGTCTCTCTACTCTTTCCCCAACAAAAACCAAGTCCTGGCTACAGATTCAAAGGAAACAACTCTCGCCCAATCCGTGGGATACAAGATATCTACGATCGATGAACTGATTTGGGCCCTGCTCAAGCAACAATCCTTGGTGATCTCTCAATCAACTGATTCCCATGACCCACACAAAAGGTATGGACTATTCTCCTTTCACAGTTAGGGATTTCATCCCATGTGTTAATCTATTTGAAATGGTCAATGGCATGGATATCTAAAATCAGCTGTGTTGGATTACCACTGTGCTTTTCTGTCCAAAGTTACATGTCTGATTCCTTTAATCTGTGCTCTTCTGATAGCCGTTTTTCATTGTTCAGCATTTGTTTACTTTTGCTTTCATCCTATCGGATGAGAATTTGTTTTTGTCTGCTGGTGATTTCCTTTTTTATTGTTGTGTCTGTTTCATGGTCTTAGATTCCAGTAGGATATAGCTTGAATAACACATGAATTGACAGAATGTGGTTCATTTATCTCAGACCTTTAATCAATTTGAATGTTCAAATGGATGAGGAGATCACGATGCTTTTCTTTGTTCCATTCGCTAATCATATCAGTCTCAAGAATAACGTCATCTCCCCAAGAAATTGAACCTTGCAATCGTTATTGAACAACAAAGCCTCTTACCTAGACAACGGATCAAACCTTAGACCATGTTTCCTGCTAGATTACGCAGAAATATTGTGTGTTAACTTAGTTTCATCTAGATGGTTAAACATTTTCCCACTTTGTTTGCATTATTTTCCTTCGTACAGATTCCAATTTATTCAAATGTTTGCTGGTCTCTTTCTTCTTGCTTGCTGTGCCTATTCGAGACTATTTGGTTCTAGCGGCTGTGGCAAACCTTGCTGTGCTAAATGCATGCAACTTGACCTTTTAAAATCTACAGGCCATAGGTTATTCACCATCACTATTTAATTGGCAGGGTGTCAATATGCAGTTCAAAAATGCGCCTGTTATCTGTTGTTTGTGTGAAGTTATTTCCCATCCACATGCAATGTTTGTTGAAATGACACAGCCAAATAGAATACATTATTATCTTCCAGAATGAGCATACCCGTCCCATTAATTCTCGCTTAATCGCACATGGTCCAGCTCTTCTTTTGTGTGATTGCTTTCAGTTCATCTGCATTATGTCAAAGCACAATCTAAATTCAAACACAAAATTGAAAGACTGCATTCATTACATGTATGATATATATGATTCTCAATCTTCAAATGACTGCATCATTATGTACAGAACAATTCAAGGCAATGTGCGTACTCAAAAACCTGAATCCAAGACAACCGAGCTCAGCTGTGCCACCCAAAAAATGCCTGCCCATGCGAAAATCAGGCAGGCCAATCACACGAACAGGAAAAAAGAAAGTGGGCATATCTGTGGAAGATCCAGATTTTTCAAAAGACCCTGTCCCTAAGAAGACAAGAGGACGGCCACCTAAAAGGTATATCTCTTAGGAAATTTTAAAATTTCGTTATTTCCTGTATGCTACTGCGTATTATACAATACTATCTTCATTGACTCACTCACTTGCTCACTGCCTTTCTTTCTCAGAATGTTTGTTTCCAAAATTGTATGTTCATGAGTAATGAAATAACTTTCAATCATTTTCATTCAATCGCCATAGTTCATTTAACATTTCCTGTTTTTGTCCCCTCAGACCACGCACGGAAGACGAATCCATCACAGCAGGGTTTGAAACAACAACGCCTGCACCAACAAAAAAAAGGGGCAACCCTAATTGGACTAAGAAGGCAGACAAGTGCCCAAAAAACACTGCACCTCCATGGTACACCTTTTAACAATTAATTTCATGTTGGACGTCCCAATCTAAAACACAACACCAGTTCCAGTGTTGACGCACAAACATTCTCAGCCAAGAATATACGTTATCCATCTTTGCTGCTTCCATGGTTTATATTTACAGAATTAGCTTATTTGGCCATCAGCAACATAAATATCATATATTTGCAGCTAGATCATATGATATAGTTCTGGTGAAATAAATAAGTGTGCTAGAACCATTCTTAAATAGGTGTCATGAGTAAAATAAACATCATTACGGTGTGAATAGGTGTGCAACAAAAGTTCTTTCGATCACAGGATGTATGTGAGTACTTGATTACATATCAATAACTCCCCTAGGTACTTGCTTCTGTGTCGATGATCTATACAAATATTGAACTGCATATCAATCTATAACCAACAAATTAAAACTATAAATCTTTAATTTGTATGCTGCGTTCACCATCTACTGCTTTCAAAATTGTGGCATCGTTGAATTCAAACTGTTGTTACTGCATTCATAGCTATGTCTGATCTGTTAAAATCTTCCCAACAAATTAGTTTTTCGATAATAGCCTGGAAAATAATTATCAAAGAATAACTTGCAATTTTCAGGACACGGGAAGAAGATATGCCTATGAACGAAACTCCACAACCTGCCAAAAAGATGAAACCAAAACAACAACAAGAGTTACGATTTCTCCCTCCCTATCATTTTATCTGTGCACTTTTATTTAGGAAGGATGAAATCGTCACATGTGCCTACTATTTCACTAAATAACAATATTTTTGCATCAATGTCAGCCGAAATCTTCAGCATGACAAAGATCATAGCCCAAGAAAACAACCCAAACAGAGTACAGCAAACATTCAAAATGAAACCCTGGAGAATGTCATACAATTGTTGGAAAAACAGAATGAACAAATTGCAGAACAAAACATGCTGATGTTGGATCAAATAAGCCAGATGAGTGACATCAGAAAGCTTCTCATTGGATTTAAGCCTTTTTTTGATCAACCAACAGAGGTTAACATCAGGTCAATCTCCATACCTGTGTTCTTTTACACCAATACTTGCGTGTTTCAGCTATCGTTAATTTGTTTCGCTCTTTTCTTTACTGCTCACAGGTACACCAAACAACCACCAACAAACACAACACATGGCGTTAATCAACCCTCTGTAGGAACATCCATGGAACAGCCTGGAAACAACACTAATCATGGAATTGATCCAGGTTTCCCTGAAAATATGTTCAATCAATCTTTCAACTGCAATATGTCAGGTACAGATTCTAATCATGCCAAGGAAACCACCACTTACTAATTTAGTTCCGCAGACCACCATATTTCCAGATTCTGATTGTTCTCATGTATACATGATCTGTGCAAAATGCGCATTCATTCTGATCTGCAACACAAACATGACTATTATATTATGTCGGCAGTTATTAGGCCTCACATGAAACATCACTTCTCATTTTCAAAATAATTGGTTTTTGTATTGTTTTTTCCCCGTACTGGGTGATGTCCTCAACTGAATTAACAACGTATATGATATATGGTGATGTTTAGTTACATTGACTATTTGTTGACTCATTTATTCTCATGGTGATGTTCAGGATGAAATGATTTAGGTTGCTGGGAAGAGAGATTGCATTGTTCCTGCAAAGAACCATGGACCTAATCTTGGTGTATCTGATCTAAATTGCAACCACTGTCCCATGTTTGTAATCTATTAATCATTTCTAGGTTCTAGGTAACCTGAACATGGTCCTCATAATCCCAACCCTGTGTAATATATTTCTATGTAGCACAGTTTATGTCCAAGGTCTGTAACATATTTCTATGCTATGCTATCTAAACTTTCGTCAGTGTGTGACTGATGCTATTCTGTTCTTAGAATGATTTCTGTGCATGTGATGGCCTATCCGTGCATAATCTTTCCCAACTTTCTTTGTATTCCCTGCTGGCCACAAATTTTTCTTAATGTTGTGAGATTTTGATTGTCTTGAACATTTTTGGCAGTTTTTATTTTTTTTCCATGCTTAAATTGTCGTATTTGGAATTGAGATGTTGTTGTCTAAAAAAAAATTGTTACTTTATCGGCTGATTGTCTTTTTCAGTACCCAAACATAGTAATGTACAACTATCTGTGTACTGAATCTATACCATTGGCTAGAATCATTGAGCAAGGAATTTCCCAGTAAAACTCTTATTTCCCAATTTTTAAGATATTGTTTTCTTGCTTATGTGTCAGCTGTCTCCATACTTCTATTTTGACAAACATTGTTGCGAACTTTTAGATTCTGTGCATATCTAAAAAAAATAACAAAACATGTGTTTTCCAATTGCTCAGTGTATTTTTTATTCTATTCACAAATTCATAGGCAATTGAACTTATAATAAAAAACCTTTTTGCAACAATTAGATACTCTATGTTTTTTTTTGAAATTATTATATTGTCGTTTTATTGTGTAACCGCGCATCGCGCGGGGTTCCACCTCGTAATATCATATGCTCGAAGAGCGTAAATTCCTGGCTTGGATTCTGGAAACTTTGTTTGATATTTTTTCAAGAACTCTTCATAAGCACTAGTATCATCGGCATGGTAAGTCTTGATTCCAAGAGTACCTTCCATATCATAGTTTCCTTGAGGTTCAAGCAAGCTAGTGATACTCTCTGTGATTATCCAAGCTGAATTTTCTCCTACGAGTCCCATCTTCTTAGCCACTTTGAAAAGACGATTCACTGTTGGTAAAGACGACTGAACAACTATAAATGCTCGAGATTGTACCTTGGGAAGCTCTAACAAGCTTTTCTAGTCCATCCCAATCTGGATTAGAAGACAGCGGTGGTAGAACCAAACATTTCTCAATCTTTGAACCAAATTTTCGAAGAGTCTTAGACAAAAGAGCTAGCTTCCCCACGCCACCACCATAACCATCATCTTCATATATTACAACCACCCTTCTCCAATTGTAGGCCGAAACTATATCTCCAATGCATTTCATTTGAGCTGCATTGTCGCTTGCCATTCGTATCAGGGAAGGCCAACGGCGCTGTATTAGCGGTGGAGTTATGGTGGGAGATGAAAAGGATATGATTGGAATCTGTTCAGTAGGTTTAGATAGGTTTCGAACTACATCAGCTACGGTAACAGTTTCCTGCCAAGTCTCCATGCCAATTACCACTTGTACCTTTTGTTCCTCTATCAACTCTTTAGCTGCAACAAAATCAAAGCAACTCAGATGATGGAATACACATATATATAAACATGGTGAATTACTATAGTACTTATACATGAAGCATGTATGTACGTAACAACATATATACATACCAGCAAAAGCAGCAACAAAGGGGTCTCGGCCAGAGTCTTGGAAATGGAGAAGTAGCTCATGAGTGTTTGACTTGAAGTTTCCAGCTGCAATTTCCATAGCAGCCTTTTGCTCTTTCCCGATACGCGAATGAACATCAAAGATTGCTCCAACGTTGATGAGAATCTTGTCATCGTCAGCCTCAACTGAATAGGAGAGATTGAATAGCAAGTAGATGATGAGCAGAGGAAACAAGAACCGCCTGCTAGCACTACTGAAAAGGAAAGCCATAACTGGATTTTGACTGTGTATCTCAGATGGAGAAATATCATAACAGAAGTTGTAAATACAAGTATATGATCATTGTCTTTTGATAAAGAAAAGAAGCTAGTATTGGAATATCAGCGGAATTCGTCTTCCATGAAAGATTGACAATTACAATAGTCGTTGAGGGAACAAGTTTGCTGTTACGTGGGGATCAAATAAGTTGAAAAGTTATTTGTAAGATACCAAGTCATATATATAAAGAGTGCTTGTACTCGGTATGCCGACTTGTAGGCTGCTAGCTCTAGCTAGCGTGCATATGTTGTATAGCCCTTGTTATTGACATTCCTCGATCTGTGAAAACAAAAGGTCGCATGAATTGACAAAGGAAACAAAGTACGTGAGTTGTACACTCGGGATGTCCTCTTGTAGGCTGCTAGCTCTAGCTAGCATGCATGTGTTGTATAGCCCTCGTTATTGACATTCCTCGATCTGTGAAAACAAGTACCATGAATTGACAAACGAAACAAAGTACATGAGTTGACTATAATGTAAATCAACTCGATCCGCTGGAGGTCCTATTTGGCACCAAAATTTTCCAGGGTTATTAAGAAAGATTCAAACCGTCTCTTTTCTCAATTTTGTGTTTCGTGCGCTGCCATGTCACCGTCGTACGACGGAATAGTCGATTTATAGGCAAACTGCTACCAGACTTCTTTAAAGCGATTGAAACGGGGAGAGAACAAACCCCGCTTGAATGGATCCTTCTTGCCTAAATGACTTTAGGACTTGTGGTTTTCGCGTCTCTAGCTGAGCCATGAAGATCGATGCCCTACACTCCTCCTGGTGTAAATAAAAACAATCTTCTTGACAAGGTGTCGAGAACACAGTGTGTGCGTCCTTAAACCTCAAGACTCTCACTCTTCCTGGTGACAAGCCTATTGATCACCAGTTGCGGTATGTTGCGTCCTTGAATAGCAAAACTCTCACGGTCTTCGGGTGATAAGCTTCTTGATCGTTGGTTGCAGTGTTTTGCGTTCCGTGAATCGCAAGAATCTCACGCTCTTCGGGTGATAACTCTCTTTGATCGCTGGATTGCAAGGATTTCTTGAGATGAGAAGGTAGTTTGCCTATAGCAAAGTGTATGTGATCGATGATCAATTCTTCGGTGTTATTCTCCTCTATATATAGGAAACGGTGCTCGTATTTCAGTTCAACTGAATCTTCTCACAATTAGACTTGCTAAACAACTCTAACTGCTCGGTCCCCATGTCTTTTATCTTATCTCGAAGTCTAAGACTCTTAGAGATAAGTTTCGCCAGGAAACCCTTCCTCTGTAGGAAATGTCGATTATTATTCATTAATGGGCCGCGGGAGTCTGCCTCCTTCTCTCTTCCGGTTCGTCATGAGTCGATTAAGGAATATTTCTCAGGCCGCTCGCCTTATCCAATCTCCAAAGCCCAATAACAAGATATTTTATCTTAGGCCCAAACATTGCCTCTCAAGCCTTGAGATAACGTTTCTATAGTAATCGAAGAGGCTTGTTTTTCCCTAACGACATACCGTTTCCATCCAAACGGTAACTTTCCACGTTGAACGCTGTGTCAGGCCTTTCTCTGAAAAGTCGCACTACTTCGGATGACATCATATAAGAGAGCACACGTCTCGTCAGAGTCCTATCCTCAACACAACCCCCTTACTTATCAATCCTCAAACTTCGAATGGAAGCTAAACTTTCTTCCTCCGCCGCCATTGTCATTATTTTGTCAACCAAAACAATGCCACCTCACCGTGAAGAACACCCAGAACTCATGCGAGAAGGTGATGAGCTTTTCACGGCAGCCGTTCGTGCTGACGCCGTCCGGCGAAACCCAGGCTCTGTGATCGCTCTTAAGATCTCAAATACTACCACCGGTCGTTTGAGTCCATTTCTTTTTATACCTATCACTCCTGCCCTCTATCCAACTTTTCAATTTGGGTACTACAATTGAACGTAAATCTTCCGGGAAAACAACCGTGCTAACTTTACCGGGTGGACGAACAAAGATACCATCTGCTCGATTGGTAGACGGCCGGTTACGTCCGACAACGAGAGAACTTGGTACACAACACATTGAGAAATCGACTTTGTTCGCTAGCAAGCGGCTTGCATTGCATACCTTATTAACCTCTGCTTTTCGCTACCCAGTGGAGAAAATCGTACTCCATTCGCCACTGCCATGTGCTTTTGGGACGCTGCCAACAACTGCTTTTGTCTTCCCTGCGCCGATGTAAGTATCACATTGCTAGATCTTCTTACTATGTTCGGGGTACCCATCGCCGAACCCGTCTAGAAGCAAGGCTTCTCCACCAAGTTCGCAGACATAACCAGCCCCAACCGGCCTGCCACTTTCCCCGCTTGGGTCACTCGCTTCATGCGCGACACATCCAACCAAGGAGGTATAACTTTCCTTGAGTTTTGGTTGTCCAAATAAATCTTCTGTACATCTTCACAGAAGGTTAACAAGCGTTGGACCAACCTCGCCGAATGCTTATTTGTGGGTACAAAAATGGGTCTCGCACAATCCATCCTTGCTTGCATCTATCGCAGCTTGAGATGGATTTCTCTCTTGCCACTTCAACTCAACAAACCTGGCCCTTTGTGGATGGTGGACCTCTGGCTCCAGATGTATTTTCCACTTTTCTGACACCCAAAGGTACCACCATTCGAAGCAAACAAGCTTCTGGGTCAAACTCTGGCAACCCCTCTTGCTTTCGACGGCTAGACTTACCAAACCTGCTTCGTCACTTTCTGCTCGCACAATCATTATCCCACAGACTCAGTCTCCACTATCTTGGACCGTCACTTCCCGCCAGAACTAAAGACTGGTTTTATGCCTTCGCGAGATCAGAGTAACCAAGCGAAGCTCATCTTCCTCCAGAGTCACACTTATGGAGATTTGTTAGTCCTTGATTTATCTAGAATTGGATACGAGTTGTATGCTCCCAACTACTTTGCCAGGAAACTTGGATTAATGCAGCGTGCCCCTATGCCATTGGCTGGTTCAGTGAATTACTATAGCATTTGGCGAGCCATTTCTCATCTCATAGAATCTGACGCTGCCGACCCGTACTTTGGCTTTCCGGCAATGCTACTTCCCAAGGAAGAACTAGTTGCTCCCTTGGTTCCTTCCGTAAATGTGACCTCGCACTACCATGCGTGAAAAGCACAGTTTTGGGATGGCCTCAAATCTACTCAGTCGTTGTCTCTTTTTGCCTCCATCTTCAAAGATTTCAAGACACAATTTGTCAATGGTTTTGACAAGAAAGCACTGAAACATGTCCCTATAGACCCAAATGAAGACACTCCCTGGCCTATGGTATGTATCTTCATCTAGTATCCTTATCCAACTCTTGCCACAGCTACTGGAAATAACTTGGCCTTGCACTAATTTTTCCTATTGAAAGCCCGAACAGTTTTATGAACAAGACAGCCCTTCCGACCCCAACGAGGAGCATGACACTGCGGACGAACAAGAACTAGAACAAAGACGGGATCCATAACAAGAGCAGGATCAAGTTCAGACTGTAAGTAGCCATATCATATTCCCAATGTTCATATTAATTTCTGACATATAACTGCCCATCTTATTCCAGAGGTCTCAGAAACAGCATAGAGATGCCTTGCTAGCTAATATCTCTGGCAAACAGAAACAAAGTCGTTGACGGCTTAGCTCTGGGAACGTTCAAGAGGGACAACTTGAACAAGCTGAGCCATCATGCCAAACATCAATGCCTTCACCACCTTCTCCTTTGGTGACATATACTACTAAAGTCACTCTTGTCATCCCCACTTCGCCAGCGAAAACTAACTGCCCCTTTTCCAGCTCTGAACCATTGCACGAGCCGATCCAGCCAATAATCTTGTCCCAAAACTGGGTATTTTATCACCCCCTCTACTATTCTTGTACAAAGTTTTGATTAGATTCATAATCCTACGTTTCTCCATCATAATCTTGAGGACGTTGATAGACAGGTAAACACCTATGTAAAGATACCATATTCTCAACTTGGATATATCAATGTAGTCAGATAAATAGAGGTTATCGAACATGAGGAATTGGTAAAACTAAATCCTAACACTAAATTAAATTACTGACAGACTCGACTACAGTACACTAATAACACCACAAATCTACTCTAGACAGACTCAAATGACACAATATTTTAAAAAAATATATTAAACACAGTGGCGGACTACCACACAAAATTTGAAGGTGTTCTAAGTTGATTTGGTTGCCGAAATAAATCGACTAAGCTACAGATATTGCAGAAAGCAGTAAATTGCAGAAAGTAAATTATTGAAGAGAATCATTGAGATATGAATGTTAAAGACTTCTCTCCACGCTAGACATACTTACGACCTCCCCAATAATTGAACTAATCATGGATGAATATTCCCCACACAAGAGCTTTGGTTAAGTCATCTTGTGTATTACACTCTCTTACTTGGCATGAAAAAGGGAGGGACAATCCGCTCGATCTTGATCCTCAATTAACTAACTTATACATATGGTGATGTAAGCCTAGAGAACTGAAGTCATTATATTCTAAGAATGTTTGAAGAATAACAAAGGTTCAAGGGTTGATAAGGTGGTCACCCTTACATCACTAAGGATTGTTTCATGCAAATACATGTTTGTCTCTAATGAATATACAATGATAAGGTGGTCATGTACACAATCAAGAATATAGATCCTACGCTATGCATCTAAGCATGCACTTAAAGAAACATAAACATAGAAATCATCC
This sequence comes from Geum urbanum, assembly GCA_946800695.1. Classification (NCBI taxonomy): domain Eukaryota; kingdom Viridiplantae; phylum Streptophyta; class Magnoliopsida; order Rosales; family Rosaceae; genus Geum; species Geum urbanum. The sequence goes on from OX327001.1 coordinate 71,048,796, forward strand.
GATGAGAAAACAGTAAAATAAAGCTCATCCAAATAGTCAATAGAATCAAAAGGGGTTCAAAATCGTAAGTGTATCTATGGCTTCAATCATCCCCTAACTAAGGTATTTAGCTACTCATAGTCTTAGATAATAACATCAAAAAATCCATAAGAGATAAATTAAATGATGAAGTAGAATGAACTCTTGACGACGTTGGAATCAAAATTGGGTTGCAGCTTGGCTTCACGATCCTCTTTCTTTCCGTCTCCAAGTCTCTTCTTTTTTCTTTCTTTCTATTTCTTTTCTTCTTCCCGTCAAAAGCTGCCAGCGTCTTCTTTTCCTAGCTATATATACGTCTAGGTTAATTAACCAAGCCAAGCAGGCTCACGTGCACCATGCCTTTCTCCTTCTTGGATTAGGATTCCAATTTGCAATACTTAAGCTCATCTTCTCCATTTAATTCCAAAATACCTAAAAATAATAAATATAATTAATTCACTCAAATAATAACGATAAACCAAGTATAAGAGTATAATTAAACACAATATAGACGCATAAATATGCGACTATCAAAATACCCCACACTTAACTTTTGCTAGTCTTCGAGCAAAACACTAAACTAAAACTCTAAAATAACTCAACATAGCACTAACTACGTGACTCTAACGCCCTCAACATGTTGTCTCAGCAATCTTCTACAATTGTAACACCAAGATTAGTATGACTCCACATTTACATTCCGTAAAGTTTCAAAGTTAATTTCAATTCATGACACACATGTAATATGTGGGACGAAGACGTAATCATGGTGGATGGAGTTTGATATGTGAGAAATATGCATTGAATTAAACACATAAATCAATCAAATACAATTTAAAATCCTATAGATATAGTATAATATAAGCAAGTAGAGATCGTTCTTAACCGGGGATTGAAGGGTGCATGCAATTATTGTGTATAAAAGGGGGGTATAAAAGTTTATTTTAATTATCTAATTAATTACCTAAAAAATGTCATAAACACATAGCATATAATTCTAGGACCCTAAAATGCATTAACTCATAGACAAGCAAAACACATACAAAGAATCCCAAAATCCCTTACCAAGTATTTCAACAAAAACAAACCTAAGCTAATTATTTACATGTGATCATCATATTTCAACCTAACCAATTCTCTCTACTTAATTAAGTTACCTACGAAATTCAGTCTCAAGATTTCATAATTAACATGCCATGTGGTTTAAAGCTTAGCGCCTTAATAACTAAAAATCATTGAATAACTTCTAGGGAAGAGGCTTAGCACATTCATCCCACACTACCCAACGAATTAAGAACATACATAGCATGCTTCAAATAAAAATCAAAAACATAAATACATGGAAGATAAACTCAAGTAAGTGTTAAAAATCCAAATATATTCACCAAAAATCAATATCAAACAAGAATAATTCAAGAACAAAAGAAGACTACGGAGTAAAGGGTTCATAGTTACATTTTAAGAAATCCCGCTTAGTGCTGTAAACTTCCAAGGCGTAGATGAATCTAAGGATGGTGATTCTCACTTGTATGGACTTAGCATATGCAAGTGATCTGAGAAGATGATGGATGGCGGTGTAGTCGGCTTTATGCTCGGTCTTGGTGTTTGAGGGAGAGGGTTGGAGAGTATTTTGGCAAAGCTTAGACTAAAATAAGAGATGATCTGAATTAGGGACAAGCCTCTTGTATTTATAGGCCTTACAAGAATGATTTTCCTCCTAAAATGAGATTTCCTTCCATTCTTGAGTAAATCTGGTAGTCTGCAAAGAATCACATTTTTTCAGAGTTTTAGTTCTTCAAAAATTTTGATTTTAGTGTCGTTGGAAAGAAGACTCGAAGATCTTTCCAACCATAGGTTGATCGCGTCTTAACTCCTCCAGGATTATTCCGAGTCATCATTCGAAGTTGGCTAATCTGCACAGTTAGATTCTACTTTCCTTATTCTTTATAATTTCCTTTTTCTTTTGACTTTGGGAATCCTCTTCTTGCCATATTCTTGTGCTCCACGAAATTGGCTGATTGGATCTTCCTTTTTGGACATCTCAAATGATCTTCTAATTAATTTGGTCCATTTTAATCTGTTCTTCTTCAATATCCTTCCGGAAGCTTCCAAATCTTAGTCAACAGGAAATGTTTTCCTAGTCAACAAATGATTTCTTTTTCTCTTCATCGTTTCTTCTCTTCTTCCTTGGGAATTTTGGCCACATGTCTCCTCTCCACAATTTGTTGCATTTTAGCATCTTGTAGACCTCTTTTACTCCGTCTCTTTTGGTCAATACCTGAAAATAAAAAAAATAAGTAAAAAACTAATAAAATTAACAATACTAAGCAATTAACAAGGCACAAATATAGGGAAATAAATTCTAATAAACATGTCTAAAATGCGTAGGTCAGAGTTGCAACATGCAATAAACAAGTCAAGATTCAACTTCAGAGAAATATGCTCTCAAAAGTGTTTCTCTCAAAGTATGTCTAAGGCATTCACTCAACTCAATTACTTGTCAAATGGACCAAACCATATACTCACTCTTGTGACTAATCTCCACAGATCAAATGCTGCCATCTTGAGGATCAAAAAGGATTTTCAAAGGTTGTAATGGGGCTTGGTTAATGGGTTAAAGAATAAATGGATATGGATTTCAAATAAAAATGCTAGAACCTAGTAGAGCATCAAATAAGAGACTTCTTCAAACTTTACTACCATGAATTTTCTCACTATTGTGGCCAGATTTCATCTTGTTGGGCATTCACATCATTTTTTTTTATCAACAGTTAACCCGTGTATCAAACTAGACATCACAACTTCTTTTTTTTCTTTTTCTTTTTGACTCTATCTTGATACCCCACACTTATTTCTTTGTATCACCTTTCGACATTGTTATCGTCTTCACATACTTGTCTCATGTATAGCTCAACTAAGTCCTAGAACAAAGGTAAAGATATAACTACTCTAAGGTTTAAGGTTAGGATTATGCTGGTGATGACAAAAAGTTTCACATGTAGGCTCAAAGTGGTTAACTAAGGGGTGCACAACTTGTGTACACAAAATCAGGGCACGGACTTATATGACTATGGTGGTGTCCCCTAAATGCTTTTATCACTTCCTCAATCAAAAAATGTATTGACTAAAAACTTTGAATAACACAAGAGAAAGTTCTAGTAATCTCTAAAGTCCATTAACTTAATCTGCGGCAAGCAATTGACACTCAACAAAGAAATCATGTATATCACATTTAGGCTCAAAAGCTCACGGATTAAATGAATCTCAAATAATTCTATGCATGCTCAAAAATATGTACCATGTTAACTTGTTTCTACATCCACTACATATTCGCATATGCATCATATATCAAAATTATCCAAAGAAACTCAAGTCACATAATCATCTCTTAGTCACAAAATGAAAAGATATAAGCACATCATTGACTTGTTAAAGGTTTCTAAGACTCTGCTTTTTGTATTTTTCTTGACACTATTTGTTTTTGTATTTTGGTTTTCATATAAGACACTAAAACACACAAGAAAATAAAGAAAAGACTCAAAACTGACTCTGATTTTTCGATGGATTGATGGTCGGCTTCGATGGGTCGAAGCATGCTCTCAGGTCTCATTCTAGGACAACTTTTCGATGGGTCGAAGGATCCTTCGATGTATCGAAGGATCTTCTGTAGAAATACTAGGCAAAACGGACAAAACTGAAGAAACTGCATACTCTCACTTGCATAATTTTTACAGAATTAACCACATGTCCGAATGGGCTAAAATTTTGTGATCATAAACTACACGTATATACCAACACACACTCAAAATTTCGGAATTTTCTGAGACATTTAGGTATGTCCTAAAAATCACACAACACAAAAAAATTAACAATTCTGACGCAAAAACTAAAAATTTATATCTAGACGCTAAATATGTGATATAATCCCACCCCAGACTTGAAATTTGCATTATCCTCAATGTAAAAATAGGAATTAGACTATACAATACACCAACCAAGTATGACATAGGACACCTATCACACACAAAACATAATATGTGGAGAAAATAAAAGAGAATGGATAAGAAATCAAATTTGGTTGCTAGCTTCTCCATCCACATGGGTTGCCTCCTATATAGCGCTAAGTTTAACGTCTTCAGCCAGATGGCGAATCCACTCAATTCTCCATAGGAGGTGTGTCTTGAAGGTCCGCATCTTTAAACACGTGCTCCTCAAATGACTCATAAAGTGGTTTGAGTCGTTGTCCATTCACTTTGAATGTCTTCCCTATTTTTGAACTCAAATGGCTTGAGGAAAAACATTAGTGATAACATACGGTCCAATCCATCTATTTTTATGCTTACCCAGAAACAAGCGTAGATGACTATTGCAGAGTAAAACTTTCTGACCAATTACAAATTCTTTCTTTTGATGTTCAGATCATGAAAAGGTTTAGTCTTTTCCTTTGAAATCCTACTGGACTCATATGCTATCATGTCGGCCCACAACACCGCATCAAGATGTTGGCACCAATCTGTTGCTCGGATGTTAGGAGCTGTGTAGTCAACAACTCCTCTAGCTTGTTGAATGCTTGTAGATATTCCTCTGTGAAATTGAACACTATATCTTTCTCAAGCTGTGCACTCAACGCCCTAGGTATCTTAGAGGAATCCGTAATGAACCTACGATAAAAACTTGCAAAATGCTCCAACATGTGATCAATAAAGGGTAGATGAAAGTGATCCTTATGCTTTGTCACATTCAGATTTTGATGTTCCGTGTGAACTCCTCCTCCAATTGCTGCCTTGTGCTCCATGTTGGTAGTTAATAATTTCTCTTCCTGCAATTGTGTCAGCTTTGAAGAAACACTAACTAATAAGATACTACCTATTTGTATGAACGGTGGGGATTCAAGCTCATTAATTTCTTCACGTGACTCTTCCTCTAATCCCACACTTGAAGGTTTGTATCCCAGCATAGCTTCAATTTCATCTAATTCCTCCTTGATCCAGTCATTCTCAAAAATTGGTTCCATTTTGATGGGTCAAAGCTCTTCTTCGATGCATCAAAAAAATTTATCGGATCAATCCAGGGGCTTTTCTTCGATGGGTCGAGATTTTGGTTCGATGCTTTAACAATCTTTGATGGATCGAACATTTTTCCTTCAATACATCAAGGCGTGCTCTTGGTTGTTGCGTACTGACTTCCTTCGATGGATCGAGGACCTTCTTCGATGCATCGAAGCATCCTCTCAGGTAACATTGTTTTCTCCAGCATTTTCAATGACTTTTCTCAGACGATCAACCTCCAATGAGTATTGAATAAATTCCTGCACAAAACTCTCAAAAGTGTCAATTGAACAACAAGAACAAGCATCATCACTATTATGATGTTTGAGAGCTTCATAAATATTGAAGTGGATCTTCTCATCCGCCACTTCTAAGCTCAATAATCCATCAAAACAATCAATCTTTGTAAGCGCTATTCTCAAGAATGGTCTCCCAAGAATCAATGGTATTTCTGATGTCATTGGCTCATGCTCCATCTCCAGCATAACAAAATCTGTTGGAAAAATTAAATCTCCCACCTACACTAAGACATTCTCAATAATACCTCTAGGGTAACAGTTAGACATGTCTGCAAGTTTAAAGGTGACACCAGTGGGAATGAATTCTCCCATATTTAACTTGTCATAAGAAGTTTATGACATTAAATTTATTGATGCACCTATATCAAGTAGAGCACCTGCAAACCTGTGATTACCAATAGTGCATAGGATCGTGAAACGTCTTGGATCACCCAACATAGGTAGGAGCTTCCTTTGTAGAACTGCAGATACTCTCTCTCCCAAGGCCACAGTCTCAGTTTCATAGAATTTTCTCTCTGTTGTGCACAAATATTTTAGGAACTTTGCATACTATGGTATCTACTTGATCACATCCAACAAAGGGATGTTCACCCCTACTGTTTTAAACACATCAAGCATCTCCTTCTCTTTGTCAACCTTCACCTGCTTCTTTAACCTGCTAGGAAATGGCAATTTAGGAGTAATTAAAGGGGAGGGAGTATAGGGTACCTGGACTGATTTTTGATTTATCATTTTTTCTGTTTCAAGTGCATTTTTGATGGCTTGGATTGGGGTTCCTGCATAATCTTCTGACGGCTTGTCCAACGGCTTGTAAAAGACAACATGTTCAAGCACGGGATCCTCCCACTTTCTCTTTGTTGAATTGGGAAGTTCTTCCAACTTCTTCCCACTCTTCAAGGTCATTGCATGAGCTTCATATTTTGTGTTGGGAAGAGTGTTGTTGGGGAGTCCTCCTATGTTGACTTGAGTCATTGTCTGCTGAACTTGGCTGATTTGTCTCTCCACTAAGTCAATTGTCTTACCACGCTTATGCAACATTACCTTTATCTCCTGCTGAAAAGCACTAAACTCCTGCATAAAAGCACGATTCTCCTATCTTTCTTTTGTTTGTCTACCATTATCTGCTGTAACATACTCATCAATCTCTGCTCTGCATCATCTGATTGCTGAGTATAGTCATAGTCAGTGCGATCATCCCATCTAGAAATGTAATGAGGTGTAAAGTAGTCACTTTGCATGGTGGGATAACTTTGATATGGCATATATGCACATTCATCAGTTGAGTGACCTGCCATTGAACATGTAGAACTAACCACAAAGTCAGAATACATTATATACAAAAGTTAGAAACCAACATACAAGTTAACGCAGTTAGACTATTAAGACTTAGAATTAAGCCATTCCCCGGCAACGGCGCCAAAATTTAATAGGTGGGTAAACACCTATGCAAAGATACCATATTATCAACTTGGATATATCAATGTAGTAAGATAAATATGGGTTATCGAACACGAGAAATTGGTGAAACTAAATCCTAACACTAAATTAAACTACTGACAGACTTAACCACAGTACACTAATGACACCACGGCCCTACTCTAGACAGACTCAAATGACACGAAATTTTAACACAATATACTAGACACAATGGCGAACTACCACAAAATTTTTGAAGGTGTTATGAGTTGATTTAGTTGCCAAAATAAATAAGCTAAGGTACAGCTATTGCAGAAATCAGTAAATTACAGAAAGTAAATTGTTGAAGAGAACCAATAAGATATGAATGTGAAGGACTTCTCTCCACCTCAGACATACTTACGACCTCCCCAATAATTTAACTAACCATGGATGAATGAGAATTGATCATCAATTAACCGACTTATACATATGGTGATGTAAGACTAGAGAACTGAAGTCATTATGTTCTAAGAATGTTTGAAGAATAACAAAGCTTCAATGGTTGATGAGGTGGTCACCCTTACATCACTGAGGATTGTTTCACACAAATACATGTTTGTCTCTAATGAATATGCAATAATAAGGTGGTCATGTACACAATCAAGACTATAGATCCTACGCTATGCATCTAAGCGTGAACTCAAAGAAATATGAACATAGAAATCAACCGGTGAGAAAACAGTGAAACAAAACTCATCCAAATAGTTAATAGAATCAAAAGGGGTTCAAAATCGTAAGCATATCTAGGGCTTCAATCAGCCTCTAACTAAGGTATTTAGCTACTCATAGTCTTAGATAATAACATCAAAGAATCCATAAGAGATAAATTAAATAATGGAGAAGAATGAACTCTTGACGACGTTGGAATCGAAATTAGGTTGCAGCTTGGCTTCACAATCCTCTTCCTTTCCATCTCCAAGTCTCTTCTTTTTTCTTTCTTTCTATTTCTTTTCTTCTTCCCGTCAAAAGCTGTAGCCCTCTTCTTTTCCTAGCTATATATATGTCTATGTTAATTAACCAAGCCAAGCAAGGCTCACGTGCACCATGCCTTTCTCCTTCTTGGATTAGGATTCCAATTTGCAATACTTAAGCTCATCTTCTCCATTTAACTCCAAAACACCTAAAAATAATAAATATAATTCATTCATTCAAATAATAGTAATAAACCAAGTATAAGCGTATAATTAAACACAATATGGACGCATAAATATGCGACTATCAGACGTGCTCAATTCCCCAGAAGAGGCAATTACTGCCAATATTGAGGAAACAACTACTGGGAATGCCCCCAACGATCGTTTGGACACTGAACTCGTTCAGCACGTCGCTGATTTTTTCGAGGCAACTGTCTTGCTTCAAACTCAGAATCCCCAAAATGCTGAGGACGAAGCACACCACCAGCATAGTATGGACGAAGGAGACAGTGATGTTAATGACCAAGGTGCATTCCATTTTGGTTTTACTGATGCTCCTTTCTCATATCATGTCATGTATTATACTTCAGAGGAGCATCAAGCCATGGCGGACGGACAAGTGGTCTCTCTCACTAACCAAGAACCTCCAGAGGAGCAAGATGTGCTCGATGAGCGCAACACCATTTTGGAATAGATGGTGCATGACATCATCTACTCGCCTGGCACACACATGTCTGGCGAAACGAAGGTATGCACCTTCCACTGATCTTGCTCTTCATCCCCCCTTCTATCGGTCATAAGTTTTATGTTTCTTAAACAGGATCCAAAATGCCTGGCGTCTTATGCCAACAAATCCTCGGAGACAGACCCCGAAACTCACTTGGTGACATGTTCAAATCCCGCGGCTGCTGTTAAGACTGCAGCCGATATGCGAGTTGCAATTCTTTGGGCCTCATCCTCTTCTCGTCCCTCCAGTCAAGCGGTCGTCCTGGCAAATAAAATCCTAAGTCTCGACGAACTCTCAGCGAAGCTTATCACTATAGAGCATATCCCTTATGAGATTGTTCTTTCCTAAGCTACCCTCAAGGAGCTCTTCAAGGCCAACTTGGACACCCCCGAAGACATCAACGTCGTGCTGGATAAGGTGGTGGACTTGGCAAAGAATGCCCCTAGCGAACTTCTCTTCACCATCTCTCATTTCGAGCAAGGTCTTCGTGACCTCTACAAGCTGTATGCCAACCAGGCTGACATAAAGCACCGCCTAGAATGCAAGAAAGCCGATGTAGGTGAGACGGTCGGTCAAATAGACCAAGACCGAGAAAGAGTTCAAACTCTGTTCCGAAGCACTTCTTCTAAGAAAGCAATTATAGCCACTAAAGAAGCTGAATTGGCGGCTCTCCAAGCCGAGGTGGAGCTCTTACGGGCCGATGCCAACTCTACTCGCGCGAGCGCTCAACAACTACTTGACAAGAGCTCGGGCCAGACCAACAAACTTATTGAAGCTGAGGATGATGCTGCCTCTCTTCGCGAGATGTATGGCTCTGCTTGGAGTGATTTTGAGCATTTTAAAGTATAGCTGAAAAGGAAATCCCTCGTGTTGTAATCCTTAGGCCACTAATATTAAGCCTATCCTTTGTACTTTAAACACTCCGATTTAGGCCACTAATATTAAGCCTATCCTTTGTACTTTAGTATTCTAGGTGCTTGATCTCTTTTTCCTTTTGCGGGCCTCTGGGCCCAGCTCCATATCTCATAATCCACTTATCTTATGGATTTACTCGTGGGCCTCAGGAATAGGCCTAATTGATGACCAAAAAACCCAACTACAACTAGCCCATGTCAGGGTCAATCTGATTATATTCCTGCTGTTAGGTTCTCTCGGCCAATCCTCATAACTGAGATTAATTTCGGTTTGAAATCCGAATCGTGCCCTCTTGTCACATCAAATCTTCCAATTTCCAAGAGGCACGCTCAACTGATCCGGAAATCAATGACCATTACTCCATTGAATCTAAATGGACGAACCACCACTCTCCTTGAATCACAGACAAACATGTGTCCTTAATCCAATGACAAACTTCGATTTATGGGTTTTAAACGCTTCATCCGGAGAAAAAGCATCTCTGGTTACTGTCCCCTATAAATATCACCATGGTTCTTCATATCGTGCATTCTAACATACTTAGTCCAACATGCAATCCCTCTTAGTGCATTTCCTCCATATCTCCCTCAAAGAGAAACCTCCAGATAAAATCACCGCATAACCAAACCTTAGATAGTGATATCCATGTCCACTCCTGGGCTAGATGGTGATATATATGTCCAAGTTGATCCTTGGTAAAGCTACTCCATGTAACTATGGAGTAGTGAAGTCTAAACGTTGGGGATAACATTGTGCCGGTTCTCTTGCTAGTAATAACCCTGTGTTTGCATGCATAGAGGTTGCAGATCCACAGGTGCAGGTACTCCTAGCGAGGAAGAACACAGAGCTGGTTGTGCTACAACTCCCCATTTACGTAGAGGATGATTCAAGGAAGCACTTGGCGATGTGTGGCCGGCATTTGGTTCATTCCCTGTAAGAGGACGATTAGGTGAAAACTGGTACATCGGCTCCAATGATGAAAGAGACAAAAGGGAAAACGGACTGCCCTTTTGTTCCTCATTCGTCATTTTAGACCGCTGAACTAGCTTCCTTGAGGTTTTGTCTCCAATTCCTCTTTCTTATTTTGTCTTTTGAGGTCTTTCTCCGCTTTCTAGTGGAGTTGCTGGTCCTTTTAACACTCTTGTTTCCATGTATGCCTATTTGACACGAGTGCTATAGATATTGATTATTTCAACAACACCAACGATTGTAAAAGTTGTTTCTTTATGGTATCAGAGCTTGGGGCCGTAAAGCCTTTGTAGCCCTTCCCGAAATAAGGAAACTTCTTTATTTACTCTATTGTTTTAATATTATCAATCTTTTCCACATTAATTTTAATAACCTCGGTAAACAGTCTCATATAATGTTTGGCCACATAGATTGGCTAAAAAGTAGAAATATAGCCATAGAAATTGGCTTTAAAATTCAGAAAATTAAATTCAGATATTTGGCCGCTGTCATTGGCCTTGTGCTAAGCTACACTAAGTCCCTATATGTTATGCCCCTTCAGTTTAATTAGGCGAGTGATTAGGTAGGAGCCTGAATGAACGGAATTACTCCGTTGATGGCGGGTTGTCATATTCTCAAACTGGCTGTACATACTTCTTGAGGAACTGACCTTTTATAAGGTTGGCATGGATTGTACCATCTCAACCACGAAGACGTACTTCTCCACGGCATGGATGCAATCGATTATGTATGGGCCTTCCCATTTTTCAGACCATTTTTCGCGTCCGTTAATCTTCTCGCTAATGGAAAGTACTATTTTCTAGACTAAGTCTCCCTCCACAAAACTCATGCCCCTAGTACATTTTTCGTAAGCCCGAGCTACGCGTCGTTTCTCAGCACATAATTGTTCATAGGCTTCTAGCCATTTTTCATCTAAATCATCGTGATCCTGCCACAATTTGCACGTAATCCTCGCCTAACAGATCATGTTGTTCCATTACATGTAGAGATCATATGTTGAGCTCCAAAGGCAATACGACATCGTGTCCAAACATCAATGCGGAAGGAGTCGTCCATATGGGTTCCTTTTACTTGTCTGATATGCTCAAAGTGTGTTGAACAAATCGTTATGCCACAGGCGGGCATTGTCGACGAGCATGTGTTTAAAGATATGCAAAATTAACTTGTTACTCGCTTCTGCCTGGCCATTGGATTGGGCATAGTATAGTGTTGAATGTAGAAAGTGTATGCTCAAATCTCGCATCATCGTGTCGACTTCGCCAGACATGAACGTTGCCCCTCTGTCTGACACGAAGCATTCTGGTATACCAAAAGGACAAATTATATCTTCAAACAAGAGCTGGCGAATGATACATGCAGAGGCCACTTTTAAAGGCCTAGCTTCCACCTATTTGATGAAAATGTCAGTAGCCACGATGATGAACTTATGTCCTTCTGACAAATGAGGATGAATCATCCCAATTAAGTCTAAAGCTCATCCTCGTGTTGTCAAGGCTTGATGATCGATTGCAAAATAATATTAGATAGATGGCTGATTGGACCATGTGCTTGACAGTCCTCACAACCCTTAGCAAAAGTGTGGCAATCCTTAAGCATGTATGGCTAGTAGTATCTGTGATGCCGTAATAGCCATCTCATCTTTGGACCTGCCTAGTGTGCCCATACTTCCCCTAGATGTACTTCTCTCATTATCCTTTTAGCATCGCGTCCGTACACACATCGTAATAGCAAACCAGCTTCCCCTCGTCTGTATAACTCGTTGTCTTTGACTACGTAATTAGTAGCCAAAAAATGGATCCACTTATCTGTCAATTCGTTAGAATTCTAGAGATAGGAGATGATAGGTTGTCTCCAGTCTATGTTTATGTGGTCTAATGTTGCTAGGTACCACTCATTGTTTTCTTCCTGTTGAGCGGAGAAAGAAGGCAGCGTGCGTCGTTCAACCTTCAGAATTCGTTCACGCACCCCATCATGGAGGCTTACACCAGTTGCTAGTTGTGCCAACTCATTTGCCGTTAAGTTCTCCTCGCGAGGGATGTGGCTCAGTTGTACCTCAGTAAACAGCTTGAGCAAGTCGCAGTCCCGTCTCACATAAGGCTCCAAGATTGGCCCGGCCTTGTATTTCGACTCCAACTAATTAATCACCAGCTGAGAATCTACACATATGTAGACTTCCGTGACTTCCATATCTAACAATATTTCCAGCCCGTTGATGAGTGCTTCGTACTCTGCTTGGTTTTTCATACACCGGAAGTCTAATTTGAAGGAGTAAGAGAAAGTTTCTCCATCCGGGTTAACCAAGGCAATGCCTGCCCCGGCCATGGTGTTAGTACTTGAACCATCGAAATATAAGTGCCACGGGGTGAGTGAGATGTGTGCCAACTCCAGCTCTGGACCTTCGCGAGCATCCAACATTGGATGATGGGCAAGGAAATCAGCCACCGCTTGGCCTTTGACTGCCTTTTGTGGTACGTATTGTAATGAAAATTCAGAAAGTGATAAGATTCACTTCCCAATTCTGCCCCTCAGTATGGGCCTTGACAACATGTACTTTACCAGTCTGCACCTCTACATTAAATAGATTTCAACCAAGGCTCTCACCTGTCATTAGAGAACCACATCCGGATTTCAACCAAGGCTCTCACCTGTCATTAGAGAACCACATCCACCTGAAAAATCGGCCTATAGATGGCAATACCTGCAGAAAGAAACTTAGTTCAGAAATGAATGATATGCAAACAGGATCGAGAACAAGAAAAATGGTAGCATGGTTGGGTCATCAAAAATATCTGCAGAAACTATGTTTGAGTATTTTCTAATTATAAAAAAAGAAAATTTATAAAACATAGAGCAGTCAAATTTGATGAAGTCAATATTCTGTGTAAGTACCTTTCAGGTCCTTCCAAGATCGTTGATTCCCTTAATGTGTCAAATATTTAGAATGATATTCAATGAAGATCGAGATCGCAACACAGTCAGCAAAAGATATACAGAAGATCAAAGAGTTGGTGACTCCAAACAACAGACAAGATCAAGAGTACAAGTGCATATGGGGACATAAAATCACTATTTAGATGTCACGGTTAGGAGTCACCAGTAGTCTCCACAGGAACAGCACCCATCCTTAATGTGATGGAATCTCTTGGCATCCCGGGCAATAATTTCTCTCCCAATAACTTTGGTGACAAATTTTATCCAGGAATGGCAGTCCCCACAAACTTTAAGGTTCTTGTAAATCTTGATAGTACTCTTATTTCTAGTCATCAATAGAGCAAATGCAATGGCTAGCTTCTCGCTGTGATAGTACAAAGACCTCTTCTTTTGCTCCTCATCCAAGTCCTGCAACACAAATCTCGTGTCAGGCACATAACCCAATATTTGCACCTCCTCAATCAATTTCTCTAAGGTTCCAATTATCTCCGTAGATCTTGGATGCGACAAATCGCCAGCCATGAAAGTGTGAACCTCTCTGTCCACATCAACCCAACTCATTGCTGGATTCTTCTGAAATTTCATCTCTCTCATTGTGCTTTTCATATCAATAACTCGACTCCAATTACCAGTTGAAGCATAAAGATTTGTCAATAGAACATGAGATCCTCCGTCCCCTGGAGCGAGTTCAATCACTTTATCTATAGCTCTTTCTGCCATTTCAGCATGTCCATGAAATTTACATGCACTTAGCAATGCCCTCCATAATACAACATCTGGATTCTTGACTTCCTTAATCAACATCTCTGCTTCTTCCAATCTCCCGGCACGTCCCAGCAAATCAACCATACAAGCATAGTGATCTCTGGTCAAATCAATACTGTGATGATTCTTGGTGGTAGCAAAGATTTCGCAGCCTTCTTGAACTAATCCGGAATTGTTGCATGCCAAGAGAGCACTCAAAATTGTTACATCATTTGGTTCAAGTCCCAAGTCCTTCATCCCATTAAAAAGTTCAAGTGCTTCATGTCCAAATCCATTTTGGGCATAGCTATATATCATTGAGTTCATTGACACCAAATCAGTTTCAATCAAGGCATCAAAAACTGACCTTGCCATCTCTGTATTTCCACATTTCCCATACAGGTTAACTAGAGCAGCGCCAGCGTACACGTGTCTCTCCAATCCGAATTTTATGACCATGGCATGAATTTGCTGTCCTTCATCAATCATAGCAAGGGTTGAGCATGCCTGAAGAACACTAGATAAAGTGAAAGAATTTGGTACCACAGAATCACGAATCATCTTTTTAAACTTTGTCAAAGCCAACTCTTCTCTACCATTTCGAACAAGAGCCACAATAAGAGACGTCCAAGTTACCAGGTTTGGATACTGAAACCTTTTGAAAATCCTTAGAGAATCATCAATCAAGCCACATCTAGCATACATTGTTAGAAGAGAAGTCTGTGAAGCCACAGCGGTTTCCAAACCAGATTTTAAAACAAGACCATGGACCAACTTACCACTAATTAAATCCTCTAAATTCCCACAACTGATGAAGATGCTAGCAAATGTGTACTCATTAGCCTTAACTCCCTGGTTGATCATATCCTTGAAAACCTCAAGAGCTTCACCGTCATCACCACGCCGTGAATAACCAACAATCAACGCTGTAAACAATACAACATCTTTATCCTCAACACGATTCGACACCAACCTTGCATCTTTCATTCTACCAAACTTTGCATACATATCAACAATAGCACTAGCAACAAACACATTCGACACCTCCAGACCCAAAACCACCGACAACCCATGACCTCTACGCCCTTCATATACAAAACCCAGATCAGAAAAAGCCTTGAAAACACTCGAAAAAGTAAACTCATCCGGGAAAACTCCATGAAATACCATCTTCTCATACAACCCAATAGCTTCCCTACTCTTTTTGTGGCCAATGTAGGACGAAATCATCGCATTCCAGATCACAACATGTCTGTCAGGCAATTCGTCGAACAGCTTCCGGGCACTATTTAAGCTCCCACATTTCAAACACGCATCAATGAGCTTGTTGCATATGTTGCTTTGTATGAACCCGGATTTGATCACATGGGTCTGAACTATCCCGACGTCTCTTAACGACCTTGTCCGTGTACATTGTTGGATAAGAGAAGAGTAAAACTGCGGTGAGGCGTCGGTGAGGCTTGTGTTATGAGAAAGAGATGTCAAAGACTTGAGTTGGTTGAGTTGGCCTTTTAGTCTGGGTGCTGTCATTTCTAAATTCTAACAAGCCCTTATTGATTCAACCAAACACTGACACTTCCGGTCACTACAATTTTGAAGATGGCGACTATCAACCTTCCCTCCAATTTTATGCTGGATTGGTGGGCTGTTTGGGTTCTCCAGTTTTGTTTGGACCCATTTGGGTTCTTGAGCACAAGAGTAAAGCCCACCTCTCGAGTCGACTCATTTGCGCGCCGAGGAGCTCTCATTGAGACGAATGCTTAGGTGATTGTGATTGTGATTGATTGAGGTAACATGGACGAAATGCGTCGAGAATTTGAAGACGCATGCTTCTATGCCCAAATCACGAGGCTAGGTTTTGATTGATTTAAATGGTTAACCTAGCAGCATCATGCAGTTATATGGCCAAAAGATGGACACGTTGTTACGAGTACGTTCTATACATATATAACTGCTTGGAATGAACACTACAATTGCAAGGCTTGGAGTGAAAATTTCAAAGCCGAGAGTCTTCGATTTCGTGAGAAGCTGGCGGCGCAACGCTTGGCTACGCAGACTATAACTCAAGTGACAGTGAATGACGAATTCACTGCTACTCAAGTGACCGATGAAATTGATACGATGCGGCGTGACGGTGAACATGGAGACCCCCTTGTTCAGACTGCTTCTGTGAACATGGAGACTTGGGTTCATTTGCCTGCCCCAGAAGCCCATGGTGATGTCGCCAACGATTTCGTATACAGTCTCACACCCCCGCTCTTAGACCCAGCAGTGCCAGCTACGCCTCTCATCAGGGTCAATCCCAATCGCTGAAAGTGGAATCGATTGTGACGATGAAGAAGCAAAGTGGGTTAAGCGTCCGACACGGGCGATTCGACGCACAGTCAGTCACTGAACTTGGTGTTGGATTTTGCCAATTTAACTGGACGTCTCGTCTCACACGTCGTAGGCGATACTAATTTCGCGGCGGTTCAAGGAAGCACTGGTGTCGCTCTCTTGCTTCTCTGTCCAATGCATGCCTTTCTCTCACTGCGATCAGTAACTATGGATAATGGGTGTAGTGTTGATACTATCAGTTATCAGGCATTGAGTGGTATTTTTACTTACGAGTTTGAGATCAATGAGGTTGACAATGATTCCATACCACACCATGATTCCCAATGGATAAGCTTGTATCCTACTGGTTGGTTTCCGCCGATTCCAGTGAATGTATGTATGGGTTTGGTTGAAAGAGGGAAACAATTGCAGTCAATGATCTTCGACATGGTATCGTTCAACGATTGGTTTCAGAATGCATATTTGAGATATGAATGTGAAGGTGTTGTTGCTATCTCAATTCACATGTCTTGTACCTATGTGCCTTAAAGTTTTGTGGTTAGTTACTCCGATGTTGCAACAAGGGCTAATTATCATGATTTCAGAGATGTTTTTGATCGTGATAGTGCATTCCATTTGGTTATAAATAATGACTTGCTGCAATTTGATTGTGACTTGATGAGCTTGCATATTATTTGTGAGTTCACATATATTCCAAAACAAGTATATGTGGGTTATGTTCAACCTTATAAGGAGTTCCAGTTTGATGTGGTTATTCCCGCTCCCATGGAAAAGACGCGTATATTGTTGATGCATTGGTTAGCTCTGCATTTTCATTGGCATCTGTGCTGCAGATTTGTTGGTTTTTGACCCCGGGAAAAGTGCAGGCAAGTATATGGAAAAAGATTTGGCGACATTCTTTTTAGAATTACATAGTTCAATCCTCATATTTATACGGTGTTTGTTAAATTATAATCGATCGACTCAATTAATCTATAATGTTTTAGATTAACAACGTACTTCTTAATACGTCACAGTTTAACGAATGAAAATAAATCAGATTTTTAGATAGATTATTGATGGAAACTATATATCACTAGGGTGCCGCCCGCCCCTTGGGGCGGTGTGTCAAGATAAATTGAATGATGAAATTTGACGAACTGACCATACCAATTCAAGTATCAAAACGGCGAGGACGACGTTGGACATAACGAAGGTGTTGACTATGATTTGAGGGAGTTTTGCAGGTATTGGAGGACGTTCTCAAACTCATCATCGCATAATGGACTATGGAAGAGCCGCATCAAAAAGTTGACACTAAACCACATTGGAATAAGCCTGAAACGAACAGATCGGAGATATACTCGAAAATCAAATTCAGTAAACAGAATCCCAAATTGAACGGTTAGGGTTTAGTATTTGGGGGAAGGATCTAACCTCTTCAACATTGTGGAGTGGAGCTGTAGTGTGGCTTCACATCAACGCCAGAGATGGCTGGTGCTGGCCGAAGGGCACTGGAGATGGCAACATCGATGGCTGTATAGAAACAGTTTGGAGAAGAAAAGAGACTATTTGAAAGAACAAAGCTCTAGATGAATAAGCATAGAGGACATTCATGCCCAACAGCTTAGTTTATCATATTGTAAAAGCAAGAGGTGATTAATAGAGTGCTTGAAATTGGGAAGTCATCTATTTGTGGCCAACACCAAACAATTGTGGTGTACTTTGATAATTGTAGGTTCTGAAGACTATTTACATGGTATTGGTTCTAAACAATATATAAGTGTCATGTGTTTTCAAAAACGTCTCTGTAAACTATATTTTTTGTATAATTATTCGGTATGTTGTTACCGTTATGTATCATAATCTTTAAACCTTTTTTTGATGTAACTCTCGATATTGCAACGTATAATTGTCCGTGACTAAATACTGGTTCAGTCAAATATATTCCGACTTGGTTTAGCGATTGACCTTGACTTTTGTTGATTGTCATTGCATAACAGACCCTGACAGGAAACTGTCGTCTCTTGAATATGAATGGCCATTTAGTTTCATTTGCAATCAAAACAATCCTCGGAATATAAACTTTTTCTCCAATATTTGTCCCTGTTAGTATTTTTGCTTCTATTAGTTTTTCAAACAAATTAGTTACAATCAATCGTGTTCCATTGCACAAACCCTGTATTTGATTTAAATTTCTTAATAACATAATTGGCATTCCAATCTTCAGTATAAGTTCGTGTGATGGCAGACCACTAAATTCAAGTTTATTTAAAAATTCTATAGGATACAAAAGACTATTATCGCTGTAGGTAGCAGAATTGAATGAAATTGAATCGGAACTAAAATATGTTTTTTTATCACCAGACAACAAATTAATAGCATATCTATTTATTTCATGTACAGTTGCATTTCTCGGTGTGACGATGGCACGCTCTCTCAAATAACATGTATCATTGTATTTACAATCAAAATTTGGATAAGTAGCCGTAAAAATTGATTTGATAGGATCTAAAGTTGAATCAGCGAGTAAATCTTCAGGAATATGAATCCAAGATGTATCAGGGTCATTTGTTGGAAAATTTGACTGTAATCGACCCTCTCCTATTTGTAGCATCCATTCTGAAAATTTTTGAATCTCATCTTTTTCAGCGGTCGTCAATCCGACAGACGATAATCTCATGTTTTCTGTTAAACAAAAAACTTTAAGATGTGGCCATAGATATGAATTATTTAAAGACGCATTAATAACATCTCCTTTGCTTCCTCCTTCTATAACAGGTAAAGTCTGTCTAAAATCTCCGCCAAGCAAAATTGATTTACCTCCAAATGGTATTTGTGTCTTTCGATCATCAGAGTTTGCTGACAAAATATCTCGAAGAGTTTTATCCAATGATTCGATACAACATTTATTGCACATTGGAGCTTCATCCCAAATGATTAGATCTGTCTTTTCAATTAATTCTGCAAGCTGTGTTTGTTTATTTATTGAACATTTTAAATCTTTTTCTATAACAGGCTTTATTTTAAAACGTGAATGCGCTGTTCTGCCTTTTGGAAGTAGAAGAGAAGCAATTCCTGACGAAGCAACGGCCAAAACAATTTTTCCTTCAGATCTCAGTTTAGAAATTATAGTATTCCACAAAAAAGTTTTTCCTGTTCCGCCACTACCATACACAAAAAATGATTTTTCAGTTTTCTGTTGCACAGCTTCAATCACTTCATCGTATATAATTTTCTGAGTCGAATTCAATTTAGAAACTAATTCACAAAATTCACGTTTAAGTGTCTCACAATCAAAATCTAATTCCTCTCTCAATAACCGGTTACTCAACTCTTGTATCTTTTCTGTTTTGGGCATTGGCAAATGATGTTCTTTCAATGAAGTGGATGCCATGCTGAACAATTTTTCAAGTTCGGATAACACGCTATTTTTCAAATCATCCTCAGGTATGGTAAGATTGGGCATGTTGAATTCCGATCGAATTTTGTATAAAATATCATCAGACATGCTTATCCAATGTGCATCGAGAAGAGCTCGAGGATTTGAGACATTACAAAAGAGAATAATGGTAACAAATAATTGTCTGATCTGAGAAGAGGTCGCAGTAAATGCATATTCAACCAGTGCATCGTTCCATTCTTTATCATCATCTAGTAATCCTAATGCTCGACATGCTTCCTGAAAAGTGGCATAAGTAATTCCATTAATTGTTTTGATCCAATCAAAATTGCGACATCCTTTTTGAATATTCAGCAACATCCGTAGGTAAAACAATTCCCCTGCAATTGGTGGCACGTGAGCAATTCTGCCAATAACGTCATACCGTTTTTTTCTTGGATTCCATGTTTTCCCATCATTGTCCCAAACAAATTGAGAAGGAAATTGAGCATAAGTTAATTTAGCCGCATTCTCATAAACAGTGTTTGCATCAAACCAAGCAGTTAGCATGGTACGTTCTGCATCTGGATTTTCCACAACTTGTTCAAGAGATTGACCTTCATAAAAGAAAACGCTCTGCTCGTTTGGCAAATGAATTTTTAAGTATTGCACAGCAGGATATCTGGCATGAATGGAAAATTCAAACAATCGCCACACAGATTCGTGGGGAGTTAAATATCGACAATTCAAATAGTTTTGTATTTCATCATTTACATTGTCATTAATCATCACTCGAGCTCTATCTGGACCTTTATTTATATATTTAAATAAGTATTTTATTAACATAGACTGAGAACACGATTCAACATTTATGTGAGCATTATACCTCAACAACAAAATGGGATTGTATGGAACAACAAAATTATTACCAACATGAATTCCATTTTTATTCACAAACTTTGAATCATCATCACGTCTTTTATATTGAGGAGCCTTGATTGCATGAAATACGGTGTTAGAAATGTATGGTTTAGGAAAAGATTTTGTACATTTTCCATCTCTCATGCATGGACATTTTGAGTTTAATTGACCGCATGGACCATGTATCATAAATTGACTGACTATTTCAAAAAGTTCTGGATTAATGTTTTTATCCGGTAATTCAGCTGATATGATAGAATCTATATCTGTTGATGTGTAACATTTGTATGATCTTTGAAGCCAAAATAGTAAATGAGCATGAGGCAACCCTCGTTTTTGGAATTCGATTGTACAAACATGTGCATCAATAACCCCAAAAGGTTCTCCAGATTTAATGAATTCAATCATATCATTTAATTTAATTTTAAAAATCCGAGAAACAATATCTGGTCTATCTTCCGCTCTGTATCCTGGTTTCTTTTCAAAATACCTCACAATTTCTGGCCATTTAACATTGCAAGTGAAAGTTATAAACAGATCCGGATTACCGTAATATCTACAAATTGCCATGGCATCTTGATAATTATTTAACATATCTCTAGGACTGCCAGTGTGAGTAGCTGGAAGAAAAATTGTCTTTCCCACATCAGAACATCGGGTAACACCATTTGAAGCAGAAGCAGACAATTGATTCCATTTTTCACACTTCAATAATGGTTGATTATTTCTTATATATTCCAAGCGATTTTCTTCAACTGTCGCATATGCATCAACCAAGTATTGTTGAAATAATCTTCCGCCTTTTAACAAAGTACTTGAATCATTTTCTCGATCATGGATTTGATAGCATACAAATTTTATCATTGTCAATTTTGTTCTTTTTTTCTGACGATTTCTTTCTGTACACTCTAACAACATATTTGTTCTGAATCCATCCTCACCATATGGAAAAAGTAGCGGATATTGTAATGACATTAATTTCGGATGTATCTTAGATATTCGCTTCAAATTTCCATCAATCGATCGAATTATAATATCTCTGTTAGAATTAAATTCTCCAATGTCACCAACAATTAAACCGGCAATCTCAGAAACACTCGGTAATTCATATTGTTTACCATCCATAGACTGACGATCAAGTAGAGTCATATTACAATTAGGTATCAAAACATTTTCAAATTGATCTCTAACTGATCGAAACTTTTTGGCCAATTCATTAACATCATCAAGCATATTTGCTAATTCTTCAACAATTACCACATCAATATTTTGATTTGCATTATTCGGATCAATGGCATTAATGCGATTCGAAATCTCATTTTCCGTGTCATAAACATATAATTGAGCAAATTTAGGACATTCATTTGCAGAAGGTAACACCGATCCCATCAAATGATGCACATGTCCAGAGATTTTGAATACATAAGGAGCTGTGCCATTATTTATCTTGTAATCAATTTTTGCACCCATAGAAGTAAAAGCAAACATGGAATTATATACCCGAATATTTTCACGAAAAAGTGTACTTTCACGACCATTGTTTGGATTCAATAAATGTTCAAGAAATGTTGGAGTTTGATTTGATATTGGAAGTTTAATTTGTCCTTTTTCACAACAATTTGTATAAACCAAT
Source organism: Geum urbanum (assembly GCA_946800695.1). Taxonomy (NCBI): domain Eukaryota; kingdom Viridiplantae; phylum Streptophyta; class Magnoliopsida; order Rosales; family Rosaceae; genus Geum; species Geum urbanum. The sequence continues at coordinate 71,071,071 of OX327001.1, forward strand.
TGATTTTTGATTTTTTTTTTCAAAGCCTCGCCGTGCCAAAATCGAGCATTGCAATGACTGCAAGTATAAGAATCGTCGCCTGAATCCTTATAACTTACGATCACACCTATATGATAAAATGGTTCAAATCAGTGTTGAAAATCATTAAATTTATTGCTCATGAAAAACATAATATAGAATGTATTTCACCTCGACGATTTCTTTGATATGATGCTTGACCATGAACACTCAGATGAGATCCTACATCTCCCATTAATATAGATTTGTTAGTTTTGCCATATTTTCATTATAATACACAAAAAATACTATAGATCTAAGTTTACCTGCTACATTTTCATCAACATCATCCTCATTATCATTTCTTTTTTCCGTTGATACCATCAATTGTGTACTCGTACCCTCACTCTGAAAGAAACGTTGTCTCTTGCTTGAAAATCGCTTATCTCCAACACTTGGGCACACATTATCAAAAGTGGTTGATGAACTTGTTGTCTCTTCAAAGCCCCTTAGTGAATCTACCATTTGATCTTTCTCAATCACAGAAGGTAACTTTCTCTTTCGACCCATACCTAAAATAGAAAACATAATAACATCTATTAATAATTCAATATGAAACTGATTATCACCATAACGACTACATATTCTATATATGATTATCACCAAATTATCAACCGTTGCATAAAATAGAAGACAATACAATTCTTCTAGTTTGCTTTTTTTTTACCCAAATATCAATTCAACAACTACTAATCAGCTATTTGGGAATATTCATAAAGCAAAGATAGGATCGTCAGGTAAATCCAAGTATCAATCTTAACTTTGTGTAATATCAAACCTCCCTCCTCACTCAACTTCTTACTCGAATGTGGATTACCTAGAAATACAAAGTCCATCACACTTTTACACTATCACAAACAGTGTAATGAAACCCTTTTCGCCTGATTCTAGACTTTGTTCAAGTTTATATACTGACTTAAAGTCACATAACAATATTACAGCACAAACATCCTCGTTCATAATTTATTGACAACAACAATTCAATTGAACATCAACGAAACCCATTCACTAAACCCAACTATTATAAGTCACCAATAGAATAAATATAACAACTTAAACCATAGAAACATACCAGAAAAAACTCACTTTAACTGGTCACATGTCATATTAATCCCCAAAATACATCACAAATGAAACAACAATCTCGATAGAGAATCATCCATACAAACATAAAAACGAACAAAGAAAAGATAATCTATTTTGACCATTTGTACATTGAAGCCATATGAACTTTATCATGATATTTCAGTCAAACAAACTTTCTATAAGTGTGATTTCAACGATATATAGATCATTTCTAGTCTAATATACAGAAGCAAAAGAATAAACTTGCCTTGTCGGCACCACAACGCAAAAGCAAAAGCTAGTATATTTATCGATATGGTAGACCTGATACATAAGGATAACAAAAAAAACATAAATACCGAAACAATGTACCAAAAATAAAGGGTCTACACAAAAAAAACATATCGATCAGAGACCGAGAAAAAAACAGGTATGCAAAATTTGATGCAATCCAACAACGACAGAGAGGATGCAAAAGAGAGGATGGAGCAGATCGTGAGATCATGAGAGAGGAAAATCGAGAACCGGAGAGAAGATCGGAAAAGGAGTGAATACTGAATAAATGTACAAAAAGAAAAAATTCACAAAAAAACAAAGCTTACCGATCGAAAACCCAGGGAGAAACGGGTACGCAATATCTGATTTGAGGGAGAGACTACAGCAACAAATTGAGTGATGCAAAATTCTGAATAAATTCTCCTGCAAAAGGAAAAAAAAACACATAAATAAGCAAAATCTCACAGTTCAACCCATTTACAAAGACAAATTACCTCTGAGCTAAATTTACATAATGGTCTCTAACAAACTCTAGAAATAATCAAATGTTCAAAGAGTTAAGAACCCATGTATCAAAAGTTAAGGTTTTAAAACAACATCAGATATTTAAAGAGCTCAGAACCCAGCTATAAAAAGTAAAAAGATTTAAAAACCCCTCATGGAGTCCAGGCACCTAATCTACTAACCAACAATACTCTCTGTGGAGACCGATCCAAGTATGTGTTTTGGGATGCTTATCATCCGAAAAAAGCTCCTAATGTCATCATAGCTAAGAGGCTACTCGATGGAGATGAAAGCATATGCTCCCCTAATAATATATACATGTAACGTGAATCAACACACACCTGCAAACCTCTTAAACCATAATTCCATGTTTTAAACTAAGTCAAAATCCCCAAACCCAAAAACTTAAAACTCACAACACTAACTAAAAAAATTGTAATGCTCAGTGAACTTTAGGCCTCTATTCAATATCAACCATATCAACCTGTAAAAGCATGAATAATTATGGTTTTCTTGTAACCATTCGTTTGAACTTTAGACCTTAATTCAATATCAAACTGCAAATTCATTATTAAACTGTAAATTCAAACTGTAAATTCAACACAAAACTGCAAATTCAATATCAAACTGTAAATTCAAACTGTAAATTCAATATCAAACTGCAAATTCAACAGCAAACTGTAAATTCAATATCAAACTGCAAATTCAATATCAAACTGTAAATTCAAACTGCAAATTCAATATCAAACTGCAAATTCAATATCAAACTGTAAATTCAATATCAAACTGCAAATTCAATATCAAACTGTAAATTCAATATCAAACTGTAAATTCAATATCAAACTGTAAATTCAAACTATAAATTCAATATCAAACTGCAAATTCAATATCAAACTGTAAATTCAAATATCAAACTGTAAATTCAAAGCATGAAAGATTATCGTTCCGTTTGCTTTGGACCTCAATTCAATATCAAATCGTTTGTGCTCAGCGAACTTTAGGCCTCTATTCAATATCAACCATATCAACCTGTAAAAGCATGAATAATTATGGTTCTCTTCTAACCATTCGTTTGAACTTTAGACCTTAATTCAATATCAAACTGTAAATTCAACATCAAACTGCAAATTCAATATCAAACTGTAAATTCAAACTGTAAATTCAATATCAAACTGCAAATTCAATAGCAAACTGTAAATTCAATATCAAACTGCAAATTCAATATCAAACTGCAAATTCAATATAAAACTGTAAATTCAAACTGTAAATTCAATATCAAACTGCAAATTCAATATCAAACTGTAAATTTAATATCAAACTGCAAATGCAATATCAAACTGTAAATGCAATATCAAACTGTAAATTCAATATCAAACTGTAAATTCAAACTGTAAATTCAATATCAAACTGCAAATTCAATATCAAACTGTAAATTCAATATCAAACTGTAAATTCAAAGCATGAAAGATTATCGTTCCGTTTGCTTTGGACCTCAATTCAATATCAAATCGTTTGTAAATTACATAGTGGAGTCCCAAGCCATGTTCAACTGAGAAAGATCTTGGTGTGGTGTCATCAATCAGCAAAAAACTTTAAATATCTCCGTTCCATTACCTCTATTATCCTTCACTTTTCCAATACATCCTCATGTAATTAACACCACCACACAGGCAGAAAATTTCAGGCATCAGATTTAAGCCAGACAGCAACCTATGATACTTATCTTACGGGTATATGATGCTTAGAAATCATAAGTATAGAACAAACCACAATTCGGCCTTCGCAAAATAAACAAAACAATTTCTCAAAGAAGAAGAAGGAGAGAGAGAGAGAGGATCAAATATGGATCTAGAATCTATATCGGAGGCCACTTCTGGCGCCATAGGATCACTGTTGAGCACCACCATTCTGTACTCACTTGACACCTGTAAGACCAGGTACCAAGACTCACGGTTGTTATAAATCAAGACTCACGGTTGTTATATTGTAAATGGTTGGCATCTCCCCTAACAGGGACAGGAACAACTTTCAAGCTTATATGTTCATACATATGATTAAAGTATCCACCTTCGTGGTGGATCCATTACCCAAAATTTAATTTTTTTTTTTTAGAAAAGAAAATGGATATTCAAGAAAGAAGATGATCATCACAAACCACTATCAGCAAGAAATGAGTATAAGATGGTGGGTATATAAGCCATAATGCAGTTGACCCAGCTAAAGACTCATAAATTAAGAATAACAAAGAGTTGGGTCAAACATTTGCATCATGTCCCTACTGATGTATTGTGACTCGAATATATAACTCAGTGATGAAATATGAATGGAGTGAACCATAGGACACCAATTGATTTATCATATATATGTTTAAAGACATACATATATATAAGCAGCTTATAGTCAACTATCTTTAAAGGAACAATTGGTGTTACAAATGAAAGCGATTTTGAAATTAGATTATACACTATGTTCTGACGCTATACATTCAGCTGGAGAGGAGAGAGGTATCATATTATTTAAGTTCATCTATCTTTGGCATCCTACCCTTTAAGTGAATGTGTTTGATGTACAGTTACTGGTACAATTTTGATTCCAACTACTGGAGTGCAGTTTACAAAAAAAGATATGGCAAGGACTTGAAACTCTGTGTCTCATTAAAGATTCGAAGGTCTAATAATAGAATGACAATGTCACTTAAACTCTGTGTCTGTTGTAAATGCATCAATATTGTCCTTTGCTGGGCAGAGCTGTTAGCCAATAGTCCTTTCTAGCAATGAATACACATAACTAAATGGGTCTGGGTCTTCTTACTTCAAGATTTTGACTACTATGGGGTTACTGACCTGAAATTTCAAAACTATAGCATGTATGGACCAAACATCATTTAAGTATGATATCCAGGAAGGGAAATGGAATTGGTGAAGATTTTTATGACATGCACCAAAAGTATATTAACTTAACTGTACATTAATTGCTACTTACCTATCAATCACCATGCAAGAGTCCTGTGACTGCATTCAAATTTCCCATTTTCGGGTAGGGTTTGGCTACCACACCCACTAATATCACTAAATCACTAATGACTATTGACTAAGTTCTTATGATTTACCAACTTCAGACGATGACAGATCTATTTGAATGGGGGATGCTCTGGTTTTGAATTTGAATAGCTCCAAGAGCACGTTGAATGATCCAGTGGAGTATAAATTTGAATGAATAGGTTTAGCTCACCTGCTCTCGATAAGCAAAAACAAAAATGCTACTGTTTGGTTAAATTTCCCCTGAGCTTCCAGTTGAGCATGGGTTTTCTAAAACCTGGCTTATATTCCAAACTACATGTATGCAAAAGACAGAGATCAAAGTTAGCTGATTGAAAACAGTGGGTTTACTAAACCCAAAATCAAAACAACCCAGAAATCAATCCAGAGAAATCTGGAACCCAAAATCGAAAAATAATCCAAACCCATTTGATGCATATTCGATCGGTAACTTCATATATCTTCTTTTCTTCAGTCGATCAAAGACCAAAGATCATGTATGCTTCTTAACACTTAGTTTTTGCATACTGCAACAAAGATCAGAAATGAAGAGAAAGAAAGAGGGGTTTTAATTTCAAACCTGGAAAGATGGAAAAACGACGGAGACTCGCTTGCTTGTGGTGTTGCCTTGCTTGCTTGCTTCGATTGGATTGGGTCGATTGGATTGAGTCAGAAAGAGGTACCAGCTCTGTGTTGTTACCAATGAAGGAGAGAATGCTATTATCAGTGTAGTTAGATAAAATTAGAGCAAGAGCAATCCAAAGCAAACTGAAATGATATAGACACGGAAATGATATAGAGCAAGGAGGAGTGGGTGAGGGAAGAGAGTTTGATTGCTTGAATATGCATATTACCCTGAAGAGAGTTCGATTGCTTGAATACATATCAAATTGCAAAACAGGAACTGTGAATAGTCCGATCAAATTGGGAAAAAGACCGAAAAGGGTAATATGCAATAGGAACTGTGAATAGTGCGAATGGAAGATCAAAATTGTTATATAGTAAATTTGACTACTCTCTTCTTAAATTTATTTTTTCAATAGAAATTGGCCGGGGCCTCTAGAAATTATTGATCACACAGTAATTTTCTAGATGATAAATAAGTACGTAGATGGGCTGTGTACCGCCTTCTCGGTACAATGCGCGCCTTCAATTACTAAGTGTCACGCACATGTGCTTCTAGATACTTAACGCAGTCTTCCATGTATCTATCATGGATGTCCTTGTCTTTAAACAGCTTGCCATATTCCTTAGCTCCATCTCTGTATAGCTTCCCCTCCTCGTCCACCACAACCAAGCTTAATGATTTTGCCAACTCGTTCCTCGTAAACGATCCAGTCTCTTCGTCTCTCGGTACCTCAATCCCAATCTTCTCATCCCAAAATCTTGCAATGAGCCCTTGATCATATAGAAAGGGGAGCATGACTAGAGGACGTGCATATTGAAGTGCTTCAATGAGTGAACTCCATCCGCAATGAGTCAAGAAACCGCCGATAGACACGTGAGCCAAAATTCTTAGCTGAGGAGCCCAAGTCGTCCAAACAATCCCACGATCTTTGGTTCGTTCCTCGAACCCTTCTGGTAGCTTAACCGAGTCACCATCTTCTATGTCGTGACTAGGTTTCCTGAGCACCCAAAAGAAAGGCAGTCCACAAAGCTCTAACCCAAGAGCTAACTCACTGAACTCTTCTTGGCTTAAATTAAGCTCACTCCCGAGTGCAACATAAACTACTTTGCCTTTTTCTTGTTTGTCCAACCACTCGGCAATCGTAGACCAATTGTTGTCATCTCGCTCTTCAGATTTAGGTAGTGATGGTGGCAATAAGCCTGTGGGAAGCACTTTTGGTTTCCGGTGAAGATCTTGAAGCAAATCGAGCCACTCGCCCTCGATCTCTTTACAACTTCGAATTAAGTAAACTTGACAACCTTGGATAGTTGATTGCCAACGAAACACATCCGTCACGCCAGAAGCATTAATTTTCATATTACTGTCCACCATTTTCTTCGCCTCAAAAGGCTTAAAGTAGAGTTTGGCAGGAAAGGGTACCCATTCTGGAGTGACTGTGAAATGATCGGCTTCTGTTCTAGGACTATAGCTAGACACTAGTTCCGGTGATGTTGGTCCAAAGTGACATAGAGAGGACGCGTTGAAGATACTGAAATGAGCTGTTAAGACGCCGAGCTTGGAAGCTATTGGGGATAGCCAATAAGGCGCAAAGTCGTGAATGATCCAATCCGGAGAGACTTCTTTGAGGAACTCAGTGATACCATGCTCGAGTCCATCGTGAGCTATCTTGAGATATGGAATCACGTCGTATGGGACGTCCATGGTGGCCTCTGCATTTTCGGGGAGGTTTTCGAGGTGAGGCAGTGGGATTTGAACTAAAGTGATAAGAGGGGTTAGGTTTTGTGGGATTTTCGGGAGGCGCTGGATGTTTCTTGGGGTGGAAATGAAGGAAACCTTGTGGCCTCTTCGAGCTATGTGCTTGGCAACCTCAAGAAATGGGATAATGTGCCCAAAGGCAAGCCATGGGAACAAAGCAAAGTGAAGCTTCTTAGGGCTAGTTGCAGTGGTCGAGCTCATACTGTATATTGAATAATGAGGGGTGGTTTGAACTCATTGTACTTACTTAGCTTTTTGCGTTCGCTTTAATAGAGGAAATGAGAGGGTGGGGGCCAACTAGTGTTTGAAAAAATTATCTATAAATTAACACATTTATGAAGTCAACTGATTCGTCGGTACCTAAAAAATATCTAGTTTTTTAAATCAAATATTTTTTGAAGGGGACTGAAATCAATCTTATGAAAAGGAAAGGTACGTTAGGGGAAGCTAACTATCATTCTTCTATGACCGACAGTTTTGCGGATGAGTTGTAGTCCAGTGGTAAAGATTAAAGAATCATATCGTGATTTTGAGGTGACGTGTTCAAATTTCATCAAACACGGTTCATTTCAATAAATAAAATAACCGACAGTTTTTTTTAATAAAAAAACAATAATAAAAGATTTATGACTAACTGGTAAAAAAATACTCAAATCGTTATCAAAAGATTTATGACTACGAGAGTTATATATGACCTATAAAGACTAAATTATCTGCAAAAGATGTTCTCGAATGCTGGCAATATAATGTCTTGAATGATGTACGTGCTGAATTCTCTAGATGGCTATAAACATTTGCCATTGATGTAGTTTACAAACAACAACGCCATATTGAATAATGGCGGGTGGTTTGAGCTCATTGTACTGATTTAGCTTTTTGTGTTCCGCTTTAAACGTCTGAAACATTGTTGTCGTCTCCAAATATTCGGTTGAAAATCCGACGCACCTCGAACATCCGCACGGCTACGGTGGACGGAAATGGAACCCACTTGGGTGAGACTACGTAATACTCTGGTAACTTACGGTCGTCGGATGGTACATCGGGGGAGGTGGTCCACATAAAAGTAAAACAGGCCGCGAGAAAAACACTGAAGAAGGCCGTAGGGATACCGAGGTTTCGGGTTATCTCTGGAAGCCAGTAAGGCGCAAAATCGTAGAGAATCCAATCAGGATTTAGAGATTTGAGAAGTTGGGCGATGGAATCAGACATAGCATCGTAGGCGTGCTTGAGATGAAAGACTCGTTGTTCGGTCAAGTCGGAGGTGGACTCGGCACCTTCTGGAAGGTTTCAATGGTTTGGCAGTGGAACCTAGCCTTCACGAAGGTGATGAGCGCAGAGAGGTTTGGCGGGATAGCAGAGAGGCGGTCGATGTTTCTTGGAGTGGAAATGAATGAGATCTTGTGATCTTTTTTAGCAATCAGCTTGGCAAGCTCGAGGTACGGGATCATGTGACCAAAGGCTAGCCATGGGAACATGGCTATGTGAAGCTTAACGTCTTTCTTGACAAGAGTGGTTTGGTCACCTTGGTGGATAGTGACGATGGACTCAATCACGGAATTACATTCCGGTTACGGTATAGCTTGCAAAATAAATTTTTAAAGTACTTTATTTTGTAGCCAAATTATAATATAAACAAAATAGAAAATTATCCCTTCTTAAATTTGCATACTGATTGCTTCATTAAGAAATCAGTAACTTAAATATATTTTTCTTTTTCAATTACTACTTTTTCAATAGATCGCAACTCTCGGTCTCTTCAGATCTTCATGCATGTAAGATCTAGGTCATAAAATATATTGAGGATGTGACGCATAGCTTACTTGAATTCGTGAATTGTTAGTGATTTCTCGTTGTTTGCACGTTAACAAATTGCACAGAAATATCAAAGAAAAAAAAAGGTTGCAGTACGTAATTGGCTAGCTACATAATTAAACCGTGAAGTAATGAAGTAGGGTACGTAATTTGTGATTGTTTTGGTTTTATGTACGTTGTTATCTTGAAAGTTTTTATGTTTAAGAATTAATTATTCTTGCAACATAGTATTTGTTTTGTTTTGAAAGGGGTTGAATCTAGCCAATGCTAAGGCTCAAGAATACGTCGAGGGGAACACTTGACCTAAACGTCGAAAGAAATTACATTCATTCTCAATGAGAACATCACAAATAACATCCAGATGGAGTCTCGTCGAACCCAAAAACATCTAATAAATTACTACTAGCAAACTGGCAAGTCGATCTATTTTCCACGACATTCACTTCAAAAAAAATGTGCTTAATTTTTATCTTATAGTTTAGGCGCTTTATCTGTTTTTGATTTTATTGCTTGTTGCTTTGTTTGGTTCAATAATACCGTCTATCCTAGCGAGTTTTACGGGCCCACTGGACTCGAAGCTTATCAAGGTCAAGCATTTAGTTTTTTGGGTTCATTGATCAGGGCTTCACAGAGGAACTTTATAAGTTTCCAAAAATTGAAGATACAGATCAAGAAATTGAATTTCAATTATTTGTCGACCAGAGAGAGAGGAGGGAGTTGGTCTTTTGCTTACTTTTTTTTTTTTACTTCTTCGAATTTAGAACCCTTCTAAACTGCTTGGTGAGATCAATCATTTTTTCTGTTGTTAAGGTGGAGAATTAAACCAAGAATTCTCTTTCTTTATCACCATTACTGCTGCTGTGCTACCATTCGGGCAATACAGCTTTCGTAAGTAATACGCGAAGCGGCTGAGCGATAGCTCGATCTCTTCAATCGCTATATTCTTGCGATAGCGAAGGCGTGGTTCATCCTTACAATTGGCTAATTGGTACCTACTAATTAAATCTACTTTACTTAAAAGATAAAGAAGTATCGTTAATTTCTTCATGCTCGTTCTAAGTTACTTTCTTAGGTGAAATGTAGAATGCCGTTCGATCTAAGCAAAATAAGCGTCAGGCTCCGCCCCTGATCATCAAGGACACTACTCGCCCCTAAGGGAGTAGTGAGGAACAGATTGTCACATTCTAACTCCAAATCAGTCCAGCGTACGTTGGTGAATAATACATATTAAAAAACCAGCCCTCATGGCTTAATTTAGAATGCCTATTTAAATTACTTCATTTTTAATCTGCACTAAAGAACATTAAATTGTCGGTGAATTATAATCTAATGATAAAAATTTATACGGTGATTCTTAAAGTCATTTGTTCGAATCACATCGACCAATAAATTTTATCGATCAATTCAAAAAAAATCCCTAGGGTTTCTATTTTTTTTTTCTCATGGTAAACATGATTCTTGTAAACTTTGAGTTGTTGCTTGAGACTGATAGATTAGAACGATATACCAATGTACAGTTGGTGACATTTTTTTTTTAACTTCAAGAATCAGTCTATTAACCAAATAAAAAGTAAAGTATACAACTAATGCAAACATCTGCTCATGAGAGACAAAAAAATTTAAGATCATGCCTTAACATAAAAATACTTACGTATCCTACACGGGAGGCTTCGCAAACATATTGAGAACCGAAAAGGTGTAACTACCGCTCAGTAGGTGGTGTAATGAGGACTTGGCGAACATATGGAGAGGTGAATATTTTTGGCCAACTTAATTACATCACTAACTTTGAAAATGGCGTATTATAGTTTTACCAAGACTATCAGAACATTTACTTTTAAAGATGTTTTATTACGACCATAAACCCTAAACATTTACTTAGAAAATGAGGACTAGTGAGACTAGTGGAACTGTTTACCGACACTCCCAAATCTCAAGTTTTGATTGATACTCCTCCTTCTCTGAGGAATAATATATGCAATGGGTAGGGTACCGGTCATGGCCGGCCTTCTAGATATGCTAATATAATTTCACAATTAGTAATTGTCATTGTAATTGTTTTTTTTTTTTTAAAGGGTCATTGTTTGCTGTACTTTGTTTACTCAGAACTAATCTAGGAGTGTGCCTCTCTTTTTTAATTTAATGAAGGACAAATTTCAATTTACATTCTGTGTTTCAGTATTTATATTTTATATTTTTATTATTTTAATATCTATATATTTAAAATTATTCATTTTAGACGGTCTATTAAATTTAACCATTAAATGTCTGCGTTGAAGCTTAGACATTTTTATGTTAAATAATTGACTCCAATTAATAACCAATTAATTGGTTTGTGATTCGGAGTTGTCGGTATTCTCTGTATTCACTTACTGCGTTTGTGGGCCAACATTAATACAACATTAATAAACACAAAATTGGAGCTTTGAAGGTGGACGAGCTAAAAGGAAGTTTCTGGCAGAATCGTGACGCATCTCACCATATCTATACGCGATAATCTGCCAGAATAAAGATTTGTGATAATCGATCTGTTTAATAATATTCTTTGCACCGGGATCATCGATAAAAAAACTGCAGTCTGGCAAGGGCTTGGCAAGTATGCAAATAATTGATGAAAACAATCTTTCTATGATTCGGAGTCACTAGCGGTACCCATTTAATAGTTGACTCTTTGTATTCACTTACCGTGTTTGTGGGCCAAAATTAATAAACATGAAATTGGAGCTCCGAAAAGTAGCCAGGCTGAAACGAGGTTTCTGGCATAAACATGACGCATATTTAGGGATGGAATCGAGACAAGTTTGGTCAATTTTTTATCGTTTTTATCCATATTCCGAACAGGATAAGACGGGACGGTTATAATTTTGGGTCTAATTTAAAATGAATATTTCGTAGAGTATTTAACAACAAAAATTTGAATTAGACATGAAGAACTAAATTTCAGGCTCAATATAAGATAAACATAATTCGATAAGATCTAAAAGTCTATAACTACACAAAGTAATATCATTTAATTATTTAATGTTTAATTGAAAGAAATAAAACTACAATCAATTTTATTTCATGTTTAATTGATACATTTAGTTCACACTACAAGTAGTGTAACACTTTTTTTTTAATTATTTTAAGGTGTTAAAGTTTACCCAAAGGCTTCCTAGGCCCAAGACAAATCTCTCGGCCCATGTGAAATGATCCAACAGTGCATTGCAGTACAGTGTCTGGTCACGTTTACAATTCAGCAAACACATTTTGATGTTGCCAGCGTTCGAACGCATAACGTAGGGGTTCCATATCAAACGTTCCCGTGGCGGGACACAATGGTTCCACTGAACCACTTGCTGTGGTTAGTAGTGTAATACTTTGATCGTTGTAGAGTAATATTTCTTTTATTGAATATTACTAACTATTTGATAATTTAATATGTCAACTTTTAATAAAATAATGACAAAATAGACAAAATATATTATGCAGGACGGGGCGGGTTTATCAAGATTTCAAAATTAAGACCAAATCCTGTCCTTTAAAAAGGGGACGGTCGGGACAGGACGAAATAGTAAAAAATTTAATTTTTCGTCTTGTCCCGTCTCTTGTGATAAGCGTTTTACCACCTATACAAAAATACCATATTCTGATGCAAGGTTGTATTAATGTAATAGTATGGAAGTATGGGTCATTACTCAGTGAGGATTGATGAGACTGTGCACTTTAGACAAACTAAACACTAAACACTAGTTTCCTTGTAGACTGATCTTTAGACAAAAACACACTTATTAACCTAATCTAGACAACTCCTAAAATTATGAAATAAATACACAACAAACTAGACACAGAGACGGACAACCTTCCCAAATTTCATGTTGTTTCGAGTTGATTTTATATGGTAACAAAAATATATGAACAAAATGTAATGCTGAAAACAAGATATAAAAACTAAGGTGTAATTAATTGAAGAACGATTAAGGAGAATTGTCATTCACCATCGTCAATCCATCGAGCTTCTCGCCAATTGGTAAGACTGCTTTCTAGATTAACTCACCTTTTATAAAACTCATGCCCCTTGTATAGTTGTCGTAGGATCGAGCCACCTTCTTTTTCTCAGCATACAAGTGTTCGTAGGCTTTTAGATGTTGCTCGTCCAAGTCTTCGAAATCTTGCCACATTGCCTGGACATAGTCTTCTCCAATTAAATCATGCTGCTCCATAGTTCTCAAAAATTGAACGTTGAGCTCCAAAGGCAAGATTGCTTCGTGCCCAAACATCAAAGCATAAGGACTTGTTCCTATGGGGTTACGCTTACTCGTACGGTATGCCCAAAGTGTATTGAACAAGTCCGCATGCCACAAACGAGTGTTGCTAATAATGTGTAGGATGAACTTGTTACTGGCTTCAACATGACCATTGTACTAAGAATAATAAGGAATGGAGTGAAGGAAGTGAATGCCTAAATCATTCATGAGTGTTTTGACCTCTCTGGACATGAAAGATGCTCCTCTATCTGATACGAAGCACTCGGGGATACCAAACCTGCAAATAATGTCTTCAAATAAGAATTTTTGAATGGATCTTGCTGAAGCCACTTTTAAAGGCTTAGCCTCCACCCACTTGGTGAAGAAATCCGTAGCCACGATAATTAACTTGTTCCCCTTAGAAGAATGGGGGTGAATCATCCAAATCAAGTCCAACGCCCAGCCTCAGGCAGGCTAAGGCTTTATGATTGGTTGCATACGGATGTTGGGCAAGTGGCTGAATAGACCGTGAGCTTGACAATATGTGCAACCTTTGGCGAAGGTGATACAGTCCTTAAGGATGGCAGACCAATAATAACCATGATGCTGCAATAACCAGCTCATTTTGGGGTCTGCTTGATGTGCCCTTGTTGTCCCTAGGTGTACTTCTCGCTTCAAGCGTTTAGCATCTCGCCCATACACACATCGAAGCAAAACACCTTCTTCTCCTCGTATATACAATTCATTGTTCCTTAACACGTAATTAAGAGCAAGGAAATGGATGCGTCTGTCAACTGGGATATTTGGGTCCTAGAGGTAGGAAACAATAGGTTGTTGTCAATCAGCATCAATATGGTCGAGTGTTACCACGTACCATTCGTTGTTGTCCTCCTTTCGATCTCTGAAAGAAGGTAAAGTACAGCGCTCAACCTTCATGATACGCTCACAAACTCCATCCTGAAAACTGACGCCCGTAGCGAGCTGTGCTAACTCATTAGCCACTTAGTTCTAGTGATGAGGGATATGTTCCAATGTGACCTCTGTGAATAGTTCTAGCAACTTAGTTGCCCTTTTTGCATATGGCTCGAGTATTGCACCTGCTTTGTATTTAGTCTCCATTTGTTGGATGATGAGCAATCAGTCCCCATGGATATGGACATCGGTGACCTCCAAGCCAATCAGGATTTCTAGACCAATGATAAGGGCTTCGTATTTGGCCTAGTTATTAGTACAGCGAATATCCAATCAGAATGAGTAGGAAAAATTCCCTCCACCTAGGTTGACCAAAGCTATTCCTGCCCCAGTCATGGTACTAATGTTGGAGCCATCAAAATATAAGAATTAAGGAGTGAGTGAAATCCGAGCAAGGAGTGAGTCCCTGCTTTCGAGAACATCTAGCATTGGGTGGTGAGCCCTTAACTACCTTTTGTGGAACATATTGCAACGAAAACTCATAGAGAGCTAGGATCCACTTCCTAATACGACCTTGTAGTATAGGCCGTGAAAGCATGTATTTAACCAAATATGTCTGAGCGACAATACATATGGTAAAAGATAGCATATAATGCCTCAATTTGTACCCTGAAAAATACAACACTAGGTACAATTTCTCTATGGGCGAGTACCTCGTCCTAATAGAATGATTGGTAGTTGAAATATAGAGCTTAAGAGGCGCTCCCGGCCTTGGCAGGACCAACACTGGTGGGTTAGCTAGATATACCTTGATGGCGTCGAAAGCCTCCTAATAGACAGGTTCCCATGTGAAGTCTTTCTAATTCTGAACCATAAGTAGTGGCGAGAATGGTTAAACTTTCCCTACCACATTAACAATGAACCGCCTCAGAAAATTGATCTTGCCCAGCATGCGTTGAAGCTCTTTCTTGTTCTTTGGTGGGCTAGCATTAAGCATTGCCTCCTTCTTATCATCTGGTACTTTAATTGCTCGCTGGTGGACTAAGAAACCTAGGAAATCTCATGCTTAAACCCCAAAGACACAGTTGACGAGGTTCATCTTGAACTGGTGAAGCCTCATATGGTCAAACACTTTCCTCAAGTCGTCTATGTGGTCTGTTTGGTGCTTGGTTTTAACCACCACATCATCAATATAAACTTCCATGATTTTGCCTATAAGGTCGTGGAAGATTAAATTCAAGGCTCATTGATATATGGCATCTGCGTTCTTGAGTCTAAATGACATGTCCACGTACTCCAAAACACCAATGAAACCCGGGAACCAAAATGTCGTTTTATGCCTGTTGGTTTCTGCCACTAGGATTTGGTGATACTCGACTGTCATCCATAAAAGATAACATCTTATGGCGAGCAACTGAATCGACCAGTAAATCTGCTACTGTCATACGGTATGCATCCTTCAGAGTGACATTATTGAGGTCGCGGTAGTCGACACAAACTCTCATCTTCCCATTCTTTTCCCTGACTGGGACGACATTGGATAACCACTTGTTGTACTTGGCTAATCTGATGATGCCTGATTTGAGCATCTTTTATATTATTGCTTGACTAGAATTACTGTCTCTGTATTCATCCGACGCATCTCTTGCTTTATCAGTTTCTTCCCTTCTATGATTGGAAGGTTGTGACATACGAAGTCTGGCGATAGGCCTGACATATCCTCATATTTTCTGCAAAGAAATCAGCATACTCATGTAGTAATTCAATGAGCTTCTTTTGTTCCTCATGCTCTAAGAAGGTACTAATAGCCACAGTCATTGGCTCTTCTGTGGTCCAGAGATTAATTTTCTCCATGGGATCTTTGACTTTAGGTGGAGTATCATCCAAGGCTATTGGGGCCAATTGAATAATCTCTTCCTTCTCTGATTCATGTAGCACATCGTCGTCCACATATTCCAACGCTGCAATCATTGGAACATGCTCGTAAGCCTGCTTCTCAATCAAGTATTCATGCAGGCGGTCATGGAGAGAAAAACAAGCATCTGCCTCTATGTCTGATATAGGCTCTATCATTGAGATGTCTTTGGTGGTAGCTCAATGATATAATGGAGGCGTTCGTCTTTGCCTGCCTGTATGATACCTCATTGAGATAATTGAGAGGCAGTCACCCCTACGGGATGGCCCTTCTTGTCGACTCCACATACCTCCAGTGGCCTCAAGTCTCCATTATAATAGTTGGCTGACACTGAGTATGGACGAGGGTCTATATTGATTACCTCTGTTTTGCCTGACTCCATGTTCCACAAAACCATTTGCTGATGGAGAGAAGATGACACACAATAGCTTCGATGAATGCAGTCTTGTCCTAGTATTCCACTGTATGTGCCGTGCATTCTACCACAATGAAAGTATATGTCCCAGCTGCTAGTCCAACCTGCTCATGAAGAAAAACAATGCACAGGATTTTAGATATGCTACCTTGAAAATTCTAGACATTGAGAGCTGTCTCTTGAATGATAGACTTAGGGATGCCCAATAGTGCCATCGCTTTGATAGTAATGATGTTCACGGTTGCTTCTGAGTCTACCAACATTTTGTTGAGGGATAACCCTTGAACTTTGGAAGTGATGTAATAGGGTCTTATATGCATAGTCATGTTTAAGTTTGGTTTGTTGAATAGCATATATGTCTTCCTTAATGATAAATCGATCTTCGGTTGTACAGAGAGTAGCTGTCGTTCCACTTGCTCTTCTTCATGAGCAGTCGTCACCAAGTTATTTATCGTGTTGGGCTGGTCCAAGACTACTTCTATGGTAAGGGGAGGTACTGAGCCTGCCAATTTGACTGAAGAACCTGCAAACTTAGCGGGTAGAACAAATACCATGTTCCCGTCGTATTCCTCACCATAAACTTAGGTTTCTGGTTCCTCGTCTTCGCCTTAGTCAACTAGTTCCTCATATTCGGCCTCCTCTTCATTCAAACCTTTGGTTTAACCTCTGCCATGTCATGATCGACAGGGGTCATTGCCTCCACAGCTGCTACGAGTCTTTCTTCGAATGGAACCTCAGGCGTAGGTTCTACACTGGTGAGAGAGAATATGTCACTGCTCATGCTTACTAAGGAAGAAGTAACCCTAGACTGAGCTAGAGTTTTTTTTTCGTTGTTCTTCCACCAATGGCTTTGGCTTCCACCTCAGCCCTCGTGGCTCACTTGAAGTGATTTGTGCTTTACTCGACTCAGTTGCTCGGAGAATACTTTTGAGCACAACAGGCCTTGGGTCCTTATTGGTGTTAACAATTTGCTTGTTACTTCTATGTTTCTTATAGGCTCGCTAAACCTCAAGAATAGGTTCTGGGACTTAAGTATTAGAAAGCAACTCGGGGTTCCGAGAGAAGACGTTGGGTATGGTTGCTCAGTACTTAGGTTCATGGGACTTTTTTCCAAAGACCACGATGGGGTTTGTGACCAACGTGTTTAGCCATTTCTGTAACTACTCAGGTGTATAAGCCAATTGCCCTGGATGAACAAGACCTATATCCAGAGCGTCCAGTGCCCTCTTGGCCTCTCCAAACAGATGCTGTAAGTTTTTTTGCTTACTAGGGGTTACCTCTATTATCTTCCCCTTCTCCTTGGTATACCACACATTCTCCTTGATAATATTCCTTGATGCAGGTGGGATGTAAGGCTTGGTGAGGTCGTCTTCTCCACTGACCTTTGCTGCTACTGCTTGGTTTAGGAACCGTTCTGCTGCTCGCATCTGCTTGTAGGCTTGTAAGTCTCTTGGGTTCAACTCTTGTGGACTAGTGGGCTGGTAGTGCTCAGGTGGAGAGACCAATTCTGGGCATACCTTGACTGCATCCATCAGCTCCTCGTATGATATCTTCAAGCCACAATGAATTTTGCAGCGAGAGCAAAGTGCTATTGGGGATTCTTCTTTCGAGTCAACTTTCTCCTTACCCTTCATGGAAGAGGCTAACTTTGCCACCTTAGTTGCTTCCCCATCAATTTGTAGGTCCACAGTTTGTTTTCATTTGTGAGGGTTAGACCTTTTCACCTCTATCATGCTGACGATGAGATTGTCACTAATGCTAGCGTCTTGAGCCGCATTCTCACCTTGCAGCTCGATGGCTATCTCACCCTCATCTATCCACCGCTGAATCCTGAATTTCAATTTGGTGTATTGTTCAGTCATATGTGTCCAAGCATGATGGAAACAGTAATAGGGGAGACCTTCCACACTTGATGGGTCTGGCAAAGGCCCGTTTAGTATTTCAGCGATTTTCGCTTGGATTAGATAATCCAGGATCTCAGTCACTCACGATACGTCATAAGTGAACTAGTGCTTAGGTTTCCTTACTGGCTCAGACTTTTGTATTGGCTCCTCATTTGAACCTAGTACTACCTGCTTGAGCTTCTTGTGGAAAGGCATCAAGGGCCTAGGATCAGTGCTTAAACCTCCTCCCTGACCGAAGCTAATCACTCTGTAATCCAGTAGGCTTTGAACAATGTTCTTCAAGCTAAACCAAGAAGAGATAGCATGTCTAAACTTATTGTGGTACCTACAAAAGTAATCACCTGGCCCCATGTAGGCTAAGTCTTTGAGCCTCTTTACAGACCTATAGTTGATTAGATCATCTATAATTAGCTCATCAAGGATCTCATTCATATGGTCCTGTATGAAGGTGTATTGCTTCGACGGCTTGGGTGTCCTTATTAACTGAGTTCTTTTGGACTCTCTCGGCCTTCTCTCAGCCCTTTCTGCCCCTCACCTGACTGGTAGTCACTGTATCTCAACCATATTAATTTGTGGCTAGGGGAACAGGTGAGAATTAACTAGCAAGACCATCTTTGACGACGTCTCTAAAGCAAGCTTATCCTCATTGATCTACTTTTGGATCTGGTCTTTGAGCTTGACACAGTCCTTGGTAGAATGGTTCCACGTGCTATAGAACTTGCAGTACTTCTTCCCTTTAAGTTGCTCTGCATTAGGGATAGTCCCGAAGTCTGTCTTGGCCACTCGCGAACTGATCAACTTATCCAAGATCTCATGAGCCAAGTTGGCATCATAAGTATATGTCTCGAACTCTGGCTTAGTAAAAGCCATGGTCGAGAGCTTCACTGGTCCTTTGTTCTGCTGGAGCTTCAGAGTTTTGAGCACTATTTTGGAAGTTAGTTCGACAGCACGAACGTGTTCGTCCTCAGAATCATACTCCTCCTCAGAAGAGTCTTCAATATAAGCCACAGTAATTAGCTTGTTCCTCTCCGAATAAGATGACATAGGCGCATATGTTCCTTTTGAAGAATTGTGCATGTTGTCCCTCTCTTGCATAGCGTTGTGAGCCTTCATCATTGTGACGATGAACTCATTCAACAAAAGATGCTTAGTTTTGAGGAACAGACGGTGGCACTGGTCTTCCAGACCATTGATCACCATATTTATGATGGCGTCCTTTGCCAACGGAGTCTTGCACAAAGTGTATTTTGACCTGAAACGGTGCAAAAAGGTCACTAGACTTTCAGATGGTGCTTGACACATGGCTACTAGTTTGCCTATGCTGGTCTCTGGTAGTGTTGTTTCGAAATGATTGACAAACAACTTCTCCATGTCTACCCACTCTGTTTTGGACTATAGATTAAGGCCAGTGTACCGGATTAAGGCTGACCTGGACAAGGAGGAACCGAAAACCCTCAATTTAAGGTGTGGGTCCTCTCCCCAGAGTCCGAGTTGAAATGTGAAATAAGCTAAGTGAGTAGATGCACTCTCGCTTCCATCCCCACTGAAGGTCTGTAATTTGATTGGCTAGTAGTTCCTATGCCATTGCCAAGTGGTGTTAATGCCCCTCAACGCTGGGAAAGGGGTCTCATACGGCTGGTGTGGCTTGGCGACCTAAATGTGGCATTTCTCCATGAACCCATCTAATTTCTCCTGCCAAGCGGCTGGGAATGTGTTTGCTTGTCGTTGGGCTCTCGCGAGATCGGACATGGACTTGGTGAGCTGTCCAATGTTATTGTCTGACCTTTTGAACATATCAAGCATGTCCTTCTATCGTGTTAATGCGACCTCTACAACTTTTAGAAACTCGGCCTGCTTCTTGTCTTACCCTTCAACAAGGGTTATAAGTTGATCCCTCTGGGCTGCTTGTTCCTCCAAGCCTTTGGGGAATTCTGCCCTTAGGGCGACCACCTCAGCATTAGTGGCCTCGGTTTTCTCGCCATTAGAAGCGAGTATATAACCGCTTGATCGGCTAATCGTTGATCAATAAGATTGAGTTGTTCCGCTTGGTGCTGGTCACGCTTAACAGCGTACTGCTGGTAGTTCTCGTACATTAAGCCCCTGATCTTTTCTTCAGATAGAAATGCAAATGCCATCGCTAAGCGATGTGTGGTTCCAAATATCAACTCTATTATGTTCACGGAAAGTGCGCAGCACTCAATAGAGGTATGCTCTCAATTAGCCAGTTGAGGATGTTTACGACACTGGGGGTAGGCCCTTCGGTAAAGGTCCCCTATTGTCACTTAAAGATACAAAGAGTAGATCCCACTGGGTGTGCCAAAATGTTTGGCTCCAGAAATCACAGGGTACTGAGAAGTCTTCAAACTATCTCTTTTATCGACCGCATGTATGTATGTGCTTAGCATGCCACTGTCGTGAGGCAGAACAATGTACGTAGCGTAGCCACTACATGACTTCTAAGAAGCGATTAGGACATGGAGAGCACCAACCCCCTGTCCGGTGGATCCTTTTCGCCTAGGTGACCTAGGACTTTGGTTATTTCGTGTCTCTAGCTGAACCATGAAAATCGATATTTTACATCTCTTTCGATGTAAAGCAGAGCAACTTCCTTAACGAGTGTTGAGAACATAGGGTTTTTGTTTCCTTGAATCGTCGGGCGTCCACGTCCCTTCAGGTGAATATTTTCTGATCGCCAGTTGTTAGGGTTTATCGAGATGAGAATGTTGTTTTGCCAAGAGCAAAAATTGTATGAGATGTGGATACCCTGATTACGTAAAGATTTCATCTATATATAGGAAAATATGATAATTTGTTATAGTGAACTTAAGATTCCTTGAGCTTAGACTCACTTAATGACTATAATTGGTCGAGATCTTACATCATAGGTCTTTCAATCAGAATCTAAAACTTGATGATAAGCTGACTAGGGAATCATTCACTCCTTAGAAAATGTCATTGTTCCTCGCGCGGGTTACAGACATTAGTCCATTACAATAAAAATCTATTAAAATAAAGACTATATATTTTGGACTCAAACACATAATATCAGATATTTGGATTGCATTATATCCTCTCTTATAGAAAAGACTAGCACAACACAATAAATCTTATTAATTGTTGTGAACCTAGTTCACCGGAAAATCTTCGTATAGTATGAGATGCACCATTTGTGTACGAGCAACTATTCTCTCCAAACTACGAATACTGTTACCATTACATTCATATTATACTAAGTATAGGAACATGCATGTGTGCATCAGCAGATCATGGCCTAGAGCTAAATAATATACTGCTTCTTGCTTAAGTTAGAGTGTTGACATTTGTAACTAGATTTTTGTTAACCAGATAACCAAATGAATAATCAGAAATTTTTATAAATTTTCAGCGAAAATAATAATCGTTAAGATATCTAAGTAGTTTAAATTAATGGATAGACTAAATATGTCAAACATGAACCGTTCTTACTTATGAACTTCAATTGCAGTTTTGAATACCTTAACGATCATCATTTTAACTGAAAATTTACAAGCTTGATCTACACATTATGACCTAAAATTTAAACGATAGAGATGATAAAATATGATCAAAAAGTTGGCATAATATCACCACTTTCAGGTATATATGTATTTCCTTGATATATATATATATATATATATATAAAGACTTGTTTACGGTTCAGAAAGAGAAAAATGCCAAGGAAAAAGCTGATTTAACTAAGTTGTCTTCTTCTTCCATAAGCTCACAAGCTTCACTATTTCTATGGTCCAAATTCCAAAAGCTCTAAAGATTAGTTTTTGGATTCCCTTACTCATTGTCATTATAATATGACTATATATAATCTGACAAAAAATAATGAGCAATTCATCTAATTGCTACGGAAACAAGATATTTCTTGCACGACATACAATCGATCTTTTCATCCATTATCAATTGGTTTTGATTTGAACGTTTCCGACAAATTTGTCATCTAAGCATAAGAATTTTGTTGAGAAAGATTGATGTTATTCCATTGATAATGACAATGTATCACTTAACTTCTTAATGTGAGATTGTGAGAGTATATGACTATTTTCTATCTCAATGGCACTATCTATGAAAAACACCTTCACCAATTGGACTTTTGGCTCCTTTTACTTCTCTTTTTCAGGTCCATTAAGCCATGGGAATGTAATAGGCAGAGAACAATATGGTCCACTGCCTTTAGTACTCAATAGCTTTCCTTCCAGCCTGCCTGTTCATATTGCTACTAGCCTTTGCAGTTATAGACACACCAAAATGGGCAACTGAATAAGCTATGCCTCTTAATTAACACAGTCGATGAAAACAATTGAGTCAGAACAAAAGCCTTTAAAGGCCTTCTGTGTAGAAGAAAGGAATTTATAGTCTGTTAATTAAGGTCCCCCATTTGAACATGCTTTGCAATAAAGACATCATCAGGTTTTGGGTGCTCGATCAGTGGGGAATCAGGATCATCAGTAGTCCAGTACTCAATAGCTTTCCATGGCACTCCTGCCTGTTCAATTTTGCCTTCCAATTGTTTGTAAAAATGCCATTACAGAATTGTTTACCCATGATTTTGGGTCTTGGAGAATAGAATATACTTCATCAGTTACCCCTAATCCTTGTCATAACTTTTCCTTGATCAATTTTGATTATATATGATCGTATGATCGATTTAGTTTATATATGATAAGAGCAGAAGCAATGTTCGATAAAATGGCTCAAAGAATTTTACTAGTGTTCATATCTACGTACGGAGACTTCACCAAGTATGTCATTTCTTGTGCTTTCTTTCTCCTACACTAATTTTGTTAGTTTATGTAATCGTATTTTCTTAAAGCGCCACAAACGAGTGCGCAATGAAATGTCTTGAAGATGATGATTTAGACCAACTTGTCTCGTTTACGTATCCGCCGCATGCCAGAAGAAAATATCTGTTAACATCTGATTATGATACACATAAGTGCCTAATTTGGTGTTCAGTCTAAGCTTCAATGATTGAGGATCACATATAGGCCCGTGAATGATTCTCTGCAAACGTGATCGATGCTTATGAATCCAATTGGCATCAACAGTTAGCCTAGCACCAACTTAAGCCAGATATATATATAATACTAGCTAGGCCACTTGTGTAATTTACATAAACACTGCACTGCAGCAGCTTCCCTTTTGGCTTTTATAAATTAGACGCCTTCAATTTATGTCTCCTAGAATCCTATAGATCAGTCTTCACTGGCTTCACGGGTCCTGATTCTCTTTCGTTTTTCAACATTTCGTATTTTCTCTCCAACAAACCTCTAACACATCCAAACGTACCCCTCTTCACTTTCAATATATATATCCTACTGCTAGCTCCCACTATTGTTTCTTTGTCCTCAGCTATAGCTGCTGCACCATAATCCAAAACCAAACCATGTCTTCTACTTGTTCTTCTCCTCCTTCTTGGTTTACATTCATTTCACGTTTGACCATTTTCTTCCTGCTAAGCACTTCTGCAAGCTCTGCACCAAAGCCTCACCGCCAACTCTCAGTAGACTACTACGCGAAAACGTGTCCTCAAGTCGAAAAGCTCATCGGTTCCATCACATCCCAGCAGTTCAAAGAAGCACCCGTTTCTGGTCCAGCCACCATTCGCCTTTTCTTCCACGACTGCTTTGTAGAAGTAACTCATCAGTCATCACAGCAATGTGCCTTGAAATTTATGCATGCATGTACTTTTTGATCTAGCTTGTTGGTTCAGTTTTATTGGGTTTTTCTTAACTATACGAGCTAATATGACATTGAAGGGGTGTGATGCATCCATAACCATAACGTCGAAGCCGGGGAGCAAAGTGCTGGCAGAGAAAGATGCACCAGACAATAAGGACCTGAGGGTGGAAGGGTTTGAGAGTGTGAGGAAAGCAAAGGCTTTGGTGGAGAGCAAGTGTCCTGGTGTCGTGTCTTGTGCTGACATACTTGCAATTGAAGCCAGAGATTATGTCCATTTGGTGAGTATAGTACTACTCTCTGCTGCTGCCCTTCCCTGCCCTGCTCTTTCTCACTTTTTACCTTTGATGATATATTTCCAGTCCTTTCTTTTGTTGCATGCCATTGCCATCATGTGGACCTCTAGTTGTTACCAACTATTATGTGAACTGTGACATGTATATATGATAGTATGAATGTTCATAGACAAAATTCTTTTGACATTTTCTTGATATTTTTACCCTATGCATGTGATAATCTTGCATTTTGGTGCTCAACTTTTTTAGGGAAAATTTGAAGGGTAATAAAACACTTCCTTTCCATAGCTTTGCAACTTTTTATGATTTAGCAATTGCTCAAGGAAATGAAAATCTAAACATGAAAATGTTGGAGACTCAAACTCTTTCCTGCCTAGAAAAACTGTCTAAAATGTTGTGTCTAAATAGATCGAGAATACTGCAGAGGGTTTGAGCACTACTTTAAAGGGTTGGGAGAGTTATACTTTTCATAGTTAGCTATGACAATGGTAGTTAAAAGCAGTGCTCGCATAGAGTTGACACCATGCCATTTAGTCCAAAATGACAAGTTCTATGTTATTTCAATGGTGCAGGCAGGGGGTCCATACTATCAAGTTAAGAAAGGGAGGTGGGATGGAAGCATATCAATGGCCTCAAGAGTGGCTTCCAATATTCCCCAAGCAAATTTCACAATGAATCAGCTGCTCAAACTCTTCAACTCAAAAGGACTAACACTTGAAGACCTTGTTGTTCTCTCCGGAGCACATACATTCGGCTACGCGCATTGCCAGAACTTCGTAAGCAGGCTCTACGACTACAAAGGCTCCAAACAACCCGACCCGGTTATGGACCCGAGACTCCTTAGGGCGCTGAGATTGTCATGCCCACATTATGGTGGAAACACTGACATTGTTGCGCCATTTGATGTCACTACTCCCTTTGTGTTTGATCATGCTTATTATGGTAACTTGGTGGCTAAGTTGGGTTTACTAGCTTCGGACCAAGCTTTAGCTTTGGACCCAAGAACTAAGCCCATTGTTCAAGCTTATGCAAAAGATAAAGCCAAGTTTTTTCAAGCTTTTGGGGCGGCCATGGAGAAAATGGGCTCAATAGGTGTGAAGAGGGGTAGAAAACATGGGGAGAGAAGGAAAGACTGTGGTATGCATATGTGACTTTGTTTTTTACATGCTTCCCTTATTGGATCCGTTAAGGTAGATTTCTTCCCAATTTGATTCTTTGTTCTTTGGTTTCTGTATGGCGATTGTGCTTTGCTGTATATACAATCAGGGAAAAGACTGCACACTTCTTGCGGGAAGTTCTCGTATGAATCAGGATCACTATAAATCAAAGTTAAATTTTAAAAAGTAGTGAGAATCATTAACCGTTTATGTGATCTGAACAGTGAGATTGATGTTGGTTCAGCGTAAACCAACTTCATCTAATTTGTACCATATACTTTTATTTTACACAACAGACCTTTTAGTCTGTTTAAACAACCTAACCAACATGTCAATATCTCACTCTTTTACCGTCTCATACAAGTTATATTGTTCTCGGTCCAAACATTTAATAAATTCAAATTATAAATCAGAAAAGAAAATTGGAAGAAGGAAAAAACAAAACAAAAAACGTCCAACCACAGAGAAACAATGTACTATAGTCTCTCTACGCTTTCCCCCTGGGCAACTATACGCACCAAACCCAGAGTTCTCTCTGCCAATCGAATTACTCTTTCCATCAGAGCCATGAGAGCCGTCGTCCAGCGAGTCGCTTCCGCCAGCGTCGAGGTGGAAGGCCGCACGGTGTCGCAGATTGGGCCAGGCCTGCTCGTCCTTGTTGGGCTGCACGAGTCCGACTCTACCTCCGACGCCGAATACATGTACACTCTCTAGTCTCTATCCTCCAAATTCTCATTTCACTGATTTCAGTAGACAATAAACTCTCAATAGTTTTTGGGTGTTGTGTGTTTGAAATTCCAGATGCCGGAAGGTCTTGAACATGAGACTGTTCACAAATGAGAGTACCGGAAAAGGATGGGACCAAAATGTAACTTTACAACTGAAGTTTTTAACTGTAATAACGGTTGCTTTAAGTTTAGCTTAAGTTTGGTTTTGTCTTTGCAGGTAATGCAGCGGAACTATGAAGTGTTACTAGGTAACTGGTTCAACTTAAAGTTCTGTTCTTTTTTATGTTGTTGTGGGGTGAAAGTGTGAAACAAGTTTACTGTGAAGTTGGGGTATGTCATTTATGGGTTTTGTGTACTTGTGAATTGACAGTGAGTCAGTTTACATTGTATGGGACTCTGAAGGGTAACAAGCCTGATTTTCATGTGGCTATGGCGCCCGATAAAGCAAAGCCGTTTTATGCTTCTTTGGTTGAAAGTTTCAGGAAATCCTACAAGTCGGATGCAATTAAAGGTGAAATATTTGCTCATTTGTTCATGTTTCTTTACTTATCACATCATTTTCATGTCAATGTTTCTTGCTTTAAGGCTTTTTGTGTCGTGGTTTGGATTGGATATGTAATTCATTAGACTTGAGCTGTTTTTAATGAACAAAGGGAGACTAAAATTTATCTAACGAGTAGCATACGAATCCAATCTAACACACCAAACAGGGCTAACAATTTGTTTGATTCTTTGATCACCTGATTTGGAGTGGTGTTATGTGTAGATGGTGTGTTTGGAGCAATGATGAAGGTTAGAGTTCACTTCAGTTTCTGTAATATGATGTTTCTCCTTTCAATTCCTAGTTTAATAGAAACTTCTGATAGACCGAGACTGGGACGATGGATTTTTCTGTTTCTAGGTGAATTTAGTTAATGATGGACCGGTAACAATGCAGATAGACTCACCGTCTCCTAAGTTAGTACTTCATCCCCTGCCTCATTCTGTGGAATATACAACATGATTATACATCATGCTTTGAAGGCTCATTTTGTGTACAATCATGTGGCAGGAACTCAAATGGTGTTGTAGAAGAATCGTGATTTGGTTGGCTTGGCTTTGGTTTGATGATTAGTTTGCAAGCACAGCAGAATGCACACTTGTGAAATGAAATTTATGATTTACATGATTAAATTGTAATGAATCATCTTGGAATTATATCACATGGATCATGAAAAGTCCTGTTAGCTTTGTGGATTGAAGTTTTCAGAGCATACTGTTTGCTTGGGTGAAGGCAGTTGTGATTTGATTTTAGTATCTGAAAAGGGAATAAGAAAAGAGGATGTTGGATTTCAAAGTAAGCGGTTTTGAATACTACTGATTCAATAGATATCACTACACATTTACAAAAGGCTATGGTCAATTTGCCATCTCTGATGTAATTTTAATACCAGAGTAACCAGACATTTGAATACGGAATTCCTAAACCAAAATAAAATCGTCAGAGATACATGGCAGAACGAAAGTCAATAAGCTTGAACAAATGCGAGCACATTCCTCTAACTTTTCAAGCATTCACAGAAACAAATGATGTTATCATTGACCTGGAAGAACAGAAAAGATGTAAGATCAGACATCAGTTCAAAACTTTATACAATATGACAATATGGCTATTGTAGGTTACAAGAACTGAGACCCTAGTATCCAAGCCAACCCTGAGAATCATTCATTCGTATCTCTATTAAGTGTACATTAACATTCAAGAACTGTAAATCAAATTACCTGTGACGTACTACGACTTTGTTGATATGATAGTAGCTGCCACAAAGAGTGCTTCCTTTCCGAGGGGCAAAATCTCCATTTTCCTAAACCATATATGGGATATTACATTATTAGCACTGATGTTATAAGGAACTGTATTGGAACTCCAGCTAAAGCTGATAGTAGAGAAGATATAACACGTTAGTGATATGATCAGTGTCTGAACATCCATTCATTTCGTTAGCTTTTATGTTATTCCTTTATTAATCAAAACCAATGCCATCGGTACAGATCAAATAATGCAAAATTAAAGTACATGGGCCAAAAGGACCAGCACAGTAAAGTAAAACCTCAAACTGATCTTACTTGTCTGCTGTCTTCATATTTCTAAATGCAGATATTATATTCTTGGATATTTCAACGAGACTGCTATTACTTCTTTCTTTACTGGAAGCAGAGGTGCTTTCAGAATGTTGTTTACTTGGTAACAACAAATGAGCCTGATTATAGAAGAGAGCAAATAGTTTATCAATATATTGAAAGGTATAACCTACTTTTGAGCAAGAATTGTTATAAAAGCAAGGACATTCACCTGGAGGCCATGGGCTAGAAGTAACTGAGCTAGTTCTGGCCCAATTTTTTTAAGGGTAGTTTTTGTGCTGGTGACATTTGAAAAACACTTCAATGCTCCGTTGAATGATGTATCATCCGGAGGACCATTTGATCTACGTGTTCGAACAGATGGCTACAACATGTAGAGTGTGAAAAGTTCAATGATAATCAATGACAGAAAACAATCTTCAACTTCCTTTACTAGTTTACTCCATAACTCTAAAAGCTCACCTTACCAATATACTTCCACAAATACTGCACAACTACCTCAAGCTTCCATTTAGGTTCATTGAAAACCTGCAATGCATTCTCATAAAAATGATGGAAGAAAGGTGATATATACTGGAACTCCCACATTTAAAGCTTAAGTGAGATATCAAACATCTTCAGTAATAATCAAAGATATGGCTGGAGCATTTTCCACCAAATATGATTGAATATGGAAACAGAACAAACCATAAATGGGAAAGGGTAAGAGATACGAACCTGAAGAAATGAATCAAGAACATCTTCATTGTAAGTTAGCTCATCGAGAAGTATCTCCAGCAGAGGAGTTCTGCACCAAACATGACAGCACATTCATTCTAACAAGTAAAAGATAATCACTGAAAAACACAAAACTCCATTAATCAACAAAGTAAGATTAAAAAAATACCTGATACCATCCGCTCTGTTGGTAGACCCTTGCATTTCTGCTGTCTTCTTGGACGCATCAAGCTCCATAATCTGCACGTCCCAAATCAGTGTCAATGGAGAATGTGACTGCACAACTATCTATTAAGACATTGCTGAGAGGCTGACCATTATCAGAAAAAGCTGCATGGCTGTGCAGGTATTCTTTCCTATCTCAAGTACGGCAACTGTAGCAGCCCTATCAAGCTTTTCAGCTGGTTCTGCTCTACACATATCTGAATTTGTCGAATCATCAGCAAATCCGGCATTGGTTTGGTACAGATTAGATATAATGGCCAAGCAATCCTTCACCAAGTTTTTGTAGTTTAGCTTCCGCGACACCTTCACATGATAATTCAAGTTTTGTGCATAAGCATCGGGGGGATTAAAAAAATATCAACTAAGCCAGTGTATTAATAGAAAAGACACTTCAATTTAACTGTAATTTTGGTTAACATAGAAATAAGTACCAAAAGCAAGTTCAGAAAAGACTCTCTCAGAAGAACCCAGTTTCCGGTTTCTGCATCCGATAATGAGCAAATTAGGCTTTAACAAAGATAAAAATGATAGAAAGAATAATAATAATAGTAATAATAATAATAATAATAATAATAATAATAATAATTTACCTGCATAGACACGGTTGCGCGGTTGAAAATCTCCTTCAAGAACATTAACTAGATATTCAAACAGCAACATATTTCCGAGGGGCTGCAAGAAAACAAGATTACTGACCAAAAGTAGCAGATGATGCTTAACTAGTACAGAAAGTCTGGTGGGCACATAACTAACAACTGAATGAAAGCTGTCAAACACAATGCAAGTTAACTAACCTTAATTTCTGAGCCATGGAAGCTTGGTTCAGCAGTTGAGACAACGAGGTCTTGTATCAAAAGTTGGAAACACTGCATTTGGCAAGCGATACTTCAATCAAGGTGAAATGACAACAATTAAGCTACTCAACATCAAGTTTGAGAAAGAAGAGCTTCTGATGAGAATAGATAGGAACACAAAATTAAGCAAAACTTAGTAAACTGATAACAATACCAGATGCCCTACATTTAGACAAAAACATGGTATCAATTCAAAGATATATGCTTCATAAGGATATGGACCAAACCTAGTTGAATATAAATATTGCCTTATGCAATATATAAGTATAGTTGGAAAAGCTGTCAGGAAAGATGAGCAAAAAAAAAGTAGCAAACGTTACAGAAAGCAATGGCAATGAACTTTGATATATAGATTTTAATAAAGTCTAACTCACAGCTGAGTCAACTGATCTGCCAGGATTATTAGCAGTTCTCCTCTCGCTACCATAAGAGCTGAAAACAAATGGTGACCATGCCTAACAAGAACACAGATCGAAACCAGTTATGATAGCGCGTTTATCATATCTATACCAAAACTGAACCAGTAAAACCCTCTTGTACCTCATTCTCCACGATCAACATGGGCGCACTCGACGACTTTGATTCATCAACACCAGACAAATGCACCCGAGGAAACCGCTAACAAAGAAATCCAAACGAATTCATGAGAACATTTTACACACGAATATCGTATCAAACATAAAACCACCACTTGAGAGTGTAGCAATCCATTACCTTATTTAACTCAACCAAAAGCTTAAAACTCGACATAGTCAGCTCCAGAGACTTCCCAATCCTCAATATGCCAAATATCGACTCAAACCATTTACTGTCCAACAAAAAAAATCAACACAATTTACCATATGCGAAAATAGTATACATCCAAAAGTTTCGAAATTTCGAGAAAAAGCTTTTAAGCCCTTACTAAGTAGCTGGAGTTCCATTTTCAGGTACAAGCGACGCAGCGCGAACAGCGTCAAGGAAAGCAGCTCCTGAGGAATTAAATCACTACAACATAAAAACACATATCCAGTACAAAAAACGGCGTCGTTTTACTACTGTGAAAGCCGCAATTGATCTAAAAATTTCAATTTTCAGGTCATCTAAAGCTTCGTATACTATAGTTATCGGCCACTGAGTTTCAGCGACGAAAATCTAAGAGAGAGAGAAAAGGGGCGCTTACTGTCGTCATTGGCGTACTGAGAGTCTTCGGCTTCTGTGGAGTCGAGGATTGCCAATATGTTCTCTTCGATTGCTCCGGAGGTTGTTCTCTTAGAGCTTGGATTCTCCATTGTTTCTCTTCCTCGAAAAAATTCGAAGCCCTAAGTTTTTATTTGGGATTGAAAGAGAGAGTGAAGAAGCTAAACGACGGGGGATCTTTTCTTATTCCCGCCAATAAACCCCCACAGCAAACGGCGTCGTTTTTAAGAGGAGATTTTAAAATGAGAAAAATAATTTCCGTTGCCGGGACTTGAACCCGGGTCTTTCGGGTGAGAGCCGAATATCCTGACCAACTAGACTACAACGGATTATTGTTAATGAGCTGCGGGTTTTTATTATCAATTGCTAGTCCAAAAGGTAGGCCAGGTATTTAGATTCGATGCATCGAGCAGACTAATTTGAAGTAGTTTGCAGATAATTCGAATGAGTATCATTTTATTAAAGGGTAACGCGTGAGACGTCAGTTTTCATTAAGAATGAAAAATAATAACAATTACAACTACGATTACTCATTTAAGGGCATCGAGAGAAAGAAGTCGTAGTCTAGATAGCTAAAATAACCAAGTTACTAATCCTATCCAAAAAATCGAAACCTAGCAGTGAGCGCAATAAAGGTAACCAGTGACGTAACAGATCCTGGGACGGTAAGCAAAACCTATTACAGGACCAACTATAAGTTTAGAAATTTAAAATACAAAATTTCAAATGCGAAATCCAAAATACAAAAAAATAAAAACAAAAACTTAAAATTTCATCGGAGTAGAAACTTCTTCCTCCGAAAACAGCTTCCGAGTTGAATTCCTGTATTCCAAATTTGAACCCAAAACTTCTTGGCCCATATTCCAAAGTCCACGACATAAGCCCAAAAGTTACCACGCATAGACTCAAGCACCCAAAGCCCAAGACAGATAGCAACGTCAAAAACCCTAGTCAACTCCCTGTGCTTCCATCCTCGTCTGACGTTAGAGCACCCGCATGGGTGATTTAGAATAGGAGGAGCAATTTGAGGAGGAGCAGGCACTGTTTGAGGTGGAGCAGTCACTGTTCATCGAATAGGAGGTGCAGTTTCTGTTTTTCGCGCAGCGGTGTCAAAAAATAGCACGTGTTATTACTGTTCATAAATTAAAATTGAATAAATTTTTTTTTTTAATATTTTTCAACCAATCCATAAACGACACGTGTCGTTGTCGTATGAATAATTGAATAAGATTTCGGGTAAGATTTCCGACGAATGACGAGTTGACACGTGTCACGCCGACATAAGGTTATCGGGTAAATAATTGTACAAAATTTCCGATAAGATTTTCAACCAATCACGAGGCAACACGTGTCATGTCCACTGTTCATGATCGGCTCTAATAATTGTATAAGATTCTCGGAGAGATTTCCGACCAATTGAAAGCCGACACGTGTCATCAGCTTATCTAATCACTTCATTTACGCTCGGCTATATATTTGTTGATCGGTGCTCATCGTTCATTCACACCAAAACCAACCATATATTCCACATTCCGATAAGATGAATCCTTTTAGTTTTGAGAATTTTTTCCGGAGGAGGCGACAGCAACGTCGGCGAAATGCCGAAATTGCTAATGCTTTCATCACTGAAGCGGTCGTGGTCGATGCAATGTTCGATGACGAACCACCTCGCCGCCGACCAAATGAAGAAAGAATGAGGGAGTCAAGGGGACATAATCTGATGGAGGATTACTTCATCGAACGCCCCGTCTTCAACGAACAAGCCTTTCGTCGAAGGTATCGAATGAGTACCAATTTATTCAACCGTATAATGACGGATCTCTGCAACCACGACCAATTTTGGCACCAAAGAGCTGACGCCGTCGGATTGGTTGGACTTCTTCCACAACAAAAGATGACAGGCGCTCTTCGTATGTTGGCGTACGGCGCAGCCGCAGATCAGTGTGCTGAAATAACAAGGATGGGTGAATCCACAACACTACAATGCATGAAGAAGTGGTGTATGCATATCTACGAGCTTTACGGTGACCTCTATCTCCGCGCTCCAAATGCCACAGACTTATCCCGACTTCTAAAGAGAGCAAGGCAGCGCAGATTTCCTGGTATGATCGGAAGCATTGACTGCATGCACTGAGAGTGGAAGAACTGCCCCACAGCTTGGCAATGAGCATTCTCGGGCCGAAAGAAGCGTCCAACTATTATTTTAGAGGCGGTGGCCTCATATGACACGTGGATATGGCACAGCTTCTTTGGGGTACCCGGATCACAAAATGACATCAACGTGCTCCACCAATCGGACATATTTGATTCGCTCCTTGCCGGAAACAGTCCGAGTGCAACCTATAAAGTCAACGGTATGACTTACCACAATACTTACTATCTAGCTGACGGTATATATCCCAGGTACTCCTCGTTTGTGAAAACAATCTCCAATCCCCAAGAGCTTCCACAGAAACTATTTGCCAAGAAACAAGAGGCATACCGCAAAGATGTAGAGAGGTGCTTTGGAATTTTGCAATCT
Organism: Geum urbanum; assembly: GCA_946800695.1. Taxonomy (NCBI): domain Eukaryota; kingdom Viridiplantae; phylum Streptophyta; class Magnoliopsida; order Rosales; family Rosaceae; genus Geum; species Geum urbanum. Next base: position 71,105,082 of record OX327001.1, read on the forward strand.
CGTTGGGGAATTATTCGGCATGCAGCTAGGTGTCATCACCAATCGACATTGAAGAGCATCATGTTGGCTTGCATTATAATGCATAACATGATTGTCGAAGAAGAATTTGTGGAAGAGGAGTTCGAGGAGTTGGAAGAAGAAGATCTTCAAAACCCATCAACTGCTTTCAATGTTTATGATGGGCCAGTAGATGAACAAGGTAATCGTATTCCTTTTGAGCCTGTTGGAAGGGATGCACAAAATGAACAACGATTTGCCGACCGTGTTGTAGATCTCCAATCTGCGTACATCCATGGAGAGTTGCAAAATGACTTAGTTAAGCACAACTGGTATCTAGAGACCGGCAAACGACTTTAAATGATGTGGGTGTGTAATTTTAATTAACCTGGTTTGCAACATGTTTGCTTTATTTTTTTTTCCTTTTAGTTGTTTGAGTGATGTGTGTTTGATTTTAAGTCATTATGTGTTGTTGTACTGTGCGTGAGCTTTGATGGAATAAGAAAAGTGCGTTTTTATTACTTGGAAATTTAAAGTACATAATTTCAATCAAACCCTAGAATTATTGGAAATTTAAAGTACATAATTTCATAATGGAAAAACAAATACCAAACTACTGAAACAGTGGGCGATAACAATTTGAAACTGTTTCATCGCTACCATCTCCTTCCTCTTCCTCCATTTTCTTTAGGATACTCTCTTTTTTCTTCGAAAAATACCTCTTCGATTTTGGGGTCATAGCATCCGTATCCATTGTCATTATCCTTGAATCCTCCGCTTCGGCCCTCAATTTGTAGTCCTTCTCCTTAAGAGCGAGTTGTTTTTGGTACAAAGCTAGTTCAGTGGCATCAGTTTCTTTTTGCCCGGCGAGATGCATTCTTTGATTTTCCATCATGCTTTTCAAAACCTCATCTCTTACCTCATTTGAAGATGAGCATGCTCTTTTCCCCTTTCTTTTGGCTTCCTTGGCCGCCTTCACTCTGATTAGTCTAACTGGACTAGATTACACTTCTTCTTCATTGCTTTGTGGTGTTGGAATGACTTCATCATCCTCCACGTCGACGGGGGGAGGCATTGAGGTAAAAGGAGGAGTAGTTGCGGAGTTGGAATATGAAGGAGGTGGTATAGTAGGTTCGACGGCCCGAAAATTTGGATGGTTTTTCATCACTTCCCAACAATCAAACTTGGTAAACTGTTTCTTTTTTTGTGCCACGTACCATGATTGAGCTTTTCTTATCTAAGGTGCCAAAAATTTGTATGTCAAAATAATATCTAGGAAATGGAGATGTCAACATTGATTAAAATAAATGTAATAGATGAGCTTTACGACAAAATTATTAACACTTACCTCATCTTGCAAATTTGAGCCGGATTGTACATTCCTTCGTGCATATGCAAGAGCGGCACCCCAAGTTCTAAAACTCGGCTTCAACTTTGTAAAACGAGAAGAAACCGCGGTTTGGGTCCTAGGCTCCGGCCTTGATTCACCATGCGCAAGCTCCCAATTTTCCTTATAATCGGCATAGACTTTTTCCCACAATTTGTCGGACTTTTGCATGTTGCCGGTAATTGAGCAAATGCTAATGCGACAATAAGAAATACAAAGTTGCAAATCTTCAGAATCAAGCCAATTGGACATTTTGTGAGGAGGAAGAAGGAGAAGAGGAAGGAGAGGATAAATTTGTGTGAGATGTGAATGAAATTGATGTAGTATTTATAGAAAAATACTAGGGTGTTATTTACAATTTTTTAGAATTTTTAGGGATTTTTTTGCAATTTTTTAGGGGTTATTTTGCAAAATGGCAGAAAAAATCAGAAAAATCAGAAAAAAATCAGGTTACCGTTTCGGTTGAATCTGGACCGTCCGATCAGATTTTTTGATTTGAAATGGAAGGTCCAGATCAATCTGACCGTTACTTTTTTTTTAACCCGGGCTGCCACGTGTCAGCTTCCTATTGGTTGGTAAATTTTTTTTTTTACTGGCGCGTGTCATCCACGCGCCTGGTAGAAAAAAAATTACCCTGCTGACGTCACCCACGCGCGTGGATGACGTCAGCACCAGCACGAGCAGCAGGACGAGCAGCAGCTGCTCGAGCCTCCGGTCAACGAGCGGTCAAGGCAAAGCTTCTCCCCCGCTGCACGTCCTCAACGTCGTTGCTCGTGCTACCGCCGCCTGGGGTCCACCGCCGGAGGGCTGCTCCACCTGCTCGAGCAGCCTGCGCTGCAGGTGCTCTTAGCAGATGGTCGAATTGTGTCAACTCCAAATTGGCCTTCAAACGGATCGTTGGCCATAAACTCAGTCAACACCGTGGACGATCAGAACCCCACTCTAAATGATACTTATCTTCTCCGGTGCTCCAACCAATCACAACCCGCAACCCGGCATCTCAGTGCATGATGCATACCCTCACCTAACTTTTGCATCAAGGCTGCGAAGTCACATCCCTTCAACTGTGCCCAACCAGGACGGGTTGTTCTACTGACGACACTCCACCATGCCCTACCACCATTGATCCCTACAGACCAAGACTCAAACAAGTCAAGGACTCAGAGACCAACTCGGACCACGAGGCAGTGTGTGCGCCATGAAGCCACTGAAGAGACAAAGGAGAGGCAACATAGATTGAACCCCAAGTGCCCAACTCCATAGAAGGAGTCGTTGAGTGATCTGGATGAGGATGACGAGATCCATTACGAAGGCAGCTGAAATCATGCCTTAATTCAAACTTAATTCGTCAGTGGATAGTTGAACGCATGGGTCATGGAGCAACCCCAATTCTCAATTTGCTATTTTTAGAGAAAATTTTCTTCAAATAGAGAGTCATTAATTCAAACATAATTCGTCAGTGGATAAGTTCAACGTCTTGACCAACGGAGCAACCTCAATGCTCTAATTTGAATAAGTATCATAGTTAATAGTTGTGAATTAAAAGTTAAAAATCATCTCTTTGAATAATAATATAATTAAAATAATGTACGTATATTATGTAACAATACATTAGTGTATAATAAAACTTTATTTTCATATTCCTATGATGGATTCAAACATATATATTCCTACAATGAATTAAAATAGATGACTTCTAACCTTTTAAGTCGCAATGAAACTCAATGTTATATGCTGAAAACACAATAATCAACTGTACATAACTTGATGATAATAATGGTTTAGTGAAGCCGAGAACTGTTAGGATCAGACCTCCCCTGGGCCTAACCCCTTCTTTACTTGAAGCCATTTTAGTGTTGGACCACGGGCACACCTTATCTTTAGTACTAGTAACTTTGTCTTCTTTAGTTATTGTCTTGTAGTAGCAGGCTTGAGGTCTTGTATCCGTTATAGTTGTACTGTAGTTTTGGCTACTTAATCACAATGGATGTATGAGCATGATATGAATGAAAATGAACTTCCTTTAATTTTTCACTTTCCCTCTTTCTTTCATTTGCATCCCTAACATTGGTATCAGAGACCACATGGTCCGTGGTACTCAAACGACAGGACAATCTCCGGGGATCACCGACTTTCCTCCTCTTCTTCCTCCCAACCTTCGCCCACCGCCACCCGTTTCCTTTACACCATCCCCATCCACCTCCTCCGACCCACCACTTGATTTTCAGTCCTTTCTGAATTTTTTGAGAGCACAGAATGCCGAATTGTAAAGCCACGTCCACAACATTTTGGAGTCCTTTGTTGCGACTCAAGCTTCATTTTAGACCAAGATGCAGTCGCAGATGGCGGCACAGTTCGTGTCTCTTCAACAGTACTTACTCTCTACTATCACTGGTGCATAACATCACCCTTAGTCATTGCCACCACTCAACAGCCTACCGGCGTTGCTACCAAGCACACCTCTGGTAAATTTCACTTCCCTTCAAATCGGCCCTTTCACACCAGTTTCAACAACATGGGATGGATTGGGTCTGCCTCAGCCACCTTCTCCATTTCTTACACCTCCATCACAATCTCCCTTAATTCATACCCCATAACCACCACATACATACACAGCTTATTCTCCCCTTCCACAATACGCCCCATACACTTTTTCTCACACCATAACCAATCCTTACATCTCTGTCTGTCCAGATTGTCCCTCCCCATTTTCGCTTCCCCCTTTTACTCAAACCCAAAACACAAACACCAATTAAAAACCTCACAAAGTATATTTACCGAGGTTCACAGGAGATGATGTGATGAGGTGGCTGGCTATGGCCGAGCGATATATTTGGGTTCAGCGTGTTCCCGACCAAGAGAGGGTGTCAACCGTGGCCTCCCACTTTGGTACTAATAAATCAGTGTGGATGAATGCCTTCGATCAGCGTAATCCTACTCCTTCTTGGGAAGAGTTCATCCTAGCTCTTCTCGAACGCTTTGCAGCTGACAACACTTCAGATTTTAAGGCCTCATTGTCTCACCTGTAACAAACCAGTTCTGTTGAGGAATTTATTACCTCCTTCACTAAGCTCTCTTGCCGAGCCCCTGATTGGAATGATTCGGATTTACTTCCAATTTTCTTGGGAGGATTGAAAATCCAAATGCGCCATGACATGATAGCTCATGACCCCAAATCACTGTCACAAGCTCAACATTTGGCTTGTCGATTTGAGCTTCGCGCCACTCGCTACGTTTACAACATGGCTTGGTCCAACACACCTTGCCCAAATACCACCACCACCATCTAAATGCCCACCACCATTACCAATCCCACCCTACCTAATTACTGACCACTGCAGACGGCGGCTCGCCACTATTCATATAAGGACCTTCGTGAACGTCGTTCCAAGGGCTTGTGCGACTATTGTGATGAGCAATACCACCTCTCCCACGTTTGTAAGAATCGAGTGAAGGTGATTATCGATTCACCAAAATGGCCTGAACCTGAAGATAGGCTGATTAAGGAGGAACCACAGTTGGCACCAGAGATGGTGGAATACCCGATTCTCTCCATTACGAACTCTAAAACCAGTGAGATGATGCAACTTTTAGGGACGATTAATGGATTCTCCATCTAAGTATTCATCAACTATGGCTCGACCACCAATTTTCTGATTTCATCTGTGGTGGCTCAGTTGGGACTCCGCGTTTCTACTTTTGCGCTATACTCATTCCGTTCGGCATCAGAACATCCTCTTACGCCATCGGGCATCGCACACGAGGTCACGATAAAACTCCAAACTTATGAGTTTACTGACTTTTTTATGCTATTACCCATTGCAGTCTTTGATTTAGTATTAGGCGCTCCTTGGTTGGATTCCCTTGGATTTATCGGCTGGCACTTCCTAGAGAAGATGATAGTGTTCTACGATGGTGATCGGCAACATATTCTGAGGGGTATCACATCTAAACCATGTGCCACAGATAAAGATGGGCTTTTGGACTTTGTCTCTTCTACTCACAACATAACTTTGTCCCAAATTAGCCATATTTTCACATTGTCGGCCCATCCCAGCGTATGTCAACCACTTCAGGCCTTGTTGGACAAGTTTGCATGTGTGTTTACGCCACCAACGAAGCTGCCTCCTTAAAGAGCAATTGATCACTGCATCAACCTTATCCCGAATACACCACCAGTGAACATCAAACCTTACACATACACTCACTCACAGAAGACTGAAATGGAAAGCCAGACGGATAAAATGCTGCAAATGGGGTATATTTGGAATAGCACTAGCGGCTTCTCCTCTCTAGTACTTCTAGTACGCAAGAAAGAGAATACATGACATTTCTACATTGACTACCACAACAATGTGGTGACAGTCAAAGATCGCTTTCCGATCCCGGTGGTCGATGAAATGCTCGACAATCTGTATGGCGCCACTAAATTCTCAAAGTTGGATATAAGATCAGGTTACCACCATATTCGAATGCGAGAAAGTGATATTGAAAAGACTGCATTCCAGACTTACGAAGGCCATTACGAGTTCGTCGTAATGCATTTCGGGCTGACAAACGCCCCGTCGACATTCCAATCCCTGATGAACCAAGTATTCGAATCTTTACTTAGTAAATCAGTTCTCATTTTTTTGATGATATTTTGGTTTTTAGTAAGGATATGAAATCGCACTTATGTCATTTGGAGGAAGTCCTAACACTGCTCCGAGCACACTCATTGAAAGTAAAGTTGTAGTGTGCATTTGCTCAATCTAAAGTCCAATACCTAAGACATATCATCTCTAATCAGGATGTGGCTATAGATCCTCTAAAAATTTCAGCAATTGTGGATTGGCCTAAACCCAAAACTCTGAAAGCCTTGCATGGATTCTTAGGTCTTGCAGGGTATTATTGCCGGTTTGTGTGCCATTTTGGGATGATTGCACAACCCCTACATGCCTTGCTCAAAGTGGACAACTTCAAATGGACACCACAGGCTGAGGCTGCCTTTACTGAGTTAAAACAAGCAATTACGTCAGCACCGATTCTTGCCCTCCCGGACTTCTCTAAAACTTACACCATTGAAACAGATGCAAGTGGCACCGGAATTGAAGTTGTCCTCACTAACAGCAACATCCATTGGCATTCCTCAGTAAGTGTCTCTCTCCAAGCAACTAGGCCATGTTCATGTATGATCGGGAGATGTTCACAGGACTATTTGTAGTGGATAAATGGAGGCAATACTTGTTAGGACACTTCTTTACAATCCTACCAAACCACCAAATGTTGAAGTACATGCTGGAACAACGCATATCCACACCAGCCAAGCATAAATGGTTGGAAAAACTTTTGGGGTACAATTATATAATCGAATATCGTCCTGGAGCAAAGAACACTGTGCCCGACGCCTTGTCCAGGAAATTTGAAGTAATGGTAGTGCAAGCAGTAACCTCCTCTATCATGGATTGTGTCACTTCAATTGACCAAGTTTGTCAAAGGGACCCGGAAGCATAGCTCATTATCCAAAACTTACAGCAAGGTGAACCTGCCAAGCATGGATACAGTCTACAAGATGGTAATCTTCTTTAACTAAGTAATATATTTATTAATATATTAATAAATATCGAAAACTAAACAATTTAACTAAGTAATTTCACATGATTAAACACAAGAAAGTTTCATAAATATGCAACTATCATGAGCAAGAATCTGCAGTAGGTGATAGGTGATTGGGTTTTTATGAAGCTACACACATATCGTCAACAGACTTTGGTCAAGCGACACTCTCACAAATGGTCGCCTAGATTCTATGGGCCTTATCAAATTGTGGAAGGCATAGGAAAGGTAGCCTACAAGCTTGATCTTTCAGCTCATGCCAAAATACATCTTGTCTTCCATGTTTTGTTATTGAAAAAGAAACTAGGGGAGCATGTTACTATTGGTTTGACCCTTCCTAAGTTCGACCACGACGGTTCTTTTTCGTGGTTGCCTCACAAAGTCCTTGACATGGCTGTGGAAACAAGGAAGAAACGCAAAGTAACTCTCTGGCTCATTCAATGGATTGACCTACCGAGGGAGGACGCAACTTGAGAGACGACACACTCCATTGCAGCTCGCTTCCCAGAATTTGCTGCCTGAGGGTAGGCTCGATGTATGGGGTGCTTGTTAGGATCAGATCTCCTCTGGGCCTAACCCCTTCTTTACTTGAAGCCATTTTGGTGTTGGACCACCGACACACCTTATCTTCAGTACTAGTAACTTTGTCTTCTTTAGTTACTGTCTTGTAGTAGCAGGCCTGAGGCCTTGTATCCGTTATGGTAGTACTGTAGTTTTGGCTACAGTGGATGCATGAGCATGATATGAATGAAAATGAAGTTGCTTTAATTTCCAATTTGCATCTTTCATTCATTTGCATCCCTAACAAGGACATCAGTGATTCGTGACCACTGTGCATCTGAAACTCCATGTTACCTAAAGTTATTGGCCAGCTCCTTATATTGTACTTTGGTCTCAACTTTCAATGCAATTCTTCCATACTCAGTTTCTCAAATCTAAAATGAGCATTCAAGGAAGTTCTTGGAGCATTGAATTCTGCCTAAACAAATAAGAGCAACAATGTTCTACCCCACCAAAAAGCCCCAGTACTGCCACTGTACCATGCATGCATTGTTAGTTGTAAACTTCTAATAGTTCAGACCACTGTGGTCCTGGAGCTACTGAAGTATACCTGTTCATTCATGTGCACAGTTCATATATATTGATGATCTAGGAACCCTTAGCTCTCCGCACTTCCTTCATCAACTCTTTCATGCACCTAACAATGGTGGACGACATGAGAATGATGTTGATGATTATGACAGTTGGTGTATTGTTGCCTTTGGCCTGTGAAGATTTTAGTGTTGCTGAACTTAGGAAGGTTGCTACTCAGAACAATGTGACATGTATCTTAGTATTTGGAGACTCTAGTGTTGATCCTGGTAACAACAATGTTCTGCACACCACCGCCAAAAGCAATTTCCTTCCTTATGGCATGAACTTCTTCAACGGCCGCCCAACTGGAAGGTTTAGTAATGACAGACTTGCCACAGACTTCATTGGTAAAGCTTTTATCTTCTTCCTCTTTGTTGTGAACATGTTTGTTTTCTCTGCACATTTTCTGCTTCATTGAAAAATGAAATCTGATACTATAGCCGAGTTCAAATTTTAGCTTCTGACATCGAGTATATAGTTGTGTTAAAAATTATGCTAATTTTTCTTTCTCATTTTTTATTGCCAGCGGACGCAGTTGGTTACACAAAAACAATACTAGCATTTCTTGACCCAAATTTAAGGCCTGCAGATCTGCTTCATGGTGTTAGTTTTGCATCAGCTGCTTCGGGTTATGATGAGCTCACCGCTAACTTTTTGGTAAGCTGTTCAAGTGATGACATATTCTCAGTAACCAGTTGATAAAAAATAGAAATGGTTGAATGTATATACCAGAATAATTACTGGTAAAATTGATGAAGTTTTGTTCTGTGTATGAAACAGAATGTGTTACCTCTTTCCAAGCAGCTGAGGAGTTTTATGCATTACAAATTGAACTTGACAAGATTGATGGGTAAAAAGAGTGCTGATGATACCATTAAAAATGCCATATTCATCATCAGCATGGGGACTAATGACTTTGTCCAAAACTACTACTTGGAACCAACTCGCCCAAAGCAATTCACAGTTGAACAGTATCAAGACTACTTAGTCTCTTGCATGTCTCATTTTGTTCAGGTTAATTTGCTTTGATTCCAAACTTCTTTTTGTAAGCTGTGTCACATATATGTAGCATAACTTTAGTCTAATGAAATCTGTTAAATTCTGATGCAGGAAATGCATAGGCTAGGAGGCATAAGGTTGATCCTTGTTGGAGTTCCACCATTCGGGTGCATGCCAATTGTCAAAACACTAGCGGGCGAAACCAAATGTGTGGAGAGCTATAACAAAGTGGCAGTCTCTTTGAATTCCAGGATGCAGAAGAAATTGGAGAACATAAGCAAGACATCTGGGATGAAAATTGCCTATGTTGATGCGTCTAGTATTGTTAAAATTGTCATAAACAATCTACAGTTATATGGTTAGTGAGCTTCTCTGCTTCTTTTGGGAACAATACTTATCATGCCTATGAAAATGCAGTAGAAAAATCAGATTTTTTTCTTTTCCTTCTGCAGATCTGACTGAAACTTCCAAAGAGTGCTGTGGAACTGGGACTATAGAGTTTGGAGAATCATGCAAGGGATTGAAGACGTGTTTTGATCCAACAAAGTATGTGTACGTTCTGGGATGCTGTTCATCCAACAGATAAAATTTACAAAACCGTCGCCAAGAAAGCCTTGCAAATTCTTGGTGAAAAAATATTTGCCTAATTGGGACTGGCCAATTGTATCGAGTCACTAGAATTGGTACATTCCATATGCTTGGAAATTATGGTTGATGTTCTATTGTTCTAGCTTCCATATATTATCCTTGTTCTGTCTGGTTTCCTAATTGTATCAGTTAAGACTTAAGACGTCATAATTGCTTCGTAATTACACTTATCCTAGCTATCTGGTTGATGTGAACTTTGATGAGATTGTATCATTATAGTGTAATTCTCAACATTATAGTGATCATACCAAAGGAATAAAGATCACAAGACTTACAGAACTGATGGTCTCAGGCTCTCAGATGATCCAACTTGGCCTAGTTTGTCACTGATGGTGACCCAAACGGTGACATGAATTGTAGAGGAGTTGCATTATAAATTATGAATAATGAGTGGGACTACATTTTGTAGTCATGAATTACTAATCGGATTCCTTGGCCATTCATTTAATTTTGGTGATGATGAATTTTTTACCAATTTCCTATGCTATGCTCGAGGAATATATTAAGGACGTGAAACAATATTGAGTAACTACAAATACACTTTAATTTACCGTCACACGTGAGCCAGATTTTCAAGTCAATAGGGACCTTGAATTCAGGCACACAAAATGGTGTACTTAAGGGTGGGGGTACCTTGGCCTCAACGTGATTCTGTCCCTGAGTACAACTATAAGTGTCGTTCATTCTAGTCAAACGCAAATATATTCTTGAAAATAAGAGGTGTAATTAGTTCAAACAAAATATAATCACAAAAATAAATAGGAGATCATTTTTTTTGAGGTGTAGATAGAAATATATTGCACTGATAAGTTACAAAGGAGAACACCAATTTTTGGCACGATAGAAGAATTTCTTATGACAACCTATACTACATCGTGCTCACAACAGATTATCACATTACATAATTAAACGTGCTAGGCGTAGGAAAATGACTGGAAAAAATTTGAGCCTCACATCTTATTTAGTTATGCACCTCAAATTATAGCAACAATAGGTGTCGCTCTTCAGCCTTGCCATTGTCAGTGAGACTAGATCAGTTTCCACCAGTAAAATAAGCTCAGTTGGGTCTCTAGCCCAAACTTGAAGATAATCCCTAGGGTTACAGAAAAAACCCTGGCCTCCAAAACTTTCCTGCAGCCAGCCACACCTTAATTGTCTCCATCAAGATCATCACCAAAGCCTATTCCTCCACCGTCGTCGTAAGCCGCCGTGTCATATTCATCAGCATCACTTTTCATCCCAATCATCCGATTCAAATCCTTCAAACAAGGAGAGGACGAGTGAATAGGAGAAAGATAGAATTTATAAGGATCCCAAAGAACAAGAATCTCTATCACCATGTCACCGTACCTTCGAGCCACAATTTTCGAAACCAAAACCTTGAACCTACAATAAGAGAAGATAAAATCTCCTCACAACTCTCAACAATTCTCAACATTTTAATGCTCAACAATCATCTTTCTAAATTTTTCCCGTCGCCGGAACCCTCACAAGAAAAACCTCAATGAAGAGAAGAGAAGAGAAAAAAAACCTGAAACCCCTGTATATCAGAAGCACTCATAAAACAGAATAGTACAGTGCGATCATCAAGGAAGGAAAAAAAGAAAAGTAAATTTAGACCCATTGTATTCTCCTTCAAATTCTATTTAATTTAATTTAAAAAAATATATTTAATTAAAAAAATTTAAAATTGCGAAAAAGAAAGGTACAAAAAAAAGAATTAAATTTTAAAGAGAAAAGAAACAAAACCCTGCAGTTGCTTTAACAAACGCTACTACTCTCTTTTCCATTCCATATTCACGCCGCCGCTGCTCAAGCTCTTCGCGACACAGCCAAACTCATCTTCGGAGCTTGTTTTACAGATCGAGACTTTCACGTTCTTAAAGGTAAGACCTTTGACAACTAACTAACTGAAATCACACAAGGGTTTTGATTTATGGATACTGCTTGTAATGGGTTTTGCTGGGTAGTACTGAAATCGCTGGGTTTTAGTAAGTTGAATAACAGAGCATATTTCCAAGTTTCTATCTAACACGTAGGAGGAAATAAGTAGCTATACAAGTTTTGAACCCCTTTAAGTTACTCTACTGATTGCCACTGAATATTGATGTTTGAAACTCTCAAACTCATAACTTTGAACTTGCAGTACTTGACTGTTTAGGTTAATAACTTGATATGCTTTTGAAAAAGTTTGAAGCTTTGGAGTTCTTAGAGCTAGACCAACGTACAAGTGGGAAGCATTTTAGGGTTTTGTATTTTTAACATATCACAATGCCAATTTGGAGCCTCAGATACATTTGGTTTTATTTTGCAGAACTCGGGTCGTTGTGTTGTGAAAAATGAGTTTGATATCTCAAAATGTCCCGTCAACTTTTAAATCAAACAAGAAAAGGGAGGATCCTGAGGAGCCTGCGTTTATGCAAGCGAGTGAAGAAAATGGAGATGGGGATAAATTGACTTTAAATGTTATGAAAGTCGGCAAGAGGAAGAAAGCGCGCAATGAAGCTGATGAGAAAGAGGCGGTGGAACAAGAGAAGGAGATGAAGAAGCTGGAGAGCTTTTTGTTTGGAAAAATTTATTCCCCCATTGAGTTTGGAAAGGAGGATGAGGAGGCAGCTAGAGATACATTGGACGACGGCTCTTTGTTTTTTGTGGATCGGTCTGCAAATAAAGTTCTTACTGTCGATGAAGATGGTGAAGTGGTTGTGGAAGCGGAAAGTAAGCAAAGGAAAGCTGTCTGGGAGGATGATGAAGAGTCAACAGCTAAGGTAAGTATTGCCAAAGTTAATAGGTTAAGGAAACTGAGGAAAGAAGAGGACGAGAATATGATTTCTGCTTCAGAATATGTTTCAAGATTGAGGGCTCAACATGTTAAGATGAACCCAGGAACGGAGTGGGCTCAACTTGATTCAGAGTCGAGGAAGAATAGACATTTGGGTGATGATTCTTCAGATGACGAAGATGGGGCAGTAGTGTCGCGTGGGTACCAGGGTGCAGGAGCTGTTGACGAACTCCTTCGAACTAATGAAGATCTTGTTGTGAAGAGCAGTTCAAAATTGTTGCCTGGACTTCTTGAATATTCAATACTTACAGATGCCAATGTGGAGGAACCTTCTCGTGGTCCTATAAATTCAGTGCAGTTTCATAGAAATGCTCAGTTGCTGCTTACAGCTGGATTGGATAAAAGGCTTAGGTTTTTTCAAATTGATGGCAAGCGAAATGCTAAAATAGAAAGCATCTTCATTGACGACTGTCCAATTCGGAAGGCAGCCTTCTTACCCGACGGGTCTCAGGTTATTTTAGCTGGAAGGAGGAAGTTCTTTTACAGCTTTGATTTGGTGAAGGCCAAAGTTGATAGGATTGGTCCCCTTGTTGGCAGAGAAGAGAAAAGCTTGGAAACTTTTGAGGTTTCCCCTGATTCTAATACAATTGCCTTTGTGGGCAATGAAGGATATATCTTGTTGGTTTCTTCAAAAACCAAGGAATTGATTGGGACACTGAAGATGAATGGGACTGCCCGCTCATTAGCTTTTTCCGAAGATGGGAAGCAATTATTGAGCTCTGGTGGAGATGGACATGTTTACCACTGGGATTTGAGAACAGGAACTTGCTTCCATAAGGCTGTAGATGAAGGTTGTATTACTGGTACATCTCTATCAACTTCACCAAATGGAAAACTGTTTGCTACTGGGTCAGACAGTGGGATTGTCAACATATACAACAGAGAGGAGTTTTTAGGTGGCAAGAAAAAACCCATGAAGGCAATCGAGAATCTCACAACCAAAGTAGATTTTCTTAAGTTCAACATTGATTCCCAAATACTAGCCATTTGTTCTAGCATGCAGAAGAACAGCTTGAAGTTGGTACATGTTCCATCATTGACCGTGTTCTCTAACTGGCCTCCGCAAAAGAAAACCCTGCATTATCCCCGTTGTTTGGATTTCAGTCCCGGAGGAGGGTTCATGGCCATGGGAAATGCATCTGGAAAAGTGATGCTGTACAAGTTGCATCACTACCATGATGCATAGGGCTGTGTTCTGCAAGTGTCTTGAGAAGGTTCAGTTGTATTTCTATTTGTGTACTATTGGAGTCTTGTTTCTTGATGTTTTCAAGGTTACAAGAAAACATCTGTAGTGTAAAACCCATAATGCATTTTTGTCCTTTAAAGTTAATGTTGCGCCAATTTTGAATTAAGACTCTGACACTTGTTTATCTCTGAGTTGCTCGCCATTACTTTCCGACAAGTTACCCCGCAGGATTTACATGTAGTTTACCTTGGAATTTACTGATGAATTATGCATCGTTTATGTTCGATTACAAAGATGGTTAATGTTCTTCTACATAATTACCTAGTTCTATATGGTTTTCCTAATTGTATCGGTAAAGTTACAAGTACGCCTATCCTATCTGTATGAGGAAATGACTGCTCTTTTCCCATGGAAGTCCAAAATATGCACTCTCGTCTTACCCTTGTTAGGATAGGACTCCTTTCATTACTAGAAAACTCCAAATCACTATAAAACTGTTGCAGATGGACAGATAACAATTGAGTTCAAGCCACTGTTGTCAGTCTCCTCTGAAGCCAAAACTTTAAATCTCAAGTCATCATTATTCATTAACCGAGATGATGGAGAAGAAAATTGACATGACTGACTGGGAGAATCGGTGCTTCATCTGCAAAGACGGAGGGCATTTACTGCTTTGTGACCATGAAGGCTGCTCAAAAGTTTACCATCCTAAATGCGTTGGAAAGGACAAATCCATCTTCAAAAGAAAAAAGAGGTGGACTTGTAGCAAGCATGTGTGTTCCGAGTGATTAAGCCACAGCATCCCAGTTAGCTACTCATGCCTTTGTTGTCCACATGCATTGTGTATCAGTTGCTACTTAGCTACTGCTAACACTGCTTCTGAGTTTTCACTTATGAGAGGGAAGGCCACTGAAGGCCTTTGCCGAAAGTGTTTGGAGCTCGTTAGGCTGGCGGAAGCGAACTCAAAATTCGGACCAGATGGAAAGAGACTCAACTTTAAGAATAGGGGCACATTTGAATGCCGATTCAAGGAGTGCTGGGAGATCATAAAGGAGAGCGACTTGGTGAGTTTGGTGTTATACCTTTGTCATAATCCTGATCACAAAACAGCCATCAGAGATAAACACACAAGAACTAGAAATGAATCAAAGATGAAGATATACCTTGCTGCATATTCATGTTCATCTCTGCAAGGGTTATGCACAAGGAATCTTCTGAGCAATTCTCCAGTTCTCTTTATGGGAGGTAAGTGTTTTCTGACGTGTATGGAGCTTACTCAGGGACCCCTATCTATACTAGTATAAGGCACTAAGGTTCCCACTCACAAGGTAACCACTACTCCACTTATGTAGCTAATCAAAACGTGATAACAAACAGGTTTTCAAAACCTTCTGAGTTGCTTGTAAATATCATAACAGATTTTAAGATATTTATCTAGACTGAGTCAACATTCTTATCTCGTTTACTTGTTCCACAATATGCATATTATTGTTGGACTTCATAGAGATATTCTTAAGTCCACATTAGAACAAGTTCTAACAATCTCCCACTTGGACCAAGAATAGCTCATACAACAAATAACATGCTTAGTTTGAATGTAGTAAACCTTTAGTGCACATTTGAGATTTAAATGATCAACTAAAAACTCACATCTTTGATCAGTAAATATGCAGGTGTAATGCAAAACCAAGAAATCATATGCACTATAAAATGCAGCATTTTCAAGACCACTGCAATTCCAACTTTATACCACATCAATTAAACAAAGTATATCACCTGTAATTACATTAGAACTTCCTGATGTATCTGCAACAGTCAAATATAATTTGATCCTCTTCATGATTTTGTATGCAAAGAATTTGACACCATCTTCCTACAAAGATGTCTTTATGTGTCTTTGAGTTCTGAAACTATTTTGTCAAAAACAGACGACACAATCATTATAAAGTCGTATATCATGAACCAATAATCATATTATGCAATAGTACAGTTCTGGAACTTTATTCAATCAACTGAAACTCATATCAAGTTGCAGAACAAAATGAAATATTCCAGCACTAACAATGGCAAAACAAAAAAGTTGCCAAAAACATCATAAATAAGAAAGAGTCCCCACTGAACCTATGCATCTATGCTTGGTAAGATACCATTATCAGATATGTGTGTTTTTGAAAAGCAGCTATAGTCAAAGGCTTTGTAAAAGGGTCTACTAACTGAGCCAAAGTACCCATTTTGATGACTTCCAGCTCCTTATGCTTAACCCTCTCTCTAATACTGTATATTTAAGGTCAATATGTTTGGAATTAGTTGACCTTTTGTTGTTCTTACTGAAGAACACAGTTGCAGAGTTGTCACAATACAATTGCATTGGTTTTCTGATGATGCTATCAACTACCTTGGTTTGAATTAGGAAATTTCTCAGCCACAGACCCTCACATGCTCCTTCATAGATGGCTATAAATTCAGCTTGCATTGTTGAAGTGGATGTAATAGTCTACTTCATTGTTTTCCAAGCTTTAGCACCTCCTGCTATAGTAAACACATAGCCTGTAGTAGAGTTTTCTGATTGAGGATAGTGAGATGCAAAATCTGCATCTGTATAACCAACAACCTCAAGCTCTTTCACCCTTCTATAAACCAAACAATGGTTCTTGGTACCTTGCAAGTATCTAAGAATTTTCTTCCCTGCTGTCCAGTGCTCAATACCAGGATTAGATTGAAATCTCGATAAAACTCCCAATGCATATGATAAATTAGGCCTGGTGCACACTTGTGTATACATAAGACTCCCAATGAGCTGTGCATATGGCGTGTCTTCATCTATTCTTTCTGCAAATCATTAGTAGGGCACTGTAGCTTATTTATCGAATCAAACTTCAAGTACCATTGTCTTGAAGCTTGTTTCAGACCATAGATTCATCTGTTAAGCATACAGACCAAATGCTCACTTCCAGGCTCCACAAAACCTTCTGGTTGCTTCATAAAAATCTCTTCATCAAGTTCCCCATTTAAGAAATCAGTATTCACATCCATCTGGTATAATTCCATGTCATAGTGAGCTGCCATGGCCATAATGGTTCTAAAACTCCTTTGTTGAAGCTGTTGAAAAAGTCTCAGCGAAGTCTACTCCCTCCTTCTATGTAAACCCTTTTGCTACAAACCTTGTTTTGTACCTCTCCACACTGTCATTTGCATTCTGCTTGGTCTTAAACACCCACTTGCATCCAATGGCTTTTTGTGTCTTTGAAGGCTCAACTAAAACCCACACATTATTCACATGCATTGAGTTCATTTCTGAACTCATAGCCTTCTCCCACTCATGTGAATAATCCCCGGCCATGGCTTCTTTGAAAGAGAGAGGGTCTGAAATCTCACCAATGTCATAGTCATCAGCATATTATACTTCATTCAAATAGATTCTAAAATCAGCAGATAATGCATCAAGTGTAGATCTTCTCTCTCTCTCTCTCTCTCTCTCTCTCTCTCTCTCTCTCTCTCTCTCTCTCTCTCTCTCTCTCTCTCTCTCTCTGTGATCTCCTTAATGGTTGTTGTGGTTGTTGATGTTGTTGCTGCTGTGGTACTGGAATAGGCTCAAGTGCAGCAAAAAAATTCAGTTTCTTCTATAATAGGCTCTAAGATCATAGACTGTGGTGGTATTGATGTAGATGTAGCTGTGGTTCCATAGATTTCTTCAAAAATAAAGTCTTCAAAAGAATGAGAGTAATTAATCTCATTGAAGAACACAACCTTATTAGTCTCTATAATTCTTTGAGTATAAGAATGACAGTAAAATCTAAACCCTTTTGAATGATCAGGATAACCTATAAAGAATGTAGACACTATCTTTGAATCTAACTTGTTCTCTTGAGAATTATATGGCTTTGCTTCTGCCTTACAACCCCAGACATGTGTATGATAAATGCTAGGCTTCCTGCTCTTCCACAACTCAAAAGGTGTCTTGGTTGCAGAAACAGACTTAGATGGTGTTCTATTTTTGTCAAGTAATTGGTTATTTTGAGTGCATCGCCCCAAAGAAAACGTGGGAGTCCTGAGGTACACATCATACTTCTCACCATACACATAAAAGACTTATTTATTCTCTCAGCAACCCCATTCTGTTCAGGTATCCCAGGTGTGGTATAGTGAGCTACAATCCCATTTTCTTCTAAAAATAAACAAAAGGACCCTTATGATGTCCTGCCTCTATGTATCTCCCATAAAACTCACCACCTCTATCACTTCTCACATACTTAATCACTGTACGCAGCTCCTTTTCTGCCTCTAATTTGAAAATTTTAAACTTTTCTAAAGTTTGGCTTTTCTATGATATAAGGTATACATTACAGTACCTAGAATAGTCATCTATAAATGTGATAAAATAATTGTTCCCACATATGGTCTGAGTTGCAAATGGACCACAAATGTTTGTATGAATCAGCTGCAACAAACTAGTACTCCTAGCAGCTCCCTTCTTAGTCTGCTTAGAAAATTTTCCTTTAACACACTCAATACAATCTAGAAAAGTCCAACTCAGGAAAAATTCCCTACTTTAATTATCATCAATTTCAGCCTCTCTTTATAGACATGTCCAAGTCTCCTATGCCAAAGAAAAGCATATTTCTCATTCATTTTCCTTTTAACCCATGATACTGTATCATTCTCAATCAACAAAACCTCAGTGTGGCAAGTACTAGGCAAAGTCCAATAATCATCAACTAATTTAGCGACACCAAGATAAAGAGAAGCACGATTTATTTGCATTCCAATATTGTCAATGACAAACTTGTACTAGTTCTTAACTAAAACAGCAACTGAAATCAAGTTCCTAGACATGGAAGGAACATAATACACTTGCTCAAGCAAAATGAAAAATCCTGGCCTTAAAACTAACTTAACAACACCTACTGCTTCAATCCCTACTCTTGTGCCTTCTCCTACATGGATTCTGATATTATTTTCCCTTGGCTCCCTCAGGTTTTGCAGCCCCTGTAAAGAGTTTGTTATATGCATAGGTGAACCAGTGTCAAAACTCCAACTATCAGAATGAACCCCTATCAAATTCACTTGAACATAAAAACTAATTAATTGATGATTACCTTTCTTACCCTTCCAGGCTTTGTACTTTTCACAATCACTCTTCATATGTCCCTTAAGATTGCAAAAGAAACATTTGAATTTTCCTTTGCCCCCACTACGCCCCATTGATTTCTTATGGATTCCTAACTTCTTAGAGTAACTAGGTTTCTTCTCTGAGCTTGAGCTAGGCTTATCTTTCTGAGGTTTGGTCTCGAGAAGGTAAATGGTAACACTCTTAATTCTATCAAACTCCTGAACACAGACAACAATGAGTTCATCGAGAGACCACTTATCCTTCTGTAGGTTGTAGGCAGTTTTCAGCTGGTCAAAGTCCATAGGCATTGACTTAAGAACAAGCATGACCACCATATCATCACTTAGAGGCATGTTGAGAGCAGTGAGCTTTGCTGCAATCTCAATCATTTTCATGATGTATTCCCTGATATTCATCTTCATCTAATATTTCATACCACGAAGTGCATCCAAAAGCATATTGGTTTCAGCTTTGTCACTCACATGAAACCTCTCATCTATGACAGTAAGCAGGCTATAACAGTAAGCAGCTCACTAGCTATCTCCCTATCTGGTATGCCACCTTTGACTGCATCAGACATGGTTCTTAGGATAGTTAGTTTGCAAATCTTGTTTTTCCTTACCCATTTTTCCCTAGACAAACCACCCTCTTTAGTTTGCTCAGGAATGTCAGTGGTTAAACACCATTCCACATTCTGCTGAGACAAATGCAGCTCAAGATCAGCCCTATATGCCTTATAGTTACTACCATTCAAGAGAATAATGGCACCAAGTTAAAGTACTTCTGGTCAGCCGTATACATATGTGTAATTTTCAAAAGAAAATTTCAACCAGAATCATACCATCAAGTGTCAAACCAAAACAGTACATATATACTATTATTATCATTTCAGAACCTATATAAGCATACTCCTTATTTCATAACTAGTCTACCTGTTTGGCAAAGCACAAGTTATTCTTTTAAGTTTAACTGAACTACAACATAGTTTATCTCACCAATATGATCAATCAATACCTGTAGGCATAGAGAAGAGATCACGTAGTTCCTTATGATTTAAAACATCTATATTCAGAACCATCTTTGAAACACAAAACAAGTACAGTTTAAACCATCTGTGGATGATACAGTGCTTGTATTAGAACAAAAAGGTAAGTTCCAGGTCTGTAACTCAATAGTTTGAAACAAAAAACCTTCAAAATAGTTTGTTGTATGCAACATGTATCTCAAAGAATCTATTCAATTCAGAACCTGTGATTGTTACTTCATGTTCTCTCAATTTCAGTTTGATAAAAATTTTAGAAAATCAATCATGCTTGTTTTCAAAAGATTTTGATCAACATACATAAATCTGGGAAGAACATATACATGTTTATCAATCTCTTTCACAAGCTATTTGTGTAATTAGTCATACACACAGATCAAACACTCAATTCTCATACAATTGTTGCACACAAATCATATTCAAACATCAAATAGACATTCAAATCATGCATGTAACTTCAAACAATTCAAAATTAAGTTCCATCTAGGCGGCAACCTGCTCCCCAGGAGAGTATACGTTTCTTATGCATGACCAATCACACAAAACAGTACGAAATTTCAAGTTTGAAATTGAAAACATACTAGGATGCTTCCAGCATTGCAAAACAAGAATTAGCAAAATATATATGCTACTCGATGCTTCGTACGAACACCTTTCAACTTGCTACAGACAACAATTCGTCAAAAATAGCAATTGATTCATTTTTGATGAAGACCTTAATTCCCAAAAATGGGTTTCTAAAAGAATCTGACCCATTCAGTTTTAAAAACTTAAAATGGTTGCGGGTCAATAAGATCCGCGGTTTTGAAAAATGGGTCGTGTTCAAAATCGGGTTGATTGTTTGGGCCTTGCAATGTTATCGACCCGTTAGTTTTCTTGCTTGGAAAATTTCCAGAAAATTTCACACAATTCAATCAAAAACACATATAACAAATGGCGATTTGTGAATTATTATGACATGCTTTGATACCAATTATTATACCTTTGTCATAATCCTGATCACAAAACAGACATCAAAGATAAACACACAAGAACTAGAAATGAGTCAAAGATGAAGATATACTTTGCTGCATATTCATGTTCATCCCTGCAAGGGTTCTGCACAAGGAATCTTCTGAGCAATTCTCCAGTTCTCTTTATGTGAGGCAAGTGTTTTCTGAACGTGCATGGAGCTTACTTAGGGACCCCTATTTATACTAGTATAAGGCAGTAAGGTTCCCACTCACAAGGTAACCACTACTCCACTTATGTAGCTAACCAAAACATAATAACAAACATGTTTTCAAAACCTTTTGAGTTGCTTGTAAATATCATAACAAATTTTAAGATATTTATCCAGTGAGTCAACATTCTTATCTTGTTTACTTGTTCCACAATATGCATATTACTGTTGGACTTCATAGAGATATTCTTAAGTCCACATTAGAACAATTTCTAACATTTGGCCGATGTCTATGTTCATAAGTCGCCAATATTGAGAAAGAGAAAGGCAGAAGCAGAATGTACTAATGACAATAAAGGCGATGATCATCTACATTTTCACAAGTCGCCTATATTGAGAAAGAGAGAGAGAGACAGAAGCAGAATGTACTAATGACAATAATGGTGATGATCATCTACAATTTCAGGAGCCAATTTTCCAGAAAAGACAGAAGGTGGAGGAAGATTTTATTGGCTGGGGATCAAAACCTCTGGTTAAGTTCCTCGAATCCATTGGAAAACACACAACCGAACAGTTACCAAAGCGTGAGTTGGGAGCTGCAATCTACGAATACGCCATAGATAGGCACCTGTTTGAGTACACATATATCAAGACACAGCTTAGAAGCGACTATAGGCTGAATACCATTTTCAAAATGAACGGCGAATACATAGATGTGGTGGATATATACAGTTATTTGGATCCACATTTGAACAATGCTGAAGAAACATGTTATGCATCCCTAGTTGCTAGCAACATGAAGCTAGTCTACTCGAGGAGAAGCTTAGTGGAGAAGTTGATGTTGGAGCAGCCCGAAAAATGGGAAAGAAAGGTGGTGGGAAGTTTCGTCAAGTTTGATCGTAAGCTTATACAAGTTAAAGGCATAACAACAACTAAGGACGACAACAATGCAGACAAGCTTCTTGTACTATTTGGAAGAGAGGATCCGGTTTCGATCTCTCTGCTTTCGGGTGAGGAACTCACCGAGGAAGATTTGCAACGAAGCGCGGAGCTCTGCTTGTTGAGGAAACCTACAATGATGGGGAAAAGGCAAGAGAGGTGCACGAGGACATAACTAAGGATTGGATCGAAAGGGAGTTGGTGAGATTAAAGAATTAAATTGCTGATGAGATGAAGCAGCAAGGATGGATCAGATGGAGAAGCTACAGAAGCCATCTGAACAAGAACGACTCTTGAAACAAGTGCCACTAGTCATTCCGGAAAAGACCAAAATTTGCTTGTTCTTTTAATATATATAGGTCCAATACTCTGTAAATGAACCAATTCAAGTATACATGTATAGTGAAATTGCAGATTGAATATCAAACTTTTGGGGCTTTATATACATGAATAATGCATCTCCTAATATAAGACCCCAAACCCTACCATAGTATCACATAAATAAACAATGCATATACTAAACTCAAAAACATAGTCCTTAATTCGTTTTACTACGATCTAAGCCAAATTGGTGCAATCACATAAAGTAGTTCAATAGATGCATCAAGTCTTGCCGTCTAGGCTAGCTTAACCGACGAGAATGTTAAAGAT
The DNA here is from genome assembly GCA_946800695.1 of Geum urbanum. Lineage (NCBI taxonomy): Eukaryota > Viridiplantae > Streptophyta > Magnoliopsida > Rosales > Rosaceae > Geum > Geum urbanum. The sequence goes on from OX327001.1 coordinate 71,127,774, forward strand.
GCGGAACCCTTTGTTGACGTAGTGTAATTGCTAAATAATAATGTGACCAGTGAAGATGTCGAAAATTGTAAGGATACCCGTTATTGATACATTTACTTAAGGGTGATTAATCTTTTATTGTGTTTAGCTAAGCAACTGTGCTATTGACACGTGGTCTTGCATTTGATTGTTCTATTGGCTAATGGCTATATATGCCCAGCTATTATTGAGTTGCTATCAATGAAATCAAACATCGTTTAGCTTGTTATTTCATTTTTATCCTTTTATTTTCCTCTTTCATTTCTGGATCAGATTTGGAATCCTTTCAAAAATCCTTGTATGCTCTACCCGAGAAGAGGCAGGGTTCCGAAAATAAATAAATAATCCAATTGGTGCAAATTTGTATGAACAACTCAAGCAGATTTTCTAAATGTCGATTTTATTAATAATTTAACGATTTTTCATAAAGTTCAACTCCAACAGATCTGTTATATCATTCCCTATTAAAGGAAATTTTTATAATTTTTATCTTCATCCCCTATTTCTATACCTAAAATAAGAATTATAGGTAATAAAAATATCTAATATTGCATTTAATTCTTTCTTCTACATTGTAAATGCAATTAATAAATAGATGTATTCCATTATATCTATTCTATTAATCAATCAAAACTAGATATTCATTCAAATATAACTAAATTTTAAGTAACATTGTTGGAACAAATCTGTAATAAATTTCACCTCCAACAAATCCCTTATATCATTCCCTATTAAAGGTAATCCCTATAGTTTTCATTTTCATCCCCTATTTCTATACCGAAAATAAGGATTATAGCTAACGAAAATAACTAATATTGCATTTAATTCTTTCCTTCTACATTATAAATACAATTAATAAATAGATCGATGTATTTCTTTATATCTATTCTATTAGAGCAACTCCAGCAGATTCCCTATAAGTCATTTCTAGCTAAAATATAAAGATTTTCTATTAAAATTCACTCCAGCAGCTTTCCTATCTTATTAGCCAGTTTAGGGATTCCCTATATTTCATGTTTTCATCCCATATTCTTATACCGAAAACATGAATTTATAGGTAACGAAACATTCAATATTGTAATTAATTCTTTCCTTCTAGATTGCAAATGTAGTTAATAATTATATTAATAAATAAATATTTTATTATCAACCAATCAAAACTAAGCATGTGTTTAGAACTAACTACATTTTAAGTGATATTGTTGGAATAAATTTATACAAGTGATTAGCTAAAATATGTTTCGACTTTATTTTTGAACAAAATAAGCAAACTTTCCGTGACATTGTTGAAGTTGCTCTTAACCAACCAAAACAAGGTATTCATTCAAATATAACTAAATTTTGAGTAACATTGTTGGAACAAATTTATAAGGATGTTTAGCCAAAATAGCTTAGAGATATATTTTTCAACAAAATAAGAACATTTTAAATAATGTTGTTGGAGATACTTCCTAGATGGACGCCAGAATTTCATCAAAGTCAAAATCTTTTGCTCTTAATTCAATCCAAACACTCTCCCACACGTCCCAAATTATGTTAAAACGCCGCATCTGTGTAACATCCCTTGCTTTGTTCTTCAGCATATTAGGCCTCCCCCTTTTGTCGTTTAAGGCTTATCGAACAGGGTTTATCATCATCGTCAATATTCTAATAAGCTAGAAGCGTGCGGCTATTTTAAATATGAGATTCACAGCTCTGTAATGATACACCTACTTACTAATCAAGCTGGCAATTCTTGTGGCATAAGTTATGACAGCTTATTGGACACCCGAATCTTTGTACACGGTTCTGTGTACATACCTTGATCCTGAGACGAGTCTGACTGGTTTCAGTGGATTGGAATTGATCCATATCATCCAATAGGTATGTTTCGCACCTCTGTTTTCGCCTTCATAAGATCATAACATTCAAGTACTGAATTCACATACACATTTTCACCTATGTATAGTCACAGATTTCTAGCTCCGTCAGTATTATATATGTCCGGTATGTCCGAGTTGGATGAGAGCTAAAACATATATAACAAGTTAATAGGTCAAGTAGATGTACAATTGATAGATGGATTAGAAAAATAATGGATTATCATGAGTCGAAACTTATTTTAGTTACAATAGTTTGAAAAAGTGATGGGAAAATGGTATTGAATTGCCATAGGAGGCTGTCAAAGAACCCTTTTTCAATAGTGTACACAAGCATCATCCTTGTGAATTAAGCAACTTCAATAATAGGTCAAGGATCTTACTTAATCCCAAATTCGGTCATATTCCGCCCTCAAATACAATTTACAAATCTGCAGACATCGTTTTTCAACATTTTCTGTTAGAGGGTACTTGATAAAAAATTAATAATCTTAGTGGTCGTAGTCTCATAGATGTAAACATGCCAATTTTAATTCAACCTATCTATATATAAAAGTATAAAACTCAATGTAGAACACTTATTATACTCTAGCCAGCTTTCAATTCTTATTCTGCTCTGTTTCTTATAAAATCACCATGATTTCCAGGAGGGATTTATCAATATAAAATGCCAAGTACATAGAATCTACATAATCAAGGTACACAAATGATTAGAATAACCACACAATTTGTAGATGTTGTAGACTTCAAAATTAATCCTCACATCTTTTCTAAGCACTTAATTCCTGAAATCATCCATAGATTTAGCAGCTGGATTGAACCACAAGCTTCGATAACTAAGTTGTTCACGCGTCTAGCTTTACTTCTTTAGTGCATAGCTTTACTTATATATTTCTCCATCCTCACTTCACAATCTCCTTTAATTTCTAATATTCTGTCTGCTCTCATTCCCATTTTGAAAAATGGCAGTGCATAGTGTTGATCATGATGCTGCAGCTGCACCAGAAGCGCTTCTTGAGAACGTGTGGGCAAGCTTTATTGGTTTCCATGGTGGGAACGAAGATGCCAGAAACACAGAAGAAGCTTCGAAACCATGGGAAGAACTTCCTAATCTTGATAGGAGAGAGGCTTCAATGGAGATTCTTCAAAGGCTACCGAGTCTTGGTAGGTGGACGTCCATGGGAGCTGAGGCATGGGAAGAGCTTCTTGACACTTGTGTCATTCCTGAGTCTACCAATGACAAATTACAAGCAGCCAAACCGGATGTGGAAGTGAAAGTTGAGAGAGCACAGATAGTGAAAACGAAGCATTATCGCGGTGTTAGGAGAAGACCATGGGGAAAGTATGCAGCAGAAATCAGAGATTCGTCTAGAAAAGGAGCTAGGGTTTGGCTTGGGACTTTTGAGACAGCTGAGGACGCAGCTCTGGCCTATGACAAAGCTGCTTTGAGAATCAGAGGGGCAAAAGCTCATCTTAACTTCTCTGTCGAAACGGTTGCGAAGGCTATGGGACTTGATCATTGCAGCTTCAACAATATCTGCTCATCCACAACAAAATCTGGTTCGAAAAATTCTCGTAAAAGAGGAATGAGAGAGTGGGAAGAAAATTGTGCCCAGCCACATGCGGCAATGATTGAAGAACCTGCACTGAAAAGAAACGCAAGCATGGAAAAGATGTTCGGAGATGAGTTTGATGTGTTTGAGTTCCAAGACTTGGGAACTGATTACTTGGACACTTTGCTCTCTTCATTTTGATAAAGACGATGATCAGAGGTAATCAAAATATGTACACGAACGCATACATATGTAACATTCTTAATTAGCTGCCCTAATAGTAGATCTTGCTGTGTCTCGTACTTGATCTAGTGGAAGAGTTAGCAATACGTACAGAACATATACATGTGTGTATCCAAATTTGTCATGTTAATTACAAAATTAAATCAACACTGCTTGCCTCAAATTGTCAGGCTAAGTTGCGTTCATAGACGAAGTTCCTGTTTTATCTTCTTGTTGATGTAACTTGTTCTTTTTTCTTTGGCACAAAAATAACAGCAGTATATTAGGGTTTAGGCCGTGTATGGTATCGTTTTACAAAATAATTTTTGAAAAACTGTTTTGTAAAACGAAAACAGTAAATCGAATTTCACATTTTTAAGAATCAAAACCAAGTGTGGTAAGTTAAATTACAGAATTATATTTCACTACCACATATTTAACCATTGCCGGCGATTTTTAAATCGCCGGCAATGTTTTTTAACATTACCGGCGATTTTTTCCCCAAAAATCGCCGGTAATGTCTTTTTTTTTTTTTTAACATTGCCGACGATTTTTCCGGCAATGTTCCGCCGGTAATTAAAAAAAAAAAAAAAGACATTGCCGGCGACTTAAGGCCGGTAATGTCTTCTTTTTTTTAACATTACCGGCGACTTAATTAAATTTAAGTCGCCGGCAATGTCTTTTTTTTTTAATTACTGGCGGAACATTGCCGGCGATTTGCCGGAAAAATCACCGGCAATGTTAAAAAAAAAAAAAGACATTACCGGCGATTTTTGGGGAAAAAATCGCCGGCAATGATTAAATATGTGGTAGTGTTTTCAATATAAAAACAGTAAAATGTGTCTGGTATGCTTATGTGAGGTCTACAAAACACAAATTTATATTGGTTTAATTTTAAATTTCAATCAAAATAGATTATATATGTATATTTAAAGGGTAAAATTTAATATAAAATTTATCTTAATTTGTTTCCTAATATTTTTTCAGATTTTGTTTTAAGAAAACAATGAAAACTTCATTTTGATGTTTTACAGAACATAGTGCATTTTCTGTTTTTAGTGTTTTTCGTTTTTGAAATTGTTTTCTGAAAACAGTCTACCAAACATAATTTTACTATATTTTTGTATTCAGAAAAAGAAAAACTGTTTTGTAAACCGATATCAAACATGACTTAGTAGCAAGAAAAGAGAGAAAAAAAAAATTCCTTTTTCGAAAATCTTATAGAATATAGTCAATATACATGTAAATAGCTCCCAATTATTAGAGTCATATTAGAATATAAACTTTATCTCATCATCTATTTGATCTTAGCCCAAAAAATAGGCCAGAAAGAGGTCAACTCGCTTTCCGTTACGTCAATACGTCATATATAATCTCCAGCGTATCTACAAGGTTTGCCTTCTACTTTTGTCTTTGGTTGATAACTGAGGACTGCCTTCCTAGAAATCACAGCAGCATTAGCAATGGTGAACAAAGCAAAAAACCCGCCAGAGCCACCAAAGTCAAAGCCATCAAAGGCGAACAAACCAAAACAACCACCGCAGCCACGAAATGCCCACAAGAAAAAACAACCAGAACCAGAAGAGGATATCTATCTTTCCAATACCACCATGGGAATTGATCACTACAAAGTTCTTGGAGTGGATCGCAACGCAAGTCCAGATGAGTTGAGAAAGAGTTACATGAAGCTCGCCATGGATTGGCACCCTGACAAGCACCAACAAGATCAAGAACAAAAACGAGCCGAAGCCAATGCCAAGTTCAAGGAAATCAACGAGTCCTATAGCATGCTCAACGATCCGGAGAAACGGAAATTCTACGACCAACAGTTCAACCAAATCAACAACAATTCCTCGCCATTAGGGTTTCAGGTTGACGTATACACCAAATTGTTTGGATCCACCGAGAAGAACTTAAAGACTAAAGAACAATCAAACAACTACACACTACGTTGTAGCTTGGAGGAGCTGTATAAGGATACTACGAGGAGGATAAAGATCACAAGAGAAGTGGGAGATGATAAAGTCATTAAGGAGGAAGTTTTGACGATTTGCATAAAGCCTGGATTATGTCATGGCACAAAAATAACCTACCCTAAGAAAGGTGACCCGCACGAATATTATGGTTTTCCTACGGATCTAATTATCATGATTGAAGAGAAGAAACATTCTGTTTTCAAGAGAGATGGGAATGATCTCATCGTTAATCAGACCATAACGCTGCTTGAGGCACTCACCGGCGGTAAGATTCTTGAGTTGAAAACCCTAGATGGAAGGAAAATCAGCGTCCCGTTAGCGGCCGACGTCGTTAGAGCTCCTGGTGATGAATTGGTTATACCAAATGAAGGGATGCCACTCCTAAACATACCCGTGAAAAAGGGGAACTTGAGGATCAAATTCGATATCAAGTTTCCAAACAAGCTTAATGCAGAACAAAAATTGGATGTGAAAAGTGGCTTGACGGGAGTTTTATTCTGAGGTTAGCTAGCCAGATCGATATATCATTAGCTCACTACTTTTCCCTTGTATAGTACCTAATCAAAGTTGATTATTATCAATAAGATCTCCTGTCCTTGTTTAAAATCCCCACTTGTTAATGAGTTGAAGCTAAAAGTCAGTGCAACGATTCAAAGCTTATTCTTCAATTTAATGTTATCAATTCTGCTCTGGTGGCCAATGTGTTGGCATCAGTTGTGGTGATTTACCGTTAAATTGAGGATTTAGTCTATCCAACAAATGACCACCAGAACAGGGCTCTCATTGTTACGGTACGCCATATATATGAGGATTTAGTCCTTCAGTCTTGGAATTTTTTTGGAGGTAGCTAGTGACTAATAAACTCGATCTGTTGCAATGATCCTAGCATCGACTGATCAAACCAAAACAAAAACAGACTAATAACGATCAGGGGATTCATAATGCAACGGATCAGCAAAAGAGATTGTATTGTAGTGTGGTGGTAAGTCCAACACAAACACACACACACACACATATATGTCTAGCTGTTTTAGCTAGCTATGTATTCGGATTAATTGCTATGATATAGGGTAGTTTCATTCGAACACATCTTCTTTGATATTTGATTTCTCTATTGATTTTGAATTTCATTTCTTGTTAAAGAAAATAGTTTAGATTATCTTCAACTCCTTTAAAATTTCTCTATTATAGAGAGAGGAAAGAGCCAAAAATTTCTATATAAAAAAATGTCTTCAACTTCAACAGCTCACCTATATTATTCTCTATAATTTAATGTTTATAATATAAATTATATTTTTATATAATATATATATATATTTAAGCCATAATATGTATTAAATTTGATGAGAGAAAATAAAAAATGTGATAAAAGATGATGAAAAAGAGAGAAAACATGCGAAGACATTAAATTAAATTTTAGAGATTTTGAGTAAGATATAAAAATTGTAATTTTTTTTATAAATATAAAGATTTTTATCTTCTCTCCTACACTTTTTATAAGATAAAAGATTGATTTACAAAAACTGCATCAGGCAAAAATCAATTTTTTTTTTAAACTAGCAGATAAATCCCCCATTATACTCTTCGATAATTCGATTGTTATGTTTCCTGCAAGACCATACTTCAATCGAAGACCTCCGAACATATTTGGGCATATTTGGGCCACTAGCAATTATTTGGAGATCAGAACCAATTTGGGCCCATAGAAAAATTAAAATAAAAATTGAGATCTTCTCCTACTCGACATCAAAATGTCAAGACACTACATTGTTCATGTGTAGTTATCGTTGTTTTCTCGTCGAGAAATACTTGTCCGTTTAAACGTTCATGTTTGATTGTTTGTGATATGGTCTTCAAATGCTGCAAGTCATTGGAATATATGTAGGCTAGGTCAAAATTTAGCTTGTCACACTATGTTGCTCTTTTGCCTCCGATCCCAAGATATATTTTTAAATATAATGCACGAGTTAATTACTGGGTCAATGCAAACCTAAACATTAGTTACGTAATTTCAATTTCCCAGGAGGATATGGAACCATGATTCCCTGATTATAATAAAACAGATAGATAATATCACCAATGGAGTTCTTTATTGGAACTCTTTAAACAAAAAAAATAGAGAAAAGTCAAATTTTAATACTTTATTCATACTCTTTATTAGGGTCTTAAAATAGAGAGACTCTTGTGAGCTCCTAAATACGAGGAGAGAGAAAAAAACTCATAACGTTTTTGAAGTATTAACGGAAGTAATTTATGAATGATTAAAATAATTTAAAATGATGATTATTACAATTTATAGAATTTAATTTATTACATTTTTTATTATTTTTATTTTGGTCAAAAATATATGATTTGTAAATCAAATATATTTAATTCAAACTTGTAAATCAACAATATTCAAATAAAAATATTAGAAATGTGTGTAATATTTGTATATTGAACGAGGATATAGCCATGTGTCAGTCTATTTAGTTTTCTTGGCCCTCATATATTTAGAAACGTGAAAAATACATATTTATTCAAAGTAGTCGTAGATCTAAAATTTATTGAATTTTAGTTATATATATGTCCCCCATATATTTTATTTTCCTTAAAATAAAGGTCATAATGCTTAACATGACGGGGTAGTAGCCTTATATAATAAAAATTATGAAATGATTTATGCTACTTCTTTGTAATTTTTATTAAAATATAAACAAATTAAAAAGTTTAATTAGTGAAATTACTAGAAAAAAATACATTTAAACATAGATTCATTTAATGTGGCTCCCTAATTTTTTTGTATGGTTGGAGCACAAAATTTTTGGCTCCTTAAAAATTTAATTTTTAGCTATTTTTTGAACAAATTATAGAAATTGGTCCCTAGCTAGCTAGTTAGCTAATTAATCGCGTGAGAATGTCTTAGCCGGTTATATATATATATATATATATAGTAGATAAAATGCACACCCTATGGATGTGTATCTATTTGAGAGCACTACAAGAAAAACGCACCTAGAACGCGGAGCATTTCCATCGTCTAGGTGTGTTTTTCCGTCGTCTAAGTACTTAGACGACGGAACCTCCATGGTCCAAGTTCCGTACTCCAAGTGCTGTCGTCCAAGCACTTGGACGACGGAGAAGGAGAATTCCGCGGTCCAAGTGAGACTTAGACCGCGGACATTCTCCGTGGTCTAAGTGCTCGCTTGGACCGCGCAAAAGACTCTGCGGTCTAAATTTTCACTTAGACAACAGAGAATGAATTCTCCGTGGTCCAAGTGAAAACTTAGACCGCGGAAAACGTCAATCACCGTGGTCTAAGTGATCACTTGGACCACGGAGAATTCATTCTCCGTCGTCTAAGTGAAAACTTAGACCGCGAAAAACGTCCATCTCCGTGGTCTAAGTGATTATTTATTTATTTTAATTAAAATTAAAATTTAAAGTAAAATATTAATAATTTAATTAAAATGCTAAATTCTCATTTAAATATTAATAAATTAATTAAAATACTAAGGAGAGCGTCGTCGTCGGAGAGGGGAGTCGCCGGAGGGAGGGTCGCCGGAAAGTTGCCGGATGTTTGAGAGAGAGTGAGAGTGAGAGAGAGGAGAGGAGGAATTAATTAAAATAGTAAGGAGAGTGAAGTCGCCGAAGGGAGGAAGTCGTTGGAGAGGGGAAGTCGCCGGAGGGAGGAAGTTGCCGGAGATGGGGGAGTCGCCAGAGGGAGGGGATCGCCGAATTTCGGGTCGCCGTAAAATAATAAATTAATTTAAACTCGCGAGAGAGCGGAGTCGCCGGAGGGAGGGAGTCACCGGAAAGTTGCCGGATTTTTTAGAGAGAGTGAAAGTGAGAGAGAGGAGAGGAGGAATTGAGAATGGGATGAGCAAAAAGGATCGGATGGGTCCTTTATATAGAATTTCACTTAGATCGCGGAAGTGAAAAATTTGAATTTTTGGAACCGGAGCCCAATTAATTTGGCGGGCGGGAGTTAACCGCCCCAAATTTGGGAGCATTTCAAATTTCACTTAGACGACGGAAACCATTTCCGTCGTCTAAGTGAAAATTTTGAATTTTTAGAACCGGCGCCTAATTAATTTGGCAGTGAAAATTGAACCACCATCTTTTTCAACCTAGACGACGGAGATGTCCATCTCCGTCGTCCTGGTGACCACTTGGACGACGGAGATGTCCAACTCCGCGGTCCAGGTGAAATAGTCGTCAAATTGTTTTTTAAAAATATTTCGCAAGGAAGTTTTCGATCTGTCATTAGAATGAAATAGTTGTAAAATATCGATTAACGAATCGTATATATAAACAATTAAATTTAAGACGACGAATAATCTTATGTCATTAAACTTGTTAAGTATCTACTAATGTGTACAACTTAAGTGTTATTAAGTATAGGGTCATTACATATCGATATTAACAAAATTGAATTTAGACAAAATAATCGTTGGATACGTACATTCGCCATAAGACAATATATAAATAGAATAATTTTCACAAAATAGTAAGTTCGTTAAGGGTTTCATCGGCACAGTCAACCGCAAAACTGAAATTTTTACAAACCGGAAACGTGGATACACGAAAATCCGTAAGTCCTATTTTGGAACCGTCGACGCTCACACTCGAAGCATTGTTTACTCTATGGTCTCGACAAAAAGAATATGCATTGGGACATGGTCTAGATCGTCGTTGTCTTAGGTGAAATTAGAAAAATTTTACTTAGACGACGCAAAGGCAGGGTTTAGGGGATAGGGCCTTAGGGTTTAGGGTTTAGGGTTAAAGTACTTAGATGATGGAGATGTCTTTTTCCGTCGTCTAAGTGACACTTAGACCGCGGAAACTTTCTCCTCGGTCTAAGTGTCACGCGGTCTAAGTGTCACTTAGACGACGAAACCTTAAAGATTTTGTGCACTACAAGAAAACGACACTTAGACCACGGAAATGTAAAAGTTCCGTGGTCCAAGTGTGACTTGGACGACGGAGAATTCTCCGTGGTCCAAGTGTAACTTGGACGACAGAGACGACTATCTCCGTGGTCCAAGTTCCACCTGAACCACGGAGAATTCTCCGAGGTCCAAGTGTGCACCTAGACGACGGAGATAGTCGTCTTCGTTGTCCAAGTGCAAACTTGGACCTCGGAGAATTCTCCGTCGTCCAAGCTCCACTTGGTCTACGGACCGACACGCCATGGTTCGAGTGGCCACTTAGACGACGTACCGACACTTCCGTCATCTAAGTGAAGCATTATATAAGGCCAATGCCAACTCTCTTCCTCTCCGCTCACTAGCTCGATCAGCTTGTCTCTCAACTGATCGATCATAATCTCTTCCTGTCTTGATCAGCGTCTCACGCGTGCACGCAATATATGCAAACGACGATCGACGTCCTAGCTAGCTAGCTAGATATATAGCACTATATATATCGATCTTCGGCTCCGACCATCGATTAATTCGCCATATATCGAAAAAGGCCAGGTACGTACGCAGTTAATTTTCTAACACCATTAATGTAGGTTTATATATATATAATTAATTGTATGTACGTTAGTTAAAACGCCCAATGTTAATAATTAATTAGTACATCTAATATATAATTAATATATTAAGTTAGGAAATTGATGATATATATATTAATTAGTTTTTTTATAGACCTGTAGTACGTATATATGTATGGATGTTTTAAAATTTGGTTAATATTTAGTTAAAACGTACATACATGCATGTATGTTAGCTAGACATATTAAAGTACCCAATTGATGTAGATTGAGTACGTATAATTAATAGTTAATTGACTAATATATATGTAATAATTAGTTAATTATAATATTTTGTAGAAGTATGGACAAGAGTTGGATGAAGTTGCAGAATAGATGTGATGTTCGGTATATGGATGGAATTAGCGAATTTGTGAATTTTGCGATAGAACATGGTCAAGGAAAGAAGCGTTTCAGGTGTCCGTGCCAGAAATGTCTTAATTGTCAGTATGTGGAGGTTAATGTTATGGTGCAACACCTGTACAAAAATGGTATGATGTGGAGTTACACTACATGGAGCGAGCATGGTGAAGCAGTAGACTTCAGCTCAGCAGACTTCAGCTTAGGGTAAAGTTACCAGGGTGCCTCATCCAGCGGCAGTGGTACCGGCCCCCATGCTTGCAACCCAACTGCAGATTTGGTCCATGATGCATTTCCGGGATTTAGTCATGGTGGACACCAACACCAAGAGGGAGGTTATAGTACCACTCATGAGCATGATGACACATTCCCCGCTGCTAGCTTGGTCACTGACACTAGTGAGATGGATAAGTACAACTGGATGCTACTTGAAGCGCAGACCCCGGTGTTCCCTGGATGTCAAGAGAATGTGTTGCAATATGTGATGGAGCAAATGAAGATAAAAGTGAAGCACAAAATGTCAGTCAGTGCTTTTAACGAAATTCAGGAGCAAATATGTAAGTTGCTTCCTAATGATCACAATCTTCCTAAATCTCATTATAAGGTTAGAAATATCTTGAGCAGCCTCGGCCTAAAGTACAGGATAATTGACGCATGTCCGAATGATTGTGTGTTTTTTTACAAAGAGTATAAATATTTGGACTATTGTCCCGTATGTGGCCAGTGCAGATATGAGCTGAATAGGAAGAGTTCGAAAAAGAGAATTCCTGTGAAAGTTGTTCGATATTTTCCCTTGATTCCCAGATTACAGCGCCTGTACATGTCTCTACACACAGCAGAGGTGATGCGATGGTACGCAGAAAAACGAAGAGATGACGATGTCCTACGACACGCCGCGGATGGGGAGGGTTTCAAACATTTCGACAGAGAATTTGGAGACTTTGCTGCATAGGTTAGAAATGTTAGACTCGGCCTATCTATAGACGGATTCAATCCTTGGGGTAGTAATAGCTCCGCCGTTAGCACTTGGCCAGTTATTCTGATGCCGTACAACTTGCCTCTGTGGATGCGCATGAACAAAGAATTTAATTTCCTTACTCTACTAATTCCAGGTCCTAAATCTCTAGGGAAGTGCTTAGATGTCTACCTCAGACCTTTGATCGACGAGCTGAAACTGTTATGGTAAAATAGAGTCCCAACTTATGAAAAATTCACTGACACGATGTTCACGATGAGGGCTGCCATAATGTGGACGATCAGCGATTTTCCAGCGTATGAGATGTTAGCAGCCTGCAGGACAAAAGGATATAATGGATGTCCTATATGTTTGGACGACGTGAACTCTAGTTGGCACGCGGGGAAGGTGTGTTACTTGGGTCACCGTAGATGGCTTCCTCACGACCACCCGTGGTGACAGGATGAAGCTCATTTCAACAGGACGGTAGAGAACGATCATAAACCCTGTGGTTGGTCGGGCGAAGAGATTTTAGAGAGATTGAGCTATTTCGACTTTGGTGTGTTGACCAATGACGTGGATGTAAAGAAATGCAATCCAATTCCTCCACATGATCTCCGCTATTGGCATCACAAGAGTATATTCTTTGAACTCCCTTACTGGTTGAAGTTGAAGCTGAGGAACAACTTGGACGCGATGCACAAAGAAAAGAATGTGTGCGACAGCATGGTGGGAACAATTCTCGGTATTAAGTTCAAGACTAAAGATACTCCCAAAATGCGCAAAGATCTGGAATCAATGAATCTACGTCGTCCCTTGTGGTTGAGGAGGGATAGGAAAGGAGTGTACAACAAGATGCCAGCTGCACCTTACACAGTGAAGCCGACACTTAGACGTTCTGTATTTCACTGGTTTAAGGGCGTTCGTTATCCGGCTACGTATGCGGCTACTATAATTGGAGCAGTGGATGAGGTGCAACACAAGTTTGTTGGTCTAAAGACACATGACTATCATGCTATGCTGCAACGTCTGATTCCAGTGGTAATTCAACCATATTTACCTCGTGACGTCGTAGAACCAATAGTGGCATTGTGCAGATGGTGGCAGAGGTTATGCGCCAGAGAATTAAAGAAGTCAGATGTGGTGGAACTGCAACAACAAATTGTGCACATCATTTGCAAACTAGAGAGGATTTTCCCCCTACTTTCTTTGACATCATGATTCACCTAATGATCCACCTGCACGAGCAGGTGCTCATTTCTGGTCCGGTCCAGTACACTTGGATGTATCATCAAGAAAGGTACGTACAACTATATTAATTATACAGGTGATTCAATTCATAATTTGTTCCACTGGAGATTACTAGCTATATGTACTTATTCTTATTATACGTTTGATTTTGTAAACAGCTTGGACAGTATAAATGATTCGTCAAAAATAGGTCAGCCCCAGATGGCTCCATAGCTGAGACATACCTAATGCATGAGTGTGTTACTTACTGCAACAGGTACCTCAAAGATCCACCACCTCCCACTGCCTCCGATCCCAATACCCGCATCAATCTTTCTGTCGTCACCAATGTCGTCCGACCGTTTAGAGGAGTATTAAAGGAATCGTTAACACGGGAAGAACTTATTGATGCACATTGGGTAGTGTTGCGAGACGGTGACGAAGTTGAGCCGTACATGATGTCATACAGGAAGAGGCTTCAGGCGTTAAATCTAGACAAGAGTTCGGCGTGGATTGAGAAAATGGTTAAAAAAAAGTTCCGTGATTATTTATTCCAATGGGTACGTACGTACATCTCGGTATTTAGTAATTTATATACATATCGATCATGTTGGTAGAAATTAAGTACGTAAAGCCTTAAATTTTCCCATTTTCGCAGATGATTGATCTACAAAAATTCGAATTTTCCCATTTTCGCAGATGAACGGTGTAAAGCCTTAAATTTTCCCATTGTGAACGGTGTAAAGTTCCATTCATTGGGCCGAGATGAAGGAAGAAGAACACAAAACAGTGGGGTAGCGGTTGGGAAAGATAATGATCTATATTACGGGGCTATTGTAAATGTGGTACAGCTATGTTACGGGAATGATGTCAACGTTTTCCTATTCAAGTGCAGATGGTTCAAGCATACAAAGGAAGACCTGGGACTTTTATCAGTCGATACAAACTCAAGCTGGTATGAGGATGAGCTTTTCGCTCTCGCCACCTTAGTTAGGCAGGTGTTCTATCTCGACAATCCGAAAGCTGGTGAAGGGTGGAAAATAGTGAACCATATCTCTCATCGAGGAATATGGAATACAGAGACAATTGAAGGGACACCGGCGACTGAAGATGCTGCTGAACCAGAAAGAGACATTCTTGCCTATCAAGAGCCTAATATTTCTGTCATCCGCTCCGATATAATGGATCTGGTTCAAGATGGTGAACGGTTACCCATGCCTGATGGTTGTACAGATCTAACTGAAGATGAGATTATCGATGCAATTAATGAGGTAGATGAAGAAGACGTGCAGGATGAGGACACGGACGAGGACTCAGGTTATTTGTCGGACGATGTTGAGTATGATGAGGAAGATGAGCAATCGGATAACAGGGATGAGGATGATGACGATTATGACGAAAAATACAATTATACGATGAAGATTATTAATTGGTAATTAATTATTGTAATTATTGTAATATATTATGCATCATAGATCAATAATTAATATAAATATTATGAGGAGTACGTATGTACGTATGTAAAACTATTATTTTTGTACTTAATTAATTACACGCGTTGACGTCCATGCTCGGATCGGATCGACCGATGTACGTAAATTTAATTTAATTAATTAATTAATCGATCAGGATCGGATCGAATCGAATCGGATCGGATCGATCGAGGAGTGGATCGGATCGGAGCGGATCGAATCGATGATTTTTTCAATTATCGAATTGAATCAGAAGAATTGAACGGAGACACTTGGACGACGCAAATGAGCTTCTCCTTCGTCCAAGTGAGTACCTGGACGACGGAGAACTCATACTCCGTCGTCCAAGTGAGTACATGGACGTCGAAGAATCTCATTTGCGTCGTCCAAGTGAAGCAAAACCCTAAACAGTTAGGCCCTAACCCCTAAATTCAGGGTTTTGTACTTGGACGACGCAATTGAGATTCTCCGTCGTCCAGGTACTCACTTGGATGACGGAGAAGCTCATTTGCGTCGTCTAAGTTCAGATTTCATAATTTTATCTAAGACAACGACCATCTACACCATCTCCCAATGCATATTTTTTTTCATCAAGACTATATAGTAAACAATTCTTAGTGTGTGAGCTTCGACGGTTCCAAAATCGGAGTTACGAAATATCTTGTATCCACGTTTCCGATTTGTCAAAATCTCAGTTTTGTGGTTGACTGTGCCGATGAAACCCTTCACGAACTTATTATTTTCTGAAAATTATTCTAATTATATATTATGTTACGGCGAACGTATCCAACGGTTGTTTTGTCCAAATTCAATTTCGTTAATATCGATATGCAAATGAGCCTATACTTGATAACACTTAAGTCATATAGATTAGTAGATACATAACAAGTTTAAAGACGTAAAATTATTCGTCGTTTCAAATCCAATTGTTTATATATACGATGCGTTAATCGATATTTTCCGACTATTTCATTCGAATGACAGATCGGCAAATTCCTTGCAAATTAATTTTAATTTTTTTTAAGTAAATTCAACTTGGACGACGGAGAAAGGCATTCTCCGTCGTCCAGGTGGTCACCAGGACGACGGAAAAAGGCTATCTCCGTTGTCCTGGTGACCACCTGGACGACGGAGATGGCCTTTCTCCATCGTCCAAGTTCAAAATCCTTGGCGGTTGATTGTACCGCCTAAATTTTTTGCGTCGTTTCGAATGTTGACTTAGATGACGGAGAATCTAGTTTCCGTCGTCTAAGTCAACATTTGAAACGGTGCTGAAAATTAACGCGGTTAAAATCGTCCCGCCGATTAATTGGGGCCGTTTCAAAAATTTGAAACGGTGCACTTAGACGACGGAAAATAGGGCTCCGTCGTCTAAGTGAAAGCCTATATATACCACAGTTCAGCCCTCTCTTTTCCTCATCCCATCTCATTTCCTCCTCTCCTCTCCTCTCACTCTCTCTCAAAACCCTCCGGCCTTCCTCCTCCGGCGACCAAAATTCCGGCGACTTTCCTTCTCTCCGGTAACTCTCTACTCCGGCAACTTTCCGACGAGGTAATAAATAATTATATTTGTTAATTAATATTATTATTATTTAACTAATTATTTAATTTTTAAATTGGTTAATTAATTAGTAATTAATGTATTAGTAATAATATATTAGTAATAATTATTATCGGTAATGATAGCTAATCAGTGGTAATAATAAATTATTAGTAAATGAATAATTATTAGTTAAAATTAATGAATAGTAATAATAATAATTATTAATAATAATTAATTATATTGGTAAATGAATAATTATTATTAAATGCATGATAAATAATAAATAATTATTGTAATTATTTATTGTTTTAATTAATAGTATAATTGGTGATTATTATTGCATGTAATTAAAAATAATTAATTGATAATTATGAGAATTTTGTAGTAAATTGGTAGTCTTTGATTTAAATTTAGTACATAAGCTTGATTTATTAAGTCGCACTCTTTGGAATAGATGACGTCTCATTTCCTAGCTTATCTCCTCAACCCCTCGTGATGTGTGGATTTCATCACCGCACACCATAACCTAAGTGAAGTTATAGACACGAGATTGAAGGCAGAGTTTGCAAAGGACTTGAGGGAGTGTAAATTTTTTAAATATTGGCTAAATGTCGGACATGGTGTCTAGAAACGGGTTATGACTGGTGATAGGTTTTGGATCTAAGAAAGACGACACCAATAGAGTATATACCATTGATTTGGTTAGCCTCGGGGTGTTTTGTTGAAATTAGTCTTGCCTCTCGCGTTATCTCTATCCCTAACTGGCCATGTTTTTCGATTGAACCAAGGCTGATTAATTGCAAGTTTACACTTTATCGCGCGGGTCGCACGTCCATTGAATGACCCAAATCCTAAGCTAGTGTACTCTATTTAAATCTTAGGCGCACTCAACACTAATGTGTAATTACCGTAATTTTTTATATATAATTATTATGGTAATCAGGTATTTTAACAACGTACGTACTCCTAGGTTTAAATGGCTCCGTCGGGAAAGAAAAATGCCCAACAGGAGGCCGAAGATGCTATGGTCCGACGCTTGGCAGAGCAAGTCGGTTGGGAATTACAACAGGGCAATGACGCACTCTCTCCGGACCCTTCAGCTGGTCCGTCGACAACGCCCAATAGGGAAATTCCCGCTGCCCCAGTTATCCTGACCGGTGATGACGACGCCTATTCCAGCCCGACGCCCGGTTCAACAGGAAGTACTCAGGCATCCTCGACCTCTGAATCTATCCTCTACAGCGCCCGGCGCAAACTCAGGAGGGCCCCGACTAACCCGGAACCGAAAAGGACTCGCGGTCTCGTGAAAGACGGCAAATCAGAGAAAATTTTAAAGGCAACCGGGAAAAAGATCGACTTGCCGTACGACGAATTCACCGGTGGCCCTGCCACAGCTCAGCTAGCTAGTCTCTCGGCGCATAGCATAGGGTCCATCCTTCGTAGCCGGGTTCGTATGACTGCCCCCACTTGGAAGGAGTTGCCGGATGAAGAGAAGGCAAAACTCTTTAAAGAACTTTCGGTACGTAATACGTACAATTTTAAATTTATTTTCTAATAACCAATAAAAATTATAATTTCATAATATATACGATTATAATTTTCTATTTATTTCTGATAGGAACAATATGAGGTGGATCCCACACCGACGATGCTTAGGCATATCAACCAAACCCCCAACTCCATCTACAGTGATTGGAAGTACAAGCTTCATGTGTACTTAGACAATATCGGCCCCGTGCCTACCCCCATAAAGCTGCGTGGGGATATGGAAGATGAGTGAGAGTGGTTGTGTAACCAATTCCAAGATGAAGAATATAAGGTGTTTAATTTTTTATATTTAAATTAAGAGAATTGAATTATTTTTATTTTAGTTAGTCATTTATTTTTTAATGATTTATTTTGTCCAACAGAAATTCTCTGAAAATCAACAAAACCAACCGGGGGAAGAAGGAAAAACACCATACTTCTGGTGCCAAGCAAGTGATTCAAATAGCCAAGAAGCACAGGGATAAGGGCTCCAAACACCCTTATCTCGATGCTAGCATAAGCGCGTACGTGACGCCTGGGCTCGAGAATGAAGCGAGTCAATACGGCGTAAGTGATATATATATATATATATATGTGCTTTTATTTAATTATTATTTAATTATAATTTTTTTTAATTATTCGATCTTTTTTAGGCAAGGTTGGTAGAACGTGCGCATGAGGAATTGGCCAACACTCAGCTTGCATACCCAGATTTGCCGCCCGAAAACCTGCCTCCTATATCGATGGAGAGCCAAATTGCAATCGCCAATGAGGTATACGGTCGTAGAGCTGGAAGGGAGGTTAGGGGGATGGGACCTAAGGTGATTCGAGATTTTTCGACCTCCGACTCATCATCTACGGGAGGTTCGGGGAGAAAAAGTACTCAGGCTGCGGCCATCCAAGCAGCCATTCAAGAGACTCGACTCGCACGGGAGAAAAATCTATGCGTCAAAGACTTGATCAGCAAGAAGCACAGATAGCCCAACTCGTCGCCCTCATGGAAAATCAAGCTCAACGACAGTGTCAACCTCCTCCGAACCCATACCCCAACGACGACGACCCGGTTTGAGGCGGGGGACTTGGCGGCGCATCTGCTCCTCCAATATTTTAGTAGTTAATTTGTGTAGTTTATTATATCGTTTTTTTCCCGAATCCGAACAATATTTTAATTTATATTTTATTTCATGTATGTACAAATTAAATTTTATTATTTAATTAAGTAATTACAAATTTATTTTATTTAATTAATTTTAACATTTTTAATTATTTAAATGAGATTGGAGTTTTTAAATTAAATTATTAATATTTTACAACAATTTAAAATTTAATTTAAAAAAAAAAAAATAACCACTTAGGTCTAGACCTCGGAGAATTGATTTCTGTGGTCCAAGTGAGAACTTAGACCGCGGAGTTTTTGGGCTTTCTCCACTGTCTAAGTTTTCACTTGGACCACGGAAATCAATTATTCTCCGTGGTCTAAGTGGTAACCTAGACCGCGGAGAATTTCATCTTTCTCCGCGGTCTAAGTTCTCACTTGGACCACGGAAATCAATTCTCTGTGGTCTAAGTGAGAACTTAGACTGCGGAGAAAGATGAAATTCTCCGCGGTCTAAGTTTTACTTAGACTACAGAGTTCACCTTCTCCGTCGTCCAAATGCTTGGACGACAGCACTTGGAGCACGGAATTTGGAGGACGGAGGTTCCGTCGTCTAAGTACTTAGACGACGGAAAACCGCACCTAGACGACAGAAACGCTCCTCGGTCTAGATGCGTTTTTCTTGTAGTGGTGGTCTAAGTGCATTTTTCTTGTAGTGGAGTTATGGAAAGTATTCTTTGTAGAGGAAATGATGGAAAGATTTTCATTTACTGTGGGCTCTTTTCTTTATTTATTTTTTTATTTTTCTTTTTTAATTAATTGATTTAGTTTTTTATCCATGATACATTAAATTCTTTTTATTAAAAGTTGTTTTGATAAAATAACACATATAGTATTTATAATGTTTGAGCATAACTGTCCAAATAAGTGTAGAAGCCACTACTCTCTTAATATATAGATATAGATATATATATATATATAGCCATATCTAGCAAGTTTAAGGATGTTACGCAGATCGAATGTGTTAAACCCTTGTGCTACTTATCTTCCTATATAGTATTAGATTACAAAATATTATTTTGTTGGTCAGATCTAGCTCGATCTCAATCTGTACGTAGGTATTGAATATAAAATATAATTTCTATGTCGATTATACTCTAGTTTCATTCTTGCTTCCCACAACTCAGTTTCGCGGTCAGATTATACAACTCTAGTTTAATTTTTGCTTCCTGAGATTAATTACTTAATTACCTCTTCTAGTCCAATGAAAACTGAATTTTGGATCCTGTAACACAAATTGGTCCTCGTCTTGTAATTCTCAGGTTAATCTCTATGATTCATCAAAAATCCTTTATATTCACTAGAAAAAACACACACCCTATGGGTGTGTAAAACTACCTACAATAATCATCAAGGCAATAACTGTTTTTTGTTTTGTTTTGCCTACCCCAATTTTTCTGCTATTTTTATGCTGTGAAGAGATTGCCGGGGTGTGGGAATGAAGCAGTTAGTGAATGAGAAACTCACCCTTAATTATAGACGTGGTGAGAAAAGAGAAATTCATTTTTTTTGTTTTCCTTAATTATTTTGCTTTTTTACAATTTTAATCATAACTAACTAATTGTAAATGTAAAATTAGAAATTTTTTCTTTTGAAGAAACCCGGAAATTAAAATTCTAGGAGAATTAGGGTTTTCTCTCTTTTCTAGCGGTACCTTCTGCTTCTCCTCTCTTCGTCTGACGGTGGCCCAAATGAGGCTGGTCGGTCAACTTGGGGCCTCTGTTTTGTGGCTGCTGTCGGACGAGGAACTATGCATTGATAGTCCTTGGAGGGGTATGATGGCTTCGACTCTCGCTGGTTTCTTCTCGTGTCGTAGTTGTCATGGTGGTGACTTGTGGTGACGAGCAGCGGTGATCGGTGGGACTGGGACTCCTTTGCTGTGGGCGGTAAGGTTCTACGTGGCATCGATTTTAGGTTGGTATTTGCATGGTGGTGTGCGGCTGCAGTTTGGTCGACATTGGTGTTTGGGTGAGGAGGGTGAGGAGGCTGCAGTTTGGTCGGCGTTGGTGTTTGGGTGGTGTGGGTCAGTGGTTTGAAGCGGGAGGTTGCGACGTTCTCTTTGGGTGGCGGCTGTGCTACTGTGCCTGGAAGCAGTTTGGGCCGGAATTGTTGGGCCTTTCTTTGTGGGTTGTACTTTGGTTTTATTTTTCTAGGCTTTAGGTTCTCTATTGCAATAAATGTCCTATTTTTTTAGGACCCTAGTTAGTTACTATTAATTAGTATCGTCGACTTACTTGCATCTTATTTAAATTGCATAATTTTTTGGATTTGATGTACCTATCACAGTTGAGTGCTTAGGAGTAAATCATCTCCGATCCGTTTATGATTCTTCTCATGATCTTCCTAAGATGTTAGTAAGATTGACTTTTGTTGAACTTAGCGTATTTAAAGAGTACACTACAAGAAAAAGTGACTTAGACGACGGAGAATTTCCGTCGTCTAAGTGCCTATCTCCGTCGTCTAAGTACTTGGACGACGGAAAATCCGTCGTCCAAGGTACGTGCTCCAAGTGCTGTCGTCTAAGTACTTAGACGACGGAGAATTTAATCTCCGTCGTCCAAGTTCACTTGGACCACGGAGAACGTCCGTGGCCCATGTGGGGACTTAGACGACGGAGACATTAATCTCCGTCGTCTAAGTCACCACCTGGGCCACGGACGTTGTTAGCTTCTCCGTGGCCCAGGTGGTGACTTAGACGACGGAGATTAATGTTTCCGTCGTCTAGGTTACGACCTGGGCCACGGAGAAGCTAACAATCTCCGTGGCCCAGGTGGTGACTTAGACGACGGAGACATTAATCTCCGTCGTCTAAGTCCCCACATGGGCCACGGACGTTGTTAGCTTCTCCGTGGCCCAGGTCGTAACCTAGACGACGGAGACATTAATCTCCGTCGTCTAAGTCACCACCTGGGCCACGGAGAAGATAACAACGTCCGTGGCCCATGTAGGGACTTAGACGACGGAGATTAATGTCTCCGTCGTCTAAGTGAAAAATTAATTTAAAAAAAAAAATTAAATTCAAAAATATTATTAATATTAATTGAAAAAAAATTAATTAAATTAATTAAATACACTAAATTAATAAAATAATTAAAATTAATTTGTACATACATAATCGAAAAAACCCATAATTAAAAATGAAAATATTGTTCGTAATGCGGAAATTAAGAAACGAAATAATGAACTACTAGCTAGCTAAAACACTGGAGGAGCAGATGCGCCGCCTCGTCCTCCGCCTCCAGCCGGGTCGTCGTCGTCGGGGAATGGGTTCGGAGGAGGTTGACATTGTCTTTGAGCTTGTTGCATAAGGGCGATGAGTTGGGCTATTCGCTCGTCTTGCTGGTCCATTCTTTGGCGCATGGCAATATTCTCCTCCCGTGCGATTCGAGCCTCTTCATAGGCTGCCGCAGCTTGAGAACTTCTCCGCCGCCCCGAACCTCCCGTAGATGATGACTCAGAGGTCGACAAATCTCGAACCACCTTAGGCCCGAAGTGCCTAACCTCCTTGCCAGCTCTACGACCGTAGACCTCATCCGCAATTGCTATTTGGCTCTCCACAGATAGAGGAGGCAGGTCTTCTAGCGGCACATCTGGGAACGCAAGCTGAGTGTTAGCCAATTCTTCCTGCGCACGCTCTATCACTCTTGCCTACAAAAGAATAATAAATTTATTATAATGAAATAATATTTAAATAATAATTACTATAATTATTAGCGCACACATATATATATATATATATGACTTACGCCGCGTTGACTCGCTTCATTATCGAGCCCAGGCGTCACGTACGCGCTTACGCTTGCATCGAGATAAGGGTGTTTGGAGCCCTTATCCCTGTGCTCCTTGGCAATTTGAATGAGTTGCTTGGCGCCGGAAGTATGGTGCTTGTCCTTCTTCCCCCGGTTGGCTTTGTTGACACCGGAGAATTTCTGTTAGACAACATAATGAAATCATTAAAAAATTTATAAGTAACTAAAATTTAGAGTATTCAATTATCTTAATTGAAATAAAAAAAGTAAATTAACACCTGAAATTGCTCATCGGCAAAGTGGTTACACAACCACTCCCACTCATCTTCTCTATCCCCACGCAGCTCTTCGGGGGGAGGCACGGGACCGTTAGTTCGGAAGTACTGATGGAGCCTGTACTTCCAATCTTTGAAGATGTTGTTGGCGGTTTGGTTGATATGCCTCAACATCGCCGGATCCGGATCCACCGCAAATTGTTCCTATCAGAAATAAATTGAAAATTATAATCGTATATATTATAAAATTATATATAACTAATATTAAAAATAGTATATAATAACTAAAATTGTACGTATTACGTACCGAAAGATCCTTAAAGACTTTCGCCTTCTCCGAATCCGGCACATCCCTCCAAGTAGGGGCAGTGATACGAACCCGGTTACGAACAATCGACCCAATGCTATGAGCCGAGAGACTTGCTAGCTGAGGTGTGGGAGGGCCACCGGTGAATTCGTCGTAAGGCAAGGCGATCTTGCTCCCGGTCGCCTTGCAAATTTTCTCCGCCTTTCCACCTTTAACGAGACCCCGAGTCTTTTTCGGTTGGGGGTCAGTGGGGGCCCTCCTTTGCTTACGGCGGGCGCTGTACATGATAGACTCGGCCGTCGAAGACGCCTGAGTACTTCCCGTTGAAGCGGTACCGGGCGTCGGAGTTGAAAAGGGGTCGACGTCATCACCGCTTGAGAGAAATGGGGCAGAGGGAATTTCCCCAGAAGGCCCCGGATTGAGGGCGTCTACCTGCGGTTGAACCCAACCGACTTGGGCCGCCAACATTTGGAGCATCTCATCTTCTGACTCCTGTTGGGCTTTCTTCTTCCCGGATGTGATCTTTGGCGGAGCCATTTAAACCTAAGAGTACGTACGGTGTTAAAATACCTACTTACCATAATAATTACAACGACGGAGAATTTACGCTAATTAATTAAGTACGTTTAAGATTTAAATAGAGTACACTAGCTTGGCATTTTCGGTCGTTCAATGGACGTGCGACCCGCGCGATAAAGTGTAAATTTTCAATTAATCAGCCTTGGTTAAATCGAAAAACATGGCCAGTTAGGGATAGAGATAACGCGAGAGGCAGGACTAATTTCGACAAAAGTCTTTCTTAGTCCAAATCCTGTCACCAGTCATAACCCGTTTCTAGACACCATGTCCGACATTCGGCCAATTTTTCGAAAATTTACACTCCCTCAAGTCCTTTGCAAACTCCGCCCTCAACCTCGTGTCCATAACTTCACTTAGGTTATGGTGTGCGGTGATGAAATCCACACATCACGAGGGGTTAAGGAGATAAGCAAGGAAAAGAGGCGCCATCTATTCCAAAGAGTGCGACTTAATTACACCAAGCCTATGTACTAAATTTAAATCGAACACGTACTACCATGCAATTTACTAGAAAATACATATAATTATCAATTAATTATTATTTATCATGCATTTAATAATAATTATTCATTTACCAATATAATCAATTATTATTATTACTATTATTTAATTTTAACTAATAATTATTCATTACCAAATAATTAACAACTAATAATGATTACTAAATAATAATAATAACAAGAAAATAATTATTATAATTACAACTATTTATTATTTAAAACTAATAAATTAAAAGTATTTAGAAATTAAATAATTAAACAAATAAAAAAATTGTTAAAGAGTTAAAATTTCGAATTATTACCTCGTCGGAATTTCGCCGGAATATTGGAAGAGTAGAGTCGTCGGAGAGGGGGAACCACGCCGGAAAATTGGTCGTCGGGGCGTCGCCGGAGGAGGATCGCCGGAGTGAGAGAGAGAGGAGAGGAGAGTATAGAGGAGGAGATGGAATGATGAGAAAATGAGGGGGGGTGCTCCTCCTTATATACAGTTTCACTTAGACGACGGAGCACTATTCTCCGTCGTCTAAGTGCACTTAGACGACGGAAACAGTGTTTTCCGTCGTCTAAGTGAAGGGTCAAATTTTTTCGAACCGGCGCCAAATAAATGGGCGGGCCGTTTCACCGCCATAAATGTTGACTTAGACGACGGAGACAGTGTTTTCCGTCGTCTAAGTGGAATTTCAAGCGGTGCCGAAAATTGAAGCGGCAAATTGAACCGCCATGTAAATATCGACTTGGACGACGGATATGTAGGTTTCCGTCGTCCAAGTTTTCACTTGGACGACGGAAACCTACATATCCGTCGTCCAAGTCGATATTTACACCGAAAAAAAATAAAAAATTTTATTCGAACCGCCATGGTAATTTGAACCTAGACGACGGATACGGTTAATTCCGTCGTCCAGGTGAACACTTGGACGACGGAAACTGACAGTATCCGTCGTCTAGGTTCAAATTATGCCAAAAAAAAATTTTAAATTAATTCGCTAGGAATTTAGCGATTTGTCATTCGAGTGAAATAGTCGTACAATATCGATGAACGCATCGTATATATAAACAGTTAAATTTGAACCGCCGAATAATTTTACGTTTTGAAAGTTGTTAAGTATCGACTAATCTTTAAGACTTTAGTGTTCATGAGTAGTTGCTGATTTGCAGCAGAGTGCTAACGAAATTGAATTTGGACAAAACAACCGTTGGATATGTTCGTCGTAACATAATATATAATTACTATAAAGGACCAGGAAATAATAAGTTCGGGAAGGGTTTCATCGGCACAGTCAACCGCAAAACCGAGAATTTCACAAACCGGAAACGTGGATACAGGACATTTCGCAACTCCGATTTTCGAACCGTCGAAGCTCACACACCAAGAATATACTACTCTAAAGTCTTGACGAAAAGAATACGCATTCGAAGATGGTCTAGATGGTCGTTGTCTTAGAAAAAATTACGAAATTTACACCTGGACGACGGATACGACATTCTCCGTCGTCCAAGTAGACACCTGGACGACGGAGACGCTAATATCCGTCGTCCAGGTGTGTACTTGGACGACGGAGAATGTCGTATCCGTCGTCCAGGTGAATATACCCTGAATTCAGGGGTTAGGGGTCCTTAGGGTTTAGGGTATAGGGTTTGTCACTTGGACGACGGAGACAGTCATTCTCCGTCGTCCAAGTGTGTACCTAGACGACGGATAATGCCTGTCTCCGTCGTCCAAGTGTAAAAACCCCGAATTCAGGGGTTAGGGCCTTAGGGTTTACGGTTTAGGTCGTCCCCGGTCATTTGTGTGTGCGTTCAATTATTCTGATTCAAAAATATAATTAAAAAATTGATCGATCGATCCGAACTGCTAGATTTAGGGTCCAAGATTTAGCTAGGGTTTTATATGAGATTGAGATTTGGCGCCAAAGGTGAATCTGCAATTAATTTCTCCGTTCTCGGTTAGGGGTCCTTAGGTTTAGGGTATAGTAACACTTAGACGACGGAGATTTCTCCGAGGTCCAAGTAACACTTAGACGACGGAGATGTAATTCTCCGTCGTCCAGGTGATAACCTGGACCACGGAGAAGTCTCCGAGGTCCAGGTGCTTACCTAGACGACGGAGAAACTTCACATCCGTCGTCTAAGTGTTACTTAGACCTCGGAGATTTCTCCGTGGTCCAAGTAACACTTAGACGACGGAGAATTACATCTCCGTCGTCTAAGTGTTACTTGGACCACGGAGAAATCTCCGAGGTCTAAGTAACACTTAGACGACGGAACTAATACTGTTCCGTCGTCTAAGTCCTCTTTTCTTGTAGTGAGTAGTGCCAGTTGTTGGTGTTTGCCGATTCTATTTGTACTATTCAGGTTTGTAGGTCTATAATGAGATCTACCTCACCCGTTTTTCCGTGGTGAACATCGAAAAAAAATTAACTGTAAATATAGTTTTTTAATCTTTAAATGGTATTATAGTAAAAAAAAAATTATTTTGGTTGACAAAGAATATTTTCTTAATATATATGTAGTATAGACTAATAAAGTAGCCCGCGCCATTGCTGCCGGTGACATCAGATCGAGGAGGGGGGGGAGTCCATTAATTATGAAAAATTTTAAGGTAAAAAGATTAAAATGTCTTATTTAAACAGTGATTATGAATAGTGTTCCATGTTTGTTATATAAAAAATATCTCTATGTCTTGGACAAGGGTGTTCTTGGCCGGTAAATAGTCTAAATACTGGTGTCTTGCGACTCTTGTCCTTTAGGGTTAGGTTTTAAAACCACTTTGATCGACATTCGACAAGGTTTCGTTATAGATTAATTGGTGCCAGCATAGGCGCGCAGCACTGCCTTGTGAATATAAGATCATAGATATATCGAACACCAATAACCAATCTTCCACATCAACATTCGTATTCAAAGGCATTTTCACTCACACTCACTCTTTCATCTCCAGATTTTCTGTGCCACAACATATATTTTAAACCATGTTTTGGTCTTCTAAATATAAACAGCTGCGTTCGTTTTTTCTATATGTATTGCATGTGCAACCATCCGAAAGCATTTACTCTTATTCATGTTGTGTATTTATTTCATGCACGTTAGCATTTAGTGTTGGCTGTTGGCGCGATTTTTGCTTAGATCGACACACATACCCATTTCATGCTGCACATATTAGACTAAATACACCTCTCTTTATTGTAATCATGTGCAGGTTCCGCACTTAAAAAAATTATACTCACTCAGATCTTTGCCTAGCACCTTCCAATTTTGCTGCCAGAGACCACTAAATGGCATGTTTCTCGGAGCTTTCAGAAGTCTCATGGTAGATAACTGTTTTAAGTTTTCCTTCCTTGCCTCCTTGGTGAAACTTCGACGAGTGGAGAAACCAGCATTTAGAGAAAAACACGTTGGAACTCAAGCTCAATACGATCAAGCCTTATAGAATTGAACTTGTAGCAATCTAGCTTGCTAGGAATGCTAGCATATAGGCCAGCTGGGGTCGAGTTAAAATTGATTCAAACGGTGGCACAGACAAATCGAAGGGAAATGAGAAGAAGCTATGTGATTGAAAAGGAAATGAATAAAAAAAACAGAAATGGGATTGAACAAAAATGAAAAATCCATTAAATTTCAAGAGGTACGTACGTACGTACCATGCAGCAGAATATTTAATGAAGAGGAATGGGGATTCAGTAGCTACAAAGCCTACAAGAAAGCAAGAATGCAGAAACGACGCACGCTTGCATGAGCTATCGAGACTCTGATCGAAATTTAAGCCAAAGGTGCTTCTCTTCTTAACTGGTAGTACTACACGGGTCGACTTTCAGTTGCTATAAATATTTGATAGCTTCTCGTTTCGAAGTTTTCTGCATAATTTTGTGTCTGTCTACCTCAGAAACAATTATATGCATGCAGTCGTCACAGTACTCGATCACGCAGCAATTGCAAGCTGGCTAGATCGATCTAACGCTGTGGTCCCGTTCTGATGATGATGATACATAATTGTGTGATGATCTCTGCAGAGCTAGCGATGAAATAAATACGTTATGGAGCATTGTTTCTTGAATCGGTAGGTTTTGTATTCATCGGTGACTCAGTTTAGAGAGTACGTGCATGGAGTATGTGTTTCTTATGGAGTGTTCTTGCTTCGATCGAAGCTGGCTTTAGAGCTTTAGATGGTAAAGCATGCAGCTTTTTGAACCACTAAAGCTCTCGTCCATGAGGTCGATTTTATTAGACAATTAGTATATGTGATCGAGTATTGGATTGAGTCACATTTTTTATATATTTAGGGATATATTCTGTAATTGAGTACGATCTTGTAATTGATTAGGTTTCTTTTTGTGACCATAAATATATATGCTTGTATATATACTTAATTTGGGTTTGATCAATATATCAAAAAATTTCTCAAGTATTGTGTTTTATTTGACTTGATTTCAGAACCTAAATTGATCCTAAAAATCTGACCTGACCTAAATTTCGCTGTCTGACCTGAATCTGAACCTGTTCTTCTGACAACTTTGTTATTTGATTTGACATCTGAATCTGTTTGTAATGAATCTTGCACTCTTGGAACAACCTGAAGTTACTCGTGAACAATTGATGGCTCTTCAGATTAGGAACACAGGATGTGGAGTACAACTGGATGACACCAATTACCAATTATGGCGAAGAATGATGAAAGTGCATCTTAGAGGTGTTGGAAAGTGATCACATGTGGAGGGAACTCTACAACGACATGCAGATGCTGGAAAAGAACAAGCTTTGTGAGATACTATGAATTCCAAAACAAATGATGACGCTCTTGAAAATCTATGACAAGACCAATTATGATGTTGTTCTTTGGTTACTCATCTCCAAAGGTCATCTGGGAGGCTGTTGCACCACTTATTATGATGGGAATGATTTTACTAAAGTACATGAGTTGACATGTCAAGCCTGCATAACTACTTAGAATGGGCAACCTCTTGCAGAATACTATGCACATCTGAAAGCTATCTGGCAAGAACTAGATAAAAATGATCCAAACCCTCTGATATGTGACCTTGATATTGCTATACACAATAGGTTTACAAACAAGATACATGTCCATATCTTCCTGAAGGGGCTAGATTCAAGATTTGCTATTGCTAAGGGAGAACTATTGTGACAAGCCACACCACCAACTTTGGAACAAGCATATGCCTATGTTCGCAAAGATGAGTCCAATCAGCCTAAGGAGCTTCATACTAAGGTTTCAAGTCTCACAGTACAATCAAAGCCTCAACAAGGTTGGAAGCTTAAAGATAACCAACTTCGCATACAATCGGCTCGTGGACCAGATCTTAGTAAGGTATAGTGCTTCTACTATAAGGAGTTTGGACACTACAAAGACTCGTGTCCTCAAAGAACAAATAAAGGAGGCAGTTACGACAAGAGTCGCAGTAGCAAGGCTGCAGTTCACTTGGTTCAAGAACTTGATTTCTATGGAGTAGAGGGATAAGATCATGCTATGGGTATTTGTTCTCATGAGGGAAGAGGTACAACTGGTATTGAATTAAAAATTTATAGCTTTACTGGTAGTGATATATGGATAATTGATTCTAGTGCGTCTGACCATATGACATTTGATAAGTCTCTTTTTTTAGTTGAATAACGACAAGTGTGGTATGTAGGGTCCGTCATGTACCGATATAGTTCCAACTTAACCACCTTTAAGGTATTGAGTTTTATCCACAAAAGGCCTCGGTACAATTAGAAATAGTCCACATTCTTTTAAATTGTATTTCATCTTGTCCTATTTCGATGTGGGATCTTCGATCCAACATTTTTGAGTTTGTCTTCATCTTTCATCCTTGAAGTATCAAATACAAATGGTGTGTCTTTCCCGGTTTTAGGTATAGGGTCAATCCAAGTTATTCCAACGATTGTATTACATAATGTCCTTTATGTTCCTTCTCTGTCTCATCATCTATTATCTTTCTTTGAATTGAACTCACAAAACAAATGCTCTGTAACTTTTTTATATGTATTCCATCTTTCAGAACCTGTCACTCAAGCGATAATAGGCTAGGAAGATCTAAGGGGGTGACTGTTTCACTTGGATTTCATGTACAACGAGGAGACTAGAGCACCGTCACCAAATATTTCCTTGACATTGAGTTCTGATAGAGTGAAAAAAATCTGGCTATGGCATCGCCAACTGGGTCATCCGTCTTTTGGGGTCATGAAGAAGTCTATATCATCGTTGTTTGTAGGAATAAAAGAGTCAACTCTCCATTGGAAAACTTGTGTTTTTGCTAAGAGTCATAAGTCTAGTCTTTTTCCTAGTTTGTCCTCTAGTTCAGCACTGTTTGAGTTTATTCATTCTGATGCATGAGGCCTTTTTATTTTTTGCATTGACCTGAATGAAATACTTTATTTTTTTCATTGATGACTTCACGAGATTAACATGGGTTGTGTTACTAAAAAAGAAGGATGTTGTGTTATCTGCTTTTACGTTTTTCATAGTCACATCCATACTCAGTATGATGCTTGTGTGAAAATATTTCAATCCGACAATGGTAGGGAGTTTATCAACCACTCTTTCCAAGACTATTTTCAGCAACATTGAATCATTCATCAGACTACTTATCCTCAGACACCGGAGCAGAATGAAGTTTCTGAAAGAAAGAATCATCATCTCTTGGACATAGGAAGAGTTCTTCTACTTAATGCCAACATACCCAAATATCTATGGGGAAAAGCTGTGTTGTGTGCTTCTCACCTCATCAACCGCCTACTATATGCAGCTCTTCAGAATCGAGTTCCATTTGAGGTATTGTCTAAACATATGGCCATCCCATCTCTCAACAAACTTCTTAATCGTGTTTTTGGTTGTGTGTCATATGTTCATCTTCATAAGAATCAAAGACCTAAGTTAGAGGCTCGTGCTCTAAAGTGTATGTTTGTTGGATATGGCACTCACCAGAAAGGATACACGTGTTATCATCCTCCATCTCAGAGGTTTTATGTCACCATGGATATCACTTTTAGTGAAGACTTATGTTATTTCTCTCTTTCAACAACTCTTAGTGAGGAGAGAAGAATGTATTTTATGAGGACTAGTTTGGGGCACCAGAAGTTCGTATTCCAGTTGACAATATTTCATCCAAAAGTGACCTTCGACCCGTTGAGGAGGAGCCTTGACCCGTTGAGAGAAGTGCGCAGAACCAACTCGAGACTGACGTTCGACCCGTCGAGGAGGAGACTTGACCCATCGAAGAACATACAGATGACCTTTGACCCTTCGAGGATAGGGCTCGACCCGTCTAAGGTAGCGCTCTGGATCATCCTGAAGTAGTGTCTCGACGAGTCAAGCCACATGTCGCTCAACCCATCGAGAATACCCAGGTTGGTGGGTCTATTCTGAGCTCTGAAAGTGTTTGACATGTTGAACAAGTGTCTGACACATCTAAAGGAGGAGAATTAGTCAATAATCAGCCACCAGTTGTTGAGCATGTACATGCAAATATAGTCTCTCCATCTCTATCAATGATATTTCCAGACCTGTCATTACCTGAGGTATGTAGTAGTCTTCCTTTGTCAAGTTCTACTGTCCCTGAACCTGAGTCTAGAAATGTATTATCTACTAGGACAACCCGTAGTCAACCTTCAAATAAATATGAACCCCTCTTATCAGTTAATGCCGAGGACCCTGTAACTAATTATGTGTCAACCGATAGATTGTTTAAATCCTATGTAGCATTTATGAATCAATTATATGTTGTGTCTCTTCCTAGTAAAGTGCATGATGCAATCAAGGAGGAGAAGTGAGCTAAGGCAATGGAGGTTGAGATAGATGCTCTCAATAAGAATGTTTGGGACCTGGTACCTTTACCACCCGGAAAGAAGACTGTTGGTGTAGATGGGTTTGTATTGTAAAGTATAATGTAGACAACTCAGTTGACAGGTACAAGGCAATGTTGGTTTCAAAAGGGTGCACTCATAAATCTATAGTGGATTATGATGAGACGTTTGCATCAGTAGCAAAGATCAATACCATTCGAATCCTTATGTCTTTGAAGCGCAGCAAATTTGGATTGGCCCTTGCAACAGTTTGATTTGAAGAATGTCTTTCTTCATGGAGATTTGAATAAATAGATTTACATGAATCTCTCTCCAGGTTATGGTACTTCTACAGGTAAAAAAGTGGTGTGCAGATTGAAGAAATCTTTGTATAGATTGAAACAGTCCCCGAGTGCTTTGTTTGGAAGGTTCACAACCTTCATGAGAAAAACTGGGTACATACAGAGTAATTCAGATCACACCTTATTTATGAAGCGACAGCAGGATAAGCTAATTTCTTTGATTATTTATGTGGATGGCATGGTGGTGACAGGTGATGACCTTGATGAAATCAAGAGGTTACAAGTTCAATTATCTTCTGCATTTGAGATGAAGGATCTTAGGAAGTTGAAGTACTTCTTAGGAATTGAGGTACCCTGAGACAAGAATTGCATTGTGTAAGTCAAAGGAAGTATGTGCTAGATTTGTTAGTAGAAACTGGTATGCTTGATTGTAAATCAGTTGATACACCCATTGAACAGAGTCATCGGATTGCAGAGTATCCTGATCAAGTTCCTACAGATAAGTCCCGGTATCAGAGGTTAGTTGAAATATTTATTTACTTGTCACACACTAGACCTGATCTTGCTTATGTTATAAGTGTGGTGAGCCAGTATATACATAATCCTAGTGAGAATCATATTAATGTTGTGATACAGATCTTGAGGTACTTCAAGTCTGCTCCTGGTAAAGGCCTTATGTTTCACAAGCATGGAGATTTGGGGACTAGTGGTTATACTGATGCAGCTTGGGCAGAGAATATTACTGACCGGTGTTCTACTTCTGGTTACTTCACATTTGTTGGTAAAAATATGGTTACTTGGAGGAGCAAGATGCAGAATGTGGTGGCTTGTTCAAGTGCAGAAGCTGAATATAGAGGTATGGCTCAAGGTTTGTGAGTTGTTGTGACTCAAATATTTGTTAATCGATTTGGGTTTCAAGCAGAAATAGCTAATGCCTCTTTATTATGACAATACTGTTGCGGTTGACATTGCACATAACTCTGTTCAATATGATCAGATGAAACATGTAGAGATTGATAGACATTTTATCAAGGAGAAGCTAGATGCTCGTATTATTTTATTCTCATTTGTTCGTTCAAATGAGCAATTAGCTGACATCCTTACTAAAGTTGTTTCGTCCAGGACTTTCAGTGACTCACTTGACAAGTTGGGCATTCTGGACTTGTATGCTCCAACTTGAGGAGGAGTGTTGGAGTGAATTACACTCCTTATATATTTAGGTGTATATTCTGTAATTGAGTATAATCTTGTAGTTGATTTTTTTTTTTGTGATCGTAAATATGTTTGTATATATACCCAAATTAAATTTAATGAATGTATCAAAAAATTCTCTAATATTGGGTTATATTTGACTTCCTGGTTATCATCTTATAAATAACACTCGAACAAGCTTCAACAGAAGCCTCTCATATGTATAGGAGTGTTTTCACAGATGTGAAACCGAGAATTCATCATTCATGGGAAAAATGAAGGTTGAAAAACAGGACACGGAGATAATCACAACATGAATGATATATAGAATTCCAAGACCATAGATTCAAAGAGAGAGGAATGAGATCAACGGGGGAGAGAGATCGTGAGGGAGAGATGCATCGATAGGTTAATTGGGGTCCGGGTGGACATTATTGGAGGAAGAGAGTTTGAATAATGGTGTAAAATTTGATCTGGATGATGATGAGTTGGGAGCTGTAAGCAAGCTTTGCATGTCGGAATCGAACCGACATCACTTGGACCAAACCTTTACACCATTTCTATGCATAGCAAATTCTTTTTCCTTAGGTCGAATCTCTACATAGGAAGTCGGGCACTGACCATATCATAGTCCACACACAATAATACAGATCTGCTGCGCGCTCTGAGAAACATAGCTGCATATATGTGTTTCTATCCGTTTTAGGGTACATCAGTTCACTAAATGCTGTCTGATCGTAAGAACTAATCTCGTAAATATTTTAAATTTTTATTGTAATTAGAATTATTATTTTTATTGTAGATATTTTCTATTTATTAGAAATATGTATTGTAAAACTGTATATATACCATATTTAAAAATGAATGAAATAATTACATTATATCCTAAAACACTTCTACCTATACTTTTCTATTTGGCATCAGAGTCAATCCTATAGACCTATCAACAAAACCTATTTTTTGTCAACCACTACATCTAAATTCCACTGCGAACTACTGATCTAGGAAGAAAAATTCGACTATGTTGTGATTTTTTCTTCCTCTCCTACTTACACTTTATCTCTATTTTGTACAGTTGCGAAAAATATTACTTTTCAGAATATGAAGATGTTGCATAAATCAACTGTTGTTTCCTAGGAAGAACATCTACTTAGTGTCTCCGCTATTATAGTTGCATCAGGTATGTCTGATAAGGTCTCTCTTGTTACATCTTGTGGGAATAATGCTTGGATAATTGACACTGGTACATCTGATCATATGACAAATAACCCTAGCCTAGTGAAAACCATTAAACCATATCTTCAACTTCATGTGTCTATTGCTAATGAATCTTCACCTTCTGTTATTGGTGATGGTTCTGTCCAAGTCGCGAATAATTTGACTCTTGATTCTGTTCTTGTCATTCCCTCTCTTGCCTATAATCTTTTATCTGTTAGTCAAATCACTTTGGCTGTTGCATGTTCTGTAACTTTCTATCTATATTTTTGTGTCTTTCAGGACATTCTAACTCGAAAAATTCTTGGTTATGGTGTAAGACAGGGGAAACTCTACTATCTCAATTTGACAAGCAGTGGAGCACAACAGTTGAATGTGTTGGGTCAAGTAAATACTACTACCAGTTTAGATAAAGCTAAAGAAGATGTGTGGTTATGGCACCGTTGTCTTGGTCACGTGAATTTTCATTACCTGCATAAGCTTCAACCTCATTTATTTTTCAGAGTGAGTGCTTCAGATTTTCAGTGTGACACAAGTGAACTGGCCAAGAATCATTATGTTCCATATCCTTCTAGCATGCACAAGAGTCCAATGCCTTTTATGAAGGTTCATTTTTGGGGTCCTGCAAGAGTTTCTACACCTACATGAGCTCGATATTTTGGGACGTTTATTGATGACTGTACCCGTATGACTTGGGTATCTTTGATGGTGTCCAGTAGTGATGTGTTCTATCGATTTACTGAATGTCATAAGATGGTTGTCA
The DNA here is from genome assembly GCA_946800695.1 of Geum urbanum. Classification (NCBI taxonomy): domain Eukaryota; kingdom Viridiplantae; phylum Streptophyta; class Magnoliopsida; order Rosales; family Rosaceae; genus Geum; species Geum urbanum. The sequence continues at coordinate 71,163,841 of OX327001.1, forward strand.
CTCAATATCAACAACTAATCCGAGTTTTTCAGTCTGACAATGGTGGTGAATATGTCTATAATGCCATGTCAACCTACTTGACCACTCATGGAATCCATCACCAAACTTTCATTACTTACATTCCTCAACAAAAAGACATAGCTGAGCCCAAGAATAGATAGTTACTAGAAGTTGTTCGTGCTTCATTATTTGGCATGAATATGTCTCGACCTTATTGGGGTGTTGTTGTTACTTCTGCTGCATATTTGATCAACCGCACTCCTCCTTCTTGTATCATTGAGTTCCAGAATCCATACCAGAAGTTACATGCTATGTTGAATGTCCATTCTCTCCCTAATTTGGAACCTAGAGTTTTTGGGTGCATTGTGTATGTTCACATCAACAAGTAATTGAGAGGCAATCTTGATCCATGTGCCTTGAATTGTGTCTTCATTGGCTATGCATATTTTCAGAAAGGTTATCGATGTTATGATCCTCTCACCAAGAAGACTCATGTTTCCCTAGATGTCTTATGTCGGGAATCTGAACCTTTTTACTCAGGGTGAGTGTCAGAGTCTTCCTTTTAGTGGGACAAAAGCAAATGTGAAGGAAATACTCTGAATTTGCCGAAATTTGAAGAGCTGGAACAATTGGATCTGAGATTTGGGGGTTCTGGCATGTCTCCAATAGAGGACCAGAGAGCTGCCTTCGAGGGATCGAAGGATCCTCTCGATCCATCGAAGGATCAGACAAGTGTAGACCAGAGGGATGACTTCGATGGATTGAACCATTCCCTCGATCTATCAAAGACTCCAAGTAGTGAAGACCCGAGAGACTGCCTCGATGCATCGAACGGTATCTCTCGATGCAGCGAAGACCCTATCTTAGAGAACCTGAATGCTAGTTTCGATGGATCGAGAGCTATACCTCTACCCATCAAAAATTTCTCTCAGACCAATGAGAACTTGACTACTGATTTACCTTCTAAACAATATCGAGATAGTATTGAAGCTTCGGTTCCCATGTCTACATCACCACCTGAGATCTTCGTTCAGAGTGTTCCACCTGAGGTACGTAAATATAATCGATTTAGTAAGGGAATTCTTAAGCAACAATATGAGTCTAGGATAGATGCCAAATCCAAATACCTTATTGCTAACTATATCTCCCACCATAGGTTATCTAAATCTCATGCATTTGTTGTTAATCAATTATCTTCAGTATCTATTCATAGCAATATATAAGATGTTTTGGCATATCCCAAGTGGCCTGGAAACAAGTTATGAATGAGGAATTAGAAGCTTTGCAGAAGAATGAAACTTGGGATACACTACAACATTTTTACCCATTGCCAGCGACTTTTATGTCGCCGGCAATGTTTTTGGACATTACCGGCGATTTTTGCCGGAAAAATCGCCGGTAATGTCTTTTTTTTTTTTTTAACATTACCGCAAGACATTACCGGCGACTTACATTTATGTCGCCGGTAATGTAAAAAAAAAAAAAAAGACATTACCGGCGACATAAATGAAGTCGCCGGTAATGTCTTTTTTTTTTTTTTACATTACCATCGAGACATTGCCGGCGACGGACATTACCGGCGACAAAAATCGCCGGTAATGTAAAAAAAAAAAAAAGACATTACCGGCGATTTTTCCGGCAAAAATCGCCGGTAATGTGCAAAAACATTGCCGGCGACTTACAAGTCGCCGGCAATGAGTCAATTTCCAGTAGTGATATAGTTCTTATGCCACCTGGTAAGAAGTTGGATGTCCGTAGGTATTTATTATGAAACTTAAAGCTGATGGGAGCGTTGATCGCTACAAGGCTAGGCTGATTGCCAACAGTTATACCCAGAAGTATAGAGTTAACTACCAGGAGACTTTTCCACTTATTGCCAAAATTAATACTGTAAGAATCCTTATTGCCCTTGCAGCTCGTTATGATTGGCCTCTACATCAGTTTGATGTGAAGAATGATTTCTTGAATGGCGACTTAGAAGAATAAGTGTACATGAACACTTTACCACGAATCAGTTGCAAACCTGGCAATGAGGGGAAAGTGTATCACTTGAAAGAATCTCTATTTGGTTTGAAGCAATCAGTAAGAGCGTGGTTTGGATGCTTCTCCAAACCAATGAAGAAGTTTGGGTATCGCCAGTATAACTCTAATCACACCTTATTTGTTAAGCACAATGATGGTAAGACTACAAGTTTGATTGTATATGTTGATGATATGGTAGTTACAGGAAATGATCCATGTGAGATGGCAAGTCTTCAGAAACAGTTGTCACAGGAGTTTGACATGAAAGATCTGGGCGATTTGAAGTACTTCTTATGAATTGAAGTCGCAAGATCAAAGCAAAGGATTACATTGTCCCATAGGAAGTATGTTTTGGATCTTCTTGCTGAAATTAGACTGCTAGATTGTAAACCTGCTGCCACTCCTATTGAGCAAAACCACAGGCTAGAACTTCTTCCAGATCAAGTTCCATCGAATAAGGGCAGGTATCAGTGTTTAGTTGAAAGACTCATTTATTTATCACATACTAGACACTACCAGAAAAGCTCACTTAGCCGACACACCAATACCATCGGTTAGGAAAGATTTTGTGTCGGCTAAGTACTTCCTCGACACTAATGGCGTCGGCTTAGATCTGTCGAGGTACTGCCATCGGAGAAGTACTTAATCAACACAAAATAAACATGGTGTCGCTATAGTTCACACTACAATGACACAATATATTATCGTTGTCTAACTACTTTGATGACGCAAATGGTGAGGTTGACTGACGCAAAAAAAGTGTTGTTGCAGCACTATACCCCGACACAAATGTTGTGTCGTTTAAACATAATCTTCATCAACACAAATATTGTTTTGTTTAACACTTTCTACTATGACGCAGAGGCATTTTTTGCGTCGTTGTAGTCATTTTCAGCAACGCAGAGGCAAATATTGTGTCGTTTAACATTTCAACGACGCAGAGACTTTTTTTGCGTCGTTGTAGTCATTTTATCTTCTTCTTTTTTAGTATAATAAAATAAATAGTATATAATTATAAATTACTAAATTCATTTAAAAATAATATATTTATATATTGAATTGATTGAGGGATAGATCCGATTGAAAATGTACACAAAATTTTGATAGAAATGTACACAAAAAACCGATCGAAAGTACTAAACTATATGTACACGTACAATCGTAATCCGAGCTAAACGCCAAAAAATGTACACAAAAACCGATTGAATTGTTCTAAACTAAATATGTACACAATCCGAGCTAACCGCCAAAAATAAGAGGGGTTGGAACCCCGCTGATTCCTGGCTTGAACCCGAACCGGCTTCATCATCATCTCGAGTATGAGGAGGGGAGCCAGCTACACACTGTTGTTGGTCTAGCAGCTTCTGGGACATCACCTCCAACAGTCGGCCTAACTCCTCAATCCGAGTTGTCGAGGCTGTTGCCACTGCTGTTTCCGACTCCTTAACCAATTCACACTCTGCTCGGGCCGCTGCTACGTCATATAGTGCTGATTGAAAGGCCACCGCATTTTTCGAACATCGGGACATCTTACCCAAATCTCGGTGGACGCCCCGACCGAGCCTACGTGTTTCCTTCCCAGGTCGAAGGCCTAAGTGCACGGCTGCACATTCTATACTCGCATCCTTTGACAGAGGTGGAATATCAGCAACCGGGATGTTTGGGGACTGTGAACAGATCTCGAAAAATTGGTCTCGGGCTGTCTGTATCACCCCCTCCTGAAATCTAACATGAATATAATATGAATTTCTAAAATAAAAAATTGGCATAGTATCCCCTAAAAATGGAGGAAACCAATAACTTGCACGAAAACTACATACACCAAAAATACCATTTCCAATTCGCATTTAATTTCTCAAGCTCATTTACATAGTCAATAACAGCCTCATGTAATATTCACATTAAAAATCAATCTAAATATATAGTTAAGTCTAAAAATTAACTTCAAAATTGATGTCCTAATTAATCATGATCCAAATTCTTTAAATTCACTTAATTTAGGAAAAATATTTACTTACAGCGTATTGAGTCCTAGGATGTTCGGGTTCTCTGGACCTTTTGTAAGAAGCTGCCCCTGCCTCCACCCAGAGCCATTTTGAACCTTGATCATTGAACTCGTCTACGAGCACGACCGTTGAGATACACCCATTGGCGTGGTGGAAGGTCTTCTTCGAACGATTCCTCGCGTTCCTCTCTGATTCGGCTTGCTTCACAACAATGTGAAATATTTTTAAAGTTAGTCAAATCGATCTTTTTAATCATTATTTAAAGGTCTATTAATTAGGTAAAAAAATATCGATATAGACTGAAAATTAACTTGAACTACGAACCTTGAACGCAGGAGTCTCAAAGTGCGATACAGCCCAATCCCACTCGTGCTTCCTATATTTTAATTCCTTAGGTTCCTGGTTGGGATTTTTTTTGTAAGCCTTGTGGAGTTGCCACGTCTAATCCTTGTAAATTTTGTGGGCGGTATCGTTGTTGTACATAATCATCGCCTCACTACGTTCGATGTTGATGTGCAACTGACCAAAAAAAAAGTTACTGATGCTAGAACAGTCTATAATATTTGTAATCAGATACGAATTGAAACTCAATAAAATTAAAAATTCTATCCAAGTGCAAATCAAAAAACGTACCCCAAGGACTCGTAACAGGCTCACCAACGCTGCCGTTTGTTCAAGGTCATCCCATCTCAGGGCCGACATCTTTACACATCCCCCCTCCCCATAGGTGAGCTCTGATCATATGCGATGACAAACTCACCGCACGTCTTCCTTTAGGAAGTCCATTAAACTCATTGATAACAAGAGGCATCGGTTTCCCCGTTGCCTTCAAATTTTGCTCGAGGATTCTTCCATTGCAGGTTCCCCAAGTGCATTTCGGGGGTGGAAGTGAAGGGTCCCTAACTTACATTCGTGGAGAAGATACACGGGGCACCCCATTATCAGACCCATCACCCTCCATCTCGGGGTCAGCCATTGTGACGTCATCGGGAGCATCTGAAATCACTGCAGACGGGAGGTCACCCGACGGTTGGGAACCATCGTCCTGATCCCAACCTAGTAGTCAGGATATCGATGCCATATCGATATTTCTCTTGAGCCTCGACGACATCTTGTACCTATAATTAGCAGCATTATACATTATACACATTATACATCATCAAGACATTGACAGTATTTTCATTCACATTATCAAGACATTCACATCATCACATTATAACCATCCTAATAATACAGTAGCTTCAACAATATAGTAGCATCATCTATTAACATCAAATTGGGCAGCAAAATGTCCACAGTAGAAAATTTCTTAACATCAACAGTAGCAATCATCTTAACATCACTAATCATCAACATAGCAATTTAACATGTACAACATCAAATCCAAAATAGGGTCACCATTATCAACACATATTCAAAACTAGCATCCTAGAGAGAGAGAGAGAGAGAGAGAGAGAGAGAGAGAGAGAGAGAGAGAGAGAGAGAGAGAGAGAGAGAGAGAGAGAGAGAGAGAGAGAGAGAGAGGTTAACGATGTTTCTCGGTGGGCGGAGGGTGCTAGGCGGAGGTGGAGAGGGGCTAGGCTATTTAGGCTAGGCGGAGGGGCTAGCAAAGGTCGTCTTTATGCAGCGTCGGAGGCGGAGAGAAACCATAATTGCGGAGAGAGAGATTAGGGATTAAAGATCAAGTACCAAATGAATTTGGGATCGATTTTTGCCCCAGATTATAAGAAGGAGTTACTCGACACAAAAGGCTTAAAACGTCGGATAACAATGATTCAAATTGGACCGAAAAATTTGGCGATGGACTTGACCCGCCCAATTTTTATTCTTCAACGACACAATCACTTTTTTGCGTCGTGTAAGAAGTTTTAAATGGGCCAAAAAATTTGGCGGGTGAATTTGACCCAATTTTTATTCTTCAACGACGGACACATATGTTTGCATCGATTAACAGAACAAGGGTTTAGGGGAAAGGATTTGGGGTTTAGGGTATTCACTACTTCAACAGCGCATAATTTGTTTGTGTCATTTAAGAACTTAGGGTTTGGGGTTTAGAGGTCTTAGGGTTTGTGTTTCTTACTCGACGTTGTACACTGTAATGCGTCGTATTAGTGACACTTCAACGACGCAAAGTGCTTCTTACCGTCGGCGAAGATTTATTACCAATTTTTTCATTTATTTTTTCCGAAATCGATGATGAGTAAGATATATATATATGTATATATAGAACACATGCAATTACTCTAAATCAACAAATTAATAATTAATTAAACACACGCAAGCGAGTGCTCGATCGGCCTCCTGGCCCATACATCGATCAATGGATCATGATTGATATATGATAAAATTCATTTTTGGATCGATTAATAATTTACCATGCTAAGATGTTTCTTCGTACGCTTGAACCATTTACACTTGAATAGAAAAACTTCAATGTCATTCCCATATAGTAGTTGAACGACATAAAGAACCCTGTAATATACAACATTATCTTTGTCAACCGCAATCCCACTATTTTGTGTTATTCTTCTTTCATCGCAGTGGACTGAATGAAAATTTACACCGTTCATCCAACATCCAGAATAATACGGTGGTCGACCGACTTATGAGCCAAAGTGTGCTTTTCATATATCCACCACCCAGAGTCGTCAGTAATTTGGTGTAGTCTCACCATCTGCAAAATGCCAAATTATGATATACAAATGTCTGTCTAATTGATAAATTCCTACAAAAAATTTGGCATACCTTCCCCTAAAACTAAAGATAACAATAAACTTGCATGCATGCACAAATTAAGGAAATTCACTACGAAGGGAGAAACATTATATAATCAACATCCAAATTTGTCAACGTCAAATTAATAGAGTAAACATAAAACATGAGGACTGAGGTTTTAACATACCCATTCTTGGAAATAATTAGGGAACCTCCTTTTAATTCGTCCTTCAACCCATTGATCACTCTTGTCCGATTCCTTCCTCTGCACCATCTCCATGTACCGTATAATGAAGTGGTCAACCTCGTCACAATCTCGCAACACTACCCAATGAGCTTCATCAAGTTCTTGGCTAGTTAATTTGTCTTGAAGTACTCCTCTAAATGGTTGTATCACATATGTGACCATTGAAAGATTTATCGATCGATGTGTATTGGAGGCGGCGGTCTTGACAGGATCTTGGAGGTACATATCGTAGTATATTACACACTCGTGCATTAAGTATGTTTCGGCTATAGAGTCATCCGGGGCAAATTTATTTTTGACAAATCCTTTGTATTGTCCAAGTTGTCTACAACAATATGAGGAAAAAGTTATTTCACATTTTCAATAAAACACATGTAATTTATTACATATAAATGATAAAATCCATGTTTAACAAATTTAAGTAGTTCATTGTCAAAATTATACCTTTCATGAGGATACATCTTAGTATAGTGGACAGGACCAGTGAGCAGCACTTGTTCGAGAATGTGGACCATGAGGTGAATCATGATGTCAAAAAAATTGAGAGGGAAGATCCTCTCTAATTTTCAAAGGATGAGGTCGATTTCTTGTTGTAAGTCTACAACATCTGTATTCTTCAACGCTCTGGCGCATAACCTCTGCCACCATCTGTATAATGCAACTATTGGTTCATGGACGTCTTTTGGCAGATACGGCCGAATTACCACCGGAATCAGACGTTGAAATATGACGTGACAATCATGAGTCTTTAGCCCATATAACTTGTGATACCCAACATTAACACATCGAGATATATTCGTTGCATACTTAGATGGATACCGAATACTTTTAAACCAACTGAATACATCATCCCTCTGTCTAGGCTTCACCGTGTAAGGTGCATCGGGCATCTTGTTGTATACACTATTTCTATTCCTTTTTAACCATAATCTACGACGCAAACCTATATCTTCAAGATCTCTTCGCGCTTTTGGAGTATCATTTGTCTTGAACTTAATATCCAGAATCATCCCAACCACGTTGTTGCACATATTCTTTTCTATGTGCATGACATCGAGATTGTTCCTGAGTTTCAACCTCGACCAATAAGGTAGTTCGAAGAAAATACTTATGTGGTGCCGCCAGTATTTGAGCTCATGTGGAGGCTTCAGATTATTATTCTTCACATCATCGTCATTGCTCAAAACACCGAAATCGAAGTCGATTAACCTCTGAAAAATCTCTTTGCCTAACCACTGTCTGGGTTGGGGCATTTCCACAATTGTCCCGTCGAAATTGTCCTTATCGAATCGCCAATGGTGATCACGATGGAGCCATCTACTGTGACCCAAGTAACACACATTTTTCGCGTGATAACTAGCGTTCACATTGTCTAAGCAGACATGACAGACTTTGTAGCCTTTAGTTGTCCAAGATTCCAACATCCCATACGCGGGAAAATCGATGATGGTACACATTACAACTGCTTGCATCATGAACATCGTGTTACTGAACTTGTCATAAGTTGCGACTCCATTTGTCCACAATGATTTCAACTCGTCAATTAATGGCCGAAGGTACACATCTAGGCACTTTCCAGAAGATTTAGAACTTGGGATGAGTAGAGTAAGGAAATTAAATTCTTTGTTCATACACATCCACGAGGGTAAGTTGTACGGTCTGAGAATGATTGGCCAAGTACAGATGGCAATGATAATGTTACCCCAAGGATTGAATCCTTCCGTTGAAAGTTCGAGTCTAACATTTTGAACCTCTACTGCGAAGTCTTCAAATTCTCTGTCGAAATGTTTAAAGGTTTCCCCACAGCTGGATGTCTGAGCACATCGTCATCTACTCTTTATCGTTCTGCGTGCCATCTCATCGCTTAAGATGTCTTTAAAGACATGTACAAACGCTTTAGTCTGGGTGTCAACGAAAAATAGCGAAACACCTTCACGACAACTTCCTTCTTAGAACTCCTTTTATTCGATGTCTGCAACCTGGACTCATTGCACACAGGATAGAAATTTGGCATATTCCTTGTAAAATAGCACACAGTTGTCCTTGTAATGAGTGTCAGGAAGGTTGTGACCATGAGGCAGCAAGTCACAAATATCTTATAGGATATCGTTGAAACCTTCATAAGAGATCTTGTGCTTCACTTTGTATCTCATTTCGGTCATTACGGCTCGCAAGACATTCATTTTATAACCATCATACACCAATGTCTGGGCTTGAAGGAGTATGTTGTTGTACTTATCTATATCAGCAGTATCAATGTCTGGAAATGAATTAACAGCTGGGACTGTGTCGTCATAATTTGAAATATCATAACCTTTGACTCATTCATGTTGGTGTGTAACGTCATTGAATGCCGAAAAAGCATCATGCAGTGCATCCATTTCGGTGTTCGAAGAAGCGGCGACCGTACTATTGGATCAAGCACCCTGATAACTATACCCAGATCCGAAGTGGAAAGCTGAGTTGTTGCCTACTTCTTCACCGTGCTCACTCCATGTAGTGTAACTCTACATCATACCGTGCAAATAAAAATGTTGATACATAATTTCAATGGTGGCATACTGGTTGTTAAAACATTTTCTGCACGGACACCTGTAATGCTTCTTTCCTTGACCGTGTTCCAACACAAATTTCACAAACTCATAAATTCATTCCATATATCTCGCATCACTTCTATTCGACAAGTGTATCCAACTCTTATCTATATTTCTGTGTAAATTAAAAACAAAAACATAAAATTATCAAATAAATTATATATATAATTACATAATTAACAAAGAATAGAATAGAATATATATATATATATTACATCATGAATTATATATATATATGAAATTAATTAATTGAGGCAAAATCTTCTTAACTAGCAAGCTATAGCTAGCTAGCTATCAAGCAATATATATGCATAATTTTCACGTACATAAACTTCACTTAGTAATTAATTAATTAATCTAGTAATTAATTAATATATAACACATTTATATATGCTCCCTCTGATCTCATCTCTTCAACACAGGTATATATATATATGGTATGATATATATTGTCTAGCTATCTAGCCGGCATCTTTTGCCAGATTAGTTCGTCGGTAACTCCATTGATCACCGTATACGTACTTTAAAAAATTCATAAACTTGGTTAATTAATTGATCACCGTATACGTAGCTTCACTGCTAAGTTAGGAGATACGTGCATGGGTAAACTACGTACGCACTTTGATAGAACTTCTTATGATCGATCGATTGATAAATTAATTAATGTGGCCGGCCTAGCTAGTGCGCCCGAAATTTTTGCAATAGCTTTTAGATAAGAGAGGGAGTACGTAATATATGGCATGGGGGGAGGATAGAGGTAGCTAGTTGTATTGCAATTTGGATAAGAAATCTGAACTAATAATTGAACTACTCTTAGCCGACAGAATTTTTTGTCGTTTAGCAACTGTCGGTGTGTCGGTGAACTACAACTACAACGACGCAACGTTCAGCATCGTGAAATATTAAGTTCCATGATGCAAAAAAAAACCCGTCGTTGAAATACCCAGTTAAACGACACAAACTGTTATACGTCGGTGTACAAATAATTTAACTGACGCTAGTTTGTTACCGTCGTTGAACGGTATCAGTTCAACGACACAAATGATGTATGTCGGCTAGCTAACTGGCAGTCAGACGACGCAATATTTATGTAGACCATAAATACCATCGGGTAGCTGGCAGTACGCCGACGACACTTATATACATGTCGGCTAAGTGAGCTTTTCTGGTAGTGAGACCTGATATTGAATATGTTGTCAGTGTAGTGAGTCAGTTTATGCATAATCCTGGAGTAGATCATATGAGTGCAGCATTACGTATTCTTAGGTATCTGAATGGTACACCTGATAAGGATTTGTTGTTTACGAGAAACAGTGAGTTATGTGTTTCTGCCTATACTAGTGAGATGTGTGTTTCAGGCTATAATGATGCAGACTGGGCTGATGATCATACTAATATGGCATCGACTTCTGGCTACTTTACTTTTATTGGTGGAAGTCTGGTTACTTAGCGTAGTAAGAAGCAGAATATAATTGCTTGTTCTAGTGCATAAGCTGAATATCATGGAATGGCAAATGGAGTATGTGAATTGTTGTGGATTAAGAATGTGTTGGAAGAGTTAAGTTTCAGACTTCAGAGACCTATGGATTTGCATTGTGATAATACAAATGCTATTGATATTGCTCATAACTCAGTACAACATGATAAAACTAAATATGTAGAGGTTGATAGGTATTTCTTAAGGGATAACCTTGACAAGAAGATTATTCAGTTTTCCTTTGTGTCATCTAAGGAACAGTTAGATGATGTTCTTACTAAATGATTATTACATGAAGCCTTTAGTGAATGGTTGGACAAGTTGGCATGATTGATATCTACGCGTCAACTTGAGGGGGAGTGTTGGCAAGTATTGATCTTGTAGATATTTTAGATTACTATTGTAATTAGAGTTGATTTATTCTTTATTGTAGATATTCTCTACCTATTAAGAATATGCATTATAAAGCTGTATATATACCCAATTCGGGAATGAATGAAATAATTGCATTCTATCATAAAATACTTTTACTTATACTTTTCTATTTCCCCTTTGATCTATAACGGTCAACTTCATTAACTTCTTCCCCAATATCATTTTCATCTCTTTGGCAATCATATCGTGCAACTTAGGGCATCTCTAATTATGTTCCCTATATTTTTCAATAGAAATATTGCTAAAAGTTTTAAAAAAATAAAATTTGAGAGTGCAAAAAAAATTTGAGCTTTGGCCATATCAAATAAATAGAGAGTACGAATCAGTGTTTATGATAAGTTTATTAAAAATTAAATAATAAAATTAGTTTGATTAATTACAAAGCGCTCCAGGAGCTCTAGGAGCTCTTTTCGCAAATATGCAAACTAATACTCCGGCGGCACATAGTTTAGCAAACTAATTCTCCGGCGGCACATAGGTATATCACATCAAAAATCAAAGTTGCATTGTCATATAAGTATCGATGAAATTGTTAACTGACACCGGCGCGGACAGTCTCACAACCATAACTGTCTTCTTGATTTTCAGAGTTTCTGAATAGACAAAAGTAAAACAGCTGAATCCAACTCAGTGCCACAAGAGTTTGGATCGATTAAGTTTATCCGTGAAGAAATATCATTTCTCTTTTTGCCTTTTTACATGAAGTATGGAGAACGAAACAAATGTCAGAGACGTTCTACAATGTGCATTTAATCGTGTAGACCAAGAATGTGGTCTATAATTAGGCTCTCATCCTCATGGCCTTTCTTAGTTTCTTCAAGAATTTTGAGCTAAAATTTAAGCACAATGTATGCATTTTTTTCTATCCACTACAGTTTTAATTTCAACACCTGAGCCCTAAGTTGCGGTCATCATTTTGAAAGAATGTAAGGTCTTCAAAGTAAATCCTAGCTATTTAATTAAAAAGTTTGACACTTCATTTTACTAATTTGTTAATTATGATTTTGAATATAAGCTAATTTATATATCATGCAAACTATATACTAAATTATAATTGTTCGTTACGTGTTTATTAACTAACTAATTATAACTCATTATTTTATATACAGAAGATGGAGCATATTGCTCTGAACTACATTGTTTGTGCTATATACTGTACATTCTACGAGCTTAGATTAATATAAATCTTAGATTTTGTCTAAAGCGGGATATAATCAAACATGTGAGAGTACTACATTGTATTAGTTATTAATTTACTTACCAACCGAAAGAGGAAAAATCAAAATCAAAAGCAAGCTAGCTAGTCTTCCTTATACATTAATTATATGTGAAACATGCTGGTGTGAGCTTGTGACTAATTCAGTTGATAGATTTGCTTGCACATATGAATAGAGAAAGACAAAACTACTGCTGCTGCCTTTTTAAAAATATTGTCTAGGCATGTAAAATACACCAGCAAAACGATTGTTGAGGAAGTTCTCTGTGCTACTGATCGATCGATCAGCCTATTGACCCCTCATGCTAGTTAAGCTACGTATCTAGGGTTACTATACATGGAGTCCAAAACCCAGGAAGACGCTTTAGCTTAAATTTGAAGGGAAGTCATGTCAAAGCTCTCCCAAATCCTCAAGCTTTTACCTTCCAAACTCTGCCATGGCCATACTAGCTAGCACTACTGTATCAGTTGCGTGAAAGCTTTTGAACCAAATGTCATGTCGTTCATTTCACTAAATTAGAGATACATGAAGAATATTATCTTCTTAATTGACCTAGACGTTGATCGCAGATTTTCTTCCTTTTTGATTTCGAAAAACAAGTAAATGCCCTCGAGTCAATCCAAAATTGCAATTACTGTGCCCCTTCTTCTCTGCAACGTATTGACTTTGAAACAGCACCACCGCCTCTTTATCCCTACATTGCCCCTATTTATTCATACGCAACCACCTCTTCCATTTTCCATTAGAATAATCCCACACACAAGCACAAACACAAAACCCTCATCTAGCTTCCTCCTCCTCCTCAAGCACCACCACTTAGCCTCCATTAATTTCTCTTCTGCAAATGAAATAGAGAAAGAAGGAGACAAACTGATCAGAACAATCCTAATTTTTCTATCTCTCTTTTTTTGGGCTAGATTTCTATCTCTTTCTCTCTCTACACGACTACACCCCCACACCCTTTCAGAGTACTTAACTGGCTTTGCATTTAGGGCTTTGCTCTGCCAACACTGATGAAGATTCTAATTAAGCACCAAACAGGTACCATTTTCTTTGTTCCCTTTGCTTCTCCTCCGGGGGATCTCTTATCTCTGTAAGAGTCTTTAATTTAACATTTTTGAGTATACAACAAGCATTAAAGCAAAAGTCTTAAGAGAAGGGATGGGCGGCCGGAGAGTACTATTATACAGTAGTACCAGTACTGCTACCCTAGCTCTCTCGATCTCTCTTTTTCCCTTATATTTATCTCCATTTCCTTTCTTGTTTATCTCTCTCACAGGCGATTCCTGTTGTGGGTTCTATCCTTTTCTATACTCATAATATTATTTTCATTAACTAGTCTATGCTAATATTAATTTCTCTTCAGTCTCTTCCTATTTTTATATTTTCTTTGGGAGATGGTACAATTAATTTAAAATGAACTATTCAGAAGTAGGTGATGAGACTCTTCCTATATAAGAAGTGAAGTTATGTTGGCCTAGATGATCCAGAGAGCCAGAAACTAAGCAGAAACAGAATTTCAAGTGTTTAAGTTCTTTCGTCGATCATCATCATCATCATTCATGGCTTCCTCAAACAAACACTGGCCTAGCATGTTCAAGTCCAAGCCTATCCACCACCAATGGCAGCACGACGTCATCAACCCTTCTCTTGTGTCAAACGGTTCATGCCACAGACCCCCATACACAACTCCAACCACAACAACGACAACATCATCAGGTTACTTCAATTACCTTCTCAATTTAACGGTCGAAGATCATTCATCACTCACAAATTTCTTTTAGTATTTTATGGTCAATGTTTATGCGATGAGTACGTAATGAATGAGTGCATCCGTACGTGTGTAGCGCTCGAAGATCAAAGGACTCTGGAGCCGAAGCCGCGTTGGAACCCTCGGCCGGAGCAAATTCGCATCCTCGAAGCCATCTTCAACTCCGGAATGGTGAATCCGCCGAGGGACGAGATAAGGAAGATCAGGGCGCAGCTTCAAGAGTACGGTCAAGTCGGCGACGCCAATGTGTTCTACTGGTTCCAGAACCGAAAATCCCGGTCCAAACACAAGCTTCGTCTGCAGCACATCAACTCAAAACAACAACATTCAAGTAAGCAACCAGCTCTGACCGTTGCACCTTCGTCTTCTTCGTCGTCTTCGGAAAGGTCCTCTCCCAACAAACCACAACAACAACAGCAGCAGCAGCAGCAGCCAAGCAACAAGGCGTTCTCAATGGGGTTCTCCTCATTATCAACTAATGCAGTTCCTACTTCTCATGATGTTTCCAACATCAACTCTCCAACTGCTTCGGTGAACCAGATATCTTTCTTCCATGCTCTTTCCAATCCGGAAGTCATGCCGGAATCTGGCTTCTTCTTTCCGTTGACTAACAACACTTGTTCCAACGGGCCGGTAGCTAGTGCTAATTACAGTACTACGCAAGGGTTTTGCTTCTCGGAGCTGGCGAATGTGCTTCATGCCAACAACAATGCTGATCTTCACGGGCCTTGCGCTAATCTCTTTCTTGGTGAGATTATGAACCACAATGGGATGCAGGCGTCAAAGAAAAACCAAGATCATGAGATGAAGACTATGAAGATGGACCAACAGCTCAATTACAATGGTGCTGTCACCACATCTGCAACTACCGGTGCGGTTAACGTTGCTATTCCGTCCCCAATGAGTCACATTCAAGGTAATTCCATATGATGTCAATCTATCTTCTAAAATGAGAAAAATTAGCTGACAAAAATTTGAATTTCCCTTTTTAGCTACAAAGAATCTAGTCACATGAAATTAAGATGAACTGATGTAGTTTCTGCGGCTTTAATTAGCCATAATTGACATATTAATAGTTTTTACCAACGAAAGAAAAAGTCTAGAATTGTACAAGGCAGGATGAAATCTTTAATCTAAAGACTAGCCCATATTCTACTATTTTAACTGATACTTTGAGTAATTATGTCATATATGTTAGAAGATTTTTGGTCCATCTATGGAATTCCTAAAAACATGTATACGGGTAATTGTTTTTCCCCAAGTGAGGGTAGCTTAATTTGGCTAGGTTTTTTGTTTTAGGAGCTCACAATCATCGATCCCTGTTTAACTAGTGCATGGACGTGTGCATGCATGGGTTTGGATTGACTAGTCAGACACTCCAGCTCGGGGACTTAACTAGACTCGATCATACGAGAACGATGATGATATATGATAATGACTGACCAACTGACTGTAATACTGGTAATGGATGCATGATGATGTATATATATGCAGGTGGTGTTGGTGAAGCTGGTGTAACAATAATGGGAGCGGGAGGCGCGGCTAAATCAATGGTGTTCATAAACGACGTCGCCTTCGAGGTGGCTGCTGGACCTTTCAACGTGCGTGAGGCGTTCGGGGACGACGCCGTTCTGATCCACTCCTCTGGTCACCCTGTTCTCACCAACGAATGGGGAGTCACCCTCCACTCTCTCCACCACGGAGCTTTTTATTACCTCGTACGTCTCTCTCTGAATTTAACCTATCTATCTTATTTTTTTACTCTCTCTTCTTTGACCATTTACTTCTGTGCTTATGTTCACTGATGTGCATGTTCTTGTTGGATGGTTTTGCAGATATAGGAGCCGGAGGAGTGGGAGCTAGTTAGCTAGCTAGGGTTTCTGTGCCGCATCATATCTCTTGTTTCTGTCTTTGAATTTCTCGGCAGCTTGCTAGGGTTTTAACAATATTATTATTAATTAGGGCTTCAAAGTGTAATGGGTCAATTTTAGGCTAATTAGTACCAAAAGTTTGTATTGGGTGGCATGGACTTCTTATTAAATATGTATCAATGGACGATCAATCTTTAATTTTGTTGAAGCGCTATATAATTCTTCTTCCTCATGTGCATAAATAAATGCCAATAGCTCGATATATATGATCATCCTCCAAGCTAGTGTGGTGATAATAATGTGATATCATCATCTTGATGATATCTGTTGTTGGAGACTCGATTAACTTTCGTAGGGTCGAAGGTACGTTTTCGGATTCGAGGTTTCAACTTTTTAAGCATTACTTCAATCAACATCTTCATTTCCACACAACGGTTATATCGAGCTGCCACCTTAGTGCCACAAGCAACGTACTCTTGATGATCAGGATCGAGTACGTAGCTTGCTAGATTTGTACTCGCCTACAAGTTTGAAGTATTTATAACAGACCGAGATAATTATAAACAATTAATTTATATATATTGGCTATAAGAAAACTGCATGTGATCAGCTATATCAGCTGTTTGCATGCCAGAAAATACAAGCCTCTCGATCTGTCTCCTGGATGTATTGTATTTCGTCGTTTGTATTACCTACTTGGCTACTTTAATTAGTTGATGATGATGTATATCTCTCTCGGAATTAAGCTAATTGTACAAAACCTTCTTCTAACTTAGCCATTATAGTCAACGGATCGAACTATTAAGGTGTGCATGTCTAGCTAGAACGTGTTGTACCACTAAATAAACCGGCATTCGAGTTCGACCAGACGTTTTCATAGGATTTAATTATCACACAAATGGTTTACTCAATATTGCTACACATAATACAAATATTTAATGTTTTCGATCCAATGCAACCATACCGTCATCAGTGATAGATGTGGTTTATCCAATGGACTTGGCCTTGTGCCGAGTATATGTTGATCTATGATCCGACCTCGGCATAAAAAGTGTAGTCTCAGATATAGTGATCATGTATGCATGTTGCCTCACTAAACCGGGGAATTGTTCCACTACAATTTGCCAAAGCCAAAGGTAGCATTTGGTCCATATACGCACAAATACAGCATGATTTGGGGGTTTTTGTTTTTCAATCGATTAGATTGGACATGGCCGTGGAGTACTAAAGGACCCACATCCTCACAGATATGGCATCTGACTTGATAGAAATAGGAGCTGATGGATCGAGAAGTAGCAGGGTTGTACCTGATAGTAGGTATATATAGCTAGACAGTTCAAAATTCAACTCAATCTCACTCCCTTATATCTGAAACGGTAAGGTATTAATGTTTGACAAGCACCAATAGTTTGCTTTTCACCTCATCTATCTGTGAATTGCACCGGCCGGCCACTGCAAATTACAACCTCCATCAATCACTGTGTATATTAGCTAGGGCAAGGTGATCGAGATATCGATCGAGTGGTGCAGATTTGTAACGTGAAACCAGATGAAAACAGTTACAGTGTTCATTTATTTGGTTGGTTTGTTTAATATGATTGACATGGAACAAGACTAGAGCTAGCGGTGACCTAGGCTATTTTATTTGAATCGTCTCCAATCCGAAACTGATGAGGTGCATGCTGTCTAAATCCCCATGTATCCAGGATTCCAGGGTCGACGAGCTACGCTGGTCTTGATGTAATTGTATAGTACTGTAGCTCGAGCTGTCTCGCTCGCATTGGTTCAGTTCATCTCCTACAATAAGGATCGATGCCGCCACGAGTGGCATGGGTTAGTTGATCGAAGACTAGCTAGTCATGTGAATCTCATCTGGCCAATGTGCCTTTGTGATCATTCGAAGGTTTCAGTATATGTTAATTGGACCACATAAATTAAAACTGATCCATCTATTTATATTGTTAAAATTTCAGTTGAAATGAGTTACATGTTAGTGTCTTAAATTTGTAAGTTTAAAGTAATAGACTATAAGTAGGCAGGCGGCCGGGCTTGATCTAGTCAGGAATGCAACCATCAATCGAGTTATTAGAGTAGTCAAAAGAATCGACATGTCAATTCAATATTTGCCACCCTATATATCATTTATGATTCGAGCTTGGGGATGCCTATGATCCAAATTACAATAAAATCTGGAGTTATCTCCCTAACAACTTAAGTAAAATTAGCCCGACTCTGTTAGGGAGTACACCCGACTAGTCCATAATCACTAAATCACTTTCAATGACTAGCATTTTTCTGGAGTATCATAGATTTATAAGAACTTATTTATAAAAACCGTTTTGTTATCAACTTGAATCCCAAATGGAGTTTTAAATTGAAATTTCTAGAAGGATTGGACTGTTACACATTTCACACTGATAAAATTCTTGTTTATCTAGTAGCTAGCTGTTATTTGAAAAATTCTCCATTGTGATTTAAAAATTAAAAAAAGGTTAAGAAGTTGTTTGGGACCCGTCTCCTTAATCACAACAACAACTACTGTTTCTCCATTCTCTATTGCTTGCTGTCTTCAACCTCCATTAACACCATTAACACCGCAAAATTTTCAATAACCCACATGCCCCAAATCAACTCATCATTCTATCTCCAAATTTCAAAACCCATTAGCCAAAAACACCACCCTGTTTGAGATTTCTTGCAGAAACAGAGAGAAAAAATAAAGGCAGAGACTTTTTGATAGGAGGAGCCCAGAATAGGAAACTGAGCAAGGAAATGGGCGCGTACAGAGCAGACGACGATTATGATTACTTGTTCAAGGTGGTGTTGATCGGTGACTCTGGTGTTGGCAAATCGAATCTGTTGTCCAGGTTCACCAGGAACGAGTTCAGCCTTGAATCCAAGTCCACCATTGGGGTTGAGTTTGCCACGAGAAGCATTAGGGTCGATGATAAGGTCGTCAAGGCCCAGATTTGGGACACTGCTGGCCAAGAGAGGTTTGGATCCACATTCTCTGTTTCACTTTTTGGAAATTTGGGTTCTTATTGGATCTTGGAAGTCTGCATTGTGGTTTTGTTCTCTTGATTGTGTTTATTATATAGATTTGTTCGGTGTTGATATGGATCGGTAAAAAACTGTGCTTTATGGATTTTGCTTGCTTGTTTGATTAGTATCTGTTGACCCTTTGTTTGGTTTCTGAGAAACAAAGCATGTAATTGCAAACGAGGATGATATTTGAGCTAGCTGAGGCGAACAGTTTTAGACTAAATGCTGTGGTATCCATACATGAATTTCTTAGAATATTATGTACTAATTGGAGTAATTAGTGTTATACTGAAATGATATATAGATTCTGGTGTTTCTAGATCTTCATTTTCCTGATTTAGAGTTATGTACATTATGGAGTTGATATTTTGAGAAGCAATTTAACTTTCTTGCTGAGTTCGTTTCACTTTGATGTGTGCATGGGGTAAATTTAGAAATGTTGTCCTGTTATAGAACATGGCAACTACTACATTTGTATTGTTGTAATACATGTGAAGTTGACCTGCCATTAGTATTGTAGCCATGTAGGCTTAAATATAAGGCCACCAGGTTGTCTGCCTCTGACCTTTGCAATGTAGTTTTATTGTTTCCTTTTCTTTACAAGATATAAAACCTCTAAGTTAGAAGAAAAGTTTGGCACATTGGTTCATAACAAGGATAACATTTCACAAAACCAATTGCAATAGAGTGAGATACATGCTATGCACTGTCTACAAATCGGTTTTGAAGTTAACTTGTAAAATTTGCACGTCTTGCAATAGTTGTAATAGATCAGAGTTCATCGTTCCAAAATCCCTCAGAAACATTCTAATTACTTGTAATAAATCAGGTTCTGTAAGACTTATTTGAAAAGGAAAGTCTCAAAATAATGGAAAGAAACATTCTAGTAACATGTACCTGTGTGTGAAATCACATTTTCAATTCTTATTCTTAATCAACTCATGATAGCTATGAATCTACATCTCATTTTCATTTTTGTTGTTCTGCTGAAGGTACCGTGCAATCACAAGTGCATACTATCGTGGTGCTGTTGGTGCATTACTAGTCTATGATGTTACTCGTCATGTCACATTTGAAAATGTGGAAAGATGGTTGAAGGAGCTTCGTGACCATACAGATGCGAACATTGTGATCATGTTGGTGGGAAACAAGGGCGATCTGCGCCACCTGCGAGCCGTTACCACTGAGGATGCGCAGGCTTTTGCTGAACGAGAGAATACCTTTTTCATGGAAACATCTGCCCTCGAGTCCATGAATGTTGACAATGCTTTCACAGAAGTGCTAAGCCAAATCTATCGCGTCGTAAGCAGGAAGGCCCTTGACATTGGGGATGACCCAGCGGCCTTGCCCAAGGGGCAGACAATCAATGTTGGTGGCAAGGATGATGTATCAGCTGTGAAGAGCGCTGGATGCTGCTCCTCTTAGTCATGGAGTACATTTGTTCCGAGTAAATTCGTTCTATATGGGAGATGTCTATACAGAAGCTGACCCACTCCATGAAATTGTTTTGTCAAAGCGATATTGACTGCGTCAACATTCTGATCTGGATGCTCGAGGATACTTTGAGAACTTGTCTTGTCTATGTTAGCCAAAGTTTAGGATTTAAAGAGATTGTTTTTTGTTCTTCCATTTTTCATTCGATTTGAACTGCCCGTTTTCCCCTTGTGTATTACTATCCTTGTCAGGTGAGTTTCATTATGAAATTTGTTTATTTGAGCTGCCGTGTATTCCCTTTCCTGTTAGTAAATCCTTTCTCATAGGTGTCTCTAGTGAAACCACTGGTCTCATATGCCATTTGCTGCTTCCTTTTTGTGACATGAATTTCGTTGATGAACATTGTTATTGTTTCCAACTTACTCATATGACAGACATACATTAAGATTTGGAATATCATGAAGAAAGACGATCATGACAATCAAACTGGGATAATGCCATGACTCCCATTTTAGTACATTGTGCCGAAACCATACAGGAAAAGATCGAAACGTTACAAACCACAGTCGAATGATTCAACAACAATATTTACAATTCACAGCCATAACAATCTAGCAAACATTCCCAAAACCTCATTGTTGAAAACCTCTGTTCATAAGGCTCTGTCTAGAAATTACAGTCATTTCCTTCACTCTTTGACAGTTCAACATCCGAACACCTCCCCCCTCCATTGAATCCGTACATCTGCACACACCTTCGCTAATTCAGTATTATCACAAATCACAAACTTAACACAAGATGCAACACATTGCAGAAGTCGCTCTACTATCATTGCAAGTTTGCAACTCATAATCCAATAGCAGTGTCTAATTTTTATTAAGTTGCAAACTACCCAGCATCAAACTAGTGTTCTTGGGCATCATTTTTACCCACCCAATAAAAAAGTTGCGAACTTTTTTTTCTTTTTCGAAGACTAAAATGTTGCATACTTTATGTAATTACAGTCGATTTTACTGAATCGAAAAGTGACCTCAATCATGGGCGGCGAGGCTGGTCGGTGTTTTGGGTCGGCGGAGGAGGATCGGCGTCGTTGTGGGCGAAGGAGGGGATGGGATTGCCGCCCTTAATGAACCAGCCGAGGGCAAAAAAGGAAACTCCGGCGAGGATGGCGGTGCCCCAAGCGTGAGAGTATGAAAGTACTTAAACCGACGGAAGACACTAAGACACACACAAAAGTGTTCACGGAAACCAACGAGATAAAAACTCTGCGGGGATTTAAGGAAAAGTACCTGACTAAAATTCATTAAACAATCAATCAGTTTACATTCAAGTTCAAACAACACACAAGCATTAACCAAAACTATGCTTTAACTGAACAAAGTGAATAAACGATTGATAATGGGATACTTCTCCTTGACGAGTTAGGAAACCACTCTTGTTTCTCTCTTCAACAAAGCAAGCAGTTCGTCCAACTTCACTCTTGTCTCTCTTCTTTGCAACAACACCTCTTCCTGTATACACAGCAAAGGGAGACTTTTATCCCTGCTCCTCTCAAGTTTTTTTCTTGATCATAAACTGTTCAAAAAACAAAAAGCACTGCTTACTTGTTTCTCCACCGATCCTTATATCAGTAGGTCTCAATTAGGATATAAAATCTACACATCCCTCATGTTACTCAGCAAATCAATTATCATGATTTCCCGAGCAATTAGATGTGAAAAGCTTTTGGTAATCTCAATCTTACCTTAACAGATTAGTATCGGAATCATATCATTGATTGATATGACTCCAAAATAACTAATCACACCTTGGTAA
Organism: Geum urbanum; assembly: GCA_946800695.1. Classification (NCBI taxonomy): domain Eukaryota; kingdom Viridiplantae; phylum Streptophyta; class Magnoliopsida; order Rosales; family Rosaceae; genus Geum; species Geum urbanum. Next base: position 71,186,487 of record OX327001.1, read on the forward strand.
GGTAAGAGCTAATCTCAGACATTTGAGGTTCTTACCTTCCTTAAGCTCAGTCATATTAAGCCATTAATACAGGCAACGAGTTGTGACAAGTTTTGCCAAATATATACTTACAATCTCCCCCTTGGCAAAACAATCACAACTACCGAAAGGAATGATGAATCTGAAAAAAAAGACAAAATCTTTACAGTAAACCAATTCATAATCAGTAAAGATACTTCAATCAACAAGATAATACTGATGATAATATGTCTGTTAATAAACATCCTGCCAAGAACTCAACACAGTTTTAATCAAAGTTTGAATCAGGGATTAGCAAAACACAGTTATAACTAGACATGCAAAAATTGGAGTGATGGTACTCCCCCTGAAACCAGCAAAAACCAGCAACAATTCTCCCCCTTTGTGATTGATTAGCCAAGATCAGGGAAGACGGCGACGTTTGGCACGGTCGACCACATGATCCATGTGCTTGTTCCAGCCCTGGGAGGAGATGAGACCAGACATGGACAACATGTCGGCAACCATACCAAGAAGACTACCCACATCCTCACGAAGATCGCGAATGTCCAGAGCAATCTCATCAACGGAGTCGCGAAGATGGACAACCTCTTCTTCCAAGTGAGAGACTCTTTGATTGTTTGTGGGAGGAGGAGGCGAAGACGGTGAGGGATTCACTTGACTTCGCGTTCTAATCCCACTATTGAGATTTCCAAGGACATCCGCAGTGTTGTGATCCTTTTGCACTTGACGAAAACCTTGCTGGAAGATAGGACTTGGACCGAGGATATGATCTTCAGATTCCTTATGATCACCTGCACTTAAGGAGTTCTCAAACATAGCAAGATCAGTGCACACCTGTTCATACTCATATGACACAAGACCATGATCATCTACAGAAACATTTACAGATTCTACAACTTGTCTAGTTCGTTTGTTATAGACTCTATACGCTCTACTGTTTAGAGAGTATCCTAGGAAAATGCCAATGTCACTCCTAGCATCAAACTTAGCTAGTTTTTCCCTATCTCTGTAAATATAACATGGGCTTCCAAAGATATGAAAATAACTTACCTTAGGCTTTGTTCCTTTCCAAAGTTCATAGGATGTGCTGTTGGTGCCAGGTCGCATGATGACACGGTTAATTGTGTGACATGCAGTGTTGACAGCTTCGGCCCACAAATTGGTGTTGACACCTGAAGAGTGAATCATTACTCTAGCCATATCAAGTAGAACTCTATTTTTTTCTTTCAACCACACCATTTTGCTGAGGTGTGATGGGAGAAGAAAACTCATGAAAAATACCATATTCTCGGCATAAGTCATTGAAAGAGCTGTTCTTGAATTCAGTACCATTGTCAGACCTGATTCTGACAATCTTGATATGCTGAGCATATTTTCAGTTAGGAGTCTTGAGCACAAGACTTTGAAAGACACACAGGTTTCACCTTTTTCAGCCAGAAATTCAACCCAAGTGAATCTTGAGAAATCATCCACCACTATCAAGATGTATTTTTTATTTCCAAAACTAGATGTCTAAGCAGGTCCAATCAGATCCACATGCAGAAGCTCAAGTGGTTTAGAAGATAGATCAGAGTCAACCCTTTTGTGAGGTTGCCTGGTCTGTTTTCCTAATCTACATCTTGAACACAATTTTTCAGGATGTCCTTTCAGAATAGGGAGTCCACGAACACATTCTTTAGAGGACAACTTAACCAAATCTTGAAAATTCACATGTCCGAGATTTTTATGCCAAAGATCCAGTTGATCTTCCATTTTTGTGGACAGACATATAGATTGTTTATCAATATCAGAAAGTAGCTGGTAACAGTTGTCAATTGACCTCAGTCCTTGCATAATGAAACAACCCTCTTTGTCTAGGACCATGCACCTTTTTCGATTGAACCAAACATCTTCATATTCATCAGTTAACTGACTGACACTCATAAGATTTGCCGATAGTCCTTCAACAAAATATACGTCTGTGAGATTTGGTATTCCAGGGGCTTTAACTATTCCTTTTCCTTTTATTTTGCAGGTCTTTCCATCACCAAAGGTAACTTCTCCGCAAGAGTAGTTCAAGTCCACAGAGGTGAACCATCTCAAATTTCCAGTCATATGTCTGGAACAACCACTATCAACATACCACAAATTCGGATTAGCATCTAAAAGAGCAGAGAATGAGACAAGACATTTTACTTTAGATTCATTTCTGAGATCTTGAGTACCTGCACAATCTACACCAGATACATCAAAAGAGTTCAAATTAACATGAGATAAGAAGCATTTCTCAACAGATTTTACTCTCCAGTTTGAGACAGTATGATTATTTGAGTCATCAAACAATTTTTTAAGTCTTGACAACTTCATCCTTTGCTCAAAAAGCTCTGCCCTTAGCTCACTGTTAATTCGATTGTCAGAGGATTTTGATAGCAAACCTGATTTGGATGTGACAGTATTTTTTGCAAATTTTTTGCACCAAGGTCTGATGTGACCTTTTTCTCCATAGAAATGACATGTTGGAATAAATTTTTCATTTTCATGGGCATACCTTGAGGAGGTGGTGTTTTTTTCCTTACCGTTTCTTTGAACTTCAACAGAGAAGCCATCTTGAGAAGTGAGGATGTTGCTCCTCTTGTCGTCACAGGTTGTCTTAACACCTGTAGAGCCTCTCACAAAGTTTACGGCTTTCTGATATCCCAGACCAGAGGTATCACCATACACTCTGTTGGGAAGCAACATCTGATTGATCTTCTTAGAGCTTTCGTCAAACTTCAAGAACTTTTCTTCTGTAATCTTCAACTGTTCCTGCAATGACTTAACTTCCAAGTTGAGAGATGCATTGAGAAGAAGTTGAGCTTTTACCTGGACTTCCAGTTGGTCGAATTTCATTTGCCATTCTTCATACTGCTGATTTTTATCCTTGATGGTGTCTGAAGAATCATTGTATTTCTCATCTCGTATCTTTTTCAGCTCCATTTCTAGATTAACTTTATCTTGTCTAAGATAATTAATCGTATCTTTAAGGAGTTTGTTTTTCTTCATCATTGCCTTCGAAGCTTGATACAGCCTTAAGTATTTATCATTCACTTCACTATCTGAAGTCTCAGAATCTTCAGTTTGAACTGATGTTACAGAAGATACCAGTGCCACATTTTTTTCTTTCTTGTCATCTTCTTATCATCATCACTGTCACTCCATGAAGAGGTCTTCAAAGATTTTGGTTTCCTGTCAACAAAATGCTTATTTCTACAGTCAGCAACCATGTGGCCAATGCCATCACATTCAAAGCATTTTGGTTTGTTTTTATTAGAATGATTATTTCTATCATTTTTCTTAGAGAAAGACCCAGAGGAACCATTTTTCCTATTTTTGAGTATTTTTCTAAACTCTTTAACCATTAGAGCCATGTCACTTGATTCACTCATCTCAGATTTTGCCCACATGCCTTTCTTTTCTTTTTCAATAGATTGTAGGGCAATGGTTTTGATCGATTGATCATTTTTTTCCCGATTTCTGAAAATTTTCCCTCATCTCGAAAGTTTTGAGATTCCCAACAAGTTCTTCTAAGGTGTAAGAGTCTAAATCTTGACAATCTTTAATGATAGCCCTTTTCACCTTAAGTCTGGGGGGAAGAACTCTTAAAAACTTCATAACTACCCGGTATTATTCTATTAGTTCACCAAGACTACGAATCTGTCCTACGACTTTAGATAATCTCAGATGAAAATCATCAACAGACTCATCATCAATCATGACCATGGTTTCAAATTCAAACAAGAGAGCTTGAATTTTCTGAAGCTTAACCTTAGTATTCCCTTCATAAGTAATTTTGAAAAGATCTCAAGCTTCCTTAGAAGTGACACAATGAGCAACCCTAATCCTTTCCTTATCACTCAAGACAGTGAACAAACAGGTTTTAGCCTTATAATCTCTCTGAAGATCAGCTAGTTCTTCTGAGGAGTATTGTTCTATCGATTTTCTTTGGGGTATTTTGTCACCCTCTTTAGATGTTGTCATAGGAGGAACCCATCATCTCTTAACAACTTGCCAAACAAGAGGATCAAGACTAAACATAAAGGATTCCATGTAGATTTTCCAGTTAGAATAATCTTCTCCATCAAAGTGTGGAGGAACAATCATGGAACCAGTAGTCCTATTTATCTTAGTATCCATCCTAACTCAAATCTATCCTAAAGAAAGATGACTTTAGGCAGGCTCTGATGCCAATTGAAAGTACTTAAACTGACAGAAGACACTAAGACACACACAAAAGTGTTCACGTAGGGAAACCAACGAGGTAAAAACCCTGCGGGGATTTAAGGAAAAGCACCTAACCAAAATTCACTAAACAATCAATCAGTTTACATTCAAGTTCAAACAACACACAAGCATCAACCAAAACTATGCTTTAACTGAACAAAGTGAATAAACGATTGATAATGAGATACTTCTCCTTGACGAGTTAGGAAACCACTCTTGTTTCCCTCTTCAACGAAGCAAGCAGTTCGTCCAACTTCACTTTTGTCTCTCTTCTTTGCAACAACACATCTTCCTATATACACAGCAAAGGGAGACTTCTATCCCTGCTCCTCTCAAGCTTTTTTCTTAATCATAAACTGTTCAAAAAACAAAAAGCAATGCTCGCTTGTTTCTCCACCGATCCTTATATCAGTAGGTCTCAATTAGGATATAAAATCTACACATCCCTCAAGTTACTCAACAAATCAATTATCATAATTTCCCGAGCAATTAGATGTGAAAAGCTTTTGGTAATCTCAATCTTACCTTAACAGATTAGTATCAGAATCATATCATTGATTGATATGACTCCAAAACAACTAATCATACCTTGATAAGATAAGAGCTAATCTCAGACATTTGAGGTTCTTATCTTCCTTAAGCTCAGTCATATTAAGTCATCAATACAGGCAACAAGTTGTGACAAGTTTTGCCAAATATATACTTACATAGTATATTCTGTTGTACTGACGAATCGCATATCGCCATTGCTCTCGGAGAGTAGCCGGGTCAGGCGGGTTTGGGAATCGGACCTTTCCGATGAGATTCTGCTGGCTGAAGAAGACGGAGGAACGTTTTCCGGCGGATTGGGGTTTGAAGAAGGGTCGGTCATTTTTCTGGAACTTGCTCAGTTTGTGTTGAGCTAGTTCGATTATATTGGTAGTTTCTTCGTTTGCCACCTGTCCTATTGAAACACATATGGCTTCACCACGTGTGCCTTTAGGTTTTTACATTCCGTCTTTACATGAAGTTTTACTGAGCTCAAAAGAATAGATAGAAACACTAGAAATCAGCTGAATTTATGAGATGAGAAAAAGCTCAAGTAACTTGTTCAAACTTTCAAGCTATAGATAAAGTGGTGTGTTCACCTTAAGTTTCTTACATGAATGTAACTATTTTGCAATCTTCTTGGAAAATTCCAAAAGTTTTTACTTTAAGCTCACAATCTCACATAGAAACTTCTTAGTTCACTAAATCACCAATATGGGATGACAGAGTTCAATTGTAAACCGAAACTTAAGCAGCGGAGAGTTCAATATATATATATATATATATATATCATGCTTGTAACAGCAGCACCAACTTGTTTTGTAAGTCAATTTTGAGACGATCATTTGCGGGATTCAGATTTCTTCTGTTCTTTGGCTGCATAAGTTAACAATTTTGATATGTTAAAAATCCAGAAGAAAAATGGACCCAAGAAAAGGAGAAGGATACATGCAACAAGTAATGATCTCGGAGTGTTACCATTTTGCGCTTCTTGTCTCTTTTTAGCAGCTTCCTCCCTTTGTTGCCGTATTAGCGTTAATCGTTCTGCATCAAGAGTAAGAGAAGATGAAGGTAAGTGAGTAGCATATGGGAAACACATCCCATTGTCAACTACAACATCAGTGACCATGAATAGACGTACAATACAATCAGAAAACAATGACAGTTACCTAAATCTTTTCTTGCTTGCCCAGTTTTCCCCTGTTCTTGCAACTTCATATATCTTTCATGTGCTTGTTGCTTGTTTAGTTCCTCCTTGAAAGCAATGATACTTAGTGAGGATGTTGCGAAATGAGAACTGACATACATCACTGATGCCAAGTCATGTGTGCGCCAAAATAAAATAATACAGAAGCAACAGACCTTTCCCTCCTTGAGAGTTCGGTTCGTTTTCCAATCTGTAAAGATAAAAGAGAAATCCAAAACAAAAGTCACTCTTTCAGAAATCACTACTTATGTTAGTAAGACATCCACAAAATTCACTATTGAAACACTGTTCAAAGAAACAAGAAAAATTTACATCGATGTCTCCGGCTTTCAAGGTCTTTGGCTTTAACAAATTAGGATTTTCAATCTCAATAAGACCTTGAATGACTTTCCTCTTCTGCAAACAACATTATTTAACAATTATCAGCCAGAAATTACAGACAAAAACAAGAAGAAAACCTTTTATATAAATAAAAATCAATGTTTTACTGACTTCCTCTTGTCCGTCAGATTCTTCTTCACACCCGTCTTCGAATGATACAGAATCCTCTTCAGGTTCTTTCTCATATTCAGCTTCTTGCTAATAGAAAGAAAAAGATTAATTTAACCTCAAACTCAATTATTTGCGTCACTGTGATCACATAAACAGGTGTGATGGCCAATTTTACCTTTGAAAAAGAACGGGGACGGGTAGATGTGCCAGCAACTGCAAATATACCACAAGAACATAAAGCTTGTCATTCATTTTTTTTAGCAAAAATAGTGAAACAGAACTAGACAATGTTGTACCACCTCTCGCCATCCATCTCAAGAACACTAGAAACATCGCATTGTTGCGCTCACCACCCTACAAGTTTAAGTTTTTCTATATTGTTTGTGGACTTTCGAAGCTTATGAATATAAAAAGTTTTATACGGGATAATCCACCAATGATCTGAAAATTTGAACATGATCATACCAATGGAGAAGCACACATGAGTTAGAGTTGCCACATGAGTTAGTCTTCTCTACATTATTCAGCCAACACATAAACAACAATAGCTTATAAAATTCTTGTCCTACCCCAAAGTTCCAACTCAAACCCAAATAGTTATACATTCAAACCAGCATTGGATTCTATTCAAATTACTCAATAGAACACAAAATCTGATATCTACCATTTATGAACACAAATCAAGCTGTAATGTTTAGCTTACGAAGATCTTCGTGACTGGAGAACTGGCGTTGACCAGTAGGCTGGCTCTTGTACTGTCCCCTGCCCATTCTCTCAAAACAAATTGAATGAAAGAATCAACAGAGACAATTCTGCTTTGGAGACGATCTAATTGAGACACTTTTCAATGAAACAGAGTCTTCTCTGAGAGAAAAGTTTCAGAATTAGCTCCTGATTATATTGGTTTTGTGACGGTCCTATGGTTTTTATTAGGATCTTCAAAGACCCTCCTAGTCGTCTTAGGACAAGGAAATCCTATTGCAACATTGAAATGGAGGTGACTTCTGGTCTTGGGCCACTAATAAGCCCATAGCTCTGTTTGGTCTCGAACACTATTACAAAGGACAAATTGAACAAAGTATGTGAAGGACATGCTTCAATATGTGTTTCTTTATTTGAATTTCTTTTATGCGTTTCTGGCTAATGTAATACGACATGCATCCCTTTTCTAGTTTTCTTAATTACATTTGAAATTCTCTGTGGAATATGTGAAGATAAAGGGTCCAATGCACGTTTGTTGTGGTGGCTTACCATTCCTCAATTTCTTCTTGGGCTCCAACGTATTGCATTTGAAGCTTTCTTACTTCTCATTTTGTTTCAAGTTTGTTGGTTTCTTACTGTGTTTATAAGACTAGTTTGTTTTCTTGGGTTGGTTTGGCCTAGTCTTCCATCATGAATAATTGAATAATTACGGGAATATCCTTATTATTCATTAACAGATTCCCGATCTAGGATGTGGATGGAGTTTCCTAGCTAGATCGTTTTCTTAAAAAGTATAAAAAAGAATGGAATCACAATGCACTGACCCGATTGTACATATATTGACTAGTAGTCTAATATACAGAAGTTTGAATGAACAAAACGTTAGACATTGCCTAAACTAGCTAGATATATCAATGCTGACTATATTCCACATATATATTGATATCCTCATAAGCAATGATCATGGCAGCTCAACTGGAACACCAAAAAGATCGAGATTCTATAGAAACTAGAACTAAAGGACGATGATTTGCCTCCGGCGACTTCGGATATTTCATGGTTTTTCATTCTTCACTTGGTTAACCTGCTCTACACCTGCAAGTATACGAAAGATAGATATATAATTTAGTTCCACAAGAAAATATAACTTTGATAGATCAATCAATTAACTAGCTAGGATAATAGGGTTGGATTTATATGATATATAATAAAAACAAATAATCGTACGTTGTGATTAATTTGGTTAGGAGTAATGACTTAAGAAGAGCTCAAACAGTGAACGGTTTCCTTTTGAACTACTGTGCAACGTGAACAGAGATAAGCATTATATTAGAGTGTATTCGAATTCGAAGTGTTCAAAATCCTATTCACAAAACTTACAAACTCCTTAGAGCAACTCCAGCAGATTCCCTATAAGTTATTTCTAACTAAAATATAAAGATTTTTTCTTAAAATTTACTCCAGCAGCTCCCCTATCTTATTAGCCAATTTAGGGATTCCCTATATTTCATGTTTTCATCCCCTATTCTTATACCGAAAACATGAATTATAGGTAACCAAACATTCAATATTGTAATTAATTTTTTCCTTCTAGATTGCAAATGTAATTAATAATTATATTAATAAATAAATATGTTATTATCAACCAATCAAAACTAAGCATGTGTTTAGGTCTAACTACATTTTAAGTAATATTGTTGGAGTAAATTTATACAAGTGATTAGCTAAAACAGATTTCGGCTTTATTTTTGAACAAAATAAACAAATTTTTCGTGACATTATTGGAGTTGCTCTTAGTCCTATTAATTTACCTTGATAATTGTCATAACTCTGCAAGCTATTAGTATTCCACTGATGCAGTGCTGGAAAACTTTGGCGGTTTTGATCTTGCTGCCTCATCGCTTGTCTTGGCACTTGAGAAGGACTTTGCTGATGATCATAAGGCGAAAATCTTTGACCAGTATGCCTCTTTCCGCTAAGAACTGGTCCAACTTGAGGCGCCATTGCCCTAATATGAGGGTCAAAGACAACAAGACCCCTCCCTTGCCCTTGTAATACATGTCCGTTACAGTTGCTTCCCCTTCCTCTCCCTTGTGCTTGTACAGGCCTATAATTATGGCTAAATCCATTATTGCCTCCTTGAATTGTTGGGCACTGATTAAAAAAATTGAACGACTCCATCCCAACTCTTCTGTGGTCTTGTTGAGAAATAGGTGCCTGATAAGTAGAAGCTACAGAAACCCAATCCGCTAAGCCCTTGCTGCTTTCTGTGTCTTGTCCTTGTAATAGAGAAGTAAAACTGCTCGTACACGATCCATGATCTAACCCTAGAGTTCGATCACTATACCCATAATTCAAACCACTTCCATAAACCGTTACTCCTCCTCCTCCTCCTTCAGCTTCGTTGATCCCACCAACACTACTGTTATTCTTCCCCAACACAACGGCATTAGGGTTCGGATTTATCATTTGGCTTCGGAGATACTCGATCTCTTGCTCTAGAGCCTTGTACCTGCCTAGAGGTCCGTTCACGGGGTCATGCTTCCACATGTAGGCTTCCCATATGAAGGACTGTACGGCCTGAGCCCTCTGGTTTTGGTCTTCTAGTTGCTTGAGCAGTTTGGTCATGTTGCTGACCCCGAAAAGCTTGTGCACGGCTTTGAACTCTTCCTCCCTGTCTGCCGTGAAATAAGGAGCCATGACGCAGTCTTCCTCGCACCTTTTTCTCTGGTGCCGGCACGCCGCGCACGCGTGGCGACCCCCGGTGAGTTCCACGTTAATATTGCTGCCTATTGACATTAGGGTTTCACCGCGCGCAGTGTGTTATGGTTTTCCAATTAGGGTTTAATTCGAGGTTTGAAAAAACGCTGCGATAGGTTAAAACAAGTGGTGATGATCAGAGAAAGCAAACCAATGGAAGTTTGAAAGTTTAGAATTCGAAGGATTTAAGACGAAGTAAAAAAACTACTGTGTTTCAGAGAAACACGCGGCGATGGAGCGAGTTGATAAGGGAGTCGAGACGAAGAAGACGGAGGAGAAGAGAGTGTTGTAGTGAAAGCGTAAGTTAAAGACGGCAGTAACACTAGGTTTTTTTTATGGGAGAGAATGTAAAATTAAGTTAGGATGTCAGAACGTTTACATTTAGTTAAAAAGTAATTACTTATAAATAACTATCATGACCTGTTTAATCAGATTTTAGAATCAAGTAAATCCTGTTTATATCTTTTGAAGCAACTTGTAGCCGTTGGATATAATATCGTCCCAACCAGAAATTTTTCCAACACCGATGGATCGCTTTTGTTGTTGATCGAAGTTATTAATCTCTACTATTTTGAAATGGATATAAACACAAATAATTACAAAAAAGGAGATGATATAAAAATGTGGCACCATAAAATCAAAATTGAAAGGAAAAACTGAAAGATAACTATTATTAACTTCTCCTAATTTTTCTCACACTTTCGCCGGGTGGGAGGTTTTCTAATAATTTATAATTACGTTTTGATTAGGGCAAATTGGTGGATGTCACGACACTGTCCAATCATACGCTAGTGTGATACCTACATATATAGCCAATAACTCTTCACATGGCCATGGGTATAAGCTCTCCCCTCCAAACTAGAGTAAACACGTTCAAATCACCTGGATATCAAAGACGATGAGATGTTATAGGATGTGAATGAATGTGTATTGTTGCTAGTAAAAACTAAAAAGCTCATTGAACATTGAATATGCTCTCAACAAGCTTCTTCATCATCATTCTCTTCTTCTAAGATCGAATTCCATTCAACTCAGTTTGCATAAATTTGGGTGTTGAGAAACCATTAAATAGTTGTGAAACCATTAATTCCTAAACAGTGGCAGATCTAAAGGGAGTTGGACCCAGCGGTTACTGGGCAAGAATTACAATAGTAATGGAAAAAAAAAACTGCTGGGTAGAAATTATTTACTTAAGAAGCCCATACAAAAGAATTTATTACAACTTCATACTTTTTACTTATTTTTACTTTATTTTCTTATATTTTTGCTAGCAGAAGATGTTATAGACTCCTAAATTTTTCTTACTTCGCTATATATAGTATATAGCTCAATTTTTTTTGCGTATATTGTAATTTTTTTTCGCTCACCTAAGTTTTTGATATTAGATCCGCCACTGTTCCCAAAGTATATTGGAGAGGCATTAATCCTAGCAGATTATGCAAGTTCTGCACAATTGGGAAGTTCTATTGCGAAACGGGTTCATTGTGAACTGAAAATAAAATTCTAAAATAGCAAAAATTCATTTACCGTACATGTGATCTCGAAAGAGATTAAGGCTCATTGACGATTACTAAGTTCACCACAACTCTAACCCACAAAATCATCAATATATGAGTTCTGGATTGGATTGGGTTTCTAGATTAATTATCACAAAAAGGACGCTAAAATCATCAATATGAGTTCAATTGGGTTTCTAGATTATATTATCATAAAAGGGACCTTCAAATTCTCAACAAATCTTGAACGGAATGGCATCGCAGTCACTATAGTTGATCTGTTGGCGTTGGACAAAGGTTATCCCTCGGCCATATTCCATGTTGGCACTGCGGGATAGGCATCGATCTTCCTGGGTTCGTAGCTTGATCGAAGACGAAGTAAACGAAGTTGGAGCCTCCCTATATTCAATCTCCGTCACCGGTTTTAGTTATGATATGATAATTTTCTTCCAGGGCTAATAGTGCAGTAATGCAGACTTGAGGTTCTTTCCTAGTCCGCATAGGAATCCAGGCAACGAGTAACTGAAGTCGAAGAACACGAAATTGGGGTTTAATGTGGAGAAAACTCAGAAAAGTGGTCACACGTCCCATAGCAAACCAAGACACCAAACGCAACCAAGTCTATAAATATCTTATCCTTTTCGTTATTCGGTTATACATTTTCTTCAATTACTTTGGACAAAAAAATTTACATAACTGAACGTATCTACTCAAAATCAAGTCGGGACCTCCTCAAGTATCTACATAGGAAACTGTCAAACAGCAGGGATGAGCCTTCATGTTGCACAAACAAACCGTATGCAGTGGCACTGTCATCGCCAAGATATGCATTCTCGCTCATCTGTCAAATTCTCATATGCAACAGGCAACTGATTATTGAGCTGGCCGAGCCAAGGCAAAACATGCATCTGGTTTTACAGACATTAACAACTCTATGACGGCAACCTCGTCTGGACACTGGATCTTCAGGCTAGGTTCAGTCAACCCTATTTGAAACAAACCCAAAAGTGAATCCAAGTTGAAACTCGTAACATAATAAATGTATAACAAGAGCAACTAGTAAGCACCAGGAGAAAGCTTTTTTCCTCCGTACAACTCCTTCGCTAAGGGATTGGCAGCCCAATAGTTAACAGCAGCCCTGCTTAGAGGTTGGAATCCCACTATCTTGCCATCTGTTGACAAAACAACCTGTACATTGCCCAAAACAGCATGCAGGAATATCAAAACGAGCAACATGAAGATTACCAACATGGACATGTCTTCCTTCCACTACTAGTACATCATCATGAAGATGACGATGATGCTACAACAATAACAGAATAACCCTTCTTTTTCCTTTCTGTTTAAATCTTCCCCCACCAGGCCACCAGCCAGAGATCAAACAATGAAGCATTGATATTTGTCCAGCATTTTTAGTATGTCCATGTGCTTATGGAAACAGAGATGACTATAAACTGAGGACAAGGACATAAGAGAGACAGATGAGTTACCTGATAACTAGCAATATCTTGTGCTGATGCCTTCAAGTCTTCGTCAATGTTATCTAAGGGGGACGAGGTAGTTGACACATGATCGTTGTTCGAATAATCTTCAATAGCCAACCTCAAATAATCTGGTACTTTGCCACTCCAAGCACCCACATTTGTTTCCAACCTCACCTCACCTGGCCAACCCAGCGAATCTTTTATCTTTGTAACAACTGATTTACTGAATGAGTCCAACTGTCCAAATTAGAGATATCATTAGAAAAAAAGTAAGATTCAAGCAAAATGGTAAACCGATATTCTTGTTTCATTAGATTACAGTGTGTTTCTAGAGTCCTAGGAATTACATCTCATAAACAGCTGGCTTTTCTATTCCCATTGTAACCTTTTCGTAGCCAAAAAGCTATGTACAAATTATTGACATATAAAATAGTCTCACTGCATTAATACCTTCATTGCATCTGTACACCGAGTTAGTGCTCTATCACTTTCAGATGATGGAATAGACCTTCGTTCCCCCAAGTATTTTCCACCTTTATTTAGATAAGGTACACCAAATTGACCAAGAGCACTAATGGCAACCAGAAGAATTCCACTTGCAACGGAGGCAGATAGCAACTTTAACAACGAAAACCCTGCCTGGAATAAATGAAACCAGTTAGCCCTTAGCAGTGTACCAGCTAACACAGCTCAAATACATTATTCAATATGAATTCAACTAATCAACTATAACTGCAACCTGGGCAAATAAATGATGTGATGATAAATACGAAGCTATTGAGAAAGATTAATATATATAGTTATCATACTTCTCTTCGCTCTTAGTAATGCAATGCAAGAGTAAAATAATACTGAACATGTATGGATAGAGCGAACATCTCTCATTGAGAACTGAAGTCAAAACAAGAAAATATGTCAACTTCCTTTCACATACTGAAGTCTCCAAACTTCTGATATTTGGTGCCATATTGTTCATCATGTCTTCCTTCTAGCACACAATGGAAGCTTTTAAAAGAGAATATTCGTCTACAATTCGCCTTCTCCATATGTTACTGATAATTAAACGCTACTGCTACAGTACATCACATATAAATTTATAGGAAATCAATTTTCATCCAAAAAAGATAAAGAGATATATACTCAAACAAACCTTTTTACTAGATAAGTTGGTGGAATGTGAAATATCACCACAAGATAGCTCTTTATCAGGCAGAGTGTAAAGATCTTCATAGTACATATCTATTATATCGGCCAAGCCAACCTGCAAAGTTCGTAAATCGAAGTAAATATAAAGTAGCATGCAGTTGATATGACTGGTATAAGATACTCAAAAGAAATAACCACCAATTTGGCAACAGAGTTATATAAATAGAATAATTTATGTCCAGAGTTGTAAATCATTTGGCAGAAGATGAATTTCCCAACTATTCCCCTTCAGATAGAAATCCAGAACCCCAAAGACAGGGAAAGAAGGACATACCATCTGGGAATGTGTCAAAAAAACTTCCCAACTATTTTCTCCACATTTTCTCCAGCCTTCAAATGTCACGTCCTTATGCCGATTAGCATCAACTTGTAGCTTGTATGCTGGAATATATTCACTTGTCCAAGAACTAAATTCAGGACCACCAATATTTTCCAGTTTAGAGAGTGCAGATGGTGTCCACCAATAGTACTTTTGTTTAGTTTTTACAGACTTAAAACTGTTTTTCATTGAATTAAACTGTTCTAGCAAACTCTTGGCGTTTTCAACTATCTCATCTTCATATAACTTGTATATCACAACGGAGGAATCTTTTGATACAGTCCTTCTAGGCTTTCGAAACCAACCAAAAAAATTACTCGACGTTTTGCCTGTAAAATCTTCAAGAAACTGTTTTTCGGTATTTTGAAGAGCAGAGGTGCACACAACTTCTGCCAGCACAGTTAAAATCCGCTCATCCGATGAATTAAGGGTGAAGCATGCAGGGACCTGCTGATACGAAATGCATAAGAGAACTGAATCCATCAGTATGATGTGACACCTGCATGACAGAGATTACTATGACATTACATCTTACAAGAAACTGAAGCAGAGGAAGAAACTTTACAAATAAAGAGCTCTAACAAACCTCTCTGGGGTTCTCAAGATCCTTCATATTCCTTTCTGTTCCAGGTCTGAAAACAACCAGTTGATAGTTCCAGAGCAGTTCTAGCACTACTTGTCTAAATGTCATAGACAGTATGTTTCTTGAAGTAGTGGTCGACAGCATCTCGTCACTGATTGAACTTCTCAGTTTTCCAGCCTTTTCTTTGACTTTTCTAGCAGGAAGAAACTGTACAATACAGAGCCATAATCAAAGCAGAGTATACACCTGAGAACAGAATTCTGGTACATCTAACTACCTAATACAAGACACACAACAGCAATATAACATGCACTATTGAGTGGTTTAAGACATGGCTCACTCAATTAGACATTTCTATGGTTCTTGGACATTTTCTCTCAAAGTTCTCAATGGTTATACTCGGAATCTAAAAACACTAACTTATCATTACTAAACTAACTTCAAATTACCTCACTTTAAGCATGGTAATTTGGCAAAGGTAATTTTTTTTGAAGATAATTAACCTAAATTGTCAACTGATTTTCTGTTCCTGAACATTATAATTTTATTGATCAACACAACTAATGAGTTCATCTGCGTCATACAAAGCTCTGTTTCTATTCTATAATGTTTTGAGTAGCTAAGCATTACACATTACTAAACATGTTTATTAGTTTTAATATTCATCGATAACCACATTTATCATTACCGCAAAGTTAAATTTACGTTAAGATACTAACCAGTCGGGTCGAGATTGTGCTATTCGGGTCGGAGTTACCCGGGAACAAAGTCTCCACAACCATAGCAGACACGCCCTCCCTAACATGCTCGTCGGCAGCTTCTCCACCGTCGGCGGCGGCCGCCGTCAGCGCCTGGTTAAAGTCCACGGCTCCGACCAAGCCGAGCCGAGCCATCTCGTTCTCGTAGGTCCTCACGCACGGTAGGGTCCTCTCGGAAGACTCAGAAATAGCCCGGAGGACCTCTTGCTCCGTCGCCGGAGCCGATTTCGGAGAGTACGAGCACGCGAGGGCAAAACGGACATTTCGCGAGGGGCTAGGGTTTAGGGAGAGGAGAGGAGGGTGGAGGTGGAAGGAGAGAGTGTGAACCGACGCCATTGTAGAGAGCTTCAGTTCAGAGCTCTGCTCAGACTAGGGCTTTTAAGTGAAAGTTTTTTTGGGCCTTCTTTTTTTGTATGGGCCGAATGGGATTTCAGTCCGGGTTGAATACGACGTCGTTTAGTGCATGAAGCGTCGTCACCTTGGCTCGACACATTTTGAGAGCGAAGCTCAGACAGGTGTTAGGGTGGTGCTCTTCGATTCTATATGCTACTTATAAATTGTAATCTCTCTCTTTGCTCGGCGTGAACATTAGGGTTTTTTTCTGATCGGAAATAGCTAAAACGTGACGGCTGGTTCTTCATCGATTCAGGTAAATATTTTTGCCCTATTCTGTTCTTTTTGTACTTTTGTAACGTGTTTATTGGGATCGTAGTTTTATATGTACATTTTTGCTCATGTTTCGATCGATGTTAAACGAATATGAAGAGGAGATTAAAGGGGCTAGAAATGTGAATTATAGTACTCTATAGCGCATCTTGTTCTTCAATTCAGCTATGAAAATATGAGATGTTGCATGAAATCTAGGGCATATTTGTTCAGAGATCAACTTTGCTGTGTCATATATATATGTTAGTTTGTTATAATGATAAGATTCTACCTTTCTAGTGGATACTTGAAATATAATGATTTGGTGTCTACCATATGTTCGAACAGTGGTGTTACATTGTGAAGATTGATTTTTGGGATGGGATTATGGTGTGTCATTGTGGAAAGGATGAATTGCTTGGTGCTGAATTGGAGAGATTAGGAACATGTATAGTTTAATTTTTTTATGCAGTTTTAGGCTTTTAGCTTGTGTAGTTCCTTAAATGATGGGATGTTGATATTAGACAGAAGATTTGAGCAATGGGAAAGAGGAAGTCATCAGCAAAGCCGGCTCCTAAGAAGCGGATGGACAAGCTTGACACTGTTTTCAGCTGTCCCTTTTGTGGACATGGCTCCAGTGTCGAATATCACATGTGAGAATTTTGTTTAATGCATATTTGTGTGAGCAAACTTTGAGGGAAAATATGGAATCTGGGATTGGTTTGAGGAGATTACTATTTAATTTGATGCTAAAGTGTTGTATTTATGGTCTTTTGATTACCTTTTTGTTGATCTCGGTTCATTGATATAAAAAACTCGATTGGTGAAGCCAATTGCAGAATATGCCAAGAAAGCTTCAGCACTACTGTCACAGGTCTGTTTTCGCAGCTTTAGTGATATTACTGATATATTAGTGTGTGTATTTGAAATCTTCTATTTGTTAAGTTAATATTTTCATAGTTCCTCTCGATCTTTGAGTGGAGAATCAAATAGTAAAAGGAAAGCTAATAGCTTGCGAAAGAAGTTATGAACGATGATGGGGTTCTGCATTTTGATCACACTGATTTAATTTTCAGTGTCTTTTCATACTACGTTATCACATGTGGCATCTTTTTCTGTGCTTAAGTTATCTATGTGTCACACAAAAAGTTTATACAGAATGTTATTTATCAGATAATATGCAGCTTAATGACATTCTCTAACTAAATTTTGTTTTCCCACTTGTATTTGCAACTTTGTCTGAAGCAATAGACATTTAAGTGAACTAACTTTTGCTCTCTCACCGGCACATATACACTTATACACCCTCTATGCGAGAGTTGTTCATCGCAGCTACTCTTATTGATGTGAAAATTGTAAATTCTGCAGCTACAGTGAATGAATTGATGAATGTGAGCGGGTTAACAATGTCGAAGATGATGTCGAAGCTTAGGAGGAAGACCTGAAACACCTTATGAGTAGGAAGCCTGGATACAGTGTTAAACATAGCCTAATGATTTCCAAGCCTTCTATCATGTTGGCCTAGTTATAAATAATGCCCCTTTTTACTTTCTTAGCTCCAGAGAGTCCGAGTCAAAATGTTGAAGACAATTTCATGTTTTTCTTGTGTTATAAGTTACATATATCAGATGCATATATATATATATATTAGTTTAGTCAGCTGGTAATGGGATTTGATTATGATGCGTTATTGTTTAAAATTGCTTTCAACACTGATGAGAATCAACCTTCGTAATAACACGAGGCAAATAACATAGAGTAACTTCATTCTGAATGATAAGACTGTAACTTCATAACAGGAAGTGAAAGTTTTGACATCATAGGAACCGGAAAGATAAGACTGCGTCGTAAATACAGAGGACCACATTATATACCCAATACATGACACCTAAATGGTTCACAATGCAGAGTATGACCTTCAAAGACGGCACACTGCATCCTATTCCAATGTTGATCGACACTTATTTCCAGCGTCGACATGATATCACAATCAGTAATAAGATTGTGCTTAGAACAAGTTCACGGCAATCCATGTGACGGAGCTATTCACAGTATCTCCCATAGAGCCAAAATTGAGCTAAACTTCGGACTAGAAGAAACAGAAGACCAGACAAGTGCAGTAGAAATGGCATGAACCCGCCACTGGTTAGTGGCAACTAAACCCAAGGGCATGCAGCTTATTCACGCCCATCAATCCTCTTTCATGTTAAGTAATACCCACCTAGATTTTCAACCAGATAATCATATGGTGGACCTGTTCCATATTCAAATGTCCCATCTGGTGCTGCTCGATTTGGAGTGTAGTACACATTTCCAACGCTGGTCTTTGCATTCACTTTGGCCCTGCTCTTGACATAACGCTTGTTATCAGACGGGAACTCAGCAGAAAGCCTTCCCATCTGCTTCTGAAGGTCAGCGACTGAATCATTATTTAGTTTCCCCTTGGAGTTTTTCTTCCCATCCACAAGTTTCAGTTCCAATCTATAAAGGGCACAAGCGTCACACTTGTTGATCTCGTACTCGTAAAGGTGCCACTCAAAATGGTTCAGGGGCTGTGGATCCATATAGTAGGATCTCTTCAGCCCTCCAAATTCATTCATCACTTGCTTCCTCGACTCATGCCAACCTCGTCCACCGTAATCTGGCAATGACCTCTGCTTTCTGTTACCACTCTCAAAAGCTCTTCTAGGCTTGTCAAAAAAGAGCCACTCCCTCAGCATCTCTCCCTCGAGAACCAAAAGATCAAATAGTTCTGAAATGACAAAAGAGTGAGTATTAGTCCACCAAAACCAAATTCATAGATAAAGTGGTGTATGGCTGATAACTCATCCTACACCTAGTAAAAGATGAAATAGATCATGTTGTCTTACCAGGTGCATTCCATGGAGATTTAGCAGTAGCAGCTCCCTCACACTCAGGGATTCCAACATCTTTACCTTGAGCCTTTGCACCAAGAGCAGCAAAAAGCAGACCATCCTTAAGGCCAATTCCCCCAGGTCTTATTACTGGAGCCATGCCAGGTGGCCCTTCATTCAATGCTAAAGCAGCATGGAAGCTACTGCAATAGTCTTGACACCAGTCTAACCCCTGAGCAGGCCTAGGACAATCCCAGAGAGCGCACTTTGGACCTAAGAAAGCTGAAGGTGGAGGGCACATACTTGGTAGATAACTGGTGACATGTGATAATGCATCATCCGCACTCAAAGCTGTACCATTATAACAAGTATAGTAGTTCTGCTCATAGTCTTGGCGCAAGTCATACTGATTATAGTCCAACTGATTATGCCCTTCCAAATGGTTAACAGGAGCACTGCGAACACCTAGAAGGGAGCTTTTGCACTGATCCGCCAATGGGAAGCCATGTTCTTGTTGCCCTTGATTCACATTGAATCCCTGAAACAAGTTGAGTGCAATCATAATTCAGAGCTAATTACAAACTGATCATTTAACAGATGCATTTCAAAGTTTAGAAAAGAAGGAAATGAGAAGTAAAGCAGGAGTAAACCACCTCTGGGCAGACTAAACTCTCTTTAACTTCCAGTTTCAGATCATTAGGCTCAGGTTTTGGTGCGGCTAATGGACTAGTGGCATCGTCTTCCTCCTCACAAAGCTGCAACAGCCGACAAATGTCTGAAGAAAACGAGCCAAGACTGCCACCCTAAATTGACAAGAATCACACATCACAACTCACAACCACACCCTTTCAATCACAAAACAGATAGCCCACATATTTCACATGTTAATGTCTTGTATAGCACATGGACTGTATACACACAAAAATTCTACAAACATTAGCACTAAAAATTTCATGTGGAGTATGATCATGAGGCTAACTTGCTGCAAGGAAGAAGCCGGTGACGGCTCATTCAGCTCCGATTTCCACTCACGAAGCATCTGATGGACTTGTTCTTCGAGCAAGGCAGCATCAATAGTGCGGCTCTCCTTCCTCGCAAATTGGAGATCAGTAAACATGCCCTGCAAGTCATCCACACGGTTCTTGGCTTTGTCCTTAAACAGCTTATGAGACACCGACTTGCAATTGCTCTTGGAAGAACCCTTCCTCATCACAGACACCCGTCCCCTCTTCAGTTCTTAAAACCCTACAAAAAATATCACAAATCAAACACACACCCATTTCATATTATCAAAAACCCATCAACAATCTCTAATCTTTTCACAGACCCACATCAGATTATCAAAAACCCACCGTGATCAAAGACATAAATTATAACTTTGAATGAAATCAAGACTAGTATGAATGAGTGAACCTCTATGAAACAGATACAGTGAATTTGAGCTATAGAGAATTGTGGGATCGCAGAAATGAGATAGATAGACAGAGAGAGAGAGCTGAAAAAACGGTAAAGAGGAAAGTGAAATATTCGTGACCCGGAAAAAGAAAGATATGCTTACCAATT
The DNA here is from genome assembly GCA_946800695.1 of Geum urbanum. Taxonomy (NCBI): domain Eukaryota; kingdom Viridiplantae; phylum Streptophyta; class Magnoliopsida; order Rosales; family Rosaceae; genus Geum; species Geum urbanum. The sequence goes on from OX327001.1 coordinate 71,207,345, forward strand.
AGCTCAAAGTGTTTTGATTCCAATTTTCCACAGAGCAAATATAGAGTGAGAGAAGAGTCTATAGTTCTCTTCGGCTCAATTGGGTTTTTATGTGGATGGCTTGGGTGACTTGGCGGTGCTGTAAAAAATGATGAAGTGGTGACTGACTTGTCTGTAGAGGGCTTTAGCGTTTTGCGCTGGCTATGAAAGCTATGTGGTGTGATGTGGAGGTGGAGGCGGGTAATGGGTGTGAAAAAAGATCGGCCTTGATTTTGTTGTGTTCTTTCTTAAAATGGAAATAAATCTTGGAAGCCGAAATTTAAAAAATTACTAAACGCTATTATTCATCAAATTTAAAGTTGAAGACAATGTTTTTTATAGTTATAATTAAATTACAAATAAAAGAAGATAAGAGTAGAGAATTATATTGTAAAGTTTTCTCCCGTTTCACATCATATTCGTACGAGTGGAGATTTTTTTAGTTATTAGAAAATGTACACGTGTATGTGTACGCATGTGAGATCAATATTTTTTTTTTAAGAAACTAATCAGTTTTTGGGAGGTTACCGGCTTACTGCAGAGAGAAATATTTAAATAAGAATTAGTAGTTAGTTAGAGAGAAATAAGGAGATAAAAACAATTTTTTGATAATTTTATTAGTTATTTTTTATTTTACTAATTACTACAATGTCCTTCATCTATTATTATAAAATAGAGTTTAGTGCAGTCTAGACGATTATATTGGCAGATTTAAACGGATTTTTTTATATTTTAAAATACTATTTTACTCGTTTTCTTTTGGATAGTTAATTATTCTGTCCAATGTTGTGAATGTGGAAATTTTTAAAACAATAATGTACTTGTCGTCATGTAGTTAAAGTGATTGGTTGTACGAGCATAGTTATGATCAAAGAAAAAAAAATGTAATTTAATTGTCCATATATTTGATCTATATATCTGACTTATGATTCAATTTTTGAATCTCGTTTTTTGTTGAAGACGGAATGAGCCAAAGACATAATGACGGTTAGAGTATTATTTGGAAGTCACAAGTTGAATCTTGAAGGGAAAGACATGGGTAAGGAAAAGACATAGGGAAATTAACAGTATCGAATAATTAAAATTGACTAGAGGCTTGGGATTTCTATGTTTCAATAGTTCACTCGCAATTTGCAAGTCAACACGAGTTATCATCCCACAAGTTAACAGAAGCTCACAAGCAAAGACCCTACAAACACACCGCAATTCTGCCTAGTTGGACTGGAAAAGACGAGAGAAAAATAGGTGGAGTAAGGAAAGAATAAAGAGTTCATCCACTACCATCCGCCATATTCCAATTTGATGCTCATCCTTTCACATTTGAGAATTGAGATAGAAGAGAATTGAAAGGGTGGTTCTGCAAGATGTAATGTGTCATAATACTACTATTCAAGCGGATGACAAGAATCTTGTGTTTTGAATTTAGTCTAGTTAAAATGTTAAATGGATCATAATACAATACAAGATCAACATAATTGAAGAACTTTAGCAGAAGAGATACATCAGACGAACTAGTCTCTTGTATACAGTTCTGCTAAGGCAACAGAAAGGTCCCGATTGACTGACGCCGGCAGTCACCGGATATAACTGATGAAATGTTCCCTGTATAGTATATGGATCAGTGAAGAGCAAGATCTATACCCTCAAAGGATTTCCATTCCCTTCTTAGTTCGCATCTATTTAAACAAAACCTCACCTCCTTCAATCACATTCATCTACATTTGCAAACGATCGCAGTTTGGAAAATGACCACCAATGGTCAAAAGAATCAAGAGCAGAAATTTCCACCCTGTGTTTGATATGATTTATTTGATAAATCTCATAACTGAATCAAGCTGGTTTTACTGACTTTGCACCTTCTTGATCGGCAGTGTGCCTGAAATGGAAAATACCACCGAGTCCCTGTCCTTTGGCAAGCTTCTCAAGTTCTTCATATTTGCTCCTAAGAAGCTCTACTTCTTTTGATAGTTCTTCATCTCTTTTCTTCATTGTCTGAAACAACAGTGAATGTCTTAGGCCAAAAATATAACAACAGTGAATGTAGTGGCCTAAGAAGTGCCATAAAACAGCAATTTATTATGCCTAAAAGGCTAAAGTATAGGGTTAGAAATTTCATGACTGAATACAAGTTATAGTTCTTGAATCATACAACACTGCAGTTTTATTAGTATAGATGTAAACACATATAATGACCAACTTATTGACACTTTGGCTGGCGTCACTGAGCCTTTTTAGCACTTTGAAAATAAAATCGGACTATTAAGTTTAACAAAGAAAGCATGGCAAATACCTCTAGTTCTTGCTTGCGTGCTTCCTCCTTCCTGGCTTCTGATCTGGCACTTCTATGCACTTCAAAAACTAGAGCAACTCCTGCAACCTGTATGTTTACAAATTTGATAATGTCAACAATGAATGATACAACAATCACTACAAGGACATCGTTTTTAGTTGAAACATGATTACATGAATTATGAGTCAATTTCCTGCGCAATTGCTTTTAATACGATACCTCCTCGTTATAAGAGGGGGCATACTAGACCAGCACATACTTCCACAAGGACAATATGTATTGATCACCAACTTTTCGATTCTCAAGTATGCAAATAATAGTAGAACAGTAAGAAAAAGTTAAGAGGAATAGGACATTCAAACCATTCAACATCAAGCATGAGATTGTATTGCTCGCAACCATTTTCTAATTAGTCTACTTATGCACATAATGTAGTACAGGCCAAATCAACATACAAGTAGCTAGCATAAGACATTACCGTGAAGACGAAGAGCTCCCCAATGAGGTCCACAGCAGCCTGCACAGCTTTCTCCTCATTCAAGGGACGAATCTCGACATCAGTTGCATGACTATATAGCCGTCTTTGCAATTTCGTGGTGATTTGATGGTTTGCCTATCACCAAATACACAACTACATTATACACAAACCCCCAATAGCTATTTGCATAAAATTGAAAGCACATTCCAAGAACTAGTGATCTGTAATACCACACTTCATTCACAAATATGCAGACAATAGCTAACAAAACTATAAAAGCATTCCACATATGTAACAATCTTCCAGCTCAATTCTAGCAATTGCCAACAACAATTTCACAATGCTGAAGAAAACAAAATACCCAGATGAGCCAACATAAAAAAGATCAAAACTTTGAAACTGGGTCAAGCATAATCTAGCATCAAATGCCCGAAAGACTAGATTTTGGGTTCATAGGTCAACGAAATACAGAATACCCATATAAGCAAAAGTGAGATTTTATATATACCTGAGCCATGTTGACGATGATTTCGCGAAACCTTGGGTGCTTCCCAGCTACATGTTTAAGCCTCGCGGCTACGGGTTTGCTCAGAGTTTTCAATAGCAAAGTTCCGAGCTTTACAACTGGTAGTACCATTTCGATTTAAGAATCAAACCGATTCTTTACTCTCTTGTTGTTGCTGTTGTTGTTGCTGCTGCTTGGGTAATAAGCTCTGGTTCGTTAAATATCAGTTTTGGGGTTGACTGGGTTTAAAGGGCGAGTGGGGTTCTTCTTGATGAGCAAGACATTACATTACGCTGCCACATGAAGAAGGTCAGCAGCGAAAGAGAGAGATGAGAAGAAAGCGTGTGTGGAGATCGGATTGATTTTATAATGTTTTCTAACTGAAGGTATTGAATATTACACAAACACTGGTGGACTTCGAACTTTTTTGGGGCTGGGAGGAAAGTTCAGGTGCGAATGTGCAGTTTTTGATCTGTCTTGTTCTGTGGCTCATTGTGTCTGTATCTGGTTTCACTTTTTCATCTCTACTGATATAAAATCAAATGTGATTTTTGGTGTCATCTCGTACCAAATTATAGAAACTCGAAAATATCTTTGTGAAAAAAATAAATGCATCTCTAAGGAAAAAAAACAGAATGTAGAAATGGAGGATATTGTTGTAATGCACCAGAAAAGAAAGAGAAAGAGAAGAAAAATCAGGCAAGAGACAAAAAAAATTGAACAGTTTTACCCAACAAAAACTGTCATAGAAGTGGATAGAACAGTGGTTGACCTGATTTGACACGTGTGTACATACGGGTGATTAAGCTAGTTTTCATAAAATGAAGAGATGTTATAAAATAGAAGAGAAAATAACTGAAATAACAAAATCTTGAAATATGATCCAGTATTAATTTTCGTTCAGTTTACTTTGGTCTCGAATATTTACATTTTTAGTTTTACTTTGGTCATTCAATATGATAATATGACATATATTACTTTTTTTTAAAGGGTCGATGACAGTAATACAAAATTTCACCAGATTACCTAATCTGACAAAAAGAAACCTCATTAGAAAGCACATAAAACTCTATACTAACAAACCAGACTACCACGGGTAATTATCAAATTCATATTCACCACTCTTTTATTAATTAGCTAAGCATCCTCTCTATTGGGTTGCATTATGACATTGTCATTCAACATCCAGATCCACTTGTAATAAAACAATATTTTTCTTAGGGGACACCTTTTTGTGCGGTGCGGGACGAGGGCTAAGGTTGGATTTGTCTCTCTTGTTATTTGGGTGGCGACTGGTCTCGTCTTGCTCCTCAACATGGTCAGGAGAATCCACCAACATCTCATGAGAAGGAACATGAAAATAGATGGTGACACATCCACCAGACTCTTGACCTCCGACTGACGTAACAGTAACGCTGACACGGTGTAGAAAATGAGATGGTGGTACATCAAGTGCAGTCACACTTTGCTCCGCACCAAGAACTTCCAGACCCTTCGGCCCAAGAAGTAGGACATACTTGGTCTTATTGAACATCCTGCAAAACAACATCCATGTTAGTGGGGTCCCATCCAGAAGGAAAGGTGCCCATAATACTTCCCACCTGCTCTCGGTGGCCTCCACGGATGCCCTCCGACACCCTCATAATTCCATCACCTCCTACTATTCCAATCTGACCTGGATTTGGAAGAACACCAATCCCGGCTCTAGGTTCTCCCGTGATTGGGCTCATCTCTCACCGCGGACTTGAAATCGCCACAGAAGATGATCCATTTGCACCTCCAATCAGATTCTCCCTAGGGTCACCCCGATTTCTCTCCCTCGGTCCTAAAACCGGTGCTGGCCTCAAACAACCAACGTCACCATGCGTAAATGCTCCACAATCACCACAAAAGCCTTTAAGCTTCTCATACTCCACAATCACTTCCACTTAATAAGTGCTAGTATGATGGAAGATAGTTCTTACCACAAGAGGTCACTGGTAATCGAGATCAATTCATAGCTTCATTATCGACTTGTATGTAAGAAGATGACGATCATGGTCCTGGTATCCTCCAAGAGCATTTCTGATCCACTTGACCTGCAATGCTTCAGCAACAAATCAGCCCTCCGCTGGCCTCACAAAAACCCGTGCCCTCGTAGTTCGAAACGGCCAAATCGACTTCCCCATAACGCTGTTGCAAGGGCTTGCGGTTCAAATTCTCCATTGGCTTGGATATTTGGTTCTCCCTCCATTTCTGGAACCGACATGCAAGGGTATCACCGAAATCGACTTGAAGAGAGGGTGATGAAACTGAAAATTGATGAGATTTGAGAGAAATTGGATTGGAAAATATAAAGAGTCGGCTAGGGTTTAGAAAAGAGAGAAATAGAGAGTTGGCTTTCCAGGGAGAGTCGTTGTTTTTCCGCTATATATGATCGATATTTAACATATATCACTTTGATCACTTGATTTTGACATATTATACGATGTATTTCTATTGTCATCTATAATTTTATATTTTTAATATTTCCGTGAATGTTTCCATTTTTGTTGAACTGTCGGTATTCCGTCAAAATTCAGTAGTTTACTCCCTCCAAACAACCTAATAAAAGAGAAGAGTTGATAATCAACTAATAAGAGTCTCCTTTAACTATAATAATCTGCATCAGATTTTTCTCTGAAGCTGAATAATACTGTCACCAAGAGCAAGGGTTTCTACATTGGGAACATAAATTTTAGGGTTGTAGATAGAGATCAGTGATCACAATTTGAGTCTAGTACAACTACAAAGCTTAATACACTCCTGAATATTCGCAATATTCGCCTTATTCGGTACACAGTGAAATTGCTCATCATTCAATGAAGGAAGTTGTGAGCCTATATATACTATAAATTCAATCAGAACCGATCAGGTGGTAATTTTTTCTCCCGTGAATTCAAAACAGATAGCCCTCTTCACATTGATCTTCATACTCTTCCCTATATCGCCGAGACTCCCCAATATGTAGCCACCGACGTCTGGAAATTCTGCACAGCCCGGAAGAGGCTCCACAGTTCCGGTCGGACCAACTTCAACAGGATATTTGAGGAGGTGACCCTTCATTTCTGTGATTTCATCGGCAGCATATTGACTCCAATTCTGCTCACTCAAGGACCTTATCCTTTGAACGCATTCAAGACTTTCTGGTTGCTTGAAACATTCTTCCATAACTCCAATATGCTCTGCCCACAGGGACATTCTGTATCCATGTACCTGAAATAATCACACATGCAGGTTACGTTATAACAAAAAAAAATTGAAAAATTTCAAAGTTCCTGACCACATGCGCACACAATGCAAGAAATTAAGGATTTCACTTAGGTGTTGAGGCTTACCTTTCCATGTGGACTTGCGAGTTTCCTTGCCCAGGTATGATGTGGCTGATAAGCACCCATTGTGATTTCAGTATCACGGCCACCTTCCATGGATCGTTGATTAATATTTGCAGATCCCAGTATGACATATTCATCGTCCACTATCATTCCTTTAGAATGTACATAAATCATAAAACGCCGACTCTTCTGAGCGAGTGCCTAAATAAACAATAAAGTTTGCATACATGAGAAATGTAATTTAATTTGTTTATGTTCGCGAGAAATGTAAGGGAGAGCTGTTTACTGTGGACACTAGCATACATGAGGAGTGTTTGCCATACTTGATTTATTTGTAGCAGAATTGTTTTCTCCATTTACCGTCTCCCGATTGCCAAGGCAAAAGAAGTTCAATTAATCTTGTGGACAGTAGTTGTTTTCAAGTCCAACCTCCTTTAGAGCTTCAAAAACCATTTCATACATCATTTGCATTGTTTTATGCTGCAGTACCAAAAGATCGAACAACAAGGTAAAATAGAATTTCGATCTATTTGAGATCAGTGCCAAATTACTGCTCAAGACTTGCAAGGGCATAAGTTGGATAGTAACAAGTTACCTGCCAAAGGAGAATTCATTGATTAGGAATACTCAAAGGATCGCCTTCTGGCCACATGGGGATGACAATATACACAGAAAACTTTTCATTCGCTTTAATTTTACTCACGATTTTCAGAGCAATTTCCATGGGGATCAAGTTGTTGTTGGAATAAATTCTGATATGGATACAGGAATGGTGTTAAATACAACCATAATGTACATACGGTGAGTGAAGTAAGTGAGATGGAAACCAGCTGACTTGGTCTAAGGATGATGGTCTTTCTGTTGCCTGATTTCTTGGAACTCATGGAAGGTCAAAGAGACCTACTGTTATCACGTCTTTGATTAGCAGATTATGTGGGAAGGTGGATCCTTGTGAGTAGGATGTTGTTCCACATTGCTAGCCTATATAAGGGATCCCTGCAGCAAGCTTAGAGACACACAGAAACTATTCTAATCTCACATCCAGCAAGCCTCTAAGAATTGCTCAGAAGATCACTTAATGCAGTAGCTCATTATCAGCAAAGCAAGAGCGTACTGAGTACACATCAAGAAGCAGAAGTACACGAGCAAGTCAAGCACAATGAATCAAGGTATATTTCATTCTCTTGTGTACTGTCAAATACATTACATGATCATTCAGTATGTGTTTATGATTTCTAATATGATTAAAGTTTAACAATTGGTATCAGAGCCAATCATAAAGATTCACAAACCATAACAGATCAATATAAGTCATGACTGTTTGTACACAAAAACTGGAAAATTTTCGAAAAAAGAACAACAGAAACTGTATTGTTTTTACTAACCTTTGTTTTGAAGCGCTGGAAAGCATCCTGGTACGTTTCCATCAAGTACAATTATACAAATCAGTTCTGTTTGTGAAGTTAATCATGCATAAGAAAATTAGACTCTCCTGGGGAGTAGGTTGCCGCCCAGATGGAACTTAAATTTTGAAATGTCTGATGTTACATGCCTGATATGAATGTGTGATTGGTTCTTTGATAGCTGCTGATGTTTGTTAATGACTGTTTTGTTTCAAAGATTAATCATAACATTAAAGCTTGTAAAAGAAACTGTTAAACATACATAAATTACTCTAAGATTTATTTGTGTTCAGTTAAAAAGCTTTTAGCAAACAAGCTGATTGGCTGTCTAACCATTACTTCATGGGACAACATCAAGTTACAATCACAAATCTTAAGTTGAAAAACATCTATAAAGACATATATTGCTACAGCAAAATGTTCTGCAGATGTTTACATGAAATTTTTAAGCTAAAAACCTAAGAAACAACATCTTGTGTTGAAATAAGAATTGAATCATCCACAGATGGTCTAAAAGACACTTGTTTTAATCCACAAAGATGGTTCTGAATTGTACATATTCTTAGTCATAAAGTACAGTATGGTTCTTCTTTTGCCCACAGGTATTGAGTAATCATATTGTTTAAGTCACAGAATGTGTAACAATTCAGTAAAAACTACAGATAGCTTGTGCTTTGCCATACAGGTAGACTAGCTATAAACAAAAGGGGTATGCTGTATAAATAAATATTCTGAAAACAAATAGCAATGATGTGTGTTTTGACACTTGAAGTGTTGTTTGAAATCTTGTGTTTTTAGTATGGTTCTGGTTAAGATTTTCTCTTGAGAATGACATATGCATACAGTTAACCAGAAGTACTATGACTAAGATTAAAATCTTCTTTTATCAGCCTTTGCTCCTGTCAGTTTTGGTACAATTGTTCCCTTGAGTGGAAGCAACTATAAAGCTTGGAGGGCTGATATTGAACTACACTTGGCTCAGCAGAGTGTGGATTGGTGTCTGACCACAAACATTCCTGATGAGACTGATGAAGGGGGCATGTCTAGGGAAAAATGGCTTAGAGCAAATAAAATCTGCAGATTAACCATCCTTAGGACCATGTCTGATGTAGTAAAGGGAGGCATACCTGAGAGGGAAGTAGCTAGTGAGTTGTTGACGGCCATAGCAGAAAGATTTTATGTGAGTGACAAGGCAGAAACTAGCATGCTACTGGATGATCTTCACAGCATGAAATATGAGATGAAGATGAACATCAGGGAATACATCATGAAAATGATTGAGATAGCTGCAAAACTCACTGCACTCAACATGCCACTAGGAGAAGACATGGTGGTTCTGTTGGTCCTTAAATCCTTGCCTATGGAATTTGATCAACTTAAGACTGCTTACAACACACAAAAGGATAAGTGGTCTTTAAATGAGCTTATAGCAGTCTGTGTTCAGGAATATGAGAGGATTAAAAGTGTAACCATTTATCTGCTGGAAACTAAGCCCCAAGAAACAAATCAAAAACCAGAACATAGGCCTAGTTCCTCCAGACCTGGCTCCTTCAAGAAGTTGGGAGTCCAGAGGAAGTCCATGAAGAGAAGTGGAGGCAAAGGAAACTACAAGTGTTTCTTTTGCAAACTCAAAGGGCACATAAAGAAGGACTGTGGCAAGTATAAGGCTTGGAAGGCAAAAAGAGGTAATCAACCATTAACTAGCTTTTATGTTGAGGTAAACTTGATAGGAGTTCAAACTGATAGCTGGAGTTTTGACACTGGTTCACCTGTCCATGTGACAAACTCATTGCAGGGGCTACAAAACATGAGGAAGCCAAAGGAAAATGAGATCAGGATCCATGTAGGAGAGGGCACGAAGGTGAAAATTGAAGCTATAGGATCAGTTAGATTGATTTTAAGACCAGGAGTCTTTATTTTCTTAGAACAAGTGTATTTTGTTCCTATTATGTCCAGGAATTTAATTTCAGTTGCTGCTTTGATTGAGAACAACTATCAGTTTGTCATTGACCAAATTGGGATGAAAATAAATCATGCTTCTGTTTACCTTGGTGTTGCTAAGTTAGTTAATGGTTATTGGATTCTGCCTGATACTTGCCACAAAGAAATTTTATTGATTGAAAGCAATGCTGCTTCTGTAGCTTCTGGTTCTGGGAATAAAAGAAAATTTTGTGATACATCAGCTTTCCTTTGGCATAGGAGACTAGGACATGCCTCAAAGGACAGGTTAAAACTGCTGATCAAACAAGAAATCTTGCCTGAGTTGGATTTTTCTGATTTTAAGGACTGTATTGAGTGTGTAAAGGGAAAATTCATTAAGCAATTTAAAAAGGGAGCCACCAGACGCACTAGCTTGCTTCAGCTGGTTCATACAGATATATGTGGACCTTTTGCAACACAAACTGTGTGTCGAAATAGGTATTACATAACCTTCATTGATGATTACTCAAGATTTTGTTATGTCTATCTAATATCAGAAAAGACTCAAGCTTTAGAAAAGTTCAAAATCTTTAAGCTAGCAGCAGAAAAGGAACTGAATGCAGAAATCAAATGTGTGAGAAGTGATAGGGGTGGTGAATACTATGGGAGATATACTGAAACTGGACAGCACAAAGGCCCCTTTGCACTATTTTTGGAGGAAAATGGTATAGCAGCACAGTATACCACACCTGGAACACCTGAGCAAAATGGCACAGCAGAAAGGAGGAATAGAACTCTCATGAACATGGTGAGATGCATGATGAGCACCTCAGGCCTTCCTAAGTTTTTATGGGGAGAAGCTCTTAAAACAGCTAACTATCTCACCAATAGAATTCCTACCAAGTCTGTACCTACTACCAAAACACCTTTTGAATTATGGAAGCAAAGGAAACCTAGTGTATACCACACTCATGTCTGGGGTTGCAAGGCAGAAGCTAGGCCTTACAATCCAGAAATAAATAAGCTGGATTCTAAAACTGTATCTGCATTTTTTATAGGATACCCTGAACACTCCAAGGGTTTCATATTCTACTGTCCTTCCCACTCTCTTAGAATTATTGAAACAAATAAGGCAGTGTTCTTCAATGAGGTTGGCTATACTCATTCTGTGGAAGATTTTGATTTTGAGGAGTTAACAGAAGCTCCAGAAATTACATCAGCAGTAACACTAACCTCTCCTATAATTTTAGAACATGTCCTTGATCAAGAGATGATTAATGCAGATCCTATACCACATCAGGCACCACCTCCACATCAACATCAACCTGAACCAGTAGCTCTAAGAAGATCTCAGAGAGAAAGGAGGTCAACCTTGGATACACTATCTACTGACTTTCAAATTTATTTGAATGAAGTAGACTATGACATTGGAGAGATTTCAGACCCTCTATCCTACACAGAAGCTATGACAGGAGATTGTTCACATGAGTGGGAGAGAGCTATGAGTTCAGAAATGAACTCTATGCATGTGAACAATGTGTGGAAATTAGTTGAATCTCCAGAATCACAGAAGGCTATTGGCTGCAAGTGGATATTCAAAACCAAGCTTAATGCAGATGGCAGTGTAGAGAGGTACAAAGCAAGGCTTGTGGCAAAAGGGTTCACTCAGAAAGAGGGACTGGACTTCACTGAAACCTTCTCACCAGTTTCCACAAAGGATGCATTTAGAGTGATTATGGCTCTGGTGGCTCATTTCAATATGGAACTACACCAGATGGATGTCAAAACAGCATTCTTAAATGGGGAACTTGATGAGGAAATTTTCATGAAGCAGCCAGAAGGATTTATTGAGCCAGGAACTGAACACATGGTCTGTAAACTCAATAAATCCATATATGGACTGAAGCAGGCTTCAAGGCAGTGGTATCTAAAATTTGACTCAGTAATCAGTGATTTTGGATTCAATGAGAACATTGTGGATGAGTGCATTTACAAGAAATCAGAAGGTGGTGATTTCATGTTCCTTATTCTTTATGTTGATGACATTTTACTTGCTGGTACCAGTATGAAAATGCTGCAGAAAACCAAAGATTTTTTGTCAAAGAAATTTGACATGAAAGACTTAGGTGAAGCAACTTATGTTCTGGGAATAGAAATTAAAAGGGACAAATCAAGATGCTTGCTTGGGTTGTCACAAGAAAGTTATATCAGCAAAGTCTTGAAAAGATTTGATATGCAGAATTGTTCAGTTGGTGCCATTCCAATGTCAAAGGGAGACAAACTAAACAAAGGACATTGTCCATTTACTGATAAGCAGAAGGAGCAAATGAAGAGCAAGCCATATGCACAGCTTATTGGGAGTCTCATGTATGCACAAGTGTGCACTAGGCCTGATCTATCCTATGCAGTTGGCATTTTGTCCAGGTTTCAATCAAATCCAGGCATGGAACACTGGATAGCAGGAAAGAAGATTTTGAGGTATCTTCAAGGAACAAAGACTCACTGTCTGGTGTACAGAAGGGTGGATGATCTTGAAGTTGTTGGCTACACTGATGCAGATTTTGCTTCTCACTACCCTAGTTCAAACAAATCCACTACAGGATATGTTTTCACTATGGCAGGAGGTGCTGTTGCTTGGAAAACGATGAAACAGACCATCACAGCTACCTCAACTATGCAAGCTGAATTCATTACAATATATGAAGGGGCTTGTGAGGGACTGTGGTTGAGGAATTTTCTAATCCAGACTGATGTTGTGGACAGCATAAATTCCAGGCCACTGAAGCTCTACTGTGACAATTCTGCAGCAGTATTCTTCAGCAAAAACAACAAGAGATCAACAAATTCCAAACACATAGACCTCAAGTATTACAGTGTTAGGGGCAGGGTCAAGAACAAGGAATTAGAGATTGTCAAAATTGGGACTGTTGATCAGCTTGCTGATCCCTTCACCAAACCTTTGACAGTGGCAGATTTTCAAAGACATGCATCTGATATAGGGATGTATTCAAGCTTAGATGCTTAATCAGTTCAGTGGGAGTGTCTAGAACAGGAACTCTAAAACTAGATTATGTTCTGAATAATTTTTCACATGTTTGTTTTCATCGATTTTGTTTCATTGTCATGAAATTTTTGAACATTGAAGTTATGCAGATGAGTTCATAAGCAGTTGAACCATTTTACAGCATTTATCATTGATTGTGTGCTTGTGCATTGTTGCTGTTTATTGTAAAATATTTGTTTTCAGAATACAAGAACACATAAGGACATTTTCTTTTGAAGATGGTGTTGGATTCTTGCATAGAGAATCATAAGGAGGATCACGTATTACATGCAACAAAACAGATATATCAGAAAGTTTGCATGAAATTGCAGGTGATAAAATTGCTTTTGATTGATGTTATGTGTAGATTGTGATTGCAGTGATCTTGAGAAGGCTGTGTTGATCAGAATGCAGCTGGTCTCCTGGTTCTGTATTACTTCTGCACATTTACAAATCAGATGGTTGAGTTTTTAGTCAATTATCTCCATCTCAATGTGCACTAAAGACTTGCTGCACTCAAATTAAGTATGTTATGTGTTGATTAAGCTATTCCTGATCCAAGTGGGAGAATGTTGGAATAAATTCTGATATGGATACAGGAATGGTGTTAAATACAACCATAATGTACATACGGTGAGTGAAGTAAGTGAGATGGAAACCAGCTGACTTAGTCTAAGGATGATGGTCTTTCTGTTGCCTGATTTCTTGGAACTCATGGAAGGTCAAAGAGACCTACTGTTATCACGTCTTTGATTAGCAGATTATGTGGGAAGGTGGATCCTTGTGAGTAGGATGCTGTTCCACATTGCTAGCCTATACTCAAAGGATCGCCTTCTGGCCACATGGGGATGACAATATACACAGAAAACTTTTCATTCGCTTTAATTTTACTCACGATTTTCAGAGCAATTTCCATGGGGATCAAGTTGTTTATACCTGCATATAGAGGCATCATTGCTGATATCTATACGACAATGAAAGCAAGCATAGTTTTTCCAAAGATTTAGGATATTTTCCTTATTCTTCTTCTTGAAATACTTCAAGCATTTTGTCAAAAAAAAATTGTCAAGCAAGACGAATTATTGACATGCCACTGCAAAGGTTATTATCAGTTTCTCACCTTTTTTATTGAATTTGTTCCAATTATATGATGACCCAAAAAAGTACTGGTTTTCTATATAAATAAAATGTTGAGCCCCACGGATTGCTTTCACATAAGCTGCATGAATACTCATGTCTATAAGCACATTATTCCCGCAAACCTGGTTCTGTTACAGCAGACAGATATGGTGATCCATTAATATGAAGTCAGACAGATAACTTGTCAATGTGTAAATAAAGCCCAAGTTTCTCCTACCTTGGTTGTATCATCTTTTAGATCTTTGGGAAATCCTTTTGCTGAATTTGAATCAATTGAACGGAAAACCTACTATTTATCCAATGGTAGTATGTATATCAAATCAAGAAAAAGGCCTGGGACAATAGCTGATTGACATGAAACATACTTACATACCTGAACATCCCAAGCTTATACTCCATCCTCACTCTCGAGGTGAGCTTCCGTCATCCCTATAATTTCTGGATTTTTTTCAATCTTGAGTAATGCACCATCATCCTCATCCTCTTGTGTTTCTTGTTTATGATGCCCTAATACTTTCACTTTTTCTTTTAGTTTCCGAAAACCATGTAGTTTTGAAGCCATCCCCCAACGCTGCTCAAAATTGGTGAGGATGTCATATGCAGCTGGACCATCAATTTTGCTGTGCAAATCATGCCATGGCTCCCTTGGAGAACCAATGAAGGTTTCCTGTTTGTGTTTAGACCACAATCAGATTGAAAATAAAATTACATTATTATCTATTTTTCCTTGGATATCCAACATAAAGGTCATCACGTATATTTTCATGAGAAATCTGCTGAGTAGCGAGTAGAGTAATTGAATAAGAAAATGTAATTAAATAGGATCACAGAAGTTAAAAGGTATGAGATACTTGTAAGCAAAATTGGTCAATGACCATGAAATCACTAATCCGAGCAAGTTTTCTCCTTCACATTAAAATAGAAAAAAGGTTCTAGATTATCAAGACTGTTTTCTGCATATCGATCATCTAGTGATAGATGTACAGTGTACTCAGCATTGAGCAGCTAAGGTGCATTAAATACTAGAAACTGTTCAGATGCTTCAGTTTTTTTTTCCAACAATCAGTTAGTAAAGTAATACATGAGCTTGTTTAGTTAAGTAACTGAACTTCCTAAAGAAGCAGAGTACACATCTCAAATCAGGAACAGCAAAAGTAAAGACTAAAACACAACAGGAAATAAGTACGATGGTTACCGAGAATGTAGGGTTACGATTGTCATTCTTATGCACTGTTTGTAATGTCCTAAAGATAGGATGCTCTGGAGTAACATAACGTCCCAGGCATAAATCAAGACCTCCAACAAATGCAATGATCTTTCTCTTAGAATGACCTGCATCCGCATCCACAAGCACAGTTTTCTGATGATGTGTATAGATTTTTTCATCTTGCTATCACAAACACAAAGACGGAGAGAGGTTTAATGGAGGCACATAAAAAAAATACTATGCATGAGACAATCAACCATCGAGTTCTGTGTTTATAACACAGAATAAAGATTTTATTCCTTTGACTTACCTGTTCCTAGATTTTAACAAGTAAAAAGAAACTCAGGACTAGCGAAAAGAGACATTCATTGCAGATGCTATTCAAATAACAAATTAAATAACATAATGGTATACGGTAATTCACAGACCATTTACCTAAGCTTGAACTGGTTAGGCATATGCTGCATATCTTTCTTTCATTTTAACTCACCATTAGTCCATTACTAACCACATGTCAAAGAAAAATATACTACTAACCTGATTTTTGGCCCAGGTACCCTCTCCACAAGATCGAGGGCAAAGAAGAAGTTGGACTGAAGAGTGCTTGAAGAAACGTCTAAGTTCCTCATCATGTGTATGCATGATTCCATCCTAAATATCAGGTAAATGAAGAGATATTGAATGGTGATTTGAGCTCTGATAGACAGTGAAATGACAAGTGAACACTCTAATTGCATTGTCATAGTTGACCCTAGCTAATACAGACTATCGGACAACAAGTTATTAGATAAGCAAAAACACTTACTGATTTCTAAGAGCATCCGCACCCATGAGCAGAGCAAGAAGCAAAGTAAGAGCGTATTTTGCTTCAAGCAAAATACATCCAAGATTTGCTCAAGCAAATCAAGTTTTGCACACACTCATTCACTATTTGCTTCAAGCAAATCAGCTTTGTCATGTTGTGAAATGTTTAAAAATGATTTACCGAATAGATTTACCACCAATAATATGTGACACGTGTCTTTATCGGTAGTAATTATACAAGATTTCCGAAAAGATTTCCAACTAATTAAAAATTGAAACGTGTCACCTCCATGTGTCATTGTCGGTAAAATAATTGGACTAGATTTTCGATGAGATTTTCGACCAATGACGATCCGACATGTGTCAGTACGAGATATCGTCGTTGACCAAATAATTCAACCAGATATCCGGTAAGATTTTCGATCAATTATAATGCAACACGTGTCACTGCGAGATAACGTCGTCGACAAAATAATTGAACCAGATTTCCAGTAAAATTTTCGAACAATTACGATGTGACACGTGTGTTCATCTTTGACGATCGGATTATCTACAATTGCCTATAAAACGTTCATCTTTCACTCATAGTTGCCTCACACCATCTACAAGAATCCGAGTAGATAACTCATCTCTCTAAACACTTAGCAACATTTCCTTGTTCATCACTCTGATGGATCCTTTCAGCTTCCCCAATTTTTTCAGGAGGAGACAACGTCAACAAAAAGAGGATGACTATATGGAGCAATCATTCATCAATCAGGTGGTCATGACAGAAGCACAAGACGACGATGAACCCTCACGACCGAGCGGTTCATGTCGCGGTAAAAAACCGAATCATCCACGACAGAGGCTATCTAGGGGACGCAATCTCATGGCCGATTACTTCATCGAACGTCCCAACTTCGAGGCGGCAGAATTTCACCGGCGGTATAGGATAAGCAGAAACCGATTCAACATTATCATGACGGATCTATGCAACTACGACAAATCTTGGCATCAAAGACCAGACGCGACTAGATTGCTAGGGCTTCTTCCCGAACAAAAGCTGACCGGTGCTCTGCGAATGTCGGGGGTTCGAATCCCTCCTCGCCCACAACTCACAGGTAAGCTGATCCTGTCAAAATTAGGGGCGTACGGGGCGACTGTAGATTAGTGCACTGAAATTACAAGGATAGGGGAATGGACTACCCTGGAATGCATGAAGGATTTTTGCAGCCAAGTGTATCAAATCTATGGTCCAAAATACCTCCGCAGTCCAACATCGACAGACCTCACGCGACTCCTAGCTAAAGGCCAACGCCGAGGCTTTCCAGGCATGATTGGAAGTATCGACTGCATGCACTGGGAGTGGAAGAACTGCCCAACCGCCTATCAAGGGGCGTACTCATGTCGAAAGTGTTTATACCAAACTCTGTAGGAGTCTCAGCAAAAGTGCGGATGGGGTCAATTCGGATGATCTGAGCTGTCACGCGTATGTCATCCTCTACCTGCTGTTAAGAGTAATACACCAAATGGTTGTTAGAAGCCTTGACGGGTTGTTCCCACCTTCGACTCTCTGACGCTCAAGTTAGTGTATGAAGCGTAACAATAGTATTGGTTGAGTAAAGGGTATACCTTGTAACTGTCATAAATGTGTTGTATATATTGGCAGTTGAGTGTATAGTCTTTTGTTGCTCTTCGATGTGGGATCCTGCTTGTTTGTTCATGATCTGTCTTGGTACCTTCTGTTTGTTGTTCCGAGCGCGTGGGCTTTCAGATGGTGTTGCTTCCTTATTTAAAGTTGAAGCATGTATTGTTGTCTTGCATTTGGTCTGAGCTGTGTTGACCCATTTGGAGTGACTAAGTGTGCGAAAATTGTGTGTGTACAGGATCACGTACTAACAAGTCCCCCAAGTCCCCAAGTCAAGGGAATCAGCTCTTGATTGGGGAGTTGCAAGGCTTTGTCCAGGTTTTACACACATGGTCTCTCTAGAAAGGGGGGGCACCCTGATAACCCCGAGTCCCCCAACTCTCCGATAAATAGCTGATTTTGAGGTCGAAAGTCGAAGCGTCGTGCCGTGATGGTGCGGTCGTTTGTTGCTATTCCGCCATTGGGGTGGACTCTAAAACCTGATGTTACTGTTTGGAGCTGCTTACGTGGCGACAAGTGATGTTGCTACTTGTCCCACGATAGCACGAACATTATTGCTGTTCGGCTATCGGGTTGGACTCTGAAACCCGATGTTGCTGTTTGGAGCCGCTTACGTGGCGATAAGTGATGTTGCTACTCGTCCCGCGATAGCGCCAACGTTGTTGCTATTCGGCTATCGGGTTGGACTCTGAAACATGATGTTGCTATTTGGAGCCACTTACGTGCGACAAGTGATGTTGCTACTCGTTCCGCGATAGCGCCAACGTTGTTGCTGTTCAGCTATCAGGTTGGACTCTGAAACCTGATGTTGCTGTTTGGAGCCGCTTACGTGGAGACAAGTGATGTTGCTACTCATCCCACGATAGCGCGAACATTGTTGCTGTTCGGCTATCGGGTTGGACTCTGAAACCTGATGTTGCTGTTTGGAGTCGCTTACGTGGCGATAAGTGATGTTGCTACTCGTCCCACGATAGCGCGAACGTTGTTGCTGTTCGGCTATCAGGTTGGACTCTGAAACCCGATGTTGCTGTTTGGAGCCGCTTACGTGGCGACAAGTGATGTTGCTACTCGTCCCACGATAGTGCAAACATTGTTGATGTTCAGCTATCGGGTTGGACTCTGAAACCTGATGTTGCTGTTTTGAGCCGCTTACGTGGCGACAAGTGATGTTGCTACTCGTCCCGCGATAGCGCGAACGTTGTTACTGTTCGGCTATCGGGTTAGACTCTGAAACCTGATGTTGCTATTTGGAGCCGCTTACGTGGTGACAAGTGATGTTGCTACTCGTCCCACGATAGCGTGAACATTGTTGCTGTTCAGCTATCGGGTTGGACTCTGAAACCTGATGTTGCTGTTTGGAGCCGCTTACGTGGCGACAAGTGATGTTGCTACTTGTCCCACGATAACGTGAACGTTGTTGTTGTTCGGCTATTGGGTTGGACTCTGAAACCTGATGTTGCTATTTAAAGCCGCTTACGCAGCGACAAGTGATGTTGTTACTCGTCCCACGATAGTGGGAACGTTGTTGCTGTTCGGCTATCGGGTTGGACTCCGAAACCTAATGTTGCTGTTTGGAGCTGCTTACGTGTTGGGTATTGCTTTGTCGGGTGGATGCGTAACGGGAGGTCCCAGACCTCAGTCCGTTAGCCCCGAATGATGGCGCAGGTTATGATGGTATCAACTGTGTCCATGATAGCGCAAGCATAACTGTCACTTGCCTATCGGGTGTTGCTCTATCGAGTGGATGCGTAACGGGAGGTCCCAGACCTCAATCTGTTAGCCCCGAATGATGGCGCATGTTATGATGGTATCAACCGTGCCTATGATAGTGCAAGCATAATTGCCACTTGCCTATCGGGTGGACTCCGAAACGGTATTGTTGTTTCCGAAGTGGGCCCCTCTTGTCTTTTCGTATTCCGACCTTTTCGTCTTCGTAACGGTTATCTGTCGCTTGAGGTGATCGTGTGTCAGACGGTTTATTTCAGTTGTTTGCTGCATGCATGACGCGTGGCGCACCGAATTCGAAGCGGTAGGGTAATTAATTTTGGTGGGATAGCGTGAGACACGTGTCGTAATCCTGCGGTTGGAAGTGCTGAAAATAAACGGTAAGTGTTTGCCTAGGGTTAGAATTGTTGCCCTTAAATGGTGGTGCTTTCACTTTCACCTTTTTACACTTTGCTTGCTTGAACTGAAACTCCGCGTAAACGTGCTCTCGGAGTTGCTTTCTTATCAATCTTGGAGTGTTACTATCTCGTGAAGTTTCATCTCATCTCTTCAAAGGTAGTGTCTTTGTTCTTGTTGCTTTTCGAAAATTGTTTTGTAGTGTATTGTTTTTGTACTTGTTTTGGGTACTATTTTTGGGGTAAATTTCTGGGTTTATGTTACTTTTTGTGTTGCAATGTGAAGAGAATTTCTAGGCTTTTCTGGGTATTGGGAAGAATAGCTTCAAGTTCTTGGGCTTTTGTTGCTTTTTGGTTGTTTGATCAAATTTTGGGTATTGGGAAAGGCTGGTACTTGTTTTTGCTGGGGGATTGGGGTTGCGATAGTCTACACGTTTGCCGTATGGCTTATCGCCCGATTTCTTTTCTCTTAGGATCATGGAATTGGTAGCTATATCCAGGGATGAGTCGCCTCCGTCAACCCCTAGGTTCCGTATAGGGTCCCGGGTTTCATCCCATAGTGTTTCTGACTCTTCGTCTGATAGCGTACTGAGCGTCTCCCCACTGTCCATTAACTCCAGTAGTGCTTTGCGTAGGTCGTCAGTGCAGAACATGGAGCAACCTGGGTCGAGTGTGTCGAACGTTGACGCGTCTTCCTCTTCCGAGGGATCAGATGGATACGTCGTGCTCCCACGCGGTGAGCGGGCGTCTGGGGATGCCCTTCCCGTTCTTCCTCAGGGCGGGCTCGTATTGTGGCGGTTAGCGGACGACCAAGTAGTGCAAGAGCCAAAGGGGTCCCCGTAGGTGCGCGAGATCGAGCAGTGGTATTGGGACTACCATATCCTACGTACAGTGAAGCTGAGGGCCCTCCGTCAGGGTGAGTCGTTCACACGCCCTCCGCGCGGCTACGTATACGTGAGCGAGTTACAGCTGAAGGCAGGGTTGAAGCTTCCCCTCCATCTGTTCTTCCAGTATGTCCTTGCGCTTTTCAACATCACGTTAGGCCAATGCGGGCCAACATTGACATGCGTACTGATTGCCTTCCACAATATCTGGAAGCTAAGTGGGCTGCAGTTCCCCACATGGGCGGAGATCGGGCATGTCTTCCGTTTGAAGTATTCTCCTCGTATGAAGGATAAGGGTACGATGACGGTTAAGCCCCGAACGAAGTGGTGGCTAACGGAGCCCCCTTCCTCCTCTACCGCATGCCGCCGGTATCACCGCCTTGTCGGAGGCGAGTGGGAATTTGACAAGCCGGATGGTGTTCTATCGCGCAGACGCGATCAGATACACCGAGTCCCCGAGTCTTTTCAACCGTTAGGTGTGATATAGTGTCGACTAACGGCGTTTGCTTTGTTTGAAGTTTGTATCTGTACTTGCTAATATGTTTGTGCTTTTGCAGACCAAAGTTCGTATCCCCTCACCCATTTGGAGGAGAAGCGGTTGGCGTGAATCAATTTTGCTTTCGACCCCCACCCAGACGCACGAAATTTCTGGGCATCCAATCACTGGGAGCTTGTCGAACATTGTGGTCTCTCACGCCCTCCTAGTACGTGTCCTTCCTGTTCATGGCGTTTGATTACTCTGTTTGTGTAGGTTGTCGGGCTGACCTTTGTGTATACTTTTTTGTTGCAGCTAAGATGAAGAAGTCAAGATCCTCTACCAAGTAGTATGCTGCTCATCAACGCATGTTGGTACTCATGGAGAGGGCTCGGCAGGCCTGAATGGTCGTCAAAGATGCGAGAGGCCAGCTAGTGTAGGGCGACACTCCTCAGGGTGTGATGCATTGTCCCAACTGTAACGAGTACCTGGATCCGGTACCGGAGGGAGATGAAGAGGTCCAAGCCGTGGGCGCGGCTGTCGGAGCCCCAGCCGTCATCCCCGAGGGACGGACTAAAGAAGTTGCCCCCGATGCTCAAAGGGGAGAGGGCGAGCAGGCCCGAAGGGAGCGCTTCCAGCAGGAGAATGAGACGCTCAACAGGGAGCGCGTTGAGCGTGTGAACCAAGGCAAGTCTCCGTCCACCCATAAGAGCTCCTCGAGGAGTTCGTTCGAGATCTCCCCCATCCGTCAGCCTGGAGAGGTGGATGGCCGCCGGTCCCAGAACTCGGCTAGGAGCCCAGATAGCCAAGGCACCTCCAGCTGCCCGTTGAAGCGCTCTCGGGGTCCGTCCACCGAGGCCTCTCTTGCCGTTACTGTTGTGGTGGCAGGCGAGACAGCGCTCTTGTCAGAGTTCATTGCTCGTATCCAGAGCTCCATGGGTGTGAGCATTGAATCCCTTCAAAAGTGGCGTCAGCTGGGCGCCGACCCGAGCGAATCCCTTAGTGCGGCGTTTGACACCTGCATGCAGCTCCAGCATCAGCTCTTCCTCATCAAGGGGATCGAGGGGTCGATGCTGCAGACCACCATGTTGTCGAAGGCGAAGGCCGAAAATCGGAAGCTTCAGGCTGACGTGGGCAAGCTGCAGCAGGCTCTGACCAAGTCCACTGACATAGCTAATCGGAAGATCGCACGAGTAAACGAGCTTGTGTGTGAGACCGACGAACTGAGGAAGGACTTGGGGGAGGTGCAATCTGGGGTTGCCATTCTGGAGACCAACCTGGCTACCCTCCATTCGTCCAGTGGTGTGCAAATAGCGGAGCTGGAGCGCGAGCTGGCGGACGCCCGAGCTCATGCTGTGACGGAGGAAGTCCGTCAGAGGATTGCGGAGGAGGCAGTGGCTGAGTACAAGGCTTTTTTCGAGTTTCAGAAGGTCAGGGCTGACGCAGTCTAGGCTTTCAAGGATTCGGAGGAGTTCGAGAACTTGGTTGTTGCTGAAGCCAATGTCTAGTGTGAGGACTTCTCCTCACTCGTGCTGCCGTTCGTTAAGGTGGACGAGTTTGAGGCATGGCAGGCCGCTGAGGCTGAGAAGCTGAAGCACTCGCTTGAGGAGCCGGATGTCGAGGCGCCTGCTGGGGGTGAAGGGCCAGTGCCTGGGAAGGGTGGGGCTGACGTAGCTGTTGGGGCCAGCTAATCTATCTTTTATTTTTGCTCTCTTTTGCTTGTCTTATACTTTCGCGCCTGTGTGCGTTTAATGAATGATCTGTGTACAACTTTTGGAAAATATATCTAAGTACCTTTTGTTTCGTTTACATTGCTTGTCTGAGTGCGTTTGATGTATACATATATTTCTACTGGCACACAACAAAACGTACATATGCAAAAGTTTACAATCACTAGATTAACGCTCGTTTGGATTACAAAACATGCTCAAACATAGGTAGATTAATACTTAGTGGAAATACTTTCTTATGTGATGTGTGTTCCAGGGATTGCCTATCCTTCTTCTGAACATGTCTTTGATGTAAAACGTACCCGGACTTGCGACTGTGTCGATGACGTATGGACCTTCCCATGACGGGCGTAATCCCTTGGGCTTCGTTTGAATTGCTTTCATGACCCAGTCCCCCAGTTGGAGTGGGCGCTCCTTCACACGTTGGTTGAATAGTCGAGCGACTCGCTGTTTGTTCGAGGTATTGTGAAGGTATGCCGTGTCGCGCCTTTCTTCGAGGAGGTCGTTGTCGATCTGAGTCCTTCGTTGTTGGTGGTAGGGTCGTAGCTTTCGATTCTTGGGTTTTTGTATGTGAGCTCGAGTGGTAGTACGGCCTCCGTTCCGAATGTGAGGCTAAACGAGGTTTCTCCTGTTCCTGCCGTTGCCGTAGTTCGGATTGACCATAGTATTTCGTGGAGTAAAGTGGGCCATCGCCCGTACCAAACGTCTCATTTCTCGATGAGTTCAATCTTCTTCTTGATTCCTTCCTTGATGATTTTATTTGCTGCTTCTATCTGTCCGTTTGTTTGTGGGTGTGCTGGTGATGCGAATATCAGATTGGTGCCTTGCCTTTTGCAGAATGCCTTGAGCTCGTCGTTGTGGAATTGCGGCCCGTTATCGGTGATGATGTTGAGTGGGGTGCCGTAGCGACAGTGGAGGAAACGCCATAGGAATCTCTTCACCTTTTCGGTTGTGATCTTGACCATCAGTTCCGCCTCGATAAACTTGGTGTGGTAGTCAATTATAACTATGATGTATCGATATTGGCCCTTGGATTTCGGAAGCTCTCTGATGAGATCGAGTTCCCACTGTGCAAACGAAACAGGAGAGGTGAGGATCGATAGGGGAACCGCGGGCGCGTGATTCTTGTGTGCATGGAGTTGGCACTGATGGCAGGTCGTAGTGATTGCGGTTACATCCGTGTGGATGGTGGGCCACCAGAATCCGCAACGGAGTGTCTTTTGTGCGATGGATCGTGCTCCGGCGTGGTGGCCACATATGCCCGAATGGATTTCCCTGAGTATCTTGTCGCCTTGCTCTGGTATAACGCATTTGAGTTTGGCCCATGTCTTCCCTTGTCTGTATTGGCTGTCGTGTCAGATGCTGAAGTTTACTGCTCGGGCTATGATGTTTCGCGCATGGGCCCGGTCTTCTGGTAGTTCTCCCCTTGTCTTGTATTTGAAGATCGGGTCCATCCAGCTAGCTGTGTGTGGTTTGATCATTAAGATCTCTTGTGTTTTCATGATGCTTGGCTTCTTCAGCACTTCCGCTACCCGTTGCCCTGGCTCCGTATGTACGGGCGATGTTGCAAAACGGGCAAGTGCGTCTGCCTTGGTGTTTCTTCCCCTTGGGATGTGGTTGATGTTGAAGTACTTGAGCTTGCTTAACATTGTGCATACATGGTCGTGGTATGTCGTCATCGTATCACCATTTGTCTTGAAGTCGCCCCGAATTTGGTTGATGATTAGCTGTGAATCGCTGAAAATGTTGATGCTCGAGGCTTCTGAGTTTTGGGCTAGCTGTAGACCGGTGATAAGAGCTTCGTATTCGACCTCGTTGTTTGTTGCTTTGAATTCGAATCTTAGTGCATACTCGACTCGTACGCCACTGGGTCTGGTGAGGATTATCCCAGTCCCACTTGTGTTCTTTGTGCAAGACCCGTCCACGTAAAGGTTCCATGGCGATTTGGGTGTTGGGGGTTCTTCCTTGGGTGGCTCCGTGCTAACGGGAGACGTTTCGAGGACGGGCGGTGTCGTTATTGGCACTTCGGCCTCCGTGTACTCGGCTATGAAGTCTCTGATAGCCTGGCCCTTTATTGCTATTCGAGGATCGTAGTGGATGTCGTATTCGCTTAGCTCGACGGCCCAGTTCGCCAGTCGACCACTGTGGTCGGGCGATTGTAATACTTGTCGTAATGGGACGTTGGTGAGGACGTGGATGCTGTGGGTTTGGAAGTATGGCCTAAGTTGCCTTGCATCCGAGACGAGTGTGAGTGCCACTTTCTCGATTGTAGGGTAACAGGTCTCTGGGGGTGTCATGCCCTTTCCGGTAAAGAAGACTAGCAATTAGGAATTCATTTCTCTTTGGACCAGGGCCGAACTGACGGCCGTTAGGGAAGCAGATAGGTATAGGAAGAGGGTTTCTCCCTTCACGGGTCTGGATAAGAGGGGGATTGATGCGAGGTACTGCTTGATTGATATGAACGCTGCTTCACAGTCGGTTGTCCAGACGACGCTTCGCTTGTTTGTCGTTCGGAGGGCTTTGAAGAACAGTGCACACTTGTCGGAATAACGGGAGATGAAGCGATTGAGGAATGCCAGTTTTCCCGTGAGGCTTTGGAGTTCGGCCTTAGTTATGGGGGGTTGCATGTCTAGTATTGCCTTGACCTTTGTTGCTGAGGCCTCGATGCCCCCCTTGCTGATGATGTATCCAAGAAACTTGCTTGTTGTTACGCCGAACGTGCATTTGGCCGGGTTCAATCGCATGCCGTTCTTGATTAGGAGTTCGAGCACGGTTCATAGGTGTTCGGGCTGATCTGCTGCCTTGGTGCTCTTGACCAGTATGTCATCGATGTAGACTTCTACAATTTCGCCCGTCAGCCCGTCAAATATGATGTTCATCAATCTTTGGTACGTGGAGCTGACATTCTTCAGGCCAAACGGCATGACTACGTAACAGTGGAGCCCCTTGTCTGTTGTGAAGCACGTGGCCTCCTGATCTTCGGGATTCATGAGGATCTGGTTGTATCCCGAGTATGCGTCCATCATGGATAGTAGTTCATGCCCGGCAGTGGCGTCTACGAGCTGATCGATCCGGGGTAATGTGAAACTATCTTTCGGATAGGCCTTGTTCAAATTGTTGTAATCTATGCACATGCGCCAAGATCCGTTTTGTTTCTTGACCATAACGACGTTGGAGATCCATTTTGGGTAGTCAACTTTTCGAATGAAACCAATTTTCTGCAGCCTGTCGACCTCTACGTGCATGGCCGCATATCGTTCTTGGTTATACGCCCGCCGCTTTTGTTTTAGCGGCTTTGCAAGTGAGCTGATGTTGAGTTTGTGGGAGATGATGCTTGGGGCGATTCCAGGCATGTCCATGTAGGACTATGCAAATGCCTGTTAGCAGTCTGTCAAGACCTGGGTTAGCCGGGCCTCCATGTTGGGCTCCAATTGCGCGCCGATGCGGATCGTGCGCTCTGCGTGTTCACCGGATAGTTATATCGTGCGTTGCCCCTCTCGTTATTCGACGAGTCGGATAGTGTTCAATCCGTAACGCGGGTCATCAGGTTGCTACTCTTCAGGGGAACACTCTGCCACTGCGAGTACTTCCAATCGCATATTGTCTTTGTCTGGTCGAACAGTTTTTTCCACGAAATCATACCCTCTGATCGTGCCGATTCCGTAGTCCGTCGGGAACTTTGCCATGAGCATGTGGCTTGCGATGATCAGCCTCAGCTTCGAGATACCCGGTCGTCCGAGGATCATGTTGTAGGATGTGTGAAGGTCTATGATAATAAAGTCTGTTCTGATTTCACTCTGTGGGGTTCCTGGTGCACCGATGCCGAATCGCATGTAGTCACTACCGAGGGGGTAAGTGGTCTCACCTGAGAAGCCAGCGATGCTCTTATGGTCCTGTGTCATCTTGCATTTCGGGTGCTTGAGGCCTTCGTATGCCTCTCGAAAGATGATGTTGATGGAAGCTCCGTTATCAATGAGGATGCGCTTGACTAAGTATCGGTCCACCATTCCGTAGATGACGAACGGGAGCGTGTTGTTCTGGTTGCCCTCTTCCTCGTAGGTGAAGGTGATTGGTGGCCAATCCTTCTTGACAGCGTTTGGTGGATTTCCGGGCTGTACCACAAATACGTCCCTAGGTTGGTGTTCTTCCCGTTCCCGTGGGCATTCGGCCTTCCGCTTCCCGCCCGTGATGTTGTTGATGGTGCCCCTTGTTCGTATATCTGTCGCCGGGCGTTCCGTGTTTGCTGCTCGGAAGATCAGCGTTCCCTCCGTATGCAATCGTTCGATTTCCTTAGCTAAAATTTTGCAATCATTGGTGTTGTGGGTATTCAAATCAGGATACATGCACCACGTTCCCCTGTTGTTCCGCATAGGGGCAATGCCGGGCGCCCTAGGAATGGGCGGGCGGATTTGTCGTTTGTTCTACTTGAGCACTTCCTCGTTTGTGCCCTGGGTGATGGAGAAGACTGCGCGTCGCTGGTGTGGATCTCTGGGTGGTGGGTTTCACTGTGGTGAGCGCTTACGATGCGTCTGTTGATACTGCTTGTGGTTCCTGTGTTCGTGGTAGTGATCTTCGCGCTTGCGGGACGCGGTGGGCTGTGCTTTTGGTGGCAGATTCTTGGCTGTATGGGGGGGCGACGGGCGATCTTGTGTGTAGCCGTGTGTCTTCGAGGTCTACGTCGTGCTCGGGCCTTGTGCTCCGTACACGTGGGTTTCCACCAGTGCCTTCTGGACGATTAGGTCGATGATCTCGTCGTACCCGAGATGGTCCTTTCTGACCATCTTCTTCACGAACGGGGTTCCCGTCAGGTTCTCTAGTAGCGCCGTTTTTGCTACGTTCTTGTCGAGGTTTCTGCACATGTTCGCAAGAGCCATCCACCGGTTGATGAAGCTGGATAGGTTTTCATTGTCCCCCTGACAAACCTTTAGTAGCGTGCTGGCAGTATTGTACTTGCCCTGTAGCCGGTATCGCTTGAGGAAGCATTCCGTGAGTTCATCGAACGAGTGGATGGATCCCGTTGGCACCTCGTAGAACCAGTTTCGTGCTTCTTCCGCCAGTGTCTCCTGAGACAGGAAACAGAGGGTTGCATCCGAGTACTGGGTACCTGCGGTGGCAAATTGGTACTCATCAATGTGCGTTCGCGAGTCTCCCTTCCCGTTGAACCTGCTGATCTTGACGGTTTTGGAGTACAGATCCCTGCCCTGTGCCAGGATATCGTCCGATAAGGGGCTCACACGGGGAGTGTACATTCCTTTTGTCCCGGCGTGTGTGCTTTTCTTGAGTGACATGATTTCGGCCTCCATCTCGGCCATCCGCCAGAGCATGGCGTTCCCAACTGTCGTGGTAGGTTCCTCGTCATCGTACTCCGGTGTTCTTTCGGGCGGCGGTGGAGGTCCTGAGAGCCGGTTGTTTCGCTGTCCCCACGGTGGGTCTACCCTGATGGCTTGCCCGCTCGTCCCTGGCTCCTCCGTTGGTCCAGATTCTTCTCGTTGGGTCTCTTGGCTTCGGATGAACGCATCAAGCCGATCCTCCAAGCACTGTCGGGCTTGGCGTTCCTGGTCTCTCTCTGTTCAGGCCGTTTGGTGTTCTTTCACGAGGTGGACTGCTGCTTCATCCTTCGTTAAGTCGTTGATGCTGCTGATCGCGTCGACGGGCGCGTCTTTCGTCTTTCGGCTCTCGGGTGTAACGTGGTCTGTTACCATCTTCGCTGCTACGGTTTCTGGTTGTTTATGATTGCTCGATTCCCACAGACGGCGCCAATTGATTCTACCAAACTCCGTAGGAGTCCCAGCAGAAGTGCGGATGGGGTAAATCGGATGATCTGAGTTGTCGCACGTATGTTGTCTTTTACCTGCTGTTAAGAGTAATACACCAAACAGTCATTAGAAGCCTTGACGAGTTGTTCCCGCCTTCGACTCTCTGATGCTTAAGTTAGTGTATGAAGCGTAACAATAATATTGGTTGAGTAATGGGCGTACCTTGTAACTGTCATAAATGTGTTGTATATATTGGCGGTTGAGTGTGGAGTCTTTTTTTGCTCTTCGATATGGGATCCTGCTTGTTTGTTCATGATCTATCCTGGTACCTTCCGTTTGTCGTTCCGAGCGCGTGGGCTTTCGGATGGTATTGCTTCCTTGTTTAAAGTTGAAGCTTGTATTGTTGTCTTGCGTTTGGTTTGAGCTGTGTTGACCCGTTTGAAGTGACTAAGTGTGCGACAATTGTGTGTGTACAGGATCACGTACTAACAGAAAGGGTCGCCCAACTATTATTCTGGAGGCGGTGGCCTTGTATGATACATGGATATGGAACAGCTTCTTCGGGTGTCCTAGAGCCAAAAATGTCATTAACGTGCTCCACCTATCGAATGTGTTTTCAGAGGTCCTTGCAGGAAGAGGCCCAACTGCCGTCTATGAAGTCCATGGAGAGAGGTACAACCACGCTTATTATTTGGCTGACGGAATATATCCAAGGTACCCTACATTCGTCAAAACTATTTCTAATCCCCAGACGCCGCAAGATAAACTCTTCGCAAAGAAACAAGAGGCATACAGGAAAGATGTGGAGAGGGCCTTTGGCATCTTGCAATCTTGATGGGCAATTATTCGTCATAGTTGTACATTGCACCACAAATCGGTAATGACTACCATCATGTTAGCTTGCATCATATTACATAACATGATTGTTGAGGAAGAGTACGTGGAAGATGAGGAAGAAGAAGACGTGCAAAATCCATCGAGGGCTTTCCAGGTTTATGATGGGTCGGTGGATGAACAAGGGAATCGAATTCCTTTTGAGCAAATTAGTAGAGATTGAGCCAATATACAACAGTTTCACGACCGTGTTGCCGATCTTGAATTTGGTTACATCCATAGAGAGCTTCAGAAGGACTTGGTGAAGCACAATTGGAGGTTGGAAACCGGCGAGATACTCTAAATATTATCCTTAAAATGTGTGTTTAATTATTAAGGTTGTGTTTAATTTTAGTTTAATTTTTGTATGTGTGTTTAATTATTAAGCTTGTGTTTTAATTTAACGTGTATTTGAATTTCATCTTAATAAATAAATTGCATCTTTATTTCTTGAAAATTTAAATTACATAAAATGACGAGCCAAGCCCAGATTTATTTTTAGTAAAATATTATAACTATTATGGAAAGAGCACGCGACTTGGGTGATAACAATCCGAATATGTTTCATCGGTAGGTTAATCTTGATTAGGTTCTCCTTCATTAAGGATGGCTAATTTCCTCTTTGTAAAATATCTTTTTGAGATTGAGGTCATTGCCTCCAAATCCATTGTCATGATCCTCGTTTCTTCCTCTTGTTTCTTCAGTCGTAACTCTTCATCCGCTCTTGCTTCATTCCGCCTTTGAATTTCTATGTACTCCGCGTAATAATTAAGTTCACTTTCATTATGCGCTATCCTCTTGGATTGCCACGATGCTTGGTCACTAGCAATGGTATGCAAAACCTCAACTCGTTGCTCAATAGGAGTCTTACCTTGTTTCTTTTGTCGCCTCGCTTCCTTTGCCAACTTCGTTCCCATTGGTCTAGGCGGACTCGAGGGAGCGGCCACGTGGCTTTGAGGTGTCTCATTCACTTCTTCGTCATCCAAATTAATGGTTGGAGATGATTCGGCGGCGGAAGGAGTAGGTTGGTAACTACTTGCATATGGAGATGGAGTACTTGATAGCACCGAAATGAAAGATGGATGATTCTTAACCACTTCCCAACATTCAAAGTGTGTAAACACTTTCTTCTTTTCCTTATAGTAACATGATTGAGCTTGTTTGACCTAATAAAATAATTATATTAGCTATTTCACCAATAATTATATTAGCTACATATTTTATTCAAATTAAATATATAAAGTTTGCTACAAAAAAATAATGTATGCTACACAAAAATAATGCTACATAATTTAATTCATCATTATGCTACAATAAAATTAATATAATGTATGTTACAAAAAAAATAAACTTACTTCATCCATTAGCGAAGTGCCACTAGCTATACGTTGTTGTGCCGCATACAAACATACGCCCCATTTTTGCAAGAGTAGTTTGAACTTGTTGTAGTGAGACCCAATCACTATTCGGGTCCTCGGCTCCTTCGGAAGATTCTCACCTTTTGTTGGCTTCCAATTTTTCACATAATCGGCATGAATTGTCTCCCACAATGTCTCTCTCTTTTGTTTATTGTCGTCGTATTCATCAACGCTATGAAGCACAAAAGAGATGCACATTAGTAAATCTTCGGAAGGAAGCCAATGTGTGCCCATTTTTTGGAATAAAAACTAAACAAAATGAGAGAGAGCAAGAGAAGATGGAGGGAGATGTGTAATTTGTTATGGAGCAAATTGGTGTGAGTTGATAAAAAAATTGAAGTTGTATTTATAGGCAAAATTTTGGGGGAGTTTTGGAATTTTTGGGAATTTTTTAGGTATTTTTTGGAGCTTATTCCCGTTGGTGCCAGTCTGATTCTACAGTGACCGTTGTGTTTAAATTCTGACCATTGGATCGAAGCTTGATATTCAAAATGGAAGGCTTGGATTAAGTGTACTGTTGGGATTTGATTTTACAGCTCGGTAAGTCAAGTGACACGATCTGATTCGCGAGTTTTTTTAAAAAAAAAAAATTTGACTGGCGCGTGTAATACACGCGGCAGATAGAAGAAAAAAAAACATTACGCGCCTGACATCACCCACCGGCCGTGGGCTCCGCCAGACAGTCGATCAAAAGCCCGAGCAACTTTAGCTCGAGCGATCGCTCGAGCCAAAAGTCAACGAGCAGCCGTCTGCTGCTTTCCTCCCGGTGCGTCGACGATTGAGCTTTGGGCGAGCAAAACGGCGTTGGCCCCTCCACGTGCTCGAGCAAGACATCCCCGGCTGCTTGCCGGTGTGGATGCTCTAAAAGCTTTAGTATTGTGTTAAAATACCTCTGTGATTATATTCAAGTCACTAAAGTTAATCAGGAAACCGTTGCCATAAGCAATGAGTTACATGTTGATCCTAAGACATATATACTATCAGACTGCAATTTATTAGATACGCAAAGACGCTTTTGATTTTGCAAGAGTTTTATTAACATTGTGTCAAACTAACCTCTATGTACAATTCCATTCATTAAACTAAAATCAGGTTGGCATGGAACCAAAAGTTTTGAATGTAGTAAAATACAATATGTTTTTATACTAAAACAACATTTAAGCTTTACCTTTATAGATCCCATAATGGTCCTTGAAGTTGGATCATCCCAAACAAGCAGCAGCACTCTCACACCTTCCTCTGCCTTGTTCTTAAGAAGATCCCCTAATGTGGTATCTGAGGCACCTTGGTTATCGCGAACCAACATAACTTGAGGGTACAAGGACCACCCTGTGATGTATATCAAACGTTGAGCCTGACTTATTGCCTCGAACATGTCTTGCCAACAATTTTCATGCTCGTACCTAAGTCCACCATCAAGCTCGAAATTGGGAAGGCGGCCATCAGGGACATGGGCATCCTGATACAGAGTAACTTCACCACCTCTCCTAAGAGGAAAGTAAGTACCAGGGACCCCTTGATGAGCTGAACCTACTCCAGTATTATAAAATATCATTTTTTCAATTGATATATACTGAATTGATAAGCTCAAAACAACTCCAGGCATACAAATATCACCATGGGAGTTAAGGATAGGGAAGGTTCCCTCAACTTTCACGCTGGAGTACAACTCTTCAACCTGAATTCCCACAGAACCTATAGTTTGGGATCCCGCCATATTAAAATGTTCACAACAAAATGCACTTTCGAGGCATAATGAGCCACAGGAACATCAAAATGTTGATCCCAAACCGGGTTCTGGCTATTACTAATCACAAAGGTCCTCCCAAGCACGGCACCTGATAATGCAATAGTAACATATGGAGCACTGGTTATCTTACTGCTACTTCTACCATGGAACTTGGAAATCGCACGCCCCAAACGCTTATGCAAATTCTCCATAAGAGGCAGGTTTTTGGCCTCCTTGATCCTTATAACTAAGGACCCATGGAGCAAAAGCTTCGGGCCTCCACTCTCAAATGGCACAGCTTGTTGTCCCTGAGCATGGCTTGAGCCGCCAAATGACAACGATTCCCTAAATCCTCGATTAGACATAGAAGAATACTTGTCACCTTTTCAATCAAGTAAACTCTAGCACCCAAACTCAAAATGAATAAAGGCCTTAACTTTGGGGTCTATATAAAAAGTAAAAACCCAGTTCACGTAGACCCCTAAATGTCTAGTTGATCCACAGAAAAGCAAGAAAAAGATGCTCAATGTAGTGTAATTCTGTCGAATTTGGCAAAACTAAGCGATGGGTTTTGAGCATAGGCAACAATAACGTAATGGGTATTGAACATTTTATACAAGCTTAGACTTGAACATATGCAATCATTGTATGGTTGAGATAGAATAGTGTCGTCGTAGTTGACTATACGAAGACGAAGACCCAGAAGCACCATTGTCAATAATAAAGAGACACTAGTGATTAAAATTCGCAAGATAAAAAACAACTAGGCAAGCCGCTTATCTCAATTTTTGTTTCGACTGAAGCAGTCCTGGTCGCACCCAACTCATCTTGGACCGAGTTCACTGTACAAGACCCAGTTGTTATTTGTTAATGCAGTGATTCGAATCTGGGATTAGTTTAATTCCAGGTAGGTGCTAGTGAGTTGTGACTGAGATGGGAAAGTCAAACTCTGCAAAAATTGAGGGGCTGCTGTGAATAGACTGATCGACATAATGCGACGGAGGAAGAAGAAAGGTTAAAGAAATTGGGCGCGTGATTTGTGTTGCTAGAAATTACAGGATTTTCGAAATCTGTGGAGAGACCAAAATGCCCCTAGCTTCCTGGCAGGCAATTCCCACAGGTTTAGGCTTAGAGCATCCGCAGCGGGGACAAGGAATTCCTCTCCCGATTCCTCAAATAGGAATTACAAGAGGAAAAAGAGGTCCAAAATTCCTATTTACTGGCCGGGACCACCGTTTTTGGGAGGAATTCCTACGAATAGGAATCCCCGCTGCGGATGCTCTTAGAGCATCCGCACCCGTTTAGGACTTCCTATTTCGAGGAATTACTATTTTCAGGACTTCCTGTTACTATTCAGCAAATAGGACTTCCTATTCAGTTTTTTTGCGCAGCAGTGCAACAAATAGGAATTCCTATTACTATTCATAATCATAAAATTAATTTTTGATTAATTATTTGTAATATGTTTATCCAATAACTAGGCGACACATGTCATTATCGTGTACATTATTGAACCAAATTTTCGATAAGATTTTTACGATTCATATTGTGACACGTGTCACATCCACGTGTCACTGTCGGCTAAATTATTGATGAAGATTTCCGGTGAGATTTCTAACCAGTGATAATGACACACGTGTCACATCCACGTGTCACTGTCGGCTAAATTATTGATGAAGATTTCCGGTGAGATTTCCGACAAATGAGGATGTGACATGTGTACTCATCCACGTGTCACTGTCGGCTAAATTATTGATGAACATTTCCGGTGAGATTTCTGACAAATGAGGATGTGACACGTGTACTCATCCTTCAACATCAGATTATCGTAATTTTGCTATAAAATCATCATCTCTGGCTCCTAAAGATTGAAACCTCACAACACGCATAAGTCACTTGATATTCTACACCTAAACACAATTCTTCCGTTTTTCTCATCCAGAAGATGAATCATAACGATTACGAAGAGTCTTCCAGGAGGAGGCGCCAACAACGTCGGCAAGCTACCACAATGATGAATTCCTTCATCAATGATGCAACCATGGTAGTTGCCACGTTTGAGGATGAGCCACCTCGCCGCCGCCTTCCAAACCATCCAAGACAAAGGGAACCTAGGGGTCAGAATCTACTTGAAGATTACTTCGTGGAACGCCCTGTTTTCCACGAGCAAGAGTTTCACCGGAGGTTCCGAATGAGCACGCACTTGTTCAACCGGATCAAGACAGACCTCTGTAATCACGACCCATTTTGGCATCAAAGAGCAGATGCCACTGGATTGCAAAGACTCCTCCCCGAGCAAAAGATGACCGGTGCTATACGAATGTTGGCGTATGTCGCAGCCGCAGATCAGTGTACTGAGTACACAAGGATGGGGGAGTCAACAACGTTGGAATGCGTGAAGAAGTGGTGCACACAAGTGGTCTTGCTCTACAAGGACCGTTACCTCCGCGCTCCAAATGCGGGTGACATAACTCGACTTTTAAGAAGGGCTACGCAACGGGGATTTTCTGGTATGATTGGAAGCATCGACTGCATGCACTGGGAATGGAAGAATTGCCCAACAGCCTAGCAAGGGGCATACTTGGGCCGAAAGGCTCGTCCGACCATAATCTTAGATGCGGTGGCGTCATATAATACGTGGATATGGCACAGCTTCTTTGGGACGTCTGGAGCACAAAATGATATTAATGTGCTGAACAGCTCGGATGTCTTCGACCAGCTCCTTGCCGGAAGAAGTCCGCCTTCGACGTATAAAGTCCACGGTATGACTTACCACCACACTTATTATCTAGCGGATGGAATTTATCCGAGGTATTCCTCGTTTGTCAAGACAATTTCCAATCCACAAGATCAACCACAGAAGTTGTTCGCACGGAAACAAGAGTCATATCGTAAAGATGTGGAGAGATCCTTTGGCATCTTGCAATCTCGTTGGGCTATCATTCGTCACTCAGCCATGTGTCATCACAAATCGACATTGAAAATGATCATGTTGGCTTGCATCATCGTGCATAACATGATTGTTGAAGAAGAATTTGTGGAAGATGATTTTGAGGAGTACAAGGAAGAAAATTTACAAAATCCAGCTACTGCTTCAACAGTTTATGATGGGCCGGAGGATGAAAATGGTAACCGGATTCCATTTGAGCCAGTTGGAAGAGATCAAAATCATCAACGGTTTAGCGACCGTCTCGTCGATTTACAATCAGTGTATCTCCGTGGTGAGCTTCAAAAGGACTTAGTGAAGCACAACTGGTTTCTTGAAACCGGTGAACATCTGTAAATAACGTGCGCAATGTATGTGTGTTTCCCTTTTGTATGTGTGTTTGCATTTTGTATGTGTGTTTGCCTTTAATTATGAATAAATGTAATGTGTTTGAAGATCTCTTAAATAAATAAAGTGCAATTTTATTTCTTGAAAATGAAAATTACATAATGACATGCCAAGCATAGATTTATTATTAAGACAAACTAAACTAATCACTAAAATCAAGGTTGCGGGGACGATAACAATCGGTAAAGCTAGCATCGCCGACTTCTCCTTCATCGTCATCTACTTGCTGAAGGATCTCCGATTTCCGCTTCATGAAGTACTTCTTTGAATTTGGGGTCATAGCCTCGAAATTCATTGTCATGATTCTTGTTTCTTCTTCTCGTGCCCTTAATTTGTAGTTTTTCTCATCAAGTATTCGTTGATTTTCATCATTTGCCCTCGTCCAATCGGAAACATTTTTTGATTAGCCGCAATGCTCTTCAAAGTCTCATCTCTAACTTCATTCGATGGTGTCATGGCCTTCTTTCCCCTTCTTTTTGCTTCATTGGCCGCCTTCACTCCTTGAGGTCTAGGCGGGCTTGAGGTTCCTCCAAGGTTGATTTGTGATGTTGGCAACACTTCATCTTCATCCAAGTTGACGATAGGAGATACTTCATTAACGGTGGGTGTTTCTTCGAAGTATGAATTGTAAGAAGATTGAGTGGTAGTTTCGATGACTCTAAAGGTAGGATGATTTTTGACCTCTTCCCAACACGCAAAGTGCGCAAACTCCTTTTTTTTTCCCCACATAAAACGTTTGGGCTTTCCTTAACTACAAAAAAAATTACAAGTAACGACTTAATATTTCACATTATATATTTCCAAAAATTAATAAAATTTGAAAGGACCAACATAAATAAATCATTACCTCATCATGAAAATTTTCGCCGGATTCCGAATTTCTTCTTGCGTATGCGAGCGCTGCTTTCCATTGCGACAAGTTTGGCTTCAACTTAGCAAACGAGATACAAGTGCACTTTGTGACCTAGGTTCCACCCTCGCTTCACCTTCACCCATCACCCAATTTTGTTGGTAATTGGCGTAAATTTTTTCCCACAATTTGTCAACCTTTTGTTTGTTGCCGGAGATAGGGCACACACTATGCCGACAATATGAAATGCATAATTGTACATCTTCGAACATGAGCCAATTGGTCGACATTTTTGGCAAAAAATGAAAGAGGATTGTGAGATAGCGAGAGAAGAGAAGGAGGAGGAAGATGCTAAGTGGTGCACAAATGGGTGTGAAATTTTTAGAAAATGAAGGTTATATTTATAGAAAAATAGTATGGGTTTTGTAGAAATTTTTTGGAATTTTTTTGAAATTTTTGAGAATTTTTTGGGAATTATTTTGGGATAGCCGTTCTGAAAATTCAGAAAAAATGTAGTTGCCGTTGCGTTTGAATTCTGGCCATCCGATTGAAATTTGGATTCAAAATGGACGGCCCAGATCGATCGGCCCGTTGCCAGCCAATCGGCCCGACAGGCTGACACGTGTCAGCCTGTGATTGGCTGGTAAATTCTGTAAAAAAAAATTACTTTTTAACTGGCGCGTGTAATACACGCGCCAGATTCAAAAAAAAATCTTTCCCGCCTGACGTTACCCACGAGCGTGGACTCCGCCCGGGGGAAGTTCTCTCCGGCGTGCTGGAAACGGACGTCCTGGAGGACGTTCTCGAGGTTGCCATCCGGTCCACCCTCACGCCTAGCTGCGCTGCACGATGCCTTCACCGAGGACGTCCGATTTCCGGCGGGCCCGGCCTGAATTTGGGGAGGACGTCCTCCGTTTCTCCCCACGGTGCAGATGCTCTTATGGATGAAATTTTAAGGTTGTCACGGGGTTGATCAAAAGTCAAACATAACGAGGGAATGCAATCATTTGAAAGATAATTGTGGAATGCACTCTAGGACTATTTACCATAAAGACTAAATTTAATTTTGACACGTGTCAACATATGATTGGTTAATTATGTCAACTTTTTTAAAAATTCACTGAGCCTATTATAAGCACAACTCATGGGATTATTGTCTTTGCCAGAGCATCATCGCCGCAAATCCACCTTCGTCGTCGGGCCTTCATCGCCGCAATCGTGAAAAATCATCTCCTCCTTCTACGCTGCCACCCTCCTCTGTTAGGAATTCAGAAAACTCAAGGAGTCTAGAATTCAAGAACTCTCAACGCAAACAGGTGCCATCTCAACTCTCTCTCTCTCTCTCTCTCTCTCTCTCTCTCTCTCTCTCTCTCTCTCTCTCGGCTGCCATTTCGGTAGTAGCAACACAAGCTTAAAGTTTGGCCTCCTCTTCCTCGTCGACCGGGAGCGTCGCATCCTCCGCCTCCCATTTCTGGCATGAGCGTGGACTTGCTCGCCGCCGCAGCAACCGAGCACGAACCGGCTGTCCTCAAGTCGACATGGCCAAGCTTGATCTCCTTCGGACGAGATCAACGGTGGTGATGCGTTGCATAATAATCAACGGTCCATAATATTTGATCAAATTAACAGTATTGATGATGAACAAATGTTAGTTAACATAATTTCGATGCTCCACATTGTTTCTCACCAATTTTTTTTTTGTTTACATAATTTTCCTTAATTTCAAAACAACAGAAAATGAAAACAAATAAGCTAATGTACCAAAAAAATCCACGAAAATTTCTACCAAGTTCATATGAAGTCTAGGTTACTCTAAAATTATCGAACACGAAAATTTTGAATTCCAATGTGTTGGTCAAATTTTTTATTGTTTTTATGAAATTCAAATGTTTGAAAAATAAACTAGTACTTATAAATATGAAATCATTAATATTGACCATTTCGATTATATTTCTCAACTAATTTGTACCACTCATAAAAATTTCAGCATTTTCGGACACCATTTCAACCATGATCGTCATAGTTAATTTTTGTTTCGTTGTTATTTTGATTAAAATAATCTATTTATCACTTTAAAGAAACAAAAATAATTAGCTCCGTCATTCAGAAAATTATAGAAAAAATTCACACTTTTTTTATGGTGTCTGCTTCACTTTAAGTGTCTTGTTTTAGGCAATTGCCGAATTTGACTCATCTCTCTCGATATTTTATCGTGTTGTTATAATTGTTGACTGATACCAATAGATCGATCAACGAGATCAATTTCTTCACAAAATGCGTATAGTTATACATTAAAGACATTAGCAAAGTCAAAATTGACATTTGAGATGTTCATTTTGACGAATTGCACAAATTGACAATGTGTTTACTCGTGTTGTATAACTTGTATAATGTTTATGAACAAAATAAACATTAGATTGTGAAAAAGATAAAAGCAAAACAAAACTGAAGAAACCAACCTCATGATGCGCATTTAGAACTATTTTATACGCAAGGTAAAAATTTGAGTTGTTTCCATCATCATTTCGGTCTCGATCCACGTAGTAAACATCGACGGTCATTTATGCCCCTATTTTATATTTGAACGAGTCACAAAGGAAAGCGTTATCTGTAACGACTTGATCCTACTTAATTTTCATAAATTTAATTAACTATAATATCGATAATTATTAAAATATTAAAATATTCAATTAATTCAGGAAAATTTTGACTAATATTTAACTTAAGTAATTCACATCGTAATTCTCTTTGATACTTGTTCCGACAATTTTAATTATCTCTAAGTGGGAAACACTAGAGTATTATGTCCACTACTTTGCCACTGGTGGCGAACCCCGTCACCACCTCCCACCCACTGGGTCGACGATCTCTAAACACAAATTAAACATCACGAATACAATCACATCGTCGATACAATTCTAATGACATATAACTCGACCCGTTTTGGAAATATTTTTCAGTCAATTTTTTCGGCCACGCGCCACCGCCGGTGGTAACAAATGATACCTAGACGAAAAGCTTTCCTCCAGCCCATTAACTCCTTCCAAACGACCCATGCCAAATTTCGGCCGGATTGGCCGGAATTGGCCCCGAAATCCCAAGGCCCGATTGACATTCGGCTTCGATCTTTGTCGTAGAGCCACGATGGAGCTCGATACCGGTCCCAGTCAACTCGCAACAGTGAGGGGAGGAAAACCCCTCTCCCCTCACCAGCCAAAACCCCCAGTAATGCCGTACTCGGCTGTGGCCGAAACAATTCGATTGGAATCGGTTTGAT
Organism: Geum urbanum; assembly: GCA_946800695.1. NCBI lineage: Eukaryota > Viridiplantae > Streptophyta > Magnoliopsida > Rosales > Rosaceae > Geum > Geum urbanum. The sequence goes on from OX327001.1 coordinate 71,247,582, forward strand.
TTCGACGATAAACACCTGCAACCAAATTCTTTCACACACAAACACAATCTATAGATCAAGAAAATTCAAACCTTACCTATCTCGACGGCCAACTCGTCAGAAAACTCCATGACCCAAAACCTAGATTTTTTCGGCTACTTTCGATCGAAATTTCATCTTGCAACAGTCAACTCGGGGTTGGAGACTATGGGGAAAAGTTAGAGGGACTCGAGTTGAAATTTTTTATATATGGGTCGACCGATATAGTGGTCGGACGACATGGCCTCGCCGGAGTCGAACTCGCTGGCAATTTTCGCCATGGAGAGTCGGTCAACCTCGTCTGGCCCAAAATGGCAAGTCGCTCCTCCCTTCACGAAATGGAAAACTCTATTTATACTCCGAAATTTAGGGTAATGTACTTCCAATAAACTTCTGTTGATCATAACTTTCTCGTCGTAACTCTGATTTCGACGATTCTCACGTCTACCAATACGTATCGAAAAATTCTATGATTTTCACTTAAAGTCAACCAACTTCGTCAATTCCATAAAAAGTCAAACCGAGACACCTCGGTACTTACCGACGGTCAAAATCTTTTACCGCGACATCAAATCGAACTCGAATTATTCGTAAATAAGATTAAAAATACCAAGATTTCACATTATCACAGTTACATTTTGGAAAAAAAATTATACGGGCATATAGAGGTAGCCCGTAGGATGTCGTGGTTGTGATTGGACCAAAAATTGATTTGTCGAAGTGTGATATATGGTAAAAATAGCAAAAATAAACAATAGGGGCATAAATGACCATCGAGTTTGACTTAATAGATCAAGATCGAAATTATGATGAAACTGGCTAAAACTTTAACCATGGTAATAGTTCAACGACCATAGCATGTGATCATTTTATTCAAATACATACTTTATGACATGGATCAATGTAGTCAAAACTGACATTATTTATGCTCCTCTTTTTTATTTGTACGAGTTACAATGGAAAATGTAATCGCGACTTCATTTGGGAAAGTAAATTTTCATATGTGCATAAAGAGGCTACTTGTAAGATTTCGTGTTCGCAATGCAATCAAAAATCGAAGTGCCTAATTAGTCAAAATTAGTGAAAATAAAAAATAGGGACGTAAATGATTGTCGAGTTTGACTCGACAGATGGGGATCGAAACCATGATAGAATTGGCTATAATTTTTATCACATGTATATAAATATATAATAGTTTAGGGATCACATCTAATGGTTCATTAGTTTAATTTTAATTTATAAGACTTCAATCCTATTAGTCAAACTCGACGATCATTTACGCGCCTATTTTTTTTCTTGCCAGTTTTGACTAAACACGCGCTTCGACAATTAAATTTTGTATCTTACAGCGACCACGACATCTTATAGGCGACCTATTTTTGATATATGACAATTTAGTTTCAAAATATGGCCCCGTGAGAGCATTTTTCATTCTCATTTTTACAAATTGAAAAAGAGGCATAAACGATGTCCAGGTTGACTACAGTGATCAAGATAAAAAAAAATTATTTGAAAAAAATGACCGTATTATGAGGTCTTCTGTTATATAGACGTAGTTAAAATTTTAGCCGATTTCGTCATGGTTTTGATCTCGATCCGTCAAGTCAAACTCATTGGTCATTTATATCCCTATTATTTATTTCCGCTAATTTTACCTTACAACTTACTTCGACAATTCTATATTTGGTCTCGTTGCAACCACGAAATTCTATGGGCTATCTCTATATACTTGTATAAAAAATTATTTTTCTCAAATGTCACAGTGATAGTACGTATTCTTCTTTGTGACTAGTACGAATAGAAAATGGGCATAAACGACCTTTGAGGTTGACTGCGTAGATTCATGCCAAAACAATGATGAAAATGGCTCAAATTTTTATTTCCCACATATAATAGTTCTATGTACGCATCAAATGGTCGGTTTCTTCATATTTGTTTTTGGTTATACCTTTTAACTTTCCAAACATTAAACAAGTTATACAACACAAGCACACACATTGTTAAATCCATCAATACAAACATCTCAAATTTCTGATTTGACTTAATCGATGTATTTAATGCATAATTGTATGCATTTTGTGAAAAAATTGACCTCGTTGGTCAACTTTTCGGTATCAGTCAACAACTAGAGAAACACAATGAGATATCTAAAATTATCTAAAAATGAGTCAAGTTCGTGACTTACCTAATATAAGGCACTTAAAGTGAATTAGCTACAATTTTTCAAGCTAATGGTTTAAGTGGTTACTGAGTGTTTTGTACCCAAATACCTCTCTCCCACGTTACCTCTCCCACGACTTCTCTTGTAACCTTACTCGATGCCAACCCAAACCAGAATTATTGTCAGCCGACGCATCTTTGCTTGCCTTCATGACCTCATCACACCCTTTCTCCTATCCTCCTCCATCCTCTCTAGGTTGTCACAACTGCAAACCCTAGGATCTGCTAAGGTTTGTTTTGCTTCATCTACCTCCATCTTCGTTCCAACGCCGGTAGGCTATCTCCACGCCGCCCCCGAATCGCCTCCAAATTCTGTCACGCTCATTCCAACATCATCCCCCGTCTCTCTCATTTTCTACTTTTGCAAACCCTAGGATATGCTAGGGTTTGGTTGGTTTCGGTAACTTCTTTTGAAGCATATGGTATTATAGCTTTAGTTTCTTTGTTGGTAAGCTACTTGGTTCACATGGCTCGTATGTTTGGTTTGATTCCTATAATGGTTCATGATCCTCTGTTCGCCTTCGATCTCTCTCTATATAGTAAGGACGAGGATGATGATTGCCAGTTTGCAGTTATGAAGGTCTTCTCATGCACTCCTATTACTTTTGAGAAGGCCAACTCTATCAAGTTTTTGATGATTCGGCTTTGGAAGGGATCCAAAGAGATGAGTACGATCTCTATTCGGCTCGAAACTAAGAATCGCTACGCCGTAAAGTTTCAAGAAAATGGGGCTTTTAAGACAGCTGTGAGTCATAGTCCTTGGTTCTTTGAGGATACAAGGTGTTAGTACAAGAATATTACGGCTTTGAACCTGTGGAATCGGTTGTAGTCGACAAGGTCAAGGCCTGGACAACTTTGGATATCAAGAATAGTGACTTACATGGAGAGGACGATCCTTTAGGTTGGCTACAAACTCTTGGTGGGTATAGTGGTACTTATGTTGATCTCGATGAACGACATTTGGTTAATATCGGTGAGATCTGTCTTCTGATCGAGGTGGATTTGAGCAAGCCATTGGTGACCCATATCAGGGCACCAATTGGTAAGAAGGCTTGAGTGGAGTGTCGAGTAGAGTACTTGAATCTCAAGGAGGTGTGCATGGGAACATGCTCTGAAAGGTTGCCCCATCCAGTATACTAAGTTGGATAAGGCCCTGGAGGAAGAAGAAGAAGGGGAAACAAGGGATGAGGAACATTTATGGTGGTTGAAGGATATGATCCTTGTTCATTTTGAACCTGGAGGGGGTGCGGGTGATCATCAAGAGGTGGTCATGGACACCTGGAATAGTGAAGCGGCACATGAATCTGAGGCGCGAGCGAGGAAGCACCGCAAAAGGCCTAAGGGACCACGGGTGTAGAAGGATATCACCTCTTTGCAGAAGCTAACATTCTATAATTGGTATCATTAGAAGATTGAGGATATGGAGGAATCTACTGGAGCTGTAGGGATCAAGAAGTAGAGGGTCGATCTGGGGATCTCGGACAATATGTAGAAATGGCCCCTAGCTCACTAAGGAGTGGTGCAACCTAAATTTTGAAGCCATCTTGAGTTACTTTGGTTTGTTAGTCTAGGTTCATTGTGCATCATGTTGTTATCTGGTATATGTGTACTTTAGAACTTCTTCCTTTAGCATGCCGGGTAATCCGATGGAGTTCTGTATCCTTATCACAAGTTTCGAGTAGATATAAAATTTGTGCCTTTTCAAAAAAAAGTGAATTAGCTACCATAAAAAGACCGTGATTTTTTTTTTTGACAATGAAGCTATTTGTTTTCAATTTTAAAAGTTTCAAATAGACACTTTTATTAAAAATAAAAACATAATAAAACTCGACTACGTGAATCGAAGTCAAAATGGCACCAAAACTGCATAATTTTTTACATGCAAATAATACAAGATAATTGCGCGATGTAATTTATCGTTGGTTTTGTCATTATTTTAATACTAGTATATTTGTCAAACATTTGTAAATCATTACAAACAATTAACAAACTTGAAGAACATGTTTAATTTTGCAAATTTTGAATGCAATAATTTTAGGGTAACTTAGACATCATGTCAATTCAATCAAAATTTTCATGGAATTTTTGCGGAATTTAAAACTATTTCTTTTAATTTCTAACGATTTGAATTGAAATAATAAAAATATATTGAGAAAATAGGAAATTGTGAGATACAATCTTAGCCGTGTAATTTCATTATATTTTATTTTTCTGGATAGTTGATATTGTCGGTGCAATCCATTGTGGAAGTGGCAGAACAACGATCGGACCATCGGCGAGATCCGAACCCGACATCCGTAGGAGACCACCACGTGTCCCTTATCGAACCTTGAGTTAAAGATCGACCAACAGAGATCTTGCCATGGCTGGTCACCGGTGGAGTAGCGCGACGTGAAGCGCGAGAAAGCGATCCGAAATGCTCTAGGTGTCCAAAGTAGATTTGATCAAAGTGTGGGGGAGAGAGAGAGAGAGAGAGAGAGAGAGAGAGAGAGAGAGAGAGAGAGGAATTTTCACGGTGGTAGATGAGGTAATCAGGGAGAGACGTGACTACCGGCGACGGCTAATTTTCTGGGCATGGAGATGATCTCATACCTTGAGCTTACCATAAGCTCTGTCGAGCTTGATAATGTTGAAATATTGGAAAGTTGAGATTATGTCACGTGTCAGGTTATAGAGAAAGTCTATTGGGTGCTTAGACTTTGGGTGCATTCCAATCATCCCAATTTGAAAGTCATTATCCGCCAATTAAGGCTAAGGCTAATAAGGCTAAAAGCCCATACTTTGTTGGCCTTTATGGCCTGAGTCACGATGGGTCATAAATTATAATATATATTTAATGTTTGAGGTATTCTAATTACTAATTTATGATATTTATATGAAAATATGTTTGTCAAGAGAAGAGTGAAGAGAATAAAAGAAAAACATGATAATAATAATATATTATTTGACTTTTTCTAATATAAATGGTCAAAATGGGCCAAGCTTTAAATGCCGAAATGGATCGGACTAAGCTTGACCTATAAAACTAAAAAAGACGTGGCCAAAGGACCGGACTGACTTCACTTACATGATCCAAGTCCTACCTTAATCTTAATAAAATTGGCCAACCCGCACTAACACGAGGTCGGGCTAAGCTTTGACATCATGGGTCAGGCACGCTCAAAAGATATTTAAGGCCTTTAGGCCAAATGATGACTCTCGTGTAGAGTAAAGTATAAATACTTGTTGTACCCATACACAATTTCATATCATATACTCGATACCCTTAATATTATACTTAGTGTTTCTCATCCTTTATTCATTGGGTACTATTTGTACGCAAAACTATCGATCCAAATAATATTGGGTCTCTCTCTTGTCAAGAGAAACCATCATGCCGCCTTCTTTTAGATCGAGCAACGCCTTTAGGGTAAATGTCATAAGAACTTAGGATCTTCTACTGGGATCTTTTCCTTTGTGGTTTATTTAGTTTTAATTTGTGTTAATCCCTTCTGGTTTGTAATGAACAGATTTAGTTTTTCCTTTGAAACTTAGTTCGGATTTGGATGATTGGTATTTTTGAAATTTGTATATCTGTATTTGAAATTATGCAGATCTCAGCTTTGATGAAATGCCAAGGGGGAGTCTGCAAGTATCTGAATTGGGATTCCATGACAAAAGGGTTTTTGAAGTGAAGACAGCAGTTGAAGATCGATGATCTCAGTAGCTCCAAAGGTAATGGTTTGCATGCATACTTTTGAAATGTGTTAGTGATTAACTAAGGTGCTTAGTTTTTTATTAAAGTAATTTTCGTTGTGTTGTTTAAGGTATGCAAAATTAGTTAGGATTGTGATCAGTGGCGGAGTCAAGATCAAAGTGTTTTTTAGGCTAATTATAAAATTCGTAATATGCAGCGCACATTATTTTTTTGCGTTATTACGTACTTCACCGTGTTGATCAAATGAAACTCTAATTTCTAATTGTGAATTGTTACAAAGAGAGATAAAGATATAAAAAGACGTTATTAAATAAATGCTATCAGGAGGCTGGTGTCGTGAAGAGCGACAATTGCGAAGAGCGGCCCCGTATAGCATCAGTAAATTCGAAACTTGCATACATAAATAACACTTGATTGTCCTACACATTACTATCATACTAGTCTTAAATTGAACGAAGTTGGGTAACAAAAGCTAAAATACCACAAACCTAAACGAGGAAGATGAAAAGTAAACGAAACCCGGTACTTAGAATCTCTGGAGCGAAGGAAGAAGCTTAGGCTAAAGGTCTTGTTGTCATTGTTTTATGGTAGTTGAGTCAGACAAGACTTCAATAACAAAATTGCCTAAGCTTTGAATTCATTTTTCCAGTTCTAGTTTGTTCTGGCGTTCTTGATTGAAGCAATTTTTTTTTTCTAAGCTTTCAAGACTTACTGGGGCTTAAGCCCATAGGAGCCTTGGGCTGGCTCCGCCACTGATTGTGATATTGTTATGACATGATAAGATCACAGTTTTTCAAGTTATCTGTTAGGCTTAGAGGACGAGGATTGAATTTGATCAAATTGTGATTTAATTGATTTAGAAATTCTATCACTTTTTTTAGGTTAAACAGTAGAATATGAAGCTGATAAATTACAAAAGAGTCCACCGGTTACCGATACTATAGAAAGAACTCCCCACGGGTAATCTACGTTATTACAATTTAATATGATACCTCACATAACTAGAGAGACTGGGTGTAGAACATAAACTATAAAAAAAAATTCGGGGGCCACACACCCCTATCTAGCTATGCACCCCAAAGTCCCAAACTATGTCATCCATACAAAACTCGGGGTTACTTACCTAATATGAAATTTTCAACCACAACCTCTCAACATTTATTCTCACCAGAAAAAAAAAACTTGAAAAACTTAGAGCTAAGGCTAATCCCGAAGCCCATAAATCCTATCACCTAAAACAGATCCATGAGAGCAACTCCAGCAGATTCCCTATAAATCATTTTTAGTTAAAATATAAAAAATTTCTCTTAAAATTCACTCCAGCAGCTCCCTTATCTTATTAGCCAATTTAGGGATTCCCTATATTTCATGTTTTCATCCCCTATTCCTATACCGAAAACATAAATTATAGGTAACGAAACATTCAATATTGTAATTAATATTTTCCTTCTAGATTGTAAATGTAATTAATAATTATATTAATAAATAAATATTTTATTATCAACCAATCAAAACTAAGCATATGTTTAAATCTAACACTACAACATTTTTACACATTGCCGGCGACTTAAAGGTAATGTCCAAAAACAAGGCCGGCGATTTTTGGACATTACCGGCGACTTAAGTCGCCGGTAATGTAATTTTTTTTTTTTTTTTTTTTACATTGCCGGCGACATGAATTTATGTCGCCGGTAATGTCTCGAAGCTAAAGACATTGCCGGCGACATAAATTCATGTCGCCGGTAATGTAAAAAAAAAAAAAAAAAAAGACATTACCGGTGACATAAATAAAGTCGCCGGTAATGTCTTTTTTTTTTTTTTTTTACATTACCATCGAGGGATTGCCGGCGACGGACATTACCGGCGACAAAAATCGCCGGTAATGTTAAAAAAAAAAAAAGACATTACCGGCGATTTTCCGGCGAAAATCGCCGGTAATGTCTAAAGACATTGCCGGCGACTTAAAAGTCGCCGGCAATGTCTCCAAATGTTGTAGTGTAACTACATTTTAAGTGATATTGTTGGAGTAAATTTATACAAGTGATTAGTTAAAATAAGTTTCAGCTTCATTTTTGAACAAAATAAGCAAACTTTATGTGATATTGTTGGAGTTGCTCTGAGTTTGGTTTGGTTTGGTTTGGGATACTACTGGGGTTGACTATTAGTATCTCTATATAAAGCAAACTTACCTATGTGTGAGCGCGTGGTTTTGAAGAGAAAACAAATTATATGAAATTAGACACTGTAATAAAAAACTCTGTTCCTTGTCGAGAGTTTTTAGCTTAAGTGCATTTCATTGTGTTGTGAGTGATATGAGATCATCATCCAAGAGCTATTGCAGTCAAGATTCAAGAAAAAAGAAGGTTTCCTGGCGCTACTAGGAAAGGTGTTTCCAGAAGTATACTCGACAAAGTTGATCTTGTTTCACGTACATAACGTTCATAAGGAATATATATGTTTGATCAATTCCTTTGTATTGATACTTTATATGTTAAATTGAGATTTATATTGGATTGATTTTAGGATTTCTCGAATCCCGCAATTGTTTCTTTATTGTGAGATTTTTATGGCGCAAACAAATCTTGTTTTACAATCGTTCTTTCTATCTGTGATTGTTTGTACAATTCCAGTATTAGTTATATTCTAGTACCTTCATAATGGCATCATTCGACTCTTTCGTTGCTATGAATTGAGTAAGCTTTCATCGACATCCAACGACTAGCGGTAGGTGGAGTTCTTCTTTGTCGTACTCATGTTAGGGCTCCTCCACACACACCTCTTTTTCGTTTCAGTCGGCTCACCCATCATTTTCTTTCTTCTCGTTGAGTTGTCGGCAAAGACAGAGTCGTGCTCGGATGAAGGTTGTTCGTACTCATGGATTCAATGTTGAAGGTTCAGCCTTTATGTGATAACAGATGGAAGATAAATGGAAGATGACTGCAGTGGAACCACTCCACGCAACTACAACAACCACATTTACATCGGATAGGACGATGTGTTTTGCGGTGTTCACTAATTAAGGTTTCTCTTTGTGTTCTATGTGATGTGGTGGAATATGTGCTTAATGAGTAATAGGAGTCGAGTGATTCATGTGTTGATTAATTTTGAAGCAAAAGCAAAACTATGTAATTTTTTAAAATATTTTTTCTTCAGTACTTGAATAAATAAAACTAGTTCATGTACACATGCTATGCATGTGATGTGAAAAGAAAAATTATAGTATATATGCAGGAATTCATTTTTGTTTTTGTTTTTACTTGCATGAGTGTTATTTTTTCTTTCATTTACCAAATTTTAGAAATGATATTCTAAAAGTTATTATGCATATAAAAAGATAAAAAAAATATAAGAAACTGAAAAAAAAGGAGACGTTTAAAAGAGGGTACAGGAAGAGGGAGAAGTTATCTTGAAATGTTGGAAGTTATTTTCAATTTTTTTTAATGATTTGTTTTCTTTTCAAAATTACAACTTTATCCTTTTAAATTAAACCTTATCTAAGCTTTTTTGTTAGTTGAAGGTTAAAAAAGTAAAAAAAATTAACAATGAGAATTTTCTTAATAAATAGTATAGATGTACAATATAAATATAACTAGTTAGAAACTATTCACAAATTAACTAAGGATGTGTTTGGATAAAATAAAAAAGTTTGAAAATTTAAACAGTATTTCGCTTTGGAAATAATTAATTGTTAACCATCACAAATGTGTCATTTGAGTCTAGACATCAAACTCATCAACAACAACATGTAAATCTCAATTTTCAAAATGAACTCGTGAAAAACTGAAAATTGGAACAATTAGATTGTATCAAAGATGTTCAATTCACTACAAGCCGGACAGGCGGGACAACTCACAGCAAAACCCCATTTTCAAATCTGAAATACCCAAACCAGCCACGTCATCGATCCTCGCAAAACAAATTCGGCGATCCGCACCCGTCGATCACATCTCCATCCAACGGTCCACCTCAATTCCCACCTCCCCCTTTAAAATTTCAAAAACCCGCGCTCACACCACTCATAAAGAAACACACCACGTCATCGATCCGCTCCAAAACCCACCCACCACACACTCACAGCCGTCCATTCCCTAAAAAACAAACCAACGCCTCAGATCACCCCACCTTCACTATATAAGCCACTCCATCCCCACCCTGACCTCTCCACAAGGCTCGAGCATTCAAAAATCTCAAAATCTCTCTACAAACCCTAGAAATCTCAAATCCCTAATTTCCTTCATTTTCTCAAATGGCTCGTACCAAGCAGACCGCCCGCAAGTCCACTGGAGGCAAGGCGCCACGTAAGCAGCTCGCCACCAAGGCGGCTCGCAAGTCAGCTCCGGCGACTGGAGGAGTGAAGAAGCCTCACAGATTCAGGCCAGGAACCGTCGCCCTCCGCGAGATCCGCAAGTACCAGAAAAGCACTGAGCTGCTCATCCGTAAGCTTCCCTTCCAGCGCCTCGTCCGTGAAATCGCTCAGGATTTCAAGACCGATCTCCGTTTCCAGAGCTCCGCAGTGGCTGCGCTCCAGGAGGCGGCGGAGGCTTATCTCGTTGGACTCTTTGAGGATACTAATCTCTGTGCTATTCATGCTAAGAGGGTTACTATTATGCCGAAGGATATCCAGCTCGCTCGTCGCATCAGAGGCGAGAGGGCTTGATTGATTTTTGTGTCACTGCTACGTTGTTGCTTTGGAGTACAGACAGATCTGGCTGGGTTCTATGTTAGTTTTCGATTTTGTATCGGATTAGGGTTTATTGATGTAGATCGTAAACTTTATGTTTAATGTAATGTGTTTCGTCAATGAAAATGGCTTATTTTCCCAGTTCTTGACGTATTATATGAAATTAGGGTTTCATCCAATTGGGCTTTATTTAACGGTTTGCTTTGCAAGTTGGGCTTGTTTCGGATGTAGAACTTGGCCCAAGATGATGTTCAAGTTTATTATGGAATTCTCTTTTGCTTGAGGCTGTCAGTGTTGACTTTTATAGATTGACATCATTTTTATAGATTAGGTTGAGAATTTCTTTATTGCCCTTAAATTGTTTTTTTTTGTATTTTGTTTTTCATAGAGCAGAGAAAACAGATTGGGAGAATTATGGATGTGAATGAAGTTGCAAGAGAGATGTTTGAGGCTCAGACTCATTTGTACAAGCATGTACTTAACTTTGTGAGTTCTATGTCACTTAAGTGTGTACTACAGCTTGGTGTACCGGATGTGATCCATGGCCATGGCGAAGCGATTACTCTTCCTGAGTTGGTGACAGCGCTTCAGCTTCATCCGGGTAAGACTAGCTATGTGACTCGGCTCATGCGCCTGATGGTTCACTCTGGATTCTTTGCTAGGAAGCAAGTTTGTAGGAATGGAGAGGAAGAAGAAGAGGCGTATGATCTTACGCCGGTTTCTAGGCTGCTGGTGAAGGACAAGGTCCCGAGCTTGTTTCAGTTTGCTACGGCCATGTTGGATCCGGCTTTGGTTACTCCATGGCAAGGTTTGGGGAATTGGTTTCGGGGAAACGAGGGAACGCCTTTTGAGACTGCTCATGGGATGGGATTTTGGGAATTCGGGGACCAGAACCCTGAATTCAACAGTGTTTTCAATGCAGCAATGGCTAGTGATTCGGGGATGATGAACTTGTTGATTAAAGATTGCAAGCCAATCTTTGAAGGGTTGACTTCTTTGGTTGATGTTGGGGGCGGTACAGGAAAAGTTGCAAGGATTCTCTGTGAGGCTTTTCCTTGGTTGAAATGCATAGTTCTTGAGCTTCCACAAGTTGTTGCTAACTTGCCAGACAGCGAAAGTGTGAAGTTTGTTGCAGGTGACATGTTCAAGGCTATTCCTCCTGCTGATGCTATTTTGCTCAAGGTATTAACTTTTGAATGCTTGAATTATTTAGCTATTTACAATGTTGAGATACAAGTCATACAACAATTGACTAGTGTAGTAGTGTATATATCATTGTGTGTAAAATTGAGACAAATTTGTAAAAATGCAGCTGACTTTACATGCTTTAAGCGATGAGGAATGCTTGAAGGTTCTGAAGAAATGCAGGGAGGCTATTCCAGGAACAGGTCAGGGGAAGGTTATTATCATCGACATTGTGATAAACGAGGAGAAGGACGAACATGAATCCACTGATGCGAAGCTCTTTTTCGACATGTTGATGATGGTTGTGGTGACCGGACGAGAGAGAAGTGAGAAAGAATGGGAAAAGCTCTTTCTGGAGGCTGGTTTCAGCAACTACAAGATAACACCCATCTTTGGTTTGAGGTCCCTTATTGAAGTTTATCCTTAGAATCTAAGATTTATGCTATTGCTGCTGTGTGAAATGTAAACCATCTCTACTCAGTGAGGTCTTCATATTGGACGATCAGTCTTTGAAATCTATTTTTAATTCTGTACAATTTCAAACAAGTCTGCTAGACTTCCGTGCAGGTTATGAACAAGTAGGACAATATAGTCATCCACAAATACTCTGGCTGCTTATTCATTCTCAATTAAACAAAAAGAGAAAGCCTAAGCTTCTTGCCAAAGTTTTGGAGGCCAGCCATGTTTGCAAGTAATCTGTTATAGCTTTTAGCAACATTTCTATATGTTAAAGAAAGAGTTGTATAGAAGATCAAATCAAATAAAGGCCACCAATGAAGAGAAAGAACTCATAGAAGCAACTATCATTAAAGGGCCCTAAATTAAATCTATAAGGATCATAAACCCTGAATCTATGTCTCTTTTTCTCATCTTTTTTTCTTTGTTGAATTCTGATAAAATCTCTGGCTCTCATAGTTAGCATATGAGGTAAGTCTTGCTCTATAAACAAACATATCTAGAATATTCATTAGTCTAATTTGTGTGGATTAGATATGATTATAATAATGCAATCATAGCAGCCCCATTAAATTGAAGTCAAAGGAGTCTATTGAAACGTTTCCATTGAATCTATAGAGGTTCCTCCTTCTACATTAGGGAAGTAGTATAAAAATGTACACTTTAATTTAAGCTCAATAGCTTTCTCTGCGTATTATCTTCATCATCTTGGATTCTTCGAGTTGGGAAATCAGAAAAGGCAACTATGAGTTTTGGGAAGGATGATCTTGATCTGGTGTTGGTCCCAAGTGGCTTGCTCATCATGTTTGTCTATCACATCAACCTTCTTTACAGATATCTTCATCTCCCTCACACCACAGTCATTGGTTTTGAAAACAATGACAAGAAAGCTTGGGTTGAAAGAGTTATGCAGGTAAACTTTCACCAAATCTCTCTCTTTTGAGACACTTTTCCTTTCAAAACAATCCTATGATATTGTATCCCATAATTGACACAACTTAATTCAATATTTCAGACTGAGAAAAGAGAAGTTGGAATAGTACTGAATGTGATTTCATCAAACACATCAGCAGCAACTTTCTTGTGCTCCATCTCCCTGACTCTTAGTTCCCTCATTGGAGCTTGGCTCGGAAGTAGCAGCACAAACGATGTGTTTCAGAGTACATTGGTCTATGGCAACACGAATCCTTCAACGATGACCCTCAAGTACATATGCCTCTTGACTTGCTTCCTTCTCGCATTCGCTTGCTTTGTTCAATCAGCAAGGCACTTTGTTCATGCCAACTACCTCATAAGCACACCAGACAGCAACATTCCAGCCTGGTATGTAGAGATGGCTGTCATAAGAGGTGGTGACTTTTGGTCACTAGGTCTAAGAGCTTTGTACTTTGCTCTTACTCTCTTGCTATGGTTTTTCGGTCCAATTCCAATGTTTGTGTCATCCATTGTTCTTGTTACGGTACTCCATTACCTTGACACAAACACCAGGCCAATGTTGAAGCATGAGTTTCGAGGAAAGCAGATGGTGAAGAAGGTTGAGGAAAGAATTTCTGGGGTAGCTGTGACCTTTCAGCAGCATCATAGAGAACAGGTTGAAACTTTGGTGTGATACTAAGATTAATTTGTCAAAGAGAATACAATTTTTGTCCGTAAATGCTACATTTTACATATGCTGACATCCTTGCTTATTTGGAGTTGTTGAGGAGTAGGTACTCCAGCTAGTAGCCACCAATGCAATTGAATATGAGTACCTATTTATTTCCGAGGAAGATAATCAATTTTGTTTTCCTATAAATGGTCCAAATTTTGGTCAAAGAATTCATAGGTTGAACTGGTATATAGTTTTGATAAAGATTACTTCAACAAAACGTGTAGAAGGAGAAACCAATAAAACAATATATGCAACAAAAGAAGAAACCAATAATCACTTCAATTGGATTTCACCTAACAATATACAGGAAACGTGTTTAAATACTGGTCGTAGCTAGACTCATTTGATATTTGATAATGGTATGACACTATGACTTGTTTCATAGGCTTGTTGTCAAACTAAACCGTACACTATACAGAGAAACATATTCTGTGTATAGATAATAAAATTCTTTTTTATCTTTATTTTTATAAATAGTGTACTTACACCCGGTGTATAGAATAATTTTCTCACTATACAGTCCATAATAATATTCTTGAAGCTACATGAGGCCCACTTAACAAAAAGAGGCTATTTCAGGCCCATCCTGACGGCTTGAAGGCCCAGCACCATGTGTCGATGTTTGTTTTTTCCTTGATAGTCAAGGTTTCCTAGTGCCTTTTTTTTTTAGATGAAGCCTAGTTTCTTACTGGGGTATGTTTATTCACACCTCCGTTTATGTTATTTACATTTCAATCATTTTTTAAAATTTTTGTAATCTTAATTTGAAAAAAGGGCAGCTCGATAATCTCATCACAGCTATATCAGTATTATTAATGGATTTCCTCAACCAAGATCCCATGATGGCATGATCCATGAATTTCATATGATAAAACTACTAATTAATCACGTATACCCATTCCATTGTTTCCTCCTCCAAATCACAAAGATGCAAAGGTGCAAACTATAATCCTCTATTGAAATTCATTTGAGAAGCAAGGTATAAATTGATATAAAACTAATCAAAGACTAGGATTCTGAAAATTCAGAAGTTCCAAAGTAATTTCTTCGCACTATTTTCAATTAAAGATTTAGAATTGACATCAATTAAATAAGGAGTTGGTTTGCAACCTGCAAATCATGTAATTCACAACAGTCTTAATTGGAGGAAATGATAGAACTGGAAAAGGCCGGCGACATCTGTCGGCGGTTGGCGTCGTTAGATGTGCCTAACGCAATGAAGAAAAAAACAGGAATATGGGCAAAATAGGAAATTTTTGTACAAAAATATTAAGGGAAACGTAAATAAAAAAAATAGAGATGTGAATAGATGAACCCCTTCCTAATATTAGGACTTACAAAACTTTTACAAGGATTTAAGTAAACATCCTATATGTACTTCGGCCTTTGCATGTACAAGTATTATTTTATTTTTTTGATAAGTCAAAAATACATTAAAGGGTAAATGAAGTACAAACTAAGTTGGTTACCTTCAACGTGGAAGGTATCACAAAAATATAGTCTACATAAAACAAAACACTTGGTAAATTACATAAATGTTGATATCGATAATCAACCATCAGGAGTTGGATCTCTTCATTCGCCAGGTAAATCTTAAAAAAATTTGGGTTGTGAATCACACAATAACATAGGAATAGTCGTGTTATGTATAATAGCCCTCATTCACATCCTCCAAGTCCTGACGTACCACCTCGGTTACCAATCTCACATCATGTGTCACTAAAAGTACACCTTGGATGTGACGGACAATCCTTGCAACAAATGTATAATATGAAATAAGCATTATCTAATTCCTAAAAATCATACTAAAATCAGCTGAATCAATAAGAATGATGAGGTCGCCTGGGTTCCACACCTGAAATCCAAGGAGATAAGAAAATTGGACTAGGCTCCATTTGTAACCAAGTGATGTGAAAGCCCAAAGAGGCCACCAGGCCCAGACGGGTGACCTGGTACGTGGGCTCCACAACACTAGCCCAACAATGTGACCCGGTTTGAGTTGCACAAACCCGGATCCGGCAGAGAATATGGAAACCCGATCGGAGCAACCAGCAACCTCCAGCAGCGGCCACTGCCGCCACACCTGCTCGCCAGGATCGCGTGCAAACGGTCGGATCGCGGCTCCGGCCACTTCCAAACCGCCGCCAGGGTCCCAACATCGATTCAATACAGGTGCGATGTCGAACTCGCAGCCACTACCAACTCGGCCCGTCTGCCAGCAAGCATCAGCCCTCAAGTTATCGCAACCAGAACAACCATGGGCTATCGCTACGACCAGAAAAACCAAGGAAAACAGTAGATGCGGAAGAAGAAAAGAGAAAAACGAAGAGACGCCAAACATATCGTCGAAGACGGCCGACGAAACTTGGAGAGAGAGAGAGGAACAAGAAAACTCGGCTCGGGGCGCGAGAGAGGGAGAGGAAACAGGGACTTCGTCGTGGCCGGCCACGCTAGGTGATCTAGAAGACTAGATCCATCGTCTCCGCTAGCGGCGCGAGGGAGCTAGGGTTTTTCGTCTACCACGACCCTCTTTACTGTAGCCTCGTTACAGGCATCAAGTGCATTCCGTGTGCCACGGACCATGTACAAGGATTCTTCCATATCCTAAGGTTGTTCGAACAAGGTTTCCTAGTCCCTACTATTACAGATTAGGTATGTATCGTGATCTTTTAAGATTTCGTGTTCGAATATGATCATACAACAATATTCAAAAAAAAAATAAATATATATATAGAGAGAGACACACACACACACTCCGGCGTTGCCCGTACATGTTTGTTTTTTCCTCCATCATCATGATTTCCTAGTTCCTACTATTACAAGGATTTAAGTTAATTAGCGTCCTATATGTACTTCGGCCTTTGCATGTACAAGGATCCTTCCATATCCTAAGGTTGTTTGAACACCAATGCAACTTAAATAAAAAGCTACATAAACTGAAGAAAACCAGAATGTGTGAATGGTTTTTTTTGGTTAATTCATTCAATGAAGAAGTTACAATATATATACAGCATATGATAGGATATTCACAAGATCCTACTTTCTAGATATACACTAGATTTACCAGAATGTATCTAATTACAGAATATGGTAAGGAACGAAGTCCCTTGGATATGTAAGGTTCAAACCATCCTTTCCTGATTACGGATGTCATCATTTTCCTTCAATATTCCCCCTCAAGTTGGAGTGGATGTTAATGATACTCAACTTGCTTAACAGTAAAGGAAAATGTGTTGATCCCAATGGCTTGGTAAAAAGGTCAGCTGGCTGCTCATTCGTTCGAATATAAGCTGTTTGTATTAAACCTTGCTGCAACTTTTCTCGCACAACATGGCAATCAATTTCAATGTGCTTCGTACGTTCGTGAAACACAGGATTGGAGGCTATGTGTATGGCAGCTTGGTTGTCGCAATATAGCTTGACTGGATGCGTATGTTGAACGTTCAAATCCTTTAGTACGTTGCGCAACCATGTTATTTCACAACATGTTGTTGCCATAGATCGATATTCAGCCTCAGCGCTTGATCTTGAAACGGTGCCTTGTTTCTTGGTTTTCCAGGAAATGGGTGCATTCCCGAAGAAAACACAGTAACCAGTGATGGATCTTCTTGTATCTTTACACCGAGCCCAGTCTGCATCGCAAAATGCTCTAAGTTGTAACGAGCCTGTAGATGGAAGTAGTATCCCTTGACCAGGTGAATACTTAATATACCTTAACACTTTGTGGGCTGCCTCGAGATGTGGTTGACGAGGTTTGTCCATAAATTGGCTGAGAATGTGGACAGCATAAACCAAATCTGGTCTTGTAATGGTGAGGTAAATGAGCCTGCCTACAAGTCTTCGATACTGTGATGCATCTTCCAATAAGGCACCATCTCCTTGTGTAAGGGTCATGTTCTGTTCAACTGGAAACCGTGAGGGTTTGGCGCCAAGAAACCCTGTATCTTCTAGGATTTCCAAAGCATATTTCCTTTGGCATAAAACTAAACCTTTCTTTGACCTCGCAACTTCTATGCCAAGAAAATATTTGAGTTGGCCCATGTCTTTCAGCTTGAAGTGGTTCGAGAGGAACTGCTTTGTTGTGTCAATGTCTTGTAAATTGTTGCCAGCCAAGATAACATCATCTACATAAACCAGCAAGACGGTGAACGCTCCTTGAGTATGTCGAACAAATAAGGAATAGTCAGAATATGATTGTGTGAAGCCAGCTGCTTTGAGAGCTCCAGAAAGTTTGATAAACCATTGTCTTGAGGCTTGCTTTAATCCATATAGGGATTTGTGAAGTTTACAAACCCTAGTCTCCCCCTTTCGTCCGAACCCAGGAGGAAGCTTCATATAGACGTCTTCATACAGATCTCCATTAAGGAAGGCATTGTTAACGTCAAGTTGATGGACATGCCACCCTTGCATGGAAGCAAGGCTCAAAAGAACTCTCACGGTTGTTAATTTCGCCACTGGTGCGAATGTTTCTTTGTAATCGATCCCATGAACTTGATTGTATCCTTTGGCAACAAGTCTGGCCTTATAACGTTCAATGCTGCCATTAGGGTTATATTTGATTTTGTACACCCATTTGCAACCAATGGGACATTTGTGTGCTGGTAAGGGCACCAAACTCCATGTCCGATTCTCTTGTAATGCCTTGATCTCTTGGTGCATGGCAGCTCTCCATTCTTTACATTGCACTGCTTGGGAATAAGAGGTAGGCTCTCTGTCTTTTGTGATGTTAACTGTGAATACTTTATGAGGAGCGGATAGCTTATCATAAGATAAAACAGTTGAGAGAGAATGAGCCGTACCAGAAGGAAGAACCTCAGTCATGGAAGTTGCTGAGCTAGGACGTGAAGGGAGGGCTGCCTCAATATGGAATTCTTGCAATGTGGTAGGTATTTTTGTGGTTCGAGAGGATCTGCGTGGTGGTGGTTCTAAAGATTGTGAAGTCACAGTGGGAGGAAGAGGCTCAGATGCAGGAATATCAGCGGAAGGCAGGTTTGGAGAAGCAGGAGTAGGAGAGGCAGTAGAAGGACTTGGAGTGTCTGTGTCTGAGTCATGGCCAGGAGGAGTGATGATATTAGAAGGTGTTGGAATGATATCAGAATCCCAGTTAGGTGTTGTCAATGGGAGAGGAAGTAAGCTTGTGTCTGGGACAGATGTGATCTGATTTGGGCTGTTTTGGAAGGGGAACTCATCCTCAAAGAAGGTAACATCACGTGAGACTTGAGTTTTCTTAGTGGATAGGTTATATACTTTGTATCCCTTCTGTCCATGAGGATAACCTAGGAAAATACATTCGGATGATCTTGGATCAAATTTGCTAGGTTTAAGGGGATGAGTAGACACAAAGCATCGACAACCAAAAACACGTAGGTGAGCATAGCATGGTTCTTTGTGAAAGAGTTTCTCAAATGGTGTTTTCCCATGAAGAAGAGGTGTTGGTGTTATGTTGATGAGGTAAGTGGCAGATAGGACAGCGTCCCCCCAAAATTGTTTAGGGAGATGAGCTTGAAAGGGATTTGTATTCACGGACAAGGATTTAGAGACTGCCTATATATACAAGGACTGGTTCCAGGCTAGGGTTATCTGAAAATTGAGAAGAGTAGTACGTACTTGAAGAAGATGAATGCATTAAGAGCTAATTCCGGCAACGTGGTGAGGCATCTCCTCCGTTCCACACCAAGATCTGCTGGGGCTCTCACCGTACCACCATCGAGCACTCAAGCCCTATCATCTCCTCTTCGTTGTCTTCCACCTCTGACCACATTCGACATTACTTCAAAGATCGCGAAAATATCTATGTCAGGAAGTATCCCCCGAATTTCGGCGTGCTTTTCGTGCCTCAAGCCGAGGCTTACGTGGTACAGCGGTTTGGAAAGTTCAAGAAGCTTCTTCCCCCCGGACTCAACTTCTTGTTTCCGATCATTGAGGAAGTTGCCTACGTACATAGCTTGAAAGAGGAGGTCATAAGGATTCCTAAGCAGGAAGCCATCACCAAAGACAACGTCCAAATCGAGATTTCATCCTTACTTTATGTCAAGATTGTTGATGCTTATCAGGCCCCATATGGAGCTGACAGGCCTATCGAATTAGCGATTCAGCATGCTCAGTCTGTCATGCGTAGCGTGGTCGGAAAGATGAGTTTTGACCAAACACTCGAGGGGAGAACCGAGATCAACAAGGTGATACTTGAAGCACTTAAAAACAGCTCGGAGGATTGGGGCTTAAGTTGCATTAGGTATGAAATATTGGACATAGAACCCCCTCAGAGCATGAAGCTATCCATGCAGAAGGTGGCAGATAAAGAACGTGAGAAAAGAGCTGACATTCTTATATCCGAGGGAGTTAGACAAACGACAATTAACCAGGCCGATGGAGAAAAGTGTCAAGCTATTTTGGCAGCAGAAGCTAGAAAGAAAAGTCTAGCTCTACTCGGAGAAGGAGAAGCGCACGCCATCCAGGTTAAAGCAGACGCAGAAGCTTACGCCATTAAGGCTGCAGCTGCTGCAACAGCCGAGGGTTTTGCACTATTGTCAAAGAGACTCGAGGAAGGAGGAGGTAAAGAGGCTGCGGCTTTGAAGATTGCTGAGAAATACGTTGAAGCATTTGGAAAAATCGCCAAAGAGGGCACAACGGTGTTGCTTCCGAGTGCTACTTCGGATCCTGCTAGCCTTATTGCTCAGGCATTAACTATCACCAAAAGATTGAGCGAGAAGCCTTACAAATTGATCGATCAAGCTTAACATGCATGGCAGATGTTTTTTTTTTGGGGGGAATGTTTTGGCATAATTAGCTTAGGCATCGGATTATGATTGCTCTTTCTATATTTTTTCTTGATTTTCATGTTTTGTTACAATATTTTAAAATTTTGAATGTTTAATTATGACTAGTTTACACCTAGAAGATTATTGCTGCTTTCATTTCAGGCTTCAAATTAAACTTATATACTTCAGTACGTTTGTTTATAATCTATGCATCAGTAGTAAACTAATACTTCACGTTACCTGATATGAACGTGTTTGGAAACTGATGTTAGTGTTTGGACTCAATATTTTTGGGTCTCAGAAGATTAATGGGACAGTCACGAAGTGGCTCAGCGAGGAGCTGCGAATCTGGAAGGAAATCCGGTTGCGAATCTGAAAAGAAATATATAAGATTCCTGGTACATCTAGGAAATCTAGAAGGCTGGATATCATTCCCAATTAACAACGATTACCTTATCAAGCGAGGAGAGGTTAAGTTCCTACTACCATAAATAGACGAAGAGGAGCAGATTTGCGGACATCAACACACATACACAATTTGCGCACCAGTAAATCTACTCACCCTGAGTAAACTAGCAACCAGTGAACTCAAGATCTAGGCCACTTGACAGAGCGTGGGGATTTGAAGATTCTCTCAAGTTAACCAACTGGCGACATCGAATTCAGGATCTACGCCACCCGGCAGAGCGTGGAGATTCTTAAGATCTATGGCGTCGAACTATCCGGTGTTCTCGACACTTCATCCTCAGGAATTGCCATACTTTATACTTGTCCTCAAGTGTCCCGAATCCCTGTGGCTCAAGCAGAGAGACTCACTATCTAGTGTTCTCGACACTTCATCCTCAGGAATTGCTCTGCTTTATACTTGCCCTCAAGTGTGAAGTACCGAATCCCTGTGGCTCAAGCCGAGAGACACATTATCGTGTGTACTCAACACTTCGTCCTAAGAGTTGCTATGCTTTTTACTTGCCCTCAAGTGTGAAGTATCGATTCTTTGTGGCTCAAACAGAGAGACACAAAGGCCTACGTCTTGTATCAAGATAAGTGGAACTCAACGAGTGGAGTTGGTGCTCTCCCCACTCCAATCGCTTGATAAGAAGTAGATACTACGCGCGCACTACACTACTACATTCTGCCATCGGTAGTGGCACGCCTCGTATACAACGCAACAACGACTGCAGAAAGGAAAAGAGACAGTTTGCGATCACTCCACTCGCAACGACCTGACTGGAGAAAAATTCAAGCCAAACATTTTGGCACACCCAGTGGGACTCAGGTAATGTCTTCAAATCATAGATCCATACCGTAAAACCTTCATAAGTTGCCTCAAGCGCCCTGCACCCGGGTTACGAGAACACAATTTAGCCGCTTGCAGAGGACTAAGCAACGAAGAAGTGATTCAGAGGTTCGGTGCAATGATGACTAAGGGTCACCCCTCATCATCAAAACCTAAGAGCTTCGAGGAGATAAAGACCATGGACTTCGAGGCCTACAAAGAATTCTCACTCGAACAAGAACAACAGCGAAGCGCCAATATCGATCGGATTCTGAACAATATGATCGGATTCTGAACAACGGCGAAGCGCCAATATCGATTTGCAAATGGGTGCGAGGACTGTCAGGCTCACAAACCGGTTAGCCATATTCCAAACATTCCTATGCAGCCAATCATCAAGCCATGGCCAACACGATGATGGGATTAGATCTAATTGGATTAATTCATCCAAATGGGTCGAAGCACGGTCTTTGAAAGTGGCCTCCACTGCTGCCATCACGCAATTCCTATACAAGGATATCATATGCCGATTTGGAATTCCGGAGTGCTTCGTTTTTGATCGAGGAACCGCGTTCATGTCCGGAGACGTAGAAGAATTGATGACAGCCTTTGGGATCAAGTTTTTATATTCTTCACCATATTACGCACAATCTAATGGCCATGCTAAAGTAAGCAATACATTGATCCTCCATATCCTTAAGCGCATGCTCGCAGACAACCCTAGACTTTGGCATGAAGAGTTGTTCAGTACTCTGTGGGTGTATCGTACTTCAAAACGCAGGCCTACCGGAACTACTCCATACGCGCTAATGTTTGGTCATGATGCTGTTTTACCGTTAGAAATCAATGTTCAATCACTACGGATCATGAATCAGCATCAACTCATAGGTGAAGACTATGTACAAGAAATGTGGCAAGAGCTCGAGGAATTGGATGACAAGCGTCTCAATGCTTTAACAAACTTACTTGCGAAGAAACAAAAGGTGGCTCGCTGTTACGATCACCGTACCCGTGGACTTAGCTTTACCGAAGGAGAGTTAGTTTGGAAGACAGTCTTGCCTTTGGGAGAAAAACAAGATGGACGCGGTAAGTGGTTTGCGAGGTGGGAATTACCCTTTATTATTCATAAGATATTAGGCAAAGGAGCTTTCCAGCTACGTGACATCGACGGTGAAGTCCATCGCAACCCAATCAATGGCTGATTTTTGAAGAAGTATAGACAACTAGTTTGGGAATACGAAGCCCACGCGGGGACGACTACTTAATTTTGCATTCGTTTACAACCTATCGCAGAGCCTTACTTCATGTAAACTAGGGGGGCAACTAGTGTCCAAAGCCAATATGCGAGTGGCTAAATATTGCAAATTTTTTGACACAGAATCTAAATCTTGAGATTCTTCCAAGTGTTACAATTACTTACTACCAAATTCTTAAGGTCAAATCAATAGAGATGGTATTTTCGCAGATACAAAAGATATAAGCAGAGAGAAAATACACAGTTTTATTCGATCAATATGAAAATACAACATGAGGCGTTGCGGCCTCTAGCTCTGATACCATGCATCGGATAAACAATTTTCGCCTAAAAAAACCAATCGTAGGAAGTGGTTTTAGATCTATCCCAACTGCACAACAACGTCCTTGGTAAACACCAGCAGACGAGCAGCAACTGGGGATGAGATCTGCCTTCGGTTCTGGATGACTTTGGGATACATGCACTCACCCAACATTTACCGCTGACAAAATCATCCCTTTGATCACAACCTTTCATGCTCCACTCAGAAATCAAGGGAAGTTGCAGCAGAAGTGAGTTGAAGCATGCATCAGAACAGGCTGATCAGGAACAGGGATGAGGTTAGTGAGTGCTTGCATCGGCCATCGTCTGCTAATTCTCAAAGGTTTGAGAACTAGTCCAAAACTGAAGGGCCTGAGCTTTGGTACGTACTATGACATAAGCCATGCTTGAGCTTTGGTACTTCGACCTAAGAACATATAACAAAATACAAGATCTTGAGGTATTGCTTTGAAGTAAGAAGGGAGTAAACTAAAAAGTAGATGAGACATGCTTCTTTGACGACCGAGGATTTTGTGAAATAAGGAAGAAGTATCAAGCTATTTATAGGCCTAGAAAATTGAAAAGGCTTTGAATAGGAGACCAGGAGCATTGCATTGAGTTAATGAAGCAATTAAGGGGTTCAACGTTCGGTTATCAACTCACATATCTCTTGAAATGACCATAACATTATTGTTTCGAGGTATAGAGTTATGAGCCATTTAAGACGGGCAGTCATTCTCAAGGACTGGCGTGATCTTTGGAGGCATGAAGATCTTTTTAGCAAAGATGTGTAGGAAGGTTATCAAGGACATGTGCCACGATACAAAATTAAACTAAAGATAGAGTTTATACAAAATAAAATAAAGAGCCTACGCGTGGGGCTTAGCCAAATAAAGTTCAAAATTTCAAATAAAGCTGTCGAGAGCTCGCAGATGAGTCTTCTCTTAAAGATACTAGGTCTGCGTGGCGGCCCAAGCCCTGGCAGCATTCACAACGGCAACACGGGTTTGTTGAACAGCTTTTCTGGCATTCAAGAGGGCAATCGCAGCTTGTTCTTTACAGAAAAATTCTTCCTCTTGTTCACGAAGCTCGACTTGGAGTTTAGCAATTTTTGCACATTTGGAGAGGATCTTCACCCATTCACCTTTATAGCTTGTCCTCATCGTCTTGATCTTATCTAAATCACATTTCCACCTTTGATTATGGTCCACACGAAGGGAAATAGCTTTATTGCGCTCGTGTGTGGTAGAGACAACAATGTCGTAAAATCTGGGAAGCTGTCGTAGTGTTTCCTCCATCTTGTCCAAAACATCAAGGTCCACGCCTTCTACGAAGCAACGAGCCGTTTATATATGGACAGCTATCTCCTGACGTATGGATTGATCCTCAAGATTCAGAGTCCACATATCACGAAGGAAGGCGATGGCAAGCTGAACCTCTGGAGGATCTTTCTCAGAATGGATCAGGTCATTATAAATATCTTCCGCCTCTTGCAGGGTCTTGGTCATTCCTTCACTGCCATCTACTGGGGCTGGAAGGGGTAGCGCCGAAGACTTGGGGGCAACAGTCTCATGGAAACCATGAATGACATTAGAGAATTCTCCAAGCCTTCGCTGACCCTCTGTAAGGGATACTCCTCGGTACCTGGATCCTTCTGCAAGAACACCTATACTTAGGGAGTTATGAGGTGTTCGAGGGATTAATAAAAAAACCTATCTAGGGACAATCAGAATATACCTGAGATGGATTAGGAGGAGATTGATCATCGTACAACGCAGTATTGATGCAGGGAGGAGAAGGAAATTCAGTTGTGAACTGCAAATTATAGATTAAGATCTTAAGTGAAAGGTAGATAAATCAAACATATTGGTTTAAGGTAAGAAGTAGTCAGAAGGTGCCGCATGACCAATATCTGTGGCCAAAGTAATATAGGGGGCATCCAGAGCACAAGTTTGTTCTTCGTTCACAGGGGTTGAGGCTACATCCTCAGTAGCAGGGGAAAATGCTGGTTCTGTTTGAACATTATCCTAGAACACATAACTAGAAATCGCGGTGAGGAAAAATACAAAGTAACTATAGGAGGATGAAGATAAATGCAAATACCTCAGCAGCAGACAAAGTATGTACAACAGTAGCATCAAGAACTTCATTATCCACGACGGACTCCACAGCTAGCTGCAGAGGCTCTTCATTACCCACAGTGGTGATAATTTCTTCCGCTGTAGCAGTAGCCGCAGAGACTAGGCGCTCAAAAGGTTGATCATAGACTTGTTCGAGAAGTCTCTTTCATTGAGCTTCTTCATCAACAACATCGGAATGACCTACATCCAGAGGTCTAGAAGCTTGAAGAGCGTCAGATGCACTCGCAACACTAGAAGAAGGCTCAAAAATAGTGGCTGGCTGTGCACACTTGCCTTTTGCTTGTGCAGTTTTATATAACAAGTCTTCTTCTGAATACTCACTATCAGGTGTCAGCTCGATGGAGGGAGACTTGTTACTAAACGCTTCTCCTGGTGGCTGTGTACGATCATGAGCGACATTGCGACGGGCATGAATTGTAAGGAAATAAAGGATTATTGAAGAAAGAATTCTAAGGGAATAAAGTTTTTACGAGAAGAAACTATACCAGTGGAACTTCTTCGTTGCAATCTCCATCTTCATCATCCCAAACCACAACAGTCTCTCTCTTCTTTTTCTTGGCGGCAACCACTTTCACAGCTTTCCTCGCAGTAGGGGAGGCAGCTGCGAAACTCGCACCCATAAATTTGCTGCCCTTGAAAACGAAGGGAGGAGAAGCACTAATCTCTCGTGCCTTTATCTTCTGGCCTGCTTCCTTTTGAGCAACAGGGGCCACAACTTTCCTATCTATCGTCTTCTTGAAGAAATCAAGGAAGGAAGCTGAGAAGATGGTGCGGAAAACCTCAAACTTGAACTGCGACCAGATGTCACCGTAGTGACGTTAATTCCACTCATGGTATTCTTCAACCACCAAAAAAGCTACGCATAGTGAATGCCAATTGAAGTCCGAGAGGTCCAATAGAGAGAAAATGGATATAGTCGTTACGGCACTTCATCCATTCAAACTTCCTGTTGAGCACTCCGAATGCAACGTCTAAATCGGATGTGAAGAAACTGAAGAGAGCAGTTCAAAGGGGAAGTGAGTTTTGGTCACTTGGGCTTAGAGCTGTACCCATGTTTGATGGAGCTGTACCCATGTTTGTTTCCTCTATTGTAATGGTGTTGGTTCTTGGTTGGCATGACTTCAAGTCAGATCATCAAATGGAGGCTAATACAGTGTAATATTACTACATTTCTTAAGCCTCAAATTTGTAGAAGTTGGACACCCAAAAAGTTGGGTTTCAAATCTACTCCAATCAGACAAACTTTATGTTGTACGTTGTCTTTTCTCATTTCGTTTCTTCGACATCATGATCCACCTCTAGTTACATATTGTAACTTCTAGTTGGCTTCAGCTCTAGTTCCATTCATTGAAATTTATAGTACTATATAAAGTTTATAGTAGTATATATATATATGCAGCACTATGCATGTTGACTAATAGCAGCTTAAACTTAGAAATTAGTCGTGCACAATAATGGTGTTTGAAACATTAATTAGGTTACATAATCTTAGTTTATTAAGTGTAGAATCTCCAAAATTATACGTTATTTTAGTAGTTAATTGAATACCTAACCATATACATATACTAATTGCTAGCTAGAGACTATCATGTGGAGTAGTACGTACTAAATGAAGATCTAGCTGTTAACAACAATAAAAAGAAGAAACTGTCAAAGTTTACGTCCATCGATCTTTCGTTAATTAATTAGCACATTTGGATACTAGTCAATCCGAATCTAATATGTTTTACAAAAAGTGCGCCAACAATAATTCGATAGAGATGTTCAACTATATATATATGCATGTGCCCCTTTCTACTTGCATCGAAGTCAAACGACACCCTTGTTTGGCATTGACATTAACAGACGATCAAGTTGGGACTTGATTGGGAGACTAGCTATCGAGTTTGTTGAGGAGTATTTTGATGCCGTTTTGGTCACGACGGGGCTGCTGATCATGTTCGTTCACCACCTCTTCCTTCTATACCAATACATCCACTACCCTCTCAGAACATCTATCGGATACGAAAACAAAGACAAAGAAACATGGATTCAAAAAATAATGCAGGTCAGTACTACTAAGTACTAACATCTCTGATCGACCTCTATGATTCGAAATATACAAACCAAGTTTCAAGATAAACAAATACATGTGTGTCCTAATGTTATTTGATGATAAAGAGAATGGTGATGTGAATGATTTCTGTATATTACACGGTATAGCTAATCTGTACAACATATATAGGCAGTTTACATACAATCCGATCCATCATTCTAGGAGCTATTCTAGGATTAATTTTGGTAAACTACTGATTACAGAATATCTCCTACTGATTACAGAATATCTCCTAATTACTGGGATTCTTTCCTTCAATACTCCCCCTCAAGTTGGAGTGTATGTTGATCACTCCTAACTTGCCCAGCAATGTGGAAAACTGGTTCGAACTCAGTGGCTTTGTGAATATGTCTGCTGGTTGCTCCTTGGTCCGTATGTGTTCTGTTTTAACCAATCCTCTTTGCACTTTCTCACGCACGACATGGCAGTCTATTTCTATATGCTTGGTTCGTTCATGGAACACAGGATTTGAAGCTATGTGTATTGCTGCCTTGTTATCACAGAACAGTTTAACTGGCTGCACATGTTTAACGTTCAAGTCTCTCAAAATGTATTGCAACCACGTTATTTCACAACATGTAGTAGCCATAGAACGGTACTCAGCTTCTGCACTCGAACGTGAGACTGTACTCTGCTTCTTTGTCTTCCATGATATAGGAGCATGTCCGAGGAAAATGCAATAGCCAGTTGTTGATCTTCTAGTGTCCTTGCAGCGTGCCCAGTTTGCATCACAATATGCCCTTAACTCCAACGGCCCTTTGGAAGGTAAAAGAATTCCTTGACCGGGTGTGTGCTTGATGTACCTTAATACCTTGTGCGCTGCTTCCAAGTGAGGCTGCCTGGGTTTATCCATGAACTGGCTAAGTATATGAACTGCATAAACAAGGTCCGGCCTTGTGATGGTTAGATAAATGAGACGTCCAACCAACCTTCGATATTGGGATGCATCTTCTAGTAAGTTTCCATCTCCTTGTGTGAGCGTCACATTTTGCTCAACTGGAAACCGTGAAGGTTTAGCCCCAAGAAACCCTGTATCTTCTAGGATCTCCAATGCATATTTTCTCTGACACAAGGCAATTCCATGCTTAGACCTTGCTACTTCTATTCCAAGGAAGTATCTCAATTGCCCCATATCCTTCAGCTTGAAGTGGCTTGAGAGAAAACATTTGGCCCTTGTGATGTCTTCTAAACTGTTCCCTGCTAGAATAACATCGTCGACATAGATCAACAAAACTGTGAAGATTCCCTGATGGTTTCGAACGAATAAAGAATAATCAGACCATGATTGTTTGAAGCCGGCTGACTTGAGGGCTGAGGAAAGCTTCAAAAACCATTGCCTTGAGGCTTGCTTCAAGCCATATAATGATTTGTGTAACTTACAGACCCTATTCCCCCCCTTTCGGTCGAAGCCAGGAGGGAGCTGCATGTACACATCTTCATAGAGATCGCCATTGAGAAAAGCATTATTGACGTCCAATTGGTGAAGGTGCCAATTCTGCTGAGCTACAAGACTAAGCAAAACTCGGACTGTGGTAAGCTTAGCAACCGGTGCAAATGTTTCCCGATAATCGAGCCCTTCAACTTGGCTATAACCCTTGGCCACTAACCTGGCCTTGTAGCGCTCCACTGTACCATCAGGATTATACTTGATTTTGTATACCCACTTACACCCAATGGGTCGTTTGTGAGCCGGAGGAGGTACTAAACTCCAAGTCTTGTTAGCTTGAAGGGCTTGAACCTCTTGCTGCATAGCTTCTCGCCATTTCGGATCCTTAACTGCTTGAGAAAATGAGGTAGGCTCTCTTTGGATGGTCATGTTAGCAGTAAAGGTTCGGTGAGGGGAAGAAAGATTAGCATAAGAGAGAACATGGGAGAGGCTGTGAGTCGTACCTGGAGAGATGACCCCGTTCGAGGAAGCTGACGGATCAGGGCGTGAGGGGAGAGCCGCATCAATATGAAAGTCCTGCAATGCGGTGGGAATCTTTGTGGCTCGAGAAGACCTTCTGGGTTGTGGTGGTGACGGTTGTGGAAGCGGTAAAGGTGATGGAATGGGATCAGAAATGGTGTCAAGTGCGGGATTGGAATCCGTGTTGAAAGGTATGAGTAGAGAAGAAACATGATCTGAAGATGTGGTTGATTTGGAAGTAGTATCAGGAGAGTGATGGTCAGCGGAAGACTGAGGATTTGGAGGAGTGATTGTAGGAGTTAAAATGGAAGGGATATCGAAGTGTGGTGGATTATGCAAAGAAGGAAACAAATTAGTGCTCGATGATGAATGAGAATCAGAATTTGTTTTAAAAGGAAACATACTTTCAAAGAAAATCACATCCCTTGAAACTAGGATTTTCTTGGTTGTCAAGTTATAAACCTTATACCCTTTTTGGCCATGTGGGTAGCCAAGAAAAACGCACTCTGTTGACCGAGGATCGAATTTGCTAGGGCGGGTTGGATGTGTGGACATAAAGCATTGACACCCAAAAACCTTCAAATGAGAATAACTTGGTTCCTTATGGAAAAGTTTTTCAAATGGTGTTTTTCCCTGAAGAAGTGGAGTTGGTGTTCTATTGATCAAGTAAGCCGCAGTGAGTATGGCATCCCCCCAAAAATGTTTTGGTAGATTTGCTTGGAAAAGAAGAGCTCTGGCTACATTTAGCAAATGTCGATGTTTGCGCTCAGCCACACCATTTTGTTGTGGTGTGTTGACGCAACTAGTTTGGTGGACAATCCCCTTAGATGAATAAAATTGGGGAATCTTAAATTCTGGGCCATTATCACTCCTTACGATCTTAACACTTGTACCAAACTGATTTTCAGCCAAATGAATAAAATGAATGAGTAGAGTGCGTGCTTCGGATTTGTGTTTCATCAAATATACCCATGTGCTTCGTGAATGATCATCAACAATGGTTAAAAAATACTGTGCACCAGAAAAAGATGGAACATGATAACCACCCCAAATGTCAATGTGAATTAAATCAAAACAAGATGCACTACGAGTAGTGCTTAATGGAAATGGTTGTCTCGTGAGTTTGGCTAAAGGACAGATAGAACAAGTGCTTGAATTACAAGCTTTATTTGCAAGGAATGGAAATAATGAAGATACTTTATTGGAAGGGTGACCAAGCCGTTGATGCCATAAGTTGTCGGTGTTGGTGTGTACCGCATTGCATGTTCCTTTCCTTGGTTGATTGAGGCAGTAGAGTCCCTCCTTCTCAGTTCCCATCCCAATCATCTTCCCCGATTGTAGGTCCTGTATGACACAAATTTGTCTAAGAAAGATAGTAATATAGAATGAATCAAATGCTAGTTTGCTCACAGAAATCAGGTTGAGATAGAATAATGGGACGCAAAGAACATTATGAAGAACAAAATGGGGAGAGAAAGCTACTGTGCCAATATGAGTAACATGTGCTGAGGTTCCATCAGGAAGCTTAACCCAACGGTTATGGACTGATTTGAGTGAGGTAAGCAAAGTAGGGTTACAAACAATATGATCACTTGCTCCACTATCCACAATCCATATTGTCTCTTTACTTATTTGTGCAAGGTGAAATGCTTTACCTGAGAGCTCCTCATAATTTGGAACGTTACCGACTAGGTTGGCTGAGGCAGACTTCGTTTTGTGTAAAAGCTGACTGAGGAGTTGGTGACACTCTTCTCGTGAGAAAGGAAAATCAGTCAAAGCTTCCTTACTATCATTTTGAGGAGCAACATGATTTGCCTTTGGTCGTGCTTGTCCACCTTCAGTAGCATTCTTCCTCCTTCGACAGTAATCATAGGTATGTCCTTTCCCATTGCAGTATGTGCATTTCAGATGGGCTCTGCAGTTCTTGGTGTTGTGATTGTTCATGTTGCATTTTTCACAAAATTTGGCTTCTCCTTCTCTAGGGTTAAAATCACGGGTCACCTTCTTCACTGAAAAGGCAGATGCTTCTGGTGGTGCCGTTGACTTTCCAGTAGTGGCCTCTGCCTGCTTCTCATGGCGTAGCGCCATTGCATAGGCCTTGTTCAGGCTCGGAAGAGGGTCCAGACCTATTATGTTGCTTCGGGTCTGTGCATAGCTCTCATTAAGTCCCATCAGGAATTTCATGGTCTTTTGTGTTTCCATAAAGGCCTTAACCTCGGTAGCTGCATCACAATTGCAAGGTGGAAACGCACAGAGGGCGTCCTTCTCATCCCACAGGCTTTTCAGCTTCGTGAAAAAGGATGTGACTGAGTTTGTACCTTGTTCACAGTCATGAATGGCATTTTCTATATGAAACAATGAAACTGTGTTAGTGTGAGAAAATCTCTCTTGCAGCTCTAGCCACATACCTCTTGCATCCTTGCAATGGATGACACTGCCTGAGATATCTTTCGAAATGGCTCCAAGCAACCAAGTTTTGACAAGAGTGTTACAACGGTCCCATTGCTGTTGCTCATCAGGGTTGTGAGTCGGCCTTTTGAGAGTTCCATCTACAAAGCCCTTCTTGTTCTTAATAGTAAGTGCCATGCTCATTGACTGCACCCATGTTGTATAATTGTCTTCCATCAGTGGTTGTGAAACAAGGACTGCGCCTGGTTGATCTGAGTGATGGAGGAAAAGTGGATGATTGGAATTCTCCCATGGTTCTGAGGTCTTGGAAGAGTTCGAGCCCTTGTTTCCTTCAAGGAGCCTTTGTTCTTCGTCACCAGCCATGGGGTATTTTGTTTGTATGGATTTCTAGGTTCTCAAGAGCGAATGCTCTGATACCATAAAGAGAATGGTGATGTGAATGATTTCTGTATATTACACGGTATAGCTAATCTGTACAACATATATAGGCAGTTTACATACAATCCGATCCATCATTCTAGGAGCTATTCTAGGATTAATTTTGGTAAACTACTGATTACAGAATATCTCCTACTGATTACAGAATATCTCCTAATTACTGGGATTCTTTCCTTCAATAGATGATAAGGTTAGAAATAATGTTAGCACAGGACTTGGTGTGATTTCCTTGAATACAAATGTAACCATGACTCTCGCATCGATCTCTTTCACTCTCTGCGCTGTCATCGGCGTCTGGATTTCAAGTTCGACCAAAAATTTCTTTCCGATCCGTTGGGAATGATTTACGGCAACAAAAGTTAGTCAATCATTTGTGATTTGTGTCAAGTACTTATGCCTCTTGACCTGCTTCCTCGTGGCCTTTTCGTTCTTCGTTCAATCGGCGACGCACTTTGTTCATTCGAACTACCTACTGAGCACTCCGGGAGCTACGACGGATGAAGATGTGGAAAAAGTGGAGAAAGCGGTTAAAACAGGTAGTATATTTTGGTCTTTGGGACTCAGAGCTCTATACTTTGCTCTTAATTCCATGCTATGGTTTTTTGGGCCTATACCAATGTGTTCTTGCTCTTTTATAATGGTGGTGATCCTTTATTGTCATGATTTGAAGAAGTCAGACTCGAATTCTCCAACAAAGGATAACTGATTCCCTTTAGAAACTGTTCCAATGTTTTGGTTTCTTGAGAATGAAGTTATCTTCAAGTACTGAATCAATTTTTTAAATTTCTGTGTGCATGAGTTTTTGATCGATTACGGTTCATCACCGAGTCTTAATTCTGCTTCAACCACAAGAAACAAGATCCATTTTCATTCATGAATCATCAATCTATTCTGTTGAACAACTTGAACAGCCAATATTCAACTTGCAATATTAAAATTGTAAGCGTCCGGCTAGCTTGTTGGTTTTAATTAAATTAACAGATCGAGGCTTCACAACTACCATTAATTAATCTATGCATATTGACTAATAGCTACAAGTCCAGCTCAACATCACAAGTTTATAGGTAGTATTGGTGGGTTAAGATACTTAATTTGCTTAATTAGTGATATTTCCGGTGCTTAATTATAAAATGAAATGTTCCATGTACTGATTGTTCGAATGGAAATTCTAGTTACAACTTTTGGAATAATTAAAAGTTCTTAATGTAATTTGATTCAATTAAAGGTCAATCCCATGTCAGAATAAATGAGGATGGAAACTAAGAGGGATGGAGTTGTTGCACTGCTGAGACTGCTGCAGATGCAATCTCAATTTATAGTTCGTAAATTCAAGTTTACTTATTTGCTGCTCATGTTGTTTCACCAACTGCTTCATATGCTCCAACTCTTGATTTTGGCCACCCAACACTTTAAAACGCTCCTCCTGGATACGCACGGCTCGTCTGAGAATACTATTCTTCTTCTAAATTCTTTTTTTTTCTTCTTTCAGCACCACATTCTCTTCCTCCTTCTCCTTCCCGCCAGCCGCCACCTCAGCTTCCGCGGCGGCGGCACTTGACCGAATCAACTACTCAAACACCTCAATCGCCCTTGCAGCGCGTGCCTTGGCATCGTCGGTGCTTGTGGCCCTTGTCATTTCTTGAACTAATAAATCAGCCCATTCCTTGGAGATATTATCGCTTGGATTCTCGTTACTCAGTTTAGCTTTCTTCACGGCACGAACAGATTGCAGTAGATGAAGCCATGAGAAAAACTCATCAAAGAAAGTCGACGACCTTCGCTTGCTTCCGCAGAGTACTAGTGCTGCTGCCATTTTGGGAATGAAAATAACAAAACAAAACGGCGATGGATAGCTAAGAGTGGTGGGAGCGAAGGCTATTTTTAAAGAGGAACAAGGCATTCAAGTGGGTTGAGCCTTTTCCTGTTCCTTGCGGGACAAGGAATCCCAAATTCTTTACCGTTCTTGAATGCTTTTCCACTTTGACTTTCGGTACCAATCCAAGGTCTTTTTACTATTCCTCCTATTGAGCTGTACGTAAGGTGAAGATTCACAGTTAATCCACAACAATAATATTGTTACTAATCTTACAGGAACTAGGGTTAATTAGTCGGAACATGCAATAAGATCCGGTGAATATCTCCTTACGAAGTCAAACTCTTTGTGCCT
The DNA here is from genome assembly GCA_946800695.1 of Geum urbanum. Lineage (NCBI taxonomy): Eukaryota > Viridiplantae > Streptophyta > Magnoliopsida > Rosales > Rosaceae > Geum > Geum urbanum. Next base: position 71,282,235 of record OX327001.1, read on the forward strand.
TAAACAATAGGCAAGCACCTTCAACTGTTCCATATAATATACACAAACACAATAAGACCCTCCTCTGGCTTCTACTCCATTAGCTTAATTAGCTGGTTGTAGCATGCACGAAGAGTCGTCCAAGACAAAAGAGCTAGCTGGAGACCGTATGGATTTTGAGAGGGAGGCCATCGATGTGGTTCTGGTCCCAACTGGGCTTCTGATCATGTTTATCTACCACATATTCCTCCTCTACAAATATATCCATCAACCTATTTGCACATCCATGGGGTATGAAAACAACGACAAGCGAATTTGGGTATCAAGAATTCTGCAGGTAATTAACATCACCGATCTCTTGTTTAGTTTTTTTTTTTTCACTTTTCCGAAATGGTGTTCGTTATGAACAAATACGTTGACTAAAATCAATTCAGGGTGATGAAGTTAGCAGAGGACTTGGTGTCATCTCCTCCAACACAAGTGCAGCCATGACCTTAGCATCAATCACTTTGACTCTCTCTTCTCTAATCGGAGTTTGGATTGCAAATTCCCCCACGAAATTCACCCCGCTAGATTTTATCAACGGAAACAAAAGCATTTCAATGAACTCAATCAAGTACATTTGCTTGTTGACCTGTTTTCTTCTTGCATTTTCGTGCTTTGTTCAATCGGCTAGGCACTTTGTCCATTCCAACTACCTGTTGAGCACTCCGGGTGTGATTGCAAAAAATGGAGTCGAGAAAGTGGAGAGAGCAGTTCAGAGAGGAAGTGAGTTTTGGTTACTAGGGCTTAGAGCACTGTATTTCGCTCTCAATTAATTTTTTGCTGTGGTTTTTTGGACCTATACCTATGTTTGTTTCTTCCATCACAATGGTGGCGATTCTGTATTGCCATGATCTCAGAAAGTCTGAAACAGATGATCTCCATGATGTATTATTGATTTCTTGAACATCAACTTTGTATTTAAAATCCTAAAATACCATACGTTGCGTATTGGTTGTCATTGTGATTTGATTCTCTGCGCTAAAAGCTGAGTCTTGTACCTGCTGAATTTTTCTTCTTCTTCACGCTCAATTAGTTAATTTGATTCATACAATTATGCATCACGTACAACTCACACCCAAATCTTATGGAAACTCTTAATTATAAATCAATTCTGGAGTGCTCTTAGTAATGCGCCATAACTCAAAACTGTTTTTCAAAGTCCTCCAAACTTCCTTTCCAACATGAAAGGCCCTCTAAAGTCCAAACTAGCTGATAGAAAAATAGTTATTCGGTTCAACACAGATTAAGCCCAATATGAATACATCAAAATTTCTAATTAAGACAAAATAATATGAAGATTACGTAGGTGCAAGTGACTTCATAATATATTTTTTTATACTATGAATGACTATCAAATTCACTTTCAATTTGAACTTAAAATCAAGACATATAAACTAACTACTCAGTCTTGTTTCTGATCTATGTTTAATTTTTTCTAATATCTCACATATCATTGCAATAACATGTGGTGTACAATAAAAAAAATTAAAGAAGCACGCAACAACACAACTTTAGGTTTAAACATCTATAGATTTCATGCAACTTTCATTAGGAGTCCAAAAATAATATTGACACTGAACATCAAATTTGTATATATGCCGAAAATGATAAATATTACTCATACCATTTTATTTGTGATTAGGAAAACTTTCGATGTAATAATCAATAAACAAGTCCCTAACGCGGAGCGAAACGAGAGAGAGTGAAACAGACAAAAACACGAGATCTCATCCGGCGGCCCGCCCTCGTTGGGGCAGCGTCGGGCGGGTTCGGGGTCACCGGAATAATCCTAGGCAAAGGATGAGGCAGTAGTCTGGTTTCGTGTGGGATGGCTTTGCTGGATTGGTGTGGCGATCGATGGTCCGTAATCAGAGGTCAGGCGGCAGTAGGAGGGGCCGCGACTCATCGGATATGGTGGGTGTGGGAGTGGTTGTCTCTGATGCGGCCCAATCGTATTTTGTTGGTTGAATCTGGTCGGCCGATTTTGGTGTCGTCGTACAGGAAATGTAGAAAGGTACTGATTCATCGTTTTCGTCGGAGAAGTTTCATTGTTTCGAATTGTTAAGAAAGCTGTTCGTTCTTTCCAATTTGTCACCATTACCAAGAAACAGATAGAATAGTCATTATGGAGTTGTTCTTTGTTAGGTTGTGCGTGTTAGAATACATAATTTTTGTAAGATGTCTTGTTATTATTCGAGATATTCTATGTGGCTTATTGTAATATGTGATTCAAATTTTATGTCTTTCCCTGTGTATTCTGCACTCATTAATCAAGACTCCAAAACAACTCCATTTCCCTTTAAAAAAAAAACAATAAACAAGTTCTATTTATGTTGCAAAAATAAAATAAAGTAAAAGAGTCAGATCCTGTGGTTATTTATAGCACTGTGTCAGTGATCTAAAGCTGAGTTGAGTTGTAGCCGTCTGATCAAGTTGACGAAGCCCAAAGCTGCAAAACCTCCCTTCTTTTTATAACTAGCCGACAGCCGTCTGCCTTCGACAACGACGGATCCAATTCTCTTTACTGGGGTCCACTCACCGCAAACCAATCGCCACGTGTCAGTCCTTATCTGAGACGAGTTTAGATTACTCACTTGGACCGTTTTCGCGGGTAAAATTATGCTTAATTTACAGGAATACTCTATATCACTGGCCGTTCAAATGTACACGTGGACGGCAGTGAAGGCGGAAGAGGACCAAAGACTGCCGTGGGGCGCGTGCGAGAGAAGACTGACGTGACAAAAGTACGATGAAAGCTGAACAGATGCAGCGCGCCCCGCGTAAAAGTCGAGGGGGTTCTCTTCTCTCTCTTTCTCTCTGCAAAAAGCGACCGTCTTTGTTTTGTTTGGGCCCGGCCCATTAGCCCGTTCCTCCCTTTTCACTCGTACGCGCTACGTCCTCGCGTCATTTACAGGCCTGTGGGTTTCGGACTGTTTGATTCGATTTTTTGTAAAAATTAAAATAGAATTGTACTATTTTTTTTATTCGGTTTTATTTCATTTTTTATTTTTAAAAAAAAAATAAGATTATTTTGTTCGGTTTGGTTCAGATTTTTTTTTTCTTTTAGTTTTTAGATAATGCATAAAAATTACCTTTTTAAAGAATTAAATAAAAAGTTTTCTATAAAACACTATTTTTTGAGTCAGCTAATATTTTGATTCATCACTATGAGAGAATTTGACAAGAATTGTACATAAAGAAATTAAAATTTAAAGACTTTAAAGTTTTTATTTTGTATATATTTATATAATATATTACAAAATACCTTAAATGATGTTATTTTTTGCATATTTCGATTTTTCAGTTTGATTCGATTTTTATAATAAAAAACTAAAACTGAACTAAATGTTTTGAGTTTTCTTGATTTCAATTTGGGTTTTTGTATTAGGTTCGATTTTTTTCGACCGCGATTCGGTTTAAACTCAAATTTTTTTTCGATTTTTGGTTACAATGTCCCACCCTTAAGTGTGTCATAGGAGAGTAGTTAATGGGCGAGGTGTGCGAAGTAGGGAAGATTCTTTTTGGGTTTGGGTTTGGCCGTTTGGGTTTACCGGTTAAGGGAGTTGGGGGTAGGGGGTAGGGGCCCGGTTGGTTTTGAATGTGAAGTACGGTACATTTTGCAAGTGGGAGATAATGTGAATTCGGATCTATCTATATAAATTGCAATGATCTAACACCATCATGCATCATTGAGAATTCGAGTGGAATATAAACTAGTTTGACTAAATTGGTCGGAAGATAAAACGTAACCGGTGTTGTCTTTTGGGAAGAATGTTGTCTGCATTTCGCTTAATTAGTAGTTTGAATTTCCGCTTATCTTAGTAGTTGAATTAAGGTTTGATCATTTTTAAGTTAAGTGGTAAGAAATCGTATTTATTCATTAGTTGTTATGATGTGCATAACAAGACAAAATGTGACTGGTTGAGATGACATAAGAAAATGAATATTTGAGACTCGTTTGGGAAGAATTAATGTTTTTTATATTTGACTCAATTAGTAACTGTTCGGTTTGAATTTCGGCTCATCTTAATTAGAAGTCGAGTTAGAGTTTGATCGTTTTTAAGTTAAAGTGATAAGAAATTGTATTTGTGTCGTTAGCCGAATTGATGTGCATGGATCGATTATGTTATAAATTTATGATGGGGGTCTATGCATGTCGATCCTCCTGTCCTTTCAATTTACTATTTGATGTTAGAGCAATTTCAACAACTTCTCTAAAATAGGGAAAAAAAAATTTGAATTTTAAAAAATATTGAGTATTTTTCACCCCAACAAACAATTTTTTTATCTCATTCTCCAAAATAGAGAAATATATGAGAGAAAATGTCACATTCTCTAAATTTATAGAAAATTTTAAGAATATGTAGAAGAAATTATTATTAATATTTCACAATTCTTAATATCTCTCAAAATTTTCTCAATCATTTTTTCACAAATTTCAATAAAAAATATATTTTTTATTATCACAATAAAAAAGATGTAATTATAATGAACGTATAAATTCTTAAGTTAGGGAACTTTTATTTCTTATTTTACAAAAATTATAAAAAAGCTACCACTTATTCTACGGCCAATGTTCGCCGGTCTTCTTTCGGCTAATTTCCGGCAATGTGGCCCCGGTCACTCTCCAATTAAGTTTTATCACATTTTGTAGAATCTTCAAGGCAATACAAATCTTCTCGATGACTCGATCGATCGTCACTAACATCCATGGTTGAATCCATTATTAACACCCAGGGGTAGGTAAAACCTGTTCGTTCTGGGTAGAAGATCACGTTTTAACCTCTCTTTTTTCCCCTCAAATTAAATAAGATCACGATTTAACTCAAAGCAGCAAAATAGGCCGACAATGTCATCATGGAAGGTAGTTAAGGGAAAAGACATGGTAGCAGAGAGAATGGTTAATAAGAACTCATAATGGACCATCATGATCATAAATTTATAGTGTCACCCGCATCATCGGCTGGTTTAATTTGTCTCTGCGCGTACTGTGTTAATTTTTTGTTTACTCTGCGGACAACTCCTATCATCGGCTGATTCATTTCCCTCGTCGTCTTCAGGTTTGTTTAATTTCCAGTACAGTCAAAATTCTATTTTGGTCGTGTTTGAGATTGAAAACGACAACAAAAGCTTCTGGAATCAGAGATCAGAGCAGCACTACTTGGCTGCTGCCAATCTGCCATGCAGACCTGAGAGCCCTTGTTGACAATACAATAGACGCTTGTGTCGTTTGATGGTTGTTGTTTACGTTAACTCGCAGATTCCTTTTCTTTAAAGGACGCTTGATCGATCAATACGTTACATGTACACCTCATTCACTATCATTTTAAAGATCCTGAATGAAGTCACAAATACTTCTTGGAGTACATGTAAAGTAATGATTTTTTGGTATTTTGCTCATATCACCATTTTAAGAGACATCATAATTTCTAAGATCAATAAAATAAGGGTGGGATGTTACCAAAAAATTGAACCGAAATTTGTTGAATCCGAAATTTTTGTGGATTAAGCTAATTGAGAAACCAAATCAAATTAAATTCGAATCGAATGACTTTTATGGTACGGTATCGAATAATATCGAACCGTTCCGAAATTATATGCGTATCAAAATTAAGCTTATTTTCTTATCCAAATGAATATACACTCACCCATATTGAATCTTTTTAGGACATGTATATAGAAAACATTAACACGAAATACTCTAATTCTCTCACATTTTGTCTATCTCTATATGGTTTTGCCTTTTAAATTTACAACAATAATTAACCCAAATAGTTGTTTAGGTCATAGAAATTTTATCGAAAAACCGATCTGAAATCGAAATATACCAATCCGAAACTTGTTGGACCCGAAACTCATGAGACAAAATTACGAAGAAACTGAACCGAATAGAATCCGAACCAAATAATTTATTACAATACGAATTTCGGCCTAATACCGAATTTATCTCACCCCTAAATAAAATGGAGCAAGCTAGATAGAGAGGTGAAGAAACATAAAGAAAAGTTGTTGAAAGAAAAGAAAGTTACCTAAACCTTAAAACGATGAGTATTTATGTAAGTATGTAAGAACAAGACGGGTGTTGATGGTGGGTCGTAAAAAGGAAAGAAGTTTGTTAATTTGTTATTAAATAAATAAATGAATGAATGAGCCGAATGATTTCATCTATGCAACTTACTCAATTACTCACATGCCATTTGAGTGATTTGACATTCAAAAGAACAAAAACCGGAATATGTGAAAGCCATTGGCGTCATCGATCCGATGAGTTGAAAAGGATGGGAGGAGAAGAGAAAGGTCTAAAGTAAATTACAATTTTCAGGATGATAAATGAATCGAAACTAAAAAGCACTTAAAAAGTTCCAATCGTAATGAACTGGTAGCTCTAAAATGAGCCTATTGTGCTTCACAAATCTTCCCTCTTTTGATATCTCCATTCTAAAAAAACTTCTCATGATTGGAGTTAAATATTACAAAGTAGGTTACATTTTTTTTTTAGAGTCGCACCGAAAACACCAAACGAGTATATTCTAATAGAAATTCGTCTGAAATAGTATAAATAGAGTTGACAAAAGCCAAGACCTATCACTATTTTTTACATACATTAAGCCTGATATCTGTCGAGTTCCTAGTTACTATAAAATGGTATGCGAATTATACGTTAAGCATACGTACGTGTATAATTCGGTAGTTTTATATAAATACAATTCTAAAAAATTTAGCCATAATTTTTTAATTAATTTTTTTAGATGAAGAGTTCTAGGGAACTTCAATAAAAATAATAATAAAAACTTAGCCATAATTTTTTTTCTTAATTTTTTTTAGATAAAGAGTTCTAGGGAACTTCAATAAAAATAATAATAAACAAATAATTTTTTATTGAAAAAAGGTAAAAAAAATTCCGAACATTTCGAATAATTCATAAAACGGACGATTTTTTCAAAAATTCGTCAATTCGTAAATAATTCACGAATTGACTAACAAACTTGAGGTTACTTGAATTCGCAAATAATTCACGAATTGATATAAAATACAATAAAAACACAACACTTTATATTCCGAGTTGCGTTTTTCCTACGTACGATACCTTTTTAACCAAAAACTTGAGTAGCAATTTCATAATTTCATCAATTTCTATAATTATTACTGTGAGATGTAATCACATTTGCCTTTATATTCCTTTCCACATTAAGTGTAATATACCACACTAGAGGGTCAGCTAGAAAAAATGGTTAGCTTCTTTAGTACGAGGAATGTAAAATGGTAATAGAGTATATAGATCATGCATTTCACGTATGCTCGATCATGAGCATAGTTTCTTTCGATGGAGCAAAGCATCTTGCATTCCCAAGAAAATATCATTTTGTTTCTCACATAAAGTGTAGGTGAGGGACTTCTGTTTGTAAGTTGTAACCTTTTTTCTCCCATAAAAGAATATAGGTGATCGAGAGTTTTGTTTGCTTCACTACAATGACCAATTAACCTTCACCTTCAACATTGAAGAACTAAGAGCATATGTACCCATATAGCACCTCCTATTGGGATAGCACCTCTTATAATAGGAGGTGCTATCACTATTCATCGAATAGGAGGTACTGTTCCTGTTTTTCGTGCAGCGGTGTAAAAAATAGCACCTCCTATTACTATTCATAACTTATAAAATTTAAATTGTTTATTTCTTGATAATATTTTCAACCAATAAATAAGCGACACGTGTCATTATCATGTAAATAATGAGACTATATTCCCGGTAAGATTTTCGACCAATGACGAGTAGACACGTGTCATTCTCACAGTACGTTATCGTCTAAATAATTGAACCAAATTTTCGATAAGATTTCCGATCAATCACGGGCTGCCACGTGTCCAATCCACGTGTCATTATCGTTCGAATAATTGAAGAAGATTTCCGATCAGATTTCCGAGCAATCACGGGCTGCCACGTGTCCAATCCAAGTGTCATTATCGTTCGAATAATTGAATAAGATTTCCGATCAGATTTCCGAGCAATCAAAATTTGCCACGTGTCATCATCTTCAGATATCAAATGATTTGAATTTGGCTATAAAAATCGGCAATTGATCATTGTATTCTCACACCATCTCCAATTCACTAGTTATTCTACCTGTACACACAGTTCTTCAAATATTTCCTCACATTCCCACATCAGTAAGATGAATCCTTTCGATTTGAGGGATTGTTTTGCAAAATAAATAATTCTTACCGTTATATTGAAATGTAGCTGTTTCAGTTAAATTTGGGCCATTGGATTGAATTTTCGATTCAAAATCTACGGTCCAGATCTACTGACCGTTCTGTTTTATTTCTGCACCGATCAGGACACGTGGCGGCTTTCTCTTGGGCCACGTGTCCACCCACAGTTAAAGTAAAAAAAAACTAACTGGTGCGGGTGGGTCCCACACAAAAAAAGGGAGCTGGCGTCACCCACGTGTGTGGGGACCGCCAGCTTGCTCGAGCAGCTCGCCGTGCTGTTCCAGCTCGCCGTGCTGTTCCAGCTCGCCGTGCTGTTCCAGCTCGTGCTGGAGCTTCTCTCCACGGTCAATGACCGGTCGCCGGGGGAAGGAGGCACCGGTGCACGCCATTAAAGCCAGCTCGTGCTGTTTACGGCCACCGGTGTATATGCTCTAAGGTGAACGCATACACCTCACACCAACCTCTAAAAATCGATGTTTCGCAAAGGATTTTATAAATCACACAATAAGCACCAACACTACTCATAAGAAGAAAAATTGAGGAGTTAAAACAAAACAAAAATGGACATAAAGATGTACCAGATTTGTTGTTGGGTGCCTTGAACATCTAGTAAATTGTGAGTGCGGTGGTGGTGTGGGGTTAGAAGTGAGGGGACTGAAAGCAAAGTCATAAAGTGAGGCAAAAAGGCAACAAATTATGAGGCCCAACCCACGCCCCTGTAAAAGCCACTTCTGGACACGTCCGTTTCACTCTCGCAAACTCAACAAACACACACGCTTCCCCGTAACATCTTTCTCCAGCCTTAAACATACATATGGATATGGTGTAAGGTCTCACTTTCATTTATTTTTCTTTCTAGAAACTAATAAATATCAAATTTTACTAGGCTAACAGTACAGTTAGGTTCTCTGATTCAGTTTTACGAGGGATACCAACTGCGTGTTTAGTTATGTAGTGTCCCACTATCCCTTGAGAGTAGGTTTTACTCGTTCAATGTCGAAATTATATCTATTGAACTAATTTATAGAGGTATAAAGAGGTGATAATTTTCTAAGTTGCCATATGGTGCAAGATAAACATAATACTGTTTTTTTTCTTTTCTGTTAAGGTAACTCAGAAACTTTTTAGTCCCATGAGAAATTTGTAGGTCCATGGCTTATAACAAATTTAACAGCATTATACTTGGTGATTAGAAAACCAAACTCTGTGGAGAATAGCAGTAGTATGAGTGGTCAATTGGTCATCAAACTCTGTGGCTCTGCGCGTGGGGAACATGGAAGGCTGATGATAAAAGTGACGGGAGCGAGTCATTACTCAAATCTGAAATCGGGCAGCGAGCGAGTCGTGAACCCATTTTATCCGGGTTATTCAGCTATGCCTGTTACAACCTGTACCAGTCTACTAAACCCTACTCGAAGACTAATAGACCCCCTACCCCTGTGGCTCTCCGCCTCTCCCCGCTTAATAAAGCCCCTTCCCTTTTCCTGTCACACCATTTCTTTATATTCTTCATTGCCACCAAAATTACCACTCTACCCCTCTCCCCTTCCCCAACCCACATTGTCATTTTTAGGGCTTGGTCTAAAGCTAGCTCCTTTCTGACACCTGTTCTCTGTTTGTTTGTGGATACTAATGATCTGGGTTTGTTGTATCAAATCAAACAGTTATTGGGGCCTTGTTTCTGTTTGGTCGGAGCTTCTTTGTTTTACAAGGGTGGACCGAATTTCATGGGAGATTCTCGGGTGAACAAGGTTCACCTTTAAACTCCTCACAAAACTTGACCCCTGTTTGTGATTTCCTTTATTTGCAAATAATTTTAGGCCGTTAACTTAATGTAACACAAATAAACCATGGTTTGTTTTGTTTGTTTAAGAATTGTTCATTTCAAACGATACCACGGAGACAACTCAATGGTGTGATTCGTACGACAATTCAACACAAAAAATCTGCTCAAGTCCAAGGTTTAAATCTAACTGTTTAGGTGAACACACTACTCGTTTACTACTATATAAAACTCAAAGAGAGAGACCTTGTTTTTATGGATAATTAGCATGAAACAATGTGCTAATTTATATAGTTCCAAGGAATGTATGTCTTTGACCCTGTATTATTAGACTTTCAGCTCCAGGTTTTGAGACATTTTATATTCCTAAGATACATTTGACTTCTACCATCAATTATAATAGAAAATACAAGGATATGATCACGTCCTTGTACTAAAATGACAAGATATTTCATCTGCCAAAGGCAAATAAAAAGAAAAGGGCCTAATTTGTTTGCCTTAATTTTGTTCCTTCAAATGGTTAGGCATAATGACCCACACTCTCGACACTTCACTAACTTTCTTTGCACTTACAAGTAATGAGAGCAAAAAACACTCTTAGTAATGGTTATGTCAATTTGTAAACGTGGGTTTAGAAAGTAGTTGCGTAAACTGCTGCAAAGCTAAAGGGGCAATCATGATTGTGTTTTTAAAACTGTACGCCACCCATTACCAGGGGAGTTGTTCCGAAATAGTAAAACCCACTTTGGTTTTTTACGGTTTTAAAGGCTCTTCCAGCTTTGGGCAAAAATATCCACCCCTGTGATCCCACACACACGCAACAGTACACACTTCATTGATTAACCCGTAGTGTTAATTTAAGGTCTCCTTCCACTTTTTAACTGGTTTCGTCCAAATCAGTGTGGAAGAAATAGAAAGCTAGGCTTTAAAGCTGTTTGATCATGGTACAATCATGAAAGGCATAGTCAAACAAGGTAAAACACTAAACAGAAAACACAAACACAAAGGAGACAACACCAAACAGAGCCCAAGTGCCAGATGAACTAAAGCTTTTTTCTTTCACCAAAATGAAGGTGTTTGATATATAAAATTTTTAACCTTCCGAAGAAAAATAAGAAAATGTGGGAGAGCTAAACGCATCAGAGATCGAATACGGTGAAGGATACGAAATGAGATTTGATGGAGTAGAAGGGGACAGAATAGACATCCGCCCGGAAATACAGGGGTGAGGACTGAGAGAGTGGCCGTACAGTTCTTCTCCACATTTTTTCAGTCTCTTAGATTTTTTTATTTTTTATAATTGAGAGAGATAAAAAAATATCATATCATTTCACTAAAGCACACTCACTCACTCATTCAACACTCTCTCTCTCTCTCACTGTCTTTCTCTGCCATTCATCACACTCAGCAGTTGCAGCGTTGCAGAGGCCGCACCACTGCATCCTGCTGCAGAGAGAAAGAAGAGAGAGGAGAGAGAGACAGACTGAAACAAAGTTTTAATATATCTCAACCAAAAAAAAAAAACAGAAAAACCCAATTTATTTTCTATTTGTTTTGAGTGTACTTGGTTGATTATTTCTCTCTCTCTCTCTCTCACTATTGTTATTGTGTCTCAAAATTCTAGTCCCTAAAGACTAAAGCTTTGAGCTTTTGATTTGATGCTCAAAATCCCATCCACACAGACACATCCAAACGCTGACAAAACACAGAGTGAGAGAGAGGGGGGGGGGGGGGGGGGGGGGGGGCGGGGGGCTTTCGGTTTTGGTTTCTCGAGTGTTATTAGTTTAGTTTGAGCTTAATGTCTTGAAATAGTGCTGAGAAATGAAACCACTTGGTGTTGCAAGTTAAAACACCAAAAAGGGTTCTGTTCCAGCTAGCTCCTCTAGTTTTTTTTTGTTTTGTTTTACTTGTGAAAATTTGGGAGCTTTTTGGATATATACTATGGCGGGTCTCATCGATCTGAACAGCACGACGGAGGAGGAGGAGGAAACGCCGTCGTCTGGCTCGTCTTCTTCGAATTCAACTGGCTCAAATGGTGGTCTGATTTCTGGGTCTGTTTGCTTGGAGCTGTGGCACGCTTGTGCCGGGCCACTGATTTCTCTGCCCAAAAAAGGGAGTGTGGTGGTTTATCTTCCCCAGGGTCACTTGGAGCAAGTCTCGGACTTTCCGTCCTCGGCGGCTTGTGATCTGCCGTCTCATCTCTTCTGCCGAGTTGCTGATGTTAAGCTCCATGTGAGTCTTTGCAATGCTTAAAGTTCGAGTCTTTTGTGGGTTCAATGCTTAAAGTTAGAGTCTTTGTGAGTTTTGGTATGTGTGTTTGTTTGGTTTTTTGAAAGGTTGGTTGTTGTAATTTGCAGGCGGAGACTGGTAGTGACGAGGTTTATGCGCAGGTTCAATTGGTTCCTGAGAGTGAGGTATGTTTTCTTCTTGTTAGTTTGGTGATTTTGGACTCAAAGTTCTGAACTTTAAAGCTCTGAGTTCAATTATCAAATGTGATCTCACAATTGTGTGAGCCAAATGGTTTTGTGGGCTAATGGTTGTGTTGTATGTCATCCACCCAATTCTGATGAGAACCCAAAGTTTATGGTTTATTTTGGGGCAATCTACATTCGTAACAAATTTGAATCGGTTGCTTTGCATTTTATTCAGTGTTGTTTAGAGGTCTGATTCCTGTGCTTTTCTTGGTGATATGAAACACTGAGGTGACTTGGTTTTGCGTTTGTGTGTGTAGGAAATTCAGCAGAAGCTAGGGGAAGGGGAAATTGATGCAGATGGAGACGATGATACTGAAGCATCAGAGAAATCGACTACATCCCACATGTTCTGCAAAACCCTTACAGCATCCGATACTAGCACTCATGGAGGCTTCTCTGTCCCTCGTCGTGCAGCTGAAGATTGTTTTCCTCCCTTGGTACTAATTCATGTCCCCTAAAGACGTAGTATAGTACATCTTATTTACACTTATCTCACACGAAAGCACTTCTACAACTCATCTACTCGAGTGTAGCCAAGTTCAAGTAGTTATTTTGAAATGTATGGATTGTGATTGCAGGATTACAGTCAACAGAGGCCTTCACAAGAGCTGGTGGCAAAGGACCTGCATGGCGTCGAGTGGAGATTCAGGCATATCTATAGGGGTATGCAGATTTTCAGTGCTCCGTCCGTAGGGTTTTAAGCAATTATGAAAAATTAGCGATCTTAATGGAATTGTTTTCAGAACTGTTATTGATGTGATGCTCTATATGTTGGGGTCTTTTTCAATTCTCTTTTCTTTTTCCTCGAGTAGGGCAGCCACGGAGGCATTTGCTCACCACTGGATGGAGTGCCTTTGTGAACAAGAAGAAGCTTGTTTCTGGAGATGCTGTGTTGTTTCTGAGGTACTACAGATTTTTAGTACAAGAGACTTTGGTTGTTCTTTTTCACTTTTCTCATGCAAGATCTTTAATAGGGGTGATGATGGAGAACTGAGACTTGGAGTTAGAAGGGCATCCCAAGTTAAAGCCTCTGCTACTCATCCACCTCCTTATAGCCAGCATGCAAACTATAACACTATCACGGAGGTGGTGGATGCTATAGCTATGAAGACAGCTTTTAATGTCTACTACAATCCAAGGCAATTTTCTGCACCATTTCAGATTATCCAAACTAACGCGTTTTTTATAGTATTTTTCGATTCCACAGCTTTGCTAGTAATATTAGCCATAATCTTCCATGTTAATCTTGTAGGGCCAGCTCATCAGAGTTCATAATACCTTCCCGTAAATTTGTGAGGAGCCTTGGCCATTCCTTCTGTGCTGGAATGAGGTTTAAGATGAGATTTGAAACAGAAGATGCGGCAGAGCGACGGTTTGGAATTTTTAAAATTCAAAGTAATAACAGGATTCATGTTCAAAACTCTTATTAGATGTTTTCTTTTGGCAGATACACGGGAGTTGTTACTGGGATTAGTGAGTTGGATCCTCTACGATGGCCTGGTTCCAAATGGAAATGTCTAGTTGTAAGTATTTCACTCAGAGCCTTGCTACATATCTGGTTTTCTTTTTATTTTAAAAGTCAAGTGTAGAGCATCAATTACTTTAAATCACTGAAACATAAGCATGAATTAAAGTTCTTCCTGACTCTTGTCTGTTTTGTCTGTTTTCAATACCATTATATAAGATGGGAAAAAATGCATAATTTCCCACTTTGTAAGTGTATAAATTTAATTCTATGCTTGTATAAGACCTAAAGGCTCATGTTGTGCATGCTTAAATGGTTAAGTTTGGCTATGTTGTCTCCTCTACCGCCATGACTTGATAGTCTTATTGAAATTACATCAAGTATTCCCCTTCTGTGGTGTATGGTCATACCTTTAACATTAAGCAATATGCATGATGTATTTAAACATTTTTCCCCTGCTGCAGGTAAGGTGGGATGATATAGATACTAGCAAGCAGCATGGTCGTGTTTCCCCATGGGAAATTGAGCCATCTGGTTCTGTTTCTAGTTCCAGCAGCTTAATGGCATCTGGGTTGAAGAGGTCCAGGATGGGCTTATCTTCAGAGAAACAAGAATTTTCAGTTCCTAGTATGTACTGCTTTTGGATCTGTCATCTTTAAACTTGTCCTTGCAAATTTTTGTGTTAACAATTTTTCTTGCAGATGGAATTGGAGCCTCAGACTTTAGGGAATCTTTAAGATTCCAGAAGGTCTTGCAAGGTCAAGAAATTTCTGGTTTTGATACTCCTTTCGGTTCTATAGGGGGTCAAAATCAGCATTCCTCCGAATCAAGGAGAGTCTTTCATGGCTCCATTGGTTCTAGAGGTCATGATCTCAGAAACTCCCTTGTGAATTCTGAGATTGCCTCAAAAGGCATAGGCTTTGGTGAATCTTACCGATTCCAGAAGGTCTTGCAAGGTCAAGAAATATTTCCTAGCGCACCATATGGAAGAGCTCCAGTTACTAATGAAGCTCGTGAATATGGTTGCCCTGGAATCTTTGATGGTGTTCAGGTGCCAAGCATTAGAAATGGATGGTCTACGATGATGCAGAGCAACAGTACACCTGTGCACCGATCTACTCCCGCACAAGTGTCATCACCATCATCTGTGTTGATGTTCCAGCAAGCAATGAATCCGATCACCGAGTTCAATTCGGTGTACAGTGGTCACAACCAAGAGGAACAGAGAATGATGCAACCCCCTCCTTATGTCTCTGAATCAGATACTGGAAAGCACACTAACTCCTCATTTTGTGAACGAAGCTTTAGCAGGGATGTGCGTGGAGGCATGGAGTCTTTTATGCAACATGGAAATTTGCATCCTCCTCAGTCAAGTCGGTCTGCATTGGCAGGCAGCCAAGACATGGTTTCATCTTGCAAAAGTAGCTGCAGACTCTTCGGTTTCTCACTGTCTGAGGAAACACAAGGGCCTGATAAGGTGGACAACTCCACATCAGTTCCATTGACATTGAATCCTGGAGCTTCTTTGTTCCCCAATGTTGAACCACGGTTTCATTCAAAGCCTCCTCTGATGTCTGCAGCAGTTGGGGCAGCAGTTGGAATTCCCTGTACCAAAGTAAGTGACATCTTTGCTCCCTGAGATTCAACTTTTCAATAGGAGGTTGTATTGTGGCTATCTTATGTATGTTTGTCTCTGTACAGAAATGGGCTTTTGACTGGCGTGGAGAAAGGATGGAAAGTTGTCTACAAGGATAGAGAGGACAATGTAGTGCTTGGAGAATTTCCATGGAAGTAAGAGCCAATCTGTCAACTTATAGTGAATTTTGTATCTGCTATTTTGTTTACATCCAAGTGTCAAAATTTCTAATCACATTTTTTGGGGTTTATCATTCTTGTGTTATGTCAGATTTATAGTCCAATGCATTATTTTGCTGTCCTTATAAAAGACTTGCAAGTCTATAGTTGTTAAATTCTTGCTGTTTAGTTCCGTGCTGTGCTCAAATATGAAGAACAAGGTTATTTTATACATATATACCTTTTAGTTGTATCAAGTTCTTATTTTCTGCTGTTGACATTCCTATTCAGGATTTGCTACGTGCTTACCACGATATTAAGTATGAGAGTGAAGCCATAGTTTTGGCACCCGAGGTTCTTCTCAGGTTATGTGGTGTATTTTATGTAACTACATTTGGAGATAAAACCAATTGTAATTAAGCACTTCGGATGACTTTGATTGTATTATTATTATTTAGGCTTTCAAGAAAAAACATTATGTAGAATCTGAGATTGCCTCTGGAAAGAGTGCCTATCTGAATCTGAACATGTTCTACCTATTTGCAATTGTTAAAGCACATTATTATCACTTATCTTTCCTACATGATGTTGTGCCTGATCTCATTGCTATATACTTGTATATTGTAAGATATCTAGCTATTGTTACATAATACACCAATTGAAAGCTCAGGTTCTCTTTTGGTTTGCTCTGCCCAACATTTTCATATTCTCCTACCTAACATGTCAGCTAAAACCCATTATTTTAAAATGATATTTTCATAAATTCTGAAATATTTTTGGTGCCTAACCTTGATTCCTGATGCACATTATTTTTTGTCTTAAAGTGTAGTTGAAGATAGTGTAATCTGATAAAAAAAATTGTAGTTTTCTGGAAGTCGACTTTATTATCTCTCTCATTATTATATTAGAAGGTGTTCCATGTGATCCATTAATTTTATGGAAGAAACTTTGACAAAATGCTATTGGCTTTACTGGAATTTGCATCAATGTCTGGTCTTGATCTTTATTGAGTTCTGGAATTTTCTGATTTTAATTGGATGCAGATATGAATCCAAAAGAAATATACTCCAAAGTTCATGAAATAATTTAGGTGATGGACTTATACATATCAAAGACTAGTCATGTTCTCGTGGTCAATAATTTCGTGGTCAGTTGTAATCAATCATCATTATATCTGCATTCAACAAAAGATATTAAATTGTATTCTAATTATATTTTAATTAATTACCGTTGAATGCAGATCTAACCGTAATTGACAATGATCGATCACAAAATTCATTGACCACTAGAAGAGAACTATATGAACGAGACTTCATAATAAAGAAAAGATGGAGACCTTGCTCTTGCCAATCACTTGTTAGCTTCACCGTCTTCTTCATCAGTTTATGATTTATATTTCATGAAAAAGGTCGACGCGTATACTGTAGCGATCTGAGTCAACCATCCGAGTTCTGGGGTTGGAAGGTTTTCTGGTCTTAAGTCGACAACCGCGTCATGCATCTTCGTAATGTGTTTCCAAATCAGCAATATACTGCTCATAGTTCCTCGAATGACATAAAGCATGTGTAAAACCGAAAAAGATATTAGGCATATATACAATGCGACACACCATGTTAGAACTTTGAAGAATACCATACAGTTTACATGTCATCAAAGCTTGAATGAACTCATGCAGAACCAGCTAGAGTTATTTAGTCAGTGTCACGCGCATTGTGAAGTTTTTTTTTTTTTTTTCTATCAATTGCAAAATGAGAACATGAATACGCACCTCTAAATATCCTAGCTAGATTCTCCATGGAATAAAATTGATCTAAATTTTTATTTTTTTGGTTCTGCATGATATTCACACCGACCTGTCCTATTATACAACCGCAAGCGAAATGTATAACAGATCGATCAGCATTATTCTAGGATGAAAAGGATGTGTCTTTGACGTCGGTGGACCCAATTCAACATCTCATTTCTACTCATTCAGACTCTAGAGTTTGTCCTGTAACTATTGCGTACACGTCATGGATTCCACACTACAGAGCCAGGAGGCGAGAGTCAGACATACATATATGGCGAACCCACATAGAAGAAGCTCATATATATATAATATATGTAACTAGCTAGCTATAGTTGTTTACGTATGACTCCCATATAAATATATATAATAGCTCAGGAGCCCAAGTACTTCTCTGCTATAGCCAGGTTTAATTTGAAGCTCAGAGAGAAAGATGGCCGGAGATGAAGTGACTAGTACTGAAAGCATTACACTCGAATCAACACCAACATGGGCCGTCGCGACTGTCTGCTTCGTTTTGATATTCATCTCCATTGTCATGGAGTATTTGATTCATTGTTTAGCCAAGGTAAACCTACTACTCACGAGAACTCTGTACTACTATATATATATATACACCATGCAATGTTCGATCTGATCATAAATTTCGTTGCAGTATTTCAACAAAATAAGGAGGAAGTCTCTCATTCTCGCTCTTGATAAGATCAAATCAGGTAACTAATTAACGTATTCTTTATATATATACACAGCATGGGAATAGTACTGCACCACGCTTGTCGATGTTTAACAACATATCTATCTCGTTCATGATTCACAGAGTTAATGTTGTTGGGATTCATATCTTTGCTGCTAACGGTGGGGCAAAAGCCGATTGCGAGCATATGTATCCCTAAGTCCGCCGGAGAATCATTTCTTCCATGCCAGAGCTACAGTTCGAGTGATGATTACGTAGAGGAAACCAAATGTGCAGAGCAAGGAAAGGTTTCGTTGATGTCAAGGTCGGGGGCCAATGAGCTCCAATACTTGATTTTTGTACTCGCAATGTTTCATCTCTTGTCTTGCGTTCTCACTTCCACTCTTGGTATGGCTAAGGTAAGGACACACCATTATTAACTCAATTTCTAAAGTTCGGGCCTATGTACTTGGATGATCTTAACCACTTGACTTGCTTACCTATATTTGATGTTGGTGGTATAGACTAAGTTTGGTTCATAGACTTTGGGGGTGACAGTGTTACAGTATGTGCTTCTTTTTGTTTAGATGAAGAGCTGGCAAGCTTGGGAAGCAGAAACCAGAACAATGGAATACCAATTTTCATATGGTAAAGCGATTAACTATTAATATTATATTAAGTTAATTAATTAGTGGTTTGGACTAATCTTGAAAAAAGATCAGCAAAACTGGTCCCCTAGCTCAGTTGGTTAGAGCGCTGGTCTTATGAGCCGGAGGTCGGGAGTTCGAGCCGCCGGGACCAGTTAGCCGGAATGTTTTTTCCATAATTTTTTTTTGAAAGGGAGTTTTTTTTTTCTTCATATTTAAGTAAACTAAAAATTAAATCATTGTACTCTTTTTTTGGTGACAATTTTTTAATTTTTTTTAATTTTTTGGTGTCTAATTAACTAATATGGAAATGATATTTAGATCCAAGAAGGTTTCAGCTCGCACACCAAACCTCATTTGGGAAGCGACATTTGAAATGTTGGAGTGACCACAGAGTTCTCCGTTGGGCGGTAACTAAATTAACAAATATAATCTTACCAACATTATGTTCAAGTTCATGTATACATGAAGTGGAAGAGATCAATGTTGTTTTTGTCATCTATAAATGTTGCAGGCCTGTTTTGCAAGACAATTCTTCAGTTCTGTTTCTAAAGTGGATTATATCACTCTTCGACATGGATTTATAACGGTATTATATAATCTAAACTCATGAAGCCAAATGTTTAACATCAAATCGAATACGTTTATTAAGCTATAATAAGAGAATAGTGAAATTTTGTTGCTGCTCCTCTAGGCTCATTTTGCAGAAGGAAGCAAATTTGATTTCCATAAATTTATCAGAAGGGCTTTGGAGAAGGATTATGGTGTAGTTATGAGTACAAGGTGTACTTCACATGATGGTCTATCATATTATATTTTCAAACCCTCGAAAGTGGGAGTTGTACGTGATTTTGGACTTTAACATATTTATCTGATTCATTCTTGCAGCTGGTGGATTTGGTTGTACTCTGTCTTTGTTATATTCTTGAATGCACATGGTAACATGCCCTTAATCCAATTCTATATATAATCAATCAGATCCAGTTTTCAGGTGCAAGCTAGTCTAGGTTGGGCAGCCAGCTATCTAACACAACTGTTCATTGTCTGTGCAGGATTTTATAATTATCTATGGGTACCCTTCATTCCTTTGGTGGTAAGTAACTTTAATTTACTGGTTCTTTAGTAAACTTACTCTAGTTATTAACTTACTGAAGAGTGTCATTTTTACGCGCTTAACTTGTCGTTAATTGGATTAGCATAATTCTCATTTCTAGTGGCAGCAAGTGTTAGTGGACCTGGAAAAATATGTAGTTAGAGGTAAAAGGAGTTGTAATATTGGATCATTAATCTGTTGTGGTGATTTTGTGCAGATGTTATTGCTAGTGGGAACAAAGCTGCAAGCCATCATAACTCAGATGTGCGTAGATAGCCATGATAAATCTCATGTTGTAAGAGGGACTTTGCTCGTGAAGCCCAGCGATCACTTTTTCTGGTTCGGCTGGCCCAAGTTGCTTCTCCACGTTTTGCACTTCATACTTTATCAGGTACTCATTCTTCTTAACCTTGTTTCATATAGTTTCAACTTTCAAGGTAAAACTATACAAATTAAATTATGAAAGTGTGTCAAAACTTGGTGACTAAATTTGTGTGTTTGTGTAAACTGTTGCAGAATTCATTTCAATTGGCATTCTTCACATGGACTTGGGTGAGTATTTTTTTTATATATAAAGTTTCTGTTTGATATGTTCTTATATATATGCATGTGTGTGTAGAATGAAGTTCAATGATATCAATGAAGTTCAATGATATCAAAGATATTTTACCAAGCCACTTAAAACTGAAAATTAAAGAAGTACACCATCATATAACATATTGTTCTTCTCTGTAATGTTCATAAAAACTTCGTAAACTTTAAAAGACCAATAATTATTGACCTTTTTCAGAATAATTCACTATTTTATTTATATCTTTTTTATCCAAAAAAAGAATTCCCTTGTTGCTCTTCTAACATATTGGTTTCAAAATACAGTACAAATTTGGATTGAAATCATGCTTCCACAGAGAAACAGAGGATATAGTGATACGACTGGCCATGGGCATCATGGTCCAAATCCTCTGTGGCTATGTCACTCTGCCTCTTTATGCATTGGTCACGCAGGTACTTATATCTTCACAATCATATGATACATGTATATATACACTTCGTGTAGCATTATTCATTTCCAAGCTTAATTAACACAGTCTACTTTGTTATATTAGATGGGTACGTCCATGCGAAAAGCTGTGTTCACCGAGACGGTGGTTACCGGACTGAAGAAATGGAGAGCAAGAGCGAGGAAGAACATTGCTCTTAAGAGCTCGGCACGAATGTCCGTTGACGCTGCTTCCCTTCAGACCTCACTCTCAATCTCACTAGACTCCAGACTTTCGTTCACTCGTCGAATGGAGGCTTCGGCTTCTTTCAACACTGTGGATTTCGATCCACCCTTGGATGATGCTGAATATATTGCACTCGAAATAAGGGATCATGTTGCTCAGAATGTTGTACTGGAAAACCAAGCTGCTGATGCAAGTGATAGGAACTTGAAGCCTAGCTCATCGTTTGAGGGCTTTGATTTGAGTAGTAATAGAAAATCCCAAAGATGATCGCCTCCGTCGACTTTGGACGCGATTTACGTTCAGAGGTTGTACAGTTACTGCTGTCCTTTTTGGAGCATATATACAGAGAGTCCTTCCACTAGGTATACATTTTTTAGTCATTTTTAGGTATAGGGCATTATACAAATTTTTCGATCATATTTTAACATTTTCACCGTCCAATTATTAGGTTTATATGAGTAGATCATTCATGTAAACTTTCAGCAAAAATGGTGATCATTAAGGTATCGAACTATGTTAAATCAAGAGACGGACATAATCTGCCAAACCTGAATCGTTCATACTTATAAACTTCAATTGCAGTATTGAATACCTTAACAATCACCATTTTGGCTGAAAATTTACAGGCTTGATATACACATTAAGCTCTAAGATCTGAACGGTGGAGATGGTAAAATATGATCGAAAAGTTTGTGTAATGCCTTATACCTGAAAATGACCAAAAAAAGGTATACCTGAGTGGAATGGTGCTCTGTGTGTGTCTGTCTATATATATCAGAGACATAAGGGTTGAGGTTGAGGATCCAAGAAGGGTTCGACAATTAATGTTGAAACCATTCAAGGATTACCACCTTGAAATGATAATTATTAAAACCCTTCAGACCCTAGGTGGTGGACTACCGCCCAGGTGAGGTATCTAAGTTTGAAATTAAGTAATATTTCCAAAACTTCTCAATCCCCAGGTGGCGGATTACCGCATAGGTGAGGTTGTTGAGTTGATTTCTTTATTTTCTATTCATTTTAGTAAGTATTTGGGTACTTTATTCAGTTTTTTTAAGCTTGCTAGTAATTTTACTTTTCCTTATCATCCTTTTTATGAGTTTCTTCTCTAACCAAACAATAAGGCCAAGTCCAAACAGTAAGGCCTAAGGAGAGGCGTGAGCGGAGCAGAGAGAACCTTAGATAAAAGACGTTAGGTTAAGGTATTTGTTACTTTCATTCTTAAAAAATGAGTCAAGTCATCCCCTTTTTCTTACCAAAATGAGTAGATTGTTCAGATCTAACTCAATCACATTTGGTTCATCCAGATCTTCCCTTAATACAATCCCAAATATAGTTAATGAATAACAAATTGAAATTCAGTCAAATAATAACATTGATAGGAATGATTGGAATATTACAAGAGTTCCTAGTAATGAAATATATAGACAAAAAATGGCCCATCACTTCTTTCAGAAGTGAACATCATATTAAAACTGTTGAGCAAATTTATGTTGTTAGTTCACAACATGAAACCTACCAACTCTTCAGTCCCGAATCAATTAGAAAACATAAAAAGAATGGTCATAACTTCATCCATATTGGATTAGTCCAAATAGGGGTAAAACCCCTAACACGAAGATGTCTAAATGCCTCAGTCCTTCTGTGCCTTTGTGATGTTCGGTTTTCCGACTTCACTGACAACACTCTTGGAATAATTGAATCAAGTCTTTTTAATGGTCCAATACACTTTGATTGTTACCCAGATTTCATAGTCAGTGTCAGTGATCCCCACATATTAAAAACTCTAACATTGAATATTAAAACTTCTGGTTATAATGTCCTTGATGGATCAAAACCTTTGGCCTTAATTTATAGAGTCCACTATAAAGTCACAGGTACAAATATAAATTTTCAAACTGTTAGTAAAAGTCCCAAGGACCAAACTTTATTAATCCAAAGTAGTCAAGAAAATGCCAATGTTCGAATCCCTCATGCAATCAAATGGTCAGATGTCTGTCTCCCTTCGGAATGGTCTCTTACCAACGAAAATCAACTCATCAACATACAACATAATCAAAGTGATTTAAACTGCATCCATCAATTCAATGATGACACAGTAAGGATCAACTTTCGGAATAATCCTAGAATACATGAACTAGGACAATCTTCCAGACATTCCTTTGCTGGTTCCAGTACTACTGAAACTATGTCAATGAGAGATTGCGACCTAGATAAAGAAATAAAAAATATTCGAATAAAAGAATTAGAAGAAGAGTTACAAAAATTAAAAATTAAAAATTAAAAACATAAAATCTACCTCTCAAGTTACATATCCTAGTTATGAGGAAGTAAATCCTCATCAAGAAACTGATGATGAACAAACTTCGCCCACAACAATTGACTTTGAAGTCGTCACTCCCATAAACCCCCAAGTAACTACACTTAATAAACCTTTTACAATTGACTATTCCAAATTAGATCAACATATCCAAGCTGAAGAAAATATTCCCAGACGAAATACTTACAGAAGACAATACCCTTTAAAAGAACAAAGATCAAAATTAGTTCAGGAATGGAAAGAATATATGCTTGAAACACATTCTGAAATATTCTTTCTTGATTTCATCGACCAGATTAATCAAAAAAATGTTCAAACTCTAACAAAATCAAGATGGAAAACATAAAAATACCCTCATTTCTTCTAGTCATCCCCCGGCTGAAACAATAATTTTTGACCACCTTCAACAATCCATAGCAGCTTCCCCTTTTAAATTACCACCCACAGACAATCCAGATATTAAGAAAACAATTGAACAAAATAATTACACAAACCAAAGTTTAATAACCATAGGCAACCAATTAGATAAAATAGAAACTACAGTCGACAATAACTTCACTAATATTTCACTTTACCAAAAAAAAAAGAATCACCCTTAATCCATTTCAATGATTTAAGTAAACATGCTCTTAAACTCATTTCTACCACACAAAAAATAGAACAAATGTTAAAAGATTTAAAACCTGAATCTAGCACAATTACAGTTATTCATACCCACACATCGTCTACTGATTCTTTAGATGATTACTCTAGTACAATATCCAAGATAAACCAAAAATTTCAAGAACTTCAATTAAACAGAATAGGTCATTTAAACAAAAGACCTTCCAAAAATTGGAAAGAACGCCCATTGCCAGTTGACATTCAGCCAAGCAATAATTCTCTTAATCAATTTTTTGTTTCTGCGGATAAAACCTATGAAAGGAATATCGATAACCTTTCAGAACAAGAAATTCTGAATAAACTTCACCACATGTCTATGACAGCTAACAACTATGTTACTGCCCATAATTATTCTCAACCTGAGATTGTTGAAATCTTCTCTTCAGGATTCACTTGAATGCTCCATTCCTGGTGGGAAAAACATCTCACTTCCGAGTCCAAAAAATCAATTAAACATGCAGTCATGCATGACACAGAAGGTTCTCTAATTTTCAATGCAAATATTGGAATGAGAATTTTTGATGCCGTAAACACTTTATTTTACACAATAATCCAACACTTCAACGGCACACCCAACCACATCACTTCCAAAATTCACGATCAGCTTAGTAAACTCAGATGTCCAACACTCAACGATTTTAATTGATACGAATATTTTCATCTCTAGAGTTATGTTTAGAGACGATAGTAACCAACCTTTTTGGAAGGAAAAATTTATAAATGGTCTCCCAAATCCTTTTGCCCATAAAATTAGACAAGTCTTAAGTAATGAATCAGGTCAAATAAATTATGATTCTTTTACCTATAACCAAATTATCACAGTCATCCAAAAGGAAGGTCTCGAAATGTGTATTGAGTCAAAAATCAATTCCCAAGGAAAAACAGATAAAAAAAAAGGCTAAATATGAATTAGGAAACTTCTGTGAACAATATGGTCTTCCTTCTTTACTTCTCTCCAGAAGAAAGTCAAAGATTGTGGAGTCCAGCAATTACAAAAAAAGACATTTTAACCGAAATAAATTCTATTCAAAAAGCCAGTTTGAACTAAACAAATTTTATACTAAAAATAAATTCCAAAAATTTCAACCCAGAAAACCATTTCATCCTAAGAAAAACTCATTTGACAACGCAAATGTTTTAAATGCAATAAACCTGGTCATTTTGTAAACAAATATCCTATAAAAAATACTATCAACCAATTAAAAATTAGTCAAGACGAGCGAGAAAACCTTATCAATCTCTTGGAATTAAGAAATACAAATTCTGAAGAAGAGGGCTCTTCAGAACCAACTGATAAAATCCCAATAAAAACTTATTCTGATGTTTCTAATAATAGTTCCTCCCCATATGTAACTTTCGGTTGCAACGATACTTTTCGTTGCAATGATGATTGTTGTACCAAAACAATAAATGTTCTTACTAAACAGGAAGAACAAGAACTTTTAATTGATTTAATTAGCAAAATTATAAACCCTGATTTAAAGGCTGATTACCTCAAAAAATTAAAGAAATTAATCACACAAAAAAATATAGTAAACACCCCACAACCAAAGATTTGTCTCACTTCAACGTTTCAAAAATTTCAAGATGGTAAGAAAGATATAACTATCCAAGATCTCCAACAAAAAATAAAAATTATTAAAACTCAGATTCAATCTTTACATCACACTCACCAACAATTAATTCATGACCATGAGGAAATCAAACAAGAAATAAATATTATAAAAATAGACCACTGATTCCAACATATAAACAACGATACCACTCCAAACAATCTCGAAGAATCGTCTCAAGATGCCATCATCAATACTATTAAACAAATCCAATTAAAAAAATGGTACGCCTCTGTACAAATCAAAATCAAAGACTTCTAATTAACAACAATAGCTCTTATCGATTCAGGAGCAGACCTCAACTGTATTCAAGAAGGTTTAATACCCTCTAAATACTTTGAAAACACAAAAGATTTAAGAACGACCAATGGTTCCAAAATGAATATAAAATATGAAATCCCTAAAACTCACATATGTTAAAACAATGTTTGTTACAAAATTTCTTTTGTTTTGGTTAAAGATTTAATAGATAAGCTAATCTTAGGACTCCATTTTCTTACCTTAATTTATCATTTCACCACAGACTACGATGGAATCACAACTTACCCATTCAATGAACCAGTAAATTCTTTTTTTCTAAACAATCCAGAAGTTCATACTCTAAAATTTTTCCAAGAAAACTCGATTTCAAAAACAATCAACTCCATCCAATGAAAATCAAAACAAATCGCTTTTCTCAAAGAAGAAATTAATTTTAAAAGAATAGACAATCACTTACAAGACACTTCATTACAAAAGAAAATAAAAACTTTCGAAAATAAAATAATCACCGAATTATGTTATGATATTCCTAATGCTTTTTGGCATAGGAAAAAACATATAGTCACTCTTCCTTATATAAAAAATTTCAATGAAGAAAATATCCCCACTAAAGCTCGCCCAATTCAAATGAATCATGAAGTTATGGAATTCTGTAAACAAGAAATAGGGGATCTTCTTAGCAAAAAGATCATTAGACCAAGCAAATCACCATGGTCTTGTCTTGCCTTCTATGTTCAAAAACATGCTGAACTAGAAAGAGGAACACCACGATTGGTAATCAATTACAAACCCTTTAATACAGCTCTTGAATGGATACGTTATCCTATCCCTAATAAACGAGATCTCATAAATAGGTTAAATCATTCAGTCATCTGCTCGAAATTTGATGTGAAGTCTAATTTCTGGAAAATACAGATTCATGAAAAAGATAAATATAAAACTGTCTTCGTTACACCATTTGGGCATTATGAATGGAATGTAATGCCATTTTGTCCAAAAAATGCTCCAAGCGAATTCCAAAATATCATGAATGATATTTTTAATCCTTATAGTCACTTCTGCATTGTCTACATTGATGATGTTCTTATATTTTCGCAATCCATAGAACAACATTGGAAGTACTTACATCAATTCTTCACAATCATCAAGAACAATGGTCTGGTAGTTTCAGCTTCAAAAATCAAACTCTTTCAGACTAATATTAGATTTTTGGGTTTCAATATACATCATCTTCAGATACATCCAATCGATAGAGTTATTCAGTTTGCTGATAAATTTTCTGATATAATTCTAGATAAAAACCAATTACAAAGATTTTTAGGTTCCTTAAATTACATAGCAGACTTTTATCAAACCTTGAGAAAAAAATGCAAACCTCTATTTGATAGATTACAGTCCAACCCTCCTCCTTGGTCTTCAATCCACACTTCTCTAATCAAAGAGATTAAGAGTTATGTCAAAACTCTACCATGCATTGGTATCCCTCTAACCAATTTTCAAAATTGTTGAGACCGATGCTTCAGAAATCGGTTATAGAGGCATAATAAAACAAAAAATTTCTCCCAGCCATCCTGAGCAAATAGTCAGATTTCATTCGGGAACGTGGAGTCAATCTCAAAAAAACTATAGTACTATCAAAAAGGAGATTTTATCAATTGTTTTATGTGTCAGTAAATTTCAAGATGATCTATTAAATCAAAAGTTTTTAATTCGCGTTGACTGTAAAAGTGCAAAAGATGTCTTGGAGAAAGATGTTCAAAACATTGCTAGTAAGCAAATTTTTGCCCGAAGGCAAGCTATCTTAAGCATCTTTGGTTTTGAAATTGCATTCATCAAAGGTTCTGATAACCATATCCCAGATTTTCTAACCAAAGAGTTTCTTCAGGGATCCAACAATGACGACAAGATCATCATCTAGAAAACTCAAAAGCACAGTCAAATCAGAGCCGTCTTCTCCGGCAAATCAAGTTTCACCATCAGTAAAGCAAGAAACTCCTAGCATAATCATCCTTGGCATTTTCCATCCAGTTCCAGTAAGAGCTTTACCCCCTACACAACTAGTCAATTACAACCCTTTAGCAAACATCCTTAGTCAAGCTCGTCCCAACTTCCAGTCAGCCTCAGTCACCCAGTATGATCCCTACAAATGTGATCTCCCAGTCCAAGCTAATTTCCAAAGAACATCCCCGTATTATCACCAAGCCAGTAAAAATCTCTTCTATGTTGAACCCCCCCCCCCCACAGTCACCTCAAAAACCCTATGTCTTTAATAAAAGAGCACTTCCCTCCTAATTTTTACTTCTCCCCTAGTCATCCTTCTCATTCTCTAAATTTCTACAAAGATATCCTTATTAAATCCGGATCCATCTCCATTAGAGCTATTTATGACCATAAAAATAGCACCAAGATACTTTACCACTCCCTTTATATAATACGTATTGATTCTCTAGCGAGTTGGGGTGATCAACCCTATAATCATCACAGTTGCAAAGACATATCATACAGTTACTATGATTACATAGAAGCATGGTCAATAATCTTCCTCCACCAGATAGAAGATTTCAGTCACTCCTGGTTCATAAATTTTGATAAGAATTTCAAAAGGAATCTCCCAATGTGGTTCATCCGCTGGTGGGGATCCCATGGTTGTCCTTACAATCTTCTTCCCCAGCAATTAAAAGAAGCAGTCACATGTTTTCAGTCAGTTATGAACTTATCCAAGTATGACCAGAATTTTTCAGCTACTCTGCATTTCATGGCCAAGTATAAACTGTCATGGATCTTCAAATGGCACTATGAGCTCAATGAAAATATTGTTTCAAGGCACTTTCTAGTCAAATGGTGGGATAAATTCAACATTGACAGAGTTTTGTCCCAATTTAATGAAGAATTCCCAGTCATGGCCTCACGCCATAATCAAGTCATGTCTTCCGTTAATGAAGATCCTCTTCCACAACAATCATCTTTGCAAATCACAAAGTCGCCTCATCAGTTACTACCTTCCTCTTCCAAACAGAAAGTCAAAACAGAATCAGAGTCTTCATCCTCCAAATCTTAAGAAAAGTCTTCCAAGTCATCCAGATCGGCAGAGTTAAAGGCACTAGCAAAGGCCTTTCTTCGTCAAGCTGATAAAGAAGATAATTCCGAATCAGATAATGATACAGTTAATGATGAAGACTTTGAAGAAAATTCTTAAAGATCCTCCTCCTCATCCCATAGTCAGTCAAAACCACCAGCAAGATGGTATCAACATAGTCAAGACCCGTATGAGTAAATAAAGCACCCATCATTGCATGAAGAAAATCACTATTCATAAAGTTACTTTTTACTATTCAACAACGGGTAATAAGGGCAAAAACACAGTTGATTACTGTTGTTTCCTGTTTTTGTCCCCCACTCCAGTAAATTGAAGATTCGTCAGTAATTTGCGGCCAGTAAAGATCAGTCAGTATGATCGTATATATAGGGTCCTCCTCATTCAGTCACACTAGGTTCTTTTCCCCGAGTTTCTCTCTAGTTCAAACAATGTTTATAATTATCAGAGCTTCTCATGTGTTAAGCCTAGTCTAAAGCTCTTAGTATAGCAACCTTCATGCATTGAGCCCAGAGCTCTTATTTGTAAGTTTCAGCCTTGTAATTCATACTTCAAATAAATGCAATCTTCTTATTAAATCTTCTTACTTCAAATAATGATATGCTTCCACGGTCTCTGATATATATATATATATATATATATATATAAGGGCATTTCCACTAAGGTTTACCTTTTTGGGTCATTTTTAGGTATAGAGCATTAGACAAACTTTTCGATTATATTTTAACATCTCCATCGTCCGAATATTAGGTCTATATGAGTAGATCATTCCTGTAAGTTTTTAGCCAAAATGGTAAAATTTAGAGTATCGAACTAGATTAAATCAAGGAATGGACCAAATCTGTCAAACCTGAACAGTTAATACTTATAAACTTCAATTGCAGTTTTGAATACCTTAACGATCACCATTTTGGCTGAAAATTTATAGGCTTGATCTACACATTGGGACCTAAGATCTAAACGGTGGAGATAGTAAAGTATGATCGAAAATTTAGTATAATGCTTCATACTTGAAAATAACCAAAAAAAGATATACCTCAGTGAAATGATGCGCACGCGCGCGTACGCACGCATGCACGCATGCAGAAGCTCCCAAACCCTACTCCCTCATTTATCTCACCCCATTTTTGTACATTCATGTATCACTTATGAATATAAATGACACAGATTTACTTGAGAAGTATTTAATTGACGATGATATATATTAGCCTAGCCAAAAAACGATTTCCCTAGTAAAATGACTCTCCAAATAACACGATTTCACTTCTTCAAACCGTAGCTGCCGACCACTTCTTGCCACTGAATCTCCACCGTCCTCCGATCCCGAATTGCCTAACAGATTCTCACTCCCCATCTCCCCCTGATCAACCATATACCATTGTAGGCCAAAAATACCTCATATACCCTAAACACTTCGACTCTTTCCGATCTTCCACTATGTGAAAAAGTGGTTCAGACGACTCATACATCGATGTCGTCTGAGCATGTTCGCAACTGTCATCTAAAGTGCTATCGTATGTTGAATATTGCTTGAGATGACATAAAGTGAACAATTGTCTTTAGAAATAATTAGACGACATATATTAATCGTCTTAGTTATTGTACAACGACACATGTATCCGTCGTCTTTCAAAACCCAAATTTGAGAATTGTGTATATATCTGTCGTCTTTATTACTAATGACGTCATATACCTATTCTAATTTTATATATATAGTGTATTTATAAATTTTTCATTTAAATACACAATTGTATATAGATAAAATACTTATATTTATATTAAAATAATAATACAATTGAAATTGTCATATTATATATAATTGTACATAGATGACATTACAATTACTCATTTTTCAATACATGGATATATGACTTATACTAAGAAATTGAACTAAGCAATATTGACTGTGCTAATGTATCTGCAAGCATACGAGTCTACTCCTTGCCGCTATACTTGCCTTTAAAACACTAGCAGTAGCCTTACTTGGTAAAAGTTCCATCAACATCAGAAATTATATTTGTGCATTCCACTTCCATACGTAAATATGTGCATCAACTTGGTAAACATAAACATACAAAAGATGAGTGATACTTATGCCATACCTATAAGCATATCTATAAGCATGTCCAGTTATGCCATACCATACAAAATATGTGCATCCAGTTACTAGGTGCCATACCTATAAGCATATCAAAAGATGAGTGATACTTATGAACTCTCTGTTGAGTGTTGAGATCTAATATTGATTATAGGTATGGCAATATTGAAGTTGGATATATCTACTAATATTAAAGTTGGATTTTATTAATCAAAATTTTCCAACTTCTATCTATATAGGTTCATGGTCAAGCCGTGGAATGAATCGAGTACATATTGAACATATTATAATCCATAGCGATTCAATAGAACACTTGAAAGGACCCAACCCCGATTTAGCTTCCTAAATCGGAATCAAACCCCTTCGAAAACACGAACCAACAAAAACTTTTCGAAATTTTGGCAGAGTTTCGCTACTAGCGTGGAATTACCATTACCTGCACGCGGAAAATACACTTCATCATATGCCACAAAAAGCAAACCGTGGGCACCAATCCCATCCGGATTTCTCAATATATCAACAGTAAAGTAAACAAGTAATTATATCTATACTTTACTGAAATCCGGTGTAAAATCGTATAGCATATACAACAGGAAGCTCAGAGCGACATCTAATACACAATCATATACGCATACCACAGTAGGTAGAACAATAAACCTACTGGATGAAACAAAGTAGCTCGAGCACTATGCCTCCGACCACAACGTGCGACACCAGAGCCTGAACTGCAAACTGGGTACGAAAACCGAAAAGCCCAGGGAAAAGACAATAAACACGTTAGAGTGAGTGGACAAAAATAAATGTCTTTCACCAGTTAATATATATGTTATAAAAATATATGCGAGTCCAGGTAAATAAAAACAACATAGTACACGAGGTAAAACTCATACTCCTCCAGTGTATTGAGCATGCAAGTAAAATCCCACGGGGTCACTCATGGACTCTACCGTCCTAGTACAGTCTGAACCACGTAGTCCTTGACTACCACGTGATTCTAAGCCAGAAATGGCCTCGGTTCCGGGGAATACACCCCTCACCGGTCTGGTTGGGGAAACGCCCCTCCAGGCGGCCCTCCGTCGGGGATCAGCCGACGAGGCAAGGTGTATCGATACAACAACGTAACTGAGACTGTACTCTGTGTAAACCAAATCATAAACATTTCGATGCAAATGCATGAAACAATATATAAGAGTATGCATATTCGTATACGTATATCCGTATAAGTATAATCGTATAATCGTAAATCACATGCTCATGCAAATCCGAAATCTCATACGCATGCTTAAGTTCATAAATCAAATAAAAGACTCGCAAACATTTTCGTGAAAAGAAATTGTCCACTCACAGACTGGCGTAACGCGTATCGCGTTAACCCGTGACCCGGCGGAAAGTCCCTCGCCAAACGAACGATCATGAAACCCCTGAATATTCACAAAGTTCATTATTCAAAGTCATAATCCGACAATACAAATGAAACCACGAGAAACCACCGTTCTCGGAAACAAATAATTCAAAGTCGACGAATCGTCGAAAATCCGTATATACCACTTCAATACCTCGCTTTACGTTCGGACGCTCAACTTGAAAAACGAACCTCCCCACTGCGATCGGAGCGCGATTTCGAGTCAAATAACATGCAACTTGTCGAAAATCCAAAAAGTCAAACTTTGACCGTCGTTGACCACCGCCCACGGCGGTGCCGCCACTGACCGGAACATTTCACGGCGGAGCAACCCCTATTCCATGTAAAATCACCCACTGAGCAACTTTGTCAACTACAATGAAGGCCAATTCTCACTCTAGCTAGGTCAATTTCACGATAAACCGAATGAACACACAAATTTCAATCCCAAAATTCTCCACACACAAATCAAATTGGAACACCATACCTATATGGTTAGAATCATGGAGATGAGGGCTACAAAACCCAGTCCTTGTTTGAGCTCAACTCGGCCCGAAACAAAAGTCACCATTAAACCCAAAAACCTTGAACTTTGGCCGGTTTTCTTCCTCCTTCCGGCGACCTACACCGTCGATGGTGGCCGGAAACGAGATGAGGGAGGTGAGGTGAAGAGAATAGGACCGGTAGGAGGCCGTGGGGTGGCCGGAACAGCTTCGTCGCCGGCGAGCCGTACGACGTCGCCACCGTCGTACTTCACTCGGTCAAACTGAGTTGACCAAGCTGACCGGTCAAAATGTATTAATAAAATGTTGACCTGCCTCATGTGGAAACCTTCCATTTATATACATGCCAAATAAGGAAACCTCCCCAATTAGGAAACTTCATGATAATCCTTTCGACGAACAATAAACACCCGTAACTTTCTCGTCGTAATTCCGATTCCGATAATTCTCGCTGCCACAAACTCGTCTCGACATGATCTTCAATAATCACCCAAAGTCAAACACATCGACCTATCGGATAAAAAGTCAACTGTTCAACCAAACACACATTTAATCGACTAAACAAACAACAAACGGAAATATTCACAACTAATTCTTCGTAACTCAAAATCATGCTCCGGAAGTTCCCACGAACTCGAAATTAAATTCTGAATAACTTCCGTGAAGAAGCCGAAACCAAATTCTCGTCCGGTAATTTAGTCGTGAACAAACCTGCCATTTAAATCTGTTTCCGTCGAAACTTCAAATATTCATAACTAATTCCTCGGTCGTCCAAATAACGATCCGGAACCGCCCATGAACTCATAATTAAACGTACAACGACTCTTGAGAAGAGACCCAGCTCCAATTCTCGTCCAATAATTTAGTCGTTAACGAGCCTGGCAATTCAAATAACTGCCGACAAACTGCGACTATGTAGTAACTCATCAATCAAGCTGATCATACTGCTGATTCTGGTCCGGGTCGTCACACACTAAACATATGTTAAGTGTAAGAAAGCATAATCAGTTCCTAAGTACTCTCACAGCTTATTTACTATGACTCAATTATGAAAAGTCTGACCTTCAAAATTAATTTCTGAACCTATAATGATTAGATTCTCTTTTTCCCATATTTCACCAATAGCAAGGCTAAGTTTAGTAATCTTCTATATGTGGTTTAATATTAAGATTATGAAAGGACCTTTGGGAGCCTAAATGAATAGCTAGTTATATACGCTTCCTATTTCTTTAGTTGAACTAGAGATAAAGAAAGCCTAATCCACTATAAATAAACCATGATTCTCTAAAGACTAATTACGTCATATGGAGCTCTACTCGTACTGACTGCATCATTTTCATTAAATATAGGAATAACCTTCAGAGATAATAAACAATTTCACTGTATCGATAAGTTGCTTTCTATAATCTGTATCCCTAAAATCACTATCTGTTACAAGAAGTTGAGCTAACTGACACATCCACTCTAGCCCAATAGCTGCACATGTCTTCCCATCAATATCAGCTTATGGCTTTTGAAAATTAACAAAACTATAACAATTCCTCAACTATCAATTCATACTCGAAACTTTTCAATAAATGAACATTTCTCGAAAAACACACCCAAAATTTCACTATCTGAATTTTGAAAACATAAAAATACCTACTGTTAGATAATTTCCTATATCGGAGCCTCTGTCGAGTGAGGCCAATAGCTCTTGATGACACCAATATCACCTCGTACCCTTGCGTGCTCAACTCCTTGAGCTGCATTATCGTCATCCAAGATTCAACATAGCTCAATTAACATCAATAACCATTAAAACATCACTAAAATAAGATTACTGTAAACATTTGTCTAAAACTGTGATACCTACTCACAAAGCGCGCCTAATCTCCCAAGAACAATTCTACCATCGTTTCTGCATTATATGGCTCATTTTAAACAAAGCTTCCATGCATCTTTACTAATCTATCAATATATCATAGTAATTAGATACATAAGAGTTTCAAAAAGTTTAACAAGCAATATCCAAAAGCTCCACCTCCAAGAGCAATTTCATAAGACGCACTCACAACTTGGTTTATCAACTTTTGCTTCTCCAATAAGCTCACAACTCCTTGACTAATAAAAGACTCCAAATCCAAAAAAAAACGGCTAAAAAACACAAATCCCACCTAGACAACTCAAGCATATCAACACTCTGATTAACAAAAAAGATTGAATAAATTACCTGTTAAAAACATAACTACATAGACACAAATCGATT
Organism: Geum urbanum; assembly: GCA_946800695.1. NCBI lineage: Eukaryota > Viridiplantae > Streptophyta > Magnoliopsida > Rosales > Rosaceae > Geum > Geum urbanum. The sequence goes on from OX327001.1 coordinate 71,317,616, forward strand.
TACAGAAAACCAGTGAATCCAAAATGAATGAATGCCCTAACACCTTGGAACTTGCAAATCAATTTACACAAGAAATGAACTAAAGAGAGGAGAAGGAGGAGGAGGAGGAGGAGGAGGAGGAGGAGGAGGAGGAGGAGGAGAGAGAGAGAGAGAGCGCCTATGGTCCTTGATGAGGATGAGAGTTCCGATGCGGATGGTGAGATCGAGTTCGGATGGTAGCCGATTTTGGGGAGTCGACCTCGTCGATGGCGAGATCGATTTTAGATGGTCGTCGAGGATCAGTAAAAGGATGTCGAGGACTCTGGCTTTGTCTTCTTTGGTGTGTTTAGAGGTCTGGCATCGACGATGTTTTGAGGCTAGCTGGAAGAGATCAGCTCATCAAGTTTTGATACGGCGAAGGAAGCGGTAGAGCCGGTGTCGAGGAGACGAAATTTTTCAGATCGTGGGTTAGAGAGATAGTACGGGCTGAGCTTGACATGGGTCGGCGACATGGAAAAGATGATGTCCATTTGATGGCGGCACAACTTTCTCTGAAGAAAATTTGATGGCTGGGTATACAGAGAGAGGAGGCAGTCTAAAAGAAATTTGATGCTTAGGTCTAAAGACTAGCTAGATATATATTAAGAATATTGATTGTTTTGGTTGGGTCAGGTTTCGAACCTGCGACCTCACAAGCAAAATTAACTGTTGTGAGCTAAACACTATTCACACGTGTTCACGATTAAATTTCTCCAAAACGTTCTAGTACCAACGACATATATCAGTCGTTTTAGAGTCTATATAATGTAAAGAAAAATAAAAATTTTACATGTAATAACTACGACACATAGCTGTCATCTTAAACAAAATTATTATCAACCTATGGTCATAAATACCACACAATTTTGTCATCTTAAAAAAAAATTATGTACGAAAACCTCTGTATAGCCCTGTTTTGTCCAACAACATATATTCGTCATTGAAATATAGTCAGATTGGCATGACAAACTCTTCATAGTGATGATTTACTCAGACAACATTTTTATGTCGTGGTTCGAATAAGCAAAATTGGAAGTTGAAAATCATCAAAAAAACATGCTATAGGACGACAGGTATGAACTTATCAGTCGTCATAAAATGTTGAAAAATTAAGATGACAGATAAATGTGCATCAGTCGTCGACATCATGTCGTCTGATGCATTTTTTCATATAGTGTCCTTACTCACGATTTCTCCCACGGCTTCACCATCTCTCCATCGTTTTTCTTCCAAGTTTTGCATCAGAGATCTGCGTTACTCTCCTTGTATCCTACAGTTTTGTCTATTATCCTTGCATGTGAATTTTTGGCTCTGTCTCACAGTCATGCCGATACTACTCTCGGCCTCACCAAGTTTTCTGATTGTCCTCTCCAATTTCTTCGGAGGTTTCAGCATGTTACTCTCTTCTATCTCATCCATCCCCATTTCATTCTTTGCATGTCGACATTGCACCAAGAGGCAGTCCCTCCCTTCTTTGAGGTTGTACCTCCTCTCGATGCTGATCGACAGATCCTGGCAGCGGCATTGGGAGTGGTTGACCTCTCTGTTCTTGATGATGAGGAGAAGGAGGAATGGTATTATATCATTGCTCGATGTTTCTCTATCAATCTTTTTGATTCGGATAAGGTTCAAGGTTTTAAGATGAAGATGCTTAGTTTGTGGCGTGATGTTGTGGGTTCCAAAAATATTGGCTTTGAACAGGTTGCTCCAGATCATTTTGTGTGTAAGTTTTGATCTATGGCAGATCGAAAAAGGGAGTGGAACTTATCCCCTAGTTTCATCATAATACTACTATCGTGGTGGAACACTTTGATGGGTTCACCGATTCATTTATGATTCTGGCCTCTGGATACTCGACCTGGGTCTTTGTTCGACCTACTTCGGATCGTTTTGCTTCTGCGACACTCCAGGTCAAGTGGCTCAAGTCTATGAGGAATGCGCTGGGCGGTTACCGATCCCATGACCCTTCCTTGTGTCCCATCGCTCAGAGGTCAAGCTTCGGGTGGATCTCGATCTTCGAAGACCATTGGTGGTGAGTACTACTTTTCTTATTGAAAGTACCTATGGATTATGAACGTTTGAAATGCTACTGTACTGTATGTGGCGCCTTCAAGCATGACATGGCGGGTTATCTGAAGGTCCATATGGCTTCATCTCCAACATCATCTGACTCGATTGCAACAACTACTAACTGACAAGTGCAGGAAAATTTGGTTGCTTCCTCGAGTTCTCAGTGGGAGAGGGGACCAATTCTTGGTACCCCTCGGTATGTACTTGGTGTCTCGGCCCCCATCTTGTCCGGGCCGAACCCTAGTCTAACTTTGGTTTCACTCCCTGAGGGGGGTGATTTCTTTAACAAAAATATTGTTTTGCAAGTGGTTTTCTCGGATTTCCCAACATCTGTGGGGGTCTCTGAAGTTCCTCAATCCCATTTCAATGCTCCCCCCATAATCTCTAGCGCCTAACCCAAGCGTTACTGTCATGCCCGTGGATGTTGTGGGGCTAAGTGGAAGTTCCATTGTCCCATTTCATACTACGGGTCCAGTGATGATGGCAACTGACCAGGAGAGCCTGGGGACGTTCCATGGTAACAAGCGGTGCCTGAATAATAAGAGGGTCATATTAAACCTTGGCTCCAAGGCGGTGGGTATGAAGAGGATGTCGCCTATAAGTACCCGACCCCGATTTAGTTGCTTAAACTGGAATTAGGCCCTAATGACTATTAGATCCTAAACATGCTAATCTAAAAGAAACCGAATGAGGAAAACAAGGATTTGATCTTCATAAATTAGACAATTTAATTCACCAAAAGCCACTCATAAATCCCCAAAATCAAAACTTAACAATGATTGAAACACCAAAGCAGCTAGACTCCTAATTTAACTATGACCACTGAGATACTAATCCGTAGGATCATCTTGGATCCTATGGTGGATACCACTATACCTTGAATTTCGTGAATGTCCGACCTCCAGAGAAACTCTGCAACCTGGGAGAATGAAACTAAAGGGCCCAGGGAAAAGACATATAAAACAGGAAAATTCGTTAGAGTGAGTCGACGAAAATAAATATTCGTAAGAAATCGTAAAACATATGTTTATGCCTTTCACACAAAATAATAAAATAAATCTGAGCGAGTCTAACATAGTCATCTGGTCAGGTGTTGTCGTGTCCCCCAAAAACGTACTTGGTAATCAGCCGAGCAATCAATGTATCAATGCATAAGTAAATCATAAGCATAAGAGAAATCATAAGAATAAAATTTAGACACACTAATCGACAGTTTAAAATAAATGTCCACTCACCTGGATCGCCCGAAACACAATAGTCGATCCACAATTCATAAATCGCACTTGGTGCTCCTAGAACGAACAAGATCTAAAACAATGAATAAAAGTCTGATCGTGTAGCTAAAGTGGATTAAGAAATCCGAGACAATATGTTGATCGGAGAATTACCTTATTTTCAATAACAGTAAATCTATATCCCGACGTGTCCTCATCATTGACGTATAATGCCTTTGATCATGGTCATCTTGATGTACTACTCTGGTTCTAATAAGCTGAGTCTCTACTCGACACTCGATGATCGACCGCGCCGAAGATGTCAAGTTGACCTAATTCCTGAAAATGAGTCAAAATGTTACTCTAATCTACAAACCGTACCAAAATACTCAAAAATCATCACAAATCGGCTAGGAAAACTTCCCGTAAAAAGTTTGTATTCGGGGTCGTCGGCGCTCTACAGTGCCGGAACTGCCCACCTCCGATCCCTGCAAATAATACACCATTTCAAAGAACTTTCCAAGCCCAACACAATACTTAACTATACCTAAGCTAAATAGTGACCGAAGATCGACGAAAATTACCTCCCAACTTCGAATACCTAGCCGAATTTTCACCTCGGCCGATCGCCGTCGACAGACCATGGTGGGACCTAGGACTGGTCGCGTTCGACTCCCCACACGATGTGCTTCAAAAGACCCAAGGTCCGGCGGACCGATTCTGGCCATCGCTCCGCCGTCGACAACGAGGAAAACGCGCCGTGAAATCGATCTCGATCTCTCCTCACCGATGTGCATGCCCCAAACATTGATGGAGATGAAACCAGGGGAGAGAGAGATGTGATTTTGGGGAAGGAAGAGGCTAAGAAAAGCTCATCGGCCAGCAACCGACTTCGGCACAGTCGCGAGGTGTGGAGTGAGAGGGAGAGTTGAGTCGAAGCAAAGAGAGAAAACTAGGCTTCACCCAGTAGGTAGCTTTTCACTTAACCAAGTCAAATGGATGGGCCAGATCAAAATGATTTTAATTGGACAGTCCACAAGATTTAACCAAAGGTAGAATTCTAATTTAATTACTATATTCAATAAACTTCTAAAATTCGTAGAAATTAGTTCGAGTCTCCGAAAAATTCAACTCAAGTATCCACAAACTCGCAATAATTTTCTCTATAACTTTCGTGAAGAAAACAAGTCCAAATTCATAATTTTAAAAATAATAATTATTAATCGCGACTAATCTAGATAAACGTGACGTATGATGTAATTAACGCAACTAACGACAATTAACCCACTAATTAAAGTTCGGGTTGTCACATCGCTTAAGAAGTCTACAATCCATTTACCGGCTAACATGGATGCCTGGCGCTGTGTCGCAGTGCGGAGCAATGGAGGGGGATCCTAACTAATTAAAGAGTGATGCTTCCATAAGTTTGATAGTTACTTGTGCTACTCCGGTTTCATAGTATAAGATCTACGTAACATATAGCTAAACCAGGTTTAGTGGTACATTATAATTTTTATCTTTAGTATGCCGAACAATCTAATAAAATTCTTATTATCAATTTTATTTCTATAGCAGATTAAAATTTAGCGTCTCTTCAAAAATAAAAAATTAGCCTAGCCTTTTGGAAAACATGACATTGAGATCATGGCCGTGATGTTGTCCGAGAGTGTTTGCTTGTTTGGTACTGTTGGTGCATTAAAAAAATTGTTTGTTTATGTATGTCATGTAGACTCGATCCAAAGGTGAACATTATATAATACCATTTAGGACATCTCGCACGTTCTCCATGGCGTAGATGAAAGAAACTATGTACCAAAAATATTCAAAGTTTACGTAGATGTAAGATAAGATACGTACACATTACACAACTGCGTACACATGCACAGTCGACATACATGAATTGAATCAGTAACCAAACCACCTTCGCGTGGTGACCTCCACGAGACTATGCAGCAGGCATGGGGTGGTGTCGACTCTCTCGAATCGCCACCGGCAGCTGCAAAGAGCTGGAAAATGCATGTTGATGGAGTTGTGTTAACTAGATATATTTTGTTTAATTAATTGTGAACTCTATAGCACCAACATTTTATTGTAGTGCCGTATCACGTATTTGATATTTGGGGTCACCTTGATGTTTGGGGACACCGTGTTCAAAGTGTCACATGACGTGTTTAAACATATTCCTTTTTTAAAATTTGGGAATGCTCCGTGAACGCTCGAAAACACTTATTTTTTATATATATTTGCTCACACACTCCATGGACACTCGAAGACACTTTAGTATATTAAATAATATATATTTATATATATTTTAATGTAAATAAATGAAAATCTCATTCACTATAGGATTATGATATGTTTTTGAACTTGAAAATCTTTCTCCAGATGAACCAAGATGTATTATTTGGAACCTTAGAATGATGGCAACGAGAGTGCAACTTATCATCACACCATGAAGTTACATGCTCTTTATGTCTAGTTTGGATTTTTAGTATTTTTTTTATGACATGGATTTTAAAGTTTGTTAATGTTGAAGGAGAAAATATGATAGACTGAAAACTGTAACTCTTTCATTAATAGAATGTCTTGTACATAGGCTGATACAATCTGTTAAAATAAATGTCCCGATATAACAGGGATTCTCTATATCTCTATCTATACTAAATCGTATCTAATTAGGACAAGACACACACTGAAAATTACGGAGAATAAATCTCCTTAAACACTCCCCCTTGTGTCGATGACCTAATGAATGATGCATAACTTGTTGCCTCACGAAAAATCACGTCAAGCAAACAAAAACCTCATGGGTAAAACAAAAGGTTGATCTAAGAGAAAAATAGTACAACACATCAACTACATAAGCTAACACATGTGATGTAGACTCCCTTTGACTGTAAACTCGGTTATGGAGTTCAGATAATCTGCGCATACTAATGCGTCTCTCACATGTTTCACAAATGTAGATTTGGGTAATAACTTGGTAAATAAGTCCGCAACATTATTTGTTGAACTAACTTGGTTACATGGATAATCAACAATTGTTGTTGTTGCTGATTGAAGAAGAATTTCGGCGAGATATGTTTTGATTGTCACCCTTAATGTAACTCAACTTTATCTGTTCAATACATGCCACATTATCCTCAAAGATGTAAATGGGAGCTGTCGTAGTAGATGGTAATCCATTAGACCCTCGAATGTGATGAATGACTAACCTAAGCCAGACACATTTTCTAACCGCTTCATGCAAAGCAAAGATTTCTGAATGATTCGAGGAAGTAGAAACAAGGGTTTGCTTAGTTGATCTCCAAAAAATTGTCTTGTTTCTCATAGTGAAAACATAATCAGTCTGTGAACGATCTTTGCGTGGGTCAGAGAGGTACCCAACATCAGCAAATTCGATCAACACATCAACCGATGTTTCGGAATAGGGGACAACAGTAAAACTTCTCACAACAGGTTTAATCTTCGATGGAGTCAAGAACAACTCTTAGTCCGCCCACAGAGCATCTTTCGATGGATCGAGAGAAATTCTCAATGGAACGAAGGCTCTGAAATCTGAATGCTGCGATTCAATCATTGCTTTTTCAGGACTTTCAAGTTTCTCTTTGTTTTATTTGTTAGGAAAGAACGAGCCCAAGTTAATGGTCACCTTAAAGTACCAGAATATATACTATACTTCATTCCAATGACTTTGTGTTGGGCATACCGAGAGGTCAATGTCTGGACATGTGCACCACGCTAAATTTTACCAAGCTCTAACCACACCAAGATATAGAATCTCATATCCTATTCATCTTTACCATCATTATTCCAATGAAACAGATCCTTTTGGGTTCTAGACTGCAAACAACCATTGGTATGCTTAAGAGGGTGTGTTTTGTCCATTGCCTGATCTAAACATAAGCAGACTGATGAATAAGAATTCAACCAACGCAATATTCTATCTCAACACCAAGACTTAATGGCGTCCTACCAAGGTCTATTATATCAAACAACTTGTTCATCTACGGAACACGTATGGGCATAACTTTTCATTCTTGTATACCTTCCCAATCAAATGGTCACTAAGACGTGTATACCATATCCTACCAGATTGTTTCAATCGCAGAGTGGTAAATAAGAATTCAACCAACTCGGTATTTTATCTCAAAACCAAGACTTAATTGAGTCCTACCAAAGTCTATCATCTCAAACAACTTGTTCATCTATTGAACACGCATGATCATAACTTTTCATTCTTGTATCATTTCCCAACCAAATAGTTACTAAGACGTGTATACCACATCCTATCAGATTATTTTAATCCATATAGTGAACATCTCAATCTAATTATATAAGCACTCTGTGGTTTAGAGTTACTTGAATTAGGTAGAATCATACCAACTGAATAGACTTGTATACTAATAGACTTACTCGTGGAACATGGCATGCAATAGCAGCTATTTTGAAATTTTTAGTCTTCGTAACATCGCTCATCCTTCCTTTCATCTACGTACGTAAAAGGTACTATATGAATTGAACCTTCCACTCATTTGATGAGCTATTCGATCCGACGTCGAAATGATCTTATGAATTAATATTCTTATTGTAGTGGACCGACTAAACCAAAATTTGTTCAAATATTCAAAGTAAACACTTGAGGTCTAGCTCGATCTCTTTTAAGTATAAATCATTCTCTAGGAGCAAATGTACCCATGATTTGGGTAATTGTTCAAACAATTTTTCAAATTATTTGAGCAGATTAAAATCATCAAACTGCTTGAGTGAAAGTAAAACAGAATGCAGCAATTCACAAATTGTTTGAGCAGTTACTATTCAGTGACCAATGAGAAAGTGACACGTGTCATCTCCGAATTGCGATTTTGACAAAATAAATATGATGTGTTTTTTTGGCAAATAATTTCATAAATGAATTGCAATTTTATTTCTTGAAAATTTAAATACATAATGGAAACATAATAGAAACATAAATGACAACATTTATTCTTAATACAATGGCTAAAAAGAGTACGCGTGGTTCATAACAATTCACAAATGTATCATCGACAACTTCACCTTCCTTATCTTCTACTTCCTTAAGGATATCTAGTTTCCTCTTAGTAAAGTACATTTTGGAGATCGGGGTGTCATAGCCTCCAAATTCATTGCCATAATTCTTGTTTCTTCCTCTTGTTTCTTGAGTTGGTACTCACTTGCCGCCCTTGCTTCCTTTCGTTGCTGAAGTTGTATATACTCTTTGTAATAATTGAGCTCACTTTCATTATGCATCTTTCTCGCAGAATGCCACGATGCTTGATCACTTGCTATGGTCAGTGCGTTGCTCAATAGGAGTCTTACCTTATTTATTTTGACGTCTTGCTTCCTTTGTCGCCTTACATTCCATTGGTCTAACCAGACTCGATGGACCGACAACGTAAGCGAGTGGTGCTTCATTCACTTCCTCATCACCCAAATTTATGATTGGAGATGATTCGGTAACGGAGGGAGTCTCTTCATATGAGCTTACATACGGAGATAAAGTACTTGGTTCAACATCTCGGAAAATTGGATGGTCATTAAGAACTTCATAACATTCAAAGTGGGTGAACGGTCTTTTCTTGGCGGCATAGTAGTATGCTTGAGCTTGTTTAATCTAAAAAAATGCAATAAATTAATTAGATTAAAATGACATACAAAAAGTTAATTAAAAAATTCACTAAATTAATTACATAGTAGAAATTAAATAAAAATGAGATGATGAGTATAAGGAGTTACCTCATCTATGTGAGAAGTGCCACTAGCTCTACGCTTACGTGCGTCTCGCAAACATTGACCCTATTTTTGTAATGGTATCTTGAATTTATTGTAGTGAAACACAAGCGCAATTTGAGACTTAGGCTCCTCTTGAGGTATTTCTCCTTCCGATAGCACTCATTTTTGCATGTAATCGGCATAATTTTTCTCCCGCAATTTATCCTTCATTTGTTTGTTGTCGTTGAATTCATCAATATTATGACGTACGAAAGAGATGTACATTTGTAAATCTTCGGAAGGAAGCCAATTGGTGACCATTTTTTTGAAAAAAATGCTCAAGAAAATGAGAGTAGAGATGGAGAAGTGATGGATGGAGATGTGAAATTTGTTGTGCACAAATTAGTGTGAGTTGTGAAATAAATGGTGTAGTATGTATAAGAAAATATTAGGAGGTGTTATACAATTTTTGGAGATTTTTTTTGTAATTTTTTAGGATTTTATTTTCAAATATTTTGGGTATTCCCGTTTATATTCGTTCTGGAAAAAAGAGAGTAGCCGTTCTGTTTGAATATCAGTCGTTGGATCATATTTTGATTTCAAAATCAACGGCCTAGATCAACTGGCCCATTGAATTTTTTTCTGTTTGGTAAGACACGTATCGTCACCTGATTGGTGTGTAACTTTATTTTTTTTACGCCAGTTAAAAAAAATGTCAGCTGGCGTCACCCATGTGCCAGTGGGCTCCAGCAACTGGTCGAGCTTCAGCCCGACCCGTTTCTGCTCGAGCTCGAGCTTGAGCTCGTTGACTGTTCGGTCTCGCCTCCCCTCCTGCTTGCTGGAGCGTCACCGAAATCGAACTTCTCGAACAATTTTCGGAGAAACCCTCCATCTGCTCGAACGTCAGGCCGTCCGGTGCGGATGCTCTAACTCCCATTTCCACGGAATGATCCAATTGGGTACGTTTCTCCTTTGTTCAAGAAACTCGTAGTCGTTGGCTTCCATGCATTGTTTTCCATTACAAAGATCGACATAATCGATCACGTATGTCCAATTCGGGTAGACCTAATTTTGTCCTCAATTAGTCTTAATTTACAATAATTATTGATCCATGGTAATTGGTTATTACTGCCTCCAAGTCCCATATAGGTTCTACAAAGTAGAAATTTTTGTTCTCATCAAAATTTGATCATAATATAAAGATGGGTACCCTATAAAGATCAATTAGTTGCGGTGTCCGACGACCGTTGATTTAGTACATCATTTTGGGGTAGTTTTTAGTATCATTATTGGGATTTAATAACTTATTAATAATAATGTCCGATTTTAATCGTAAGACAAATCTATCTAAATCTTGTACTAAATGATTTTATTTATCGAGTAACAGAACAATTCATACATCACTATTGTTCGATGACATGATCAAAGCGTCGAACCCACAGGATGTGACGCCACGTGTAAACCATAACACACATTAGATCAAGGCATATCGTAAGCCTCCATCTCACCGGAAGTTCTTCACCATCGAGTCTCTCTTTGACTCCTTCATCGTGTAAACGTGGAAAGTTGTATACTCCAAAATCGTTTTTAAACATAGAGATCACGTCCAATTTAAATTAGGGGAGAGCCATCATGGCCGAAAGAGAGAGGCCACGTTCGGTGATCGTCATCCTCATATGCAGAGCACCACGTGGCTGTATAGTAGCTGGATGTGTGATGCTGATGTAAGCAAGTTGTTGTTACGGCTCGTGTGTGTGACGACATGTGAATTGTCGTTTTGCCAACGTCTGACGCACATGTGGAAAATTATTTCTTTTAAGGAAGAAAAGGTATTTTTTTGTTGGTTGAAAGGATTGAACTTGAATTTCCATATGTATAACAATCACATTACTACCAAACAAAGCTGCTATAGTTTAACATATTTGAACTAAAAAAAACTTATACAAAAGTCTGTCACTGGTGACGAGTGTAGTAATTTTGACAAGATTTTAATGAAGAAATTAAAAGTTAGAATCACTGTGATATCGTTGCTTGTTTAGATAGATCTACACCGGCCATAACAATGTAAATTTGAATTTCAAGTAACATGTTATTGATGACGTACCAACAGATCTAAATGCTAGTCGACAGATCGAGAGGAGAAGGTTCACTAGACGAACTAGATTGGAACCACATCATCTTATAGTTTGGCAAAACCGTATCTCCAATTACGGAGATAAATCCAAAACACCGGAAACCGGTAGGAACGCGGGGTCGCAGTAAGCGTGGGGGCGGCGGGCCCTGACGCGGCTTAATGATCGAGCCTCTAGGGCATATAAATGACAGAATTTCACGACTGTCAAAACCGACGCGGGTGACGCAACCTCATGTCATCTACAGTAACCTTTGAGTAGCATAGTGCACAACTGCCGTTGACGTGAGGCTCTCTCCTCTTTTATAAAAGCCACCCATTTGTCTATGCCATTCCTCCCACCTCTCTCTCTCTCTCTCTCTCTCTCTTCATCATCTTTAATTAGCTCCTTCTTCAAATTGTTTCATTTGATTTATATAATGCAAGCTATTCCATACGGAACATGGGTTCCCGGAATGAGCCACGTGTCGCCGCCGTCGTCGTCGGCACGGGATCATCATCAGTCTGCCGACGCCGCGGCAGCTTGGGTTGAGAGACTGGTGGCGGAGAATGCGGTTGTGGTCATCGGGAGGCGGGGATGCTGCATGAGCTACGTGGTGAAGAGGTTGCTGCTCGGCCACGGTGTCAATCCGGCGATGTTGGACGTGGACGAGGACGACGAAGCCGGTGTTATGGTTGAGTTGAGGAAGATGATCACGGCGGTCGACGGTGGCAAGAGCGTTGTTGTGGACAGTTGGCCTCAGTTTCCGGTGGTTTTTGTGGGAGGGAAGCTGTTTGGGGGGTTGGAGAGGGTTATGGCGACGCATATTTCCGGCGAGTTGGTACCGGTGTTAAAAGAAGCCGGAGCTCTCTGGCTTTGACTTTTTAGTTTAGGTTACTTTTGTGACATAGCGAGTGATTTTATTTACCGAGTTGCATTTCTTACTTTGTTATGTTTTTTTTTTTTAATATTGTGATGGCTGGATCGGATGATCGAGATTGGAATGGTATGCCAGGCTATGCAACAAAGTTTAATTTAGTTTTCATGAGTCCCAACTAACTTGTATAAGTTGTATATTTTTCCATGGACGGGATTTGGTGAGAACTACTTGTTGGAGTTGATCAAGGATCGGACATGCATGTCATTTTCTTCTTTAGATTTCTTTGTTTTCTTGATAATCAGTTTCTCGATCTATAGCTAGCTAGGTGGGTGGATATGATTGATTGGTTAATATCGATGAACCATGTGCATGTTAGGATTTGGGACTTTTGGGAAATTTCTCTTTGTCATTGTTAACCAATTGCAAGTTTGTCCATTGATGATGTACTTGCTTATGAAATAAAGTCGTTAAAATAAGATAGTAGAGTGTAGCTTAGTATTTTTCTTCTTCTTTAATTATGTTATATTCACCGTTAGAGATAACTTATTGTTTAGTCGATATTCACAAATGAGGGGAAAAAAATATAATAATATTGTCCATGAGCACCATGTCACTGAATTAATCATCATTGAGCAAGGTTTCAAATATGGTTCTGACCCAAGCAGCTCTCTATCATTGGTGAGGATAAATTTTGTGAAAAAAATACTTGTGATGAATAATGATACATCGTACATGTGAATGCGTTGTCGTTTTCTATAGATAATGTAACGTTTACAAAGTTACAGCTCATGTACAATGTCTATAAGAGCACCTGCAGCGGTACAGCACGAGCAGCTGCTCCTCCTCTCTGCTCGTGTTCTCGAGTGAGCAATTTCTGCTCGTCCAGTTACTTTTTAGCTCGGTCAACGAGCGGTCGCTACTACAAGACTCACCTCCCTCCTCTCTGCTCGTGCTATTGGAGCACCGGTGCTTATGCTCTAACTAATACCATATCCACTTTAGCAATAAAAAATTAGTAGTGGGACATGATAGCGACCCTTATACAAAGCAGCAAACAATAGATAGACCTCCGCCTATGTATTATTTTATAGGATAAATTATGTATAAGGTGAATATCCTAAGACCTATATTAAATAAGATCATCTTATAGTTTTATCTTAATTATAACTTCATGACCTTAAAATTAAAGTTATTTACGATATATATCATCCTATATAAACAACATATATATCATACCACCTACTGTACTATTCTCTCTCTCTCTCTCTCATCTCAATTCTCTCACGTTTCTTTCTATCTCTCAACATAAAATCTAAAAGAGTTTCATAACTCCATCACCGTCGTCCCAAGAACTTCGACGCCATCGTCTCAATAGCTGTGCCACTGTGTTCTTCCATCCACGCTCGGTCGCCACCTCCCTCTATGCTCAGTCGCCGCCTCCCGTATCTCCCTCCACGCTTGGCCACTCTTCTTGTCGATTTTTTCCCTCTCTCTCTCTCTCTAAGAAATTGTGACATATTTCCTCTTAGTTTTTGTTCTTGTTAGTCTTGTTTATGCTGAAACCGATATGCCGTGTGAGATAGAACTATAGTAGTGCCTACGATAGTCTTTGGTAGTGTGTATGTTAGTCTGTAGTAGTGTATACAGATTAGTGTGCTTTGGTTGCTATGCAGCAGTGCTTACGATAGTCTATGGTAGTGTGTATGTTAGTTTATAGTAGTGTATATAGATTGGTGTGCTTTGGTTGTTATGCAGTAGTGCCTACGATAATATGTGGTAATGTGTATGTTAGTTTGTAGTAGTGTATACAGATTTGTGCATTTTGGTTGTTATGCAGTAGTTCTTACGATAGTTTGTGGTAGTCTGTATGTTAGTCTGTACTAGTGTATACATATATGTGTGCTTTGGTTGTTATGCAGTAGTGCCTACGATAGTCTGTGGTAGTGTGTATGTTAGTCTGTACTAGTGTATACATATAGGTGTGCTTTGGTTGTCACGCAGTAGTGTTAATGATAGTTTGTGCTAGTGTGTATGTCAGCCTGTAGTAGTGTATATAGATTAGTGTACCTTAGTTGTTATGCAGTAGTGTTAATGATAAACAATGGTAGTATCTATGTTAATTTATAGTAGTATTTTGATGTCTATTTTGTTGTTTGCAGAGGAATAAATGGAAGTAGATGTCAAAAAGAGGAAGACAGCGAACTTGGACGCTTATTTTAATTACACAATAGGAAGAAGGCAACCAAAAGCTTCAAAGTCCAAGTAGTAGTGTAGTGCCACTTTTTACCTTGTGTTAGGGTCCATGTTGAATGTTTACATTGTATTACATAACAGTAGTACTTACCATGTTTTGAAGTAGTACCTTGAATATTTTGGAGTAGTGTTTTTTGTGTGACTTCGTAGTACTTACTAGAGACATCAGTGGTGTTAGTACACTAACTATTTTGAAGCAGTACTTTCTGTTGTGACACAGCAGTGCTTATTAGAGAAATCAATAGTATGTTTAACATTGATGTAATGCACTGAATGTTTTAAAGTAGTGCTACTTTTGTTTGATGAGTGTACTACTATTGTTGTTGGATAGTACTAATGTAGTTGATTTCACACACAAAGCGTTGTCACATACAAAAACGCACAATTGATCAATACAAAATCGCGAACTGAAGAACATCAGTCGAATTAGTATGTTATACAATGAAGAATAACATTAGTATATGTTTATCGAAGAACACTCGATGAAAGAGATTCGAACCAAGTGTACTACCAATGACTTGTATTAGTACTAACTACATCTTGTGACTAATATAGTATATATGTAAATGAAATGGATATGCCTCATGAAAATTATTTGTTCAGGCAGAGTGTACTACTTTAGACTGGTGAAAACACTACCTATGACTAATACATACACTAGTTACTCAGGTTTTAGCTGCTGATGACTTCAGTATATGTCAATTTATTGTGTTTTCCTTTTTTGCCACAATGACCACATTTGATTGGACTCGTCGAACATGATTGTATCGTTGTTGCAGGTGCACTTCGCATACAAATCCAAATCTATAGCTACTGATCTGCAAATCAAACCCAAAACTGCTTACAGAACAAAAGTAATATCCTTAATAATCATCAATAATGCTTTCAGTCAACACTAATAATAGTATCAAGTATAAACATAGCCATAACACACAGAATAACTAACTAGTGTATACAGAGGGATGCCGTAGTGTATTTACTAAACACTAATAGTACTATCAAGTACAAACACAGACAGAACACACAAAACAACTAACTAGTGCCTTCAGAGTGATGCAGTAGTGTACTCACTCAACACAAGTAGTACTCCCAGTCTATAACATCTCATAAATTATACGAAATGTCAAAACATACAAATCAATCACACACAAACACATAAAAATCACAAGAGAAAACATACAATAATATCACTATAATGCGTCGATCCATAATCCACAGTAGCAACATCAAAATCGGAAAACCGAAATTCAAAATCGATGTGCGTATAAGAAATTCAAAATCACAGCTCAAAACAAAAGCATCAATCGAACAACACAAAGCACAAAACATCTACATGATAGCATAATCGAAGCCTTACTACCTGTGACTGGTAAACTTACTACTTATGACTACTAAATCTAAATCCAAATTTGAAACCGAATTCAAAATCTTAGAACATTAAAGCGAACAACGTAGCAACAAACATATAAGGAACTAGTAATTCGAAGGCTCACCAGCGTCGTATCTATCACAAAGTCTCACCGGAGTAGTTGATGGTTTAGTTTGCTCCGCCATGCGCAAAGCGACTACGACGCGGTCCTCGTCGATGTTACAGTTCTCGTTGGCTTCACAGTCTTCTTTGGCATCTCTCTCTCTCTCTCTCTCTCTCTCAACATTCTTTCTCTTCGAACTCCATTGAAACAAAAGCTCGGTGAGTGAAATTAGAAGGTATCAAATATATGCGGGGGCAAAAACAAAAGTTAAGAAAAATAGAGAGGTCAAACTGACCTTATTTGAAATAAAGAAAAGTTAATGACCTAAATGATAACATAGACCTTATGTGCAATTTCCTATCATTTATATTTGTTAGAATTTTTCCATTTGGAGGTTGTTTTCATGTTAACATTTCAAGGGATCACAAAATAATGTTACTGGCATAAGCATGATCTCATGATGGAGATTGAATCTTTGTTTTTGAAAAATTAATTAAAGACACAGTGCATGCCCGATCCCTCCACGATTTAAATGAGCAAAGCACCCAATCCACGTACCCATACTTTATGTCACTATTTTTTATGCATGATCTATATCAGATAGCATTTACAAGTTCAACGCTTATGGCATACCCGCAAAGCCACACATGCTCTATCAACTTGTATGTTTCATATCAGGTCCTAATGATCTCGTTGTATGACATCACATCACATCACATGGTGAACATTAGGACAACTCCCAGAAAAGATTTAGAGAGATTTTGAATCAAATATGAGTTTTTGGATCTTTAATGTTAAAAAGAGGGGTTAAAATCTATATCTGTGACTGGTATTGGAGTTGGAATCAACTTTGAAACTAATTTCAACTACTGTGGGTCTCGATTAATAACGAGAGCATATGAATAAATATCTTACTCAACTAAGTTAAAAACTTGAAAAAAAGAAACAAACGGTCAATTTTTTTTTTTTAAACCTCAAGGAAACAAAATAGATCAACGGCTAAATTAGGACAAATCAAACTACCACAAATAATTATTAATAAAACAGATTTCATATTAAATTCAATTTATATTCAAAAATTACCCGTTGAAACAGTATTTTTATGAAAGTTCTATATGTATACCATCTCATATTTTCAAAATAATAATTATCATGAAAATAATTATATCTATTCATTTTTTATTTAACACATTATTATTGAAGTGTTAAATTGAAGTTAATCAATAATATAATAATAAACAGATCAAAATGCATTCTAGCTCCCTTAAATGGAATCATTGATAAAGATGGGAGAGTTGAAACTCAATGAATAGTGATGAAGAGAAGCTAAAATAGTTCCAACTCCACCATATAGCACCCTCAATTGCCCTAAAGTTTCCGGATTATCACTAGACAATTATTGATCGATTTAGTTCTCTCACGACATTCAAAATTTTGAGACTCTCGTAATTGATATGAATGCATCATATCCTTCACATATGTCGGTGAGAATTAAGCCTATGGCATTTACAAAGTTGAATTTACATGTTGTAAAGTTGTCGAATAGGTAGTGAGTTATAAAGTAATCTCGGGTTTTATACCAAAATCAATTGAAAATGGTAGAGTAGCCCAAATCTTTATAATCCACTAACAAGACCCCTAATTTCTAATGTGGGAGTCTTTCTCCATTCACATTCTCAATAGATTACCCCAGGTTACCCACATTCTCAAACAATTGGAGGAGAGACAACAAACTGACACAAATATATAAAGACTAACACAAGGAGAAGACGAGAACAAGGTAAGGATACCAGACCCAGGCGAACAATCGGTGTCTCGACGATGTTTACTTTATCATGGTATCACCAAGTTCTACCTAAATATGCAATGAACTGCTATTTTTTATCAAAGGAATTTTGTAATGAGTTGCAACAGATGTGTGTTGATTTCTACTGGGGAGATATGTAGAGAAAAAGAAGATACATTGGTGTACTTGGGACAATATGTGTCGTCCTAAAGATCAAGGAGGTTTGAGTTTTCAAAATTTATACCCCTTCAATTTGGTGATGCTAGCTAAGCAGTTCTGGGAATCATTAGTGAGTTAGATTTACAGAGCTCGTTATTTTCTTTCTTGTTCTATCTGGGAAGCAACTGCGAGTGGCACTCCTTTCTATACATGGCGTAGCCTTTTAGCCGTTAGGCTTGTTGTGGACGGTGTGGCTCATTGGCCGGTAGGTGATGAATCTTCTATAACGTTTTGGGAAGACAATTGATACATTTATCTCTCCATAATCAAATTCGACCTTGTTCACTCACTACAACAAAAAATTCAATTTGCTACGCTTTTTTGCGACGGCATTCATTGCCGTCGCAAATACCTACCAATGGCGACGGCAAACTTACCGTCGCGAATGGGTAGACCTTTTGCGACGGCAAACCGATGCCGTCACAAAATGATTCATCAATTGCGACGGCAATTTTCACCATCGCAAAAGGTTTCACCAATTGCGACGGCACTTTTACGCCGTCGCAAAAGGTTTCATCAATTGCGACGGAAAAGAAATGCCGTCGCAAAATTAGTTTTTCCGACAAATAATTTTTTACGCAAAAATGACCGTTGGATGGGATAATTAGGATACTCTAAGTATGGTATTAAAAAAATATAATATTTTTACTTGAATTTGACGTCGATCCATGTATTAAATCGTTGTGTTCCTAAGACATTTTAGACTAAAACTCGATTTGGCACTATGTAAAAAAATTATTTGAGACCTATTTCCGCATATGCATTATCGTGAAGCTAATATCTATCTTATTATGTGAAAAAAATGACTCCAAAAAATCAATTTAGGTACTCCTCCCATAGGTGAATGAGAAAAATCCTTGAAAATAGATATTTTAGTCTTTTGGTAAGATATGACCTCATTGACCGATCTCTAAACAAACTTCGACGAGGGTAAGTTTTTTGAAAACTCTATGTTATTACGAGGTTGACGCATATGTATAGACACATTTCTCATTAGACCATTTCGATTTCTCATATGTCTTTAATATATTTATAATTGCTAATGTTACTTAAAAATGTTTGTTGGTTATATGAAAACCAAACTTTTATGAAACTAAATCACTAAAAAGTAATCATTTTGAAAATGTGACCATTGGATGAGACTATCGGACTAATTTAAGCATGCCATGAAAAAAATTGAACTTTCCAATTTGAATTTGACCTTGATCCGTGTGTCTTACGGTACGTGACTATATTGTTCTTAAGCAAAACTTAATTTGACGCTTCATAAAAAATAATTCGAGATCATGTACCTCACACATATTCTCATGAGATTCACATCTATCTTTCCATGTAAAAAATTAAAATTTCTAAACCATGAATCAAAGACCTAAATCTAAACCCTAAATCTCTAACCCTAAACCCTAAAAGAATAGTTAAAAGAAAATCTTCACACAAAAAAAATGAGCATGCCTATCTCTCGCCGGTCACCCAAGCTCATTTCATGCGGCTCCTTTTCATTCCTCTCTCTCTCTCTCTCTCTCCACCTAACCCACACCTCTCTCGCTGGAAACCTAACCCGCTTCTCTCTCGCCGGTCACCCAAGCCCAACCTGGCAGGAGTTCACAACAGTGCCGACCCACGCCTTCGTCTTCACCACAATCGCCGTAAACCCTCACCCGTTGCCTCCTTTTCTTTCTCTCTTCAGTTTCCTTCTCCATTCATTGTTAATCACTCCTTCCAATATCTCGCAGTTTCTTTAGCTTTATGATTCTAATTCAATTGAATGTTTGGGTGCAACTTCACTGAGCTTGAACAAACACATACTTCTATATTCAATTACAAGCTCAAATCGATTGCTCTTTTTATCCAATGATGGGTTTTGAGATTTGGCTGTTGCGTTTTGATTGAGGTATTGGTTTTACGATAGCTTCTTATCTGATTTCTTAAACTTAATTCTTATGTTCCTTAATTTGGGTGTTGGATTTATCCCTAATTTGGGATTTCTGTAGAGGCCGAATCGATCACTACATTTCACTTTTGGGATTTAAACGTTTTGAATCTCTTTCGACTTTATGGTTTTCTCTTTTTATTCTGAGATTCCAAGGTTTATTTTGGGGTGCTTTGTTCAATACTTTACTTCACTGCACCTTGCGATATAATATTTGGCATCTGCACAATGGGACTGATTAGAGTTTGAACAAACTTTTCATTCTCCCTGTGTCACTTCTTTTGATATCAGCAAGACTGGCCCGGTTGAAAGAGACATCGAGCAGGTATTCGATTTTGATTTCTACTATCATCACTGATATCTGTTGGTTTTAGTTTGATAGGCTGCTCAGAGTGTATTGATTGCTAGGACTTTCATGTATCACAAAACTCTGATGGACTAGATACCTTCTTGGACCTGATCTTGCCAATTGCTTTCATAAGTTTGGACTCTACATTCTTGAGTTCTTTAACAGACATATTCCCCAACCCCTCGGCCATATAATTCCTAGATATTAATAACATATTAATATGTGACAAATTAAAATGTTTTGTTATATATTTGGGGTTGGGGAATATGTCTGTCGGTTCAAACCATTAGGCAAGGGTATTTTGATTTTGATATTTCATAAAGTCTTATGCTTATTCCAGAATTGTGACATATTAACATATTAATAACATAAAATTCTTATCAGGTTCAAACCATTAGGCAAGGGTATCTCTCAAAAAGGTCCTCAAACTTGAGGGGTGATTGGAAAAGAAGATTTTTTGTTCTTGATAGCCGTGGAATGCTCTACTACTATCGAAAACAAGTCAGCAAATCATCTGTAAGCAATTTGCTCAAGTAATATATCTGGAGGTAGAAGGGTTGAGGTTTTCCTTGGGTTTGATGTTAATGTCAAATTTTCTTTTGTCTTGACTATATCTTTTAGGGGTCTGGTAGTCAGCATGGTTAGAGGAATAGTTCTGAGCTTGGTTCTGGACTGCTAAGTCGGTGGCTTTCATCCCATTATCATGGTGGAGTGCATGACGAGAAATCTGTTGCTCATCACACAGTGAATCTGCTTACATCAACAATTAAAGTTGATGCTGACCAGTCAGACCTGAGATTTTGTTTTAGGATTATTTCACCT
Organism: Geum urbanum; assembly: GCA_946800695.1. Taxonomy (NCBI): domain Eukaryota; kingdom Viridiplantae; phylum Streptophyta; class Magnoliopsida; order Rosales; family Rosaceae; genus Geum; species Geum urbanum. Next base: position 71,338,473 of record OX327001.1, read on the forward strand.
ACGAAAAACTATACCTTGCAGGTACGATTCACTTTAGCTAGCCTCGTCATAATTTTTTTGATGTGATTCTGCCAGTAAGGTGAATGATTGATGGTTATTATTGTATTGTAGCTCCTGCAATGATATTTATTTGTGCTTGTCAGAGCAGGCAGAGAGTGCACTTGATCAGATGGATTGGATTGAAAAGATAACGGGGGTTATTGCCTCATTACTTAGTTCTCAGGCACCTGAGAGGGTAAGTATACCGAAACTTACAAAATCCTATATGTGACCATTGATTCTCATGGACAAATTAGTGATTGTAGTTTACTTGTATTTTCAGTTTCTTCCGGCTAGTCCTATGGGAAGTCATCGACATTCTGCCAGATTGGACAATTGACACTCTACGACGAGTATGTGGGAATGATAAGTGTGCTGATTGTGGTGCCTCAGAGCCAGATTGGGCATCATTAAATCTTGGAGTTCTTGTCTGCATCGAGTGCTCTGGTGTTCATCGGAATCTTGGGGTTCATATTTCAAAGGTTAATAACACGATTTAAAATTCCTTGGTTTTGTTCCCGTGCTCTGTTTAAACAAGATGTTGTGTTAATTAGCTATAGTTTAAGAGTCTAAGAACCCTCCTTATAATGCTCCATTGAAGTTGACTTCATTTTCTACATAATTGAAATCTCTTCTACAATTGGGTTTGAAGTTAACATGGGGTGTGCAGACTATCAAATGTCATTTGAAAATCGTTTCCCATGATTTGCTTTGCTTTAGCCATGATCCGTAATAATATCGATAAGAATTTGTGTATTTACTATCTATATATTGGCTTGGTAAAGTGGAACTGCTCGAAAGAAACTGAATTAGTGAGTTGGACTTGTATATGTATTTAGTAGACTATAATGTCCTATTTCATGACTTTTATGTTTTGTTTACTATTGGGTCATGTGTGCATGGTGATTATATATATACTGGTCCTATGAAAAACAGATGTCCTGGTTGCTTACTTTTAGAACTTTATATTGGTGGCTTTTACTGCAGGTAAGGTCTCTAACGCTTGATGTCAAAGTGTGGGAGCCGTCTGTCATTAATTTATTCCAATCATTGGGTAATACCTTTGCAAACTGTGTCTGGGAGGAACTTTTGCAATCACGAAGTGCTTATCAGCTTGATCTTATAGCCACAGGGTAATGATTCTCCCTATAAGTTCTTGTGAGTAAAGTTATATTGTCGCTCTAGTGAACCGACTATTGTGGCATTCACTTCTATTCTTCTTGTGAAGGTCATACAAGTCTGATAAAACACAGCTAGTTTTTCTCAGCAAACCCAGTCAGTCTGATTCGATACCAATAAAGGAGAAGTTCATTCATGCAAAGGTATGTCCTCTGACCATCATGCTTCTTTCTTGCAAGTAGATGACTTGACGAAAGATGCTATAGCTGACAATATTGCATTGTTGTAGATATGTGTGGTTTTACAGGTCTAGATAACTTAATGTATGGATACATTTCAACCCTTTGGTCTGACACTTTAATTGCTAAAATGCTAGCATTCGAGGCTAGGTTTGGGCTGCATCAGCCAATTATAAGAACATTGACTTTTTCTTTTTAATGTAAACAATGAAATCTTGTTTATCATATGTTGATAATATGATCAACTCTAATATCTGACAACTGAAGAGTACAAACCCATTCTTCTTGTTACTTTTAGACTATCATGTTTAGGGCATCTTGCAAAAAGGACTTTGTAGCATAATGCCATAACCTTATCTATCTATTGCTTTGCTTTTTATCTGGATAAGCAGATACGGCTTACTTGAACTCAATCTGATTTAAAAGGAACCCTCTTATTTATAACTTTTGTCTATATGAATGTGTTTTCGACAATCTGCACAACTGATCTCTCCATGTCACCTCTAAAATCCACGTCACCTCTTTTAGAATTGCCAACTTAAATGGATGCTTTATGTTGATCACAGTATGCAGACAAGCTTTTTGTTAGGAGGCCAAAAGATGGACAATATAATCATGTAGTGGCACAACAGATGTGGGAGAGTGTCCGTGCTAATGACAAGAAAGCTGTATATCGTCACATTGTAAATTCTGAGCCAGATGTGAATGCTGTGTATGAGCAAGCCTCGTGCGCCTCTTCTCTTACTCTTGCCAAAGTAATGCTGATGCAAGAGCAGACTAACCATGACCGAAGCTCTAGCTGTTTAGCCAGAGATTCATTGGAGAAGTCTTCTGCTAGCTCTTCAAACGTGAGTGGTACAAGTGAAGTGCAGGCTTTGGAGGATCTAGATGGATGCACCCTTCTTCACCTTGCTTGTGAAACTGCAGACATTGGCATGCTTGAATTGCTCCTACAATATGGAGCAAATGTAAATGTGACAGATTCAAGAGGTCAAACACCACTTGACCGATGTATTCTCAAGGGCAAAAGAACCTTTGCAAAATTGCTTCTTACAAGGTGGGCTATACTTTACTGTCAGCATAATGAAAGCTGTATTATTCATTTATATAATTAGTCCGTATTTTCCTGGTGTAGTTGTCAATTTTTTGTAATGCTTCATTTGTACTTCATCTTTGGTTTGCTACTGATGGGTTGCTCTTGCATCTACAGGGGAGCAGATCCACGAGCACCAAATGGGGAAGGTAAAACCCCTCTAGAACTGGCAGTTGAGTCGAACTTTGACAATGGCGAGGTCCTTAATATATTATCAGACTCCCATGGATAAGATCTCAAATTAGGAACCGCCCAAGGGAAATTATATTGATGCTGAATGGCCTTACTTCATGAAACAAAGGTATTGCATTTGTATGATTATATTGTTATAGATTTGAGAGCTGGTTCTCCTTTGTATGTAATGTCAGTGTTTATGGGTTTTGAGAGTGGTAGGATGGAATGCCTACCCTATGGGGCCATGTGGGCATTGTCGGAAGAATGTTTGTCAAGTGTTCGGATTTAAGTTGGCTCAGGTGGTGCGAGCCCAAGGGGGCTTTGTAATGTGTTGTCATTTGCGAGGATTTACTGATTTAGTTTAGGGCCATTGTTTATTTGTACATTATTTGTTGTAGTGAAGGTTTTTTTTGTTCTTTTTTTGTGTGGCTGCAACCTTTCTAGTGCACAGCTTCTGAATTTGGCCCTAAATAGTTTTAGGATCTCCCAAGGGGAAGAAGATGAAACTCATGAAAGTAGTGTAAACCTTGGTGTTACCAGTTTGCGGTTTCAATTTGTTATACATTTTTAAAGTATGACTAGCACACCATTTGTCATTACATATTGATATACATGTTTCTTTGAGTCAACTCATGGAACACTTATGATGTGTGTTCAATCGATTCATTAAATAGATTGATAGGCACTTATTATGCGTGTTATGTATTATTGCATAGGTGATTATGGCAAAAAAATCAAGATTGGCCAGAAATGCGAGGGATACAGCAGAAAGTCGCAAAGAAAAATGAACTGCTGTAAGTTGGCCAGAAATCTGAAGTATACAGCACAAAGTTACAAAAAAATCTAGATTGGCCAGATTGCGCATTCAGTGTACTGTTATTTTGATCTATTTTGTGTACTGTGGTGAACTGATGTAAGTTGGGTAAGTTGCAGAGATTGGAACTGATGTAAGTTTGTGAATTAATGTAAGTTTGAACTCATGTAAGTTAAGAACAATATAGGTAGATTACTGATGCATCTAATGTGAATTGGATGTTGTATGACTTGAGAAATTCTTTTGAATTAGATGCTGTAATCAGTTGTTGTTATAAGCAGTTTGAATTGAATTTGCATTACAGATTTGTGGATGAAGTAGCAGGTTAATTATAAGCAGGGCAACTATAGTTTTTTTGCGACGGCAATTTTACCGTCGCAAATACCATCTCAAAGTTAATTTTGGAGGGAAATGTTTTTGCGACGGCATGCATACCGTTGCAAGTATTGGCGCCAAACTAATTCTGGAGGGAAAATATTTTGCGACGGCACCCTTACCGTCGCAAAAAACGATTTTAACACTACGCCTTGTCAAATTTTTGCGACGGTGTTAGTCGTGGTAAACTGCCGTCGCAAAATAAATCAATAGCTACGGCAAATGTTTGCCGTCGCAAAAAAATAAGGACGACGGTAAAAACCGTTGCTAATATCAATTGCGTCGCCACCAATTGCGACGGACGGGTTGCCGTTGCAAAAGCACATTTTGCCGTTGCAAAAAAGCATTTGCGACGGCATTTGACTCTTTTGCAACGGCAATGTGCCGTCGCAAAAGGCTTTTTTTGTTGTAGTGTGTACTGTTGAGGACTCCAACAACTATCCTCTATATTTTTCTATTCATCCGCCTTGACCGCACTTGGAATGTACCCCTTATAGCGAATTGTTTGGATGCGAAAGATGTGTCTTTAGTACAGCAGATCCCCATAAGCTGCCGACAATGCAAGGATCGCCTGATTTGGCACCATACAACCCGAGGCATCTTTAAAGTGAGCAGTGCATACATAATTGCCCGAGACACAATTGTATTACCTAATCAGGCTGCCCCTATTCCACATGATCAGTCGATATTCTGGAAATCTTTGTGGAATCAACAATCTACCGTAGTTGCTAAAATGTGTACTAGGAAATCAACGAAATGTTATCTCCCTTTGAACTATTGTTTGAGGTCCATAATGGTGGATGTTTTGCTAAAATATCCTTTATGCAATTCATCTCTAGAGACAGAACGTCATTTATTCTGAGACTGCCCGCATACCACACCTTTGACTATTCCTGTCACCTTAGGTGTGGGGGCGAACGCCGCATCTTGTTTCGATTGTCTACAGGTGTACAACGAGCATATTTCTGCTGAGTATTTTGGGCGGTTGATTACCTTCATCTGGTTTATTTGGATGAGATGAAATGACAAAGATTGCAACAACCAAAATTTTGGCAGCGAAACCATCTGAATACAAACTCTGGCTTGACATGAGCATTATGTTTTTGTCAACAAAAAACCTCATAGAGTGGGATGTCAGACCCAAAAAATGGTGAGCTCCACCCATTGGATGCTACTGTATCTATATGGATTATGCCTTTGATGGACATTCTCATCAGGGAGAAATGGACCGGTGATTAGAGAGTGGTATGATAACTTTATTATGGGCTACGGCCAATGTATTGAGGGACAATATTATCCTTTATTAGTGGAGATTGTAGCTGCTTTTGAAGCTTGTCAACTTGGTTTAGGCTATGGATTGGACCTAATCAGATACAGTTCAGACTTTTTGATCTTGGTTAAGGTATTGAAGGATCTGAATTCTAGCCCCCGAAGTTTCAAGACGTGTGTGAAGATGTTTCTACTCTATTGGAACAATCACCGAATTCGGTCTTTGTGCATGTTCCACAGGAAGCAAATAATGTTGCCTACATTCAAGCAAAATGGGCTCTCCATTAATCAAATTTTACCACGATATTACATACTGCCCCTCCTATATTATTAGTGGCACTATATAAAGATCGTAATTGATATACCGTGAAATGAATTTTCGAGTTCTCAAAAATTGATAAACAAAGAAAAAAACATATGCTAGTTTGAAGACAGGCCTCCCAGTAATAGATGGTCCAATATTTTCTGGGCCAGAGATGAACCCAAGAAGATTAAAACTGTAGCGGACTAACGGGTCTAAATCCCATACTACCATAGCCGATAGCCGACTCTTCATGAGTTGAGCTTATTAAAGCTGGGATTGTTCATCAAAACACAGAAACGTCTGAGAGCGATAGAGAGACGAGTCATCAATTCGGAGAAGGTCGTGAAACGATGTCGTATCTGCTTCCGCATCTTCACTCTGGATGGGCCGTCGATCAGGCTATTCTTGCCGAAGAGGAGCGTCTCGTCGTCATCTGATTTGTGCTTGTTTATCGATTTTATTTTTCACCTAAAAATTGATTCAATTCATATACTCGAATTGGGGTTCTTGCAACATCTTCTGACGGCTTGTCCAACGACTTGTAAGGGACAAGTTGTTCAAGCACGGGCTCCTCCCACTTTCTCTTTGTTGACTTGGGCAGTTCTTCCAACATCTTCCCACTCTTCAGGGTCATGTCATGAGCTTCATATTTTGTGTTGGGATTGGGAAGAGTGTTACTAGGAAGACTTCCTTCCTTGACTTGAGCCATTGTTTGCTGCATTTGGCTCATTTGTCGCTCCAATAAGTCAATTGCCTTCCCCTGCTACAGAGTTGTAGCCTTGATATCTTGGCGAAAGGCACTACTCTCCTCTCATTCCTTCTTGTTGTCGAACATCATTTGTTGCATCATGGCTTCCAAGGTAGAATTTCCTGATGATGTTTGAGCTTGAGCTTGTTGTGGCTGAGACATACGTCTTTGGCCAAACTGCTGCCCATCTTCTGTAGGTTGTCTTTGCTGAAAACCTGGTGGAACAATAGGAAGATTGAGCACATTGTTGCTCCTATAGCTTAACAGGTATCTATTTCCACCATATGTGTTGGGTTGTCTCTGGAAGTAACTTGCTTCTTCCTCTTGATCAACCTCTTCATCTGCTCTAAACTTGGGACAATCTTCTGCTAAATGGCTTGTAGCTGAACATAAAGTGCACACAACCTGAGCTGCAACAACTGTTATTTTCTTGCTCACTTTCAGACTACTCGCAATCAGAGCAATATCATTCTCCATAGAGCTTAATCTTTTTTCCATGGCTCCATCGATTGCAACTGCATTGAGAGACCTTCTACTTGCTCTCATGGATGTATCCTTTGACTGAAATTGCCTTGAATTTTTTGCTTGGTTCTCAACAATTTCCTTGGCTTCTGGTCCAGTCATATTCCACCAGTTTCCCACACAAGCTGAATCAAGCTTTGACCTGTTAAAAGAATCAAGTCCTTCATAGAAGAACTCCATTTGAGTGTTGATATCGATGTCAAACTTATGGTGAGGGAATTGTCGAAGAAGACTCTTAAACTGGCTCCAGGCTTCATGTAATTCATCACTGTCTTTCTGCCTGAATGTGCTAATTTGCTTCTTCAAGTTCTTGGTGTGAGAAGAAAAGTAGAACTCTTTCATAAATGCAGAGCACATCTTCTCCCATGTGTCCATAGATAAAGGAGCTAAAGAATTATACCATGCTTTTGCTTGCTCCTTCAAAGAGAACAAAAACAAGAAGAGTCTAACAATATCCTCTTCCATATTAGTCGATCTCTGGATTCTGCACAATGCTGTAAACTCATTGAGATGGTCCTGAGGGTCTTCAGAAGGCGTTCCTTTGAATTGTGGCAGATTCGATATAAGTGATGGGGGAATAGAATAAGCCCCCATATTTTTTGGTAATACGATCGGTGAATCTGCTGCACCTGTGCCCGGTATAAAGGACTCTCTCAGCTTGCCTGTGTTTGACATTCTTTTTGGTGATGGTGGTGGTGTTGGATTACTCTGTTCTTCCTCAAATTCAGATCCAGTATCAGAATGTATTTCTTGCTCAGGTTGACCACCACTGATCACGTTCATGGACCGTTGTCCCTGCTTCTTCCTGTTTTGCCTTGCTGAGCGTTCAATCTCTGGATCAAGTAATAATGGCTCAGCGCTTCTTGTATGCCTAGTACGCATACACAATGCTCCTGCACACAGAAGAGACAGTAAGACTCAAAAGAAAAAGAAAAACAAAATAAAACAAAACAAAACTGAAAATTAAAGACTCTATTAGGACTTAGAATTAAGCAATTCTCCGGCAACGACGCCAAAATTTGACAAGGCGGATAAACACCTCTCAAAGATACCATATTCACAACATGGATATATCAATGTAGTAAGATAAATAGGGGTTATCGAACACAAGGAATTGGTGAAACTAAATCCTAACAAACTACTATGCTGACAGACTCGACTACAGTACACTACTGACAAAGCGAACCTAAGCTAGACAGACTCAAATGCTACGAAATTTTGACGCAATGAACTAGAAATTTGAGGGTTTTCTGAGTTGATTTGGTTACCGAAATAAATCGGATAAGCTACAGCTAATGAAGAAATCAGTCAATTGCAGAAAGTAAATTGTTGTAGTTAACCAATGAGATATGAATGTTAAGAACTTCTCTCCACCCTAGACATACTTACGACCTCCCCAATATAATTGAACTAACCATGGGTGAATACTCCCCACACAAGAGCTTTGGTTAAGTCATCTTATGTATTACACTCTCTTACTTGGCATGAAAGAGGGAGGGACAATCCGCTCGATCTTGATCCTCAATTAACCGACTTATACATATGGTGATGTAAGCCTAGAGAACTGAAGTCATTACGTTCTAAGAATGTTTGAAGAATAACAGAGATTCAAGGGTTGATAAGGTGGTCACCCTTACATCACTAAGGCTTGTTTCACACAAATTCATGTTTGTCTCTAGAGAATATGCAATGATAAGGTGGTCATGTATATAATCAAGACTATAGATCCTAAGCCATGCATCTAAGCGTCCGCTCAAAGAAACATGAACATAGAAATCATACGGTGAGAAAACAGTGAAACAAAACTCATCCAAATAATTAATAGAATCAAAAGGGATTCAAAATCGTAAGCATATATAGGGCTTCAATCAGCCCCTAACAAAGGAAATTTAGCTACTCATAGTCTTAAATAATAACATTAAAGAATTCATGAAAGATGAACAAAAGAAGAAAAAATGAACTCTTGATCCCCGTCGGGATCGCAGCCTCGCAAAACAGCTATTCTCTTTCTTTCCACTTCTTCTTCCGCAATAATTTGACAAGGCGGGTAAACACCTCTCAAAGATACCCTATTCATAACCTGGATATATCAATGTAGGGGTTATCGAACACGAGGAATTGGTGAAACTAAATCCAAACACAAAACTGAAATGCTGACAGACTCAACTACAATAAACTAATGATAACGCGAGCCTAAGCTAGACAGACTCAAATACTACGAAATTTTGACACAATGAACTAGACATAGTGGTGGACAACCACACAAAATTTGAGGGTTTTCTGAGTTGATTTGATTACCGAAACAAATCGGCTAAGCTATAGCTAATGCAGAAATCAGTAAATTGCAGAAAGTAAATTGTTGTAGTTAACCAATGAGATATGAATGTTAAGAACTTCTCTCCACCCTAGACATACTTACAACCTGGCCTCCCCAATATAATTGAACTAACCATGGATGAATACTCTCCACACAAGAGCTTTGGTTAAGTCATCTTATGTATTACACTCTCTTACTTGGCATGAAAGAGGGAGGGACAATCTGCTCGATCTTGATCCTCAATTAACCTACTTATACATATGGTGATGTAAGCCTAGAGAACTGAAGTCATTACGTTCTAAGAATGTTTGAAGAATAACAGAGATTCAAGAGTTGATAAGGCAGTCACCCTTACATCACTAAGGCTTGTTTCACACAAATTCATGTTTGTCTCTAGAGAATATGCAATGGTAAGGTGGTCATGTACATAATCAAGACTATAGATCCTAAGCCATGCATCTAAGCGTGCGCTCAAAGAAACATGAACATAAAAAACATACGGTGAGAAAACAGTGAAACAAAACTCATCCAAATAATTAATAGAATCAAAAAGGGTTCAAAATCGTAAGCATATCTAGGGCTTCACACTACAACATTTTTGCTCATTACCGGCGACTTGGAAACTAAGGCCGACGATTTAAAAATCGTCGGCAATAGTTTTCTATAATTGCCGGCAATTTTGGAGGAAAAATCGCCGGCAATAATTTGTCGGTAATAAAAAATAAAAATAAAAGTATTGCCGGCGATTTTCATGCAAGTCGCCGGCAATAATTTTTTTATTTTTTATTATTGCCGGCGATTTTTCCCCCAAAATCGCCGACAATAATGGAAAACTATTGCCGATGATTTTTAAATCATCGGTCTTAGTTTCCAAGTCGCCGGTAATGAGTAAAAATGTTGTAGTGTCAATCAGCTCCTAACAAAAGAAATTTAGCTACTCATAGTCTTAAATAATAACATTAAAGAATTCATGAAAGATGAACAAAAAAAGGAGAAAAAATAAACTCTTGATCCTCGTCGGGATCGCAGCCTCGCAAAACAGCTCTTCTCTTTCTTTCCACTTCTTCTTTCTTTATTCTTCTTTTCTTGTCTTTTCTTCTTACTCTCTCTCTTCTCTCGCCAAGCTCCCTGTTCTCCTTTTCTAGCCCACATGCTATATATATATATGCATGCAACATAGCTAGGAAACTTAGCTAGCCCACTTTCATGCCTCATCACTTGATAGCAATCACAATCCAAGCCAACTTCTTCTTGCCTACTTTGTTACGTCTCCTACCAAATATGCTCGTCAAGCATCTCTTAATTGTGTGTGTGTGTGTGTGTATATATATATATATATATATAAGCTCCTCTCCAAGGCCACTCCGTAAGTCCTTCTCTTCCACAATAACTCTTAAAATATATTATTTAACCTCATTTTTCTCCTTTACTCTCTAAAATACCTAAAAACAAATAAACATAATTAATTTACTCAATTCATAACAAAAAAACTAAATATCGGAAACAAATTAAATACCGAATAAACGCATAAATATACAACTATCATCTATATCTCTATTATCAGAAAGAAAGAAATTATCAGAAATATTGAACTTTCGTTTCATGTCAGCAGCATTCATATACTTGTACTGAAGTTCTAAAGTGGTACAGACATACTTTTTCTGAGGGAATTATTCAGTGCATTGCCGCTGCCCCTGGGTTGTTTGTATGGCCTTCTTTTATGTTACTCTTTTAGGGAGAATCACATACACACACACATATATAAATATATATATGTTTAGTTAGTTTCCTGATATCCTTTTTAGAAACTGTAGGAGCTCATTAAGAAAGGGTAATCAAAGTGGGAATTGTTTTTTGGTTACTGTAAGCTGTAATCAGATATCTGTATATTTTCAGTCGATATTTCTGTTCTGAGACCTTGCATAATCATCTACTTGATTATTTTGTCCATTTGATTATGAAGTGTTTTGATTGTTTTGGCAGATTCAGGAAATAGTGACTACCATTATGGGTTATTGTTGTTTCTTATGCTGGTCTCCTGTTTCTTTCTTCAGTTTTCTTAAAATGATTTCATCTGCTAATTAAAGGAAGGTGCACTTCGTTGAGTGGTACATGAATCTTTACTCCCAAGTTTCTCCAAAACCTAATCCCCAACTTCAGTTGAATTTCTACGATCCCAAGTTTGCAGGTAATCTCACTGCTGCTTTGTCTATTCATCATGTTGTGTTTCATTTCATATTTTGTTCATTGTTCAACTGTTCGATTATGGTCATTACACTCTTCGCAGAATTCTCTTGCTTTTTAGAAACTGTAGGAGCTCATGAATTTGAGCTATGAATATTTTTGTGCTTTTTAAAGAGTGAGATGTCATGGAAATTGGCATTTATTGAACAAGAATTTGATTCTATAAATCAATTATAATGAGTGGATTTAGTTATTACGGACTTAATAATGGTATAAATCTATAAATTAAAAAATAAATAAATTATATGGGATAATGATGGATTGTCTCAAAGCACCAGCAAAACTAATTGAAGTTTTTGATCTTGATCATCTTATGTATTAACAGAATCCCAACGCTTTTTTGATGTACATAAAGCACTCATTCTTTTGGTAATGTTCCACAGAAAATCTAATGTATAAAACAATCACGGGTCAGCAAAGAATGGAGAAGGGAAGCCTGAAAACCAGAACCATGCTATATTTTTCACTTGAGGAGAAGCTCTTCAAGATGTTGACTTGAATCAGGTTAAAACCTTTGTTGTACCTAAATCTTGATCTGTACTGGAAGTGCATTGTAAATTTGTAATATGGAAGAAGTGTTAGTATAGCATCATTAGTTCTCCGATTAAACATACTTACCCACTTAAACAGGTGATCGACACCTACCCGACCACCCGAAAGACCACCAGGCGAGCTACAACTTCGCTCACAAGACCGACCCCATCCGAGCACGCACGCGCCCGACAGGCGCACATCCGAATGTTCGTTCCATATGACAGCAAAACAGCCCCATCCCACATCGAAGAGCACATGTAAGCAACAATCTCAACCACCTATATAGGTAAGGCATTTACTACAGGTAAGAGGGACTTGAATTCTAACATTAAACACTCCAACCTACTTTCTTTTACATTCGCCCGACTGTTATATCCAATACATCATCTAACTTAGGCATCAGAGCGTTGAAGGCAGGCTGACCCTGTCTCAACCGTCTGACCGCCCGTTTGTTGTTGTATTCTTCTAACAGCCGAACCCGAATACCCGAGCCCGCACACCCGATCACCCGAAGAGTAGGAGAACGCCCGACCGTCCAAACAGCCCGAGCGTTCGGATAGTCCGAAGGGAGAATCCGCACGACCGAAGAGAGAGAAGGCACCCGTTCGCCCGAACAGTCCGAGCGTTCGGATGAGGAAGAGAAGAGCTCGAACTTGCTTCCGCCCAATTGCGCCCCGCGTAATCCGGTAGAAACAGTTGCTGCCATGATGCGGCACAAGCTCTTCTGTCTGCGTGTACGGGAGAGTTCCGAGCGTGAAGTGGCGGACCCCACACCCTCGCCCAGGGCGGCAATGAGAGACGGAAGGAAGGAAAGAGCATCCCCGCCAGCATCTGTCCGAGTGCGCTTGAGTGCCCGCTCGGCACTACCATCCGGAATAGGCGAGCCGAGAGAGAAATCTGCACCATTATGAGGCCGACCCCGCCCACCCGCACTTTGAGAGGCCTCCCGCCTATCCCTCTACTCGATGCGGTGTTGGTCACTCTCTGACTGTCGTTGCTCCTTCTCGCAGGAGAGGCGCTCCCGCTCGGCCCGGTCTTGGCCCCGACCACCAGGAGGAGGACGCACGGTCCCCTGGTCCCGCGAACGTGGAACGATCATCGGGGACAATTGGGTGGCAGGGGCGAAATCGGCAACGTTCGGAATCGGGATCTTCGGCTTAACGCTGTTCCCCACAATGAGACCTCCGTGACCGTCTTCCGCTACCTTGCGCACGTTCTCAGCAGTTGACAGCAGAGCAGCCATGCGGCGCTTGAGGGCCTCATCTTTTTCAGTCGCCTTCGACTTGGTCATCTTGGTTGCAAAATACACAAACGGAAGGTTAGCAACAGTCAATAACACTTGATCATTTTTTAGCAGGCAGGAATAAAACTACAAAGCCCCAACGAACCGGGTGCTCAGGTGAGGTGTGTGCGCTCGATCAGGTCCCAATGGCACGCCGCCCAGAAATGTCTCGCCTCGGGCGCTGGGTCAAAGACGAACTTCAGTCGAGCTAACCTGGCTTCTTCCACGGGCATCAGCGGGTACTCGTTTGTGTCGAGCGAGCGGAAGCACTGGGGGACTCGATCAATGCGGTACGCGTTTGCAGCGTACTCAGGAGAAAAAGAACCGACCTCCCAGTCACCTCCAACCAGGCAGTTGATCATACGCCATGAGGTCGACGAGCTCGGCGGGTCGACCAACCACCACTTCACGCGTGGCTCCACGGTGAAGGTGCCCGAGTCCCTTTGGCGGGTAGAGTACTTAAGACGGAAGAAATGGAGGAACTCCGCCCGCGTCGGTTGATCCAGCCCGCTCACACGGAAGATGTTAAACATGGCCAAGAGCGTGCGGGTGAGCGTGGGCCCGAACTGGCCGAGAGAGATCCGCAACAACGCCAACATGTACTGGAAGAACGGATGCATGGGGAGCTTGATACCCACCTTCAGATGAAACTTGCTGAGGCAGTCGTGACCGGGTGGAGGTCGTGTGAACGTATCGCCCTTCCCAGGGATCCGCAGCTTCACCGATGAAAGAATATGGTAGTCACGTGCCCATCGCGTCATCTCCTTCACCGAAGGCGCACGTTCGGGCTCTTGGACAGGAACCCCATCAGGCAGCACACAGTGTACGCGACCGCCTTCTATGAACTGGGGCACGGGGGACTCCCGTTGTACGTGTTTGTCACCCCACGACCCGGAAGATGAAGACCCGCTCGACGACCCCGACGACTCCCCCAACCCGGGGGCAACGAGCGCTCGTTCTACTTCCATCGGCTCCACGACAGGAGAATCATTAGGGATATACCGTAAAGGCGTTACATTCATCACGGATTCGGACGAGGCATCCGATCCGCTCGTGCACGAACTACAACTAACCCACCCGCCCCCGGAATGTACACCCGCACACGTGACATGTCGCTCGACACTTCTATCGGTTCCATCTTCTAGACAACCGCACGCACGCAAACACCCAAACACTTAGTAAAAAAAAAACCTACCAGAAACAACAAAAACCCAGAAAATCTACCCAAAACATATCAAACCAAGCACGCCTCAAGAACACGCCTTGTTCTTGAGATGAAAAAACCCAGAAACCGCGAGGGGGAGAAACGGAGAAGCAACCAGAAAAGCAAAAACAGAAACGAAAAGCAAGAAGAAAAGGGTTGAGAGCCTCACCAGAGTTGAAGATTAAGGATTGAAGATAAACGACGACGATGAACTCCGACAAGAGGACGAATAACACAGATAAGCAGTAAGCAAGGTAACTATTTTGACAGAGCTTCAGTAAATGTGAAAGCGATGAGGAAGACGACACCACAGAGCCCTATTTATACTGATCGCACGGTACACGCGAACGAACGCCAGCCGTTCAATTTTTGCGTGCCCACCGTCAGTTAATGACACGTGTCCATGAGGTGGTTTACTTACACACCTAAGTAACTGCGCTCACCCTTCGGCTTCCCGCCTCATTTTCAAACCCTAGCACGATCTCCCACGACTCGCCACGTGTCAGCCATGCAGCACCTCACGCTCCCACGCGCCTGACGACTAGGCTTCCAGCAGTTACTACGTCATCAGCATTTATTACACGACGCGCCAGCATTAATTGCGCCGACCAGCATTTATTACACCAACGGTTCCCAAGGAGAAGCCGAAAGGAATGTCACTCCAAACGTCCCATCAGCCAGATCACCCTGCCCAAGACACGCTATATACGTCACGACTCCCACCATTCGGACTGGCGCACGCAACACCAGCACTATCAAGCGCCCGACAAGTCTCACAGGCAAGTAAACACCACCCCACCAGGTTAGTGCAAGACCATTGAGGCGCCCCAAAAAAGGTCAACGCCACGCGTTTCCTTTCGGCGTGTGCGCGCTCAAAGAAAGGCCCTTTTAGGCGACCCGAAAGAGGCTAACGTCCGCGTTTCCTTTTTGGCGTGCGCGCTATAAGGTACAGTAGACGGCGCGTGATATCGTCTCCCTGGCTCTATTAACGAAGCCGAAGCGCAAGCGGCCGCTTGCGAGTCTGCGCCTAGACACCCAGTAAGAGGTGACTCACCGTTCGGGCTACCCGGCACGGAAGTGTCTAGCGTCACTCGTTACCTTCCGGGGCGTGCAAACTGTAGGACCATTCGGGCGGCTTGAAAGCGGCCCGCACCTTTCGGAGCGCGTGTCGAATGATGGGCGACTCGGGAGTGCCCCCATTTCTTCCGAGGGCGTAACGTTAACATTCAGCGAATTAGGCGGCACGATAGTGGCAAGAACCTATTGGGGCACGCGCTAAACCGATGAGCTACACGGGCATGCGGTCCGTCCCCTCCGTGCGCGCTGCAACACATGTACGTAACGGTAGGGGCCCCACCGTTGACGCTACGTTAGGTCGGCGCCGATGAGTTGAGGATCTCCTCTCGGGCACCTAAAGTTCGGCCGTTCCGAGGCCTATTCTTGGCGGGCTCCCAACAACAAGATTCGTTCGGGAGCGGCGCGCAAGCGGCTCGGAACCATCATGCATCAAGAACGGCCGTTCCGAGACCCATCCTTGGCTGACCCCGGACAGCAACATTCGTCGCGGGGCCGGGTAAGTGGCTCAGAACCATCCATGCATCCAAGAAAGGCCGTTCTGAGGCCCATCCTTGGCGGACTCCGGACAACACGATTCGTCGCGAGGCCAGATAAGCGGCTCGGAACCATCCATACATCCGCATACACGCATACATCAACACAATCACATCATCATACATATACATACATACACATACACTCGCATACTCATTCACTCATACATACACTCGCACACTCATTCACTCATACATACACTCGCATACTCATTCATACATACTTGTATATGCATACCACATACATCTACATGATTTCTCCTACATACTGACACGCATCCGCATACACACATATTCGCACTCATTCACCCCATGACTGACATACATCCACATACATATTTCACCCGAACAGCTCCACGGGCGCGCGGCTCCAAACAGCAAGATTCGTTTGCGAGGCCGGGCCCCAGGTACACGACCGCACAAACAGGTACAAGATCGGACGCATAGGTACCCACTCCGTCAAGCGAGCCCTTTCTTGACCGGAGAGTTGGGGGACTTGGGAGTTACATGGCCACGCATCGCTGCTCAATCGGATAAATATTTGTTTAATCGCACGAACCCTTTTTCAACTCCCCAATCAAGAAAGTTCTCTTTGACTTGGGGACTTGGGGGACTTGTTAGTATAGCATCATTAGTTCTCCGATTAAACATACTTACCCACTTAAGCAGGTGATCGACACCTACCCGACCACCCGAAAGACCACCAGGCGAGCTACAACTTCGCTCACAAGACCAACTTCATCCGAGCGCGCACGCGCCCGACAGGCGCACATCCGAATGTTCGTTCCACATGACAGCGAAACAACCCCATCCCACATCGAAGAGCACAAGTAAGCAACAATTTCAACCACCTATATAGGTAAGGCATTTACTACAGGTAAGAGGGACTTGAATTCTAGCATTAAACACTCCAACCTACTTTCTTTTACATTCGCCCGACTGTTATATCTAATACATCATCTAACTTAGGCATCGGAGCGTTGAAGGCAGGCCGACCCTGTCTCAACCGTCTGACCGCCCGTTTGTTGTTGTATTCTTCTAACAGCCGAACCCGAATACCCGAGCCCGCACACCCGATCACCCGAAGAGTAGGAGAACGCCCGACCGTCCGAACAGCCCGAGCGTTCGGATAGTCCGAAGGGAGAGTCCGCACGACCGAAGAGAGAGAAGGCACCCGTTCGCCCGAACATTCCGAGCGTTCGGACGAGGAAGAGAAGAGCTCGTACTTGCTTCCGCCCGATTGTGCTCCGCGTAATCCGGTAGAAACAAGAAGAGTGTTTAATTTATACTTATTACCTATATCTATATGTTTTCATCTGTAGGACCAGGAAATTTGGAACAACTTCACTTACCTGTATTCATTTGGTCAAGTTCGGCTTCTTAGCTATATATGCTTCTTCGATCTGTTTAGTTCAGAAAGATGTTCAGTGTTTATTTATATTATTTTAATATGGGATTGTTGTTCTTCCGTAGCTTTGTATTATTGGATGATCGTTACATATCTATATTGGGTAACCAAGATTAAAGCCATCCAAGTCTCATCCTTTTTCAATAATGGTTTTTACTTTATTTCTTTCTCTGTGTCCGAAAGGATCCTGGTTTTTTGTAAATTAATGAATCCCTGTTGCTTTTTGGTATTCTGGGTATCTGTTGCCCCTATACTGAAGACAGCGAAGTTCAAGACAGTGAAATGTCAAGAAGTGAACATTAGACATCAAGAAAGTGAAGAAACTGTTTTTTACGTTTGAATTTGCTGGGATATTACCAAGAGGCATGACAAATAATATGCTATTACCATGTTCTCATTCTTCTTGCCGGCAGCGTTAGCTCTCTTCATTTCCATAGTCTTTGACAAAGTTCTCAGAATATGTTTGGACTCAGTTTTGTATCTTGTTGACAGTTCAAGTTTGTTTTATTTTTTCTTCGTTTAACATGTTAGGTCTTCATGGATAAGAACAATAGTTGACAAGGTTATACTGCTCATGTAAATTGCTATGCAAAACTGCCGTCATGATTATCAACCATGTAATATTTGCATGTTAAGCTATATCTTCCAATGTAAACTATCGATCTTTAATAATCACTATGCCATTGTTCTCAATATTCATTGTTTATCAAAAAAATGTTCTTACGTAGAGGCGCTGTGTATCTGAGTGATGTCTTGAAGGTAGAACTCAGAAAATATATAACAGCATCACTAGCCGAAAGCAAACCCTTAGAAGTTAGAACCGACATAATAAGTCAGATCGAGCTAAGTTGCATAAGTCTGGAATACAAACACACACAATCCAAATTCAACATTGTCAGTTACAACTAACTGAAAAGTGAAAACAAATTCAGCCATAATCCATCTTCAAGGTGAGCAACAGGGCGAATTAAGCTTGACATTCTCATCTCTTTGTGGACACTCCTCCGACGGGTGTTTACCAAGCTGGCCACAATATCCACAATTGAGCTCAGCAGTGTAGTATGAACCACTGCCACAATGTTTAAACCCACACCTACAATACTCACAAACTCTTGCATATGCCTCATCTACAGGTATCCATCACGCAAACGAACACCGTCGCGATCAATATAACCTGTCTGGATGTGTTTCATAGCATGGCGTTGCAAGAAATAATGACAATTTGGATCTTCACCAAAGTTAGGGTAAGACTCCCTAGCTTTAGGATCCTCACGAAAGCTAGGGTAAGACTCCCTAGAGAACAATGGACAGTCACAGACCTTGCAAACCACTACAAAAACATCTGTAGGATTTCCAGTGGGAACAAAAGCTGGTGATGGTTGCAAGAAAGAAACAAATAAATTATCCAGATCAGGCTGACAATCCAAAAAGATAAATAACATGCCGGCCGGTTACAAAAAAAACAAGAACAAAAATAATTCTTTGGAATAAGATATCTAAAGAGCAGTCGACATGGCTATGTAGGCATCATGCATGAATCCAAATTAAATTGCCCTTTAAAACAAACAGAAACCCTCCAAGCATGGTAACATACATCTGAGAAATATGTTATGCGTGCTATCGAGAGAATATACATACCACCAAAGGGGCCTGTGTAATACCCCTCTTTTGATTCGACGGTTATTTTCTTCACATCGTAGATCTTCTGGAGTTGTCCCTCTGAGAGTGGAGGAGGAGGATCAGAAGATCGTGGTTTTTTCTGATTACCTGAGAGTAAGGGATCTGATGATCGTTTTTTCTCTTCAACCGTGACAGATCCAGAAATTTCATTCTGATTCATCCTCCTGTGTAGCTTCCTCTCCGACACTTCTTATCTTATATCTTGTCTCTGTAAATAAAACCCCTAGCCTGGTTCTCGTTCTGGTTTCGTTTTCAAGGAAGAGAAGAACCAAGATATGGGCTCTAAAATAAGAACCAAAGCTCAAGCCCAATTTTTCTTTTTTGTTCAACTTAGCCTCATCTTTACCCATCAGAAATTGGTGTTTGTTTTTCGCTACAGGCTCAGGAGATGGTGTGTCTACTAGAGAAAGCTGGAGAAGATGTTTTGCTTGGGGTGAGCATGATAATACTTGGCTTAACTTACGATAATATTAGGTTTACTGAATTGGTTTAACAAGAGTTATGCATAAACAATGTCACAGTATCTGTGCACCAGAGTTAAATGAGCCAAAGAACTTATACCTTTATAGCTTCTTATCTAGGTATGAGCTCTATTGGTGGAAAAACGTGGAATTTATCGACCCATTCCCAAACAATCCTGAACAAACTAAACCATTGACTTTAATCAAGTATGCAGCATTATAATTTTTATAAGAATTTGCTGAAGGTGGTCATTGTATGTGGAGGGTCATATAGACTCAAAGCTTCTTGTGGGAATTTGGGCATTATAATCACACATCCTGATGGAAACAGGTAGGAGAGCTATTGTTCTCTCCCTCCTATGCTGTGAGCTTAGAAGTGCAGACTATGTGCTTTTAATAGTGACAAGAAAACACTGATGAATTCATCTATAGGAACTCTTAATATATTTTAGGCTCATTTTGCAAAATTATAATGGGATTGTATCTACTTTTGTAATCCATGTTTCTCTCATCGCTGTATCTGATCTTACTTTTGACACTACATTAGCTGTCTTTTTTTCTAATGACTAGTCTAAATCGAGGTTTAATTATAAAAGGCTGACTTACTTTGGTCTTTGTTTACAATCATATAGGCTTTTACCCAAGTTTGCAAAGCATCCAAAGGATATGAAGTTTCTTAGGGAAGATTTGGTTTTCAGTACAGACAGTGGGGAGGTAATGTTCTGTTTGTTTTAACATTTACTTGTTATGATTTTTTTTTGTTTTTTGTTTTTATGTGTTAGTGTTATGCATGGGGTGTCATGAACGGAATTCAAGTCTGCACCTGGTAAAAGAGATTAATATTAGGAAGCGTTTGGTTTTTATTAAGTAGAATTTTCTCCAGAAAATATTTGTACATTGTTGTCTGAGCTATGTGATTTGCAGATGTTTTTTTCTAAAGGGCTGATTTGCAGACGTGTAACCTTGAGATCATCAGCTATTTCTGAAGTCTAATGTTCTAATGCATTTATGCTATGGTATGCACATCTACGTCTTTTATAATTACATCAACAGGATGCTGGTGTTGACACATACTTTTGCGCCACCATATAGATTTTAAGGTCTTTCTTGATATCTATATCTCGATTATCAGAAAGAAAGAAAATTATCAGAAATATTGAACTTTCGTTTCATGTCAGCATTCATATACTTGTACTGAAGTTCTAAAGTGGTACAGACATTCCCATCAGGGAGAAATGGACTGGTGATTAGAGAGTGGTATGGTAATTTTATTATGGGCTACGGCCAATGTATTGAGGGACAATATTATCCTTTATCAGTGGAGATTGTAGCTGTTTTTGAAGCTTGTCAACTTGGTTTAGGCTATGGATTGGACCCAATCAGATACAGTTCAGACTTTTTGATCTTGGTTAAGGTATTGAAGGATCTGAATTCTAGCCCCCGAAGTTTCAAGACGTGTGTGAGGATGTTTCTACTCTATTGGAACAATCACCAAATTCGGTCTTTGTGCATGTTCCACAAGAAGCAAATAATGTTGCCTACATTCTAGCAAAATAGGCTCTCCATTAATCAAATTTTACCACGATATTACATACTACCCCTCCTATATTATTAGTGACACTATATAAAGATCGCAATTGATTTACCGTGAAATGAATTTTCGAGTTCTCAAAAATTGATAAACAAAGAAAAAAACATATGCTAGTTTGAAGACAGGCCTCCCAGTAATAGATGGTCCAATATTTTCTGGGCCAGAGATGAACCCAAGAAGATGAAAACTGTAGCGGACTAACGGGTCTAAATCCCATACTACCATAGCCGACAGCCGACTCTTCATGAGTTGAGCTTATTAAAGCTGGGATTGTTCATCAAAACACAGAGACGTCTGAGAGCGATAGAGAGGCGAGTCATCAATTCGGAGAAGGTCGTGAAACGATGTCGTATCTGCTTCCGCATCTTCACTCTGGATGGGCCGTCGATCAGGCTATTCTCGCCGAAGAGGAGCGTCTCGTCGTCATCCGATTGGGATGAGACTTGTATGCAGGTACATCCTTCGAACCCTAATTTTTGTGCTTGTTTATCGATTTTATTTTTTACCTGAAAATTGATTCAATTCATTATCGAAACCCGAGGTTTGATTACATGTCAGCTCTGTCAATACCAATCGAATTAATTGAATCAGGGATTATTAGAGACTCTAGTTGTGGATTGCATAGGTAAAACTGGAATTGGTCAATTGCTAATTTAGTTAACTGAGAAGCAAAGCTGATATGTTCAGTAACTCGGTAACGTTGTTTATTGTTGTGCGAAAATGGAGACAGAACCAGATTGTTCTGCAAGAACTGTGTCCAAGGGAGTGTTGTTGTTTCTGGTCAGTTTGGATGTAAGATGACCAGACTGTGAAAACATAGTTGTTTTGTCGCTGTTGTGATCATTTAGCTTTTGTTTACTTTGAGATACTCAGTTAACATACTCCAAAGATACTTACTGTAAATCATAGATGTGCTGCTAATTGTATACATTAAGAATGTATAAGTACTTTTTTAGCCAAGTCTTTCAGCTGCACGCAGTGTTCAAAGTTTTTTGTTTTCTTTTTGATGTATGTTACTGCTGTTTTAGCAACCATTCATGCATTGATTTTATGGATTGAATGCTGGTTAGTGCATCTTAGAAGCATGTTACATAACGCCTTTCGTAAGTCATTGTATCATGATAGTGTCTGTAGACATATTGTTGTTCTCAAGCTCACCAGTCTCTTATCTTGTCTTTTCTGTTTTGTTTATGTTAGTAAACCGGTATCATGCATTGTATGTAGCAGCGTTAATTATCTGAGTGCTTACTAATTTGTGGATTCTATTTTCTTATGTAATAGATGGATGAAGTGCTAGCAAATGTTGCAGAGACTAAAGAATTTTGCTGTCATATACCTTGTGGACATCACCGAGGTTCCTGATTTCAACACCATGTATGAGTTGTACGACCCTTCTACTGTCATGTTCTTCTTCAGGAATAAGCACATTATGATTGATCTTGGCACAGGAAACAACAAGAAGATCAACTGGGCTCTCAAGGACAAGCAGGAGTTCATTGACGTCGTGGAGACAGCTTACCGTGGCACCAGGAAGGGACGTGGTCTGGTGATTGCTCCCAAGGATTACTCCACCAAGTATCGCTACTGAGTCGAAGATCTGTACTTCATTGCAGACTTTGAAGACAAATATTGGACAAGTAGTCTATGTAACTGGCTAAATATTTCGTTAGATTCTGGATCTGTCCTGTTGAACTAGGGAAAACTATGTGTGATTGCTCCCAAGGATTACTCCACCAAGTATCGCTACTGAGTCGAAGATCTGTACTTCATTGCAGACTTTGAAGACAAATATTGGACAAGTAGTCTATGTAACTGGCTAAATATTTCGTTAGATTCTGGATCTGTCCTGTTGAACTAGGGAAAACTATGTGTGAATGTTATGTACCTTAAACTGATCGTGAACCTATCCATTGTTCCAATTGTGGCACTCTACTTCAGGTCTTCTTGATGCTGTTCTATGTCTACCGCAGATACTGATGCCTCTGGGAGACATGATGCTCATACATTATGTTTATTTGAGTCTCTTTAATTCGTTGTCATACATAGGATCATTTGGCGACTGAATCTTTTGCTGTGGACAAGGTTGTGAAACGTGAAGGAGAAGTCGAGGAATGAAATAATTGATCACGTGTCAAGTCAGGGTTGGACGGAAAGGGATGGGAAACTAAATCAAATTTAACATTTAGTGATTAAAGAAGCAAAAAAAAATTAAAAAATCCACAAGAAAATCTTTTTTACGTTTAATTCAAATGAAAAATACAAGTTTTTATAAAATCACATGGCTTTATATCCAAGCTGTCGTTCCGATATAACCAGTGTACAAGTACAAAAAACCCCTTCATATCTCTCACATCACCGCATCCACAACGAAAGCCTTCAAACCCAAAACTGTAATTTTCCACCCTTTCCTGTTTCTCTGAGCTCTCTGGTAAAGCTCATGAACCTCCACCGCTTTTCCCTCCCCCAATTTTAAACCTTCACTCTCTCTCTCTGTAAATCAAAACCTCGCAGAATCAAAATCAAACACAACCAAACCGCCCTAGGAAAAATCGAAGCTTTCACATTTCCACAGTAACAAAATCTTTCAAGATGTTTAACATCTTCAAAGGAGGAGGCAACAAGGGTGCCTCCCAATCCTCGCCGGAATCGTCTGACTCTAAGTCGTCGTCGCAATCGCTCTCCCCTTCGCCGTCGCAGCAGCGGCCATCGCGGTCGGTGACCGGACCGGCGAGGCCGATTCGACTCGTCTATTGCGACGCGAAAGGAAAGTTTCGGATGGATCCGGAGGCCGTGGCGGTGCTTCAGCTCGTTAAGGAGCCGATCGGTGTCGTCTCCGTCTGCGGCCGCGCTCGCCAGGGCAAGAGCTATATTCTCAACCAGGTTAGGATCTTCGTTTCGCTTAAAAATTTGTCTAATTTTGTCTCTGCTTGTGTTTATTTTGAGTTTTAGGGTTTCTGATTTTAGGTCAAGTACTTTGTGCTCAAGGGGAGGTTATTTGAATGTGTAATTGATTAGTTTTAGTTGCTTTCTTACTGTGAAGCCTAGGGTTTGTGATTTTAGGTAGGTTAGGGATCAGTGAAGTGATTTGAGAGTACTAATTAGCTGAAATTAAGATGAAGGGAATTTGAAATGAACTGAACAGAAGTTGTGTGAAATTATGGTGATTTAACTGTGTTGCAGATTCTTGGGAAGAGTGGTGGGTTTAAAGTTGATTCCACTCAAAAGCCGTGTACAAAAGGACTCTGGATGTGGAGTGCGCCCTTGAAGAGAACTGCTCTCGATGGAACCGACTATAATCTCTTATTGTTGGATACGGAAGGAATAGATGCTTATGATCAGACGGTTACTTCTCGTTCCTCCACTTACAAAGATATATGGCTATTTCGTTTTGTATTTATGATTTGTTCTTTATTGTTGCATTTTTTGTGACTGAGTTAAGGCATTTGTAAACTGATCGTAGTGGTTGTCATTTGTTTTGTCTGACAGGGAAAATACAGCACGCAAATATTTTCATTGGCCGTTCTGTTATCTAGCATGTTTATTTACAACCAGGTGAGGAAACTTCGGCTGCTACTTTGATCCTTCATGGTTTGGTGCTTTCTAATTATGGTTTATGACTAGTTTTTCATGGTTATGATTCGAGCACTTTGGTGGCTTGTCTACGTTCGTGTAAGAAGTTTGGGATATGAATATGGAATAGAAAATTGCAATTTTATGCTGTTTAAATTTCTATCTTGTCTGATGTTGTTCATTGTTTTAGGTCGGTGGTATAGATGAAGCTTCACTTGATCGTCTCGCTCTTGTCACTCAAATGACCAAACATATCCGTGTTAAAGCCACTGGAGGAAGAACCACAGCTTCTGAACTTGGGCAGTTCTCCCCAATTTTTGTCTGGCTTTTAAGGGTAATTATTTCTCTGCAACAATTTCAGTAATCCTGCTACTCGTAAGACTTTAGTTATTCTGTTTTCATAATTTTGGTTGTTATTTCATTTATAATTGTCTCATGATTAGTCAACATATACAGAAGGATATGTACAACACTTGTGTTAATGAACAGAGTATTGGTTCCAGGACTTTTATCTCGAGTTAGTAGATGATGGTAGAAAGATAACACCTCGTGAGTATCTAGAGATTGCTTTGAGGCCATTTGAAGGAAAAAGAGAGGTTGCTGCCCAAAATGAGGTACTGCTAGGATCTCCTTAGTTCTGATAAAATCACTGCAGTATTTTGACTTTTACATGGGCTAGTGTATGTGCAATTCTTAGCTATTTATTATGTCAAAGGCACCTATCACTTGCACGGTTGAATCATGCTATCTATATATGACTTCAAGGCATTTTATTGTAATATGTGAATGTTCAATATAGATAAGGGACTCCATTAGAGCTCTATTTCCAGACAGAGAATGTTTCACCCTTGTGCGGCCTGTTGACAAGGAAGAGGAACTCCGGAGACTTGATCAAATTGAGGTCAGTGATTTGCAACTTTCTTCAAATTCTGTTAGCGTTTGTAATGAATTCAAATATGTTATTCTCTCTGTATTATAAAGATCCTTAATGCTATTATCTTTAATGCAGTCAAAAAGATTAAGGCCTGAGTTTAGATCTGGCTTAGATGCTCTGACAAGGTTTATTTTCGAACGAACGAGGCCCAAGCAAGTTGGGGCCACTATAATGACTGGGCCTGTTCTAGTCGGTATCCTTCAGTCCTATCTTGACGCCCTTAATAATGGTGCTGTGCCTACCATCTCCTCTTCATGGCAGGTTTGTATCTTTACTTCCATTGCAGATTTTGTTGTGTTGTTAGGTGTATTTTCTTCCATCATTATTTCATCTTTCCATCATTCTTATGTATTTATTATATGCAGAGTGTTGAAGATGCAGAATGTAGAAGAGCATATGATTGTGCTCTCGAGGTGTATAGGACTTCATTTGACCGGTCTAAGTTGCCCGAAGAAGTAAGCTGAGCATTCTTTTATTTTCCTTTTGAGACAGACATGCATTGTTTTGAATGATTATAATTAGTTCTGATCCTTATGTTGCAGGCTGCACTCAGGGAAGCCCATGAAGAGGCAGTCCATAAATCAATGGCTGCATTTAATGAATGTGCTGTTGGGGTTGGCCCAACAAGAAAGAGATATGAAGGAAATCTCCTGAGACAGTTTAAAAAGGAATTTGAGGTAATACTGGACAGTAAATAGTTCAACATTGCCTTGTGACCTAATTAGTTTTCATATGTCGGAGAAGTGATCAATAGAATTGTGTTCTCGTACTGTTAGCATGATAAAGAAATTAGCTCATCTTTATATGAATGTGTATATCTAAGAGCTTATCACTTATAGAATGTTGATGATCTGAATTGTCTATGATACAGGACTATAAGAAAAGTGCATATATGGAGGCAGAATTGCAGTGTATAAATGCTATACAGAGTATGGAAGGGAAGCTAAGAAGAGCTTGCCATGCTACTGATGCTAATATTGATAATGTTTCGAAGGTAAGACGTATCCAATATTGATACTGGACAATTTCCATTTATCTACATGTAAGATTCAACATGTTTTTAATAGTTCTGAAATGTGAATCTCACATTTTATCGTCTAGGTTCTTGTTGACCTTCTGGCTGAGTATGAAAGGGCAAGCCGAGGTCCACTGAAATGGCAACAACTGGCTTTCTTTTTAAGAAAAAGGTCTGCGTTTTCTTTAGTGACCTGCCTTTTTGCTTTGTTGGAGTTATTTGCTTATTACATGTGCTGAGATATTTACCTTTTAAATCTTTTTCCTGCTTCTTTTACAGTTTAGAAGGTCCACTTCTGGATCTCATTAAAAGGCTAATCAACAAAGTGGGATCAGAAAATGGCACCCTGAGGTTGAGATGCCGTGCCATGGAAGACGAGCTCGGCTTACTGAAAAAACAGGTGGAGGCAAGCAAGGAGAGTAGGGCAGAGTATGTCAAACGCTATGAGGTTGCTGTCAAGGACAAGAACAAGCTGGCTGAGGATTACATAGTCCGCATTAACAATTTGCAAGGTAATTCCACCTCTCTGCGTGATAAATGTGCTGCATTGCGTAAGAGCTTGGATTCTGCAAAATCAGAAGCAGTAGAGTGGCAACGAAAATATGAGCTGGTTCTCTCCAAGCAGAAGGCCGAGGAAGATCAAGCTGGTTCTGAAATTGCGGTTCTCAAGTCTCGTTGCAGTGCTGGTGAAGCAAGGCTTGCTGCTGCAAAGGAGCAAGCACAGTCTGCTCAAGAGGAGGCCGAGGACTGGAAACGCAAATATGACATTGCTTATAAAGAGGCAAAATCGGCACTAGAGAAGGCAGCAATTGTCCAAGAGCGTTCCAGTAAGGAAACTCAAAGGAGAGAAGATGCTCTGAGGGACGAATTCTCAAGTAGTTTGGCTGACAAGGTAATCCTCTCTCTCTCTCTCTCTCTCTCTCTCTCTCTCTCTCTCTCTCTCAAGCGCACAAAAGTGACATAATGGTGTTCTAATGTCTTTTTTATGTGTTTATTAAAATGAAGGAGGAAGAACTCAAGGAAAAGATGGCGAAGCTTGATCATGCCGAGCAGTGCTTAACAACTCTAAAAATGGAATTGAAGGCAAGTCGAGTTGTGAGACGCTGTGTTAAAATCTTGTCGTCCCCAATATTTCTGTTAGTACATGCAAAAAATAACTCAATACACCATCTACTGCCTTTGAGCCTTTCGGGTTTGTTTTTCTTTGTGCTTCAGTTTATGTCTACGCCAATGGTAGTACTTGACTGTAACACATTGTTTGCAGGCTGCGAGGTCCAAAATTGATAGTTATGATGCTGAAATATCATTAGGGAAGCTTGAAATGAAGGAATTGAGTCAGAAACTAGAAGCTGCTAATGCCAGGGCCAATTCATTTGAGAGGGAAAAGGAGATACTGGAGCAGGAGAAGATCCATCTAGACCAGAAGTATGGATCTGAGATCAAAAGACTGGATGAAGTGCAAGAACGATGTAAAATTGCTGAAAGAGAAGCCGCAAGAGCAACTGATATTGCTGATAAAGCACGTGCCCAAGCAGACACTGCTCAAAAGGAAAAAGTTGAGATGCAGAGGTTGGCAATGGAAAGGTTGGCTCAAATTGAGAGGGCCGAAAGGAATATTGAAAGTCTGCAGAGGGAAAGAAGAGACCTGCAAATTGAGTTGGATGGAATTCGTGCATCAGAGAGGGGAGCTCACCATAAAATTTCTCTTCTTGAGGCAAGAGTTGAAGAAAGGGAAAAGGAAATAGAATCATTGTTGGAGTCAAACAATGAGCAAAGAACTAGTACGGTTCAAGTCCTTCAAGGTCTTCTGGACAGTGAACGTGCAGCGCATGCGGATGCCAACAATAGGGCTGAAGCCCTCTCTCATCAGCTGCAATCCGCACAAGCAAAACTCGATAAACTCCAGCAAGAATTGACATCTGTTCGCCTGAATGAAACAGCATTGGATAGTAAGCTTAGGACTGCTTCTCATGGCAAGCGTTCAAGGGTAGATGATCATGAAATGGACGTGGACTCTGTTCAAGACGGTGAATTGAGTGACCGGATCTTAAGAGTGAATAAGAGATCTAGGAGTACTACTAGTCCTCTAGTTCACGTACATACAGAAGATGGTGGCTCAGCATTCAGGGGTGATGAGGATACCCCCAGTCTGCAAACCAATGCAGAAGACTACACAAAGTTCACAGTCCAGAAACTGAAGCAAGAGCTAACAAAGAATAATTTTGGTGCCGAACTGCTTCAGCTGAGAAACCCGAACAAAAAGGAGATCCTTGCCCTCTATGAGAAATGTGTCCTTCAGAAGTTGTGAACTAGGCTATTATGTACAAAAACTTAACAGTGTAGTTTATTTTGTAGTTTATGCTATCATTCCCTCATGCATTGCAGGTGTGGTATGTGTGTTTGAGCTTGCTCAGTCTGGTCTAACTTTTAGTTTTTAGGTCCGACTTGGTGTGGTCGATTGCGGGACATGTTTGCTAGTGTATTATTGAATATTTGAAGAGAGGGTGAGGGTGAGGGTGAGGGTGAGGGTGTGTAGACCTAATTATTATTATTATTATTTTTATTGGATGTAGACCAAATTCTTAAGCAGCGTAGTATTGAACTTGCTTTCCTCTGGAGCTCGCTAATCCGTTATTTGTGAGTTGTGAATATGTGAACTCGTGTTCCCCCAGATACAATCCAGTAGGAAACTTATGTTATGCCTGAACTTACCATGAACGCCTAGCCGCTTGACACCCCTTTTGCTTGTCCATCCCTTCTGATTTAGTTTCAGCTCATTATAGAATGAAGAACAGTAGTTATATAAGTTCGCTACCATGTATATATATAGTGGGTCAACGTCTCCTTTTGATATGATACATCATAGATTAATTGGGTGCACTGCTTTCTGTACTTCATGAAACTTACTAGTTTCCTTACTGATCTATTCCTTACTATTACACGGTATACACATAAGTTCATGTACATGCTCATGATATGCGTAGATAGCACAGGCTTAATTGAATTTTTAAATTGTTTACTGTGCAGTTGGGTAAGAAGCTTCCATGGCGATGCCGCATATACCTTCCGGAGCACTAACATCTCTTTGCATTCTTATGTAACCCTCTTCACCCCATTGTGCACCCCACGAGTTCTTCACCAACCAATACTTAGTCCCATCATCACTGACGCCATAACCAACAAGGGTGACCCCATGGTCTAGCTCCGTTCCACAAGTACCTGTGAAAACACCACTCGAATAGAGCTGGAAGTCATATCCGCCAGCATCAATGGCAACAGCAATAGGCTGATTGGCCACGGCCTTAATAAGGGCGCTTTCGCTGTTTGCAGGCACATCTTCGTGGCCAGTTATGGAGGCTGCATGGACTGCTTCCTTTTTGGCATTGCATGTACCATCAGTAGCCGTGTAGGGATAATTAGCCTCAGTGGTTAGACCATGGTTTTGCTGGATGAACTGGAAGGCATCGTCCATAAGACCACCTGAACAACCTTGGTCTACACCATTGACATCACAGTCAACCAACTCTTGCTCAGACAAAGATATTAATTTACCAGTCGTAATTTGAGTAATTCCTTCCATAGCTCCCACGGTCGAAAACGCCCAACAGCTTCCTGTAGGTATAAATTTTGTTTTAGAATATGTACTAGCTAGTGAGCTAATTAGCAGCATGTACATTATTTTCTTACGTACAAATGCAAATTCTGAAGCTTAAATTACTTTGCTTAGTAGTTACTACTTACCACATTGGCCTTGATCCTTGACGGGAGTTACAGCTCCCTTCTTTCTCCAGTCCATTGAAGCCGGCACGGCAGTAGCATTTTCGTACTTGAAAGGAGTGGTCTTTGTGAAACATTCGTGCGCCAAGAACCTATTTCTTGAGGCAGTGAACTCTTCATTTGTAAGGTCTGCAAATTGGTTCAAACCCAATTTGTATAGTTTGTTGATGTCTTTGTTGGAGGACTCAACATATGCCTCATTCTCCTGGAAT
Source organism: Geum urbanum (assembly GCA_946800695.1). Lineage (NCBI taxonomy): Eukaryota > Viridiplantae > Streptophyta > Magnoliopsida > Rosales > Rosaceae > Geum > Geum urbanum. The sequence continues at coordinate 71,369,008 of OX327001.1, forward strand.
ATCTTGAAGCGCTGTTCCTTCTCGTTAATATCGTTATACACACGTCCATAACGAGCAAGCCATTGCTTGTACCTCCCATAAGCTACAGCATCTTGGAGACTGCGAGAAGTGGCTTCCGAAGACCAAGCTCCCAACATGAGGATCAAGGCGAAACAGATGCATTTGCACTGGTTGGTGAACTCCATTAATTGTATGCTAGGATTTCTTAAGATGTTAGTAAATATGAGGAGGTGTTGTGACATGGTAGAGTACTCTGGACAGTTTATATAGAGAAGGGAAAGACATTTGTATAATATCTCCGTGCCCCAAAAGATGGTGTGCAATGTTTTTGGCCCTAAAAACGGTCTGATATCAACCTTTAAGAGAAGTTAAAATATTGATGTGTAATATATTGTTAGTACTAGAATTTTCCATAATCCTATTAGCCATGTCCTTATGTACGTGTATAGAGAGGTTAATTGTTAGAACACAAGTCACAAGAATCACTTCTTTCTTATTCACTAATTCACTAAACATGCTCTGATTTAAATTGTAGTCAGTGGCTTTTATAGAATACTAACTTTGGCACTTACTATATCAAGCCAACTTTGGCACCATTGAATTGAACAAAGTCAACAAACTCTATTTTGCAAAGAGTCAAGATCGAATGTATATATACGCAGATCAAAGTACAATATATTGGTTCAGAAAGTAGATATATGAGACCATATATACCCTATAATATATTGGTACAGAGAAATAACACATCGAAACGAATGGATGCATCAATTTGTTCAAAAAAATTTAAAACTTGAAATGCAGTTCCGCTTCTCTTGTGGGAGCGGGAGACTTGAGTTGCCATCCTCGAATAGTATGTCATACCTACCCTTTGATTTGGGTGTATCATGTGTTTTATGCAGAAGCTCATCCCTTTTGCAAAATGTACGTGATCATCAGAAAATTGAAAGTACATTACATTAACGCTAGCTGAGCTTCAACCAGCTGCCTTCTAGAATTCTAGTATATATAGGCCCTCAGACCTCCTTCATATTCTCATCTCTAAAACCATCTGTCATGTATTTATTCTCACTCTCTAGGCTTAGCCATAGTAAACCACAAGAGCCACCAGTTAAGCTCAGCTATGCATGCTCTACACCCTCCTTAATCCTCCTTATCCTACCGCCACTATCTTGTTTTGGATGCTCAATAGTTAATAATATGTCTGAAAATCAGTTCATTCTATGTTCAGCCTGTTTTTTTCTTCCTACTTCTTTAATTTCAATATTAAGTTAGGATGACAATTTAAGTGTCAGAGTGAATGCTCATAAGTACTCGAGACTGAACATTTCACCTTGTGATTTATTGAATAGCACTTCTGTAATACCAGTTAGAAACATCTGAAAACAAAGACCCGTCATACACAACCGAATTCACAACATCGGGATACCAGTCCCAAAAAGATATTTAGCTACATAGTGCCAGCTGTTTGTAACACCCATAGACATAGGGTTATAAGAGACATGTAGTTCCCTTACCCTCTTGGTTATATGTAGCTTGATGTGCAATTATAAAGGATAAATTCTTTGAAATTTTGAATATTGTACAGCAAGTCAATAACAAAAAAAAAAATCACATTATAAGTGTACAATTTCAAAACAGAAAAATGTCATTGCTGCCCTAACTAGCTAAGCTAACTCAGTATAAAATCGTTTTCCACATCATATATCCATGGCCATGATATAGACCCCGTATATGTATACCTATAAATTCCTTTCCATCAGCTTTCATTTGCTTGTATCTGCAGTAGTATATCGAAACAGCGAAGAACCATCACCTTGAAGAACCATGTTAGGTATTAGTCGAGCTGGGATATCTCTACTCTGCGACCCCTGAATCAAATGAGGACCATGATCATAGTTCATAAAAGGACCAGGATGATTGTTATGACTGTAGTACTCCACCACACCAGCCTTCTTCGGAGGAAGAGGAACAGAATTACCATCCTGCCCACTTCGCATATTCAACATCAAAGGAACACCTAAATCTTTGATGCCGCCCGTACCACATTGCCTAGGTTGTGTTTGGTAAAACACCTTAGACAGCACGATCTCCCCGTCCTTTTCTTCTTCGTTGTGGCCGAGGTGGTACTGGTGCATCACCCAGTTTGTCTTCTCGGGCTTCCTTTGCCGACCGTAGTTGGTGTAGAGGACTAAGATCTTCTTGAAACCCTTGACTGCTCCGTTGACCAGGATTGGCCTTGTCTTGCCTGTCTTGTGCCATCTAGTCTCGCTTCCATCTTCTTCGGTGTGAACTTTTCTCCGCTTCCTGGTTCCGGTGGTGTATGCCTTCGACGGTCGGTGAAAGAAGTGCCGGATTTGTCCTTCTTTGTTCACTCCTGCATCAGTTTTATTTGTTGTACATACTGATCAGAATATGGTATATGTAACTTGTACCAAAACTAATTAATTAACCAAGAAAATGTGTGGCACAGTGGATGGCTGAACTATAGTTTAACATATTGTCCACGACTCCAAATGCGTTTATAGCGAACTTATTACGAATATAATGCATGTCTCATGCTGACGATTTTATCAAGATAATTAGATTTAAAAGAAAGAAAATTATGTTTTTATGTTTTTCAAGCAACACTCATGTGCAAGCTAGACTGCTAGTTCTATGTTACCATCAATGTGACATCTAGAAATAGCGGAACTCACGTATCTGTTATATTTTTATTCCAGAAGTAAGTTGATACTTTTGGTAATAGAAAAGGATGCAAAGTAAGGAGGTTGAAATTCCAATTTTGTGAAGCTAAGTCCAAATGATATCTGAACTTCAGCATTATTGATCTATATATCTTTGAGGTAATTAAATCAAAACATAAAGTAGCGTAGTAATTAAGAAAAAATAGAATAGAATGATCGAGACAATTAAACTACAAAGTAAAATTTACCTGGTAATTTTTCTGGATGTGTAGAGCAAATTCCGTTCTCTCCTTCAAGCGTTGGTATGAACTCATCTATTAGAGGATGAAGCTTTATGGTATCAGGAAATACTTTGGCCTCCAAATGTTGAAGAATTTCCTGGTCCGTCGGATCGAATTTCACTCCTGCTGGTAGTCCCGGCAGATCATGAATTCCAGCCTTCAATTCATAAGAAACAATTCATTTATTCAAGATTTAAATATAATAACTAATTAAAACTTAAAAATCTATAATTCATAAAAGGTCTTCAAAATTTAAGTACCTGGTCCTGCAAATCTATAGGGTGGCCACAAGATGGGCATGAAACTTCATTGTTCTTATTAGTAGTAGTCTTTGGATGAGAATGAGGAGCGGATGGAGTCGTTTTTGACTGAGTTGCCCTCTCTTCTTCTTCATCATCATCGTCCGAGTGCCATGTCATACTGCTGATCTGAGTCTTTTCTGTGCTAATTGATTTTTCTTGAGGCCGCTCATACCAGACCCCAAATTTGTTCCTCGCTATCTCCTCCACTTTTGTGATCTTATTAGATATATATACCTCTCACAGAGATTTCAAAGCAAAGCAAAACTGTGGCTTTTCGAGTACGTTTTCCTTGACCTACTTTCTTAACCGATAGCTCTTCTTCGCATCAGAGAAACTCAATCGAAGCCTCCGCGGCAACAGAAAGAAATTAAGAAGAGAAGAAGAAGAAGAAGAAGTAAGAAGAGCTTAACAAGAAAGCTAAGCTCGTTATCTATCAAAATCTTTAGTATAAAATAAGAGAGACAAGAAAAAATCTAGAAATAGTAAAGCTTGCTTGTTCTCCAAGTTTGGTTAGTATTCCGTGTACACGCTTGGACAAAAGAAATAGGTGTGCTGGATTCTTATTGGCCAGCTAATATAGTTTCTTCTTTTCCACGTAGTACTAAGAACGGGTTTAACTTGTGACGAAGAGCAAAGGAAAACCCTAATTATCCCCTAAATGAAAAAGAAAAAAAACAAAAAAAAAGGTGACCGGGTTAGAGTGGAGAGGGGGCAACATAGCTTATTCGTTTGGAGACGTTTTACCTCTTTGGAGGCTTTAGCTGCAGTGTCAACCTAGAGTGTCCCTAAAGATATGGTAGTGTACAGTTTTTATAGGATACATACGTACGAACCAACATTTTACATATTTGGGGGCTAGATGATATTCAATACCATACGATAACATACCAACCTTTGTTGTATATTCTCATTTGTGTCTCTCTTTTCCTTCAAGTAGACTTCTGATCCCAAGCAAGGAATCACTGCCTCTCTCTTTCTCCGATCAGCGAATCTACATAAAATATGGAGCAACGTAAAACATATATATTTCGATTTGAGGGTGGTTGGAGATTTCGATGAAATGCCTTGCGTCTGCTTAATGATCCTGTTGCTGCAGATTTCTTATAAACTCAGATGGTAATGTCATTGAAAAGCTAGCCAATATGTTATGTATATTTGTTATTTGATTGTATGAATTGTGAATCCATGACAAGAAATATATTACGTGATTAATTTATGAATTACAAGCAGTTAAGTGGTGTACGAATACGTAGAGGTCACTTCGTCTTTGGCAGTACAAACTACGATATCCACCGTCTCATAGTCATAGTCGCTGTTTTCTTCATCAGGAAGACATCGACTCTCCAATCATCACCAGCCGCATCAGGGCCTATTCTATAGAATTGGACTTCTTAAACAATGGGAATAAATGAGGATAACTGCGCCGCGTATAAATTTGTTGTACAAGCCGACATATACATATTCGTATACACATGCATCTATCTGCATGAGGAGTCTTCTGGGGGAAGCCACGCAGCAGAAAGCTTCGCCAGGAAGCTTTGCTCTGTTGGATTTTTCTGGTCCGATCCTAACGTAGCGACGAGTACTTTGTCAACTTGTTTTTGATTTGTTTATTTTTATTTTTATTTTTTTATATGTGAATAGCTAGGTGACTCATGTTTTGTCATCGGATTGGCATATAAAGGTAAGTTGGATCGATTGTAGTTAAGTTTGGAAGCGATTCAGCTGTAGTCTACTATATCATCCATTCCCAGTTGGATTAGGATCAGATCGACAAACGGACAGAGTACGTCAAATAGGACAAATAGGTCATGAAACTGAAAAAGAAATTGCAATGAAACTGAGGATTACTTTTAGGAAACATAACCGAAGTTTTGTCGAGGCGACTTGACTAATTGGCTCGGTCTATTAATATTAGATCAAGCTCAGTCCTAGCCTTCCTTCTGTTTGGCTTCTTTTTCTTTCTATGATGTAAACAAAAGCAAACAACGAATTTTTTTGTGTAGTCGCCACACACACACACATATATTCAGTATATGTATGCATCATGCGTGCCTTATAACCATGTGGTACATTAAATCTAATCATATTCTTAACTCGGAGAATATCGTTCACACAAACAATAGAATCATGAGAGGGACGAGAGCTCCGCCTTTCTCAGAAAGGTCCTTAGGGTTTTCACAAAAGTTTTCATTTCTTGTCCGGCGGTCTTTAGTTGATGGAAGGCCTTGGCACCGTTGACGTTGCAAACGTTTTCCGCATGGGAAGTTGTGGCCAGAGATGATCGATAACGTCTTCTCTTGTCGTGTTGGTGCTCGTGGGCAGTAGTCTAGTTCTAGTGGAGTGGCTACAACCACATGGGGCTGTGTTGGAGGTGGGAGGCAGTTTGTTGAGGTGGGGATTGATTGGCTCTCCTTGCTGTGCGTCGGTGTTGGACTGTTGGCGAGATGGGAGGTCTGATTCCTAGGAATTGTACGACCTTGAGTCTGCTCTCTAGGACAAGTGTGTCCCTGGGTTCTTTCTTTTGAAAACGACGGAGAGCTGGGCGTAGGCGGAAGAGCACATTTGTCTCGGCCTAGGCTGATCGTGGAAGTGCATGGATGGAGGAGCGACGGAGGGATGCAGAGACAGCGAAAGGGTCGTGACGACGGAGTTCCCACAGGAATAGACTGGGCCTGTGGCCCGCATGGCTGGTGGGGCTGGTCTTTTTTAGGCCTGAATTTTTTTAAAATTTGTATAGGTTAGTTTGGTTTGATTTTGTTGAGAATTGTCGAGAGATTGTGCGTAGAGAGATTTAGTTTGGTGACACTCGCGATAACAAAGTTGAGGAGCATCAAATTGTAATGTTGTCGTCTTTGTCATATGCCTAACCAGTGTAGGTGAGTAGCCTCTAGCTGTGTGTGGATACTATTTTGGGGGTGCATAGCTAGATAGGATTTGGGCCCCCTAATTTTTTTAGTAGTAGTTTTTTAACTACTGTTCTACATGCACCTAGTCTGTCTAGCTATGTGAGATACTATATTGAATTATAATAGTGTAGGTTACTCATGGGGGGTTCTTTATATCTGGCCGATAATCGATTGACTCATTTGTAATTCACAAGCTCCATATTCTACTGTTTCACCTCAAAAAAAGAAAGTGGTCTAGTGGTTATTACTTAGTCAAGTGTGCTTCTCGACCTAGGTTCTAATCATGACTGATCATTAAAGTGGTCAGAGCATCTCCAATAGTTCTTGTAAAAGTTCTCTATTATAGAAGACGTAAACACAAAATCTCTAAAATAAAGCGACCACAACTCCAACAGCTTCTCTATATGGTTCTCTAAACCGTAATAATTTTCTGTATAATTTAACAATTCTAATATAAATTATATATATAAGTTTTAATCAAGGCATAAGATGTATTAAATTTAATGAGAGAGAATGACAAATATGGAGAAAAAATGAAGAAAGAGAGAGAAAACATATGAAAGCATTAAATTTTAGAAGTTTATAAATGGATATACAAATTTTGAATTTTTTATACAAGAGTTGCTGAAGCTGAAAATGAGTGTCTTTCTGATCCTCTAAAATAGAAAATTTTGTTAGTTTACAAGAGCTGTTGGAGATGCTCTCAGACACTATGCTACAATGCACAGCTGAACAATTTTCACATGGGCCGAGATCTGTCCCAAAAAAAAATATGCAAAGCTTATTGATTACTGCTTAGCTTCTTTTGTTTCTTCGATCTAAAGTTCATCTGGTCGATGTGTACCTAAACTCTAAAAGGGAGTCGGTGAACTTGCTTGCATTTGGGCTTTGGCATCAAAAGTGTTAAATTTGAGGTTATAAAACGACCCAATTAATAATGAGAGAAGCAAAGTCAAACAAAGTTGAGAAATCCTAGCCTAGACCCTGTTGTGTTTGGATTGAGAGGTTTCTAAATTCGTAGTACATTCTAAATGACGAGACTTACAATTTTTGTGTTTTGATTTCTAGTAGATCAATTTTTTTGTTATTTAGATATTCACATGGATTCTCAAATGATGTTGTTGAGATATGTTAGGCTGTGTTTGGATGACGAAACAAGACATGAGATTTTATTTAAAATCAGAATTTATCAAATTCTATGAATAAAGTTCTTCATGTGGCAAACAACTTCTAAGAAATTAAAAAATTATGTGAAAAAATAAAAGGGAATTTAAGGACTCAAAATTCCGACTTTAAATTTCACATGTATAGGCGTCATTTCCAAATTCTATTATTTATCACTACATTATTGTGATGACCCATGTGTGGGGGGGTCAAGGGCACTAGCTTACTACATAGGCATGCAATCCCACATCGCTCAGGAGTGAGAAAGTGATGTGCTTATATGTGCATGCTCACATCTCTATAGTAAAACACGTTTTGGGGGTAGGCCTAAAAGTAAAACCGTGCGAACAAGACCCAAAGCAGACAATATCTTATTATGTGGAGTGAGATGTGACAAAATGGTATCAGAGCCTGTCCCGACTTGAAGTGTGCCAACGAGGACGTCGGGCCCTTGAGGGGGGTGGATTGTGATGACCCATGTGCGAGGTTGCCAAGGGAACTAGTTTCTTACATGGGCATGCAATCCCACATCGCTTGGGGGTGGGAATGTGATGTGTTTATATGTGCATGTCACATTTTATAGTAAGACGCGTTTTGGGGGTAGGCCCAAAAGTAAAACCGTGCGAACAAGACCCAAAGCGGACAATATCTTACTATGTGGACTGGGATGTGACAGATTATGATGACCTATGTGTGGGGGTTCCAAGGGCACTAGCTTCCTACATGGACATGATATCCCACATCGCTCGGGAGTGGGAAGGTGATGTGCTTATATGTGCATGCCCACATCTCTATAGTAAGACGCATTTTTGGGGTAGGTCCAAAAGTAAAACCGTGCGGGCGAGGCCTAAAGCGAACACTATCTTACTATGTGGACTGAGATGTGACAGAATGGTATCAGAGTCTGTCCCGACCGGAAGTGTGCCGACGAGGACGTCGGACCCTTGAGGGGGGCTGGATTGTGATGACCCATGTGTGGAGGTGTCAAGAGCACTAGCTTCCTACATGGGCATGCAATCCCACATCGCTCGGAAGTGGGAAGGTGATGTGCTTATATGCGCATGCCCACATCTCTATAGTAAGACGCGTTTTGGGGGTATGCCCAAAAGTAAAACCATGTGGGCGAGACCCAAAGCGGACAATATCTTACTATGCAGACTGGGATGTGACAATTATCATATCTCAATAACATCATTTTAAAAAGTCATATAACTATCCAACCATCGAAAAACTGATTTTTTGGAAATCTAAATACTGAAATTGTAATTCCCGTCATTTAAGATTCACTATAAAATTCCAAACTTGTTCATCCAAACACAGCCTTAAAGTAGTGATAAAATATAGAATTTGAAAATAACACACAATATAGGTGTAATTTTATGTCATAATTTCATGTCTCCAAATTCTTTTTTCTTTTTCTATAGAATGTTTAATTTCTTAGTTATTATTTGGCAAACACAGAATTTTGTTCATAGAATTTTTTAAATTCTGATTTTAAATGAAATTTTTTTTTCTGCATCCAAACACAACCTAAATCTCTTTAACTTCCGGAGTTCCGACCATGAGAAAATCTTCAATCTCAATATTCACCCATCTCAGTTCACCTATCTCAGTCGTCAGAGATTCAAATCTCTGGCTCCTCTTCTATCTAGCAGAAATTACGTTTCTGACCCCATCTCTTCCTCTTCGTCGAAATTTCATCCGCGGTCTTGTTTCAGGTCATGGTTCCATGTCTTATTCTTCAACGACACTCGATCATAGCCCAATCAATCCCATCTCAAAATATGAACACCCTGCTCGTTGAGCTAGAGTCCAACTCATTCATCTCCATTTCAGAGAAAGACCCAGCAGGAAGAATATGATCTTGAAGAAGATTCTAAATCACCAGATAAGGAGACCCAACTGTTAGAATCTGATCTTGAAGATTCTTCTGAATCATCAGATAAGGATAAGCCTGGATAGTGACACCAGAAGGGAGCGAATGTCGTTTTCAGGACAAGTGTCCGGATGCAAAGAGCAGCAGGGACATAGTTTGGGGAATTTTTGTCTGTAGAGAGAGAATGGAGGACCTCATTCATGCTGCATGAACTCATGAAAGATTTTGAAACCCTAATGTTATTGACAAAGAGGACATTGTCATTACAAGCGAAGCTCCCAGAAGAAGAGCATGTTAGAATATGTTGTGCTAGAATATATAGTGCTCATGGACCAAGTGCTCATAATGCTCAACTCAAAGATGCACGCCTACTTCTTGAAGAGTTGAAGAAAAAAACGGTGAAGAAATCTGAGTAAGTTATTGCTCTACATTCGATCATACTCTATATTACGTACCTTGGAGTACAAAATTTTGTGTTCATGTATATTACTAATTCTTTTTTGACAATTTCATGTAGATTACTTCTATTTCATCTTGTTTACAATAATTTTTGTGTTCGTGTATATTACTTTTAAGCCTTTTTGTCGTAATGAATTATTGTAAACAAGATGAAATACAGAAATAGAAGTGAAGCTTGAGCTTTGAAACTGGCGTGTAGAATATAGCTTAGGGCCGATCTGTTACTTTTGAGATTGTTTCCTTGGGTTTGGTGTCTGCATTTCATGCTGGTCCGGTCAATAGTATTCCGTTTTTGGTAGTGGTTCACATTGTTGAGTTACTTGGTCAGTTGCCTAATCGCCGAGTGGAACATGTTCTTGGGGAGACTAATGATGTAGTTGTTTTGATTGATTAGGGCTGGATATGAATCTCATAAATTTTGAATCTGACTCGTTGAGTCTCCATCTCGCAAGAGACGGAACGGGACGAAAATTAAATTTTTTATTATCCTGTTTCGTTTTGACTCATCCCTTTTTTTAGAAACGGGATGAGGTCTTGATTTACAAATCTCAATAGACCCATCTCGTCCCGCATAATATATTTTGTCTATTTTATCATTTATTTTATTAAGAGTTGACATATTAAATTATCAAACAATTAGTAATATTCAACCAAGAAAAATATAATTACCTTCAATGATCAAAGTGTTATATTACTCGTAATATAAACTAAATGTATCAATTAAACATGAAATAAAATTACATGTAGTTTTACGGCTCATAATTAGATATTAAGTAAAACGGTATTACTTTGTTAGTTATAGACTTTTAGGTATGTTTTCAATAATAATAAAAAATAGACTTTTAGATCTTATCTAACTATTTTTATCTTATATTGAGCCCGAAATTTTTATTAGTTCATCTTGTCTCATTCAAATTTTTATTGTTAAATACTCTATTAAATGTTTATTTTAAACTGATCCCGAAATTGGACCCGTACGCCTGTCAATCCAGTCTCGTTCGAATATCGGGGCACTTGAGACAGACTTTTAAAATGTCCAATCCCGTCACATTGATCTTGTTTGAGATAGGGATAAACACAACCAAAAATTTACCCTACCAATTCCATGCATGCCCGCCCTACATTTGATGGCAAAACACGGCTTAGTTGTTTCAATTTCTTGTAGAGGGAGTGGGAATACCCCTCCAATACTTGGTACCTAGCTTTGTAGCTGCCTACTATTTTCACTCCAAAGTATTACAAATCAAATGACTGTTGGCTTCCTCTTATAAAAGTTAAAATATATAATCCAAATGGAGGAAATGCTTGTTAAATGTTCATGCATTTGAGAAATCGATCACAACCTAAAAAGTAAATAGCAACCCGATCATTATCATTATCTGTATCTAGATTTACCAAAATATTGTGTGATCAAAGTCGATCATCAGACTATTTATGGATTTCAACTATTAAAACCCCATAGACCTATATTTTGTTTTTCAACCTTCAAGTGGGACACACTGGTACGTGTTAAAAGACAAATATCATCGATTATTTAAGAAGGAATAGTCTATCCTATAAACCAAAAGAATGATCGAGCATTAGATTTTCAGTGCTACAGGTCAGAACAGGAGAATATAGCACCCAACAACCATACAAAGAATATGAAACGTGAATCCACACTAACTACAATTTTACTTAATTAGATAATATGTAACCAAATTGATCGATCGATATTCCACTATTATGTAAATATGCAATCAAATGAGAAAAAGACAACCAACAAGCAATTTGGCAGATACACAAAATAATTCAAAGAAGAAAACAAAAGTTTGGTCCCCTTTCGGTACCTGATGACAGAGTCACCATCCCATCTTTCATTTCTCAAATCCAGAACCCACACCATTCCCATAAGCAATTCAACAAAGTTATGAAGACTATAGCGTATTGACAAATTATGTGCATTTACACTATTCGTAAAAATATCATCATATAAGTCAAAAGAATGCACCCAAATTTCCAATTCCTAGTTTGCTACCTAATTCTAACTATATACCAAGGACAACAACATTTTCCTAATACAAGTTAATGACACTGACTTTGATGTGGAACAACCGGCAAATAATGCAGCTAGATGAGCCTGAAAGTTGTCGAAAACGATCGCCAAAGGGCCTCACCAAAGGAGTGCAAAACTTGTTCGAAATTAAGCGGTGTTTACCTACAGAGATTTGCTCATGTTTGAATCTACCTCCAAATTGTTGAGAATCGTTGCAACTTGACCGATAGAAGGTCTGCTCTTCCTGGAATTACTAACACAAGTTGAAGCAACTTTAGCCAATCTAACAAGGGGCTTAATGTCATGAGGCATTACAAGCCTTGGGTCCAAAAGCTCACTAAATCTCATATCCTTGATCAATGGCAACGCCCATTTCACAAGCAACCCTTCTTCACATCCTCTCCCACTCAAAAGCTCCAACAGAACCACCCCAAAACCAAACACATCACTCTCTTTGCAAACACCTCCTCCTCTCCAAAACTCATCATCCACATAACCAACTAGACCTTTCCTCTCTTTTGGCGCCAAAAACGAAAGCCCATAATCACAAACCCTAGCACAAAAGTTCACATCAATCAAGATATTCGAAGCCTTGACACAGCCATGAACTATATTTGGTGCAACTCCTTCATGCAAGTAGTGAAGCCCTCTTGCTGCCCCCGATGCAATACTAAGCCGGTGGTTCCAATCCAGCAGAGAATCCTCATATGGGTTTTGATGCAAGTAAAAATCCAAACACACCATCCCAACAAACTCCATGACTATGATCCTCTCACCTGGTGCTTCTGAGTAACCAACAATGGGTACTACATTGGGGTGTTGAGCCAATGAGAGGGAGCCAAGTGTTCTTGAAAACCCGAAACCGATGTTTCCCAAAACAAGCCTCGGATGAATCCTCTTCACGGCTGCTATCTCCCCTCTGTCGAATATGGCAGCATACACAATTCCCAAACGGCCCTCGCCGATGACTCTTCTGCGGTTGAAGCCATCTGTGGCGGCGTCGATATTGGTTAGCGAGTATACTTGGGCAGAAGAAGCGCTGGCTGACGTTACGGTTTCTTCGTAGTCATCATCAACGGTTTGTTTCTTCTTGCAGAGGAGGATCACGAGAAGGAAGATACCGAGAACGATGAGAGATGTGGTGAGGAGGGAGATGACAAAGTAATAGGCAATATGAACATGGTCACTGTGATCCATATTATACCTTGTCGGTTGCTTTTTGGTGAACTTGAGTGGCTAAGAAGGGAGGAAGAAGAAGAAGAAGAAGAAGAAGAATAAGCGGTTGCCAGCAAAGGAGTTGAAAGAGAAAGTAACAGAAGGTGGGCAGAGCAGCCAATAGTTTGAAAATTGGGTTGGATAGGTGAGAATCTTGTACAGGTCTTGGTCTAGATTAGTCATAGTTGGTTCATAGTTGGTCTCCTCCTCCTCCCAAAAGAATTCATCGTTTGTAAAAATGAAGGTTAGACCGTTAGACTTATAAAGTATGAAATAATGAGTTTAAAAACGACAAGTTAAATGTATGTATTGATCTATGCACATGATCTAATGTTTGATTCATAGAATTTAGCTTAAATCGTCACATATATTTACTATACATTATGCTTAAATGTGGTTAACTAAAAGTCTATATGTAATTAGGTGGTGTCAACCTATAAAGGGATGAGCGGTGAGTTCCAGACACAATGACTTCCTATCAGTTGAGATTGTGGGTGGGCACTTGATGCCACTGTTGCAGAGGAGCTAGTATCTCCTAATACTCTATTTATAATTTTAAAAGAAAAAGCATATAGATGATATATTTTGTGGGGTTAATAATGGATTTTTTTAATGATGTTTAATTCCCTCCAACATTTCATCAGTATATCTAAATCCATATTATATGTTTACTCTGCTATACTCTAAAGATAATAGTTTCATCTTTTTCATACACATGACTTTAGTTCGTATTACACAATATATGCACCTATATTTATAGTAAGTTATCGTGCAGAAATCATATTTATTGTAACTTATAAGCACAGTAAATCATGTGACACAGATGCATTCACTTTTTGTATGCCAAAAACAAATTAGCCGTACGTATATGGACACACCAAAATGAAGAGCATGTGTAAATGTTGTGCTAGGCTTGGCTCATGCATAATAATAGGGCTAGTAAATAATAGGAATAAGTTAGGACTCCGCTTTCAGTAAACCTTGCATGTTAACTTAGTGTATCTCTAATAGATAAGTTTTATATGGAGTCATAAATATATTTTTAGGACTTTATTTTGACACTATTCGTTAGGACTTCAACCATTTTCAATTATTAAGGTCATATCTCAAAGTTCTAATATTTTATATATTTATATAACCTTATTTTATGTTATTTTCAATAATAATTTAAACTTTGTAAAATATAATTGTACATGATAAATAATAATTATATTAATTTTTTTTTAAATTCAATTTTGAGTGACATATTCATTATTCACAAATCGGATATAATTTCGTTTCACATGTGTCAGTGATGTGTCAGATATAAAGATATGATAACTTATCAAAATATCGAACAAGATTTTGTGCAGCACGTGTCAACGTCTAAGTAGTTGGCGAGATTACGTTATTTGCCACGTGTGAATTCTTATCTTCGGAGGTCATGTTGATCTTCTTTAAAAACGGAGTCATTCACTCTTTCACCTCTTACCAATTCACAAACACTCATCTCCCCACAAACAAATTTTAGTTTCTAATAGTTATTGTTTCATACCTTTAATTTTGTTGTCTGCCATGAATAGGTTGTGGAAACTACTGAAGAAAGAGGAAGCCGAAGATGTTCCAAGAAGGCAACATCAAACCCTCTTGATGTCCACGGCAGCCCACCCAGTGGAGAGGATGGAAGAAGATGAAGCCTCACAATGAGGTGGTTCTTCGGAAGGGCATAAGTACATATTAAGGGAGCATGAGATGATGGATCAACGCTTAAAATCTCTATACTTCACTAAACCGTGTAGGTTTGAGGGCGAAACCTTTCGAAGGTGCTTCTGTATGTCACCTCTTCTCTTTGACAAAATGATGCGTAGCGTGGCCAACCATGACCCGTACTTTGTACAAAAGATGGATGCCACTTGCAGACTCGGCCTTTCCACCGAACAGAAGCTAACATGCGTTATGAGGATGCTCACATACGGTCTACCAGTTGACTTGATCGATGAATTTCTTGATATTGCTGAATTCACTGCTCTTGAAGTGTTGGATCATTTTACAAGAGCCATATAGGTGGTGTATCGCAAAGACTATCTTCACACACCAACAAAGGCAGATCTACAGAGGTTGATGAACAAAGCTGCATAATGCGGATTTTCAGGTATGTTGGGTAGTCTTGATTGTATGCATTGGCAGTGAAAAAATTATCCTACTGCTCATGCTGGGAAGTTCCAAGGTCACAAAGGAAAACCTACAATAACCTTAGAGGCAGTGGCTTCGTATGATACTTGGATTTGGCATGCATATTTTAGACTTCCAGGTTCTCTCAACGATCTCAACGTCCTGGGAATGTCACCATTGTTTGATGAGGTACGCAGAGGTGAAGCTCCTCAAGTGAATTTCAAAGCTCCTCAACGTCCTGGGAATTTGTTCTATCTTTCGCTTAATCCTTGTAAAGTGTCTTGTTTTCGGAGTGATAAGATTTTTTTATTGCTTTCACAAGAGTGTCCCAATTAGAACAAATTAATTAGTCTTGATAATCATTACGCATCCACTTTGTTTGATTGAGCGGAAGAGAGGGGGAAGAACTTGATCTGGCATGAGGAGGTGTAGATGCTTGAGGGACATGGAATGACCGATGAGATGAATTTTGTGCCTCCACTTCCTCTCACTCAAGTATCTTTCTTTGCTTCCTCTCTCAATATCCTATTTTACATGGTGAATATATATACTTGGATCCACCGCCATTGTGTGAGCATCTTCCTCCCTTTGTTGAACTGCCATAGCCTCTTCGTAAAGTTGTTCATTTCGTGCAAACTCTAGATCATTTTGATCGGCAAGTCTTTTCATTTGAGCATGAATACTCATTATTAGCTCTTTAATACCTTTCTTCTTTGCCGCCTTGGCCAATTTTTATCCCATTAGACCCTCTTTTCTAGCTTTAGGTGCCACGCTTGAAGTTGCTTCATCTCCGGGAGAATTGTTATCATCCAAGTTGGTAGGTGTCTCATAATTTTCAATATCCTCATCCATTGTTGGCAGACATGAAAATTTAGGTGATTTCTTCAAGATATCACAACAATGCAAATATGCGAAATGCTTTCCATAGGAATCATCGAAGTAGTACCCCTTTGCATTCCTTAACTACAAACAATCGTAAACATAGTAGTGGTTATTTAATTTAATATCATGAATTATTACTATATTTTTAGTGACAAATAAAAAATACTTACATTATCTTGATCATTTTCGCCACTCGCATGATTCTTGATGGCTTTGTGCATTGCTTGGCCCCATCTCATACTTGTGGATTGATCTTCTTCCGTCGAAATTTGACACTTGTTTGGGTTCGCATAGGTGCGTTGGTTGGCTTGATACTTTCAAAATGCTCATATATACGATCCCACAAGGTTCCACCAAATTGATTAGTACCGACGGCGACATCTCCACCAATACTCAACACGGCGACGCACAAAGCTCTATCTTCCACCTCTTTCCAATTTTCCAATCGTAGTGCCCTAGGTTTTGGTGAAGCTCTCTTTGGACCCATGGTGTTGAACAAAAAACTAAATTTGCTATAAGAAAAGAGGAGGAAGGAAAGTTTGAGAGGATGTCAGAAATGGTGTGATGAGCGTGTAAGAAATGGTGTGGAATGAATGAAAATTTGGGTTGGTATTATAGAAAAAAATAGAATTTGCTGTTCCAACAGACTGATTATTTTTCAAAACAATAAATAATTTTTTTTAATTTTTTTTCTGACCGTTATATGAAAATAGATGTTGGATTGAATAATAATCGTTGGATCGATTTCAAGATATATCCTTTACCGTCAGATCAGAATCAGTAATGAAAAAAAAACACGATTTAACTGAAATTTGCATCTGGCTGTTGATTTCAATTTGAAATCAATTCATGCAGTCAAATTTCATAGCCGTTGGAGGGAAATTGAGTGCATCCGATCGAATCAGTGATCATGTGGGGGTGGGTCCCATGTCTGCAGCTTGTCTCCCACTCTCCTCTCTCTTTCGCGTGTCACACGTAACTTCGTCCCCATTTTCCTCCTTTAACGTGAGTTCCCGCCACTCACATGTGCCAACACGTCTCAAACCCAAATAACTCTCTCTCCTCCATCTCTCCTCTTCTCCGGCAGCCCCACCACCTCTCTCCCTCCATTTTTAAGACGCGATCTAAAAGAAGTCTCAGTTTAGGTCTTCCTTTATTACTTGAAGCTATATGGATTAGGTTTTAGATCCCTCAAGTTTACTATTGAAGAGCCTAAATTTCACCGAAAGTTATATATATAACTCTTAGGACTCTCCATTGGAGATGTCCTAGTATCATTCCCAGAAGAGTTAGAAATGGCTTTTTGAGCTACTTTTTTTGTTTTCTTCTTTCGGTCTCTTGATCGCGCGCATGTAACCAAAAAAAAAACTTAGTATCGATTTCACATGACCCGAGTGTTGCTCAGAAGATCAAGATCCATCCTAGGTCTTTAAGATGGGTCATGATGGCATGGACAGAGACAGATTCAGAAAGCAAGACTTCAATTAAGTAGCCTGAGATTTTATGAGTGTATGATTTCACTTATTTGTATCACAAATAAGCCTTTAAATAACATATATATAAAACACTAAAAAAAGTAGTGCACGCCCTATGGGTGGGTGTGATGTTGAAATTTTGCATAGATTTTAAGAAAAAGAAGTAAATTTTAGGCGATAATAGGATAATTGAAAACGTACTTTAAGGTAGTTTTTTCTCGCAAAAACGGTTTATTTTCTGTTTTTTTTTTGTAATTATTACAATATCCTTAAATTATTAGAATGGAATAGGCATAATTATCAATTTGCTACCCTAGGAATGACCCTTGTATCAATTTGCTATCCTAACATTTTTTCCTGCCAACTTGCTATCCTAGATTTTGAAAACTAGCCAATTTGCTACTTATACATCAAATTAAATATGTAGAATAGGCATAATTACCAATTTGCTACCCTAGGTTTAATTTATTTATTTATTTTATAGTTTTTCATGTTTATTTAGTTCAAATCATTAGAATAAAAGATTTAGAGTACCAAAGTACTTTCAAATGTTTATACTTCGATGAATAAATTGAAGAAATTTAATTAATTAGACAACAAGCTAGGTAGCAAATTAATTGGCAAGTTTAAAAATCTTATGGCAGCGAATTGGCAGAAAAGAATTTAGGATAAAAAATTGACACTAAGATGATTTCTAGAGTAACAAATTAACAATTAAGCTAATAGAATAATTAAGAAGAAAATGTTAAAACTGAAAAAATTGACAAAGTGAGGAAACAATCCCTCTACCCTTAATAATAGTATAAATACAAATCAATGAACTCTTATATATATATATATATTAATCGAAGGAAAAAAAAAGTCTTTATATATAAAAACAACAACATTTGTTTCTGCATTCTCTACATGCAGTCTTCAACCTCCATTTTACTATTTACTATTTATTTCAATATCTAACAAAATATATAACAATTTCAATTTGTTTGAGCATGTTATGAACTTTACAAGAGCTTAATGGTACTAAAGAGTGGTAGTGTCGACTATAACCGTTATCATTACCACTTATAAACATCTAAAATCCACATTACTCCATTTTACAAAATTTTGAATTTTTTTCAATATCTCAAATTTATACCAATGACCTCAAGATGCAAAATTGCAAATTTAACATCGTTCATATAGCATTCTCAATGTTTCAATTCAACCTGCACAGAGTTTAATTATCATTATATATCATGCAAAGATGCAAACATCCCAAGTCATGCTACATAAATGAATGTGAGTATTTAACCGGTATGCTTGAACCTCCTCATTTTTATAAGTGCGGACCCCACTTATTTTGTGTGTAAAAATGAGGAATTAAAAAGCTGAACGGGTTCAACAAATGTTCCAATTGAACTTCATCACTTCAAACCCTATTATGGGCTGGGAGGATTGAAGGTTTTAATGAATAGATTACCTTGGCCCATAGATATTGACCCTGGCGGCCTGGCCCAATCTAATTCATATCAGCATGCATTGAATCTGATATGAATCATATGATGCAGATACTTGAAATAAACCGATTGTAATTTCCTCCTTCATCCACCCTCAACATTTGAGCCTAATTCCAACGGTAGAACTCTCACACAATTAACCACTATGGTAAGATAACTAAAATTTGGTGAAAAATTTAGTTCCAACGGAACTGTACTGATAGTCAGAATTGAAGTTAGGAAGGGGATGTGCATGATCAGTTATACTACTAGTTATTGCAGCAACCTACCATTTCCCCTGGTGGCTGGCATTGATATATATGTGGCTGAAACTGCACAACAGGTTTCATATTGTTTTGGTCCCATGCCTCCTAGATTCACAAGATGAAGCGCTCGTAATTTACTATCCTTATTTACTACACACAACAATAGTTCAATCACTTCAATAGTGGAGGGTGTATGGAGTACTCTACTGTCATAGATTTTCCAGGTCCCCATTTTCTTTTTCTAGACTTCGGTCTATGCAGGAGCAGGACTCTGAATTTATTCTGTTCTGATCCAGCAATTTCTGAAGCCACCAACCAAGAGAGAAATCACTCTCATGATTAGTGTTGAGATATGAATTCCACATTGAAAAATTTGGGACTTTGCCTATGAGTATAAAGATTTGAGCTACTCTTACCATTTCTAATTGATTTTGCTACGGAATCTCAGATTACTTTATCAAATAGAAGCTAGCTACTCTCTCTCTCTGTGAATCAATGACCCCTGTTATATCAGTGTCCTTGGTTGTTATTTTCCAAGATGATGTATAACTACCATCTCCAGGCTCCACAAGTACATGAATGAGAAGGTCTCTTTTCACTTAGTTGGGATGGTACCCCCAACCCTACCTCCATGACCTAACTACCTTATTAATAAGGACTTGAATATCTATATATAGCTGGCTCCTGCCCATCATATGGATCTAAAAAGTTATGATGAAATGGTAAATAATATGAAAAACTACTGAAGAATGTTACAGGGAGCTAGAATAAGTCAAAGCCTTAAACGCTTGGAACAATGTCACAGGATTCCCACCAGCACAGGTATAATTGCAGAACATTTTTCATCATATTCATAAGACTTTGCGAGTAGAATTGCTTCAAGGGTATGATCATAAATGACAGAACTGCTCATATATATTTATCCCTATCTCAGTGCTTTCACAGAAAAATCACAGTGATAAACAGTGTATACAGCACTTTGAAAGGAGCTACCTACTTAAACTTGATTAGTAGAAAAGAACATTGGTGGTGGTTAATCAATTTACACAATTGAATTTAACCCCCCTTGGTAACTTTCCCCGTGATTTTTTTTTCCCTCAAACCAAACACCAAGATGGGTTGAACTGATGATACTTGGGAAGTTAGCTTCTGGAAAAGCTCAAAACTGATGGACTGACAAAGCTTACTTAAAACTTCCAACTTGGACACATAAACTAGTCAGGCCACACTTCCATGATCTGATGCATCTTCATAGTAATAGGGCGACAATTTGCCTTCTTTCTTAATCTGGGGATGCTTCTCTGAGCCAACTTCTTGCAACAACTTCACCACCCTTCTCATTGATGGTCGATTAATTGGGAGAGGACTGGTACAGAGGAGCCCGATATTGAGGACCTTGCACACTTCTTCCTTGTAACAAGAATCAAGTTTGGGGTCAATGACATGGTCCACTCCTTTCTGATCCAGAGTAGTACAGACCCACTTCACCAAGTCCTTTTCTCCAAATTCTGGGTCAACTGGAAGTTTCCCAGTAACCAATTCCAGAATCACCACTCCAAAACTGTATATGTCACTTTTCTCATTCACCCTCAGTGTGTATGCATACTCTGCAACACCATTACATTCATATATTTAGAATGTTGGACATACAAGAACTAGTTGTGAGCAAATGTACATAAATGATCATCATGGTGCAAAAGTGCAAACAAACTAGATTTCAGCGTCAAAATCTAAACTTTCTACTAGAACATGGATATATGACACAAATTTAATTCAAAGCAATACCATACTACAATAGAAATGAAGGTTGAAATGCACAAGTTCAAGTAGGTTGTAAATCACTGACCTGGAGCAATGTATCCACAAGAGCCTGCAATGACAGACATCGATTTATCCCCTTTTCCAGTTGCATCAACCACCTTAGCAACACCAAAATCTGCCACCCTGGCTCTGAAATCACCATCTATTAAAATGTTATTCGACTTCACATCTCTGTGAACAATCGCAGGAACACAGTCATGGTGCAGATAGGAAAGCCCATCAGCAGCATCAAGAGCAATCTTGAACCTTGTAGGCCAATCAAGCAGCCCCGACTTACTACTATGCAGCAAATCACCAAGACTACCATTTGGCATGTACTCATACACCAACAGCTTGCAGTCTCTAGCAGTACAACAACACCAAAGCTTCACGATGTTCTTGTGCCTAATCCTCCCAAGAGTATCAACCTCGGCTACAAATCCATCGTCTTGGACCCAACCTTTCTCCACATCATCGTTATCGCAATCCTTCACTTTCCCTCTCCACAGTTTCTTCACCGCAACAACCTCCCCATTGCTCAGCACAACCTTGTACACTTTCCCAGACCCTCCACTCCCAATCACATTATCTTCATCAAGACAATCCAATATCTCATACTCACTAAAACCCAGCTTGTGAAACGACATCAGAGTCCATTTCGACTTGTCTATAGCCCGGTTCGCATTCTTGAAATTCTTGTACTTGAAGTAAAACCAAACCACACCCACCACAAACACCATAGCAGCCAGAATGAAAATGCACCTAAGCAACCATATGTATCCCTCTGTTTTCGCCTCGGCTCTGCTCTCACACAGCCCATCCAAGTCTCCACAGAGACCAGGATTCCCCAGAAAGCTATCTCTATATCTCTCCTTAGCAAACAGAGGAGGCAGCTCACCGGAAAGCTGGTTGTTCGATAAATTGAACACATTGATCCTCAAATTCTGCAGCCCAACTGGGACTTTCCCCGAAAACCGATTCCCGGAAAGATCAAGATAGCTCAGACCAGTCAGCTTGCTAATGCCGTCCGGGATTTTGCCGGAAAGTTGATTATTCGCCAAGTTGAGCTCATTGAGCTTCGGCCAAGATTTAGTCCCAATCGGAAGCTCGCCGGAAAGTTGGTTGTTGCGAAGGTCCAGAGTCTCTAGCTCCTTTAGATTCGCAATGCTCGCCGGCAAGGCCCCACTGAGCTTATTATTCCCGCCCGAAAATTGCCACAGATTCTCAACCCAGCCAATCTCCTCCGGTATTGAACCCGTGAAGTTATTGTTATCAATCGTCAAAACCGAAAGGTTCGCCGCTCCGGCGACAGTCTTGGCTATTTCTCCGGTCAGGCGATTATCAACTAACTCCAACAGAGACACATGCGGCAGTCCCCAGAATCCCACCGGAACTTCGCCGCTGAGCTTGTTATGACCCAACCGGACACGTGTCAGGCTCCGGCACTCCCCCATACTCTCCGGAATCTCGCCGGAGAAGTCATTGTTCAGCATCAGGAGCTCCTCCATCACCCCCTTCTCGCACAGACTCGCCGGAATGTTCCCGGAAAAGTCATTGTCCGATAGGTCTATCCATTTCAGGGGCGAGTTCTTCCCCAGATTCTGCGGCAGCTCGCCGGAGAGCTTGTTCTGGAACAGCCTTAGCTCGTAGAGATTCGCTGAATTCGCAATGCTCGCAGGTAAACTCCCTTCGAAATTGTTCTGATACAAATTGAGGCTTTCCAACTGGAGCCCACAGAGCTCCTCCGGTATCGGACCGGTGAGCTGGTTCATGGAGGCGTCGAGGAGGCGGAGGTTTGTCAGCTTCGACATTCCGATCGGAAACCCTCCGGTGAGTGTGTTGTTGTATAACTCAATCTGAACCACGCTAGCCAACCCGGTCAAAGTCGCCGGAATCGGACCGTGTAAAGCGTTCAAGGCCAGGTCCAAATCGGTCAGCTTGCTGAGTCGACCCAGCGAGTCGGGAATTTCGCCGACTAAATTACACTCCGTCAGCCACAGCACCTCGAGATTCGTCAAGTTTCCGAGCTCCGGCGGGATCCGACCCGGGAAAAACGGGTTGTACGACAAGTTGAGCATCTTGAGAGTCGAGATGTTGCCGAGAAATGGGGGGATGGCGCTGTCGAGGAGATTGTAGACGAGAGATAAAACCTCGAGTTTTTGGAAGGTTCCGAAAGTATCGGGAATTTCTCCCGAGAAGTTGTTTCCGGTTAAGTCGAGGTAGCGGAGGTTCGGGATTTCGGGGAGAGACGAAGGGAGTGAGCCGGTGAGGAGATTCTGAGCCAAGTCGAGGTGCTGGAGATTGCGACACGTGGAGAGATCGGACGGGAGGGTGGAGTTGATGGAGTTGTTGAAGAGGGAGAGGAAGGTGAGGTGTTGGAGGCGGCAGAGGAGAGAAGGGAATGGGCCGAAGAGGTTGAGGCCGGAGAGGTCGACGGAGGAAACGACGTGAGTTTCGTTGTCGCATGTGATTCCGGTCCATGAGCACGGCGTGTCGTCCTGGTCGTTCCAGGAGATGAGGGAGGAGTCGGGGTCGTCGAAAGAGTGTTTGATGTGTTGGAGGTAGAGGCCTTCTTGTGCGAGTGAGGAGGCAAAGGAAATGAGGAAGAAGAAGGGAAGCAATTCGTTCATCGTGTTTTGTTTTGGGCCGAGTGGGAAGTGAGGAGTGTGGGCGAGGTGAATCTTGCTTTTATATATCAGATTTTTACTTCAAACTAACGGGCTCTTCATTGTGTTGGGAGGTCAATTATGAAAGTGACCACCACAACCAAATGCTTGTCTCTCTGTGTAGTAAAAGATAATTGACTATAATTGTTCAAAACTGTAACCCACAAGTCTTTTTCCTTATCACAACTTGAGGTAGTTCGTCTTTGAAATAACAGAGGGAAACACATTAGTCACGTATTCTAGTCTTTATCTAGTGACATATTCAACCCATTTTTATGCGATTACATCTAAAAATCTTCTACAATATGAAATGACTAGTGTGAGCCAAAATCTAAATCACAGTCGGTGGGAGCAATCAAGGCGACAAAGACTCGAGTGAGATGATCCAAGTGTCATCCACAATTTCGCAATATTCAAAAAAAAAACTCCAAATCATCGAGTCAATGGTAAAAAATAAAGACAAAGTATCGAAGCGGAGGACGTCGACACGTGGGTTGTGTCATCGTGGTGGCGATAGCGACGTGTGGTGTGGATGCGGAGGAAGATTAGCTTTGGAACTTGTTTTCATTTCAAACAAAGAAGTTGGCTAAGCCTTTTGAGTGGTGGTGGCGACTGTCGTTGCACCAGTTACAGGACTTCCCGCTGTGGTGGCTGGCATGGGGCAGACATGGATGTTAAGCGTGGGCTATAGCTGCAAAAAGTGAGAGGCCCGAAAACTACTGTTATGATCTGACGGTTATGTAAAAGCTTCTCAATGGCAAAACCACCACCGGCTATGGCGGAGCTTTTGGGTTAAGTCCACGCAACGACACAGTAGAAGATGAGCTTTACAACGTCATCACGCATTTTCTATGCACATTTTTTTCAGTTTAATTTTTTTTGAAGTAAGAGATTACGGTTAGTCTTAAATCTCGATTCATGAAATGATATAACACAAGGGGGGACATAAAGCCTAACCCCGTAAAAAGAGATCCTGAAATATTATCAGGCCACTCAACTACAACATTGTATCTTAAATTGTACCGTTTAGCAAATAGTACATCATTGGTTACTCTATTTACTTTAAAATAAAGGCGACATGGTATCTGGAAGATTACACGACTAAGGCGATGCATCGATTCCTTATGGATAGCTTTCCAACTATGCTGCCGACAAAATTCACTGTCAGCACTACATCTCATCCTGCCACGAGGAGGGTGTGCCCAATCGATGAACCTACGAACCTCTCGACCTAGAGCAGACAAGACACCAAAGGTGCACAGCCCGGGACAAAACCCCATTTTGTCAATCTCATACAGTAATTGACTTATTTTCGACAAAACCAAAAATAAAGTCAAACATAAATAACTAAACTGAAAATTATTAAAATAACCATAGGATAAACCTAGGTTTTTGGCCAAGGCCCACTGTTCAAGCCCAACACATGGCAAACGTGATGTCCAGCCCACTTCGTCAATTACCGACTCCGCAACACATGTCGAATTACCACCATCGCAACTCGGTCAATCTCTTGCTGTAAGCTTCTGTTCACGCTAAAATGAGTCATCGAAGTTATAGTTTGACCGACTCTAGCCCAAATCGGGAACCCCTTCACCATCAATGATGCTTGACCAAACACGTAGATCTGCGATAAATGTCAGTAGCCCACGCCTCTCCACTCCCCATCAACTCGCTCTTCGTCCTCCCCAGTTCTAAACCAGTAAATAAATGAAGGAAACCAAACCCGGTCAGTGATGCATATCGGACCCCAACCTCCTCTACTGCCCATTATTGGGCTGCGTAATATTACTCGTCCGGCTAGACCCTAGAGCACGCGCCGGCAAGGCCAGAGACCACAACCAACGAGGCCCGGGGCCGCCGGATAAGTGAAGGTGACGAAATTTTGTTGCGAAGTCACGTGGCGCGAGAGAGTTTTCCTCTACTAAGATTTTTGCTTACAAATTTCTGCCCTTTTTTTCAGTTTAATTTTAAGGGACCAAGAATATTGAAAGGGTTTGAATTCATATAGGTTAAACGTACCAATTAAGCATTATTCATGGCAGGAAACATAATGCAGATCATGAAGCAATATTGAGCAATTGGTAAATTTTATATATAGTGCATTTATCATACTTACATTAACTAGGAGAAATTTATTATAAACCTCCGGAAGTTTGAACCATTGAACGAAGATCATGAAGTCAATCAATCAAGTTTTGATTTAACTGCACAACTTAATTTCTTCAAATTGATGAAATTAATGAGATCCTCTACTAATGTTTTTTTTTTCGTCCATCTTATCTAATGTATTTATACATTGAATGCAACACAGAACTTTTCATATTAATATTAATATAGGTTAATTTTTTTTAAATGATTGAGTTGATCAATATACGCAAAATGTTGCATGATCTATCTGGTTTAACCTTGCAGACTAAAACAGTGGGTATTGGTTGAGCAGCCAAAACAGTGTGTCATTCTGCTCACTGTCCAAGTTCATAATCCTATCCCCCAATTGTCGACAAAATCCTTAAACTAAGATTTTGCATTCCATAAACAAGACCAAATCTATTACCATCTCAGTGTGTTCAGAGTATTGTATTTATTTCTTCGTGAGTTTAGAAAAATGATTAACTCATATATGTGTCTAGTTTACCCTCCGCAAACACAAAGATTTTGTCTAGGTCATTACCGTACACATATATTAACTGGTCTCTATCAACCAGATCAATCAGACTCCCAAGATTTGCTCTACACCAAGTAATCAGATGGGCATGGTGAAATTCATAAATACACAGGAAAACCAGTGGTTAAAAAATTGTTTTACCCGAGTGCGCCCAAGTCCCTTACACGTCGTCCGAGCATTTGCAAACTTCCAAATCTTGGATTATTAAATTTGCAAAACGACCCATAACTTTTCCAAACCTTCAATCTCAGTCTATTTTATTTTATTTTTCACCAGATTAGTTCAAGTTGAGTCCAACAGGTTAGCTATATGAGTTTTGTAAGGTAAGGCTATGACAGGAGGCTTCATCATAAAATTTTCTTAAAATTAATAAAAATAAAATTACAACTTTTTTAAAGTAGAAATTATAATATTTTGAACAAATTTACGACTATTTTTATATTACTTATAAACAATTGAACTAAAATTACAATAATGACAACGATTTATTTTTAAATTTGTAAAAATGTACTCCTCGAAATAATTACTTAAATTTGAACAAAAATACATAAAAAAAGTCTCAATTTACAGCAATAACAATAAAATTACTTGATAAAATTTAAGTAGATTACCCCACTACCCCCACTGTAGAATTATCCTTTTGTATATATTGACTATATTTCTATCATTCTCATAATTAAGCATCTCTAGAAATGTTAACCATACTAAGATTATAGCAATTAAGTTGCAAGGACATTTTTACATCTTCAATTATATATATATATAATTGTTGTAATATCAATCTCCAATCCATCGATTAACACAATGCAGCCATACATCGATCTCTCTTTGTGTTTTGCTTTCCTTTCTTCATCGGTTAATCCATGACATTCATTTAGAGAAAGTCTAATGGATATGTCAAAGTCAAGGTGGAAGTTTAATTTTGACATTTACTTAATTTTATTCTCTAATGGGTATGTCAAAATCCTATTTGGAGCCTACATAAATGACATATATGAAAACTCTAGATAAATTTGACATGAGCAAATGAATATGTCAAATGTTCCTTTATTATTCTTTTTCTTTATTTTCTATTCTCTCTCTTTACTTTTTCTCTTCCTCTCATCTCTAAATCTCAGAGCTTGAATAAAATAATATATTTATTTGACATATCGGTTGAAACTAAAATATGTCAAATTAACCAATTGTCATCTTATATTTCAAATTTGAGTTTGACCAAATAATTTTGACATCTCTACTAGATTTGCTTGTGCATTGTCCCTATATTCGTGATCAATTGAATTGAATGAGACTCTTTAATTTGAAATGTAATCCTACCATATAAAATGGGCGAGAGCTTGCAATTCTGAAGAATAATAGTTACCCATTTTTGGTAATAAGACAGAATTTCTCACGTTGCACAAAACCGTGCGAAGATTTTCTGCACAAATTTTGCTGTAGCCAGCAAATAATTGAAACACAAAGGAAAAGAGCAAATGAAACGAATGATCGAAATCCTCATATTCCCGTCGTGTATTTGCATGCAACGATTGAACTCACAGTCAGTACTACAAGGCGTGCATGCGCGCTACTGGGGTTTTCACCGCAGAAAGCCAAAAATACAGGTCGAATAGCAGGGGAAGTTTGCCATATTGTTCCAACAATTTCCTTTTCTTAACACTGTTCTCAGATCTCAAAGCAAATACTTCACGCCATTTTAGATTCAGCGTCACTTCCCAGTTTCCCCTCGATACGTACATTACCCCAAACTAGACAATAACCATGTTAATAGGGTTCTGGTGTGTCCTACTTGTTACTTGAGCTGCCATGCAACGACATGGTAATCCACGTACATGCATGCACGCTCAACTCCACGATTTGAGAAGTAACAAACACTATATCTATAGCTCTAAAGTTCATTAGGTTAATTATCCTCTCAATTTTCGTAAGGTGCGACAAAAAATTTCCGAATAGACTCTTACCCGATTTTACAATTCATTGCATTTATTAGCTAATTTAACAAGCGCTAGCTTCATGGTTAACTTACGAACAGATAGATCAATGAACTTTGAAGTCAATTTCAAGATAATTTTTATATCAGATGATAGATCTATTTGGGAGCTCTTGACTCAACTACCAAGTACGTACATTCACAATTAGTGTTTGAAATGGTCAAGGAGGACATAATGTAGCAACTCAAAAACATCAATAGCCTAACAAACATATCAAGTAGTTAGTAGTCATAACTCATATATAACCCATAACATCTTAAATGTTTATGGGTTCGAAGTCGTTTTCTTGTACTCCAAATCACCTCCATTTGTTTTCCCCAAAATCATTTCTCTGTACAGGCATGCCAGCTGATTGCCAGCAGTACGTGTCTGATTTGTGTAGATGAAGAATGTAATGCTTACCATACTTGATGTGCCAAAGACCCGAGGAGCAAAGCTATGAATTGTAAATGAGTATGCTATCAGTTGTGTTAGAATATGTCTTGAATCAGGGTTTTACGAGTAAGAGTCTCTAGCGAGAAAGTCTTTGGCGAGCAGTCTTTGTTGAGGAGAGTTAGAGTCTCTGGTGAGCAGGACTTCTACTCAGGATTCCATAAGGAATAGGGATTCCTCAGTCATTCCGGTTTAGGATTCCTCTGATATTTGAGTTTGGGATTCCACTGGTATTTAGGACTCTATTAGGCTATATATATATACAAGGTTATTAGCTAAGAGATGTGTGAATGAAATATGGTTCTATCCTGTAGGTTAGACTTAACCTAGTGTGGCAAATATTCTGTATTCTGCAATCCTAGGTTGGCTAATCTAGTGTGATACTCTGTAATGTGGTATCCTCAAGATAATAAATCTGTTCTCCTTCTGTCGTGGACCTAGCTAACTCGCGTTAGTGAACCACGTAAATCTGTGTTCGTTCTTACATTCAATTGCTTCCGCTATAACAAACTGGTATCAGAGCTTCAGCTCAGGATGTTTGGGGTGAATGTGAAGATCGAAAAATTCACGGGGAGGAACAGTTTCAGTTTATGGCAGATCAAGATGCGTGCCTTGTTAAAACAACAAGGGTTGTGGGCGCCGCTGATGAAGAAGGCAGTAGGTCCCGAATCCACTGAGATGGCAAGTCTGGAGGAGAAGGCACACTCGACAATCATGCTGTGTCTTGCAAATGATATCATCACCAAAATCGCAGAAGAAGAAACTGCATCTGGCCTGTTATACATGACGAAGTATTTAACCAACAAGTTGCTTCTGAAGCAACGTCTGTTTGGTCTGCGTATGCAAGAGGGTGCACCTCTAAGAGATCACTTGGAACAGCTGAACACAATTATGTTAGAGTTACGTAATATCGATGTTAAAATCGATGATGAGGATGCTGCCTTAATTATGTTGGTATCGTTACCATTATCATATGAGAATTTTGTGCAATCTTTTATTGTTGGGAGAGATACGGTGACTCTTGAGGAGGTTAGATCGTCTCTTCCTACTAGAGAACTGCGCCATAAGGCGACTGGTACAGGTTCAGATAATCAGGCTGCTGGGTTAGTAGTCAGTGGAAGTAAAGGACATGGAAACTCGGATAAGAAGAGATTCAAGAAGCCAAGTTTCAAGGGTCCTAAATCCAACGATGTCTGTAACTACTGTAAAAAAATGGGGCATCGGAAAAGGCAATGTCCAAACAAGAAGCAGCAGGAGAAACCATCAGGTACTGCTGTTGTAGCAGAAGATGACACTAATTCAAAAGAGGATACTGCCCTAGTTGTTGATGAACATGCACATCACAATTATGTGTAGGTTCTAGATTCTGGGGCGTCTTATCATATATGTCCGCACAAGGAGTGGTTCTCAACCTATGAGCAGGTAAATGAATGAGATGTCTCTATGGCCAACAATGTTGCCTGTAAGGTGGTTGGAATGGGTTCAATTAAATTATGGACACATGATGGTAAATTTTATATATTGAACGAAGTTAGGCATGTTCTACACATGACTAAGAATCTGATATCTCTGAGTTATTTGGATAACAAGGGATTCCGTTTCAAAGGAGAAGACGGAGTTCTACGTGTCTACAAGAGTTCTAATGTGGTTCTGAAAGGTGTCAAGCCGGGTACTTTGTATATTCTACAAGGTTCTACGCTGTCGGGTTCTGCTGTTGTTGCATCTTCGGAAGTTCACAAGAAAGATATGACCAAGTTATGGCACATGAGACTCGGCCATATGAGTGAACGAGGGATGCAAGGCTAAAGAAGATATTCTTGGTGGCCACAAGATAAAAGACCTTGGATTTTGTGAACATTGTGTGTTCGGGAAATTACATCGTAGCAAGTTTCCCAAAGTAATTCACAAGACAAAAGGCACTCTTGATTACATCTATTCAGACTGTTGGGGTCCGTCTCGCGTTGAGTCTTTAGGAGGTCACAGATATTTTGTGTCTATGATTGATGATTTCTCAAGAATGACTTGGGGTGATTATGATGAAGCATAAAAGTGACATTTTTAAAAACTTCAAGAAGTGGAAGGCGTTGGTTGAAAATCAAACAGGGAAGAAGATTAAAGGCTGCAAACTGATAATGGTTTGGAATTCTGTTGTTCTGATTTTAATAAGTTCTGCATGAATGTAGGGATTGCTAGGCATCATACAGTCAGGGACACACCACAACAGAATGGTGTGGCAGAACGGATGAATCAGACTCTTCTGGAGAGGGTTAGGTGCATGCTCTCTAATGCTGGACTAGAGAAGAGGTTCTGGGCAGAAGTTGTGAGTACAACTTGTTATCTAATAAATCGTGGATCTCACACTGGTATACATCTCAAGACCCCTCTTGAGATGTGGTCTGGAAAGTCTGTTGATTACTCAAATCTGAGAGCTTTTGGCTGCACTGTTTATTATCATGTAAGTGAGGGTAAACTTGAACCAAGAGCTAGAAGGGGAGTATTTGTAGGCTATGGGGATGGAGTTAAAGGGTATAGGATTTGGTCTCCATCTGAAAGGAGGGTTATACTCAGTAGAAACATAGTTTTTGATGAAAATTCTATGTTTAACCGTATAGTTAAGTCCATAGTTGTATCAGGGAATGGTAGTGTTGAGAAACAGGTGGAGCAGCAAGTCACTCAAGATGGAGAGTGAACCACAGCAAGGAGATCAACACTCACATTCAGAATCAAAGCCACTAGTAGTTAACCAGCATAGTTTGTCTCTTAATCGGTCGAAGAGAGCAAATTTTGGGAAGCCTCCTACAAGGTATGGCTTTGAGGACATGGTGGCTTATGCACTTCAGGTTGCTGAAGAGGTGGATCCTTGCGAGCCATCCACCTACAAGGAAACAGTTACATGTACTGAGTCTGCCCAATGGCTTGCTGCAATGGGAGACAAAATGGTATCACTTCACAAGAATCAGACTTAGGAATTGGCCAAGCAACCTCGAGAGAGAAAGGTTATTACTTGCAAATGGATTTTCAAGAAAAAGGAATGGATGTCACCTGCTGAGGGTTTCAAGTATAAAGCTCGGGTAGTTGTAAGAGGGTTTCATCAGAAAGAAGGTGTAGACTACAATGAGATTTTCTCGCCTGTGGTCAGACATACATCTATCAGGGTGCTACTAGCCATAGACGCACATCAGGATCTGGAACTTGAGCAGCTAGAGGTGAAGACAGCTTTTCTGCATGGAGAGTTGGAGGAAGAGATATACATGACTCAGCCAAAGGGTTTCCAAGTTCCTGGTAAGGAAGATTATATTTGTAAGTTGAAGAAATCTCTGTATGGACTAAAACAGTCACCGAGGCAGTGGTACAAGAGGTTTGACAGCTATATGATGAAGATTGGCTACACCAGGAGTCCGTATGATTTTTGTGTATACTCCAACAAGGTTTCAAATGAGTCTCTCATTTATCTGGTCCTGTATGTAGACGATATGTTAATAGCTGCAAAGGACAAGTAAGAGATTCAGAAGTTGAAGGGTCTTCTCAGTGTGAGTTTGAGATGAAGGATTTAGGTGCAGCTAGGAAAATTCTGGGAATGAAAGTCTATAGGGATAAGAGTAAGAAGAGGCTGTTTTTATCACATAAGGATTATATTCAGAAGATATTGTCAATGTTTGGCATGTCTACAGCAAAATCCTTATATATTTTAAGTGTAGCAAACATTCATTTGTCTACTGAGTTTGCACCTAAATCTGTTCAGGAGAAGGAGTACATGTCTCGAGTTCCCTATGGTAGTGTAGTAGGAAGCTTGATGTATGCTATGGTCTGCACTAGACCGGATCTTGCACATGCTATCAGTGTTGTCAGTAGGTTTATGGGTGAGCCTGGAAATGAGCATTGGCAAGCTGTGAAGAGGATCTTTCGTTACCTTAGAGGTACGTCTGATGTTGGTCTCATTTATGGAGGTGATACATGGTGTTTAGTAACTGGTTATTCAAATTTAGATTATGCTGGAGATGTTGACACTAGAAGATTTATGACTGGTTATGTTTTCACTCTTGGTGGGTCTGTTGTTAATTGGAAAGCTACTCTGCAACCTTCAGTGACTTTGTCTACAACTGAAGCAGAGTACATGGCATTGACAGAGGCAACCAAGGAGCGAATCTGGTTGAAATGATTGGTTAGTGACTTGGGTCTACATCACGATTAGGCTATAATGTATTGTGATAATCTGAGTGCAATCTGTTTAGCCAAGGATCAAGTTCATCATGAAAGGACTAAGCATATCGATGTCAGGTATCATTTTCTAAGAAGTGAGAAGAGGATTAAGGTGAACAAGGTGGGTACTGCTGATAATCCAGCAGACATGTTCATCAAGCCGGTTTAATTTAGCAAGTTCCAACATTGGTTGGACTTGCTGAATGTTAGAAGATGTTAGTTGCCCGCTGGGGGCAACATCTGGGTCCTTCTTTGGGAGGGACAACATCTGGGTCCTTATTTGGGAGGGACAACATCTGGGTTCGTCTTTGGAGAAACGACATCTGGGGCAGAGGAGAGTCTGGTACTTCTGGCACATCTGGTTATCTAAGAGAGGATTTAAGTCAATGTGGAGATTTGTTAGAATATGCCTTGAATCAGGGTCTCATGAGTAAAAGTCTCTGGCGAGAGAGTCTTTGGCGAGGAGAGTTAGAGTCTCTGGTGAGCAGGACTTCTACTCAGGATTCCGTAAGGAATAGGGATTCCTCAGTCATTCCGGTTTAGGATTCCTCTGACGTTTAAGTTTGGGATTTCACTGGTATTCAGGACTTTATTAGGCTATATATATAAAAGGTTATCAGCTAAGAGAGGTGTGAATGAAATCTGGTTCTATCCTGTAGGTTAGGCTTAACCTAGTGTGGTAGATATTATGTATTCTGTAATCCTAGGTTGGCTAACCTAGTGTGATACTCTGTAATATGATATCCTCAAGATAATAAATCTGTTCTCCTTCTGCCGTGGACGTAACTAACTCGCATTAATAAACCACGTAAATCTGCGTTCGTTCTTACATTCGATTCCTTCCGTTATAACTCATATATAACCCATAACATGTTAAATGTTTACGGTTCGAAGTCGTTGTACTCCAAATCACCTCCATTTGTTTTCCCCAAAATCATTTCTCTGTACAGGCATGCCAGCTGATTGCCAGCAGTACGTGTCTGATTTGTGTAGATGAAGAATGTAATGCTTACCATACTTGATGTGCCAAAGACCGGAGGAGCAAAGCTATGAATTGTAAATGAGTGTGCTATCAGTTGTTCGGATTGCTTTAAGGTTTCACCCACTTTATTTACTTCCTCGGTTTAAATTAGTATCTTCACATTCAAACTCTGGATATATGAACGTACTGTGCAGCGGTGGGTGATGGAAATATATTAAGGGAAGGTGTATAGAACATTTGGCCAACAAAAACAAATTATTGGTGACCCGAGTCAGGGAATGGCCGCACATTCATAAACACGTACTACTGGCATTTACATATTTTTAGCTTCCTTTTTGAGTTCTTCTTCTTTTTTTTTAAATAAAGTTGGGGCAATAGTCCTCAAAACTTTATTGATAAAATCGTCGAATACATATTCGGGAAGACATCATGCTTAAATTTCGTATTACAATGAGCACATATAGAGTCTCTTGAATAATAACAAGACAACTCCTATTATCTATACATTCATAAAGATTTACGCGGAAGTGACGCATCATTACAAATTGACCAGCCTTCTTATTATGTTGCTGAACAACTCTAAAACTGTCAGCAAAACGTATTACTAGAAGGGTATGTCCATTTTAATCTTAAGCCGCCCCTTTTTTGAGTCTTTCATTGTTTAGATATATACCAAGAATAATCACTTTACTTTTTACACCATTTACGTAAATAATTTTCTGTGAGTTATTACAATGAGAACAAACACATATCACATTCAAATTAATTCAAAATTTGTCGCAAGTATTATATATTCCCCGGAAACGATACATGAAACCTGCACCGGCAGAGAAAGACGACAACAACAACAACAAATTAACTAGAGCATGCATGTGTGAAGGTGACATTCCTGGAAGAAGAACCGAAGTCACCAAGATCGAAGCTTTGAGTTCAAGACTTGGAGTAGACCTACGTAGAAATTGATTGAACACTAATTAAGAACAAAGGCACGTGATGAACAATTTTCAAATTTGGCTGCTGGTGCAAAAACCTTTATTAACTATATCCTAGCTTCCAAAAACCCAAATTAAATATGTGGATAGATATGGGATAGAGATTACTATATGGAAGAAAGATTTGTACGTAGCATGCTGCATTATCTTTGTTTTTGAAAAGGTGGTTGAGAGGTGCAGCAATAGATAGAACAGAGATTTTCTACTGGCTTCGTAGCCTATTCCAGAGTAAATTAGTGATCACTAGCTAGCTAGCAGATGAAATTAAACAAGTTTGATGACACCATTACTATTTATCATAAATTGATCTCTAACTTTGTGAAGTTCGGTTTAAATTTTGTTATAAAAGGACACCTAACAGGTTTTTATAACATTCACTTGAACCACCTACCTCTATTTTTTAACTAGTTCCAGTTACCATGATCTTGTTCTTGCCATCTGCTTCGATTCCACTCTTTTACTCGATATCCGTTAAAGATTGATGGACACAATGCTTTAACTATTTGGTACACAACGCAAATGCTTTCCATGGAACGAGAGTACACATTATATATATTTAGCTAGCATTGCTATAAATGATGAAAAATAAAATAAAATCAGAGTTTTATTTGAAATTTACATGATGCTAGCTGATGCCAAGTTAGCTACGTACTCTACAGTTGTTGGCATTATAGCATGCCAAAGCTAGCACAGCCATTTTTTAATTAGGTGAAGTGAGCGGCAATGAACATCATGCACTTAATATAAGGTACGTTGGGGAACAGATAGAACAGCTACAATATTGCCAATCAGGTGAAGACTATTGAAGATCATGGAGCTTGTCACCTGAGTAAAAAATGGAGATCGAGCTAGCTTGGAAAGCCAACCCTTAAGCCCTAGTGTACTACCTTTACCAGTACTCATGATAACGTTTGCATGAGGTTTGCTTTGCACATCTCTAACATGAACAACAGTGTGTGTATGAGTGTCTGCATATATGCTTATGAAATTGATGATGCTACTTGGCACTCTCTGTTGGTGAAAGCTAAGTCTGCAAATCATTGTTGTTTGTTAAGAGGAGACGCATTGAGGTTATGATTCCCATCGGAAAATCGAGTAAAGGGGTAACTTTTGATTGGTAAAAAGTTGATTAGCTAGGGTGCATAAGTGCATTGCATATCATGTGTTTGTGGAAAGGCCTAGCAGAGATTTGCGCAAGTACTACTTGACTCCCGGCCTGTTCCTTTTAAACTTTTTGTAACATGCATGCTGTAATTCTCAAGAAACTATTCAACGTTGTTATTTTTCAAATTGGAAAATTGAACAAATTGGGAAACTTTTAATTAATGAAAAGCTGATTAGGGCCGAGTTATACATCATGTTTGTGGAAATGCCTAGCAGAGGGGGGGTGACATAGGTACCAAGTGCTTATTATGCGAGTTTGGAAACTCTGTAAGTAGAAACACCAACCATCCAAATATAATCGATCTGCTCAAAAAGATTGGACATACCATAGAGCCTCCAAATTCAGTGATAGCTTTACAGTGCGCGCGCGCGTGTATATATATATTTTGAGGGAGTTGATCAATAATCCACTGTAGGAAAAAGATTGTAGCAATATAAGATTTCACCGAATTATTCGGCACGATAAAGAGAAATCTTAATGTATCACTACACTAATAAACATGATGACGAATAAACACTAAACTAACAAACTGGAGTAGTACAAGTAACTATCAAACTTTTGGGCGCAACACTCCTTAATTAGCTAGGAAACTCCTCTATTGCTCCGCGTTTCGGCTTAAGGCTTCAACATCCATATCTGCTGGTAACATGATTGCAGACTTCTTGGGGGACACCTTCTTCATTCTGCCTCCCTGAGGGCCAAGGCAGGATTTGTCCTTCTTATTATTAGGTCGTCGGGCAACACTATACGGTGCTTCTGTGCTCTCCTGGGCAGTCACCATCATATCCGTACCAGAGACATGAAATGGGACGGTGGAACTTTCACCCACCACATCGTCTGCTGCGGACATGATAGTAGCACATGTAGTCATTGTGCAACCCCTTTAGAAACATTGTAATGCGACAGTGAGACTTTAGTAATGACACGTAATGTGGGGGAATCCGACACAGGTACCTACAAAACAACCTCACTGTTAGTGGTGGGCCCACTCGGAGTAGGGGTCGATGCCACTACCAGGGTAGGGGTTGGCTCCAGAAAACCTCCCAGAATATTTTGCAGGACTCCTTGCACCGGACGTGCTTTCCAATGAGAGCCCATAGATGCCACTGGCCTCTCTGGCCTCGTTGGTGCCACCTCCGGTCTTGGTGAAGGATCCATAGGCGGGTTCGTTCGATGCTCCATGATTAAAAGCACCACAAACTCCACAAAAATCTTTCAAACGATCATACTCCATCACAACATCAATATAGTATGCACCACCAATATAAATGTAGTACTCACCACCAAATGTCTTCAAAGATCAAGAACCACCCTGAGTTTCGCTTCCTAACGGTGAGTGATCAAGAGGTATTATGAGTTTGGTAGCCACCCATGGCATTCCCAATCCGCTTAAGCCATTTGGTTTGGAGAACACCAATAGCAAAATGATCCGTAACCGGCCGGACTTGAACTCATACATTGCACTTGGATGCCGGAACCCGAAATGGATCAACAAGGCCATCAAAGCTCTCCACCACCATTATGATCTAGTGATGGAACCAGGAACTAGGGACCATGCTCCACATCCCGCTTCCTGTTAGTCTCTGACCGAAACTTGCAAACAAACCGATCATTAGCGATTCGATGAAA
Source organism: Geum urbanum (assembly GCA_946800695.1). Taxonomy (NCBI): domain Eukaryota; kingdom Viridiplantae; phylum Streptophyta; class Magnoliopsida; order Rosales; family Rosaceae; genus Geum; species Geum urbanum. The sequence goes on from OX327001.1 coordinate 71,406,704, forward strand.
CCTGATGTTGCCCGAACCTGAAAGGTCATGCCAAAGACCTAACATCCTCATCTTAAAACCTTGGAGTTTTTTTCCGGTTACAAGGGGTTAAGAGAGAACAAACGCACCACAGTATAATACCACTCCTCCTCCTCCTCGTCATCCGAGACGGTAAGGTCGACAGCTTTTAGCGCCGCCGCCAAGACTTGCGGCTCCAACTTGGCTTCGGGGAGAGGAGGTTCTTCCTCCACAGGTCGTGGATTCGACATGCAAAGATAGAAAATAAAACTATGATATCTGATTTGAAATCAGAGAAGGGAGGAGGGAGATCGGATCGAAAAATGGGTAGGGACGACTAGAGTTTTTGAAAGAGGAAGAGAGAAAAAGAAGAGTCGTTTTACAAACAAGTCGTTTTACCACTTAAATGCATTTGTAACATAAAAGGAAACCATTCTCTTTATATTAATTCTATTGAAAACAAAGATACAATGAAAACAAAGATACAATATATATCTTTGTTTTCAATAGAATTAATATAAAGAGAATGGTTCATCATGAAAACTAAAAAATACAAAGAGAATTGAGAGCATTAATACAGCAAACTCGTAAGGGAAGGTCCAGGAGAAACTCCACAATATTTTGTGGAACCTATAAACTAGCCAAAGATATGTACGGTAAAGATCATGAGGGGATTTTACAAACTTTGAGGAGGGAAATGTGACCCTGAATCGTTAAAATATGGCAGATAAAGATGAAAAAAAGAAGAAGCTTGTGATGGGTACGGTGGATCCAACCATATAGAGTCTGTTCCTAATCACAATCATAATTGTCCTCTTATGCTTCAACTACACCTTTTTATTTCTCTCCCATGCCATGCCATCACCATCTTCCCCACTTTACCAATCTTCTCCTTTATATGTGTGGAGAAAAAGATGGTTCTGAACTGTTTGTGGGAATTCCTCTCCCATTTGGAGTCCTGCTGCTTTATCCTCTTTCCTAGCAGTTTCCCTCACTTTGCTACTCCTTTGAATCATTAGTGGTGGTAGCTAGACTTGAGGAGGATCCCTAAGGATTTTATTCCTCTAGTTTTTAGTCTTTGCATATGGGATGTGTTTTGGAGTTCACTTTTTAAAGAAGGAATGGTGGATTAGGATTGTGTTTATTCTAACTCTTTAAGATCATGATCAATTTAAAAGATGCATATTCTGAAGGACTAGTACTGGTTTTCCATCCCATGGATTTAATGGCAAAGCATCAAGGCAAAGAGAACACTTCTTTATGCATTCTTTGCTTCTTGGCACAGGCCATGTTCAATAAGATACCAACACCAAATGCCCATCTAGCTGTATACAAAGTATCTTGGAAGCTTTAAACAAATCAAACTCTCTGACTGGGCCGAAGAATATTGTGCTATCATCTCTGACAATCATTAGAAGATTTAATTGACTATTAATTTCATTACCATTTCAGAAAAAGCTATCAACTTCTCCACTGTGAGTTCTTAACTAAATGTTTAGCTCACTAGCTTTTAAGCTCTCTTTTATGAAGTCCTAAACCCTAAACCCTATTTCGGTTGTTTTATGTTGCTAGCTACTAACCGGTATTGAAGGAAGATCATGGAAGTTGAATAACAACAATGAACATAACTGACCGTATAAGTTAACATTCCTAAAATTGATAGGAGAAGCACACAAAAAACTAAATTCATTTCGTCGATCAGTAAGAGACAATAAAAATTGTCCAGCATGGTTGGGCAAAAGAGATGTATTATAAAGTAGATCAAGACCTTAATTATTTCACCAGATGCCAGAAACCTTTACAACATTTCATGTGTGGTTAGTCATCAGAAACAGAGCTGCCTACTTAGTCTATAATAATCTTGATCTAATCACCCTAAAATACATTTATGTTCAGAAAAATGTAAAGAATGCAACTTTGTTGGACCCTAGAGTTGAAAGGAGCCAACACTTTCTGACTCAATTGGATGGAGTATGAACACTTGAGAATCTTTGACTAGGGAGTAAATAATAAGAACTTCAATTAAACCTCGTTTTCAAGTTAAAAAAAAATTGCATCCACCAAAACTTTCTAGGCCAAGAGACTAACCTGTTCTGGAAAAAACCATAATTTCACTCTTCAACTCTAGTAAAAGGTTGGTTTTGAGTATTGATGTCAATGAAGTCGCAACACTTATTTGTTTGTTACTCTAAAGAACTATCAAAGAAGAAAGAAAAGGTGTAGAGAAACTCAAAAAAGAGCCAGAAACTGTTGTGGAGAATTGATTGATGGATAAGTTGTTAGCCTTTGGCAACATTTGTTAATTGGTTGCTAGTGCTTGCGTATCTATCTGCATTGCCACTCTCCCAGTTTCTTCTGGATATAGAATCATGGAAGTACAGAAGTTGACAGCCATGCCATGACACTTTTCAAGCTATGTGTTTAGAAAACGTTTTGCACTATAATTTGTTGCTAATGACAATCTAAGAACTAAGTTAGGGTCAATTTTAGCCTAGCTAGCTAGGAAGTAGATGTGACAAGAGACATGCATATTTGTCTTTCTCTTTAAGCAGAACCCGTGAAATTGAACCAGTTAGTTTCTGTTTTGCTCAGTATTTTCAAGTCTTTACGGCATCAACATAATTTATTCAGCAACTGCAATATTCGTATTCCCTCCTATCTTCTTTTAGATGGTACTTGGTACCCGGTTCTTGCATATATAAAATTGTAAGAATTCAACCCAAACGTCTGAAGTTTAACTTCTCACACATATATAGGAAACGTCGGGTTAAAGCAAGCCCTTTCCTCTAATCACAGACAGAAATGTTTCATGTGTAGTCATGATACAAAATCAGTAGAGATATCTATGGGAGTATGGGATATTGGATACACTCTGCATATGCATTAAGTATTATCATGGCCATGCCATCATTGACGTAGATTTTCTTTGCTTTTCTGGACCAGTCCAAAATCACCGATGGATGAGTCTTTGATATTGAAACGGGGTTGATTACTGATGATTTGCTCTTTTTTGCTTTATACTGCTAACGCTTGACTTCACCGTTGACACTGTACTTAGTCGGTAATACTTTGCTTTATCGATATCGTTCTTAATGATCATTAGTGTTTGCTTCCATTATCACTTTATGCTCACTCTTATTTAATCGCTCGCGCTGCTAAGATGGACAATCGTTAAGAAGAGACCGGATGTGCCGACCTTCAATCCTCCGATGCCTAAGTCAATAACGGGATAGTAATTGAGCAGAGTAACGACGTAAAGAGTAATGCATGTGTACCATTAATGTTGAACCACTAGGCTTATAAAGGTGGTTGAGGTCAGAGCTCTTGCCACTTCTTCGATGTGGGATTAATGTTCTTACTCTTTTGTTGAAGTGTTCTCTGGTGGGTTCTTTATCGGGCACGTGAGCGGTATCCATGCCGAGATAGGACTCGGGCTAGTCACCGAAGTTGTAGGTCTCTTGGTGGTCCGTAAGGTCATGTTGGCGGTGAGATATAATTATGACTCCAAGTGCGGCGTTAAGTACATACGAGATAGGGTAATTAATGAGGTATATGTACAAGTCCCCCAACTCACTCTGCCAAGGGGATCAATCTTGGTTGGTGAGCTGCGAAACCGGATACCGGTGATCCTATCTGTACGTGCTTAACGGATGGTTTTATCTGTCTACACTGGATATGTACCATATAGTCCCCCCAGCTCGCCGACCAAGGTTATTCCGCTATTGTAATCGACACCTGCACTAAGACAATGAGAAGATGTTTTCCGTTAGCGTTTGTTAGCTTCAGTGAGATCTGTAAGTAGCTAATTTACTGTCTTTCGGTGTAAGAAAATCGGTACAGCTATAGACACCGTTAGGCCGATTTTCTGAAGGACAGTAAGTTGTAAATTTTGTAAACCTTCCCGAATGAGGTATGACGTCATATCGGGGTTCCTTCAAGTAATGGTTTGACCCATTAGGCCCATTCCCAATGAAGTCCTTCCCGGTGACTGACATATTCCTTTGTAATTGTTTAGTGCCGGGGGATGCAATGAGCGACTAGATTATCGACCGAGGGATACGCTCTTTGGCGCTCAAACACTCTGCCCCGCCCATCCGGTAGCTTTATTGCTGGTCGCGGACAGGTATACCGGTGGGGGCACTGCGGTAGGCGGAACTCGTTTGAATTGGTAACCCTTATGTCCCCGAGTTCGCATCCTCTGAACGACTTTGCGGGTCTTTGGCCGATACAGAGATTTTTTGGCGTTATCAAGTAGCTCTTTGGCTTTCTGTCTAACAATGTTGATGGCTGCTGTGGGTGTGGGCAATAATACTGGTAGAAGTGCTTGGCGTTAAGCTTTTCTGTTTGGTGAGTCCCCTTGCTTACCGAGTGTATTGACACGTATGTCGCTGTGATGCTGCATGCCCGAGTGTGGTAGGTGCAACCACTTGTTGCCTTCAATAAATGCCGCAAAATCTCTAACCACCACGTGTTGACCTAGGACATCTCAGGCTTCCCAAATGTCTCATCGTAGGTTAAAGCGTGATAATTTTATTTTTCTCAAAAATCGTGATTAAGGAAACGGTGCATATCATTTCGTGTTCCAGACTCTTCCCTGCCCGATGACATCACCCCACACGTGTCTGCATCTTGTGAACCGATGTGACCCTTTGAACGGATGTGATTCCTCCCGAAGGGGGCGTATATAAACCGTTCTCTCACCTTCCTTTTTCCCTCACTTTGCATTTTCGACGAAAATCTAAAACTGAGCTAGAGGGAGAGAAGATGAACTCATCTGTCACCATCGTATCTCCGCCGTTGTGCTAAGTTTCGCTCCACTATTTCGTGCATTCTTCTGATCATCGTCAACCTAAATCACGTAAGCTCTCGTTTCTTTAAACTCTGCTCTATGTGCTTGCTTTTCTTCCCTCTCGGTGAAGCCATTGTTTTGAATATCTGGATTCGTACTGCATGTTTCCGGGTTAAGTTGTGCCTTTGATAGTAGTTTCACTGCTTGTGATTAGCATAGATGCACTTAAATTTATAGTGTTCCACCATCGTTCACGGTGGCCGGAGGTATCTTCGCCGTTGCTGAATTCCAAAGATCTGTTTTGTTGTTTACCTGAATTGGGTCGTAGTTTTGTTTTATTTATCTTACGCCTGGATCCAGTCCCTGGGCTCAATAGGGCATCTGAGATGGCTTTGCCATTTTGTTGTGTCTACCGTTAGTGTTAGTTTTGCTCCCATTAGCATGGCGTGACTGATGCTTTTCCCTACCGGTCGTGTAGGTTGAGCATGGAGGCCATAATAGTGTCCTCAGATAGCAGTGAATCCTCTAGTTCTGATGACTCGTCGAGTTCCAGGTCTACAAGAGCGCTGCTTGATGAGTTAAGTACTGCGAGAGCAGCGTTTAGCGCTAGGTTTGTAATCGCTAGAGAACCTGCTTCAGTGTTGGGGGGATCAAGCACGTTTCTTGGGAAGTCATTTACGGATTGGGAAGCTGAGATGGGTAAACCTTGGGCTGACCTTATCCGTAAATGTTTCACTGGTATCATGGCATCTTCTTCCCAATGTGAACAGGGCGATAACGAGGCGAGAACGTCGACCTCGGGCGCTACATCTGTATCGCCTATATCCGTTGCTCCTCCTAACCCTAGGATGCTTGGACTTGGCAGACCGAGGTTTTGGATGCTGAGTGATTCACAAGAGGTGGATGAACTGGCGAAGTCGTTATTTTACTCGGCCATTAAGGAGATAATAACGGAGTACCGTTAAACTTAGACCCTTGGGCAAGGATGAATCGTTTACCAGGTTGTCCGCTGGACACATCGCAGTTGATCGTGTCCAACTAAAATTTGGGGGGTTCGTCTGCCACTCCACCCATTTCATCAGTATATATTCGGTGGTCTGCAATGCGTCTTCGACCAAGTGTCTCCTCTCATGCTCCACTCGCTAAACGCAATGTTCAATTTATTGAAGCTTGATAGGTGCAAAAGCACCCTCAAAGATATCATATTTATATGAAAGTTATATCAATGCAGTTTAATGGCAAATAAGGGTCATTACCCGCAGAGAATTGGTGAAACTAAGACTTACAAACACAAAAAGACGCGAAAGCCAGAAATCTGGCAGACTCGACCACTGGACACTAACTAATTTATGAACCAAATCTAGACTAAACCAAATGCTACAAAAATTTAACGAAATTAACGAGACTCAATGGTGGACTAGCATGCAGAATTTGAGAGTATTTGGAGTTAATTTGGTTTCCAAAATAATTAGGTGAATCTACAGCTAATGCAGAAAAAGGTAAATTTCAGAAAAGTAAATTGTTGATGAAATCAGATAGAGATGAATGTTAGGAACCTCTCTCTACCCTAAACACCCTATGATTTATCCCAAATTTAATCTAGAGAACCATGGATAACTGACTCCCACAATCGAGCCCATGTTGGTAGGACATCAATTGTATTACACTCTCTTATTGGTCGTACTAAGCAGAATGTCGGTACTGACTTAGCTTGATCTTTAACTAATAGGTTGGTACATGTCGGCGTCCTAACTTAATCAATCAAATTCATTAAGTTCTAAGAGTATTTGAAAACCAACAAAGCTTCTAAGGTCGATATAGTGGTCGCCTTAACATCACTAAGGAATTGTTTCACACAGGAGCCTGTTTCGTCTCTATTGAATATGCATTGATATAGCAGTCAATCACACATCCTAGACTCTAGATCCTATATCCTGCAACTAAGTTTGCAACCAAAGTAACATGATCATAGAAATCATCACTCTAAAAGTAGTGAAACAAAACTCATCCAAATAGTTATTAAGATCAAAAGGGGTTCAAAATCGTAAGCATGTTTAGGACTTCGATCAGCCCATAACTAGGGAAGTTTAGCTACTCATAGTCATAAGAATTCAATAGAAAAACATGATAAAGAAGGAAAAATTAAACCAAAACCCTAAAATCCTTGCAGGTACAGCTTCAATGGGTGGAAGCTCAATCCTTGATGGATCAAAGATTGACGGATGGGAATTCCTGGTGTGGCTCTCTCTCCTTCTTTGGCTTCTTTCTCTCAAACTTCAACAACCCTAAATTATTCTTCAAAGTATGCTTATATAGGTATGACATTGGGTCTTCTCCTTATCATCATAGGGTTGAATCACCGCCACATGGACTTGCCACATCACCAATCCTTATTGGAATAGAATTCTCCTTTTATTGCACTTTGTATTTTCCTCCAAATAACCTAAATAAACAAAAATATAATTAATTACTGAAAACTAAACAATTGAACAGTATTTTTAGAATAATTAAGTACAAGAGAGTTGCATATTTATGCAACTATCAAAATACCACACTTAGTATTTGCTAGTCCTCGAGCAAAATACTAAACTATGACTCTGAAAATACTCAACAATTAAACAAACTACAAAATCCTAACGCCCTTAATGCATTGTCTCAACAATCTTCCTAACATTATAACACCAAGTTCACATGTATTCTCAATTCAATCCACAAATTTTCGAAGGTTAATATCAATGCATGACATATATGTAATATGTACGACGAAGACATAATCATGGTAAATATAAAGCTGTAGCATGCAATAAACTAGTCAAGATTCAACCTCACATAAATATGCTCTCATAAGTGTTTCACTCAAAATATGTTTAAGATTTTCACTCAACTCAATTACTTGCCAAATAGACCAAACCATATGCTCAACTCTTGTGACTTATCTCCACAGATCAAAGGCTGCCATCTTGAGGATCAAAAAGGTCTTTCAAAGGTTGTAATAGTGCTAGGCTCATGGGTTTATAGAACAAAATGACATGGAATTCAAGAATAAATTCTAAAACCTAGTAGAACACCAAATGTAGAGACTTTTCTCGTACTTTATACCTATTGAACATCTCCACCATTGTGTCACTATTATGTGGCCGGATTTCAACTTGTTGGACCTTCACTTCATTATTTTCATCAACAGTCAACCTAGGTATCAAGCTAGACACACAAAAACACACTTTTTTTTCTCTTTTTTTTTTGAAACTCTTGCTTGAACCCCACACTTATTTTTTTGTATCACCTTCATAATCTTTCACCTTGGTCTTCCTATACATGTCTCATGTAAAGCTCTACTAAGTCCTAGAACTAAGGTAGAGATATAGCTATTCTATGGTTTAAGATTAAGGTTATGCAGGTGATGACAAAAAGTTTAACGTGTAGGCTCAAAGTGGTTAACTAAGGGGTGCACATCTTGTGTACACAAAATGCGGGATACATGCTTCATATGACACTGGTGCTAAATCCTAATTGCCTTTATCACTTCCTTAATTAAGATATCTAATGACTATAATCTTTGAAAAGCGCAAGAGCAAGTTCTAGTAATCTCTAGAGTCCATTGGCTTAATCTATGACAAGCAATTGACACTCAACTATAAAAGCATGTGTAACATATATAAGGCTCAATCGCTCACGGGTTAAATGAATCTCAACAATGTCTAAGCATGCTCAAAGATCTATACCATGTTAACTTGTTCTACATCTACTACACATTCTCATATGCATCATACATCAAGATTATCAAAGAAACTCATATCACTTAGTTGCATGTTCATATGCTTCACTCTTAGTCACAATTTTGGAAGATATAATAACATCATGGACTAGTTAAGGGCTCCTAAGACTCAAAGCATAAACAAAAGACTCTTTTTGTTATGTTTTTCTTGACACTTTTTACTTTTATATTTTCTTTTTTCAAATAAGACTAAAAAACACACAAGAAAACAAAGAAAAACATCAAAATACACAGCTTCGATGGATCAAGAAATTTGTCTCGATGCATCGAGGCATAGTCCCTGTACTCGACTAACATAACCCTTTAATGGGTCAAAGCATAGCTTTGATGGATCAAAGGGTAGTCCTTGGAAGTCCTAAAAAAAACTCAAAAATTGGAAAACTGAGCACACTAACTTGCAGAATTTATGAAGAATTAATCAATAAGTTTAAATTTTAGGGACATAAACTATACACATGTATAAACATTACCTAAAAATTTCAAAAATTTCCAAGACCTATAGATATGTCAAATAAATTACATAAGTCAACATACCGCATAGTTCCGAACTAACACTCATAAAAACAAAAAATTTATACATAGACGCTAGAGATATGACATAAACTCCACCCCACACTTGAAATTTTCATTGTCCTCAATGTAAAACAAAACAAAAGCATGCAATACATCAAACAAGCATGGAATGAGACACATAACACATTACAAAAGACACTAAACATGGAGAAAAATACTGAAGGAGAAGCGATAAGAATACAAATATGATTTCCAAGCTTCTCCATCAACATGGGTTACCTCCCAAGTAATGTTAAGTTTAACGTCTTCAGCCAGATGGTATGCTTCAAATTTATTCCATTATAGAAGGATCTTGGAGAGGTACGTCCTCCACATTTCTTATTTGAGACGGCTCTTAAAATGGCTTAAGCCTATGTCCGTTCACTTTGAACGTATTTCCGGTTCTTGGATTTTGGATCTCAACTGCACCATGAAAAAACACGTTAAGGGTAACAAAAGGTCCACTCCACCTAGATCGAAGCTTACCTGGAAACAACTTCAGACGTGAGTTGAATAACAAGACTTTTTTTCCAACAGCAAAAGACTTGCCCTTACTCATCTTATCGTGAAAAGTCTTGGTTTTTTCCTTATAAACCCGAATAGACTCGTATGCATTGTTCTGAATCTCATCTAGCTGTTTCAGCTATAACTTCCTATGAATACCTGCAACATCAATATCAAAGTTAAACTACTTAATAGCCCAATATGCCTTATGTTCAAGCTTCACCGGAAGATGACTTCATTTCTCATAGACCATTCGATAAGGAGACATCCCAATCGGCGTCTTGTATGTTATTTTATATGCCCATAATGCTTCTGCCAAATGTTGACTCTAATCTTTCCGGGTTGGTCCAACAGTCTTTTCCAAAATTTGCTTGATTTCTCTGTTAGAGACCTCTACTTGCCCATTTGTCTGAGGATGATAAGATGTTGCCACCTTAAGATGAACATTGTATTTCTTGAGCAGAGCTGCAAAAGACTTGGTACAGAAGTGGGATCCTACATCATTGATGATGTACCTGGGAGTGCCAAATCTCACAAACACTGATTTCAAAAACTTCAAAACAACAACAACATCATTAGTTCGAGTGGCCACTGCCTCCACCCACTTAGAAACATAATCAACTGCAAGTAGAATATAGACATTCTGTTGGGAGCTAGGAAAATGACTCATAAAATCAATACCTCACACATCAAAGATTTCTACAACTAAAATTGGGTATTGGGGCATTTGATCTCTAAGACCTAAGTTACCTGTAAGCTGATATCTAGCATATGACTTATGGAACTCATGTGCATCTTAAAACAAAGTTGGCCAGAAGAAACCACTTCCAAGTACCTTCAATGCAGTCTTCTTTCCAGCAAAGTGGCATCCACCTACATGTGAGTGACAGAAAGATAAAATCGACTAAAACTCAGTTTCAGGAACACGCCTTCTTATCCACGAATCAAGACAATGTTTCCATAGATACGGCTTATCCCACATGTAGTACTTTGTTGTCTTCACCAACTTGTCATTCTGAGCTCGACTATAGTCACTTGGTATTCTTCCTGACACAAGATAGTTAACAATATCCGAATGCCAAGGCTCAGAAACATTGAGAGCAAAGAGTTTCTCATCCGGAAAGCTGTCACGTAGAGACAGCGAGTCCTCCTCTGCCTTGGATCTGTTAGAATATGCCTTGAATCTGGTATGGCGTCGGCGTACGCAGGTCTCGCTAAGACAGATGTCTTTGGCGAGAGGGTCGCAAGGAAGAATCTCTGGCGAGAGAGTCTTTGGCAAGCAGTCTTTGGTGAGGAGAGTTAGAGTCTCTGGCGAGCAGGACTACTACTCAGGTTTCCGTAAGGAATAGGGATTCCTCAGTTATTCTGGTTTAGGTTTCCTTAGACATTTGGGTTTGGGATTCCTCTGGTATTCAGGACTCTGTTTGGCTATATATATATAAGGGTATTAGCTAAAAGAGAGAGAATGGTGAATGAAAAATCTGGTTCTATCTTGTAGATTAGGCTTAATCTAGTGTGGTAGATATTCTGGTTCTGTAATCTTAGGTTGGCTAACCTAGTGTGATACTATGTAATCTGGTATCCTCAAGATAATAAATCTGTTCTTCTTCTGTCGTGGATGTAGCTAACTCACGTTAGTGAACCACGTAAATCTGTGTTTATTCTTACATTCAATTGCTTCCGCTATAACAAACTGGTATCAGAGCTTCGGCTCAGGATGTCTGGGGTGAATGTGAAGATCGAAAAATTCACGGGGAGGAACAATTTTAGTTTATGGCCGATCAAGATGCGTGCCTTGTTAAAACAACAAGGGTTGTGGGCACCGCTGATGAAGAAGATAGTGGGTCCCGAATCCGCTGAGATGGCCAGTCTGGAAGAGAATGCACACTCGACAATCATGTTGTGTCTTGCAGATGATATCATCACTGAAATCGCTGAAGAAGAATTTGCATCTGGTCTGTGGTTGAAGCTTGAGAGTCTATACATGACGAAGTCTTTAACCAACAAGTTGCTTCTGAAGCAATGTCTGTTTGGTATGCGTATGCAAGAGGGTGCACCTCTAAGTGATCACTTGGATCAGCTGAACACAATTCTGTTAGAATTGTGTAATATCGATGTTAAAATCGATGATGAGGATGCTGCTATAATTCTGTTGGTATCTTTACCGTTATCATATGAGAATTTTGTGTAATCCTTTATTATTGGAAGGGATACGGTGACTCTTGAGGAGGTAAGATCGTCTCTTCATACCAGAGAACTGCGCCATAAGGCGACTGGTACAGGTTCAGATAATCAGGCTGTTGGGTTAGTAGTCAGTGGAGGTAAAGGACATGGAAACTCGGATAAGAAGAAATTCAAGAAGCCAAGTTTCAAGGGTCCTAAATCCAACGATGTCTGTAACTACTGTAAAGAAAGGGGGCATTGGAAAAGAGAATGTCCAAACAGGAAGCAGCAAGAGAAACCATCAGGTACTACTGCTATAGCAGAAGATGACACCAATTCAGAAGAGGATACGGCCCTAGTTACTGATGAACATGCACATCATAATGATGTGTGGGTTTTAGATTCCGGGGTGTCTTATCATATATGTCCGCACAGGGAGTGGTTCTCAACCTATGAGTAGGTAAATGGAGGAGATGTCTCTATGGCCAACATTGTTGCTTGCAAGGTGGTTGGAATGGGCTCAATTAAATTACGGACACATGATGGTAAATTTTGTACATTGAACGAAGTTAGGCATGTTCCACGCATGACTAAGAATCTGATATCTCTGGGCTATTTGGATAACAAGGGATTCAGTTTCAAAGGAGAAGGTGGAGTTCTACGTGTCTGCAAGGGTTCTAATGTGGTTCTGTAAGGTGTTAAGTGTGGTACTTTGTATATTCTACAAGATTCTACGCTGTCGGGTTCTGCTGCTGTTGCATCATCGAAAGTTCACAAGATGGATATGACCAAGCTATGGCACATGAGTCTCGGTCATATGAGTGAACGAGGGATGCAAATTCTGGAATTCTGCTGGTCTGAGTTTAATGAGTTCTGCAGGAATGTAGGGATTGCTAGGCATCATACAGTCAGGGACACACCAGAGCAGAATGGTGTGGCAGAACATATGAATCAGACACTTTTGGAGAGAGCTAAGTGCATGCTCTCTAATGTCATTGTTGTATCAGAGAATGTTAGTGTTGAGAGACAGGTGGAGCAACAAGTCACTCAAGATGAGAGTGAACCACAGCAAGGAGATCAACACTCACATTCAGAATCAAAGCCACTAGTAGTTAACCAGCATAGTTTGTCTCTTAATCGGTCGAGGAGAGCAAACTTCTGGAAACCGCCCACGAGGTATGGTTTTAAGGACATGGTGGCTTATGCACTTCAGGTTGCTGAAGAGGTGGATCCTTGTGAGCCATCCACATACAAGGAAGCAGTTATATGTACTGAGTCTGCCAAATGGCTTGCTGCAATGGGAGACGAGATGGAATCACTTCACAAGAATCAGACTTGGGATTTGGCCAAGCGACCTCAGGAGAGAAAGGTTATTACTTGCAAATGGATTTTCAAGAAGAAGGAAGGGATGTCACCTGCTGAGGGTATCAAGTATAAAACTCGGGTAGTTGCAAGAGGGTTTCATCAGGAAGAAGGTGTAGACTACAATGAGATTTTCTCGCCAGTGGTCAGACATACATTTATCAGGGTGCTACTAGCCATAGTCGCACATCAGGATCTGGAACTTGAGCAACTAGATGTAAAGACAGCTTTTCTGCATGGAGAGTTGGAGGAGGAGATATACATAACTCAGCCAAAGGGTTTCCAAGTTCTTGGAAAGGAAGATTATGTTTGTTAGTTAAAAAATCTTTATATGGACTAAAACAGTCACCGAGGCAGTGGTACAAGAGGTTTGACAGCTATATGATGGAGATTGGCTACAGCAGAAGTCCGTATGATTGTTATGTATACTACAACAAGGTTTCAAATTAGTCTCTCATTTATCTGGTTCTGTATGTAGATGATATATTGATAGTTGCAAAGGACAAGTCAGAGATTCAGAAGTTGAAGGGTCTTCTCAGTGCTGCGTTTGAGATGAAGGATTTGGGTGCAGCTAGGAAAATTCTGGGAATGGAGATCTACCAGGATAGGAGTCAGAAGAGGCTGTTCTTATCACAGAAGGATTATATTCAGAAGATATTATTAAGGTTTGGCATGTCTACTGCAAAATCCTTAGATACTCCAAGTGCGGCAAACATTCACTTGTCTACTGCGTTTGCACCTAAATCTGCTCAGGAGAAGGAGTACATGTCTCGAGTTCCCTATGGTAGTGCAGTAGGAAGCTTGATGTATGCTATGGTCTGCACTAGACCGGATCTTGCACATGCTTTCAGTGTTGTCAGTAGGTTTATGGGAGAACCTAGAAAAGAGCATTGGTAAGCTGTGAAGAGGATCTTTTGTTACCTTAGAGGTACGTCTGATGTTGGTCTCATTTATGGAGGTGATACAGGGTGTTTAGTAACTGGTTATTCAGATTCAGATTATGCTGGAGATGTTGACATTAGAAGATCTATGACTGGTTATGTTTTCACTCTTGGTGGGTCTGTTGTTAGTTGGAAAGCTACTCTGCAACCTTCAGTGACTTTTTCTACAACTGAAGCAGAGTACATGGCATTGACAGAGGCAGCCAAGGAGGGAATCTTGTTGAAAGGACTGGTTAGTGACTTGGGTCTACATCACGATCATGCTATAGTGTATTGTGATAGTCTGAGTGTAATTTGTTTAGCCAAGGATCAAGTTCATTAGGAGAGGACTGAACACATCGATGTCATGTATCATTTTTTGAGAAGTGAGAAGAGAATCAGGGTGAACAAGGTGGGTACTGCTGATAATCCAGCAGACATTTTCACCAAACCGGTTTCGCATAGCAAGTTCCAACATTGTCTGGACTTGCTGAATGTTAGAAGCTGTTAGTTGCCCGTTGGGGGCAACATCTGGGTCCTTCTTTGGGAGGGACAACATCTGGGTCCTTCTTTAGGAGGGACAAGATCTGGGTTCCTTCTCTGGGAGAAGGGAACATCTGGGTTCGTCTTTGGAGGAACAACATCTGGGATAGAGGAGAGTCTGGTACTTCTGGTACATCTGATTATCTGGGAGAGGATTCAAGTCAAGGTGGAGATTTGTTAGAATATGCCTTGAATCTGGTATGGCGTCAGCGTACGTAGGTCTCGCTATGACAGATGTCTTTGGCGAGGAGAGTTAGAGTCTCTGGCGAGCAGGACTACTACTCAGGTTTCCGTAAGGAATAGAGATTCCTCAGTCATTCTGGTTTAGGTTTCCTCAGACGTTTGGGTTTGGGATTCCTCTGGTATTCAGGACTCTGTTTGGCTATATATATATATAAGGATATTAGCTAAAAGAGAGAGAAGGTGAATGAAATCTGGTTCTATCCTGTAGATTAGGCTTAATCTAGTGTGGTAGATATTCTGGTTCTGTAATCCTAGGTTGGCTAACCTAGTATGATACTCTGTAATCTGGTATCCTCAAGATAATAAACATGTTCTCCTTCTGCCGTGGATGTAGCTAACTCACGTTAGTAAACCACATAAATCTATGTTTGTTCTTACATTCAATTGCTTCCGCTATAATATGATCCATGTGTGATCCTGCTCAAGTGATCTGCCACCACATTCTCAGTGCCTTTCTTGTCTTTGATCTCAATATCAAACTCCTGAAGTAGTAGCATCCAACGAATCAACCTGGGCTTTGCATCCTGTTTAGTAATCAAGTATCTCAAAGCAGCATGATCAGAGAAAATAATCATTTTAGTTCCTAACAAGTAAGACCTAAACTTTTCTAAAGCAAAGACCACAGCTAAGAGTTCATTTTCAGTAGTTGAATAATTTAACTGTGTATCATTCAAAGTCCTAAAAGCATAATAGATGACATGGGGCAACTTAGCTGGACGTTGACCCAAAACAGCACCAGCTGCATAGTTAGACGCATCACATATCAATTCAAAAGGTAAATTCCAATCGGGTGCCTGTATGACGGGAGCAGTTGTCAGAAGCTTCTTGAGCTTGTTTAATGCCTTCAACCACTCATCTGTGAAGTTGAAAGCTACATCTTTCTGAAGTAATGCACACAACGGTATGGATATCTTGGAAAAATTCTTGATAAACCTGCGATAAAATTCTACATGTCCAAGAAAAGATCTCACCTCCTTCAGAGATGAAGGAGGGGTAAAGTATGCACAATATCAACCTTAGCTTTATTAACCTCAATACCTCTAGCAGATACTACATGTCCCAAAACTATACTTTATTCTACCATAAAATGACATTTTTCCCAATTCAAAACAAGGTTAGTCTCAACACAATTCAAGACCATGGATAAATGATGCAGACACATGTCAAAAGAATCACCAAAAACTGAAAAATCATCCATGAATACCTCAATGATTTTCTCAACCATGTCTGAAAATATGCTCATCATGCATGTCACATCCCAAAATCCGGGGCCAGTATTATACTGAAATATGGTGTAAGGATTTGTGATGTGAATAAGAAACCCAAATAATTTCAAAAAAAATCAAGGTGTCTGAATAGTACATTTATTGAAAAGAGAAAGTGTTAATATTACAATACCGAAGTTTTTGAAAATAATAGTCATTACATTTATTCAATTCAAAATACAAGTAAAAAAAATAATTTGTTTATTTAGTAGGCGACATATCTCATTTTCCCCAAGCATTCTACTCATCACCTGAAAAAGAGAAAGATGTAGTATCATGAGTCACACTGACCCAGTAAGTACAGCTTACAAGCATATACTAAATTATCTCTAAGAAACATCAAACCGAACAACCAATTCAAAAAGGTGAAATATTGAAACCGATTATTCTTCCATACTTATACTTGCGTCTTTGTAATATATACAATTAGGTTCATGATATATATACTTGCACAACTTCACATCTACACACAAACACGCCAATACTTCTGAAGTGAATTCTTTTAGATTAACTGGTAATTACTCAAAAAAAATCATGTGCGTAGTCTCACAATACCAACACACATATAAAGCCACAGCATTCTAAAGCCACCTGCCAAAGCATGTATACTCCCGGTTTGACACAATTCATTCCTTAGAGTATAATAGTGCACTATTTGTAAGGGACTAGGGCCCTTGGCTAACTCTCACAATAACAAAATAATTTACCAACAATTCACCTAAGCACAAGTTAATTCGTATTATACACCCGACTTCACACTTCAACCATAACGATCACAAATAAGTCTTTAATGTATATAGATCATAGAGTATATATTTACATCATAATTTTGTAATGAATATATACGTAATAGAATTTGTAAAGGAAGAAAGATCAAACTTCGTATTTCATTAATTAACAATTTTAGTCCAAACGTTTCATTCGGCGGTAGTCCGCTTGAGATCCTCCATTTGTTCCAAATTATATTTGAGAGTAAATAGATAGAGCGATTAAGTAGATAAACTTGAAATAAAAATTAGTTATCATTGATTCAAAAGTTTCATTCGGCGGTAGTCCGTCCGAAATTCTCCATTAGTTCCAAATCAAACTTAAGAAGTAAATAATGCGAGTAAGTAAATAAAAATAAAGTACAAATGCAGAAAATAAAATTATTAATCCTTGGACCAAAAGTATCATTCGGCGGTAGTCAGTCTGAAATCCTCAATTTGATCCGTTTTATAATTAATCCATATTATGTCCAAATCAAAGAAGTGAGTATACCATCTCAAAGTGTTTTTCGAGAGGAATCCAATGGTAATAATCACAAAGTTTGGTAGGGAGTTCTCAAGTACAGAAACAAAAATGTTTAGCAACTGTCCAGAAATGGTTACGCTCGCTATTAAACTCATTTGTACGAATTAATTAGTTAGTAAGTATTAATTAATGCCTTTCAAACTTTCCAGATTGATAGTTGAACTCCTAAGCTTCGTTTTGATATAAAGAACACTAAATTTGGTTAAGAAATGAGTGAGATATGAATATTTCAAATTAAGAGCACATTAAGAGGTTTCGAACATGATTAAGGAAAAGATTAACAAAACTTGTTTTAGCCATAACTTTCTCATTACTTAACCTTTTTAAGTGATTCAAAAGCCAAAGTTGAATAAATTTTTGTGTAGAATCTGAATATGTAAAAATATTTTGCTAATTAAAATTTTAACAGAAACGAAAATATTAAATTTTCACTAAGGCTCATTATTTCTCTTTTATTCTTAGCCATGCACTTTGATGTAATTTTAAAGATAAAAAAGTATAAGATGTACTCATGTACTTACTCAAGAATTTCAGTAGGTGATTGAGGTATTTGATTAACTCAAGTGACCCTCTTGAAGCAAATGAATTAACTACTAATGTACTTGGAAGAAAGGTAATTTGATGTTTAGGGGAGTTGCATTGCAACTTTGGGAGGACTTCAAATCAGTACATAAGGGGAAGATTGAAGTGGTGCAAAAATTAGATTGAACTCAAGGGTGATTTATATAGACATGGGGAGGAGACATGGGAAATAAATTCATAACCATTTTTGTAGACTTTTGTAGACAAGTTAACAATGAAATAGTTGGGCTACTAATTCTAGGGTTAAATTGCACTAGTAAAAACAATAGTAATGTGGTTGGAAATCTGATTGAAATGTTGAAATGTGATTATGTATGCATGTGAATGCAATACGTAATGTGATGTGTGAAAATGTATGGTTTTACTAATAAAGTGTAATGTAGTGTAATATATATATATAAACCAATAATAATTAGCACCAAATTGATACATGAGCATGACCTCTAAAAGTATGAATTGCAATCTTAAAATACAAAATTCGATTCGGAGGAGAGATTCGAACAAGGAAAATTTGGTCGTTTTGCTAAAATTCCATTTCCGAAAATCGGCTAGTTGGAATTAGAGTTTCTTACCGTCTCTAATTGGAGTAAAAATATTTTTATTATTTTTACTAACCTATAAAATGGAATGTTTCACGATTCTAGCTCGTGGCCTCGAACCCAAGACCAGGGAGTACCTGACTTGAACTTGAGTATCCACTGGACCATTTGCCCCACTCCGTTAATATTTCTCTAAAGCTCGTTTTTATACATTGTCTTCGCCAGACAATTTTTTTATCGAATTTCTAAAACCTCTAAGGTCAAACTAAATTATGGTGATTTCTAAGTTTAACGAGTCATACAATAATCTAAACAATTATACTAATTTCCGGGGTATTACAATGCATCTTTGAAACGTCCCTGGGGCGTTACACAAGCCAAAGAGCATCTGTCTATAGGCAAAGGTGCCAAACGGACATGTGAAGGTGGTCTTCTCTTGATCATCTCTATGTATGGCAATCTGGTTGTAGCCAGAATAACCATCCAAAAATAAATAGAAAGCATGACCTGCAAGACGCTCTAACATTTGATAAATAAAGGGTAAAGGAAAGTGGTCCTTATGTTGCATTTAGTTTGTGGTAATCAATGCAAACTCTCCATCCAGTCTGAGTTCTTTGGGGCACCAACACATTCTTATCATTTTTCACAACTGTGATGCCAGAACGCTTTGGAACAACCTGCACAGGACTAACCCATTTACTTTTAGAAATATTTTGTATGATACCTGTGTCTCGAAGCTTGATAACTTTCTTCTTCACAACATCCATCAATGGAGGGTTAAGCCTGCGTTGAGGTTCCCTTGTGGGCTTAGCTCCCTCCTCAAGATATATGCCCTTTATATCCGCTATAGTCCATCCAATTGCCTCTTTGTATTCCCTGAGCACGGTTAATAATTTCGCTTCATGCAATTGGGTTACCTTTGAAGAAATGATAATTGGTAAAGTGTCACCAGTTTCCAAGAACGCATACTTCAAATGTTCAGGTAATGGTTTAAGCTCAAGTTCAGGGGATACCTCAATGGAGGGATGAATAGCTTTGTCAGAGACTGGTAGTGGAATAGGTTTCGGAACCTTACCTGTTGGCCCAAATGGTCTAGATTCCAGTTCAGCAATCTCTTTATAAAATTCCTCCCCCATGGCCAAGTCATAAGTGGACTCAATCTTCAAACATTCATCATCATCATCATCCCACCCCCTTCGAGGGTTTGTATGCCAGTGCTTCCTGAAGCGTGTCAAGTTCTTTTCTTATCTGATCATTCTCAACCCGTCGACACGAGGCTGGTGGAACAGTTTCACCTCCAAACTCCAAGGCCTTCTTCAAAGCATCTTCCTCCATTGAATATTAAATATATTCATGCATGAAACTATCAAACGTATCAACTAAATAACACGAATAATCACTAGCATTACCTGGATGCTTCATGGCTTCGAAGATGTTAAAGCGAATCTTTCTATCATCAACCCTCATGGTGAGAGTTCCCTTATAACAATTAATCTTTGTCCGGGTTGTTCTCAAGAATGGACGACCTAGAATCAATGGGAGCTCAGAGGGCATTGGCTCTCTTTCCATCTCCAAGATGAAGAAATCTGCTGAAAATATCAAGTCACATACCTGCACTAAAACATCCTCAAGAATACCTAATGGGTAGCAACTAGATCTGTCAGCCAATTTAATAGTTACCAGAGTGGGTTGCAATTGTTGAGCTAGGTTCAGTTTATTATAAATAGAATAGGGCATAAAATTAATAGAAGCACATAAATATAATAAAGCACCAGAAAACCCGTTATCTCCAACAATGCATGGAACAATGAAACGACATGGATCCTCCATCTTGGGAGGTAGCTTTCTTTGTAGCACAACAAATACTTTTTCCCTCAAAGCTACCGTTTCAGTAAGCCTATACTTCCTCTTAGTTGTACAAAGTTCTTTGAGAAACTTTGTATATTGTGGAATTTGCTTGAGTTCGTCAAGAAGAGGAATGTTTGCTTGGACCTTCATAAATATCTCTAGTATGTCATTAATCTTATCCCCCTTCTCTTAGTTCTTCAACCTGTTTGGAAAAAGAACGAGAATATTAGTGGAAGAAGAAGGTCTAGAAGATACCTGATTATGCTTTGAGTTAGTCTGAATAATGACTTTTGATGGGTCGAGAGGTTTCTTTCGATGCATCGAAGCTTGGCTTCTGGAATGCTCATCTCTCTGGTCTTCTTTCAATGCATCGAAGCTTTTGTCTCGATGCATCAAAGAATCATCCCTGGACTTAACTTCTATTTGGATGACTTTCGATGCATCGAGAGAAGGTCCTTGATGCATCGAGATAAGGTTCTCGATGCATCGGAGGAATGTCCATGGACTGCCTCGGCTAATCTTTCGATGTATTAAGCCTTTGGCCTTCGATGAATCGAAGATGATTCTCTGGAGTGCCAAATTTAGGCTGCTGAACTTCTTTGGACGGGGTGTCAAATACAATATGCTGAAGTACCGGTTCCTCCAATGCTTGTGATCTCTTTTTAGGTTCAGGAACTTGATCTAACACTTTCCCACTTCTCAACTCCATAGCAAGCACAACACAGTTTCTCCTTGGATTGGGCTCAGTTTTGCTAGGAAGTGCTTCAAAGTTCTGCTTAGTCAATATTTATTGCACGTGGCTCATCTGTCGCTCAAGAAGCTCAATGGATTTCCATTTTGCTGACTCATGGTCTTAACCTCTTGATTAATGGTCTTAACCTCTTGACTGAGCGTGTTTACAACAACATTTGTTCCCTCTAGCATCTTCTTATTATCCAACATCTTCTGGTGAAGCAATGCTTCTATATCCGAAGTGCCTGTGGAGGTCTGAGTTTGTGGAATAGGAGCTTGATACTGCTGTTAAGTTGCTTGCGTCTGACCGTATTGTTGTTCATATCCTTTGGGTGGTACAAATCCGGGGGGATTAGATGGAGGGTTTAGCACATTGTTGCTCTTTTAGCTTAAAAGTGGATGATCCATATTTCCTCCATAATTGTTGAATTGTCTCTCAGCAAAATTCACATCTTCCTCCTCATCTTCTGCTCTAAACTTAGGATAGTCTTCAGCTAGATGATCTGTCTCAGAACATATGGTACATACTACCTGAGTTGCCGCCACAGTTTTATTTTTATCAACCTTCAAGGAGCTAGCAATCAAGGCTATGTCATTCTCCATAGAGTTCAACCTCTTTTCCATGGCTCCATCAATTGCAACAGCATTCAAAAATCTTCTGCTAGCACCCATGGATCTATCTCTGGACTGAAACTGTCTGGAATTCTCTGCTTGATTTTCCACAATTGCCTTAGCTTCTTCTCCGGTCACATTCCACCAATTACCCCCAGTAGCTGCATCAAGTTTCTGTCTATTAAATGAATCCAGTCCTTCATAGAAGAACTTCATCTGAGTATTGATATTGAACTTGTGGTGAGCGCATTGCCAAAGTAGACCCTTGAATTGACTCCATGCTTCATGCAATTCATCCCCATCCTTTTGCCTGAATGTGCTAATCTGCTTCTTCAAGTTTTCAGTGTGTGCTGCAGAACAGAATTCCTTCATGAAGGCACCAGCCATATTTTGCAATGTATCCATCAAATTTTAGGCTAATAAGTTGAACCATGCCTTTGTTTGCTCTTTCAAAGAGAATGAGAATAAGAGGAGCTTGACAGTATCTTCCTCAACATTATGTGACTTATGTATCCTGCACAGTGATGTAAACTCATTCAGATGGTCTTGAGGATCTTCATACGAAGTGCCTCTGAAGTATGGAAAATTTGAGATGAGAGATGGAGGTATTGAATAAGTTCCTAAATTTGCTGGCAACATAATTGGTAAATCAGCTGCCCATGTACCCGGAGTGAAAGATTCCCTGAGTTTCTAATTATTGGTCATTAGTGGTGGTGATGGAATGAACTGATCTTCCTATTCTTCAACCTCTGGCTCAGATTAAGAATATATCTCGGGCTCAAAATTTTCACCACCACTGTTACTCGTGCTCGCAAGTAGTCTCTTTAGTTTTCGGTTATGCTTTATTGATTTCTCAATTTCGGGATCAAGTAACAGTGGGTCAGAGCTTGTAGAGTGACGAGTACGTATGCAATAAGCTCATGCACACAGTAAAAAATGTAAGACTCAAAAGAAAAAGAAAACTAAGCAAAAACCAAAAACAAAAGACACTATTAAGACTTATAATTAAAACAATCCCCGGCATAACGACGCCAAAATTTGATAGGCTCAATTGCTCAAAGATACCCTATTTATATGACAATTATATCAATATACTTTAATGGAAAATATGGGTCATTACATGTAGAGGATTTGTGAAACTAAGACTTACAAATACAAAAAACACAAAAAGATGCGAAAGCCAGAAATCTGGCAGACTCGACCACTGGAAACTAACTAATTTATGAACCTAATCTAGACTAAATTAAATGCTACAAAAATTTAACATAATTAACTAGACTCAGTGGTAGACTACCACACATAATTTGAGAGTATTCAAAGTTGATTTGGTTATTGAAATAATCCGGGAAATCTAAAGCTAATGCAGAAAAAGGTAAATTTCAGAAAAATAAATTGTTGATGAAATCAGATAGAGATGAATGTTAGGAACCTCTCTTTATCCTAAATACCCTAAGATTTACCCCAAATTTAATTTAGAGAACCATGGATGAATGACTCCCACAATCGAGCCAATGTCTGTAGGACATCGATTGTATTACACTCTCTTACTGGTTGTACTAAGCAGAATGTCGGTACTGACTTAGCTTGATCTTTAACTAATAGGTTGATACATGTTGGTGTCCTAAATTAATAAATCAAATTCATTAAGTTTTAAGAGTGTTTGAAAGCCAACAAAGCTTCTAAGGTCGATATAGCGGTCGCCTTAACATCACTAAGGAATTGTTTCACACATGAGCTTGTTTTGTCTCTATTGAATATGCATTGATATAACGGTCAATCACACATCCTAGACTCTAGATCCTAAGTCTTGCAACTAATTTTGCAACCAAAGTAACATGATTATAGAAATCATCACAGTAAAAGTAGTGAAACAAAACTCATCCAAATAGTTATTAAGATCAAAAAGGGTTCCAAATCGTAAGCATGTCTAGGAATTCGATCAGCCCCTAACTAAGGAAGTTTAGCTACTCATGGTCATAAAATTCTAATAGAAAAACATGATAGAGAAGGAAGAATTAAATCAAAACCCTAAAATTCTTGCATGTATAGCTTTGATGGGTCGAAGCTCAATCTTCGATGGATGGAAGATTGACGGCTGGGAATTCTTGGTGCGGCTCTCTCTCCTTCTTTGGCTTGTTTCTCTCAAACTTTAACAACCCTAAATTGTTCTTCAAAGTATGCTTATATAGGTATGACCTTGGGCCTTCTCCTTATAATCATAGGGTTGAATCACCGCCACATGGACTTGCCACATCACCAATCCTTATTGGAATAGAATTATCCTTTTATTGCTCCTTTTTGTATTTTCTTCTAAATAACCTAAATAAACAAAAAGATAATTAATTATTGAAAACTAAAAAGTTAAATCAAGTATTTTTAGAATAATTAAGCACAAGAGAGTTGCATATTTGTGCAACTATCAAAGCTCACCAGTCTGGGATTTCCTACCAGAAACGAGGTGCTGCACTATTTTGGCGTGTTGTACTCAACGAAGAAGGGTTGTAGAGGGATGCTTCATTTGGTACAACAGCGCGGGAGTCTTCTCGCCTTACATGACTTTCCCTCATCCAACCCTGACTGGCGTTCTAAGCATTTCCTCGCCGGTGGTGGTTGGTCAAGACCTAAGGACATAGTACCTGGGTCTTCAGTGCCAACAAGGTTTCGTCAACGAGGTGCTAAAGACGGCTTGCCATCACATCTTATTAGTGTCTGCTCTCCCCTTCTTTTGTTTTATTGCTTCATCTCATCTTTCGTTTTGTTGTTGTTGTAGTTACTCACCACTACCACCTATGTGCGATGGAAAGATGGCATTGCCATAGAGTTGAGCAACGTTATAGTAAAAAATTCCGTGGTGTCTTTTGAATGACTACTAGGTTCTGGAATATACCGGTCTTGCCAAAACACCCAATATGTTATCTATTGTGTGCCTTTATTGATAACTCCATTCTTATGCTGATATGCTCCATGCATTGATTGTTTGCTTAACTTCCTCTCTTTTTGAAAACGTGCAGTTGGTTACAGCAGCTCGAAGCGGGATAAGAAGATGACTAATTTCGACGATACTGAGATACTTGCTGATATTGAGGAAGAGGGCAACAAGGCTATGATGATTGACCTTGACACCCCAGACGGGCTCTACCGTCAACCTTGTCGTCCTTCAACTCATTTATCCTCCTCCCCTTAGTGAGATCGACCAAGTAGGGAGTGATGTGCTTCTTAAGCCAAAATCATCTACTGCTACCGATATTGCTACTAATCGTGCCGAGAAGAGGAAGAACATCGACCAGGTGGGGAGTCCGAAGAAGGATCTAAAGAAGGCAGCTACCTCTGACATCGATACTGTTACGTTGGCTGGTCAGCTAGGCGAGGACTCACTGTGGACCATCAACGTGGAGAGCTCGCGCCATGTGCACCCGGTTTTTTACCTTGATCTCCTCTCCGACCACTAAACCGACAATGAGGGACACGCTGCTACGAAGGTGGAGGCACCCGTTGCAATCCCTGAGTTCGGCCACTGGATGGCTCCTCCCCTTACTCTGCCCAAATAATGTGGTACCTTTCAGCCAAGGTACCTACCGTGGCTGACATTGCTGTCGGCGCTGATGAATGCCTCAGGTCATTTGTCGCTGCCATTCAGCTGATGTGTCACCAAAGGCAGACGATGGTAAACTCATCTAGGGATCAACATGGGCTGGGCCGGCCTCGGCCCTAAATTTAAGGCTTAGGGATGGTCTTGGTCAAAAGTCAAAGAGAACGAGGCCGGGTCGGGCTGGGCCGATACCACAATTTGGAAGCCCTAGCCCGCCCATTAAGGCTATGCCAAATAGGCTAAAGAGGTCGGGTCGGGCCAGCCTCTATGGGCTGGGCCAAGATGAGCCTTAAATTAAAAAATATATATTTAACAGGTTTGATGTATTACAATTAGTAATTTATGATATTTATTTTAAAAATATGTTTGCAAGTCGAGAAGAGTGAGGAAAATAAAAGAAAAATTATGAAGAGAATAAGAAAATATAATAATAATCATATAATACATGTCTTTTTTAAATAAAAAAGGCCAAAATGGGCCGGGATTTTGAGGCCAAAATGGACCGGGCTAGGCTTGGCATCTAAGGCTCAAAAAAGCCGGGCCGAATGGCCGGGTCGGGCATCACTTACATGGCCCAAGCCCTACTCTAATTTTAATGCGGCTAGGTCGACCCGCCCTAACACGAGGTCGGGCCGGGCTTCGGCCTCATGGGCTGGGCAAGCTAAAACACTCGAGACTTTGAGGCCAAATGATGACACCTAGACTCATCGGTGGAGCTTGCACATGTGAGTGTTGAGCTGGGCAGCAAGGAGGAACAACTGGTGCAGGCTAGTAAGCGGTGTCAAGAGCTTCTGGAAGCTAAGCTAAAAGAGGCAGATTCCTATTTAGAGGACTCTGTTAAGCATGCTAAGGAGCTAAAACTGGAGCTGACAAAGGTCCAAGGGCATCTGAAGAACGCCGAAGAGGCATGCCGTTGTGTGGAGGGGCAAGTCACCGCGCTGAAGGGCCAGATTAAAGAGTTTGAGGCTTGCTGGTCACAAGAGCTGGCTGATGCTATTGAGGATTTCAAGAGGGGCGCTGAGTATCGCGAGGCGCAGCAGCAGGCCTTCCAAACCCGTCTCCAGAAGACTCGGGATCCATTCATCTCAAATGGGTGGGTAATGAAAAGTACAAAATTGACGCCGATCAGATGATTGAGGAGCGGAAGAAGAAATGGGTCGAGAATGAGGCTATGTTGACAAGGGTCAAGCAGGAAGAAGCATAAGTGAGGGAGAGGGATCGCCAACGATAGAATGTCGTGGACGGCTTCACTCCTCACGACACTCATCCTCAAACTCCCAGCAGATCGCTATTCATTGTGCTCACCCGTCATATTCAAAATGTTGAAGACCTAGACTAGAGCACCATCGAGGAACTCTTTGCATGTTACCATGAGTGCCAGCGTGAAGCCAAACATGAAAAAGATCTGCAGGGGGACAAGCATCATGGCACAGCATGAAGCCTGGTGCCTTTTTGTAATAGTAGTAGTATTTATCCTTTTTTTCAGACAATTAGTAATACTTTGACTATGTAATTTTTATTCCTTACTACTTGAGGCTTTTTGCTCTACGGCCAATGTCATGATCGTTGGTCATGAACCTGATCGATATGCTACTCTACTTGACTTATCAAGGAGTCTATTAAGGAGAAGATACTTTTTGTGAAAATTCCTCCAAGTGTCAGTACTTATCGCTGATCAATGAAATGTTTGAAGGAAATGCGTTTGCTTGTCCTGTTTTCATCTTATACCGAAGCGTTAGGTAAGGCAAATGGTCATACAAATTATGTAGGTAATGAAGGATTTTACAAGCAAATGTAGGAAGAATTTTCATTTCATTGATTGCAATAGAATAGTGATACAAAAGTGGGCTTCGACCTGGTATAGTGGAGAAAATTTTCTAACGCCAGTAATACCAAAACAGTAGAACCTGTTTAGCGATGGCAATATCAGAGATGTTCTGTGTTCCATGTTCGTGGCACTTTTTCCCCGTTCTTGTCTTCAAGAATGAATGTTGTTGGAGTTAGGCTTTCGATAATTTTGAATGGTCCTACTTCCCAAACCGGTAGTAGTCCCTTTGGCTTTAGGATGACCTCTCTTTATACCGGGTCTCCCACTATGAGCTTCCTCGCCTTGACTCAGCGGTTATAGTGTCTTGCAACCAACTGATTGTTTTCTAGGAATTCAACTCGGGTTTCATCCTCCCACTCTTCCAGTAATACATTGGTCATATTGAGTCCTTCGTTGTTTGTGTCTTCGTCTTATCCTTTAAAACGGGGGCTTCGGTTTATTATTTCCAAAGGTAATACCACTTCCGCTCCATAGACAAGTGAAAACGGTGATGCTCTTGTTGCCTTTGTGGGCATTGTCCTGATGGACCAGAGTACCTCATAGAGGCATTCTGCCCATCGGTGGCTATAATCTTCCATGCTTTTCTTGAGTCTCGTCTTGATCTTCTTATTTGTCGCTGCAACTTGGTCGTTGCTTTGGGGATAGTATACCGATGCGAATACTAGTCGAGTCCCCAGGTCACTTGTGAACTTCTTCATTTCGTTGTTGTTGAACCGCTTCCCGTTGTCTGTAACGATGGTGAGTGGTACTCCATACCGGCAGTATATGTCCTTTCAAAGGAAGTTGATGATCTTGTGTGTGGTGATGAGCACCAATGGTCTTGCTTCTATGTATTTTGTGTGGTAGTCGATGCAGACTACAATGTATTTGAATTGGCATGTTGACGCCTTTAGCGGTCCGATCAGGTCGAGTCCCCATTGTGTGAATGGGATGGGGCTAACGACAATCGACATGAATGGTGTGGGACTGAAAGTATGGCTTTAGCATTCTCGCTGATATGATTAGCGCTAAGCTAATTGTTCCAGCATTGGATACCTTGTTTCCGATTTGTCCAGACTCTTGCCTACAAAAAATACTGGTAATTCTGTATCCGTCTCCCGTCTGACGATGGCGGAGCTAACTGCTGTTAATGAAACGGCCAAGTAAATGTATAAGATTTCACTTGGTATTGGGGCCGATAGGAATGGGATGTGAGCGAGATATTGCTTGATTCCGATGAGAGCTGCTTCGCATTCATCGTTTAACTCTACAACCCTCCTATTTGTTACCTGGAATGCCTTAAAGAATAGGTTGCATTTAACAGTGTATCGAGATATGAACCGTGATAGCGATGCGAGTTTCCCGATTAGGGTTTGGAGGTCTTGCTTCATTGCTGGTTTGGTTGTATTGAGAATAGCTTGTACCTTCTCTGGATTGGCCTCAATGCCCCTCTGGTTCACCATGTATCTGAGAAACTTGACCGCTGAGACTCCAAAAATACACTTGGCCGGGTTGAGTCTCATCCCGCTCCTGATGAGGATGTCAAGTACTACTTTCAAGTCCTTGACGTCGTTCTGTTTGTGCCTACTCTTTACTACAAGATCGTCAACATAAACTACAACCTTATCACCGTCCAAAGGAGCCAGTAGCTCTGTCATGAACCGTTGATAAGTTGCAGTAGCGTTCTTTATTTCAAACAGCATGACGTTGTAACAATAAAGTCCCATGTCTATTACGAAGCATGTCACCTCTACATCTGCTAGATCCATCTTTATTTGGTTATACCCTGAGTAGCAATCCATCATTGATAGGAGTTCGTAGTCGTTGGTGCATCCACAAGTTGATCTATTCGCGATAACGGGAATGAGTCTTTTGGGCAGGCCTTGTTTACATTTGTGTAGTCAACACACATCCTCCACTTATTGTTGTTTTTCCTGACCATGACAAAGTTTGATACCTATTCCAGGTACTGAACATTCCGGATGAAGCCTATATCGAGGAGCTTCGTTACTTCCTCTTGCATTGTAGCGTATTGCTCCTCGTTATAAGCCCTCCTTTTTTTCTTCTTAGGGATCACATCTGGCGAGATTCCTAACTTGAATTGTGTGATACGATATCGGTGGAGATGCTTGGCATGTCGGCGTAAGACAAGGCAAAGACATCACTGCACTCTCAGAGAATGTTTCTCGATTGCTGGGTCTAAGTTTGCCCCAATCTAGATTATCCTCTCGGGATGCTTGTCCGATATTGGGATTATTTTGGTGGATTCTTCATTCAAGGGCTTCACTGTGAAGGGTCACTCGCGAGGATCATTTGGCATCTTGGAGGATGGGTTGGTGGTAAGCAGGCATACTTCTCTTGTCGGGTAATTAGCATCTGTGGACGATCTCGACTGCATAGGGGTTATTCCTCGGAGCTAGCATATGTCGGTCAGTGTAGGAAATTTCATCAGAAGCATTCGTTGTGACACAATGGCGTTGATTCTGCTAAGTGTGTTGCACCTAATGATAACATTGTAGTATGATGGGGCGTTCACAATGAGGAATTCCATGTAGGTCTCGACACTGCAACCTTCCTATCCCAATGCTACTCTTAGGTAGTCATATCCTAACGGTTGGATCTTGTCTCCCGAGAAGCTTAGTAGCGGGAAGTGATCTTGCTTTAACTTGGAGTTCACCCTTTCAAGCTTTTTATAGGCATGCAGAAACATGACGTTGACGGAGGATCTAGTGTCCACCAAACACCGTCCGACACTACAGATGTCGATGATCGCGTCAATGAGGAATAGATAGTCTTCTGATACTGGTGGACGGTCATGCTCTTCATATTCGTAAAATGTTATAGATCCCCAGCCTGGCTTAGCTATCTTTACCAGTCCCTGTTGTAAGTTGCACACTACTCGTTCATGCCTCTATTCTACCTTAGATCTGCCACCGATAATTTCGTTGATTCTTCTGACATGCGCTACCCCCTGTACCGGCAATACATCATTTCCTGCTTTGAACTTCGTCAACTTGCCTTTCTTGAGTTGTGCCTCCACAATTTCCTTCATGTTATGACACTTCTCTGTATCATGGGATTCATTATTGTGAAACTTGCACTACCTTCGGGTTTCCCTGTAGGCCGACGCCCGATATGTCTTCTCCGGTGCTGGAAATAAGTTCAGATATTCTGCCAGAATATCAGCGTACTTGGCGTTGAGTACATTGAAGACC
The DNA here is from genome assembly GCA_946800695.1 of Geum urbanum. NCBI lineage: Eukaryota > Viridiplantae > Streptophyta > Magnoliopsida > Rosales > Rosaceae > Geum > Geum urbanum. The sequence continues at coordinate 71,437,034 of OX327001.1, forward strand.
TGTTGCTCAACTTTGGGTCTGGTTTCAGTGATGTCCTGGGGATAGTCGTTTCGATCCTCCTGGTACCTCTTGTTGTTGTTGTTGTAGTTCCCTTTGTCGTTGTAGGATTTTTGGTATCCCCCGGACTCACGGTCATCCTTATAGTTATCCTATTAAGAATGATCACGTGAAGCCCTTATTGACTTTGGGATGGGTAGCGCTCTTTACATGTTAGGAATTGTAGCATTAGAAAAAGTATTTACCTGTTGTGTCAGTGTAGGGTTAGAGCCAAAAGTTTGCAGCTCCAACTGAGCGTGTGACGTTACTCGATCCAATAGATCATTATAGATGACTGCCAGGTTCTCGTTGAGTTTCCACGTTAGGAGACCTGGCTGCAACGCATTCCAGAGGATGCAAAACGACGAGTCACTGGTTATTTCTCAGCAGCTAGCAATGGCAGTGTTCCAACGTGAGATGAGGGTGGACAATCCCGTCGATGATTCTTATCAGATTACCTGCAGTTGGTTGTAGGTGAGGGAGCAGTTTGTCGATGTGATATACCGCTTGAGGAATGCCCTAATGAGTTCTAGAAAAAGTTGATGGATCTCGGCGGTAGACTGAAAAACCAGCTCAGTGCCTCCCTAGTAAGACTTTCCATGAATAGATAACAGTTTGTTACATCGTCATATCCTCGGCCGGTTTTTGTCGAGACAAAGACGTCGATATGCAGAAATGGGTCCGTCTTTCCCCTGTATCACTCGATTTTGACCTTGGCTAACGGATGTCAGACCAAGAGCATGATTTTGGCCAAAAATGGCTCAACGTGAACCGACGGGAGAGTTCGGTCTAGGTAGCTTGTCTTGGACTGTGTCAACTGTCGTATCATGGCCTCTAACCTGACGATTCTGGCTAATACTCCGTCTTCCAAATGTTGCGCCTTGGGGGTGGGTGGTGGTGGTAATGGTTATGCCCAAAGGGGTGCTTCAGGCTGGCGCGCCACTTTGATCAATTCTGGCTCAAGGGTACACTACAGTCGCACTGGTACCGATGGTAGTCCATCATTCTGCAGATGCTGAGGGTGTAAAGGTGATTGGATAATTACCTCCCCTTGATGTACCATGGCTCGGCGAGGTTTTGTGCTCATTGACTTTGTCGTGGACTCCAAAATAAGCTGCCTTTACTCAACGGCCCTCAATCTGATCTCGATCTGCATGTACCGCTGATGTTCAAATTCTCTGGCCCTCTTAAGCTCCATACATTTTTGTACTGCCATCTCATACTGATGCTCCATGTCGTTGGCACGCCTTTCAGCGTCAATCGGCATCTGCTGATCGCAGGTGACATGTTGCTTTCCCAGTTATTGTATGAGCATTGATTCTTTGGAGTCCTCGTTCGTACCGGGTGTTTGGTGAAGGAGAGCTCGCTGTGTGTTTGGTGTCATCCCTAGCGTAAGATATGTATCCATAGCTCGTCGCTCATCATACGCTTCGTGGTTGGAAAAAAAAATCGGGTGTGGCTTCCTACAGGCAGCGCCAATATTAATATCCAAAACCACGAATGAGTCTTTGATATTGAAACGGGGTTAATTATTGATGATTTGCTCTTCTTTTCTTTATACTGCTAACGCTTGACTTCACCGTTGACGCTGTGTTTAGTCGGTAACGCTTCGCTTTATCGATATTGTTCTTAATAATTGTTAGTGTTTGCTTCCACTATCACTTTATGCTCACTCTTATCCAATCGCTCACGCTGCTAAGATAGACAATCGTTAAGGAAAGACCAGGTGTACCGACCTTCAACCCTCTGATGCCTAAGTCAGTAACGAGATAGTAATTGAACAGAGTAACGACGTAAAAAGTAATTAATGCGTACCATTAATGTTGAACCATCAGGCTTATAAAGGTGGTTGAGGTCCGAGTTCTTACCAATTTTTCGATGTAGGATCAGTGTTCTTACTCTTTTGCTGAAGTGTTCTCTGGTGGATTCTTTATCGGGCGCGTGAGCGATATCCATGCCAAGATTGGACTCGTACTGGTCACCGAAGTTGTAGGTCTCTTGGTGGCCGTAAGGTCATGCTAGCAGTGAGATATAATTATGACTCCAAATACAGCGTTAAGTACGTACGAAATAGAGTAATTAAGGAGGTATATGTACATGTAGTTATGATACAAAATCAGTACAGATGTCTATGGGAGTATGGGATATTGGATACACTCTGCATATGCATAAAGTATTATCATGGCCATGCCATCATTGACGTAGATTTTCTTTGCTTTTCTGGACCAGTGTATAGAAACAACATTAAAGTGGTACTGGAACCTGCAAGGTGAAAACAACCAATAAAAGGGTTCAAAGCTATTCATTAGTAAGAAGAAGGTGAAAGGAACAATGCCAATTACCCTATGACTTCCAAGGTCCACACACTCCATTATCTACATGCTTGTTTGTGCAAACAAGACTATACTCATTCTCAGTGAATCATCTGCAAGTAAAAAGTGTGGCTCATTCTCAAAGCAATTGGGACAGTTCATCATCACACCAGCGCAACCTGTAGAGCCATCGCCCATCGATCTTTCTCTCTTTCCTGTGCAAATGATTCGCTTGTGCATATGTAGGGTCTAATATTCAAGTTTTAAAATGTATTGAAAAACACTTTGATTTCGGAGGCCATAGCCATTTTGTTTCTAAAATCTTGAACTCAATCATAAGGAAACAAAACTATAATATATGGGTCCAAAGTGTTATGGTGTCATTATTTTCTACAATCTTGAAATCATTTTGAGGAGTAGGAGGCTAAGGTTCCAACTCATGACGAACATAAAGAATAATACAGGAAAAAAAAGAAAACTATACATAAAATGGGGACATGGGTGACCATTAATATATGCTAGTATAACAGAAGTTGGATGGATGAACTAGAATTTCGTAACAGATGATCTATATATAGTTGATGGAATTTAAACGACTTTGAGCTCTAGGTGGTAGTCAGTTACCTAACCAGACTGCCTAAGATTCCGCAGTTCTAATAGTTCAGAAATTTGTGAAGAAGAATGACACAACTTAATGAAACTTTACCGGCTACGTGATCAATGATGCATATGAAGTAAACAGTAAAACCAAGTCTGCTTCTCTCAAGTAAAAAAGTGATTTGAGGTAAATGGTACTTCGTTTGCCAGAGCAAGCTTTGGAAGCTACTCTGCCTTAGCTAAAAGGGAAGAAAGTTCAAGGCAGAGCAGGACCATAGTAGTATAGTATAGTATGTAGTATGTACTGGCTAGAAGCAGGGCCGGACCATGCATGGAGCGATCCTATTCTATGTGATCAGGACACTGGCATGGTCGGTTTGAGGGGTATTCTACAATATTTTGGAGTACCAAAATTCTTCAGTTTTGGAGCTTTGGATCACTTTATTTTTCCAAAAGTAGAGACCGCAGAAGTGATCTAACGGTCCAAAATTGAAATTCTTTTGTACTCCGGAGCACTATAGAATTTTGGGTCGGTCTGATTGGTGCTGCATCATTCAACATGCCTAGGTACTCGGATTGTGGCAAAATGAAAATTGTCAAGACTTGTGAGAACTGCAGTTTTACGAATAGAAATGGAAAATGAAAAAGACCAAAACACGAGTGAGTTCCTCATCCCAAAGCCCATAATGAGTCTGTTTGGCAGTAAGCTCATAGCATCACTAACAATCTAAGCAATGGCATATGTTCCCATCCTAACTCTCAGCTAATTATAGTCATAACGTGCAAGGCATGAGTACGATACCACATCTATACGTAAATACGTAACAAACGATTCCTTAAAGCAAACACTTCTCCTTAAAACAGAGAGAGTTTCTTGTGTTGAAGCAAAACTATAAGGTAGCCTAATAATTTTCAGCTTACTAGTGTTAGCAGTTAAAACTGTTGAGCCTCTGAGAAGCTTAATATGGAGCATTGCGTTTTAGCAACGAACAACAAACCTTATAAACCCCAAATCTCTTCAACCTAAATACCTGATCCTCATCCATTTCCCTCTATCTCTTTATGGCAACTTTTTATGATCTTCTCCGTATAACCGTGCGGAAAGCTTGGACCGAAAGCAACCCAAATATGGAAGCTTGATAAGGATTGTGGATTTCTCTCAAGTTGCTTTACCCAAATTTTAGTTCCCGTGATAGTTTCTCTTCCTTGCAAGACATGACTAACAACCCTTCCCTCCCTTTACTTCCACTCAAATTTCATTACTATAAAACAGAATTAATGCATGCTAAAACAAACCCAACAAAAACTAGAACAAAACATTAACAAGGAGAAAAGACCTGAAAGGTTTATTGTTCAATGGATATCAAGATACGAGCAAAGGAATCCAAGCATGATGGTGAGCAAAAACTTCCTCTCTTGCATGATACACCGGCACCTGAAATAGATGAGAAAAGAACACTGATACAGAGAGCTATAAGCCAGACATTTCAGAGCACAGCTCATTTGGCCAATCTTTTACCTACTGGAACAGTTCTTGCTTTTCAGCTTCTGGCTCCCATATTTTCAAACCAAGGCAACTGCGACTCAGTCAGCAGGGTCATGACTGCTGGCCTTGTAGGCCTCTGTGGTGCTTCGTGTTTTCTACTGAGCTTCACTGATAGCTATAGAGACAAGAAGGGAAACGTCTGCTATGGATTTGCTACATGTAACGGCTTATGGCTCATTGATGGATCAAGCCCTCTTGCACCGGATGTTGCTGCAAGTTTCAAACTCAAGTTTATAGATTTCCTCCACGCCTTCATGTCCATACTTGTATTTGCTGCTATTGCACTGTTTGATCAGAATGTAGTGAACTGCTTCTACCCAACACCGTCGGATAAGGCTCAGGAGGTTCTCACATCACTGCCGGTTGGCATTGGTGTCTTCTGCAGTATGTTGTTTGTTGTGTTTCCGACCAAGCGTCATGGAATCGGCTTCCCTTTATCCGCAAGCTAGTCAATCTCTTGTGTTTAATTTAGTTGTGGAGCTCTGCAAAGTCAACCTTATTTATTTGTTCTTTGATTCCGTCTTCCTCCAAATTCTGTTTATGTGAAAAAAAATTCTTTCGATTACACTTGTAAAGAAATATATTTTGAACAAACAAATATTGTTTTGGGTACTGATTTAAGCTCTAACAGGGTACTCACATCAAACAACTAAGTTTGTTACGAGTATGTACTGACTTAAGTACTCTGCTTATCAAATCTATATTTCATGCATACCGAGAACTTTACTGACAACTGTATTGCAAGACCCGGGTATGTTGAGCTCCCTACTGTAATTTGTGAAGAATAACAAAACAATGTCGTGGTGAACAAATGTTTATGATAAGGGAGACAATGAAAAGAGGTATTCAGCAGTTATTACCTAAATATGCATCCAACTTATGCATCTGCCAATTCACTCAACAGCTCCGCTTGAAACAACTCAGCCGGTTCACGCACCTTTGTGCGATCCCAAAACCCTTCAACAACAGCTAGCCATATTTCATTATCTGGAATGCATCCATCAAGCACCATCTCATCGACAATTCGATAAGCTTTGTGCAGGTCACCTTTCTTACATATGCATTTTACTAGAGCATGAAAAGTTTCCACATCAATTGAGAAAGCCCTGGTGCGCATGCTAAGATACATCTGAAAAGCTCGAATTAAGTCGCCACTAATACACAATCCCCGGACCACAGCATTGTGGATCCTAACATGAAGGCTCCAGGTTAATCTATTTGGTGAAATCCTACTAAGGATCATCTCATCAAGAAAGTTTGCAGCTTCCTGGAACTTGGAAACATTGCAAAAGCCAGTTATAATTTTCCCATAGTGCCCTGCGTCGGGTTTCAGGTTCTGGAGCTTCATTTTGTCAAGAATCTCCAAAGCTTCTCGAAGCTTTCCTTCTTCACTGAGTCCATGAAGCAAAGTACTGTAAGTAATCATATTGGGTGAGTGGCGTTTGCTGACCATCAGGTCTAATAGTTCCATTGCTTGTGAAGAACGTCCACCCTTGCACAACCCATCCATCAACGAGCTGTAAGTGAACACATTTGCGGCAATACCTTTGCTTTTCATGTCTTCAAACAATTCAACAGCTTCATCCAATTTGTCAGATTGGCACAAACCACGTATCAAACAAGTATACGTAACAACAGATGGCGAACAACCTTTTGTTCCCATATCTACGAATAGCTCCTTTGCTTCATCAATCTTCCCCAACTTACAAAGTCCATTTATCAATGTACCATATGTATAAGAATCAGGAATGCAACCATGATCCGGCATCTCATGGAATATTCGAAGAGCTGCATCCATGGAGCTACTGTTCTTACAAAGGGCTTTGATCAAGATATTAAGTGAAACAACACTGGCTGGAACTCCCACTTTCCTCATATACTTGTAGAATCTGAAAGCAGCCTTCAACTGGTTGTCCTCAACAAGAATCCCAAATACCGTAATGTAAGACTTTTCGGATGGTTTGCACTGGAAGTCCTCCATCTTGTCGAAAACCCTGACAGAATCCAGCGGCCTATGAACACGAGCATACCCTCTACAAACAGATAGGAATATATCTTCCGTGACACTACACTTCTCGTCCTTCATCCTATCCAGCAGCGCCTCAGCTGCCCTGAACTGGTTCGCAGAGACTAATCTAGATATCATTACACCAAACGTGGTGTGATCATGCCGAAAACCATTGGTGTACTCGGCTGTTGCGGAATCAAATATGATAAGGGCCTTTTCAAGGTCCTTTTCAGCTTTTATCAGCTGCCCAACTTGAGAAGAAGTGATCTTACTCGACCATTTAAACAATGTTTTACTCGCCATAGTTACAGCACCACTGATCTTTCTCAATATCACTCACTTATAAAAATGAGCCCAGAACAATATAAACAGCACTACCCAGAATGTTCTCGGTAAATTCAAACCACAACAAATAGTTTATTTGTGTTTCCATGCAATGCAAACTCTGTGGCGCATTGTATCAAACACCTCGCGTGCATGAAAGTTTACACTCCGCAATGCAAATTCGATTCAGATAGAGGAGTTAGCTACCTTACTCTGCAGGATGTTACTCCCATTATGAGCTTGTAGCGCTTTTACTGAGTCGTCGAAGTTTTCCGTCGTCATCGGACGGTCTGGGAACACCGGAGGGTTGACGGCATCGGCGAGGACAGTCGCGACTCACAACAGAGTAACAGACATTTGATCAATAATCGAATCGGGCCACATGAGCCCGTAGGTAATATGGATCGTTTTCTAGAATAGGCCCAGCCAAATAGTGAGGTTTGGTTTCCTTTTATTCAAGAATTCAACTACTTTAGGTGATAAAACCAGATTTTAGTGTGTAGTGGCTCCGAGTTTTCCGGAAGCCCCTAGGAGACCTTAGGGTTTCACAGTCCCCCTTGGCCTAAGATTCTTTGCCCGCACCGACTACCTTCTCATCTTGATTTGTGTTACGGGAATTCTTTCTTGGAATATTCGTGGGTCTAAGGATCCAATTAAACTCACCGCTCTCAAAACCCTAGTTGCCACTAAACGCCCGAGTTTGGTTTTCTTAATGGAAATGAAAATGGCGGCGGCGTCTCGTGTTGAAAGCTTTCGACGGACAATTCGTTTTAAGCATGTTTTTATGGTGCCCTGCTCAGCCCGTAGAGGTGGGGGGTTGATGTTATTCTAGAAGGATGAGATTGAACTGCACTTGAGGGATCACATCCCTAATTTGTGGATAGAACACCCCAACTTCATTGACGCCGATGTGAAGTTGGGTGATATTTCTTGGCGCTTCACTGATTTGTATGGTTACCCTAAAATTGTTGATCGATTGAAAACTTGGGAGTTGCTGCGAGCTCTGGCTTTGGAACCTGATTCGGATTGGTGGTTGGTAGCAGGGGATATCAATTAGATCTTACGACAAGTTGAGAAGTCCGATGTTCCATTACGACCAGACTGGCACATGAGGAATATGGCAAATTGTCTACGTGATTATTCCCTTGAAGATCTGCCAACTACGAGCGGTCTTTTTACCTGGCACAATTCGGAAAGCCAAATCCGACTAGATCGAGCAATCATTAATGTAGGTTGGTGACAAGCCTTTATGACAACACAGGTTATCAATTTTCCAAATACTGACTCGGACCATACTCCATTATTGATTGAGGTTCGCCAAACGCGATTGTTACGGTTCCCTGGTAATAAAAATTTCTTTAAGTTTGAAGCTATGTGGACTTGTGAAGAAGGTAGCAAACAAGTTGTTCAGAATGCGTGGATTCAAGCTTGAACTCGACATGCTGAAATAGAACAATACAAGCTAATGAAGTGAATCTGAAATACTAGGGTTGAGTTAGAGCAATGGACCAAGGAGGTTTTTGGCTCGAGGAAGACGGAGTTAGAAGATGTGCAGAGGCAGCTAGCTGAGTTTAATTCTCGGCCTTTTGATAGTTCTCGGGTGGAGGAAAGAAAACAACTTTTTTGACGACGAGAAGAATTGTTAAGGTTCATGCAGGTTGGTGACAAGCCTTTTGTGGCAGCGTAGGAAACTACGTATTGGGAGCAGAGATCGAAGACAGCCTGGATGAAGGAAGGCCACAAGAATACGCCGTACTTTCACCAAAAAGCTTCAAATAGGAAGAGAAAGAATACCATACCGGGTTTGTTTGATTCACGAGGTGTATGGAAAACAACTCCTTATTGCTTGGAATATGTGGTAATAAATCATTACACTTCCATCTTTACTTCTTCACAAATTTCGGAGGACTATCTAGCTCCGGTCATCTCTTTTATACCACGTGTTGTCTCCCAAGAGATGGGAACTTCTCTTATGGCGCTGTATTCAAGAGAAGAAATAAAAACCGCCTTGTTTCAAATGCATCTGAATAAAGCCATGGGTCCTGATGGTATGTCTCCCTTATTTTTTCAGTATTATTGGGATGTTGTTAGGGATGATGTGATTACTACAGTTCAAGATCTTTTCCATTCAGGTCAAATCCTCACTGATGTGAACTTCACAAATCTCCTGCTTATTTCAAAGGAAAAGACTCTGACTCGAATCTTTGATTACAAGCCGATTGCACTTTGTAATGTCACCTATAGAATAACGGCTAAGGTAGTGGCTACCCGGCTTAAATTTCTCCTCAACCATATTATTGATCCATGCCATTTGGCTTTTATTCCTGGTAGACCGATTATTGATAATAAGTTGATTGCGAATGAAGTAGCGCATCACTTATGGTCTACTACTGCGGGAGGAAATCATTAGATAGATTTGAAGTTTGATGTTAGCAAAGCCTATGACCGAATGGAATGGAGTTAACTTCAGGTAGTTTTGATTCAGATGGAATTTCCAGAGATGTGGGTACAAAATATCATGGCCTGTGTGAAAATGGTTCGGTATGCTTTCTTGATTAATGGGTCTCCAAGAGGTTTTGTTATCCCTACCCGTGGCCTTCAACAAGGTGACTCACTCTCTCCGTATATGTTTTTGCTGTGTACTGAGGGATTATCTACTATTCTGCGGCGGGCTCATACTAATGGATCGTTGTTTGGTGTCCATGCTTATGCTCATGCTCCTCGTTTATCTCACTTGTTATTTGTTAATGACAGTTTACTTTTTTCTACAACATCTATTGATGCATGTGGTACTATTAAAGAGCTATTAAAAATATACCAAGAAGCTTTGGGTCAGTCCATTAACTATGCAAAGAGCAATGTTTGTTTTAGTCAGGATGTTGATGTGGATACACAAGAAGCTTTTGCCTTGGTTTTAGGGATGGCTCCGGTACCTTATTATGAAGAGTATTTGGGTATGCCTACGCATATTGGCAGAGGTAAGAAGGTAGCCTTTGCTTACATCAAAGACAGACTTCAAGATAGGCTAAAGAGACGGAAAGGTTCTTTGTCAAGCCATGCAGGTCATGAGCTGCTGATCAAGGTGGTGGCCCAAGCTCTCCCAACTTATGCTATGAATTGTTTCCATTATCGAAAGAGTTATGTGAAAGTCTTCAGTAGTTGTGCTCAAATTTCTTTTGGGGTGATAATGTGGATACTAAGAAGATTCATTGGTGTTCTTGGGATCGAGTGTGTCAGCCAAAAACATAAGGCAGTCTAAGTTTTCGGAACCTATTTGCTTATAATAAGGCTATGCTTGCAAAACAGGCATGACAGATTAGCCAGAATTCGAATTTACTGGTTAGTCGCATATTCAAGGCACGATGCTTTAGAAATGTATATTTTTGGGAGGCAGGCCTAGGTGGGAGTCCCTCTTATACCTGGAGGAGTATTCTTGGCAGCCGACATATCCTAGATAGACGGAGCTGATTCATTATTGGAGATGGGATGGGTGTTTATGCTTAGCAGGGTCGCTAGATGCCCCGTCCTTCTAGGTTTCACCCTTTGGAGGTGTTACGAATCCTAGTTAATGGAAAAGATAGACGAGTAGGCCAAAAATTACCACTTCTAAGGCCTGGGATATAGACCATCCCTCAGAGGTCTTTGGTCTTGCTGATGTTATTATGATTCAGACTATTCCTTTGAGCAGGAGAGTGGAAACGGATAAGGTAATCTGGCACTATACGGCAGAGGGAGAATTTTCGGTTAGTAGTGCCTATGTGGTAGGACGGGATATTGAGGCTCCTCATGCAGCATGTGTAGTGCCTCCAGATACTTTTTGGAAGGCTTTATGGAGGATGAAAGCTCCACTGGCAGCTTAGGTTTGTGTATGGGGATCTATACAAGGTTTTCTCCCTACTCGGGCACAACTGTTGACTAAGAGAGTTAATGTGGATGTTGTTTGTCCGTTATGTGACCTTGAGTTAGAGACAGATCTTCACTTATTCCGTGATTGTTCCTTCACACATACCCTTATAACTACAATTACCTCAAGTATTGGCCATAACACTACTTCCATGCGAGATTGGTTGCAGGCATGCTCTCTTGCTCTTTCTTCTGATTTATTTGCTTGCCTTGTGGTTTTTATATGGTTCATTTGGAAAGGTCGGAATGATAAAGTTTTCAATCAGAAGACTTTCGATGGTAACTCTCTAAGGGTGCAGGCAGGTGCATGGTTTGACCACTTTACATTGGTTAACCGGTCACTGGACCGCCCGAGTAGAGAGACTCAAATTGAGAAAATACCAAGAGTTGGTCAATATTGTGTGTGTATGGATTGTGTCTTTGATTCAAGACATTCGGTAGGTGGTATTGGTATTGGTATTGTGGTTCGAGATTAGCATGGTGATTTTGCTTGTGCTTGGGCGGGCAAGGTTGACAGGATCTATTCGGCTCTGGCCATTAAGATAGCGACAGCCTTGCGTGCTTGTCACTTGGTGTAGGAGAGAAATTTAGGTCCAACCAGGTTATATTATGATTCATTGATACTGGTTAATGTCATTCGTGATTTGTCGACTTTTAGTGTTACGTATAGAGCACTATGTGCAGATGTCAAGGATGCTCTACAGTTTATACCCAATGCCTCTTTTGTTCATCTTCGAAGAGAGGCAAACAAGGTGGCGCATACCATAGCACAATGGGATATTCAACAAGCTAGTGCAAAGACTTTCTTTCATGTTCCTCCTCGCTTTTTTTTAAATGCTTTAGAAAGCGATTGTAATCCTCATTGATGACATCAGTAAATTTTCTATCGTTTCCCTAAAAAAAATCAACTATTCAAGAATTCATTTAAAAAAAAACAATCAAGTCAAAACAATTCTATTTTAAAAATACTCCACTTTAAATTTCCGAAATACTGATGCTGCTCACGAATATACACCTTTTTGAGATGAACGATAGAATTGATTGGGCTGAAAGGTTACGAGGAGATCACCGAGTCATCGACACGATAGAAAGAACTCCCTAGAGTATTCTATACTATTACATGCTCAATACAGACCTATCATTACATAACTAGACAGACTAGACGTAGAGAAATGACTAAAAAAATTTGGAGTCCTACATCTGATCTAGCTATGCACCCAAAAGTTACAGCTCAACGAGATACTGCCCATCGGCTTACACAACTCCCCGTGCGATCGGAATTTCGAGTGTGGGGCAACGTCGGTCATTCTCTTGGCCCACTTAAAGAGTTGATTTCTCATAAGGTTTAATATGTTTGAAAGTCTGAAACTCAACTATTTAATAAAATTCTTGAAAATTCATGGGCTGTTAAATACAATGAGATTTGACGAAGCATTTAAAAATATGTTAGAGAATCTAACTTTGTACGAAGTATGTCATTTTTGAGGATGGCATAACATACGTTATAATGAAACCTATGCAACAAACAACAAGTACTTTCATAATACCCCTATTTGAGAGTTGCAAAATTAAGGATCACGGCCATTTAGTACAACGTATGTAGTGCAATGTATAGTAAAGATGGCAGCAATAATGATAACTGTGTATATATATCGGAACTCACACGTATTGTAACAATACAATATATATGGGAATAAACATGTTTTGGTGGTCAACTAATTTCGTGGTTTGCATTCATTCGTAAATAAACTTGAATCCAATGGTGACACCTCACAATCCTGATTCCTTACTGCCAAAAATCCAACTTTAATATCTATTTTTAGATAATCAACTTATCAAACACTGGAAAATATCTTCTTCGGGAGAAGCTCCCCCAACGAGCGTAATCCACACAAAATGGCGTCTCATGTCCCGACGACTCCCAAGCCATGTTACCGACCTTGTTTCCGTGACAAACAGTTCAAAAGGTGAGCAACAATACCATCACGGAGTCTTTCATTTCATTTATAGAGAAGAAAAAAAAACAGAAATAGAGAGATTATTTAGACAAAAACGATAAGCCTTTCGAAATCACACTCTTGCTCGAAGCTCGTCAGCCTCTCAATAACGATAAGTGGGCCCCCACCACCCAAATATCACCTTCACCTTCACCTTCACCTCCCAGTAGGCCCTATCGGATCAACCCAATCAAACGCCAGCGCATCTCTTTACCATGCTCCGCGTCGCTGACGATCTTACCCTGAACGAATCGATACAAATGAAATTAACCGCTCTCGGGCCGCTGTTCACTCCATAAGAGCTCACTCTCTCTGTTTAGACTTCCCAAAACGCAATCGCTGCTCTCTCCTTCTTCCACCAACCATGGAGTCGCGAGTGTTGTCACGCGCCGCCGCATTCCCCGGCCTCCTCAAGTCTCCCTCCACCACCACCACCAGACAGACCTCGTTCGTCTCGGCTCGGTCGCCGCCGATCGGAAGAACCGTCATCAGCGAAGGCGGGAACTTAATCTGGGGCCGGCAGCTCCGCCCCGCTCTTCTCCTGGAGTCGTCTCCGGCGAGGAGAGAGATTCTCAAGCCGTGCCTCGCCTCCGCCGCCGAGGGTAGCGATTCCGCCGGGTGAGGTCCGTCACTGACGATTTACGATATTACCGTATTGTCCTTGGCTTTTGTTCATATTTCTGACTCGGTTCTTTTATCTGCGATTTAAATTAACAGAGCAGCTCCGGTCGGAATCCTAGCCAAGTATCCGTTTATAGTCACCGGATTCTTCTTCTTCATGTGGTGCGTACTCAACTTATTTCTCCAGCTAACTATTTATTGTTGGAATTACGGATGTGTCCCCTTTTTATTCTGTAGGTATTTCCTGAACGTGATTTTCAACATTCTGAACAAGAAGATCTACAATTACTTCCCCTATCCATAGTAAGTTTCCTGCCTACTACTCTTTTGTAACCGAGGGGTGATTTGGTAATTTGGCGATTTCTGATGGGAGAAAGTTTGGTACAGCTTCGTGTCGGTGATACACTTGGGAGTTGGAGTGCTTTATTGTCTGGTCAGCTGGGCCGTTGGGCTTCCTAAGCGCGCTGTAAGTAAAACTGTTAAAAAAGAAGAAGTTGAATCTGGGGCAGTGAAACTTGAGCCCAATAGTAAAATAGTTTTAACTACCATGGTAATTTTCATGTAGCCTATGGACTCAAACCAGTTGAAGTTGCTCATCCCCGTTGCAGCGTGTCACGCACTTGGACACGTCACCAGCAACGTCTCATTTGCTGCCGTTGCTGTCTCGTTCACACACACTATCAAAGGTTAAAAGGAAAATTTTACTACTTGTTAATTACTGTTGGTAAATGATCTCACTGTAATTAAATAGAGCATTGTTGACATTGGATGCTTTCTTTGTATTCCAGCTCTGGAGCCATTTTTCAATGCCTCTGCTTCGCAATTCATCCTCGGACAGTCGATCCCGTTGTCACTGTGGCTGTCTCTGGCTCCTGTTGTTCTTGGTATGCTTGTTGTTTATGTTTATTCAATGCTTTTTACTTTTTTGTAAAGCTACATTTTTCGACTTTACACAACATAAAATTTTAGGATATAGGGAAGTATGGACTGTTATATATGCATTTGCATGAATTTGAAATGCAGGTGTCTCAATGGCATCTCTCACTGAGTTGTCGTTCAATTGGCTTGGCTTCATCAGTGCTATGATTTCAAACATCTCCTTCACTTACAGGAGTATCTATTCAAAGAAAGCCATGGTGAACTTAGCTTAGCTCAGCTCCTTTGGAACTCAAGTTACCATTTTGTTTTTATTAGGGTGGCACATTGCTTGCTGATGTTTTGTTTGTTAATTTTTGCAGACTGACATGGATAGTACTAATCTGTATGCTTACATTTCGATCATTGCGCTCTTTTTCTGCATTCCACCAGCTCTTATTGTGAGTAAAACTCCACTTAATTATATCCCCTTGTAGTTTTGGTTAGGGAAATTTGAAGTCAGAATATGACAAACTGTGGTTCTGTGATGTGCTGTCTGATATCATAGGTGGAGGGACCTCAACTTCTTAAGCACGGGTTTGCTGACGCAATTGCTAAAGTTGGCCTGGTCAAGTTCATTACTGATCTTGTCTGGGTGGGGTTGTTTTACCATCTCTACAATCAGGTAAAAGTCTCTTCTTCGACCTTAAATGGCATCTTAGTATTGATCTCTCAAGTGTTGATTTTGAGGTTTTGACCCTTCTTGTTGCTTTCTAAATATCAGCTGGCCACCAACACCCTGGAGAGAGTGGCACCTCTCACACACGCAGTTGGAAATGTGCTGAAGCGTGTGTTTGTGATTGGCTTTTCAATCGTGATCTTTGGTAATGATGCCTAAATTCTTCAGCTTTAATAGATCTGCTTTTGATTTTCCTCTATCCCTTTGTAAACTTTAGTTTTGTTTCTTTCTATCAATAAAGATATTGACTTAGTGATGAATTGTTGCCACCGCAGGTAACAAGATCTCTACACAAACTGGTATTGGAACGGTGATTGCAATTGCTGGAGTTGCTATCTACTCTTACCTCAAGGCCAAGATAGAGGAAGAGAAACGAGTAAGTCAGATAAAACTAATTAGGCTCATGTCACATTCATATGAAATATTCATTACTCAGAATAGTAGTATTCGTGGCCTTGAAACTGGTTGTGTTTTACTTCCAACGGTTTATATCAGTTACTACACTGTTTGTGTTTTATTTTTTCTTAGGTAAACGTAGACAAATAAACTTTGATTATGAAGAGCATTTACTTGCTATCTAGTTTTTTTTCTGGTTTACTTCAGCTAGCAGACTTGTTAAACTTATGCAACATTTGTTTTTTCATTGCAGCAAGCAAAAGCGGCATGAGAAGACGTGACTGTGACATGGAGGAAATGTGGCATTGTAAATTTCATAAGTGTTTCCTTAAGATTGAAATGGCAGAATGAGTATCCATATATTATCTATGTCAAAGTTTGTTTATCTTTCCCTTCCCCTCGTCTTTTTTCCCATTGAATCAGAATACACACACATTCTAGTTTGCAATGGTCTCAATAATGTATCAATTTATTCTGCTTCTCACAGAGCTCCTTGTGTGGAAGTCTCCTATTGACAAAAGGAAAACATTCTATATTCGATATTGAGTTTGCACTCATTTCAAAATGAGATTCACACCTAGCAATTCACATTAGTTCCCAAAAATATTAATGGATATTTTAAACATTAGCTTTTGGTTATATATTAACCTCCTTTTGGAAGAAAAGTGTAGAATTAGTTTATGGATTTACACGAAGAAATTAGAGTATAATACGACTGACCATGCAAATCTAACGTAGAAATTCCAAAGAGTAGGATTGTCGCACTTGCACTAATCAACGGTAGTTAGAGAACTTTTCTGTGTTGTGAATACCCGAAAAAAATAGGGTCACAAGTTATAATTTGATAATAAAATTTGTGCTCGAGTTTAAAATTGATTCTTGGTGTTTCAAATACCTCAATTGTTTTCTATTTCCATGAGTAATATCAAACAAAGCAGTCAATGTATGGAAACTGAAAAATTCTCCCAAAAAAGAAGTCCAATGCAAAGAACTAAAATAGAAAAGTCAAGGAGAAAATAATGACAATTGTGACTACGACGTTGTTCGCATCCACTTCCTCGCTGCAACAGAAAACACACATCATCAATTACCCAGAAAACTCTTTCATATTCATATTTTCTGATGCTGCTACTGTTATTGTTTAAATCCCATATTTATATATTAATCACATTATTCTCCATCAAAACCAAGAATGATAATTCTCACCCAATCGCTTATTATTTTCCTTGGCTGTAACGACAATCCTTTAGAGGGAGCAAAAGGGTCCTCAGATTCTTCATAAAATCCTTGTCTTTCTTTGTTTTTGCTCCATGTGAAACAATTTGGGGCCAATTCTAGGGTTTTGAAAAGTTTGAAGATTTTGAGAACATCAGATCTCGGCTTTTTTCTGATTCGATGGAGTCTGGCGGTGATTCTATGGGAGACGAGAATCAGAATCGGAATCGGAATTCTGAAATTAATAACGGGAATAGCAAATTGAACAAGCCCAAGCGTCAGATGAAGACCCCGTTTCAACTCGAAACCCTAGAGCAAGCCTATCAAGGTGAATTAATTTTGTTGTTGTTGTCGTCGTTGTTTCGGTTAGATTTGATAGAATGAATATATTTTATTCGCTTCGATTGAATTGGTGTGTTTTGATCAGCGGAGAGCTACCCGTCGGAGTCGGTTAGGGCGGAGCTGTCGGAGAAATTGGGGCTTTCCGATCGGCAGTTGCAGACGTGGTTCTGTCACAGAAGGCTGAAAGACAAGAAGGAAGGAGGTTCGGGTTCGGGAGGTCCAGCTCCGGCGATCAAGCACCGGAGATCAATGTCGTCGGCATTGCCGGAGCAGCCTCGTCTTGATGACGTGGCACGCGGTTTGGGGGAGGAGGAGGAGCCGGAGAGTGACTACGGGTCGTGTTCAGGGTCCGGGTCAAGCGGATTTGGTCATTCAGAGAGGAATGTGGTGGTGTCCAGGAGTGTGGTGGAGCCGAGGAGGAGGCATTATGAGCCGCCGCGGCAGTCGGTAATGGAGCTGAGAGCCATTGCCATTGTGGAAGCTCAGTTGGGAGAGCCGTTGAGGGAGGATGGCCCGGTGGTTGGAGTATATTTCGATGAAGTTCCTCCGGATGCGTTCATGGAACCTTTAGGTATAAATTTCTAGGTTGCCTTTACTGATTGAGTATTAGAATTATGCATATGGTTGCATAAATTGTTTTTTGGATTACAACATGCGTAGGTCTAATTGGATTATGAAGGTTCGTATGCATTTAGATTACACTTGTTGTTCTTAAGTCATTGGTATAGTGGTTAGTTTTTGCCTCTTGAATGCAATTGGTTTGCTGCTACTCATTTAGATTTTATGCTTGGTGAATCAGTTGCAGAGCAGAAGTGGCATGATGCGAAACCAAATAAAGTATGTTTCTCTTCTTTGATATAGTACTTGTCTTGCACTCGTTGCAAGATGTCCTAGTTTGAATTGCTGGCCTGAGCTATGAATCATCATTCTCATGATCTTCTAGACAAAGTTACATAGATCGATTACGACATCTATAATTAGTATGAGCATGATGTCAGGGTACTTCAAGATCTCTCCGTGAATATCCATATGTTGAAGACCACAGATTTCGGCCTGAAGTATATGGACAAGTTGCTCAATCTCACTTTTATGATTCAGTAAGTGATGGCCTAACTGCAAGAACTTCTCCATTTGCTAGTGGAAATGAACAGTTTTTAAAGGTTCATGGTGTCCAGCGTCGGGAGCGTATACAGTCAAAGCAGGGCAGGCAAGCAGTGGCCTTTTCATCTCCTGATGATGATGACTTACCTCAAAGGGAACCTTTGATCAATGGTAGAATGTATACGCAATATAGCGAATACCCTACTGCTGTGTCGGAGAACTCTGATGAGTCGTCTGATGGTCAAATTAATGACACTGTGCTGAGAATGGAGAGGAAACGCAAGGTATATATAATCAAATGTATTTGTATTAGAGTATATCCTCAGCCAAGGATAACTTTGGGGTATTTGCTTCTTGCAGAGTGAAGAAGTTAGAATGCCTAAAGAAGTAGAAGCTGATGAGGTTCGAATGCGGAAGGAGAAGCAAAATGTATTATGGAGAAAGGTTTGATTTCCCATCAGTCAGTTTATACGAAAGGATGTATGATGTATGTATGCTGATCATTTGAATTTTCTATCATAGAATGAGGAAACAATGAGGAAACAAATGGAAAGACCAGACCGTGAAAGGCAAAAGGAGGAAGGAGATCAAAGGAGCAGAGACGTGAAATCTAACGTAAGGAAAAGTATTTCCAGAAAGAAAATATAAGAGTAAGTTTGTGATCTACTAATGAAATGCATTTGCTACATAATTGGATTTTGTAGCATAAAACTGCATTCTCTTGATCCTTTGTTCCCTTTTCTTTGCACAACAACCAGATTTAGATCTTGTGGGAAGTGGGAAAGCACGATTGATTTCACGAACTGTCAAAGCAGCTCCATCAAATGTCGCAAGTAGCACGCAGACCGTATCAACAGTTGATTAGAGGCCACTCTTCCTCGGGGGCTAGGTTAAGACTTAAGACAGGTACTGTGTTAATGATCTCACTTGGAAGTCGTCTTTCATATCCATATCAACTCATCGATGCTGCTGTTACAGTTGCCCACACCTATCATGGTTTTTCGGCTCTTGTTTCGGGAACTCACTCTACCGGCAGAGTCCAAGTACCTCACCTGTACGCAACAAATCATTCATCGCTCGTATCAAGTTTTGCTGAAACTATATAGCTAGGAATGGTGGGCACAATATAGTAGAGGTCTTCTGTAGTTCTGTATATGTACCATTACATGTTCGTCGACTTCATTCGTTTGATCTAGTTAATCATATAGTTCATTTTTGTCGGAAACGCACATGTTTTGATGTAGTAAACTTCCAAAAGTACAAGAAAATTTAGTGCAAGTTGGAATGTATGACTATTTCTTAAGATCATGTATGTATATGCGTTTTTATTCTTCAATCAAATATATTGTACTAGACTACTAGTTTAGAACCTAACCTGTATGTATGCGTGATCAAAATCTCAAACCACACTGTTGATGAAATTCTAAAACCACACAGAAAATGCACATGAACACAAATGGTGAAACTTCAAACCATACCAACCCTTCAAATGAGCAGATTCACAGAGTCCCACAGAAAATTTATCTATTTTTGTTCAACTTAAAAGAGATGTTTCCAAAAACGTGAAGAACTAAAATGTAAAGTCAAAACGAAAAATCAAGAAGAGTTTATGTCATCCACTCAATCACTTGCTGGAACCAAAAACACAAACACAGACAAAAGGAAAAATTCATATTCAAAACAACTAGTTAGTTTTCTAGTAGAAGAGAACCAAGTGACCAAAACTTAAATAGGAGAAAAGGTGAAAAAAAAATAATCAAAAAACGAATAGAAAAAACAAAGTTATGGAAGGTGGGATTAGAGTGAGGAGGAAAGACTGTTGTTGGTTTTATGTTCCTGATTTTGCCTCAACATCCTATTTTTTGATGCTGCTCTTGCTCATGTTGTTGTTGTTATTGTTATTGTCAAATTTTCAATTCCACGTTTATATATTATTCACATTATCAAAATCAAAATCAATATCATCAATTATTCCATCATGATAATCCTACGCCTCCTTTCTCTTTCTCGTAATCTCAATCTCCTCTCTTATTATTATTTCCTTGACTGTTACGGTAATCGTTTTAAGACAGAAAAAGGGTGCTCAGATTCTTCATAAAGTTCAAGTCTTCTGTTTTGTTTTTTTTTTCTCCATGAGAACGATTTGGGGATAATTTCTAGGGTTTCGAAGTTTGAAAATTTTGAGGAGCCCAGATCTTCGATTCAATGGAGCCTGGTGGTTCTGAAGGTTATAATTCGAATCGGAACCATGAGATTAGTAACAGCAATAGCAAATTGAAGGACAATTCCAGTGAGGTAGGCAAGCCCAAGCGTCAGATGAAGACTCCGTTTCAGCTCGAAACCCTCGAGAAAGCCTATGCATGTGAGTTGTGCTGAGCCCAGTTCGATTTAGCTTTGATTTTATGTGAAAGATTGAATTTTTGATTCGATTTTTTTGTGTTAATTTTTATTATTATTATTATTATTATTATTAGTGGAGACGTATCCGTCGGAGTCGATTAGGGCGGAGCTGTCGGAGAAGTTGGGGCTTTCCGATCGGCAGTTACAGATGTGGTTCTGTCACAGAAGGCTGAAGAATAAGAAGGAAGGAGGTTCGGGTTCGGGACCGGGTCCGGGTCCGGGTCCGGCGAAGAAGCAGAGGAAGATGTTAGTGGCGGCACCGCGGGAGCCTCCTGTTGATGACTTGGCACATGGTTCGGAGCCGGGGAGTGAGTACGGGTCGGGTTCAGGATGCGGGTCGAGTCCATTTGGTCATTCGGAGAGGAATGTGGTGGCTAGGAGTGGCGGTGTGGTGGAGGAGATGCCGAGGAGGTCACAGCAGTCGATAACGGAGCTCAGAGCCATTGCCATTGTGGAAGCTCAACTGGGTGAGCCGTTGAGGGAGGACGGCCCGGTGCTTGGGATAGAATTCGACGAAGTTCCTCCGGATGCATTCGGGGCACCTCTAGGTATAATCAGTAGGATGCCTCATGGATTATACAAGTTAGTTTCATTAATGCTTTGTGTCCGACTTATATAGGGTTTGATTGCAGAACTATATGTAGTATGATGAGCTTCTTCTTATGCTTGTATAGACTGATTTTAGTGACCATCTTTTCATGCGGTCAGCAATTTTTCATATTCATTTAGATTAGATATCCTACTCACTAGCAAGTAGTTTGAGTAGTAATTTATTTTCTGAAACAGTTGTATTGGAGTCGGATATAATAACCATGCACATATTGCTCAATCAGAGCATATTATCGCCTATTCTTTGATTGCTTTTTGTATGCAATTGATCTGCTGCTAATCATTTTAATTGTTTGCTTGGTGAATCAGTTGCAGATCTGCAGAAGCGGCATGATGCAAAGCCTAATAAGGTATGTTTGTAGTCTCTGATGCAATGCTTGCTTATCATGCTCCATACATTCATGTTTATAATTGATGAAGGGTGCTATATAACAACATAGTAAATCACTACGTGCATACGTTGTTTTGTGCTTTGTTGTATGTCGACTTAATGTATGAATTTCATCTCAGGGTACTCCAAGATCTCTCCATGAGTATCCATATCTTCAAGACCACTCCGGTGTTCACCCTGATGTATATGGACAAGTTGCTCAAGCTCACTTTCATGATTTAGCAATCGGTGGTCCAACTGCAAGAACTCCACCATTTGCAAGTGGAAACGAACAGTTGTCAAGGGCTCATGGTGTCCACAGTAGGGCTCGTCTTCTGTTACAGCAGGAGAGGCAGGCAGCGGCATTTTCCTCTCCTGGTGATGATGGCTTACCTCAAAGGGACCCCTTCATCAACGTGAGGGTGAATACTCCATATAGTGAACCCCCTAGTATTGCTCCAGAAAATCTGTCTGATGGTCAAATTAAGGAAAATATGCTGAGGAAACGCAAGGTATACTAAATCAACTGCACTTTTGTTTTGAAGTATATCCTCAGCCAATGTGAACTTTAATAGTTGCCTTTTGCAGAGTGATGAAGTCAGAATGGCTAAAGAAGTAGAAGCTCATGAGGTTCGAATCCGGAAGGAACTGGAGAAACAAGATATTCTTAAGAGAAAGGTTTGACTTTTCAGCAAGAATAGTTAATACTGAAGTATAGCATTTTGTATTCTAAAGTTTTGATGTTTCTGTTATAGAATGAGGACAGAATAAGGAAAGAAATGGAAAAGCAAGACCGTGAAAGGCGAAAGGAGGAAGAGAGGTTGATGCGTGAGAGGCAGAGAGAGGAAGAGAGATCCAAGAAAGAACAGAAACGTGAAATCGAACGACGGGAGAAGTTTTTGCAAAAAGAGAATTTAAGAGTAAGCTTGGAATATTCTACTGTAATGTGTTTGTTATGTAGTTGCAAACTGCAAATCTTTGTTTATTTGGGGGTTTTCTTTGGCTTATCGCTCTTGGGCTCATGTTGCAGGCTGAGAAAAGGAGGCAAAAAGAAGAGCTCCGAAAAGAGAGAGAGGAAGTGAGACGCAAAGCTGCAGTTGAGAAGGCTACTGCAAGAAGGCTTCTCAATAAATCTATGGAACTTTATGAGGATGAGCAACTAGAGCTAATGGAGTTGGCTGCTGCAAGCAAAGGATTATCCTCAATAGTTAGTATTGATCCCGACACCGATCTTGATGCATTCAGAGGTAAGTATTGCTCTCTATTCTGCTATTGGGTTTGAACTATCATATATTTCTACCTTGATCATTCATTCTGAGATAAGTGCTGCTCCATCAGTTTTATTGGAACTAGTTGAACTGACCACATGATTTTTGTGCTGTAGATGATCTAACTGTATTTCCGCCCAAGTCTGTGCATTTGAAAAGACCATTTGGAGTTCATCCGTGGATTGATTCAGAGGAGAACATTGGAAACTTTCTCATGGTGCGTTCTTCCTTTCATTCTTAATGAGATGTTCTTGCTTGGGCTGTGTCCTGGCCATTTGTCAGTAGTATCCTTGTAGGCTTGTAAAATTTCTCTGTACTTGTGTTTCCCAGTTGTCTTGTGGTAAAGTAATGAAAGTATTTGTTCTTTTGTTTCTGTGGATACTGAAACACTGTTTACCCGTTCTGGAGTTTAATGCCATCCATTTCTGATGATTGAATAACATGCTGTTTTTGACAGGTCTGGAGATTTTTTATTACATTTGCAGATGTTCTTGAGTTATGGCCTTTTACTCTGGATGAGTTTGTTCAAGCTTTTCATGATTATGTGAGCCACAAATAATTGATCTTATCTAATTTGTGCATTCCCCCTGTTTTCTGGCTGCTTAGATTTTTTTTTTTTTTTTTTGATAATTGATATCAGGATTCAAGGTTGTTAGGAGAGATTCATGTTGCTGTCTTGAGGTTGATTATAAAGGATATAGAAGATGTTGCAAGGACACCTTCTACTGGATTGGGACTCAATCAAAATGGTGCTGCCAACCCTGGAGGCGGACATCCACAGATTGTGGAAGGAGTAAGTTCTGCCCTCGGCATGATTGCAACCGTTCTTATGCTTATCTAATGCCTTTTGGTAAATGTACCTCGAACTTATTTAGTTTTATATTTGTGTTCAGGCATATGCATGGGGATTTGATATAAGGAACTGGCAGCAGCACTTAAATTTGCTAACATGGCCTGAAATATTTCGCCAACTTGCACTCTCAGCTGGATTTGGGCCACAGTTGAAAAAAAGGAATATCTCATGGTCATACTTGCCTGAAAATGAAGAGGTTTCCTTTCTAACATTGAGTATCTCTTGGGTGTTAGTATGGAAAGCAGTTTTTTTTTGGTCGAAAGGAGATGCATTTCATAAAAGAAGGGGCAACCCCAAGTTGAAAGCTGCATTCAGTATCATACATTCTGCCTTTGATCTTGTTTAATATTTACTTGAGAAATATCTAAAGATCACGGATCCCATTGTTGTCTCAGGCTAAAGGTTGTCATGATGTAATTTCAACTCTGCGCAATGGTTCAGCTGCTGAAAATGCTTTTGCAATAATGCAAGAAAAGGGCTTATTAGCTCCACGAAGATCTAGACATCGGTTGACACCCGGAACTGTAAAATTTGCAGCTTTTCATGTTCTTTCACTTGAGGGAAACAAGGGATTAACCGTGTTGGACCTTGCTGACAAGATACAGGTGAGTTGGAATAAATTTTAATTCGAATAGTGTTGTGACCGGGGTCAAGTGTGTTCGATATTGTGACAAGAGGTGTGTTTGATATTGGAGTTATGTGCTGCTTTGGTGACTATTTTTCTTGTTTTTTATTCCGCAAGAAATCTGGCCTTCGTGACCTGACAACAAGCAAGACTCCAGAGGCTTCAATTTCTGTTGCTCTGACAAGAGATACTAAGCTTTTTGAGAGAATTGCACCCTCAACATATCGTGTACGGTCTGCTTACAGAAAGGATCCTATTGATGCTGAGGCCATACTTTCTGAAGCCAGGAAGAAGATTCAGATATTTGAAAATGGGATCTTAGCTTCAGAAGATGTTGATGAGGTTTTAAGGGATGACGTCGAAGAGGTTGAGAGAGATGAAGAGTCTGACTGTGATGACGTCGATGAGGATCCCGAAGGTGATGACTTAACTACTCCAGTCGTTGCAAAGAAATCCCCTGATCCGTATAATGAAGTGACTCCGATCTCAGAGAACGGACAGGAAAGTATATGCAATAATGTTGCAATAAATTTGAAAAAAGAGTTTGATAAGGATGTTTTGTCTTTCCCCGTTAGTGCTACGAAGGAGGCAGACGTCCCCAGTGCTTCCTCTAAGCAGTCTGTTTCTGGTGTAGCGATTACTACTAGCAATCTTGATCAAGAAAATATGGAGATTGATGAGAGCAAGTCAGGTGAGTCATGGGTTCAAGGGCTTACCGAAGGGGATTATTCTGATCTCAGTGTCGAAGAGCGTCTTAATTCTCTTGTTTCCTTAATTGGCATTGCAAATGAAGGAAACTCAATTCGTATTGTTCTTGAGGTAAGCAGTTTATCTAACTTTATTAAAATATAATGTACTGTTATCTTTTTTGTGTTATATTTGATGCCAAGTGTTCAACAGGATCGCTTAGAAGCAGCAAATGCTCTTAAGAAGCAAATGTGGGCAGAGGCCCAGCTTGACAAAAGCCGCTTAAAAGAAGAGAATGTGGGTAGATTAGATATGCCATCTTTTATGGGAAGCAAAGCTGAAGCACAGATTGGACCGGAAGAGGGTCAAAGTCCTCTACTGGATGTTGATAATAGAATTAATGAGGAAGGAGCTACAGACATTCAACATTTAAATCATGGTTTACAAGTACCTCTGAACCTTAACGGTGTGCCTGTTGATCGGAACCTGGTATCTCAAGATATATCCATGGGTCCTGAAAACATCTTGAGTCAGCAATTGGCATACGCATCAAAAAAGTCTCGTTCACAGTTAAAAACTTATATGGCCCATAGAGCAGAGGAGATGTATGCGTACAGGTCCCTTCCTCTCGGCCAAGATCGCAGGCAGAATCGATACTGGCAATTTGTCGCATCTGCATCAAGCAATGATCCTGGTTCAGGCAGAATATTTATCGAGCTAAACAATGGAAAATGGAGACTTATTGATACTGAAGAGGTACTTAAATTGCTTACACTTTTATGATCTGCAGCAATGCTCATACTTGAAATGAGAACATCAGATTTTTGTATTCATATTGATTAATTATGATCGTGGTTTATGGTAACGTTAAGGGAAATCATGTCAGTCCCTTAATCAAATGAAAAGTTGGTATAATTATTGCTTTCTGGGAAAGTTGTATCCTTATATCCTCATACAGGCTCTGTTACCATTAAGAGTATCAGAAATTTTAGTCTTGGGTTGTGTCATTTGGTTTATGTTACCGGCATGCATTAGTTTCCCAAGTCATAAAATATACGTGTAATTGATACTGCTATCCTACTGGAAATACTTGTATGTTGTTAGTTTTATGTTCTATTGAAAATAGTTTTAATATTTTTCAAAATCAACATTATTTACTTATTGGTGGTTTAGTTATTAGTTATTACCATGTATTTCTTCAGTGTTTTAATTTGTTCAACGTGCATGTAGGCATTTGATACTCTTATGATGTTCCTGGATACGCGTGGCATTAGAGAAGCCCATCTACGGTTGATGTTGCAAAAGATTGAGGCATCCTTCAAGGAAAATGTTCGTAGAAATGTGCATCCTTCCAGTAAAACTAATGTTAAGAAAGAAGCTAACGAAATTGATTCTAGTCCGGATCACCTTTCTGGTTTGGACAGCCCTGGAAGTACTGTTTGTGCTTTAAATTCAGGCATTGCGGAGACATCCTCTTCATTCAGAATCGAGCTCAACAGAAATGAAACTGAGAAGAGGGCAGCTTTGAGAAGGTATCAAGATTTTCAGAAGTGGATGTGGAGAGAATGCTTTAGCTCAACTGCATTATGTGCCTTAAAATATGGGAAAAAGAGATGCAGACAACTCTTTGATATTTGCGATGTCTGCCTCAGTTGTTACCACTTGGATGATTCCCACTGCATTTTCTGCCATCAGACTTTTGGTGCCACCTATCAAAATCATAACTTTTCCGAACATATTATTCAATGTAAAGAGAAGAGGAACTTGGAACCTTGGGATATACAGGTTTCAGGTACATCTCTTCCTTTGGCCAGCAGATTGCTCAAGGTCTTCATAGCACTTGTTGAGGTGAGATACTAATGACTTCGAAAGAAAAGATCTTGTGTGTTGCTTGCTTTTCAGATTGTCCTGTGAAGTATTCTATGTGTCTCAAATTGGTTCTGGCCTTAACATCCTCCAAACTTGATTGACAGGTATCTGTTCCACCAGAAGCTCTTCAATCCTTTTGGACAGAAGATTGTCGTAAGACTTGGGGAGCAAAACTAAATGCATCATCATCAATTGAAGAACTTTTGCAGGTTTATAGTTTTACTTTCATACAGCATTTTCTACTAAGTTCTGGGAAACAGTGTAGAAACATCATCTGATGCGATGATTATGCCATACTCTACTCCTTGATGTATGTTCAAGATAAATAATTTGATTTGATGAGCTGATCAATTTTGGACTTTTGGGGCCCCCTTCTTTACAGATATTAACTCTGTTTGAGACTGCGATGAAGCGAGACTTTATGTCACCAGACTTTGCTGCAATTGATGAATTACTGGTCTCCAGCAAACAATCGGTGGTCACTAATCGTGATTATCTAGACACCAAATCTATTTCTGTACTTCCTTGGATACCATATACCACGGCAGCTGTGGCTCTGAGGATTTATGAGATGGATTCAGCAATTATTTATATTCCGGAGCAGAAATCTGAGCTCAATGGTGACAAGGAAGATGGAGAACATACTGTGAGTCGTCAGTTTCTTCTTTCTTGCTCTCATTTAGGCTGTTTATAAAATGAAGGCTGAAATATAATGTGATTTACATTCCCAAAAAAGTTCATTTAAATTTTATTAACACAATGGATTGATTTTGCATATAAGTCCTTCAGATCAAAGTCCTTAGAAATAACTACGCTGCTTGATCATGTCTTCACCAAGTAACTTATTATTATTATTGTCTTATTTTCCCTCTGCAGAAGAATCCTTTGAAGTTCACCCCTATGAGGAATGATAGGGAGAGTGAACCAACAGGAACAGTCCTCTACGAACAAAGTACTCACCTGAAAAGTGCACGAAACAGCATCAAACCTGGTAGAGTGCGTCGTGAGCAAGGACGTGGTAAAAAGTCCAAATCTGGTGGAAATCGGAGGAAAGCTAGGGGTAATGAGAAGGCAAATGTGAGTCAAGGTTCAGGACCTGTGGGCCGAAGAACACAGGGACAAGGGAGTGGACGAGGCCGCCGAACTGTTAGAAAGAGGCGAATAGAGAACAAGGCTGTCGAAGGGACACTCGTGGGCCATATGACTGACATACGCAGTAGTCCTGAGAGTGGAGGGGAATCGCCCAGAAACTTAGCTCGAGAGTGGGATGATGAAAATATAAATATGATACATGTGAAAGGTGATGGACATGGAGATGGTTATGATCAAGCAGAAGCGCTGGAATCTGATGAAGATGACCAAGCAGTGGGATATGAACAAGGAAACTGGGAAATTGGGTTTGATGGGACCTCCAGTGGATGGAACAGGGGTCTACGTGAACCGAGTGATGATGAGATGGATGCTTCTGAAGATGACAATAATGGCATTGAGGAAGTGAGAGAAGAAGATTCTGAAGGAGATGTAGATATGAGTGACGCTTCAGATGAAGAACTGAACAGGATTGTAAAGGGCGATGGCAGCGATTCAGCTTCAGATGATGGCGAGTACAGTGATTGAAGTATTCGAGCTTCACATTGTTCCTGTTGTAGCATCCGAGGTATGCTTGCGGCATGTAATTTTAGATAGTGCAGGTCTCATCCGGCGATGGAAATCATCGGTCTTGACTGCAAAATCCTTCTCAATTTTGTTGTTATCCTTTAGTATTATTATTAATTTTTTTGAAGACACTACCCATTTATGGATGAAATGATTACTGAATAGGCTGGGTGTAGGTAGTACTAGGTAGGAGTGCTGTAATTGGTATTGTACTGTAGCCTAAAAGTAGTCTAGCGGAAAAGAGTTATACAGCAGTTTGATCATATTATACTTGTGTTCTATATTACTTTCATTTATCAAAATTGTTCCCATATTTGCATTGCTGCAGAAGAAAATCATATCATTCAGACAAGTCAGTCTATAAACTTGTAAATTCTCATTCGCACACAACAAAATCTTATTTCTGATTACAAACATATGTCCTGATCGAAAACTGCTTATACAAATCCATGTCAATCACAAAAACTATTCACAGCTCTTGATACTCAAATAGAATATTGCCAGAGTGCAATACAATTATGCAGCCAAAAGCTTCTTAATTCCAGACTTCTGTTCAGAAGTCAGCCGAGTTGGAAACTTGATGTTGAACTTCACCTTAAGGTTGCCCTTCTTGGAGGGATCTTTCGGTATAGGCATACCTTCCCGAGGGACTACTTCTTCGTAGGTTGGATGAATGACAGAATTGATGGGGACAGTGAGGGTCCTCCCATCTAGTGTGGTGAGATGCAGAGTGTAGCCAGTTAGAGCTTCTGCCAGCGAGATCCTCTGTGTGACGACTAGGTCGTTTCCTTCCCTTGTAAACGTGCTGTGAGGTTTCTCGTCAATAATGAACACGAGATCTGCAGGAACTTCGTTTGGATGTTCATTCCCCTTCTCTGGGAAAGTAATCTTCGTCCCTTTCTTCCAGCCAGGCTTGACCTCGATGGTTAGGATTTCCTCCACGGGCATTGTCTTCCTGCATAACATGAGAATTAGACCATCAACCCAACATGAGAATCATATGTAGACAGAGGCTGAATTCATATCATCCTACAACAGTAATCACAGGAGCTAAACAATAGCTTGAACTAATTCTACAAACCACTAACCATTGCAATATCAAGACATGGAAACATGTAGCAAAACAAAGGTAACTGCAGCAATCATCATAGCAATGTACATTATGCTAACAGCAACCACTGCCCTAATTCACCACATAATATCTCACATAGCCGAAATATACTATACAGCTATAAACGGAATGAGAAGCACTTACCCACTTGCATCTGCAATTTCTCTAGATATCCTCATCTTCTTTGTAGTTCCCTTATAGAGCTCCTCAAGGCTACAAGGCAGCTTTCTCTCCAAAGGAGCAGCTTTTCTCAGCCCCTGACTCATCGGCCGGCCTTCCCCAAAAGAACTGAAAATGTCATCCCCAAACATTCCACCAAAGGACCTTCCACCCCTCATGCCACTACCCCCACCCCCACCTCCTCCCATTCCCCCACCCATCGGGCTAGAAAACCCGAAAATCTCAGCAAAAATGTCATTGGCATTCCTTGGATTGAATCTAAACACATTAGGCCCATCCCCTGTTTGGAAGTAGGTAGCACCACCAGGGCCCCCAGCATCTGGAGGTGGCACTTGGCCCTTCAGCCCTTCTTCTCCATATTGATCATAGATTGCCCTCTTCTGGGGATCGCTCAAAACCTACAAAATCAAAGCCATTGGATCAGACTCCAGCATTCAACATTGACACAAATCTTGAATCCTACTCTCATTAATGGAATTTTGATCACCCAGTAATGGTAACTGTTCTATCATCACGTCAACAAAGTGAAATCACACACATACATGATCAAAGCCTTCAAAATCCGAATGATATATGTTCTATTAGTACATTATAAAACTGAATCGAGTTACGGAAGACAGGATCATACTCTTGCATTCACACAACATTAACAGACTTATAAACAACAACAACAACAAAAAATCTTTGCTTATGTATTATTAAACTCTTCACAACCCAGATAACATCATCAAACTGAATTGGGTTTTAGACAGTATCAAACTCTACCAATCTAGCATTCACACAACGACAACCTAAACATCATAAAGATTCAAACTTTGATTAAAACCCACAAAACCCAAATGGTAAACTCATCACTAGACATCAATTAACACAAAAACGAAAAAATACGGGTAAGAGTTTACAAACCTCATAGGCCTCAGAGATCTGCTTGAATTTGGTCTCAGCTTCTTTCTTGTTGGTTGGGTTCTTATCAGGGTGCCACTTCATAGCCAATTTCCTATACGCCTTCTTCAACTCATCCTCCGTTGCGCTCTTGTCAACCTGTAAGAGCTTGTAGTAATCCGCACCCATCTCTTACGAAAGCTTCAAAGTTTGCTTCTTTTAATCTGTAAAAATCAAAACTTGAATAAAGAGAAAACAAAAATATAGAATTTAGGGGATTCTGTCATATGGGTTTTGGTGGGAAGAGAGGCTAGCTATGTGGTTCTTATTATTGAGGCGCTGAGGAAGAGACTGGTTGATATGAAGAAAGGACCAGAATGGTGGCGAAGATTCCAGATAGTGTTTTTGTTGCGAGTGATTGATTACTGTACAGATTCTATGTGAGATTGGGATACGACGACGTTTCGGATGCAAGTTTTGTTGACGAGGACTGAACGAGTATTAGGTGGCAGTGCTAGAGAGCAACCAAGCCACGTGTCTAGGGGGTCGATCTTATTTTCGAAATTTGCTATTTAAGGGTATCTCTACTTTTTACCAACTACTACCGGGGTGAATAACAGGATCGCTCTAAACTAGCATTATGTTTCAACCGGCCTCAAGGGGTCGTCAATGGATCAGGCCGGGCCTTGCGGGTTTCAGGTCGTGCTGAATTTTTGAAAAATTAAATAATTATGGATCAAAGCCTTTTTGAAGAAAAAAAGAGAGGGTAAATTACATAATAAGTCATTCTGAAAGATTTTTTCGAAATTAGGTTATTTTGCATTTAACATTGATACTTTTGTTAAATTTATTAAATTTGAGTTTTTGGATCATAATCGACTTGATGGAAGAAATAAGCAAGAGCAAATTCGAACAATACGTAATTTAGAGAAATTACAATATATCACTGAATATACTTCTGATTTCTTTAAATACTTATATGACAAAAATAAAATGACCTATAGGAGAAAAAATATGGAAAGAATAGCAAAACGACTCCAAGAAAAATGATATAGCAAGTGGCCCTCAAACTTAACATGTATACGTTACATTACGAGAAGAGTGTAGCCAAATAAAAGAAAGAGGACAAATAAAATAGCAATTTTACATGAGCTATACAAATATTGATTTATCTAAACAATATGGATGTCATAGAAAAGAAAAACGAAATAAAAAAATTAAGTATTATAAAAAGAGCTATAAAAGAAGATATAAGTAAAATAGAAGGTTTGACATACAACCTTCAAGAACCTTTAAACACTAAAAATATATACATAAGCGACTTAAGAAACAAAACACTAAACCTTGGATGAGAAAATATAAAGCACCAAAAGATAATAGCACTTGTAAATGTTACTTTTGTGGTGAAGCTGGTCATATTAGACCAGAGTGTCATAAACTAGGAAAATAGTCTAGAAAAAAAAATCAATTACTTGAGCAGTTTGATTTGAAAAAAGATGAAGATTTGTAGATCATTTATAGTTTGGATAATTTAAGCGACACTGAAAACATTTATAGCATTAATAGAATCGATATATTTTCTGAAACAGAATCTGAGTGTTCTGATAGTTCAAAAAGTGAACTAGAAGACATATGTATGTTTGAAGAGCAAGAAAAATTTAAATACGTAAATTTGGGATGGCTACAAAAATGTAATAAATGTAAGAAAATAGTAGCGGAAAAATATTATACGAGCAAAATAATATTTTGTAAGCCTTGTTATAATAATATAGCATTGGAGGTCAATTCTCTTGAAGAAAAAGTGAGCAAAATACAAAGTCGCGATGTTGAAAAACAAAAAATTAGCACATTTATAACAAATAATTTTGAGCTTGAATTAGCAAAAGATCATAAATTACAAACAATAACAATGATTGATACTAGGAGCACTAAGAGCACCATAAGAGAAGAGTTAGTACTAGCACTATATAAAGCAAAAACTTGTCAAACCAGTTCTAGTATATCAATGGAATTCTAAAACTGTACACATCACACATTGCCTAAACAACATACCTCTTTGGATTAAAAAAACACCAATTTAATATACCTTTAACCTTTATTTCACCGGTAGGAGCTTATCCATTTATTTCGGGATTAAACTTTTTGAAAAGGTTGCAAGGTTTTTACTATAATAAACCTGATACAACGTTTTACAAGAGAGCTATATAAAACTACTAAAAAACAAAGCAATCCATTAGAAGCATATAACAATTTCAGCATATATATATAGAAGAGTCAAAAGAAGAGCAAAATAATTTTGTTAAAACTGCATAAAAGAAAGTTTTGAAGAACAAAATATTAAGTATGATGAGTTAATTTTTAAAATAGAATATCCAACTTGTGAAAAAATAGCATCTTTTGAAATAATGCATTTTGATAAACCTAAAATATTGGAAGAATTATTATAACTAGCAAAGCAAACAAGGATTATTAGTGAATTTTTACTTCTTAGCTACGTCTATCATGGGTTACAATCATACATACCACAATTACGTGTTTAGGGGTGTAATTGTTACTATGATGCATGATTACATAGCCTACGTTTTGTTGCATGTAAGCCTGACGTATTAGTTGTGCTTATTGATTTAATGAATTGTTCTTGCATTGATATATTTTTTCTTCTCTTGTTGGACTTATGATATTTTCTATCAATCGGTGTATGAACTGTTCTGGATGAGAGGGTTTTAATAAAATCTTTTTATTTCAAAAAAAGGATTATTGGTGAAAATCCACAATTACATTGGAGCAAAAATAAAATCTTAGCAAAATTAGATATTATAAACCTGGATTTAAGAACTAAAACAACAAATATGCCTTGTAATTTGTTAGATGAACAAGAATTTGAGCAAAAAATTAAAGAACGTTTAAATCTTAAAGTAATTAGACCATCTAAATCATGACATCGATCAACAGTTTTTATTGTTCGAAAGCATTCTGAGCTTAAACTAGGAAAAACACGAATAGTATATAATTATAGAAGATTAAATGATAATACTTATGAAGACAGTTATAAGTTACCTAATAAAGATGAATTAATAAACAAAATTCAAGAGAGCAAATAATTTAGCAAATTTGATTGTAAATCAGGTTTTTGACAAATTTGACTAGCAGAAGAGTCGATAGAGTGGGCAGCCTTCACTTATCCAGAAGGACATTTTGAATGGCTAATCATGTCATTTTGATTGAAAGATGTACCTTCCATTTTTCAACGTAAAATGGATAAATTTTTTAAGAAATATGATAGTTTTTGTAATATATATATATATATTAATGATATACTTATACATAGAAAAATCGAAATAAGCATAAAAAATATTTGAAAATTTTTTAAGTGAATTTATAAAGAATGACATTATTATTAGCAAAAATAAAATAGACTTGGAAAAACAAGATATAGAATTCTTAGGAATATATATCAAGTCAGGTACTATACAACTACAAGAGCATATAATCAGGAAAGTTGTTGAATTTTCTGATAAATTAGAAGATAAAAAGCAATTACAAGCATTTTTGAGACTTCTCAATTATGCTATAAATTTCATTCCTGATTTGGGAAGAAAAATGATAATTTTACACATCAAAACGAGCAAAACCGAGCAAAAGTAATTTAATACCAAAGATTAATAAGTACTGCAAATTAAAAATGAAATTACTTAACTAAAACCATTAGCTAATGTAAAGCCATAAATATGTATGTGTCCAGGGGCATTATAATTAAATAATTGATGTAATGGTGAAGATTATTAATACCATTATTTAAAGGAAAAAATGTATGAGATGTATTTGAACTCTCACGGGCATGTCAAAATGGTATATGTACTCTCAAAACTATCAATATGGTATCTGGACTCTCAAAACTTTATGAATGTGATACTTTCGTCCATTTTTCCATCATTTCACCGTCTATTTGATGATGTGGCTTATTTAAAAAAAATCACGAGAGGTACTTGAACTCTCACGAGCATGTCAAAATTGTACATGAACTTTCAAAACTATTAATATGATACCCGCACTCTCAAAATTCTATGAATGTGATACTTTTGTCCATTTTTTCGTCATTCCACTGTCTATTTGATTTATTTCTTTTAAAAAATTTGGCTTAAAAAGACAATAATTTCAATCCTCTTATAACAACCCGAACCAGAAATTGTGTGTGTTTCACGATTAGTCGCGGTTTTGTCGTAATTGGTCGATATGGCGGGTTTGTTCACGACGAGATTTTCGGTTTGGAATTCGATAGGAGTTCCTTCATGAGAGTTGTAGTGTACGTGATTTTGAGATCGTAGGAGTTTCCGGAGGATTATTTCGAGTTACGTGTAATAAGTTATGAATACTTTCGGTTGTTGGATTTAGTCGTGTTTATCCGATTGGTTTCGATTCGTTTTGGACCATTGATCGTTTTGGTCGCGAGTATAAATATCGAAATAGTTGTTGAATCGTCGAAACGTCACATTTGGGCTGAGTTGACCATTTTTTATCCGTTGACTTTGGGTTGACCCGCGTTGACCGTGGCTTACCGGAGGGGTTTTTGACCACCGGCTAACTTCCCGATTCCGGCCATCTCAGGCCAAAAGCTTGGTATGGTTAGCTTACTCTTGTGATTTCCTATTGATTTGAACTTGGTTTGAGTGGATTTGGTGGAGATTTGAGGGAGTTTGAACTCGGTGAAGTTCTTGGAACTTACCGGATTCGGGGGTTTCCGGCCAGTTTTGAGGTCATTGAGATTGGGGGTTTTTCTCCCCTCAACTCATAGATGATTTTGGGTGAAGAGATTTTAGGATTGGGTGACGTTTGGAGCTCGCCGGAATCAATGGAGGCAGTGGATTTCGAGCTTGATTTCGGCCACGGTGGTGGTTGGATGATGTTGTGACTTTGAAGAAAATTGTTGGCCTTGAGGAGAGGAAGATTTTGAGGTATGGGTCACCGGAGTTGGTCACCGTTGGCGCCGCGCTGCCAGCGGCAGCGACGGTCAACGGCAGAGTTTCGGCGAGAGTTGACTTTTTGGGATTTTTAGAGATTTTTATACCGTTTTGCTCGTAATCGCGTCCCGATCGTAGTCGTGAGTTTTTTTGAGTTGATTTGAGTATTCTATTTTGGGTCGAGAGTTGTTTGGGTGTATTTTGGGAATTTTTCTATCCTCGTCTATATGTATTGATCATATCCTTGTTATTCAGGTGATCGTGATCGAGTGTTTAGCGAGGGATCTTCTGCCGGACCTCAGAGTTAGCCTCGTACTGTGAGTGGACACTTTGACTTTCACTGTTGCTTTGCGAGTCTTGATTATACATTTTATATTATGCATTTTACGAGTATGCAATTATGATTATGCATTTACGATTATGTATTTTTACTTGGAGGCACATATATGATTTGTTTTACATGGATTATGGATATATGGATACATCGATGCAATGGCTTCTCGGCTGATCCCCGAGATGCTCCGGCAAGGTTATGACAAACGTCTGACCCGTGATTATATGGCTCCCAGAAAGGTTATGACAAGCTCCTTACCTGGTTGAACATGATTGTAACTTTGAGGAAAATGTACTCAAGTTACGGCCTCCACATTTTATACGGTATCCAGGAAGGTTATGACAACCACCTTATCTGAGTTTAATGATTTTAGACTCGCATCATGATTTTATGTATATATTGGTGAAAGGCATATTATTATTTTCGTCCACTCACTCTAAAGATTTTATTTGCCTTCCCCTGGGCTTTTCGGTTTCTTTTGCCCAGTTTGCAGTTCGGGTTCTAGGGTTGCACGTCGTCGGTGGAGGCGTAGAGTTCAAGTCACACTGCAGCTCGTGTAGGTTATCAGTTCGGCCTACTGGTTGTATATGATGTGTATAGACGTTGCTTTGAATACTTATATTATATTTTCAGTTGAGTTTACTCCTGAATGTTTTTCTGGATTTCTTGTAAACCTTGTGGTTTGTTATATATGATGTTGAGAAATCCGGATGGGGAACGGAACCCCACGGTTTGGCTTTTGTGGAATATTCGAAGTGTGATTCTTTTTGCAGGTTCTAACCTTGGCTCACGTATTTCAAAGTAAACTCTGGCAAATTTTTTCTTCTTCTAAAGGTCATGTTTTCGATGGGGTTTGATTTCAGTTTAGGCAACTAAATCGGAGTCGGGTCCTTTCACCTCTCTCTCACACACTCTTAGACTTTTCCAGTGTCTCTCAGGTTCTCAACTCTTCCCCCTGGTTCTCTCTCCAACTCCGCCGGTGCAGCCGAGCCCTCATCTCCACATCAGCCACCCTCTCCCCTGCCGTTGTTGCTTCGCCAGAACTCCGCTAAGCCCTCAACCCCTCCCCTCAACTTCGTAACTTATAAATCCAAGCTCAATCTCTCAGTCCCACAACTATTCCAAATCGCCAAGGTCGCCAAAACCGTCCTCCGCCTCGGCCTCGACATCGACGGTGGCACCGGGATCGGGACGTTTGTCGCGAGAATGAAGCTTACAATGTAACCATCTTAACCACTACAATGTACTTCGAAGCTCCGAACAACGAGGTGGGGACACTGAGGGGATTGGTGCTGTTACACGTGCCACTGCAGCACCAAGACCCTCTTCATTGCATAAATCCCAATCCCACAATATGACCCAGGCCCCCATTACACACTTTTTATGATGACCCGATATGCAATTCTTGAACCTGACCACATCCAAGAAGAAGACCAAAGATGAAACATAACCCCCCCCCCAATTAACCATAACAACAAGAAACCTTCTCATAGCAACCTGGTTCAGGCCCGCGCTAGCAAACTCAACTTCTCCGACTGGCCATCGACGAGTCCACTGAAGCTCAAATTGTCTCCTCCAATGTCACCCGATGAACAGGCAAGGTACCACCATACTGCAAAAAGTAATTATCTCAGTTAATCCCACTGAAGGAAGAATCATGAAGAAAATAAGTTGAGAGAGAGTGTGTGTGTGTGTGTGTGTTCTGATGTTTTGAGTTTATCGTAAGCTCACTTTTTATGTAAGATTAACGATTAAGATTTAATTATTGAGAGATAAAACATATGTGGACGGAGTATGACCAATAACCCTTAAATTCAAATCAACGAATAGGCCACGTCATCAACAAGACGGAGATATGACATATTTTTTAACATAGGTATCACATTCATGGAGTTTCGAGAGTGCAAGTACCATATTGATAGTTTTAAGAGTGCATGTACCATTTCGACATGTCCGTGAGATTTCAAGTACCTCTCATGCATCTTTTTTAAAAAACAAGCCACGTCATCTAATAGACGGTAGAATGAAAGAAAAATGACGGAAGTATCATATTCATAGAGTTTTGAGAATGTAGATATCATATTGATCATTTTGAGAATTCATATACCATTTTAACATGCTGTGAAAGTTCAAATATCTCTCATACATTTTTTCCTTATTTAAATTAACAAGCCACTTTCATTTTTGATAGAATAATCTATCATGGCCCAACAGCTCCCATAAATTCAAATTGTCACCAACATGTCCAAAATTGCCACCAACATGAATAGGTAATCCTTACCATGTCTCTATTGGGCACAAACAAAAGCATCGGTGGCTGCAATTGTAACCAAGTAAATACACACAAATATTGGTGGCTTTAGCACAAAATTGTCACACTTGAGTGGATGGTTTTTGCC
The DNA here is from genome assembly GCA_946800695.1 of Geum urbanum. NCBI lineage: Eukaryota > Viridiplantae > Streptophyta > Magnoliopsida > Rosales > Rosaceae > Geum > Geum urbanum. Next base: position 71,475,227 of record OX327001.1, read on the forward strand.
CTGTTGTAGTGTGAAATGTACGACAGTTTCTCGTAAGCAATTTGTGATGTGCAATATTCGTACAATGACAATAATGACGCTCTTTGACATCCCTGGATCTTGGAGTGAGATACAAGCATTTTCGTATGTGCTCCCATGGTGGTAGCTGACAACACCAATTCCAAAACTAGGCTTTGGCAATCAAAACTAAGACAAAAATAGAAGCATCATAGATTAGCAAAGCAAGTAATTAATCGTACGTGGGTGGGTGATTATGTAATGCTTCCTAATTAGTTTTTACGATCTTGCAATTGCACATCCTTTCAGAAGTTTTTTTCGAATGCATTAGCATTTTGAATTCCTGAAATTAATATAGCCATTAGCTAGACTACTCTTCATTTGGATTTCTTTTGTGAATGTCTCGGCCTCGATCACAATCTTCATCAAACTTCATGATTACTAATAGAAGCAAGTTTAATATAATGATGATAAATCTTCATTTGATCACTTCTCCGCTAAGTCACTGTTAGTCACAATACGGAAACGAGAGTTAGAGTAGTTGACGAGGTTGACCCGCATTCGACATTCTGATGTCTAAGTCAAAATACGTAACGGGTATAACAACGTTATTGAATCATTGAATTATATTATCTTTTCTTAGTCATAAATGTTTTGTTTATATGGGTGATCGAGGGAATGATGTTGTTATCCCCTTCAATGTGAGATTAATTCCTTCCACGGTCTTAATACTGATGTTATCGTATCGGGGCGCGTGGCTGATTTGTTGGGGTTGAGTTCATCAACAAAGTTGTAGCTCTTGTTATATCTTGTGTTTGGCTATAGTGGTGTCATCCCGTTTAGTGACCAAGTGCCCGTAATAGGGCTGTATGGGTATATACACCTGCAATATATACTTCTTCTATTTAACATATGTTCATTCGCTTACTTGGTTAGATTAATATTTTTTCGTCATTCATCCTCATTTCTGGCATCGTATTTGAGATTCTACTTGCGTACTTTCCAATCAACAAATCTTCAAGAACCTACCTATGGATGCATATGTAGTCTCTCTCATATTAATCAATGCATTCAAGGAATTCGCTGAGATGAATCAGAATATTAAAATTGGTGAGGTTGCCAATGCCATCTTCAACCTTGTTCCTGCGTTGGGTGCTGGGAAGTCTTCTGATTCCATGGATGATATTATCACGTGTGAACTGTTGGCTCGAAAGTGAGCTTCAAACCAAATTCTGGTACAAATATCGATCACTTCTATAGTGTTACTTCACTTACTTTGTTACTTGTGATTTCTGACAAAGGTTGTTACTTAAAACTCGGTATGAACTTTTTCATGAATATCTAATATGATTATTCATCGAGTCATAATATTATCTTTGGTCTGTGTTTGCTCATTTGGAAGCAATAATGACAAGTTCTGTAGAGTACAGACTGATGTATCCCAACTAGTGCAAGCTCTTCATTACTGAAGTAGGCCTTAGGCACGTAAAAAAAGTAGACGAAGGTAGGCCTGGCAATTGGGCGGGTTAATAAATGACCCGCCCGTTACCGCCCGATAACGACCCATTAAAACCCGCCCATTAACTAATCGGGTTATTAATGGGTGACCCGATAACAACCCGTTATCAAAACGGGCGGTTTCGGGTGAACCCGTTAGCCCAATAACAACCTGATAAGAATTCATAAAACCTAACTCTAAGGGTTTTTTAAAAAAATAATAATAAAAAAAATGAGGTAATAAAATAATTTTTTATTTTATTTTGTAAAAAAAAGGCTTAACGGGTTTTATCGGGCCCCAATGGGTAACCCGTTATCTTATCGGGCTAACCCAATATAACCCGTTAAGCTTAACGGGCTATATCGGGTTGAACCCGTTAATGACCCGCCCACTAATAACCCGCCCGAACCCGCCCGAACCCGCCCATTTGCCTGGTCTAGACGAAGGCGCGTAATCAGTGATGATCCGCATTTTCAAAAAGTTTATCTTTAAATTTTCCATACTAAAGGGCAGCGAAAATACAAAAAATACTTATCATGAGTCCCGACGGTCGTAAAGACAATTGGCCCGATAATATTACTAATACTTTGCTTCTTGTTTTGCTTTGCAATTAACAATGTATCATTAATTAATGTTTTCATCATAAAATATCAGGGAATTTATTGTTCGGACACTTATGTATCGATAAAGTTCTGATTAGTAAATCAAGTGAGGTAAGTATTGTTTCTACTGTTCGAAAAATGTGTCTACCTAACAGTGGCAGGGTCAGATTTACAAGTGAGGAGGGGCTAAAATTGAAACAAAGATCAAAACAATTTGAAAGAAAAGTCATAAATTCAAAAGAAATAAAAATGGAAGGCCAAAATTGAAAAGAAGACAAAAAAGAACTGAAAAGATAAGTACTAAAATTGAGAAGAAAGAAAAAAACGAAAAACCTAGAACTAAATTCGGCTCGATGGGTATCTAACCCATGACCAACTTGTGTTTCCCAAATGAGTGAAACCACTATACCATTCTTCAAATTAAGATTATGTATGCAAATAAAATATACATATCAAAAGTCGAGAGGGGCCATGGCCCATCCTCGCCTTCCTGTAGCTTCGTTGCTGTACCTAACCCGTTTAGGTGCTGGAAACTGCAAAAATGTCTACATTTTGTTCTGATTCCTGAGTATTCTTCCTAGGTTGTCCTCGCTTAGTCAACACCTAGACAGTTGCATTGGTCTGTCTTACTCAAAAGTCAATGACTAGACACCATTAAAAAAAAGGTCAAAACCTAAAATTCACATTTCACTTGAAAAAGACATTTTCCTATGTTTGTGTTTGGATTTGAATTATTAGTTAATGACAGTTTTTTAAAACAACGTATTTTGATGATATTTCCTTATAACTTTTTATTTATTATATACATATAATTACAAATAGTACCTTACGGCAGCAAGAAAACCCTAGCCGCATGAAAAACTTTTCCCTTTCAAATTCTTGTTTCTTATCCTGGGGCCCTCGTACAAGGGTGCGGCTGGATGAGCATTGTATCCTCGATGGGTGTTGTTCTCGGTCCTAATTTTAGGGATCTGAGGGATAGGGACAGAGGTTGTATAGTGGTTGTCTTGTGTGAACTTGAATGTGGAGAATAGAGTTTGCCTTGGGAATTTAAGACTGTGACTGGCGTTGATCGGGTGCAAAAACCGAAGGCACAGATGGCGAATGGTGGTGCGTCGACAAGAGGGAAGTTAGACTTGTAGGTTCTTGTCCGCGATCCGACAGATTGTTGGATCCAACCCGAAGCGGTCGATCAGATTGGCTCGAGCCTTGGTTGGTCGACTAGGCTGATTTGGTTTTCCTTTTTTAGGCGACACAGGTTGGTGAGTGAGGCATGTGTTAGTCGACGGCGGGGGCGGCAACACAACAACGACATCAGAAGGCAGCGGTTCATGCATGGCAGTCGACATCTACCTCGTGGTACCTAAATAAAATGGGCTTGGGTATTGTTACTTGTCCAGCCAAGTTATGTTTTTTTATTGTTACATTTATTATTTTCTGTTTATGTTATTTAATTTAGTTAAATAAGCTAATACCTTAATAAGGTTGGTAGAATTGAGCTTCGTTCTGAGTTGTGTACATTTGGTGTCTTGTTAGCCTTAGGTAGATCTTGGTTTGTCGAGTGGGCGCATCCTCCTAGTGGTAGGATGAAATGTAGTGCCGATGAAAGTTTTGTTCGATAACATAGTTGAGAAACTATTTTAGGTGAACTGACGCGTCGTTGTTTATCGCGTTATCTTCCCGTTACTGTGTCGCCTCAAATGTAAAGCAAATGAAGTAGCCAGTGATGCTCTCTTTGCTAAATGATGTAGTTTATGATACATTGTTCTAGTCGAGTCGTCCGATAGTATTTCAGGTGTTTCTCTTCTTATGGGGTATAGATTTTATGTCCCCCCTTATATTATACCATTTCATTAATTAAGGCTTAAGAGTAGCCGCAGATCTTTACTTAAAAAAAATGATTTACTCATATATAGTTAACATTTAACATTTACAAATACAGATGTGTCGTCCTCGCCGTGTAGCAATGAGGTCGTCCGCAGACTAAAAATCACCTAAATCCCGTGAAAAGTCTAATGTGCTTTCTCCTAGTCCCACGGTCTGTCACTCACAGTCGCAGAGTCTGTTACACTCGAACATCTCCCTCCCTCCTTTTCTTCTCAAATCCCAACGCCTCTCCCCAGAATGTGATTCCCCCGATCCTCTTTTTCTCTCATCTCTCATTGCAAAATGTCGACTCTACCCTCGCGTCTCCTATCCTTCACCAGCCACCCAAACCTCGCCTTCTCTCCTCCCTCTCTCTCCCTCCACCGTTCATCATCTTCATCACCGCCGTCGATCTCCTACGCCGCGAACAATGCCCCGCCACCGAAGAAGCTCTTACGCGCATCCTCGATCCCGCCGCCCTCCGCCACGTCATCCTCATCTGTGACAGTCGACACGGAATCCGAGTCGTCAGAGTCCTCCTCCCCCGGCGAAAGCGGAGGAGGAGGTACGCTGTTCGTGATCCGAGCGCGCAACCGCATCGGCCTCCTCGGGATCATCAAGCGCGTCTTCGCCGTGCTCGGCCTCCGCATCGACAAGGCCACGGTGGAGTACGACGGCGAATACTTCGTCAAACGCTTCTTCGTCACCGACTCCAGCGGCGCGAGAATCGAGGACCGACAGAGCCTCGACAGGATCCAGAAGGCGCTGCTCGACGCAATCGACGACGGCGAAGACTCGTCATCCTCCGTCGTCTCCGCGGGGCCTACCACCACCCGAGGCGTCGTCGTCCGCAGGCCCGGGTTGGGCCTGGGCCTGGGCTCGGGCGAGAAAAGCGCGAAAGCGGAGAGGATGTTCGGGTTGATGGACGGGTTCTTGAAAAACGACCCGATCAGCCTCCAGAGGGATATTCTCTACCACGTCGAGTACACAGTCGCCAGGTCACGCTTCAGCTTTGACGATTTCGAAGCTTATCAGGTAACAAAAATTCCCCAGATTTACCAGTTTAACGAATTTGGTGCTTCTCAATTTTGGCGGGAAAGTTGGATCTGTTATTTTACAGGCTTTGGCTCATAGTGTAAGAGATCGGTTGATCGAGCGTTCACATGATACGCAGCTCTACTTCAAGAGGAAAGACCCCAAGCGCGTGTATTTCCTCTCCCTTGAGTTTCTTATGGGTACTCACTGTTACATTTTTCAACTTTTCCCCACGATGCTACTCTGTGATTTAGAGTAAATGGACCCAATTTCGTAATGCTTGAAACTGTCAGGTCGGTCGTTGTCGAATAGTGTCATTAACCTTGGCATCAAGGACCAATATACGGAGGCTTTAAGTCAGCTGGGCTTTGAATTTGAGGTTCTGGCAGAGCAGGTAAGCAGGATTACATGTTTAGTTGTTTTTTGAAGTTTCTGTAACTTCTGTTGTTGTTTGGAAACTGTAGTCTGGTGAATCTAGAGATAGTACAGATGATAGTTTAAATTTCCTTATTTCTGTGATGTTTCAAGGAAGGAGATGCGGCCCTTGGTAATGGAGGCCTTGCCCGTCTTTCGGCTTGCCAAATGGATTCTATGGCAACTTTGGATTATCCTGCGTGGGGGTATGTATGTTAACTCTGTAAAGAAGATTCATCATACCCTGATTTAAGTTCTGTTCTAGTATTTGGATGAAATGCTCGTCGAGATCTATGTTATATGTCCTCTATGACAGAGAAGTCTAGGGAAGGAATATGGTTAGATCTATTGTATAACATACCATCATTGTTTATAAACAATACAGAAGCCATTGACTTGGAAATATTAGTGGGAACCCATAAAGTATGATGCCATTATATGTTTATGTGCCTCGCTCGAACCTGTGCTGTAACTGCTATTTTGCATGCCTGATTGTTTTGAAAATCATCTTTTTGAGGAACTAGTTATCACCAAGTGTAGTTTCTTTTTAATGGGAGGTTAGTTAATAAAGTGGCAAATTTCCAACTTCCAGTTACGGGCTGCGCTACCAATATGGGCTATTCCGTCAAGTTATTCTGGATGGCTTTCAGCACGAACAACCCGACTTCTGGTTGAATTTTGGGAATCCATGGGAGATGGAGCGAGTTCATGTAACATATCCAGTGAAGGTTTGCAAGTATATCCTCTTTCAAAATTCAGTGTTTATTTCGAACTCAGTATCTAAATTTCCATTATAGCTCCCACTAAAACTTGCAAAACGTTCCACTAATTTTTCTATTATTCTCAACATGGATAAGTTCTATGGGACGGTCAAAGAGGAAACCTTGAACGGGAAAAAATGTAGTGTTTGGAACCCTGGAGAAGTGGTAAGGCAATGAACTCTATTTCATAATCTGAGGCTTTAATTGCTAAAGTAAATCGTTTGATAATGATAGTTGTATGTGTGTAATATAATTTCATGTTGTAAAAATTATATATAACTGGTATTTCAGCTTAGTGGTTTGTCTCCACACTGCTAGGTAGAAGCTGTGGCTTATGATAATCCCATACCTGGTTATGGAACTAGGAACACCATTACTCTCCGCTTATGGGCCGGAAAGCCAAGTGATCAGCGTGATATGGTAATTGTTTAACTCAACTCTAGATTCATGCATTGGAAAGTACACCATTTTTCATAGACAGTATCTTTCGAAAATGCTAGATGAAATCGCGGACACAGCATTCTCCAATCTTTCTGACTGTCAATAGCATTAATATTTTCCCTCCAACAAATTCTATACGCCCTTAATTCTCCTATGCAAACTTCCTCTTATGCAGGAAGCTTTTAACACAGGAGATTACATTAATGCTCTCGTTTCTAGACAGAAAGCAGAAAATATCAGTAGTGTTTTGTACCCTGATGATCGTTCTTATCAGGTTCGATTCCCTTATGTAATTTGAAATATTTGAATTTTGTAAATGTCCTTGAATCTTGGCTGTTTATTTATTTCTGTATTGCTGTTATGAGTTTATTATGTTTTACAGGGGAAGGAACTGCGGTTAAAACAACAATATTTCTTTGTCGCAGCATCCATACAAGACATAATGCGGAGGTTTAAAGATGCTCACAGTAATATTGATGAATTTCCAGATAAGGTTTGAACCTCAGTACTATATATTATGTCATATATATATATTGAATTGTCAGGCAAAGAAAGCTGTATAACTCAGAAGTTAGATTCTGAATTAATGGTCATTTTTCTTTCTGGCGTATTAGAGTTCTTGCCCTAGCTCAGTCATTAATGTCTTTTAAGCTGTTCCTTCTTTTGTTTGCCTACTTTTTCCATTTTTTAATTAGGTTGCGCTGCAGCTCAATGATACTCACCCATCTCTTGCCATAGCTGAGGTCATGAGAGTTCTTGTTGATGAAGAGCATTTGGATTGGAATAAAGCATGGGATATAGTTTGTAAACTCTTTTCTTTCACGATACATGCAGTAGTTGCTGAAGGGTTGGAGAAAATCCCTGTTGATTTATTGGGCAATCTTCTCCCACGCCATTTACAAGTGCGTTCCGAACGACTATATGCATGCTATATATACTTTATAATTCTGTACAGTTGTATTCTGATATAAATGATTTCTTAGTCACTCCATCATTGTAATCACAATTTTGGTGTTCCAGATTATATATGACATTAACTTCCATTATGTCGAAGAGTTGAAGAAGAGGATTGGTTTAGATTATGATCGTCTGTCTCGGATGTCTATTGTTGAGGAAGCTGCTGTAAAGGTATCCATAAGCATCAAATACCGTACATGGTATATATGAGTCTGTTTTCTTCTGGTACTCTTTGTATTATATCAGTATATGACTTCTTTCAAATTTCTTTTCTCCCATGTGCTTAATCATTTTTTTAATGTTAAATTCATTGTAAAATTTGAGTTGACAGAGTATTCGGATGGCAAACCTGTCGGTTGTTTGTGCTCATACTGTGAATGGTGTTTCACAAGTACATTCAGAATTATTAAAGACTAAATTATTCAAGGTGCTATGTTGGATCATTGTCTTCGTTTAGCTTATAACTAAAGTACAAGATTTTCAAACTCTTAAGTACCTTTTGTTAGGTTAGACTATTGACTGACACCTCTTCTCCATGACAGGATTTCTATGAGCTATGGCCTGAGAAATTCCAATGCAAGACAAATGGCGTCACCCAGGTACACATACACACTAACATAGTTCTGTCTCTCAGTTTAATGTTTAATTAGTATTGCGACAATTATTGGAGATAGCTCGTAAGTCATAACATACTTACAAAGTTTGTTTTAGGGATTGGTGATTAGATATCCTGTAGTAGTGTACTATTAAACAGTTTATATTCAAGTACATGTGAATGTAGTGACATTTGATTTCTCAGCGCCGCTGGATTGTTGTGAGTAATCCTAGCCTGTCTGCTCTTCTCTCTAAATGGCTTGGAACAGAAGCCTGGATTCGTAATGTTGACCTTTTGACTGGCTTGCGAGATCATGCAGAAGATCCTGACCTTCAACAAGAATGGATGATGGTACACTAAAGGCCTTATACTCGTGCATTTTCTTAAGTACCAAGGTCATACTGAGATTGCCTTCTGTTTCTTTATTTTACCAATTTTTATGGTTAGGTGAAGAAGGTTAACAAGATGAGACTTGCTGAGTACATTGAAGCCATGAGTGGTGTGAAGGTTGGGACCACAAGTTATTTGTAGCTGTTTTTCTTGTCTTTTTGTTTTTTGGCCTAGAGAGATAGATCTAATAGATGGTTCCTTATGATCTTACAAATGCAATGTTTCACTTTTAACTGCAGGTTAGTTTAGATGCTATGTTTGATGTGCAGACAAAGAGAATACATGAGTACAAAAGACAGTTACTAAATATACTTGGCATCATCCACCGATATGATTGTATAAAGGTGAAGCTTCTTCTCAGAAGGACTTTGTATTCTATACTCATTCACACAAAAGCCCTGGCTGTTCTGAACAGCTAACCTCTGCACCTCCAGCATTTTTGCATGCCTATTTTATAATCTGGTCATAGAATAGTAACATATTTTGGCTTGAATGTGTTGGGAAGTATTTTGTGGATTGTGGAAGAGACAATAGTAGCGGAACCTTGTTTGATCTTAATCCAATTGTGTACCACTATTTGCTTAACATTCATTGATATTAATCAATAAGTTTTCTTTTTACTTTGCTGAAGAACATGGATAAGAGTCAACGGAGCAAGGTTGTACCTCGTGTCTGCATTATTGGAGGAAAAGCGGCTCCTGGTTATGAAGTTGCAAAGAAGATTATCAAACTTTGTCATGCTGTAGCAGAGAAAATAAACAATGATACTGATATTGGGGATTTGCTAAAGTTGGTAAGAGAAAGAATTTGTATCTTGTCATGCATTCTTCCTATCTTCTATATTTCTACGACTACCGAGAGGAACTACATAGTGAATGCAGTTTTTGATCTACAGTATCTATCATTTGATCAAAATTCTCTGTTTTCAGGTTTTTATTCCTGATTATAATGTATCTCTTGCTGAAGTGGTGATACCAGGGGCTGACCTTTCGCAGCACTTAAGGTGAGTATACATTGGAGCACTAGATTTGATCTTACATCAGAAAATACAGTTGGTTAAAAGTGTATAATATTGTATAACTTAACATGTGATGATATCTGTGCAGCACTGCAGGACATGAAGCTTCTGGAACTGGAAGCATGAAATTTCTCATGAATGGATGTTTACTCTTAGCTACAGAAGATGGGTCCACAGTTGAGATTCTTGAAGAAATAGGGGTGGAGAATCTGGTAAGTGTTGTCAAAGGTTACACTCAAGGGTGCAACTATGTACAAGTCGGGTTTTCTTCGCATAGAGGATGTGTCATTGAACATAGTATGAGCTTTTTGAAGAATGGAATGGTCGAGAGAGATTATTGTAGCCAACTTCATTCAGCTGGAAAGTTCTGATGATGGGATAATTTTCTTCCTGCAGTTTTTGTTTGGTGCAAAAGTTCATGAAGTTCCCGAGTTGCGGGAGAAAGGACCTGATCACAATGTGCCACCGCAATGTACACGTGTTTTAAGGTATGTACGGGCTACAATCACTCTGCGGATCACAGTGAGTTTAGCCAATTAGTGATATTCGTGTAACTTGCCTAGCATTTTAAGATTTTAAGGCCTCCTTTTGTTGGATGTCACTTTTCTGAGCAAGCTCTCTTTGCAAATTCTGAGATTGTTGTGATATTGATAATGATACGTAGGCTGATCCGTGATGGTCATTTTGGCTTTCAAGACTATTTCGAATCTCTATGTGATGGGGTCGAGGGTGACGACTTCTATCTGCTCAGTTCCGACTTTGGGAGCTATTTAGAGGCACAGGTATTCATTTTAGTTTTCATGAAGTCAGTAAAGTATACATCTCAATGTCTTTTAACCATATATGTGTACTTGAGATACAGGCTGCCGCCGATAAAGCATTTTCAGATCCAAAGAAGTGGACTAAAATGAGCATCCTTAGCACAGCAGGTTCTGGGAGATTTAGCAGTGATAGAACAATCCGTGACTATGCTGAGAAGAGTTGGGGAATTGAACCATGCAGATTCCCTTCTGAGTTTGACGGTTAGCGCAAGCTTGCCGAAAGTAGCACTGGTAGAGAGAATCAAGTTGTATCAGATTGCAATCAATAATTCTGAATAAGCAAAGCTTCCTCATCTAACCGATCGTGGCAGTGAAGACAGCTCCAACTTGTATATACATGATGGCTTCACAGTATAAATAAAGGCAGCTCCAACTTGTATACACATGATTCTTCTGCAACTCAGAATGTAATAACCTAAAATAATGTAAATGGATCTGTAGAGAACTGATTACAGTTTGCTTAATTTTCATAATCCACTGTTTCTCAAGATCTTGAAGGTTTACATTTTTGGAGTATCATATCATTTACTCTGAACGTATGCAAACGATTCAAACAAATAACAACCGAAACAAATGAGGCAAAAGTAGTTATAAACAAATACAGCTCAAGTTGCTCCTTTGAGCACGAGATTCTCATCGTGAAAGCTTATTCCCAAATTTCAATCTTGCAGGCAAGATAAAAAAAACAAAACTACTCTTAAAGATATTTTGGAGGAGTTAAATACACTCAAGGACAAAATCTTTTATTTTAGACAATATATGACAAAATCTTACAAATAAGGACAGTCTATTTATACGCTGACACCTGTCCTAGTGTAATTTACTTATTTACCTTATGCTACCCATATAAAGCTTTTTTTTCTTTCTGAAATAAAAAAAAAATCGAACAAAACCCTCTCTCTTACTCTGGCAGAGAAAACAGAGTAGCGGTCTCGCTGTCACCTCCTCACCGCCATGGCAGCTGTCCCCTATCGTCTGCACCTCAAAAAAGCTCGCTGGCACTCGGAATACTTCGGTGTACCCAAGTGCCTCCCATCAACGAGGAGATCGGCGCCTCCGTTGTCTGAAGCCGCGGCTGGGCTCGCTTCAGCCTTGCATTGCTCCGTCGCGCGCTTCTCCAACGTCGCCTCGCGCCGCCACAATCCTACTCGAACGAACCCTCTCTTCAGCAATCTACTCGCAGCTTAGTAGCAAAGCTTAACTTTCACCGTCGTTGGCCGCCGAAACTCGCTCGCCGCTTTGTGTCTCTAGCCTCCGGTCTGGGCATCTCAGTTGTCGCACTGATGTCCTCAGATCTCGCATCTCAGCCTAGCCTTCACACATCACAAGGCTTGATATTTGGCCTTCTCCGAAACATTGCGAGCTCAGCTCGACCTCCAGCGACTCGCACTATGTTGACTTGGTGCTACTGAATTCCTATGTTTTTTTTGTGTCAGAATGAATGCTAATGTCCCAATATTTGAATATTTGTTCTAATTTTATTTGTTCATTGTTGGTAGCATCATTGGGTGATGTTTTGTGTTTTTGTTTTTTTACGCATCACCTCTTCTCTTTCATATTTTTTTCCTTTTGAAATGTGCATTGGTGCCACTGTGTGTGAAAGAGAATGAAGGAAGATGCTTCGTTAGTATGATACAGATCTACCTTTTATTTTTTGTTTTGGTTTAAAAGTTTTATATTGTTAAAGACTTGCTGCTTGGTTTTCATGGGTTAGATCAACTACAAACATGAATTTATTTGTATCATGCTACTGCAATGTTGTTAGATTTAGTTTTTGTTAGTAGCATGAGCTTTCATGAGTTTAATAGTTAGTATGCCACGTTTATCTGCATGTATCGTGAATTTCAAAATGGAGATGAGGTTTTGTGTTATAAGGTTTTGGTTTAGCAAATCGATCTGCTGTTATTGCATTTCAGCATTGCTGCTAAATACTTGTGAATTTCTACAATAGATTCGGCATTATAACTCGAGCTTTTTTAGTTATTATAATTTTTCTAACAGGTAGCACTAGAATATGCACTAACATCGTGGTTTTTTAAGTAGTACTAGCATTTTGGGTTTTGTCAGTAGCACTGGCATCTTGGTTTTCAGAAAGTGCAAGTTTCTTTTGAAACTGTTACTGGTATTTTGCTTTCCAAAAGTTAATGTATTTTTTTGAAGCTTGCTGCTACTATTTTTGTGCTATATGAGAGTGCTACTGCATTTTATATGGTGTGTTCGTTAGTTTTTATACAATAGCATATTTGTTTTATTGTTATAGTAAAAGTTTTTTTCTTCTTAGAATTGAGTTTGTGTGATAATAATCCAATAACACATGCAAAAAGTATCAATACAAATTTAATAGTAATTTTGAGTACAAATTTAGTAGTAGTCGAGATACAATTCAGTCTCCAAAAAATGAATAGCAATTCCTAGAAATGCAGCTCCCAAAAATGCAGTAGCATCCACGCATATGCAATAGCAGTCCTTGAATCGAATACATAGTAGTAGTCATGGAGCCGAAAACATAGTAGTATATCCCAAAATAAAAATAAAACGTAGTATTGATCTCCGAAGTAAAAAATGCCTTAGTAATTCCCAAAACTGTAGTAATAGTCCCAAAGTAATAGTAGTTCTCAAAAACACAGTAACAGTCCACAAAAATACAGTAGCAGTCCTTGAACTGAGAACGCAATAGCAGTCCTCGAACTGAGAACGCAATAGCAGTCCCAGTCCCAAAAATTGAAAATGCAGTATCAATCCCCAATAATTTAGTAGCAACAGTTTAAAAAATGCAATAGTAGTTTATATACGTAGAACAACTTGAAAGACAACACTGTCAACACACATGACAATGAATACAAATTAGATTACAAAACTAATTAGATTGACTTTTGAGACCAAAACTAAAAAATCCACCTGAAATCTAAACCAGTCTTCATTTCTCCTCTCGAATATATTCAACAATGTGCCATGACTTGTCATTCAATACCATCTTTTGATGGTGAGATAGTGGAGAGATAATACAACATCATTTGTATAATTTGGCTGAAGTTGGGCTGATCACTTAAATCCTCTTTCCAACATGAAGTTTGTTTCTACCGAATTCCGTGAGGGACTTTTAGTAGAAGATTGGATGGAGCTATTTCGGGTGATCTAGACTATCGCGCGTGTGTCGTCTTTTACCTGCTGTTAAGAATAATACACTAAACGGGCATCAGGAGTCTTGACGGGGTGTTCCCACCTTCGACTCTCCGACGCTCTAGTTAGAATGTATGAAGTGTAACAGTAGTATTGGTAGAGTAATGGGCATATCTTGTATCTGTCATAAATGTGTTGCTTATATTGGTGATTGAGTATGGACCATTTTGTTGTTCTTCGATGTGGGATCATGTCTCTTGTATATTACCTGTCTTGGTGCTTTCCGTTTGTCGTATCGAATGCGTGGACGTTCAGATGGTGTTGGTCTCTTGTTTAAAGTCGAAACCTGTATTGCTATCTTGCATTTGGTCTAAACTGTGTTGACCTGTTTTGTAGTGATTAGGTGTACGGTTTTTGTGTGATATAGGATCACGCACTAACAAAGTTGATCAGAGATAATACAGCAGCAAATCATATTCAACTCTCATCTAGATGGTAAGACAAGTTAACTATAGAAACGCCAGTTTTAGTAGGCAAAAGATAAAACTTTGGGAGCAACTTAAAGTCTAATGCAACATATCATATAGTACATACTGCACCAAAAAGACAAAGCAATGTAACCAAAATAAGAACTTATACAAATACAGAGTCTGAAGTATTCAAACATAACGTAATTAAAGTAGACATTTTTCCTCGAATTTGTTTACAAATTTTTTTGCTAGCATAAATCTATATCATTTCTCTTTGTACTAGTGAATCCCTTAGTTCTAGCTCGAGGGCCAAAAATCATGGATACAATAGCAATCTCTTATAATTTATATAGCTTTCATTGATATATAGCAATCTCTTATAATTTATATAGCTTCATTGATATGTAGCTAGCTAGCTAACAGATCAGTGGTTAGCCACATGAACAATCGGGGCGCTTCTCAAGTTCTTATCACTTATCCATGCCTCGTTTAGTAGTCCACCACAGGTACTACAATGCACCAAAACCCAATATTTATACAGTTGTAAAACACAAATTTTGCAATACAAATTCATAAGACTCCTTATATAAATTTAGTAGTGATTTCGATACAAATTTAGTAGCAACCCAAATAAAAAATCGAGTAGCATTTTTGATACAAATTCAGTAACACTTTCGAAACAATTCAGTCTCTAAAAAGACAGTAGCAGTCCTAAAATATACGATAGCACTCCCCCAAACTAAAATAGCAGTACTGAGTTCATATGCAATAGAAATCTTAGAACCGAAAATGCAGTAACAATCTCTGAATAAAAAATATAGTAGCAATCTCTGAATAAAAAATATAGTAGCAATCCTGCTACTCAAACTCATAATACAGTAGCAGTCTCAAAAAACACACAACTACAACAACAATAATAACAATCCCTAAAAATACAGTAGCACTCCCCAAAACTGCAGTAACAGTACCAAGCTAAAATGCAGTCGTAGCAACCTCTTAACAATTGCAAAAACACACTAGCATTTAAAATGACATTTATAGTAGCAATATCAAAACAATAGCAGTCCCACGCAGTATCAGTCTTATAAATATTGTAGCAGCTTTAATTTTTTTTTTTTGTTCTTTCAAAACTCACAATTGTAGTGACAATTCCGAAAGCTCAACAGTTATACTTAAAAAATCACAGTATCAGTAACTCTAAATAGCACTATAGCAATTAAAAATATAACATAGTAGCACCTTGATAATTATAACACTTTGATATCAATAATGAAGTACGAGACTACTCTACTCCTTTAAAAAATAACACATGATACACACAAAACACCATTGAATAACAATTGATGCTACTGCACTTTTGAAAAAAACACACACAGCCACATATCCGATTAAGAGAATCCAAATAACAAATTTTCAAAACAACACTTTCAGCTTTTCCTTAAAAACAATGCTACCACATATTTCAAAGTTATTGATTCAAAGCGCAATCCACAGTAGCATCAAAAACGTAATAAAAAAAAATTAAAAGCAGCACTCAAATTAAGCACATCCCATAACACTTGATTTGGCAAGGCAACAACAAAGCACGTACGGTGGCTAGATATGAGGCAAAATGGCTCAGTATGGACGAGGACGTTGTCGAGGGAGCATGTGTGACGGTTGGAATTAAGGCTACAAGGGATGAGCTCGCGGCAAAGCGCGAGCACTAGCTAGAGAGAGCAAAGAAGGCTAGTTGTGCGATCGACGCTGAGCTGGAGGAGGCTGCAGCCTTTAGAGTCGAGGTTGAGCCGGAGATGCCGCGGCGGCGTGCGACGATCTGATGGCCTCGACCTTGAGGCCGCGAGTAGAGGCGAAGGATGCGAGTGGTGAGGCGAGAGGCGGAGGAGACGGTGTTTAGAAGGCGGCACTGTGTCGCGTTGCTACTGTAATTTTTCAAGAGGCAAAGGTGCACGAAGTAGAGGTTTCTGTTCGCGAGCCTAGGGGTGGCATAAGAGGTTCTGAGACAGCGGCTATGGAGATCGAAGCGTGGGTTGAGGTACTGTATCTGCTTTATCGGCAGAGAGAAGATAGTGAAAGAAGAGAGAAATGAGAAAATGAGTATGTCTAGGTTTTAAGAATATATATATATGGGGTATTTTTGTCTTTCTAATTTTTTTTGGGCTGAATCTCTGCTGGTACATTTTGGACCTTATATCCATGTCTTTTATTGTCTAAATTTTAGAATAGATAAGTTTTTTGTAATACTAATACTAGCCTTCATGCACGCGCGTATGTGATCACGCGTACGAAATGTGAGTGCTTATTGAAGGTGTGTAAATATGATAGACAAAATGAATAACAAATAAACCCATAAATTGAAAACAGGTAAAATAGAACGAATAATGAAAGGGGTGAAGAAAGAAGGAGATAGAATTATTTAATGGAGGAGAAATAAACCATTTAGAACCATGTAAAACAGTAAAAGTTAAAACCTCTCATTTGTTGCTAATTTTCTTCGAATAGGTCTCTATTCATCGTCTCTCTTCTATATTGCTTCATTTGTTATCAATGGCTGCCAATGACCTTCGTTAGTTAGGGGTCTGTAGTGCGTTGGTTGGTCTCACTAAATCTCCTCGTATGTGGTCGGCTGACCAAGTATGCCACAACTCGAATTTGCCCCCGCTACCTCGATAACCCATAACCACCCAACCCCAACTCATCTCTAATTCCACTCTCATATTGTTTCTCTCTCTCCTACACCATCAACAAAACCATCTATAACCAAATCTTATCACTTTTGTCAGGATTGAGAGGAATAGAGAATTTCCAATCTGAGAGCGACCACAGTGAATACGGGATAAACTGCAGCAACAAACCGCTCCTCTATTGTTTTTACTTTTTAGCCCTTTTATTTTTCAGATTCTAACATTGCGAGTATGTATGATGAAGGACAAATTTGGGCATTTTAAAAATTTAACCTTAAGCACTATTTGCATAATTAATAGAGATAATAACTGTAATTTTCTATATAAAAAAAACGTCGTCGTTTTTATCTTCCGAGTAAATCTTTTCGAGTGTTTGGGGGGAAAGAGGCGAATCGCTTCATTCACAGTCAATTTTCTGCAAACGACAGAATGAGAGTTCATCTGATTCCATTCCTACTCCTCTTTCCCGCCTTTTTCTCCGCCCTCTCCGATACGTCTTGTCCAGCTCAGCACTCCACCACCGCCGACGACGAAGACGGCGAATCCATCTCCTTCCAGCTCAACCAATTCAAGATCAAGATCTCTCATTTAGGTACCGTAATTCAACTTACACTAGACTCTGTTTCTTTCTTAGTTCTTAGGGCTATGGCTATGAAAATCGCGTGCAGAATCGATTATCGCGGAGAGCGTTCAGCATCTGAGCGAGAAAATCGAGCACATTAAACAGCGCCAGAACCGAATCGACGACATGTCGTTGGAGATTCTCCGTTTGCAATCTCAACTCTCCGCTCTTAAGGTTTGTTTTCTGTTTCAAATTCTTCAATTCACATTGATTGATATGTGTTGCCTCATTTGGCTGTATTCTCTATATCTTTAGGAAGACTCGTCGTTAGCTGATCAAAGACTTGAAGCTCTAGAAGAAGAGGTTCTTATTAATTAGATTTATTTATTTTTATTTCAGTCAATAATGGTTGAAGATGTTGTTCGGTGTTTTGAGAATTAGGCGTGTTGTAACTTGTAATTCATAGGTACGGAGTCTCTGGGCGGCTTCGAGGATGAACAATTTTGATATTCATGTGTTGGAGTCTAAGGCATGAGATGCTGAGGATACGCTTGACACGGTTACTTCTCGGGCTGAGAAGGTCATATACTGATTGATCTCACTCTATTTGTGGTTTTGTGAGTGTGATGTTTGTGATTGCGTGTTGATTTGTTATTTGTGGCTTTCAGAAGAATGATGTGGTCACTGAGCAGTGGATTCAACTTCAGCGGCTTCAGCAGGCTCTTCATATTCAACAGGTACTTGCCACTTGAAAACTGGTTTTAGATTATTCGTTTAGACAATTTGTTGAAAGTTTGGAATGCTTTATACTAACTTACTGCAATTGAATACATAGAAGAGGAACTTGAGGGTTCAAAGGCAAGTCCGCTGTACAAGATGTGCATTCTTGAAGGTAAACTCGGTCTATATGAGAACTTGAAGTTTTCGATGAAATGTTACTGGATTTAAGTTAAAATTAGGGAAATGACATTATGAAAGAACTGATATTATTTCTGTCTATATATAATTTTACATTTACATTCAATCTGATGGCTTGCAGTTCTTCAACAACCTTCTTGATGACCATTTGTTGAAGCTGCTTGGATCTAACTTGAGATCCTTTATCTCTCAAACCCTGCATCAGTTGGAAAGAGTCTTTCTAGCTTTCAAAAGGTCTCACCATGAGATTAGCACCAAAAGTCTTGAGTGCATTAGTATTTCTTTCATGCTGTTATTGCTTAGCATGACTTTGAGGCCATTATTGTGATTTCTATGCTGCTCATCAGGTCTATGCCCATTCTAGTTGTACTTGATTTTTTAGATTTCATTTTCCATTATTCGTTGTTTGTTTTGACCCTAGGCCGTCTCACTTGTAACTGTGAAAATGTCATAAAGCTTTGTGAAACTTTGACCATTAATTTTTTTTATAATTTGTCTTTTTATTATGAAGGTCCTCAATTAGCAGATTCAAAAATCAATGTAACAGTTATACTATCTTTTTTTAATTTTTTATTAAGAATGTTGATATAAAACCACCGCATCTTTTGCTCCTTCCCTGTTCATCAGTTCCTGAAAACCCTAATCGACTGGGTTTGTCTGGGTCATACTATTCCAATCCATCGATTCTTAGTACATATCAGACTATGTTGTATAAGGTGAAACATCGTATCAGACTATGTTTGAGATGTAATGGATTCGTGGTTACTTTTTTTTCTGCAGTTGTAACATTCCATTAAAGATGCATTGGAGAAGAATGATTTTACTGCAGCTTTTGCCAATGAAGAATTTATTTTCTACGTGGTGTGTAGTCAATTTTTCTTCTTTCCATTCCATGAACTGTGCAGGGAAAAAAACCTAGAAAATGAAAAAAGTATCGCCGTTGCCGGGGATCGAACCCGGGTCACCCGCGTGACAGGCGGGAATACTTACCACTATACTACAACGACTGATTGTTAATGTAGAGAGAGATCCCATATCATATTTTAGTTGTCTAATTGTTTACTTATCATAGTTCATTTTCAGGCTTCTGCTCTAATCACATTGCCGGTGATGATTGCTTGGATGTTTGTTACTTCAAGATTACAAGCTGATTGCTCAATTGACATGACCTATTCTCACTCGCTAAGTATCGAGACAGAATGAGCTCAAATTCTCCAGTATTTATAACTAACTGCTAACAGATACCTTGGTTCAAGACTTCAAATCTATGAGATCAATGATTACAGCACAAACATATATCGTACATCAGATTCTCTATGTATAATAGTCTTACGCCTGATGCATATTTCCAGCTTGATACGCAAGTCCCTGGTTAAGCCTTGGATCCGTGAGTTCTCAGTTTTTGGAATCAATTATATCCTGTTACTGAATGGCTCCTTCTGTGCCAACCATTGTTTTTTGCACTAGAAGGAAAAGTGAAAACTATATCTGGGCTCCAGTTTTCCTTTCTTTTAGAAGGCTGCAGAAAGTAAAAAGTTATTATAGCTGTACTGCTGTAGTATAGTGTATATACCATGTGATTTTACCAAAGTTACTAAAATACTGTATGAATAGCTCTTGGTAAAAATCTCAACACCCTCAAAACTCATTTTGAGACTTTGGGATAGATAACTTGGATAAGCACAAAACAATGGGAGGAGAAGAAGACACAACATGGGAACAAAGACTCAATGCCTTGACTCACATCTTGATCAATCCAACAACCACACCACCTCTCCATTCCCAGTTCTTCATCTCCACCCAAATTCCCTGCTACCTAAACTGGGACTACCCACCAGTCCTCTGTACCAAAACCTCTCTTCCTTCCATCCACCTCAAATGGGGCATCTCTCTCTTCCTCAGAAGGGTCTTCAAAACTGGTCCCCCTGAGACTTCCTGGAGGTCCAAATGCCCTTATCAGATCCCTCCGCCATTGATACTTGCCAAAGGAGTTGAAGAAGCTCAGTGGGATCAAGAGCAGCAGAAGCTCAACTTCAGAAAGAGGCTGAGAAGAAAACGATATGGGACTGAAATCAATCCTTGGATTCCTTTTCTGGTTCCTAATATGTTGTTGTTTACTATTCTTCTTTGGGACCCGTATCCCGATTAGTAGCTGCTGTAAATCTAATCTGGTGTTATGGGAAGTTTGTGTTTTGTTGAGGCTTGAATTATCATATAAAAAGAATGAGTCTTTCAGTAAAATTAGTGTTCTTTATACAGACTTTGTGTATTTGCTTAAACAACTAAACCACAAGCTCCCACTGGTTTAGTTTAAAACTTAAGAGGCTCAAAATCTGCGAGAGATCAAACAAAGGCATAGGTCAAAAGGAAAAAGAGAGAGAGAAAAACAAATGAGGTATAGGAGGTGAAAGGCTGTGACTATTAACAAATCTATGGCGCTAATCACGCAGCAAATTTACACCATATTCAAGGAAAAGAAGAAGAAGAAAATATAAAGAGAAAGCAAAACGGCTTGGGGTGCTTTGCAAACTCAAACGTTGACAATAAAGCATTTTGTATTGAGGATTGAGGGAGGAGGCCACCCACCTTGTATTGCCTGGTATCAATCAAAGGCTTTAATTCTAACTGCTATGACCAAACAGGGGAAGACTTGCTGCAACCACAGTTCTATAGTTCTCTACTCTAATCTCCCACATTAGTTGACACAACTTGCCACATGCAAACTTCAATACCAATTTGCCATTGTAGGACTGCACACAAAGGTTGATATGAGATTTGGGCACTGTTCTTTGATGTATGTGTAATGCGTAATCAACTATACGTTCATCACCAAAACCTTGCTGGTCTAATGTCATGAGGCCCCGACTAGAGGAAGAGCTTTCACCGCCCAAACTGCTTTTTTCAAAGGGTTTATTACATGCTTTTAAGACCAGTACCCCTTTGTTTTTGTATCTCTCTTTTGCTTGGAAGGCAATGTACGTAATAGGCTTTTGCTTTTACAAATACAACATCAATGACGTAGGAATGAACTTGTTCTTACATGCTAGGATTGCTAGCTCTTTCTTCTTTTGGCTTCTGTGATGTAAGTACGTAGAAGTAGTGTAGAACTAGTCCTTTGATTTTCGGTGGGAGTGCAGGAGCTGGCACATGATTTGTAATCGAAGCTTCTTTCTTTTTAACTTTCACAGAGCTTGTTAATGGACTGATACTGATCCAATATTTCCTTGTTGGCCAGTATTGTTGTTATCATTTGATACATAATTTTTCTTATTATTTATACGACAACCACGTATGAATGGAGTAAGCGAACAGATGAATGCGTTACAGTAACGTATAATTAATAATGTTTATTTATGCTCAGCTTCCATTTAGATGGATTAGTTCCAAGATGATCGACTACAATGATGAGTAGTACGTGAATGTGACTTGGCCTAGTTTCAACTAATATATGTGATTGTTGTGAAGTATCCATCTCAATTATACTAGTATCTCCCCCAATCCACTTACCAATATTAATACCACTTCAATTCCAATTTATGAAACCTAAGTGTTCCCAACCAACACTTGAAGTAGAAGCCACCAGCTAACTTTTGGTTAAAATGCAGGAAGCAGTAATGATCCTCCTATTGACATCGACAGACAATCGCAGTCTTCATTCTTCTTTTGAAGCCAAGGCTTAGAAGTTTCTGAGATTTAGACCAAGCAAAGAAAGCACATGCCTTGCCTACATGCTATATGATATTGCATCCACAATCCTCGCATAATTACACGGCCATTTCAATCATGTCAATGCCATGTCCTTCTCCTCCTCTTCCTCATCCTCCTGCCTATATATATTGCACTATTTCTTCTTATATGAATCTCCAAATTATGCTTGTAATTGATTAAGGATTTTCTTTTCCCCTCAGCTTTAGGGAACATCATGAACACTTACAGCTAAAAATCACATTCCTCATTTACTCTGGTAGCTAGGTTCTTGTTACTGACGTATATATATTCTAGTTTATCTCATTGTCATTTCTGGGTTTTGCTTAGAACAAAAGACTAATCAATGGAAATGATGATTAAGTTAATTAACATCTATATATAGGGTTATAAAAGGATCGATGTAGGCTTTTTATAGTAAAACGAAATATTTTGTAAAAGATGGACATACAGCTTAGGTCTAAACTTATGGATATCGTAGATTATCGAACAAGATAACACAAATTCGATCATCTAGTATATCTAAAATATAAAGAATTGAAAGACCTACAACATTCCTAGTTTTCAATTATGGTTACACTCTGATATTCACTATGATCAGTTCAACATTTTTGTTATACGTATTTGTATATGGTTATATGTATTTGTATGTTCTCCATCTACTCTTGAAGTTCTTATCCTTTTGGGGACCACAACCATCAACCTCCTCACAGGCCATTTGCACCTAATGAGTGGAAAATTTTGGGTGCCAAAGAAAAAAAGGTCCTCTCTATTATAAAGATGTTTCACCACTAAGGCTCTCCACACACTATTTTACACTCACTAGTCTCAAGTCCAAAGCAAGAGCAACCTCAGCTCTTTCTTCAATCACTCACTTGCCATCATCTATGGCTCTTAGTGCGAAGTTGCTCTCTTTCCTCTTTGTTCTATCCCTCTTTGTCTCCCAACATGCTCTAGCTAGAAGCGTGTTCTTCAGCAAAGTCGCCAATGTTGACAACCACAACGATGTGAAGGAGGAGACTACTCCACAAGAGCTTCCCAACAAGGTCAACACTGTTGTCACCAAGCATGAGCAAGAGCCGAGCTTCTACACTCAAACTCAAAGCGGCTATGGTCTCTACGGCCATGACTCCACCGAGTTGCATCCCTCCACCACCATCAACAACGATGAAAAATACAAATACACCACCACCAGCGATGAAACTTTGACAGCCTCCGAACGTCCATACACCACCACCACCACCAACGAAAACAACAACAACAATATTCCATACACGTACTACAACCCTAAGAAGAACAGCTTATACTACAACGGGCACAACAACAACTACGAGACCAACCAATATGGGATGAGTGACACTAGGCTTACGCAGCAGAGAGGAGGCTACACCACCCCAACAACCACCCAAAGCGGCAGCGGCCACAGCAACAGCTACTTCAACTTGGAGAGGCAAGGGATGAGCGACACGAGGTTCATGGAGAACGGCAAGTACTACTACGACCCCAACAGCGAGCTCGAGAACAACAACTACAATACCAACCAGTACAGAGACTCCAGGGTTGTCGACTCGAGAAACTGGTACAACAATAACAACATCAAGGGCTACTATGGCAGCAGCAGCAGCAACAACAAGGGCTACTATGGCAGCAACAATGGTAACCAGAACACTTACGAGTCCAATGATGTGTACCAGAACGAGGAGTTCCAAGAGAACGAGGACAACAAGTTCGTGCCGTGATGAGCGATCTATCTGTGTGGCTTTTTCTTTGTTTTGATATATTTATAAAGCTGGGAAAGAAAAGAAGAAGAAAACATAATTAAACGTAGACTACTATTTGTACGAAGGGTTTATCTGATCAATGCATGTTTATTTTAGTATGCCTTCTGTTTTTGTGTTTGCATAAGAGCATAATGTTCGTGCTTTTACAAAAGCTGAAGTTGATTTGTGAACTATAAACCAGTCGATAAAGTGTATATTATGATTGCTCTTCTTGTTTAGTTTCCTATATATCTTAAGTTGTTCAATTTGCCAATTCAAATTCTTTATTTAGTCTCGTAACTACTTAGTGATGCAAGATATATATATATATATATATATATATTGGTGTCTAGCGATTTTTTTGAACGTCTTTATCACCTACAAACAAAGAACTCATCAATTTATGGAGAAGCGGTGAAACTGATTTTGTGCCCTATCCATTGGGGTTGATTTGTATATCAGCTTTCATTACATATAGCTCCAAAGAGAAATTCTCCAACTAAGGCTTGAAAGGAACAATGTATCCTGTCATTTGCATGCTACTAAAAATTCAAGCATATATGAAGTATCTTAAGAAATGTGGAACGTCCCAGACAGCCACCTAACTGCTTCAATAATAGTCGTGATCGACCAAGAGGCTTAATTATGCACGTACTGAAGCTATTGAGATTGTAAAGCTTAATTAACTAAACTCCACAAACATGCTTGGTTTAGTTTTACGATCTTACCCTTTTTTCTAATTAAGCATGCAGACGTTGAACTTTACTAAAACAGAATGACTGTTGTAACTACTACTACCTAAAGGGCAAGATGTGCATTATGTGTACGTACGTAGGATAATCTTCTACGACGCCAGAACTTGGTCATCTGTTCATCATGCACCCGACAATGTACATATAATTGTGCACGCGTACGTACCACATACCTTAGACAGTGAGGCTCAAAGTTGACATATATATATATAGCTGCAACATATCTAAATGATGGTAATTAATCAATAAATAACAAAGAAAATAACAAACACAAATAATACAAAAATTTATAATGGTTAACTCAATGAATGTGATTGAACTATGTTATAACGAATGTAAGAAAGAACACAGATTTACGTGGTTCATTAATGATATGTTAGTTATGTCCACGGGCAGAAGGATAACAGTTTTATTATTTTGAGAAAACCAGATTACAGATTACAGAATATCACACTAGGTTAAATAATCTAAAGGATATACATATACCTCCGAATGGTGGGACCAACATAAAAAAAGTCCAGTATGACTCGGATTATATTTAGCTTCGGGGGCGTTGCCTCCGATCCCCCGTATGCTATCGACATACAAGCCTGATTCAAGACATAATCTAACAAGCTACGTCCACTCTCAGAGCTGGCGAGAAATTCTACTATGATTAATTGGAGAAATTACAACTTGAGTTTACAAATAAACTCGAACTACCCAAAATCCCAATACACCCAATTCTATGTTCTTCTATAGCTAGAGAATATATTCTCTCAACTATCAAGATCACTCCACCACAATAAATCTATCTAGCTTTCAACTTGGAATTTATCTTAACAAACAATACGGACAATAGCTACTGGTTTTGATCTTCTCTATTACTCTCACAAAAAATTCTAGTAGCCTATATATATATATAGATGGATGATTACCTAGCCAAAAATAACACCAACACGTCTTGGTGAAGACCAAATCAAAAATACTTCACCTTGGACTTCACTCGATGCTAATCTCTCAAAAGTAGAACTTCAACACCATTTTCCGCTCCGACATCCCCGTAGGGATCCTCAAATGCTACAAACATCAATCAAGTTCAAGCAATACTTGAACTTGTCCAATGGAACTGCCTTAGTCAACATATCAGTAGGATTATCTTGGTTCCAATTTTCAGAAGATTTATATCACTTTCCTCCACCATCTGACGAATCTTGTGAAACTTCACTTTAATATGCTTAGTGCAACCATGAATAACCTGGTTCTCTGCTAAGTGAATAGCATTGTGACTATCACAATGAACATCCACAGAGTCCTGAGCATATCTCAAGTCTTCAAGCAAACCACGAAGCCATACTGCTTCCTTTGCACCCTCTACTGCAGCCATGTATTCAGCTTTTGTAGTCGACAAGGCAATTATATGTTGCAAATTCGACTTCTAACTAACAGACCCATTAGCTAAGGTAAATACATACCCTGTAGTTGATCTGCTCTTATCCAAATCACCTGCATAATCAGAGTCCATATATCCAACAACACAATGACTAGTCATATTCTACTCATAAACCAATCCAATATCTACAGTATCATAAATATACCGTAGAATTCATTTCACTTCTTGCCAATGTTCTCTTCCTGGGTTATGCATAAATCTGCTCACCACACTCAAAGTATGTGAAATATCCGATCTTGTGCACACCATATAGTACATCAAGCTACCAACAACACTAGCATAAGGCACTTTAGCCATATACTTCAACTCATCATCTGTGCTAGGAGACATAGAAAAATCAAGCTTGAAATGAGAGGCAAGAGGTGTACTTATAGGTTTAGTTTTTTCATCAATGCCTAACCGTTGTAGTACCTTCTTCAGATATTACTTCTGAGACAAACAAACTCTACCTTTCGATCTATCTCTTTCAATCTCCATGTCCAAAATCTTCTTTGCTTCTCCCAAATCCTTCGTCTCAAATTCACTACTCAATTGTAGCTTCAATTTATCTATCTCCACCTTGCTCTTATATGCAATCAACATATCATCAACATATAAGAGCAAATAAATGAAGGTCCTATCACGTAGCTTGCGAAAGTAAACACATGGATCATAAAGACTCCTGGTGTACTTTTGACCTGACATAAACTTATCAAACCGCTTGTACCACTGCCTTGGAGACTGCTTCAATCCATACAGTGATCTATGCAGTTTGCAAACCCAATTTTCTTTTCCAGCAACTCTAAACCCATCAGGCTGAGCCATGTAGATCTTTTTTTTTAATTCACCATGTAGAAATGCAGTTTTGACATCAAGCTGAGCTAACTCAAGGTCATACTGTGCAACCAAGACTAACAAAATACGAATAGAAGAATGTTTTACAACTGGAGAAAATACCCCATTGTAGTCAATGTCTTCCTTCTGTGCGTAGCCTTTTGCTACCAATCTAGCATTATATCGAGATCCCTCCTTCTTGGCATATACCATTTGCATCCAATTGCTCTGATCTTTTCCAATCTAGTAACTGAACTAACTCCCAAGTCTTGTTCTTGTGAAGAAACTTCATCTCCTCACCCATAGATTTTTCCCACTCTACCTTATCTGCATGTATAACAGCTTTTTCATTAGTAGGAATCTTCTTTTCAGTAGTTGGAAGTGCATAAGTCACCATATCACTAAGCTATACTGGCTTCTCAGTTTTTCTTTTTCCTTTTCTCTATGTAATAGGTCTATCTACTTGCTGGTAGGCTTTTGGATTTGAGCCTCAACTTCAATATTGTCCTCCCTTGAATCATCTTACTCAACTGTAGAACCAACTGGAGAATAAACACTTTCTCAAACTCCACATTTTCCAAACTCTCTACGGTCTACTCTTGGGAATCTTTCTGCTTCAACTCATTTACCATAGCTGACTCATCAAAAGTCACATCTCTGCTCACAGTAGTCTTTTTCACATCTGGACACCAAAGCTTGTATCCCTTAACACCTTCTTTGAATCCGATAAAGAAAGCCTTTTTAGTTCTTGGATCAAGCTTACTTTCCCTGACATGATAATAAGCACGACAACCAAAAATATGCCAATAATGATAATCAGTAGCAGGATTTCCAGACCATACTTCCATGAGCGTCTTGCCCTCATTCTCAGCAGTAGGTAACATGTTAATGAGATGACCTGCATATGGTCACTACCTCAACTTAGAACTCATTTCCTAATCCAGCATTAGACAACAAACATCGAACCTTCTCCAGCAAAGTTTGATTCATGCAGTGTCCCTTTAACTGTGAAGTGCCTCACAGTACCCTCATCTTGACACAACTTATAAAAAAGACCAGACGTATACTCACCACCATTGTCTGATTTAAGTCTTTTTATTTTTTTACTCGTCTGGGTCTCAATCATCTTTTTCCACTTCACAAATATATTCAAGACTTCATCTTTACACTTCATGGTGTACACCCATACTCTTCTAGAGAAGTCATCAACAAAAGAGACATAATAATGTTTACCTCCCAAAGATGTAGTTTTGGTAGGTCCTTAAACGTCTATGTGAACATAATCTAGAGCTTCCTTAGTCTGATGCATTGTTGTACTAAACTTCACTCTAGTCTGCTTTCCCAAGATGTAATACTCACAAAACTCCAACTTGCCGGTCTTTGCACCTTTCAGTAGACCCTGCTTCACCAATCCCTGCAAAGCTTTCTCACCAGCATGTCCAAGACGCATATGCCATAACCTGGTAGTGTCTGCATCATCATCTATGCTCTTGGCAACTGTTGTATCACCAATAATTGTACTTCCTTGCAGAAAATATAATTTTCTGTGCCTTTGACCTCTCATCAACACAAGTGAACCAGAGACAACCTTGGCAACACCATTCTTCAATGCGATAGTATGCCCATCTTCATCTAAAGTACCCAAAGAAATAAGATTCTTTGCCAAATTCGGAACATACCGAACATTAGTCAACTCTCTGACTACTCTATCATGCATCTTCAAACAGATTGTACTAATCCCCTTTGTTTTACATGGATTGTTATTTCCTATCAAAACTATCCCCCTATCCAACTCCTTGAAAGAAGAGAACTACTCCTTTTCAGACACATATGATGAGAAAAACTAGAATCCATAATCCACTTATCTGAAATATCAACTATAGTCGAAGTCAAAAAAAAAAATAAAGTCATATTTATCTTCTTTGACAACATTTACTTTATAACTCTTCTTGTCTCTGTTTTTCAATTTAGGACACTCTTTCTTCTAATGTCATTTCATACGACAAAAGACACACTCATCTTTTGCAGGAAATTTACTTGTAGACTTGGAACGAGATTTACCTCTCTTTTCAGAATGCTTTCTTTCTTCAAATCTTCCTCTTGCTACAAGTGTTTCACTTCCCACATCATGCAACTGCTTCTCTTTATTTCTATACTCACTGTTCACCAAGGCACTTGAAACCTCATCATACTTCACATCATTCTTCTCATGGATCAAAATAGTAATCAAATGCTCATACTCGTCAGGTAGAGAATTAAACAAACACAAAGCTTTATCCTTATCACTAATCTTCACATCTAAATTAGTCAAATCGACGAGTATCTTATTGAAGCTATTGATGTGCTCAATCATAGAAATACCTGGTCGATAGTTGAATCGAAAGAGCCGCCTCTTAAGGTGAAATCGATTCTCAGCACTCTTGGTCATGTACTGATCTTCCAACTTCTGCCACAAAACTTTTGCAATTGTTTCCTTCATAACACAAAATTTCTGATCTCGAGCAAGACATAATGTGATAGAACCACAAGCCCACTTGTTTATTCTCAACCACTCCGCATCATCCATATCTTTAGGTTTTTCTTCGAGTGTAATTTCCAATTCTTGTTGACACAAGACATTCATCATCTCACATTGCCACATACCAAAATTGCCCGTTCCATCAAACTTCTGAACTTCAAATTTGGCATTGCGCATCATTGTCCATTTGTCCTTGTGAAAATCGAAGTACCCAAAGACGAAGGTTTTTCTCTATCACCCATTGAAACTAATTTGCTCCTAGTCTGAACCTAGGAGCTCTGATACCAGTTTGTTGTGCGGAAACGTGACAAATGATGGTAATCAATCAATGAGTAACAAAGAAAATAGCAAACACAAACAACACAAGGATTTATAGTGGTTCACTCAATGAATGTGATTGAGCTACGTCCACTCTCGGAGCCGGCGAGAAATTTCACTATGATCAATTGGAAAAATTACAAGTTGAGTTTACGAATAAACTCGAACTACCCAAAACTTCAATACACCCAATTCTATGTTCTTCTACAACTAGAGAATCTATTCTCTCAACTATCAAGATCACTCCACCACACTAAAACTATCTAACTTTCAACTTAGAATTTATCTTAACAAACAATAAGGACAATAACTACTAATTTTGGTCTTCCTTATTATTCTCACAAAAAATTCTAGTAACCTCTCTCTTTATATATATAGATGGATGATTACCTAACCAAAATCAATACCAACACGTCTTTATTTTCTAAATAAGACTGCAATTAAGTCTAGGTCAATTTAAGTCAATTTAAGTGAAGACCAAATCAACACCGTTTTGCCCCGCAACTATATATTGAATATGGCGCGCGCGCATATATATATATATATATATATGAATATATGATGCTTCGCCAAATTAAGTTTTTAGCAGAGAGTGGTACGCAATCATGCATAGTAATCATAATGTCATGCACTCATGCTCATGTGAAAATTAAGCAGATTGTTATAGCAGTATATGTGGTCTCTATCTGATAACTAATTAATCACATGCAGTTCTTAATGAGTGTAAAAAGGACACAAGTCAACAATAATCATAGACACATAGGAGTAGGTTAGTTTTCTAACAAACCCAGTTCCCAATTGACTCACTTCACCAAATACATGTATATCAAAATCAAAAAGCATTTAGAACATGTCGATACAAAGTTACACGTAAAACTTGGCCAGTTTTGGAAACCAAATATAGGGTAGCAGGTCAGCTAGTAGCAAAAGCTATCTGTCATGTTTGCCAATAAACTACAAATTTCTGGTGAAAGTTTTTAAGTCTAGCTAGCTACAAAACAAGCCACACCATTATTTTGTTCGTGTTTCCTTCTTCAATTTTGAGTCGACATAATTTGATTTTCCATCCTCGCAAGCAAAGTAGGCATGTGACACTTATACTATAGAGAGTAATTAATTGGGACCATATAGGTGTAACATGTTGTTTATGGAAAAAAAGGTATTCCTGCAAATTTTGGTGCTGGGTTTTTATGAATCTGGTGCGCCCCATTTCATTAGAAAGGTATTTGTGTACCATCCAAATTATGGTATATAATTGTAGTAGGACTCATGATGATGGTGTAAGGAAGCATGTAAGAGTACAAATTATAATCATGTCCACGCACACCATCAAATTTTTCAGGTTCATTATTCTGTCTCTGTCCTCAAATTACAGTTCTCAGTTTCTTACTCAAACAGTTCCATGAGCTGAGTGTGTCTATGAAGTATGAAACCCTACCTGGCTAGTTTCCATATTCATATATCTTGGGTCACTGTTTTGGCATGTTTTAAGCCCACTGATGTGATTCAAAGTTGGAGTCCAGCTACATCAGAACCTCAACAACTTTTCTAATATTGGAACAAAATCAATAAACAGAAACTAAGCAGCCCACGCCAGTACCAATAAGGTTGCAGCCCAAATTTTTAGATGTCCAAACTTTCTTTTCGTTATTCCCACGTATTTCGTAGAAAGTGATATCCGGACATTAATGTAATTCTTTAGCAAATCTCTTCACACTACTGGTTATTTCAAGTTTGATCTCTTAAGAATATCTGTAGCAGAATAGTTAAAAGTTAAATTTTAATTATTTTTTAACTAAAATCAGCTCTAACATAGTAGGTATAGTTAAAATCAAATATAGCTTTTAGTATAGTAGCTATATTTAGTTATCAAGAAAAGATAAATTGACTTAAAACTAAACATTTAATATTATATATTTAGCTTTAATTTTAAAATAGTTGTCATTACTAAAATTAAAGTCAAAAAATGAAGAGCCGCATTTAACTATTCTAGTTAAAAATAACTATAACTTTAACTTTATTGTTGGAAATGTTTTAAGGGATACATCTAAGGATTAGAAAGTGATGAACACATCCAATAATTGTGATTCAAAGACACAAAAATTATAGTTGAATTATGTTAATTACTTTCAATTACAACCATTAAATATGTTCATTCCTTTTCATCCCTTAAAACACTTTCTTTAAATAAATAAGTCCTTAATTGTCTAATTCGTTGCCACAAAGTAATAATACTCATTTATTGATAAGCATTTCTTCTCAACGTCTATTCCACAAATTCATTTTCCGAAGTTCGATAACAGACATTTTAATTCTTTTTGTGACCAGGTTTAACTGTTCAAGAAACTCTTTTTTATTTTTTATTTTTAAATTAGTAATGGTTTCGTTAGTGTGCCGTGTGAGTTGGGATGTCACACATCCAAGCAGTAGGAAATGGAGAGTGTCGGCATCCAAATTCCCAAGGCCTTGCAATTCGGTTTTTTTTTTCGATGAACCAAAACATTACTTCTGAACAAGGAAGGTCGAGCTGTGCAACTGTGTTTGCCACGTCTTGTTAAACTTGATTCTGACCATTCGGGTCCCCAACCTGACCTACTTCTCGAATAATGATCACTACTCACTCCTTCACATTCATTTGCTGATTTGCATACGTCTCTCTCCATCTCTCTCTCTCTCTCTCTCTCACCTTCTCACCTTCACAGTTACAGTTGGTCGCCCTAAAGCCCACCCGTTCACTTCTCTTTCTCATTTCTCTGCCTTCCGTTCTAATATGGTGACTAGAAAATGGTACTATGATTAAATGGGGACACAAGTTTTTTCAGCTAGCTTGTGTAACAGTACAACTTGTGGGAGTTCTCTGTTAAAGATTTTTATGGTGATGAGTTTGTGAGTACTTTCTATATAATAGTTTATAAGACTTAGTTTTTGATAATAGTTTAACATATCAATCGTTAGATATTTAGTTATATATGAGTAGATCATTTTTGTAAATTTTCAACTAAATCGAAAATCGTTAAGAGATTCAAAATCATGGTTTATCGATTATAAACATGAACGGTTCAACTTTGATAAATTTGAAACGTTTATTTATTTCATCTTGTTCGACATTTTAACGATTTTCAAATTAGACGAAAATTTATAGAAATGATTTACGTATATATAGCTAGATATACAACGGTTAATTTTTCAAAATATCATTGAAAAGTATGACTTATAAGAAGATACTCATCAAACTCTCACCATAAAGGTCATCGATGAAGAATTCTCCCACATACATGTGAATGAATTAAGACTAGTGGTTTAACTTCTTTGAAGCAATTTATCGAACAATTTCTCTTCTGATCAAAGAGATCGACTATATAAATCGAAAGCGGCACAGAGCTACAGAGAGTTTCCATGATACAGAGTTACAGCTCGACCGAGCTCTTTATTTACGTTTGCATGTTTCACCTGACATCATCATATGATTCATGTCCAGTGACCTTTGAAGCTGCAAGTTCTGAATACACTGTACATGAAATCAATGGCATCTATATCAGATTCAGATAATAGCGCTCTTAAAATAGGCAATGCATACAAGTACCTGATATTTCAGGCCTTTTACAGCCTGATATATATAACCCCACGGCCTCCACATTTCATATTTGTACCACCTTGGTCCCATATCATGAATGATAGTCCTGTATGGAAGATAGATAGATGGACAAGGCAAAAATGCTGCAACCAAATTCGATATTTTTTCGTACCATCAACTTATGGAGCAGTTTGATTAAACTTCTGACATTTTTGAAGTAATGATCGAGAAGTAACATTTATAATCCAAAGTCCAGCGTAGAGATGCGAGTTATTTAGAGCATATGCACTCATATAGCACTTCCTATTGGGATAGCACTTCCAAATTGAGGAGGTGCTATCACTATTCATCGAATAGGAGGTGATGTTCCTGTTTTTCGTACAGCGGTGTAAAAAATAGCACCTCCTATTACTATTCATAACTTATAAAATTTAAATTGTTTATTTCTCGATAAGATTTTCAACCAATAAATAGGCGACACGTGTCATTATCGTTTAAATAATGTGACCATATTTTCGGTAACATTTTCGACCAATGAAGAGTATTGAACCAAATTTTCGATAAGATTTCCGTTCAATCGCGGGCTGCCACGTGTCCACTCCACGTATCATTATCATTCGAATAATTGAAGAAGATTTCCGATAAAATTTACGTTCAATCACGGGCTGCCACGTGTCCACGCCACGTGTCATTATCGTTCGAATAAATGAAGAAGATTTTCGATAAGATTTTCGATCAATCAAAATGTGCCACGTGTCATCATCTTCAAACATAAGATGATCTGTGGTGTTAAAACCTCTTCATTCTCATCCAAATCGATTGTGGGAGACATTTCGCAAACTTGAGGAGTACTTTCGAATGGAAAGGAAGAAGGTAGAGTTGTAGTTTGGATGAACCTAAAATAAGGATAGTTCTTCACCACTTCCCAACATTCAAACTTTGTAAACTCTTTCTTCTTTTGTGCCACATACCATGATTGAGCTTTTCTTAGCTACAAAAAATATACGAATTTATGTCACAATAATATTACATAAAATGGAGATGACAACATTTATTTAAATAAATCAAACAAAATGGAGATGCCAAAATTATAAGGAGTTATTACCTCATCATGCAAATTTGTACCGGACTGTGGATTCCTTTGTGCATCACCCCAACTTTTCAAAATTGGTCTCAACTTAGTAAAACGAGATGAAATTGCGATTTGGGTCATAGCTTCCTTGCTTGATTCACCATGACCAATCTCCCAATTTTCCGAATAATCGCCATAGACTTTTTCTCACAATTTGTCGGTCTTTTGCTTGATGCCGGTGAGAGGATCCACACTATGACGAACATAAGAAATGCACAATTGTAAATCCTCTGAAAGAAGCCAAGTGGCCATTTATTTGCCAAAAAATACAAAGGAAAGAGAGATGGGAATGAGGGAGATTAAATTTATTGTGCACAAATTGGTGTGAGAGGATAATGAAATGATGTAGTATTTATAGAAAATATTTAGGGTCTGATTTGCAAATTTTTCAGAATTTTTTTGCATTTTTTTAGGGTTTCTTTTGCAAAATAATTAATTCATACCGTTATATTGAAAAGTAGCCGTTTCAGTTGAATTTGGGCCATTTGATTGGATTTTCGATTCAAAATCTACGGTCTAGATCAACTTTACCGTTCTGATTTTTTTCTGCACTGATCAGGACACGTGGTGGCTTTCTATTGGGCCACGTGTCCCCCCACAGTAACAAAAAAATTCTTACTGGGGCGGGTGGGTCCCACGCAAAAAAAGGGAAGCAGTCACCCACGTGCGTGGGGACCACCAGCTTGCTCGAGCTGCTCGCCGTGCTGATCGAGCTCGTGCTGGAGCTTCAAGCTGTCGTCAATGGGCAGTCGCCGGGGGGATGCAGCTCTGCTGCACGTTGTTTGGAGGCTGCTCGTGCTGTCGCCAGCGGGGGCCACCGATTTTGGAGGCTGCTCGTGCTGTTTTGGAGCTCCGGTGTACATGCTCTTACGTGTTACTTGCCTGTTGCGCAATTTATAATTTTCAATCCAAATTTTGTTCGTTCATACATCAGCACTCAATGGCGGCAGACCTGAGGTGAGGCGGGAGTGACCGCGGTTTCAAGTACCACATCGCCTAAGGGCGTCAATTTTAATTTATTATATATATAAAAATATTATACTTATATAAATATATTAAAAGAAAAGCAGAAACCTGAAATATTGTTGGTACTATTCATTTTATACTAGTTTTAAACTTCTTTACATTTTCAAGCATGAATTTATGTTTGGTTTTATGATTAACAGAATATTCAAATTTTTTTTTTGCATAAAACGGTAGAATTTATTGAAGTAGTAATTTATAAAGAATCAACCGGTTACCGGTACGATAGAAAAACGATCCCCTAGAGTAAACTACATTAAGCTCAATACATGTAGCTTGACAAACAAGAGTAAGGCGGCGAGGGTCCCAAACCTCTGACTAAAAAAATCGGGATTCCAGTCCCTAATCAAGCTACCTACCTAAAACAAAGAATCATGAAGGTCCCTCCCAACACAACAACTCAACATTATTTCTCAACAGAAAAATAAAACTCAACACTATTTCTCAAAAGAGAAATAAATACCTCACTAAAAGAGGACTTATTTGCAACATAAAGTAAATAAAAACTTAAAATAATTTGGGATAAGGTTAAGCCCAAAGCCCAATTACAAACCGACCTAAAAGTCACATACGCAGCCCAGCCCCAAACCAAAGTCGTTGACAATCCTCCGTCTATACTCTTCTGCCCACCGTCGCTGACCTCCTCTGTCCACCACCGTGGCACCTATTCACTACCGCGGATCACAAGCGCAAAAGCCAAGCAAGACAACAATCAACACCGATGAATCCAAATCCAAACAACCTAGATCCAAATTCATCAACATCAAGCCTTTGGCCGCCAATCTCAACGTAGCACTCCCGATCGGGGAGCCGACAAACCTTAGCCACAACCAGGATGCCATCCTCCATCAAAGCACACCCACAATGGTCATAAATCCTAGATCTAGAGCCTTACAGAGTTGTAGCATAGCCCGTTAAGGACAGATCAATAGTACCCGAACACCCCACCGCGTAAAGACAATGCCCGTTCGGTTGCACTTATGACACAGTGGCGCGACCATAAGCCGTCGCCACCGGAGCAAGCCCCCAGACAAGCAGAGCTTACAAACCCTAGCCCCTCCTTCTCTCACTTTCTCTTCTACCGCTCTCTCACTTATACTTTGAGGCTCTACTAAAAATTTTGAGAATGTTGAGGTTAGACAAACCAAAATTTTGGACGATAGAATGGACTATTATGATTTGAACTTAGCTCATCAGAGGATAGTTTAACGCCTTGGCCATGGAGCAACCATAATTCTCAATGAGATATTTTTTGTGGTAGAGAATGAGCTATAATATAATTACCCAACTTCTCTCCAAACAAGGAGTAATTGGATTCGAACTTGATTCGTCAGCGGATAAGTTCAACGCATTGACCAACAGATTATTCAAGGTACTATGTGAATAATGTCGAATATTTGTCATCTCTCTTCTCTCTCTTTTTCTACCACTACGAGGAGCACCATTTTTGGTTCCCACCTCAGGTCCATAAATGTCAAGTCCGGCCCTGAATGACGGAGGTAGGTAGGGACAAATAGGGTCCATGGCACCCCGGCCCTTACCTTTTGTTGGAAATGGGAAGTATATATGCAAATTGGTTGGATTATGAAAGAGTTGAAAAATCAAGTTTCAGTGAGCCTTTTTTTCTAATTATCACCAATCACATTTACCCGTATAAGTCTATTTTAGAGCTTATAATAATATTTAATTAATTCTAAAATCTTTTAAATCAAAACGTATGTAGTTTTGGATTTAGAATTGATGATATTTTTCATTTGGTCAAAAAAATTTATCCACATGATTTCAAGAATGAAAAGAAGAATGGAAGTTTAAGAAGGCAACTTCAACATTTTGAGAATGATGTTGTTCGTATTCCGGAGTTCAAAGCTTTGTCGACAATTTTAGATTTGTCACAATGGTTTGTGAAGACTAGAAGATCATCAACATATTCGCTCAATCTACCGAGTAGTAAAACTAGTACTTACTCTTCCTGTTTCAGCTGCAACAACATAGCGATCTTTTTCTGCTATGCTCATTGTCAAAACTGGGCTTTGCAACAAAATGGAAGATGACTTTTTGACAAATTCTTTGCTTTTATATATCGAGAAAGAAATTGCAGAAAAATTTAGCATCGACATAATCATAAATAATTTTCGTGACATATGAGAAAGACGAGTACCATTTTAAAGATTTAGTTTACAATTTATGCTTTGCTATATATATATTTTTTGTATCGTCTTACTATTTTGAGAAACATTTTGTTATTATTTTATTAAATATAATAATTTTGTTTGAAATATTTTCCTGACTGCACTCGATTTTGTACCTTGATCATGATCAGATATCCGATTACAGTTTGCCATTTTTACACTGCAAAGTCCCATATTAAGGTTAATATGTCATAATCACCAAACTTGAAGTAGCAAAATCCTCAGAAAGCTATGTCTTTGTGAAAAAAATGAAAAGGGAAGAAGAGATTGCTCAACAGCTTCAACCCCCATCATGTCTCTTAATTAAAGAAATAAAGGCCTCCCATTTCTGATTGATCCCACCTAACAAAACCCATTTGATGTTTCCACATGCTAATTCAGAATATTCAACCTCATTTCTTGTACCAATTAAACAGACCAAAAAGATGAAGGGTCCATCTATACTTTGTGAATCTACCTATGCATCAAGTTGGCTAATTTGGACTAATCTACATCTGAGTTAATGAACCGTTAAACTTTCAAAATGAAACCTTTTTGTGGAATTTTAAAACTTGCAACAGAATCAATTGAGTTTACAGAGTTGGTGAACTTATTTGGTAGTTAAACTGTTGATTTGTGTCCATATATATACTGGTAAACTATCCAAAATGTTTTAATTAAGGGGTAGTGAGGTGGGACATGAGCTTCTTTAATCTGATGATATAGTCACTGTTAGGGAAGTATACAAAACTGGGTATTTTATATCCACCATAAGTCTTATTGTGCTCGACTCTGCCAGTTTTCTTCTATTTCTTTTTCTTCTTCTTCTTCTCAGGCCCTTCAAGCCATGGTCACAGAGGTAAGAAATACTCTCCCTTCAAAATACAAACTGACACTTTTATGTTACTAGTTCAAGTTTACCATTTAGGATTCTTCTCTGTTTGTTGATTCTTTGTTCATGAAACTCATAAAGATATATATTTAGCCCAGCATTGATGACACTTTGCTTGGCCTTGGCTCTAGACCTTCTAGTTCTAGTTATTTTTCAGAGCTTCAATATCTCAAATTGGGTTCTTGGTGAATCTTTGAGCGTGAAAGGCTGTGTAGTTTCACTGCATTTTGGCATTAGTTTTTTTTTTGTTATATTTTGATGACGTACATGCTAACATGCACATTTTAGTTCTTCTGGTTTGCAAGTATATCACTTTTAAGCACACAGCAGACTCTGCTGTGATCTGGGTTGGTTAAGACATCAAGAAGAAGAAGAAGAAACTAGTGATAGAAAATCATATCATGATTCTAAGGCTTTTATTGGCCATATATCATGTTATGTTGAGGTTCAGAAATCCTCTAGTTGGAATCAGAGATTTTAGCTGTGAAATGTCATCAAGAACTGTTTTGTTTTGTTGATGTAATGTCACTGTTAGGTTTATAATAAGAAATTTGTCCATCCATGTGGTTTGCCTCACCTTTGTGCAAGTGGATAGTCAATGCCAAATTTTGCAGTTTCTTATTTCTGTTGTTATAGGGACATGTATTTTTCCCCAGTAACCTATTCTGATAGATAGTAAATAATCCTTTAGAAATTTAGTGGATCGAGCTGTAGACTGACTGAGCAAGAAGACGTAATCAAGGGTAATAGTTTAAAGGTCCAACCCCCTATAATCACCTTTGGAATTCTGAGTTTGATGTTCTGTTTTATGTAGAAACTAGCTTGAAATTCAACTGCAGCTTCCACAGTGTATTTCTTTGATCATGTTCTTGACCCACTAGTTTGATGCTAATTGCTAAATAAGAAGTCATAATGTGATTTATCTCCATATTGATGGATAAACTGTGTTTGCTGATGTTTTCAACTTTTAATTGATAATTTTCTACAGGATCATGATTTGCATCATGGATGGCCCCTTGGGCTTGAGATTATGAACCTAAGGCTTAGACTGGGGGAGAGCTTACCAGCTGCTGTTATAAGACACCATGTACCTTCTACTAGTTTTACCTCATTTTCATCTTCAAACCTTGATACTGAGGTAACTTTTATATTTAACTAAGTTCATTCTCAATACTTGTTCATTTACTATGTATAATTCATATTTGACACCATTCTCACGTGCTTGATGCTGTGAAACCAAGCAGTCTACAGCATCCTTCTTCCAAGACCACAGCATATCACTAGGCCGGCTAATTGGGTTTCGAACAGGTGACGGAGGCCGCTTGTACTACTCGAATCCAATACGAATCGATGAACAAGACAGGAATTTTGTAAGGGCTAGTTCACGCAATTCTGATGTCTCCAGAACACATCAAGTAAACATGTCTAAACGGATTTGCTTACCTCTACTGCTCGGTGCTCTCTTAAAGATGAGCTGGAGTAAGAACAAGTCTAAGAAGCCAAAGTTTGAAGGCGGAAGCTGATGTTAATGACCATTGTGACTCCCGCAAAGTGTTTTAATGACCATTGTTTACATGTCGATAATTGAGAACACCGTATAGTCCTTTGACAAATTCCCATAATTTATATGTGCCTACAAAAATTTATGTCTGCTTTGCTCTACAAAATGAGAGAAATCAGTAAAACCATGTTGAACTTACTTCCTTAATTTGCTTAGGAAATCATGCAATAGTTCTCTAATGAATTAATTATCAACCGTTTATGTAATATAAACGATAATATTTGAATATGTCACATTGACTTAGATTCACCATTGTTCTATTTTTTATGTTGGATTTAGTAAATGACATGCCACGCTGCTCTCACATGGTAGCAAGTGTACAGTCGGCCACACCATAGCGCTACTCCGAATACCTTAAACCCCAATACCTCATCACTCCACTCCGAGTCTCACCCGATCCTAAACCCCAAGACTCCGAACAGCCATGGCAAAACAAAAACCCAATCTCCCATCAGTCCTATTGCACATTCAAGTAAATCAATTAAACACCAACAACTCTTAAATCCTTAAACTTTTTGTAACCATTTTCAAATTTCAGCTTATCTTGTTTTTGGGCAACTTTTTTTTTTTTTATAAAGGTCGCCTGTGGAGTTGAGCTGCTGTGTGGAGTCATTGCTTCCCTATCACACAGCCACAACCTCTGCATTGCTCACTTCCTTGCTCTCCGTTTCGCAACGCTCATGTAATTGGATCACTCAAGGTAATTCATCTTTTGCATATAAATTGATTTCTTCTTGTTCGTGAAATTTGCCGAAATGTGTTAGTCTGTTTGGAGTAGAATTTTGATATTCTGCTTCGTGACTATAGATTCGTGCAGAATTCTTGAGAGTATGTCATTGAATGTTTTGGTAGTAGATTTTCAAATTGTTGTAGTTGCTTTTGTAATGTTGGGTATTATAATCCATGATTTACATTCATCAGAATTTCTGTGGTGCTTGCCATATTGGGATTATTAGAGAGTACCTTTCATGGTTCATTCACATTATGGCAGTAGCTTTATAGTAGTATCTTTGTTGTTCTTTGACATTATACTCGCTGAATTTAGCTTTGGTATTTTCTGACATTAATTTTCAAGCCGCCAAAGCAGCCTGTGTTTGGTGATGGCGGAGGTATACATATCTAAATGCCGTTATGGTTCACTGATAACTAACAAAGATGGTATCACGATGACATTGGAGCCAAGCAAGCTCTTGACAGCAACGATCAATGATGACCAAGGATGAGAAGTACAAATATGGCTTGCCCAATATGAAGTCTTCTGGGGAAAATAGGAGGAAGGAACTAAGACTCAAGAGTGCAAGAGTGCTTTTACTTTTCTTGGTTCTTGATTGTTTTTTTCATAGTTTTCAACTTTTCATAGCAATTATCCTTGATGCATTTAGTTTACAAGATTAATACAAAAATGTCTCGTGCTTATCTTTGTTATGTAACAATGACATTAGCTTTATATGTTGTTGAGTGTTGACAATAACATCATGTAGCATTACATGGTAGATTTTACCAAGCTTTGATAGTAGTAACCACCATTTTGTTGCTGACAGATTTCAAATTGTTGGTTCCATTTGTAAATGAATGATTCATGTTTCCTCTGTTTTATGTTCTTGTTTGAAGTATAAGATTGAAGTTGGTGTTTGAGAATGCTCTTGTCTAGTGCAGATGTTACACAACAACAACAACAACAAGACATCAGTATCTTGATCCATGTATAGGAAACAGTTTCCCTGCATTTTTTTATAATCGAGATTACACAATTTTTCCTAAGACTTTCGAGATCGGAGGATCATCTCTAACCGCGCTTCATTTAGCCTAGCTTAAGTAGCTGTCAAATCAGATCAACCACTATTCTATCCACTTCTATGACAGTTTTTACTGGACAAAACTGTTCACTTTTTTTTTTGTCTCCCGCCCAACTGTTTACTTTTTTTTTTGTCTCCCGCCTGATTTCTCTTCCCTTTCTCTTTCTTTTCTTGTGCATTACAATAATGCTCTCTATATATTTATTCTGTTTTTTTTCTTAGGGCTGCTTTTATTTTTTCATAAGGATATTTTCAGGTTTCCATAGTTTACTATGGGATGACACCGCTTGACTTTATATTAGTAGAGATATGTTTGTAAGCACTTAATGTGGGCCTTAGCTTTAACCGAACGCATGTATTGGAGTCGGGCCAGCCCAATTAAAAGCCCACGTCTCTACCACATAGTAGCAAATATAGACTCGAACACACTCGACCGCTACTCCAAAATCACATCAGTCTTTTGCGCTTCACTTCCCAAGTCTCTCACACTCTCCACAGTCCTCGCGATTCTTAAAACCCCAAAACAGCCATGGCCTCTTTCGCCGCCAGGTCTATGCTCCGCTCCGCCGCCTCCAGAACCACCTTGGCCTCGCGCATCGCCTCCTCCTCCGCCGCCAAACCCAAACCGGCCGCCACCCCCTTCAGCTTACCAAAGCAAAACAAAAACCCAATCTCTCACGGCATCCTCAGGTAATTAAATCACTTAAACCCTAAACCCTAGATTTGTTGTAGCTCTCAATTCTATTTCTGAACTTCAGTTTAATTAATTAATATTGTGTTTGAGCTTATGAAAGGTCGCCTGTGGAGCTGAGCTGCTGCGTGGAGTCGTTGCTTCCGTATCACACAGCCACAGCCTCTGCATTGCTCACTTCCATGCTCTCTGTCTCGCAACGGTCCTATGGTTGGACCTCCGAAGGTACTCCCTCT
This sequence comes from Geum urbanum, assembly GCA_946800695.1. Classification (NCBI taxonomy): domain Eukaryota; kingdom Viridiplantae; phylum Streptophyta; class Magnoliopsida; order Rosales; family Rosaceae; genus Geum; species Geum urbanum. Next base: position 71,517,747 of record OX327001.1, read on the forward strand.
TTTGCATATGAATATGTTGTCGTGCATTCGAAAGCTTGTGATTGGAGGATTTGCTGAAATGTGTTTGTTTGCTGCATTGGCATTGGGAATTGAGTTGATTTACTTGTTTTCGTCTATAATGTTGATGCTGGTTTTTCGCAAGTTATAACCAAGGTTGTGGATTGTAAATGAAAAAACAGATCAGAATGACTACCAAAACACTCACAATTTATTTGGCTAATGATTCCTAATGCTTGATTTGAATCTCGAGTATTGTGGTTGGTTTTCTGTTGTGTGGTTATTTATAATTTTTTGTTCTGACAAGTGAAATAGTATTTGCTCTGGTGATCAATACTTAATAACTCGTTTTTGAAGTGTTGATATTTAGTTCTATTAGAAATGAGAGATAAAAATAATTGGCCAAAGAAGGAGTCAAAGGGAAGAATAGGTAGAGATGTCGAAGATGTGTTTTTTTTAACAGGATATGATTGACTCCCATCATGGTTCGTTACTTATTTTCATGCATTTTGTCGGCTAGCCCTCACAGAATTATATTTATCATGAATTCAACCCTTTTAGCATTACTTAAGTCTAGACTGTTGATCGCGTTGAGTTTTGCATCAGATGGATTGAGAAGTAAGCAACTCTAAATGCACAAAAATGTTATTTTAACTTACAAGCTAGGTGGCCTAATTGATTTTCCTTTAAACTATTTTTTTAAGGGGGCTGATGTTAGATGATAATGGATGGAAGTGTGGCCAAGACAATAAATGTGTGAGACCATTCTTTTGCCTAGTTTCTTCAAAAATTCACTTTTTTTTTCGTTGGGTGATCCCTTGATTCGCTCTCTATTTCTATTGTCTTGCACAATGAAAGAATGGATGTGCTTTGTCTTTTGTAGGGCAAGACAAGACTAGATGAGGATCAAGCATCAAATTTGGAGTGATTTGGAAATGTTTTTGTTGTCTACTTTTGAAAGTGTTCACTGGCAACTGTTCTCCAGTAGACTAGATGAGAAGACCGTCAATCTGATATAAATGTAGACTTTTGAGAGGATGAACTCAATATGTTTAATACCTATGAAATATTAATTGGTATTTAGGTTATTCTGGTTCTTTGTTTGCTTCACTTTGAGCTTATAATAATTTAGTTTTCCGTATCTGCCAAATTTTGACGTCCCAACGTGTGAAAGTATAATATCGTTTTCTTCATGTGATGGTTTGTCTTTGTTGTGATATGTGCTCATTCATTCAATGACCTCAAATTACAACATTTTATACTGTTTTCGAATGACAGTGTAGTCCACATTAAAATCCTAGCTGAGCCACTTTTCCTTTTTGTTTGTTGTTCATGTCAGTTAATCATATAAAGACAGTAGTAATAATAATAATAATACTGGTTTGTTCTATTCACTCAGCTTGCAATGATGATGTATGATGAATATCAGAGGGTTCGAGCAAAGTTTAATGTACTTGCGCTTTAAGACAAGGTGGTGAAATCCAGCTTTTTAGTAGGTTTAGTAGATGTTTTTTGCGTTGATTAGATGGACGAGGTCGAGGTGAAAAAGAATAATATGTTTGTAGTGTGATGATGGTGGTGACAAATGACTATAAGGATTACTCTTATGTATTTGGGGGTTCATATTGTGTTTTCTGAGAAACATTTTATGCTTGCATGTGTAGTATAGTTGCTTCTGAATTTGCTTTGATGTTGGGTTCTCTTTCATTGTGATTGGTAGTGATCTGAATAGTTTGGGACATACCAGTACAGTAATTTGTACTTAATGAGAACTGTTAAAATTTTCAAACTGTATATATACAGGTTCAAAAAGTTACTTTTGACTGTATTGAGTTGGTTGACTCAATTTCTGCCTCTTTCAAAATAGACCTAGGGACCAGACTCTTTCACTGTATCTGTACAAATGACATAACTAATTTTCTCCGTAGAAGTGTAGTGGTCTTGAGTTAAGGAGTCTCGTTTCTTGTTGATTCTGTAATGGTTAGTTGCATCCTTCTGGCTGTTGCCATCTTCTCCTAATCCTTCCTAAGCTTCTTCTTTTGACTTGTGTTACTTTTTTGTTTAGGGCAGTGATGATTCCTCTATAACGGACTTCAGAGTTTGGCTTGGAGACTTGATGTTGCACTTATGTTTTTTTATCTTGCTTATGAAGTTTCAGTTGTGATATTTTATTTTTGACTTGGAAGCAAATAACAAATTCGTGTTTGTCTCATAAGTCATGATACATTGTGTTACAATCACAAGTTCACAACTGTAATTGATGATCAAATTTTCCAAGTCTTTTCATAAAAAATTTATTTTTTGTTCTTGTGTTTGTAGATGGATGATTGTTATCTGTTGGGGTGCGGTGCCTTGGTCGTAGTTTTCATCAATTTCAGCGGAGTTTTGTGTTGAGATTCAAAATAGATTATGTGTGTTCGGCATTAGTCATTTTGAGAAGAAATAGGTCTGGTGTTCGATTTTATTTTTGCATTATCACAATGTGGGTTGAAGTTTAACTCATGAACGCAAATTATGGATCAGATCTTTCCAGCTAGACTATAAGCCTTTGCCAGTTGCTATGGCATATGTTATAGGTTACTTACCAAATCTAGATCAGATCCTTCTGCTACACTAACGAACTCACGAAATGCTATTCAGCAAGTCGCCCTGTACTCCCGAAAGTATAAGACTTGGAAAATCCTCAATAATTAGTTGGGGTCTGAGAGCCGACCCTTTGCCTGAGATGAATTTTGCCGGCACTCTCTTGCGTCTCTATCTGTTTCGAAAAACAAAGAAAATTTGTTCTTCTGTACATACTAAGTGCAGATTGACCAAAAATGAACACAGATCGATTTGACCACAAAATAGCCGACTCTAATACTTTTGTAGTTTTGTTTAGTTTCTTAATAGAAATGAAATGGATCACTGGAAGTGCACTCCATAAACGGGCCCAAGAGATACACTGGGCCTTATCTGGGCCTCTTGTTGGATTTAGGCAGGTGACATAGTAGCTAATGTGAACTCGAACACACTTGACCGCTACTCAAAAATCCCAAAAACCCCTAAACAAAGAGTCCCTCCGATCTTAAAACCCAAAACCCAAATCGCCATGGCCTCTTTCGCCGCCGCCAGGTCTATCCTCCGCCCCGCCTCCACCGCCAGAACCACCGTAGCCTCGCGCATCGCCTCCGCCGCCAAACCCAAACCAACCGCCTCCCCCTTCAGCTTCCCCAAGCAAAACAAAAACCCATTCTCTCACGGCATCTTCAGGTAACTAAATCACTTAAACCCTAAACCCCCTAGATTTGTTGTAGCTCTCAATTTTCAATTTCAACTTCAGTTTAACTAATTCGTATTATGTTTGAGCTTATGAAAGGTCGCCTGTGGAGCTGAGCTGCTGCGTGGAAACCTTGCTTCCCTACCACACAGCCACAGCCTCTGCATTGCTCACTTCCATGCTCTCCGTTTCGCAACGCTCATGGATTTGGATCCCTGAAGGTACTAACTGCCACTTTTGTATTGACTATCATCTTTAAAATTCCAAATAACTCAGTGGAATTGAGATTGAAATCATTTCGCATTCGTTGCCTTTTAGGGTGTTTGGTAATATAGCCCATGATTGACATTAGTTTGTGTTTGTCGAAACTTTGCATAGTTTGCTGACAGTAGCTTTGTATGTTTGCGGTTCTTTGACATTAGGCTTCTTCACCTTAGATTTGGTATTATATGATTTTAAATTTCGAGCTGCCTACCAGCTCTGTGTTTGGTGATGACGGTGGTGACATAATCATAAGTCGTTGTGGTACACAGATTCCTAACCAAGTTGGGCCAACAAAGCATCTGACTACAAAAAATCAGTGGTGACAAGGATGAGAACTACGTATGTGGTCTGATATCAACGATAAGTCTTCGGGAGAATAGGAGAGAACATTTTTTAGAAGCAAGAGTGCTAAGTTTACTTGTTTTATGCAATAATGTCTTCTGCTTTTCTTTGATTTGTAATAATGACAATGGTTTTATATGTTGACAATAGGGCCAATGTGGCATATAAAGTATAGTTTTATGAAATATTGGTAATAGCCTTTCAGCTGGCAGAGTTCATATTGTTGGTCCTCTGATCTATTTGGAAATGAATGTTTCATGTTTGTTCTGCTTTCTAAGTAGAAGATGGAAATTGATGTGTGTTTGTGATGATGCTTGAGAAGGCTATCATACATGTTAAATGCATTTCCACTATAGGATTGACAAAAGTGCTGTTATAAGTAAGGAACTAAACTCTGTATTATAATAGATGATTCGCATTAGTTTGTGTTCATTGAAGCTTCAGCAATGCTTACCATCTTGGGGTTAATGAAAGTCACGTCAAGTCCATTCACTTAAGTCTAATAGCTCACTGAAAGTAGATTATTGTTCATTGATACTTACTTGATGCTATTCTGATTATATTATCTTTGGTGTTTTTTGAACACTGAGCCTTGACTTTAGATTTAGTATTATTTGACTTCAAGTTTCAAGTTGCCTAGCATTTTCTGATGGTGGGTGGTGGTGATTCGATAACCAAAAGTCGTTGTGGTTCACAGATCAATAACACTGATGGTGTCACGGCGACATTGAGGCCAAGGAAGCTGTCACAACAACAAATTATTGGTGACCAAGGATGAGGTACAGATATATCCCAATATCAAGGATTAGTTCTGCAGAGAATAGGAGAACAAAATTGAGAAGTGGGAGTGCAAAATGTCTTCTCCTTTTCTTTGTTATGTAATAATGACAATAGCTTTACATGCTATTGACAATAGCAATATGTGTGGCATACATGTAGCTTCATCAAGTATTGCAAATTGTTGCTGGCCAAATCTAATTGGAAATGAATTGAGTCATGTTCTTTGTATTTGTGTTTGGTGCATGAGAATGCTACCCAGGTTATCGTGCTTATTAGATGCACAAAAGATAACAATTTTGTACAGCTTAATTTTGATATATCAGAAATTAACAACATTTTACATCAGAATATGTTTAGTCTGTTTGATTATAAGGACGTCAAACCTTTCAAGAGTTTCCAACGTGAACATGCATGATAGTAATCCGAGTTGGATGAATAGGAATTCTAAAGATTAGCAGCAGACGCGTTTGATTCATATACCATCACTTCAAGCTCGTCTAAAAGGGGTGCAGCATTGAGGACATCAGCATTGTTCTTCAGATCAATATCCAACCTCATTTGCTTGAGATTTCCGAAAGTCGTAGGTACGCTGATTGATTGGGGGAATTTCTTTGGCTGAAGAGTCTCGAGGCCAGCACACGATGCAAATTGGATTAGCGGTGACAATGCATCTCTTGTAAATATATCTAGAGTACCTGAAAAACACTCTTGCTAACAGTGGAGTTGTGATAGAGATAGAATCGGGACTCACTTTTTGGTTTGTATTCCAAGGAGGCAAGATTTAGTGCACCTATAATCGATGATCACTAGGCAAACTATAATCGATCATAACGGGAAGGAAAAAAAAAACAATACGTAACTGCTTAAACAATAGAGTTTCCATTCTGAAAACTAGTATGGTTGGTTAGGGACCTCTATCGATCATAGAAATATGATGTGAGCATCACTCTTGGCATCCTTGAGTTTTTTTTCAATGACTGCCCTACTGTGTTTTAAGAAACTCTAAGAAGGACAGCGGGAGGTGAACTTTCCATCACCGGAATAGAGTTCCATATTGTGATTAATAACCAACATCTCTAACTTTGTGAGTTCTCTAGGATACAAATCGCCAACTCCGCCTCGTACCATTTACCTCGAAATCCATGCATCTTAACCATTTTCAAATGATGACTTGTGAATCCAGAATAATTCTTCACCTGAGCTAGTGGTTTAGTCACAAACAAACTTGATGAGTTGTTGTGAACCAGTACCACCAATAATATTATTTCAAGATCTTCCAAAAGGGGTGCAGCCTTTATCAAATCCAGCACACAACTGACAACATCCTTGTCTTCCCTTACAACTTGTTCAACATGGATATGCAACCTCATATTTCCAAATGTCGGTAAGCTGATTCGGGGAAAATTCGATTTTATCTGCAGATGAAGAGTCTGGCGGCCACCAGCACACGATGCAAATGGGATTATTACTAGTGACAATGCATGTCTAGAGTAACTAAAAAACAATCTTTCTAACCGTGGAGTTGTGATAGAGATGGAGTCGGTATCCCAACTTGGAATGTATTCCAAGGAAGCAAGATTAAATGCAATTATCTCGGCGTTGAATCTCGTATGACCTAATGGCAAACAACACAACAACACTTTCAATTCAGTTAGCCGATAACCACCCACGATCCTGATAAGTGAAGTATGAGGTCCTTTAATCAAGCAATCACTTAAGGTCAAGCTTTCGAGCACCAAACATACAGAGAAGAGTTTTGCCAAGAGAGATTGGTCGACTTCAGCGTCATATAAACTGAGACTAGTTATCCGGCTGAATCCGTCGGCAAAACCACGACTACTACTAGGTGTAGCTCTTAGATAATATTTCTCCATAAACAAATGTTTTAACTTAAAATTTGAACCAGCAGGAAGACAATGAGTAAAAAAATCTCCATAACGACCGTTTTGAAGATGAAGCTCTTCGACTCCTTTAATAATAGCCCAACGTATCCATTCATTAGACTTGACCCATGAATCCTCCACATCGATATCGAGTTTCAAAGAGTCGACCTTGTCACCTTGATATTGCTTCAAATACGCATCAAATATATCGTGTCACAGTGGCTAGCATCATAGAGAACTGTTTTTGTCCCCCCAACCAATTGAATTGGCTCAGTTCAAGATTGCGCCTTGTTAGTATTGAACTTAAAAGGTGCCAGCAGCTCCACTGCGGAGAAAGTAGGACCAAGTCTACTGCTTCTCTCATAGGGAGCAACGAAACTATGATTTCCATATATAATGCATATCGGCAAGTCGGTTATACATCTAGTTCTGCTGTTGTTTCCTTCTTCTTCTTTTTCGTCGCCGGAGAGAGCCATATATACTACCTACCAGCTGATATGTACTATATGCTTGTAGCGATTTCTTCCGGTGAATGATATTTGATATGATTATTCAAAAAAAAAAAAAAAGCTTTTGATTGATATCAGAGATCGAACAGGGCTAGGACTAAGAGTTGGAGTTGAGAAGAACAAAACCCTAATGCGGATGTACGCGAATTCTTTCTTTTTATATAGGCCATACTTTCTCTCTGGAGGCCCAACTTTCAATCTGGGCTCGTTCAAAGGCCCAAACTAGGTCAGCCTTCAGCTGGATCATACAAAAAACCCCAAATTCTTATACAGTCCAAATATAAAAATTTAAAAAAGTGGTTTAAAATAGGGGTGGGCACGAATCTAGCAAATTTCGAATCCGACCCGATCTTGCTCGGGACGGGACGGGACGAAAAATAACCCGTCTCCTTTTTTAGGGATGAGTATTATACTTTTTGTAATATGAATTAAATGTATCAATTAAACATGAAATAAAATTGTTTGTAGTTTTACTTCTTTTAATTAACCATTAAATAAAACGGTATCATTTTGTGTAGTTGTAGAATTTTAAGTCTTATCAAATTATATTTATCTTATATTGAAACCGAAATTTGGTTCATCTCATCTCATTCGAATTTTTGTTGTTTAATACTCTATTAAATATTCATTTTAAATTGAATCTGTCTCGTCTTGTTCGGGTTTAGGGACGACTGGGACCGACTTTTAAAATACCAAATCCCGTCTCGATTCGTCCCGTTAGTGATAGGGATAGAGACGGACAAAAATGAACCCGAAAATGAACCGACCCGTCCCGTGCCCACCCCTAGTTTAAAATGTTGTGGACACTTGACAATAGGGCCAATGTGGCATATGATTAAAGTATGAGAACTTCTATAGATAAAGATAAGTCTAATTCTAGTAATGTCGATCTTTTAATTGACGGAAAATTCATTCGTAATTTAATATCAGACGAGATTTTTTTTTTAAATGAAAGATGTAAATTCATTGAAAAATCAAAAATACGTATGTTGGATGAAATGATTGTTGCTATCTCCTACAATAATAATAAATTTCATAAACGAATCTATTTTTATAGTGTGTCTCTTTAATTAAAGTTGAATTCATCTTTTATTTTTTTCTTTTCATCCACTCGAATTTCTTCAATTTTATCGATTTTGTCCGGATCCTCCTTTTCTTCCCTTGGGAACTTGGATTTGAATGTTTCATGTTTGTTCTGTTTTCTAAGTATAAGATAGGAAATTGATGTGTGTTTGTGATGATGCTTGAGAATGCTATTTTCCAGGCTATCACACGTTAATTAAATGCATTTACACTATTGGGATTGACAACAGAGCTGTTATATGTAAAAATCTATAAATTTGCTATGTATCATAATCGATGATTCACATTAGTTTGTGCTCATTGAAGCTTCTGCAATGCTTACTATCTTGGAATTGTTGACAGTAACATCCAAGTCCATTCACTTTAGTGTAATAGCTCACTGAAAGTAGCTTTAATGTCCATCTTTATTTGGTGTTTTTTAAGAAAACAAGAAAATACAAACTTGATCATGATAGGTACTAGTCAGTGGCGGATCTAAGCTCTGAAACTTAGGTGAGCAGAAATTTTTTTTTGATAGATATAATACAAATTCAAAAGTATATACCATATTAACATTAACATTAATATTAACATTAACAATGTTAAATATAGAATAGTTAAACTCTTGAATAGTCCAAATAATATCCTCGTAAACTCTTAATTTACTTGTTTATGACAACTTATTTCGTATGTGAACAACACATCAAACGATCTTTATTCGATTGATAAGAAAGTTGCATGATTTAGTTAAAAGAGAAGAAGAGAATGTTGAACATTGATAACATATTGGTCTAATTTTGAAGAAAATTTTATGACTTAAGTAGTAACTTTTGTATTCATGTATAATCACAAAGCTGAAAAAAAGAGAGTAGATTTTATGACTTATCTCTAATTAAAAGAGGATATTTGTTCGAAAAAAAGGAGAAAGGGTACAAAAGTAACAAAACCAAACAGATCAATTTGATTGGTGTCATTGGGTCTCGTAGGTGCCATGTGATTGGCTTGGATGGAAGAAAGGATTGACGCAACCTTTGTTTGACACCATAATTTTACCCAACGAAAAGAAACAATTACAGAGGTTTCTGAAATCTTGCCCAACAGCCGCTGGGTCTGCAATCACTAAGATCCGCCACTGGTACTAGATTCTCAAACTAAACACAGCTTCTATAACTTGAAATACATCAATCATCACTAGGCAAACTATAATCAATCATAAGAGCAAGAAAGGGAAAAAAAAATAACAGTACGCCGTTAGTGATCCGAGTTGGATGAATAGGAATTCTAAAAACTAGAATTGTTAATTATAGAAATATGACTTGAGCATCACACTTCACATCCTTTAATTTTTCTTGAGCGACAACAACTTCTGCTCTGTAGTCATGGTGTGGCGATTTAATCTCATGGTGGCTCCCGAACTTTCTATCACCCAGATATTCTTCTACAAGGCCATTGAAGGCGATTATTACCATCATTTCTAGCTTTGGCGAGGTCTCTAGGATACAAACGACTAACTCTATCTCGTACGAATTACCATGGAATCCATGCATCTTAACCTTTTTTAAATGATCATTTGTGAATAATAATCCGGAGGAATGAGTTCTCATCTCTGAAAGCTTGGCCATAACCCACATATTATATATCATCACTTCAAGCTCTTCTAAAAGGGGTGCAGCCTCGAGGAATTTAACGCACAATTTACATCAACAATAGTGTTCTTGTCTTCCTTCCAAATATGTTGAAGATCGATATCCAACCTCATTTGCTTGAGATTTTCAATAATTGGTACACTGATTCGGGGCATTTCTTCCGCTGCCATATGCAGATGAAGAGTCTCGAGTGTAGTACCCGATGCAAATTGGATTAGCAATGACGAACCTAATGTCTTGCATGCCCACAGAAAATATATAAACGTTGTCGCTAACCGTGGAGTTTCGATGGAGAAAGAATTGAAATTGGAACCTGAAATATACTACAGGGAGGCAAGATATATTGCACTTATCTCAGAGTTGGTTTTAATATAATGGGAATATGAGAATTCACAGTGGAACAGTTTTAATTCAGTTAGCCGATCACCAGCAGTGATTCTTATTCTGTCAAGTGAATCATCAAGTCCTATAATCCGACAACAATACAAGATCAAGCTTTCGAGCACCGAACAAACAGAGAAGAGATTTTCCAAGAGAGAATGATCGACCCTTGCATCATGTAAACTGAGAACGGTGAGCTGATTGAAGCCAGTAGTACTAGGATCTCTTAGAACAATATTACAACACTTCATTAGTAAACGTTTTAAATTTATCTTGAAGCTGCCAACAAGGAAACTATGAGGAAAATCTGTGTAATGACCATTTCGAATATCAAGCTCTTCGACTATTTTTGTAATAGCCCAAGTTATCCATTCATTAAAGTTGATCCAACAATCTACACCGACATAAGTATCTAGCTCGATATCATCGAATTTCACACAGTCAACATTTTCATCTTGATATTGCTTCATTTATGCTTCAAAACATCTTACAGTGGCTAGACTCCTCTCCGCGTTTGTCCCGGAGGGACTTGAAACTTTGAACCTTAAATTAGGTACACACAATTGTCTCCTCACAAACTTGAATTGGCTGAGTTCGAGATTGTGTCTTGTTAATATTGAATGGAAAAGATGCCTCCACTGCGGAAAAGCTAGGATTTTGTGTACTGCTTCTTCTAGAGGGAGTAACGAAACTATGGACTCTATAATGCATATCGGCAAGTCGGTTATACAAGTAGTACTTCCGCATCTTATGTTGTTTCCTTCTTGCAACCTGATTCAATATTAAGAGAAGGCACTCGATCGATTCTGAAGAGCCGCAGCAGCAACTTGCGCAATCGTCAGTACTCAAATACATAGGAAAGAGAAAACTGTTGAGATGGAGACGACTTGAATTTACAAAGCTTTCACAAAGTACTCGAGTACTCATACGTAAGGGAAAATGTTAACCTATTCCTAATGTAAAAGGAATCCTGAAAAAAGGAGATATATGGGAGTTAGGAATACTAATACCATAATTAAATGGGTGGTTCTCACAAAGTTGAGGCACTCGATCATGAGATTCTAAGGGAGACCCTTCACTAGCATGCTGCTTCTGCCGGCACTCTGGGAATCAACTCCCGATTACTCTAAAAGTACCTCTCAATTATGCCATGTTTGATCCAGAAGGTACGTACATGTTCCAAGTAAAGTATGCTGATATTTCCAATCTAGGAAACTTGTGCTTTTCGAGCATACGTACGATCCTTTTTTCTTTTTCTTTTTTTTTTAAAAAGGAAAATTACAAGGAGGAGTCTTTAGGACATTCTATACTAAAGTTATCAAACGATTGCATTCTAGCAGCTTCGGTGACAGGATGTTGCGCTAAATTATATTCTCTTCATCTTCATACTCAAATTTGGTAAGTTTATCGATTACATAATTGACTCCACGAAAAATATGTTGAAATTTGATGTTGTTGAAGTTCCTTGCTAAATATTGAATATCCTTGATGATTGTAGTTTACTGCGAAGGTATACGTACCATCTTCTGAACAGATGCCATAAAACTGACCAGTAACAGTGCGTCTGCTAGTCACTCGATAAATTCTGAACAATATTTGGTGTAAAAAGGAGAAGACGTCACGTCTTGGCGGTCTTGCACATATTAATTAAGACCTCACACCCGTACGAGAGTCCTCATATATACTTGAGGGAAACCTTTTTTTTTTTGAAAGGGGAATCCTTATGAGAAAAGGAGATAATATCAGATTAAGAATATAGCAAAACCCTAATCGATCAATCCATCACATCCCCCTCTCTTAGCAGCGCCGGTTTGCATACTGAACATCACTCAAATCCCTAATGGTGTATTTGGATGGAAAAAATATTGAGAAAATTTAAATAAATTTCAACAATTCACAATTTTTTTTTTAAATTTCTTTGTTTAGATAAATTTTTTGAGAATTTTATAAATTTCGCTACCAGAAAAACACACTTAGGCAACAAAGCAATTTCGTCACCTAAGTGCACTTTTCACCGTCCAAGTACTTAGGCGACGAAACTTTCGTCGTCCAAGGTTCGTAGCCTAAGTACTAGACGACGAAATTTTTTTTGTTTCGTTGTCTAAGATGCTATTTAGGCGACAAAATACTTAGACCTCGAAAAATTGTACCTCTAAACGACGAAAGTGTTCGTCGTTACAGACTCATCTTAGAAGAAGAATACCTGAGATGACGAACACTTTCGTCGTCAAAGATGAGTCTGAGTCGACGAATACCTATTGTTTGTCATCAAAGTGATTCACTTAGACGACGACATTTTCTTCGTCGTCTACGTCCACCACTTATATGACAAAGATCAATGTTCGTCGTCTAGGATTTAAACCAAGACGACGAATGATTGATTTAGACGACGAAACAAGAGTGTTTTGTCGTCTAAATTCAATTTTTTTGTTTTGTTTCTGAATTATAAATTAAATTTGTTGTAGCGGAAGTAAATAAATGTAAGAACAAACACATATTTAACGTGGTTCACTAACGCGAGTTAGCTACGTCCACGACAGAAGGAGAACCGATTACTTTATCTTGGAGAGAACCTGGTTTACAACAGTATAATACACTAGGTTAAGCCTAACCTAGGATTACAGTATACCGAATATCTACCAACGCTAGATTAAGCCTAATCTACAGGATAGACCCAGATTACAGAGATATTCCACCACATCATTAGCTAATACCCAACTGGTATATATATAGCCTAACAGAGTCCTAAATACCAGAGGAATCCCAGACACATACGTCTGAGGAAACATAAACCAGAATGATTAAGGAAACCCAATTCCTTAATGCCTGAGGAATCCTAGTCCTAACGAAATCCTGAGTAGAAGTCTTGCTCGCCAAGGACTTCTAACTCTCCTCGCCAGAGACTTCCTCGCTAAGAAGTCAACGCTCGCCAAAGACTCTCTCGCCAGAGACTCTTCCTTGCTCGCGTATCTCACGTATGCCAACGTGTCACGCGTATGCCAACGCGCCTCGCGTACGCCAACGCGACTTCAAGATTCAAGGCATAGACTAACAAATCTCCACCTTGACTTGAATTCTCTCCCAAGTAACCAGATGTACCCGAAGTACCAGACTTCTCCTCTGCCCCAAATGTCGTTCCTCTAAGAAACGAACCCAGATGTTCCCTTCTCCCAGAAAAGGACCCAGACGTTACCTTCTCCCAGAGAAGCAACCCAGGTGTTGCCTCCAAAGGGCAACTAACAACTTCTGACATTCAGCAAGTCCAAGCAATGTTGGAACTTGCTATGTGAAACTGGCTTTGTGAACATGTCTGCTGGATTATCGGCAGTACCCACCTTGTTCACCCAGATCCGCTTCTCATTCCTCAGAAAATGATACCTGACATCAATGTGCTTAGTCCTTTCATGATGAACTTGATCCTTGGACAAACAGATTGCACTCAGACTATCGCAATACACTATAGCCTGATCATGATGTAAACCCAAGTCACTAACCAGTCCTTTCAACCAGATTCCCTCCTTGGCAGCCTCTGTCAATGCCATATACTCTGCTTCAGTTGTAGACAAAGTCACTGAAGACTGCAGAGTAGCTTTCCAACTAACAACTGACCCACCAAGAGTGAAAACATAACCAATCATAGATCTTCTTGTGTCAACATCCCCAACATAATCTGAATCTGAGTAACCAGTTACTAAACACCCTGTATCACCTCCATAAATGAGACCAACGTCAGACGTTCCTCTAAGGTAACGAAAGATCCTCTTCACAGCTTGCCAATGCTCCTTTCCAGGCTCACCCATAAACCTACTGACAACACTGACAGCATGTGCAAGATCCGGTCTAGTGCAGACCATAGCATACATCAAGCTTCCTACTGCACTACCATAAGGAACTTGAGACATGTACTCCTTCTCCTGAGCTGATTTCGGTGCAAATGCAGTGGACAAATGAATGTTCGCTGCACTTGGAGTATCTAAGGATTTCGTTGTAGACATGCCAAATCTCGACAATATCTTCTGAATATAATCCTTCTGTGATAAGAACAGCCTCTTCTGACTCCTATCCCTGTAGATCTCCATTCCCAGAATTTTCCTTGCTGCACCCAAATCCTTCATCTCAAACTCAGCACTGAGAAGACCCTTCAACTTCTGAATCTCTAACTTGTCCTTTGCAGCTATCAACATATCGTCTACATACAGGACCAGATAAATGAGAGCCTCATTTGAAGACTTGTTGTAATAAACACAACAATCATACGGACTCCTGCTGTATCCAATCTCCATTATATAGCTGTCAAACCTCTTGTACCACTGCCTCGGTGACTGTTTTAGTCCATATAAAGATTTCTTCAACTTACAAACAAAATCTTCCTTTTTAGGAACTTGGAAACCCTCTGGCTGGGTCATGTATATCTCCTCCTCCAACTCTCCATGCAGAAAAGCTGTTTTCACATCTAGTTGCTCAAGTTCCAGATCCTGATGTGCAACTAAGGCTAGTAGCACCCTGATAGATGTATGTCTGACCACAGGCAAGAAAATCTCATTGTAGTCTACACCTTCTTCCTGATGAAACCCTCTTGCAACTAAGCGAGCTTTATACTTGAAACCCTCAGCAGGCGACATCCCTTCCTTCTTCTTGAAAATCCATTTGCAAGTGATAACCTTTCTCTTCTGAGGTCGCTTGGCCAAATCCCAAGTCTGATCCTTGTGAAGTGATTCCATCTCGTTTCCCATTGCAGTAAGCCATTGGGCAGACTCAGTACATGTAACTGCTTCCTTGTAGGTGGATGGCTCGCGAGGATCCACCTCTTCAGCAACCTGAAGTGCATAAGCCACCATGTCCTCAAAACCATACCTCGTAGGCGGTATCCCGAAGTTTGCTCTCCTAACCCGATTAAGAGACAAACCATGCTGGTTATCTACTAGTGGCTCTAATTCTGAATGTGAGTGTTGATCTCCTTGCTGTGGTTCAACCTCAACTTGCTGCTCCACCTGTTTCTCAACACTACTATTCTCTGATACAACACTAGTATTAGAGAGCATGCACCTAGCTCTCTCCAGAAATGTCTGATTCGTACGTTCTGCCACACCATTCTGCCCCGGTGTGTCCCTGACTGTATGATGCCTAGCAATCCCTACATTCCTGCAGATTTCATTAAACTCAAACCAGCAGAATTCCAGAATTTGCATCCCTCGTTCACTCATATAACCGAGTCTCATGTGCCATAGCTTGGTCATATCCTTCTTGTGAACTTCTGATGATGCATCAGCAGCAAAACCAGACAGCGTAGAACCTTGTAGAATATACAAAGTACCCCTCTTGACACCTTTCAGAACCACATCTGAACCCTTGTAGACACGTAAGATCCCGCCTTCTCCTTTGAAACTAAACCCCTTCTTGTCCAAATGACTCAGAGATATCAGATTCTTAGTCATGCGAGGAACATACCTAACCTTGTTCAATGTACAGAATTTACCATCATGTGTCCGTAATTTAACTGAGCCCATTCCAACCACCTTGTAAGCAACATTGTTGGCCATTGTCACATTGCCTCCATTTACCTGCTTGTAGGTTGCGAACCACTCCATGCACGGACATATATGATAAGACACCCCGGAATCTAAAACCCACACATCATCGCGATGTATATGTTCATCAGCAACTAGAGCCGTATCCTCTTCTGAATTGATGTCATCCTCTGCTATAGCAGCAGTTCCTGCTGGTTTCTCTTGCTGCTTCCACTTTGGACATTCCCTTTTCCAATGTCCCCTTTCTTTACAGTACTTACAGACATCGTTGGATTTAGGACCCTTGAAACCTGGCTTCTTGAATTTCTTCTCATCCGAGTTTCCATGTCCCTTACTTCCACTGACTACTAACCCAGCAGCCTGACTGTCTGAACCTGTACCATTTGCCTTATGGCGCAACTCTCTGGTATGAAGAGACGATCTTACCTCCTCAAGAGTCACCGTATCCCTTCCAACAATAAAGGATTGCACAAAATTCTCATATGATAACGGTAAAGATACCAACAGAATTAGGGCAGCATCCTCATCCTCGATCTTAACATCGATATTACGCAATTCTAACAGAATTGTGCTCAGCTGATCCAAGTGATCTCTCAGTGGTGCACCCTCTTGCATACGCAGACCAAACAGACGTTGCTTCAGAAGCAACTTGTTGGTTAAAGACTTCGTCATATATAGACTCTCAAGCTTCAACCACAAACCAGATGCAGATTCCTCTTCTGCAACCTCGGTGATGATATCATCTGCAAGACACAACATGATAGTCGAGTGTGCCTTCTCCTCCAGACTGGCCATCTCAGCGGACTCGGGACCCACTGCCTTCTTCATCAGCGGCGACCACAACCCTTGTTGCTTTAACAAGGCACGCATCTTGATCTGCCATAAGCTGAAATTGTTCCTCCCCGTGAATTTGTCGATCTTCACATTCACTCCAGACATCCTGAGCCGATGCTCTGATACCAGTTTGTTGTAGCGGAAGCAAATAAATGTAAGAACAAACACAAATTTAACGTGGTTCACTAACGCGAGTTAGCTACGTCCACTGCAGAAGGAGAACCGATTACTTTATCTTGGAGAGAACCTGGTTTACAACAGTATAACACACTAGGTTAAGCCTAACCTAGGATTACAGTATACAGAATATCTACCAACGCTAGATTAAGCCTAATCTACAGGATAGACCCAGATTACAGAGATATTCCACCACACCATTAGCTAATACCCAACTGGTATATATATAGCCTAACAGAGTCCTAAATACCAGAGGAATCCCAGACACATACGTCTGAGGAAACATAAACCAGAATGATTAAGGAAACCCAATTCCTTAATGCCTGAGGAATCCTAGTCCTAACGAAATCCTGAGTAGAAGTCTTGCTCGCCAAGGACTTCTAACTCTCCTCGCCAGAGACTTCCTCGCTAAGAAGTCAACGCTCGCCAAAGACTCTCTCGCCAGAGACTCTTCTTTGCTCGCGTACCTCACGTATGCCAACGTGCCACGCGTATGCCAACTTGCCTCGCGTACGCCGACGCGACTTCAAGATTCAAGGCATAAACTAACAAAATATAAAAAATTAAAATATAAAAAATTAAATTAATTAAATATAAAAAGTGTACGTTCATCAATCGAAATAATACAAACGAAACTAAACCTGGGGTAGACATGCTGTCGAGTCCCCCGCCACCTCTCGGATCGTTGTCGTTGGGCCCAGGAGGGGGGGGGCACGACACTCCACATGAACGTGCATCCCCATCGTCTCGAGGAACTTGAAGACGACGCTCATCCTACTGTTTTGAGTGTCAAGATGACCCTGCATCGACCTCATCTGCTCCCAGACCCGATCGGCCGACTCATTGGCCAATCGAGTCTACTCTTGGGCGGCTCGGACCACCTCGACATCCGTTTCATTGTGCCTAGTCGACGATGTGGATGACTGAGAAAAATCTCTCTGGACTGCCCGTCCAAGCCCACGAACCTCCTTGCCAGCTCGGCGGCCGTAAACAGTATTGACAATATCGATCTGACTCCAAGCTGGTGGAGGCGACGAGCTAGCTGTGTAGGCGGTGGTGCAGGACGACGAACCGGATGGGGGTGCGGCAAGGTCGATGGCGATGCTAGAGTTGGTGGATTGAGAATGTGGTTGCTCTTTGGGTCTGGGTTGTGTGGGTTGGTCCTCTTAATCAATTTTTTAGGTGTGTAGCCTAGTGTATTTTTTTGGTAGGCCATTGTTGTGTTGAGAATAATTGTTGGGAGGTTAGTGTGTTGAGAGTTCCTTTCAGTGGTCCTCACGATATCAATTATCAAAGTGATAGGCGTTGAATTGTAGTGTTGTCATCGGTGTCCTATTTCTAAACCATGTAGGATATCGACATAGGTGAGTAGCTCCGAACTGTGTGTGGTTACCATAGTTGGGAGTGTATAGCTAAATAGAGTGTGGGGCCACCAATTTCTTTAGACGTAGTTTTTAGCTATTTGTTCTATACCTAGTCATGTTTAACCATGTTGTTAGGTATCTGTTTGAACTGCAATAGTGTAGATTGATTTTTTAGGAGTTCTTTCTATCGGCCCAGATACCGACATTCCCCCTGTAACTTACCAATTTCATATCCTACCGATTCATCTAAAAAAGAGAGAGTATAAATAAGAAATCACTAATCAATTCCTCTATATGACCCAACTTTCATTTGGGGCTCGTTCAAAGACCCAACCGGCTCAGACCCATCCAATGTGAAAAAAGATTATTTGCAAAGCAAACATTTCAAAAATATTATAACCTGAGACATAGAAGTACGTAGGAAGAAGACGACAAGCAGATTAAAATAAAATTAAAGAGAGAAACAACGTACGTAGCATTTCTTTCCCGTCGACTCCTCCGACGCAAAGTCGTCACCGTTAATTCTAACGCTTCAGAGAGTCATCATATTTTAAAGACCTAAACATAGAGTCGTCCACACACAGAAAATCTTTATTCTCCATCAGCTTTGGTTATTTTTGATGCTTCGATTCCTCCTCTTCTCATTTTAAAGAAAAAGTCAAATTTATCAGCACCTTTTTGTTAATTTTAATTATTTTTCGTCCTTTCTTCGTCTCTTTCCTCCTCTCCTCTCTTTTGTTTTTCTGCAGCTCCTTGCTCCCAGCTGAGACCAATCAATCAATCAATCAAACCTGTAAATCATTAATCTCAGAGCACCTCGAAGATTCAATATTTGATCCAGTTTTGTTAAGATTTAAATCTGTAGCGGTTGTAGTATCTGATCGGATACTCATTTCAAGAAAAATAAATGGACACGGAGTTCTGGACCTCGGGCCTCGCCGCCGCCAAACGTCAGTACAACTTGCAGCACCATCATCAGAGCTCCCACTTAGGTCCGTCCGTACGCTTTTCTTCTCTTCTCTTCTGTTGTGTTGTGTTTGGTTTCTTTGTTGGTGTGTGTTTCAGATGTTTGTTTTATGTTGTTGTTGTGATGTACTGATGATGATGTGTTTAATTAGATCGGATGAGCATGGATGAGTACGAGGTTGAAGAAGAGGTCCGACCCGATTTCCCGTGCCCGTATTGCTACGAGGACTTTGACATAGCGTCCTTGTGTTCGCACCTCGAGGACGACCACCCGTGCGAATCTAGAGTTACCGTACGTCATTCAAATCTCTCTCTCTCTCTCTCTCTTTGTTGTGTTGCATGAAGTTTCTTGATTTGGTACTCAATGGAGGAAAAGTCAAGATCTTTGTTCCCGTGTGGTCAAAAATGTTTGCCTAATTGGGAAATTTTGGGTTTGACTTTTTTTCTTTCTTATTCTGATCATCTAAAATCTCAAGAATGTAACTGGAAATGGCTTTTGTTTTTGTTCTTCATTTGGTATTGAGCATAGGTTGAACTTTTTATGGATTTCATCCTAGAAAAGATCATAGTCTTTAACTTTAATGGAAAGAGAGAAGAAAGAGAGGGGAGTACATTGTTTTTTGGTTATTTGCATGAAGGATTGGTTTGTAAGCACATGATGCATGTTTGAGCTGGGAAAGTAGGAATAGATTTGAAGGTTAATGCTCTTCTGGTATGTGATGAGAGTCTTTTGAAAGAGGGTTAAAGTAGTTGCTTTGTCTGCTCTTATTCCATTTTTGTTATAATATATGCTCAGACCTCAAACTGGGATTAGAGTCAATGAATGACCTATGATGGCTGGATATGAGTATTCACCTTGGCATATCCTTGGATATGATAGGGAAATTTTATGTAAATACTTTTTAAATATGACCAGAAATGCTAATAGTCCATGTTGTTTTTCATTGGATTGGTTATATGTTTACAGAATTCTCTTCAGATGAATTATGTACTCCTAAATGTAAAATGAAAAAGCTGGATGAATACAAGTATATGTAAGATATCTTTTTTTTAATTGATGTATCACAATGGTGGGGACATTTAACAACATATCAAGGGGAAGCTTTCTTTTGTGTGTTTCAAGTAATAAAATGCTGGTGAATGTTACTTATTTGCTGAATTTTTAATCCTGTCCTTGCCATGATAGCACATTGTAATACCAATGTAGTTTTCTTTTGTCATATCACCCTCTCTTTTTTTCCTGTTTCTGAAGTAAATATAAAGCTGAGATTGGTGATGCAGTGTATGTACCTGGCTAGTTTCTAGATATCATTCATAATTTGATTCTAAGACTGATGCCTTAATTACGCTCCTTTTTCAGGTTTGTCCAATTTGCTCAGTTAAAGTTTCACGGGACATGTTAAGTCATATCACTCTGCAACATGGGCACTTATTTAAGATATCCTTTAAATTTGGATTTTGATACTGACATAATGTTGAGCTCAGTTTGATACATACGTAGTACATCTGGTTTGATTCAAGATGCCTCCGCGGGCCTTTTAATTCATAATACTATTAGTTTCCCTTAACTGAAGATCACTTGCAGAGACGACGCCGGTTACGTAGAGTTGCTATTCCTAACAGTCAAGCGCTGTCTCTCCTTGGCCGGGATCTTCGTGAAGCTCATCTTCAGGTGCTTTTAGGGAGTGGTGGATATCGATCAGAGAATGCTAATGTGTCTAATGCAGCTACCGATCCATTCCTGTCATCACTTATTATGAATTTCCCTGCACCAGGAGCAGATGAAATTTCAAAATCTGTGGTGACAACTACTGAAGTCACTCCTGCCAAGAGTGCAGCACCATCACACATTTGGAAATCAAGGTACTGTTTCAAGCTCATCAGAAATTGCGATCACCGATTAATTGTCCCATTCAGAAAACCATTTAGTTGTTAGAAGATTGTGCATTGCGTATTTTGAATGCTGATTTTGACCTTGTTTCCTCAGTCCAATATATAATATTGACTATTGAGTATTTAGTTCACTTATATGAAGTAATATAGGTCTGTCAATTCTTTCTATGATACCTGTATGATTCTGTAATCTCAATGCATCAAATTATGGTAGACAGCCTCATTTGGTTGTACAGAATGAAGTTTAAAAATGCATATTGTTTGTTTTGATAGTAGGATTTCTGACCTCTTCAAGGTAATTGTACTAATGAAAAAGGTTGTGTCTGTGGATGCTTGAATTGAGAATTGGTGTGAATTTAAGGGATTGTCCTATTAAGGCAAAAGAAAATGACATCCGTTGTTTGTTTATTCTACATACCTTTCTAACTTCCCTAGTTGAAAGGATCCAGAGTGTTTACAGTTATCGAAAGATACAGTACTTCTAACAGCTCAATAAATAGTTTAGTTGCAAGTCTTGATGGTGAAAAGGCTATGGCCCCCGTCTCTCAAGCTTAATGCATGCTCAAGTGCCATTATACTTGTTCTCTAGATCTAAACTTTTAGCTCTTTTGTTTTTCTTTTCCTCTGTCTCTCCGTTTCTATTCTCTTGCAGTTTTGATCCTTCCTTGAGTCACGAAGAGCGGGAGAGGAGGATTAAACAAGCTACCGGGAGAGCGAGTTTTGTGCAAGATCTCTTTCTGTCTACAATTTTAAGTGACTGATGGAGACAGTAAGTTATTTCGTAATAAAAATGAGTTGCTCAAGATCTTGTTAAGGTTACTTTGTTGGGTGGAATTCTAATGGTTCTACCTTCTAGAACAACCCAAAAGAATGCCTCCTGTGAGTGCTTGGTTGAAATAACTTATCCGTATTAGCTCCTTTCCTTCAAAGAAACACTAGTATTCTTTTAGTTGATGAAAAACAATAATATAACTTGTGATAGTTTAGTTGCCATGTACATTGTGAGCTGGTGTGTGAAATGTTTAGTGTAGCAAAAAGCCTTAATTGGTTGTGGATGAAGCAGATGAATGGTTAAGAGCAAACACTCATCCAAGAAAAAATTATCAATCTGAGAAACGAATGATATTCTGCATCTACTAGTCCATTCGTATATCTCTCTTTTGCTGCAGCAGTCAGCAACAGTATTTTTTTTTTCACTCTCCAGATTGTGTGTGTAGTCATTCACTATTTCGAAAAGTGTGGTTGTATCTTGTAACAACCAAAACAAATTTATGATCATTTAATTTCAGCTCAATTTATGATACAAAAAAGTATGTAATGAATACAAAAATAGTTAACTAACGGTAATTGGTATGTACTAACATGAAGAGTAGAGGACAAGGCATCCCAGCCAACTCTTCATGTTCAATTTGCACCATCTGACTGTCGAACCGGTTCAATCTTGACATATGCATGTATGAACACCACCTCAGGCTTCATTTCTAATACCAGATGCACCGTTCCATGCTGGATGTAGTAGTACAGAAGCCATGCCTGGTCTTACAAAATCAATGTATAGGTGGTTTAGGGTAACCATTCTAGACTGAAAGGGAAGCTCGTGAAAATAAGATATCCAAGTAAATTTAAATTTGCTTGTTCAACTGTTCATACCCTATTCAGTCAACACAGTAATCAGTGAATTGAGTCTGGCAAGTAGCAATAGTCTACTATAGTTTAGTCACCGACTCACCGCCCACCATTTCTCATCCTAATATTGCTGCCTTTGGGAAAAGTGTGAAGAAGTCGAATATAATAAAATCTCGATAAATTAATAATTTTGGAATTAATAAATTTATTAATTTAACAAAATTATTAATTAATTGAGTATTAAATTAATATTCAAGTCTTTAAATTATGACGACAAAAAATATTATTTTAATGGAATTATTAATTAATCAAGTATTAAATTATTGAGGTTTTACCGTACTCGAAAACAAGTCAAAGCCTAACTTATTGGCAGTGGCGTAGCTAGAAATTAAGACTAGCCGTGTCAAATTGTAGTAATAAAAATTCATGAACGGATAAAATTATAGAGACGACGTAAAATTTTAAAGACTTTGACTATTTTAGAAAATGAATTACTTAACCATCAAAATTATAAAAGTTTATTGCTTACATATTAATAAAAAGATGATTGATCAAGAAAAATCATCTACTTCTCACTTTCGTCAATTGTAAGAGTCCAACTTAAACGGATAATAGGTAATAGATATTCTCAAGATTAAGTCATATTTTTCATATTTTAGGAATGAAAAAATAGCTAAAATGATCACTGAACTTTGTCACAATCGACAATTTGATCCTTGAACTTTAGAAAATATAAAAAATGTCTCTGAACTTTAACTTTGTCTATTAATTTGATCACTTTGTCTATTTTAAACATTATAATTTGTCAAATATTTTTCTCATATAGATAGAATTATGATGGAAATGCTTATAGCATAAGTGGAAGAAGTGTGAAGACCGATAAAGAAGAAGAAAAATTGACATCCGAAACGGGCATAATGACCAAATTGATAGACAAAGTTATAGTTCAATGACCTTTTTGATATATTATAAAGTTTAGTAATTAAATTGTCGATCGTGATAAATCTCAATATTATTGTGACAATTTTCCCTTTAAGAATATCATAAAATTTTAGGGGTGTTAAATATTATATTAATATACATTTTTCTAAAAATAGATTAAATTTCTTAACCAACCACTAAAATATTGCTGATATATATGTGGCGACGCCACTGCACTTATGGGATGATATGCTTGATGATGCAAACGTATACCATCCTAGCAATTTAATTTTTGTATTGAATAAAGTCCAACTAGCAACCCTGTTGTTACCTACTGGTGGAATGTTTAATTGTTTATCTACCAGTCTCCCCCTCAAAACCCTTTCCACCACTTATGACTCCTGTTTTGCCCCTCTCTCTCATTTCTTGAAAACGCATCATTAATTCTTCCTCTCACCTTAGAAAGGCTCTTGTGTTTTGAGTATAAGAAAGTACGTTGATCCATCTATGATGGTGGGACTGTTTTTGTTGGGTTGCACAGGAGTTGTTGTGTTCCTTCATGGAGCCAACTTCGTCTTCCACCTTCTTTCCCAACATCTCGCAGTTCGATCTATCAGGTGATCGATCAAGAACATCATCCCTTGCTCATATGCTTAATTAGATCAAATTTTTCTTGATTTGCTGTTTTGGTTTTGTTGATGCATTATGTAGTGCAATGCGTCTATTTTTCATATGGTTGATTTTTATTTTTTAACAAAGCTGTGTGTTATTGTCTTTGATTTTTCAGCTTTCTGGGATTTGTTGGGTGGTAATGGGAAAGAGAGGTCAAAAAGCTGCATTGAAGAAAAGATATATATATATATATATATATATATTCCCTTACGATATAGTTAGTATTGGGTTTCAAATTAACAAAGTTGCACTCTACTCTGTTAAGCTAAATCATCTTGTAAAGCTCTTCTTCTCCAGGACCTGATGATCACAAGTGTAAGAGACAAATATGAGGTTCAAGTCGAGCTAGCTCAACCAAGAACTAATGTCAATTTTGATTCCATGCAATAACACACAGTGACAGTATTACTGCAGGTTGCTTGTAATCAAATTGTTCAACAGGACAGCAGATAGATTCTTCTAGTTTTTTCATTAGATACAAACTTCATACTGAATCATGTGGCAAGAGTATTACTATACCTACGTACTCTTGGTAAGTGACCCTTGTATTGTTAATAAAGTTACAAGTTTCAACAAACTTTCGCCAGTAATCGAAAAAGACTGGTAGACGTTACTCAATAGGCTTAAGGGTCTTCCTCGATCTCCAACCTAGCTCCAAAATTAAGATACTTGTTTGGTTAACTTTCAAGATCATACCTTCCATCAATAAGAATGTGACTCGAGGCCATTGTTCTGGTGCAAGCATGCATTGTTTTGGTAACACAAGGATTAGACACAGCTGGATGACTGAAATGGTTTACCATGACACAATATATGAAATTTACCTTGTGTTGAAGAAGAAAAATATAGAAGATACGTAATAGACTGAAACTGTATTTTATTCATTGATAGATGACATTAAATATGCATTACAATCTGATACAATAAATCTCCCGGTAAATCAGAGATTGAGAGAATCTCTGTATCTACTCTAATTAGGATAAGATACACACCAGAATACCAGGAAGATAATTCTCTTAAATACTCCCCCTTGTGTCGCGATCCTAATGTATGATGCATAACATGTTGCCTCACTAAAAATCTTGCCAAGAAAACAAAAACCTTTTGGATAAAACAAAAGCTTGGTCGAAGGGAAAAATAGTACAACGCATCGACTACAAAAGCAATCACATGTGATGTAGACTCCCTCTAATGTCTATGAAATGAACTCCCCTTGATCAGTAACTCAATCTTGGAGTTTAGACATTCTTCGCATATCAATGCGTCTAACTTGCTTAGCAAATATAGATTTGGGTAACGACTTGATAAACAAGTCTACAACATTACCGGTCGAACAAACCTGATTCACATGAATGTTCAATAGCTGTTGTTGTTGTTGATTGAAGAACAACTTTGGCAATGTGTGCTTGGTATGATCACCCTTTATATATCCCAACTTCATTTGTTCAATGCAAACCGCATTGTCCTTAACGATACAAGTTGGTGCTGTAGGAGTGAAAAGTAATACACTAGTTCCTCAAATGTAGTGTATGATTGATCTAAGTCAAACACATTCCTTAACCGCTTCATGTAAAGAAATGATCTCAAAATGATTCGAGGAAGTAACAACTAGGATCTGCTTTGTTGATCTCCAAGATATCGTTGTGTTCCCCATGGTGAACACATAGCCGGTCTGGGAACGTCCTTTGTGTGGGTCAGCGAGATACCCAACATCAACAAAACTAACCAAGACATCACAATGTGTCTCTGAATAAGGGACTGCACTGAATGGAGTATCAGTGCCTGCAGTCGAACATGTCTTCGACTGGTCGAAGGTATGGCTCTGGTCCATCCAGGGTGCAACTTTTGACGGGTCAAGATGATCATTCGACTGGTCAAAGGACCTAGAATCAGCATGCGTGTTGCGATTCAACCATCACTTTTTCGAGAATTTCATGCTTCTATCTGTATTCTTTGTAGGGAAAGAACAAGCCCAAGTCTATGGAACCCTTCAAGTACCTGAAGATGTATTTTATACCGTTTCAATGATGTTGTGTAGGTGCAGAGCTAAACCGAGCTAACAAGTTCACAAAGAATGCAATGTCTAGTCTTGTGCATTGAACTAAATACAACAAATCTCCAATAGCACTAAGGTATGGTACCTTAGATCCTAATAATTCCTCATCATCATATTTCAGATGGTATGGATCCTTATTGGGTTCCAGATTGCGTACGACCATTGGTGTGCTAAGAAGGTGTACTTTGTCCATGTTAAATTGTTGAACATCTTTTGGACAGAAGCAGACTAGTGAATAAGTATTCCACAAACTCAATGTTCTAATTCCAAACCAAGACAAAATCAAGTCCTACCAAGGTCTTTCATCTCAAACTCGGATTTCAAGTAGCCAACCGTCTCATTGATTTCATCAAGAGACCCAATAATATTCATATCATTTACATAGGCCGCTACAATGGTAAATCCTAAACTTGTTCTCTTAATGAACACACATGAATATAAATCATCGTTCTTGTATCCATTCCCAATAAAGTAGTCACTGAGACGTGTGTACCACATTCTACCGGATTGTTTAATATATACAGTGAACGCTTCAATCTAATCACATGAGCACTCTGTGGTGTAGAGTTACTTCAGTTGGGCATGACCACGCCTTCCGGCACTTTCATGTATATCTTAGAATCTAAATTTTCATAGAGATATGCAGTCACCACATCCATCAGCTGTATGCTCATTTTTTTGGACACTACCAAACTGAGAAAGTAGTGGAAAGTAATGATGTCCATAACCGGAGAGTATGTCTCCTCATAATCAATGCCAGGGCCTTGAGAGAATCATTGCACCACAAGTCTAGCTTTATACTTCATGACTTCATTCTTCTCATTACGCTTCCGAACAAAGACCCATTTATGTCCAACCGGCTTCACATTTGGTGGGCATAGCACTACCAGACCAAATACCTGCATTTTTTTAGAGAGTCCAATTTGGCCTGTATTGCCTCTTTCCATTTCTACCAATTCGTCATCCGCTGACATTTAGCAATCGAGCGAGGTTCCACTTCATTGTCTTCAACGATATCCTGAGAGACGGAATAAACAAAAATATCATCAACTACCTTTGATGTTCTATCCATTACAATACACACATCATTGTATTTTAGTGAGATTGCACTGTTTGTTGACATCACATATGGTTTTGAAGCGTCCTCCAGAAATGTCATTTGTGATTCTAGGACATAACTGTAGTCAGAAACAATCTCATGTGTGAGATTCACAATGTTTATGATGAAATAATCATTTTGTGCCTAGATGGTCTGCCTTTTCGCCGGCAACTCATTTGTGGATTTTCTTGGTCTCCCTATTTTCCTAATGTGCTACTTCATCCACATGGGCAAGAGGCACGTTTCTCTGCCCTGGAGTTGTTTTAAACCGCCCATTAGGGGCTTCCAACCTTACAGGAACATTTGCAGCATGAATGTGTGATCACTACCAGAAAATTGCACTTAGACGACGAAAAAAAATTTGTCGCCAAAGAGAAAAATTCGGCGTCTATGATGACTTTAGGCGACGAAACTGACGAAACTGATTTTCGTCGTCTAAGTAAGATCTTAGGTGAAGAAATATTTATTTTCGTCATTTAAGAGCTTACTTAGAAGACAAAAAATAGAATTCGTCGCCTAAAATTTATATCTTAGACGACCAAAATAGAACTCATCATCTAAGTTTGAACTTAGACGACGAAATTAGTCATTTCGTTGCCAAAACCCTAAACCTAAACTCTAGCCCTAAACCCTAAACCCTAAACCTTAACCACTTTTCCCTAAACCTAGAAAGACTTAGGCGACGAAACTCATTTTTCGTCGTCTAAGTAGAGTTTCACAATCTGATCTCTAAGAGCACGATCATGTATACCATCTTATAATACATATTTTTTTCGTCGAGGGCATAGAGTAAATAATTCTTGGACTGTGAGTGTAGACGTTTCGAAAATCGGAGTTATGAAGATTCGCATATCAACGTTTCTGTTTCGTTGAAATTTCGATTTTATAGTTGACTACGCCGATCAAACCCTTAACAAACTTCGTTTTGAATGAAAATTCGTCCACTTACATATTATGTTATGATGAATATATCCAACAGTTATTTTTTCCAAATTCAATTTTGCTAATATTGATGTGTAGTGAATATAGACATACAAACACTTAAGTTACAGAACGTTAGTAAATATATAATAAGTTTTTAGTCTTAAATATATTTTTTTAAGTCAAATTTATTTAGTTGATAAATTAAATTTTTACGACAAGACAAACACCCGTATCTTCGAAAACGGGTTTACAAATTATTTTTTACGATAATTTTTGTCTTTTAACTATTTTTCAATAATTAATCACTATAAATTCGTTGGATCGAATACTAAACTAATCCGAATTATGTTGATTTTTTTTCTACAATATTGTATAAATGTAATGGTTACATCTGGCGGTTGATTTTTTTAATGATTTTTAAGCAACTACCCAAAATTAATTTTCATATTTTTTTAACAATAATTTCACTTAGGAGATGAAAATAATTATTTTTGTCGCCGAAGTGATTTTTTTTAAATAAATAAAATAATTTAATTTTACTTAGGTGACAAAACATATTTATTTTCGTCTCCTAAGTGAAATTATTATTTCTAATTTCATATTACTTTTTAAAAATAAATAAAATTTAAAAAATTCTCTTAGGCGACGAAATCAGTAGGTTTCGTCACCTAAGTCCAAAATTCAGGCGGTTAATTTTTTCCACCAAATTTTTTACCCAAAAATGAAAATCACTTAGGCGACGAAAATGTAGAGTTTCATCGCCTAAGTTTAAGATTTTGGCGGTTAATTTTTTCAGCCAAATTTTGTACCAAAAATTGAAAATCACTTAAGCTACGAAACCTACTAGTTTCGTCGCATATGTGATCGCCTTTAAAAAAAATTATCCCTTTTTTTTCACAATCTCTTTCTCTCGCTCTCTCTCTCTCAAACCACCACCACCACTACCACTACAACCACACGGTGCCACCACCCCCACGGGACCACCACTACCTCGGCACCACCATCACCACCACCATCATTAAATTAAATTATATCATAATTCTAATTTTTTCATTAATTAATATTTAATTAATTAATAATTAACATTTCATTAATTCATTATAATTTAATAATTTTCATTTTAAAAAAAAAAAATCAATCGTTTCGTCTTCTAAGGTGTTTTTATTTATTTTTTAATTTAAATATTATTATTATTATTATTATTTTAAATTTGACACTTAGGTGACGTAAATTTAAAAATTTCATCGTCCAAGTGGTCACACTTAGGTGACGAATTGTGAGTTTCGTTGTCTAAGTTCTCATTTAAACGATGAAAATTTTCGTCTTTTTTTCATAAATTTTGCATCGTCTAAACACATAAACGACGAAGTTTATTTCATTGTCTAAGTGGCCACTTAAACGACAAAAAAATAAAAATTTCGTCGTCTAAGTACTTACGCGACGAAATAGTTTTGTCACCTAAGTGTATTTTTCTGGTAGTATCATCACTTTAGCAATATTAGTGAAGGAGTCAGACATCGACTCTGCTACCTTCTGAAGATCAAGTATTCGTCGCAATTCAATCTCACTTTGAAATGTGCATGGATCTTCTTGAAACATAGTGGGATGAGCTTTCCACGTTAATTCCTGACGTTTAATCGGAATGGAGGCATTCATATCTCCCCCTAACGTCGGGAAGTATGTTTATTCAAAGTGACAATCTGTAAATCTTGTAGTAAAAAGATCTCTTGTCAAAAGTTCTAAATAACAGACAATTGTTGGAGATTTATAACCAACATATATGCCTAATCAACGTTGAGGACCCATTTTAGTGTGTTGTGATGGCACAATTGACACATACACTGCACAACCAAGTATGCGTAGAAAAAAATGTCAGGCTCATATCCAGTTACCAATTGGTACGCACTGAATGATTAGCATGCTACAGGTCTAAAGTGAAGAAGCATTGTTGCATATAATACTGCATATCCTCAAGAAAATACCAGCAAATTGGTATGCATAACCATTGCTCTGGCTACAAGTTGTAATCGCTTGATTTGTGTCTCTTCTAAACCGTTCTGAGAATGAACACAAGGGACGGGATGTTCAATGTCTATCCCAATCGGCATACAATAGTTATCAAAAGTCTTTGATGTGAATTCTTCTACATTATCCAATCGAATTGACTTGATTGGATTTTTCGGGTGGTAAGACCGAAACTTGATCATTTGTGCAAGGAGTTTCGAAAATGCAACATTCCTTGTGCATTATAAAGCAACATGTGAACATCGCGCTGATGCATCTACCAAATCATAAAATATTTAAATGGTCCGTATTCCGGTTTGATAGGTCCACAAATATCCCGTTGATTCTCTGTAAGAATGAAATATTTTCAGTGTTATCAACCGCAAATGAGGGTCTAGCCTACAACTTCCCAATGAGCAAACTTTGCAAAAAGAGCAATGAGTATCATAGATTGCCATAAATGAATCTTGTGGAATAACACTAGGTTTTGAAATTGGATGGAGATCGTTAGACTCATCCATTCCATCAAATCCGATGGTTTTGGGGATTTTCACATGCTTCTTGCCTTTGAAAAATGGATGGCCATGAGAGTTTTTTTAATATTTTGATCATCATGTCACGACCTGCGTGTCCCAGTCGAAAATGCCAAAACTTGTATGAGGTTGTGCCACACAAAGTAGCTAATGTGAAAACATTGGATTCAATTATCCGAACTGTAGTAAGATATAATCCACTACGAATTGTCCCTAATTTCTCCAAGGTGTTCTTTCTACTTCACTCCTCTAAAGTGATGCATAAGAATTATTTTCCATTCTCACTATGAGTTTCCAAGTGTAAACCGATGGCTCTTATGTCCTTAAAACTTAGCAAGGTTCGGTTGACCTTAGGCATGTACAATGCATCAGTGATATGAATTTTAGTACCATGTGGTAGCAAGAAATGTGTTGCACCACGCCCTTGTATAACCGGGACAGAACCAATTATGGTTGTCACTGATGATGTATATGGCACAAGATCAATAAAGAATTGCCTATTTCGCATGATAGTGCTAGACACTCGATCTCACCATCAAACATCTACAAAATAATTTGAATTAATTAGTCTTCAAGACTCGTTAACCACTTTAAGTAAAGACTTAAAGATTTACCAAAGGGTTGTGACCCTTAAAGAGTGTTGATATGACATAAGCAAACTTATATAAAATACATAAAAAACTCCATTCTCGGGTAGCATGTTCGACGGGTCGATAAAAGCCACTCGACGGGTAGAAGAAACCCAAAATAAATTTTGATTTTTTGAGGGGAGACAGAAGCGTGCATTTGATGGGTCGAGGCAAACCCTTTCCAACGTGATACCATCAACGAGTCGAGGAAAATTCTCGACGAGTCAAAAATCTCTAGAATCAAATCATTATTTCTTTTGTCTTGTTTTTATAAAAATTTGGCGTCATAATGCCATAGAATTTTGTAGAATTTAAACCCTGTAAGCAATACGTATGAGCATAACCATTCTTAATACTTTCAAATATCGAAAGAAAGAACTGTTATTGCATTGTCAACATCAAAATTTACATAAAAAAGATTGTTCTTATTCAATAACCATGACTAAAAATAAAGTCAAATACAATGTTAAACTTGATTACATGGTAGAGGTATTATCTAAGCGAAATCTGTAGTCACTAAGTTTGTATTTGGGATATTTTCTACAATTAGATTTGCTTCTCCGTCATCTTCCATCTCTTCATCCGCAGTGTAGTTGGTCTCATGGGTCAAGTACTGCTTGCATCTCTTGTAGGCATTCTGGACATCTTTAGGCGCATGACACTACTTGTGCATATGCTTGCTCGAACGACACCTATAGCAAGGTGCTGAGCTAGACTTTGTAGGAGCAGACCTTAAAAAAATTCCATTGTTCTTGGAACCATAACTTGATGGATTCTTGTTGTTCAAGTTGTCTTGGCGAGTCCAAGTCAAATTCTGACTATTTTCTCCTCTGTCACGACCTCTACCATGTCCTCCTCTACCACCACGAGTTTGATAAGGTTTCGAACGATTGTTCTGCTTATCTTTTAGTGCCTTTTATGGATGATATGTCTTATAGACTTTCTTTGTACCGAAGGCCGAGCATTGTTGTGGAGAAGAATCTCATGATGCCTCTCTTTCTTAGACAACACACTTATAAGATCACTGAATGATCTCAGTCTCCCTTGCTCATAATCCCTCTGATATTGGTGAGCCAGTGTGTCTATGGAGGTGGGAAAGGTAGTTAATGACTTTTCTACTGTAGCCTTTGCATTCTTTTCAACGCCATAAATGGCTAACTCAGATTAAAGTTCTAGCATATCCTGATAAAAATCATTTAATTTTGGATATTCCAATAACCGGATTTGATCCCATTTTTTGAGTAGATCAGGAAGTTGTGCGTCATGCACGTTATTGAACCGTTCTTGTAAAGTCACCCACAAATCCGCGAGGTCGTCTTTTAACAAGTACTGGTTCCTTAAAGCAGGATGAATGTGTCTCCGAAGAAACATGAGAGTTTGAGCTCTTCGGGCTATAGTGTCGTCATCGGCTTGAGTGTATGATGGTAGTGGTTTGATGGTATCCGTGAGTCTCTTACCGAAGAGAGTATTCCTCACATCAGAGACCCATATGTAGTACTCTGCTCCTTGAAGATTAAGGATGTCGAATTCTGGCCTCGTTTGTTCAGTCATCTATAAAAAACAAAAGATGAATTAGTTTAGCGATCGAAAAACCACGATCACTAATCAAGTTTACGAAATAAGAAACATGATCCATTGATGTATGGTCATAAATATCGATGTGATAACCGGTGGTTTCATACCACACCCCATAAAATCGCGACTGACTCTAAGTCACAAAATATTGACTTCCCTTTTTTCATGTATATCGTGACTCCCCCATGACCGTCACTATTGTTTAAACTTTGAGGAGGAGGATTAAATCCTTCACTCACTCATATCTGTAATAATCCATAGGAACTAGAGGTATATATAAAATTCACAGTATTTAAACCTAAATCTAGACCTAGATCTAGGGTGTTACGGTAATTAAGTTTTTCAACCTAGTTCTAAATCGAATAACTTTAAAATTTACCTCGAGGGTGTTATGCTCGGTATGAAAACTTCAATGCGATCGAAGTTTGAAGTAAGAAGCAAAATCCGGCGACCAAAAGAATTCTGACGACGGTGGTGGTGCTCCGATGACTTGAATATGATTGGCGGCGGTGATAACTTTTGGGCAAGGGAGGAGGCCGATGAGGGAGCCATTACGAGAAAAATCCACTTAGGCGACGAAACCATGGTTTCTTCGCCTAAGTACAAGATTTCGTCGTCTATGTTTACTTAGACGATGAAACATAAAGTGTCACCTAAAAGAGCAAAAATTCGTCGTCTAAGAAATGACTCAGGCGACGAAATTGATTTTCGTCGCCTATGAAAGTTCTTAGACGACGAAAACAAATGGTTCGGCATCTAAGTCACTACTTAGACGACGAAAAAAGAATTCAATGTTTAAAGTTGTACTTAGACGAGGAGTATATTAATTTAATTGTCTAAAAACATGGTTCGTCATCTAAGTCACTACTTAAATTCGAATATCAACATTTCCGTTTCGTTGAAATTTCGGTTTTATGGTTGATTACGCTGATCAAACCCTTAGCAAACTTCGTTTTGAATGAAAATTCATGCACTTATATATTATATTATGATGAATATATTCAATGGTTATTTTGTCCAAATTCAATTTCATTAATATTGATGTGTAGTGAATATAGACATACGAACACTTAAGTTATACAACATTAGTAGATATATAACAAGTTTTTAGTCTTAAATAATTTTTTTGTCAAATTTCAATTAATTTATATTTAGTTGATAAATTAAATTTTTACGACAAGACGAACACCTGTACCTTCGGAAACGGGTTTACGAATTAGTTTTTACGATAGTTTTTGTCTTTTAACTATTTTCAATAATTAATCACTATAAATTCATTCGATCGAATCATAAACTAATCCGAATTACGTTGATTTTTTCTACAATATTGTATAAATATAATGGTTACATCTGACAGTTGATTTTTTAAATGATTTTTAAGCAACTACCCAAAATTAATTTTCATATATTTTTAAAAAATAATTCACTTAGGCAACGTAACTAGAAGATTTCGTTGCCTCAGTGAAATTTAATTTAATTTATTTTAAATTAAATTAATTTTGTTTCTTTTATTTTTTTAATAAAATTCACTTAGGTAACGAAAATAGAAGATTTCGTCGTCTGAGTGAAATTTATTTATTTATTGTCTTTTTATTTTATTTTTAAAAAAGCACTTAGGCGATGAAAATCTACAATTTTCATTGCCTAAGTCCAAAATTTTAGCGGTTAACTTTTTTTTTTTGCCAAAAATTGAAAATCATTTAGACGATGAAAATGTATAGTTTCGTCATCTAAATTCAATTTTTTGGCGGTAATTTTTTTCAGCCAATTTTTTTTTACTAAAAAATTGAATCACTTAGACGACGAAATTTGTCTATGAAAAATTCATCTACTAGTTTTCACAATCTCTCTCTCTCTCTCTCAAACCTTACAACACACCACCACCACCAAACGTCGTCGCCGCCACCACCACCATCTCCACCGTACCACCTCGGCACGACCACCACCACACAAATGCTGCCACCACTACCATCATTAAATTAATTATATCCTAATTATAAATTTTGCATCAATTAATAATTAACATTTAATTACGATTATCAATCAATAATTATTTTTTCATTTTTTAAAAAAAAACACTTGGACGACGAAACAAATAGTTTCGTCGTCTAGGTTCTTTCTTTATTTTTTAAAATTTACCGCTTAGACGACGAAAAACCTTTGTCGTCTAAATAGATTATTTATTTTTTATTTTTAAAATAAAATTCACACTGCCAGCATTTTCACTATAGCCAACGAAAAAAAAAAACCGACGAGATTTTTTGTCGTCGGCTATAGTGGACAATTTCCACTATAGCCGACGACAAATCAACAAAAAATCGTCGGCTATACTATAGCCGACGAAAAATGGGCAAAAACATCGTTGGCTATAGTATAGCCGACGAGATTATAGCCGACAATTTTTAAGGGTCGTCGGCTAAAGTCGCTGGATAAAACCTGTCGGTAATTGTATAGCCGACGAGGTTTTTACCTATTATCGTCGGCTATAGTACTATAGCCGACGAGTTTTTAAAAAAAAAATTAAAAAAAATTAAAAAAAAATCATTTTTTTAAAACTATAGCCGACGAGATTTTTTATCTCGTCGGCTATAGTTTTAAAAAAAAATTAAAAAAATAAAAAAAATTTATTTTTTCCACTATAGCCGACGAGATTGTTTATCTCGTCGGCTATAGTTTTAAAAAAAAAAATTTTAAAATAAAAAAATCATTTTTTCCACTATAGCTGACGAGATTTTTATCTCGTTGGCTATAGTTTTAAAAAAAATCGTCGGCTATAGTGTTTCCAGCGGTAGTGTCAACACTTAGGCGATGAAAATCCTAAAATTTCATCGTCCAAGTGATAACACTTAGGCGAAAAATTGTGAGTTTAGTCGTCTAAGTTCTCACTTAAACGATGAAATTTTTTGTCATTTTTTCAAAAAAATTGTGTTGCCTAAACACCTAGAATACGAAGTTTATTTTGTCGTCTAAGTGGCCACTTAGACGACAAAAAAATTATCGTTTAAGTACTTAGGCTACGATTGTTAGACGACGAAACTTTCGTCGCCCAAGTACTTAGGCGAAGAAAAAAAGCCACTTAGGCGACAAAATTGTTTTGTCGCCTAAGTACAGTTGTTTGATAGTGAGCTTGTAGTGTTTAAGGGTTAGGTTTTTTTCTTTCGGATTTGTGTTCGCTATCAACTCAAGAGCTGTTGATAACATGTTGAAGGAGAAAACTATATAAAAATACGCAATAGACTGAAACTGTATTTTATTCATTGATAGATGACCTTTAAATAAGCATTACAATCTGAAACAATGAATCTCCCGGTAAATCAGAAATTTATTGAATCTCTATATCTATTCTAATTAGAACAAGACACATACCGAGATACCAGAAAAATCATAATTCCCTTAAACACTTTATTTTTTTTTTAAAACGGATGAAATTTACCTTATAGAAAAGGTGGTCTTGAGATTCGACATAAGTTGACAACACTCCTGGCTTCATCAAATCAAATGTCCAATACCATGTTTTAGAGCCTAATTGTTCATATGCTAAACAAAAGGAGCAAAACTCTTTATAACATCATTGGTCTTTAAACTCTTTAATTATAGTCGATGTTCAAATGGAACATGAAGCTAAGCTTATTCCATTCCCTCCAAAACCCTCCTCATCTTTCCCTTAAACCCAAAACCCTCTCAACCCAATTTCTCGAACACATCCAAACCTTAGCTCAATTCACCAACAACCCACAACCAAACCACTTCGAAACTCATAATTCCATCCAATACTCTAAGTTACTATCACAATGCGCCGCTTCCAAGTCTGTTCGGTTGGGCATGGAAGTCCATGCCCACTTGATCAGATTCGGATTCACCCAAGACTCGAGCTTTCGGTGCCATTTGATCAATCTCTACTCAAAATGCAGGCTTTTTGGTCATGCCCGGAACCTGATCGACGAAGTCTGAACCAGATTTGGTTGCTTGGTCTGCTTTGATTTCCGGGTATGCCCAAAATGGACTTAGTAAAGAAGCCATTTCAGCTTTTCATGAGATGCGCAAGTTGGGTGTGAGGTCTAATGAGTTCACATTCCCAAGTGTTCTCAAGGCTTGCTCTAGCTCTAAGGATTTGAGACTGGGGAAGCAGGCTCACGTGGTTGTGGTGGTTACAGGGTTCGATTGTGACGAGTTTGCTGCGAATAGTTTGGTTGTTATGTATTCGAAATGTGGGGAGTTTGCGGATTCTAGGAGGTTGTTTGATGCAATTCCGGAGAGGAATGTGGTTTCGTGGAATGCGTTGTTTTCGTGTTATGTGCAGGGAGATTTCTTTGCGGAGGCATTGGAGTTGTTTGAGGAAATGATCAAGAGTGGAATAAGGCCGAATGAGTATAGTCTCTCTAGTATAATAAATGCGTGTACTGGGTTGGGGGATGGTAGAAGAGGGAGGAAGATTCATGGATATGTAATTTAGCTTGGGTAGGATTTGGATTCATTTTCGGCTAATGGGCTTGTTGATATGTATGCTAAAGCTAGATGTCTTGATGAAGCTGTCTTGACGTAATCTGGCAGAAGCAAGTACGAGCAAACTTCCTTCTCCTCGTCCGAACACTCGGGCTGTTCGGATGGTCGGGCGCTCTCTCTTCCGACGGTCGACCCTTCTTTCGGGCACTTGCTCTTCTCTCGGGTGATCGGGTGTGCGTATTCGCGTGCAGCTGTTAGAAGAATACAACAACAAACGGGTGGTCAGGTGTCGAGACGGGGTGGCTCGCCTTCAACGCTCCGATGCCTAAGTCAGATGATGTATTGGATATAACAGTCCAGCGAACGTGCGTATAGATAGTGTGTAGTCGGAGTGAATTCGTCAAGATGGAACGAATGGGATGGATCTTACCTGTAATAAATACCTTACATATATAGGTGGTTGAGTTTGGGGCTCACTTGTAATCTTCGATGTGGGACTGGTATGCTTGCTGGTGTGTGATCCGCGCATTTCGGGCGTGTGTGCGTCGGGCGCGTGTGCGCTCGGATGGGGTCGGTCTTGTGAACAAAGTTGAAGCCTTCCTGGTAGTCTTTCGGGTGGTCGGGTAGGTATCGATTACCTGCTTAAGTGGATAAGTATATTAATCGGACAACTCATGCCATACTAACAAGTCCCCCAAGTCAGAGAACTTTCTTGACTGGGGAGTTGAAAAAGGGTTCGTGCGATTAAACCAGATACTTATCCGATTAAGCAGTGGTGCATGATCCTGTAACCCCCAAGTCCCCCCAACTCTTCGGTCAAGGAAGGGCTCGCATGACGGAGTGGGACCTGCGTGTTCGAGCGTGTACCTGTTCGTGCGTTCGTGTACCTGTGGGCCCGGCCTCCAAACAATACTTGCTATTTTGGAGCCGCGCGCCCGGATGGAGTCGGTCTTGTAAACATGAATAAGTACAACATATATATAGGTATGCAAGTGTGAATGTATGGTATGATGTGTGAATGTATGCAAATGCTGGTCGTAACGCCAGCGTTGGGGTGACACTGCGTACGTTGCACGTCAACGGGGATGTCGTCGCGTACGCTGTAGCGTCAACGGTGCGATCAGGACCGCGACGTACAATGTTGCAGCGCGCACGAACGCGTACCCGTGCCGCCCTTCGCATTTAGCGCGCGCAGAGGCCTCTGCCGCCTAAACCGGGAAGATTTCGCGCCCGGAGAGGACGGACCCCACACCGGGTAACGCTCATCGGTCTCGGACAGCTCAAGGAGAGGACGGACCCCACACCCCTGCCGGTTCCGAGTCGGCGAGTCGATCGTTAACGTTACGCCCACGGAGGGGAAGAACCCCATGCCCGTGCCGCCCATCGTGCTTGCCGCGCAGAGAGAGGGCGGACCCCATGCCTCTGGCTCCACAGCCGGCTTGTATTTGCGCGGACGGAGAGGACGGACCCCACACCCGCCGCTAATCAGTGGCAGAGCCTGCAGAGGGAGGACAGACCCCATGCCCCTGCTAGGACTGAGTTGGCTCACGGAGGGGAAGAACCCCACGCCCGTGCCGCCTAACGAGCTTAGCGCGCCCAGAGAGGGGACGGACCCCATGCCTCTGCTACTGTACTTGCACCAACGGAGAGGACGAACCCCACACCCGACGCTTATCGGTCTCAGAGCCTGCAAGGGGAGGACGGACCCCATGCCTGTTTCACTATAGGCGACTTGTATTTTTGCGTACGGAGAGGACGGACCCCACACCCGTCGCCCCTCGGTCTCATCGCCTGCCGGGGGGGGGGGGGGGGGGGTGCACCCCATACCCATGCCAGGACTAAGTTGGTGCGTCGATCGTTAACGTTGCGCACACGGAGGGGAAGAGCCCCACGCCCGTGTCGCCCATCGAGTTTAGCGCGTCATGCCTGTTGCCGCCTAAACCGGCTTGCCATTTCTTACCGGTGTGCGCAAGGGGGGGGAGGTGCCCTACGCCCGTGGTGGTGTTACCTTGTTCAGACGTGCGCGGGTGATCGGCGTGGTGTGCCTTGGGTCTGGTGGTGCGCTGGCGAGATGTTTAGAGGTGACACTCCTTTTGACTGCTCCTTGGGAACCGTTGTGTAATACATGCGAGCCGTCGTTTTTAATGCTGGTGTCGTGATAACTGCGTGGAGCTCAGACGTCAGGTGCGTGGGGGTGGTGCATGAGCGCCACGTGTCGAGCCGTGGGAGACCGTGCTAGTTGTTTGAATTTAAGGCGGGAAGCTGAAAAGTTGGCGCGGTTACCAAGGAGGATTAGTAAACCTCCCCGTGCCACGTGTTGCAATCCGACGGTGGACACGCGAGAATGGACGGCTGGCGTTCATTGGCTTACGTCGTGCAATCAGTATAAAGAGG
Organism: Geum urbanum; assembly: GCA_946800695.1. Taxonomy (NCBI): domain Eukaryota; kingdom Viridiplantae; phylum Streptophyta; class Magnoliopsida; order Rosales; family Rosaceae; genus Geum; species Geum urbanum. The sequence goes on from OX327001.1 coordinate 71,557,508, forward strand.
GGTGTGGTGTCGTTTTTCTCCATCACTTTCTACGATTTGTCGAAACTCTGCCGGAATCGCTCTGCAATCTGTTCACCATTTCTTCGTTCGTGATTTCTTGCCAGAATACGTGCTCGACGTTCAACCTTTCTGCCGTCAAAGACCGAATTTGGTGAGGCTCTCATCCCGTTTATGGTGTTTTCCGTTTTGGTTCGTGTTTGGTTGTTTCTGTGGTTTTTTGGCTTTTTCTGGGTTTTGCATCTCAAGAACAGGGCGTGTTCTTGAGGTGTGCCAGGCTTGATTTTGTTTGGGGTAGGAATTTTATGTTTTTGGTGTTTCTGGTAGTTTGCCCCCCTACTCTCTTTTGCTAAGTGTTGCCTCTCCGCCCGTGCTGCCAATGCATCCTGGCGCTCCTCCAAATCTGCCTTGGCCGGTGTGGGCCCACACGGACCCGAACGTTGGTGGTGTTCAAGGTCCTCCGTTCGAGCGGGCTGGGCACCACACATGGGCGGAATGCCTCCATTTCTTCTGTCTGCGACACTCCACCCCGTCAGGTTGGGTCCCCCAGTCCTTCCATACGTTCGATACGAACGAGTACCCGCTGGGCGCACACGTGTCGCCAGGTCTCCTGGGCTGTTCGTAGTTTGCTACCAGAAATACGAATAGGATAATTTTTCGAAGTGTTGTACCTGTTTGCTAACCTTCCGTCTGTGTGCTCTGTAGGTAAGATGACGAAGTCCTCGGCGACAAACAAGGATGACGTGCTCAAGCGCTGCCTGCTCGCACTGCGGGATGCCGCCGCGAAAGTCCGCAAGGTGGCGGATGACGGTCGTGACGTACTCGTCCCGGGGGACAGTACCCAGCCCAAGACCCCTATTGCAAACGTGGCTGATCCTGCTCCGCTCATTCGAGGGCCATAAGCGGATGCTCCCCGCCCGCCACCGGGTGATGCTACTGGATTCAAGGCCCAGGCCCGGGCGGAGCGCAAGCAGCAGCAGTCCGAGCGAGATGATGTCGGGGACAGGCGGGAGGCTGCCCATGCGCCTTAGTCTGCCAGTCGTGCGCCCGTCGCGCCCTCGTCTTCGGATCGACCTTTAAGTCCTCCACGATACTCTTGCTCTCCAAATCCCCTGCTTCCGTCTTCCGGTCCTCCACTATTTCTTGAGCAGGGGAAGGGTGAGGAGCGTGCGCAGAAGTGCCCCCGGACTGAAGATTCCCCTCCCGGCCCTGCTTCTGAGACGAATGTTGATGTTGTGGACGCCTTGCGCCGTGCGCTGGTGGATGGCGCTGCTTCTCTGGGGTCCCTGCTGCAGCCGCTGGAGAATGCTGCCCCCAATGGGCTGGATGCGGTTTTTATTGCGTGCACCCGCCTGCTGCATCAGGTCTTCCGTGTCTGCTCCGGGAGAATCTGGAACTAGCGCGCGTCCGGGCCGAGGGGGCGAAGCAGCGGAGGATGACGGACAGGGTCGCGGCGCAGCTCGAGCAGGCCAACAAATTGGTCCATCGGTACACCGCTCGTGCGGATGAGGCAACCGCCCGGTCTATTGAAGTTGCCGCCCGTGAAGCTGTGGCTATTGCTGAACGAGACAAGGCCGTGGCCGAGGTGGAGCGGGTGCGCACCGAGCTGAAGCGCGTCCGCGCTGAAGCAGCCACCCGGAGGGCGCTCTCAGAGTCTCGGCTGAAGGAGGCTGATCGCGTTGCTCGCATGGATGCTGTGGCGACGTTCAAGGAGTCTGACGAGCTCCGCGAACTGGTCAGAGCGGAAGTGGATGAGCAAGTGGCTGCGTTCCAGGCAGCGGTGAGTCCTTTCTTGAAGATGGAGGAGTATCAAGCGTTCGTGGAGTCTAAAATTGAGATACGGGCGGGCGCTCAGGTTCCTACGTATGAGAGAGAGGTGGGGCCCTCTGGGGAACCTGCTAGGGCGGAGCTAGAGCCGGTGATCAGGCGGATGGATCCGGGCGAGCAGGTGGAAGCTGTTGTGGTAGCGTCGTCGGAGGAGGCTGAGGAGTTGGATGTTGACACGGGGGCGTAGTGTAGGGTGTTTCGTCTTCTTCTTTGTAATGGGATAGATTTTTGTAGTCGGGCCTTGTGCCTTCCATTAACAAAGTACCTTCTTTCCGTACGTGTGCCTTGTCTGAAGTTTTTTTTTTGGCATCTTTTGAATGACTCGTGGGAGCGTGCGCCCACCTCTTTGCTTTGAATGGAATTTTAACCGTTACATTCATGTGCGCAGCCTATCCCCCCGAGTACTAAGCGGGCAGGGTAAGGACGAACAGACGCGCTAACATTAGTTTAATGGAAAGAGTACAACAAAAGTATAATACAAAATTTTAATGACAGTACTTCCATGGTACCCGTAGTCGTTGACCCTGCATATCTCGGAGGTAGCAAAGTGCTGGCGCTTCCCTCCACGGACGGGGTGTCTTCATCCCTTGCCGGATTGCCCCCAGTCCCCCAGTTGGATTGGTCGGGCCCGGGTGCGCTGGCTGAACGATCGGGCGATCCCCGTTTGTTCGCTCCTTTTGTGGAGATGCATCATGTCTCCTCGCTCTTCCAGCAGATTATTACTGATACGTAGCCCTTCACCGTTCGTGCGTGGATCGTGCCCCTCGATCCGTCGGCTTTGATGGGTGATCTCTAGGGGTAACATAGCTTCATTTCCGAATGTCAGGCTGAACGGAGTCTCCCCCGTGGCGTTGTTAGCCCGTCGCGTGGATCGCCCGGTATCTCCGTTCCTGGCGTAGGTTCCAAGGTGAGAACCTCCTACCTGCCCCGGGGTTTCGTGGCTTCTTCGTGATTGTATCCCCGAACGTACCCGATTCCACGCTCCGTTGGGAATCGTCCCAGGAGCAGGTGCCCTGCGATGATCATCTTCAGTTTGCTGATCCCCAGCCTCCCGAGTATGGCGTTGTACGGGGAGGGGGTGTTCATGACTATGAAGTCCGTCCGGATCTCACTATGCGGGGAGTCGGGCGCACCGATCCCGACCCGAATATTGTCGCTCCCAATCAGATACGACGTTTCGCCCGTGAAGCTGGCTACGCACTCGCGATCCTGCGTCATCTTGCTGGCAGGTCTACCAAGCGCAGTGTATTCGTCAAAGTAGATCACGTTCACGGACGCCCCATTGTCGATCAGCACCCTCTTCACGAGGAAACGATCGATGATCGCGTCGATCACGAACGGTAGGGTGCTGTCCTTCGGGTTTCTCTCCTCGTCTTCTGTCGTGAAGCAGATGGCGGGCGCCTCCCTTCTTCCTGTTTTCTGCGTTCGTCCCGCCCTGATCGTCAGCACCTCCTGGCTCGGGCGATCGGGCGATGAGGTGCCCTCCTTGCGCTTGCCCCCGGATATCGTACTGATAGTCCCACGGGTTCCAATGTTCGCCTCGCGCTGTTGTCCTTCCGCCCTGGGAGGGGTTGTCCGCTCGTCCTTTAAGTCTTCAATGACCTTTTTCAGCATAATGCAGCTGTTGGTACGGTGGGTGGCGGCGTTGTGGAATTCGCACCAGACGTCCGGGAATTGGCCGGTCAGAGCCATTGCTTTCGTCATGTTGTTTGGTAGCGGTATTCGATGTCGATGCAAGCGGAGTAGGTGCTCGTTGGACTGGTGATCGACCGCACAGACCTCTTGTCCCGCCGGTCGGTATTGTGGCGCTGGCGGTAGACGGGCTCCCTGTTGCGCTTGTCCCCGCGCCTGGTTGTAGCTGTTGCCCTGATGACGGCGGAAGAAAGACCTCTGGTAATTCTGCCTTTGCGCGTCCCGGTTCCTCTTATAGCCCCCGGTTGGCCTTTCGTCGTCCGCCAGCTGTCGTGGTTGGGCGCTTGTTGCCTCTGGTCTGCTGGAACTGGGTTCGGTGGCGGACCCGTACACTCGCGTCTCCACGAGCGCCTTCTGTACAATCAGGTCCATGATCTCGTCATAGTTGAGATGTTCCTTCCTTACCAGCTTCTCTACGAACGGGGTGGCGAGCAAATTATCCATCAGGGCTACCTTGGCCACCCGTTTGTCAAGGTCCCTGCACGTGCTCGCAAGCGTCCTCCATCGGTTTATGTAGCTTGACAAGCTCTCGTCCATCCCCTGGCGGACCTTGAGGAGGATGCCCGTTGTGTTGTACTTGCCCTGGAGCCGATAGCGCTTCTGGAAGCTCTCCGCCAGCTCGACGAACGAATGGATGGACCCTGGCGGAATCTCGTAGAACCAGCTCCGCGCTTCCTCCGCCAGCGTTTCCTGAAATAGGAAACATAGGGTTGGATCCGAGTATCGGGTTTCGTCCGTAGTGGATCAAAACTCGTCCACGTGCGTGCGGGGATCTCCGCTCCCATCGAACCGAGCGATCTTCATCGTCTTCGCGTGGGGGTCCCTTCCCCTCTCCAGTATATGCGCCGAGAACGGGCTGACCCTGGGGGCGAACGTCCCGCCCTGACCGGCCAGTTTGTCCTTGCGCAAGCGCGAGACCTCTTCCGCCAGTTCCTCCATCCTCCGGAGGATCAGAGCATTGTTCGTCAGGGGCGCCGATTCCTCCTCCGGTGGGGGCGCTCGGGTCGCCTGTGCGCTGGTGGTCTCCTGGGTCCCCTCGTGCTGCCCCAGCTGCTGGTTGACGAGTGCGTCCAGCCGCTCCTCCAACCTCTGACGGATCTGGCGCTCCTCTGCTCTCTCGAGCGCCGCCTCCCGTAACTCCTGGACCAGGCTGCCGACGCGTTCCTCGTCATCATTCCTGTCGATTGCTAATACATACCGCCCCTGCGAGTCTGGCGGCGTCTCCCCATCGGGCGCGTTGCTGTCGTTAGTCACCGGCTTGAGCATGTGAACCTTTGGTTTTTGTGGTGTTTATACGAGGTTTGCAATTTGTAAGCTTCCCACAGACGGCGCCAACTGTTTCTACCGAATTACGCGCCAGGACGTAATCTGGCAGAAGCAAGTACGAGCAGACTTCCTTCTCCTCGTCCGAACGCTCGGGCTGTTCGGATGGTCGGGCGCTCTCTCTTCCGACGGTCGACCCTTCTTTCGGGCGCTTGCTCTTCTCTCGGGTGATCGGGTGTGCGTATTCGCGTGCGGCTGTTAGAAGAATACAACAACAAACGGGCGGTCAGGGGTCGAGACGGGGTGGCCCACCTTCAACGCTCTGATGCCTAAGTCAAATGATGTATTGGATATAACAGTCCAGCGAACGTGCGTATAGATAGTGTGTAGTCGGAGTGAATTCGTCAAGATGGAACGAATGGGATGGATCTTACCTGTAATAAATACCTTACATATATAGGTGGTTGAGTTTGGGGCTCACTTGTGTTCTTCGATGTGGGACTGGTATGCTTGCTGGTGTGTGATCCGCGCATTTCGGGCGTGTGTGCGTCGGGCGCGTGTGCGCTCGGATGGGGTCGGTCTTGTGAACAAAGTTGAAGCCTAACTGGTAGTCTTTCGGGTGGTCGGGTAAGTGTCGATTACCTGCTTAAGTGGATAAGTATATTAATCGGACAACTCATGCCATACTAACAGAAGCAGTTTCGGTATTTGAGAGTATTGTAAGACCGGATATTGTATCGTGGAATGCTGTTATTGCTGGTTGTGTTCTCCACAACTGCCATGATCAGGCTCTCGAATTGTTGAGGCATATGAGAGGGTCAGGAATTTGTCCGAATAGATTTACGTTATCCAGTGCACTCAAGGCTTTCTTGATAAAGTTAGATACAGAATCAGATTCATATGTGGAAGTCGGATTGATAGATATGTATTGTAAGTGTGAGATTTTGGATGATGCGAGAGTGCTTTTCTATATGATGTCAAATAAGGACATGATTGCATGGAATGCTGTGATCTCTGGTCATTCGCAGATGGCTGAAGACATAGAAGCCGTAGCCCTCTTTCCTGAAATGCATAGGGAGGGAATAGGATTCAACGAAACTACTTTATCTAGTCCTCAAATCCACAGCGAGCTTACAGGCTGTAAGAGTCTGAACAAGTTCATGCACTCTCAGTCAAAACAGGTTTTCAGTCTGACATGTGTTATAAATAGTCTTCTTGATACACATGGAAAATGTGGCAAATTAGAAGACGCGGTAAGTATTTTTAGAGAATGCAAAACTGATGATTTGGTGGCTTTCACATCGATGATCACAGCCTACTCTCAATATGAACAAGGCGAAGAAGCTCTAAAGCTCTACGTGCATATGCTAGAGAGGGGATGCAAGCCTGATTCCTTTGTATGCAGTTCGCTTCTAAATGCTTGTGCAAATTTGGCTGCATACGAGCAGGGGAAACAGATTCACGTTCATATTCAGAAGTTTGGATTTATGTCAGATGCATTTGCCGGAACCTCTCTTGTCAATATGTATGAAAAATGCGGAAGCATAGATGAAGGAAGTCGTGCTTTCTCTGAGGTACGTAAGAGAGGAAGAGTTTCGTGGTCTGCAATGATTGGAGGACTTGCCCAACATGGACATGGAAAAGAGGCCCTTAATTTGTTCAACCAGATGCTTGGAGATGGTGTTTCTCCTAATCACATTACCCTAGTAAGTGTCCTTTGTGCATGCAATCATGCAGGCTCGGTAACTGAAGCCAGAAAATATTTTGAGTCGATGACTTTGGAGTTGTGCCAAGGGAGGAGCATTATGCCTGCATGATTGATATACTAGGCAGAGCAGGGAAGATAAGTGAGGCAATGGAGTTTGTCAACACGATGCCATTCCAAGCCAACGCCTCAGTTTGGGGGTCGCTTCTTGGCGCTGTAAGAATCCATAAGAATGTTGAGCTTGGTGAACGTGCTGCTAATATGCTCTTAGTACTGAAGCCTGAGAAATCTAGTACTGCAGCCGGGATGTGGGATAAGGTGATGAAAATGAGAAGACTTGTGAAAGATAACCAAGTAAAGAAAGAACCTGGGATTAGTTGGGTTGAGGTCCAAGACAAGGTACACACCTTCATTGTAGGAGATAGAAGTCATTCAAGAAGTAAGGAGATATATGCGAAACTTGATGAAATCTTTGACCTAATGCATAAAGCTGGCTATGCTCCAATGGTGGAGAATGACCTCCATGATGTAGAACAAAGCAAAAAGGAGCAACTTCTATGCTACCACAGCGAGAAGCTTGCAGTGGCTTTTGCATTGATTGCCACTCCGGCAGGAGCTCCCATTAGGGTGAAGAAGAATTTAAGTGTGTGTGGATTGCCATACTGCCCTCAAGTTCACCTGTAAAATTGTCTCGAGGGAGATAATCGTGAGGGACATCAATAGATTCCATCATTTCAAAGATGGCTCATGCTCCTGTGGTGATTACCGGTTATTTGTACCAGAGAAATTGACACTCTCTACAATCACAAACCAAAATTTTGTATGCCATGTGACTAGAATTGATAACTTCGAATAGATGAAGAGATTGTGTTTTCTTCTGGGAGAGAAAAATAACTAGAATTTTAGTAAGCTGAAAGCATTTAGGCCACTGCAATTCTGGACATATTCATGACTCTAATTCTCAGTAAAATCAATGTTTCCATTGCCAAATCTAGAGAGGGCTTTCTGCCATCAGTTTATACCTATTGAAGAATGGGTAATGTACATGTAACATTTACAGCAAAAAATAAGCGTGTTCTCCTTTGTATTTCTTTTACATGAACATCATCGAGTCTTCTAACATGATTGTCAGCAATGAATACTTCACCTTGACTGAGATTTGACCACCCTCTACGCAGAGCTTGGCTCCGGTAAGCACCCAATATCCCGGGGTGTCTTCAGGCCCTCTCAACCTTTCCTTGGTATCTACAAACGTTGCCATTTTGGGTGCCTTGCTTGGTAAAGGCGGACCACCAGGGTAAACTGCTGAATTTAAATCCACTTTTGCCGGCGCCACAGGTGGATTCAGTGCAGAACTAAACCTTGTGCTGATCAAGGTTGATATGAATCCTGACTTGCGAGATGAGCTTGAGCCTTCCCATTCTGATCTTCGGACACTTGCCGAGGCAACTGCAGAAAACCCAAGCCTCAAGAACAAAACTTTCCTCATTCCCATAGCCTTAACTTCAAACCAGGCCTTCGTGACAATAGTAGCCGAGTCATTAATGCAGCCACCATTATGCTGTACTGGGGCAGTGCATACATGCGAAAATATGCTCCACTTGACAGGTTCAAAGTAGGCTCGTTCCTCTGGTTCATCAATGGGCTCATAACTGTGATCAGTTGAGACTTGGAGGGAACTGGGAAGACTTGTAAGATGCTGAAGATGGATTGCCATATGGTCACCTTTTTTACCTTCAAGGTACAAACGGATTCCTGTCACCGGTCGATTTACGGAATCAACCTGAAAATTGTACAATTAGAAACACATTGTCACGAAACACTAGTACAAGCAGTGATATGCTGAAGCACACTGATCGAATTAGAAACACATTGTCACGAAACATTAGTACAAGCAGTGACATGCTGGAGCACACTGATCGACAAAACATAGATACGATAAGTAATAGCTGGACCATCACTTTATTCCCACAATTTCCACTCCTGCAATGGAAGTTCCAAGACAGGAATTTCAGAAATTGATCAACAGCATGCCCAGATTTTACAGCACAACATATTACCTTCATAGTGTTAACATACAGCTTGGGACCCATAAAACTAAACTGAAGCGACGGGGATGCATGTCTTCTGCGCCTCAGACCAAGAGGTAGATCAGCGTATACTGGAGCCCATTGTCGTGGTAATTGAAATTCTAAAAATTGTTGAAGTTCCTCTATTGGTGGTTTATCTGTGAGATTCACCATCAAGAAAATAATTTTAAGACTACGTCAATATAAATACTCCAGACAATCTGGATGTTCAACCATATGGAGATTGAGCTGAAAAAGAAGAAGTGCTCACATCTAAGGTAGAGATTTACTGCATGGATAAGAAATCCATTGCCTTGTGTACCACCCAAGAGTGATGTTATGGGCACAAAGGACATTGATATGACATTAGGCGCCTGTGATATAGTTGAAAGCCATTGGTTATGACTTTGACCAATATCAACACCTCCTCTTCGAACAGAAATAGTAACTACACCCTGCAATGCATAAGGAAATATAGGATGAATTTCAGTTCATTCAAAGTAGACTGACAGTTTCATATTCGTGTGCAGTCTGTAAACAACAGTTATATTGGAAACCAAAAGGCTTACATCATCCATTGAGTGAGTGACAATGGGTGGCCTTATTGAGGACGCTAACGTTCTCCAAATATTCCGGTGAAGAGGGTTGTCATCCTGAAGCAATGGACATATATATTAGAGTAAAAGTAAGTTACCAAATCAGTGTACTACATTTTTTAAACTACAAATTTCTAGGTATAGACTAGCTTCAATTTATCCTTGGTCAGAAAAGCATCAAGTCAATTAGTTGTGCTCTCTACCTCCATCCTTTAGTTCCAAGTACTGAACTTTAGGCACCAAGAACATATCAATGGTAACACTGATGTTGTAATACTGCATACCTTCAAATTTCCTAATAGATCAGCAGTCGGATTCGATACAGAGGTTTCATTTGCATCATTAGAAAATCTCTCCTCTGCGACCTGCTTTAGCCTTTTCTGCAGTTCAGCGGGCTCAAGTTTTGAATTTTGTAACTGCTTTATGTGAACTATATCTTTTCCCCCCATCTTCACCCCAACAATGATATGAGTACCATACTTTTCGATGAACCTGGATTAAATGGTACGTTAGTATAACTGACCGAGGGTTTTGATATTCACTCCCCTCTATTACATTGTCAAAAACAACAAATACATGTTTGCATAATGATCCGATTATGAAGTGTACTTTACAATTTTCAGAGTGCAAATTACTTGTCCCAAAAGAACATGCATGTAGCTAGTACTTAACAATTTCAGACTGAAACAAAACTGTAATTTACATCTTAGCTAGAGGAACTCTATGGAAATCAACTGCCAAACAAGGGAACCAATACACATTCTAATTTTACTATCTCAAATATGTATGAAGCTATGTGATCCTGAATGCTTTTCCATTCAAAGTCCCACATTCAACTAGCATTTCAACAACAACAATTACACAGACTGAAACTTCACATCCAAGAAAACTTACGCAGCAAGAGCAGCAGGGTCCCATAGAGAAGGCACGTCTTGTTTCACCTGCTCCGATAGCCTTAACTGCGATCTCGCCAGCTCAATGCTGTACAGAGTTATCAACCAGCCATCGAAAGCAAGATACTTTGTTGGAGCCGCATCCTTCTGCCAGCAGCCGGAGTAGTTAAACATCGCATTGAACAAGCCCAACGGAATCTTACCCAATAACGAAAGCTCCTTATTGTATTGCTCTGACATCTGAAATTCAAACACACAAAAATCAGAACACAAAAAGCCTCTAAACTAATCACTATTTCTCTACTTAGTAAAACTAGCATTTCTTATATCAATCAAATACCTATAGAAAAGAGCTCAAATTTGTACTGCAATCACTAAAATGCTACTAATTTCAGCACACTTTATAAGAAAAAAATAGAAATAGTGAAAATTAAACAGAGCCCGCCTCACTAAACGCTACTATTTCTATACCCAGAAACAACTTCCCGCCAAAAAAAAGAGAGCAAACCTGATTGAACGAAACGACGTCGGAGCGGAACTTGGTGCGCTCGCCTTTGTCGCACTTGATGGAGGTGGAGACGTCAGGGACGACGGCCCCACCGGGCAAAACGAGGTCGCGGGTCCGGGTCGGATCGAGGTCGATCAGACCCGACTTACGAGAAGACAACCGGAGATCGTAGCAGAGGTCGTAACCCGACCCGATCGCTGCCACGGCTTTCTCGGCCGCCGATTGCGGGTCCATACGGTACGCGTGTAGAGCCATTTACGATTGAGTCAGACACCGGAGTAAAACAAGTCAGAGAGGTCGAGAGTGATGAAGAAGGGTATGAGAATTTGAGAGATTAAGAAGAAGACGAAGACCCATTTGGGGATTTTGGAGAGGTAAGACTGGGCAACAAAGTTGTATTCTTTACTCGAATTTTTTAATTTCCTTTTTTTTATTTTTAAAGTTTGAATATTCGATCGGGAAGCGACTTATTTTTAAATTGTGTTCAAACCGAAACCAGGGACGTAAGAGGAGATCATGTGAACATGGAAGGCGGCCGACGGCTTTTCCCGCCACGTGGCGCCGCGTTGTTTTTCCTGGAACTTGGTTGGGGAGCTTAAGCTAGTATCAACTGTCAAGGACTCGGGTTAGCTACTTAGATTTGATCGTCTTGTAGTGACGAAAAATCATCGTCAAAAATTAGGTTACAATGTGGTTACGATTACGATATTCAACAGGGGGTGGATCATATGACCAAGTAAATTTGTAATCATGTGAAGGAATTATAAAGTATAGGCAGACAATGTAAAGATGATTTGTGGAGACTCGAACTCACAACGTCAGTGTATGATTCAAGATGAACCTATCACAAAACTACCAACTTGACTAATTCTACATTGGTCAACTGGTAGCATATACATGGATATTTATTACAAATCTTCAATTCTCCGTGGCTCACACAGCCTTTCAAGTGGATCCACCCATGCGTTCAACTACTCGCCTACTCCCGATTTTGATTTGTTGTTGAAGTCACTGTAGAGTGAAATTTATACTTAAAATATTTAGTTCTTTAACTCAAAATCTCGAAATTGATATTTAATAAACTAAACAGAAATTATCATCGATTGTACCTCTTAAATGGATCATTCATCGCTTTGGTATATTAATTTTGAATTTTTATCATGAGTAGTAGCTCACAAATAGATCATTCATCACTTCAATACCTCACATTCAAATCTTTACTAAAAATCAGTACCTGACGTTACTAACACCGTCAACTTATTGAATTATTTTTTTAAAAAAATATCCAATTTTAAGGGATAAATTTTCAATTCTAATTGTTTTCTTTCTAGTTTTTGTTTTCTATTCTTTTTCTATTACTTTTTTTTATTTTTTTCTTCTCTTTAAAAATTGACATTTTTCAATAATTTCTTAATAAGTAAATGACATTATTAACGGTAAGTACTAATTTTAGGTAGAGATTTAAAAGTGAACTACCGAAGTAATAGTTTTCAAAAATGAAGTATTGAAGTGATGAATAATCTATTTGTGAACTACCATTCATGATAAAATTCTAAATTAAATATAAAATGTGCATGTTCGTAGAAACAAATTTTGGTTATGTTATATTGTTTTTTTATTCTAGATATATTTCATGACAAACTCACCAAATTTGGTCGATATTAGGCAAGTTTTGGTAGTGGAATGAACTAAAGTTTGGTTTAGCCTTTCACAGTGATGTCTTATCTAATTTATCGAAATTAAATACATAGTCAACAAAAGACAAGAAGTTACAGAGTTCTTTTTTTGAAAGGAGAAGTTACAGAGTTCTAATTTTAAGAAGTTGGAAACAACAGTATCTCAAGCCTCCATGATGAGAAATTGAGTAAGAAGATTCCTAGATAGTGTTGGACTCTCCGCACTCTCTGCAGCTCATCTCGAGTGAGTGAATGATATCAATGTAGTAAATAAGGCAAGGCAAGGAATTGGTCAAGTCACTGGTTTTCCTTTCTGTTATGTAATTCCAAAACCTCTCGTTTTCAAATTAGTTATTTTTCTTTTCAGACTTAACTCGGCCCCAACAACCTCACCCCATTTATTAATTTGCTTGTTAAGTTGGATAATAATTACAATCGAAAACCTGCATGCAAGTTCGAATTTTGACCGAGTCCAAAGCATAACTTACATTGAAAAAATTAAATTCATGATGACACGTAAATAATTTAGAGTGGTACAGTCAACACGCAATTATTGGTCTTCTTCGGATTTAATTAGCCACCAGCAAATTTGTGCATGAAATGAAATGCCAAGACTCTGTAGAGTAAAATACGTCTATTGCAATGACCGAATTTTGTCCTAAAAAGTTAAACTTCATTGTCGAAATAAAATTACGACGAATTTTGGGTCGTTGTTATGGTCGTCGTCTTTTCTGTTTAGTCGAATATAAAAGGCAACGAACGATTGTTGTCGTCGCATTTTATAGATGTGACAAAATTGGTTCGTCGAGCATTATTTTTTACGAGACATGTAAGGTTGTCACAAATCATAAATGCGAGATATGTTTTGTCTCACAAATACCAAAGCTCTCTGTCGCAGATACTAATTGCAAGGTTTTACGTTTGTCGCAAATAACAATATATGAGGTTTTATGCTTGTCGTAAAAAATAAATACAATGCTTTATTTTTCTCTAAAAATATCAACGGTGAGGTTTTTATTATGTCTTAATTAGTTATTATGCGGTTTCATTTTTGTCGTAATACTCAAATATAGGAAACCATTTTTCCTAGCAAAATTAAATGACGAGGTTTCATTTTAGTTGTAAATAATAAATGCAACGATTGACCTTTTGTCACAAGTTTTTAAATCGAGGTTATATATTTTCTCGCAAATCCCACTGCGAGGTTTAACTTCTGTAATAAATGATAAAAGTGACCTCTTTTTCTTTTGCAAATCTCAAATGTAAGGTTCATTTTTCTTGCAACCATTAGTACAAGCAATGAACACGTCATTTTATACTTGTCGCGAAATATAAATATGATGATTTATTTTGTCATAAATTATAATTTTGAATCATTACGTATTGTTAAAATATAATAATTTTAATCGACAAAATAAATAAATTAAATATATAAAAATAAAATAACCATATATTAATAAATAATGTCCACAAATAAAATCCCAAACCTTACGAAAAATTCCTAGTCACAAATTTAAAAAGAAAAAAAAAACTCGATCTAAACTAAAACCTAATAATCATCGAAGCACTCATTCATGAGTTTCATCACAAACTTCTATATCTTCTTCGGAATTTATCTCTTCACAAAATCAGCATCATCATCTTCTTCATTGTTGTAATTTTCTATATTATTTTTGAATCCATACTTAGATTCTGGAACTCTTTCATTAAAGTTCAAGTCGGTTGCCTCTTCCTCTTCCTCAGTTTATGGTACTCACATATCCAAGTTCAAGTTGTCTCCTTAGAGGAATTTAGATTCATAATTTGTTCTACTGTTTTCAACAACTTGGCATTCAGTGCCATCATACGAGCATTCTCTTCCTTCATATCAACCACTGTTGTTTTTAAAGTCTTGATTTTATCTGTCATTTGGTTCATTTGTGAACTAAATGTTGGGCCACAACTATAGAAGAGAGCTCAAGTCGAGAAAAGGCTCTTATTCCACGTACAAAACTTCATTTTCTGCCACATGCTTCTGCTATAATTGGGAGCTTATCACATGAACTTACTTGTACATATTCCAATGGTGTGCCTTCTGGTGCATCTTGAGTTAGTTTTTCTGTTATAGCATCCCTCTTACTCTTAAGTTTCTCCTGATAAAATAAATAAACAATATTTAACTTTTCGGTATAAAACTGAATACAATAAACAATAATACCATTCTATTAACTAAATATTAGACAATATAAAGACTATAGACTTACATATTTCTCTCATGCATCTTCACCTACCCAATTACCATTTGAGTCTTTGTACATGTCTGCAAAATTGTCTATGAAAAACAAAGATTTCTCCTCCTAATTTAAAAAAAAAATTATACATTGAACAATAATCAAAGATAATAGTTCAATTAATTTATTTAAAATGAATTTTAAAATTACCTGAGTTCTTTTCAAAGTGTGTTGGGTGAAAGACATAACACCTCCACGATGCACATTCTTTATTTCTTTTTTTAGTTAATTGAATCCTTCTCACATTTTGTCTATATAATTGTTACAATATTACCGCTCTATAATACATATACACTAATGCTGGAAGTATAAACACGTTGCTAAATCCTAACCACAATTAATCAATTTCAAAACTAGATATCACATGTCAAAGGAAAAATAGTCACTTACAATAAACTTCTGATCAGTGTAGAGCTAATCACAAAGCCAATGCCAATGTTCTACTGGCCTTTCACCCCACAAATGTTTAGGAGGTAGTGTGATCCGTCCTTGTGCAGTAGTAGTGCAGCTTCTGAAATAATCCTGCAATTTCTTTTTGAAATTGTTATATGCTCGACTCATCCTAAAGTCTACATAAGTCACAAAATCAGGATCATCTTCCTTCACAGCAAATTGGACCTAGTTAAGAATCAAAATAAACAAGGGTTACAAACCAAATTTGTTGGAAATATAGTAAAATAATTTGAATTTAAACTCACACAATCCATCTTTTAATGTCTTCTTTGTTTCATTTGAAATTTCATCCCACCTTTTGAAACACACTGGAGCATGATTACATACCTCAATTCCAATTGCAGAGCTCAGTTTCTGATTGCTGTATCGGATATCATGAACTTTGTACACAGGGTCTATATTTATCTCTACTAACTTGTTACCATTGCTTGCAATTGCCCCAGTTAAACATTTTTCAGTGGTTTTTCCTCTTTTCCTTTTCAATTCTACAGGGGCTGGGAAATATTTTGATAAAAATTAAATAAAAATCTTGCTATCTAATTTTAACTATACTACCAAGAGATCATAGAAAGGAACTATTGTTTTAGTATAATATGTTGTATACCTGAGATATTAGGTGAGGGTATTAGTCCCTGAGTAGAGATGTCAGTAGTTCTAGGCTGCGCAAAAGGTGTTCTCGGTGATGGTACCTCAGGTGATCCCGAAACTAGCCTTGTTGCAACGTTAGGAGTAATAGACTTATTATTAGCTTTAGTCCTTGTCACCTTCTTTCCTCGAAGCATATTTCCTTGAGACGCCATTTGTCACCTGCATCAAAGAGGCAAAACTAATTATAGCCTACACAAATCGAATCAACTCGTCCATGAACCAAAAGCTATGAAATATCTATAGTCTTTATAAAGCAAATCAAACACCAAATTGAGTAAACTATTTGAACCGAGAGAGGTTATATATTAACAAAGCACACAATCAAAAACTATGTACAAGAGACATAGCTCATCGAAACTCTCCAAGAAGAAAATGCACATAGATGAGAAAATCAGGATTGGGTTGCGATGACCTAATTGGAATGAGAAGAGCTTGAAGAAATGAAGGAATGAAAGGTCTTCTTTATATTGGGTGAAATCTCTTGAGATCCCGCCTGTAAAAGAGTCATTTTGACACTTCATTGAGAAAAGAGGATGGAGAAATGCTGCTCTTCTTCGATTTAGATAGATATCTAATATGAGTTTTGAGAAAAGTGGGATACGAGCAAAGTGAAAGAGATATATCAAAGGGAGTGAGATAATACCGGCTGGTTAATTGAATAGATATGATAGAGATGAATTTAAAGGGAGATCAGGAGATAACTCCGGCAAATTAAAAAAAAAACTCATTCGGTTCAAACAAAAATATACTCTTTTCCGTTACTTCTCGACTGTGAATCAAGAAACGAATGAGATAAAGTCTCATTCAAACTCTTCTTCTTTCTGTAAAAGACAAATATAAAATATATAATTATGGTAATTAATATTTGAGGAGCACGTTTAGTCTACAACACGTTTGGTCATATTCCGTTTTTAATGACCCTTCCAAATATATCATCTTACTAAAATTATTATGAATATACATTAAACACGAAGATTTAGTTCAAAAAAAAAAGTTTATTAAATATCTTTCCAAACACTACCCACAGAAAAAAGATTGTTTCGAAAATAATAAACAATAAGCTTACAAAATTAAATACGACATTAATCATTTTCTGATATTAGATCTTTGTCGGTAAAGTCTTTAATAAAATCATCATCGTTGGTTACCCCTTCTTCTTTTATTGGTGTTGTCTTTAGGAAGAGTAATAATTTCTGGTTCCACATCGTTTCTTCTTAGAAACATATTGGTTGAATCATTACCTGCATGAACGTGCCATACATTAGTGATTTCCTCATCGTCTTCCGAGTCACTATCTTGCTCCAAATTTTCTTCTTCTTCTTCTCTTTCCACAACGTCCAGAGATGTTTGTATTGAATCTTCTGGACGACTTTCTAAGGATTTCCCAACTT
Source organism: Geum urbanum (assembly GCA_946800695.1). Taxonomy (NCBI): domain Eukaryota; kingdom Viridiplantae; phylum Streptophyta; class Magnoliopsida; order Rosales; family Rosaceae; genus Geum; species Geum urbanum. The sequence goes on from OX327001.1 coordinate 71,574,496, forward strand.
GGTATCATCCAAATAAAATACTTTATGGACATATTGCGGTAACACATAAGGTTCGTGCTTGTACTATAGTCTATTGGTGTTCAACGACGTCAAATGGTAGCCGATCTTCGTATACTTGTGGTCTAAGTTATACCATTCACACTTAAAAAAGATAAGTGTGATACCCTCTTCGAAAATTCAATTGAAGGACTTGAACCATACTACCATAAAAGGTACAAGGCTGACCACTGTGGGAACTAATAGTTATAACTCCACTATCTTGTGTGATGCGGTAATGGTCATTCTGTTTGACTGACTAACAAATATCATCTGCAATACACCATGTATATTGTATGCTTCGATTGTCTGCACCTTGAGCTAATGCATAAATCTCCAATGAAATCCTTCCTTCACTAAACAAGGTTGTAGCGTGACTTCTAAACCATTATGGAAACTTTTCCCTGTATCTTTGTTCTATATTTTCAGTACTTTCTTTTCTCAAGATATGTTCATGCTCACTCTGTAAAAAAAAATCAGAATATAGTTATCGATTAAATAATAACTAAAAATATGTTAAATATTAGTTCATAATTATCGATACTCTTGTAATTATATATATATAATTTTTTCATTAGGCACTCTAGTTTTGGAAAGACCGACAAACTAACTAATTAAGAACTAAATAAGCAAACAATCTGTGTGTGGTCGTAGTATATGTAGACCTATATAGTTATATATAGGGCTATACATATATGTAGTTATAAAATAACAATAATATATAATTTGAGTTATAAATAATTAGAAGTACTTAATTAGTTATGATCCATAATGATAGACAATATTAAGTAAAACTTAATAAAGTAGAAATCACATATTTGCGGTAGACTTTGATCTCGTCACAATTGTTGAAGATAAACCAGTTGGTTAATTCCAGTTCTGTAACTGACAATTGATACATTACCGGTTGCCCAATAGGTTGTACTCTTTGAGAAAAAATTGAGATCATTGCATTTGGTTCACTCCCTAGCGGATTTCATTCTAGTTTGTATTGTTCATATTGTAAGGCACAATTGTTTCAAAGAGAGACATTTAGTTTGTGTTGTTCAAAAGGGAATATTGATTTACCCCTACTTTCTTCTCTCCCACAAATGCCTAACTATTTTCCGACTAAACAGACGAGGGGAAAAAATTTCAGACAGAATATTCGAGCCAACAATAATGTGTTTGCGTTCACTTCAATGGGTATACACGTTGATGAAAGAATAAATGTTCAAGCCAAATACACATTTCGTTCTCAAGGTTCTATATATCATAAGATTGGTGGACTTCTACCTAATGATAGGAGACGGCCATGTTATTTACAACCTTATATATACGACACCGAGCATGAAATTGAAAATAGATTGTCTGAGAGTACTGTTTTGGATAGGGGAATTGTGAACCGGATACAACATATTTTGGATCAATACAATCCATTTGTTCATACATTTAGAAGTCTCGGACAACGACAAGATTTGCTCAATTGTAGGCTTATCATAGGAGAGCAGCCTTCTGACCGTCGAGAATATATTTTACCGTTAACATCACAAGTTGCTACTGTTATAGTAGGGGAAGACAATGTGAATCCAAGTGGAAGAGATTTCGTTATTCAAACAATTACTGGGCGACTTCAAAACATCCAAGATTCAGTTAGATTCTATGACCCCATGCAATATCCGTTATTATTGCCTTATGGAACATAAGGATGGGACATCAATACTAAAGACAACAATAATGAGGATATGTCATGTTGTGACTATTACTCATATATGTTACAGGTTGGTGTTTATTTTTCATTTTTTTAACACATAAATTATACTTTTATAAAATATCTATTAATTTCTATTAATTAACTAAATTTTGTAGATATGTGAAGGTCATAAAAATCCTCTGCATCAAGGTGGATGCCTTTTCCAATAATACGTTATAGATAACTATGTAAAGATTGAGTCACAGAGACTAAGATATATCAGGCTTGAGCAAGAAAAATTTAGAAAACAATTTCGTCAAGGACTACAAGACTCTCTACATGCAGGAGAAAGCAATGCAGGTACTTATAATCTTTTCTCTTCCTTCTAAAGTCCTATTTATGTGTAAGAATGTTGTATTTGAATATTTTTATTAATTCGAAAATAATTCATTATCGGGAAACGTTGGAATTAGATCCATTCTCCCTTCATCATTTATTGGAAGCCCGCGTGATATGTATCAATGGTATCAAGATGCTATGGCTTTGGTTAAAAAATATGGTAGACTAGATCTTTTTATTACAATGACATGTAATCCTAATTGGGAAGAAGTAAAAAAAGAACTGCTCCCTAGACAAACTGCTCAAGATCGTCCTGATATAGTCACAAAGGTGTTTCATGCTAAGCTTGAGCATTTGAGAGAAGATACCATCAAAAAGGGAGTCTTGGGAAGAGTTGTTGGTTATGCTTTTGTCGTTGAATTTCAGAAACGTGGTCTTCCACATGTTCATATGTTAGTCATGCTAGAAGAAAGAGATAAGCTTTACACTACAGATGAATACGACCACATAGTTAGAGCAGAACTACCAGATATGGATGCAGAGCCTCAACTTTACGATGTCGTGTGTACACATATGATTCATGGTCCGTTTGGAAGATTTAATTGAAACATTTCTTGTATGAAAAATGGACGTTGTACAAAAGGATATCCAAAAACTTTTGCAAATTTCACCGACCAAGGGAATGAAGCCTATTTAGAATATCGAAGACGAGCATACAAATTACCAGTACCCTTGCAAAGGCGAAGATATATTATGGTGGATAACAGTTGGGTAGTTCCTTATAACCCGTGGTTGTTACTATGGTACAATTGTCACATTAATGTTGAAATTTACGGGAGCATAAAAAGTGTCAAATACTTATATAAATATATCTACAAAGATCTAGTTAAAGTGGCGCTAGAGTGTCAGGCAGATCCAAATCATGATGAAATCAGACAATTTGTTGATGCTAGGTGGGTGTGTGCACCTGAGGCCTTATGGAGGATATTTAAATTTGGATTGAACTGTTAGTATCCAATAGTAGAACGGTTACAAATACATATTCTCAATATGCAACAAGTAACATTCAATGCAGATGAAAATATAAAAGACATTTTGGCTGATGTTGATGCACAAAAGACAATGCTTACTGAATTCTTCACTCTAAATCAAAGGGATAATGAAGCAAGAGCATATTTGTATTGAGAAATTCCAGAAAAGTATAGGTAGGATGGCCGCAGAAAATGCTGGAAAAAACGAAGAAGAAATGTGAAGGTTATTGGCCGAATTTACAGTGTTTCACCCTTTAATGCTGAAAAGTTTTATATACGTATTCTTCTTAATCATGTAAGAGGACCAAGATCATTTCGTCATTTGCTCACTGTGCAAGGTATTTTGCAACCAAATTTTAAGCAAGCAGCTAAGCAAGCAGGTTTGTTAGAGAATGATAACAGTACTCAATGGTGTTTATTAGAGGCCTCAACAATTAGGATGCCATCTTCTTTAAGAAGATTGTTCGCCACAATCTTAGTTTATTGTGAACCAACTAGTGTTCAAGGATAGTGGGACAAATTTTACCCTTTCATGGTTGAAGATTATCCTCCATCCAATGATTTTGTTTGTAAAAATAAGCTTCTACGAGATTTGAACAAAATGTTGGAACAATTTAACAAGGATATTGGAGATTTTGATCTTCCCAAAATATTAAGCGATGTAGTTGAAAGTTTAGACATGCTGAGATGTATTCAAGGCGAGCTTTCTGTACAAGTTTGTCAAGCAGACATGGATGCAATAGATCAACTTAATGATGACCAAAGAGTTGCATTTAACACCATAATGAATGTTGTGGAGAGACAAGATAGTGCTTTGTTTTTTGTTGACGGTCCAAGTGGAACTAGGAAAACATACTTATATAGTGCATTGCTAGCTAACTTACGAAGAATGAATCACATTGTTTTAGCAATGGCATCATCTGAAATAGCATCAAGGATATTGCCTGGTAGAAGAACATCTCACTCGAGATTCAAGATACCAGTTAATGCAGCTGCTTCATCCCCATGTTTACTCAGTAAACAATCTGATCACGCTGAATTGATAAGAAATGCAACTGCAATCATTTGGGATGAGGCACATATAACTCATAGACATGCCTTTGAAGCAGTTGATCGACTTTTGCGAGACATAACAGATGTTGGGTTACCATTTGAGGGAAAGATCATGATTTTCAAGGGAGATTTCCGTCAAGTGCTTCCTGTTATTCCAAAAGGTATAAGGTCTAGACTCATTGACGCATCTATTGTAAAATTATCATTCTAGTCACAAACCAAGATTTTAAGGTTACGACATAATATGAGATCCATAAATGATCCACAATGTTTGGAATTTTTACTTCGGGTTGGAGAAGGACATGAACATGTTGTGGAAGACGAAATGATAAAGTTACTAGGATCTATGGTAGTACTGTGGAAAGGAGAGCAATCAATTACCCAAATCATCGATGAAGTCTTTCCCAACGTGAGAGATCATGTAAATGATGCAAGATACATGGTGGAGCGAGCACTTATTACTCTCATAAATAACAATGTAGACATGTTGAATGAAAAAATAATAAATATGTTTTCGGGAGAGCTGATTACTTTGTTTTCCTTTGATTATGTGGAAGATGATACCAAAAATTTGTACCAACAAGAATTCTTCAACACAATAACTGTAGGAGGTCTCCTGCCACAGAAATTAACTTTGAAAATAGGTGCTCCTATCATGCTTCTGAGAAACATCGACCCAAACCTGGGTCTATGTAATAGTACAAGATTGTTATGTCGTGATTCATACCATAACTTAATATATGCAGAAATTATTAGTGGACAGTTTGCCAAAAATAGAGTCTTTCTACCTTGAATTCCGTTGAAACCTGCATTAAATGTTCGCCTACCATTTGTAATCACAAGAAAGCAATTTTCAATGAAACTGAGCTTCTCTCTCACCATAAATAAGGCTCAAGGTCAAACTATTCCCCACGTAGGTGTTTACCTTCCAGATCATGTTTTCAACCATGGTCAATTGTATGTCGCATTGTCTAGAGGAGTTTGGAGATCAACTACAAAGATATTGATAAAAATGGCTCATTAACTGGCCAAGATAGAGTATATACCAAAAATGTAGTATTTAAAGAGGTTCTTCTTCATTCAGACACAAGTAATGATGTATCTTCTTAGGTTCTTCATCTCATACACAAGTATAAACAGTTACATATTTTGTGGTAATCTCTATCTATTTCATTGTCTAAATAATTTTCTTTTGTTCTCTATTTGTCTGTAGATATTTCACTCCAATCGCTTCGATATTCTTCTAATGGAAACAACTAAAATAGATCAAGGTGCTACCATACGTGTTTATTGGATATCTCGATGACATTGGATTTCTCGACTTTGTTTTACCCTTTTAGTGGATTCTCTTTGTATGTCTTTGGTTTCATTTTACATACAAGCAGTTATTTAAATATAGGATTTGATAGCAAATAATTAGCAATGTTTGAATTATTTATTGCGTAAAACAGTACTAGCCTTCTTGCATAATAAGTCCACATGTTCAAGAAGTAAACTGATCGACAAATAACATGCGCGAGCGCGATGTACTTCTACATGTGCATTATATAGTTTCATACTTTAAAAGAAAAAATTCGACAATTCGCACGCGCGAGCGCATGCAAGAAGGCTAGTATAATAATTATATGCTATAGGTCTTAGTAATATATATATATATATATATATATATATATATCATATATATTGTACGTAAGGAAATCATCTATACATAGCATGTATATATGCACTGTCAATTTTTATATTATTTAGTATTTTTACTATAGTAACCTTCTAGATACACTTCATATTAGTAAATATAATTTAATGGTATTTTTGCAAACATTCAGTGACAAATAATAAAAATAGTCACCAAATAAATTTTCTGTGAAGAAGTCATAGATGTCACATATTTTTTTTAACGACAACCCAAAACAATTGTCACCTAATATATTTTTTGCGAGGAATGATTTAGTTTTTGCATAAACATTCCATGACATCTCATAAAACTCGTCGCAGAATATATTTTCTGTGAGGAAATAACAAATGTCGCATATATATTTAATGACAACCAAACAAAATTGTCTCATATTATATTTTTAGCAAGGTAGTCTTTTTGTTTGCTGCATTCAATATTAACGACGACTCGTATTAGTTGTCACCTAATAGGTCTTTAGCGAAAAATCTATGTTTGTCACATTAAGTATCACCGACAAATCTTGTTCGTCGTCGCATAAAACGTATTTTGCGAGGAACCTATGGTTGTTGCATAAACATTTAGCGACAAATCATAAAAATTGTCACCAAATAGATCTTCCGCGATGAAGTTTTAGTTGTCACCTAAATATTTACCAACACCTCATTAAAATCGTCGCCGAATAAGTAATCTGCGAGGAAGACTAAATTGTCACATATTTAAGGGGGTGTTTTTAATCTGAATTTTGAAGAATTTGTAAGGAATCTTTATAATCTGTGGAATATTGTGGATTTTTTTAAATCCACGGATTATTTTAATTCCTCATGAATTTGAAGGGATTATTTTGTATTGTTTATAAGGATTTGGTTGGATTTATAAGGATTGCCTCAAATAATTAAAGTCTAATAAAAAAACTCAAATGTTAAAATACATTATCACATATACAAAAATGAAATGCATTATTCTTGATCTTTCCAACATAATGATCATACTCTTGAATTGATACCGTCATCGTATTCTAATTCATGTTCTCATTATCTTGATTCTCTTCAACATTCATTGTTCCATTATCAAGTAATGTTGTCATTTTCGTAAAAGATGAAGTTTTTTTTTTTTGAATAAAGATGAAGTTCTTTATTGTTTGAAAACAAGAACTACAAACACTTATATATGAGGAAATTTGCGTGTATTATAATAGATCACTCAATAGTTTAAATTAGAAGAGATCATTATCAGACGGAGACATATCATTGCTATAAAATAAGATTTTGAGGTACCATTTTTATCATATTTATAAAGTCATAGTATTCATTAACTAGACCACAGTTTATACCCTATAGAAGTTAACTATCGAAAGTATAGTAGTTGATGAAGTGGTATGAAAGTAATAAGGACATTATCTTTGTTGTGACACTAAGGTTTTAAGGATGTATGTGGAGAGAGAGAGAGAGAGAGAGAGAGAGAGAGAGAGAGAGAGAGAGAGAGAGAGAGAGAGAGAGAGAGAGAGAGAGAGAGAGAGAGAGAGATTCTATTTTGAAATCTATTGAAATCCATGAAAATCTCTTAGGTGGGAGGCCTGATTTCAAATAGCCATTGTGTGTAAACAATCCTTCAAAATCCTTTAAAATCGGCTATTTAATGGAATCCTTAAAAATTCGTGGATTGTTGAATAACACTGAATTTTTATGAATTGTTAAAAATCCAGAATGAATACATTAAAATTTTAAAGGATTGTTTAAAATCCAGATTGAATACATCAAGATTTTTAAGGATTTCTGAAATACAAAACAATCCTACAAAATTCATGGTTGAATACACCTCCCTAATCAACGACAACTCATGAAAGTTGTTGCTAAATAGATCTTCAGAGACAAAATTTAGTTGTTGCAGAAATATTAAGCGACATTTTTTTCTAAGTCATCGCTTATGTACTATTCAGAGACGAAATAGTTGTCGTAGATGAGATTAATTGCGACGACTTGAAATTTTTTCACTTTAACTAACTTTCAAGTATGAATTCATGATCGTCGCAACTCCGTTTGTCGCGGAATATCATTTTTCTTGCAGTGACTTGATTGAAAGATCATCACCCAATTCGATCGTTCTAGTCCCTCGCTCGCTTTCATACTCTGATAGCTTGATTCACACTTCACACCCTAGCTAGCGAGCTCCGTTATTTTGTCTCCGTGCCATAATACCTACCTACGTTAGGGTATTAGGTTTAGCTCCTCTAATTACACACATCATTGGCCAAACAAGAAATTAAATTACTTTGACTCTTGTTGTTGTCTGTTGTGCCTGTAATAGATCGACTAAACATTTTCCATGAATCTGGTGCCAGTTTTTATATATTTTAGATAATTAACGTTTATCGACATCCATCCATTGATAGTAGTTGTTTAGTTTATATTGAAATTTAACTTTATATACTTACAGAAAATGTAAAAAATGACAAGAATTATCGATAAACTTACTCCCGTCTATTTCTAACGATTCAAAGACTTTATGTTACTCCAGCTTAAAATGTCTTTCAATTTCCCAACTTAATTATACCCTATATACGTACTAGAAGACAATGTAGAACGAGTATCATATGTGCATACCCAATCTAAGGTTTAGCTCAGGATATATAATGAACATGCATACATGCATACCCAAGCTAAGGTTTATTAGCTCAAAGTGTCGTACAAACAATTTGACTGATGACAATCGGCGATAGAGCTTGACTTTGACCGCTTCTCTTCTTCTTCTTTGCCCTATTTAAGCTTCACTTATCTCCTGGATCTCATCCACCAAATCCAATCACAAATAACGCGCTTAGTAATCAGCTAGTGTTACAAATTATTTGGGCCTAAAATAAACATAATATTTATTTTAATACTTTTGGGCTTCGGAAATGAAATGGACCGACCACATGCGGCCTGATTGAAGCTGCGAATCGGGAAGAATATATCTATGCGATTTCTAGATAATCTTGGGGAATCTAGAGGTAAGATATTATTCTTAATCGATAATGTTAACTTGTCAAGCAAAGGAAAGTAAACTGCCAACCTCTATAAATAGAAGAATCAAAATAGATTTGCGGACCTCTTCACACATACATACAATTTACGTACCAGCAAATCTTACTCCGCTGCGAGTAAACAATCAGCGAACAGCAACCTCAGGATCTAGGACACTCGACAGAGCGTGGGGATTCGAAGGTTCACTAAACTTAACCAACCAGCAACAACGAATTCAGGATCTAGGCCACCCGACAGAGCGTGGGGATTCAAAGATTCACTCAAGCTACGACGATGGTAATTGGAGGAGTCCAGGCCACCCGACATAGCGTGGGGATTCTAAAGATCTACGAATTCACCCTATCCAGTGTTCTCAACACTTCATCCTTAGTATTGCTATGCTTTATACTTTCCTGAGGGTGTAAAGTATCGATTCTTTATGGCTCGGCAGGGAGACACGAAGCTTACGTCTTGCGTACTATCAAGACAAGTAGGACTCAACGAGCGAGGTTGGTGCTCTCCTCGCTCCAATCGCTTGATAAGAAGCAGAGACTACGCAGCACACAACACAATGACATTCTGCTCTCGGCAGTGCCACGCCTCGCACACAGCACATCTACAACCGCGGATCCAAAAAAGACAATTTGCGACAACTCCATTCACAGCGACCTGACTGGAGAAAATCGAAGCTGAACATTTTGGCACGCCCATTGGAACTTAGGTTTAGTGTCTTTCAATCATTGATCCGTATCAGAAAATGTTCATAAGTTGCCTTAAACATTCAGAGCCTACATTCCGGAAATAAAACTCAGCCACTTGTAGGAGTTTAAGCAACGAGGAAGTACTACAGAGGTTCGGGATAATAATTACTAAGGGTAGATCACCATCGTCATCGTCATCAGAACCTAGAACTATTGAAGAAATCAAGGTCATGGACTTTGAGGCCTACAAAGATTATTCGCTCGAGCAAGAACAGTGAAGAAACACAAACATCAAAGGAATACTGAACAACATGGAGGCCAGCGAAAAAGTGGTGTCCAGAGTTCAGAATAGACTGGATAGCCTTCACAAGGCTCGAGATATCGAACGGGCCTACAACCAAAAAAAGTTCCACTCTCACAGTGGCTCTCGCGAATCTCACTAACACTATGATAGCTAGGTTCGCTTTAATTAATGATAGACTCGGAGAACGAGAACCTCTCTTCCTTGATGATGAAAAGGTCAAAGATGATGATATATCACCTCCACCTCCTCTCCTGCCAAACTCGGAGCGAGAATTGGAGAAAATGATTAATCGCATCATCAATCAAAGGCTGCCAGGTGCAGGAGGAGGTCTAGTAGCCTATAATGAGCCATTCTCGTCACCACCATTCGGATGGAAGTGGCCAAAGGGTTATCGTCCCATTTCGTTCACTCGCTTTAGCAGTGAAGGAGCGGAGCCAGCAGCTACCCACATTGCTCGATTTAGGGTAGAGTGCGGACCATGGGGAAGGCTCGGCGAATTCAAATTGAGAGTCTTTACGTCATCATTGTCAGGGGCAGCGCTGCACTGGTACATAAACTTACCACAAGGCTCGGTCCGCGATTGGGCGATGATGAAAAGATTGTTCACCGAATACTTCGGTGGATATGACCCGGCTGTGAAGCTTGGTAAGTTATGCCAAATGGTGTAAATGCCAAGCGAGTCTCCAGTGGCATACTTGCATAGGTTTAGGAACGAGTATGCCAAAAGCAGAACTTCATGCACTATAGAGGAATTGGTGGACATCGCGGTTGGAGGACTCGAGAAACGTCTGCATACAAAGTACGTACACCCAAAGTTCACATCGTTGAATGCTCTAATGGATGTTGTAGCTCAAACACATGCTATGTACGAGGAAGCCGACAACAGGCATAACGTATCCATGGGAGCATACACTCCAAAAACTCTATACTGAGAACGTCCTAAGAAATTGTAGCAGTGCAAGAAGAAGAGGAATCTGATGGATACGATTCAAATGATGCGACAATGGCTGATCTGGAATTGACAGCCAAGAATATGATCAAATTGAAGAAAATAATTCCCTCGAAGGGATAAGTACGAGTTCTCACCAGTGCGTTCACAAAGTCGGAGTTCAAATCATATACTTATGATGCAAACGCAGCTCATGAGCTCATAGAAGACTTGATTGATAGGAAGCTGACTAAGTCTGACTTTGGTGCATACCCTACTGCAGAGCAATTAAATGGAAAGAAATACTACAAGTTTTATAATATGTGGAACCACACAACCAAAGATTGCATCAAACTAAAGGACCAAATTCAGAACTGGATTAATGAAGGAAGGTTTGCAATAGATGCATTACCACAGATTTCTCTACTCGATCGACAACCTTTCGTAAATACTTCGGTAGGAGCAGTAGAGCTCGTAGAGCCAAAGGCCATTGGTGTGTTCAGCAGCGACAAGATGGAGGAAATCCTTGATGACTTAATCAAAGCAGGCATCGCAAACGTACCTAACCCCATAGCTTCATCTCCACAAAAGGGATTATATTGTAAGTTCCATCATGTCTGGACACACAATACAAACCAATGAGTAGCTTTATGAGAACAGATCCAGAAGTGGATACATGAAGGGGATATCGTACTCCCGGGCCGCGAGGAAGAAGAGACTATTGAAGGATCATTCATGGTTGATACTCTGGAGGTGTCTTGGCACAGAGGAGCCAAGAGGAATCACACGTTGTGTTTCTACCGAATTCCGTGAGGAACTTTTAGTAGAAGTTCGAATAGAGCTATTTCGGGTGATCTGGACTATCGCGCGTATGTTGTCTTTTACCTGCTGTTAAGAATAATACACCAAACGGGCGTTATGAGTCTTGGCGGGGTATTCCCGTCTTTGACTCTCCGACGCTCTAGTTAGAATGTATGAAGTGTAACAGTAGTATTGGTAGAGTAACGGGCGTACCTCGTATCTATCATAAATGTGTTGCTTATATTGCTGGTTAAGTATGGAGACTTTTATTGTTCTTCGATGTGGGATCCTGTCTCTTATACATTGTTTTTCCTGGTACTTTCTGTTTGTCGTACCGAACGCTTGGACGTTCGGATGGTGTTGGTCCCTTGTTTAAAGTTGAAGCCTGCAATGCTGTCTTGCGTTTGGTCTAGGCTGTGTTCACCCGTTTGTAGTGACTAAGTGTGCTGTATTTTGTGTGTTTGCGGGATCACACACTAACACGTTAGATATAAAAACCACCCATAAAGTAGTCCCTAGCAGTAATAACAAAGAAGATCCCAAAGGGAAGAAGAAAGAGGTATGTAGAGAGGCAACTCTGGTAGTGCTTTGTACTCGATATAAGACAGAGTATGGCCTCAAGATGACCTATGAAGAATTCGTAGAGGCAGTGCGTGTAGGATCATCAGTTAAGTCTCCACCTGAGGGCTACCAGCCTGGGAGCCCGAAGGAACCACGCACAGTTGCCAGGGAGTCTAATTTATTCACACGAATACAAATGGCAGAGAAGAAGGCTGATGCAATTGGTGATGCGCAACGAGCAAAACAGAGCAAACCTTACATCCCTCCGGCAAACAGATCTGTGATTCAGGAAGACATGTGGTACGTCAAGTCAGGAAGAAAGACTGTGAAGATTACCCCCACCAGGAAAAGGAAACTACAGCATTAGTTCAGGGCTGCGAAGAGGACTTTGGATGCCTTGGACGAAGATTTGATCAAATCAGAACAGCTAGCGGAGTCACTAGAACAGATTCAAATAAGGATGAATAGACTCGCAGCTACCTCGATGATTACGTTTGACAAGGGTTCCAACAGGCCAAAGGTGCGATCAACCAGACCAAGTGTGTTTTCCCGCATAGACAAGGTCAAACCTAATGCAGAAGCCCAATGAGCGCTAAAAAGAGCTCGAGAGATGGTTGAAGATAAGCCAGTACGGAAATCAGTCTTTAAGCACATTGAATCCAAGGAAGAACCGGCCGGTGAGTCAAGAAAGAAACTAGTGTTGCGATGGAGACCAAAGCCTTTGGTAATTGAGGAGCAAAAAAAGCTCGCTAGCATTTCGTCTAGCCCCAGAATCAAGGAAGTCACGACTGGTGAGTCAAAAATCACAGCGAAGATAGATTCCTCAAAATGACCTAAGTCAGAGGTCTACGTAAGAGAGCAACTGAGCCACTATATCAATGATTATCAACAAGAGCCACTGTTAATTGAGACTGAAGCAAACGGCGATGATGATCAGCAGCTAGTCGACTACGGAGAAGATAATGAAAACTTGTAAAAGGTTTACACCGAAGACATGCATGTAGGTATGGTGTACCTATTCCCGGCCAAATTTTCCAAACCAGTCAAGGCAAAGCACATGGCCGTCGTGAGCAAAGCAGTTCAAGAAAAGCACGGGGACCAATTGTGGACCCTGGTGTGCGAAAATCCTATATGATGTTCTCTAAACCAACAGCTACACTGGCTTCGCACATGAGACCACTGTATATCTCTACGAACATTTAGGGCATCCAAATTAGCAAGGTCATGGTGGATACCGGAGCAGCGGTAAATGTCTGGACTACTCGAGCAATGATATTATTGAGTATTTCGAGATCAACCATTCAAGCGACATCCATGACAATCAAGAACTTCGCAAGGACAGTCTCGCAGACATTAAGATTGCTATTTATAGAAGTAAAAGTTGGACCTGTTATAGGGGTTCATACTTTCTTTGTCATTGAATGCAACTCACCCTTCAATGCAATACTAGGCAGAGATTAGATCCACAGGAGCTACTGCGTACCCTCATTACTTCATCAACAACTCCTTATATGGGATATGGAGACGTCATAATCGCACATAGTCGACACAAATCCATGACCATACTCAATCTCTATGAATGCGCTGGATGCCGATTACTACAATGGAAATCTCCGACTGTTGGAAGTGTGCGGCGTCGACAAGAAGGGCCGACCTGTTGGGGTAACGACCTCAGAATTAGCTCGATGGGGAATAGTGCAAGTAAGAGAAGACAAAGTACGGCCTTATTTCCTTGTGCTGGCCTCCATAAACTATCAACGATACGACCATCCAAGGACGAGGAGGTAGAAGCTTGTGCTTCTCTATATGCGAGATTGCAAACTTATATGATTGAGTCGCAAGCCTATGATTGTCTACCCACCATAGCCACGGCAGAATGTATCAATAAAGACTTCCAACATGAAGAAATTGAGGAGGATATCATCCAGCTCGCACTTACAGCCTTGAATGATACACCACCTAAAGTAAGAGATCCAATTGAGAAAATTAACCTTGGAACTCTAGATGAGCCAATGGAGGTGGCTATTAGTACTTTCTTAGAGCCTGAGGAAAGGAAGAGGCTCCTTGACTTGTTGTTCGAGTACAAAGACTGCTTCGCTGAGAAGTTTGAAGATATGCTGGGCCTTTCACCAGAACTGGTTGTCCATAAACTTCATCACAGAAGGGAGAAAGCCAGTCCAATAGCAGATGCGGAGGATGAATCCAGATATAGTTACATTGGTCAAGGAAGAAATCGAGAAAATATTGAAATCCGAAGTCATCCAAGTGGCTAAGTATACAGAGTAGATATCAAACATAGTCCCAGTGTGAAAGAAGAACGGGAAGATCAGAGTCTGCGTGGACTACAGAGACCTGAACCAAGCTACTCCAAAGGATGCTTTCCCAATGTCGGTCACTGATTTGCTCGTTGACGTAGTGGAAAGACATGAGACAATTTCATTCATGGATGGCACGGCGGGATATCATCAAATCCCCGTCTATGAGGATGACATGCATAAAACTGCATTTAGATGCCCATGGGTGTTAGGAGTATTTGAATACGTCAATATGCCATTTGGATTGAAGAATGCTAGGGCAACGTATCAGCGAGCCATGCACTATATCTTCCATGACCTAGCAGGTGATACGATGGAAGTCTACATTGATGATGTTGTTGTCAAATCAAAGCAGAGGTCAAGCCATGTGGAGGATCTGAGACAAGTATTCATGCGAATGAGGAAACATCAGCTTAAAATGAATCCCGCCAAGTGCATTTTTGGAGTGCAAGCGGGAGACTTCTTAGGTTTCTTAGTGCATCAGCGAGGAATAGAGGTACCAGATGACAAGAAGAAAGCAGTCATAAAGGATCCTCCTCCGAGAAACAAACGAGAGCTTCAGCAGTTACTCGGGAAGGTCAACTTCTTAAGGAGGTTCATTGCAACCGCTGCGGGAAAGACCAAACCTTTCACACCTCTACTCAAATTACATGGGGAGAAAAAGTTCGTGAGGGAGCCAGTTCACCAAGAAGCATTTGACATGATCAAACGGTACATGGTTAACCCTCCAATCCTGGTGCTACCACGAAAATGAGTGCCACTTAAACTCTATATTTTAGCAACAGAATCATCCATATGGAGCTTATTTTCACAAGACGATGATGTGAAGGCTGAAAGAGCAATATTCTACTTAAGCAGGACTCTCACAGACTGTGAAAGTAGATACACACAGATGGAAACATTATGCCTTGCTCTTTACTTCTCAGGCTGCAAGTTGAGGCATTATATGCTTTCCTTCACTACATGCGTTATAGCACAAACAGACTTAGTCCGATATATGTTAGCCCGACCTATACTTCGAGGACGGATAGGGAAGTGGATTCTCGCACTGTCTGAGTTTTCACTATAATATGTCCCGTACAAGGCAGTGAAAGGCCAAGCAGTGGACGATTTCCTCGCACATCACCCTATAGAGGAAATCCCCAAGTAGAAGGGGTTAGAATTATCACACATCTCATTGGCTCCTTGGAAACTCTACTTCGATAGTTCCAGCATGAGTGCTTTCGCAGGAGCAAGAATAACACTGGTCAATCCTCAAGGTGAAACATTTGCCTATTCTTTTCGACTCGAGTACAACTGTTCTAACAATGTAGCGGAATATGAAGCTCTAATCATCGGACTAGAGCTTCTATGGGACCTTGGTGCTATGGATATACAAGTTTGGGGAGACTCCCTACTTGTGATTAGACAACTCCAGGCCACGTTCAAAACAAGACTAATCCTAGAGCCATACGTAAAAAGGGCTAGCGAGTTGCTGGAGTTATTCATAGATGTATCCCTAACACACATCCCATGGGGGGAGAACTTTACAGCGAATGAGTTGGCTCAGCTTACTACGGGGATAGAGCTTGTTGACGATGTGCATGAACGACTAATGAAGGAAGAGGTTCGTACTCTCCCATCATTTCATAACGAGAAATGAGGAAAAGGATGAATGGTATATCGCAGCTCTAGGAACAATCGTTGATGATTGGAGACAACCAATTATCACGTACTTACAAGATCTTAGTTCTACTGTAGACAAGAGGATCAGGTACTTTGCTCCAAATTACATTCTCTGAGGCGATAAGTTGTTCAGACGGGGAGAAGAAGGATTGGACTTGGTTTGTGTATTTGGATCCGAGGCCAAATGATTGCTGCGCGAAGTACATCTTGGAGTCTACAGAGCTCACCAATCTGGCCCAAAAATGAGATGGCTCCTGCGGAGATACGGATATTTTTGGTCTTCGATGTTAAAAGATTGTATAACCTTTTCAGAGGGGTGCGAGGATTGTCAAGCTCATGGACCAGTCAACCATATACCGAACATTCATATGTAGCCAATTATCAAACCATGGCCATCGCGAGGATGGGCATTTGACCTCATCAGTTTAATTCATCCTCATTCTTCTATGCAGCACAAGTTCATCATCGTTGCTGCGAATTTCTTCACCAAGTGGGTAGAAGCAAGGCCTTTAAAAGTGGCATCTGCCTTTGCGATTAGGCAGTTCCTATATGAGGGTATCATTTGCTGGTTCAGAATTCCAGAGAGCTTCATTTCCGATCGAGGAATGGTGTTCATGTCGGGAGAAGTAGAAGAATTGATGGCAAACTTTGGGATCAAATTTTTGCATTCTTCACCATATTATGCATAGTCTAACAACCAAGCTGAAGCAAGCAACAAATTGATCCTTCACATCCTTAAGCGCATGCTCGCAAACAATCCCAACTATTCAGCACGCTGTGGGCATATAGAACTTCTAAGCGTAGTCCAACCGAGACTACGCCATATGCGTTAATGTTTGGACATGATGCAGTTTTGCCATTAGAGATCAATGTTCAGTTGTTGCGGCTTATGGATCAACACCAACAGATTGGCGAAGATTATATACAAGCGATGTGGCAAGAGTTAGAAGATTTAGACGAAAGGTGCATCAACACATTGACAAACCTACTCGCAGAGAAATAGAAAGTAGCTCGCTGTTATGATCGACGTACCCGCGGACTTAGCTTTACAGAATGAGAGCTGGTTTGGAAAACAGTCTTGCCTTTGGGAGAAAGGCAAGAAGGAGGTGGTAAATGGTCTGCAAAGTGGGAAGGACCCTTCATCATTCACAGAATCTTAGGCAAGGGAGCTTTCCAGTTGCGAGCCATTGATGGGGAGGTCCATCATAATCCAAGTAATGGTCGATTTCTGAAGAAGTGTCGGCAGCCTATGGGAATATGAGACAACTGAAGGATCAACAATTTAGTTTTGCATTCTTTCGCAGCCTGTAACAGAGACTTGCTCTTCATATAAAACTAGGGGGCAACCAGTATGTCCAAAGCCAATTCATGTGACCAAAATATTACAAAATTCAAAAAAATTGTCAACATGGATCCAATTTCTATGGTTCTTTCAAGTGTTAAAAATTACTTTCGACCAAAATTTCAGTGGTCAAATCAATGGAGATAGTATTCTCGCTGTTTACAAGGACAAGACAAAAACAATTGAAAATACAAAGTTTCATGTGATCAAAAGAAAGAGTACAATATAAGGCTTTGCGGCCTCTAGCTTTGATACCATACATCGAATGAACAATCTCTTGCTAAAAAAATCAATCATAGAAAGTTTTTTAGATCTATCCCAACCACACAAGGCCCTCGGCTTGCGCCGATGGACGATGACTGACTATGGGATAGATCTTCATTTGGCTCTGGAAGACTTTGGGGTACTTGCACTCGCCCAACATTTGCGGCTCAACAAAGCCATCCCTCTGATCATAATCTTAGATGCTCCACTCAGGAGCAAGAAGAACTACAGCGAGAGTGAGTGGGAGCATGCAACAGACTATGATGATCAGGTTCATGGATGGGGTTAGTGAGTGCCCATATCATCCATTTTCTGCTAATTCTCAAAGGTTTGAGAATTAGCCCAAAACCGAAGGACTTGAGCTTTGGTACTACGACCTAAGCCAGGTTTGAGCTTTGGTACTTCGACCTAAAAATGTCTACAGAATACGAGATCTGGAGGCTTTGCCTTAAAGCAAGAAAGGAATAGACTATGAACTAGAGATACCATCTTTTGCTACAAAGAGATCTTGTGGAATGAAGGAGAAGTGACAAGCTATTTATAAGCCTAAAAACTCTAAGAGGCTTTGAATAAAGGGACCCAGAGCATTGTATCGATTCAACACAACAGTTAAGAGGGTTCAACATTCAATTACCGATTTGCGTATCTCTTAAAAGTTGAAAAACTTACCATTTCAAGGTACAACAGAATTATGCGTCATTAAAAGCGGACAATTATTCCAAAACTCGACGTGACTTTAGGAGGTGCGAAATTATTTGATGGCAGAGTTATACGGCAGGTGATTAAGTCTATGGGCCATAAAACATAAATTAGACAATCAAGAGTTTATACAAAATAGAATATGACGCCCAAGAGTGGGGCTTAGTCAATAAAGTTTAAAACTTCACAACGGAGCTGCCGAGAGCTCACAGACTGGTCCTTACTTGGAGATACTGATCTTGTGCGGCGACCCAAGCCCTCTCAGCATCCATAGTCGTAGCACAGGTTTCCTGAACACTTTCAGAAAGAGTCTTCCCAACATTAAGAAGAGCGATAGCAGCTTGCTCCTTTCCGAAGAAATCCTCCTCCTTTTGACGCAGCTTGGCTGAGAGCTTTGCGATCTCCACAAGTATGGCCAGAATGTCGACCAATTCACCTTCATAATTCTTCCCCATCATCGTAATTTTCTCCAAGTCACGCTTCCACCTACGGTTATTGTCACACCCCCCAATTCGGGGCCAGTATTATACTGAAATATGGTGTAAGGATTTGTGATGTGAATAAGAAACCCAAATAATTTCAAAAATCAAGGTGTCTGAATAGTGCATTTATTGAAAAGAGAAAGTGCTAATATTACAATACCGAAGTTTTTGAAAATAATAGTCATTACATTTATTCAATTCAAAATACAAGTAGAAAATAATTCATTTATTTAGTAGGCGGCGTATCCCATTTTCCCCAAGCATTCTACTCATTACCTGAAAAGGAGAAAGATGTAGTACCATGAGTCACACTGACCCAGTAAGTACAGCTTACAAGCATATACTAAATTATCTCTAAGAAACATCAAACCGAACAACCAATTCAAAAAGGTGAAATATTGAAACCGGTTATTCTTCCATACTTATACTTGTGTCTTTGTAATATATACAATTAGGTTCATGATATATATACTTGCACAACTTCACATCTACACATAACCATGCCAATACTTCCGAAGTGAATTCTTTTAGATTAACTGGTAATTACTCAAAATAAATCATGTGCTTAGTCTCACAACACCAATACACATATAAAGTCACAGCATTCTAAGGCCACCTGCCAAAGCATGTATACTCCTGGTTTGACACATTTCATTCCTTAGAGTATAATAGTGCACTATCTGTAAGGGACTAGGGCCATTGGCTAACTCCCACAATAATAAAACAATTTACCAGCAATTCACTTAAGTACGAGTTAATTCGTACTATACACCTGACTTCACATTTCAACCATAACGATCACAAACAAGTCTTTAATTAAGACTATGTATATAGATCATAGGGTATATATTTACTTCATAATTTTGTAATGAATATATACATAATAGAATTTGTAAAGGAAGAAAGATCAAACTTAAATGTATTTCATTAATTAACAATTTTGGTCCAAACGTTTCATTCGGCGGTAGTCCGCTCGAAATCCTCCATTTGTTCCAAATTATATTTGAGAGTAAATAGATAGAGCGATTAAGTAAATAAACTTGAAATAAAAATTAGTTATCATTGGTTCAAAAGTTTCATTCGACGGTAGTCCGTCCGAAATCCCCCATTAGTCCCAAATCAAACTTAAGAAGTAAATAATGCGAGTAAATAAATAAAAATAAAGTATAAATGCAGAAAATAAAATTATTAATCCTTGGACCAAAAGTATCATTCGGCGGTAGTCTGTCTGAAATCCTCCATTTGATCCGTTTTATAATTAATCTATATTATGTCCAAATCAAAGAAGTAAGTATACCATCTCGAAGTGTTTTTCGGGAGGAATCCAATGGTAATAATCAAAATGTTCGGTAGGGAGTTCTTAAGTCCAGAAACAAAAATGTTTAGCAACTGTCCAGAAATGGTTACGCTCGTTATTAAACTCATTTGCACGAATTAATAAGTTAGTAAATATTAATTAATGCCTTTCAATTTTTCTAGATTGATAGTTGAACTCCTAAGCTTCGTTTTGATATAAAGAACACTAAATTTGGTTAAGAAATGAGTGAAATATGAATATTTCAAGTTAAGAGCACATTAAGAGGTTTCGAACTTGATTAAGGAAAATATTAGCAAAACTTGTTTTAGCCATAACTTTCTCATTACTTAACCTTTTTAAGTGATTCAAAAGCCAAAGTTGAATAACTTTTTGTGTAGAATCTGAATATGTAAAAATAATTGACTAATTAAAACTTTAACAGAAACAAAAATATTAAATTTACACTAAGGCTCATTATTTCTCTTTTATTCTTAGTCATGCACTTTGATGTAATCTTAAAGATAAAGAAGTATAGGAATATACTCCTGTACTTGCTCAAGAATTTCAGTAGGTGATGGAGGTATTTGATTAACTCAAGTGACCCTCTTGAAGCAAATTAATTAACTACTAAAGTACTTGGAAGAAAGGTAGTTTGGTGTGAGATTTTAGGGGAGTTGCATTGCAACTTTGGGAGGACTTCAAATCAGTATGTAAGGAGAAGATTGAAGTGGTGCAAAAATCAGATTGAACTCAAGGGTGATTTATATAGACATGGGAGGAGACATGAGAAATAAATTCATAACCACTTTTGTAGACAAGTTGACAATGGAATAGTTGGGCTACTAATTCTAGGGTTATAATGCACTTGTAAAAACAATAGTAATGTGGTTTGAAATCTAATTGAAATGTTGAAATGTGATTATGTATGCATGTGAATGCAATACGTAATGTGATGTGTGAAAATGTATGGTTTTACTAATAAAGTGTAATGTAGTGTAATATATATATATATCAACCAATAATAATTAGCACCAAATTGATACATGAGCATGACCTCTAAAAGTATGAATTGCAATCTTAAAATAAAAAATTCGATTCGGAGAAGAGATTCGAACAAGGAAAATTTGGTCGTTTTGCAAAAATTTCATTTCCGAAAATTGGCTAGTTAGAATTAGAGTTCCTTACCGTCTCTAACTGGAGTAAAAATATTTTTATTATTTTTACTAACCTATAAAATGGAATGTTTCACGATTCCATCTCATGGCCTCGAACCTAAGACCAGGGAGTACTTGACTTGAATGTGACGACCCGTAATAGAATCAGTAGTGTAATCAGCTTAATTCACGAGTTAGCGCGAAATCACTGTTTTCCGATAATTGTTTGATTTGCCGGTTTCGATCGCGACTTAATTATTGGCCGAGAATTTGAGTTGAGTCTCTTCTCGAGAGTTATTGTTCACGTGATTTTGAGTTCGTGGGCGGTTCCAGATGATTATTTCGACGACCGAGGAATATAATATGAATATTTGAAGTTTCGGAATTTTGTCGAGTTTATCCGTTCATGTCGAGTTTATCCGAATCGTAATGGTTATCCATTTTGGACCGTCGATCGTCCCGAGACGCGAGTATAAATATCGAAATAGTCGAAAAATTGTCGAAAAGCACTGTTTGGAAGTTTGTCCGGCGTTGACCGTTAAGTTGACCGTTGACCCGTGGTGCATTTTCGGACCGTTTGAATTCTCCAGCGGACCTCCCGATTCCAGCCGTTTCAGGCCACGACTTTGGAAGGTAAAATGTTCTCCTTGTGCTTCTAAACTGTTTAGCACTTGGAATTTCTTGATTTGGTTTTGAATTGTGGGAGAAATGTTGAATTGAAAATGGTGGAATTCCGGCCGGTTTTGGGTTTTGTGGACGGAGGTGCTCCGGCCACGGTGGTGGCCGGGGAGTTGAGGGTTTCGGTTCATGGGGCCAAGGTGGTGCTCTTGGGACAGGACTAGATGGCTGCCGTGCACCGTGGACGGCGTATTGCCGGCGAACAGTTTCGCCAGAGGTGGAGGTTCACTGTAGGTTTCGAGCTGTTTTCCGGCGTGTGTGGCCGGAATTGGTCCTTACCTCAGAAGAGAGATGTGTTGGGCTCGCTGAGATGAAGCTTCGGTGAGCTTGGCCGCCTGAAAATCTCTCCGGTTGACGGCGCGCCACCGCCGGTGGCGGCAGTCAACGACGGAGCTCCGGCGACCGTTGACTTTTTTGGAAATGTGTCGAGTTATATGTCGTTTCGCTCGTATTCGCGCCCCAATCATCGCCTTGAGGTTTTCGAGTTGATTTGAGTACCGGATTTTCAGTCGAGTGTTTGAGTGGAGATTTTGGGGATTTCCTTAATTATTTTTGTATCCGTTATACGTTTCCGGGAACGGTTGGTTTCCGAGGTGTGGTACAGTGCTGTGAGCTATGATTTTGATCAGTTATATTTTATGATTATTCAGGGGATCGAGATCGTGCTTTGGGCGAGGGATCTTCCGCCGGACCACATGATTAGCGCGAGTGCGCGCTTTGCTCACCTGTGAGTGGACACTTTTATATTTTCACTGTCGTGCGAGTTCGTGATTTTCTGTATTTGTTTATATACGATGTTGAGCTGATTTATTATTTTCGGATGTATTATTTTATATTTTTATGGTGATGACATACTTGCATTGATGCTTCGGCTACTCAGCCGATCACCGGTAGTCTGACCAGAGTTGAGAGATTCCTCTGGGCAGGGTTGAGAGATTCTCCTGTAATGCCGCCGGGGTTGAGAGATTCCCCTGGCCTATCACCGTCGGGCTTGAGAGATTCGTCTGACCGTCGGGCTTGAGAGATTCGCCTGGCATCTCCATATATATTTTTTCCGAACTCGCTATACTTGTTTATTGTATAAGAAATTAGTAAAAGGCATATGTTTATTTTCGTCCACTCACTCTAATGTTTTATTGCCTTTCCCCTGAGTTTTTCGGTTTCCGTGCCCAGTTTGCAGTTCGGATTCTGGTGTCTCATGTCGCGGTCGGAGGCTAGTCGTTCGAGCTACCTTTCTGTTCCAGTAGGTTTCTTGTTTTGCCTACTTTTGTATATTTTGTATATATACACTAGAGGTTGCTCTGATACGTTACTGATATATGTTTTATGTGGTTTCTCCCGGATTTTCTATATTATACAGTTATGTTTACTGTTTATTGCTATTGCTATGATATTGAGAAATCCGGATGGGATTGGTGCCCACGGTTTGGCTTTTGTGGCATAGGATGAAGTGTTATTTTCCGGGTGCAGGTAAATGCAATTCCGCGTTAGTAGCGTTACTCTGCCGAAATTTTAATGGTTTTTGTTGGTTCCTTTTTTCAAAAGTGGTTTGATTCCGGTTTAGGAAACTAAATCGGGGTTGGGTCCTTTCATGAACTTGAGTATCCACTGGACCATTTGCCCCACTCCGTTAATATTTCTCTAAAGCTCGTTTTTATACATTGTCTTTGCCAGACAATTTTTTTATCGAATTTTCTAAAAGCTCTAAGGTCAAACTAAATTATGGTGATTTCTAAGTTTAACGAGTCATACAATAATCTAAACTATTATACTAATTTTCGGGGTATTACAGTTATGGTCTACGCGATGGGAGATGGCTTTGTTTCGCTCGTAGGTGGCAGAGAGTATGGTGTCATAAAGGTTGGGAAGTTCTCGCAATAGTTCTTCCATTTGATCCAAGAACACATGATCTACTCCTTCCACAGCACGGCGAGCCATTTGAATATGAACAACCAACTCTTGACGAACAGACTCATTCTCAAAATTCAGATTCCATAAATCATGAAGATAAGCAATGGCAAGTTGGACCTCAGAAGAATCTTTTTCAGAAAGAGCCAAGTCCTTGTAGATTGCACCGCCTCTCGAAGGGTCTTGGCCATTCCCTCGCTATCCCTAGTTGGAGCTGGAAGGGTTGGAGTCGCAAACTAGGGGTAGCAGTCTCGCTGCAGCTATGGATGACATTAGAAAATTCTCCAAGCATCCGTTGACCCGCGGTAAGAGATAGCACATGAGTACCTTGATCTTTCTGCAGAAAAACCTATACCTAGAGAGTTATGAGATGCTCAAAAGATGTACACAAAGAAATTTTACACGAGTAAAGTCAGAATATACTTGGGATAAATAAGGGGGAGATTGATCATCGTACAAGGCAGTGTTGATACAAGGAGTAGAAGACACTTCAGTAGAAAACCGCGAAGAACAAGTAAAAGTTAAAAACAACTTAAAGGTAAACAAACAAGAATTAGCATATTCAAATAAACATTGTACGGTAGCTTCCGTGTGGCCAGCCTCAGCGGCCAGAATGATACGATATCATAAAACTCGAGGTTGTTCCTCATTACCTCTATCCGCAGTAGCAGGAGCCTCATTCGCATCAGTGTGTGCCTGTCTTTCTTGAGCAGTTTCCTGGGACCATATAACCAAAAATAGTGGTTAGAAAGGCACAGTATCCCAAAAAAATATAAGGTCAGAGCAGATACCTCAACAGCAGAAGCAGTCTGTAAAGCAGCAACGTCAGGAGCCCCAATACCTCCTTCATCTTCAGCAACCTTTTACAGAGGCTCCTCATTAAACACGGTGCTAGCTATCTCCTCTATAGTAGCGGTCGCAACAGCGGAGACTAGTTGATCAAAGGGTTGATCATAGACTTGCTCAAGAAGTTCCCAGCACTGAGCTTCTTCATCTGCAGCATTAAAAGAGCCTATACCTAGAGTTTTAGGAAGAGGGGGCTCCCCATACGCATTCGCAATACTGGGAAAGGACTCAAGAATGGCGAATGGCTGCTTACACTTCCCCTTGTTCTGTGCAGCTTGAAAAAGTAAGTCTTCCTCCGAAGGATCACTGTCAGGTATTAGCTTAATGGATGGAGAATTTCCACTCAGCTCATCTTCAAATAGCCGCTTGCGTTCCTTAACGGCACGACGATGTGGGGGGACTGAACCATAAAAGAACAGGGTTAGAATCAGAAGACAGAACGTTAAAGACTAAGAATCTTTAGACAAGTTAAAGCTATACAAGAGGAGTCTCATCATTGGAGTCTCCGTCTTCATGGTCTCATGCTTTAATGATATCTTTCTTCTTCTTCTTCTTCTTGATAGCAGCAGTCTTCACAACATCTCTCACAGCGAGAGAGGCAGCAGCGAAACTCGCACCCATCAACTTGTTACACTTTGAGACAGAAGCAGAAGAAGTATTAATCTCTCGCTGCTTCCTTTTCTGGCCCGTCTCCTTTTGGACATTGGGGCCCACAGCCTTCCTATCCACAATTCTCTTGAAATAATCAAGGAAAGAGGCTACAAAGATGGTGCGAAAGACTTCAAATTTGGACTGCACCCAAATATTGCCATAATGGCGCCTATTTCACTCATGATAATCTTCAACAGCAGAGTAGATTACACATAGGGAGCACCGACGGAACTTTGAGAGGTCCAGCAAGGGAAAAGTTGGAGTAGCAAGGTTTTGAAGAATCGCTGCAGAAGGCTTCTCTACACAAGTCCTCCACGAAGTGTAGCCGTTGCGAGATTCATCAAAGGGCAAGGGAGACCTTGTTTGCACCCGAGCTAACGAGCGAAGTGATTGGGTGCATATAGCTCAATCTACAAAACCACATCGGGGACAATGATGTATACATAGGTGACACATTGTGCAAAGAGTTTCCTCGCAGCGGGAGCCTGGCGGGGAGTCACTGCGAATTCAGTAGATAACTCAGCAGGAAATTTTCTTGTTACTACAAATTTAGCCATGTCCTTGGAGAACAGCTTCTGACCCCAGAGATAATTAAAGCACTGCGAGTAGCTTAAATGTTTCATTTTCCCGGCAAGAGCCAAGGACCTCCCCAGCCGCTCTTCATAGGCAAACTCCTTGTGGTGGGGACTACAAAATTCAGGGAAATAAACTTGTAGCCACAAAGATAGAATCCAAACAAGCCCTGCAAAGTTGAACTTGAATGGATTCAGCGAAATCCACCCAAGACCACGGTACAAAGCACCCAATGCAGGCTGTGCAAGGCCAAGGCAGTGGCTATTGTACAACGCTTCAGCTGCCTTAGTAAAGGTGTTGGTAATCCTGACAGCAACAACACAAAATACATAGCGACATAGCCAAAATTCTAGAAAAGTAATGCCACAGTAGGCATTCTTTACCCACTGGTCTTCAGAGGCAGAAGTAGCCAGAAATTCCTCTGTATTGTAGTTCTTACGCCAATTAGAGTAAGCAGTGCTGATTGTCGAGAGTGCAAGATCCGTAGAAAAAGGGAAGTCCTTACTATCCAAAGCACTGGGAAGAAAATGCTCATCCGCAGTGGGCAAACCGGTAATAGTGACAACGTCAAGTGAAGTAATTCCTAGATGACCGAATGGGAGGACAAAACTATTGCTACTGGTTTTCCAATAACACAAAGCAGTGATGGCAGCAGCACGATTCCCACCTTGGGGAAGATGGAAACATAAATATAGAGCGTGCGAAATACCAACCTATTGCCAGAGTTCTTCATCAAGTGACTTCCACTCCTGGTACCATTGAAGTTCCTCGGCTCTGGTGTTGGGTCATTTCCCCAATTTTACTTCAAGCTCCTTCTGATCCCACTATAAAGGAGCAACAGATTCACCTCACGCGACCAATAGAGGACGGCGCACAACCGAATCAAGAATGGAAGTGGCCCTCGTAGTATTAGTAGTCAAACCCAGTATAACCTCATCTCCCTCCGTTAGATCGATCCACGAATAAGGAAGGTCTTGATCTCGATGGAGGCATTGGTCCATATAAACGCGGAAGGCTTCCAGAAACGTCTGGGTAGAACCTTTGATAATGAGCCATTTTCAAGGAGAAGAAAAAGGAAGGTAGGAACTTGGAGAGTTATCGAAAATTCAAAATCTTGGATAGCAGAAACTTCAGAAAGTGAAAAGGGGGAAAACGATTGAAGAAGCTTAAAAGGGTAGAGAATAGACGACGTGAATTTTGAAGAAAAAGCACTTGAGTAGCCTAATGTGAGGCTATTTCAAACAGCTGACCAGGAGGTGACACGTCATGTTCAAATGCTGCTAAAAAGACCTCTTCGATTGCTCGTAGGTTAATCTCGAAGTCTGGGGGGCAATGTTTGGGCCCAAAATAAACATAACATTTATTTTAATACTTTTGGGCCTCGGAGATGAAACGGGCCGACCACATGCGGCCTGATTGAAGTTTTGAATAGGGAAGAATATATCTATGTGATTCCTAGATAATCTAGGGGAATCTAGAGGCAATATATTATTCCTAATCGATAATGTTACATTGTCAAGCGAAGGAAAGCAGACTTCCAACCTCTATAAATAGAAGAATCAAAGCAGATTTGTGGACCTCTTCACACATACATACAACTTGCGCACCAGCAAATCTTACTCCGCTGCGAGTAAACAATCAGCGAACAACGAGCTCAGGATTTAGGCCACCCGACAGAGCGTGGGGATTCGAATATTCACTAAAGCTAACCAACCAGCAACAGCGAATTCAGGATCTAGACCACCCGACAGAGCGTGGGGATTCGAAGATTCACTCGAGCTACGACGACGGCAATCGGAGGAGTCCAGGTCACCCGACTGAGCATGGGAATTCTAAAGATCTACGAAGTCACCCTATCCAGTGTTCTTAACACTTCGTCCTTAGGATTGCCCTGCTTTATACTTGTCCAAGGGTATAAAGTATCGATTTTTTGTGGCTCGGTAGAGAGACACGAAACTTATGTCTTGCGTACTATCAAAACAAGTAGGACTCGACGAGTGAGGTTGATGCTCTCCTCGCTCAAATCGTTTGACAAGAAGCAAAGACTACGCGGCACACAACACAACGGCATTCTGTCTTCGATAATGGCATACCTCGCACACAGCATATCTACAACTGCGAATCCAAAAAAAATAATTTACGACAACCATTCACAACAATCTAACCGGAGAACATTGAAGTCAAACACAAACAAAGACAATCGTGCCGCAACGGATAGCTACACACTCGACTTGTCACGATTCCTCGACCACTAATTGTAAACATATATAAACAAACAAACCAGGTCCTGCTGGCTTCCCCCGAAACGAGACACGTACTATAAAGAGGTCTATAACCATGTGTTTCATGATTCATTAATTGCACAGAATTAATTAATTAAATAGATTGCTACAAGTCGTACAAGATTACAAAGCTTATCTTAATCATACTTGTATTCTGGAAACCACGTACGTAATAACAACCAAACACACGGTCCCTTTATCCCATTACTTAATTACTTAAAATCTCTCTTCGTCGGCCATCGGTTTCTGGATCATGGTTCCGTGTCGGGAGATAATAAGATCGTATCTTTTTGTTTTGGATACTGTTTGCAATGATAGATACATGCATGCACTATTGCACATATACATAATAAGAATCTTCATATGTACGCGCTTCGGAGGCTTGAAGCTATGTCGTATAAGAGCTGTTATTTGGTAAGGAAGATGATGTGGCTCAGGCAATAAGGCCTGGCCAATGACTGGCCAGATTTCCATAACTTTATACGAATTGAGACCGAAGATATACTCGGCCGTATATTTATATTATTATTAAGAAAATATCGTCGTCAATCATAACTGAAAATTTTAACGAACTTAACCATCTAATTATTAAAAAAATTAATAAAAAATGTATAAAGATATAATTGTAATTACAACCTGATAAAGAAAAGAAAAAACATTGGATCCGGGAGAAATATTCCTAATATAAGAGAGAGACAACGAAAAGGAGTTGTTAAAAGAAATTTTTTATCTTTTTCTCTACATAAGAAAACTAACGCAAAAATTCTATATTTGAAAAAAAATAAGAAATTACATATAAGGTTATTTATACTTTTAATCCTAATTAAAGTCATTTTTTATCCATATTTTCTATCTTTCCAATTTTGTTCTTTTATATTAACTTTTCAAGTCATTTATATTTTTTATCCTAATTAAGGTCACTTTTTTATCCATATTTTCTGTCTTTCCAATTTTGCTCCTTTATATTAGCTTTTCTTTCTTCGTCTTCTTCAAAATTAGAGAGAGAGAGAGAGAGAGAATGGGGGACTACTATTCTATAACACAATGTACTACTGTTTTGTAACACAATATACTACTACTGTTTCTAGTCAGCACTACTCCAAAATATTCACGGTACTACTTCAAAACATTGTCAATACTACTATTTGTAACGCAATGTACTACTGCTGTCTCTAGTAAGTACTACTCCAAAACATTCAGAGTACTACTTCAAAACATGGTAAGTACTACTGTTCTGTAACACAATGTAAAACATTCAACATGGACCCTGACACAATGTAAAAGCTGTCACTACACTACTACTTGGACTTTAAAGCTTTTGAGTGCCTTGTTCCTGTTGTGTAGTTGAAATAAGCGTCCAAGTTTGCGTCTTCCTCTTTTTGACTTCTATTACCATTTCTTCCTTTGCCAAACAGCAAAATGAACATCAAAATAAACACTATTGCTTAACAACACATGCGCTACCACTGAATCACAAATGCACTATTACTGTTTCACATATGCACTACTACACTTTCAGAGATGCACTACTACACTTTCACATATACACTACTACCACTAATTCACAAATGCACTACCACCGTTTCACAAATGCACTACTACTGTTTCATTTATGCACTACTACACTTTCACAGATGCACTACTACCACTATTTTACATATGCACTACTACACTTTCACATATGCACTACTACCACTTTCACAAATGCACTACTACCAGTATTTCACATATGCACTAATACTGTTTCACATATGCACTACTACACTTTCACATATGCACTACTACCAAAAATATAGTAAATCTTATAACCTTAACCCATTTCTGTTGTGGGTTGCGACGGGAGGCGCTTTGCAGCTGCGTGAGGAGCCATCGGTGGAGGCTAGGGTTTACAGCTGCACATGTATATATCCGCTGCAAACCTTATAATAGAGTTCAGATCGGAACAGATTGAGTGGCGAGCTGAGTCTCCTTCCCTGGAGAGAATGGATCGATCAAATCGGTGATGGCTAGCTGTGGCAGAGGTAACTGATCCATGCATCTTCGACGCATGAGTGGTTTAAATTTAGGTGATTGAGAGAGAGAGAGAGAGAGAGTTGTACCGATCGAAATCAGGTGGCGGTGAGAATCGGCGAGCTTGGCGGCAAGCAGCGGCAGCATTGCAGCGAATGAGGGCGACGAAAACGCTGTCGAGAGGAGAGAGGAAGACGACAACATGGAAATGGTTGCGAATGAAGAGAGGAGAGATGGATTGCTCTACTATGATTTTGGGTATGAGCAAATGAAAAAGTAGATGATTTTGTGATTGATTCTTATCTTTATATACGATGACATATCTGTAAATAGATTGAATTTTAAGGTTCTATCTATTTTATGTTTTATGACATGTGACTTTATTTGGAATAAAATTATGGAGTGAGTTTATCTAGTATACATTTTATGTATATAACCTTATACGTAATTTACCCCAAAAAAATTATTCTCAGATACATACATGCATAGCATGTGTACGTGCTTACCCTAGTCCTAATGGCATCAAGGGTTTTGTAACAATTGTTAGAGGCCATTATGCCGGTTGTAGCATTTAACATCAAGCTAGATAGGAAAAATGAAAAATGAACTTAATTTTCTTAGTGGCATTTGAGGACGTATATGAACAACACTGCTACGTACGCTAAATTAATAACGTATGTATACTATGTATAAATTTATCTTATCTCAATAGATAATCTAGAGGACTAAGTTCTCTACTTCGTTGTGGATTCGTCGTGAATCAAAATAAAATTTGAAAAAACAATAACGAATATGATTATCAACAGTTCATCGGATATGAACAGTAAATCTGAGGCCAAACGATATTTTGAGCAGGTTGGCGAGTGACGAGGCCGAGTACTTTTTTTAACTAATACTACTGTTAACACATGCTCGATTAAGACTAAACATTAGATCAATGGCTGATTTCGTTGTGCGGCTGAAGATCTATGATATTCCCATGGCCCCAATGATGGATCGACAGAGGAGCTGTACATATATAATGTACATATATAATTATTCAATGGTTGGTGTCATGGGCGGCCCTGGCAAGCGTGAGAGGTGTGGCCATCGGGTCTGGGGAAAAAAAAATTATATGAGAGAAATATGGAATAGAAAAAAATATATTATATACGACTAAACTGACTCGGTCAATGAAGTCTTCCAATTCTCTTACTCTCCAACTAAGTTAGATCCTTAGTTTTTTTTTTTTCTGCATTCCGTTTTAGCTCGATTTTTCTAATTTTTGTGCAATTTTTTTTCTTTTTGCATTCCATTTTTCCTTTAGTTTTTTTTGTGTGATTTTTTTCCTTCTCATCTTTTATGCCTCAATATTATAATCTGTATTGTACTTGTTCTAAGCATTGTTAATTTTATTTTATATTTTCCGATAGATTCAATTGTAACAAAATATCAAATTCATTAAAATAAACTTTCATACAAACATAATAATATGCAAAAAAATAAAATACAAACATAACAAAAAACAAAAAAAATAAAAAAATTAAGGGCCACATTTTAATTTTCTTACCAGACCTCTACTTATGTAGGACTGGCCTGATTGGTGCCGATCCGGTGGTTGTTCTAGAAATGTACGTCGGCCTCTTGTGATTGTGATTTTTTTGTTTCTAGATATGGTGTCATGGATAACTGGTGGGCTATATCATGTATTCGATCCAATTTAGCAATGTCGATCACGTACTAATATTGTGATCATGTGATGATATTATTGATATATAGAAAGGAATGCATCACGTACGCTGTGATAATCATGTAATTATAACTCCAACATTAACAACTCAAATAACATTTAGTTTGCCAAACACTAGAGACATGTCCCAATTCACCCAAATGGTAGCTTCTCGTCTCTATTTCCTCCTTTCTTTTCTTCCTGTTATATATAGTAGCAAAGAAAATGATTAGCTCACTAAGCCGACACTATTTTCATCATCATGTTTGCAGTTAGAAATATATAAAGTTGTAATGCACTCCCAAATTAAAGAAATAACAAATTAGTTGGTCCTGACGGTGATAACTAGACGTATATTGAGTAACTTCGAAATTTTAGAAATTAAATAGCTTCCAAGCAAAAATCAACACTAGCCCAATTTGCCAAAATAATACAACAAGTCGTAGTTAAACTTAAACAACGTTATCACACATGCAGCCTTAATAGGAAGAAGTTCTTATAAATAATTTAGACTGCAGCTGTAATACACATGCAAACTTATACAATAAGAACCATCCTAAACAAAGAATTTGGATTTTAACTTAATGTCTCATCCCTTGGTTTGTACGCAAAATACCAAGAAAAAGTCGTCTTATTTGCGAATTATGTACGAATCCCATTTACTTCACAAGGTTATACTGAAGAGAGAGAGTCCAGAAGTTCCACTCATGTTTTTCTAAGCGGCTGATCAGTAACCACCGGAACAATTTTAATTTTCGGTGATGATTTAAAAAAATAAAACCACAATTTGTCGTTTGGGTTTCCGACCCTACAGATTTTGTGATGATGATCAATATCTCTTCTCTGAAGAGACATTACCTATTTATACGTATCAAGCGAAGATGCTGAATTGTATCAACTTTCTCTCTTAGTTTTCGAAGAGATAGTGCCTGTTTTCCCGGCAGTTATATCAGAATTGTAGTCTCTTCGTTACTGAAGGGATAGGTGCCTGACATCCAGACAGTTTCTTTTTGCTTTTCTGTCTGAATTTTTCCTTTTCCGTTTGATTTTCGGTGAAAACTTAACGAACGTTTAATTTCGTTTCATTACATAATTCTCAATTCTCTGTAGTTTTCTCGTTACTTTTGTTAATACCCTTGAATTCCTGTTTGAAGTTTTTATCAACTGAACAATAGGGTACTAAATGTTTTCATCAATAGCACTACAGGAAAAAAATACTTAGACGACGAAACTATTTTATCGTCTAGGTTCGAGTTTTCGTCGTTTAAGTACTTAGACTAGGCCTGGCAATTGGGCGGGTTAATAAATGACCCGCCCGTTACCGCCCAATAACGACCCATTAAAACCCGCCCATTAACTAATCGGGTTATTAATGGGTGACCCGATAACAACCCGTTATCAAAACGGGCGGTTTCGGGTGAACCCGTTAGCCCAATAACAACCCGATAAGAATTCATAAAACCTAACTCTAAGGTTTTTTTTTAAAAATAATAATAAAAAAAATGATGTAATAAAATAATTTTTTATTTTATTTTGTAAAAAAAGGCTTAACGGGTTTTATCGGGCCCCAATGGGTAACCCGTTATCTTATCGGGCTAACCCGATATAACCCGTTAAGCTTAACGGGCTATATCGGGTTGAACCCGTTAATGACCCGCCCACTAATAACCCGCCCGAACCCGCCCGAACCCGCCCATTTGCCTGGTCTATCCATATGACCACGAAATTTCTGTCGTTTAAAGTCCGTCATTCGAGTGTCGTAGTTTAAGTACTTAGACAACGAAAATACAGGATTCCGTCGTCCACTCGTCCAAGTGAAGACTTAGACGACACAATTGATCTGTCGTTTGAGACACTACTTAGACGACGAAAATATAAAGATTTAGACGATGCAATTGATCCGTCGTTTGAGACACTACTTAGACGACGAAATAATATTTTCGTCATCCAAGAACACCTTAGACTACGAAATTGTTTCTCAGTCTAAGTCATCCCTTAAACCACTAAATTATTTCGTAGTCTAAGTGATGACTTAGACTACTAATTTTTTTCTAAGTCTAACAATTGACTTAGGCCACGAAATTGTTTCTTAGTCTAAGATTGACTTAGACTACGAAACTATTTCGTAGTATAAGTTATCATATATTTCGTAGTCTAAGTCAATTTAATTAATTTTTTTATAAAAAAAATCTTAAAATTTGAATTTAAAGTAGAATATTATTAAATTAAATTAAATAATAAATTTACCAAAAATATTAAAATAATTTAAAATTATACGTACATCGATATCGTTTGAAAAAA
Source organism: Geum urbanum (assembly GCA_946800695.1). NCBI lineage: Eukaryota > Viridiplantae > Streptophyta > Magnoliopsida > Rosales > Rosaceae > Geum > Geum urbanum. The sequence continues at coordinate 71,608,771 of OX327001.1, forward strand.
AATATATTAAAAATTATGTACAAACTAAGTAAATACGGCAGGAGTAGAAGTGTCGCCGAGTCCCCCGCCTTCAACCATGTCGTCATTGTCAGGGTATGAGGTCGGAGCAGGACGATAATTTTTTAGGACCCTGTCTTGCATGAGGGCGAGGAGGTTGGCTATCTACACTTGTTGCTCATCAAGCCTCTGACGCATAGATAACGTTTTAGCCCGTGCGAGTCGAGCCTTCTCAAGGGCTGCTTGGACGGCCACATCCTGACCATTCTTCCTCGTCGAGCGTGTCGTAGATGAGTCAAACAAATGTCGCTGCACCTTGCATCACAACCCCCTAATCTCATTGTCAGCTCGACGTCCGTATACTGTGTCGGCGATTGCAATGTGACTCTCCCTTGATAGAGGAGGCAGGTATTCTGAAGGCATATCTAGGTGTGCAAGTTGCGTGTTGGTCAATTCGTCATGTGCCAATTCTAGCACCCTCGTCTGAAAATAATAATGAAAATTAAATAATTATAAATTTGTACGGGAATTTAATAAATAAAATATATTGATTAAGTCAATTGAGAGGAAATATATACGACACTTACGTTGCTTTGACTAGCTTCATTGTCGCGCCCATGCGTCACGTAAGTGGTGATGTTGACATCCAGATAAGGATGTTTGGAGTCCTTATCTCTGTGCTCCTTGGCGATTTGTATCATCTGCTTGGATCTGGAGGTATGATGTTTGTCTTTCTTCTCCCGATTGGCCTTGTTTGCGTGCGATCTCGTCTGTTCTACAATAGAAATCATTAAAAAATTAAAAAATGATTAAAAAATAAATTATTCAATTTCGTCAATTTAAATAAAAAAAAAGACGAACCTGATACGATTCTTTTTCGAAGTAGTTGACCAACCACTCCCACTCATCTTCCCTATCTCCACACAATTCTACGAGGGTAGGCGAGCGGCCGAATTGGAGGTAGTACTTGTGAAGTTTGTACTTCCAATCACGGTAGATGGTGTTGATGTGCCTAAGCATCCCCGGTGTGTCATCCACATCATAATGTACCTAGAAAAATAAAAAAATAAAATAGTCTACATGATCGTTCTCTTAGAGGTAAATTACGATAACATGACTTAGACGACAAAATGACACATTTTCGTCGTCTAAGTGATTACTTGGACAGCGAAATGACACATTTTCGTCGTCTAAGTGATTACTTGGACAGCGAAATGTCGCATTTTCGTCGTCTAAGTGGTAACATAGACAAAGAACAGCACACGTACTTTTCCTAATTCTGCTTCAATCAATCAAACTCACCTCCCTGGTTGCCGATGCAAGAGTTCTTAATCTTTGCTCTGTTGGTGTATACTGCCACTCAGTCGTCATCCGTCAATTGGCATCTTCCATTGGGTGACAAAATTTACATCAGGAACAACTTCAAACCTTTCAAACAGAATTGATTGGAATTCGGTGTTCTACTATGCAACGGCATCCCCTAAATGAAGACCAATACGTTAAAGGCATCACTTCAAAAGCCTTAGAGCTCATTAGTTTCGTGGAGACTGGTATCCCTAGTTCAGTACTCTTTGACACTGGACAATAAGCATTGTGTCTGCGGCGGCAGTAGGGGATGCTTATAGAGTTATTATTTGACTCCAATAAAATGCTGAACCAGTTCAAAGACACCGAACAGAAGCTAATTGTCATTGCCAAGACATTTTCTTCAAATCTCTTGTGGTGCAGTTATGTTCTGTGATTTGATGACGATTGTGTTTGCTCAATTTGCTACTGGCTTTTGCCATTGTCGTTTGATTCAGAAAACAACTATACATATTTGTCGACTTTGGATCACAAATATTTGTGCTGGAGGAATTGAAGTTGCTTTTCTACCTCAACTCTATGTCTCATTGGCTTTATTATGTTCGAGATTGTCATTACATGACAAGGCCTCGGATCATTCTTCATCTGTCCACTATCATCTCGTTTACATCATCATTGTTTTCAAGCTAGTAGTGGTGCCCCAAGGACACATGCCAATCCAGCTTTTCATATTCTTTACATGGGCTCAAGCTAAAAGCTAGTGTGTGCGTGCTTCTGGTACTGTGACCCAAGAACTAGAGCTTATGGCCGGGTTCGTACGTGATGTGAAGAGACTTCTCTCACCGGAAGTGTTCGTGATGATCTAATTGGCATCTTTGCTGCACTTTACAATCAGATCAGTTCTCAGTTTTTATTGTTTCTGGAACTTCCAGATGCTTGCAGTATCATTTTAAAGTCACTGTCCATGATTCATCTAGTGCTCTAGCTTCTGGAAAGAGATTGTTCATGCCGGAAAGTCACTGTCCACATCCACTGATTGCTCGTCCAACATTGCATTCAAGCCTATGCAATTAAAGTCTCTAAGTAGTGGTTTCTATTAAGCATGGGTGTATGAACTTTTTTGTAGTCTCTCCTCTTGTAAATGGATCTGTTCGCCGAGTATCAACACAAAGATGGATCGTTTGGTGACCTCGGAAATGCAGCCTCTTGAAATAAAAGCTCTACTATATCGAATGGTTTGTATATCTTCCCTTGTTTCATGAGATAAATACTTCGGGGGTATGTTCTATATTACAGACGAGCAACCGATACAGGGAGCTTTGAGGAAGTGGAATCTTTGTTCACTTTCTCCCGTGAGTTATTTGTATTTATCTTCTTAGAATATCTTAAGAAATGTAATCAGGTAGCGCATATTTAGTTAGGATGACGCTTTTGTGTCCTGCATTTCTTTAGTTTGTAGTCAAGCCACAACGATTTACTATAGTACTTGTAACTGATGTAAATATCGCAATCGCGTTATTAAATTTTCGTTAATTCTCTTTAAAAAAATATATATTTTCAAGATAATCACTACAAGAAAACGACACTTAGACCACGAAAACGTAAAAGTTCCGTGGTCCAAATGTAACTTAGACGACGGATAATCCTCCGCGGTCCAAGTGGAACTTGGACGACGGAGACTACCGCGGAGAATTCTCCGCGGTCCAGGTGAGCACCTGGACGACGGAGATTATAGTCCCCGTCGTCCAAGTCCACACCTGGACCGCGGAGACTATAATCTCCGTCGTCCAGGTGCTCACTTGGTCAACGGACTGACACGCCGTGGTCCGAGTGGCCACTTAGACGACGTACCGACACTTCCGTCGTCTAAGTGAAGCATTATATAAGGTCGATGCCGAACTCTCTTCCTCTCCGCGCTCACTCGTCTCTCAACTAATCATAATCTATTCCTGTCTTGATCAACGCCTCACGCGTGCATGCAATTCAAACGACGCGACGTCGTCCTAGCTAGCTAGCTACCTAGGTAACTAGATAGCACTATATATATCGATTTTCGGCTCCGACCATCAATTAATTCACCATATATCGGAGAAGGCCAGGTATGTACGTACGTAGTTAATTTTCCAACACCATTAACGTAGGTTTATATATATATAATTAATTGCATGTACGTTTGATTGATTGCATTGTTAATAATTAATTAGTACATCTAATATATAATTATATATAATTAATATATTAAGTTAGAAAATTGATGATATATATATATTAGTTAATTATAGACCTGTAGTACGTATATATGTATGAATGTTTTAAAATTTGGTTAATATTTAGTTAAAACGTACATACATGCATGTATGTTTGCTAGACATATTAAAGTAATTGATGTAGAGTACGTATAATTAATAGTTAATTGACTAATATGTAATAATTAATTAATTATAATATTTTGTAGAAGTATGGACAAGAGTTGGATGAAATTGCGGAATAGATGTGATGTCCGGTATATGGATGGAATTAGCGAATTTGTGAATTTTGCGATAGAACATGGTCAGGGAAAGAAGCGTTTTAGGTGTCCGTGCCAGAAATGTCTTAATTGTCAGTATGTGGAGGTTAATGTTATGGTGCAACACATGTACGAAAATGGTATGATGTGGAGTTACACTACATGGAGCGAGCATGGTGAAGCAGTAGACTTCAGCTCAGCAGACTTCAGCTAATGGTACAGTTACCAGGGTGCCGACGACTGAATGGTGGAAAATAGTGAACCATATCTGTCATCGAGGAATATGGAATACGGAGACAATTGAAGGGACACCGACGACTGAAGATGTTGCTGAACCAGAAAGAGACATTCCTGCCTAACAAGAACCTAATATTTCTGTCATCCGCTCTGATATAATGGATCTGGTTCAAGATAGTGAACGGTTACTGATGCCTGATGGTTGTACAGATCTAACTGAAGATGAGATTATTGATGCAATTAATGAGGTAGATGAAGAAGACGTGCATGATGAGGACGAGGATGAGGACTCAGGTTATTCGTCGGACGATGTTGAGTATGATGAGGAGGATGAGCAATCGGATAACGGGGATAAGCATGATGACGATTATGACGAAGAGTAAAATATTGTAGTGACGAGGGGTGTTAATTGGTAATTTATTATTGTAATTATTGTAATATATATAAGATGCATCATCGATCAATAATTAATATAAATATTAAGAGGAGGAGTACGTACGTATGTATGTACAACTATTAATTTTGTACTTAATTAATTACACGTGAGCATGCTCGGATCGGATCGACCGACGTACGTAAATTAAAATTAATTAATTAATCGATCCGGATCGGATCGGATCGGATCGATCGATGATTTTTTCGATCGAATTGAATCAGAAGAATTGAAGGGACACACTTGGACGACGGAGACTCCATTTTTGCGTCGTCCAAGTGAAGCACAATCCTAAACCCTAAACAGTTAGGCCCTAACCTCTAAATTCAGGGGTTTTAACTTGGACGACAGAGGTGAACGTTTGCGTCGTCCAAGTGAAGATTTCGTAATTTTATCTAAGACAACGACCATCTAGACCATCTCCCAATGCATATTCTTTTCGTCAAGAGTCAAGACTATAGAGTAAACAATTCTTTGTGTGTAAGCTTCGACGGTTCCAAAATAGGAGTTATGAAATGTCTTGTATCCACGTTTCTGGTTTGTCAAAATCTCAGTTTTACGGTTGACTGTGCCGATGAAACACTTAACGAACTTATTATTTTCTGAAAATTATTCTAATTATATATTATCTTACGGTGAATGTATCCAACGGTTGTTTTGTCCAAATTCAATTTTGTTAATATCGATATGCAAATGAGCATATACTTAATAACACTTAAGTCATAAAGATTAGTATATACTTAACAAGTTTAAAGACCGTAAGATTATTTGTCATCTCAAATTCAATTGTTTATATATACGATGCGTTAATCGATATTTTATGACTATTTCATTCGAATGAAAAATCGACAACTTCCTTGTGAATTATTTTTTAAAATTAATTTTACGTAAATATAACTTGGACCACAGAGATTGACCATCTGCGTCGTTCATGTGGTCACCCAAACGACGGAGATTGACCATCTCCGTCGTCCAGGTTCAAATATTATTACAGTTGATTGTACCGCGTTATTCTCCGTCGTCTAAGTCAACATTTGAAACGGTGACGAAAAATAACGTTGTTGAAACCGTCCAGTGGATTAATTGGGCGCCGTTTCAAAAATTCGAAACGGTTGACTTAAACGACGGAAACGCCATTTTCCGTCGTCCAAGTGCACTTAGACGACGGAAAATAGAGCTCCGTGGAGTTTTGGATCTTTCTCCGCGGTCTAAGTAAGCACTTGGACCGCGGAATTCGCCGTCTCCGTCGTCCAAGTGCTTGGACGACAGCACTTGGAGCACGGAACTTGGAGCTTGGAGGTTCCGTCGTCTAAGTACTTAGCGACGGAAAAACGCACATAAACGACGGAAACGCTCCGCGGTCTAGGTGCGTTTTTCTTGTAGTGAATATTCCCAAACAAAAAACATATGTTACTATTTATGTTTGTTGCTATATAGGCCTGTCAATCGGGCGGATCCAGAGCAGATCAACTTATACCCGGATCCGTTTAAAGAGAGAAAAAATCAAACTTGATCCGCCCCGTTTATCCGACGGATCTTTAATAATCAAACTCGGATCCGGATCTAGTGGATCAATGGGTCTACGGAGCGGATCCGGATCCGTTTTTCAATGTATTAATTGTTAAATTTATTTTTTTTATCAATATATTAATTATTACAAATATATCACATGACCTCTTTACATAATCAAAATATTTCATTAAAACAAACTAGAAAGATCAAAAGAAAAAATCTCCACTTACATCGATGAACTGGATAAGAAACAAATCATTTTGGGTTTTTAATATTTTAATTTTATAAATAATTTTATATAACTTTGTTAAAAATATTTATATTTTATTTCTAAAAAGGAGAGTTTTAGGTTAAAAATATTGCATATATGCAAATAAAAATAAATTATATTTAATAAGTTTTAAAAAAATAAACGGAACGGATAATAAACAGATCGAATCGCTTGTGATCCGGATCCGATCCGTTAAATTAACGGGTCAGCGGATCCCGAGCCACAAACAGATGAACGGGTCCAAAAATTAGATCTAAATCCGCCTAATAAGTACGGATCTGAAACGAATCCGGATCAAAACTTGCCCCATTAACAGGCCTATTGCTAAAACGTATTGTCTTCCATTTATTCTACATACTAATGTATCAAGTTGAAAATAACAGGCCAAATATTGGGATTAAAGGAATTATTAAACTTACATTCTATGTATGCAAATGTAATCTCCACATTTAAAATTCAGTAAAAACAAACATGCTATTATGAGCTAATTCTGCACAGGAGTAATATGACCACAGTAAATTAGGAATCCCATGTCTTTTTCCGGGGTCAACCTGTAAAACCAGTGACGGTAAATTCGTTCGCGCGTGCGCTCCAGAGTACCCGAAATGGCCGCTGGACGTGCGAGTTGTCGGACATAAACGATACTGCCGTCACAAACTCCTCCACTCACGCGTTAATCAGAGGGACGCGTTGCCTCTCCATTGGCCAGAGCCCCAAGCGAGCGATTCAAATGGGAATAAAAGCGTTGGATAAGGAAAGACAAAAGGCCAATGGCTGCTTTTAAATTGGAGGAAACCCAACAAAAAAAAAAAAAACACTTTGCTAGTCACGCGGCGGGATAGTAGATTATGCCGAGAACTCGTTACAAAGAGAGTGGTCGACACGCGCTTGGAGGTGAGCTTGGGGGGGGGGGGGAGATAGAGTGTCAAAAGGAGCACCGCACGCAATCAACAAAGGACGTTTAGCAGCCGTTTGATAGTAATGATGGGGGACGGTGGTGTGGTGTGCTCTCTCAGACAGACAACCCACATGCCACGTAATTCGGGAGCAAAAACATTTTTAATAAATATTTACAAAAATGCCACCGCTCACTCATAGCCGCCCCTAACCTCCTCCTTCCCTCTCCTCTCAGTCAAACTCCTGGTTGACTGTGCCTCCCTTCAATTTTCTCTCTCCTCATTCTCGCTATATAACCACCACGCCCTCATCCTCCATTACGCTCAAACCCATTCACACACACCTCTCTCGTTTTCTCACAGCAAAAGTATTAACACCCGCACACTCTTCTCTCTCTTTAACATAATCAAAACGCAGTCGTTTCAATTATGGCGCCGAGATCGGAGAAAATCAGCACTGCCGTTAAGGGAAACGTTAACGGCGGCGGAAACGTGAAGGAGGTGCATTTTAGGGGAGTGAGGAAGAGGCCGTGGGGGAGATACGCCGCCGAGATCCGTGACCCAGGGAAGAAGAGCCGGGTCTGGCTCGGAACATTCGACACAGCCGTAGAAGCCGCCAGGGCATATGACACGGCGGCGCGTGAGTTCCGCGGCGGTAAGGCCAAGACTAATTTCCCCCTTCCTTCGGAGAATGTTAATCTCAGTATTTTCAAGAAAACGGTGGTGGATAACAGCGCCGTCGGAGGTGGCGGTAGCCGGAGTCCGAGCCAGAGCAGCACGGTGGAGTCGTCCAGCCGGGAGCCGGTGGAGTCTTCCCCGTTGGATCTGAACCTCGGACATGGCGGTGGCGGCGGCGTCTCAGTCGCTGGATTCGGAGGAGTTCCGATGAGGTTCCCGTTCCAGCACCAGGTTCCGGCCATCGGATCCGTCATCGGCGTCCCTACCGCCGCCGCGGCGAACCACGTGCTCTACTTCGACTCAGTTTTCCGAGCCGGGATGGTGAAAAGTCAGCAGCAGTATCATCAACAGCTGAGATTCGATCGGAATCTAATCCAACCACGTGACTTTCTCTCCGGCGGGTCTCAGAGCGACTCCGACTCGTCCTCGGTGGTCGACCTTAACCACCACGATCTACCTCGTGGAGGAGGCTTCCACCTCGACCTTAACCTGCCGCCTCCGGCAGAACTCGCCTGAATTTAGGATTTTTGGATAAAAGAGCGGCGAATCGCCAGAGGGACGATGGTATTAAGAAACCCTTTTTTCTTCGTTTTTCCCAGTTTTTTTAATTTTTAATTTTCGAAAATAGATAAACAAAAATACCTTGGGAGCTGCCTAATTAAACAAAAAGAAAGGCTCCCGTGTGAATACGTAGCTGAACCTCCTTTTTGCAGCAGAGAGAAGCCGAGTGCGTGCGTGCGTGCCTATTCCTCTTGCTGTTCTAAATTAAACATCTTTTTTTTTTCTCGTTATCGATCAGTTTTCGTTTCTGTAATCTCTCTAATCGGAAATAATTGTTTCCGTTCATGGAAGTTGACTCTTATCTAATATAATCTTTTGATCCTTCACTTTTCATCTGAATTTTTTACGTGTGTTTTGAATCCATTGCCGGAATACGAAATATTCCGGCGAGTTTAGTGTGGTATAAAAAGAAAACATTAAGCAAATAAATATGGCGCGTAAAGTGGTGTAATGAGATTATAAGAAAGAGGGCGGCTTTGTAGGCTACGGACACCGAAAGTTAATTCCTTGTTGACTGTGTAGCTCCTCGAGATTCGAGTTGGAAGAACTTGCACGTGATATACGGCCGTCCGATATATCTATATTTATTTATTTTTTATTTTTTTGAAAGGGAAAAACTAGTGTGTGCTAACAACGCGAAAAAGGTAGGAACCAGACAGTGGCGGGACCAATGTTAGAGAGAGGCGGGCGCAGGTGAGAAGCGCGGCTGCCGCTTTTGGGGTGGGGCCCAAATCACTACAAGAATATATTGTGTCATTTCTTAGAAAAAATACCTAGCTCGTTATAATTATTTCTTAGATTATATTTTACATATTCATTTGGTTCTTGTATTGTTAACGTCCAGCTTAAATTATTAATCACAATATATCATCTATGGTATCCAATGAGTCTCGGTCTAAAATGTCAAAGATTTGGGATAATAATGTTCTTTGGTCAAGAGTGTAAATGTTGAACCATTAACGTAACCGTTAAAATATTTTATTTAAATTCTTTGAGTCTGACGATCGTTAAAATTTTATTAATGAAGGAATATGTAATAATATTTTTAGTCGTTTATTATAAACAAAAATGTAGTTGTTGAAATGTTATTAGCAAAAGTTATGTTAGTCGAAAATTATTAAATGAATATGATCGAGTGTGACATTCACTAATTAGTCACTACTTTAGTTTTAAATTAAAAAATTAAATATTCATGTGTTCAAAAGTAGTATAATAAATTATAATTTTCGGCTGAGATACGGTCAAAATATAAATTAGAAATGAAATATCTGATATAATTAGTAAAGCAATGGAGTAAAGCAAAGCTATAGAGTGGGCATGCATGCATGATTCGTTTCTCGAAGGAGTCGAAGGAATGTGCAGGGCTTTTTCTTTCAAGCGTGTTTAACTTAAATTAATAATAAGATTAATATGAGACAGATGCATGAATGCCAAATGCGGATGAATCTGAATTTCGTCAATTATAAATTCTCGAATATATAATAATCATAATATCGGCACGGAAGCCGTGAAAATGGGTGACGTGTTGGGAAGAAACAGACAGGTGCGCCGGCGGGTCGGCTGTTGTTCTTTGTTAAATGCTGTTGGGGCTGTGTGGGACCCTTCTCTACGGTGCTGCCACGTTTCGTCGACGACGGACAGTGAAGCACAAACACAATATTCTTAAAAATCAAAATTGATAAAAGACAACCGTCACGTTCATAAAATAAAATAAAAAGATGGGCGGCTGCTGGCTTTTTTATGTGTTATAGTGGACTTTGGTGACCTCCCCCGCTCTTTCTTTCTCTCTTAAATTCCGGCGTGATTTGTTAGTTTTTGAGCAGCCGCGGAATTTCGAGAACGACGTCGTTTTGCAGCTTTGTCAGCGTGTGGGGTGGTGCAGTTGGGGCTTTTTAGATGAGGTTTGAACACGGTGGTGTTGCACGTGTGAGAGTTTGTCTTAGCTCGGTGTGCACGAGTTTTGGGAAGGAAGAGGATCAACACGACACCGAGCGTGCAAGCTTTACTTTGGGCCCTTAAAAAATTTGAAGACCGGGGTGTTTTTGTTTTGATAAAGTGAGTGATTCCCCTAAAAGCAAAGATGCTCATACCCTTCTTCTAGGGCAAACCTGTGAAAGCCCTGTAATGTGAAGTCATCGTTGTCCCATTTTGCTAGCTTTTAGGCATTTTACTTTAGCGATGTTAATCGGGTTAAATGGTGCAGTTTTTTGTCTGAATTGAAAATTGAACTAAAATTTTTAATCGGTTTGGTTCGGTTATTTTTCAGTTATTTTTTCGGTTTTTTGTGATATCAAACTCAGAAGAAAAAAACGATGAAACTACACGAGTCCAATCAATAAAATACATGTTCATCATACTTTCTAAAAATAAGAGTTGAATTCAAGTTCATCTGAAGTTGAATAAAATATAAGTTCATGGCTTCATGCTCAAGTCCATCTGAAGTTGAATACAATACAAGTTCATGGCTTCATGCTTAAGTTAGCATTGATATTCAATTCAATAATTTGTATGCAGTTATGCACTTACGTGTCCGTCTCCAAGAAGAAACCTGCAAAAATGCACAAAATTATAATTCTAGTAGGTTAGGATTTTCTAGACTAATTTACATGACTTACATCAATACCTCGGCATAATGTTTTTTTTTTCAAACTAGCAGAGTTCACAGTTTACACTTTACACAACAATCAAATATGACATTGCTCTATCTATAATCTAGTGACTGAATAGTTCACTTTTGATCTATATTAGTAAAATTACCAATCTCATGCTCTAAACAAAATGTGATGACCCAATAATACCAATACAAACAAACTGGGCAGAGTAATCTAGTTGCTAGAATTGACCTCCAAACATTCATTAGAAAATTCTAGACTGAGTTACATCAATACTTGAATTGCATCAAGCTTGAGTGACACTTATAGGAGGTCTCATATTACCATTTGATGAAGTCGAACAAGATTCTTTACAGAATTCTACATAAAAACAAAAGATAGAGAAACCATTAAAATGAAATATAACAAAGCAAACCAAGTTAACCAACAAAGTAACAAACTAAACATATTCAATAAAATAGTATCTTCCATTACAATATCACAGAACTCCATATCATCAACCGTTGGGTTCGGTTCAATTGGTTCGGTTCGGTTTTTCCAGACTGAAAAACTGAAACCGAATCGATTTTGTTTGGTTATGTTCGATTTTTCTCTTTTCGGTTCAGTTTTTATTCGGTTTCAATTTTTTCGGTTACAAGTCGGTTTCGGCTTGGATTTTTTCCGATTTTCGGTTCGGAAGTCACAACCCTATTTTACTCCATTTAGATGTGTTAGAGCTTAATTTCTTAGTTAAATCTTGATATAAGTATAGATGAATCTGTTTCTACGACCATATGAATGTTGATTATCCGTATATGATTAGCTATTAAAACCCATCATAACTAGTGGAGAAATGATTTGACCTTGACTAACAAATACGATAGCAAACTCTAATAGGATTTAGTGCTTGTGAAAGCATCAAACAAGATAAGATATGTTTAATGGTGTGAGGTCAGCAAATTGATCGACTATTTGCGTATGTTTGTTGTTCATGTGCGTATAAGGTAGTAGCCTTTCCTGAGTTTCCTCTAATCACACCCGTTACATTTAGCATCGCGTAGTATATCCAATATACGTAGCTGAGAGTACTACTACTACTGCTACTACTTGTCTAGTTTTCTTCTCTCTTGTTGGACTTATACGGAAGGGAGATACTGATTATGAGACTATAGGTTCGACCAAAAGCCACTACACGCCAAAACAAGTGGTACATTTAGTGCACAAAAGGTACCAAGTAATCTGTTACTCCTTCATCGAGTATGAAGTTATTTTGGAAATGAAACAAAAATGGAACGTGGTAGATGAAATATAGTATGTTGAGAACTTGAGATAGGTAACTCACATTTTGGTCATCTAATGGACTTACTCCTTTATCACTTTATCTAAATGAAGATCGAAACAAAAGTAGAAAAAAATATCGTATTCAAACTCAATTACGATACGGTCGATACCAATCTAGAAAAAAAATGAAAAGAAAAAATTAGCCTCGACACATATAACGCATAACAGAAAAATTGTAAAAACGACACGTCGTGTAATTGCATGCATGAGGAAACGACTTACCACGTGTGTGTAATAGCACAAGAACAGATGGATTTGAAACCGGTTTGGGCAGTAAGAGACGAATCCTCGAGAATCGCTATCGCACTCTCTGAGATTAGTCTTCAGCTATCTCGTTATTCCAATTCTAATTGTGGATGATAGTAACCGTGAACAAGTTGAAGACTTTGAGGAATTAAGCAGCTCCCAGTTTTCCAAATGGGGAGAATCTTCCTGGTTGAATTGGAAGGCAGAAATTACCGATGCAGATTCTGTGATTGCTCTCTTGCTCTCGCCGAAGATGTCCTCTCTCGGGTACTCTCTTTTTGTTATAAAGTTTCAATCTTTACGTGTTTTTCGTGTCTCTAAGTTTCAATTGTATAGCATAGTTGTTTGTAATTCACATGCAGCAAAGATTGAAACTTTGGTTTGTTTTTCATGTGGGATTTGAATGGTTTCAGGAATATGATGTGTAGATTTTGGTGGCTATTGAGAATCGGGTTTTTGTGAAAAGGGTGATATGAGCAATTGAACATGAGTGTAGCAAATTTAACATTTCAGCTTGTGGTTATGTTTAGGGTGGTAGAGGGTTTATCAGTTCATGCATGCACTAGCATCTGTTGAGAGCATTGTTGTTTCGGGCTAGGAATTGGGATTGAGGCTTCATTGGGTTGGTAGCATTGTTGTTTTCATTATTGTTTTCATTAAGTACATAGCGGTATATCTTGCTGAAGAAGATTTTAGGGAGTAGAAACTAGATACATGTAAAGGGACTACATTGGATGTGCAACCATAAGCCATAGCACAAACTGAATGGTTGATATTGTTTAATATGAATGACAGAAATCAACAAGATTTCAATTTTCAAAGGGATTGAAAAGGCTGGATCAATAGGTTGATTATTGAGAATGTAAAGCCACTTATGTTATGGAGACAGTTAAACTAATAGGGCGAGAAATATTACTCTATTTACAGCCAAAAGTATGGGCAATTGGTTAATGCCAAGTGTAAAAAGTGTGTGCTTTGGTTGAATTTCTTTCAGTAAGCAGTGAAGGGGTCTTTCTGAGAGTTTTTAACTGTGATACGTTAACTTTGGGTTTAAACAGTTTTTTGTGTCCATAGTTTATAACTCTGCAAAGCATATTAGTTGCTGTATGGTTAAATTCTATATCAGGTTGTTGACTCTCGATGTTTTGACTTGGAAGTGGATGTCTTTCTATACTCTGTTTTATATGTGCACTGTCTTCCTGTACTCTTCCATCCTCGCTATTTGGTTTATCGTAGAGGGAGAATATCTAATGCTTGTTACTAATCAGTAATTTGACTCTATTCTGTTGCAATGTGTTTAGTCTTTCAACTGCCGCCAAGGGAGGGCATATCTATTCACCAATGTGTAAGTTCTTTGCAAATGTTGAATATATTCTTGTCATTGTCTTGTTAGAATGCCGCATTTTTTTTTAATATTGCTTGTTTTGTTGTTTGGACATAAACACTCTCTTTTGAGTTTCTTATTCATTTCTGTCTATGTTTCTGTTGGATTATCATTACACAGTAATGTAAATCTTAAATAGCCAAATTGAATAGTCGATTGGATGAAAAGAGCAGTAGTTCTGTAGTTGGACCTTGTCCACTCTCATCAGTCTCATGTAATCTTAAAAAAGATGAACTTTTGTTTTAAATGTGAATTAGGGCGTATGAGTCCTGAACTTTGAGTCTAGGGCACAGTGAGGCTGACAATATGGAACAACTATAAGCTTTTCAACCTTTTCATCTGAAAATTATGAAAATACAACTGCATCAGCTATTTTGATCCTTTACATAGGGATCTATACTTTATATGCGTTGGACTATAATTTGAATTGATTTCTCAATTTCATATATTGGCCTGTTCCTCATGACTGACGCACATATGAAACTGTTATCCAGGGTGAATATAACCCTTGGTCCTGAGGAAGAGAGGCTAATGCTTTCTGGTTCGCATACTGTACAAGATATTTTTTGTGTCTGCTGTGGACAGATTCTTGGCTGGAGATATGTATGATTTCTTCATCTCTTTGTTTCAAAGTTTTGTGAGGTCACATGATTCTTTGAGGAAATCATTGAATACTGTCATTCTATACTGTTTTTTCTTTTGTTTTCTTATCAACCTTTAGCAATCATCTTCCATAATACCATCCAGTCAAATACAACCAAGAATATATGTAATAATAACAGAATTAAAATATTATAGCAATGATCAAATGCTGTCCTATAGAACATATCTGTGCTTTTTAATTTTTAGTTTTTATAGTAGAGCTAAAAAGCCTTCACTTAAAGTGTCTTCTATAATTGTCCATAAAAGAAGTGTTTCCTATAAAGGAAATATTTCTTAAAGGATCTTACCAACTGAATCAGATAAGTTTGATGATATGCTTCTGTTTAGCAGAACTATATGTTTAAATCGACTTTAAATGCGTGCACATATCCTTTCATCTATCATATTAGATATCAGCCACTCTCTAAAGTAGAGAAACTAAGTGCTTGCAGAAGACTGCCTCAATTGCCTGCCTAGTCTTTTGAGATCTTTGTTGTTTTATTCACCTATTATATTTACACTCAGAGCTTACTCAAACACAAATGAGTAATAACTTGCAAGATTAATGTTGAATTGTATTAGGTAATTGCACATGACAAGAACCAAAAGTACAAGGAAGGAAAGTTTGTGCTTGAGAGGTACCTACTCCGTACTTTACAGTGTATATGTATACAGTGTAGATATGAACTGAAATGTGCCCTATGTCTCAAACAGATGGAGGATAGAGGAGGATGTAGAAGAGGAATTCAATCTGGAGACTCGTCCAAGTGATACAGAAATTCTATAAGCAAGTGACTGCATTCATGAAATAAATAAAAGTAAGGAAGCTATAGGGTTATCTACCATGTATGCAATGATATTAGTAGTAAAGGAAAGATTGCACATTCCCAATCTATGTTGGATGACTGCAGATTGTATATATGTCTCTCTATCGGAAGTTTATAATATCCATTTACGGGAACGTTCTTTTTCTTTGGGAAATGAGCTGTGAGTTCGGTTGGTCTCAGATAAATAGAATGTTAGATCCACCAAATGTTATTTAGGATATACATACATATCAGGATTGCTCATTAGCCTTGGTTATTATCAGTTTTCTGCCTACATTTTGGATTCTTCTATCGTAGCCATCTCTATGAAGTGTAGCTTTTTATTTCCTTCCTCATATGGCAAATTATTAGTTGCACTTTGAATATATTTATGGAAGATTGTCCTTGGATTCACTATTTGGCTTTGTTTAGTTAGGTCTGCCAAGGGAAGTTTATAATCAATTAATAGTGTATAGAGACTATAGAATGTATCTGAACGTTAAAAAACGACCTAGTACCTGATTGGATAATGCAAGCACAATGAGACGAGTCATCATAATGTATGTGCTACTACTTTGTTGGTCTGCCGTCCAGACTAATTGGGTATATAATGAAGCTCAATAGCTACTTGCCTAATTGTTTGCAGTGTTGCCTACCCTTAATATTTGTATGGTTTGGAGCTTATCCATTGGGATTATATCATTTGTCCTATGTTTGGTTTGATGGCAAATTTGGTTGATGAGTTTGACCACGTTTTTTTTTTACACCCTAACCAACCCTTAAATCTTTGGTCAAGAGTATAGTTGTATCTTAACCGTGGACATGTAATTTTCTCTTACTGTGTGGTTGGTTCTTAGATACAATATTTTTCTGAATATCCTGAATCGTTGATCTAATAATCTATTTGTAATAAATCTAACAGTTAAGAATATTTGATTTCTTGAAACAATATTTTTTTTCTTACTTTTTTAGATCTATAACGTTTCTTTTTTCAGTTATTTACCTTTTATTATTTCATTTAATACAATCGATTTGTTTGTGTACAAGGAAATATATTAAATCAACACATAAATTTTCTTTTGCCTATAAGGAATTACATTAAATTTTTTAACCTATCAAAAAAGTCAAATCAGCACATTAATGTCGCTATTAAATGATCATTAATATTTATATTACTATTTGTATTCAAAATAGTTAATTATAAATACTTTATGTGAATCATGTTACAACCAGTATCATTTAATATTTATATTACTATTTGTATTCAAAATAGTTAATTATAAATACTTTATGTGAATCATGTTACGACGAATAGGTTCTCGTACTAGTAATTTTTTATATTAATATATTCAAAATAATATTATGAGATCCTCTAATAGATAAGTAAGGTGGTTACTTGTATAATTTTTATTGTCAGTTGATAATTACTTCTTTATATATGTCTTTTATTGCATAACTACAAAAATTAAGATAATAATTGATAAGTTTTAGTTCATTTTGTAGTAGTTACATATATACATTTATTATCTTATAAACTAAATTATAAATATTACCACGGACTGTGTTCTCGACTTGTAAGTATAATTATATATATTCTGAATGAGGTAAGATTGTCCTCTCATGAGTAATTAGAGTAGTAAATAGATTAATGTTCATCATGAATTAATAATAACTTATTTATAGACAATTCTACAATCCAATCTAATAATTGATATATAAGTGATAACCATGGTTCATTTTGTAGTAATTACTCCACTTATGACATATATACTATATGATAACCAACTTTACTTATGCGACCAAAAAAGTGTTATAAACATGATAAAATTTATATTTTAATTGTAAATGAGATTATTGTTTCTCTCACTACAATTTTATCATATATCACAAAAATTTATGTCTTATTGATAACATGTATTTCATATTTGGTAATTACTTCACTTAATACCTCCATTGCCACAATATGAATGATTTGACAAATATGACTACTTATGAATAGTTAGAATAGTAAGGTTTGTAATTAGACTTAAAAATATATTAGTCATTGACATTGTAATCAAGTTCTTCATTTAGTAATCAAGGCTACTTATTTGATAACTAGAATTTCTATTTGAACCTCTTACATTACTTTTCACACCTCCCAGCTAATATTTTATCCCAAAATTTTCAATGTTAGCCTCAAATGAAATTATTATAAATTTGAAAACTTGAACATATTAGAATGGATATATAAGCGCCGGATGAGGAGGGGGTAGATGGGAACTGCAGGAATAGCAACAACATTGGTTTTTAACATAAATAGCGTACGATGAATCCGATTTAAGTGCTATGATTTTCAAATGGATCGACAATGCAAAAACGAAGGAAAAAACCAAACTAGTTGAGTCTAGAAAAGAGAGGTTCTTTTGCCCTTCTTGTTTCAACCTGTAATTGGTATAATTAAATAGTAATAAAAAAAGATATACAATACCCATCAGTACGTCCTCGAACCGCACCGCAGTTGATCTCGCTTAGCATATGCACTGAGGAATGTTCGAGCAGCAGCTCCCGAGCTCGTCAACGAGCGGTCGCCGACGACAGCACGCACCGCTGCACGCCTTGCTCGTGCTGCTCGTCGGTCGGGACCGCCTCCCCTCCTCTCACCCACTCCATGGCCCCAGTTCTGCTCGTGCTCTCGCTCGAACAATTTTTGCTCGTGTCGAGCGGTCGCCGATGACTTTGGTGAACCAGAATAGCTGCTCGTGCTCAAAAACGGTGCCGTGCATATGCTCTAATTCCTCCTCTCTCTCACTTTCCTGCAGTCTTTGGATTTGAGTGTTGACTGAGGGGTGTGAGCTCATTCTGATCAAAACTGGGGGCCACAGCCCACCATACATACAGAGAGAGAAAGAGAGAAAGCAGTGTCCTTTTGCTATCTATTACTTCGTATTCCCAGGACACACGGCCAATGCTGCTTCTGCGCACTCTGCTCTTCTCCACGTGAAGATGATGCACGAAAGTGACCTTACAAAAAAACCCTCCAGTTTATTTTCCAGTTTTGTTCCTTCTCTTTTTCAAGATCAAACACTGTAAATTTGTTGTCTTTTCCTTTATACTATTATCTGTTTGGCTCGTTTGTTTTATAAACTTAGAGGCTTGTTCTTGTTCCTGTAAATGACATAATTTAATGGATAAAAATAAATAAATATATTTAATAATTGTGATTAAAATTAATTGACACGATTTCATCATAATTTTTATGTTTTTAAGTCACGACTATTAAATGTGTTCATCATTTTTCATCATTTGAATTGTGTCTCTCCAAAAAAAAAATATACTAAGAACAAGAAAAAAAAGAAAAGAAGGTTATTTCTTGCTTAATTTGATTATTGTTCATGCATGATGACTACCAAGTCTCTTTCGTCATGATGCTGATATTCGTCCTCTCTCATGTCATTTTGTTATCATGACCCCCTTGTAAACAAAAGCGCCCAATACATGCATGCCATCAATTGGTGCCCTAGTAAGTTTATCTAGTCCATCGTAACTTATCAAAAGTTTAATTAGATCGTTGTCTACTTCTGTGGCATACATTCAAGATTGCAAATTATTACTCGGGTTTTAATCCCACTCTATGGTGTGAGTTATGAATCTATTAATAAGCCGATGAAAGTGTTACACTCATCCAAACAAAAACGAGTACACCATTCTTCCAAGGCATCAAAGCAATTTATCTACGTGTATCATATTAGGACAAAATAGAGGCGGAGCCAGAATTTAACATAATAAGAGGTCTAATTTCTTTTGGTCTAAAACTTGAAAATAAAAATTGTATGAAAAATTTAAAAGACCAAGAAAAATGAAAAGAATCTACCATTTTTCTGATAAAAACTGAAGAACACATGTCCAAAAAAAATAGAAAGAACCAAAATAATTGGCAAATATGACTTTTTTTGTGACAAAAGACGAGAGAAAAAAGTTATAAATCCAACGAGTTGAGAAGTCAAAAAGTCCAGCATTCATATCATTAAACTCACCACTGCACCAAACTAAGGTTCAGGACTATTTCAGTATACGCGGATATACTGGATACACCTAATAATACAGATACAAAATGACCGATAAAACCTTAATTAGTGCCATGCAAACGAAACAAGCGTCGTGAAGACTGAAGAGGATGGAGCGCCGGCGCCGCCCCAAACAGGGGTTATGTAGGGACAAATGCAGTCGCTCAATTTCAAAGGACAGCATCGTCTAATTAATCGATAACAATCCAAGTGTTGTGGCCACTGGCCAGAAAACGGTGGAGAAAGAAAGAGACGACCAGCTCCTGTGGGTTCCGGTTGCCGCTGACACGTTGACGGAGGCCCCGCCCCAGTTTTGGATACTTGAATTAAGAAATATTAAAGATGGTTTTGGGGCACAGAAAAGGAGATAGGGGACCCAAGGAGGAGTCAAATAGGTGGTTTTGAATTGACGGCCGGGTCGAGCTGAGCTGAGCTGAGCTAGCTGTGGGTGGTGGTGGCAGTGAGAGCAGTTTTGGCAGTAGTGCAGTAGTGATGGCGATGATGACGACGGAGTTCGGTGAATCTTGTAAGACAGAAAAACAGAGAATCTGACATCGCGTGTTACTCCTTTTCCCTTCTTGCTTGGCTCACTCACTTGTCTGTGGATTGAACATTTTTTTTATATCAAAGGAATAAAGGATGGATATCTAGAATCAGATAATTAGACAAGTTAAACAAGATGAAAAATTAGAAAAATTTATCGCATGTGAACACAAATATATAAAAAAGTTATTTATGGTACGACTTAAGTTCAACGTAATGGAGATTGTGATTAATATTTCGTACGTTTAAGTTCTGTACATTATAGGCGTACACAAAAAATGAACATAAATAGAAATGAAATTTTCGATCACAACTAGCTAGTTGCAAGAAAGCAACTGAGATTCGGTAGACTTCGATAACTTGAGAGAAATATTAGAAAGGTTTGTATCATATACATATGACTTTTGGAGGCATGGTAATTCTATATGAGCTAAAATAAACGTTCGAAAAATACATAAATGTCAATCGTTAAAATTCAACAACTCTGATACGATTAAATCAAAGGAACTGAACTTAGAAGTGTTATATGACCATCTTCTCCAAAACTAAAAAGTTGTGATATGAGTGAGGAATTAAATGGTAAAATATTTAGTTCAATGCATGCATGTAAATTCCCTTTTGTTCCCGCAAGTAAAGGTTGCTTGTTGCGCACACGAAAAAAGACGCAAACATTTAGAAATAGTAGAATGGGACACTATGGTTGGTGGCTACACTAGAATTGATATGATGTGTTCTTTGTGCGTCCAAAACCGCCGTCCTAAAAGCCTACTGGAAAAAGGAAAACATCGACCAAAGCACCTTACATATCTCCATTTTATACGGTGCCCATCTCTATCTCATCCACTTTCATTTCCCTCTTTTCGATTAATATTATATTTTGCCGCTTAGTTTATTACGAAAAAGAGGTAGCTGGATTTTGGCAATCAAGATTACAAATCTAAATCTTTTGGTCCAATTTTTTAAACAATTAAGCCAGCTGCTATTACTGCATTTGAGCGATACCGAAAGGACTCGATCTTTAAATTAATTAATAATTTAAGATCACGTCTGAACAAGATTTAAATTACGAATTTTGGTAAAAATTTGATATAATTTTTTCAACGAAATAGACTATCTTAAATTACGAATTTTGGTAAAAATTTGATATAGTTTTTTCAACGAAATAGACTATCAGAAACCTGTAAGAAAATCACAATTTTAATTTACCACAAACAATATCGTGGACCACCGATGTTCATCTGGATTTCTCAATAAAATGCGAAAATTAAATTAATTAAAATTCTCGAATAATAATACAAGAACTGAAAACTCAAAATTCAGCAATATTAACAATTCACAACCAATATTAAAAAATATTTACAACTCTAGTGTTCAGAGCGACTTCTAGGAGTAGAATAAAACATATGAAAATATACTGCTAGTTGGCTGAAACCTACAGAAAGGTATGATAATCCGGCGGACTCAAAACCTCTAGGGATCAAAATCCAGCTCAGGAGAAGCATTGCAACCTGGGCACGGAAAATAGAAAGATTCAGGGAAAGGCAGATAAAAACATTAAAAAAAAACGTTAGCGTAAGTGAACAAAAACTTACAATCAGTGTAAAACAGTAAAATATTCTATTTGTGCATTTCCGCTGATTTTTATGAAATCATGCGAGTTCAAAATAATAAACTGAATAAAATATGGAGGTGGGCGCTCAGCGTGTTTGTCCTAACCCGAGACAATCTGCGTCGGCAAGGTGTTTGTTCTAACCCTATCTGACCCGACTAGTCAGTGATCGGCTGAATAGTCAAAACATCAAGGCAGAAAATAAAACCATTACAAACATACCTCTAATCTCGACTGTAATAAAATACAGGAGACTGTAAATCTGCATAAACATAAACTCGCAACAACTGTGAAAATAAATAAACGTCCACTCACCGTACTATGCTTGGATATTCATAAAGTCAAAACCTGCCAATCGGTGCAATACTCATCCGACACGGCCCGCTAACTCGTAATCCTGAAACCATGATTATAATTAATATCTATTCGTCGATATTCATAATGAATAACTAAACTCGTAATCCAACGAGCAATAATGTCGAGAATCTCGCATTCTCAAATAACTTATTTTCCGACTTATACAAACTTAATCAAATTTCGAATTCAATTCCTTGCATTCCTTCACTGTAAATAAATTTTAGAGTCGCAACATAAATCTCAAATATCGAGCAACTCAAATTTAAATAGATAGTCGGATCTTGCGTTAATATTATCGTAAAATCAATTAATTATTATATGCTTAAACAAACGTCTAAATTAATCAACTCCAGGTCCATTCATGAACCTCACCATTGCATTCGGCACAAAATTAACAGTGGAACGACGTAAAAATTTTCCAAAAATTCCAACCTCGCCAGAGCTCCGCCACACACGGCGGCGCGTGGGTCCACGCACCACCGTTGCCGTCGGTCGGAATCTAACCGGCTCCAAATTGA
This sequence comes from Geum urbanum, assembly GCA_946800695.1. NCBI lineage: Eukaryota > Viridiplantae > Streptophyta > Magnoliopsida > Rosales > Rosaceae > Geum > Geum urbanum. The sequence goes on from OX327001.1 coordinate 71,631,250, forward strand.
GCAACTTACAAATCAAAATGTTCATCTCAACAAGCCCAACAACATTGTAGTATAACACAAAACCAAAAATCAAATCGGAACATAACGAAATCCACCGTTGAAGTTTCAAACCCTCGCTGGAATTCATTTCCTCCGTTCGTCGCCGTCCGGCCATGACAGGGTCCGAGACCTGTCCCAATAGTTTCGTGGTGGTCTGGGCTTCAAAACCCATATAGTCACAACCTCCATCTCCGCTGTGTGCACCACCGTCATCGGCGTCAAAATCACCCGAAATTCGCCACCTTCTCGGCCTCGATTCGTCCTTCACCAGCCACCAATGTTGGAGATGCTACACCAATTGATAAAGGATATGGAACCCTATGGTTTGCCACCAAAATCACGGCCAAAGGTGGCCGGCCGGAAGTTCACTGTCAGTGAGAACTTCACGGCGAGGGAAAAGAGTCGAGAGAGAGGGGTCAACGCGGGTCAACCCGGTTGCCAAAAATGGAAATGTCAGACTTTCTCAAAATGGAAACCCTGTATATAATCGCGATTTTACGATAATACATTTTCTGATATTTTCGTAAAATTATCGCTAACCATAACTTCCTCGTTGCAACTTCGATTTCAACAATTGACGTTTCTCGTTTCAACAAACTCTATGACTTTATCAAAAGAAATTTCTCAAGAAATATAGTAGATAAAATTTCGACAAAACACCAGCGAAAGTTACCGGTGAAAAAGACTAATTACCATCAATGATTAACGTAATTAATTAACAACTAACCACATAAATTCCGATTATCGCATGATATCTTTCCGGATCGTAACATACATGTTAATATTCAAAACCACAAGGTAGTTAATTTCAAACAAAACTAATACAATTTGCTCTATGTGTATACGTTATCGATGAGATTGAATTGATGTTGTTGTCGCTTGGGTACGGATGATATCGATGTTGCTCGGGTATGGATGATATCGCTGTCGCTCGGGTATAGATGATATCGCTGTCGCTCTTATACAATCATTCCCACTGCTAAGAATGACAATTGTCAAGGAGAGACCGGGTGTGTCGGCCTTCAACCCTCCGATGCCTAAGTCAGAAACGAGATAATATTTGAGTAGAGTAACAGCGTAAAAGTGTAATCGGGAACGTACCATTAATGCTGGAGTACCAGGCTTATGAAGGTGGTTGGGACCAGAGCTCTTACTACTTCTTTGATGTGGGATCAGTGCTTTTACTCTTTTTGCTGAGGTGCTCCCAGGCAGGTTCTTTGGCGGGCGCGTGAGCAATAACCACGCTGAGATAGGACTCGGGCTGGTCATCAAAGTAGTAGGTCTCTTGTCGGTGAGCGCTGCTGTGTGAGCGGTGAGATGTTTAAAAAGTATTTAAAGGGCGTTAAGTACATACGGTATAGAGTAATTAACTAGGTATGCGTACAAGTCCCCCAACTCGACCAGCCAAGGGGATCAATCTTGGTTGGTTAGTTGAAAAACCGTATACCGGCGACATTATCTGTACGTACTTAACGATGGTTGTTACCTGTTAGAGTTGGATACCGTACCATAGTCCCCCAGCACAGCGGCCAAGGTGGTGACACTTGGCGAGATTGGGACTTGCATTGAGGACATAAAATTGGTCTATTAGTAGCAGTGAGATCGGTAAGTAGCTAGTTTACCGTCTCTCGAGATGGAATTCAAACAAATAATGATAACGCCCATAGTCTTGTTTGCCTCTCGAATGACTCATGACTTCATATCGGGGTTCCTCTAAGTAACGATTTAACCCAGTAGGCCCGTTCTCAATGGAGCCCTTCCCGGTCACTGACATATTCCTTCGTAATTGTTCAGTGTCGGGGGATGCAATGAGAGGCTACATTGGACAGACCCAGGGATACACCCTTAGGCATTCAGACACTCGGCCATGCCCAATTCGGTAGCTTTTACTGCTCTGTCGCGGGTAGCTTAGATCGGTTGGGGCGCTACGGTAGGGGGAACTCATTTGAATTGGTAACCATTAAGTCCCCGAACTCGATTCCTCTGTGCGGCTTTACGAAACTTAGGCCGGTAATAGACATATTTTGATATGACGACGTAGTCCTTTGGTGATATTCGTGGGTTCTGGTGTTGTAGGTGTCATAACGGGCAAGGGCTACGATGCGACGCCTCTCTTGGAGATCTCCGTGCGTTTTGTGTTTTGAGACAGACCTATATCCGTTATCCCTTCCTTCTGAGGTGGTAGGTTAACCTGTTTCCTATCTCCATTAAATGTCGACAATACCCTTATTGCCACGTGTTGCTCTATGCGTCTCAGATTAACCTAACGTCGCGTCGTATGCTTAAAGTGTGATCATTGCTTTTTTCTCGGAGACCGTAATTGTGGAAATGGTGCGTATTGCTTCGTGTTCCTCACTCTTCCATGCCCTGTGACGTCATCGGACATGTGACTGTATCTGAGGAACCAATGTGTCCTGTTGAACGGTTGCGATCGTGCCCCAAGGTGGCGTATTTAAAACTCCCTCTCCCTCTTCTTTTCACACTTTTCGCACTTTTTGAGAATTTTGAACTAAGGTTTTTCAGAGAGAGAGGTTCAATTTATTCATTGCTACCGGAACACTGTCTTCGATTTCTGCTCCACTGCTGTTCTCGTTTTTCGATCGCCTTTCTCGAAGATCAAGTAAGTATTTCCTTGCCCATTCCATTCTCGTTTCCCCTGAATTTTAGGTTGCTTTTATATATTCTATTCGTGTTTATTGATGGTGGTCTTGCTTGCCGGAGTGAATGTAGAGAGTCTTAGCATTGCGTCATTTGTTGTTTTACGGCGGTCGGAAGGATTCTCGCCACTGCCTTGATTTCCCTTTTCCTATTTTTGCTCTCTTTTTATTTTTGAAGTTCTTTCTGCCACTGGGTCGCGTTTGGCCTGTGTGCCCGGGTCTGGGTCCAGTCCCCGATCTGGGGATTGTTTGGTAGGCCTGTAATCGGTAGGGAACCTGTATCGGTGTTGGGGGAACCGGGCATGTCTTTTGGGAAACCGTTTATGGATCGGGTAGCTAAAATGGGTAAACCTTGGGCAAACCTTATCCGTAAGTGTTTCATACGTAAAATGTTGTCATCATCTCAAACTGACCTTGGAGATACTAGAGTAACAATCTTGCCCCTGGATCGCTATCCGACTTTCCTCCCAACCCGCTAATGCTGGGACTAGGCAGCTCAAGGTCGTGGACGCTGGTGACTCGTAAGAGGTAGATGAGCCTACCAAGTCACTGTCCCATTCTGTTATTAAGGCAATGAAGATAGAGTTTCAAATTTCGGGGGCCGTTATCGCCAGACCCTTGGGCAAGAGCGAGTCTTTTACCAGACCGCCCAAAGGCTTCATTGCCCTGGATCACGCTCAGCTACGCTTTGGCGTACGGTTGCTGCTTCATCCATTTCATGAATACATTTTCGGCAAGCTGTGATGCGCGATCGGGCAAGTCTTCTCGTTGATGCTATAATCCCTAATCTCTATGTTCGTGCTATGGAAGCTTGCTGGGCTCGACTATCCCACCCAAAATGAAGTGTTTCACTACTTCGATGTGCTATATTTGACGAAGAAGGGATGCCACGAGACGCTCTTCTTAGTTCAGCGCCGAGGTAGCTCTCCTGCCCTTCACGATTTCTGGACGTCCAACCCTGAGTGGCGGTCTGAACACTTCCTTGCCAGCTGTTCCTGGTCCAGATTGGCGAATGCCGGGGGTCAGACCCGTGTGTCCAATAGATTTCACCCCCGGGGTGATCAGCCGTTTTGACATTTTCCGCTCTTTTTTTTTGGTGGTGATCTTTTTCTTATTTGTCGTTTCCCCTTTTTGTAGTTACCCGCTACTACGCTCTTTGTGCTACCGAAAAGCTGCGCTGTCATAGAATAGAAAACGGGTACAGCGAGAAGTTTAGGAGCGTGTACCTTTTAAGTGATTACCGCGCAATGGAGTCAACCGTTGCCAAAACACCTAGTATGTTGCCGGTTGTTAGTGTTTTGTTTATAGCGTTATGCCTTTACACTTATATTTTTATGCTTTTACTTTAATTTTGCCGTTTGGTTGTAACACTTCTGGTTTCTGTGTACATGCAGTTGGTTATACTAACGTAAAACAGGACAAGAAAATGGAGGACCTTTATGGAAATATCAACGTCATAATCGCTCAGCTAAAGGAGGAGGGAAGAGAAGCTTAGTTGATTGATCTTGATGTGCGGTCGGGAAGTCACTTTTTCTGAGCCCACAGCTATCGATCCTCCCAATGAGGCCGAGACTGATCGACTAGGGATTGACGGCCCTTCAAAGGTCATTGTTGCTTCCACTGTTGCTAGGGCCCCCCGCCGCGCGAGAAGCGAAAGCCTGCTTCTACCAGCACCTCACAGAGGTCATCAAAGAGGTTCGCTCCCACTGCTCCTTATGTTGTCACCGTTGCTCGGTAGATGAGTGACGCCGATAACCACTGGACCCTCAGCATAGAGGATATTCCCGAGGGTCGACCCTTTGTTGACGTTGACCTTCTTCCCGATCACGAGCATGGTAGTTCTGCGCCTGAACCCCATTCAAGGGATGACCTGGATAGTGTCGTGATCCCTCGCTCTGTTACTTGGCAGGCGCTGCCTCTGTACTCTGCCCAAATAGTGTCTTATCTTCCATCGGAGGTGCACACTGTGGCCGATATTGCTGCGGGTGCCGACGAGTGCCTTAGGTCAGTTGCCGCCGCCATCCAGCTGATGTGTCACCAGCGGCAAACTCTAGTGTCGTTGTCAGAGGAGTTGGCTCGGGTTGGTGGGGAACTGGCTAAGAAGGAGGAGAAGTTGATGCATGCCAGTGAGCAATGGCAAGAGCTCCAGTAAAAGTGCAAGCACTTGGAGGCGTGTTTGGAAGAGGCTGACCACTGCCTGTATGACTCCGTCAAGCGATTGAATGAGCTGCAGCTTGAGCTGAAGGAGGAGGGGCATCGATTGACGAATGCCAAGCTGCAGCGGACGAGGGATGTCCAGGCCGCGTGCTCCATCCTTTTGGGCCAAGTTACTTCACTCCGGGGCCGGGTTAGAGAGCTCGATGAGTGTCGGGAAAAAGAGCTTATCGACGCTGTTGAGGATTTCAAAGTCAGTGCTATATACCGTGAGGCATTGCAGTCTGCCTTCAAATGGAGTCTATAAGAGACTCTGAATCAGTTTATCCGGAACGGGTGGGTGAGCGAGAAGTATCATGCGGACATCGCTCGGATAAATGAAGAGCGTCGGGTGACGCGTGAGGCCGATAGATTTGCGCTTGAGAGGCTAAAGCAAGAGGAGGAAGAAGAAAGGGAACGCCAACGTGAGCACGTGGCGACAGGTATAACCTCTCATGGTTCTCATCCTTTAACTCTTAATCCATCACCGGCAACTGCTCTAACGCGTCATATTCGTAATGTTGAGGGTGTGTCTTAGGAGCGGAGTCGGGAGTTGGTGGCCAATTATCGTGAGCGTCAACACCAGACTGAGCAAGAGTAGGACCTGCAAGATGGCAAAGCTTATGGCCTAGCGTGAAGCCTGGTGCCCTTTTGTAATAGCATCAGTGTTCTTGAACAATATAATTATTCTGTAACAGTATTCCTTGCCGCTAAGGCTTTTTTCTCTGATCGATATGCTATGATTTTAATGAGGAGATACGTTTTTGTCAATATTCCAAGTATGATTACATATCGCTAATTAATGAAAGGTTTGGAGAAAATTCATTTGCTTGTATCGTATGTCCGCTCTACCAAAGCGTTAGACCAGACAAACGAAGTAAAAAATAGTTAATATGCTGATGCAATAAGTAAATAAACACAAAAAGTATAGTGGTTCACCGAATTGGCTACTCCACTGGTGCCTTGTTGGGCTTTTACTATGCATCTCGGGCTTTAACAAAAATTTTGGCCCGAGCGCCTTTTCTATTGTTTTTTTACAAGCAAAGGTCTGAATAATTTTTCGTTTCTTTGATTGCGGTATGTAATCTTATGTGGTCGGAGCTAGTCCTCGGTGTGGTGGGAACTCTTTTTAATCGCTAGTATTTCCAAAATAGTAGAACTTGTATTACCGGTGACAATATCGAAGGTGTTCTGCATTCCAGGTTCTTGGCACTGTGGTGCCGGTATTATCTTCGAGGATGAATGTGCTTGTCGTTAGGCTCTCGATGATTTTGAACTGTCCCTCCCATATTGGTGCTAGTCCTTTTGGTTTTGGGATGAGCTATCTCCATACCATGTCGGCGATTATGAGTTTTCGCGCCTTGACTCTGCGGTTGTGCTATCGGGCGATCCTTTGCTTTTTTGCCATCAGCGCAATATTAGTTTCATCTTCCCGTTCTTCTCGCAATATGTTTGCCATGTTGAACCCGTCCTTGTTGGTGTCTTCATCGTACTCTTCAAAATTGGGGGTTCGATGCGTGATCTCGAATGGCAGGACTGCCTTTGCTCCATAGACGAGCGAAAATGGTGAGGCGCCCGTTGCTTTGGTTAGTGTAGTTCTGATAGACCATAACACCTCATAGAGGCATTCCCCCCATCTATGGTTGTAGTCCTCTATTCTTTTCTTTAGTCCTGTTTTGATCTTCTTGTTGGCCGCTTTCACTTGCCCGTTAGTCTGGGGGTAGTATACTGATGCGAACACCAAACGAGTCCCCAGGTTACCTGTAAACCTCCTCATTTCGTTGTTATTGAACCACTTCCCATTGTCGGTGACGAAAGTGAGTGGCCCTCCATATCGGCAGTATATGTCTTTCTATAGGAAGTTGATTACCTTCTGCATGGTGGCGAGCACGAGTGGTCTCGCTTCAATGTACTTCGTGGGATACTCAATGCAGATGATGATGTATTTGAACTGGCATGATGACGCCTTCAATGGACCAATAAGGTCCAGTTCCCATTGCGCGAACGGCATGGGGCTGATGATTATTGACATTGGTGCTGCCGGGGCGTGTATTCTGGTCACGTATTGGGCACATAATGCACACTTGTTTACAATTTTCCTCGCGTTCTCCCTCATTCCTCTGTAGTAGAACCCATAGCGGAGCAGCTTCTGGACGATGGTGTTTGGCCTGCTATGGTTCCCATACCTACATCTGTGGATGTCTTCTAGTAGCCCCTGGCCTTCTTTTGTCGTGACGCACTTCAAACAGGGAATCCCCTCTTACTTAAGTACAGTTGGCCGTTGTGCATGCTGTAGAGTGCCGCCCGCTGAGTTAGTTTTCTTGTCTATGCTCTGTCTCTTTGTAACGTCCCGTCGATTAAGTAGTTGGTTATGCTCATTCTCCAGTCCTCTGCTGGTGGCGGCGCGGCTAATCTGAGTGTGAATACCTCTGGGATGTTCTTAGAAATGCTAGTCTATTTCAGCCTTTCCACCATGGTGTGCCCCCTCGTAGTGTGCAATGATGTCGTTGCAAGCCTTTTTACGGCGTTGGCCCTTGCGTTCTGCGCCCTGGGGATGTGCGTAATGTTGTAAAAATAAAACTTACTTAAAATTGCCTTTACGTACCCTAGGTATGCCGACATTTGCGTTCCCTTTGCCTCAAAGTCCTCGGTGACTTGGCTTACCACCAACTGGGAATCACTAAAGACGTTAACACTCTTGGCTCCTGAATTGGTAGCGAGCTGTAGGCCAGTGATTAATGCTTTGTATTCGGCCTCGTTGTTTGATGCCGAAAAGAGGAACCAGAGGGCGTACTCGGCGTAGACCTTCCCCGACCCGGTTAGGATTGCTCTTGCTCCTACTGCGCCAGATGTCTGTGATCCATCGACATATAGGTTCCAATCGGATGATTGTGTGGGTGTTGTTGGTGTCGATGACGCCGTTATGGGCAATGTTGGTACCAGTAAATCTAGTTGGTCGTCTAATGTTGGCGTGAGTTCCACTATGAAGTCCTCCACCTCTTCGCCTTTTATTTCCGTCCTTAGCTTGTACTTGATATTGAACTCGTTGAGTTCTATTGCCCATTTGGTTAGCCTTCCCGAGGGGTCCGGGATTTCTAGCACATGTCGTAGTGGTTGGTCCGTGAGGACATAGATAGTGTGAGATTGGAAGTACGGCTTGAGTCGCCTTGCTGACAAGATTATTGCTAAGGCTAGCTGCTCTAGTGTCGGATACCTTGCTTCTGTCCTGTCTACGCTCTTGCATGCAAAAAATACTGGTAATTCTGTGTCCACTTCTCGCCTATCGAGGGTGGAGCTAACGTCGGTTATTGAAACGGCTAAGTAAATATATAAGATCTCCCCCGGAATTAGGGCTGACAAGAATGGAATATGGGCGAGATATCGCTTGATCACCATCAAGGCCTCTTCGTACTTGTCGGTTCACTCCACTACTTTCTTCTTTATGATCCTTATCGCTTTGAAGAATGTGTTGCATTTGTCAGTGTAGCTGGAGATGAATCGTGATAGCGACGCCAGCTTCCCGGTTAAGGCGTGGAGGTCCTGCTTTGTTACCGGTCCTGCTTTGTTACCGGTCGTGTTGTGTTGAGGATGGCCTAGAATTTTTCTGGGTTAGCTTCTAGGCCCCTTTGGTTTACCATGTATCCTAGAAACTTGGCCACCAAAACTCTGTAAATACATTTCACCGGGTTGAGTCTCATCCCACTACTGATAAGGGTATCCAACACTGCTTTGAGATCCTTGACGTGACTCCGTCGATTTTTGCTTTTTACCACTAGGTCGTCTACGTAGATTGCTACCGTATCGCTATCCAGCGGTGCCAGCAGCTCTGTCATGAATCGTTGGTAGGTTGCTCTCGTATTCTTCATCCCGAACGGCATAACATTGTAATAGTAAAGTCCCCGGTCTGTGATGAAGCATGTCACCTCGACATCTGCTGGATCCATCTTTATCTGATTGTACCTTGAGTAGCAATTCATTGTGGATAGGAGCTCGTGCCCGCTGGTTGCGTTTACGAGTTGGTCTATCCTTGGTAGCGGAAAATAGTCTTTTAGGCATGACTTATTGACGTTGGTGTAGTCAACACACATCTTCCATTTGTTGTTACTCTTCCTGACCATAACGACGTTGGAGACCCATGCCGAGTATTGGACCTTCTTAATGAACCCTATATTGTGGAGCTTGGTTATCTTTTCCTGCATGGCGGCATATTGCTCCTCGTTGTAGGCCCTGCGTTTCTGCTTCTGGGGTACTAGATCCGGCGAGATACCCAGCCTGTGCGATACGATGTTGGTTGATATGCCTGGCATATCAGCTTAAGACCATGCAAATACATCGTTGCACTCCCTAAGGATGTTGGTGAGGGCGGTTTCTATTATTGGGTCCAAGTTGGCCCCAATTCTGATCGTTCGATCGGGGTGTTAATCCGATACCGAGATGAGCTTGGTGGATTCTTCGCTGACGGGTCTGGCCGTGAGGGGTCTATCTTTTAGGTCATCTGGCGCTTCTGTTGTCGGGTCAGTGGTAAGTAGGTATACCTCCCTTCCCGGGTAGTTGGCATCGTTTGATGATCCCGGCAATGTGGGCATTGTTCCTCGCAGTGTGCATATGCCGCTTGTTATGGGGAACTTCATAAGTAATATTCGTTGTGACACGACGGTGCTGATTCTACTTAGAGTGTTGCATCCAATGATGGCGTTATAGCATGATAGGGCATCTCCAACCAAGAAGTCGATGCGAGTTTTCCCGTTGCAGCCTTCTTGCCCTAAGGCAATCTGTAGGTAGTCGCTGCTTAGCGGTTATATTTGATCACCCGAGAAGCTGAGTAGCGGGAAGTGGTCCTGCTTGAGTTTTTGAAGGGGGCCTCTCAAGCCTCTCGTATGTATGGAAGAATATGACATTGACGGAGGATCCGGTATCTACCGGACATCTCCCGTTGCTGCAAAGGTCAATGACAGTGTCGATCAAGAATGGGTAATCCTTCGATACTAGTGGACGGCCCTGTTCCTCAAATGCGTAGAACGTAATGGAACCCCAGCCCATCCTAGCAATCTTTGTCAGTCCCTACCGCATACTGCATACCGTTTGCTTGTATCTTCTTTTTGCCTTAGACTTCCCGCCGGTGATTTCACTGATTCTTCTTACGCTAGCCACTTCCTGCACTGATGGTGTCTCATTTCCCAATTTTTTCCATCGCGAGACGAAGGTAGATAGTCCTTCGGATGGTTCCTATCGTACGACCTGTAATTGATTATAGGTGAGAGAACAGTTAGTTGATGTAATGTACCTCTTTAGGAATGTTCAAATAAGTTTTTGAAATGAGTTGATGGATCTCGACGGTAGGCTGAAGAACCAGCTTAGTGCTTCACCGGTGAAGCTTTCCATAAACAAGTAGCAATTCATCACGTCGTCATATCCTCTGCCGGTAGTTTCTGAGACAAAAATGTCGATATAAAGGGACGGGTTCGTCTTTCCTCTCTATCGCTCGATTTTTACCTTGGCCAACGGGTGCCGATGTCGGAGCATAATACCGGCCGAGAAGGGCTCAACAAAGACTGTTGGCAACATTTGATCTAGGTAGCTTGCCTTTGGTTGCGCCATATGTCACACCATACCCTTCAACTCGGCGATCATTGTTGCTACCCCCACATCCTCCTGATATATTGGTGGTGTGGTCTTAAGCGGGGGTGGTGAGGGTAACATTTGTGCGCAACTAGAGGGTGAGACACGTGGGCGGTGTTGTTTAACTCCGACTCGAGGTGTCGTTATATTCTTTCCGATGTCGGCGGTGGTCCCGCGCTCTGTAGGTGCGGAGGGCGTAACGATTATCGGATGAGCACCTCCCGCTGACGGACCACCTCGCGAGGCTCTATGCTCAGGGACTCCACCGTGGATTTTGTATTAAATCGTTCTGCATGTATCACTGGTGTTCGAACTCTCGGGCTCGTTTGAGCTCAAGGAATTTCTGCATCGCTAGCTCGTACCAGTGTTCCATATTGCTGGCACGCCTCTCGGAATCAGTGGATGTCGGCTGGTCTAGAGTAACACGTTGCTTTCCTGGTCGCTGTGCAAAGGCTAGCTCATCAGCACTTTCGTTTGTGGCGGGCGTTTGGTAGAGAACTTCTTGCTGAGTGCTCGGTGTCATGCAAAGTGTCAAGAAGGTATCAATGCTCGTCGCTCACTGAATGTTGCGTGGTTGGGAAAACAATTTTCGGTGTGGATTCTCACAGACGACACTAATGTTAATATTCAAAACCACAAGGTAGTTAATTTTGAACAAAACTAATACAATTCGCTCTATGTGTATATCGTTATCGATGAGATTGAATTGATGTCGTTGTCGCTCGGGTATGGATGATATCGGTGTCGCTCGAGTATGGATGATATCGTTGTTGCTCGGGTATGGATGATATCATTGTCGCTCGGGTATGGGTGATATCGCAGTCGCTCTTATAGAATCGTTCTCACTGCTAAGAATGACAATCGTCAAAGAGAGACCGGGTGTGCCGGCCTTCAACCCTCCGATGTTTAAGTCATAAACGAGATAATATTTGGGTAGAGTAACAGCGTAAAAGTGTAATCGGGAACGTACCATTAATGCTGGACTACTAGACTTATGAAGGTGGTTGAGACCAGAGCTCTTACTACTTCTTCGATGTGGGATCAATGTTTTTACTCTTTTTGCTGAGGTGCTCCCTGGCGGGTTCTTTAGCGGGCACATGAGCGAAAACTACACCGAGATAGAACTCGGGCTGGTCATCGAAATTATAAGTCTCTTGTTAGTGAACGCTGCTGTGTGAGCGGTGAGATGTTTAATTTTTTTTAAAAAGGCGTTAAATATGGACGGTATAAATTAATTAGCCAACTATTCATACAAGTCCACAACTCCGCCCATCTACACTAATTTGATGCATATAGTTTTGGCTCTATCACAAGAACAAAAAAGCCATGCATTATTTTGTAGAGCTTATGAGATTATTGAGTGCCACAGTCCATGGAGACTCCATCGTCGTTTTAGGGCATCTCCAATGGGGAGATCTAAAATGGGGTCCTAGATCTAAATTTAGGACTTCATTATAGGACTTTTCATTTAGGACTTTAGGGCTCTCCAATGGTTAAGGTCCTATAAATCATTTAGATCTTATTTTTAGGACTTCAATCATCTCCAATGGTTAAAGTCCTATCTCAAAGTTCTAAATTTATATATTTAGATTATCTTATTTTATTTTGACTCTAATAATAATTTAGACTTTGTAAAATATAATGGTACATGATAATTAATAATAATATTAATTTAAAACATGACCTACACATGTTTAATATACAATAATAATATTAATTTAAAATACAATATTATTATGTTTAATAAATATTAATTATGATAATTTTTGACCGATACATGTATTATTCAACGACTCTCCATTTTAATTTGACACCGATATATGCATTTTTCAAGGATAATTTCAAATTTTGGAAATGGTATATCAAAATTTCAAGTTGTCAAATTTCAAAATTTCAAGTTGTCAAATTTCAAGTTTCAAGTTGCCAAATTTCAAATTTCAAGTTGTCGAATTTCAAATTTCAAGTTGTCAAATTTCAAGTTTCAAAATTTCAAATTTCAAGTTGTCAAATTTCAAATTTCAAGTTGTCAAATTTCAAGTTTCAAATTTCAAATTTCAAAATTATACAACATTTTGATCTTCTATAAAATCGGAATCATTCACTCCTTCATCTCTCACCAATTCACAAACACTTCTCCTCCCACGAACAAATTGTGGTTTTCGTATTGTTTCATACCTTTAATTTTGTGTTCCGCTATGAATAGGTTGTGGAAATTACTGAAGAAGGAGGAGGCAGAAGATGTTCCGAGAAGGCAACAACAAGCTCTCTTGATGTCTGCGGCAGCCTTACAAGTGGAGAGGATGGAAGAAGATGAAAGCTCACAACGGGGTGGTTCCTCGGAAGGGCGGAGGTACATCTTAAGGGACCGAGAAATGATGGATCAACGATTGAAAGCTTTATACTTCACCTCACCTTGTAGGTTTGACGGCGACATCTTTCGAAGGCGCTTCCGTATGAGACCCCATCTCTTCGACAATATGATGCGTCAAGTGACCAACCACGACCCTTACTTTGTACAGACGATGGATGCCACCGGCAGACTCGGCATTTCCACCGAACAGAAGCTAACATGTGCTATGAGGATGCTTGCATACGGTCTACCAGCAGACTTGTGCGATGAGTTCCTTGATATTGCTGAATCCACTGCTCTAGAAGTGTTAGATCATTTTACAAGAGCGATATGGGCTGTGTACCGCAAAGACTATCTACGCACACCAACAAAGGCAGATCTCGTGAGGTTGACAAACAAAGCTGCAGATCGTGGATTTCCAGGTATGTTGGGTAGCCTTGATTGTATGCATTGGCAATGGAAAAATTGTCCTACTTCTCATGCCGGACAATTCCAAGGCCATAAAGGAAAACCTACAATTATCTTAGAGGCCTTAGCCTCCTATGATACTTGGATTTGGCATGCATATTTTGGTCTTCCAGGTTCTCTCAACGATATCAACGTCCTGGGAATGTCACCATTGTTTGATGAGGTATGCAGAGGTGAAGCTCCTCAAGTGAAATTCAAAGTGGCAAACAGTACGTACCATCAAGGTTATTATTTGGTGGATGGCATCTATCCCAATTGGGCGACTCTTGTGAAGGCAATAAAAAATCCTACTACTCCCGAGACAAGACACTTTACCATGATGCAAGAGGCATTCAGAAAAGACGTCGAGAGAGCATTTGGAATTCTCCAAGCGCGTTTCGCAATTGTGAGGGGTCCAGCTCGTTTATGGAGTAGGGAAAGCCTTCAATACATCATGATGACGTGCATTATTTTGCACAACATGATTGTAGAAGATGAGCGCGAGGAAGATGAGCAGTGCGAGTTTGACATGGATGAAATCCCGACTCGTCCAAGAAAAGCTGAGATCTATGATAAACCGAGCTATGATGATGAGGTCCATCGTAATCCTCAACTAATGCACGAATTTGTGCGAGCTCGTTACAAGAGGATCCGATGTCCGGTGATATGTGCGGAACTAAGATCGGATTTAGTTCAACATGGTTGGGCTTTGAAGAAGTACCGAGAGCGCAACAATGGTTAATTAGTTTTGTTTTCATGTGTCAATAAATGACATTACTTTGTCATCATGTTGTTGTATGTCTTTAATTTTGTGTGGTTGTATGTCTTTAATTTTGTGTGGTTGTATGTCTTTAATTTTGTGTGGTTGTACCACCTATATAAAGTGATTTGTGTGGTTATATGTACTTGAGTGTATTTAAGCCATTTAAACATTCTTGTGTTTTGTTATGCATTTATTACCGTAATGAATAAGAAATTTTACGAATTACCATTAATACGTAGTTAATTCAAATGATTAAAAATAGTACAACTTAATACGTAGTTAATTCAAATGATTAAAAATAGTACAACTTAATACGTAGGAAATTAAGTTCTTAAAAACAGTAATGAAAAATACACTTAATACGTAGGAAATTAAAGACTTAAAACCAACAAATAGTACAACTTAATCACTCTTCGCCATCATTACGCATCCACTCCGTTTGATTGAGCTGAAGATAGGGAGAAGAAGTTGATCCACCACGAGGGGTATGGAATGATGATGCATTTTGTGCCTCCATTTCCTCTCGCTCAATTATCTTTTTTTGCTTCCTCTCCCAATACCCTCTTTTACAAGGTGAATATATATTAGGATCCACCGCCATTGTGCGAGCATCTTCCTCCCTTTGTTGAGCCGCCATAGCCTCTTCATAGAGTTTTTCCCTTCGTTCAAACTCTCTATCGTTTTGATCAGCAAGCCTTTTCATTTGAGCATGAATACTTAATGTTAACTCTTGGTTACCTTTTTTCTTCGCCGCCTTTGCCGCTTTTTGTCCCGTTGGACGCTCTCGCCTATCTTGTGATGTCATGGTTGGAGTTGTTTGATGTCCGGATGAATTGTTATCATCCAAGTTGGTAGGAATCTCATACTCACCAATATTTGCATCCATTGATGGTGGAAGGGAGAATTTTGGTGACTCCTTCAAGATATCCCAACAATGCATATATGCGAAATGCTCTCCATGAGATTCATCAAAATAGAACCCCTTCGCATTCCTTAACTACAAACAATCGGAACAAATAAATTATTATACAACTTAATGAATACTTACAAATAAATATCGGAACAAACAAATTATTCTAACCACAAAGAATCGGAACAAATAAATTATTCTAACTACGTGAATTATTACTATATGGAAAATACTTACATCATCTTGATCATTTTCGCCACTCGCATGATTTTTGATGGCTTTGTTCATGGCGTGAGCCCATCTCATACTTGCCGGATTGATCTTCTTCCATCGAGATTCGACGCTTGTTTGGGTTCGCTTAGGTGCATTGGTTGGCTTGATACTTTCGAAATACTCATATATACGATCCCACAAAGTTCCCGCGGATTGATTAGTACCGACGGCGGCATCTCCACCAATACTCAACACGGCAACGCACAAGGCTCTATCTTCCGCTTCTTTCCAATTTTCCAAACGTGGTGCCCTTGTGGTTGGTGAAACTCTCTTTGGACCCATGGTATTGAACAAAAAAAAACAGAAATCGCTATAAGAAAAGAGGAGAAATAGGAAAAGTTTGAGAGGGTGTAAGAAATTGTGTGAGAGAATGAGAGAAATGGTGTGAAGTGAATGGAAATTTGGGTTAGTATTTATAGAAAAAATTAGAAGTTACTGTTCCAACGGACTGATTTTTAAAAAAAAAAAAAAATTAATTTATATTTGTTTCTGACTATCATATGAAAAATAAGAATTTGATTGAATACGAATCGTTGGATCGATTTCGAAATATATTCGTAGCCGTTGGATCAAAATCAGAACTTTTAAAAATAAAAAAACTAAAATTAACTTGGATTGAATCTGGCCGTTGATTTTGAATCTCAACAAAATCGGACCGTTCAATTCTTGACCGTTGTAGCCAACGGCTCGGTGGAGCAGAGCACGTGGCGGGTCCCGCAGCGGCAGTAGCTGTCTGCTACTCTCTGGCTTCCTCCAGCGCGTCGCGCGTTGGTTCCCCTTCCTCTCTCCATCACGTCGCGCGTTCCCTTCAATTCCAAGCACTGGCGCGTCTCACCGTCCCTTCCTCTCTCCTACGTCTTGCTCACGTCAGCAGCTCTGTGTGGTCCATAAATTTTAGATCGGTGCTAAACCAAGATCTATCCTAGCACCCCATATAACACTTCAAGCTATAATTTATAGCTTTTAGATCCCTCAACACAACCATTGGAGAGCAATTTTTCCAGGAAACCCTATATTACTAGGGTTTAGGACTCTCCATTGGAGATGCCCTTAGTTGATGTAAGAAGTTGGATCGTATGCCTAATATTCTACACAAGTCTTCTAGAAGTGTGTCGTATGCAGAGTAGATTTTTTTGTCAAACCAATATGTAGTGTAGAGTTAAAGAATCTTTTTTTTGAGAGATTCATTACCTTGTAAATCTTCGACATAAACGTTACATTGATTCTTTCACACTAGAGGATATATCAATTATTCATTTTTCTATCCAAGTAATGATACTTAATATTATAATGAACTTGATCATGGGTCGGAAACTATCACGTAACTACAAATATTTAAAATAAGTAACAATAGAATTCTTGATTATTGGCACAATAAATATATATTTTTTTGGGGTAAAAGCACAATATATAGAATTGAAACTTACATTACCTAACATAGCTTGTGTACGTCCTCTACAATAAGGTGCTGCCAACCCCAACTCTTTTTGCAAAATTCAACATGAGTTGCATGTTTTAACTTGGGTTTTATTGTCAATTTGTTACTCTAGAAATCACCTTAGTGTCAATTTGTTATTTTAGAAATATTTTATGCCAATTTGTTATCCTAGGATTTATAAACTTGTCGATTTGCTACCCTATTGTATAATTACTTGAATTTCGTTAATTTATTCATTAAATTATAAACATTTAAAAACACTTTGGTACTCTAAATCCTCAATTCTATTGATTTAAACAAAAAAAACATGAAAAACTATCAAAAAAACCCTAGGGTAACTAATTTGTTAAAATATTTTGCCTAATTTTTGATATATAGGTAACAAATTTACTAGTTTTTAAAACCTATGATAACAAATTAAAAGAAAAAATTTGTAAGATATCGAATTGACATAAAGATTATTCCTAAAATAAGAAAATGAGAATTATGCCTTTGACTTGGATTATATCAATCTGCTAGATATCATTACGACGAGGAAAGAAGAAGAATCAAGAATCCACAGAACCAAGAACAAAACTACAAAGTTGCTACACTCTAGGCAGCTCAAGCACACCTTGAAAAGGACTGCAACTAAATTATTTTCGTTATATATATAATAATCAACTATCAAAATAGCTGTGTGGGAAAGAGACACCCCGATTACCATCGCCAGCCAAAACCGACAGCGTCATTAACGACGCGTCCGATCATATTTCCGGCCCCTCCGGTTTACTCGAAAAACGTTCATTAGAAAAACTAGTTAAGACACTTGCAAACGGCGGCAACCACACGCGCGTAAACCCGCGAGTGAGTCGCGTTTTGCCGGAATAATAGAAACTACGTACGTACGAGCTAGCTGCTCAAACAGAGAGCTCGAGAGATAGAGCGAAGAGCAGCGATGAAAATTAAACTGATTTTTCTTAATATTAATAAAAATGAAAATTCACATGTACATAGCTTCTTCCTCCATCTCTAACTTGCATTAACATCGCCCGTTCTTCATTTATCCGAAAAACATATCTACATTATTTAAACCGGAAAATTAAGTTAAACCGTAAAAAAAACGGCGTCGTTCTTGGCCTAATGACAAGAGACTGTAGTTAATTAATTTCCTTCCATTTACAGCCACAGTGGAGGAGGCTCGTTGAGATCAAAGGGCAGGCCACGTCTGACGAACCCGAGGTACGACGCCGTACTGGAACCTTCCTGAACCAAGCTACTACCCACCACCGGAGGCCTCGGACCTCTGGAGATGACAAACGACGTCGTCGGTCCCGCCTCCGCCGAGGCCACCGTGACTTCCTCGCGCTTGACGACGTCATTGAGGAACTCGACGAGGCGGCTGTTGTGGGAGGCCCACTGGGCCGAGGAGACGTTGAGGTCGAGGGAGAGATCCACCTGTCCTCCGGTCATCATCGGCGCCGGCGGGAAGTTTGTCTTCGCCTTGACTCCCCGGAGGGACCTGGCTGCGCCGTCGTAGGCGAGCGCCGCCTCCTCCGGAGTGTCGAACGTGCCGAGCCAGACACGTGTCTTCTTCCACGGGTCACGGATCTCAGCCGCGTACCGGCCCCACGGCCTCTTTCTCACGCCTCTGTAATGAGGTTGGCCGTTGCCGGCAGCCGCCGTCGCCGCCATGAGAAAACCAACAAAAAAGATTTCAAGCTTTCTAGAACGCGAGAGAGTAAGGAGGGACCCACACTGGAAGCTCCACTCTTCAAACTTCCGTAAACGCCGGCCAGACGGTTAGTCATATATAGGGAGGAGATAAGCGTGGTACGACCGTTCGATTGGACCAGGTGTGGATGGGCGGTTGTGATGCGTCGAGGTGGTTTTTGCACGTGAGGATGGTGTGGAGGAGATCGATTCGTGGGAAGGGTGGGTGGGCCTACGGCGGGAAAAATTGAAAAAAGAGCCGCCGTCTGAGTAGACGTGTGGGTTAATGAGACTAGTCAGAGGAAGGGGAGTGAGTGACGTAAGCCCTACACACGGCTTGTACGGCGCTGGGTCAGGCGGAGGAGCGGCGCATTCAGCCTCCTTAGCCGATTTCAAATTTAATTAATTAATTGGGGGTTTGAGTTTGTTGGGAGTGTGTGGGGTCCATTTGGTTTTGGCGGGTAGCGAGGGGAGAGGGGACGCGTGGAGGAGAGAGAGAGGAGGGGGGAGGTGGTGTCTGAGTCGGAGGAGACAGGAGAGAGGGAGTTGGGGTCAAATAAATCGATGGCGTGTTTGACTCGGGTAGATTGTTGCAGTGAGGGTGACCACAGACAATTATTGCTCAGCTACAACACACAGCTAATGAGATAGAGATAGAGATAGAGATAGAGATAGAGCAGGGGAGATCGAATCGTGCTGTGGGCTACAAACAGCCCTCATCCTTACGTAAGCAAATTCACGGGAGCCTGACAGAGATTTTATTTACTGACGATTCCTCCCAAATCAATGGTTTTTGGTAAATATGTTTTTTTACCACAAGGTACTTTTATACAGTGGTTTGTACTTTGTACAGAACACAAAGGCCGGCTTAACACCTAAAATGCCAATGATGCATATAGAACTATAGTGTTAAAAATTTGCCTAATGATTTGAAATTAAATACATCTTGAATTAGAGGGAAAATGTAAAATTATTTACGAGGTTTATTGGTAAAAATGTACTACTGAAGTACTGGTCAAGGACCAGACATTTCTTCAACTACATAAAAACATAAAAAGGTCCAAGTCCATGGTAGCACTCATTTTAGTCTGGACGACGTGTTGACTATTGAGGTAGTGTTTCAGAAAGAGATAGAGATTCAGAGAGTGGTTGAAGTCTTGACTCTTTGAGAGCTAGCCTCCATAAGCTCTCTGAAGCTTGCAGGTTGCAGGTTGACAAGTCCAGACACTTGTTCACGTGAAGGACAACAACACTTGCAAGTTTTCTTCCTCTACACTTATGAATTCATGGACTGTACATTTTCCTGGAGATTTACTCCAGTATTACACGACATTCAACTGTAAAAGATATTTCCAATTTAGTTGGCAAATAAAGAGAGGAAAATAAATAAAAGGACTTTAAAGTCAAAGCCGTGCATTGCGGAGAGACGTCTAACCCAGTCATCATCCGATCACAGATGTTTAAGGGAAATGAGAAAATGTGGTCACAGAGTGAAATTGGGTCCTTGAAAACCCGACCTCCCCTGCGTTGGTCTCCTGTTGTAGCCTCTGGGTTGCATGCAAACTCCTCCGGGACTCCCATCTTGTCTTCCCAGAGGCTGAAGTCGAACTTTTCCTATGACGACGGTGGTGTTAGTTGGCAAGGCTTGAGGCTGCGCGAGCTCGACTGAAGAATGGGGACGAGGATCGTTGGGATCTGCAGAAGGTTGCAGCGTGTTGTTGGGCTCGACTGAAGGGTGAGGAAGTTACTTGGCGTGCTTTCGAAGTTTTGCAGGTTCGAGTTTGCCGATGGATGGCGATGGGCTTGTACCGAGATCGGAGGCTGACATCGACATGGAGGTGCAAATCTAGGGTTCGGCAAAGGCTGGCATTTGACGGCTGGCGACGATGTCGAGTGGTGACGTCCGGAGTCGGGTTTCCCCAATCTCAACGAAGTTGGGCCTTGGGCTCCTAATACCTTCATGCTAGGGTTTTATCCTTTTGAGCCTGGTCAGCTTTGGGCGAGATTATTGGTCCAGGCTGTTTTGGATCTGGATATGGAATCCATGTGGTGCGTGTAGGTTTAATACGAGTCTTAGAGACTCAAATAAAAGGCGATTAGAGTCTTGGGAGCCAGGAATATGTTCTGACATTTGGGGTTGGATGCGTTCGTTCGTTCGTTGCAATGTGTGGTCCCCATATTAGTGGTGTCATGTATACACTGGTGTGAGATCGGCAACTGAAGAGGTATCACAGGACTCAGAAAACGATGAGGCAGTAGCTATAATGAAAGCATTGACAGTTATCATTTCCTTACTGTCGTCATTGGTTCATGGCCCAAGTTGTCTAATTTACCCGACGAATGAAAGAATCCAATTCTTGATTATAGAATATGGTTATTGAGCTTATGTAACCTTAACTTCATGTTGGGTCAGTTATACTTGATTTTACATATCAATATATTGATCGTTCTCTTAAAAAAAAACTTTTTGTTCTTTCATGATCTGAAAGGGAAATCAATCACCAGATAGAGCTGTCTCTTGATCAGATAAAGATGGTCCATTTCAATATCTTCATTCTTAGCATGTCCCATGACCCAAGGTTGAATGTGATTTTATTATCCAGGCTTGCAACAGACTATAGTTCATGGATCTTAACGTTCACAACCACCAAATTTCCTGCCTACTTGTATATCTGAAGACCTATCTAATATTAGGACAATGTTACATAAGATTAAACATAAGACTCAGTACAAGTCAACCACCAAAAGGTACAAAGCTAACAGCATGGACAACCCTTTTTATTTTATCCACAATTTTTAAAAGACCACAATAGAAGAAGAAGGAATATTTTGGTGATTCTGTTTCATTGCATTTGAAATATCTAGGGTTCTAAAATGATTCTTATTTGAAAGGCTCCAATTTCATTAAGAATTTTGCTTCCTTATACTTGAACACCTTTCCTTGTTTCCAGAATTAACAACAGCATTCACATGCTAACTTCTTTGAACCTAATCTTTTATAAGGCCCAAAGTAACATGCAGACATACTGTTGTAGTTGGCAGTTTCTAACTATTAACATAACACATTTCAGTGATAATCAACAAAGAATGTTTGAAGAACCTACCAATTTCAAATGACAAATCAGGTAGTTCATACATGTGCATTTCATGATAGTTTTTCACTGAGGATGGCACCCTTGCCTCATATCCCAGACCTTTCTGGGTTGCCTTAAACCATATAGCCGTTAGTGGCTCGTTTTCAAATTTTCCAGTAGCTCATTTTCAAAACTTCCCTCTTGTTGAAAAATGCTCTTTAGGACAACTATGATCGTTGACTTACTTCTCAAATTTGATTAGATAGCTTGTCAACTCAAAAGGTGTTGGTTACTCAAACTCATTGACATTTCTCCTCGGGTTTGCGGAAAAGCTTTTTCAATTCTGGGTTTTCGTGTTGACCTCTGTGCATGGGCTGGTTATCTAGATTTCTGGGAAAGAGCTTTTGCTTTTCTATGGTGTAGTCTCTTCCTTGCATGTGGCAGCTAGCTTTCCTATCTCGGTCTTCGTCTCGAACCGATGGCTCATAAAGGGTAGGCTTTTGCCCACTGGTTTCTTCCAGTAACCGCACATGTGCTTGTCACTTTGTGTCTCTACTTGTGTGGGCGGAAGTTGCACGTTTTCCTTGGTTTGTGTGTTGTTTTCTTTCAGCCTACATGTGCGCATCCATAGTCTCTTAACCTCTGCTTGTGACCAACGTGCAAAACATGGCTGCTGGGTTTCTGCATGGGTTTTTGCTGGGTTCCCATGGTACTTGGTTATATCACCTATATAAGAACTAAGAGGTTCCTTAGTTAAATGGTTGGTTGTGTGAGTTATTCTTTTAGGCTTCTCTCTAATCCTCTCTATCTTCCCTCTTTCTTTCTAAGTTTTACCTTCTACTGCATGTAAGACTTAGAGTATTTCAAAACCCAGATTTTATCAAAACTCATATGCATTGTGCATTCCATTGAGATTGGTATGGATATGCTCAACCCGAGAAGCTGCTTATGAAGAATTAGCTTGTTGATAGTTAAGTTCTTAGGATGAGGCTCCTAAAATCCTTTGATTTGTAAGCACTTAGACACAAGAGAGAGTGTAGCTCTGTAGAAATAGTATAGAGACTGGTCAATATAGCATACGGGTTATGTCTCCCTAGAGTGCAAGAGTCTTGTAAATAAGTGTTATTCATAGTGGAAAAGTTTGTCCCTCAAGAGTTAGGGGCACGCAGTTTTTCTCCCTGGTTGCAAGGTTTCTGCGTTAAAGAAAAGCATCCTGGTGTTATTCTTAACTTATCGCTTTTATATTTACTCGTACATCTATGAATCGGGATAGGTAACTACTCTGCTATCCCCGAGAGCAGTTTTAAGCGAAAAAGTTGAAGAAGAGCCTATTCACCCCCCCTCTAGGATCTTTAAGTGTTATCAGAGCGGTCATTGGCTTTTGCTAGTAAGATCCTCTGAGGACCAGAGATGGAACGTGAAAAAGGCTCTTCTATAAATGTCCCTCCTTTTTTTTATGGACATGATTTTTCGCAAAAGAAAATCATGATGAGTGCCTTCCTCAAATGATGGTTTGTTATGGCAGGTTATTGAGGAAGGTTGGTCACCTCCCACAAAGCTGAAAGCAGAAGGCTCTCTCGTTCAAATCCCGAAGCCAAAATCTAAATGGCACAAGCTTGACAAGGATTTGGCTAGAGCAAACATTAAAGTTTTGAGCTGCTTCTTCAATGCCTTGTCTGAAGGGGAACTTCAACGGATCATCCATAGCCCGACTACCAAGGATGCGTGGGACGTTCTTGTCAACACTCATGAAGGTAACTCTCGCGTTAAACAACAAAAGATTCAACGTCTTATTTTTGAGTTTGAAGGGTTGTCCATGAGTGAAAGTGAGTCGATTGATGAATTCTACGGTCGTGTACTTAATATAACTAATCAATGTCATAGTTTAGGAGAAGCTATTGAGTCCAAGAAGATTGTTAGAAAATCTCTGAGTGCTTTACCACCAGTCTTTGATTCTAAAATGAATGCTATAGATGAAGCTCATGACTTAGATACTTACCCTCTAGAAGAACTGGTTGAAAACTTGAAGACCTATGAGACACTTAAGAAAAGAACCAAAAATGAAAAGAGTGTTTCTTTAAGTACGGTTAAAACCGAAGAAGAAAAGGTTCCTGGACTTGTTGAGTATGGTATTGATGAAATTGCTTTCATGACTAAACAATTTGAAAAGTTTCTCAAGAACTCAAAAAGAAAGCCGTTCAACTCAAATCGAAACTTTTCTAAAGGATCTAGCTCTAGGTTTTCTAAAAACAGAGATTCAACTAGAGATCGGAATACCAAGTCCTCTTCTATCCCGAGGCAGGACAACAAGTGTTTTGAGTGCAATTGTGCGGGACATAGGGTTGTTGATTGTGCTAACAGAAAGAATAAGTCCCACAGAGTGCTCAAAGCAACTTGGAGCGATAATGATTCTGATCCTACCACTGAATCTGAAAAAGAAGAAGATCAAAATGTTGCTTTTGTTACTAAGGTCACATTAGATGAGTCTCTTGAGGTCAAGGATTCTAATGATGAAGGTCAAGACATATATACTGAATTATGTATTGTTTCTAAGTCTATGCTCAAGATTGAAGTTCTAACCAATGAACTTTCAAAAAGTGAGGAGGCACAGTCTAGGATACAAGAGAAATATGTATCCCGAAAGTCAAAATGGAAATCTGATAAGTCTCAGCTTGAGGATCAAGTGATTTCTCTTAAGAAAGAATTTAATCATCAAACTGGCTTGATGAAAGCTCTAACGGCAGAAAAGTTGGCACTGGAAGAATCACTAAGAGACACCAAGGCTCAGTTTACCAAGTTCTCCATTGGTTCTGAAAAGCTATCTGAACTATGTGGGATGGGAAATGTGGATGGTTTTTAGGACAGGTTTGGGTTTTGGAAATGGTGAAGAATCCAAGAATCCCGGAAAGACTGTGTTCGTCAAGTATTAGCTCCATCTTGGGAAGGCCTCCTCTGCCACCAGTGATCAAAAAAGTTGAAGCTCCTAAATTGCCCAAGTTTGCAAAGTCTCCTCCATGAAGGTGTTACCATTGTGGTAACAATGGGCACATTAGCAGGTTCTACTACAAACTAAGAAGAAGCTCTCATGCTACAAAGACCCACAGAGCAACAATCTGCTTGTCTCCTTTCAAAAGTCACTAGAAGAGCTAACCAAGATAGCTCAGTCACTTGCTATCCCTAGTCAGAAGAAGGTGTCTAGCAACCCAACCTGGATTAGGAAGTCAAAGACTCAGGATACGAGCACCACCATCTCTCTTGAAGAATCTAAAGCCAAGGAAAATCAAGAAAAAGATGTAGTTTGCTTCTCTTCAAGAATCAGGGCACCCCCAACACATGGAAGGAAGATTGTGGCCATGTGTAATGTCGCTTTGACAGCCTTATCAACTCGGAAGTCAGAGTCTTGGTACATGGACAGTGGGTGCTCGAAACATATGACTGGTGATAGCAAGTGGTTGACCTCCATGAATGACACACACCCCATTGGAGATGTTGTTTTTGGTGATGATGCCAAGGCAGAAATTGTTGGATGCGGGATGGTTGATACACCTGGTTTCCCGAGCTTGAAGAATATTCTCCTAGTCAAGGGATTGAAAGTCTCCCTGTTAAGCGTAAGCCAGATCGTCGATGAACATGAGATTGTGATGTTTGATCGTGTGAAGTGTACTGTCCTTGATGGAAAGGGAATGAGTGTCATGAAAGGGGAAAGAACAAAGGACTATTGCTATTGTGTCCGGCCCAACAAAAGGTTCCAACCCGAGCTGTGTTTTCGGTCTCCAACACAGGAAAGTTCACTTGATTTCTGGCAAAGAAGGATGTGCCACTTGGATCACCAAGACGTGGTGAAGCTATCCACAAAAGAAGGAGCTCGAGGTTTGCTTAAACTTATCGGAAAGGCAGCAGGTATGTGCGGGGATTGTAAGATGGGTAAGCTATCCCGAATTTCTCATCCTACCTTGAATGCAAAACCTACTTTTAATGTGCTAGAATTGCTTCACCTAGACTTGGTAGGACCTGTAGAAACTGAAAGCATAGGTGGAAAGAAATATGTGCATGTTGTGGTTGATGAGTACTCTAGGTTTACATGGGTAATGTTTTTAAGTGATAAAACCCAAAGTCAAAATTTTAGAAAGTTTTTTGAGCTTGCAAAAAGAATTTCAAATGAAAAACTTTCTGAAAATAAGCACATCATTAGGATTATGACTGATCATGGAACCGAATTTGAAAACTCTTCTTTTGCTGATTATTGTGAGGAGTATGGTGTGCATCATGAATTTTCTGCTCCCATTACTCCACAACAAAATGAGATTGTTGAAAGAAAAAATAGAGTTTTGATTGAAATGGGTAGAGGATGCTTAGCTCGGCTGATTTACCTCATATGTTTTGGGCTAAAGCGGTTTACAATGCATGCTATAGAATTAACCGTGTGATTCTTAGGCATGGCACAAACAAGACACCATATGAACTATGGAAAGGGAAGAAGCCCAATGTGTCGCACTTTAAAGTCTTTGGTAGTCCTTGTTTTATTTATAGAGATAGGGACTACTTGACAAAATTTGATGCCAAATGTGATCGAGGTATATTTCTGGGTTATGCATTGAATAGCCGTGCTGACCGTGTTTACAACAAAAGAACTTGAAAAATTATAGAAACGGTAAATGTGGCCATCAATGATTCATTTATGTGCTCTCACAATCATTCTCTAAGAACTGTGCAGGAAGAGGATACAAGTATTAATGCTGAAACAGATCCTACTGTTATGGACACGCCCATTGATAAGCAAATTCCATTCCCGACGATGTATCCTCAAATACGAAATCTGTCTCTGAAGGTTCCGGGATAGATCAGACCCTTGCCATCCAGAAGCCACGACACACTGGTAAGAGGCAAGTTCAGAAGAACCACTCTCCCTCTGATGTGATAAGTACTGTTGATGAACCAAGAAAGACGAGGAGTAAGTTGAACAAGTTTGTAAGTAACTCTGTTACTCTCAAAAGTTTTCTTACTATACATGGGTTGGTCATCAATCGAATCTCTTGTTTTAGTTTTGTGTCAAATATTGAACCTAAGAACATTATGGATGTCCTTAAAGATTCAAATTGTATAGTGGCCATGCAAGATGAATTGAATCAATTTGAGAAAAGTAAAGTGTTGCTTTTTGTGTCGAGACCTAAGGATAAAAATGTGATTGGTACTAAATGGGTCTTTAAGAACAAAACTAATGAAAATGAGATTATAACTAGAAACAAGGCTAGGCTTGTCATCCAAGGTTATTCTCAAATAGAAGGTCTAGATTTTGATGAAACCTTTGCTCTCGTAGCTAGGCTTGAATCTGTTAGACTCCTCTTAGCCATTGCTTGTTTCTAAAGTTTGATCTACTTCAAATGGATGTCAAAAGTGCCTTCTTAAATGGAATTCTGAAAGAAGAAGTGTATGTGGAACAGCCTTCGGGATTTAAGAACCCTTCCTATTATGACCATGTTTTCAGGCTTGACAAAGCTCTTTATGGGCAGAAACAAGCGCCTAGGGCTTGGTATGAAAAAATTTCCACACATCTGATTGATCATGGATATGTAAGAGGATCTATTGACAAAACCATGTTTATCAAAAGTACCTCCCAACATATGATTATAGCCCAAGTGTATGTTGATGATGTGGTTTTTGGTTCTACTTCCCAAAAACTTGTAGAAGAGTTTGTTGCTCTAATGAAGCAAGAATTTGAGATGAGCTTATGTGGTAAACTAACTATTTCTTGGGACTTCAAGTCCAGCAAATGAAGGATGGTTTGTTCATCTCGCAGGAAAAGTATGCGAAAGATCTAGTGAAGAAGTTCGGGATGGAAACCTCCTCTCCCATCTGGAACCCCATGGGCACTTCATGCAAGATCAGTGCTGATCTGGAAGGTATTGATGCAGATTAGACCCTCTACAGGAGCATGATCGGCAGTCTCCTCTACCTCACAGCTAGCATGCCAGATTTCTCCTACAGTGTAGGCGTTTGTGCTCAGTACCAAGCAAATCCCAAGGAATCCCATGTGAATGTGGTCAAACATATCATTTGATACGTTTTAGGTACAAGTAACTTTGGCATTCTATATACAACTGATACTAATACGAACATTGTAGGTTACTCGAATTCGGATTGGGCTGGAGATGCCATGGATAGGAAAAGTACATCGAGTGGATGCTTCTTTGTTGGAAACAACTTGGTGTCGTGGCATAGCAAGAAGAAGAATTGTGTGTCCCTATCTACAGCTCAAGTAGAGTACATCACGGCTGGAAGTTGCTGCACTCAACTTCTTTGGATGAAACACATGTTAAGTAACTACGGATTTCAGCAAGGTATGCTATCCCTGTTTTGTGACAACACTTTTGCCATAAATATTTCAAAGAATCTTGTGCTGCATTCTAGGACTAAGCATATAGAGATCATATATCACTTCATCCGAAATTTGGTAGAAGAGAATCAGCTTGAATTAACATTCATTCCTACTGAAAAATAATTAGCTGATTTGTTTAAAAAGCCTTTGGACAACCTACGGTTTGAAAGTCTAAGGAAGGCTATTGGTGTGTGCACCAGTACATGATCTCTCTCTCTCTCTCTCACTAAGTTGCTTTTATTTTCTGCATTTCCATTCATTGCCATAATCGACGATGTCGGATGCGCAGAGTGCTCCACAAAATCTTAGTGAGACCATTTCCAAAATATTTTCTCATAGGTTAAACGAGGTGGGGGCGGACTTGCCAATTGGATCTCTCTATGAATGGAAAAGGGGTGCTTCGGATCGGGAGTAAAAAAATGGAAAGGTACGAAGTTGGACGAATTTGGAAACATTGGGATTTTTCGGGAAGAAGTGGACTCTAGAAGTACTACTAATTTAATTGAGGAATTAAACTCTATCCATTATTTATTTTAACTATATTAGCATGGCTTAGAATCCACTATACTTACCAATAGGAATAAAAAAATGAAAAGCAATAAAAGGTGAAACTGTGTAGTCCGGGATATGAGCTTCCTGATGTATCCTCATGATTGTCTTTGAACTTGGATGAAGTCTTGTGTCCATATTTCATTCCTCTTGGTCTGTTTCTGCTGCATTTCTTGTTTGATCATATTCATCTGTGCCTCAAGGTCTTTGTTTTTTGTGGTCTAGATCACTCTTGGGACTATATAGACTTACTTGTCACAAAAGTGAACTTGGTGGGGTGTCCCTTGATGAACTAGAAAACTGAGATGAGATGTGCTACTTTTGAAGTACGGTGTTCTGAAAGAAGATCTGATTGTTGAATCAATATTAATTTTTTTGTGTAATTTATGAGCTAGTCTATCATTGGGTGCACCTTTATGGAACCAGTGGGGATCCCTGAGATGTATTTTATCTTTCGATGGATCCAGCCTAGTTATCCGCCGAGTGTCCTTGGAACACATATTACCCATTCAAGCATCTGCTCAGGGAGTCAATGATAACTACGCTGCTACATGGATTTATGAGGACGATTTCTCAGATGAGCTCTTGGCTAAATTAAAGTGGCAAAAAGAAAAGAAAGAAAAATGCCTTTGAACTAGAATGCTTAATGCCCAAAGGGCTAACTATGACTAAGTCACTCAAAAAGGTTACTATCTGGTGATACAAGGGTGGTTGTGACAAAGTCACAAAGGTTAATTTCTCTCATCTCATTTGATGCTCTCTATTTGCCTCATTAGTCAAACTTTCTCACACATACACATCTTGATGTTCCAAGAACTGATTTCTAGGATCATGATGATAATGTTCTCTTTAACGGTCATACTCTCATGTGTAAAATTTGAGCCGCCAAGATGTCTGAAAACTTGGTGTCATGCTTTGTGAGTCTATGCTTAGAATTTTCTTTTCACAAGGATATGACCGCTCCTTCCTATCTCAAGGTATTGTGCCGTTAATTCTACTCTCTATTTTGTGTTTTCTTTGTTTAATCGATGCATTCTGTGTGGGGGAGATTTCACTGTTTGGTGTATGCATTGGTACCATGTTCGTTTGTGATTTTTGGTTGTCAAAAGTTTTGTAAACTTTTTCATGTGCATTTGGCAAAAGATGGTTCTAGACTTGCTACTTATGGACAAAGACTATTGGATATGTTGCATCTCACATGTGGTCTTTATGGCTATTTCTTTATTCTAGGTCTCCCTAGCTTGACATATACCCCGTCCTTTTTGCTTTTTGGTTTTTGAATTGTTTTTGTTTTAAGTAGGAACGTTTCCTTAGGACTCCTCTTTCGCTTCCTCTTTACTCTGCATGTCGTCCTCCATTCTTCCCACTTTTCATCATAATTCTTAGCCACCTTTTTCCAATGAACACTGCTCCCTCATCCTCCTCCTCTTTGAACAAGACAGAAACAACCATTGTTGCCTTTATGGATTTCCTTGCTCGTTCCTTAGCTACTGCTCCGACCCATGGAGCACACCTTTCTCAAGCTTGACTTCCAAGCTATGTTTTCCGCTGCTGTCTCTGAGCTGAAGAGGTACCTGAACGATCATGTCGATGCAGTCAAGTCTGAGCTCCTCTCCGTGCTTGCCAGCCAGCGTGGCTCCTCTTCTGCCACTCTGGATACCTCTGTGTCCACCCCTCCTGGCTCTACCGTTGTGTCTTCAGGCAGCTCTGATGCATCATCTGAGGGGGAGTCTGGCAAAGAGATTGGCATTGATGAAGATGATGAGGATTATTGATCGTCTTGCTGTGTCTATTTCTGCTTTGTAGTGCTGCTGTGTTTGCTTGTTGTTGCTCTATCGGATCTCTAATGTTGTGTACTCTTTATGTTTGTAGTTTTTGTATTCCTGGACATTGTTGTGTTTGGTATGTGCTATATTGTCTTTATGCTCTGATCCCTTTGTCATTCCTAACAAAAAATGGGAGAAAAGTGTACCAAATTATGACCTTTTGGTTGTTTAATGAATGTTTCAGGATGTTGCTTATTCTTTGTTGCTTTCACTTGATCTTATGAGATTATGTGCAAGTTAGTGGTAACTGTTGTGTTTTGTTAGGAATGCCAAATGGAGAGATTGAAGACGTACTGCTGTAGTTGGCAGTTCCTAACTATTAACATAACACATTTCAGTGATAATCAACAAAGAATGTTTGAAGAACCTACCAATCTCAAATGACAAATCAGGTAGTTCATACATGTGCATTTCATGATGGTTTTTCACTGAAGATGGCACCCTTGCCAGATATCCCAGACCTTTCTGGGTTGCCCTAAACCATATATCCTTTAGTGGCTCGTTTTCAAATTTTCCAGTAGCTCATTTTCAAAACTTCCCTCTTGTTGAAAAAGGCTCTTTAGGACAGCTATGATCGTTGACTTACTTCTCAAATTGGATTAGATAGCTTGTCAACTCAAAAGGTGTTGGTTACTAAAACCCGTTGACATTTCTCCTCTGGTTTGCGGAAAAGCTTTTTCAATTCTGGGTTTTCATGTTGACCTCTATGCATGGTCTGGTTATCTTGGTTTCTGGGAAAAAGCTTCTTCTTTTCTATGGTGTAGTCTCTTCCTTACGTGTGGCAGCCAGCTTTCCTATCTCGGTCTGCGTCTCGAACCGGTGGTTCATGAAGGGTAGGCTTTTTCCCGCTAGTTTCTTCCGGTAACAGCACACGTGCTTGTCACTTCATATCTCTACTTGTGTGGGCGGTTGTTGCACATTTTTCTTGGTTTGTGTGTTGTTTCCTTTCAGCCTACATGTGCACATCCATAGTCTCTTAACCTCTGCTTGTGACCAACATGCAAAACAGGGTTGCTGGGTTTCTGTATAGGTTTTTGCTTAGTTATATCACCTATATAAGGACGAAGAGATTCCTTAGTTAAATGGTTGGTTGTGTGAGTTATTCTTTTAGGCTTCTTTCTAATATTCTCTGTCTTCCCTCTTTCTCTCTAAGCTTTCCCTTCTACTGCATGTAAGACTTAGAATATTTCAAA
The DNA here is from genome assembly GCA_946800695.1 of Geum urbanum. Classification (NCBI taxonomy): domain Eukaryota; kingdom Viridiplantae; phylum Streptophyta; class Magnoliopsida; order Rosales; family Rosaceae; genus Geum; species Geum urbanum. Next base: position 71,662,649 of record OX327001.1, read on the forward strand.
ACCCAGATTTTATCAAAACTCATATGCATTGTGCATTCTATTGAGATTGGTATGGATATGCTCAACCCGAGAAGCTGCTCAAGAAGAATTAGCTTGTTAATAGTTAAGTTCTTAAGATGAGGCTTCTAAAATCCTTTCATTTGTAAGCACTTAGACACAAGAGAGAGTGTAGCTCTGTAGAACTAGTAGAGAAACTGGTCAAGATAGCATACGGGTTATGTATCCCCAGAGTGTAAGAGTCTTGTAAAGAAGTGTTGTTCATAGTGGAAAAGTTTGTCCCTCAAGAGTTAGGGGTGAATCGGGATAGGTAACTACTCTGCTATCCCCGAGAGCAATTTTAAGCGAAAAAGTTGAAAATAACCTATTCACCCCCCCCCCCCCCCCCCGGACATTTCCTATATAACAAAGTTGGGTTCTTACCTACACTGTAGTTAGAATAGTAACAACAGTGCAGGTAGCCAAGCTTTTCTTTCCTTCTTCTCTCCTTCGCAGCCAACAACACAGCAGGTTGTCAGTCAACCAAAATCCCCCAAATATCTCTCTCCCTTTCTTTCTCTATCACACGCAGCCTCCACAGACCAATCTTTCTCTCTCAGCCCACCCTTATCCCTCTTGCGATCCGAAACCTCAAGCCCTCCCCTCTCTCATGTCTCTTGCAGTCGATCGATCTGATACCTTCCTCTCTGTCTTCTGCTTTCCAAAAACTTATTCGATCACGATCTCTCTCTCTCTCTCCGACGATCGCACCAATCATCTAGCAAGGCCCTGCTGTGAGAGCGTTGGGATTCCTGTTGAAGCTCTTTGAAGTCTTTCTCTGGTGCGTTTCTTTCTTTTATCTCTGTTGCACTCGATGGTATTCTACACGTTCAAAGCTGCTTTAGAGGACACCAAAATCGATGTTACCTCAAGGAGTTGAAAAGAGGTATTACCATTATTTGTCATTTGACCAGGTAATTTGGTTGCTCAGTTATATGATATGGTACAGCTTGAATGGTGAATCTTATTTTCACCAGAAAGACTAAATGATTATGTGATGTTTGAGTTTGGAGTATTGATAGAAGATTTGCAACTTTGTTTGCATCTTTTTGATTCTTGCTTAAAGTCATCCCTTCTTCCAGCATATTTGGCTGCTAAGAAGCTGAGTAGGCTGTCCATTTCAGTGTCTCCTTCTGGAGCCTTGGTCATTATTGCGTTGATCCATAATCTCCTACGTAGACATCCCTCGATCAATTGTTTTGTGAATCATGTAAACCATTCAATCTTTGGTTTTGTTCTTCTACGTACTAATGCTGTGTTGTGAATGCAAGCTTGCCAATTTTCAACTGGGTTTTATGATAAACTGTCTTTTTGTTTCTATTTTGGTGAATTATATCATGCTTTTGCCTGAAAGCCACCAGGATGTTGGATATAAAAATTGAATTACTATGTTCAGTTGTAAGGGGAGAGAAAACTAGAAAGGAGTAATTCTGTCTTACTACAGAAGCATAGAGTTGGTGTTACCATACAAAGCTTATGAAAAGCAGGATGGCACAAAAGAAATTTAAGACTATTTGTGATGCTTCAATCATTATAAAGCCAGGTACATAAGTCTCTTCTGTCAGCATTTGTATTGAGACAATTCTATAATTATCTTCTGTTTGATTGATGTGTCTAAACTATATTTGCAGTTTATTATGGTTGGGTTGTCGGACAATGCTCACGAGGTATAAGATTGATGAATCCTGGGAGCACAAAGGTATTTGTTGCACTTTCAGCATCCTCATTACTGCATTTTGGCCTTTGCACATTCCCTATATCCTTCGTGTCCTCCCAATCATTTGTATGGCTGCATAATATATAGAATCGTGTCAAAAGTTGATGGGATATCTAGAGTTATCTTTTGTGTCAGATATTTCAAATTAATTTTGAGAATGTATGAGTTTATCATGTTCTCTTCAAGAGTTATTACTTACTAACAATTAGAATGTCAACAGGCTAACGATGAGGTTAAGTCATCATTTCTTTCTGAATTACAACGTCGTGGTATGACTTAGTGGACCTAAAATATTGAGACTGACATTTGCTCTTTGTGTTTCTATCTCTTTTTGACTCCACCAAAAACAGTCAATTTATTAATATATAGGACTAATGCAATTATATTGTATTTGACAGAACGCATACAGATTGCTTCGCCGAACATTTGATGCTGGATTGGCTGAACGATATCATCATGAGAGGTACTTAAAGTGCTGGTTGTCAGAAAATTTGCTTCACTATTAGTTTAACTAATTGAAAACGGCCATGTTTTGCTTCTGTGAATAACTCAGCTAAATCAAATTCATGTTCCTCTGGTGTTGAATTGGTTAGGATAGAAGCATGTCAATTTGATTCGTACTTAAAAGTTAAAACTATTATAGTCTGATTTCATTTTTACTATCTGCAAGTTCACCAGATAAAAATAAACACTCTCAAGTATGTGTGCTCAGTCAAGTATGGCGTGTATAAAAGGGGTGATCGAACAGATGGCGGGAGCCATGGATCTGTCGTTACCGTCAGTTTTTCTGAAATTTCCGGGCAGTTAAAGTCATCGTTAATTACACCTGAGGTATGGGACTTTATCCTCATTATTATGTTGTGTAAATTCAGCTCAGTTGATGCTTCTGGCTCTGCATTGATAGTATTTATTAATGTCTGGGTTTCAACTTTCAACACCATACTACCCATTCAATTCAAGATATTACTCTCGGAAGTTCTGTGTATTCAAATTTTGTAAATGAAAATAAAGGGCTGAACAGAATGAACATAGCGTTTTGATTTGATTGGTTTTGTTCATGAAAAATCTAATGATCAATAGGGTAAATAGGTAATATGCACTATTGATTTCTTTTACACTGATATCAGATATTATACAATCTCATTTTAGGCCATCAGTGGACCGAGAAGCCAAATCCATAAAAATTTAGATGACTTTCCTGAAGGTTTAGAATTATATACTGTTGTTTCTAGAACTCATTACCTATATAACAGAGTTGGACTACTGTTGCTAGAACAGTAGTCACTCACGTGCGAAACGTGCGAGAGTGAAACGTGTGAAAGAGAAGCCTGACTTCCTTCTTCCATCAATTCAGCTCGACCAACTCCCTCACTTCTGATCAAACCCAGAAAACCAAACAGACGCCCACTATAACCTCTTCCTCCGTCATCGATTTCAGTTTCATTCTTCGTTCTTTGTTCAACGTTTCTCTCGATCGCACCTTTCACCTCTGTGCCCACAGTTGACCCTTGCCGATTCTCAGAACAGCATTCACGGATCAATATGTACGGTGTAATTTCAGATCATAGTCTATTCTCTTAAAATTATTTTGTTTATGAATAGCTCTGATTTCTGTTTCGTTTAATTGGTTGTTAATTGAGCTAAGGAAATTGATTTGGGATTAATTCCGGTTTAGATTATCTGTTTGATTGGAATTGTTGCACGGATTGGTGAAGTTTGATTTCGGATGGTTTTTATGCCGCTGTGGTTTTGTGGTTTCTGGAACATAGATTGTTGTTGTTTATAAATGAATTTGTGGGTTTGATATTTTGACGATACTGAAAATGCTTTAGGATTGTACTCTATGACCAATTATACATTGTTGTTTTTAGATAAATTGTGTGATGTTGGATTTTAACCTTTATAATTGATAAGCATCTATTTTGGTTGTGGATATATAAACCATATCATGCCACCCACATTGTTTCATGAATAGGTTCTTATGTTATGCATTGTTGTAATCTTGCAGCAAGCTTTGGTCAGTAAAAGCTTAGGTGAAGAACAACTGTTTTCTTCAGAAAGTGGCTCAGTGAGGAATGTAATTGAATTAGACACTGAACGTAATGGCTGTATTCAAAACCTTAAGGTAGAATGCTATTCCACCTTTGAATGAAAACCAAGTCGGGAATGAAATTGGTTTGGAGAAGTTTAATTGTTATACAATACTATATACCTATATGATTTGGAAAGAGTCATTGTAGAAGTCTAAGTACATGACATTGTTTCGCCGCTTCTTTTGGTTTCTTTCCTTGAACATATATAACAAAGTTGATTGAAATTTATTAATAGCTTTAGCAAAAATACTCTTACTTGGTTGTTTTCTTCTTTCATTGTGTTTTGGCATATATTCTATACAAGTTATACCTTTTCTTGCACCCTTTTTACTACTCTAATATGCTGTGATCACTATTTTGATGCTTAAACTTCTCAGCACATTGCAACTTTGAACCGAATTTCATTAATCCAGACTAATGGTCAACTGAATGTTTTTTTTAGCATGACTAGGCTCGATATTAGTTAACAAGTAGAAAAATAATAAACCATCCATCGTATTCTAAAGTTGTTTGCACATAGATTCCAGTTTCGATTAGCTTCCTCAACCTGTTTTCACAAACCCAGTTTGTTCCACGAATCAAAGTACTGATCTTGCCCATTGATGTACCTTTTGTTTGTTTATGATCTGTAATTGTTTTTATTTCTAACATACTGCTTTGTTTCTCCTCCTTCTTTCTTTGTTCTCTCCCTCCCGCCCCACGTTTGTGGCTGACTTCATTGGTTCAGGTTCTTCTGCGTCTTCTGCTCCAGCCTAGGATAGAAAGTGTTGTAGGTACAGATGATTCATTCCTTTATTAGGTTTTCAATTGTTTGATTGATTGCGAATGTGCTTCCAATTTATCTTTTTCTTTTAATTGAATTGGGTGAGACATATATGGGATTGTGGTTTTAGAGGTTTTATTTTCTTTGTTATCGGGTATTTGGTTCTTTCCTATATGTAATCCAAAACCATTTCTTTGTTCTATATTGGTTTTAGATCACTTCGTGCTACTGGTTTGCTCTTGGGTATATGTGAAATAGATCATGGTTTCAGTTTGATTGTCTAAAAGAAGCTTATTGCAGAATGAAGAAACGATGTTAGTATAAAGATGAAAACTTTGTTATTGTTACGTTGGAAATAAGGTGTACAAGTGGTTTAGTTCTTGAAATTTTCAGTGTTTAATAATAGAGTACGAGGCAGATACGTATGGTTGTGTTACTGGTTTGAAGTTTAAAGAGGTTTTCTATTGGAGGTTTAAGCTTTTTGTAGGATGAATGAACAATGGGGATGAAGATTATAACTTTTCCTTCTGTTTTTCTTCTGTAGAATTATAATTATTTAATATAAGTTTGTTGTTTAGACTACATGTATACAGCTGTGATGTTGATTTGTGTTTTTCATTGTTGTTGCAGGCAAACACAGTGTATGGAGCACTCAAGGAACTGGAGGTATGTATGCGTGAACTTGATCCCTAAAAAACAATATACTGTATATGTAATCCATAAACCATTTTTTTTCTATAGTTGTTGTATTTGTTCTTTCGTATATGTAATCCAGAAGTATTTCTTTATTTTTTAGCGGTTTTAGAACGCTTCGTGCTACTGGGTATATGTGATATAGATCATAGTGGGGTTGGTGATGATGTGAGGTACGAAAGCTAAGATATATATATATATATATATGTGTGTGTGTGTGTGTGGGGGGGGGGGGGGGGGGGGGGGGGGGGGGGGGGGGGGGATGGGTGATGATATAAGCTTACAAAAGTTTAGAAACATATATACATATGGAGTACTATTACTGTATGTAATATGAGTTTGTTTGTTTTGCTTATGTGGGTTTATAGATTTTGATCAATTTTTGCTTGACAATATTGTGTTAGGCCTTTTTAATCTGTTTATTGTGCGCTACTTCTTCATTGTATTTTGATGGAGTTTGGGTTTCTCTGCTCAACTATATATCTAAGATTTACAGTATGATCTATAGTGTTTTTTTTAATGTCTATGATTTAATGTGCTTAATCAGGGCTTTCATGCTTTAGGTCAAGATGATTTGTTTATTATTAAATAGGCTCGATCAAGCGTAGCTATGGATGTTGTTGTATTGCTCTGTTAAAAATAAAGATTTGTTCTTTCCTCCGGGCTTTGGTGATGACTTTCCTATGGCAATGCAGGTTTCATTATACTACTCCCATTTGTTTCAAGTGTCAGAGAAGTATTGGCTAAGTATTCGTGAAGCTCTGATTGTTGAGTATTTATCTACAACCTTCTAGAAGATAAAAGAAGATTAAACTCCTTATCTCACTGTCTTTTTATTTTTAGTAAGCACTTTTCTCTTCGTACATTCAGTTTGTTGAGAATTCGATAGTCGTTCATTTCTTAGTTAATAGATGTAGTCCCGAAGTAATAGGCTCTTCTGATATAAAGTATTGTGCTCATGAAAGTGTGATAGCCATGTTGACAATGCATGCTGTAGTTTTAATGTATTAACTAGTTTTGAAATTGGCTTCTGATTTGTCGGGTCTCTTCTTTTTTGATATTCTCTTTTCTATGATTCGATTAAATAATGTGTCCTTTTTTGACGTCTTAATTTGAAAGTAAATGATATCCCTGCATAGTTCTTGAATAATCTCTGTAATTACTGATATTATGCTACTTGGCAATTCCTTCCTACAATATTGAAGGAATAAAGTAGTTAAATTCAATTGAATATGTCTCGAGTGTATGCTTTTGGTTATGTGTATAAGTAAATTTACTATTAATGGGTTATGTTTTATGATGTGAAGCTTAATGACACTACTTAACAAAGGCTAAGATTATTTATAATGAATTTTGTATTAGGCTTAACAGTACATAATGTCAGTATTTAGTTATTTACAGTACAGACAAATAATAGGCTTTGTGAAATATTAGTATTTTTTTTTCCTGTTAGTTCAGGTAGCTGGGAGGCACCGTCTCAAACAAAACCAGGCAACTTATTCCAAAGGTAACCTTTATCTCTTTCATTTAAGAAAGTTTCGATCTTTAGCTTGATTTTTTACTTGGTATATCAAAATTAGTTCACTTTTAGTTCAAAAAATGCACAATAGTGAACCTCCTTGTATTTCATCTGTTATTGACATCCTATGTAACTAATTGATAGTTCGTTGGGGCAATATTTTTATGTTCCTTATTAGTTGGTCTTTTTATTTTCTGTGATGTGTAAATATGATGGGGAATTGACTTTTGCTGGAAATGAGGCTATTTTGCATAGGAAGTCTGTGGAGTACGACAGCTTCTTCGATTAGTTAGTTTGCTTAGTTAAATGGATGTTAGTACATCCAGATTTGTTATTCTAAATGCAAGTAATCAGCTAATGTTGTGATCAAGAATCTCTTCTTGATCTGGAATTAGTTGTTTTGTATATTTCATTATGTAATTAATTCCTCACGTTTATGTTGATTTGTAATATGGATAATTGTATTGTAATATGGATAATGAATGCTAATTTCTACATCACAATCATTTCCACCCGCGCCTCGTGCGCGGGCTTCCCTCCTAGTTTATAACGAGGCGCGGGCTTCCCTCCTAGTTTATAACATTTCGTGGAGACTGCATAGGACTATTTATGTTTAAAACATGTTTGTTTTAACTCAATGTGACATCTGATCTTACGATTCGGTCTCACACGTAAAACTGTAAACATGCCAATGTGTTATACCAGATGAAAGGCCAACAAAAATCAGTCTGGCTAGTACATCAAATCCCTAATTGCTATACTTCATAGTTATCGTTATTACTTTACTGAAGATGCTAGATAAGGCAGATGGCATGATACCGAGCTTAGGTAGTTATTCACAGCAACTGGATTGAGTAGAGGAAGTGGAAAAATCAACTTCAATCTTCAGTTAGGAAAGTAACTCTCAAATGATAAGAAGGACCATATATGGTCAGAGGTATGAGTTCAAACTTGAGACAGATTATGATAAAGATGTAAGTAGAGCCAAGCCTCTCCATCTGATCCGAATCCAGTATTTCATGAAAAAACCAAGCATATTGAAGTGGATTTCCATTATATTCGAGCTCAAGTTCAAAGCATGTCATTGAAACAGTTTATACTCCGAAGTCAGGATCAGTTGGCTAGTTTGTTTTCGGCGACAATGGAGAGAAAAGGAATGGGTGGTCGGCTTGGGGTGGGCGAAAAGGGTTGGGCTATCCCCAATGGTTGCAAATATGTTCCTTCGGTCAAGCGTCGTACACAACGAGGTCCAATCCCTTGAAGCTTGGAGTAGGTCGAACATGGATCTCGATGGCTCGACTTTGTACTTGGGTTGGCTTATTTGGGTTAGACGACCGTAGGTTTGAGATGAAAGATTGACTAGTGGCGAGATTCCACAAAACGGAATAGGTGGCCGCCGGCGACAAAAGACAAAGTTTTCTCGACCCGTCGAAATCTGACGATCTGAACCTTTTCTTCTAGCAATTTTTATTATCTTCTGTAACAGTCCTGCTAATACCTACAACCAAAAGACACTGTCCTATACAATGCAATATAAACTCGTTACATGTCCCCAACACAACTTCATCTGCAACCCCTATACAATGCAATGGGTTGCTCTTCCTCCTTCTCGAGTCCTCCGTCATGTCCAGGTACTGGTTGTAATCAATGTACCTACCTAAGCAATTGCCACTACTGCTTTACGGTCACCTCACCATCGATCTAGCTCTCCACCAACCACTTCTATTATCCCCCACACCTTCGTCGTTGCCGCCTCAATAGTTTGGATCGGTGTAAAACCATCATACTGCTCCACCATGACTGTGATATTTTCAAAGAACCAAGGTCCTCGCTCCACCACCCTCCTAAGAACTACCTTGTCCTTGAATCTCCCCACAAACCAATCATAGGTGCCTCCCCAGATGCAAGTGGTACTCGAACCAACAAGACCACGCCAAAGGTGAAAATCCAATTCTTGAGGGACTTTGTCCTCTGCTCCGATAGAACCTAAGGAGAGAAGATGTGAATAACGGCGAAGCCGAAGTCGTTCTCTTCTTCCACCGCTCCATTAGCAACCGTGTTATGCAGATTTAAGGTTTCAGTTGTGTTTAGTGTCTGCGTAAATGAGAGCTCGAAAAGATGTTTCAAGTATTTGTTCAAGATGTTAAAAGGGTTCCATCCCATACATGCCTATAATTTCTTTGTATGTTCAGCTTTACTTCTATTTAATTTGGTTAGGACAATGAGAATGATGGCTGGGATCTAAAAACAAGTTTTAAGAAGAAACTTTACAATAGTTAACGAACTTTGCATAGACCAAAGTGAAGACCATGTCACCTGTCCTACTCTAAAGACAAATTATGACAAACTTAGCTTCATCGATCACTTGAAAACATTATATAGTTCCATCTGAATTGCCAAAATTGTGGAGCTAGCAAATAGCAACCAACCGAATGATCGATAATAATCTGAACGAACTAAACATCGATCAGAAATATTTTTATAGCACTCTTTGCAATCACAAGTACAGTGACTCAAATCTAATGCATCGACACATACCTAGCCACATTCTTACAACCATACATCTACACATGCATGGTACTATAACATTTCATGCTTACCCAGTTACATCGATCTCTTACATGCTACAAGAACACTGTCGACGACTAGCTAGCTAGTCTCAAATATATAAAATAAAAAATGTGTAATTTGACTCATTTCATTATGTATTCAGCATCCATAGTTCATTTTAATTGATCAGATGTTGTCCACCACCAGTTAATGTACTATAACCAGATGCGATCTTATCTACAGAATAATAAGTTCATCATTTTATTTGAACTTTTCTTTTTCGACCCTTTTTTTTAACAAAGTGTTATCAAGTACAAGATAGAGATACTAAATACAATTAGAACAAACTTCTTTTATTTATACAGGACAAAATTTTATAAATAAAGACAATAAGCCTTATATGTTGCTCATGACAGGCGTCATTTTATTATTTTACCCTTCTTTGTTTTCTTGTGTTTTTGATTTATTTTTTTAAAAAAAAATTCATACAAATTTGTATTTTATCATTGTTTCCTCCGGTTCAATTTTTTTTGTTCTTTCAAAAAAACTTTTTTTTTTCTAAAACAATAATTTTAGTTTAGTCTCGTCCAAAATTCTGTATCACTTTCTAATGAAAGTTTATCACATATTAAAAAATTGAATAGAATTTGGCTCTTTATTTATAATAAGATTGTGATAAAGATTCAACAACACACAAAAAAAGTTTTGATACAAATTCAATAACAATTTGAGTACATTCAAATTCAGCAGCAGTTTAATTACAATTCGGTCTACAAAAAAGTAGTAGCATTGTCCCAAAAATGCAATTCCCAAAAATGCAATAGCAGTTGCTTTAACCGAAATTGCAGTAGCGGTCTATTGATTGTGTTAACCAGCTACTAATAATGCAATTGTTGACCATCCTATTTTATATTATTCTCATAGTTGAGAGATTAGGAGTTCAGTTTCCCATAAAAATGATACTCGGGAGAATTGAATTTTGGAAAGAAAAAAAATATTGACCGAGTTATACATTTACATTATTAACCCGACTAATTAACTGTTACTAAAGAATTCTAATATTTAAAAAACTCCTATTGTTGATCTAACAGACTAACAGAGCCAGGAAAACATAGACTGATAATATACCAAGTCCAGAATTCCATTTGAAAATATTGGGAGGAAGCAACATTTTGATCTCTATATGCATCATTTCCTCCGCGTGTAACAGACTTAACTAAAACTGCAGAAGGAGAAAAAATATGAGCAATGTACAAGATATGGCACCCAAAATGAGGGATCTGATCTTCTGCAAAGTGCTTCTACTGGGATCCTCTAGCATTACTATGCGGCGGCAGTAGATACTGTACTGATGCAAGCAGACTAAGGCTAAGAGAGCAAGATGGGCACCCAGTGCATATGCTTGAATGCTCAGGGATTCATGTTTTGGAGCAAAGCAAGTCGCTGGCACCCAAGGAATAGCACACTTCAACCAGATCAGGTTTCAGGGCAAAAAATTGTCAGATTACGAAAGCAAGATAGGCCCATTTTCGGCTGCAGTTCGAGATTGGGTATGATGATTATGGTGCCTAGACATCTGAATGTTCTGGGATAAATTGGTCCTTTTCTTTGCATATGGAGCTTCTCTTGCTGCAAACAAAAGGGTAAGTCAAAATTGCGAGGTATAATCTATGATAACCAATAGTGTTCTGTAATGTAAGTTATTAATAAAGTTCACATTTCAGTATTTATAAGCACTATCTCCTCAAGTTGCAAATTCCTTGATCGACCAACAACAATTTCTTACCAGCCATTTGCTGTGTTCGCATTATATTCTGCCTCCTTTTCCAACAGCATACTGAACATACAATGAGGAGAAGGAAAACCCCCAACACACCAAACACGATTCCTATCTTTGCGCCACCAGTAAGGTGTGGCCCGCATGTTCTTAGCCCAGGCATACCACAGAGGCCATGGTTGTCAGTGAAACTGGAAGAAAACCACAAGACAAGTATAGAAGTCAGACTATAGTTGTAGTTATAGTTATGTTGATGCAATGCAAAAGCCTAGATATACTACTGATTGCATACTTGAAACTAGCTCTGTGCAAAAGTCTTCCACCTAGAGCAGATGGAACCCTGCCGGACAAAGAGTTGCTATTAAGATATCTGCACCAAAACTAGAAGTTAGCACCTTATTCCCATACATTTTAAGTTGCATCTTAGTGGAAAAGAAACACAATAATATAACCCACAGTCTACTTAAAGAGGTTAACTGTCCAAGTGTTTCTGGAATTGATCCATTGAAGGAATTGAATGAGAGGTCCCTGCCAATTCAGTATGTGATTTCAATTATTAACGGGAATCATAGTAAGCAAGCAAATAGAAAATTCTATTTCGATGAAAAGATAATATTATATCAGAAGTACTTACAGCACTTCCAAGCTTGCTATAGATCCTAGTGAGGAAGGAATCTCCCCATGTACGCTATTTCCACTCAGATTTCTGTCCCCGACATAGGTTTGTAAACAAAAGCAATCGGTTTAGAATGTGATAGCTCATAGGTAATACTGGCATCGTACTAAGGCACAAATTCAAGCAAGTAAACAATGACGGCATTCTGTGTTTTATGATAATAAGCTAAGTACATCAAAAGAACGTACAGGGTCTGTAGATGACGCAATTTGGACATCTCATTCCCCAAAGACCCCTTTAGTCCTTGATTGTCGAGACCCCTGAACAAGCACAATAATAACCATCAAAGTTCATATGACAATGGTAAATGTCTTGGGAGCTTTCTTTATGCAATACATGAATCATTTTTATGATTTCACCCAAAGATATTTTATCAACCACTCTGGAACATATCTCCTTTCTTTTTATTCATTCATTTACTCACACATTTTTCTAATATAAAACCGGACTTGAAGTTACAAAAAAATGAACCTCCCTGCAGCATATACAAGTGCTGGATCCAAACTGAGATCATAATGAGCCTTCAAACTTAAGTCATTAGACTGTAAAGCCTTTGGACCTATCCTCAATGGCAATTAGCTGAGAAAATTCAAACTGGGATAAAAATCAACAACTATTACATGCATATTCATGCAACAGCATGATGTAGATGAAACATGACGTGAATGTGAAAAGTTCGAAGAGGACAAACTACTGTAACTATCAGTACAATCCCACAAAACAAGTCAACTGACAGTCCAACATTTCCCCCCATACCAGTTCCAATAGGGAAAACTATTTTAATTTACAGCTAGTGCCATTTTCAAACAAAAAGATAAGAATAGAAAATACAACATAGTAGCTTCTAATTTGACACCTAAAAAATTCTTGCCACAAAAATCAGAAAGATAAAAAGGAATAAGATCAAGAGAGACAGGGAGATAGGAAACAAGATCAAGAACATACAGTCCATCAATAACCCATTTGTTGCTAATTTTATCATATTGGCATTCTGCTCCACTCCATGGGTGTTGTTGGGGAACACATGGATCACCATTCCAACCTAACCGAACAGGAAGGCCTAATGTAGTCTTCAACATCTGTAAAGCCCGAACTGCATTTTTCCAATAAGAAACAATAACTTAAGCTCCAGAGAATTGGACATGCATTATGTATTTCATAGCCGAAAAAGAAGTGATGTGAAAGATGCTCTCAACAGAATATATACACTATAATTCTGATAGGAAGCCATAGTACAATGGTAACTTCAGAACACAGTATATGGACAGACAAAATGACATAACAATCTGCAAAATGCTAGGTGGATTTGAGAAATGCAAAAACAATGAGTAATTTTACCTTCATCTGGTAAAGTTTTCGATTCAGCGAGTATAACTTCAAAGATCTCAATTGCACAGATTATAGCATGATCACCTTCTCTAGGGCGCAAGGTTATTGTCAAACTCCTCCCATCTATGGAAACCGTTCTGTTGAGTACAAGAGCAGTGTAACGATCCCCACTCAGTTTAACAACATCCACATCTTCAAATGCAACGTCACCATTTATAAGAATGTTAAATACTCTCTGACCTACACCAGTGACAGCTGAATCGATCTCAGCAAAGTGTAACCAGATCGAGTAATTTCTGTTAGGATCAACATCCATGGAATATTCTAAATTGGGTTGAGTGTTCGAACTCACAATTGCTCTTCTATAAAGTCCTTCTGGATAATAGTTTGGTGGCTTTGAAACTAGCTTAATCTTTCTCTCAGTAGATCTGGCGGCATCAGCACTCTGACCAAAGGTCGTAATAGGACTCCAAAATCTATCTCCTCCCCATGGATCCCCACCGTAATCAGCACCAAACTTTGGCTTTCCATCACCACAGCTCAATCTTGACACTGTTTTAAGTATTATTCCTTGGCTGATTTGGTATGCTTGGTCATGAATTTGAAGAACTTCTAGAGCAAGGATTGCCGGGTCGCCATGACCAGTGCTATGGAAGCAAATATAAACAGAGCCATCTCTAAGAAACACTTGCGCCTCAGCAAAAACCTGATCATCAATGCTGCTCCAACCAGATTTTAGAGAAGTGATCAAAGTACCCTCAATAGAAATATCAAACAAAGGTTCAAGATCATCGCTTTTCGTTTTAACCGATCCAAAAAATACCCTTACTGAGTAGTGTCCATGAGGCACATTCGGGATATGGTAACAATTTTCAGGACCTTCAGACAGTGGAAAATATCTAAGCGTCTCAAGGTGAGGACTGACATAACCTGGGAGGGACGCATTAGCAGGAATTCCACCCGTATATCCAAAATCCCTATACCACAGTGTATTAGTTGGTGCTGTAGTGACATCGTGACGAGCTCCGCAGTTTATGCGCATAGCAAAAGGCCCTGTCCTCATATCCGCATCATCAGACAAGTTATTAACGAAACTCACACCAGATGCAAACACAGTGATAAAACAAACAATCAAGTAATATTCACTAGTCTTATAAACATTTGCTGTCTGCATGATGGTAATCAAATACCAAAGAACTCGAAGCACAGAGCTAACCACTCTTGAGTCTGGGTATGGGCATTCTTCAATTTTCAATCAAGATAATTATACAGGCAAAAAATCAGGTATTGAATTTGCATATCTTTTGAGTTAATTATCCATTTAAAAAAATAATATATATAACTTTTTTTTTCACAGCTAATAATCAGAAAACTGAGTTGCTCTAAGCCTTGATTTACGCAACGTATTCCTAATTTGGACTACTGAAATTGCATTTCCCTTTCCAAATGATTTCAAACTCATCCGACTTAGTCTCTTTTAGAATTAATCGATCAAACAAATCTTCATTAGAGCCAAACCGGTAATTAACTACAAGATCTTACACTAAATTACGCTAAAAACCTCACAGCACTATACAATAAGCTCAATTTACGTATCTAAATTCATCACAATGCCACTGAGATTTCAACTTCGAATCGTTCAGCTTCCACAGCTAAAAAATAAGCACAAAACTCAGAGAGAAAACGAAATTGAATAAGCGAAGAAGCGAATAAGACTCACCGTGTGCGGCTGAAGCGAAATTGAAAACCGAGCAGAGCAGGAGAAGCCATTGAAGAAGAAGAAGCAACCTCATCATTTTCTTAAGCTGTACTGCGACTCAGGCTAATTAAGCTAGTAGCTTACTACGCGTCGACTCTTGCTTTTGTGCTCTCTACACTACTCAACAATATCCCATCCTCCATTTTCGCTTATTTAGCTCTCTCGCTTTTTTCAGAGAGAGAGAGAGGTGTGCGTTGGACGTGTTTGCAACTAGGCGATAGTGAGTAATTACAGTTGGTATTAATTTTTTCTTCTCGAAATTGTTGATTCGCGTTCATGTGCGGTCGATTTCACCTAGGCCCGTCAATGAACGGCGTAGATGGCGTTTTCGCAGGAATGATCAGCGTGTGGGGCCCATTGGAGAATGACCGGAGAAGCTGTAAAGTGTTTCGTCATGTGCGCTAACGCTACACTACAGCCTAAAGCACGTGAGCTTACGTGGGTGCGACGTCGTTTTCCCGGTCTTGTTTAGAGACCGTTAATTACCAATAAGGAGTGGTTTAGTGTCTTTTCGAAGACTTGTTTATTTTATAATTGAGAGTGATTTAGATCCGTGATTCTGTGTGGGACCCGGACCATGTTGACTTTTTTGATGTTTGACTCCTTTTGAGCATGAGTGGGTGCGCGATCACCGGAGGTCGCATTTGTTGTGACCAATAAGCAACAAGAATGACCGACCCGACCGGGCCCAACTAGACCAAACCCGGTTTGAATGGAGGTAGGCCGGTGGTGGTGAATTATAAAAGTTCATCAATGGTGAACGGTTTGATAGGCAATTCCAACTAAATTGATCATATATGCAAGTTTTCTTCTTCTCTACATTTTCATGGACCGGCTTTAAGTACCTCTATAATTGTGCCGACTTTTGGAGTCCATTGATAATAATAAAGACATTCAAGCGATTGATTGTTAATGACGTAACTTTTGTGAATTTGTGTAATCTAATCATTTATTAAAAGTAACGTGTGAGGTGTCAGTTCTCATTTATAAGAAAATATAGAAAAAAATACAGTCATTACTGTTCACTAAAGGGCAACATAAGAAATAAGCCATAGTCTAGACAACCTAAGCAATCGAAATCACCTAATCTACCCAAATATTTGTAACCCAGCAATAAGCACCAGGACCAGTAGTCAATGACGTAGCATATCTCGGGACGATAAGCAATACTTACCCCAAGACCAACTGTAAGTTCTTAAAAAAACAAACAAAGTAACCAAAGTTCTCTGGAAAGTAAATGTGAATGTAAACAAAGCATAAATAACACACTACCTTCCTACTCCGAAGGAGTGAAGGTAGTCTCTTTTCTTGATTCACTAGGCTCAAGCTCTATTGCTAAGGTGCTCGACTCTGTTCCTGCTCCATCAAAGCTTTCAAAGACCGAAGTCCTCCATGCCCAAGGAGAATAATTTGAAGGCATCTCAGGTATCACAGCCAAAGTCATAGCCTCAATGTCGCTTATTGGACGGATTTCCTCAACCACCATGCTTGTAGTCTTAATCTGTTTGGCATGCTTCCTTTGCACCGACAAATCAATGATTCTCCCCGGGTTCACCTCCCCATCATTGCAAGAACAAGCTTCTTGGCTTTATTCTTATAACCAACTGGATGTCTGTGCTTGGATTTTTTCGTTGGAGACTTCAAAAGGAGTCTGTTACATTCCGGGATAGCTAGCTCCGGTTTAAGGGTCTTTGTAGGACCTGTTGGTTTCCATTGCGATGTTCGCAGCTTCTTAGCTAACACTAAAGCATCATAGCTAGGTTAACGCTTAGGAGGATCCTCACGAGGAATAGGTAGAATCAGGATACTCCCCAACGTCGAGTCGATAGAGGCAAACGACTCCAAGGTTATCCCAGGTACACAAAAAAGTAGAGGTCTAGTAGGTTGGACAACTGGGGTGACCTGCACAAAAATAGAAAACATAGGGATGGGGTTAGGGCATAACTGTTGTCTTACAGACCTGTCGGACTCCTCATGCGGCTGCATCACGTCATCATTAATGAACGCTGCCGCTGACTCCAAAACACGATTTTAGAGAAATCTGATGCTCCAATGCAAGCCGACTTAGGGCGTTCCATCAAACCACAAATCCCACAAAACCCTGAAGGCGCTCATAGAAAAATCGAAGCTTGACCAAGACACCATCCTCAAACTCAAATTCCCTCGCCGGGAAAGGTTGCCAAACTCGAGGCTGGATCGGCACCCGAATCTGAATTCTTGGGATACCACGTCGGAAGCTAGGCTCACAAATCATCTAAAAAATTATGATTGCATTCGCGACCATCCTCGTTGTTTTCCTCATGAATACAATAGGTTATATACCATGTATGACAACCCACATGAGAATTGAGAGGAGAGGGACATGAAGCGGGTCGCCTCTGCCACTGTACCTAGCCATAATCAAAGAAGCTTTACCATAAAATAGTGGTCCACCCTTCAAAACCCTCTTCGCTTGCTCAAGAAAAATCCATAAGCAACCGATCTTCTACTAGCCGAATTGTGAGTCGTTTGCCATACCCCCACAAAGATCCAAGGGAACCAACGACATCATGAATGTTTATTTTTCCTTTTGCCGAAAATAATCGGCCGACCATAAAAGTGTGATTCGACACACCTGACGATCCTTTCGTCCTAAAAGAGGTGCGACCTTCATCGGAGAGTGTTAATGATTTTCTCATCTGCTCCGTCATTGACAGAAGGTGAAATTGCAATGTGGTTTCTCAAAGAACCCTAGGCGGTAGAGATAGGCTGTTTTTCTTTCTTTCTTTTAGTATGGTGTGTTATCTAATACTTTACGTGATGGACTTCTACAAATGAGTTTGATACATCCTTGAAAAGAGAAATTTTGAAAACACATGTTAATGATACTATCAAACGATGTAACCGTAAGAATAATGATACTATCAACACATGTAAAAACACATTCAAACGATGCTCTTAATCTACATGTTAGATAAAAGCTATGAATCAACATTCAAACCTTTTAATTTTTTTTGGTAGCCCTCTCGTGCTACTCTGGTTTGTTAGTATAGGTTTGTTATGCGTTATGTTGTTTATCCAGTATAGGCGTACTTTATGACTTCTTCTTTAGTGTGTTGAATACTCCGGGGGAATTATGTATTCCTATCACAAGTTTTCGAGTGGATATAAAATTTGTGCCATTTTCAAAAAAAATTAATAAGTTCGTCGAAATTTGAGAATAAGATGGTTGATGGATCAACTGTAAAAAAGAAGAGGATGACATAATCAGTTAAATTAATTGAGACGTAAAGACAATATAAATCATTCAAATTTGAAATCTTTAGATCATGGCCGCACCCGCACGTAATAAGATCATGTGAGCTTATTTGGTTGTCTAAACATACAAACTGTTTGTTTTGTGTAGTCGGTAATATTTTTAGATATTTTTAGTTATCGAGTGTTAACTTACGGATATGAACATAACCATAAGTAATGATAAATAAGTCGAAACTTGAAAGTTGTTTTTATTTTCAATCATTGAATACATATCATATAATAATCCACAAACTGCCTACAATTTATTGTACCAACCGAATAAAGTAAATTCATTTCATTTCATCCGTTACGTGAAGAGAAAGAAAAGAAAAAGTGTAAAAACCTAAAAATATTTGTATCCATAACATTTAAAGACCAAGAGTAAGTCAAAGCCATCGAGGGTAAACCATATGGGAGGGATGCTGAACATGGGATTGAAAAATATGACGGAAGAAATTTTCTAATTTTTCTTCCTTTGTCACCGACTAAATATGATTATTTTAGGTGCTCTCACTTTTGCAATACTGGATTGGGCTTAATGTACTAGCATAAAAGTTTGGGCTAAAATTGACAAGGATACTAAGGCTATACATCAAGCCCAATAAACACCTTCATTCTTGAGAATCTCAGAATCCACAATAAGCTGGCCTAATTGTCCTATGCAATGCAAACAATAAGCAAGTCTTTTAATATTTGCTGGACATTTAACCAAGGAAACACTGAGAGTCTGAAACACATGTTGTAGCTGTGCACATATTCTTTACTTTTTCCAATGTCTATCTGCATTCCAACCGTATTTCATACCAAATCAAAGTATACGAAGGAATATGAAAAATCTAACTCGAAGTTTCTACTTAATAGATTGTGTCACAAAACACCACTTTTATATCACTCTCAATCATCTCTCTAGGTTATTGGCGCATCAGTTTATAATAAGGAGTTTGAAATTCACGCTCAATCCATTGATTCGAATTGCCAGGCCAGTGAATATTAAGGTCTGAAATGATTATCTCGTATTTAATTCTCATTCTAAATAAGTAAATAAAACATAAATTATAATATTCGTCGTCTGAAAAATTCACTTCAATATAAATAAATAAATAAATGATTTTGAGTACCTATACAGTATTGTAAATGGTAAGTTGGTATTTGTAAAAGTGAGGTAAATGGAGCCATGTGTGGAGGAATGGGCAACGGAGATCACTGAAAATAAAAAAGCCCAACAGCTCAGCCGTTTCGCGACCACCAAACCCCAATAATGCCTGACTCCTCCGACGACCGGTCACCGGACCTCGAACAAGTCTCCGGCTCCAGTATTGACGAAGACAACGACCCCGACGAGGTCGAAGACGACGATGCTGACCTACACGAACAACACCACGACGACGAAGAAGAAGAGGAAGCCGAAGCCGAAGAAGAAGAAGAAGAAGAAGAGAGGTTTGAAGTCGACATGGACATCTCCAATTCACCAGTACACGTCGTTCGTCGTCGTCATCATCCTCATCACCGAGGTAGCCGAGTCTTATCAATTTTAATTCCACGAGAATTCCAGTACTTCTGTTCAATTTAGTTTATTTTGTTTTGTTTATATAAAATTTTATTCAGATTTGTACTATTGATTATTTGACTTCAGCTGAAGAACTGTAGTAAGCTTGGAGCTCTATTGTGCTGTAATGTAGGATTTTCATTAATCAAATTTGAGCTTGATGATTATTTAGGCATATTGTGTTATTCTCTGCTGGAAATTCGAAGAGGTTATTTACAGAATGTAGCTCATAGTTTAACTTAGATTGCTATATCGAATACATTAATGACTGCATTCGCCTCATTTCGTTGATTTAAACTTTTTAGTTCTGTGTAGATGTTGAACCAGGTGGTTCTACTCAGGGGACATCCGAAGCAAGGCTGCCGTCTTATGGAGGTAATGTAGGAGACAGTAGAGCTAATTTCAATTACGGGACCCAAGAGTTTGCGATGAATGATGCTAGGATTCTTTCGGGAGGGAACACCTCTACTCACTATACTGAATCATATGCGAGTGCCGGTGCTCATTTTCGTAGTAATGAGATGAGGGATGTCAAAGCGACCAATTCTGCTAGTGTTGCAGGAAAGGAAGTTAGGAGGGTTATCAATTCAGAGGATGAAACCAGGCAAGCGATACAGTCAATGAATGATAGAAAGCAAATGGAATCAAGGTGAGATTAATTGCTGGCATTTGCATAGTATTTTTGTTTTTGGTGGCTAGATTTTTTCTTTGTGGATAGAAAGTCTGAAACTCATACCAAATCTTACTAATTGCTAGGCTTTCTAGATCAGTTGCTTCTGAGATAGGGACACAAATGATATCTCCTGTTGCTGAGACTAATGATCCTAACAAGCCCCCAGCAATTCTCTGCGATTTTTTTGCAAAGGGCTGGTGCATTAGAGGTTCTTCATGTCGGTTTATCCATACAAAAGATAGTCCAAAGAATAGTCATTCGACCCCTGAGGGAAATGTTGCTGTTGCAAGTTGCAGTAGAGAAGTCAAGGTTGATGAAGGTATTATATATTCTCTGGGGAATGGATTTAAAAAATTAGTGCGCTTCCAAAAATCTCCTATTGACAACTTTATTCTCTTAACAGGTCCAACAGAGGTTCATGAGAGATCAAGATTGCCTGGCTTTCGTGACCCACTGGCTTCTTCTAGTGGAAATAATTTTCCATTTCCTGCTCATATAGGAAGGCGAAGTCACCACCAGTTCCAATCAGTTCATCATGACGAATCAAATGTGGGTGATTCCGCTGATGTACTAAAATTGAACTTACCCAAAGATGATCTGATCTTTCTCAGCTCCTCCTTTAAGGACACAGGAAAGGATGGTCAGAAACGAATTTGGCCTGCCGATGATTATAACAATTCACCTATTAAAAAAGGTAATTTTATTTGTTGAACAATGGTTTATCATGAACATGTATTTTGTTGGTTCCTTAGTAAGATGGATCCATTGTGTTATCAGGCAGGTACTCTGTTGGAAATCCCTCTTCTCATTCAAGCAGTATGGAAGACCTGGCTGAAGTTCGGAGACAGCGTGTGTACAGTGATCACACTTCACCACTTGTGAGCCATTCTTTGAATTCAAGCTCACACACTCTTACAGCTACTGGATTGTTCCCAAATAGCCGTATTTCAAATTGGACTGGATTTTCATTGCCTGCAAGTTATTCCAGTTTAGATCCAAATACTCTGAGTTCTCACAAGCTTTTTGACAGCAAGAGGGATTATCATTCTACTAGATCATCTTCCTTTCTGAAGAATTTTCCTCCAACCAGCATTTCTCTGCATGGTGCTGATGTTAAAACAAAAAGTTCTTCAAACAATTGGGAGCCATCTGTCCCCTTCCGGCCATCTTTCATTCTTCCTCCTGCTTTTTTATCATTTTCAGCAAAGCAGTTTGACCGCTTTCAGGGTAGCATTGAGTTACCCAAGTTAGCAAACAACTCCTTTGAAACTTCTCTCTATCCTGAAGGGACAACGGTTGGGAAGAGACTATATCAGAAAACACATGCTGAATCTGGTAGTGGGAACCTGCGAGCTGCTTGTGATGGTGATACGAACTCTATGTCATCTCATAATGAGAAGGTATTAGATAACAGCTGTTATACACGTGAACCTAATTCACCTGTAAATGAAGCAGAGACAGTGGGGACTTCTGTTGTCTACCAAAATGGAACCTTGGCTAAAGATGAGAATCCCATGGGCCACCTTCAAGTGAAAGGTAGTACAGATCCAACCAAAATTTTTGGAGATCCGAAGCATCAAAGTGAAGGTTCTAGCCACCAAAGGGACATAAAAGTAGATAGATTAAAAAGAAGCAATGAAGCAGTAGTTGAACAAACTGATGAGGATGTACAACAAGAGTCAAAGGAAATGAGGCAATTCCGGGTTGCTCTTATAGAATTAGTGAAAGAGTTGTTAAAACCAAAATGGCGGGAAGGTAGTCTCAGCAAGGATGCACACAATAAGATAGTTAAGAAAGCAGTGGACAAGATTCTCAGTGCTTTTCAGCCCGAACAAATCCCACCTACCATAGAATCAGTTGTGCAATACCTGACTGCTTGCCGTCCAAAAATCTCAAAGCTTGTTGAGGTTAGCATACTTTTCATTTCTAATTTTTTTAAAGAATGTAAACATGCAGTTCTTAGGTTTTGGATGTAATTCTTTCTGGGACCTGACCGTTACTTATTTCATTTTCAGGGATATCTTGAGAAATATGGCAAGCCCGAGTTGTTGGGCTAACTGTGTTTTCTTTGCACAGTTTAATACTCAATTTATTAACTGGAGGTCAGGGAGACAGTTTGTTGGGGATCCTTTTTCAGTTTTTATTTATTTGAAATATACAGTAAGTAGCACTGAATTACTGTGGGAAGTTGATAGTTTCTCTTTAGACATGTATTGCTGATGGGATGGTTCTATTACTTCACATTTAATCTGTCTTATGGCAAAATCACCGAAATGTAGTTCTGACTAGTTGAGTGGTATAGACAGAGTTAGTAGTTGTTCCTTTCTTTGCAAGTAAGATACCCGTAGGAATTGGAATTTAGTTTGGTTGCTAATGTTTACCCAAGTTGATGCTCTTTGCAAGTTTAATGAAATCTCCTAGTGCTGTGTTATATAGTTATCTAAGATCAGTCTCAAATTTTCTCCTTGCTTCAATTCATCGGTGCTGTGGGGCGAGAAGGTGAAAAATTCCCTTCGGTGCTATTTATTTTGACACCCTTGTAATATAAATGACAGGATTCTTGTCAGATTGATCAGATTCTGCTGGCATTTTAGGTAAAATTATGCATTACTTTAATTGCATAATTTCAAGTTTAATTCCCTTATCATCTTTTCTGGTCGATCTATGCTTGGGGTTTCAGAATTTTCATTGATAATAAGATTTTTCATCATTCTGTGGATATAACTGGGGATTGAGTTACATATTCATTCAGCTCTTGATAATTCAAGATCCTCTTAATTTTACTTGTGTTTGATGTAAACTGTATTGGAAATTACTTGCTTGCAACATTAAACTGTATTAGATTGTCTTTAGGTTGCAAGTTGGGATGGATTCTTAGTATAGGGACTTTTATACAGAGTTTTATTAGCCACTTGAGTACCAGGAACTTGTTTACAATGGTGAAGCAGTTGTGCGAGAATTGGGTGATGTATCATTTGGCTGTTAATTTTCACTTTTCTGTCCTTGAAGAAGAATTAATGTCCTAGATACCATTTAATGTTGTTAAGTGAAGTGCCCCGGGTTGTGTTGAAGCCTAACTCCATGTAAATTATTCATCTCAAGAAAAGGAAATAGACTTATAATCATGTAGCCAGAATAAATAGAATGGAAGAAAAGGTAAAGGAGCCTCTATATGTCAATGTAGCTTCATATTTCTTCTGGCATTCTTTTTGCTCTCAGGGTTGGGTTAACAGCTTGGCTTTCCTTGCAAGGAAAGAAAAATGATTTGACTAGTTTCCGGCCAAACCATGAGATTGGCACAGGTTCCTTCTTCTCTTGGCTAGTAGGCACTGAATTTGGATTTGGAGAAGCTTGTGGGCTGCTGGTGTTGTCAGGTGATCTCTTGCTACTGGTACGAGGTGCTCGTGCCGAAGCTTTCTTACATTGCTGCTTGGTCACGGTCTGGGCCGCTGACTGAAATTTGATTGGTTGCGGTACTATTTGACCGTTCGAGATTAACAGGTCAGCTGGAGAATACTTGATTGGATCACACACGAAGGACTCTTCTGTAGTGCTAAACTCGAAGTCACTGCCTTGCTTGTGATTTTGATTCACTCTGTTACTTTGAAGGGACCTGGCTTGCTGGTCCTGAACACACAGGAGGCCAGCAAATGAAAAGGAATCAGTTGAACTCTTATCAGCTGCAATATCCACTGAAATCTTGTTTTGCAGACGGGAGGCCATTGATTTCATGCTGCACTCTAGCGCCAAGCTTCCACTGTATATATACACTGCTGTAGACTGCATGGTGAGTATGCGGTTATAACTATTTTCTTTGTCTAGTTTGTTTGTTTTCATTCTCTTTCTCTCTCTCTGCCGCTGTTTAGTCTTATGATTACTGTTCAGATTCCCTTGTTTTGGATGTTATAGGCAGATCGAAAATAACAAAATGAGATAATGGAGAATATTACGGGTAATCAGAAAGTTATTTAATGTGTAATGCCAGGCCAGTTCTATTTTCAAATGCCTGGGATGTAGAAGTACCTTGGTAGCTAACTTAAAAGATATAAGTTAGACTTTGAAGTCAATTATATAGACAGCCCTGTCTTGTTCATAGCAGGCAACTTGTGGGGATGATACCAAAGAATTGTCTGGCGTTTAAATAGAAAAGAATCAGGGTTGAGTTGGATAGAATGTTGAGGTAGTACTGTAGCTTATGGTTATGGTTGCCGAATGCGGCCGCCTACCGAATCTACTGTTTGTTTTACAAAGTTTTTGAATGGATTCCAGATTCATATAGAAACTTTGTCTGATGCCCATTAGCTCATTATGTATCTTAATCCTGAGTTACAGTCTGCTTTGGTAGCTGATATTAACGAGGCTATGCTGTTAAAGTGCACCCGGTGCACTTAAGAATTTTTCCATTTCCTCTCTACAACATTGCTTTGAGCCTTTGACGACACTCTCTCTCATTTTCTCTCTCTAGCTTTCATTCAAACTCATTCTTCGTCGGTCAGATCGACTGTAAATAAAACCGGCATTTTCTGCTTCTATTCGTCAAGTTAATGTTTTCCTATACACAAATTGTTCTAGCTCGTTATACTAGTACTGTTCAGCTCTGATGGATGTTTAATACCACGCAATTTTGAGATATTAAATATTTAATGGTTAAATTAGATGAAAAATTGATAGATTGATAAGACTGATATGAATTACAAAGATAGAAGATAAAACATTTAACTTTGAAACAAAATAGATTAACATGATGTTTGAGTCAAAATTAAAGGGGGTAAATTGAAGTTTGTCATATAAAATTAATAGTAAAATGGGGGATTTAGTTGTTCCGAATGTGGCATCCGATTTTAGGAACCATTTAACCTCAGTGGAGAGTCAGGGTAATGGGAAGTCCTTTGAGATTATTTATGTTCAAGGTGGCTTGAATATGCAGCCTTTGGTGATAAAAAGGATTGAGACGGGTAATGGTGTAGTCAAAGAGGATGAGTATAGGATAGAGGTTAATGAGTACATCTACAGTGCTTCGTACACTGGTGTGGGGGTATCATTTTTCATTATTTTAAAAAAAATATTATTTTAGTATTTTTTTTCTCTTTTTGTATTTTTAAAAGCGTAGTAGACCCATAATTTATCTGTTCTAACACATACAACTGAAAATCTATCATCGACACTCAAAGGTAAACAATTATTTTTCATCATAAAAAATTTCTCATTGTCAAAAAACACGTGATTTAAGTTCTAAACTTAAAATTTTAAGAAATTTTATCACTAATACAAAAGAGATAATTAAATTATTCGAAAGATCAAGAGCAGCCTATCCCCGTCCTTTAGAACAAGCAATTCATATCTCAAAATTGTCAAAGAACAAACTTTTCTTGAAAACTTATTAAAAGACAAAGCAAGAATAGAAATTCTCTTGCACAGATTATCTATCTGACTGTTTATTTGAGCTTTGGTTAGATCCACAGACTAACTGGTATCAGAGCTTGCAATAACTCAAAATCCCAGCAATGGAATCAGAAACTGAGAAAATAATGGAGAAACTAGATTCTCTATTTGAAGTATCAGATGCAAGGCATTATTAGAAAATTTTAGATGCAGAGAGTATCTAAAAATTCTTCCAGCAATCAGCAACCAATTACAGAAACTGGAGGCTAAGGTGGATTACATCCAGAGGCAGCCGGAAGAAAAACAAGAACTATTAACAAGAGTTGATAGTAAGATCGAGAGACTAGATCTTCAACAGATGAAGATCCTTGACTATGTTTAGAAGAAAGCTCAAGAACATCAAAGATCAAGCACTAGTCCACCTCGAACTATCATTAGAAAGACTAATAACTTCATATCACTAAAGGTTCCACAAGGGAACCCAATGCCAAAGTAATTTTATTCAGGGTTCTTCATCAAATCCTTCAGCATTCAAGTTGAAAGAACCCAAATCAGAAGACATACGCAACATGAATATGTTGAGCATCTTCAAGAAAAAATCAGTGCAACTGGTGAACTCAGAAGAATTTGAATTCAACAAGATCGAGAACAACGTTCGAAATGCTTCAATCTCGAAATTTGAATTCAAACAAATCTACAAGAGATGAAGTTTTGATATGATGGATATCCATCAATTCAAAATCCTTGAATTTACCACACCAGCAACAACAGGAGAAATATATCTCCTTCTGGTCACACCTGAAGAAGTTTCTAAAGCCAGAAAAGAAACTTCAAGTTTATGCATATTGGAGCAGTCCAAGTTGGCATAAAGCTACGGGCCAGAGAAGGCCTAAACTGTTCAATTTTATGTGTCCTACAAGACAATAGGCTGATCGACTTCCAGAAAAGTCTACTGGGAACACTTCAAGCATCACTATGCAACCAGGTTGCATATTTCAATTGCTTCCCAAACTTTTCAACCAGTCTAACAGATGCTGTTCACTGTCTACGACTAAGATTCAAGACAGACGTCACATCCATAAAAGACAGCATGCAAAAGCTAGCAATAGTTTATAGAATCTACTATAAACTAATGAGCACACCAGTAGAGTCAAAGACCAGGATATCAAACATCCCAGGTCTTACCACTGGTTTCCTTACAAATCCTAAGAACCATAATCAAGAGATTCATAAGGTATCATGAGATGAGGTAACTTTCCCACTAGAGTGGAAATTATCTAGTCCAAAGGAGAAACCAGAAAGCACAAAGGCATCGGTCTAAGAAAAACTAGAGATGTCAACCTCAAATTCGAAGGACACAGAAACAGTGACGTATCCCTTGAAAGCTTTAGAGGAGAAAGCTCAAGACCTCTCAGAAGATGCAACTCTACCAGAGAAACTGACACTAGAAGTACCAGAATCTCAATAAAGGCTAATCCAGTAATGGAAGAAGATTTAGATGCTGAGTTAGAAAGAAACATCAGCATGCTAAGAGCGGGAAATTCAAAACTCTTCAAGCTTTATGAGGAAGAAGAAGAGTGTGAAGATCCCTTAAGGTTAGAACAATTAATCAAAGAGATCGAGAGTTTCACCTTCAAAAAGGAAAGAAAAGTCTTTCCTCTTCTACGTGAAAAAACAGAAGATATAGAAGGAACAAAAGATGAAGACATGGAAGAAGCAGAATCTTCACAATCACCATCTTCACAGACCACCATATTCAGGATTGGTGGAAAACTCAAACTTCCGCACGGAAGAAGCCCTAGTGGAAAGAAGCTCCCACAGATTCATTCCACAAGAAAATACTCCTAAGGTGTCAATCACTCAACTAGGAGTATGGCTTGATCTAGACAAAGCTCTAGACAAGAAAAAAGTCATCGACAAATGGGCAACTAGTCTATTCATGGCACCATGTTAAACCTACGGAAGATTTGAAGCACAAGACTTGCATACAGTCTATGAGTCAACCCTCCTAGGAATGGAAAAGAAGTATTACTTTCCCTTCAAGGAGACGATTAGAGGAAAACAATGGTTGGAAGACACAAAGACAAACATAAATCCCTATACTTTTGCCACTCCGCTCTATGATCAATTATGCGGAGACATCTCATATGTTGGAGAAAAAACTAAAGAGATAGCAAAATCCAATATATATACTTTCAAGATCTGCGACATGAAGTACTTCGAGGAATATTTGAATGAATTCTAAGAGTATTACTGCACAATAGAAGAGTTTGAAAATACTGACTTGGTATACCTCCTACACAGGAAGCTCCCTGAACCATGGAGGACAGCCATGAGAGAAAGCATAGAAGAAAAACCTCTAGAAAGGTTTTCGGTGGGAGGAGTTGTAGAAAGAATTAGGTAGCTGATGCACGATCAGTGCAAAGCCAATACCAGAGCAAAAGCTGCCAAGAAGCAGCTCAAGGGAACAACTGACTTTTGTTCCAGAATGATAGATACACCAACCAATTAGGGATGCAAAGAAAAGAGGCAGAAGAAGAAGCACTTCCAAAAACTTTTCAAGAGAAACGAAAATAAGAGTTGGAGGTTCAAGAGAAACTCCAACTACAGAAGAGAAAAACAAAACCCCAGAAAGAGATTTTTCAAGAAGACAAGATCCTATCAAGAACCTGAGAAGAAGAAATCTTGTAGATGTTGGATGTGCAAGGACACTATGCTAACGAATGTCCCAAAAAAGAGAAGAGAAGTTCAAAAGATCTTCTCAAGGAGTATGAAAGAGTCATAGAGATGGTAAACCTGAAAGGCTACAAAGTAGTCTATTCATCAAAAGATGATGAAGAAATGTCTATCTATTCAGTCCATTCAGAAGACGAATCGTCAGAAGAATCAGATTCAAAATCTTAAGAAGAAGAAGAATCTAGATAGTTTTATCTTCTTGAGATAAAGTATTGGGAAGAAAGCACAGAGGAAGAAAAAATTTCTTCCTACAAAGTCAACAAGGGAACATTCATTTGCGACTTCTGTCAATGCAAGGAGAAGAAAAGATTTCCCATGTTCTGTGAAGTAACAGGGAAAACCTATCACAAAGAATGCTTTATAGCTCAAGCAAGGAGAAAAACAAAGAAGAATTCAATAAACCAGATTATTGAACAAGAGTACGAAGACTACTTCTATGAGACAGAAGACAAACAGAAAATTCTAGAAAAAGATCTAGAAAGAGCAAAGGCTGATACTACTACAAAGAAAGAAGTAGTACTTGCAGAAGATCCAGTCCATGATACGAAAAGAGAAGAAGTATCTGACTGTGAAGAAAAACAGTGCAATCCTTTTACAGAAGAGGAAGCAAGTTCTTCAAAACAGAACTTGTGCAATGTAGCAACTGTTTCTACAAGTAGATTCAGTAACTACATGGAGATTGGATTAAAACTTCCAGGATACAAGAAGTATCATCTTTATGCCTTTGTAGATAACGGTTCGGGCTTCAGTCTAGCAAAAAAGTTGGCTATACCAGAAGAGTTATGGATAACATATCCAAAAAGAAATGCAACCGAAAAGACTGTAGAAGGAAAAAGAATCTTCATGAATACTTTTGCCAAAAAGGTTCAAGTCTCGATAGGGGGAGGAACCCCGTCATTGAAAATATTTGGCAATCAGAAGGCCAAGACTCAAATGTCCTAATTGGCAATGACTTTTTGCTACAACAAACTTTCATCCAGAAGCCAGAAGTGAACTTATTAATCACAAATTTTTCTGGACAGAAAGGCTTAAATAAGCTAAAAATATTGTTGGTCCAGAATTCACAGAGCAATATCAGAGATCGCAGCAGAAAAGTGGTGGATACAAACCAAGATTCAAAATAATTCTGCAATACAAGCACCAAGAAGAGTTGCTTATCGAAAAATTATCATCATCATAAGAAGATTCTGATGAAATGGAATTCTGTAGGTTTCACGGAAATAGATAATTCAAGCATCCAGATGCTTCACCTCATACCCCTACCAGAATCTAACTCAAAGAACATACTGTCTACAACATTCTCAAGAGAGACTGTGACAAGTGTGAACAAGAGAAAATTCTCAAAAAGAAAGCAAGAACCTCCAAGAAACCCAGCATGAAGACTAGATTTGAGAACGGAGATCCTACCATTGTGCCGCTCCATGATTAAGACAAGTATAATTACTATGTGTCTTATAAGGCTCCTAATAACTAGCACACGCAACAAGAAGAGTTTTCCAGTGAAGAGTCATCAGGAGATGACGATGAAACAGTCGAAGACGCATTTATAAAAGAGCATAATCTCAAGCACTTCAAGACTAAACTCGAGAAACAGAAGAGGCACACCCTTGGAGAAATCAAAGAAATGCTCAGACAAAATATCGATATCAATCCTCTAAAGTTTTGGGAAAAAGATCCGGTGGTCTGTGACCTCAAGTTACATGACATGAATTCCCCAATACAAAGAAGAAGATCAAAAGGAATTTAGAAAAGATATAGCTGAACTCTTGCAGAAAGGATTGATTAAACCGTCAAAAGTCCTCATCACGCTCCAGCTTTTTATGTCAGAAATCATGCAGAAGAAGTTCGTGGGAAAGCGAGAATGGTGATAGACTACAGAGACGTCAACAAGAAAACGTAAAGGACGGTTACCAGATAGCACAAACAAGAGTGCTAATCAACAAGCTTAGAGGAGCCAAGGTGTTTTCAAAGTTCGACGCTAAATCAGGATTTTGGCAAGTCAAAATGCATCCTGGCAGCATTCCTCTCACAACCTTCGGAACTCTACAGGGACATTACGAATGGTTAATAATGTCTTTCAGGCTAAAACAAGCTCCATTCATTTTTCAGAAAAAAAAATGAACAATATATTCAAACAAGTGGCAGACTTCTATGTCGTCTACATAGACGAAATTCTTGTGTTCTAAAAAAACAAAGAAGAACACATGAATCATCTCTTTGAAGTAATCAATCTCATCGTCCAACATGGGATCATCTTAGGAGAAAATAAAGTCTTTTTACTAGATGAAATTGACTTCTTAGGGATCAACATAAAGAACAGAGTCATCAAGCTTCAGCCTCATATCCTGGAAAAGGTCTGGAAATTTCCAGACAAAATTCCTTACGCTAAAAGTCTACAGAGATTTTTAGCAGTCATAAATTATGGAAGAGACTTTCTTCCTAAAATTACTGGACTAACAGCAATCCTGTCACCCAAAATAAGCTTAAAAAGAGCTTGGAAGTTCACAGAAGATGATGAAAAGATCGTCAGACAAATCAAAGATCTATGCAAAAAATTTCCACGTACCACTACATCAACCCGAAGAGAATGAAGAGATCATCCTTCAAACTGATGACAACTTCTGGGCAGGTATGGTACTGGCAAGAGAGCCAAGCACTAACATCAAGAAGATTTTGAAATTCTGCAGTGGAAAGTTCAACGCTGCAAAGCAGAATTATCCCACAGGGGAAAAAAAATTTCTGGCCATCAAAAAGACAATCAAGTTTTTAGGAAAACCCTTCACCGTGAGAACATATTGCGCCAGAGTGAATAATTTCAAAAACTTCAAACTTGATAAAGCTGCAGATAGGGGAAGATTAGCTAATTGGCAATTATTTCTTAACCAATATGATTATGATGTGGAATTAATTGCAAGAAACAAGAACTATCTTCCAGGCGCTTTAACCAAAGAAATGGCTATGTATAAGAGAAGTAACGACGAAGGTCGCAACCCAAGAAGCAGAAGGCCAGGAAAGGAGCCTAACCAATAAGAAGAACTAGTTGAAAAAAATCCTCAAGAGTTTTTTGCTGCGTTCCAAAAGATCAGCCTCAATTGATCAATCCCAATGGAAATGATTGGCTATCCCGTCCCAAACGGCATACTGTAAAGGCAAATCAAGACCGTTAATGGCTGCTGCTTTGCCAAAAAGCATAATTTTTCCTACAGATTTTGTAAACATCTTCAGATATCAGCTAAACACATTTTCAGAAGCAGTCTTCCAAACTGATCAGAATCTAGCATCCCACCAGAGGGCATTGTTGGATAATTTGACGTTTGCTTTCCAGGAGAATGACAAAAAGTTCATGGTAGAGACCATGAACGTCTTGACAGTAGAACTAAGTCAGAAGAAGAAACCACCAAGCGTGGTCAATGAACCAGCAACGTTGTACATTAGAACTCCAGAGAGTGCTAAAGTTCCTATTCAAGCGCTAAAAGAATCAAAATGGTTCAAGTTTCACAAACATATTGGCAAACATACACCCGATGAAGATCTCCTACGCACCCTCTTCGTTGTCCCAAGACCCTTCTTAGGAAGATATTTAATAAATGTTCAGAGTGAACATCCACAGGAGCACAAGTTGTGGTTAATAGAGAATGAATTTGTCCATAATCTATGGACAAAGACAAATAAAGATCTCAAAGGATTGCCAACAATTATCTACAATACAGTCAAGAATGTCAGGAATAGCAACTGCATTCTTAGACTAAAGTTCAGGCCTACACCTCCAAAATAGATACAAAAGTCTAACAGAGAAAGTGAATACATTCCTCCATATCATTACGTCAGAATCATCCAAGGACAGTATCTTGAGCCAGCATGCGACGGATACAATGGAAACCCAAATTCAAGCATTCCATGGATGAAGGCTATGACGTTAGAATACATCAAGAAAATAATCGAAGAAGATCAAGAGATTACGTTTCTGGCATTAGGAGACAAGATAATGGTCACCACGTACGACCATCCAGATGTCGTTACGAGTGATTTGTTCACAGCCCTAAAACGGATAGAAATAGATTCCTTCCTTGCCTGTATTCAATTGCTCGACAAGATCGAGAGAGACAAAAGCTACCAGATGTATACAGATACAGATATGGAAGAAAATAGGAACAAAATAAAGATAATAGAAGAAGACCCCTATATTGGGGATAACTCAAAAGATTACGATGACCTGTAAATACAGGCAAAATCGTATTGTCTTCTTCTATTTGAATGGGAGACATCCTTATCTCAAAGAATCTGTTTTCCAAAAGAAGACAATGGAGGAAAGAAGATGCCCCGTCTGCATCAAAGCACTATCACTAGTGGAGTTACTATTATTAGTTTGTGTTTCAATTCTGTTTTGAAATCCGCTCTCTATATAAGGAGCTTTGAGTCTTAGTGTAGAGGCATCAAAAATCAGAATAAGAGAAATCCATCTGAGAATAGAAAATCTTGAGAGTTTTAGAAAAGAATCGAAGCAACTGTTCAAGCTTCCTCATCCTCAAGTAAGTATGTCTATGAGTGGCTAAACAGCTTATAACTGTTTACCAGAGAGTGAGGCTCTGGATCTGCAATCTGTAAGTGTGTTTGAATAAATAAAGCTATGGTTTCCCACTACCTACCTTTCAATTTGTTTTTGTGCGTGTTTATAAAAACTCATTAAACTCCACTCAGAGGCAGACTACCGCCCAGAAGGTGGAAAATCAAGTTAATTTAAACACGTTTTATTTCTTAGTAATTTATACCGGAAAGAAAATTAATCAGAAGAGAAATCATTCTAAAAACAAGAGTTTTTCAACAATGAGTTTGTTCGCAGAAGTAGCCCAATAAGAGATCATATGTGAAACAACGATTTAACGAAGACTAGTTTAAACTTTTTAATTGAATAATTTTTCTTTCTAATAAAATTTTCCATATTTCTATTCACTTAGCTACTGTGCACGACTGTTCATTATTTACTGCGACTGTTCACTATTCATTATTCATCAAACACCTTTTAGTCTTTTTCGTTCCCTGCCCATTACTGGGCAGCACACCACAGAACTTCTCGAGGTTAATGGCTGAAATGTAAATGTAAATGTAGGTGATTCTACGGGTTTGAATTACTTGAAAGTTGAGAGAGAGAGCTATCTGAAACTGAAAAGGAGGCCTGGAGATTGCTGCGCGATTCTGTCGTTGAATATTGTGGGAGTCCTGTGGGAACTCTTGCTGCTGTAGATCCGGCAGACAAGCCTCCACTCAATTACGATCAGGTCTTAATCAGAGATTGTGTCCCGTCGGCACTCGCTTTCTTACTCAATGGAGAGGCTGAGATCGTCAAGAATTTTCTGCTTCACACATTGCAGTTACAGGTAATGTCAGGTTTTTGACTTTTCATATGAAAGTTTCTGTAGCTCGATTATTTTCTCAATATGACTATTGGATTTTCATTAAATATGTGTTTAAGCTAATGTAGAGTTTTTGAATCATGAGAAAGTCGGCTGATTAGAATGCTTGATTTTTGTTGAATAAATATAATTTTCAGATACCAGTTTTCTTATAAAGAAATCAACTCTGCAATATAGAATATCAAATCCCAAAGGGAATTTGTTTGTGTCATGTCATTGGTATCATCTGATCATATGGATGTTTCTGTTTCCCTTCTATTCCTTAATGACAATGCTAAGTTAATAGGCAGTGGTTTGCTTTATTCTGTCACTTGGAAGCACAACAATTGAGTGCAGAGCAACTTTTGGTCTGTAAAGTGACAATAGAGAATGCGATAAACTATCTACTACTAACAAGATACTTGAATCATGCTAATTCTAATCTGTTTTTACATTTGTTGATACTTCTGACAACTTTCATACTATTTATTGATTTCCATTATATGAAATTTGACTAGTATAGTTCAAGCATCTATAGCTCTATCATCCTGGTGTAAAAATAGTAATTAGTGTGGCCCGTAGATATGTTTTTGGTAATATGGTTCTTTGTTGAGCCTATTAGATTTCTGATTCAATTTTTTCTTTTTCCTTTGGTCCTCTGTTAGAGCTGGGAGAAGACGGTGGACCGTTATAGCCCTGGGCAAGGGTTGATGCCAGCAAGCTTTAAAGTTAGGATTGTGCCTCTTGATGGAAGTGACGGAGCATTTGAGGAGGTCTTAGATCCTGATTTTGGTGAATCAGCCATAGGTCGTGTTGCACCTGTTGATTCAGGTAATTTTAATTCTCTTTTTCATTTGTGGTTTCTATGGAATAGACTACTTCAGTTATATTCAGCTCGTCGAATGGCTATTGATCCTCAAGTACCTCATATCTCTTTCAATCATCTGAATTATGGGCCATTTGTTGCATACATTAATGTTCACTAAACTATCCCTGCTTTCCTTTTTTGGTGGTAGAGATAATATTGACCTGCCAATCTTGCAATAAGCATCATTATAGTTTGATTACTAAACTAGGACTATATTGATACGGTTGTGGTGGATCATTTTGCTGAGAGCTTATGGAAAGATCACCGGTGACTATTCAATACAAGAAAGGGTGGATGTCCAGACGGGCATTAGACTGATCCTTAATCTCTGTTTAACTGATGGGATTTGACATGTTTCCTACGCTGCTGGTCACTGATGGTTCCTGTATGATTGATCGACGAATGGGTATTCATGGACGCCCTCTTGAGATCCAAGTAAGTTACAAATCGTCAATGCATGCACACCTTCATACATGCCATACATGAGCTGGGTATTGGTCTCCATTGTTATTCCCATGAGTCTTAGTGGCAAACCCATTTCTTAACCATCCTATTCATTCAGAGATTTCTTAATGATGCTATTCTCGCTTTCTCCACAATTTACCCATTAAAAGATCATTTTGGTTGTGTCATAATGCCTTGAATTGATCATCTTATTGTGCGGGCATTATTTTATTCAGCTCTTCGCTGCTCACGTGAAATGCTCATTGTCAATGATGGAACAAAAAAGTCGGTAGCTGCAGTTAACAACCGACTCAGTGCACTCTCCTTTCATATCAGAGTACTATTGGGTGGATATGAAAAAGATTAATGAGCTTTATCGTTACAAGACAGAAGAGTATTCAACCGATGCTGTCAACAAGTTCAATATCTATCCGGATCAAACTCCTTCTAGGTTAGTAGAGTGGTTTCTGGATGAAGGTGGTTACCTTATCGACAATTTACAACTTGCCCATATGGATTTTAGGTTCTTCACTCTAGGAAATCTTTGGTCTATTGTATCATCTCTGGGTACCCAAAAACAGAACAAAGGTATTTTGGATTTGATCGAGACCAAATGGGAGGATCTTGTTGCTCAAATGGTGGGAGCCTTACGTATTCTTTGGGTCAGCACCAGTTGGTCTCCCACCATTGAAAGAGCCAGTTGCTTGATCTCACATCTGTGGAGCCTCACGTATTCTTTGACTCACGTATTCTTTAAAATTTTACTGGCCCTGCTCAGGTAAGCTTGATCTTGAATTGATAATATCTCAGTATTACTCTCATCGCATGTTGGTTCAAATGCAAGGCTTGCTCAACAAATTTTCCTTTTTTAGGCCTCCTTTAATATGTTTGACTCCATTTCTCATGCACCAAACACAGTGAAATGGATGCTCTAAATGTTTCTTTTTATCTTGATTTTTAGTCTCAAGTTATTTCGTAACTACTTTCATGCTACAGACTATTTTCCATAGATCCACTCATACATCTCACCCTCCATCTAGCAAGCAAATAATGCCTCTTCAAAGAGTCTCGGGCAATGTTCAACTTAGTGAAGTAAAAATATGTAATGTGCTTTATATGGTCTCTGAAGTTTTTCTATACGTTCAGACCCTTGCTGCAACAAATTTGGATGATCAAGAACTCTCCGAAAGCATGCAGAAATTAGTGATTGTTATGCAAAGACTAGACCAAAAAATTGCTCTGCTGCTAGAATCCGATGGAGATCTCTTCAACAAAAGGTAAGCAGGGGTTGGAAAGATCTGGATTTGATTATCCACTCTACTCATGTTAAACATTGAAAATGATTAGTAGTCATGAAAATAAAGCTGATCTCTTGAATCTGTTGTGCATTAGGTGGGGATTTCTTTCCTGTGCAGGGTTCTGGAATAAAAGCCATTTGATGAGACAAATTGAGAAGTACATACTTCTCTTTTGACAAGTTTGAAAATCATTTGCCAAAACTTATGTCTATGACAGAAGTCAAAACTTAATCTAGATTGACCTTATTGATGATGTGCCCTCAATTTCCATTTTATATATAATGCAGGTTTGCTGATATATATACCTCAAGAGTGTCAAATTTCTTGCAATACACGCCTTTCATGTATTTCCGCTCCCAGAAACAGGTATTGTGACCTTCTTTGTCCATTGTAATATTTGGAAACGCTTCATGGCCACCCAAACAAATCGACTTCATGCAGCGCTTCATGGCCGCCCCTTTCGTGTAGGGCGGAGACGGGGTAGCACAGGCTGCCCAAGGAAGAACGAGTACCCGAGAAACCGATCCCATCCCAACTTTCGTCCCTTCCTACGCTGCCGCCTCCGACGGCTTCGCGCGCCTCTCAATCCCCTTCGCCAATAACTGGTACAATTTTCCATCTTTACCCTTCTGGGTCTCTTAAAGTTTCAATCTTTTATAAATTTCAATAATTGGTGAAATTGTGAAGCTCTGTAGGTTTGGGACTTTACTGGGTCAGTTCGATTTGCAGAGGTTCATATCCTCTGTGAAAATGAGTGGACTCTGCTTCTTCGTGGGTGGAGACCTTGGGAAGCACTTGCAGGACAAGTCCTTGTATGTGGTTTCTTTCTGTTCTTGCTTTTGACTCCTGATGACACATTGTTCTTGAGTGAGGAGAAATATGGTGATGACAAGAAACCTAGAAACAAAGCACTGTTTCAGCACATGGTAGTGTTTTGTTTGTTCATCAAATCTTCAATTGTGTGTGTGTTTGTTTAGTTAAGAGTTCTGTAATGGGAGGGTCTGATTGTGGTGATGTACATTGCAGTTTCCGCATCACAATTTGTCGGTGGAAGCAGTATGGCCGGGACTTTTTGTGGATAAGGCCGGTGATTATTGGGACGTGCCATTGTCAATGTCAGTTGATTTTGCTACAGTTGCTTCGGATTCCACTCTCAGTTATTGTGTGTGCATGCATCAGAACTGGGTCTCCCGAGTGCATTGATGGTCCGAGTGATGGAATACCTGCCGGGTTGCTTCCTGGTTTGGCTGTCAAGAGTGCTGTTTCTTTTAAGAAGAATATTGACATCTGGAGAAGTTACACTCAGAAATTGAAACTGGTGCAACCGTTTGATATATTTCTTTCGAATCCTCATATTTCGGCTTCAGGGATTATCTGGTCAGATGTTAACCTCTTCAGTCATTAGTTGGAACAGTTACTTTGATAAGGAAATGCTTTGCAGACACGTTGGAAAAGAAAGCGTTCAAAACATTTTCATTCATTGTGTGGTGACCAATAATCTCTAATATTTGCACTGAAAAAATTAGGCAAGATTTGGAAAAATGAAGCGTATCAAACAAAACCTTTTCTAAACTAGTAAAATGCCTACTTTCTCAAACCAAAATTTCTCTTTTACCCTTCAACCCCCCAACCCCCAACCCCCAAAACTGAACAAACTTTCGATTGTAGTGAGCTTTCTTTTGTTTGAAAGGTGTAGTGAGCTTTCTGGAGTTATCTATATTCGGAAGAAGCAACCATCATATCAAATGTACAACATGGAGGCAGAACAACAAAGCGTTCAAATCATTTTCATTGATTGTGTGTGTGATACTTCCTGACCAATAATCTCTAATATTTGCACTAAAACAATGTAAGATTACATTCTTGGAGGCGTATTAGACAAAAACTTTGCTAAACTAGTTTTGTAGTGTATTTGCAAAAGTCTAATAGTCCCTATCCGATCTCGCCATCCAAAGTTCCAAACTACTTCTCTGCTCTCTCTATATAAAGCTTTCTAGTTCTACCCCCTTGCTATTTACATTCTGTAATTGCTTCTCTCTCCCTATTATCTCTCAAGGGAAGCATTCCATTTTGAGGGATGGCAGCAGCAGAGCAGCACCAAGAATAAGAAGCTATGATGATGGACCTGGGAACAAGGTTGTGGACAGTGGAGGAAGATCTTGCTCTCACGAATTACATTGCTAACCACGGTGAAAGTCGTTGAAACTCCTGTGCTCGATGTGCAAACCCGTACCTGAGGTAAGACGAATGAGGCGGCTACCTCAGGTACCAAAATTCTGGAGACCCAATTTTTTTTAAGATATACGTATATAAATTGTAAGAAAAATTATGCATATAAAAATTACTTATAAAAACTCTGAGACAAAAATATTTAAATAACTTTGTGATACCTTTGAGGAAATAATTTTATTTTATTTTTTATTAGTATTGCTATGAATGTCAGTTTTCTTTTTATGTATGGTGTTGAAATATTGTTAATTTTTTTTATGTATTATGTTGAAGCATCAATTTATATATATTAGCTTGATTTATAAATAGTTGATTATATGACTGTATTTCAATTGTGGTTAACAAATCTTTAGTTTTATTATTTCATGTACAATATTGGAACATCAACTTATATTGGTTTGATTTATAAGTATTTGGTTATAGTTTTGTATTTCACTTATGATTAATAAATGAAACATAAATGTTAGTTTACATTGAATTAGATTTGTTCTTGTAGATATGAGAACAACATGAGAGTACGTAAATTAGTTTGGATACTTATGTAACATAATTTTGTATATTTATCTTTTTTTTGTATGATCATGAGAGGGCATAATTTTCGATTCTTGCCTCAAGTCTCAAATTCTTAGGTCCGGCCATGTCGATGGGCAGGTAGTAATTACGTTTGTGCTTGATGAGATGGTGCATGTGATGATGATCTATTAAATGTCGTTTCAATGTCGTTTCTTTGGATCATAAAGAAAGCCTATGCTTCTTACTTTCTTAGAAAATGTCGTTTCTTTGGCACAACTTTACCAAAATATGTTTTTTGCTTAATTCATACATATCTCTAACAAATTTGAGTTGCAATTTCTGAACCCAAGTCTGAAAATAACGGGAAAGAGCTG
This sequence comes from Geum urbanum, assembly GCA_946800695.1. Classification (NCBI taxonomy): domain Eukaryota; kingdom Viridiplantae; phylum Streptophyta; class Magnoliopsida; order Rosales; family Rosaceae; genus Geum; species Geum urbanum. The sequence goes on from OX327001.1 coordinate 71,702,290, forward strand.
CAGATTAAGGTGGCTCAACTACCTCCGACCAGATGCTCGTCGTGGCAACATCACTCTCGAAGAATAGCTTCTCATTCTCGAGCTTCATTCTCGCTAGGGCAACCAGTGAGTGAATAGTCTTATTTTCTTTTTGGTTCTTCTGGCTTGAAATAACCCCATTTAATAAAACTAAACGAGAACTGTAATATTTGCACAGATGGTCCAAAATTGCACAACACTTGGGAAGGACAGTTAACAAAATTAAAAACTACTAGAGGACCAGCATGCGAAAACACGCCAAGCAGCTCAAGTGTGATGTCAATAGCAAGTAGTTCAAGGACACCATGCACAATCTCTTGAAGGAGAGAATTCAAGCCGCCGCTTTCTTGGCTGCCACCTCCACCTCTAATATCAACAACCACAACAACAATGTCAACAACCACAATACTCAGCCTTTTCAGTTTAGTGTTACACCACAACTTACTCAGAGTGTTCCAATGTTCAATGCCACTCCTTCGGCTGCTCCACTGTTCAATATCAACCCTCAAGCTGCCCCAATGTTCAACCCTCTTGTGCAGAACACATTACCTCAGGCCATGTTTACTGCCTTGCCTCAAGCTCAGGCTCCACCTCAAGCTTTGTTTGCTTCATCCTCTTCAACACCTCAGTATTGGCTTGCTGACGCAGGTGCCACAAATGAGGCTCAACTTCTTCACAATGTGGCTTCTTACCTTGCTGGCTCGATTGCCACCTCCACCTCCAATGTCAACAACCACAACAACAATGACAAAAACCACAATACTCAGCCTTTTCAATTCAATGCTGCACCACAACTTACTCAGAGTGTTCCAATGTTCAATGCCAATCCCTTGGCTGCACCACAACTTACTCAGAGTGTTCTAATGTTCAATGCCACTCCCCCGGCTGCTCCACTGTTCAATATCAACTCTCAAGATGCTCTAATGTCCAACCCTCTTGTGCAGAACACATTACCTCAGGCCATGTTTGTTGCCTTGCCTCAAGCTCAAGTTCAAGCTCCACCTCAAGCTTTGTTTGCATCATCCTCTTCAACACCTCAGTATTGGCTTGCTGATGCAAGTGTCACAAATAAGGCTCAACTTCTTCACAATGTGGCTTCTTCAAATTCAAACATGGGGAGAGAGAGAGAGAGAGAGGAGTTCGTCGGTCTTGAATGCACCCATTTTTTACACACTCTTTTTTTAAAAGAAAATGCCAATGTTTGATTGGATAAAAAGTAAACAGTCAACAAGCTTACAATAAGATCAGGGCACTAAAATATCGCCTTTCCCAAATTTCTCAGCCCTCTCCGACGTGGCGATCTCTCTCTGCCACCGGAAACCCTTTTTTTTGGCTTCCTCCTCCCTCCCTCTGATCTTCATCTCTCCTCTCTCTCGTATATCTTTCTCCACCGCCTCGTTCCTATCTCTATCGCGCCGATTGCTCTGGGCACCCATAGTAACAGCGATGGCCAATTCCCAGAATCAGTCACCTGCCATCGTCAATCATCTCTCCTCCACCTCTCTCTGTCGACCGTACCTCTTCTCCTCCTCGCTCCCACTCTCATGTCGGTCAACACTAGTGACACTGACGCCGACGATCGATGCAGAGGTCGAAGACGACAATAGTTTCTTGGCCCAGAAATTTTAAGATAGAAAAAAACAAAACAAATTGGACGGCTCAGATCAACCCAGAAAAAAAAATCAAATTTGGTTAAAAAAATTATTTAATTTTAGTTCTTTGAAAAATTATAAGAAATAGGTTAAGATTCCGAAAAATACTACGAAAATTCCCACGAAACCGTTTTGACTTCTACGTTATTCTAAAATTATCAAAAAAATATCTGCGGTAATTTATGGTTTCTATTTTTACTTTGACTATTTAATATATATTACGAAATCCATGAATTTGTGTCGAAGAAATGAATGAATTCATGATGTGCCCACTAATATTGTAGAACTTGTTCAATGCTTTGAACAAATGTAATCTTTTGAAAGTGAAAAAGTTGAAAACAAATCAAATATGAAAAAACAAACTGTAGGATTGAGATATATAACTATTGTATATGTAGTGTAAAAATTTGAAATAGTTTGGTCATCGTTTGGGTCTCGATCTGTGCAGTCAACTTTGATGGTCATTTATGTCTCTATCATCATTATATATGAGTTACAAGGAAAACGCTATCGCACATCCATTTAGGAAAGTGAAAAGTCATACCTACACATAGAGGGACCCCTTACGATGTCTTGGACGTGAGAAGAGAAAAAAATTGAATTGTCGAAGTCGCCGATAAGGCAAAATTAGCGGAATGGAAAAATAGGGACATAAACGACCGACGCATATGACCGAATGGATCGAGATCGAAACCGAGAGCATGACGAAACATGCTGAAATTTTAACCGTATTTTTATAATAGTTCAATGATAGCATTGTACGGTAGGTTTCTTAAAATACATTGTGTTTGACCGCAATTGATGTGGTCAACCACGACGCTGTTTATGCCCATATTTTCATTTTATACGAGTCACAAAAAAATATATTATTGCACCGTCCTTTTAGAATATAAATTTTCATTCAAGAATACATAGATGTCCCTTGGGATATCATGGACACAAAGTGACCTCAAATTGAACTGGCGAAGTCGCTGATAAGGTAATATTAACGATAATAAACAATAACGGCATAAACGACTGTTGATTTTAACTAAATTGATCAATTTTGAAAAAATGACGAAAAATGTAAATATTTTAACCAAATATTTATAATAGTTTAATAATAGCATTGTACAATTAGTTTAATTAAATACATTATTTTTGACCTTGATCCACCAAGTCAACTCCGTCGTCGACGTTAATTCGTTAATTTTAATTTATCGACAAGTTCAATAATCCAATTTGAGTTCACTTTGCGTTTGCGATATTCTAAGGAACATATATATATGCTTTAATGAAAATTTTTATTCCAAAATGATGGTGCGATAATATTTTCTTTTGTGACTCGTATAAAATAAAAATAAGGACATAAAAGGCGTCGTAGTTGACCACATCAATCGCGATAAAAAATAGTGTATTTAAAAAATCTACTATACGACATAGTCATTTAAATATCATAAAAATACGGTTACAATTTCAGCAAATTTCATCATGGTCTCATTCTTGATCTATTCGGTCAAACGCGCCGGTCGTTTGTGCCCCTATTTTTTCATTCCGCTAATTTAGCCTTATCGGCAACTTCGGCAATTCAAACTTTTGCTCTCCTCACGTCTAGGATATCGTAAGGAGTACCTCTATGTGCAGGTCTGACTTTTCACTTTCCTAAATAGATATCCGGTATCGTTTTCCTTTGTAACTCATATATAATGACGATAGAGACATAAATGACCTTTAGGGTTGACTGTGCAGATCGAGACCCAAACGATGACTAAAGAGGCTCAAATTTTTACACAATGGTTCATTTTTTTCATCTTCGATTTGTTTCTAACTTTTTCACTTTCAAAGGATCATATTTGCTCAAAGCATTCCACAAGTTATACAACAATAGTGGGCACATCATGAATTCATTCATTTCATCTTCGTGAATTCATGGATTTCATAATATTAGACATTTAGAGTGAAAATAGGAACCATAAATTATTGCGGGTATTGTTTGATAATTTTTTTTCAGCGACCGAGCTATTTATTTTGAGTGCTTCCAATTGACAATTTCATTCAAAATAAAAGTCTACTACGTCGATCAAACTCAAAACGGTCCCTAAAATTGTTCAAATTTTTTTGGGATGTACAAAATAATCCATATATCTAATCGTACGGTCCGTTTTCTCGAATTTTTTTTGAAAACTATAACTAAAATTTTTAAACAATTATATTTCACTATACTTAATTAATGAAAATCGAACGACGCATTTGTCTTGAAATTTTTTTGTGTTCGATAATTTTAGAATAACATAGAAGTCAAAATGGTTCCATAGAAATTTACGTAGTATTTTATAGAATCGTAACTTTTTTGTTTTATGTCTTAGAAAGTTATGGAATTAAGAAATTTATACGAACAAAATTAAAAGTGTTGAGGGTGCATCTGAACCATCCCTTATATTTTTGTTTTCCTGTAATTTATGGGCCTTTCATTTGGTTGACTAAACTTTGACCTCCACATCGACGTAGTCGTCGTCCTCGGACCATCGCCGGTTGAGGTCGATCCGCTTCTTCTTCTCGTCAGTGAGGGTGATTAGTAGCTCGACAGAGACTTGGTGGGGAATCAGTTAATTCCAAAACTGAGATCGAGATAGCTGGAGAATATGATGTCGACGCCGGAGGGAGAGAGATCGGCTGAGATCTTGTGTCCAGAGATGAGGGTTCGATCGTGGGAGAAGGAGGAGAATGCCGAAGGAGAGAGAGGTGAGAGAGAACAACGATGGACCCGATCTCTGGTGGCGGAGAGAGCTGGGCCAAGGCAGTGATTGTGTGCCATTTGCTCATCGTAAGCTCGTTTTAGTTTTTTAGATTAACGGCTGAGATTAATTTTTTTTGGGGGTGTGGAGAGAGAAGGTGCATTCGAGATCGAGAGAGAGAGAGAGAGAGAGAGAGAGAGAGAGAGAGAGAGAGAGAGAGAGAGAGAGAGAGAGAGAGTTACATTTGCTCCTTTATGTACATAATATTGTTGTTTATCAACTACATTATTGCATCACAACAAACATGTATTGTTAGAGCGAGTTGAGACGTTGAGAGAGTATAGAGAAAACCCTAGTGTAGCGAGTTGAGACGTATTAAATTTCCCAAACCCGATTCAAGCCTCTTGATCTAATCGGATTTCTTCTTCTTTCTTCATTTCTCCTTCCATCTTCACATCTCTGTGGTCCACGCCCAGTTAGTAAAAAATGGTTGCGAATTATAAGCTAAAAATACATACGTGTATAATTCGGTAGTTTTATATGAATAAAATTTATAAAAATTCGGCCATAGTTGTTTTTAATTTTTTTAGAGGAAGAGTTCTAGAGAACTCCAATAAAAATAATATAAAAATATTTTTTTATTGAAAAAAACGTAAAATTTGGCCAGGTTCAAAAAAACGTGTTTTTTTTTTCTTTTCGAATCTTTCGAATAATTCAGAAAACAAACGTTTTTTTTTTCAAAAATTCGTCAATTCACAAATTTACTAACAGATAGTCTGCGTCATGGCAGACGATACCAACGACGTGGCTGACCGTCTTGCTGCAGTAGACTTCGACACAGAATTAGATGAGATTGAGATCATCGACCTTGTCCCGGAGGCGGATGGGGTTGGCGATGACCCCTGTCAATATGCCGTTGTGAGGTTGTTAGGGCAGAAAGCTTTGTCGGAGGTCCTTAAACCATCTTTCAAATTGGCAATGGTGCGGCTATTTCATGGGTGCTCTTGGTCCGACGCACAGCTCTCTCACTCGGCGTAATCCCGATCGATTTTTGCCAAATTCAAAGACCCGGCGGCGTTGAGGCCTAGCCCGTGGTATTTTTGGGACTATACTGCGGTGGTGGAGGAGTTTGATGGATTCTCACCGATTGAAGCGGTGCTGGCAATGAAAATCACGGTGGATGTGTTTGTGACAGATGTTTTGGATACGGGCATGTATCAGAGTTAGGCCTGAAATTTTGGTAGGGCCATTTGCACTTACCGAAACTATGATAAGCCTCTCCTTCAAACAGGAAGGATGAAGCTCTTGGTGGATGCTGATCTCCGACATGGCGTGGCGATAAGGAAACACTTTCACATATGATAAGGCATTGTCGCTGAAGTAATCTGCTTGGGAAGAGACTTCCCCACCAGAAGCCACTAGGGGGAGTGAAAGGACCAAAGGAGCACACAACATAGAGTCCCCTTAGAAGAAGGTGGCAATGGACCCAGTGGCACTTTCAAAGATACAAGCGGAGGAGCGTCAGTTGACTTTACTATAGTTTGGTGTGCATAGCTAGATAGAGTGTGGGGCCCCAATATTTTATAATCTTTGTTCTACGTACACATGGTCCCGTTTAGATATGTTGTTTGGTACCCATTTGAGCTGTAATAGTGTAAGTTATTTTTGAGAGATTCTTTCTATCAGGCCGGTAATCGGTGTTCCCCCTTGTAACTTACCAACTTCATATTCTACTATTTCACTTAAAAAAAACATATTATTGTAGTTTGAAACTACAACATAAGAAAACACTATAAATTGGATGATAGCTTCTCTTAAGCTTCTTTGCTGCTCTTTGTTGCCTTTTTTTGTTGAGTACGTACTCTGAATGCTTGTCTTTGTTCGACGTCTTCCTCTTCTTCATTTTTAGACTTTTGTTGATTAAAAAAGCAAGTAAACATACTTCAACAATTAGCTAAATATACTACTGTTGTTAGCTAAACATATTATTATGATAGCCAAAATATACTACCACATTGAAAGTGATGTTGTCTTTCTTCTGTTGTGCATCTCGTCTTCCTCTACATCAATTTCTTCATCATAGAGAGTGTCCTGCACGTAAAAAAATTTCATACAAGTTTACATTAACAAAAATACTACAACATACCATCACACACACTACTAAATTGATATTTCATCGATATATCTAAATTTTAGACTATCGGTATATCTTAAATATCTAATATTTTATTCCACTCCTTGGCTCACATTTTAACCATAGAGGCATAAGTATCCATTTGCCAAACTAAGCTAGGGTCAAACATGTCCCTGTCAAAGCACATGTCTCCCTTCAACGGAGGGACCTCCTCACCTCCTTGCTCTGAGGATTAGGACAAGTAACCTTATAGTAAGGTTACACCTGTGAAGTAAGCCTCAATCCACTCTCGTCGCATTATAAGCTTTCTTTCTCATCAATGATATTTTTAAGCGGGACCCATTAGGCAATTTTCCAAGTCTTCATCCTTATCCATCTCCTTCACCAATATTTCCACTCTCCATTTTCCTACAACCAGTCACACATTTACAAATTTAGCACCCCGAACTTGCAAATGACACTTGGAAGGTGGAAATAGCAATTATTGAAGAAGCGCCGATATCAACTTAGCGCACTTTTTAATAGAAGCATAGATATTTTTAGCCACTTAACTAGCTCCTTTATATATATATACAAAGTAATACAGCCATCTTGGAATAGAGCATATCATTTAGAACCCATTAGAAAGAAGAAGATCAGAAAATGGTTCTACTAGAAAAGCTTTGGGATGACATCGTCGCCGGACCTCAGCCTGAACGTGGTCTCGGCAAGCTCAGAAAGGTCACGCCTAGGCCCTTGAACGTCAAAGGTACGTACTTGATCTCTCTATCGATCATTCATCTTTGGTTTCTGTACTTTGTGTTTTGAATAATCGATCTTTTGTGTGATGTGGTGTTACATATGTATAGATGAGGGAGAGACGAGCAAGATCACGATGCCGACGACGCCAACTACGCCGGTGACCCCAACAACACCGGTGTCAGCGCGCAAGGACAACGTTTGGAGGAGCGTGTTCCACCCAGGTAGCAACCTGGCCAGCAGATCCATGGGAAACCAGGTCTTTGATAGCCCAAAGCCAAACACTCCCACTGTCTATGACTGGTACGTACCCTTATATATTATCGATGCGATTCGTTCCCATGCAAATTAATTTAACATGGAGATCCCATATTAATTAGCGATCTGAAACTTAACGATGTTAAATATGATACGCGCGCGATTGGCTGTGTTAATTTAATGGAATTTGTTGTTTTGTGATCAGGATGTATAGTGGGGAGACGAGGAGCAAGCACCATCGTTAAGGTGATCGACTGATCGATCGATGAGGAGCTACTACTTACGTACACCGTGGGTTAATTGTTGCACTTGCATGTAAATAGTGTCGTTTTCAGTTCAGTGTTTGCCACGTTCCTTCTCCGTGTGTTGGTTCCGATGGTACGGTTGTTTTGTCGTTGGGAGCTCTGGCTTTGCGATAAGCGTTCTCCTCTGAGCTAGAGTTAAGTTTCATTAATATAAGCGATGTTGTTGTTAACTTTGTTATTTAAAGCTAGCAGTACTATGCCGTATTGCTGTTCTAAGGTTGATCGGTCCGTTGTAAAAGTCAGATCCAACATGCTTGGTGATGAGATAAGATCCGCTATAGTTATTTCGTCGGAAATGAATAAAACATCTTTTTCTATGTTCATTAATCGTGATGATTTGGGATGGTGGTATCCAAAAACCTTATCTTATAAGATAAACTTGATGAGCGTTTGCATCACCTGTCGACATTTATAATTCAATAATTACAGTACCCAAGTTCCAAAGACCAAACCAGTTGCTTTCTTGATGATATTAGTTAAATTAACGATCGCGATCTACTATTTAAGTGGCTCTAACCTTATCTAATGCAATATTTATCACTTAAAACAAGGAAATGGATCCAATCTGCATCCGTAATAGGACCCGCATTTGTAGGATAAGGTCCGATTCATAGGCCACGTGGCAGTTGGTGAGTTGGACTATGTTCTGAAAGAGTACTTCGGAGTATCAAAATTTCTCGATTTTAGAGCGTTTTGAAGCATTTGACACTTTATTTCTCTAAAAATGATGACCGCATAAATTATCCGTCACTCTAAAACTAAAAAAAATTTGTACCCTGAAGCACTATAAAATTTTGGCTTCATTATCTATCCAAAATCATAATGTTAGCTATCATTCTTAATCAACACATACCATTAAAGATTTGGTTTAATAGATTTTGTAAAAGCCATTTGGTGCAAACCAGAGCGTGATTAATATACGATGTGCGATGTGCGGAATACAAATGTGGAAGGGAACGACCAGGATAGACAAACATGGGAGCAACCAGATTAAATATACTAATTTTACGACTGACTGACCGGAACTCATATAACCTATAAATACATTTGACAGTAGTGAAGCTGAGCTTCAGAGATGTCTACTTTTGCTCCACTACATGAGCAGTCGGTGAGCTTCTAAAAACAGACATCTTTGTCTAACCAACAACAAAAGATGGAGCACGGAAAGCACTATGAGACCTACCTGACATTCTCCGTTGTATATCTAGTCAAAACTACACAAGGGTTGCTAGCAGAAGTTTATCTTCAGCCACGGTTTAAGTTCCACTTCTTCTGATACGCCAAAAGCTGCAGAATAACACAAATAATGGGTTCAACCAAAGCATCTGTGTCCAATATTACTGATGAATTGTAGAAGGGGAGGGAAAGCTTATGAAAATTTGTACTCAAAACTTCCCACAAATGTGAACTTTACATAAAAGTGCTCACCAGATGGCCACGGATGAGATGATGTGCTTGAACTGCTGCCAAAGTTTCGTCTTCTCTTAAGAGAAGTAGAGTATCCTTGCTTGAGTCAAAAGCAACAGAGGTAGAAATTGGAACATTTGTAGGGTCTGATGGGTTAACTTTGGCTTGCTTGTCTTTCAACAAGTATATTTCTACTTCATCCGGTTGCAATGCAGTTTGCACAGCTACATACTGCATACAAGCAAAACTATATTCAGCATGCATTATACAGTTAAGCTGTCAATTGAAAAATGCAGTTAGTGAAAGATTTACCTGACATAGTAGTCCAACTGAGAGGGTGGGCCTACAACAAAGATATGGCCTCTGCAAACTGGGTATCCTTTGTTCATCAAAAGAAACAAGTAGAAGGTGGATATCCGACTGAAATCATGAAGACAAATGCCATATTAATAATACAAATTTATGTGAAATCATTAATTCAACATTCAATTATGATGCTGAATGCCACATAATTCTTGAAATGGTCCCATGCCCCCTGTGCAGTTTCACAGCTTGTGTTACTAGTTATGTTTTAGAAACTAGTATAAGTTTGTGTGAACTGTCAGCATGATAATGAGGCAGTCAATTCTCTGCCTTTTTAAAATTTCAAAACGAAACTCGTTGTTTATTAGGGCAGCCTAAGGTCAATCTTACCCCATTATCGTTAGTCCCCAAGTTCCGGAGATGATCCACCAGCTTAGAGATGCGGTTCCTCCTGGTATTCTTACCATTGACACCACTAGAACTGCCATATCGAGTATGACTCCGCAAACCACCTTTACCCCATGAAAGCCTTTCTCTGCTGCCAATAAACCCCAAGGATGCCCCCATGACTTCTCTTTTCACTTCATCATTCTCATCATCACCATCTGCATTTGTAGCTGCTGATGAAGGCTGATAATATTGAGCACCTGTCCATCTTTTGGGTCTTTTTGGTCTTGGTTCAGTGCGCTCATCAGCAGAGGATGAATCTTTTCCTACATCATTACCATTTGCCTCCTCATTGTCATCGGACCCTTGAAATTCAATGGTATTCTTACTGTTTCTTCTCTGCCTCAAATTTGCAACTCGATAGTTACTCTGTGATCTCCTCACAAATGCAGCAGCAGTGGCTTTGGCTGTTGTTCGCTTCTTACCAAGTGCTTCAGATTGTCGTCGAAATGTCTGGGCAATGGAAGCTTGGATCTGTTCAAATAAAGTTATTGAACAAGATCCCAAAGTAATAGAAAGGAAGCAGAAAGAAGTGTATACATGTATGTGACGAAGCCTAACATCTGAATGAGATTGAGGAATAAGTACAATAAAATACCTTCCTCAAAGACACACACAAGAACATAATGAACTTTAACATATGTTTACTGAGCTACTGATCCAGGAATTAAAAGAGTGAAAAAGATTGCCATCAGTTTCATATGGAAAACTAGAACAGTATGTCCTTGTTTTTTTTTTTTTTTAAAATGAAAATCGAGCAGTTGGTGTTTTATATTTTTACTTTATGTAGGGTTCAGTGGCAATACTAGTGCAAGTCTATTAACCACAAAATCATAAGAAAAGCTTTCAATGTTTCACCTGCTTGTTGCGAGCTCTCTCCTCTTCATGAAAAGCTAATTCCTATAGGAGATATTAAACAGTAAGTGGTACCATTTAACCTGTAGTTTGGAATAACATGTACAGCTAAGATGTAATCGTCTAATAGATGACATGTATTACTTCTTATAGTACCTCTTCCTCGTACTTGTCAATATCAGGATATATGGCTGCAATTAACGCATCATAGTTTGGATCATCTCTCAAAGAGCGGCGACTAGCACAATGTGTGCGGCATGCAGGACATTCATTGTTCCTACAATAGAAGAAAGTTAAATCGGATTTGGGAGACACATCAAAAGCTCAAACAATTTAAAAACTTATACCGTAAATTTTCAACAGCATCTATTTGCAAGGAAATTCAAATTGCTCTAAATAAGAAGGGAAAACAGAAATCAAAGGGTATGGGTTGTAAGTTTCAATACATACCCAAGCCGCATGGACTTGTCAATGCATTCCCTGCAGAAGCGGTGCAGGCATTCCATCACTGTTCTTGTCTTCCTAATGATCCCTACACATACAAAAAGGTCAAATTATTATTTTTTCTTCATTAGAAGACGGAGCAGGAGACAATGCTTATGACATCAAAGAAAAAGAAAACATTGTAATATGATTGGCTAACTAGAAACAAGCCAAGGACGTAGAAGTGCCTGCAACCACACTTTACCATCAATTATACGATGTGAGCATTAATTTACATGAATTTGAAACATAGAGTTGGAACACCTGAGCAAGGCTATGCATGGTAAGCAATGATTTGAGTGTATACAGAACAAAAGAAGACAGAAATTTGTAAACACCCAACAGTCACAGAAACAAGGAAAACAATCAAAACATCCTACAGTCAACAGAAACAAGAGAAACCAGATAAGACATTGATAGTATCATCAAAAGCTTCCAAATCATACAGTAAAGTAAACCACAACAGCATGAAAGATATCAGGAGGTCTACATTGAAATCGAATTGTATCAACCTTAATGCATTAGTGACAAGTACTTTTCTGCTGGTACCCAATGACAATATCTCTTTATATTTTTCACGCAAAAAAGAAACTGAAACAGAATATATCAGAAATTCATTTAGCACCCAAGTAGTTGATATTTCACCAATACTTTCGGAAGCATACCTAGACAGATAGGACATTGCACTTCCTTCCGGATTTCTGACAGTCTTACTGCAACATGGCTGTGTATAAAGATCAAGAGAAAAAATAAAGCATACAGAAGACCCAACCTTTGACATGTTAGCATATGTGCCTAAACTCTTGTACATATACCCGGCTTAATCACCTACACACGTGCTTAGGCGACTTCAAATTATATGTTATAATATGTCTCACCGCCACCATGATAGGACCCACCGCCAGGAAGGCTCCAACTTCGATGACCAAACCCGCCCGATATCCGATCAGGATAACGCTCACGCGCCGCTACCGATACCGGTTAGACAACACCCAGCAGAAGAACACACACACCAAGTCCCACATCGAAAACAAGAGGACACGCCAACCTCCAACCAACAATATATGCCGGTCAACTGAACATTAAATGGTAAGCGCTCCTAACTTACTACACCGTTATCCTGTCCAATCTTTATATCGTTTCTGACTTAGGCATCGAAGGGTTGAAGGCGGGTTACACCGTCTCTCCTTAACCGCTGTGGGTCTTAGCAGTATCAAGGTCCGAGATCGACATCGCCCGACATCAATTATACATCGACATCGCCCGATATCACTTATACATCGACATCGCCCGACATCAGTCCTACATCGACATCGCCCGACATCAATCATGTATCGCTACCGCCCAACCTTAACCATCCCGAATCCCATCCCTTCCTAATCCCGCCCAATACCCGATATCCATACCGCGGATACTAAACATCAACGTTTGCTCATATCTTGAGTATCCCTTATTCAGGATTTGAACAACTCTCTTCTTTTTTCCATGTTACAACATTTTAGAAAAGATCTATAAGAACCTCTTAAAATTGCAATGTACCACACCTCAAGATCAGATAAGGAAACTAATATTTTATATCCATCTTCAAAACATTGATTTCAATCTCAAGCCTACAGTTTCAGACCCAAGAAAGATAAAAAGAATCTGAAGAACACATCCTTGGTTCCTTTGATATCATATCAGTGTAGCATACTGTATATTCATCCTGTACCCAAACCATACAATATTCCATTTCTCCCAAAAGGACAATAACAACGCATGCAGCAAGCTGCTTGGTTTCATTTTTTAATCTCAGCAAATAATATGAACCAAGTAACGCTACAATAGTAAAACCCAGAAGAACTGGAAATCTAAACGCAGCAGATAGTTTATGTAAATTCCATCTTTGTCCCTCCCTTCCGCATCAATGATTGGCTACTTTCACTTACAGCAACACAAAAACCCAGTAACTATTCAGCTCATGAATTCCTCAATACTGAAAACAAAAACCCAGCAATCCAATCATCCACGCAGCTCAAATACCCAACATTTACTACACCAGTCAACGCAAACCCAATGAATTCCGGGCCGCCATTCAAGTTTTCAAACAACTACGAAAACGATGATGCGTTTCTTCTGTAGCTTAATGACGAGCCAGCCAGAGAGGCTGAACAATGTTCGTGCCAACCATGCACGCATTATTCAAACCCAGAAATCTAACGCCAGCTCCAAAAACCCGAAAAGAAAATCCAACTCCATCAATCTTCTTCTTCCTCACAAACTAACTAAACCACACCAAACAACAAAGAGCTCATTGATCATCAGTCGCATCACACACGTCAGCTCCAGTAAAACCAAACCACACTAAACCACTTCGATTCTATTATACACAGCCAAGATCCATACAACAACTCTCACTGTCGAATCGTCGAACACTTGGTGTGCGTATAATGTCGACCGAGAAAAAAAAACACAGAAAATAAAAATAAAAAAGCTTACTCGTCCTTCTCGTTCTTCTCTTCCTCGCTCGGCTCCGAGCTCTGGCTCCGATCAGATTCTGACATAACAAACCACGACGAAAAATACGTCGCGAAAAACAAAACGGAATGAAAAGCGAGAGAAGCGGAAGAAGAAGAAGAAGAGATAGTCGAGTAGTGACGGGGAGTGATGAAATTGGCGCGGGGTGAGGGTATTAAGGTAAAATAACACGTTACCTTCGTCGTGAGTCGGCGGTTCGTCGAAGCCGTTCTCGATGTGGTCGTCGTCGGCAGCAGGATCACCGTCCTCGAACAACTGCTGCTGCTGCGCCGGCATTGCCTCTCTAGAATTCAGCTGCGATGCGTGTCCTGAATTTGCGAGCTGAGAAGGATGACGTGGCGGTGACGGTGGGTTAGGTGGCGGTGACGGTGACGGTGGTGGTGGTGGTGGCGGTGACGGTGAGGTGGTCTTGTGTATATAAAGAGGCGGACGGGTAGAGAGAAGAGGCTTCTCTCTCTTCGTGGCCTTTTTTCTTCTAGGAAAATATTGTTTTATTTTTATTTTTTTTGTTTCTCTGAATATATATAAGACAGTTCTTTCTGTGGGTCATTTTGGTCAACACGTGTATGCGGAAGGCGTGAGATTGTAAATTGGCTCCCTAATTTTGCTTTTGCTCTTTAATAATGCGACGTTTTTTGTCGTGGTAACAGGAGGGGATTTACGTTAAGTGGCAAGATTAAAGAGATAAAGCGACGGTGAGTTACCAAACTGTCCCTCACACAATGCACGACTAAAATACCGTTGGAGTGATTAGACAAAGAAGCAATCTAGGCTTTACTTGTTGAGTTCATTTTATTGTACTTTTTATTTTCTAGGTCATTTTTTCTCTATATTGAACATAGTAAAACTTGAAATTTACGGATGATTGTTGTCATCAATTATCAAAGATAAAATATTATAGTGATTCGAACTAAAGAAAGAAAGTATATTAATCATAAATAGTTGTTGAAAATCAAAGATGTGAGTACAGACGTTAAAGACTTGATTTACCTTTGAATCTCTGGTCTACTCAAATTTTTGTTTAACTTTTTGTTTGAAAATACATTTTATTCATAAAACGGAATCAAGAACTTAAAAACTATGAACGTACATTTATGACGTGTATATATGTCTGTTTCACTTGTTTTTAATTTTTTTTATTTCAATAATTATACGTGTCAAGCTAAGAGTGTATAGTTAAACACGCCAAATTAAACTGACGTGGCATACATGCATTTACAAAAACTGATTCCTCCACCATACAAAGATGGTTTCACCTCAATTAAATTTGAAATATCTATACCGTCATATTTTCTCTTTGAATCGATAATTTAACCAAAAATTTATGAGAATTTAGGGTTTTTAAACTTCACGAAATAAGTGAAATATATATGGTAAACCTTGCATGGCCGCCCTTCCAAGAAACGAAACCACTAACCTCTTCGATCGTAGCTCTTTCATTAATAAACACCTACTTAAATTAAACCAAAGCTACTTTAGCTATCCTAATAAAGTAAGTAATTAAACCCAACCGATAAAACTGTAAAAGCACACGCACCTTTTACTCTCGAGCTGGTAAAAATTAGAAACGTATATAAAAAGACGCGTGACTTAAAATTAAAAAGAAAATCGTCTCTGGAATCGGACCATCGGAACAAAGCACACAGTCATAAGCACACAGTCATAATGGGCTTGCCGGAAATCGTCGATTTCGCTCGGAATTTCGCCGTCATGGTCAAAGTCAAAGGCCCCGTAAGTCTTTCTCTCTATCTGAAAATCTCAATTCTCAGCTGCTCACTGGATTTAGCTAAGCTTAATTTTCATATAGGACCCCAAGGGCCTGAAAACGCGAAACCATGCTTTCCATCACTACAAGTAAGCCGAGCTTTCTGTTAAAACCTAACCCTAATTCTTCAATTTCTTGTTAATATTGTAATCAATTTGGATTTTGTGTGTAGCTCTGGGACGACGACTATATCAGCTTCGGGGATGTTATTGCCGGAAGCGCTTTACGACGGTGACGTGGCGAAGAGACTTTGCGGAGAAGGAGTTGACCGGCCGCCGGCGCTGTTTGTGACTGTTGCTTCGGTTGTTGAGCCGTTTCTGTCTCAGAAACACAGAGAGAGAGTTATTCAGGTCGAAAATCGAAAATTCAAAACTGCGGTGTTTGTAGTTTGTGAAGTTTTGTTTTAGTTTTGTTAGTGGGGATGATGATTAGGGATTATACTTGTTTAATTTGCAGGGCAGGCCTGAGCTGATTCATGGTGTTGAGATTGAAGTTATGGTAGAGGTATTGGCAATCTAGTATAGTATTCAGTATTATAGAATTTGGTTTATGGAATGAAGAGTTTTTGTTGTGAGGTTAGTGTCTTGGGCTAGATATTAGTGCGCGATAATTTGACTATTTGAGGTGGCTGGATTTGTAGGATGAAATGAGGTTGAAGAAAGATTTGGGAGATTCCGATAGAGAACGTCCATGCTGGCTTGCTGCACAGCTTTTGACACTGGTAGGGAATTCCTCACCGAATTGCTTGGTTTTGATATGGCTGAATTAAAAGCAGTTGGGTTTAGAATGTATAAAGAAAAATAAAACGATTCTTACTATGCAAGTAATGCAACTCTTACTTAACTGTCTATTGGACGATAATTCATGTGTATTTGAGCACTTTATAGCTCATATGTACTGTTATCAGTGTTGTGTGCATATCCATGCCTCTTTTGTGGTGGCCTAATGAAGGATTACTCATGGTTTGGTTTCCAAAGTTGACCAGGTTAGTGGATCTTGCAGATTGATGTGCCTGCATCTGCTGTTGCACTCCAATCTCTTGTGGATGCTTCTTTAAGCTCTCCAGAGCACGGATGGGAGGTTGGTTGGTCTTTAGCCTCACACAAGAATCCTCTGCCAGTTATGGATATTATTCAGACACAGGTAGTAGATGTTCCTGTTTTGCGGTTTCATGTAGAAATTCACATCCTGCGTATGTCTACGTAGAGATGATATAATACTGGAAAGCAAGTAATGGCAATGGTCACTCATAAAGCAGCTCTACTTTTTCCGGTTGAATTTGCGGAAATTTCTGAAGTTAACATGAGAAATATCTCATTTCAATATTTTTATGTAATTTAAAGGATATGTGTTGGTGTTCGATATGTGATATTGATAGTTTGTCAACCAGGTGGATTTGGCAGTTCGGGACTCGGAAACCACAAGTCCTGTGGGAAAGTCGACTACGAGGATCGCAATTCTTGGAGTATCCTTATTATCCAAGGTAAATCTGACCCCTTCATTTTAGCAAACAATCTTGGGACAATTTATTACTCAAACTGTATGGAATGCGAATATCTTGTATTGGTTGTTCTCGTTCTTACTGATACTAACTGAGGTAGATATGTTGTGTTCAGGTTTTGCCAAACATAACTATATCGCCCTCCAGTAAAAGGGGAGACTTTCTTGTAGCAGTTGGTTCTCCTTTTGGTATTCTGTCACCTGTGCACTTCTTTAACAGGTACTTTATCTTCTTGTTTAATTATGTATTACACCTGCTCGGTTGATATTATCTTCTTTTATATCCTATTGATAGTCATGGCTTCCTCTCTCAGCATATCGGTGGGGTCCATTGCCAACTGCTATCCTCCTATTTCATCTCATAGTTCATTGCTGATGGCAGACATACGATGTCTTCCTGGTGCGAGCATTACCCTCTAAGAGTTTCCATTGTTCTTTTCCTGCCATTGGTCTCTGATTCCCTATCAATTCTAATCCTACCAGGAGCAGAAGGTGGTCCGGTTTTGAACGAAAATGCACAACTTATTGGTATGTTGATTAGACCATTGAGGCAAAAGACTAGTGGTGCTGAAGTTCAGGTAACTTGAGAACATCTCTTATATGATATGGTATCAATTGTTTTGTATTTCTTTTCCGGGTAACATGTCATCCAAAACTTTAGTCTTGGGTAACAGCTGGTGATTTCGTGGGAAGCCATTGCAACTGCTTGCAGTGACTTGCTGCAGAAGGAGCCTCATTATGCAGAAAAGGGGATTTATTATGACAAGGGAAACTTAAACGCTGTAGGCGAAGCATTTTTAGCAATCACCAGTGACTCCAATGGACGACCTATAAAGCTTATTCAGGAGCATCTTTGTACTAGTTCCTCTACGTCAGCAGTTGAGAAGGCAATTGCTTCTGTTTGTCTTATAACTAATGATGATGGAGTATGGGCATCTGGTGTTTTCTTGAACAAGCAAGGCCTGGTACTCACAAATGCTCACCTCTTAGAACCATGGAGATTTGGTAAAAGGACGGCAAGTGATGAATCCAGTTCTGAAGATCTTTCCCTTCTTTACAAAGGATCTTTATCTCCAGGGTATAGTATAGTTGATGGCAAGCAAAAGAACCGGGGGCTTTTTCCAGGGCTTCGCAAGAATGGAGATGACTCAGTTGGGCATGAACATGGAGGAGTTAACTCATATCACAAAGGCCATAAAAGCATACGTGTTCGCCTGGATCATATGGACCCTTGGATTTGGTGTGAAGCCAAAGTGGTCTATGTTTGTAAAGGACCTTTGGATGTTGCCTTGTTACAGCTCAAGTACATCCCAGATCAGCTTTCCCCAGTTGTCATGGATTTTCAGTCGCCCTCCTTAGGATCAAAGGCATACGTTATTGGACATGGACTATTTGGACCAAGATGTGGTAAGCCAATATTTGATTAGATTTGTCATTTGTGCCTTTAAGCTTGGTTTCTTTAGTTGAATTTTCTGACTTGGATTAACATAACTAAAGTTGCAATTTGTTCTAGAAAGATGCAATTCTCATGTTTATCATTATAAATCCGTATTGGTGTAATTCTTATGTTTCATGCTCTGTTTGGGCTCTAAATCATTAGGCTTTTCCCCATCAATCTGTTCTGGCGTGGTGGCAAAAGTGGTCAAAGCAAAATCTTTACTCTCATATCAACCCAGTCAACCAGGAGATACTCAAGGGCACTCTCCTGTGATGCTGGAAACTACAGCCGCTGTCCATCCGGGTGGTAGTGGTGGTGCTGTCATCAATTCAGATGGTCATATGATTGGGCTTGTCACTAGGTATAGGCTTTATATTATTGTGATTGGTGCCCATGTTTTCAAATAGTCCTACCCAAAAAGCTGCAATTCTATGTCTCTTTCACTCTAGAACTGGTATAGATTTGTTGTAGCCTTATTCTGAAGTGCATCACTGTACTCCATGTTTAGTGTCATTCGATCTACTTTTTGTGATATCTTGTTGTTCAGTGTGATTGATAAAATTGTTGTTCAAGTTGCTTATTTTTTCATTAAATATCTGTTGCAGCAACGCTAGGCATGGTGGAGGTACAGTGATACCACATCTGAACTTCAGTATTCCATGTGTGGCTCTCCTGCCCATCTTCAAGTTCTCAAAAGGTAAACTATAACTCTGATGGTATTATGTGAATTGAGCTCCTAATGATCCATTTACCTGATGACTAAGTGATTCTTTCTTCCAACAGACATGCAAGATCTTTCACTTCTTCAAGTTCTTGATCAACCAAACAAACACCTTTCTTCGGTATGGGCATTGATGCCTCATCTGTCCCCGAAGCCCCCTCCTTTGCCTCACATAAAACAGTCACTACCAAATGATAACAATGAAGCAGAGAAAGGTTCTCGTTTCGCAAAATTCTTAGCTGAAAGACGAGACATGTTTTCAAAGCCCACCCAGTTGAACAGGCCTGGAAGACTTCTGAACAACATTGTTCCGAGCAAGTTATGACAAATAGCCTTGCAATTCCCTTGTACCTTACTTGAAGTTGATGTAATTCCTAGAAACTAGATTAGATGTGTTGTAGCTCCTTTTTACTTATTTCACAATTCGGGTGATAAATCCTTAGTTAGAAGCGGTTTGCTCTTCAAATCAAGCTGGTATGTTTACAGGAAAGCACTATGCATAGGTGACATAATGCTCATATGTGATAACACCATAATAGTTAAAAAAATTGGTTCTTATTTTTGCTAAATTTATTTTAGCTCATTCTGTTTTCCAGTTTGAATATGGTCTGATTTGTAAACACACCAACCTGTGAGAATTTGCTGAAGCCAAGAAGATTCATGCTCAACTATCTTTACCTGTACTAGTGAGAATCGAATCCTTCATCTCTACCATATCAAATTTACAGATTATCAGTCAGTGTGTCAGGATCACATTAGAGGTGAAAGCTGATCATAACAGTGTATGAGCTTTATTCTACCAACAAATTAGGTATACAGTAACAGATATAAATTAATAAATAAAAAAGAAAGGAAAAATTAACATAATGCAACTTTACAAGGGCACCTTGATATTGAATATTTGACATTGCGGCTCAAGGAAGGAATAAAATATCGATAATATTCTTGATATTTTTGCGATATATTTTTTTTTTTTACTTAACGATATTAATCCTACATATCAATATCTTTTGTCTAATATTTTTCGAAATATTCAATATTTTTCGATATATCTCCAAAATCTTCTATATTTTCGAATTTATCCGAGATTTTGACTTTACATATATCTTGATCGCACTAAATCAAAAGCCCAAAACTCTCTATACTAATAACTCAAAAACTCAATCAAATAAACTCTATAAATAATCAACAAAACACAACTTACAAGTTTCAAAACACATTAATCATATAAGAATCTCATAAAATTCAAATACAAATTTCCATATATTTATCTCAATTTTTGTCGATTTTTTATTGAAACGATATTTTATCGATATTTTCGTCAAAATATTCATATTTTGAACAGTCGATATTTGATATTTTACTCGTTAGTATCATCAGTAGTCTTTGCTATTTCATCACAACCGCAGAAGTTCAGACTTCAGAGACAGCCGACCATGAAATTTGCTCAGTAACAACAAAACACAGTGAATCAAAGATGTGGGATAACTCCTCCGGCTACAAGGACTACGTGGCAGGCTTGCTCGCCGGCGTTGCCACTGTTTCCATTGGCCATCCATTCGACACCGTCAAGGTAACAACAGCAACTCACTCTTCAATTTTGATCTAACTTTCACCGAGTTTCGGAACACAGACAAGTTTACTATCATGGGTGTGGCCTTAATGTGATTTATTTGATGTGGGATTGATAAAGTTTGAGACTTTGAAGTGGAATGAAAGCTAAAGTATGGATTTTGGAATCTGGGCAGTCTTAGTTTGGACTGAAATGAGTTTAATTGCTTGATTTTTATAGTAACTTAGAGAAATTTGAGCTGAAATTCGAGAATGGTATGTGAGCTGAAATTTGAGCTCAAATTTGAGCTCAAATTCGAGAATTTGAGAAATTTGAGCTCAAATTCGAGAATTTGAGAAATTTGAGCTGAATTTTAATTTTATGTAATACTTGATTCAATCAGGTGAAGCTGCAGAAGCACAACACTGTAGAACCTGGCATTACGTACAGGAATGGCTTGCATTGTACTGCAAGGATACTAAAGACTGAAGGGGTAGGGTCCCTAATGTAGCATTGTAGTCTATCTTTTTCTTTTCGAAAGGTTGCTAATGTTAAGAATTTGAGTTTTTTTTCTTCACATTATTTTTAGAGGAGAGTTGACTGGGATTTGGGTCCTTGCATTGACAGATTAAAGGACTATACAGGGGGGCAACATCTTCATTTGTGGGAGTAGCGTTTGAAAGTTCACTTATTTTTGGGATGTATTCCCAGATGAAACAGGCATTGCAGGTATGTGTAAAAATGAAGTGTGTAGAGATTCGTTGGGTTTTATATGGCAGTGATCCATCTAATGGCTTCAGTTAGACGCATTTTCTGGATCCATCTAATGGCAGTGTTAAATATAAACATATTGAGTATAATGGAACAGTCTTGTTAATCATTTTGCTTGAAGGGAACTGAGCAAGGTGCTGAGCCACAACCTAAGATCATAATTCCATCTGCAGCTTTTGGTGGAGCAATGATCAGTTTCATACTATGCCCGTCAGAGTTGGTGAAGGTAAACTAACTTGAAAGGTTTAAAGATTGCCATCTTGTTTCTTGCAGTATGCTTAATGGACTGACCTTTTCCAGTGTAGGATGCAAGTTCAAGGCACTGACTCTTTGGTACCGCTATCAAGTAGATATGTTGGTCCTCTTGATTGTGCCCTGAAAACTGTGAAAGATGACGGGGTGAGCAGATACAGTGATTTTTGAGAAAACTCAATCCGTGTCGATGCTTTTAGCTGATGATATCGTTTCAGGTCAGAGGACTTTTTCGCGGAGGGTTTACAACATTGTTAAGAGAGGCTTCTGGAAATGCAGTCTTCTTTAGCGTTTATGAATACGTCCGCTATCACATGCATTTACAATTCAAATCTGCTTCATCAGACCATGAAAATTTGATTGACGTGGGAGTTGGGGTTGTTAGTGGTGGCCTTGGTGGTATAGCTGTATGCATCATCAGTAATTAGCATTCTCGTGTAGCACACATGTTCAAATTTCTATTATACTAGCTACGTTCAAATTGTGATTTTTCTCATATCTTCCTTCCAGTTTTGGTCTGCTGTGTTGCCCTTAGATGTAGCAAAGACAATTATTCAGACATCTTCAGATAAAAACTCATCACGAAATCCATTTCAAATCCTGAGCTCGGTAAGTACCTTTCTCTCTCGTGTTTTCTCCCTCCCTTCCAATAGTTGAGAGAGACTCCAATGTTCATATTTCTTTTCCTCTGTAGATCTACAGAAGCACTGGATTGAAAGGTTGCTATGCAGGTTTGGGTCCTACTGTAATAAGGGCTTTTCCTGCTAATGCGGCGGCTATTGTCACCTGGGAGGTAGCCATAAAAGTACTAGGCATCAGGCGTGATTGAGGAATTAAGGACCGTTCTCTGCAGCTACCTAGTGCTTTCACCTATTTTTCAATACCCGAAGCAAATCCATTCACAATTGTTTGGCATATATAGTGATCCACAGAAAATTCTTCACTTGGACAATTTGAGTTACTCTCCTCCTTTTACTGGCTAGGAAAGTGATTCAGCATTTTTCTACAAGAAGGCATTGGAGTTTAGCTTAGTTTAGTGCCTAGTTTAGTGTAGCTTGGTATACTTGATTATGAACCAATATCATGAGTTTCTGATTGGACCATCTCCTTGTGTGTGGCATAATTTCGATGGTGCAAGATTGTGCACCAACGGCTTTCTGATATTATCTGTAATTCCTATCTATTAATATAAGATTTTCTTACTGAAAGGCAATGATTCCATTTACTGAAAGTGATTTCTTGTCTAGATCCATTTTCTGCCGACTTTCTGGTATGAAAATATATAAGAAAACCGAAGAGGCTGCATGCAAACCAAGCTAGCTTAATTAGACGATGATCGGGTTCATCCAGGCGAAATTATGTCCAAACAGTTTAACTAGCTATGATACTTCGGAGTGGCTAGGTAGAGATTAGTTGTTCAATCTTTATTCACCTGTGACCACACACATAACACAAACTTAACTTGTGGAATATCTAAGAAGCCCAAAACTAGCCTCTTTAATTAGTTGAAATGTAGGTTTCTCCCAAGTACTTGGTAATCAAGGATGCATGACGACGTACTTGGGATCAAAATCTATTGTGAAAAAACAAAATAGAAAGATGGGAAATTTTTCATTGAGAGACCTTATAATGAGAATTTGGTGAGTACATTCTCATTAAACCTACTTTTTTTTTTATATTTTGAAAAATTCACCATTGGTTAGATAGATAATGATGAGTAGATCACTCATGCAAAATTTCACAAAAATTGAAAATCGTTAAGTCATTCATAATCAAAATTTATCATTTATGAACATAAACGGTGTATGTTTGACAGTTTTGGTTTGTCCATTGATTTGATCTTATTCAATACCTTAACGATTTTCGATTTGGATGAAAATTTGTAGAAATGATCTACTAATCAATATCTAAACATCTAACGGTTAACTTTGTAAAAATATTATCAAAAAATGACTCTTACGATAATTTTATAAACAGTATTTATCGAGTCCTTATTATAAGAGTGCTCATCGAAAGAGTTCTCATAGAAAGATATATACTTGAAGTTTGCTTTCATTATATGTTTGGTAGGGGTTAGCCTCGCTCTCCTAAACTTTTTATAAGAATGAGATAGGTTAATTAACGGATATAGCCAAGTTAGCTCAAGGATAGCTACAACGAAAGCTCAAATTGAGTAGTACGTACGTAGTCTCATAATCATTTGATTACATCACACGTACAGTTGCAAATTTCCTACTACAGTAATGCGAGTTCTAGGGCTGACAGAAGAGAGAGAGCAACCAAGCATGATGTAAGCTACAATGCTACATTACATGGCAATTATATATACGAGCTAGCGAGAATTATTATATGTGCTCCAATTTTCAATCAGGATAATCTTCTGTACTTGTTGCATGTTCTTCCATCAGCTGGGAAAGTCTGCTGAGACTTTCCGGCGTCGTTCGTTGTGCCCAGCTAAACGTCTGCGGCAACTTCTCTTATTTTCATCAAACTCCGATAGGTCATGGAACCTGCATGAATATATTTCAAAGCCATAGCTAATAAGTAGATTGAAAATTCTAGAGTGCTCCAAAATTTTAAAATTTTTCAGTTTTAAAGCGTTGAATAACTTTTGTGGTCTCAACTTTTAAAGAAATGAAGTGATCTAACGCTCCAAAACTAAGAAATTTTAGTACAGTACTGTAGAACTAAATAGACATATATTTATGGTAAATTAATCACTTCTTTTTCATGTCTTAATTCGTCCCTTTTTCTTTAGCTAGATATCATGGGAAAATACAGTGGTGAAGCCACATGTAGGCAAGGGTGGGTAATGTGTACAGAAAGTTGCATCGGTGCAGTGGTAGATTATGGTTTTCTAATGGATGATGATGGATTGGGTTCAATCCTTGTCTCTGACATTGTTTTTACTATTTTTTTTAGCTATTTTAACCTAAAATTTATTTTCTTTCGTTTTTCTTTTACACTATTTTAAAATAAAAAAATCAATTTTCATTTTCTTTAGCTATTTTAACCTAAAATTTATTTTCTTCTGAATTTCTTTTACATCATTTCAACATAAAAATATCAATGTTCATTTTTTTTCTTCTCATTTTTTCAGTTTTTGGTCAATTTATACACTTTTTCCTTATGTATTTCTTCCAATAATTTTGTGCTACCTTCACTTCGAATCTTGACTCTCCCCCTGAAAAAACATATATAGTTTTTGCCAGTGAGGTATCAGATCAAATTTGTGAAAATGGGTTTCTTGGTGTGCTCACATATAACATCATACACCTCTATCTTTTGGCAACCATTTTTTATTGATTAGCTAGCTAGCATTGTACTCAGGCATAGCTCGTGCTTACCATTAGTAATAGTTTTTTTTTTCTGTATACATGGGAGAAATTAAAGGCTTTCTAATTAAGATATATTAGTTTTCAACCACTAAACTTCTAGAGGGGAAATCTCAGCAGGCATATATATATTCAATCAAATAGAGCTTTTACATCATTAAAGGGTATATACATACAAAATTTGATTAGACATGCATGTAACATAGCTCAAGAATGATGTATTCAATCAAATAGAGCTTTTACATCTTTAAAGGGTATATACATACAAAATTTGATTAGACATGCATGTAGCATAGCTCAAGAATGATGATTTTTCTTGCTTAACAGTACTCAAATTAACTTAATTTTTCTTCTTTGACAGTTAAAATGCAATTCTCTCCTTCCAGCATTAATTTGATAAAATTATATGTACGTTATGAGGGAAATTAAACCATCCAGTAGCTAGATCTAGGACATGAACAAAGAATAGTTAAAGAAAAAACGAACAGTTAAACGCAGAAAACCATGATAGAACTAAAAACGCACATACATGTGTAGTAAATTAGCTAGAGTTAGCTGTAAGACTAATTAATTAGGGTTTGCTAATAAGATCGACCTGCTACATTGCTGGCAAAAGCGCTGTTGGAGGCCGCTCACAAGCACCACCGGAGCTTTGGAATGGAAGTCGCAGACCTTGTGACGCCTATAGTATTGCTTGACATCACTCAAGTCTGCAATGCAACTCTGCGCTTGACAACTAGGCTTCGTTGTCGTCGTCGAACCTCCTGCACCTGATCCTCTCTGGCCAGGACTCCGAGGAGTACTGGAGCTTGTACTATTCATCGACATCACTCGTTTCCTCCTGTCATCTTCTCCATGCACTACTAGTACTGATGCTCTACTCGTGTGATCTTCATCCTCATCGTCTTCTTGTTCGTCCTCCTCCTCCTCGTTCTTGTAGTTCAAGGTTCTCTTTCCCTGAGCTTTGCTTGGTTCCATTTTTCAGAACAAAAGAACAGAGTGAAGCTGAGGAGAAGGACGAGGAGGAGTAACAGAGCTAGATGGAATACAAGTCAATGAGGAAACAGACTTGAAGAGAAACATTGAGATAAAAACTAGATGGAAAAGAACGGGGAATTATCGGTGAGGACCACACGTTCCACATGTTCCATTGTCTTCATTATTTGATAGGTTAACAGTGAAACATATGGTCGCTGCAAACCAAAGCTAGAACCAAGAGATTTTTTGCTCCAACCACGTCATCTCTATGAGACTACGTACGTCCTTCACCAATTACACTAGGGTTTACTGTTAATCACTCTACATAGTACTATTTAGACCTTAAGAACGAGTGTATAAACTATACAACACTGTACCGTACCTCAAAGTGAGTTTCTATATACAGTTCTACACCGTGATCTGATTTGACTCATATATCACATAATTTGCTTAAGCTCCATACGCAATTCATATCTAAAGTGGAGCAGCTACACCAGTTCTCCGCACACTGAAACTTCACCCTGTAATTCATTGATTCAAACAAATAATTTTTCTTTTTGAAGTATGTCAACCTTTATACGTGGTTACGTACTTACGTTTGTACATATGAGAAATTTGTGAGATACGTACCTATATATGGGGTACATATATATGTCATACCCATGCATAGTATTCACTATAAAATATTTTGTTTTTATGATGGGAATGTGTGAGCTCTAGATCTTTTCTCAGTTTAATTTCTGTGTAATTCTAGTTTGTTTCGTTTCTCTTGATCTAGCGTATTTGTACGTATTTTTGGATTCTGTATTGTTTATTTTTCTTCTAGGTGATCATATATTCCAAAGCTAGCTAGGTAGCAATAATGCAGTTTTATAAGGTAGGGTTCATGGTCTTATAATAGAGTCGATAGTCCTTTTCTCGAGTGCCCTACTACTCCTCCTTTGATATGTATTATTGAAGAGTGAAAGGTGAAATAACACATAGCGAGCTATAGCTTTAACTATATGGTCCATAGATGTGGTAGTAGTAGTAGCAGTAGTACTGATCGATGTAACAAGCTGAAGTTCATACCCTATCAAGGAGTGACACACACATGTACTATTGTCTACTTATGTCCTTTGATTCGATCCACCACCCTTAAGTCTTGGCCCCCTTCTGACTTTGTTTTGACACAACCTACAAATTATGATCGATGAGCCGACTGGTTTGCATTTGCAACGATAAAAATGGAGTGTGGCCAACTATCTCTGGTCTCCGTTACCAACTTACCATTCTATGGCTTTAGATTGGACCACATTAGCACACATTATGCATTTAGAAACATCGGTCCCCAATTTGTACAATATGGAAGAGCTAGTTAGTAGCATGAAGTGGGGTGGGTTTCAGCTGAGGGTTCATATTCGAAATTAGTTTCACTTCGATATGAAATATTGTAGCTAGTTAGGTATGTATGTATAGTTGATATATGATGATTTTTTTTTTTGAAACTAATATATGATGATTTTAGCAAACTTTGTAACGTGTGATGTAATTATTAGTATATTGTTCAATGCAGACTTGAACTTAGAGGGGTGGTAACTAACTAACTAACTAAAAGGTGTATTTTCTTCATATTCGGCACAACGGAAAGTCGTACGTAGATGAATATGAAAGTTCTTCAGGCCCAAATCATCAAAACATTTCCAGTCCCGGCCCTGATCCGACCCATTCAACTCAATTCGTATGTGATATAAATCATACAATTCGATCACAGATATCTCAGGCTTATCAGCTAGCTAAGCCCATTTCTCTCTGTCATTGTCTCATTGCCATATTCTTTTATACCAAAAATGATATGTTCTTGAAGAGGAAAAATCACCTCATGCTAGCTGGAGATGTACACGGTCGATTACGTCGGGATTCAGGAACGGAAGCTGTGGTTGTTGTCTCCACCTCCAAGCAAGTAAGGCCGGATTTTCGCCGGCGCCTTTTGGCTCGTATGGAGAGAAATGTCTAGACTCGTTAATTTCTAGCTCGTTTTGCTGCAGTTGATTGCAACATCGGTCTCTTCAGCCAATATATATGGAGCTAATTATGTTAGAAGAAGCGACCTAAATTGGGGTACGGTGTGATCGAGTTGCAGCTTATTACAAAGCTTAATTAGTGGCGTTTCCTTGGTATGTGACTGGAGTTGATAGTGTTGTTTGACCTAATTAAAGGTTCGATTTAACCTAGCATTTCATGACTCGTGTCTAATGAAAAAGAAGAGGTTAAATAATAGATCAATCATACCTAATACCTAGGTTAGGCATTGCTCTCTTACATTGATCATGAGAACAACGCAATATTAGTTGAATCGAAACAACGAGTTAGTAAAATCATAGATACGTATCCATTAATTGTGGAAAAGATTGGGGATATGATCATGATCGGAGTGAACTAGACAGGCCCATTCAAGTGGAAATGTGGAATAATACCACCCTCACTATCTTAATCATATATATATTTTTGCCCAGTTCTCATTTGGAACAAACACAGTCAAATCCACTTCCCAATTGTACTACTTGTGGAGATAGATGGGATGGCAATGAAAATGAACGATGTAGGTTTTGCAATCCCAAAGGATTTAATGAAATCGAGATGTAGGCCAGATATTTTTTTTTGGATACAAAGGAGAAAGAGCAAAAGGAAACTCTAGAGAGAGGACCCCTTAAAGCATCATGCACTAAATCGATCAAAGGCAACAGCAAGCCCAGCAACAGAGGGCAATGAATGATACCAAGTACGCAAATGATGGAGGAGATGACCATGATTAGCTAGCTTGTCGACAACAAAGTTTGCTTCGCGGAAGACATGCTTGAATTGAATTTCTTCAAACTGGTTGGCTAGCTTCCTGATATCTTCAATGAGAGTTCTAAGACGCTAGGGAATATATGTTTTCCCATTGATACAATTAATGATCAATGAAGAATCTCCTTCCACCACAACATTACTAAAATCAAGACAATATGCATGATGGAAACATCCCTCACAGCAGTGGCTTCAACTATAGGCACATAAGTCTCATAAGTCTTCTAGCACCAGCAAAGATTGGCCTTCCTTCAGAATCTCTGATGACAAAACCTCCAGCAGCATTTCCCACTCCTCTTTGCAACACAGAACCATCGAAGTTAATTTTAAGTGTGTTAGGAGAGGGAGGGTGTCATTTGACAATGGTAGGGATGAGAGCTTTCTTCACTTTGTCTAGATTGTGCTCAAGGTGGCTTTGGAGATAAGCAGCAGCAACAACCACAATACAAGGAGGATTGGGCTGCACATTCCTGAAAATAGAATCATTTCTTGCTTTCTAAATATATCAGCAAGAGGTGAGTAATTTTTCAATAGTATGATCAACATTGACATTTTGTAAGATCAATCTAGAAATCTGATCATAGAAATTATCATTCTCATTGAAGCAGTTGACGTTTAAAAGTCTCTAGACATCCTTTAATTTATAATTAGACATGTACAAAATAAATGGTGAGTAGATTCTTCTGCACTAACACATAGAGGACAAATATTAGTGTCAATCATTCCAAATTTGTGGAGTCTATCTCTTGTTTGAGTCTCCCTCTAATGAGGATCCGGCAAAATAATTGCACTTTTGGCGAAAGATTCAACTTCCAAATCTCATTCAAAATATCTGTTCTTTCATGTTTATTGAGATGATCATTTTGCATCCAAGTTGCAGACTTAATTGAAAAATAACTATTGGAGGAAGGACCCCAGACAAACCTGTCATTATGCTCATATATTGGAATAGGAATTGCACATATTTGATCAACAATAGTAGGATCAAGGACACTAAAAAGCTTATCTCTATTCCAAACATCATTCTAAATGTAGTCACTTACTTTTTCACCAAGGTTAATTAATATCCACATTACCTGTATCAACAATATCCTTAAGAGAAAAGGCAACACCCAATTGAAAAGCTAAAAGTTTACATCATTTTCATTACCTATAATCTATCTCATGCCATTAGAAATTAGGGTTATGCCATCAAGAATCCTTTTCCAAACCATTGAAGCATTACTGCTCTTCTTAATATTGAAAAAAGAAAAACGTTTAAGATACTTTTTAGTTACTAACTTAACCTACCAATTATTAGGTTGGGTAATTATTTTCCAACCAAGCTTAGCAATCGCAGCATTATTGAACTGAGCAACAAGCCTAACACCAAGTCCACCCTTGTGCTTAGGAAAGAAAACTTGGCTTCAAGCCACTGCATTACACTTAGAATTTTGACCCCAGAAAACTTCATACATTCTTTGTCAATCTTATTGGTAAGTTTAGTAGGATATTTAAAGCAAGACATTATATGATTTGGCATACCTGCAACACTGGACTTGATCAGAGTTAGCCTACCTACTCTAGAGAGAGTTTTGCTTCCAACCTGCAAACTGATTTAAAACCTTATTTAAAATCTCTTTTGCATTTAAAGGGTCTTTCCAAAAGACAATATTGTAAATACCAAGATATTTTCCAATAGTATTTCTATTATGAATGTGAAGAACATTCACAATGTCATTCTTGATATAATTTTGCACTTCATGAGAGAAATAGAGTAAAGACTTATGAAAGTTAATTTTTTGACCAGAAGCTTTTAAAAACTCATTCAACACCTTTAAGACATTTCTGGCTGCTTTGGTTATTACCTTGTAAAATATAAGACAATCATCAGTAAACACTAGATTAAAGATTCTTATGCCACTAGGAGTCGAGATTAAACCAACTTGGGTTTTAGGCTTCCTAGATAAATCATTCAACTGTCTAATAAACGGCTCCATACACAAAATAAAAATATAAGGGGAGAGAGGGTCTCCCTGTCTGATTCCTCTAGTTAGGTTAAAGAATAATTCCAATTTGCCATTAATTAGTAGCGAAAAAGAAATTGATGTTAAGCATTCCATCACCAGGTTAATCCAGTTCTCGCAAAACCTAAATTTTTCCAAACAGGATTTGATATAATCCTAATTAATCATATCATAAGCTTTCTCAAGGTCTAACTTGATAACTATGGAACCTATTCTATCTTTCTTTCTCTAAAAATTAGAGAAAATCTCATGAGCAATCAATATGTTATCTTGTATAACTCTTCCAGGTGCAAAAGCACATTGATTCGGAGAGATGCATTTTTCCAATAAAGGTCTAAGCCTTTTAACAATTATCTTAGTAATAATCTTGTAACAAATATTACAAAGACTAATAGGCCTAAAATATCCAACACTTTCTGGATTCTCAACCTTAGGAATTAAGGCAAATTAGTATGATTATATTTCTCAAGCACTACAACAAAAAATATTCAATTTTCTATGTTTTTTTTGCAACGGCAATGAAATTCACTGTCGCGAATGTGCAGACCTTTTGCAACGGCAAACCGATACCGTTGCAAAATATTCCATCAATTGCAACAACACTTTTATGCCGTCGCAAAAAGGTTCATCAATTGCAACGACATTTTTTTCCGTCGCAAAAAAATTCATCAATTGCGACGGAAATGAATCGTTGTGGCAAAATCATTTTTCCAAGGCATTTAAGAGTAAAAATCGATTTGTGACTCTGTACATAATTATTTAATAGACCAATTTCTATACACGAATTCTCATGAGGTTCATATATGTCTTACCATGTCAGAAAAAATGACAAAAAAAAGTTGATTAAACTAGTCCTCCCATAGGAGAATGAGCAAAAAAAAATCAAAAAGCTATTTTAGTCTTTTGATAATATTTAACTTCATTGACCAGGATCTAAACAAAATCTGATAAGGCTAATTTTCTCGCAAGATCCCTTTCACTATGAGATTAACGCATGTATATGGTCACATTTCTCACTAAACCATTTTGATTTATCTTATTTCTCAAAATCCACATATGTCTACTACTGTTATTACATTGTTCATTGGTTATATGGAAAAACAAACTTTTATGAAACAAAATCACTAACAAGTAATTATTTGGCAAATCTGATCATTGGATGAGATGATCAGACTAATCTATGCACAATGTAAAAAATTGAAACTTTCCAAATAGAATTCGACCTCAATCTGTACATCAAATTATTCTTACTATATTGCCCTTATGAATAAACCCGATTTTCCACTCCGTCCACAACAATTTGAACACAAGAACCTCACACACATTATCGTGGAGTTTATATCTATCTCACCCTCTAAAAAAATAAAAATAAAAATAAAACCAAATTTACTAAACCATAACCCTAACTTAACCCTAGTCCCTAAAAAACAATAAAACAAATTGACATATTATGTGGTGGAGTTGACTTATATAGACTATAGGGTTTGGATTCCACTGCCGTCCTCTCCCGACCTCGCCGGCACCGCCCATCTACACCCTCGTTGTCGACGATGCTCTGCCATCATCGATGCTTCGCCAACGCTCTGCCATCATCGTTGCCTTACTGACGCGCGACGCCGCACCAAGCTATCTTTGAGCCTTCGAACCCGGCGACGTCGTTTCCAAGCCACATGCCTCGGGTCGCGTTTCCACCATTTTGCGTCATAGGCTCCACGCATCAGCCTTAATTTTTTCCCTGTGAAGGAAGAAACTAAGCTTTCTAATGTCCAATCAGATTGCAAACAAGTAGAGAAAGAGATCAGTTCTCTTTGTTGGGTTTGTGATAATGGGTTGGTTCTTTCCGTTGGCTATGTAGATGGTGATATAATGTTTTGGGACCTATCAAACTCTTCCTCTACTAAAGATCATAGATCTAAAAAGTTAGCTAACAATGTTGCAAAGCTACAATTGTCATCAATTGACAAGAGGCTCCCTGTAATAGCTTTACAATGGTCTGCAAATAGGCTACATAATCATCCGAGGGGCCAACTCTTTGTTTATGGTGGTGAGGGAATTGGGTCTAATGAAGTTCTCACGGAATGATGTCATCTCGATCACTTGATCTTGTTTTGTAGGTTTTAATATGTTTATGTACATGTGATATGCAATAATTATTGTTAGATGTTCCGGTAAACTAGTCGTACTTGGCAGTAGCAATCAAGAATTCATGTAAAGCATGTGCCTTGGGGACTTCAGTTTCAACTGTGCGTGTATACATTCTTGGATCCTAGATATTTTATTTAGCTTTGCACTAATATATCTTCTTCAATTTATAGGTTATGAGCCATCGGGAATAAAAAGCCTGAAATGCATAGGCCTTATAGACCTTGCACTTGATGGTTCATTTGCGGATTTGATTTTATTACCAGATGCTGGTTCGATGGACAATGGTGACACATCACTAATCACTTTGACAAATCAGGGACAACTTCATGTCTATGACAAGGCTTGCTTGTCTGCCTCGATGTCTCAGCAAAAGAAAATGACTGATGCCTTTGGAGTGTAGTATACTGTGTTTGTACCTACTTCTGAACCATGTATGACAGTTGCAAAGTTTGCAATGCTGGATATAGGTAGCAAGAACTCCTCAAATCTGTATAAGGTATGGTTGTTTTGTGACACAATAAACTCCACATATATTGTATCATGACACTATCATATATACACCATCACTTAGGTTTTCTATAATGATGAGATGTCTCAGCTAAAATGAATTTCTCAAACCATAAATGACTCAATATCAAGTACACTTCGTGTTACCCGTCTTTCCTTAGTTAATTTTGTGTCATTTTTCTTCATCAAGGAAGTTACAATTGAAAAGACCAATGCAGAACAAAATTTGAAGAAGGCCGTTGACTGGTGGTGCTCCTAGCCAACTTTGTTTTTCTGAAAATTTTCATGTCGAATAGCTATATGTAGCAGGACATCATAATGGATATGTTAGAGTATGGGATGCGATCTATCCGGCTCTATCACTAATATATGCTATAGGTCCTGAGGTGAGTTTGCTCTCACAACTTTCATCAAGTCTCTATTAATAGTTTTTACACTATAGAGTCAATTGATATATTTATTTAATATAGGACTTCAAAATAAATGAAAAAGGACATTTTTCTTGTTTTATGTGAATGGAAGGTAAAAAGCATCAGATGTACAGGTGAAAATGGAACAGTATCAGCATTGAAATTTTGTTCTCTTACTTTAGGATTAGTTGTTGGTGATGCTCATGGTCTGGTGAGACTCAATTGACCTGATAGATGCATGCCTTCCTGTTGGGTGATCATGATGTAATACTTAAATGATATTTACTTGTTTGAATATGTAGATTCGTCTGTATCCTAAGAAGACTTCTGTTCCTAGTGTTTGTACTTGAATTTTTGTCTAACCAGAAATCAGAAACATGCAGTTTCACTCGTCGGACAATCAGCCCCTCTTAAATTTCTACAAATGTTGACATATGTTGTCATACGGCACCCTAAAGTGAAGCGTGTTGACACTGTTCGTGCTTGCACATTTGGTGTACGTTCTTTATTTTGTGAAGGTTAGTCATACCGTCATAGTATAGGCTATTTCGTTTGTAAAAATCAAGTAACGTTCGTTATGAGATTCAGTCATTTCTTCTGTCTTTATCTCGGTTAATGTAATTGTTCAGAAAATATATTTCATTATTGAAACAGGTTGACATTGAACTCCCAAAAGAAATCCCCTTGAAAGAAGTACATGCCATTGGAGAGACCCTCCAGATAAAGCTCGAGAAGCATCCTGAAGTTGAGCGAGCATTTGTTCATCTCGACTTTGAATGCGACCACAAACCAGAACACAGTGTACTCAACAAGTTTCCAAAAAGTCAACCCTAATTCAAAGATACATTCATTTCCCAAATGAGTGATGTTACTTTCTTAGAGTAGGTTCCAGAATGTATGTATTAGTCTATTTTCATGGGTTAAACCAGACTAGGACATAGTGCCCTTCAAATTTTGGCTTTTAGAATTTTGTGTTGCCTGTAGAGGTTGTTTAACTGTGTAGAAAAGCATATCAGAATCAAGTTCAATGGATACCAAGAAAGAATTAGCTTCAAACCTGTGGAGCAATATTTTTTGTTACATAATTTGTATTCGCGACGGCAATTGTGCCGTTGCAAAAGTTATTTTTTTTGCAACGACAATTTACCGTCGCAAAAATCAAACAACATTATAGAAAAGAAAATTGCCACGATGCTGTGCCAAATAGGTACAGACGATAGTTAAAACCGTCACTATTAGCAATTGCGTCGCCATCTATTGAGACGGAAAGGATGTCATCGTAAATATTCATTTTGTCGTCACAAAAAAATATTTACTATGGCATTTTCACTATTTGCGACTGCAATATGCCGTTGTAAAATGCATTTTTTGTTGTAGTGAAAGAGGCATTACCTGCAAAGAAGTTTTTAATATTGGTAAGACAACACATTTGACTTCATTCCAATACTTTTAGTAAAACACAACATGAAGATCATATGGTCCATGCGCCTTCAAAGGCCCAATTGATTGTACAACATCTTAAATTTTCTCATTAGTAACCTGTGACATTAACAATTCATTGTCAGCTTGATTTATATCCTTTGAGATAAATCAGGAAATTAGTCATTTCTCTTTGACTAGGTTGATCATCAGAAGTAAATCTTTTCCTGAAATTAGAAACAAAAACATTAGGTAAAATATTTGGATCAGTTATCCAGTTATCACAGTTATCTTTGATTTTTGCTATGTAATTTCTCTTCTTTATAATTGAGTCAAAAGTATGAAAATATTTTGTGTTCTTGTCACCCAAATAGAGACAATTTGCTCTAGCCATTTGAGTCCAATAAATCTCTTCATTCTTGCAAAGGTCAACCAAATCTTTATTAAGCTCTTTATTCTTTTCCTGCAACACTATAGAATTGGGATTAGACATAAGTTGCTGCTGAATAATCGCAATGCTCTCCTGCATATCCTTGATTTTGGCAAACAGGTTGCCAAAAACTTCTTTGTTCCACTTCTTAGCTAGCGCCGCAAATTTTTGAGTAAGGATATTAAAATTCTTGAAAGGATCAATGTCATGAGTATCATTCCAAGAGTTTCGAACCAAATCAATGAACAAAGGGTTAGACATCCACATAGCCTCAAATTTGAAAGGCTTGGAAAATTTCTGCCTAAATTTTACCAAAGAAACAAGGACAGGACCATGGTCCGATCCCATAATTGGTAGATTTTCCACCTCCAGATCTGGAAATAGACTTAAAGAATTTGCATTAGCATAAGCTCTATCAAGCTTTTCAAACATGAGAGTATGATCAAAATGATTATTAGTCCAAGTGGAAGGTATGCCAATACTAGGCAACGAAATTAGACTATTATTATGAATTTTTTTTTTATAAATTTAGCCATATAGTTTGTGAAGGTGTTACTTCCTCCACACTTTTCAGCGAGAGAGATCGTGACATTACAATCCCACATAAGGATCCAGGGGTCATCATTCTGAGGTCGTAGGTTTGAGATTGTGTTTCAAAGATCAAGTTGCTTCATTTTTTGTGGATAGGCATAAACAAAAGTCATGAACCAACTTAAACTGTTATTCACATTTGTAGCTTGACAATGGATAAATTGATCATAGAGAACAATAATATTGATATAAATAACTTGAGGATTCCAACACAAAATAAGGCCACCACATTGACTGATTGCAGGGATTACATGATAAGCACCAACGTTTAACTTATTAGCAATATTATTTTCAAATTCTAAAGAAGCTTTAGTATCGACAATACAGAGAACATCAAAAGTTAAATAAGAAGCATAAAAAGACACTTGTGCTTGAAAACCTGGCCAAACAAAGCCTCGGTTATTCCAAACTAAAACTTTCATGATAAACTATTTTTATTTAGAGTTTTGACCTTTCTCGCGGCCAATACAAAAAAATTACAGACTTGATTCATGTCAAGACAATACAAAACAATATTTAAAACCAATAAACAAAACTTGAAGGAGGTCTCACCGTAGACAACTTGTATAATCAATAAACAAAGAAGAGGTTGAGACATACCTGGTTTGACACATTTATCATGATTCTCCTATATCTTGCTATTAAAAAGTGAGCACAGCTTAGAGTCGCATCATGATTGGCTTGATTGCTAAGCTCTTCCCCGCCGGAAAATTGTATCCTTACTGAGGTAGCAAGTATGCATCTTCGTGAACAATTTTCGAGACCCGCGACTGAATCGGTTGATGGCCCATCTTCGAACTTCTTGAATGAAATTTTCGACACCCGCAACACCCCAAATGATTCATGATAGGAAGATTGACGTAACCATCGATGGAATTGAGAGCCTCTATTTGGGATTTCACAGTAAATGTCAAGAAAAAGAATTCGGGCATTAAAATTGGGGATGCCCAAGTAATGCAAACAAGAACACTATAATAGTGATGGGCTGGTTTGAGACCGGAAATTGGGGAACAATAGGCCAGATTAACGACACTCCTACTCGAATTGGGGATGAAATTAGGCCAGGGAGGTCTCCAGACTGAGATCCACACGAGGAAAAGGATGAACCAACGAAACCCTAGTAGAGCGATTTCACTTCAGCGCGTGAGGCGCGTGTCATACTTTTCATCACACATCAAAAATTAATTACTAGCTACTCTACTTGATGTAGGCCAGACTATGCTAACGACATGTACGGTTTGCACTCACTATGCATATGATCGGAATTGGCTTAATTATAAGCCTCAACTTACTAAAAAAATTCGTCAACCAATGGTGATTAGCTCAAACCGCCCTCAAAATTGAAAGAGTTTCTGGTTACGATTTATAACAAGAACCAAGTAAGTACTTATAAAACGGTTTGAGGAGTTGGAAGTGTACAAATATATACATTCCAGCGATCGTTGATAATTTAACATAATGTAATCATTCCAATATAAGATTACCATATGTCATTATGAAAGTATAATAGTTTATGATTTTCAGATCGATCACTTGATCATGATCATCTATATGCATGCTCGATTCTTAAATTAAGATGACAAATATGACCTGTTGACAGCTTTGTTATAAGCTAAAAATACTGAAATGGTGAAAAATCCTTATCACTTCAATTCCATTATGCTCCCAGCAGCAAGCATATTTTATAACCTAAACTATTGAGCACAATCATCAACTAATTAATATATTCACTAAGTGGAAGAAATTAATTCTCCATAGACATGGATTTGAGTCCTTGTTAAAAGTAACGTGGATTCGAGCAAGTCTACAAACATGTGATTTGTTGTCTCTCTCCAATTCTCTCTCAGCTAAGATATGTAATTAGATGTGTGTATGAATTATTTATTTAATTAGTTAGGCACATCCAATTGTATAGTTTACTAGCCTCTCAGACATTCCCAGGTGACCAAAAAACAAATATCCCAAACATATATTCTCACGTCCCACAGGCCACACTGGTGGTGACACTGCCACATGCCCGGCGGCACCTGAAGCTTGCATAAGCTAGCTTTTTCCTTCCTGGCCCTAATTTCACACTATTCTAGAATTAAGGTATTAATTAATTAGATTTTTATTAGCTTCTAACAAATTAAGACCACATACCATGCAATTCAAGATCCCTGTTACTAAAGACTTAGCTACACACGAGTTACAATGGGTATTTTAAAAAAAAAATTATTTGTAGCTTAATTTCTAAAGTAAAATTTTAAATTTTAAAAATTAACCTCCTCTTAAAATTGTACATTTATAATTCTTACACCATGAAAAAACTTATTTAAAAAAAAAATTTAAACTCCTCATTATAAAATTCACGCCATCGCGGTCAATATTCCACGGCAAGTTCATCTTTAACATGCATGCATGAAGCAAATTCAAGTAACCAGTACGTCAAGTAACAAGCCAAGACTCGAATCGATAGGTGAGATGCATGCTTGGCATAACATTATGGGGTAAAGATTACAATCAACGTCGTAATCTGAATAATTAATTGTATCCTATATTCTACCGTACGTCTTTTTAAAAGCCTGATTAATTTGATTGGACCTCGCTCTTATGGCATTAGCGTGCATTGCATAATCACATGTTGCATGTTGCATGAGTACAAATTATAAATTTGGCACTAACAGTATTACAACGATTTAGTGGAATGGAGTTTGTACGTGATTAGGTCACATTCATAGTATATAATTATATAATTATGTGTTATAATCACGTATGTAAACTTTACCTAGCTAGCTAACCCCACATGCATGATGCACCACGTACTGGTCAAACAAAACTAGATTGATCGAATCATCTTGTTGTTGATGTATTTTTGTTTGTTCTAGACGAACCCTGTTCCTGATATCTCCGAGTTGAATATATGTCTATCGAACACGTAAAGCAGCCAGCGATCACATTTCTTTGCATATACACAATTTTTGACATTATTATGAGTACAGCTGCAGGTACTACAACTGCTACTAATCGACTATGATGGGTACTTATACGAACTCTAGATATAATTAAGGTCATAGATCATATGGAATATGCATTCCTATAAAGACTCCATTCACAAGCTTCCTTGCCGCGCATCGTTATCTTTTATTTCTATTCCATCATTTCCATGTTTCGTATGTTTCAAGAACAAAAGATAAATCCCAAAAGTAGAATAGTGATAGAGAAAATAGAAATGCTTGGCGGCCGGATCTGTTCATACAGCATTGCATTATACCTTTTAATTTTGACATTATTACCATTATACATACATACATACATGGTAATTCGAACATCAAATCAATTCACTCTGTGGTGTTATGAGTATGTTCGTTAATTAGTGGCTCCTAGCCTCTTTGCTTTCAAATATGGATTGATACTCGAACGAAAAAGACGTTAAATATTGAAATTCGTCGCATTTTCCGTTAGTCATGCTTAACTAAAATGAGTGCTTCATCCATTGCTAGGTTCGTGGCTAAACTGAAAGAAAATCATTGAGGTTATGGACTTATGGTAACGTCGAATAGAGAGATAAAATCCAATTGGATTTGAAGTGGGTGGAAGATCTATGTCTGGAAATTGTATGCATGTATGGGGTGCAATGACATGAGCAAGCCATATATGGTGGTCAGGCAAAGGCAGGCTGTGATGGATATATATATATATATATATATATATTTATACACATATATGAGTTGGCTGTAATGGCTATTCATCGATCGATCTATAGTTGGTGCTCTTATGGTCCCAGTCGACCGTTTCTATATATGCATATAATCCACAGTGTCTTTCTTTTCTTTCTTTTTCACTCATGAGTAGTCATGACTGATCGATCAACTAGCTATCTAATTAACATAGTTTGGCGCCTTCGTTTTCCAAATTTCCTTTGGGGTAGCTTTAACGTGCGCGTTTGGGTTTTCATGTTTTGACAAAATGGAATCTCTTGCTTCATTTGTCCGATCCATGCATGGTGGTGGACTGGTGCTGGTGGTTCTCCTGGAGGTGGTGGTGGTCACTCATCGTGCCTGCTTCATGCTCGATCACTACTCATCGATGCTGGTATGGTCTGTCACTAGGGTCCAGGTGACCACCAGGACCCGCATGCACCTCCACCCCTTCTCTTTTTGGCCAAGCGAACGAATTCATGTGAATCTTTTTCTACAGAGACGAGTGCACCGAGAGTCAATCACCGTAAACTTTGGGCTCCTAAATATATACAGAATCCGGCCAACAATATTGCTCTCAAAATTTTGTTGTATTGCAGTGCAGAGATACAGCCAGAGATCATTGAATAGCTAGGTACATGATCTACGTAAGATTGACCTACACATATTTGGGTGCCGAGTGCCGACTAGTCCAGTGACCACCACCACCACTAAAATGGCATGGTCCTCCAAGTCCATCATGTACAGCTAACACCATCATAATTCAAACCTCTTATACAAAAACTAGCAAACACCAAAGAAAACAGAATATTATGATAATGTCTGCCTTTGGATAAAACATATAGAATGTCGGGTTAGGTTTCAAATTTAGCTAATTAGTCTTGCATCATTCCCTCCCTAATTAGGCTTTAATAGTCTGGGGTTTCCAATTAAACTAGTTAATTAGCAAGTTGCGTAAGTATTATTAGTTCTAGATCCACCCTAAGCCAGTAACATGCTCAATGAATTACTATATACATTCGATCTGTTAACTTCCCAGATCGATAACTTTAAGCACCTGAGCATCTGATATGCAGAATCTCTATCCCTCTCTCTCGATCTCTCTGGTGAAGATGATATGCATGACAGTAATATTTTACATTTTACCAAAGCTAGCTAGCTTAATTTGATAAGTATGTAAGCTGCTGCTGAGGAATAATGATGGGTTGTAGGGAAGGAGGAGAAGATCCCTTGGGAGACTACAAAATCCATTTGTTCCCACAGCCATGCTTGCTTTACTACTACTTACTTTAGATTTTCAAAGCTCTTTTTTTTTTCTCTTTGAAGGACCTCATCGATGAGCTGCCCACCACATGCTTCTGTTCAAATTCAGTCTCTCTCTTTGTTTCTTTTTCTCTAAGACTGTGTAACTGATTAACATAACGGTTTTTCTCTTTTATTTTCTGTTTGTTTTCTCGAGAGAGTCTTCAAACAAGTATCGGTACTGCTTCTCTCTCTCTCTCTCTCTCTCTCTGCGATTTCTGCAAGAGAAATAGCCTTCGAGAATAAAGCGCAGTGGTCCGAAGACTGTAGTCGTTGCTTTGCCGCAGCAGCAGCGGCTAGCATGGTTCGATCATTGTAATTCGAGTCTCAGATTTTGACCGCCACATGTTGCTGGTGCCCTTCTTCGTCTTGTCCTTTTCTCTTGGCATGGAGTTTAAAGTTTTAACCACATTCCCTTCCCTATTAGGTAGTACCTTATAACCTTAAACAACCTCTAATTGTGCTATAACAATATCCACTCCTAAAAGTCCTAATGGGACATTAAATTATATATGTAGCTGCATCACCAGCAAGCCTCTACAGGTCATCTTGTTACGAAGACTGATGTATTATTTGATCATATAATTTTGCGTAATATGTAAGCTAAAGTCAGTGGCCTATAAATAATAAAACCTATACGCAGTTACATTAATGTTAATTGACAACTTAATAATGGGGTAAAATATCCGCATATGTTGATACAAATTCCACGTTACCTCTCGGATACACGTTACCTCTCGTATTCGATTGATATTCAATTTTCTTTACATGAATAGTGAACACAACTATAAAGTTGATGATGAATTTGCAAGTGAAGATCGAGATTCTTGTGCGTAGATTAACAAAGCCACTTATGTGCATGGTATAGAATGATATAGATCCATCCAATGACCTCTACAATTCACATGATTTTCTCACAATTCGTAACAAATTAGATATAGTACATGTCAATATGTGAGGGCGAAGGACCATATGCCCTTAGGTTATCTCTAACAATGGAGGTCATATACCTTATAGTAGAATCTTCGAGGAAAAACTCATCTCCAACCCATAAAAATTTGGGTCTCATACCTTAAAACTAAGTCTCATACTCTATCCAAGATTCTAAAATAGAACCCAATATGAGGTATAGAATCTTGTATATTTCGGTGGGCCCATATGAAAGGAAAATGGTTGATCAGAAACAGAAAAAAAAAAAAAGCAAACCGAGCTACCTACCGAGAGAGAGAGACGCGCAGAGAGAAGAAGACTGGATTCAGTAGAGTCGCGCGTGCTGGCTAGTGGAGAAGGACAGCGAGTGGAGTAGCCTGGCTGAAAGCTGACGCAGTAGTGGGGCCCACCGATTTGCTGCTGGCGTCAGAAGTCCAACGGCTTTCTCCTCTGGTGCAAGCCCAACAACTCTCTCCTCTACTCTAGCCCAATGAAAGTTTTCCCTCTTTTAACACTCCTATTTTTAAAACTCTCCTAAATTAAATGGCATTTCCTCCTTAAATAAAAAAAAGTTTTTTTATATAAAAAAAATATGTCCGTTGCAACAGTAATATTGTGCATCTCTATAAATACCAACACTAAAACTCATTGTTCTACACCAAAGTTTGCTACTTCTTTTCAAGAGCAAATTTTTTCCATAAACTTATCTT
This sequence comes from Geum urbanum, assembly GCA_946800695.1. Lineage (NCBI taxonomy): Eukaryota > Viridiplantae > Streptophyta > Magnoliopsida > Rosales > Rosaceae > Geum > Geum urbanum. The sequence continues at coordinate 71,745,392 of OX327001.1, forward strand.
CCTCTAGCTTTTAATTTATTTTTTGTAGCATCATGCCACCAAATGTGCCTAGAGATCCAAGGCAATCAAATTGGAAAAAAGATGAAGAAGAAGTGTTGTGCCAAGCCGATATGAATACTAGTGAGGATCCAATCACGGGTACTAATCAATCCTCCAAAATATTGTGGGAGCGTATTAGTGTGGCATATGAAGCCACAAAGCCAACTGGAGCATGTTCTCGATCTGGAATGAGTTGTATGGCTCGTTGGAAAAAAATTTCCCCCGCATGTAAGAGATGACGTTCATCTCTCAACCGTGCAATCAAAGCTCATGGTAGTGGTGAAAACGAAGCCGACGAAGTAAGTATATATTTAAATTGTGCATATAAATATAGTAACTAAATTTTCAAGTGCGTAGAAATTATTAACCACCAATTTAATTTTTTTATTGATTATGTATCTTTTAACCGCTAAAAAGGAATATCACAAATTGTCAAAAGGGGAGACATTCTCTTTTTTCCATTGTTTAGAAATATTGAAGATGCGTCAAAAATTTATGAATCCTCCCGATATGGATTTTAGTTCCGATTTTGATCCGCCCATCGACTTGGATGATGACGAAAACACACTCAATGATGGAGCAACTCCAAGTGCACCACCTAAGGAAGCTCGACCTAAAGAATCTCGCCTAATGGAAAATAAAGCAGCTAAGGAGGCGAAAAAGAAGAAGAGTAAAGATCTTGAAGAGAGCATTCACGCTCAAATGAAAATATTGAATGACTTGCGTGAGCGTGAGTTTACACATAAGCAACAACTCTTTCAAGAGGCTAAGGCGGCGGAGAAACAAGAATCCGATGATCGCATAATGGCGGTGGATCCGAGTATATACTCTCCTAACAAAAGAACTTATTGGGAGAGGAAGCAAAAAAAGATACTCGACGAGGAGAAAATGGCCAATGATCGTTCTACCACCCAACCATATCATCCTCAATCATCTTCAAACAATGATGGAAATGACACAAATTTGTCCATCTACACATCGGTTCAAGATACACAATGGTTATGAAATAATGTTGAAGGGTCATTTAGTTAAATTTTAATTAATGTATTGTTGCTTTTATTATGTTGTTGCTTATTTTAATTAATATGTTGTGTTGCTTAATTAATGTGATGTTGTAACTTGTTCTAAATTTTAATAAAGAGTATTTTGTTGTTTTCTTATAATGGATTAAACTTTCATTTATTATACACTCACTTTTATTAATAGCACACAAAATTAAAGGTCAATACAACACACCAAATTAAAAACACACAACAACACACCAAACTAAAAGCACACAACAAAAAAAGCCAATAATTGAAATAATGGATGCAGACCCCTCATCCATTATTACGTCAACATTCCAAGTGTTTGTTCCAACCATACATCACTAGATTGTCTCTTAGTGAATCATGGATCACTGGACATCGAGTGTCGTCGTAACGTTGCATATATTCTCGCACTCGACGGGGATTGCGGTGTACTTCCTGATCATTATATGCCCTATCATATACCTCTGCGCATCTCAGACGAGTTGAGATTTCATCAATGTCAAAATGCTCATCCTCTTCGTACTCATCCTCTACTATCATATCGTGCAAGATTACGCACGTCATCATGATGTACTGGAGACTCTCTTTACTCCAAAGGCAAGCAGGCCCCCTCACGATTGTAAAACGTGCTTGCAAAATACCAAAAGCTCTCTCCACGTATTTTCTATAAGCCTCTTGCATCTTCGTAAAATGTTTTGTCTCTGGCGTGGTAGGATTTGGAATTGCTTTGATTAAAGTCCCCCAGTTGGGGTAGATGTCATCCACTAGATAATATGCTTGATGGTACGTATTTTCACCCACCTTGTATTTCACCCTAGGAGTTTTACCTTGGCACACCTTGTCGAACAAGGGAGACATCCCCAAGACATTTAAATCATTCAGAGATCCTGGAAGTCCAAAATATGCATGCCATATCCATGTATCATATGAGGCCACCGCCTCTAAGATAATAGTAGGTTTACCTTTGTAGCCTTGATATTACCCGTGCCAAGCAGTAGGACAATTTTTCCATTGCTAGTGCATACAATTAAGGCTCCCTACCATACCTGAAAATCCACGATCATTAGCTTTTTTTAGTAACCTTATGAGATCTGCTCTCTCTGGTCGACGAAGATACTTCTTGTGATAAATATTCCAGATAGCTTTTGTAAAGTGATCCAAAATCTCGAGAGCAGTGGATTCAGCGACATCAAGGAACTCATCACACAAGTCAGCTGACAAACCGTAAACGAACATCCTCCTAGCACATGTTGGTTTCTGTTCAGTTGAGAAGCCGACTCTACCGGAAGCATCTAGTGTCTGAACAAAATATGGATCGTAGTTGGCCACATCACGCATCATTCCTTTGAACAGCTCAGGTCGCATTCGGTACCTCCTACGGAAATGGTTTCCATCAAACCTACAGACAGGATTAAAGTACAGATCCTTCAATCGCCGATCCATAGCTTCTCAATCTCTTTCAATGTACGATTGACCTTTAGAAGAACCACCCCACTGTGAGTTTTCTACATTCATCCTCTGCAAGTGTGAGGCAGCTGAAGTCATCATGAGATCATCCTCGTGATTTCTCGAGCCGTTATCTTTTTCATCCTTCTTCAGTGGTTTCCTGAACCTATTGAGCATAACTGAAACAAACTCAAAGTATAAGTAACAAACTTAAAAACCACAATTTTGATTGTAGAGGAGAAGTGTTTGTGAATTGGTGAGGATGAAGGAATGAGAGCTCCGTTTATAAAGAAAATGGAGATGGTTCAGTAATCGACATGTGGCAGATAAGGTATATGGTGCAATCTTGGCGACCAATCATATTATGACACGTGGCACCGAAAATCACATCTCAATTATCGGTTGAATAACATATCTACGGCAACCTGATTATACTCATACGGATCGACACGTGGCCAATAAAATCATATCCAAAATAGGGATAAGGTCACATGACACTAATTAATAATTTTTAATTAAAAAATTCAATAATAGATTATTTTAAATTAAAATAGTTTGAGAAATTATTATAGAATACAATATGTATATTTTAATATTAAAAGAAATCTATAATAAAGATTATGAGTTTTAAGGTATAAGGTAAAATATCTATGGTTAGAGATGAGAAAATGAGTCTTATTATGAGATATAGAACCTTCATTGTTGAAGATGAAAATGTCTTATAATAAATAATAATTTTACAACATTCTATTATAAGGTATATAACTTTCGTTCTTGGAGACGATCTTAGAAGCTAACACAATATTAATTTAAGCGTTTGGTGGCACAGCCACACAACATAAAAAGAAAAAGTGGGATTTGCTATTAAGCTTGGATAACATCGATTATTGGTCTCTCATCCCTCTAGGGATTCCCTTCACTTATCTATTCATTCTCCATCTCTATGCAAATTGCAAAGGAATGTTTTATACGTAGAAAAATGTGTAGTCTAATCTATTCTCCTAGTCCTCTCGAATATTGTAAATACTAAAATTTGCCTGCTCTTTTCTTTTTCTTTCTCGAACCTCCCAAAGATTCATCTCTATTGCCCACATTACCTCCCTGTCCTCTCTTGGATTTCGAATGTGTCGCCAATATATTCTTCCCCACAATTTAAAACCCAATTTGGTCCAGAACCCATCACGTGAATTAGGATTCAATTAGCTATAATTAAGCTAATCACAAGTAGAAACCCTCTATCCCTGTCGTAGCAGTGCAACTTCTCTCCACCCTCCACACTTCATTCAATTCACTGCAAGTTCTTATAGTCAAGCAAACAAAGACTCACGTCGCCACCTGCTCTTTGTCTTCTATCTCTTTGTTTCAAACGATATTCCTTTTGGAGAGCAGAAAATGTTGATGGATCAACAGAAGATGGTACTCATCCCTTCAACTACTAACGATTGGCCACAGGTTCGCTGCCCTTTTCTCTCTCTCTCTCTCTCTCTAAATTATTTGACATAACCAAATATGACACATTTTTTTGTTGCTTAGCTTTTGGCCTGAGAATATTTCCTCCGTGTTGTTATTTCTACCCTAGCACACCGGCTTAGTCTTCTTTTCCCATTTTTCTTCTTCCCATTTAGATCTCCGACGATGAAGATCAGAGCCAGAAAGGCGTGATGACTTCGACAACAACGGCGGTAGGAGCTTCTAGGTTGATGGAGAAACCTGGCCAAGAGCAGCTTCAGCTGCAGCAACAAGCCCTCAAGTGTCCTCGATGTGATTCGGCCAACACCAAGTTCTGTTACTACAACAACTACAGCTTGTCTCAGCCACGACACTTCTGCAAGGCCTGCAAGCGATACTGGACTAGAGGCGGAACCCTAAGAAACGTTCCGGTAGGCGGAGGGTGTAGAAAGAACAAGCGCGTGAAAAGACCTAGCTCGAGCTCCACCGTGGAAAATGGAGCTTCTTCTTCTGCTTCTTCGGCTCCGAATAGTGGTAGCAACTCAAACCCGAATCTCAACTCGCAGCAACAGAATAATCATGGGATAGAGCTGGGGTCTAACTCGAATCACCATATGAATCCCTTGTTTTATGGGTTAGGTAGTAACGTTAACCCATCTGATCACATGGGTCTTACTCCGATTACTTCGTCCGGGTTTGATCAGTTCAGTGCTCTTGGATTAGGGTTTAGCGGTGACCAGAGGTTTAATCCGAGCAAGCAAATACAAGATCTTATGGCAGCTAATTCGCTTCATCAGTCTTCTTCTATTTTTAATACCACAGCTTATACTAGCGCTGCTCCCACTATGGCTTCTGTGCTGGCTTCCAAGTTCATCAACGGTGGGTTTAAAGATGTGAGAGGTAACAACAACAACAACAGTCACTACTTCCAAAACTTACTGCCCTTTGAAGATCTTCAGATAGCTTTCCCGGCCGGAAACGGTGGCGGTGGAGAGGCGGCGAAGGAAGTGAAAGTAGAAGATGGTGGTCAAAACAGGATGGGGTGGAGTAGTACTAATCAACAGACAAGTAGTACTGAGCAAATAGGGCTCTCGTCGGATCCAACACTCTATTGGAGCTCGTCGAATCTCGGAGCGAATAATTGGTATGATCCGGCAAATCTTGGGTCGTCGGTGTCTTCTCTGATCTAATTTTTCCTTATTCTCGTTTGAGTTTTTTTTTTCTTCTTTAGTTGGAGTCATTTTGGTTCTTAGGCTTTTTAGGTCTCTTAGTTGGCTTCTTAGCTGGTGTGGGTTTGAAAAAAAAAAAAAAAAACATGGGTGGGTGGATCGGAGTGATCATGTCAGCAGCAATTGAAGAATGGATCATCATCATCATCATCATCAGCCTCTTGTTTTAGTAATGAAGGTTGATGGATGGAAGAATCCCCGAAATTGCGCTGAGAGGAACCTCGGATCTTCTTCTCTAGCTCTCTCACTACATTTGCCTCAAGATCAAGTACCGTATAAGAAGCTAATATCATCATCGTCGTCTACATGCAAGAGTACTTGAGTAAGTTGGTGTTTTTATTTATGGTCAATGTGTATATAAATGCATGTCATTGTTTCCTTCTCATGTATTTGTGATTAGGTTGGGTGGTATAGACTTGGCGGTGGGTTACTGGGTTTACTAGTTGTGGCCTTGAAGAAACTAATAATTTTTTTATTTGTTTTTTTCTTCTTGCGGGGGGTTGGTTTAGTGAGGAAAATGGGGGTTAATTGGATACAATGGTATAGAAGAGAAGGAAACTTTGTTCTTGCAATGTGGTTAATTAATATATGTGTGTTGCTTCTGTTAATCTATATATATTTTGTTGTTTCAAACTTTCAATCAACTTGTCGACCTACACCATTGAGACTGTGGTGAAAGTAATGTGAACCTCAAGAAAAGTGAGACATATTTTCTACTTTGTTCGAGTAGTCGCAAGTCGCTCGCAACCATAGTTTTCCATTCTCCCAAGACGACTACATGAGAATCTGAAGGTACGTATGTATGCTATAGTTTGTGCTTGGATTATAGCAATTATTTATATATTCTCTAGTGAGTGGAGATCGATTCTGGATAACTGTATACGCTAGATAGAAAATTCCATAGATATTTAATTAATTAGCATATCTCTGTCTCTGTTGAAATGTTGATAGAGAGAGAGCGAGGGAGAGGGAGAGGATGGACATATATAAGAGAATGTGGATCTTGGACTTCATGCAATGTCTTTATCAATATTAACATTCACTACAAGATATATATAGTACTCCTAGATTAGTACCTTGATCATTTTCCATAGTGTTATGCAGACATATATAAAGCGTCCGGATCATCAATGGTGATTGCCATTTCCAGTTTGCATGCATGGTTACCATATAATCCAAGATCTAGCTTATTTTGCAATGTTTAGGTATCATTAGTTGATAGCTATATAATGATAAGGCTATATTAGAAGTCATATATGCAGGTTGAGTAAACTTTTAAACTGTGGCATAATTAGAATAATTAGAATAAAGCTAGCGAGCTAGGGTTTTCCGTTGATATGTGGTGTGGACTAGCCTTGTGTTATGGTTCAATTCGGAACTTCGAATTGATATATATATATATGTGTGTGTGTGTATATATAGGTCAGTTTTCCCTTTGGATCACCAAATGGCGTGAATAGTGGGAATTCAAGTAGTGGTATATATGGATCATTATTCTTGTTCATGCTTGTAGACAGATCATCGCATACGGTAATTAAGACTAAATTCCAGAAATGAAACAAAAATACTGGTTTGGTTATGTACTGAAATATTTTGAGACTATATATATGCTCGTTGAAATAGCTTCCATAAACGGGAAGGAACGTACGAAGGAACAATAATTGTTGCGAGTAGCTAGCTTACTGATGATGGAACTTAAATTTGCTGCAATTTGCATCGAGGTCTACCTCTGCATGAAGCCGAACTATATATATATATATAACTATATATATATATTGTTCGGCCTAGCTTGCCTAATTATCTCATTGATCGATGTTGGTGTCGGCAAATGGCCAGGGCTTTAATTGATCTATAGCAGTTGTACTAGTACAAAACAAACGCACAGATTCAGTGAACTAGTGAACATACAGTTCACTTCTAGTAGAGTACGTATTACTAGACAGTTGCCTTACTACTACCACTACAAGTCCAATGGGATGCAGCGATCGGCTGCTGTTCATATCAAGTCTCACTTATTGTCCTCTGTTGGCTGCTGAATGATGGTGTTTTCTTTACGTATTAATTCATCTGATCTATGTTTTCATCTCTTTTAATTCAGCTAGGTACGTAGTTACCCGTAGCCCAATTCGGAAACTAATGTACGCCCGAATTCATTAATACACTTAATTTTTCTACCAAATACAATATAAATGTATAGAAATTCGGTTAGAAAACAGTACTAAAATCATATGAATGTGCCAACTAGAAGATGACGAGCAGGCCAATGTGTATTTGAATAAGTCCAGACATAATTGGACAAGAGCAGTTGTGAAATCGAGCTCTCCAGGCCATTAATAATTACAATGGTGATGACTGGAGCTATCCCATGCATGCATGGCTCATACAGTTCCTTCCCACAAGTTACCCTCACAACGCAATTGAACTTCTATTAGCTAGGTAGTCAATGAGACGAGAAGTTCTGCGACCAGTAGTGTGCAGATAGCTAAAAAGACAATGAGACGAGAAGTTGTTAGTGAATTGTGAATAGTAATAATATAGTAAATATTGTGCCGTGCACATTACTAGTGAATAATATTCTGGAGAAAACTTACTAAAAAAAAAGGTTACCCAACAAGAAAACTTAAACTAGACTTCATTAAATCTCAATCTTCACATATGGCCTCTTGTTGGGTTATTTCTGCAAACAAACTTAATGCTGAAAAGTTATCTTAAAATGAATTTTTCCTGACTAATTTTTTCTCTCCAGACTAAGAAAATAAATTACTAAGGAATAAAATTAACTCATTTTTTCGCCTTCTGGACGGTAATCCGCCTCTTAGGGGATCAACTGAGTATGAACAAGTATAACTAACTCACTTTCTTCCTCATTCTGGGCGGTAGTCCGCCTCTCAGAGGAGTATAAATTTTTTTTTTTATGAACACACAAAAACAAATTGAAAGATTTGTAGTGGGAAACCATAGCTTATTTATTCAAACATAATTACAAACTATAGATACAGAGCCTCACTCTCTGGTAAACAACTATTAATTAGCTGTTTATCTACTCATAGTAATAGACATACTTACTCGAGGATGAGGAAGCTGAATAGTTGCTTCGTCTCTTTTCTTACAAATTAAAACTCTCAGGCTTTCTACTCTCAGATGGATTTCTCTGATTCTGATGTTTCGATCTTAGCCTTGAAGGGCTTGAGATTATGCTCTCTTATGAATGCAGCTTCAACAGTCTCATCTTCGTCTTTTGATGATTCTTCACTGGGCAACTCTTCTGGTTGCACATGTTGATTGTTAGAAGCCTTATAAGACACATAGTAAGGATACTTGTTTTGATTATGAAGCGGCACAATGGTAGGGTCTGCATTCTCAAATCTAGTCTTCATACTTTGCTTCTTGGAGTTCTTCATTTTCTTTTTGAGGATTTTCTCTTGTTTACACTTGCCATAATCTCTCTTGAGAATGTTGTAGACAATATGTCCTTTGAGTTGGATTCTGGTAGGCGCTTGAGGTGGAGCATCTGGATGCTTGAATTCTCTGTTGCTATGAAACCTACAGAACTCTATTTCATCATAATTTTCTTCTTCTGATGTTGATTCCTTTATAAGCAACTCATCTTGTTGCTTATATTGTAATATGGTTTCGAATCTTGGTGTGTATTCACCACTATTCTGCTGCAATTTCTGATATTGCTCTGTGAATTCTGGACCAACAACACTTTTGGCTTTTTTAAGCCTCTCTGTCCAGAAGAATTTCTGATTCTTCTCGAAGCCTAATAAGTTCACTTATGGCTTCTGGATGAAAGTTTGTTGTAGCAGGAAGTCATTATCGATTAGAACATCAGAGTCTTGGCCTTCTGATTGCCAAATATTTTCATTGACAAAGGTTCCTCCTCCTATCGACACTTGAACCTTCTTGGCAAATGTATTCATGAAGATTCTTTTTCCTTCTACGGTTTTTCCAGATGCACTTCTTTTTGGATCAGTTATCCAAGACTCTTCTGGTATCACAAACCTTTTTGCTAGATTGAAACCAGAGCCGTTATCTACAAAGGCGTGTAGATGATACTTCTTGTGTCCTAGAAACTTTAATCCAATCTCCATGTAGTTACTGAATCTACTTGTAGAAATAGTTGCTACCTTGCACAGATTCTGTTTTGAAGAACTTGCTTCCTCTTCTGTAAAAAAATTGCATTGTTCTTCATAACAGTCAGATACTACTTCTTCTTTCGTATCATGGACTGGTTTATATTGTTCTTCTTCACAGTCAGATACTACTTCTCTTTTCGTATCATGGACTGAGATTTTTGCAGGTACTACTCCTTCTTTAGTAGTAGTATTAAACTTTGTTCTTTCTAAATTTCTTTCTAGAATCTCTTGATTCTCTTCGTTGAAGTAGTCTTCGTATTCTTGTTCAATAATCTGATTTATTGAACATTTGTTTGTCTTTCTCCTTGCTTTAGCTATGAAGCATTCTTTGTGATATGTTTTCCCTGATACTTCACAAAATATGGGGAGTCCATTCTTTTTTTTGCATTGACAGTAGTCGCAAATGAATGATCCCAGATTGACTTTGTAGGAAGAAATCTTTTCTTCCTTTGTGATTTCTTCCCAATTTTTTTATCTCAAGAAGATAAACCTCTCTAGGTTCATACTCTTCTTCAGACTCTGTTTTTGATTCTTCTGTCGATTCGTCTTCTCAGCAGACTGAATAGACAGACATCTCTTCATCATCTTCTGATGAGTAGACTACCTCGTAGCCTTTTAGGTTTGCCATTTCGATGGCCTCTTCATACTCTCTAAGAAGAGCTTTTGAACTTCTTTTCTCTTTATTGGGACACCTTGGGACATTTAATAGCATAGTGCCCTTCGGCCTTGCATAATTAACATATGAAAGTTTTCTTCTTTTATGGTTTTTACTGGAATCTTGTCTTCTTAAAAAATCTCTTTCTGGGATTTTGTTTTTCTCTTCTGTAGTTGGAGCTTCTCTGAACCTCCAATTCCTTCTTCCGTTTCTCTTGAAATGTTTATGGAAGTTCCTTTTCTTTAGCCTTTTTTCTTCACATCCCTAGTTGGTTGGTGCATCTATCATTTTGGAACAGAAGTCACTTGTTCCTTTGAGCTACCTCTTTGCGGCTTTTGCTCTAGTGTTAGCCTTACACTGTTTTCGCATCAGCTGCCTGATTCTTTCTGCAACTCCTCCAACCAAAAATCTCTCTAGAGGTCTTTCTTCTATGCTTTCTCTCATGGTTGTCCTCCATGGTTCAGGGAGCTTCCTATGTAGGAGGTGTACCATGTCGGTATTTTTCAGCTCTCCTATCGTGCAATAGTGTTCTTGGAATTCATTCAGATATTCCTCGAAATACTTTATGTTGCAGATCTTGAAAGCACATATGTTAGTTTTTGCTATCTCCTTAGTTTTCTCTCTAACATATGAGATATCTCCCTAGAATTGATCATATAACGGAGTGGCAAAAGTACAGGGATTCTTATTCGTCGTTATGTCTTCTAGCCATTGCTTTTATCTAATTTTTTCTTTGAAAGGAAGGTAATACTTTTTTGCCATTCCAAGGAGAGTTGACTCATAGACTGTGTGTAAGTCTTTTGCTTCAAACCTTCTGTAGGTTGTGCAAGATGCCATGAGTAGACCGGCTGCCCATTTGTCGATGGCTTTTTTCTTGTCTAGAGCTTTGTCTAGATCAAACCATACTCTTAGTTGGGTGATTGACACATTTGAAGTATTTTTCTGTGGAATGAATCTGAAAGTGCTTCTCTCTCTTTTTACACTAGGGCCTCTTCCTTGTGGAAGTTTGGATTTTCTACTAATCCTGAATATGGTAGTTTGTGAAGATGATGGTTGTGAAGATTCAGTTTCTTCCATGTCTTCATCTTCTGTTCCTTCTGTGTCTTCTGCTTCTTTATGTAGAAGAAGAAAGACTTTTCTTTCCTTTTTGAAGGTAAAACTCTCGATCTCTTTGATCAATTGTTCCAATCGCAAGGGATCTTTATACTCTTCTGCTTCATAAAGCTTGAAGAGTTCCTCATATTTTGAACTTCCTGCTCTTAGCATGCTGATGTTTCTCTGTAACTCAGCATCTAAGTCTTCTTCCACCACTGGGTTTGCTCTTATAGAGATTCTGGTACTTCTAGTACCTAGTTCTCTAATAGAGTTGCTTCTCCTGAGCGGTCTAGAGCTTTCTCCTCTGAGGCTCTCGAGAGATACGTCACTGTTTCTATGTCCTTCGAACTCGAGGTTGACATCTCCGGTTTTCCTGTTCTCATAGACGTACTGCTGACTTCAAGCTTTCTGGTTTTTCCTTTGGATCAGATAATTTTCACTTTAGTGGAAAAGTTACCTCATCCCATGTCACCTTGTGAACATGTTGATTATGATTCTTGGGATTTGTAAGGAACCCCGTAGAAAGCCTGAAATTTTTGTTATCCTAGTCTTTGGCTCTACTGTTGTGCTCATTAGTTTATAGTAGATCCTATAAACTACTACAAGCTCTTGCATGCCTTCCTTCATGGATGTGCCATCTGTTTTGACTCTCAGTCATAGGCAGTGAGCGACATCTGCTAGGCTGGTTGAAAAGTTTGGGAAGCGGTTGAAATAACCACTTGATTGGATAGAGATGCTTGAAGTGTTCCTTATAAACTTTTCTGGAAATCGTTTAATCTATTGTCTTGTAGGACCCATAGAACTGAGCAATTTAGGCTTTCTCTAGCCAGTAATTTTACGCCCACTTGGACTGCTCTAATGTGCATAAATTTGAAGTTTCTATTTCTGGATTTAGAAACTTCCTCAGGTGTTACTAGAAGGAGATTTGTTTCTCTTGTTGTTGCTGGGATAGTGAATTCAAGGATTTTGAATTAATGGCTTTCCATCAGATTAAAACTTCCCCTTTTGTAGATATGGTTGAATTCAAACTTCGGGATCATAGTATTTCGAACGTTGCTTTCTATTTCGTTGTACTCAAATTCTTCTGAGTTCAACAACTGCACCGATTTTTTCTTGAAGATGCTTAACATCTTCATGTTACGAGTATCTTCTCATTTAGGTTCTCTTAATTTGAAAGCTGGCTGATTTGTTGGAGAATCTTGAAAAAATAGTTTTGGCAGTGGGTTCCCTTTTGAAACTTGTAGTGATATGAAGTCATTAGTCTTTCTAATGACCATTCAAGGTGGACTATTGCTTTATTTCTTGTGTTCTCGAGCTATATTTTGAACACAATCAAGGATCTTCGTTTGTTGAAGATCTAGTCTCTCGACCTTGCTATTAACTCTTGTTAATATTTCTTGCTTTTCTTTCGGCTGAGTCTGGATGTAATCCACTTTGACTTCCAATCCATGTAATTGGTTGCTAATTGCTGAAAGAGTTTCTAGATATTGTCTATATCTAGTCATCTCTAACAGAGATTCCTGCAGTGTTGCATCTAGTAGGTCTAATAGAGAATCTAGTTTCTCTATTATTACCTCATATGTTGATCCCATCTTTGGAATTTTGAGCTATAGTAAGCTCTGCTACTAGTTGTATTGTGGATCTAACCAATGCTCAAATAGACAGTCATATAGATAATCGATGAAAAATATTTTCTATTCTTGTTTTATCTCTTAACAAGTTTTCAAGAAAAGTTTGTTCTCTGGTAATTTTGAGATTATGAATTGCTTGTTCTAAAGGATGAGGATGGACTGGTCTTGATATTTCAAATAGTTTCATTCTCTTTTTTGTATTAGTGATAAATTCTCGTAATATTTTAAGTTTAGAACTTAATTCACGAGTTTTTTGAAAATGAGAAATTTTCTATGGTGAAAAATAACTGTTTACCTTTGAGTATCGATGATAGATCTCTAGTTGTAGGTGTTAGAACAGATAAATTATAAGCTCACTACGCTTTTAAAAATGTAAAAAGAGAGAAAAATACTAAAAATGGTAATTTTGGAACATCTTAGAAAACAGTACTCTGAACATTACTGTGCGGAGCACTATAGATGCACTCGGTAATTAATGCTATTTTATTATGTAGCTAGTCCAAATTTATCTTTACAGAAGAAAAATTCTTCGAATGTAGATTCTACTTCAATATCTATACGTTTTTATTATTACCACTCACTACTGGAGGAGGAAATCGGGGCGACGTAGAAAGGTGGTCGCCTCGTCTCAATTTTACGTCGCCTCGATTTCTTGTGACCAAAACGACGTCGCCTCGTCTTGGAGATTCAGATTCATCACGCCACCATTGGGGCGACGTAGATACAATCTACGTCGCTTAGTTTCATTTCACGTGACGTAAATAATGTTACGTCGCTTCAATTGAAGCGACGTATATTGATAACGTCGCTTGAACTGAGGCGACGTAGATTTCTCAATCTACGTCGCTTCATTTTATTTATTTTTAATTTATTTTTCTTTTTTAAATCCATTGAGGCGACGTACATTGATCAATATACGTCGCCTCAATTTAATTAATATTTATTTGATTTTATTTTTTAATAAATGAGGCGACGTACATTGATCAATATACGTCGCCTAAATTTATTTATTTTATATTTATTTTATATTTTTTAATAAATGAGGCGACGTATATTGATCAATATACGTCGCCTCATTTATTTAATTTTTATTTTTTTTTATTTAGAAATAAATGAGGCGACGTAGATTGATCAATGTACGTCGCCTCATTTATTTATAAATAAAAAATAAATAAATATTAAATAAATTTAGGTGACGTATATTGATCAATTTACGTCGCCTCATTTATTAAAAATTTTTATTTTTTTTATTTTTGTAATAAATGAGGCGACGTATATAGATCAATGTACGTCGCCTCCACGTATTTAATATTTATTTATTATTCATTTAGAAATAAATGAGGCGACGTAGAATGTTCTATCTACGTCGCCTCATTTATTAAAAAATAAAAAAAAATAAAAATTAAACATTATTGTACCAAGTCACGACCTATCGCAATTTACAAACACAAAAACGCATTCAAATTGAAGATACGCATTCAACCAAAAAAACGCATTCAATCACAAATCAAAACGTTAAAAGTTTATACAAATCAAGTTAACACAAATCAAGTTTATACAAATCCTATATACAGTTTACGAGCCGGGAGGTGGTGGAGGAGCTTGCGGTTGTTGATTCGCAGCCTGGAATGATCGCATCATGGCCTCCATTTCTTGCATCCTTTGGGCGATCGCACTCACTTCCGCTATAGCCTTCTGCGCCACCTCGCTCGATCTGCGCGCCGCCTCTTTGGCTTCATCGATCTCCTTTTGCATTTGAATTTGGCGTTCCTGGTTTACCCGGGCCCCTCCTCTCGGTTTGGGGTCGCGTGTGAGAGCGCCCCCCACCCCTGTAACGTCGAACAAGAACAAATATTAGTAAACTATATCGTAAACCAAAATGAAGCAAAACGTAAATCGAGATATGCATCGACGGAATCGTTTTGGAGATTTATTACCTCTTATAGAGGTCCCGTGCCTTGAACCCACCTCTTCCTCTATGATATTTATTTGTGTATCAAGAGGAAGAGGCTGGGGTTGGGAAACCTCTTCGCCGTCAACTGGGCCCGCAGCACTATCTTGTTGCGACAAGACTTCATCGAGTCGACGCTTCACTGCCGCCTGCTCAATTAAAATAGATAAAATAAATAATATTACAATTTAGTAGACAAAAATAATTGAAATAACGTAACGTGAACCTATTTGAGCTTACCACTTTCTCAGCCGCATTCCTCTCCGGCTGGTATACGTTAATCCACGTCTGGACGGCAGGCGCTGGATGACCCTCCTTCTCCAACACCTCGCTTCGGTACGAGAGGGCGAGGGATCCCGAATGGTGGTTGAGCTGCTGCTCCTTGTTCTTGTTTCGGTTCCCTCGGTTCCGTTCGCACAATCGCTGTCACACACACACAAAAATCATTTTAAAATAAGAACAGATAAACATGCATATTGTTCGAATGTTGGCTACCAAAACTGTAGGTTCGTTTATGAAACTCACCAAGTAAGCAGGGTCTTCGAAGTGGGCTTTTAACCACGCCCATTGGTCTGCCCTCCCGAGAAACTCGGCCGGAGTCTCCTGGCTGACGTGGAGATAATGTTGATGGCAATCGTACTTCCAATCCTTATAGATTGTTTGCGCCGTCCTATCAATGAAGTTCCACATCTCCACATCAGTCGCCGGGATGTCGTAGTTCGTCTAGCACAACACATTTAAATTCCGTTATGTAAAAATTATATTTACATTTACTACAAGTATGTAAGTAAGCTCGGAGTCCAGCAAGTATACCTCAAGACTCCGGCCGACGATATCGCGATGCAAATCGCTAAGTCCCAAGAAGCTAGATGCAAGCATTGGAACTTTTCCGCGGATGATGCTACCGATGTCTCGGCACATAAGACTCCGCATTTCCCTCGTCGCCGGCCCCGCATGCCTCGTAGAGTAAGCGACTTGTAGTCGCCTATTGTTGTTCATCCGGACGAGGTACTCCGTCTTCGTCCCGACAACGACTCCGCGCTGTTCCGTCGTCGGGTCTCCGGTTGCCATGTCGACCATGTCGGGGAGTTTGGTCTTCTTGCACCGGATGCTGAGGGCGGGAGGGTGCTGTGACGCCGTAGTGGCGTCGCTGCTGTCATCCGGTCCTTGCGGAATCGCATCCTCAAGTGGAGGGGCGGGCGTTAACTGCGGAGCTTCTGCAATCGACGAGGTCGCCAATTGTCCCGTGGGGCAACCAGACCCGGAAGCCCCATCTCGGCTGAATGCTCGCCACCCCGCCTCCGCCGCCTCCGCAGCTGCCGCCGCGGCCGCCGCTTCCGCTTCACGACGCTGCATCAACGCTTTCCTCCTCTTGTATGCAGTATCTCCGGGAGCCATTCTTTTATTACTAAACAGTTATTTTTAATTAGATGTTAAAACTAAACTATTCTGTTTGGAATTCAATAGAGTAAACCAGAAGATGATCTTCATATATAAAACAGATTAGCTACATACGTTTAATGGTTCGATAAGAAACATACTAAACACCTTCAAACATCGGCTCTGTTGTTTTCACAAGCCTTAGAGTGAGAACACACAAATGTACATCAATATACATTACACATGTGAAACTAAAATCTACAAATGACTATTTATTTAACTAACATTCTTTTATACATGCAGGCAATATTGAACTGTCAAGTACTAGTAACACATGCTCTTTCATCAATCCTAATATCCCAGAAATAACTACTAACAAACAAAAGTAAGAATCAGTATAAAACACAAACCCTTAATCATTATGCATATGTTTTCATATAACCAAACTGGCGTTTAATCATTATCACAAAACACATTAGACTTCATCATCATCACAAAACACAATACTTACATGAAAACATATTGAAAACACATTCGGAATCATTATCACAATACACATTCGGCACAGTATAAAACACAAAGCTCCGTACCTTCTCGAGTTGCCTCAAATCGTTTGCTTTAGCTACACGGAGTTGGCTCGGATTCGGTTGCTTTAGCTACACAGATTTCGCCAATTCTTACATGAAAACAACAAAAAAAAAACAAATTAGCTACAATTAGGCGAATGTGATTGAAAACAGATTGGATGTAAATTCAACATCCTACTTGCATTCTTTTTGGGATTCAATAGAGTAAACCAGAAGATGATCTTCATATATAGAACAATTTCACAAATTCAGGATCTAGTTACTATATTCATCCACAAATTCAATTCAGGATCTAAATAATGCTCACTAATCACAATGTCAAGGAACTAGTACTATATTCATCCAATAAACATATCCACAACTAATCAGTTTCCTCTAAATTCATTATCAAACCAAGTGCACAAGGTGAGAAATACAACAGATTCCATATATCATGAACTTTTGTTACATTTTATCAAGACATTTCATTGAACATGGCGGCATGGCACTTCTCCTTAAGTCATTGTAACAATGAGCCACTGTTGCTGTGTTGGCGAAACCAAACCAGGTTCACAATCATGAGACACACATGCTGTAAATATGGGAGATTTTTTCTTAATAGATTCCAGCAACCTAATAGATTATGACTATTATGGTGGATCCATTTGGGTAACTTGAGGTCATTACGTTCACAATAGTATCTAATCAACCTGAAATCCATATATAAAACAAAAATCAGAAAAGAAAAAACCCACATGTTCATCAGAATCCAACTCACATTTCTAAACAAATAAATCCAAATCTAGAACAGAACATGAACTGAAGTAAAGAAACAGAAACAGAGATGAAAGCTCACTTTCCCCAAAACTCTGTTCTGAAGAACATAGAAACTCAAACCATTGTATCTTCTAAAGCAAAACAGCGAGAGATTACGATGATAGATGAAGCGATCACAAAAGTGAGATAGATAAATAGAGATTACTGTCAAATTAACACCAATTCTTCACCAAATATTTAAAGACAGGACAGTTTCAAAACTCTTTTGTCTTGTCAGTGAGGCAAGCAAAAGACTAAGTCCGAGTCCGACCTTCACTTTTGTTCAGACCCTTTCAACAACAGTTGAAACCCACTTCATCTCAAATGTCGCCGGCTCTCCAATAAGGGATTGTTCATTTTCAAAGCAAATTCAATTCCAATATTACAAACATACTAGACTGCAAATCAAAAGCATTTACTAATTCGATACATCAGTTTTAATTTCTTGCATATTAAAGAGAGAAACAAGTTTGATTAACTTGTAAAACCTATTCTGACAAAATCACAGTAAAATCAGGATTTGTTCCTTTCATTTTCATACACGTTGCGTATGAAATGACTCATTAGGTTTGAGTAGATCATTGCTTTCATGAAACAGTGCTTGGAAGGAGTCTTGAGAATTCTATTTCGAATAAGAAAGATTCATAAATCCTGTGAAGTCTAACAACATGCAATTCTACATTGATACATACATATCTTTAATTTTGTTCTCTTGCGAAAAGAAAGAAGAAGTATTGATTCTCTGTAAGAACTATTCTGTTTTATATAAGGTATTAGCTCTATCCGATTTCCCACAAACATATATCTTATCATTCCTATATAAAGTACCAACTCCCCAAACATCATCCTAAATTCCTAATTACCTTATAATAGAAGATTTCCCTGATGAGAGAGTTGAAGATTTCCCTGAAGATTTCCCAAAAAATCGAAAACGTTGAATGAAGATGATGCCTACCGAGGGGAAGATCGAAGATGATTGGAGAGAGTTGAAGATGGAGGGGATTAGGTTAAGAAGAAGAAGTTTAGGGCTGTTTGGGGGTTAGGGATTTGGGGGCGACGGCGCGAGGAAGAAGAAGAAGTGAGAAGAAGAAAGCAATCTGTGATTCTGGGAATATAAAGGAAACGAGGCGACGTAGATTGCATTCTACGTCGCTTAGTTTCATTTCATTAATCTACGCGACGTACATTGCAATCTACGTCGCTTCATAATTTGTAATTTTTAATTTTTTTAATAAACGCGGCGACGTAAGAATCAATATACGTCGCTTGGATTAGTTTTTTAATTTTATTTTTTTGAATTAATGAGGCGACGTAGATTGCTCAATCTACGTCGCTTCCTTCTATTTAATTGTTTTTTTTTTGTTTTTTTTTTTGAATAAATGAGGCGACGTAGATTGATAATCTACGTCGCTTCCTTCTATTTAATTTAGAATTTTGTTTTTTTGAATAAATGTTCAGGCGACGTAGATTGAGCAAGACGATTTGGGGTTTTGGGAAGCACCAATATGTACCAATATGTACGTACCTATACATGGTCTATGGACATAGTGTTCTATTTAATTGTTTATTTTGTTTTTTTAATAAATGAGGCGACGTAGATTGATCAATCTACGTCGCTTAGTTCTATTTAATTGTTTATTTTGTTTTTTTTTTGAATAAATTAGGCGACGTATATTATCAATCTACGTCGCTTGGATTTAATTTTTAATTTTGTATTTTTGAATAAATAAGGCGACGTAGATTGATCAATCTACGTCGCTTAGTTCTATTTAATTGTTTTTTTTGTTTTTTTTTTGAATAAATTCGGCGACGTAGATTGATCAATCTACGTCGCTTCTTTGTATTTATTTTTATTTTTTTGTTTTTGAATAAATTCGGCGACGTATATTGATCAATCTACGTCGCTTGGATTTAATTTTTAATTTTTTTTTTTTAAATGAGGCGACGTTGATTGATCAATCTACGTCGCGTCAATCTTTAAGTTGAGTTGTTAAATGATGGTGTTTTAGAACAAACACTATGAAAAGCGACTGATGAATTTGTACAATATGTGAGTTTTTATTACACATCCAAGTAGAGATATAGAAACACACATGAATACAGGATGATACAAACCACACCGTAAGCAATAAACCAATACCTATGCCAATATTTTCCTTTCCAAATTGAGAATAGAGGAAACAGTACTGTATAAAGAAGAAGACTACTAAAATATAAGGGGGCAGAGAAGCATATCTATTCATCGAAGCCTACAATTCACAAGATAACTTACATAGATGCTTAGAGAGTTTTCCTTGAATGCGAGAGAGACGGAAATCCGGACCCGGAATGCGTTCTGAAATCACGACGTAGTGTGTGGGGATTAATAAAGACATTAGGAATACTTATCACAAGTACCCGAATCAATTTGAAAATTGAAATAAAATCATACCTTGATTACAGATTTGGTAGCTCAAGATGGGGTGAATGGCTTCGAAGATGGAAGGCACAATCCGGTTTGGTTTCGGGGTTGGAGTTCGATGGAGGGGATTGAAGATTTGGTTTCGGGGTTGAAGAGGTTTCGGGGTGGTCCGATTGAAGTAGACGGCGAGGCGACGTATATTTATCAATATACGTCGCTTAGATTTAATTTTTAATTTTGTTGTTTTTTTGAATAAATGAGGCGACGTATATTTATCAATATACGTCGCTTGGATTTAATTTTTAATTTTATTTTTTTGAATAAATGAGGCGACGTAGATTGATCAATCTACGTCGCTTAATTGTATTTAATTTTTTATTTTGTTGTTTTTATGAATAAATGAGGCGACGTAGATTGATCAATATACGTCGCTTCCTTCTATTTAATTGTTTATTTTGGTTTTTTTTTTAATAAATGAAGTTTATAATTATAAAGTTAGTAATATTTGATCGTATACATACATTATGCTTTAAAGAAAATACGAATTTAGGTTTCAAGAATGTAATAATATTAGTTTAGTCCTCCTCTTCGTCCTCCTCCTCTTCCTCGTCCTCGTCCTCCTCGTCCTCGTCTTCGTCCTCGTCTTCGTCCTCGTCTTCGTCCTCGTCCTCGTCCTCCTCCTCTTCGTCCTCGTCCTCGTCCTCCTCCTCTTCGTCCTCGTCCTCGTCCTCCTCCTCCTCCTCCTCCTCGTCCTCGTCCTCGTCTCCTTCTTCGTCCAAAAGTAGTTGAAAATCTGGGTAAAATTGTATCACCGTGGGAGTGTCCTCTTGGTAAGGCTCGAAGATATGATCTCCTGTACGCGATATGTTTTCATCTATGGCCAGAACTTCGGCGCTGTAGACATTGCGGTGCGACATTTCTTGTACTACCTTCCAAGTACCACCAGCCTTTGGATCGTCTATGTAGAATACCTGTTTTGCTTTGGTTGCAATTATGAAGGGTGAATCCTCATAGTAACTCTTATTTGTATTCACTGATATCAGTCCATGATCTTTTATAAGGGTCTCAAGATCTTCAGGGTCCTCGGAGTTGTGCCATGTGCACTTAAACAACACCACTGGCATACGGCCTGCATATAATACTTCGACCACGTAGTTAACATGGCCGTAGAACTTGGATGAACCCATGTCTATCGTGACACCGCTGTTTTGAGTCACGGTTCTTTGATCTCTATCAAACGATGTGAACTTGACACCGTTCACATAACACGACATATAAACCCGACATTGCTGAGGTCCTTGAGCTAATGACTTTATTCCTGCAACCAAGCTCGGGTCCGAGTTTTTTTCTTTAAGGGACACCTGAGAGATAAGTGTTAAGAGGAGTTAAAGATAAGTGTTATAAACCCTCAAAGAACCTTACAAGAATTAATAGGCATATGTACCCATGTTAAGAACCATCGAAGAAAACTCCTCCTCCGCTGCCGCTCGTCGAAATCTTCACCATTTTTAGCCTCGAACCTTCTGAGATGTTCTTCTAGGTAAGGTTTGACTTCGTCTGTTTTCACCAAGACTTGCCAGTGAGCCTCAGCAGTCTCTGACTCAGTCAACCTGAACTGGCGACGAGTCTCGATAATATCTGGTCTTACTAAGAGTGAAACACAGCTGACATTCCACCCAGATATGGAAGTGTCGATATCTTCGTTGTCCATCCGTCTGAGATAAGCCTTACAATACGTCACCGACTCATGTACGAGGTACTGTTCAGCAATACTACCTTCCGGGTAACGTGTATTCCTCATTGACTTTTTATATTTTCCTAATTGCCTGCAAAAACACCACTCAAGATTAGTACAATATTTTCCTAATTGCCGACATATTACACAAGATTAGTACAATAATATTAGTACAAACATATTTTCCTAATATTAGCGAGGCTTCAAAAATTTTTACCTTTCAATTGGATACATCCATGTATAGTGGACTGGACCTGTAAGGAATACTTGTTCGGGCAGATGAACCATGAGATGAACCATAGATGTAAAAAAATGTGGAGGAAATATGAGCTCAAAATTGCAGAGAATCATCACTATCTCAGTTTCCATGTCACGCACAACCTCCTTCTTAAGCTCCCTACTGCATAGTTGACGAAACCAATTTGACAGTGCTATCAATGGCTTGACAACGTTTTCTGGCAGGAACCCTCTTATAACCACAGGAAGAAGACGTTGAAGCAAGACATGGCAATCATGCGTCTTCAATCCATAAAACTGTGACTGGGAACTTATTTTCACCTTACTTCTCAAACTACCTGCATAACCAAGAGGATACTTAACATCCCTGAACCACTGGAACACATCTTCTAGATCATCCTTTTTAACTAAAAAAGGTGCATGAGGAACTTTCCCCGTAGCCAAGTCACCCGCTCTTTGCCACTGGTTTTTTCGCACATTCCTCTTCTTCAAAGCAGCGCGAGCTTTTGGACCATCCTTAGACTTCGATTCAATCGAAAAAATGGTTCCAAGGATGTTGTCACACACATTTTTTTCAATGTGCATGGCATCTAGGCAATGTCTGATCTTCAATGATGACCAATACGGCAGCTTCCAAAATATGCTTTCGTGAGTCCAACACTGTCTGTTATTCGGATTGTACGGCACCTTCAAGTCTTCATGTTGGCTAAGAATAGGGTAAACGTTTGACCTAACGTCCTCCAAAATTTCATCTCCACTCTTACGATAGGGTCTTCCGCCAAACTCCTCATTCCCGTTAAATGCCTTGCTCAATCTCCAAGGGTGATCCTGGTGGAGCCATTTTCGATGACCTTCATAAACTATCCTCCCACATATATGCTCTGAAGTTAGCTCATCTAGACAGATTGGACATGCCTTGTACCCTTTCACGGTTGACCCCGCAAGCATCCCTAAACCTGGAAAGTCGCTAATAGTCCACATTACCGCTGCCTTCATCAAGAATACCTCATTGTCTACTCGATCAAAAGTATGGACTCCAACGACCCATAAATGTATTAGCTCCTCGATCATCGGCTCAATGAGTACACTAAGGCACTTTCCGGGAGATTTAGGGCCTGGAATCAACACTGATAACATGTTATATTCCTTCTTCATGCACATTGATGGTGGTAGATTGTACGGCATCACAACAACGGGCCATGTACTATGCAAAGTTCCCATTGTTCCGAATGGATTGAAACCGTCTGTTGCTACTCCAAGGCGCACATTCCTGCAGTCCCGTGCAAATCCTGGAAAAGTTCTGTCAAAATGTTGAAACGCTTCTCCGTCAGCTGGGTGGCTGAGGCTACCAGCCACGCATATCCGCTCCCCCAGCCATCGCATATGCTTGGCAGTGTGTGGGGACATAAACAAGCGCTTCAACCTTGGTGTTAGAGGGAAGTTACGAATTATTTTTTTGGGAATATCATTCGTATTTGGCTTATATCTTTCAGAATAACACACTGGACAAATCCTCTCGTTTACGAGCGCCCCCCTGAACAACACACAGTTAAACTCACACGCATGAATTCTTTCGTAACCCAGTGAAAGATCACTCAAGATTTTTTTTATTCTCGAGTATGAACAGGGGAATGTGTGCCCTTTAGGAAGAAGTTTATTAATGTAAATACATAAAGAGTCAACACTTGTGTCCGACCATCCATTTTCATTTTTCATTTCCATTGCATCTAATATAGCACTCAAAACAGTTTCCTCACTGCCTTCATATAATGGGGTCTGTGACTCCTTCAATAATCTATCGTACTTTTCATAATCATCGTCTACCATGTCATTGAAGTTCATGCCCGAATTATCTTCCACAAATTGTTGGGGTGCATCTGCATGGTATCCAGGATAATAGGGATATGCATCCTGTAGAATCTCCAACTGCGGGTTCACTGAAGGACCGGCACCACTAGAAGGACCGACTCTGTCTTGAAGCCACTGTCTTCGTTGACTGAGCATTGCCGGTTCACCAGAAACTTCCCCGTGAAGGTGCCAGACTGTATAAGTAGGACTCATACCACTGTGTGATAAGTGATGATACATCTGATCCATAGTAACCTTGAACGGACCGTTCTTACAACGTTTGCACGGGCAGTAGTGATAATCGGCTCCGTTACTATGTAGCAGGGCAAAATTCATGAACTCGAATATGCCGTTGATGTACCTTGGATCAGCACGATGATATGTCATCCAAGTTTTGTCTGGGAGTCCGTCCATGTTTCCTGTCAACATAAACAATCAATATGAACAAAGTTACCACGCCACAGTTGCGATTCAACCAAAACCCCACACTTCTTCGCCTTATGCCTCCGGGTTGGGTCCTATCCCTTTCAGGGGAACACGACATTTGTCAACGCTTTTGCACCCATGCGTTTCAGCTCCAGTTTAGGGAAATTTCGGCAGCATCTCCCTACAGTTCCCCGAGTGCACGCATATCTAAACAACCTAATTTGCACTCGGGGAACATTTAAAGGAGACACTGTCGAAACCATATCCCAAAACTGAAACTGAAATCACACGAATAGCAAAAGGATCAACAAAGTCATGTTCACCTAAAGTGTCCAAAAATGGGACAATTCGAGAATCAACAACTCAACTCGATCAACTACATGAGTTGTTGATTCTCAAACGGGAGTTCTAAGTTGATAAACACCACAATTATATATAGCCATACGCTCAAAATCATTATTAACACTAATAACAGTACTAATTAAGGCTCGAATACACATAATCTACACTAATCATCAATTAATTTCACTAAATTTAACCAAATTTCAAACATTAATCATGAACCCATAACATGATTTATCACAATTCAATGATTCAAACACTAAAACTACAACATAACACCAAATTCAATTCAACTTCAAACATTTCACCAAAACTTCAATTTCACTTCTAATCATCAATAAATTTCACTAAACTTAACCAAATTTCAAACATTATTCATGAACCCATAACATGATTTAACACAATTCAATGATTCAAACACTAAAACTACAACATAACACCAAATTCAATTCAACTTCAAACATTTCACCAAAACTTCATTTTCACTTCTAATTTAACATATTATGGTCATAAAGAGGGTTAAAGAGATACAAATCAAACTAACCTTACTCAAGAATCAAATCAATGGCAAGAACAACCTTCTTTCTCAATTTCCTCTAATTTCTCCCCAAAATCGCCCAAAACAGCTGCAGAGCTCGGGGAAACTGTTTTTCTAAAATACCACCTTTATGAAAGGGTTGACTTTAAGAAGAAGAGTAGATCCAGATATTAAAAAATCTAGGCGACGTAGATTGCTCAATCTACGTCGCCTCGATTTTATTTGAAGCAACCAAACTAATCTACGTCGCTTCGAATAAAATCGAGGCGACGTAGATTGAGCAATCTACGTCGCCTAGATTTTATTCGAAGCGACGTAGATTAGTTTAGTCGCTTCGAATGATAAACTAGTCGCCTCAGTTTTTTGAAGCCACGTACTTCAATCTACGTCGCCTGAATTTTTTGAAGCGACGTACTTTTTATCAAAGCCAAAGTACGTCGCCTCATCTAAAATCGGAGCGACGTAGAAATATAACTACGTCGCCCCGATGCCCTCCTCCAGTAGTGACTTTCTGGTTGTTCTATGCACGTAGATTACTTCTATTCAAATAGTACTAATCATTTCAAATATCTGAAATACAGATTCGACTTCAATGAAAGATCTATGCGTTTTAAATATTATAACTTTGGTATTCAAAAGAAAAAATATTTGAACTTTCTAATTATTTCTAAGCATGTAGATTAATCCGGATTAAAAATTGACAATTTTCGAGTTGATCTAGATTTCGTTCGATTCCGGACAATTGAAATGAACGAAGAAAAACTATTAGACCGTGCCATCAGCTTTAGAAAATTATCTCCAAAAAATTATTAGCTGTAGACCTTTTCTCAATATCTTGCACAAAATTTGTTGATCTTGATTTAACTAGTAACTTAGCAAGTAGTAATTATATTGATAGCAATCTCTCGTAAATGACATTGGTTTTTATCATTGTTCCTTACCTTATATGCATGGGACATAGATCTTGCGAGTTTTACTCAGAAACCACAATCTACATTACTTCGTCTCCACTGATCAAAATAGTCTGAGTCGAACCTGATATTTATGGACTGCGGCGGGAACAAAAAATAGTGCCCAAAAAGAGACAATGAATATCTGACATTATTTACATAATATCCACAATAATTTTTTAATCACAAAACTAAACACAAATCAATAATGAAGTATTTAAAAATTTAAAGATGTTCAAAATTGATATTAGCTGTATAGTACCAACAATATTCGATTCCAACAAAATTCACAATAAAAACAAAATGATGTTTGTAACAATACTAAACAAAAAGAAAAAGAAAATCTTAGATCAAAAATTATTTTCTCAAAGCATCACTGGTTATTTAAATACTACTCGTTTAATAGTCTTGGAGGTAAAAATATCAATTAATTTTGCATAATCAACTTTTTCAATTACACCGTCTTTATTTATATATAAAACTTTTTTTAGGTCCCAACGATTTGTTACCTGAGGCGGGGGCTCCCCCTCCTCTCACCTCATATACGGGTCTGAAAACAACCAGCGACATTGTATATCAATCGATTACTTCGTCTCCACTATTATCTTTTCCATGAACTAATATAAAGTAAAATTACTCATCGATCATAAGCCCTTAATTAATTAACCACTAGTCTCACTGCTCGAAGTTGGTCAATTAAGACAGACTTAATTAGTAACCTAGCTCAGGATTTAATTTGATCATTATGTAAAACAAAAGGCTATAGCATATATATTGTTTGATACCCATTCTTTGGTTACAACACATGTGATCATTGTGACCTATATAATCTATTTTCTGTTACAATCACATACAATGACCAACTTCTCTCTAGTCTATGCTCCATGAAGAAGTAGCAGAGGACCCATACTTTTAGTTAATTATAACCCACCTAGTTAATAAACTGATTCAGTACATAGACCCAATGAAACCGGACTGAGTTTCATCTCTTAAACACAAGTTAAAACAACACCATTTTAAAAGACTAATCATTATTTCGGGTTCTTAAGTTATCGCGATCGCATGTTGAAACGAACTTTTCATTGAGGAGGACCATTGACATAGAATCCGGCAAGGTCATTAGGCCACAAAGTTGTGTTCAAGGAAAAGCCTCCTCCATGTCCAACGTTGGTGGTGTTAGTGTTGGTGGTGCTCCATGTAGGGCTTTGACCAGTAGAGATTGTCGCAACGGAAGCAGAAGCATGAGACTTGTTGATGAAACTCTCACCCCAATCAGACATTATACTAGTTGGCCTTGTTGGTTGAAGCAACATGGCTCCATGATCATTATATATGTACATAGGAGGAGGCTCCATGTTGCTCTTGAAAAACTGGGTTGGCATCTGACGCTGGCCATAGGAAGACATGGCATTGAAGCCTTGCATGAGGCTCAAGTTTGAGGAAGACCCTAATCCCAAATGATAAGCTCTCCCAAGATTATTCAGAGATTGAGCAAAGGGTAGAGATGCCATATACCCAGTACTACCAGAATAGTATTGGGAGCCCCCAACCAAAGAACCTAGGGCAGTTTGTCCTGCTGACATCATCAATGACCTATGTTGCTGCAACTGGTGGTCTTGTTGTGGCTGAACGATCGAGCGAGCCGAGTTGGTTGCTGATGCGGAGGAGGAGGAAGACATGGTTTTGGCACGTTTGCCTTTCCGGCAGCCGCCTCCGACGGGAACATTCCGAAGGGTCCCACCATGAGTCCAGTATCTCCTGCAGGCCTTGCAAAAGTAGCGAGGCTGGGAGAGACTGTAGTTGTTATAGTAGCAGAACTTGGTGTTGTGGGAGTCACACCTAGGGCACTTCTGAGGTTCATGGTGCTGCGGCGGCAGTTGTCCTCCGCCAGGTTGAGGATTTTGCTTCCGACCGGTTTGATCGGGCTGGTCACGCTCTCCTTGCATCTTTGCTTAGCCCTTGAGCTCTTATCCCAAATTTGACTAGAGAACAAGAGCTCAAAATGATGATATTGTGGGTTGGAGGCCTTGACATGCATGAGATTATAAGGAGGAAGGAATCTGAGCGTTTCTGACTTGTGCTCTACTCAACACATACAACGTGTCTATCAATGGTTCTTGAGAATCTGTATTGCATATACAACCAAACTCAGCCTACTACAAAACCAAGGGGCCAAAGATTATAATCTTGTTGATATATGAAGACTCCTTTCTCTTTCCCTTCCATCTACCCCCACATCCACACACAAAAGACTGTGGGGCCGTACAATCCTATACTCATTAAGCCAGCATTAATAACCAAAATGAGAAATTAGGTTGAAAATGATCCTTAAGGATAGCAATCCCTTTTGATAAATTAAGCAGTATCCAAACAGATATTTTCCAATCTAGCTCAGAGTGAAGAGATGGAGATGGATATTTGACCTTGCTTTTTCGACAGAGGTTGAGTTGTGCATAAAACCTGCTGAAAGAAGAGATATGGAGATCAAAAAATTGGTGGTGTTGTTATTCTGTGGGAACAAAAGCAGAGATAAATATAATGCAGTTAATAGTTGTGACGATCATACATGACTTTTACTTGATTAGGATCAATCTTGTATTCCAGAAACCTAGCTCTCGAAAAAGCTCTTGTCCATTACTCCATTACATGCATGGTTTAGACTTTAATTAGACCTCACTAGAAGGTTGATCTCATGCAGGTGAGGCTAGAGTACTCCTCAGTAAATTAAAATGTTAACTAATAATTGCAATAATATGTTTGTACTATAGACTGTCTTCCACACAATTTGGTAACTAATCAAATAAGAAGATTATGTCAACATTTTCATTATCATTATCATATACGTTGTTGTACGGATAAAACATAAACGTTACGACCCATAATTTGACATACTTTAAACGTAGGATACGTATTTGAAAAGTTGATTTTGTTTGTTACATATTTTGACAGCACTTTGGTAATGTGATCGTCTTTGTGAAAATAATACGTCGATTGCAATTTAGGGGACAAGAGGGTAGTGATTGTTTGTGTACGTAGTTTTTTTAGCAATGTCATTCTTGAATTTCTAGCAAAAACAAATATGACATTCTTGAATTCCTAAGCTTAACTAAAGATGGAGTTTGACTGTGTGAATAGTGTGTGGGGATAATGCTTGCATTAGAATCCAACGTACGTAAAGCAAAAAGCACAGCCGCATGCAGTGGTGAGTAGCCGATACAGTGGCTTCCGTTTAGCGGTTACAAGTTTACAACCACTCCCTTTACATGCACCAATGCTACTATGCAAGCTAGCTAGGCTGCGTTTCTATGGTGAGCTCACACTACAAGGCTCTCACGTTATCTCAACATTTATATTTGCCGAGCCCTATCCATGCAAGATGTCCATCAAGATGAAGACCGACATATCGTGGCATGGCCGCAAGTTAAAGCACAAACAGTACGTTAATAAGTTAATTCCTGATAATTATCTGTGATGGACATATATATACTACCGTTCATCGAAAAAAAATTATTGAGGTTAAACCGATTACCGATATCATGTAAAACAAAAGAACGAAGAGCTCCAAACTAGCTCGAAGGGTAAATATGGAGCTCCAAAACCCCGCGCAGGGTTCCTCTGAATTTACTCTATGGTAAGCTCTTAGAGCGTCTCTAAATATGGGAGGACTCATACATTATTGTTGTTAGTGGTAGCAATGGCAGTCATTGAAGTTGAGGAAGAGACAAAAGCTTTTCTGATATTGATGATGATTGTGTGGTTATTACAAAGTGATTCAAGAAGATGGAAAAAATAGAGAAGCTGAAATATAATGGATACCAACGATTCTGGATATTCTGTAAATAGCCACCCCACTGTCCTTGAGAAGTTTCGCTCCAGATTGGCATGGAGTGATTTGAGAATGACACTTGTCCAATCCTGTCTTATGAACTAACTCAATAGCATATTTCTTTTGAGATACAAATACACCAAAAATTTATAGTCAATCTCTAGCCCCAAAAAATAATGCAGAACACCTAAATCTTTCATATCAAATTCACCCTACAAAGAATTCTTGAGATCTGCAACAAGTGCATCTTTGTTCCTAGTAATGATTATATCATCTATATAGAGCAATAGATATATCAAGTTATCACCAGATGCCTTGATGAACAAGGATGGATCAGAAGGAGAGCATGTGAATCCAAGACATAGTAAAAAGCTTGTAAATCTCTCATTCCAAGCTCTAGGTGCCTGCTTTAATCCATACAAGGATTTGTGTAACTTACACACATGAGTTCTAAGACCTTCAATTTCAAAACCACCTGGTTGATTCATATAAACTCCTTCTGAGAGAATGCCATGTAAAAAGGTATTTTTTACATCCATCTTATGTAATGTCCATCCTTTATGTGCAGCAAGAGCAAGCAAAACTCTTACTGTGGTATGCCTCACAACAAGTAACACAATTTCTTCATAATCTACCCCATATTTCTGAGAAAAGCCTCTGGCAACTAATCTTGCCTTATGTGTAGCAATGGATCCACTAGAATTCCTTTTAATTCTAAAAATCCATTTACATGACACAACACTACAAGAAAACAACACTTAGACCACGGAAACGTAATTGTTCCGTGGTCCAAGTGACCTTAGACGACGGAGACTCCTCCGTCGTCCAAGTACCACCTGGACGACGGAGAATACCATCTCCGTCGTCTAGGTGATCACCTGGACGACGGAGAAGACTCTGAGCTCCAGGTGGTCACCTGGATGACGTCCATGCTCGATCAGATCGGATCGACCGACGTACGTAAACTAAATTAAATTAATTAATTAATCTGAATTATATATCCTGGACAACGGAGAAATTAATTGCAGACTGTCGCCTTTTGGGTATTTTGGCTATCTCCCTAAATCCTCGACCCTAAATCTAGCAAATCGGATCGATCGATCATTTTTTTAATTATATTCTTGAATCAGAATAATTGAACGGACACACAAATGACCGGGGACGACCTGAAACCTAAACCCTAAGGCCCTAACCCCTGAATTCAGGGTTTGTACACTTGGACGACGGAGATGGTCATTCTCCGTCGTCCAGGTACTCACTAGGACGACGGAGAAGGGAATTTGCGTCGTCCAAGTGAAAAACCCTAAACCCTAAACCCTAAGGCCCCCTAACCCCTGAATTCAGGTCTCTGCACCTGGACGACGGAGATGAGCTTTTCCGTTGTCCAGGTTAGTACCGGGACGACGGAGATTCTCATCTCCGTCGTCCAGGTGCAGAGACCCTAAACCCTAAGGCCCCTAACCCCTGAATTCAGGGTCTCTTAACTTGGACGACGGAGAAGCTCATCTCCGTAGTCCAGGTGCAGATTTCGTAATTTTTTCTAAGACAACGACCATCTAGACCTTCTTCCAATGCATATTCTTTTCGTCAAGACTTTAGAGTAAACAATTCTTGGTGTGTGAGCTTCGACGGTTCGAAAATCGGAGTTGTGAAATGTCTTGTATCCACGTTTCCGGTTTGTGAAATTCTCGGTTTTGCGGTTGACTGTGCCGATGAAACCCTTCCCGAACTTATTATTTTCTGGTCCTTTATTGTAATTATATATTATGTTACGACGAACATATCCAACGGTTGTTTTGTCCAAATTCAATTTCGTTAATACTCTGCTGCAAATGAGCCTATACTCATGAACACTTAAGTCGTAAAGATTAGTCGATACTTAACAACTTTCAAGACGTAAAATAATTCGTCGGTTCAAATTTAACTGTTCATATATATGATGTGTTCATCGATATTGTACGACTATTTCACTCGAATGACAGATCGCTAAATTCCTAGCGAATTAATTTTAAAATTTTTTTTTACGTAATTTTCAACTTGGACGATGGAGATGGTCATTCTCCGTCGTCCAAGTTCAAATTACCATGGCCGTTCATTTTAATTTTAATTTTTTTTTCAATGTAAATTGCACTTGGACGACGGAGATGGGCTTTTCCGTCGTCCAGGTGTTCACTTGGACGACGGAGAATGACCATCTCCGTCGTCCAAGTTGAAAATTATGGCGGTTCAATGTGCCGCCTCAATTTTCGGCACCGCTTGAAATTTCACTTAGACGACGGAGAATCAATTCTCCGTCGTCTAAGTCAAATTTATGGCGGGTGAAACGTCCCGCCCATTAATTACGCGCCGCTTCGAAAAAATTTAACGCTTCACTTAGATGACGGAAAAGCCTGTTTCCGTCGCCCAAGTGCACTTAGACGACGGAAAATAGGTCTCCGTCGTCTAAGTGAACGCCTATATATAGAACAGCACCCCCCCTTTTCTCATTCCATCTCCTCTCCTCTCCTCCTCTCCTCTCATCTCCTCTCCTCCGGCGATTTTCCTCCTCCGGCGACGCTCCGACGACTAAATTTTCGGCGTGGTTCCTCCTCTCCAACGACTCAACTCCGGCGAAATTCCCGATTATTCCGGCGAGGTAAGTTTCTATTTTTTACCTTATTAACATTATTTTTATTTAATTAATTAATTTCTAAATATAATTAAATAATTAGTTTTAAATAATTAATAGTTGTAATTATAATAATTATTTAGTGGTTATTATTAATATTTAGTAATCATTTAGTTATTATAATTATTATAATAATTATTTAGTTGTTATCATTTAATTATTTAGTTATTATAATAGTTATTTGGTAAATAATAATTATTGTAATTAAATAATAGTAATAATAATTATTGTTAATAATAATTAATTATATTGGTAAAGGAATAATTATTATTAAATGCATGATAAATAATAATTCATTATTGTCGTTATTTATTGTTTTAATTAATTGATAATTACGTGTATTTTCTAGTAAATTGCATGGTACGTAGTACGTCTTTGATTTAAATTTAGTACATAAGCTTGGTTTATTAAGTCGCACTCTTTGGAATAGATGGCGCCTATTTTCCTAGCTTATCTCCTTAACCCCTCGTGATGTGTGGATTTCATCACCGCACACCATAACCTAAGTGAAGTTATGGACACGAGGTTGAGGGCGGAGTTTGCAAAGGACTTGAGGGAGTGTAAATTTTCAAAAAATTGGCTGAATGTCGGACATGGTGTCTAGAAACGGGTTATGACTGGTGACAGGTTTTGGATCTAAGAAAGACGACACTAATAGAGTATATACCATTCATTTGGTTTGCCTCGGGGTGTTTTGTCGAAATTAGTCCTGCCTCTCGCGTTATCTCTATCCCTAACTGGCCATGTTTTTCGATTGAACCAAGGCTGATTAATTGAAAATTTACACTTTATCGCGCGGGTCGCACGTCCATTGAACGACCGAAAAAGCCAAGCTAGTGTACTCTATTTAAATCTTAACCGTACTTAATTAGCGTAAATTTTGCACTTGTAATTATTATGGTAAGTAGGTATTTTAACAACATACTCCTAGGTTTAAATAGCTCCATCCGGCAAGAAAAAAGCCCAACAGGAGGCAGAAGATGCTATGCTCCGCCGCTTGGCGGACCAAGTCGTTTGGGTTGAACAGGAGGGCAACGACGCCCTCAATCTGGACCCTTCATCTGGTCCGGAGGCAGCGCCTTCTGGAGAAATTCCCGCTGCCCCATTTATCTCCAGCGGTGATGACGTCGACCCCTTTTCAACTCCGACGCCTGGTACCGGTTCAACGGCAAGTACTCAGGCATCCTCGACCGCTGAATCTATCATGTACAACGCCCGGCGTAAGCAAAGGAGGGTCCCCACTGACCCGGAACCGAAAAGGACTCGCGGTTTCATTAAAGGGGGCAAAGCGGAGAAAATTTACAAGGCGACCGGGAAAAAGATCGACTTGCCCTACGACGAATTCACCGGTGGCCCTCCCACAGCTCAGCTAGCAAGTCTCTCGGCGCATAGCATATGGTCAATTGTTCGTAGCCGGGTTCGTCTCACTGCCCCTACTTGGAAGGAGGTGCCGGATGATGAGAAGGCGAAAGTCTTTAAAGAACTTTCGGTACGTAATACGTACAATTTTAGTTATTATATAATATTGTTAATATTAGTTATAATTTCATAATATATACGATTATAATTTTCTATTTATTTCTGATAGGAACAATTTGCGGTGGATCCGACACCGGCGATGTTGAGGCATATCAACCAAACCGCCAACTCCATCTACAAAGATTGGAAGTACAGGCTCCATCAGTACTTCGAAAATATCGGTCCCGTGCCTGCCCCCGTAGAGCTGCGTGGGGATAGAGAAGATGAGTGGCAGTGGTTGTGTAACCACTTTCAGGATGACGAATTTAAGGTGTTTACTTTTTTTATTTCAATTAAGATAATTGAATTATTTAAATTTAAATTACTTATTAATTTTTTAATGATTTAATTATGTTGTCTAACAGAAATTCTCTGGAGTCAACAAAGCCAATCGGGGGAAGAAGAACAAACACCATACTTTCGGCGCCAAGCAACTCATTCAAATAGCCAAGGAGCACAGGGATAAGGGCTCCAATCACCCTTATCTCGATGCAAGCATAAGCGCGTACGTGACGCCTGGGCTTGATAATGAAGCGAGTCAATGCGGCGTAAGTGATATATATATATATATATATATGTGTGCTTTTAATTGTAGTAATTATTATTTAAATATTATTTCATTATAATTTTTTAATTATTCTTTTGTAGGCAAGGGTGATAGAGCGTGCGCAGGAAGAATTGGCTAACACTCAGCTTGCGTTCCCAGATTTGCCGCCAGAAGACCTGCCTCCTCTATCCATGGAGAGCCAAATTGCAATCGCGGATGAGGTCTACGGTCGTAGAGCTGGCAAGAAGGTTAGGCACTTCGGACCTAAGGTGGTTCGAGATTTGTCGACGACCTCCGACTCATCATCTACGGGAGGTTCAGGGCGGCGGAGAAGGACTCAGGCTGCGGCCGTCGAAGCAGCCATTCAAGAGGCTCGACTGGCACGAAAAGAGAATCAATCCATGCGTCAAAGACTTGATGAGCAACAAGCACAAATAACCCAACTCATCGCCCTCCTGCAACAATCTCGAGGAGAATGTCAACCTCCTCCGAACCCACACCCCGACGACGACGACCCGGCTGGAGGAGGAGGACTCGGCGGCGCATCTGCTCCTCCAGTGTATTAGCTAGCTAGTAGTTTATTATCTCGTTTCTTTCCGCATTCCGAACAATATTTTAATTTTTATGGGTTTTTTCGATTATGTATGTACAAATTAATTTTAATTATTTAATTAAGTAATATTACAAATTTAGTTTATTTAATTAATTATAACATTTTTTATTATTTAAATTCAATTAATAATTAATTAAATTATTAATAATTAATTACAATTTAATTTTTTTTTAAAATTAAATATGCACTTGGACGACGGAGAATTTAATCTCCGTCGTCCAGGTGCTTACCTGGGCCACGGAGATTGGCAGCTTCTCCGTGGCCCAGGTAAGCACTTGGACGACGGAGAATTTATTCTCCGTTGTCCAAGTGCTTACCTGGGCCACGGAGAAGGTCCGCGGTCCAAGTGAACTTGGACGACAGAGAATACATTCTCCATCGTCTAAGTGCTT
Source organism: Geum urbanum (assembly GCA_946800695.1). Lineage (NCBI taxonomy): Eukaryota > Viridiplantae > Streptophyta > Magnoliopsida > Rosales > Rosaceae > Geum > Geum urbanum. The sequence goes on from OX327001.1 coordinate 71,780,860, forward strand.
GGACGACAGCACTTGGAGCACGGAACTTGGACGACGGAGGTTCCGTCATCTAAGTACTTAGACGACGGAAAATCGCACTTAGACGAGGGAAACTCTCCGTCGTCTAAGTGCGTTTTTCTTGTAGTGCAATGTTCTTATCATGAAGCAAGGAACTACACTCTAGTTTCTTTGATGCATCAGTGCATCAATTTCTTCTTACATTGCAGTTTTCTATACTGGACTGGTGAGAGCTTGTTTATAATTGGAAGGTTCAATATCATAGAGATCTGATCCAGATGAGTGAAGAATATTGACATCAGATACGTCAGCTATGGGTCTAGTGGGTGAGCAGTCCAAGACAACAAAGATGCTACAACCAGGTTAAGTAGCAATATCCAAATTCCCATCATTTTCATCTCAAGTGAACCTGTGTTTGAGTTGATGGATCAAATGGAGTTGTATGATCTTCAGAGTTAGATGGTGTTGAACTAGCCATCCATAGTTGATTTGATGATACAGATGGTAATGAAGATGAATTATTCACCAATATAAGTATTAGATGTATCTGAAGACATAGAACCTGCAGTAGGAGAGATAATGTTGACATTATCATTTGGAGAAGGGTTAAGAGATGGACCTACTTGTTGTATGACAGGTGATGGGATATGAGAGAAAGATTGTGTAAGCTATATGTATGGTTGTTGAGATAGTTGAGTGACTTGCTAAGATTGTGCAGACTGAGATGAAGTATGTGAACAAGAATACTGAGACTTGGAAGACTTCATATCTGCATAGGGAAATACATCTTCATTCATAAAAATATGTCTAGAGATAATGAATTTTTTGCTGGAAATCCTATAAAAACACACCTCAGTGTTTTTGGCTAAACCTTATCATGTCTATACGGAGTCATTAAGGGGTAAGTAGCACAACTAAATATTTTGATGATGTTCACAACTAGTACTTTACCATATAACTTTTCAAATGGTGATGACATATGCAACACTGGTGTAAGCCTTATGTTAATAACATACATAGCCATGGCACAAGCATGAAACCAAAAGAAATCAAGTAATGGAGCTATTTGAAGCATGGTTACTGTTGTCTCTCTTATATGTATGTTCTTCCTTTTTGAAATACCTTTTTGTTCGTGTGTGTATGAACAAGAAAACTAATGAATCACACCCTTAGATTAATCAAGAAACTGCTTGAAATATTTGCTTGTATACTTTCCACCTCCATTAGATCTCAAACATTTAATAGTAAGAGAGAATTGACTTTGACCAAAGGCAAAGAGATATTGAAAATAGGCAAACACATATGATTTATTCTTCATTGGAAAAATCCATGTGTATATAGTATAGTCGTCAACAAATAGTACAGAGTACCTATATCCATCTATGGAAATATGTGGAGACGGCCCACAAACATCCGAATGAACACGCTCAAAAGAACTTCGACTCCTAGTACTAGATGACTCAAAAGGAAGTTTATGAAACTTGCCTAACAAACATGGTTCACACACTATAGAATCTATTGTTGTACTCACAATGTCACACTTCTTCAACATACTAGTAACAACATCATCATAGACATGTCCAAGTCTCTTGTGCTATAAGGAATGATTAACACATTTTTCTAGAAAAGTTGTAGCTGAATGTATTAGGAAAGAAGAAGATATCCTGCTTGTCTTACTATATGAGAGAATATCAAATGGTATAGGATAGAGCCCTTGCTTACACAGTCCTTGATAGATTGTTGATCTCATCACCTTGTCTTGTATACAATAAGAAAACTCATCAAACCACATTCTACTCATCACCTTGAACAGACTCATAAGAGGTGTATGGTGGTGCAATATTATGATGAAGAGACACTTCACTTGTCATGTGATTGGTTGCACCTGAGTCTACAAGCCAAAACCTAGGTGTAATTGAAGCTAGTGTGGATGGTGTAGGTGTGGCTAGCATGGCAATGGGAACAGTTACATTGCCACTATTATTTGAGCTCAGTAGAGAAGCTAATGCTTGATGAAGTGCTTGAGTAACCTGAGCTGATATATCAGATGATTGATGATGATGATGATAATGATGGTGAGGCATGTTGATTGTTTTGCTGAGAGAAGTGAGAACCTCTGAAATTGTTGTTGTTGTTGTTGTTGTTATATGCACCATTGTACTAATTTTGTTGATCAGGAAAGCCTTTCATAAAGTGACATTCATCAACAACATGATTAGAAAGATCACATTATGTGTATCCTTTTTCATTGATCCGAGGTGTAAAGTTGTACTGGGACAAAATGTGGCATGTCTTTGAAATGTGACCATTGTGACCACATATAGGACAATATGAGTTAAGATCATGACCAAAAATGTTGCCAGATCCTCCAGTGATTGAGTAGTTGTTTCCAGCATTATGTCCAAAGTTGTTATTGAAGCGTCTATTGCTAAACCTTGCACATTATTGTTGCCAAGACGATTGTTACTGGCCACCAGACCAGTGAGTGCTCCTTCTAGCAGACTAAGAACAGAGCTAGTGCCATTTGCAGTAGTAATAACAGCATCTCCATTGGACGATTGAATGGATTTCTCAAATCTTGGAGGTATTGCTGGTGCACCAGTTGATGAAATTGGACCAGCTTGAGTAGGTATGCCACCAGATGCCATCATTGTAGTGAGAGGAGATGTAAGTATCTCTTCACTTGCCTCAGCCATATCTACTTCAGTAGCTTGAAGAAAGGACTTGAGTTCATCTAGTGATGCACTTACATAATTTGTCCTGATTTGACTCTTATAGTAAGTGTAGGAGGATGGAAATCCATTGAGAACTGTAACCACTACATCCTCATCATCTAGAGACACAGCTACAATCTCCAAAGCATCTCTAGCCTCTTTGATCTTATCTAGATACACCTTAATAGAGTTAGAACCCTTTTTAATTTTCTGAAAATTTGTCTTAAGCTGCAATATGTTTCTCCTGTCTGGTGTAGCAAATTTCATAGACAATTTTGTCCAAACTTCCTTAGAATTACGACAACCAACAACAACACGTACTGCAACTCCACTCAAGGTTTGGCCAATCATATTAACTGTTGATTTGTCCTGCGCTTTCCATGCCTTATTTGCTGGGTTAGGCTCAATAGTAGCATCAGATTAAGTCAAATGCTTAGAAGGACAACGAATTGTCCCATAAACAAAGCTATATAACTTTTGACAATGCATAAATGATTAAAATATGAACAACCATGATGAATAATTGGAGGAGTCTAGTATGATATTAGGAAGGTAAACTGTAGTGTGTGTAGGAAATGAAGTAGCCATAGTAGTAAGTATTTGAGGAAGCTAGGGTTTGTAACTATGAGATTTGTGAGAAACACGCTCAAACAATTGAATTGTAGCAAATTAAGTATGATCGAAGGTTCATACTAAAGAACCTTAGCTTCGATATGAATTTGAGAGCTTGAATTGAACTATGAGATGTACTGCTCAATAGATCTAAATGAACTTGAGTTTGAAAATGAGTTTATCTGTGATGACGAACAAAGTTGCGATGCGTAACGTAGCAGCGATGACGATGACGATAATGATGATGTCCAGATCACAGAACCCGAGCTTGTGAGTGTTAGCTATGGCATCCATTGAAGCTGAGAAAGAGAGAAAAGCTTATCTGATATTGATGATGATTGTGTGTTTATTACAAAGTGATTGAAGAAGATGACAAAAATAGAGGAGCTGAAATATAAAGGCTTGCTGACCAACATAACATAACCATTTAGAGTGAGACAGCTGGCTCTAGTTGGATGGACACGTTGGTATCTTGAAAGTCTAAGCTGGATATTCTATTAATAATTGTGAGTATGAGTCATCTTAAACTTATTATGATTATGAGTCCTTTTTTTTTATAAACTTATGAGTTCTTTCTATCTCCAACAATGAGGACTCATTTCTCATCAAAAATTTGTTCTATTTCTTTTTTGCTGGCTCACCAAAATATTTGAGTCTCATATTGAGACCAGTGGCGTAGCTAGAAATTGTAGGAAGCTGTGTCAAAATTAAAAGTATACCAACAATTTATGAAAATACAAAAAAAATATAGTAAGCAGTCCAGTATCCTTATCCACGTAATTTGTTATTCAGGTGTGTATTTTATTTGTCAGATCAAGTTGGATAAGGCAGTTCCTAACAAGTCTTTCTCAGGCATGTGATCCAGGCTCATCAGGTGGTACCCTCCATTTTTGAGACTTTTAACAACCCAATGTGAGATCAAAATGACTATGGAATTACGCAGAGTCAGTTGGAGAAGGACTATCAAAAGTGGCTCGTGGGATGACCAAAATATGACCAGTGATCTAGTATCCGACAACACAATAAACGTTTCCAACAATTGTCAAAATCTAACTTTAGTTTGGTGTCATTGGTGTCCTTGTTTAGTGTCCTTGTTCTTTCCTTTTTCTAGTTTCATTCACGATTGTACGTAATTGTTTGGTGATGAAGAGTTAGGGTTACTTGTTAGCCGTGTATGAACTTGTCAAGCTGAGAAGGTTTTAATAAAATCTTATTTATTTGAAAGAAAAAAAACAAAAACAAAATTAGAAAAAGATGGCCTAAGAAAATAAAGCACAACAACAATTTTTCTGTAGCCCTAGCTAGAGTGGTCAATTTTTTTTTGTTTTTTTGATAGAAAAAGAAAACAACTACAACTTGAAGCCTCTATGGCAACCCAAGGCCAATCGATCAAAGAGGTAAGGTGATGAACTCTGAGGAGGAAGAGTGTGATGCCAAGCTTAGGCAGTAGGGATATTGTGACCAATGTCAGTTATGGAGTCTGTAAGGAAGTTGACTTATTTGAACACATGTGTAAAAGTAATATTGTGAAAAGAAGTCTGTAGTTTGCATATATCCTTCACTAAGGTCTTAATGCGCTAGGGAGTATAAAATTTGTTGTTGATGCTGTCAATGAGGACTTTTGAGTCACCCTAAACCTGAACATGCTTGTGACCATGTATGATTGTTGCAACTAGTCCAGCTCTCAAAGCTTGAGCTTCTACTGCAAGGACATCTGAATAGCCAAGGTTTTTGGTTGAAGATAATATAGGTATACCTGTATCATTCCTTGAAACAAAAACTGGTGATGCTCATAGTTGAGAACACATTGAACCATCAAAGTTGAGTTTTCTGAAACCTGGAGGGGGTGGAGACCAATAAATTTCTGATGCATCTTTGATAGGCGAAAAACCACCCTCAAAGATAACCATATTCTTATGCAATTATGTCAATATAGTTTAATGAAAAATATGGGTCATTAACCGCAGAGGATTGGTGAATCTAAGACTCAAGGACACAAGAAACACAAAAAGACGTGAAAGCCAGAAACCTGGCAGACTCGACCACTGGACACAAATGAATTTACGAACAGTACTTAAACTAAATTAAAAATCGCAAAAAATTAATACAAGACTCTAGAAACAGGGACGGACTACAACACAAAAATTAAGGGTATTCAGAGATGTTTTAGTTGACTAAATAATTCGGCGAAGCTAGGGCTAGTGCAAAGAAAGTAAATTTCAGAAAAGTAAATATGTGAAGAAATGAGAAAGAGATGAATGTTAGGAACTTCTCTCCACTCTAAACAACATAATTTACCCCAATTCTAATCTAGATAATCATGGATGACTGACTCCCACAACCAAGCCAATGTCGGTAGGACATCGATTGTATTACACTATCTTATTGGTCGTACTAAGAAGAATGACGGTACTAACTTAGCTTGATCTTCAACTGGTAGATTGGTACATGTCGGCGTCCTAACCCAATCAATCAAATTTACTAAGATTTAAGAGTGTTTGAAAGCCAACAAACCTTCTAAGGTTGATATAACAGTCGCTTTAACACCACTAAGGAATTGTTCCACACAAGAGCTTGTTTTATCTCTATTGAATATGCATAGATATAGCGGTCAATCATTCATTCTAGACTCTAGATCCTATGTCATGCAACTCAGTTTGCAAACAAAGTAACATGAACATAGAAATGATCACTGAGAAAGTAATGAAACAAAAACTCATCCAAATAGTTATTAAAATCATAAGAGGTTCAAAATCGTAAGCATGTCTAGGGCTTCGATAAGCCCCTAACTAAGGAAGTTTAACTACTCATAGTTGAAATTACACAATAGAAAAATAGGATGGAGAAGGAAGAATAATCCAAAAATCCTAGAATTCTCGGAAGCTTCAGTTCGATGGGCTGAAGAACAGTTCGATGGGTCAAGCAGGGACGACTAGAATACCAAGGTTGCGGCACTTCTCCTCTTTTGTTGCTTCTCTCTCTGAATTCAACAACAACCTTTTGCTCCTTAAAAGATGCTTATATAGGTATGATCTTGACCTACTCCTCATCAACCTAGAGCTGAATCATGGCCACATGGACTTTCCACATCATCATTCCTTATTTGAATAGAATTCTCCTTTTATTGCTCCTTTTTATATTTCATCCAAATAATCTAGATAAACAAAAACATAATTAATTACTGAAAACTAAACAAATAAACCAAGTATTTTTGAAATAATTAAGAACAAGAAAGTTGCATATTTATGCAACTACAAGTCTTTGGTTTTTTTGAACTGTAGTAATTTTCTGGTGTATTGTACAACTCATAGTTTTTGGACATATAATTAGCACCATAAAGAACCTAAGCCGGATTATGGATAACATGTCTAAAGCATAGATTATTTCTTGCAACCCAAATCTGATAAGTAATCACAAAAATGTTCTTTAAAGTATAATGCAAGAAATATGTTATATCCAATCTATGAAGGAACCATTCGAATTGTGAAAATTCATATTGAGGGAGCTGAGATGCCAAAATTCCGTAGTAAAGGGGTAGTCCATAAAAATGTGATCATTTATTTCCACATGCAAATGACACAGAGAACAATTTCTGTCAATATGAGCTTGAGTATAAATTTGCTCTCTAGTTCTTAATCTCTGCCTAAGTAATTGCCAAGAAAAAACAACGACCCATATGCTATTAGGTTAGCCGACTCTCTAATGCTCTCCATCCCTTATTGGTGGTCACCGGTGGCCCTTAAGGGTTGAGAGGCATTAAGATCCGAAGCTAGTCTCCTAGATTCAATCACCGTACCAGCATACCTATTTTCCTTCCCTTCTCTCCTCTGTTTCTTTCTCAACCATGTTTGACATCCCGTCCTTTTGTAATTGGCACTTTCTACCATGGTTGGTGCAGCAGTCGACTCACGTCCAGTTCTAGTAGCGGGTGACGATGGTGCATACCCCAAGGCAGCCACAAGAATCCGAGAGGACGTCGTTCCTTGTTCGCACCTTTGTCGGCGAGCTTGACACTGAGGTTGAGCTGATCTGCAGGGATCCGTTCGTGATTGATATGGCGTGGCTGGGATGCGTCTGTCCCTGTCGCGCGAGACTGAAATGAGGATCATAGGCTGGCATCGATCTGGGAGCGACTTGAGGTAGGACATGGGATCCATGAGGCCAGCGTGGTGATAGAATCGGCTGGCAGCGATGCTGGCGTGGAGAGGACACCCTGCGAACAAGGATTTTGCTTGCAAGGTTCACGTGGATCACTTCGGCCGAAAATCCTCTCCTTCTAACATTGCTCGGGTCTGACCAATCACTCCGGTCGGTGGTGGCAGCTCAAAACAACGACGGCAGCGAGGACTGTGCGGGGAAGAGTGTTCACCATGTGGGCTTGCAAGGAACCCTAGGAGGAATGGGCTGGGCTTAAACTTTGTTTCTAGTTTGTTAGCCCAATTACCTAGGGCCTCTTGGTAGCAGGCTTTTGTTTGTGTTTGCAGGATGTGGCATATGGGCTTCAATTTTCTTATTAATAGTTGGATGTGAACGATGCGGCTATGGAAGCAAGCGGAGGCCGTCGAAATAGTGCTCAACTCACAAGCTCCATCAAGAATATGAGCATACATGGCCCATGGAACGGCCAAGATATCACCCGGACTTAACAACCCAAGGTGACAGCCTGATGAACAATTTCAGCAACTACCAACACCCAACCTTTGATTGGTGCCAATTTCCTTTTAGTCCATCCTTAGCAGTTCTATTGTTTATTTTTTCTAGTTTCATTACCGATTGTAACCAGTTTTTCGTTTATTGAAATTTTATCTACTTGTCATAAAAAAAAATTGTCAAGAAAAAACTTTTATTTTTGGTGGCATAGCCAGGTGCCACATAGAAGACATAAGCTTAGCTTTCGAATGAGTAGGTTTATTGTCCATAAACAAAGCAGAGGCACTTTTAATAGAAAAAGTACCATGCCTAGTAGCTCCCTAAATAAATCTATCTTGAGTAGGAAAATAAGGTAGAGGGATAAAATCTACCTGATGCACTATCTCAAAGGGCAAGACTTGCTGCATCTTTGCAATATTTCAACATTGTTCATGGATATAGTCAGAAACTAACTCATCAATATTCACATTGCTTCTAGTAAAAGGAATTAAATTGATCAAAGAAAATTGATAAGCCCAGTTATAGAGCCAAAATTTAATATCATGACTAGTGCGAGGAAGCCATCTCATTCCATCATGTATAAGACTTTTAGCATCCAAGATATCCTTCCAAGTCATTGAAGTCATACCAGTTCTTTTTGTTACAAAGAAATTCTTTTTGCTGCTAAAAAATTAATCTTTCTAAGATACTTTTGCTTAACAATCTACAAACCACCCCCCCCAGTTGTGAGGTTCAGTGAGTGATCAATTCAATTAGATACATTAAACTTTATTTTCCGTTCGTATATTCGTATTATTCCAATAATTTTTTTTGATAAGTCGAAAATGTATTAAATGGTAACAGGAATACAAACTAAGTTGACCTTCAACATTGAAGGTATCAAGAAAATAAAGACTACGTAACGGAAAACAACTGATAATGAACAAAAGTGCTGATAACGATCCTCAATTAGCTGGAACTGGACCTCCTCATTCGTCGGGTAAATCTTAAAGAGACTTGGGTTGTGAATCACACAATGACGTAGAAATAATCGCGCTATGTATAATAGTTGGTCATTCACATCCTCCAAGTTCCAACATACCACCTCAGTTACTAATACCACATCATGTGTCGCTAAAAGTACACAGTGGACAAGGCGGACAATCCTTGCAACGAATGCATAAGTCTGAAACTGAATAAACCAGCCTCCAACGTTAGTATCTAAATCAACCATGCTAGAAGAGGACAAACCTCCTAGATCCCAGGGTTGGAACAGAAACCCTACAAGAATGCTTGAATTTGAGAGCCCGTCCAAACAAGTCGTGGCACCAACCTAAAACCAACTGAAGACCCAGAGTACCATGTGTCTAGCCCAAACACCAGTAAAAGCCCAACGTGGCTTATAGCATAACGTTGAGGCCCAACACCCATGCCGTAGCCGAACCGGGCAGGGGAACCGTGATGCATCCCGCGCGCGATACTCTTAGATTTCTGGTTGCACCGTCGATCAGCTCAAATCCGAGCAGCCCACCACCACTAATCCAGTCCTAGTTGCCAGCAAGCCCACCGGAAGTACACCACTGGCCCAAGTAAGAATCCCGGATCGCCGAATGACTCCCCCAAGTGTGCATTGATAAAGCCCAAACGGCGTCATTCCAGACTGTTATAACTAGTCGTTGCACCCTCTGATTCTGCACCCAGGGGCCAACTTCAATGCCTTCGCCACGATGAGGTCTGACGGGATCCCATACATGCCTCAACCACTCCCACCATGCAGGTTTATGTGGACCAAGAGTAGCGCTTCCGCTTAAAAGTTCTCGAGCCTAAAGAATTCCTCCGCACACCGATGAGGGACATCGCCCACGAACGCCACCCACGTGACCTGATCTGCGCCCGCCACGAATAAGCCAACAAAAACTTTATCGAAAGCCTAGGCCATACGGCGATAGGGTTCGACGCAATCAAGATCCAAGAAGCGTGGAGCACTCAAACATCTTGCGCGATCTCGCCCTCGGTATTAAAGAGAGAGAGAGAAGAAGGGAAAGGAGGTAAAAGAAATGGAACTGGGGCAGGAGGTAAACAATGGTACGTCGTCGCGCTAGACGGCTGCACTAGGAGCTAGGGTTACATATCATTTTAATTCTTGTCTATAAGAGTCGAGCTAACGTCTTTGCTACCGTATTCGTCCAATATATGATTGTCTGATGATGCAAGACCTATATGTAGATGGTGCAGCGACACAAATTGATCCGTAATTAATCACTTACCAGCTGAGAAATTAGCAAGTTGCAAACGTACATAACAATATTGACCCATCCGCCTCATTACGGACATCATTTTCATTATTAATCACTACTACTTAAAAAGACAGATAGCAGAAAAGATTACACTGCAAATTAAACATGTTCGATAGGCAACGATGATGATCATGGATATCTCTTATCACCAGCCCGCCCCGATGCACCCTCGTCACGCCGCCGCTTCAACACATTCTCATCCATCACCTTCCCTCCGGTCACCAAGTCATCATCGGACGTGTCGTCCTCTTTTCCCACCACCGCTTCCTTGATAGCCTATCCGGTCTCTCTGGTTGCATCCCACGCGCCTTTCACTGTGTCCTTCACATCCCCAGCCGCCTTGCTCGTTCCCCCCTTCACCTTATCCACCACCGTCTCCGCCGCTCCTTCCATCATCTCCGCGGCATCATGAGCCGTGTCCTTGGCCCTCTCCCTAGCACTGTCCGCCGAATCTGCCACCTTATAAGTGCCCTCGTTAGCCTTGTCCCTTGCGGCCCCGGCCATGTCTTTCATCTTCTCTTTGGCACCGTCCGCCGTCTCTGCCACCTTATCCATCCCCTCCTTGGCCTTTTCCGTCACCGTTCCCGCCATGTCCTTCGTCTTCTCCTTGGCGTCGTAAGCATACTCCTTCGCTCTATCCTTGGCACTCTCCGCAGTCTCTCCAGCCCTATGAGTTCCCTCCTTGGCTTTCTCCGACATGGTATCCGCCGCACTCTTCGTCTTCTCCTTGGCGTCGTGAGCGTGGTCTTTAGCTCTCTCCTTCATCTCCTCCGCTTCCCTCTTGCTTCTCTCGAGACCTTCCTCCATGGTCTCTTTCGCGTGACTGCTCACGTCAGCAGAGCCGTATCCTCTCTCCTTGTCACTCCAGTCCTTGTCGGCATAAACGCGGTGAGTATTTGAGTCCCTATTGTACTCCTCCGCCACACGTCAGCCCTGAAATAAACAATACGACGACGTCAACATGCATGGATAACGTACATGAACTTCAAAGGGATAGTAGATTCTATAGTATACGTACCTCGGAGAACTTGGACGCGGAGGTGAAGCAAACCCTAGAGATTTTTAGAGAGGGGCTGCTGAGGGAGAGTGAGACTTGGGATCGAGGAAACGAGGGACGGAGCCAGATTTTATGTCCAGGAAGCGCCCAAAAATATCCACAAAAAAATACATATAAGTATATAAAAAATACGTATACATGTATAAATACTCAAAATTAAAAAATATGATTAATATTGTATAAAATGAAAGTGTAACTGTATAAGAGAAAAGTTAAAAAAATAATAAATACCTACCAAACTGTTAAAAAAAGTAGGAAGAGAATAACTACAAATACTACAAGAGGTTGCAAGAAAGAAAAAGAGAGGATGATATGATTGGACTTGAACTCAGTCCATTAGAGGAGAATTTGAGTGCCTTACCATTAAACTAAGACAACTTCTTTGAACTTTTTACAACATATATACATACATTTAAGTTTTCAGGGGGGTCTGAGCCTACTCTGATTCTCACGTACCTCCGTCCCTGTTGAGAGGTTGAAGATGAGATTCTTCGCTAATGAAAGGCTCGCCATTGTTGTTAGTTTTCAGTATTCTGTTACTAAATTCTTTGTTTTGTGTGTGTATAATTGGTAAGACCTCGAATTATCTTGCGCTTTCATTATCGAAAATTCTATAGTGTTTTGGTGTACAAAAAACTCTCCATTTTTAGAGGGTTTGATCACTTTTACGGTGTTCACTTTTGGAGAAATAAAGTTATCAAACATTCTAAAACTGAAAAATTTTGGTATTACGAAGTATCGTAAAACACCCCTCCCATCATCATAGCTTTTCTGCATGTTATAACGAGAACCTAGAGTAAGCTGGTAGTGTTGATGGTGGACACGCGTCCGGGTCAAATCACTGGGGGTGTATGTAGCTACACATGTTCTAAGTTCTTTCATAGTCACGAAGTCAAAAAAGATATGTAGTTTCTATTTTCATGGTGACTCAAGTCACTCAAGTCACTTCGCGTAGACGTTTTGGGCGAGGAGATCTCGATACAGAGGTCCAATAATTCAATACTCCACCGCTCGTTTGGGCCCAAGCCAATAACTACGGAACTACTGCTCATTTGGGCCCAAGCCCTGATTTTTCTCTTGGTCATGCACGAACGCCGATTATCTGCGAGGATAAAACATTGCTATAACCGACAATGTACTGTTTCTTGTGCAAGAATTTCAATCATCATGCTCAAGCAAGAATTTGCTTGAGCTTTTGCTCAAAATTTTGCTTGAGCAAGCAATTTGTGGTGGAGTCCACCATTTGCTTGAGCAAATCTTGCTCACCGGTGCGGATGCTCTCAGTGATCTGACCATCATCTTAGCTAACGCATAACATTATCAGGACCAATTCATTTTCACCGTCATGGCGGCTCAATTACGTGCTTTGTTCGCGACGACTTTTTTGGCCCCTCTTTCTCATTTTTCTTCATATCCTTACACTTATTTATCTTGTTCAGTTCTTATTGTCTATGGCTACTCTAGAAATATACATACCTCTTGGATTTGAGAAAAGCAGAGCTGTTTCACACCATTCTCCAACGCTGCAAGGACTTGGTTTGTTGTTGCAACAATGCTGGATGCATCCTGAGATGTTTCACAGACCGATGGGCAAGTGTGGCAGTGATCCTGGGCTGCAGAGTTTGAAAGTACAACCTAATTGAAGTTTGCGAATCGGGATAAGAGTCCAATGGAAGTTTCAACTTTTTCAAGAGTGTTGGGACTTGGGAGGATCCAGAGAAGATGAAGGCGCCGGCGGTGTGGCTAGGGCAGCACTCCAATGTCATTCACGAGCGGGATTGAAGGTTTCTGTATGCAAAGATGACGTTGAGGGTCCTATGTCAACAGCTCAAGCGGAGGTTATCAGCATTTGATTCTCCTGCTAGCAGCAGTCTTGTGGGACTGGAAAATTGATCGAGAATATTGCTACAGGGAGAACCAGACATTCCCACCAAGAAACATAAGAGGGGATGGTCTTGGACCTCACTTCATGGCCTCATTCATTCTCTTTTGTTGGGCTTGCTGGGATTCCAGACTGCCTCAAATCCTAGTTGGCAAGGTTTAGGCCTATGGTTGGGATTCATATGCTCTAGGATGGGCTGATCAAAGTTAGGTAACTCGTAACAAGATGACACCCTCACTTTTGGGAACTTTTAGTGCCTCAAGGTGAGATCATAACGGGACTAACGACTATGGAAGTACGTTTATGCAGTTGAAAAATTGCTATTCACAAGCTCCATTGATGATAGGAGCACATATGGCCCGCGAGACGGCCAAGTCACCAGTGATCTAGTATCTGACCGCACTAATGACGTTTCTAGTGATTGTCAAATTAAAATTTAATTTCTCAACATTTGATTAGCTCGCCTATAGCTTATTTATTCTTTGACGTTTTTAAATTCACTATTGTTTGTGCTTGATTCTTCTTTCAATGAATTTTTTTTTTTGATAAACACCAATCTCTTATTTAGAGATGAAGACAATTTGAAAAAAGTTAATAGTTAACCTAAAAGGAAAAAGAAAAGTAAAAAAGATACTGTAACCAATAAATCATTCACATGATTTTGTGATTTTCCACTACAAGAAGAATGCACTTAGACCACAGAACCTTTAAGGTTCCGCGGTCTAAGTGGAACTTGGATGACGGAGAATTTTTCCGCGATCCAAGTGAAACTTGGACGACGGAAGGTTTGTTTCCATCGTCCAAGTGTCACTTGGACCGCAGAGAAATTCTCAGTTGTCCAAGTTTCCACTTGGACGACGGAAACACACTTCTCCGTCGTTTAAGTGGCCACTTGGACCGCGGACCGACACGCCGTGGTCTGAATGGCCACTTGGACTGCAGAGAAATTCTCTATCGTCCTTGTAAGAACTTGGACGACGGAGAAATGCCCAATCCGTCCTCTAAGTGGCCACTTAGACGACGGACCGACACTCCATCGTCTAAGTGAAGCATTATATAATGTCCATGCCGAACTCTCTTCCCCTCCGCTCGCTCGTCTCAAATTCATCTCCATGCATAAATATGTCGATCGATCATTCAATTAATTCTCTCTCTTGATCGATCAGATCGACTCTCCGATCCTCACGCGTACGTATATAGCGCTGGCGCATGCAAATTCTAGCTAGCTAGCACTATATATGAGCATCAATTAGCCATATATCGGAGAATGCTAGGTACATATGTACGTAGTTAATTTCCCAAGATCATTTAACGTTTATATATATAATTAATTGTACGTTTGATTGATTTCATTGTTAATAATTAGTACGTTTATAATTAAGTTAGGTAATTGATTATATATATATTAGTTAATTAATGTTGACCAGTACGTAGTACGTATATATATGCATTGATGTTTAAACATTTGGTTAATACTTACTTAAAACGTACATGTATGTTAGACATATTTCCGTAATTAATTGATGTAGATCGAGTACATATATTCACCAATAATTAATAAAGGTAATTAATTAATAATTTAATTTAATATATTAAGGTAGTTGAAAATTTGTGTATATATATAATAGTTTAATATATAATTACTAGCTTGAAAATCTGTATATATATATATAGAATAGTTGACTAATATGATAATTAATTGTTAAAATTCGTAGAAGTATGGACAAGAGTTGGATGAAGTTGTGGAATAGAAGTGATGTCCGGTATATGGATGAAATTAGCGAATTTGTGAATTTTGTGATAGAACATGGTCAGGGAAAGAAGCGTTTCAGGTGTCCGTGCCAAAAATATCTTAACTGTCAGTATGTGGAGGTTAATGTTATGGTGCAACATCTGTACGAAAATGGTATGATGTGGAGTTACACTACGTGGAGCGAGCATGGTGAAACAGTAGACTTCAGCTCAGCAGACTTCAGCTCAGGGTATAGTTACCATGGTGCCTCATCCAGCGGCAGTGATGTCGGCCCCCCTACTTGGAACCCAACTGCAGATTTGGTTCATGATGCGTTTCCGGGATTTAGTCATGGTGGACACCAACACCAAGAGGGAGGTTACAATACCACTCATGAGCATGATGACACATTCTCCGCTGCTAACTTGGACACTGACATTAGTGAGATGGATAAGTACAACAAGATGTTACTTGAAGTGCAGACCCTGGTATACTCTGGATATCGAGAGAATGTGTTGCAATATGTGATGGAGCAAATGAAGATAAAAGTGAAGTACAAAATGTCAGTCAGTGCTTTTGACGAAATTCAGGAGCAAATATGTAAGTTGCTTCCCGATGATCACAATCTTCCTAAATCCCATTATAAGGTTAGAAATATCTTGAGCAGCCTCGGCCTAAAGTACAGGATAATTGACGCATGTCTGAATGATTGTGTGCTGTTTTACAAAGAGTATAAAAAGATTTGGACTATTGTCCCGTATGTGGCCAGTGCAGATATGAGCTGAATAGGAAAGTTCGAAGAAGAGAATTCATGTGAAAGTTCTTCGATATCTTCCCTTGATTCCCAAATTGTCGTGCCTGTATATATCTCTATACACAGCAGAGGCGATGCGATGGTACGCAGAAAAGCGAATAGATGATGATGTCCTGAGACAGGCCGCGGATGTGGAGGCTTTCAAACATTTCGACAAAGAATTTGGAGACTTTGCCGCAGAGGTTAGAAATGTTAGACTCGGACTACCTATAGACGGATTCAATCCTTGGGGTAGTAATAGTTCCGCCGTCAGCACTTGGCCAGTTATTGTGATGCCGTACAACTTGCCTCTGTGGATGTGCATGAACAAGGAATTTAATTTCCTTACTCTGCTAATTACAGGTCCTAAATCTCCGGGGAAGTGCTTAGATGTCTACCTCAGACCTTTGATTGACGAGCTGAAACTGTTGTGACAAATTCACTGACACGATGTTCACGATGATGGCTGCCATAATATGGATGATTAGCGATTTTCCAGCGTATGGGATGTTGGCAACCTGCAGGACGAAAGGATATAATGGATGTCCTATATGTTTGGACGATGTGAACTCTAGTTGGCACGCGGGGAAGGTGTGTTACTTGGGTCACTGTAGATGGCTTCCTCACAACCACCCGTGGTGACAGAATGAAACTCATTTCTACGGGATGGTAGAGAATAATCCTAAACCCCGTAGTTGGTCCGACGAAGAGATTTTAAAGAGGTTGAACTATTTCGACTTTGGTGTGTTGACCAATGACACAGATGTAAAGAAATTCAATCCAATACCTCCACATGATCTCAGCTATTGGCATCATAAGAGTATAATCTTTGAACTCCCTTACTGGTTGAAGTTGAAGCTAAGGAACAACTTGGACACGATGCACATAGAAAAGAATGTGTGCGACAGCGTGGTGGGAACAATTCTCGGTATTAAGTTCAAGAGTAAAGATACTCCCAAAGCGCGCAAAGATCTAGAATCAATGAATCTACATCGTCCCTTGTGGTTGAGGAGGGATAGGAGAGGAGTGTATAACAAGATGCCAGCTGCACCTTACACAGTGAAGCCGACACTTAGACGTTCTGTATTTCACTGGTTTAAGAGCGTTCGTTATCCGGCTACGTATGCAGCTACTATAATTGGAGCAGTGGACGAGGTGCAACACAAGTTTGTTGATCTATAGACACATGACTATCACGTTATGCTGCAACGTCTGATTTCAGTGGTGATTCAACCATATTTGCCTCGTGACGTCGTAAAACCAATAGTGGCATTGTGCAGATTGTGACAGAGGTTATGCGCCAGAGAATCAAGGAAGTCAAATGTGGTGGAACTGCAACAACAAATTGTGCACATCATTTGCAAACTAGAGAGAATTTTTCCCCCTGCTTTCTTTAACATCATGATTCACCTAATGATCCCCTGCCCGAGAATTTTTCCCCCTGCTTTCTTTGAGTCGCACATGATGTCATACAAGGGGAGGCTTCAGACGTTAAATCTGGACAAGAGTTCGGCGTGGTTTGAAAAAATGGTTAAGAAGAAGTTCCCTGATTATTTCTTTCAATGGGTACGTACGTACATACGTATGTCTCGGTATTTAGTTTATATACATATCGATCATGTTTGTAGAAAGTAAACCCTTTAATTTTCCCATTTTCGCATATGATTGATCTACAAAAATCTGAAAACCACGGGGGGTGGTGGTCCTGGCCAAAACACTTGCTAGCAGGGAAGCCGATTAAATACTATATTTACCCCGGATGTTTTATGAACGGTGTAAAGTTCCATTCATTGGCCCGAGTTGAAGGAAGAAAAACACAAAATAGTGGAGTAGCAGTTAGGAAAGACAATGATCTATATTACGGGGCTATTGTATATATCATTCAGCTATGTTACGGGAATGATGTCAACATTTTCCTATTCAAGTGCAAATGGTTCAAGGATACAAAGGAAGACCTGTGACTTTTATCAGTTGATACAAATTCAATCTGGTATGAGGATGAGTCTTTCGCTCTCGCCACCTTAGTTAGGCAGGTGTTCTATCTCGATGATCCGAAAGCTGGTGAAGGGTGAAAATAGTGAACCATATCTCTCATCGAAGAATATGGAATACTACGACAATTGAAGGGATACCGGCGACTGAAGATGCTGCTGAACCGGAAAGAGACATTCTTTCCTATCAAGAGCCTAATATTTCTGTCATCCGCTCTGACATAATGGACCTGGTTCAAGATGGTGAACGCTTACCCATGCCTGATGGTTGTACAGATCTAACTGAAGATGAAATTATTGATGCAATTAATGAGGTAAAAAGACGCGCAGGACGAGGACGAGGACGAAGACTCAGGTTATTCGTCCAACGATGTTGAGTATGATGAGGAGGAGGAGCAATCAGATAACGGGGATGAGGATGATGACGATTATAACGAAAAGTACAATATAACGACGAAGAATATTAATTGGTAATTAATTATTGTAATATATGATGCATGATCGATCAATTAATTAATATATATATATTATGAGGATGAGTACGTATGTACAACTATTAATTTTGTACTTAATTAATTTAATAATTAATTACATAGCGTGGTCGGTTCGACCGACGTAAATTAAAATTAATTAATTAATTAATACATCGGGAGGATCGCGGATCGGATCGATCGATAATTTGATCGATCAAATCACATTAACTAATTTTCACGACTATTAAAACGGGGACAAAAGAACGACTATAAATATTACTTAGACGACGCAAAAGGGTCAAATCGTCGTCTAACTATACCCCAAACCCTAAACCCTAAGGCCCCAACCCTGTATTAAGGGAAATTTCACTTGGACGACGCAAACGTGTGTTTGCGTTGTCTAAGTGAAGATTTCGTAATTTTATCTTAGACAACGACCATCTAAACCATGTCCCAATGCATATTCTTTTCCCCAAGATCATAGAGTAAACAATTCTTGGAGTGTTAGCTTCGACGGTTCCAAAATAGGAGTTACAAATTTTCGTGTATCCACGTTTCCGCTTTGTCGAAATTTCGATTATGCGGTTGACTGTGCCGATGAAACCCTTCACGAACTTACTATTTTCTGAAAATTATTCTAATTATATATTTTCTTACGGCGAATGTATCCAACGGTTGTTTTGTCCAAATTCAATTTCTTTAATATCGATATGCACTGAGGCGATACTTAATAACACTTAAGTTATAAAGATTAGTAGATACTTAACAAGTTTAAAGACCGTGAGATTATTCGTCGTCTCAAATTCAATTGTTTATATACACGATGCGTTAATCGATATTTTATGACTATTTCATTCGAATGACAAATCGGCAATTTCCTTGCGAATTATTTTTAAAAATTTATTTTACATAAATTTCACTTGGACCATGAAGATTACCCATCTCCGTCGTCCAGGTTGAAGAATCATGGCGGTCCAATTACCACTGCCTTATTTTTGGGAAAACAGTTCAAATTTGACTTAGACCACGAAGAAATTAAACCTATCTCCGTCGTCTAAGTCAAATTTGAAACGCTTCCCAAAATTAAGGCGGTTAACTCCCACCCGCCAAATTAATTGGGCGCCGGTTTTAAAATTTGAAACGGTTCACTTAGACGATGGAAACGGCCGTTTTCGTCGTCCAAGTGTACTTAGATAGCGGAGAATGAGGCTCCGTCGTCTAAGTGAAACTCTATAAAAGGAGGCTTGGCCGATCCTTTTCCTCATCCCATTCTCAATTCATCCATCTCCTCTCTTTCTCTCTCTCTCTCTCACTCACTCTCTCTCTCTCTCTCTCTCTCTCTCTCTCTCTCTCTCTCTCTCTCTCTCTCTCTCTCTCTCTCTCTCTCTCTCTCTCTCTCTCTCTCTCTCTCTCTCTCAAAAATCCGGCCTCCCTCCTCCGGCGACCAAAAATCCGGTGACTCCCTCTCTCTGGCGACTCTCCACTCCGGCGACTCATCTTTTAGATCATATTTTAAAATTTTAACATAATTATAATTTAATTAATAAATTAGTAAATTGATAACTTAGTTAGTGAAAATAATATATTAGTAATAATTGGTAATAATAATTAATATTAGTTAGTAAATGAATAATTATTATTGTAAAGGCATGGTAAATAATAACTAATTTTTGTAATTAAATATTATTTTAATTAATATTATAATTGATAATTATTATTGCATGTAATTGTAATTTGTAAATATTGTTGTAGTATTGTAAATTTGTAGTAAATATGGTAAATTAGTGAATTATTAAAAATAATAAATTGGTAATTATGACAATTTTGTAGTAAATTGGTAGTGTTTGATTTAAATTTAGTACATAAGTTTGGTTTATTAAGTCGCACTCTTTGGAATAGATGGCGCTTCATTTCCTAACTTATCTCCTTAACCCCTCGTGATGTGTAGATTTTATCACCGTACACCATAACCTAAGTGAAGTTATGGATACGAGATTGATGGCTGAGTTTGCAAAGGACTTGAGGGAGTGTAAATTTTCGAAAGATCGGATGAATGTCGAACATGGTGTCTAGAAATGGGTTATGACTGGTAACAGGTTTTGGATCTAAGAAAGTCTAACACCAATAGAGTATATACCATTGATTTGGTTAGCCTCGGGGTGTTTTGTCGAAATTAGTCATGCCTCTCCTGTTATCTCTATCCCTAACTGGCCATGTTTTTCGATTGAACCAAGGCTGATTGATTAAAAGTTTATATTTTATCGCGCGG
Organism: Geum urbanum; assembly: GCA_946800695.1. NCBI lineage: Eukaryota > Viridiplantae > Streptophyta > Magnoliopsida > Rosales > Rosaceae > Geum > Geum urbanum. Next base: position 71,801,306 of record OX327001.1, read on the forward strand.
GTCGCACGCCCATTGAACGACCCAAATACCAAGCTAGTGTACTCTCTTTAAATCTTAGGCGCACTCAATACTTGTAAATAATTACTGTAAATTTTTATATATAATTGTTATGGTAATAATATTTTAACAACTCCTAAGTTAAAATGACCCCGTTGAGAAAGAAAAATGCTCAAAAGGAGGCCGAAGATGCTCTACTGGACCTTTCAGCTGGTCCTTCGACAGCACCAACTGGGAAATTCTCGCTGCCCTACCTATCCCGACCGGTGATGACGTCCATTCTGGTCTGCCGTCCATGGCAGAAAGTGATCAGGCGTCGTCGGCCTCCTCTGAATCTATCATCTACAGTGCGCGGCGCAAGCTCAGGAAAGCCCCGACAGACCCTCAACCCAAAAGGACTCGCGGTCTCGTGAAAGGCGGAAAATTTGAGAAATTATTTAAGGCGATCGAGCAAAAGATCCAGTTGTCGTACGACGAATTCATAGATGGCCCTCCCACATCTCAGCTGGCCAGTCTCTCAGCGCACAACATCGGGTCAATCTTTCGCAACAGGTTCGTATGATTGCCCCTACTCGGAAGGAGTTTCCGGATGAAGAGAAGGCAAAAGTGTTTAAAGAACTTTCGGTATGTAATACGTACAATTTTAAATTTATTTTCTAATAACCAATAAAAATCGTAATTTCATAATATATACGATAATAATTTTCTATTTATTTCTTATAGAAACAATATGAGGTGGATCTCACACCGGAGATGCTTAGGCACATCAACCAAATCGTCAACGTCATCTACCGTGATTGGAAGTACAAACTTCATTAGTATTACGACGATATCGGCCCCGTGCCTACTCTCGTAGAGCTGCGTGGGGATAGAGGAGATGAGTGGGAGTGTTTGTGTAACCACTTCCAAGGAGAAGAATATAAGGTGATTATTTTTTTATTTAAATTAAGAGAATTGAATTATTTTTATTTTAGTTACTTATTAATTTTTTAATAATTTATGTTGTCCAACAGAAATTCTCCAACATCAACAAGACCAACCGTGGGAAGAAGAACAAACATCATACTTCCGGCTCCAAGCAGATGATCCAAATAACCAAGGAGCACAGAGATAAGGGCTCCAAACACCCTTATTTGGATGTTAGCGTCAGCGCGTACGTGACGCCTGAGCTCGAGAATGAAGCTAGTCAATACGGCATAAGTGATATATATGTTCTTTTAATTAGCGTAGTTATTATTTAATAAATTGTCATACAAAATTATAATTTTTTTTAGGCGAGGTTGGTAGAACGGGCGCAACAGGAATTGGCCAACACGCAGCTTGCACACCCGGATTTACCGCCGGAAGACCTTCCTCCTCTATCAATGAAGAGCCAAATTGCAATCGCCGATGAGGTATACGGTCGTCGAACTGGTAAGGAGGTTAGGGGGATGGGACTCAAGATCTAGCGAGATTTGTCCTTCGACTCATCTACGGGATGTTCGGCGAGGAAAAATACTTAGGTTGCGGCCGTCTAAGCAGCCTTTGAAGAGGCTCGACTCGCACGGGAGGAAAATCAATCTATGCGTCAGAGGCTTGATCAGCAAGAAGCGCAGATAGCCCAACTCGTCGCCCTCATGGAAAATCAGGCTCGACGACAGTGTCAACCTCCTCTGAACCCATACCCCGACGACGACGACACGGCTGGAGACGGGGACTCGGCGGCGCATCTGCTCCTCCAGTATTTTAGTAATTTGCATGTATTCTAGCTATATATGTAGTTTATCATATCGTTTTTTCCGATTCTGAACGATTTAATTTCATGAATGTACGTACAAATTTTTATTATTTAAGTAACAATTTATTATTTTAATTAATTTATAAATATTTAATTATTTAAATGAGAATTTAGTATTTTAATTAAATTAATAATATTTTACTTTAAATTAAAATTTTAATTAAAAAAATTAAATAATCACTTAGACTACGGAGAAAGTCATATGCGCGGTCTAAGTGTTCACTTAGACGACGAAAATATGCACCATATCCGCGGTCTAAGAGTTCACTTAGACCACGGAAAATACTTTCTCTGTAGTCTAAGTGATCACTTAGACCATGAAGAAAATATTTTCCGTGGTCCAAGTGAGACTTAGACCACGGAAAAAGTCCACGGTCTATGTTTCAATTGGACCGCGCAACCCTCTATTTCCGTCGTCTAAGTACCTGGACGACGGTACTTGAAGGACGTAACCTAGTCCATGGAAGTTCCGTCGTCTAAGTATTTAGACGACGGAAAAGCTCACCCAGACGACAGAAACGGTCTAGGTGAGTTTTTCTTGTAGTATTCTAACACAAACAAGAGCATGAATCTTATTTAGGAAGGGGTGAAAGACAATTATTAATGGTGTCGGTGAAAATCGTTGACACTAAAATTTAGAGAGAAAGTTGGAACGCTCTACTTTACTTAGGAAGAGATTTTGTACCGTTGCACTGCTCCGACGATTATACATTGTGAAGAGGTTTTGTCTAGTTTTACTGCTCCGATGGTTACAATCACGCCAAACCTCAAACGACTACTACTTTCCAAGTTCCGGCCATCATTGTGAAAATAAAAATTACTATTTACAATTTTACTATTATCACGACTAAATATGTCAATTCATAATATATCTCATGATAAATTCTCAGCTATATATTTGATTTGTGAAAATGTACGTTTCCTAGTGCAACTGGGTCTAGTAAGTGCATGTTAAATTTGCTACTTTAATTTTCTTGGAAAAATAGAACCATCTGAATTACAAAAGTCTGATGGTGTTCATTTTCTTCTTTACACGTCCCCGCCTTCCACCCACTGTGGAACTACGGGTGCATTAATTCTACAATATATATATATATATATACACACACATTCTACCATCTAGTAGTTGGGAAAATGGGAAATAGTCTAAAACCTGTGACATATGAAACTGAACTCGATTTTCATGAATAATGCTAAATATCTCCCTAGGTTCATAAAAATCATTATTTATTGAACCGATATTGATATAAACATATAATTTTTCTATTTAGTTGGCCTATTTATCATTACCGAGGAATTTTGTCATTGCGTTATAGGAAAACAGTGACATTAATCTTGCATGGTCGACGACACGCCTGACTACGTGAGGCAAGTGTAATCCATGAGGCTCAATTCGTTACATGCAAATTGTCGGCTCGCTCTTTGCACTTCTATATCTATATAACACCAGGTTAATGTCTACACAATTCACATTTCAATAGTACTTCCTTGTTCTGCCTGCTATCATCTTGTGTTCATTTCTTTCTACAGTTCCTTCAAGCAGTGGATCCGAACCTACTTTTCCCTTTGGTGATGAATACAAGATATACTCATTGTCATGGAGAACTTTTTGAGTCATTCTGCGGTGAGCTCTGTAAGAACTCAGAGCATGTACTACAATAATTATGATCTTAATTACTTTGTTTTTCCTTTCAAATTTCATGATTGTTACTATAATAAGAAACTCTGCTTGATTAGTTTGTAAATTAATCTTGACACTGATACGATTCTGTCATATTATTTCTTTATCCACGTACCTTATTTTCTAGATTATTATGTGTAAATTCAGCTTATAGTTGTGTTTTTATCAACATAAGGAAGATTATCGATCAGTTTTGTTTATTTGTTTTCTCAGTTGAATAGCTAGATCGAGTTTATGTAGTTTATCAAGAAAAAATTCAACCATATTGCTAGGTTGTGGTCTTAAGCATCATCTACTATAAGTACAAAAGCCTACATGGCTACATAGTTCAGACTCAGAATTTCAGAACACAAACTGTAGAAGATTCTGACTTAAGAACGCTTCTCTTGTTATATTTGGTGCAGGGTGGACTCAAATGGGTCACCGGTTCTTGTCTTGTGGGTGAACAATTGAGAACCAAGAAACATGACATGGAGTGTTTCGGATCAAGGCCAAAATGAAAGCACAGTTGTCGTTGAGTTCATCAGGTTATACTGATCCTTGTTTACTCGCATCCCAAACATTATTGACCTTGTTTACTCACATCCCAAACATTATTTGAACCAAAAATATAAACCTGACAACCCAGTAAAACTATCCGAAAATTGCTATCCGAACGAAGTATATATGATTATATAAGAATACATATACAAGAAAACTGTAGGTTTGGTAAATGCTTTCCAGGACAAGGTTTGGTCTGCAACCTTGTTGCAAATAGAGGAAACCTTTCCTGGATATAGCAAATTACCCACCATGTCCACACTATGAAAAGGGTAAAACCCGAATTAAATACAATCCCAACCCTAGCCTCTCCCATTCTCCAGATAACACCTGGTCTCTTTTGAATGGAATATATCCAACAGAGCCCCCAGCCTTTCCATTGCTTACATAAACACAGAAACCCAGTATCCAACTCAACGATCACATCCAGAAATCTAGACCTACTCTTTGTCGCCGACACAGCTCCCCAAAGACCAACCTCTCTGTCTCTCTTCCAGCTTTTGATAATGGAAAACTTCCGCCCACCTTTCCATCCTTCAACAACATCAACTAGCACCACTCCATGTTCTTCTACATCTTCAACTCCATCAAGTTCATCTTCTCTGCCGGATTATTATCCGGCGGTTCAGTACCGACCACCTCACCCTTACTGGCAGCAACAACAGCCGCTTTGTTTGTCTTGTGCTCATCCCATGTATCCTTATCCGGTCCCACTTTTGGCCTCGGATGCAACTCATGCAAGGGCTGCAAGGGAGCAGAGAAGGATTGCACGCAAAAGAAGAAGCTTCATCATGAAAAGAAGAAACGCTGCTCGTGCTGCATCATCAGATTATTCGAGGATGGTGATGGAAGGAGAGAGGGATGAAGATGGTTCTGACACGCAGGAGAACGAGCAAGAGTGGTTTTTCACGCCGAGTAACAAGGTTAGTGGGTTTGTTTTCGACTGGGAATCTTTTATTTTCTTTACCATATATTATTATATTTCGTTTAACTTGATGTGTCCTGTTTTTAACAGAAACTGAGATTGTTGTTCGAAAAGGAGCTGAAGAATAGTGACGTTAGATCTTTGGGAAGAATTGTTCTTCCAAAGGTGACGAGCTCTATCGTCTTGAGTCTTGACTCATTTAACTTTGCTCTACCTGTTTTCCAAATTGAAAAGGTAATATTATTTATTCATTTTAAGTCACTCATGTAGTCATGTTACCTTAATCTGTCACAGAGGCCAGCAGAGAAGTACCTTCCCAGCCTCTCCGACAAGGAAGGCGTACAGTTTTTGGTCAAAGTCGCCCTCTCGAACCAAGAGTGGGGTATGAGATACAAGTAAGTTGATGATAATGTGCTTGGCTAGTGAATTCGTATATATGGCGCATAGTTTAGTCAGTCCTACTAAGCTAAACCATTTTTCTCTGCTTGTTGAATGGCCGGACACAGGTACTGGACAAATAACAACAGTCGAATGTATGTACTTGAAAACACAGGAGACTTTGTTAGGCAAAATGGAGGGGAGGTGGGAGATATGATTCATATTTACGAAGATGAACGAAAGAATCTTGTGAGCACTACTCTCTTTTACTATGTTTCCAGTTTGAATTTAGATTCGTTACATGTTAGCAGTTTAAATTCGAAACTGAACGCAAGAAAGAAAGATAGAGTTGTGGTTGAGGTTAATTTGCAGTTGGTGACAGTCTCATAACGTTGGCAGTATTCACCTTTACAGTTATACAGACGGTTTCTTTGGAAGAGAGTGAAGGGGAAATTAATTAGAGTCAATAGTGTATGGTAACATTGAGTAAGCAGCTAGGACAACGCACGTTTTTGGGCTAGTAAAGCAATACCAAATTTGACACTGTCAGTAACATAATGACTGATTAATATTACATACATTTACAGTTAGAAGTCATTCAACTACATGTACAATCAAGTCGTTATAAACAGTGGCGGATTTAGAAATCTTATTTAGGTTGGGCAACATCAAGTGAATGTAATATATTTGGAACACATCTTGGAAATCATAACACTACTTTTGTTAGATTGTTGTTGGATTGAATGTGATATTCTGGGAACTAATGGAGGAAGAAATAATTTTTTTGGGCAAGTCATAATTATCAAGCAAATGTACATATTTTGAGCTCAATTCAATTGAAAATCATTGAATGAAAATCTTATACGCTGCACTTGCCTTCTTAATTACATAGTTTGTCTTCATTTTGTCTTCTTTTTGCCCTTTTTATATGACTTAATTATCCCAAACACTATAATATAATGTATAATCTAAAGCTAAGTATAAAAGTGAGGTTGGGCAATTGTCCAAGCTGGGCTCTATGTGCATCTACCAGTGGTTATAAAAGTATCAAACAGTCATACATTTATCCCTTATGCTTCATAGTTGAACCTTCATTTTTTGAATGTAAAATTAAATCCTTCATATGTGTTAATATGGCTTACGCTCTTATCTTATCTTCAATTCTTGTATCTAATTGATTAACCTTGTTTTGTTATGCAATGAAACAGTACATCTCCATCGGAAACTCGTTACCAAGTCCAGTACATGTTGGCGAGCCCTTAACACAGCAACAGAACTATACCAATACGAAAGACGACGTACGTAGCGATGGCTATAGCAACCATGCAGTTGCTGCCACCACCGCCGTTAACGACAATACTACGGTCACCAACAAAGACCACCAAGACACAGCCATCAATAACAACAAAGGCAAAACTCATGCCGACGAGAGTGATCACGAAACAAACTATATCTACAACGAACCCCAAACTGAAGAAGTAGCAAGCTTTTCAGCGGTATTACTACAACAAGAACCACACAAAGAACAAATAGTAGAAACAAACAACTTGGAGACATTGTTAGCGGATGAGGCTTCTTCACATAGACAAAGTGAGGAAGCTAGTAACTCCAACAACGACGTCCCTCTACAAGTCCAAACCAATACTAGTCAACAAGCTACGTCGACAGAGGTGGCCGAAGATAACTTCGGCGACTTGTATGAAGGCCTTGGACCACTCCCGGAAGTTCATCGTTTTCAGCATCTTTTTTATTTTGATGACTGAACAAAGGACAACATGATTTAGTAGAGGTCTAACAACAACTTTGTACTTACTGATGTAAATCATTAATTAGTGAAATGTGATATTTCTGGACCGTTAGCCAAATTTGGCTAGCTATTTATATATTTTTTTTTGACATATATGGTTCACTTACATGGCAATGCCAATCTTTGTTTGTCTTAAAGTCATTTTATAAATTAGGTTTTCAAAAAAAAGAAGTCATTTTATAAATTAATTAGTGTAAACTGAAAGAAATAGAAGTACATGGTCGTCCGTGTTGGTTTGTTTTTTTTAATATGTTGCTACGAGCAAGTTCACCGGAGAGTGGTTTGTCTTGTTACCATGTAGATGTAACCCCAAAAAGGAGAAAAAGTAAAAAATCAATACTCTAATGCATGGTGTTTTCTTGCCTAGGCAAGAACTCCCCTGGGTCAATCTCTGAGGCACTTCTAGCCTCTTAACCTGACCCAATTGCCATATGACGTTTTTAATCTCGACCATATATACTTCCACGTTATCAGAGTAATGTTTGATGACCGTATATACTTCCACGTCATTTTAAATAATTAATAAAAATTAAATAAAAATAAAGTTCTCCCAGATCCTAACACAACAGGTGGAAGCAATTATCAATAAGTGAATGACACATCACTGATTTATTGTGTTATTGTTCAAGCGATCCTGACTTTGTGAACTAATGGGTGAGCGGGTGGCACACTGCTTTGGTTACTTGAATGACTGAGACCAAAATATACCCAATATATGCTAACATGGTACGTTCGTGTTGGTAAATTGTTGTAAGCATCCCCTTTTAGTGAACCAAATTTATCAAAGCTTTTCAGACTATATTAACATTACAAAATGTTAAGACGATTTCCTTAACGTTACAATTCTACTATGTATGTATCCCTTGATGCAAGTCAGTCACACACGCGTACAACTTCACATCTTCTCCGCTGTCTCCTTCGCGGTGTCCTTCACGGTCTCATACCCGCCTTTCGCCGCCTCCTCCGTCTGGCATGCCGCGTTCTTCACCTTATCCGTCACCGTCTCCGCCCCACTCTCAGCCGCATTGTAAGCCTTGTCTTTAGCACTTTCTACGCTGTCGACCGCCTTGGAAGTTTCACCCTTGGCCTTCGCCGCTATAGTCTCCGCCGCATCTTTCGCCTTCTCCGTTGCACTCTCCGCGGTTTCTGCCACCTTATCAGTTGCCTCCTTGGACTTGTCGGCTACATCAGCGGCGACGCCTTTCACGTTCTCCACGGCTTCTTTTGCGTAATCGGTTGCTGCTCCCTTTAGGTCCTCGAAGGCTTTCTTGCCACTCTCGATATCTTCGTCTAGGGTTTTCTTTGCTTTCGCACTCCAGTCCTTGTCGTCATACGCCCGACGAGAACTTAAGTTCCGACTCTTCTCCGCCGCACTTCGGCCCTGAGATCCATATGCTAATCGTCAATATAAATGAAATGGAGTACGTACGTTCAGATTTAACTCATTCAAGTAAGTTTTTACGCAAGTACCTTAGAGAAACTGGTGGCGGAGGTGAAGCAGACCCTGGAGGTATTGAGAGAGGGACTCAGAGAGTGTGAAGCCGGAGAGGACTGAGTAAAGGAAGCCCTTGAGAGGTTGAAGATGACATTGCTAGCTGCCATTGTTGTTGATGCTCTGTGCGCTTGTGTGTTTCTTTCTTTCCTCCTTTTGTTTCTCGAATAGATATTTTCCCCTTCTTCATCAACCTTTGCATATATAGAGTTTCACGAGGATAAGATGGCAGTGTTGTAGGTTGACACGCGTCCTGGTCCATGGCTGGAGATTACGTGAAAAATTGAGAGGTTTTTATCCGCACAGCCTAATGGACATGTCGGCCAAATTTCCAATTCGCCACCTTTTTTTTCTCATCTTTTTAAAAAGGAAAAAAAACTTTTGTACCCGTTATAGTTGAAGTGGGTCTCGCTATTCAATTGGACTCAAAATGGACCTGTCCATTCCATTATGTATCATTTGGGCTTTCGACGTGTGCTGAAATTCTTTCTTTTTTAATTACAGTTTTTTTTCTATACAATAAAACTTTAATAAATTAATAATTTTAAGATTGACAAAACATTAATTTATTAAGATTATTAATTAATTTAGTATTAAATTATTGAGATTTTACTATATAATAATAATAATAATAATAATTTAAGCTTAGCAATAAACCAATTCTCAAGTTTTTTTTTATTCATGGTCACCGTAAATACAATGTACAAAGAAGCTAAGCAAACCAGCTGAACATCCTACAAGCAAACCTAAAGTATCCAGAGTTGTGGTGTTTACTTCATTCATGTGGTTCTTACGCAGCAGCAAGTTCATAGGCAACCCTCCAGCTCATGCCAACTCATTCAAGTCAAGACTTCCAATAGCCATTGCCTTGCCACGAAAACCAGTAATTTGGAGTCCACTTAAGTTCATGAAGAACAGGAGGCCATCTCTGGCTCTACCGTCTCGAGTTTCAAATGACATGTAGTGAATTAAAGCTGTGTTGTCCGTTGTCATTGTCTATATTGTCTTAACAGTAAAAAAAAACTTTGCTTTCCCTGATCCTTTTGGCTGCCTCACAACCATTAGAGGGGGATAGTACTCCAAATGTATGCTTGCCCTACCAATTCATTCAATATGAAATCCTTCATTGCTTTTGTTTTTATTATCTTTATGTTGAATGGATAGAGATCCAGAAAGGCATTGAACCCCAACAAGGCAATAGATTCTATCTTCCTGTCTTAATAATATTTCAGTTTTCACATTGTGAAATTGTACCATCATTACCATGATACATTTCACTTCAGATTTGGAACTGATATGACCAAAAAAAGATATGGAATTGATGCAGAAGTGCTGTAAAATCATTGATCTTCAATTCATGCCAGGTACCATGCTTTGGTGAATCAAAGCAAAGAAGATCAATTGTACGAAAACAGTCTTCGACTCTCTGTGCTTGCTTGACAACCACAACAACTGTGACATATGAGAAAGAGACGAGCGTTGCCCAACCGAGATGACATGTATTATGTACAGTTGGCATTAATTTGGGATCAATCTGCTACTCCTAGAATCTGTGTTGTCTTGTCTACATTGTAATCAAGTAGGCAACGCAACTACATACTATTTATATCATAGATGGAAGGTACAGGTCCATCCAATAATCAAAAGTTTCAACCAATTCCAACAAAATTAATCCAAGTCTAAATCTGAATAGGAAGATAGAGTAGTTCCTTGCACTAGTAATCAGAATGCACAGAGATACCATCAAATCATGTCAACATTGTCAAACACAACACATTAATACTACAAGATCAAAAAAACGAACAACTTTGTTGCTTGAAATACCATCAAAACTCGACAGAAACTCCAACCAAAACAAACAAACAAGATATGTAAACTTTGTTGCAGCTTATCATCATCATCAAACCTTAAAACGAACCATGAATATCAGCTTTCTCATAACTAAGAAACTAAACTAGTTTCCGGTAACTACTCGATACAAAACTATCGCGAAAGTATAGAAGGATGTATATGTACATACCACTCCAATCATGAGAAATTCTGTCACATATATCTAGTCTAGTTCAAGAGAACTTAACATCCAAAAACAGCTAGCTACATGTGATCAAACAAGCGACTTCACAAAGTTAGGGAATTGAGAATCTAGCTTTGATCGAACTTTATGTGCTCGGATAATAGCAGACGACTTTGCTTGACCACGTGAGGGCGAGCCATCAATTGGATACTCATATTGCGTACTGCATATATTAATAAAAAATCAAAAGTGAAGAATTGGCAATGATCAGATGAACAAAACACAGACAGTTATGATCACAACTTAAAAAACATGAAAATTTAAAAACCATATAAGATACTTTACTGACCTTGTGGGTGAGGACTTCCTAGTATGACCCATTACAGCTTGCTCAATCATCTAAAGTACCTTAATGCCCTTTGAATCATGTTAGAAAATCTCGAACATTTTCACGGTTTTCATTATGACTACAGATCAAAAAAATTGTTGAACCAAAAGAAAGAGATACAATTAGATGATCAGAGGGAGAAGACCCATGAGATATGATATGGGGTTTGGGTTTGGGTTTACAGTAGCCAGCAGGTGCTCTTGTCCTCGCTAGATCACTGACTAGAATCTCAGACACAAGAGCACACGATAGTATTTAATACCAATATCAAAGGAAGACATGAACATGCAATACCTCACCTCATCATATTTCATAACAGCATTCATAGTATCCAGCTCCACCAGCCTTCACAGTATCCTGCTCCACCAGCCGTCATGCAATACATAACATGCACTAGAATCGCTTCTTCTTAGGCTCCTCCTCAACCATAAAAATTCAAACATTGTTCACAAAACTCGGAAAAAAAAAAACAAAAGTTAATGAAAGTGCCCTAAGAAAGGAATTGAAGTTCAAGCAAAATGTCAAAATAATTGAGATTATACAGGAATCAAAGTAATCTCTCACAGTCACCACTACTACTTTGAGCTGCTTAATTTTTCTAATCAAAAAATAATAGCAAAGAGCCAAGAAACTAACCACCATAGGACATGCTGCGTTCATTAGATCCCCCATACAAATTTAGTGGATGGGTAGTGCTAAGTTCTCCTCCAACATCAGAAGACTTGGCTTGTTCTGTGGCATTGCCTGACGGCCTTGTGATGACTGCAGGTAGGGAGGGATTTGCTGAGGCTATCCTCACATCTTTCGGCAAAACAGGCTCATAATAAATAACAAATTTAGGTGCTAAAGGAGAAAGGTTCATCTAAAGTATCCAAAATACATTATTTCATATACAACTGATGCATAATTACAGATATGCACCTACATACCTGCTCTTTGAAGACATCTGGCTTCACAACAAGTCTTTCTCCTAAATTCACAATAACAAATATTCAATATGTCAGTAAAATACAAGAAACACACACAATACAAAAAGCTACAACGTCACAATTCATGCATCGATCTCACCCTCTCGATGATATATTTGATAAAGATGCATTTACATGCAGGTTCTTAAACCCAAGTGTAAAACTTGCCCCTACAAAATTGGCTTGTAACGAAATTCTTTGAGCAATGAAATTCTTCCAAAGTCAATATCTTGTTGACCCAACTCTATATCTACAGTTCTAAACTGACTCACTGGTAACCCATGTCCCCCAGTGTTTTTGACAATGAATTTTAATGGGATAACAATGTCGAATTATAGAATTAAACCACTCTAGTTTCTGTTGTTTGTTTCTGCTCTCAGCCGACACAAAATTGGGACAAAGGGGAAAATCTCCATTTCTCTCTTGAAACAAATGTGCCCAGAAACATAGTGCATTTCGCAACTTGATGTTTAGAGCTAGACTTTACAGTGATTTCTCATGCAAACGAATCAAATCGAACACATACCAAACAAACCCTACAAATTCTAAATCCACACCAAGAAAAATCAAAAGATAAAAAGATGGGTCGAGTACGAGTAATCACACCATAAAAAAAAGACATGAAATTTTTAGGGCCATGAAAAGAACGAACACATACTAGTGGAGACGATTCGATCTTGGTCGTCCATAAATCAAAGATCTAAGAAAGAGAAGCAGCTAAGGATCGGAAGGCAATAGAGGAGCCTTGCCGTTCCAAACTTCGTCAATGTACATAAGAGCAGACATGCTTGCCATTGTGGATGAGAACCGGATTCGATTGCAGCAACAAAGGGCTCTTGTTCCTCAAGCCCTCCTCCTTGTACTCAGACTCAATGACCTTTAGAACCCAACATGAATCTCCGAGAGCTCCGGGAGGGCTAGGCAGAGAGAGATATCGGCGGCGATGATTCAAGGAGCGATGATTCGGGTACCAAATCTCATCCGGCTGATATGGGTTAGGAAAGGACGAGGATCATGTGCATGTGAGCTTATTATAAGCTTGTCCACTTTGGAAATAAGTAACCAATGAGCTGATGACACGTGTATAAAATTTTGGGAGAAAGGGCGTGAACGAAACTTGTGTGAATTCTAGCCGAACTCTATTTGTAGATCTAGAGAGAATCGGAGAAGGAAATCAGACCATGAACTGCTGCAATAAGGGGATAGAGAGCTATGGGTGCAGTTGGAAGCAAGGTAATTGGGAATCAATTCAGAGGTGAGGACGAAAGAAAGTTTGTCCTTCTTTAGCTTTACAGGCTGCGCCTGTTTTCTAAAAACCTTGGAAACGAGGTAAAGTCATTTTTCAAATTCATACGAGACTTGGGAGTTGTATACATAGAACTGTTTTGTGTGTTTTCATAGTTCAATACACCAAACACGTCTTACGACCTTCGTTTTCATAATACAGAAAACAGTTTTGCAAAAGTATACCGAACGGTCTCGTGGTAGCTGAAGATATTCATTTCCATGAAAGTATGATCTCTCCAAAAAGTGTCACGAAAAGTATTTGGACGGAATCCTATTGTTTTCATTGAATAATCTCGTAGGTCCACAAAGTAGCACTTATGAGGCGATGCAAAAAAAATTCCATACTCCCATTCAACACAAAGATCATTATATCGTGCTATCAATTCCAATTCTTTAATTTCATCATACAGATCCCATATTTTGATACCATAACTTTTCAGCAACCAAATTCTCAAACATTCTTCATCAAACTCATCAAAACTCACACAAGCCAAAGATGTCTGCAATGTAACTAGATAGTTTGGACGATCACTAGAGCCGGATGGATTAGGAATCACATGAAATTTCTCATCCGTGAAGTCGAACGATATTATTATGGGAGGAGTGGCCGGATTGATCGTGATCTATCAACCAGTGCATGACTCCACATGCATACACTGCGTTACTAGGCGTTTTCCGGCTCAAGCCCTGGAAAGTATCGCGCACATTAAAAGGAAGAGGTAAATGTATCTTTCTCCATTAGTCTGTACCTAACTCCAAAGATTTGGGCATAGGTTTTTTGTTTGCTCCAGAATTCGAGCGGACAATGGAAAACACCTTGAGGAAACTAGGCGGGATGATTCTGATAGTCACATATTTATGCGTATATTCGGTATTTAATTTGTTTCCTATGTTTAGTTTATTGTTATTAATTGAGTGAATTAATTATGTTTAATTTTTTTTAGGTATTTTGGAGATTAATGAAGAAAAGGAGATTAAATAATGCAATTTGGAGAGCAGCTTGGCGAGAGGCATTTATAGTGCTTTGGCGAGTGAGAGATGCTTGGCGAGCTGGACAAACAAGAGTTCTAATTGTAATTGGATTCTGCATGCATGTGATGATTGTTTGCATGTGGGTTCTGCTAGGTTAATTACCTAGCTATTTGCATATATATATATATATATTGATAGTTGAACGTCCTTGAAGAGAGAGAAGAAAATAAATAAGAAGAAGGAATACGTTGAATGTGGGGAAGAGAAGATCCATACTGCAAGCCTATGATCTCGACGGGGATCAAGAATTTATTTCTTCTCCTTTTTTAGTTCATCTTTCATGAATTATTCGATGCTATTATTTAAGACTATGAGTAGCTAAATTTTCTTTGTTAGGGGCTGATTGAAGCCCTAGATATGCTTACGATTTTGAACTCCTTTTGATTCTATTAACTATTTGGATGAGTTTTGTTTCACTGTTTTCTCACCGTATGATTTCTATGCTCATGTTTCTTTGAGTGCATGCTTAGATGCATGGCTTAGGATCTATAGTCTTGATTATGTACATGACCACCTTATCATTGCATATTCTCTAGAGACAAACATGAATTTGTGTGAAACAAGCCTTAGTGATGTAAGGGTGATCACCTTATCAACCCTTGAAACTTTGTTATTCTTCAAACATTCTTAGAACGTAATGACTTCAGTTCTCTAGGCTTACATCACCATATGTATAAGTTAGTTAATTGAGGATCAAGATCGAGCGGATTGTCCCTCTCTCTTTCATGCCAAGTAAGAGAGTGTAATACACAAGATGACTTAACCAAAGCTCTTGTGTGGGGAGTATTCATCCATGGTTAGTTCAATTATATTGGGAAGGTCGGAAAGTATGTCTAGGGTGGAGAGAAGTTCTTACCATTCATATCTCATTGATTTCCTACAACAATTTACTTTCTGTAATTTACTGATTTCTACATTAGCTGTAGCTTAGCCAATTTATTTCGGTAACCAAATCAACTCAGAAAACCCTCATAATTTTTGTGGTAGTCCGCCACTGTGTCTAGTTTATTGTGTCCAATTTTCGTGTCATTTGGGTCTGTCAAGAGTAGGTTAGTAGTGTCATTAGTATATTGTAGTCGAGTCCGTCAGCTTTTTAATTTCGTGTTAGGATTTAATTTCACTAATTCCTCACGTTTGATAACCCATATTTATCATACTACATTAATATATCCAGGTTGAGATTAAGGTATCTTTGCAAGGTGTTTATCCGCCTCTGTCAGATTCACCTGAACTGCTAAGAGAAGATGAGCGTTAGAGATGAAGGCGGGGTGGCCCGCCTATCACACTCCGAAGTTTAAGTCAGTAATCGAAGCGAATAGGAGAAGGGAGTAAGGACGTAAGTGTGTTGAGCTGAGAGATCAATTCCCTTTTCTTAAAGATGGCCACTTGGTTATTTAATTACCTAGAAGCGCGCTACTCTATCATCCTTCGATGTGGGACTCGATGCACTTCTACTTCTACTTCTATAACACGCGTGTATGAGATGGGATACGAAATGAGCTAGAGGCTGCACCAACAAGTCCCTATTCCAAGATCATTCTTGAATGGAGCGTTGAACCGAGTCGCCCATTACATACATGCGTTTTCGCTTATTGGGCGTACCCCTGGTCCTCTTCAACTCCATAAAACAGTATGATCCACTTGGTGAGATGGAACATCGCCCAAGATATGGCCTCTCATTTTGTCTCAATGGAGCTTTTGTAACAATGGGCGCGTTGTATATGGAGACAAGAAAAGATCTAAGCGGGTCGCTTCAAAATAGAATTTATACTTGAGTAGCACTACACAAGGAGGTTCTCCTGTGGGCAATTGAGGTATGTATCGCCTACTTCATAGAGCAGCATTTGTTTTAAAGGATGCACATGATCATCAGTCATGGGTCGGTGTCCGAGTGGTACGTACGTTTGTTAAATGCCCAAATATAAGATGGGCGTTGCCCAATAAGTGTAGCTCGAAATATAAAACTGGACGGGCATTTTTGGCCGGTCTGCTCGTTGAGTAAATATGTACCCTGTGGATTATGCATGTTCAACACGTGGAGTAAATGTGTGTAGTGAATGAAACGTCATGTACATGCATCATAATGGTTTGTACCATCATGACCTTTTCGAAAAACGAAGCGAACCTTTGCGTTGTTTAAGAGAGGAGAATCAAGGGCTTGGATTAAGCCACATGTGATTAGTTAATGTGAGCGGTAATATTTGGCGTTTAACTAAAGGAGAGGAGAAGAAAACTTATCTCATGGCTCTTTCGAAATACAATAATTAATTGTATGAGAATGAATAGAATGTTTAGGACTAAACCCACTTGCTTTTCCACGTTTACTTTTATTGGTGGAGTAAAGTAACCTGCAAACTCTTGGTCCCGCTCATTTTTCTTGGTGAAGAATTATAAAGTTGTCCGGACTATCCCGCTTGCTTCCCTTAGTACATCCCGCTTCTTACTTTCTTTCTTTTTTTGCGGTTGTATGTAGTTCGATAAGCGAGTGTTTTTAACAAGGAATATGAGCGCTCGGCTATTAGCGCACTAGTGGCACCCCTTGGTTAAGTGGAGCGGGGTTTGTTTGTAGACAACTAGATCAACAACATGAGCTTTGGACTAACGAGGAGGTGGGCGTAGTTGAGCCGATTTTGCCGATAAAGTTACACACATTAGTGGCTGCCTCTTACACTCTGATCCCGCTTAGTTGTCGTCAGTCCCCCTGTCCTCCGAGCGTCTCTAATTGTCGTGGCGATGTCCACGAGCTAGCGGACATGAGCAGCTGGGTGTAGCTAACGGGGTTTATGCTGGACTCACGCCTAGTTGATCCATATGATAAGCTTACATATGGTCAGTGAGTTGATGAGGTCGCGCCCATGCATACCACGATGCAACACTACAAAGCATATGAAAGATAAGAGGTCGATTAGTGCATGCATGGTATATAAATAATATAATAAATATGAGTTGAGCGGAAGTTTATGATAAAATTCATGCATGACATACAGTTAACATGCAATGCAATGCATAAGATCAAGTTGTAAACATGATGCATTGCTTCGAAAGAAATATGGTCAAAGAAAATGTGCTGCCACTAGACCGCCCAACCGTGTATATATAATTAAAAGAGATCCTCATCTTTTGAAGCTGATTGGTTGTGAAAGGGTGCTGGCCAACGTGTCGCCTCGTTGTAGGCTATGTAAAATTTGTTTTCAAAATTTGGCGTTTGGCGCCAAGATCTTTAGTGTGGCTGTGCTGAGTTGATGCGTTAGCTAGCTTTGAGGCGCTGGCTTTGAGCTGACGTTGATGGACGAGGATGATGCGCTTTATAAACGCCGCTACGATTGTGAAGCAGGCGCCTAGCGAATTCGGATCCGTTTGCTTTTGAGTTCGATTCCATAAATGGCAAGGTGGGTAAACACCTCTTAAATATACTTTATTCACAATCTCGATATATCAATATAGTATGATAAATATGGGTTGTCGAACATAAGAAATTGGTGAAACTAAATCTTAACACGAAATTAAAATGCTAACAGACTCGACTACAGTACATTAATGACACTACGAACCTAAGCTAGACAGACTCAAATGACACGAAAATTGGACACATTGGCGGACTACCACACAAAATTTAAGGGTTTTCTAAGTTGATTTGGTTACCGAAATAAATCGGCTAAGCTACAGCTAATACAGAAATCAGTAAATTGCAGAAAATAAATTGTTAGAGAAAATCAATGAAATATGAATGTTAAGAACTTCTCTCCACCCTAGACATACTTACGACCTCCCCAATATAATTGAACTAACCATGAATGAATACTCCCCACACAAGAGCTTTGGTTAAGTCATCTTGTGTATTACATTCGCTTACTTGGCATGAAAGAGGGAGGGACAATCCACTCGATCTTGATCCTCAATTAACCGACTTATACATATGGTGATGTAAGCCTAGAGAACTGAAGTCATTATGTTCTAAGAATGTTTGAAGATTAACAGAGCTTCAAGGGTTGATAAGGTGGTCACCCTTACATCACTAAGGCTTGTTTCACACAAATTCATGTTTATCTAAAGAATATGCAATGATAAGGTGGTCATGTACACAATCAAGACTATAGATCCTCAGCAATGCATCTAAGCGTGCATTCAAAGAAACATGAACATAGAAAACATACGGTGAGAAAACAGTGAAACAAAACTCATCCAAATAGTTAATAAAATCAAAAGGAGTTCAAAATCGTAAGCATATCTAGGGCTTCAATCAGCTCCTAATAAAGAAAATTTAGCTACTCATAGTCTTAGATAATAACATCGAAGAATTCATGAAAGATGAACAAAAGAAGGAGAAGAAATAAACTCTTGATCCCCGTCGGGATCGTATATTTGCAGTATGGATCTTCTCTTCCCCACGTTTAACTTCTTCTTTCTTCTTGTTTTTGTCTCTTTCTCTAATCTCTTTAATCACGTCCCGCTGTCCTCCTCTTCTCTTGCTAGCTAAATATATATATATATATATATATATAACATTGCTAGGGCAAACTAGCTAGCCCACGTGCTAGACTCCTAATCAAACTCCACTTCCTCTTTTCTCTGTTTTCTATTTGATCTCTTTCTCTTCTCTCGCCAGACATCTCACCAACAAACTCCTCTTCGCCAAGCTATATATGTCTGCCTTAAACTCTCTCCAAGCTACTTGCCAAAACTAATTTCAAGCTGCTTTCTCGCCAAGCACTCTAGAATATATTATTTAATCTCATTTTCTTCATTAATCATCAAAATACCTAAAAACAAATAAACATAATTAATAACAATAAACTAAACATAAAAAACACATTAAATAGCGAATAGATGCATAAATATGCCCCTATCAATAAATTACGGCTAACGGTGAGTGTTGGTAGCAGTTTTGAGTGTTGAGTCCCCCGAGGATAAGAGATTTGTAGCGCTTGGCGATGCTTGTGATGTTTGAGTGCTAATGGTGCTTAGAGTAGTGAGCTGAGCGAGGTGTTGGTTGACGAGGGTGTGTCATGAATGGTGCTCCGCTAGCGATTTTGATGTAGACGCTGGCGGAAGTGTCAGGCGGGATGTGCCGGGCGTGTATGTGCCTAGCGGGAGAGCCGAGTGACATGTGCCGAGCGGGTTGAGCTGAGAAGGATGTGCGGAGCAGGCTTACATGGGGAAGGACATCGAGCATCGTCGGTCTTATGAGCTAGCCGTGGGCGGGTGTAGGTGGGTGGAGGACGCTCGAGGTGTGTGAGCGGGATTGCGGCGCTCGACATGTGAGCGGAATAGAATAGGCGTTGATATCTGTTTTCTTCTCCATCTATAGCAAACATTAGAATTTGACTCATTTAAGCGTTTAGCGGCCAAAACAATAGTCATAGTTTGAAAATGATTTGGTATTCTTGATCAAGTAGTTGTACCATAAAGCTGGTGTACGTATATAACTAACATGCATGCATGGTGTAAAGTAATTGTATTAGTATGAGTAAAGTATATTATTTTGAATACTACTGCAGGGTTATTAGATACATTTTCCTCTTCAACATCAGCTAGTCATGGTCACTCTTCTGTGTCTCCATCCACTATGCATATACATGAACAATTGTGGGTAATAGCCTCACCTAATTCAGCAGTTGAGCATCATACAGTCTTTGATCCAGAATCTCATACTCATATTGAATTTCAAGAGGAGGAAGGGAATATTAATGTGCATGCACAACCAAGAAGTGGTATTTCTGTAGTATTGGAGTGCTCACCTTCTAAACCTATAGCACAAATTTCAGATGCCAATATTCTGCATCCTGTAGCTGGTTTAACCAATGCAGATATGAATGATCATCATATGCTTACTAGAACCAAGAGAGGCATATTCAAACCTCAGTGATCTTTCTGTTATGTCTTCAGCTAAGCTCAGTGACATTGAACCTAGTACTCATAAGACAGCTCTGAAGTGCCCAGTATGGAGACAAGCAATGCAAGAGGAGTATGATGCTTTGCTACAGTAAAAGACCTGGAGTTTAGTTCGATGCTTTGCTACAGTAAAAGACCTGGAGTTTAGTTCCTTTACCCCTGGTAAGAATCTAGTCTCATGTAAATGAATTTTTAAAATCAAAAGAAACTCAGATGGCAGTATTGCAAGACACAAAGCTAGATTGGAAGCAAGAGGTTTCTCTCAGGAACATGAGGTAAACTATGATGAAACATTCTCTCCAGTGGTCAGACATACCATAGTGCGATTGATCTTGGCTCTTACTGCTTATAATGGTTGGATATTGCATCAAATGGATGTAAAAAATGATTTTTTGCATGGTGTACTTACAGAAGAGGTTTTATATGGAGCAGCCAGGTGGTTTTGAGCATGAAGGTCTAAGAACTCATGTCTGTAGACTTACATCTTTTCTTCATTCTCTTGGATTTCAAAGTTCCTATTCTGATCCCCGACCTCATTATTTACAAAAATATCCAACAATGTCACTGTCTATGTCTTACTATATGTGGATGGTATTATCATCACATGAGGGAGTGAACAACTTATTGCTGACATGAAGTGTGCTCTTCAGAGTGAATTTGATATGAAAGACCTTGGGAAACTGCATTAATTTCTTGGTCTTGAAATTCACTACTTTGACACAGGGTTGTTTGTGTGTCAAAAGAAATATGCTTCTGAATTGGTTCACAAAGCAGGCATAGACAATTGTCACTCTCAAGTCACTCCTTGTCAATTAGGACTCAAGTTGATTAAGGAAGGCAACAACTCACTTAAGGATCATGAAGTCTCTTTGTTCAGGAGCATTGTTGGATGCCTGTAGTATCTCACCTTCACAAGGCCAGATATCACATTCAGTGTTAATTCTGTGTGTCAATTTCTGCACTATCCTACAGATGATCACTTTATTGCAGCAAAGCGAATACTTAGATATATGAAGGGCATTATAGATCATGGTATTCACTTATATAAGAACACATTGCCTCTTACTTTACATGCATATTGTAATGCAGATTGGGGCGGGGATCCTAATAATAGGAAGTCAACTACTGGTTTCGTGATTTTACTAAACCAATCTCTAATTTCCTGGTGTTCAAAGAAACAAAATGTAGTGTTTAGCTCCTCTACAAAGGCTGAGTATCGTAGCATGGCAGATACAACCTCAGAAATTATGTGGCTTCGTCATTTACTCAGAGATCTTCATGTCAGTCTAGTTGTAACTCCTACACTTTACTGTGATAACATATCTGCATTGGCATTAGCTACTAATCCAGTACATCACTCCAAGCTCAAACACATCGAAGTTGATGTACACTTCACCAGAGATCAAGTTAAAGCTGGAATGATCAAATTACAGTTTGTTACAACACATGAGCAGCTTGCTGATTTGTGTACAAAAAGTTTATGCAGTCCTCAGCACGATTACTTGAAGAACAACTTAATGGTTACTACTCACCATTAAGTTGAGACCATTAAGTTGAGGGAGGCTGTTAACAGTAAACTGTCATTTCTTCATCATATACCTATCATTAGCTTGTAATTGTTTGTGTTTTGTCCACTTGTCCAGCTGTTTACAACTGTCCTTATGCAGCTGGACAGTATGCATATATATGCTGCTGTATAATCTTCTCTTCTCTGTTAACACAACCATACAAACACACTTTTCTTGCTTCATTTCTATTGTCCTAACAGGTACCGGGTGCTGCCTTTCCGTGCTTGACTAGGAAACTAATAGCTAGGTTCTCTGGGCAACAATAGGAAATTACGATCGAGTTTCAACTTTCTGAATGTAACCGCGCGCTAGCTATAGTTCATACAAATAAGTTCAATTATATATACGTACTGTTCTTTATCTCCTTAATTTATTGGCCTTCTCCTCAGTGCTCTCTGCCGTCTCCTCCGTCTCCGGCTCCGGCACCGCCCCTTTGTTAGTCGACTTCTCCTCGGCTTTCGCCTCTATCGTCTCCACAGCCTCCTTCGTCTTCTCTTTTGCACCATCTGCATAACCCTCGGCTTTCCCCGGTATAGCATCCGTCGCCTCTTTCACGTTCACCATCGCTTCCTCAGCGTACTCTGTCGCCGCTTCCTGAAGTTTCTCAAATAGTTGCTTCCCATCATCAACATTTTCTTCTACGGTCGGCTTTGCCTGAATACTCCAGTTCTTGTCATCACATCTATTCTTCTCCGACGCCTTCCTACCCTGATCGAGGATAAGCTAGACATCAGTATAAATTGAATGCATGGAGCACATGCGCGCGCGTGCGTGTGTGTATATATATATATATATATATATATATATAGGTCATACGTTCATAGTTGTACGT
This sequence comes from Geum urbanum, assembly GCA_946800695.1. NCBI lineage: Eukaryota > Viridiplantae > Streptophyta > Magnoliopsida > Rosales > Rosaceae > Geum > Geum urbanum. The sequence continues at coordinate 71,823,884 of OX327001.1, forward strand.
TAGCATTAGGTCAGTAATTTACCTTGGAGAACTTTGAAGCAGAGGTGAAGCAGACTGTTCAAATCCTGAATAAGGGATATTCAAGATATGAGCAAATGTTAACGTGTTAGTATCCGCGGTATGCAAATCGGGTATTGGGCGGGATCCGGATCGGGCAGGGATCGCAAATGGTCGAGGTCGGGCGGTATCGGTGTATGATTGATGTCGGCGGTATGTCACATCGATCTTGATACTGCTAAGATTGATAACGGTTAAGGAGAGACGGGATGACCCGCCTTCAACCCTCCGATGCCTAAGTCAGAATCGATATAGGGATCGGACAGAATAACGATGTAGTAAGTTAAGAGCGTGTACCATTTAATGTTCAGTTGACCGGTATATATTGGTGGTTGGAGGTTGGGCTGTCTCCTTGCTTTCGATGTGGGACTTGGTGCGTATGTTCCTCTGCTGGGTGTTGTCTGACCGGTGTCGGTGGTGGCGCGTGTGCGCTATCCTGATCGGATATCGGGCGGGTTTGGTCATCGAAGTTGGAGCCTTCCTGGTGGTGGTTCCTGTCGTGGTGGCGGTGAGACATATTATAATATATAATTTGAAGTCGCCTAAGCACGTGTTTAGGTGATTAAGCCAGGTATATGTACAAGTCCCCCAACTTGCTCAGCCAAGGGGATCAACCTTGGTTGGCGAGTTGAAAAAAGAAGTGATACCGACGAGATCACTACAACGTGCTTCGGCGGTGATGTGTACCTTTGTTTAGGAGCCGGGTATCATGCCATATAGTCCCCCAACTTGGCGACCTAGGTTGTGCACCTTGGCTGTGGGTGCTCCTGTACCTGTACATGTAATTCTGGTTGGTTTGGGGCGAGATCGGTGAGTAGCTAGTTCACCGTTCTGCCATTGTACTTTGTGAAAAAATGGTGTTTTGTGTCTTTGTTTGTTTGAGCGTTCTTCCGTTTGTATCGACCAGGGGGGTCGCTGTTTGTGGGCGCTATGGTAGGGGGAGCTCGTTTGAATTGGTAACCCTTAAGTGCCCGAGTCCGTTCCTCCTAGTGGCTAGTAATGACGAGTGATGCAGCGTGATGAAGAGTGATGGTTTACCTGTTTGTGGGCGCTATGGTAGGGGGAGCTCGTTTGAATTGGTAACCCTTAAGTCCCCGAGTCCGTTCCTCCTAGTGGCTAGTAATGACGAGTGATGCAGCGTGATGAAGAGTGATGGGCGGCATAGGTGATGCATAGTGACGTGCGATATGGGTGATGAGGCGTGATGAGCGATATCGGTCCGTTTTTCGGCTATGCGTGCTCTGTCATCGATGTGGTTGGTGTGGTTGGTGTGCCTGCTCTGCCTATCATTAAATGTTGGCTGTTGTCGTGCTGCCATGTGTCCGAGTAGGGCGTCTTGGGGTTCCCAAACGTCCAGTCGTAGCGATAAAGCGTGATGATGGTTTTCGAAAGTTGCACCCTCCTCGAAACGGTGCGTGCCGGTTCTCGTTCCAGACTTTTCTGATTCTGGTTAACACGTGCCGGGATCCTCTTGATTGACGTGTCTGTTCCAACGGTTGCGATCTCGCTGTTTCGCCTATATATATGCTAGTTTTTTGCACGTTTTTCTGCTTTTCTTGCTTCTGTACTACTTTGCTTTTCTCTGCCGTTGGATTCTCCTGTTCTTCTCCTGCCTCCGTCGTGTTTGTTGCTGCGCCGTCGTAGGTTTTCCAATCTTCCCCAAATTCTGGTAAGGACTCGCTGCTTGGTACCTTCCGTGGATTTTTTTGTTGTTTCGAATTTTGGTTTTCTTTTGGGTTTTGGGTTGTCTGTGTTGCTTGGTGTTCTTGGTTGATCCCTGCTTTGTTGTAGGACTCTGCTGCTGTTTTTTTTTTTTTTTTTTTGTTTCTTCTTTTTCTTCCCGTTTTCGTTTGTTGTTTTTTTTTTGCCGGGATGGTATGTCGCCTAGGAAACTAGTTGCGGGCTGGCGAACCGTTTAGGTTTTGACATTGTCCGTGGCTGTTTCGTAGGTGTCATGTCTTCTTCTCGTCACGACGCCGACACCGGCTCTGGTTCTCGCCGTTATGGGCTCGACGGGCCCCTTCTGTGGACCCTTAGTGACGGTCAGGAGGTTGATGAGCCTGCAAAGGCGTTGTCTATGGCAGAGCTGGACAAGGTAAGGTCCGAGTTTCAGATCGGTGCCGGTGTTATCCTGAAGTCCCCGGCTCCTGGTGAGCAGTTTTCTAGACCGCCTAAGGGCTTTATCGCTGTCGATCGTGCTCAGCTACGATACGGCCTTCGCCTTCCCCTTCACCCCTTCCATGAGTACATCTTTGGCGAGCTATGTTGTGCCGTGGGCCAGGTGTCGCCGCTAATGCTTCAAGTGTTGAGCGCGATGTTCACATTGTGGAAGCTAGCCGGTCTCGACTATCCTACTCGGAACGAGGTGCTTTACTACTTTGACGTGGCGTATTCCACGAAGAAGGGTTGTGGTGGGACGCTCTCGCTCCGCCAGCGACGAAAGAGTTCACTGGGTTTCACCGACTTCACGAGTCCGTGCCCTGACTGGCGGAGTGAGCACTTTTTTGCAAGTGGGTGGTCGTCATTCTCCCACAGCCGTGTTCTTGCCCGGTTTCGATCCCGAGGTGACGCTTCTATACCGACGTGATCTCCGTCGTGTGTCGCTTGTGTGCTTGTCTTACTTACTTTTATTTTTGTAGTTACGCGTCAGTATTCTTTGACCGCTATGGAAAAGCGGCGATGTCATAGGATTGAGAGCGGTTTCAGTGAGAAGTTTAAGAGTGTGTACTTGCTTGCTGATTACCGGATTATGGAGATGACCGGTCTTGCCAAGGCGCCCAGTATGCCGTCCTTGCTTGCTTGTTTGCCTGTTTGTGTTGCTTGCTTTTTTTTTTGTGCTTTTTGTTGTATCTTTGTGTCTTATCTTTCTTCTTTTCTTTTTGCAGTCGGGTACAAAAATCAAAAGCGGAACCGGAAAATGTCGAGTTCCTATGGTGACATTGACGAGATCCTCGCCGAGTTGGCGGCGGAGGCTGCTAACGCCAAAGTGATCGACCTTGATGTGCGTTCTGGGAAGAGTGTTATTCTCTCGGAGTCGACTGACCTGCCCCCTCCCCCGGAGTCTCAGACCGATACGGTGGGGAGTCGTGTTCCTATTCGGGTTGTGGGCGGTCAACCCGAGAGATCTCCTCGCTCTCCTGCTCGTCTGAAGAGGGGGTCTGAAGACGAGGTCGCTCCCTTTAAGCGCTTGAAGCGGATGGGCGCGGTTCCTGAAGTTCCCATCCCCGTTCACGATGACGAGGAGGCCGCTCGTGTTACCGTTGCAGTCCCCGGTTCCGGAGCAGACGCTGTTGGCGCGGGCGATGCTGCTGAAATAGGTGATGCCGATAATCTTTGGTACTTTGATAAGGATGATACTTGCCTTCAGGTTGATGATTCTGATATTGGTCCTTATTGTCTGTTAGGCGGTGTTCCCCGGGGCGATCCAAACCTCGCCGTTGACGGGCGCGTCGTCATTGCCCGGTCAAGCAACTGGGAAGGACCACCGCCGTACTCGACCGAGATACTCGCTCTCCTGCCTCCAGACGTGGCTACTGTGGCCAATGTCGAGAGTGGGGCCGAGCAGTGTCTGCGGTCCTTTGCCGCTTCTCTTCAGCTGATGTGTCATCAACGCCAAACTTTGGTGGCGTCGTCCGAGGAGCTGGCTCGTGTTAACGGTCTCCTGTCAGAGAGGGACGAGCAACTCGTGAAGGCGAGCGAGGAGTGGCAGTCCTTGCAGCAGAAGCACGAGGTTTTGGAGGGCGAGAAGAAGCTCCCTGACGAGTGCCTGAATGCTTCCTACCTCCGTGGTTGTCAGCTCGAGCTAGAAGTTAAGGAGGAGCGGCAGCGGGCTGAAGATTTGAAGGCTCGTCTGGCCGTTGCTGAGGGCCAGGTTACTACCCTGCGCGGCCAGGTGAAGGAGTTGGAGGATCGACGTGAGCAGGAGCTGATCGATGCCGTGGACGATTTCAAAGCCAGCCCTGAGTTTAACGGTGCTGTTAAGAAGGCTTTTACCGACGGCCTGCAGCAAACTCAGAAACGCTTCTTCGACAACGGTTGGGTGAACGAGAAGTATGACGTTGACCTGAAGCGTATTGCTGAAGAGCGCCGTTTGAAGCGTGAGGCCCTTATGAAGGTTAAGGAGGAGCAGGCCGAGGAGGAAGAGCGGCAGAGGTCGAATGTTTCCCAAGGTATGACCCCTGATGGTTTTCACCCTTTAACGCCTAGTGCGTCTCCGTCGACTCCTCTAACTCGTCACATTCGTGACGTTGAACTTTTTTCTCAGGCCCGGAGTGAGAGGTTGGCTGGCTTGTATCGGGAGCGGTTTCTTGAAGATGGCGCTGCAGATCTATTGTGAAGCTCGGGCATTTTTTACTTTGTAGTTGTATCGTTTTCCTTTTGCTTAGTGTAGGCCTATTTGAACTTTTGTACTCCTGCCGTGATGGCCTATGAATGAAATTTCCAAGTGTTGTCCGGTATCGCCAACGATGAAAGGTCTGAAAAAAATTTGTTTGTGGCTTCTAAGTGTTTGGGGTGACCGGTGCCTTTAATAACGCCCGAGAGTGATATAGCGTTTTGTGTTTTTATCAAAATAGCCGAGTATCCTAGCAACTCGTATGTAAGTGAGACAAGTGTTTTTATAGTGGTTCACCAATTTGGCTACTCCACTCATGCCTTGCTTGGCTTTTACTATGCTTTCTTTGTTTTACAAGTATCGGCGTCTGGGAACGCGATATAGTCAAACGACAAAGGTCTGAAGAATTTTTGTTTCATTGGTGGCGGTGCCGGATGACCAAGCGAGATGAGTCCCCGGTGTGATGGTGCTGATCGATTGGCTGGTCGAACCGTTTTGCTACGTGGAATTCGTCCTACTGGTGACAATATCAGAGGTGTTCTGTATTCCACGTGCGTGGTATCTTGAGGCCGTTCTTGTTTTGGAGGATGAACGTGGTCGGCGTGACGCTCTCGGTGATTTTAAAAGGGCCTTCCCATGTTGGTGCTAAGCCTTTGGGTTTAGGGATGACCTCTCTCCAGACCATATCGCCCACGTGGAGCTTCCGTGCTTTTACCCGTCTGTTGTAGTGTTGGGCTACCAGTTGCTTGTTTGCGGAGAGTGCGATAACGGTATCGTCCTGGAGTTCTTCTCGGAGTATGTTGGCCATGTTTAATCCGTGCTCGTTGGTGTCCTGGTCGTATCCTTTGAACCTCGGGCTTCGGTGTGTGATTTCTAATGGTAAGACGGCCTCGACGCCGTACACAAGAGAGAACGGCGAGTCCCCTGTTGCCTCCGTCGGCGTTGTTCGTATCGCCCAGAGAACCTCGTAAAGGCTTTCTGCCCATTTGTGGTTGTAGTCTTCCATTCTCCTTTTCAGGCCGTTCTTTATTTTTTTGTTTGCCGCTTCTACTTGTCCGTTTGTCTGCGGGTAGTATACCGATGCGAATACTAGGCGAGTTCCTAGGTTGCCGGTGAACCTCTTCATCTCGTCGTTGTTGAATTGTTTCCCGTTGTCGGTGACTATCGTTAGTGGGGCCCCATATCGACAATATATGTCCTTCCAGAGGAAGTTGATGACCTTCTTCGTGGTGATGAGGACGAGCGGCCTGGCTTCTATGTATTTCGTATGGTAGTCTATGCAGACGATGATGTACTTAAATTGGCCTGAAGATGCCTTCAGTGGCCCGATTAGGTCGAGTCCCCATTGTGCGAATGGTATAGGGCTAACGATGATGGACATTGGCGCTGCCGGGGCGTGTATCCGGTGTGCGTGCTGGGCGCAGGCCTGGCACTGGTCGACGATATTTCTTGCGTCCTGCCGCATCCCTCTGTAGTAGAACACATATCGGAGTAGTTTGTGTATGATGTTATTTGGTCCGCCGTGGTTGCCGTACTCGCAGTCGTGGAGGTTTTTTAGCATGCCTCTGCCTTCCGTTTGTGTGACACACTTGAGCATTGGGAATCCCCTTTTGTTCATGTATAGTTGGCCGTTTTGCATGCTGTAGTATGCCGCTCTTTGGGCGAGTTGTCTTGCCTCTGTTCGATCGGTCGGCGTTGTTCCATCTGTGAGGTATTTGGTTAAGCCTGTTCGCCAGTCTTCCTCTGGTGCTGCCGCTGGGGCCGCTGTGGTTATTGTGAATATTTCCTGAAAGCTTTTGGATATGCTTGGTCGTTCCAGTGTTTCCACCATTGTGTGTCCTCTTGCCGCGATTTCTGGGGTGGTTGCTAGTCTTGCCAGGGCGTCGGCCCTCTTGTTCTGCTCTCTTGGGATGTGCGTTATGTTGTAGAAGGAAAATTTGCCTAGTAGCGCCTTTACGTACCCCAGGTATGCCGACATCTGTGTCCCGCGTGCCTCGAATTCCCCGGTTACGTGATTGACCGTTAGCTGGGAGTCGCTGAATATATTAACATCCTTGGCTCCCGTATCCAGGGCGAGTTGTAGACCGGCGATTAGGGCTTCGTACTCGGCCTCGTTGTTGGATGCCGGGAATGTAAATCGTAGAGCGTATTCGGCGTATGTTTTGTCGGGACCGGTTAGGATTGCCCCCGCTCCTGCTGCTATTGCCGTTTTGGATCCGTCAACGTGTAAGTTCCAGTACGATGGTGTAGTTACCTGGGTATTGGGCGATGTGCTGGGCGTTGGTTGTTGTTGGTCGGTGATTGTCGGTGTCAGTTCTGCTATGAAATCCGCTATTGCCTGCCCCTTTATTGCTCATCGTGGTTTGTATTCGATGTCGAACTCGCTGAGTTCTATCGCCCATTTGGTTAACCTTCCGGAGTGGTCGGGGCTAGCCAGTACTTGGCGTAGTGGTTGGTCCGTTAGGATGTGTATAGTGTGGGATTGGAAGTATGGTCGCAGGCGTCTTGCCGCTGTTATTAGCGCTAGGGCTAATTGTTCGAGTGCCGGGTATTTTGTCTCTACATTTTCCAATCCTTTTCCGGTGAAGAATACTGGTAGCTCGGTGTCGGTATCCCGTCTAACTAGTGCTGAGCTTACGGCGGTGAGCGAGGTGGCGAGGTAGATGTATAAGACCTCACCCGGAACTGGTGCGTAGAGGAAAGGGATGTGGGCGAGATATTGTTTGATGGCGGTTATTGCTGATTCGCACTCGTCGGTCCATTCTACTGCCTTCTTTTTGGTGAGTCTGATTGCTTTGAAGAACGGGCCGCATTTGTCTGTATACCGTGCTATGAACCGGGCCAGTGATGCTAGCTTTCCCGTTAGCGCTTGAAGTTCCTTTTTTGTTATCGGGCGAGTTGTGTCGAGGACGGCCTGTACTTTTCCCGGGTTAGCCTCGATCCCGCGTTGGCTCACCATGTATCCCAGGAATTTCGTTGTTGTTACCCCGAAGATGCATTTTGCCGGGTTGAGCCTCATGCCGCTGCTGATGAGTGTGTCGAGGACTATCTTGATGTTTCTTACGTGGTCCTCCCGGTGTCGGCTTTTGACAATTAGGTCGTCCACGTAGACTGCGACGGTGTCGTTGTCTAGTGGCGCGAGCAGCTCCGTCATGAATCTTTGGTATGTTGCTCCGGCGTTTTTCATTCCGAAAGGCATGACGTTGTAGCAGTATAGCCCTCGGTCGGTGATGAAACATGTTGCTTCGCTGTCAGCCGGGTTCATTTTTATTTGGTTGTACCCGGAGTAGCAGTCCATTGTTGACAGGAGTTCGTGGCCGCTGGTGGCGTCTGTGAGTTGGTGAATCTGTGGTAACGGGAAGGAATCTTTTGGACATGCCTTGTTGACGTCGGTGTAGTCTACGCACATTCTCCATTTGTGGTTGCTTTTTTTGACCATGACGACGTTTGAGACCCATTCCGGGTAGTGGATCTTTCTGATGAATCCTATGCCGAGTAGCCTGGTTACCTCCTCTCTCATGGCGCTGTATTGTTCTTCGTTGTATGCTCGCCGCTTTTGTTTCTTTGGGGTGGCGTCGGGTGAGATATTTAGTTTGTGTGAGACGATGTCCGTTGCTATTCCTGGCATGTCGGCGTATGACCATGAGAATACGGAACCGCATTCCCTGAGTATGTTGACAAGGGCGGTCTCGATTGTTGGGTCCAGGTTGATCCCGATTTTGATGGTTCGCTCAGGGTGTTCGTCCGAGATGGAGATTGGTTTTGTGGCTGTTTCGGCCGATGGGCGGGCCGTTAGCGATCCCAATCGTGGATCTTGGGGAGCCTCGTGAAGTCTGTTTCCTTTTAGTGTGCATACCTCTCTTGCCGGGCAGCTCACGTGTTCGTGAGATCCCGGTAGAGTGGGCGTTGTCCCTCTGACGGTGCACACTCCCCCGGTCGTTGGAAACTTCATTATTAGCATCCGTTGTGATACGATGGCGTTTATTCTGTTTAGGGTGTTGCACCCGATGATGGCGTTGTAGAATGATGGGGCGTCGACAATTAGGACTTCGATGTGTGTCTTGGCGCTGCATCCCTCTTGTCCCAGCGCGATTCTGAGGTAGTCGTTTCCCAGTGGTTGTACTTGGTCGCCGTTGAAGCTTACTAGTGGGTGGTGGTCCCTCTTCAATTTAGATGGAAGTCGCTCAAGTGCCTCGTATGCCGGCCGGAATATGACGTTGACCGACGAACCCGTGTCTACGAGGCATCGCCCGACGCTGCATAGGTCGATCACGGCGTCCACTAGGAAGGGGTAGTCTTCAGATACCGGAGGTCTCTCCTGTTCTTCTGATTCGTGGAAGGTGATGGATCCCCACCCGGTCTTGGCGACCTTTGCCGGTCCTTGTCGTAGGTTGCATATCGCCCGTTCGTTTCTTCGCTCTGTTTTGGACTTGCCGCCCGTGATTGCGTTGATTCTTCTGACGCTATTGATGTTCGTTGTTGGGCGCTTCGGTTGGGCGTTGTGTTCCGTCCTGAATGTTGATAGGTTTCCTTTCTCGAGCTGTGCTTGTACTGCCTTTTTTACTTCGTGACATCTTTCTGTGTCGTGGGATTCGTTTTGGTGGAAGTCACACCATCTCCCCGTGTTCCTGTAATCTGTTGCTCGGAATGACTTCTTGGGTAGTGTGAATAGTTCTGGGTGAGCCGTTAGGATATCGGCGTACTTGGCGTTTAGTACGCTGAATACGGGTTGTGGTAGCGGGGTGGTGTAGTTTGCTTTTTCTTCTCGTTGTCTTTTCCCGCTGCTGGCGTAACCTTTGCCGTTGTTGGCGTAATTGTACCTTCCGGTGTTGTGCCGTTGTCCGCTTTGCCGCCATCGCTGTTGGTCCTGGTCCTGTGACCTTCCCTTATTCCTGGGTGGGGTTACCCGTGATCGATCGTTGGCGGGGAGCGCTTCCTGTATGTTTGTGGTGAATGTGTTTACCTGTTGCGTTGTCGTGGGATTGGAGCCGAAAGTTTGCAGTTCTAGTTGGGCGTGAGATGTCACGCGGTCTAGTAGGTCGGCGTACGTGGTAGCTGGGTTCTCGTTGAGCTTCCAGGTTAGCGATCCTGGCTGTAGGGCGTTCCTGAGTACGTAGAAGGCCGAGTCGCTGGATATGCCGCGGCAGTTGGCGATAGCGGTGTTCCAGCGAGAAACGAATGTGGATAGTCCCTCCGCGGGTTCCTGTTTTATAGCCTGCAATTGATTGTAAGTTAGTGAGCAACTCGCCGATGTAATGTATCTCTTTAAAAAGGCTTTAATAAGTTCTGGGAAAGATTTTATGGATTTTGGCGGGATGCTGAAGAGCCAGCTGAGTGCCTCGCCCGTTAGGCTCTCCATGAATAGGTAGCAGCTTGTGGCGTCGTCGTAGCCCCTGCCGGTTGTTGCTGATGTGAAAACGTCGATGTGGAGGGATTGGTCCGTTTTTCCCCTGTATCGCTCTAACTTGATTTTTGCTAATGGGTGTCGTCCTTGGCGCATAATGTCTCTCAAGAATGGCTCTTTGCGCACTGCTGGGAGTGTGCGGTCGAGGTAACTGGGTTCCGGTTGTGATAATCGTCGTATCACTATTTCGAGGTCGGCCACTCGTGCCGCCATCTGGCCGCCGAGTGGGTCGCCCGCATTCGCTCTGTTGTTGACGTGTGGGAGGAGTGATACCGGTGAATGGGTGAAGTCATATGGTTCTGGTCCGTCAACGCCTTGCAATCCGTGGTCTCTTTCGGGCGAATCTGGCTCTTGGTTGCCGGGTTGGGGTGGGGGTGTGCTTCTGATAATAGGCCTGGGTGGGCCCCCATGTTCTCCGTGGTTCTTATCCCCGTGGATGCCCCGATGTATCGCTGGTGCTCGAAGTCCCTGGCCTTTTCGAGCTCTACGCATCTTTCCATGGCCGCCTCGTACCGGCGTTGCATGTCGGCGATATGGTTACGCGTGATGCTTACGTGGCGTTTGCCTGGATGCTGGAACGTCTGATCGTTATGTTCGGTATCGTGATGGGTTTCCCGTGGTCCTGTATCGGGTGATATTCCCAGTGTCAGCCTGGTGTCCATGCTCGTCGCCTGTCGAGAGTTTCGTGGTTTGAAAAAAAAAATTCTTGTGTGCGATTCCCACAGACGGCGCCAATGTTCAAATCCTGAATAAGGGATATTCAAGATATGAGCAAATGTTAACGTGTTAGTATCCGCGGTATGCAAATCGGGTATTGGGCGGGATCCGGATCGGGCAGGGATCGCAAATGGTCGAGGTCGGGCGGTATCGGTGTATGATTGATGTCGGCGGTATGTCACAGCGATCTTGATACTGCTAAGATTGATAACGGTTAAGGAGAGACGGGATGACCCGCCTTCAACCCTCCGATGCCTAAGTCAGAATCGATATAGGGATCGGACAGAATAACGATGTAGTAAGTTAAGAGCGTGTACCATTTAATGTTCAGTTGACCGGTATATATTGGTGGTTGGAGGTTGGGCTGTCTCCTTGCTTTCGATGTGGGACTTGGTGCGTATGTTCCTCTGCTGGGTGTTGTCTGACCGGTGTCGGTGGTGGCGCGTGTGCGCTATCCTGATCGGATATCGGGCGGGTTTGGTCATCGAAGTTGGAACCTTCCTGGTGGTGGTTCCTGTCGTGGTAGCGGTGAGACATATTATAATATATAATTTGAAGTCGCCTAAGCACGTGTTTAGGTGATTAAGCCAGGTATATGTACACAGACCGTGGGGGATTTGAGAAAGGGTCGACTGAGATTGTGTGAAGCGGCCGGAGACTGAGGAAACGAAGACCTTGTAAGGTTGAAGATGACATTGCTTGCTGCCATTGTTGTTGATGATTTTCTGTTTCTCTTTCTACCTAGCTCGGCTAAGTAGTGAGATATTATAGAGCTTAATGAGGACAGGTGGCAATGTCTATAGGTCGACGCGTGTCATGGCTGGGGTAAGTGAGTCCAGAATGAAAATTAGAAGCGTTTTGATCAGCACAGCTTGTGGACGTCGGCCACAACATTTCTATTTTGGCTTCTATTTTGTGCGGGAATTAATCCATGTACATGTGTTACTGCGTACCCATTTTGCCAATGCTACTTCACACCCGGGTCCAAATCGGTAGGACTGTTTGGGGGCGTCCAAATCAGAGTTATTACGAAGATGGTTTAGAGGTTGGCAGCTGTTTGGAAACTGAGAACGTCGATCTCCTTGCCAAAATGAAACAATTGATAACGTCTCTGTTTGTATACAAGAAGCTTAAGCAAGTGGATGGAAAACGAACAAAATAAAATAAAATTTTTTTTATCATCAGATGATAGGCACTATGTTAATCAAAATAAAATATTTTTACACAGCAAATTTTCACAGGGGTCGAGATAATCAACTATTATAAAACTAATCTAGAAAACTTAAACTAGTTCACGAACAAATGTTCAGAAAAGAACACCAAGTAACCAGGACATGTCTCTCACAACCAAGACGAACACCAACATGGATAGACCAAGGTAATGTTTGCTAAAATAGCAGGTAAGAACCTATTGTTGAGGGTGCCACAGGAACCAGCACCTCCTTACTTCAACTCCAAGCACCGGGGTCCCAGATCCTGATCCAAATTAGGCCAGAATCCATGACCAAACCCAAAAACAAACCTAGCCCAACACACCAAAAAAAGATTGAACTAGATTCCTTTAGGGTTGGTCAAACAAGTTAGAGCCCATACAACAACCCTAGGCCCAGCAAAGAACCGGGGAGAGCATAGAGGAAGCCATGGAGCATGCACAGTGTCGCGCCTCCGCATCGTCGCCGACGCTGGAGAGCCGCACAGACGAAACCAAGCCGCCAGGAACCAGTTTCTCTAACGCCTTAATATCACCCCACCCATGCTTCAGCAACAAATCGCCGGCCATCGAGTCGTAAGTTTCCAGCCACCACCGGCTGAATAGGGAGTCTAGGAACACATGACTGTTCCCACACCGTTCTTACAACACCACCACTGTCCCAAACCAATCATCGCGCCAGTAGACGGCGCAACAACATCATGTCGCAACCCACAGAGGCCCCCCACAATGTTCACCCCGAACAGATTCGACTGACGATAGCAAGCATGGGAGAGTAAGCCATGGATGATGAGCATAGAGGCGCGATGTGATGATTGTTAAGATTGACAACTGAGGTGCTCATCTCGTGACAGAAGGAAATTGTCGCCGTCGCAAGATCGCAGAACGGGTGACAGAGAGCAAACACGGCTCTCATACATTTAGGGTTTTGAGTTTAACGAAACCAAGTATTTTAAAACAAATAGGGTAAATGGACCACTTTGAGAGTCACATAAATGAATAAAATGATTATCTATCTGTATTATTATTTAAGGAAATCCTTGCTTCTTCATATTGGTCAATTCTTCATATTTTATCTTTTTAATTTAGGTGCAGTCAAATTAATTAAGGTTATTATTATAATTGGCAAATGATTTTTTTTAGCTCAAAAAAAAAATTTGTTTTTCTCTCCTTTTTTTTATCGTTGTAGTTTCTGTGTTTTCTCCCCCACTTTCTGTTTTCATCGCATGTTTCAAAAACTATTTTGTGATATTGTAAAAAAATTAACTTTTTTCTCCCCCACTAAAAACATTAACTTTTTTTTAACGATATTGTGAAAAATAAGTGAACTATTTTTTCTTTTTTCAAAAATTGTTCACAATTAACTGTTTAAATTTATATTTACTTTATTATTTTATGTTTCAATACACTGTTACACACCTTAGTGTGTGCGCTTTTTTCTGGTTTGAGTTAACATTAGTCAATGAAAAATAAAAAAATGTGAGTTCAAACATTATAAGCCCGAAAAGTTATTTGAAAAGAAAATGCAATCCGAACAAATTTGGATTGGGCCGGTTTACTCTTGGTTTCATGATCACATTCGGCCTCATTTTGGTATTTTGGATTTGGATATTGGAAAATTTATAATTAACGACACGTCGTAGAACAGGAAGCTGAATGATGACTCGGCCGAAGTTTCTTCTTCGGGGATAAGCCTCTTCTTCCCTTTCCATATCCAAAAGGACCAAAACCCAATCCTTGTTCTTCTTCACTTCACAAACTAAACTACAATACTACTTAGAGCATTCCAGCTCCACCACCATGGCCATGTCCACTGCCTCCTCAACTCTATCTTCCTTCTCCTCCCTCTCCCTTCACTCCTCTCCACGCCTCTCCCTCCTCCCTTTCACAGCCACAACCAAACTCAACAAGTCTTCATCACTACCTCTCTCTTTCTATCTATCTTCAACTCCACGTCTCACCTCCACTACTACATGCCATGCGGAAGCAGCAGAACAGCCCGAGATCGAGACCACATTCTTCGACAACGACGACCCCGAATACGAGGCCGTCTTCGAGCCCCCGGAGGCCCCGGAGGGCTTCGTCCCCCCTCCCTCATTCGACGAGGAGTCATTAGAAACAGAGGACGAAGTCGCCGCCGCCTACGAGGAGCTCTACGGCCCCGCCTACAGTGGGGTAACACTTTTCGGAAACGATATTCACGTGATGGACTCCAAGGTGAAGAAGCTGGGAGCTTTTGGGAAGTTGAAGAAGGAGAAGATTAGGGATGGGTTTGAGGAGAGAGTGGTGCAAGTGAGGAGGGTGACGAAAGTTGTTAAAGGAGGGAAGCAGTTGCATTTTAGGGCTATAGTTGTGGTGGGTGATAAGCAAGGCAATGTGGGAGTTGGTGTGGGGAAGGCTAAGGAGGTTATTGGGGCTGTTCAGAAGTCGGCTGTGAATGCTAGGAGGAATATTATCACTGTGCCCATGACTAAGTACCTCACTTTTCCTCACAGGTATGTCATTTCTACTCCTTCTCGATCGGTTTTGATCCATACATTGTTGCGTGCCTGGTAGAGTAATTTGATTTTGGGGTGGATGGATTTGGTGAAATTTGGAATCTAGGGCGATTGTTCTAAGTGATCGAATTTTAGCTGTCACTAGATACTTACGAAAGAGCTAAGCTACCTTCTGTTGATGCCTTAAACTCTTGGAATTAATGACTAACGTTAACGAATGTGTAACAAACAATACTGTTTTAGGAGCGCTATGTCGATAGCTTTTCAAGAACTCAAGATTGCTCTACATTACTAACTGCAATAGAGGGAGTGTGGTTCTAAGTTGCATGGAAATAGGTACGAGTGCGTGGAAACGAAACATGAGGAAACGCAGAAACATTTTTTTTTCAAAAACTAATGGAAGCGGGTACGCAAGGGAAGTGTCTTATATATAATAAAATTTTAGTTTTTTTTAGGTGAAATGGTAGAATTATATCTGTGGTAAGTTACAAGAGGGACACCGGTGTCTAGCACGATAGAAAGACCCTATCAAAAGCAACCTACACTATTACAGTTCAATCTGGTACCCAACATCCATAGCTAAACGTGACTAGATATAGAACAAGTAACTAAAAGGTACGCATTAAAAAATAAGGGGGCCCATACCCTATCTAGCCATGTCGTCGAAACTATAATAACTGCAACTGGCACTCCTCTGCTTGTATCTGAGTGAGTGTCACCGGATCCATTGCCACCTTATTCTGTGGGGACACCAAGTTGTATGTCCCTTTGAACCCTCCCTTACCCCCTGAGGCTGTAGGGGGAGTTTCTTCCCAAGCATTGCGCTTTAGTGAAGATGCCCCCTCTGCACGAGGCTTCGCAAACCGCTTGTGGTCAGACCTGACATAAGAAACCATAGCCTTTGAAGAGGCGCCCAAACCTTTTTGAGTGTCTGTTGCCACCCCAGTTGGCCGTAATACCCCACCACTCGGTGAACCTGTAATCTGCAAAGAACCAGACAAAGTCAAAGGACCCCCCTTAAATAAAGGGTTGTCCTACATGTGAAGCACCTGCCCCTGCACCATTTCCAACACATCCTACATGTTTGACACGTGGTCAATATGCATGGCCTCTAGAGACACTACCGCATCGGGCACCACCCCTACCGGCTCCACCATTGCAACCACCAGAGCCGCCAGATTCTTTTCAAAACCCGGCGGTACCGAGGATGAGCCACTAGGTTTCGGCCCCAAAGAAGGTGTGGGCTCTGCCGCTGCCATGGCCTCTAATATGGCCCTCCGTGCTTGCAGAATCTGGCAGCCCTCTGCCTCATGCACAAATAATCCACAATGCTCATAATAACCAAGAACATCAGGATAATCAAAACTCACCATCTCCACACAAGAAGGAGTAAAACGAAAATGCTTACGTACCACCACTCCATGCCGGAGATCCATGTCAATCAGAAGCTTCATGACGCCAGTTTTCATGAGTGGAACATCATATTTTCGGAATCGCCCCAGAGTGTTTCCAATTTTCTTTGCCCATGCCCAATCCATACCTGCATCTGAGACACCCTTCACAAATACATCCATGGTTACCTTGGCTGCCAACACCACATCAAGAGCCAAGAAACCATCAAACTGCTCTACCACCGCCGTAAAATCCTGGAAGTACCACGAGCTCCTCATGATAGCCATCTTCAAAGCCCCGAGCTTCACAAAGAAACAATTCAGGCTATGTCGAGTGATAGAAATACGCGCTGGCCACAACGCTCCATGTCACAACCGAACCATAGCTTATTTGAACGAATTTTCAAGGTCATTCGGTAAAGCCATCAGACCGAAAATTCGCATCACGGCGTATTGACATGCATCAGCTTCATCTCCATCCTTGGCTTCAGGGACCAGATCAACGATATCGATCTCATCGAGGTCCGGGTCGAATCCAGCAGCTGCCAGGCGACGTTCCATCTCATCGGTGTCCTTTGTCATAGGCGGTGCAGTCAGAGACAAGGTAAAGATGTCTCGCCGAGAGGTGAAGAAAGCAAGAGAAAACAAAAGGGAAGAAAATGGGGCTGGTTATACAAGGATATCAATCAAGTTCGATGAAGGGGACGATCGATTTAGATTTGCACTGTTTGGAAATTTGGTTTCGAATTTTTTTTTTCTTTGGTTTGCGGCTTGACACCTAGGGTTCGCTCTCAACTCTCTCTAAGTCTCAACATTCATTTTTTTAAAAAAAAGTAGTTATATATACATATAAAAATATAATTTGATAAGTAACTTAAAACACGATTAGAATTTAATTTCTATTTGATTGTTTTCAAACAACTGAAACAAGCACATGCATAATAATATGATTTATATATAAATAATACTAAATTTCTCTCATGATTATTTGTGAAATATGATTTAGTGCTTCCACTATAGAACATCAAGTTTTCAAAAAGAATATATTTTTGAAATCGTGCTTCCAAAAATTTCGACAAACTTCTGACAAGTTTTCGCTTCCGAAACATAAAATGCATTCACTTTGAAGTTTTCATGCAACCTAGGTGTGGCTACATAGAGGATTGTATACATCAATGTTTTTGAAAGAACAATAGAATTCAACTCAAATTACCCGAAAATCTCATCACCTTTGAGTAAAATGGTAAACATTATACTACAAAATGTCTCCACTGACCACAGAAAGCTTAAATTTTGAGCATTGTAATTACAATTTTGGTTTTGTTGGAGTTCTACAAAGCTAAAATGTCCAATGACTCGTCACTCTCCAAGCTTCTCTCAAATTTAGATAAGCCTCATCTTCTCTACACTGAGAAGTGAGAATTGAAAAACCCACACTTGACAAATTCCACCATGGCCATCACCACAACCTCCTCCTCTCTCTCCCCTCTCTCCCTCCACACTCCTCTCCGCCACTCCCTCCTCCCCTTCACCACCACCACCTTCACCTCCTTAAACCCCAAACCCCCAAAACCCATTTCTCTCCGCAACACTTCGATCCCAAACGCCTCTCCAATCGAAACCACCTTCTTCTCCAACGACGACCCCGAATTTGACTCCATCTTCGACCCTCCTCCTCCTCCAGAGAACTTCACCCCTCCCCCTTCCTTCGACTCCGAGCCACTCGAGTCCGACGACGAAGTCACCAAAGCCTACGAGGAGCTCTACGGCCCTGCCTACAGCGGCATCTCCGTCCTCGGCAACGACATTCATGTCATGGACGCCAATGTCAAGAAGCTGGGCGCTTTCGGAAAAGCGAAGAAGGAGAAGATCAGGGACGGATTGGAGGAGAGAGTGGTGGAGGTGAGGAGAGTGACTAAGGTTGTGAAAGGTGGGAAGCAGCTGCATTTTAGGGTGATTGTGGTGGTGGGCGACAAGAGAGGCTTGGTGGGTGTGGGGGTTGGGAAGGCCAAGGAGGTTATTGATGGAGTTCAGAAAGCTGCGGTTAATGCTAGGAGGAACATTGTTAATGTGCCCATGACAAAGTACCTGACTTTCCCCCATAGGTAAAATGAAACCCAAGTTTCGAACTGTTGTTGTTGTTGTTGATATGTCTTTGCTAGTGTAGTCTAGTGTAGTGTATGATTGAGACTTTTGATATAAGCTTCGAGTAGATATTGGATTATGTCGTCGGATTAGTCTGGGGGATATGAGATGCATTTCCTCATGGAAAGTGCACGCTAGTCTTGGTTGAAGTGCATCTTTTATCGGAAACCAGTTAGTTCTTAGTTTGTGGAATCATACTGTTTCAATTCTAAAGATGCAAAGGACATTTAGTCTGGTGCTTTTAGGGTAGGAAAGTGATTGATATATGATTTCTGGAGCGCATTCTGAGATTACTGGATTTTCCCTGAATGTTAGAATTGTATCTTTTTGCGAGTATTTTGAGATTCAATTGGTTGCTAGTGCAGACATTGGGTGATAAATGGTAGCTTAAGCACCCTTTTGGTTTTAGCAATATGACTGAACTCTTTCTGGTTTATGTGATCATATAAGGAACATATCGCGTATAAAAGATTTGGAGTGTGCATTATTCTCTTTGCAGGCAGGAACTGTTACTTGGGATACTTGGTGGTCACAATAGATGATAAACATTGCACTTGAACCAAATTATTTGCCTTGGGCCACTAAAATGTTTATGATGGTGTTTATATCAGCTTTTAGTTTACGGTGCTGATACTATCATCTATTAAACCTCTTTGTTCTCATCAATTACAGATCTGAGGGAGATTATGGAGCAGCAAAAGTGATGCTTAGACCTGCTTCTCCTGGTACTGGAGTCATTGCTGGAGGTTCTGTAAGAATCGTTCTGGAAATGGCCGGTGTTGAAAATGCCCTGGGAAAGCAACTCGGAAGTAAGAATGCTCTCAACAATGCCAGAGCCACTGTAGTTGCAGTACAGAAAATGAGACAATTCCGTGAAGTTGCACTTGACCGTGGGATTCCAATGGAAGAGCTGTGGAAATGATAAACTAGCAAAAGCTGTATTGCCTTGTAGATTTCTTGTAGTGCAGGCTTCTTGTATTGTAAGAGCAGCATCTCCTTTTGTTGATTTATTTTCCATCACAGGCTTGCTATATGTATTTAAACTGGGCGTCATAGCCTTATCATGTTTCTTTGGGATTATGAGAATTCAACTTGTCCCCAATTCTTTCATATGAATCAAGCTTACCTAGATGTGCAACTCTGCGCCATTTCTTTCTCCCAATCAAGATTTTTTATTTCAAGATATTTTCTTTTTACATCATGATGTAAACTCTCACTCTGCCATTGATGTGACCCTAGGTATAATTGGAAATGAATGACGTTTTTGAGCCAGCATTTCATAATCTGTCACTGAATGGAGTACTGCTGAAGCCAAGTGTTTTTCTGAGAGGGAATTCTTGTTTCTTCTGTTTATTGATCCAGATCTCCTATTGATTACTTCAAACTGAATGCAGATGGCGCTAGAAAAGTAGAAATGGTTCCTCCTCTAAAAATGGGTCCCGCGTGCGTGATCAGCAGAACAGGGTGTGCCAATGACATTTGGAATTTTGGATCAAATCTGGGAACTGGTGAAGTGCTTGATGCCTGAGGTTCGTTCTTGCATCTTCAATATGCTTAAGCTTGCAATATTAACTATCTTGAAGTGGAGTCTGGTTCCTCTATTTGGGTGAAGCTACTAATTACTAAACCATTCTGATGTGAACTATCGTTTCTTGCTGCCGAAGTTTGATGTTTAAGTTCCAGTCCTGTCCTCATGCCTCGGAGGCGGACTTAGAGAACCTCAATGGCATTGCCAGAATGCACATTGGTGCTGATGCTGCTAATTAGTTTTGCTGTTTTTTTTTCATCTTTCTGTTCATGCCTGATGCCTTCTAGGCCTCATTTCTAACCAAAAACACAAGCACAGAGCTTCACAGTAAAACATGTACTCAAATTGCTCTGTAGATTGTTGTAGAACATGAAAAAAGAAAGAAAGAGCATAACAGCAAGAAAATTTAATTTTGTAATAAGTCTGAAAATTTATTTACTACGATGATTTTAAAATTAAAAACAATGCAAAAACCCATAGGCTTCTTTTATTCTCATAAGATTTTATTTATTTTTAGATTGGACTACAATGATGTCTGATGAAATTCGAACACGTGACTTCATTAATCACGGTATGAATCTTTACAACTTGACTATAACTTACTGATTTCTCCTAATAAGACTTTAGTGTTCTTTAATTTATGCTATAAATAGCTTATTGTTGGTAAGAAAAGTAGTTTGCCTCTCTCTAAGCCATGTATCGCCTAAGTTCTGCGGTCTGGCATCATCCATAACTTGACCACATGATCATGGCCACCTGAAGCAACCATTTCACGATGTTGGTTTGCATCTAGTGCAGCAACCAGCCCCTGGTGCGCTTGAACGGTCTGGACTTTGTTGTCAACAAATGGATTCCACAACCTGATGATAGACTGCCAAGGAGAAAAAGACTAGTTAGATTTTTGGACTCAACAGACGCCTGAATCAAATTGTGCAGATGTTAAGGAAGTCACTAGCAAATTGAAGTGATGAGCCTGAACATTTACCTCATAGCAACCAATGATCAATTGTGGTGACTTGCTATGATCAAATGTGCAGGGATAGAACCTGTGGCCATTTGCTTTGAGTACATATCTCCATTCATAGCTAGACCCGGGGATCCAAATCCGTGCATAGTCTTCGTCAACCAAAGCAAGATACTTCCCGCAGGGAGACCAGCAAATCGAATTGATATCTTTCTCATGTCCAGTCAACTGATAAGAGATTTTGATTTCAATGATCAACGGTAAGTCACCACTTAAATTTACCTAGCTATGGATGATCAAAGGTAAGTATCACAAATTGCATGAGATAGTTTAAAATTTCATACCTTGGCTAAGAGGGGGTAACCTCTTATTTTTCCTGTACAGAAAAGATTGATTGTATTTCCCATGACACCAGCCAGATATTTCTTTCTGTAAGGCTGAAATCTGATCTGTCTATTAGCTCCCTGCAGTCAGATCACAAAGAAATTTAGGTGATGCTTTGATAAAAGAAAGTCCAAAAACAAACTCGTCAACCACAGCATTACACTAGAGTGTATTGGCATTACATAATTGACACTCTCAAAAGACATGGATGACATGCATAAGCAACATTAATAAGCTAAAGCAATGGACATTTATCTCATTAACAATTGTGAAAGGTAAAATCATGCATCATTACAAATTAAACCTTGCTTGTTATTTCATCCAAAACTTTTGTGATGGGAGTTGTTAAAAACTTTACTTACAAGTTTTGCTCTTCAAAACTCTTTCACTCTACTTTCCGGTAGGTAAAAGGGAGTAGGTATCTCTCCTTATTTTCATGGAGTAAACGTGGTCTCCAAACACTCTCTACACTCTTGCATGTCCCGGTTGGACAAAACTAAAAGAAAAACCTCACCTTCTCTCCTTAGGGTAGGTGTCTCTCACTCATGTAATATAGTCAGGTTTTTCAGTTTCATTTCTTCTCCTTGCTGTCCCGTTTGGTGAATTTCAGCATGCCTCTTTGCTGTCCCAGTTGGTGAGTTTCAGCATGGCATTTCCCCCTTTCAAGGAGAACCTTTGGATTCATCTTTTTGATGAAGGGCTAAGATTAATTCTTGAGCCTTCACTTGCTATTCCGTTTGGCTATAAATACCACAACCTTTGATGTCATTCGGTACTTGAAAAATTTAGGAAGAGTTAGAGTGTTTGTCTCTTCTTTTCAAGTCACTTTTATCTCTTGTATGTGCAAGAGTTATCTTGTTTTCCAAAGAGGTTTTCGGTTTGTCAAAACTAGTCTAAAACTCTCTTTTGTTCCTACATTTGTTAGGAAGTTTATAAAACAAGATTTTTCCTTCTTGAGATTTTACATCTCCATAGGAAAGCATATCAAACCACTTTTCAAACTTGCATATTGTCATATTGCATATCATAAGTTGAGATGATGGTGCAATTTCGTTGGAAGCACTCTAGAGAGAATTAGTTGGTCAAGTACTAAGTTCTAGGAGAAGCTTCATTGCCACTGAAATTGTAAACACTTGTGCTGGCGAGAAGAGAGTTGGATCTTCAACTAGTTGCGTGAATACTAGTAAGGATAGATGAGTGTCTTTGTATCCTGAGGGCTACTGTCTTGTAAAGAAAAGTGTGTTACATAGGGATTGTAAGCACTTGTTCTGGCAAGAAGATAGATAGGTCTTAGTCTAGTTGCGTGAATACTAGCAAGGATAGAAGAGCGTCTTTATATCCTGTGAAGCTGCTGTCTTGTAAAGAAAAGTGTTTTTACATAGTGGAAGGTTTGTCCCTCAAGAGTTAGGGGCACGCAGTTTTTTCCCTATTGTAGGGTTTCTGCGTTATCAAAACTATCCAGGTGTTATTTATCGATTTCCTTCTCATTGCATTTTATTAAGTTCGTTACTGGTTATTGGAGGATAGAAACACTCTCTGTTATCCTCGAATTAATTTTACAACGAAATTTTTTATAAAAGGCCCATTCACCCCCCCCTCTTGGACCTTCAAGTGGTATCAGAGTGGCCACTAACTTTTGTTAGTGAGATCCTTTGTATCCTAGAATGGATCGTGATAGAGCCACTTCTATTAACGTTCCTCTGTTTTTTGAAGGAAACGATTACTTCTAATGGAAGATTATGATGTCGGCATTTCTCATCTCTCAAGACGATGGAAGACAATGGACTATGGTCGAGGACGGATACAACCCTCCCACTATCCCATCTCCTGAAGATGATAAAGTGCGCATCCCGAAGGAAAGAAGCACCTGGACTGATGCTGAAAAAGCAAACTCCAGAATGAATACAAAAGCTTTAAACAGCTTATATTCTGCTTTTTCAGAAAAAGAACAAAGACAAATTCTTCACTGTCCAACGACAAAAGCGGCATGGGACTCACTCTCCACTACTCATGAAGGTAATATCAGGGTAAGAGATCAAAAGCTTCAAAGTTTAACTTCTGAATTTGAACAAATTAAAATGAGTGAAGATGAGACCATTGATGATTTTCATAGTCGTCTTCTTAACATTACTAATCAATGTCAAGGTCTAGGTCATCCTATTGAGCCAAAAGTTATTGTTCAAAAAATGCTTAGATCGGTCACTTCCTATTTTGAGCCTAAACAAATTGCAATAGAAGAGTCACATGACATATCTACATATTTTCTCTTGACGAATGAGTTGGAAATCTTAAGACCTTTGAGGCAAGAAAACTAAATCGGAAGAAAGAGAAGACAATTGTTTTTAGCTCAATAAATAAGGAAGAACAAGATGATGAACCTTCTGAAATCTCTTCTGAAGAATCTGCTTTTCTAACAAAACAATTTGGAAAATTTCTCAAAAATCGGAAAGTTTTTTCTAGGAATTTTTCTAAAGGGTCTAGCAACCAAAATCCAAACCCAAAGAACTTTAGAAGGGATGAGAGTTCAAATATCAAAAATTTCAGACCAAAATCCTCTCAAAAACCTGATGATAAACTAAAATATTTTGAGTGTTCTGGTTTTGGACATAGAGCTGCAAATTGTGCAAATAGAAAGTCTAAATCGCATAACGTATTGAAAGCCTCATGGAATGATAGCGAGTCTGAAGATGCATCCGATAAAGAAGATGACACAATTGATTTCATTGCTTCAATCGACTTAGATAAGTCTTATGTGGATGATGAAGATAATGATAGTCTGGACGAAAAATTCTTTCGTATAAAGAAGAAATGGAAGCAAGAAAAATCTTGTCTAGAAGAACATGTCAAGATGCTTCAGGAAAAATTAGATTACCAAAATTATCTTGTTTCTTCTTTAAGAAAAGAAAAATCTGATCTTGAACTTGCTCTGGAAAAATCAAAATCTCTCTTTAATCAATTTTCTCTCGGGTCAGAAAAATTAACCATAATGTGTGGCATTGGCAAGACTGACAAAGACAGAACAGGGTTAGGATATAAAGCTGGCAAAATCTCCAAGAAACCAACCAGGTTTGTAAAAAGTCAAAAAGAAAACTTTGTATCCTCTTTCAAACCTCAAAAACCTTTTGTTCCAACTTGTCACCATTGTGGTATCATTGGTCACATACGACCTAACTGTAGAAAACTGGGGAGAAATATGAATACAAGTCACATGAACAGACTCTCCTCTTTTCAATCATCTCTTGAGAAAACCCTTGATTATCTTTCCAAAATAGCCAAGACTCTTTCTGCCAAATCTTCTGCACCCCATAAAAGGAGATCCTTTAGGAACAACAAAAACAGATCCAAAGGTCAGGCGAACTCGAACCCCATCCAACAAAAGCCTTGGGATCTATGTGGAAATAGTTCTAATGATGAAAACTTTGTAGGAAATTTTTCTTGCATTGACAATACATCTAATATGAAAAGCAACATAGTTGCCATTTGCAATGTCGCTTTTATTACTCTTGCTCCAAGAGATTCAGATTCTTGGTACATGGACAGTGGTTGCTCAAAACACATGACTGGGAACAATGACTGGTTTTCTTCCATGAATGATACACACCCATTAGGTAAGGTTGTGTTTGGTGATGGTGCTCAAGCCGATATAATTGGATGTGGAACTGTAAACACTCCAGGACTCCCTAATCTTAAAAATGTTTTATTGGTAAAATGACTAAAGGTAAACTTGTTAAGTGTTAGTCAAATTATTGACGAACATGAATCTGTTATTTTTGATCATGCAAAATGCATGGTTCTGGACGGAAAAGGTAAAAGTCTCATGAAAGGAGAAAGAACTAAAAATCATTGCTATTGCATTTCTGCTAACCAAAAATTTCTTTCTAAGATTTGTTTTAGATCACAAGTTTCTATCAATGCCCTAGAATTATGGCATAGAAGAATGTGTCACCTCAATCATCAAGACATAGTCAAATTATTCTCCAAGGATTGTGTGAGAGGACTTCCTAAACTCTCAGGTAAGTCTGAAAGTATGTGTGGTGATTGCAAGATTGGTAAGCTCACCCGTACTTCACATTCTTCTCTTAGTGCAAAACCAACATCTCAATGTCTAGAATTATTGCATCTTGATTTAATTGGTCCAGTAGAAACTGAAAGCATGACTAGAAAAAATTATGCACTTGTAGTCGTAGATGATCTTTCACGTTTTACATGGGTAAAGTTCCTGACAAATAAATCAGAAACGTTTGAGGAATTTCTTAGTCTGGCTAAAAGAATTACTAATGAAAAACTTTCTGAAAATAAAGTCATTATAAGAATCAGATCTTATCATGGAACTGAATTTGAAAATTCATCTTTTGCTGACTACTGTGATAATTTTGGTGTGTTTCATGAATTTTCTACTCCCATTACTCCCCAACAAAATGGAATCGTTGAAAGAAAAAATCGGGTTCTTGTTGAAATGGGAAGAGTCATGCTCAACTCTACAAATCTTCCTCATTCCTTCTGGGAAGAAGGTATAGCAAATGCTTGTTATACTCTGAACAGAGTCATTCTCAGACCAGGGACAAACAAAACTCCCTATGAACTCTGGAGAGGAAGAAAGCCAAACATTTCACACCTCAAGGCATTCGGAAGCATATGCTTCATCTACAAAGATCGCCAATATCTAACCAAATTTGAAGCAAAATGCGATCGAGGATGCTTTCTTGAATATGCCTCAAACAGTCGAGCTTATCGGGTGTACAATAAGAGAACTTGCAGAATCATGGAAACTGTAAATGTTGCAATTGACGATGCTCCTATTTGTCATCATATAACTCCTCCTATTCTTAATAAACAGGTTGATGTGGAGAAACTCCCACCATCTGATGTGGAAACTCTAATAGATGAACAAAATCCAGATTCCGACACGGAGTTGTCTGATCACGAATCTGAACCTGACACAGAAGGAAATATGGTTAATGAGACATTAGTTCAACAGTTTCCTCACAGACTGGGAAAGAGGCAGGTCAAGAAAGATCATTCCCCTTCAGACGTCATAGGAACAGTACATGAACCTATGAGAACCAGAAGGTACACAGATTAGTATGTGATATTTCTATTCTTAAATCTTTTTTGGCTATTTTTGAAAAGAACATAAATACCATTACCACCTTTGGTTTGGTATCATCTGTTGAACCAAAAAATATCAAAAAAGCCTTAGGTGATGTTGACTGGATTATTGCAATGCAGGAAGAGTTAAATCAATTTGAAAGAAATGAGGTATGAGAATTAACCCCTAGACCTAAAGATAAGAATGTAATTGGAACCAAATGGGTTTTCAAAAATAAAACTGATGAATCAGGAACTATTACCCGAAACAAAACCAGATTAGTAGCTCAAGGTAACAATCAAATTAAGGGTATAGATTTTGATGAAACCTTTGCGCCAGTTGTTAGGTTAGAATCAGTAAGGCTATTGTTAGCTATTTCTTGTCATCTAAATTTTACACTTTATCAAATGGATGTCAAAAGTGCTTTCCTATATGGTGACATCAAAGAAGAACTGTATCTGGAACAAACCCCTGGTTTTCTAAGTCTTACACACCCAGAACATGTATACCGCCTAAAAAAGGCTATGTATGGACTTAAACAATCCCCTCGGGCATGGTATGACAAAATATCTTCCTACTTGATTAAAAATGGCTACATCAGAGGTTCCATTGACCTGACACTGTTTGTCAAGTGTTCTGCTAAACATGTCATTCTTGTACAGGTTTATGTAGACGACATTATTTTTGAATCTACCTTAGATGAACTGGTGAAAGAATTCACCATAATGATGACAAAAGTGTTCCAAATGAGCCAATGTGGAAAATTGAACTATTTTCTTGGGTTGCAAGTCCAACAAAGAAAAGATGGACTTTTCATTTCACAAACTAAATATGCATTGGATTTAATTAAAAAATTTGGAATGGAATCCTCTTCTTCTGTTCGGAATCCTATGGGAACTTCATACAAAATTAATGCTGATCTGACTGGTGTCAGTACTGATCCTACTTACTACAGAAGTATGATTGGAAGTCTCCTATATCTTACTGCTAGCAGACCTGACATCTCTTATAGTGTAGGAGTGTGTGCTCGATATCAAGCCAATCCAAATGAATCTCATGTCAAAGTTGTCAAACGCATCTTGCGATACATCTCTAGAACAACTAATTTGGGCATCTATTATTCTTTTGATTCTGGCATTGAAATTGCAGGATATTCTGATTCTGATTGGGCAGGAGATGCTACCGATAGAAAAAGCACTTCAGGAGGAAGCTTTTTCGTGGGAAATAATCTTGTTTCATGGCACAGTAAAAAACAAAATTGCATATCCCTTTCCACGACTCAAGCTGAGTACATTGCAGCAGGAAGTTGCTGTACACAAATGCTATGGATGAAGCACATGCTTCACGACTATGGTTTCCCACAAGGTAAGCTCTCTCTATTTTGTGATAACACTAGTGATATAAACATCTCCAAAAATCCAGTTTTACACTCTCGCACCAAGCACATAGAAATTCGTTATCATTTCATTAGAAGCCTGGTCAAAGAAAATTTACTTGAACTGATGTTTATTCCCACTGAAAAACAATTGGCAGATATTTTTACCAAACCACTTGATAATCATCGCTTTGAAAGCTTAAGGTAATCACTCGGTGTATGTTCTGCAACTTGATTATCTCTTCAAAAGAAAATTTCTATTTTCTGTTTGTAAAGTTTTTTTTAACAAAAAAAAACAACAAAAATTATTATATATATTTTGGCCTGTACAAGGTAAAACCGAGTGGTTATGGATATGCTTACCTTTGTACTCATAAATGCATAATCATGCATTATATTATTTGTGTATCACAAATGGTCCCAACATCCAATTTTTCATGCATACATCGATATGTGGTATGATTAAGTGAAACTTATTTTTTTGTGGCACGGTTTACGCTTGAGTTCCTCTTTAAGCAAAAACTTGAGTTAGCCCAATTCAGTTTCTATTTATATCAAAAAATTGGAAAATTATTATTGATTATTTTTGCTAGTCATTGCTTGAGTCTGAAGTCCCTTATCCTTTGGAGCATCCTTTTTATGCTTAGTACCTTAAAATCATCTGATTTGGGAGCTACTGATAAGTTCTTCGCTACATATTCTCAAGCAACGATCCCTGAAATTTATTCTATCATTCGATGGATTCGAGATGGTAATCATTTGAGTGTCCTTGTTACACATATTGCCCGAGGTCATTTGATCTTGGAGTCAATGATTACCCTCTTGCTACATGGATCTAAGAGGACAATTTTTCAGATGAGCAAACAAATATTGTGCAAAAATGGGAAAAAGGAGAAAAACTTTTTTGTGGCTAACTTTAATATAAAAAGGGGGACATAATATATCTCATCAAGGAATAATCTTGCTACCCCATGAAAAAATGATTTTCCCTTTACTATGACACATGCATTCATTCTCCATTACTTTTTATGGACCACATGTGATACATTCATAGTATGATGAAAAATATGCCTATGAATACCTATGTAAGTGGGTCTATTCTCCGATTTTACTAAATATAGGCTTGTTATATTTTTCACTCAAAACATCTCCAAAAAAAGGAGGGAAATTTATTTTTAACTTATGTACATTTGTACTTATTTATTTTTGAAAGGATCATCACTTTGCTTATCATCACTTCATGCAATAATTATCAAGTGGTCTATTATGTTTGTTCAGCAAAATCAAGTTATAAGCTTAACTTGTTTTCAAGGTAATCATGAGATTAATCAACCCAACATTTTGGTATTAAACACCATGCCTTGTACATTTTAGGAATTGGGAGGGAGTTTGAAGCTTGACCACTTTGTTTGGTTATGTTTGAACCAAGTACATATGTACTTGTTATGAAAAGAAAATATTTTATTTTCAGTTTGGGCCATGTCCATCATTAGCATATATGGTGTTAACCAAATTTTTGGTTTATCTCTCCATAACAATCACGTTATGGAAGACTGATTCCAGCAGAGAGTAGGTATAAGCCATCATCTCTATACCAAATCTGGTTTGTACTTCTTTAGGACACTTCCTTATGGACTTATGATCACTTGGTTTTTAAACCAACTTAGTTGTTGATCCATGCCCAATATAAATCTAGCCCATTAGATTTTAACCAACCTAGTTACTTGGCTTTCTCCACTGGTTTTCCCGGTAACCAAGACCACCTACTCCTTACTTTGATATTTCTACCCGTTACTCTCTCTCTCTCTCTCTCTCTCCATCACTTATTCAACTTCTCCATTTCATCTCCTCACAATTTTGAATTCACTTCTTACCATCTCCAAATTGTCTTTGAAACGAGGAGTAAAAATCCCAACAAACGGTTAGAAGCTTCGAAGCAGCCACTTCATTGTGCCATGCATTTACGTAGCCGGGATTCTTCGGTGAAATTACCCCCGGCGGCTCAGCCACAAGTGGTGGTTCCCGACCTCAATCTCACAGTCCCTCCGGAGAACACTACCACTGCTTTCATTGCATCCACCGAGATTGAGTCCTCGGACCCTATTACGGAGAAATTGGTCTCCGACTCCGATGATATTCCCTTGAAGAAAAGGAAGAGATTGCTCAATAAGGCTCCGGAAAAGGCTAGGAAGCTCTCAACTGTCTTCGGGAAAGGAACCTCGTAATCCTTACGAGAAGGAGTACATTCAGCCTTCCCCTCGACCTCACTCTCCAATCGATTCTGGCCCCTCAAATCAAGCTCCAAAGTTCTTTGTTAGAAGAGGAGCGAGGAAGTCTGTGGCACCTATAATGCCTCATTTAAATCCAAACTCGGATCATGAGGAAGCCCAACCTATGAGACGAAGTCCTCCTAAGAGGAAAGGGAAAGCTCCGGCAAGCAAAGGAAATCCTCCGTCAAAGAAGGGTAAATCACAGGCCTCCACCTCCGCTGCCACTCAAGCACAACGTGCTCCGGATACTCGGAATGCCTCGACAAGCCAAGCTCCTCGAGCTCGCAAAGTCACCATGGAGGTATCGAATTTGCATATCCCTCCGGACCATTATTTTGAGAGTGTTGATGCTAAAAACCTCTATGTGGCTGTGACAATAGCTAGGTCAGTTATCCTAGAAAAGCCCTTTAATTTTGATGGATTACCTAGTGATTTCCACGACATGATCGAAAAACTAGGATGGGTAGATGCCCTGAAATCCTTCCCTCGGGTTAACTTGTCTCAGGTTAGGGAATTCTATGCTAACTATCCAAACAGCATGCCGGATAAAGTGGATTTACAATCTCATGCATCCTTTTATGTTAATGTGAGAGGGAAACCCGTAGATGTGTCTCCTAGGGCCATAAAGAATGCACTAGCTCTTCCAAATACTGAAAAGAAAATCCTTAAGCATGTAAGAAAGTTCATTGTTAATCTTGGTATTCATTCCTTAGCTAGGCAGCTTTACTCTACTCCCCCAAACACTATGTTCTGTGAATCCTACTTTCAAAGCCAATTCATGACCAAATTCTATAAGTTTATGGGTTTTTTGGTGCACACATTGATTGCCCCCAACACTCAATCATCCAAAATTACCTTTAGGCAAGCCAGTCTCATTGCTTACTTGGTTTCTGGGAATCCTACACTTCCTGCCGAGTTTTACATCTACCATTCCATTAGAAATTCGGCTATAGATAACTAAACTAAGTTAGGCACCTCGTTGGTCTTTCCGGCTGTGATTACCCTCCTCTGCCTAAACTCTCATGTACCATCTCTTTCAAATGATATTATGGTTGACTCTCCAGCCCCGGTAGATAAGGTCACTATCTCCAAATCAGTTGGCCAATCCACGGTTTATGTGGAGCCTCTTGAGATCACATTTCTTAAGCGTGTTCAAAATGAGATGAAAGATGCTTTTTGCATCATGAGGAATGAGATGCAAGCATCCTTCAAAAAGATGCAACAACTTCTGAAAATTAGGCAAGGACTGGTCTTTTCAGAGGATAGCTCTGACCCTTCCTATCCCTCTGCTGACGCTGCCACTGCTGCTGGTTCTGAGGGGGAGCCAAATGTGGCTGTTTCGGGTGGTTCGTCGAGGGCCAATGACTCTGGTTATGTCAACAATGAGTCTGGTGATGATGATGCCGATAATGAGTGTCTTGACCACCTTGATGATGGTGATGAGGATTATTCCGAGAACGGGGACGATGAGTCCGATGACGATTATGTTTCTTCTACTTTATGGTTATCTACTACTTATCCATTCTAGGATGTGTTATTACCTATTTGGTTCTAAAATGATGCTTTTTTGTGACATGATTAGAATTGCATCTCTTTTGAACTCTTTGTCACACTCTACCACAAAAGGGGAGAACCAAGTGTACGTTTTGTTGGTTTTGGCATGAACAATTAATGCTTTGTATTATGTTTGTTCGACATGGTTGTATTATATTTTCCCATGTTTTGTAAAAACTCAAGCTTGTTGTAGTATAAACAATTACTGCTTGCTTATTTATGGTTTTTCTTATGATGAAAACCTACAATATCTTGTCATCAATTTCCTTGTTGGAAAAAACTTATTATTGCAGGTTATGAAGCCTTGATGATGAGAAGATATGTTTTTGGTAGAGAATGCCAAAGGGGGAGATTATTGGCAATACATAATTGGCACTCTCTCAAAAAACATGGATGACATGCATAAGCAACATTAACAAGCTAAAGCAATGGACATTTATCTCATTAACCATTGTGAAAGGTAAAATCATGCATCATTACAAATTAAACCTTGTTTGTTATTTGATCTACGCATTTTATGCTCGATTATTAATGTATTTCTCGCTACATTTGGCTAAGTTATGACCTTAGTATTCTTATGTATAACTTATTTTATTGTTTTAGGTCCAAAATATAGAGGAATAAATAAATGAGGCAAAAATGAGCTCAAAACGCAATAAGGAGGAAGTTCCTAATTCTGGAGAAGAAATGGTTCGAGAAATGATTTTTAAATGGTTACTAAAATGCATGCCCACATGGTGTCAAGAATTTGAAACCATTTGACAAATGAAATGGATACCAAAATGGTGCAAATGAGGAAGACGACATTTCTCCTGCGCAAACCAGGAAAGAGCAATATTGCCGAAATTATGGAGATCCTTGGAGCCGAAGTCATGGAAGATATTTGAAGATTATTTGTACCTGATTTGAAGCCCAAAATATGTGCAATTAAATGGTATTTTTGGACAAGAAGAATTGGAGAGCAAGAAATCCAAGATTTGATAAGATTGAGATTCCTAATACTTAAAAAGGAAGGAAATCTGAAGTTACAGGACAACAGACTTCAACAGGCTGTAAAAATCGCATATCAACTCCGATTGAGGCGATTAATGAAGATATTTTTATAGACATTGGAAAGATCTTTCCAATTCCGCAAGAATCACGCAATTCGGATATGTATAACTCAGGAAGCCAAAGATCTGTAAAATACAGGACAGATCTGTAAAATACCTCTCCTCCACAAAGAAGCCGTCCAGCCTCTCCAAAGCCGAAGTGTTCAGCCTCAACGAGCCTCGGATCGATCACTCACAATACGCTAAGTCCCTTGTGAGTGAGAACCATCCTCCCTAGAAGTCATCAAGCACCTAGAGTTGCAGTGCGATTCACGGATTCAAAGTGTAACCATGATCTTCTATTTTCATTCTTTGGTTTTGTATTGGATTTGTTTCGGTTATTTGATGAAGAATCAGTTTGGTTTTCAGCTATATGTTTTGATTTCTTTTGTAGCTTCCATGTGTTTATAATTCTAAGTCTTTTACATATGTTTGTTTTGAGTCTAATGCTTCGATGCCATGTTCTAGATGATACGCTAAGTCCATCTCTTTTGCAGGTTTCGATGAACTTATTTAAGATGAAATTGTTTAGGGTGTTTAGATGTTAGTTGTAGTATAATGGTAAGTATTCCTGCTGGTCACGCGGGCGGCCCGGGTTCGATCCCCGGCAACAACGTCAAGACGCTGAGTCACACTTCTATACAATAAACAAGCATGTGTAGTTAGATTTAGAGTTATGAATTTTGTTGTCTACTAAAGTCTTCTAGCATGAAATCGGCTAGGTTAATTAGACAGGATGATCACTTGTAAATATGTTAGTCTTGGATTTTATTTTCCGTTTAGAAAGCATGTTTAGGATTCTATGTTCTTGTTTGTTTTAGCTTGTCTATGAGTTGAAGCATGATAGAACTTAGGGTTTCTCTATGTGTTTTCTGCCATGTTTTGTCTTTATATTTCGTAGATTAATAACCAAACTTTCAAACTCCCCATATCTTTTATTTTATGTTTACAAACGTTGTCATGCATTAGTACCCTCAATCCCCAGTTAAGAACGATCCCTACTTATCAATGCTACATCTACAAAGAAGGGTTTTAAATTGCATACGTGTGAGATATGTGTTGAGTGTCTACTTTGTGTTAATATTTGATGCATGGTTTACGCGTTATCATTATTTCATCCAAAAATTTTGTGATGGGAGTTGTTAAAAACTTTACCTACAAGTTTTGCTCTTCAAAACTCTTTCACTCTACTTTCCGGTAGGTAAAAGGGAGTAGGTATCTTTCCTTATTTTCATGGAGCAAACGTGATCTCCTAACACTCTCTACACTCGTGCATGTCCCGGTTGGACAAAACTAAAAGAAAAACCTCACATTATCTCTTTAGGGTAGGTGTCTCTCACTCATGTAATGGAGTCAGGTTTTTCAGTTTCATTTCTTCTCCTTGCTGTTCCGTTTGGTGAATTTCAGCATGCCTCTTTGCTGTCCCAATTGGTGAGTTTCAGCATGGCATTTCCCCCTTTCAAGGAGAACCTTTGGATTCATCTTTTTGATGAAGGGCTAAGATCAATTCTTGAGCCTCCACTTGCTATACTGTTTGGCTATAAATACCACAACCTTTGATGTCATTCGGTACTTGAAAAATTTAGGAAGAGTTAGAGTGTTTGTCTCTTCTTTTCAAGTCACTTTTATCTCTTGTATATGCAAGAGTTATCTTGTTTTCTAAAGAGGTTTTCGGTTTGTCAAAACTAGTCTAAAACTCTCTTTTGTTCCTACATTTGTTAGGAAGTTTAGAAAACAAAATTTTTCCTTCTTGAGATTTTACATCTCCATAGGAAAGCATATCAAACCACTTTTCAAACTTGCATATTGTCATATTGCATATCATAAGTTGAGATGATGGTGCAATTTCGTTGGAAGCACTCTAGAGAGAATTAGTCGGTCGAGTACTAAGTTCTAGGAGAAGCTTCATTGCCACTGAAATTGTAAACACTTGTGCTGGAGAGAAGAGAGTTGGATCTTCAACAAGTTGCGTGAATATTAGTAAGGATAGATGAGTGTCTTTGTATCCTGAGGGCTACTGTCTTGTAAAGAAAAATGTGTTACATAGGGATTGTAAGCACTTGTTCTGGCGAGAAGATAGATAGGTCTTAGTCTAGTTGCGTGAATACTAGCAAAGATAGAAGAGCGTCTTTGTATCCTGTGAAGCTGCTGTCTTGTAAAGAAAAGTGTTTTTACATAGTGGAAGGTTTGTCCCTCAAGAGTTAGGGGCACGCAGTTTTTTCCCTATTGTAGGGTTTCTGCGTTATCAAAAACATCCAGGTGTTATTTATCACTTTCCTTCTCATTGCATTTTATTAAGTTCATTACTGGTTATTGGAGGATAGAAACACTCTCTGCTATCCTTGAATTAACTTTACAACGAAATTTTTGGTTGTAAATTTTTTATAAAAGGCCCATTCACCCCCCCCCCCCCCCCCAAAGTGGGAGGAATTGCTATCTATATAAGTGAACTTGTGTGTAGAGACATGCAAAGCCCTATATGCTGGTTTTAGCATCTATAACATAACTAGGATTTCCTTAAACAAGATGGTAATTCAAACATTAGGTCATATAATACTATAACAAATGGACAGAGATTAAGTATATTACCTCAAACACGCTGACCACAGGATTAGGTAAGGTGGAGCTCACTCTCGGATTTCACCAGTATTATCACATGACAATAAGATTAAGATCTTGGTCGGGTGAAAATCCACTGGCATTACTTGTCCGCGGTGCCCTATACATGTTCTATATGATTTTCTTGGCGCCTACAAGGTTCAAATGGGGAATCTTTTGACTAGTTTTTCAGTCGTTTATAAAGATCAAGATAAAACTGATCATAGAAGCTTATATACCTTCGGTGCAGACCATAGCTTCACAGTTCCGTCAAGTGAAGCTGTAGCAAAGTTTGTTGTACTGGGTCCAAACCGTACATCTGTAATGGCCTGAGTATGTTCTTCTGGAGTTAAAACACCACCAAAGGCTTTCATGTTCCAAACCAGAACCTGCCAGTCATATGATGAAATCAGCCACAAACTCGTAAACTGAACAAGAAGATGAGAAAGTGAGCATTTTAGTGGTTATCAACTTGTCAGTAAGTAACCTTTTTTTTCTTCTCCTGAAGTAAGTAACCATTCTCCATTTCTTGAAAAATGGCAGCATAAAACCTTATCCGTATTTTCCTCGAGGGAACCGGTTTGTTCAAGAAAGAATTCTACCAGTTAATCACAAAATAATGTTAATGAAGCCAAAAAATAAAAATAAAACAATATAGTTTGGGAAGCTAAAACAGAACTAGGAAAGCAAGAATAAAACACATACCGCCTTCATTTCCGTAGTTATTTTTATGCGTGGCTTAGGTTCAGTGCCAATCTCATGGGACAATCTAGACTTGTTATTTTCTATGACAAGAGCAGATCCCTTTGCTTTAGAACCAGCAGGAGCTTCATCTGCATCACTTGCACGTCTTTTTGAGCTGGAACGAGATTTCTTTCCAGAATCTGTAGGACTTTTCACAGATTCTGCAGAAGATTTCTTCTTAGCTGATGCAGACTTCTCCTCAGTTTTGCCCTTTGAGCCCTCCTTTATATCTTTCTTGGAGCTTTTTTCACTTGACATCTGGCTCCTTGGTTCATCTTCCTTAGCAGTCATCTTTTCCTAATACGATTGGGATTCCCACGAAGATATTGAGGATAATTGTTGTTAGATAATAAAAGACTAAAGAAAATAGTATGCTTGCAAGAAGTATCATCACATAATGAAGAGAGAATATAGTTTTCCTATATATCAAAAGATATGGATACAATTAGATGGAAAAAAATGAGAGGCCTTTAAAAGGTGCCTGAGCTACCTTAAGACCAGCTCCAGATGCTGTCTTCTTCTCACTAATGACATCCTAAATTGAGTGACAAAATGAATGAAAATTTAGTTCAAAGAAATTTATATGCTTTGATTTGTAAAACCATGACATCCACCAAGTCAAGAACATATAAATCATATGATCTAGTCTAGCAAGTGACTTAATTATTGTACTTCTGGTAATTTCTGCAGCTGATCTTTGTCATGCTGCACCTCTAGTGGCTGCTGCTGATGATCATCATCATCATGGGAATGTCCAGCCTCCATTGGCTGCTGCTGATCCCGGTCATGCTGCACCTCCAGTGGCTTCTTCTGCAGCTGATGATGATCATGGGAATGTCCGGGCTCTTTTAACTGCTCATGCTGATGATGATCATGGGAATGTCCAGCCTCTTTTAACTGCTCATGGGATCAGATAAAAATTATAAAATGTTGGTATAAGAGTTCCAAAAGGCAGAGTCTAGGTACAATGCTTACTTCTAAAGGCCCTTCATTGTTTGGTCCAGGATTCACTGCATTTGCACCTGCACTTGCACCTGAAAGCATAAACAGAAAGAAAACAAGAAGTTCACACCTTGATCAAACAAAATACAGAAAATGGTCATTTCAAAACAAGAAGAAAAAGAGAGACAGATAATGAAACAAATCACACACTCTACATGAAGACATGCAATTACATTTTTTTTTCTTATGAATAACTTCTCCAACAATCATCATGCTCGGCTTAAAAACAAAAGCAAGACCAGCCAGTATGTATCATGTGGCTAAAATCATTTGCATATACTGTAACACTATTTGATATTATCAACAGAAAAACACACACACACACACAACTTAATTAATTATCTGATATATGCAATGTCATATTGCTTAAATATTTGAATTCCAAAAAGAAGGAACCCAACAACAAATACAAACCTGCATTATGAGCACCAGTTGGAGGCAGCATGGCTCTATCCTGTTTCAAAAGCTTCGAGTTTATTCTGTTAGTCAGCGCGAAGCTAATGCCGTATATATACTAGTTCTCAATGGAATTCTAGACAATAAAGGGATTTATTTGAGGATTGACAAGTTAGGTAAATATTTTAAGTACCTGCATCTGAGATTTCTTGGATAGGTCCTGATGCAAAGAACTATAGAAGAAAGGGAAATATTATTAAGAGATATCCAAAGTTTCCATTAACAAATATCCAACCAAGCGTAATATTCAACGAATTCAAAAGATGTAAAAAGAAACTGAGGATACCTTGAATGGCTTGCACTTAAATTTGAGATATCCAAATTTTTTACATCAATATGATTCAGAGAACTAGCAAAAGAAAAGAACATTTTTTCATAAGGTTAACATAATTTTCATAAACACAGATTCAGCCAACAGAAACGTACAAAGCATAAAATTCATTGAATTCAAAAGATATAAAAAGGAACTGAGAATACCTTGATTTGCTTGCAATCAAATTTGACATATCCAGATTTTTGACATCACTAGGATTCATAGAACTAGCAAAAGAATGGAACATTTCATCAAACGGTAAACATAGTTTCCATAAACACAAATCCAGCCAACAGGGACAAAGCATAAAATTCAATGGGCGCATTCAAAAGATATAAAAAGGAATTAGGATACCTTGAATTGCTTGGTTTTGAATTTGACAAATTCAAATTTTCGACATCAATAGGAGTCAAAGAACTGGCAAAAGAAAGGAACATGTTACCAAAAAGGTAATCATAGTCTCCATAAACATAAATCCAGCCAATATAAACAAAGCATAAAATTAAACGATTTTAGAAGTTATGAAAATGAACTGAGGATACCTTGAATTGCTTGCAATTGAATTTGGCATAGTCCAATTTTCGACATCAATAGGATTCAGAAAACTAGCAAAAGAGTGGAACATTCTATCAAAAGGTAACCATAG
The DNA here is from genome assembly GCA_946800695.1 of Geum urbanum. Lineage (NCBI taxonomy): Eukaryota > Viridiplantae > Streptophyta > Magnoliopsida > Rosales > Rosaceae > Geum > Geum urbanum. The sequence continues at coordinate 71,861,653 of OX327001.1, forward strand.
TTTCGATAAACTTAAATCCAGCCAACTGAAACAAATCAAAAAATAAAAATAAAAAAAATCAATGAATTCAAAAGATATAAAAAGAAACTGAGGATACCTTGAGTTGCTTGCAATTGGATTTGACATAACCCAATTTTCAACGTTAATAGGATTCTGAAAACTAGCAAAGAAGTTGAACAATTTATCAAAAGGTAAGCAGGTATAGTTTCTGTAAACTCTAATCCAGCTAACATAAACAAAGCATGCATAAAATTCATTGAAATCAAAAGAGATACCTTGAATTGCTTGCAATTGAGTCTGACATAATCCAATTTTGGACATCAACAGGATTCCAAAAGCTAGCAAACGAATATAACATTTTATCAAATGGTAAACATCTATAGTTCTTTTAACATAAATGCAGCCATAAACAAACCATAAAATTCAATTAATTCAAAAGATATAAATTACAAGGAAGTCAGGATACCTTGAATTGCTTGTAATTGAACTTGACATATTCAAATTTTGGACAAGTGGATTCAGAGAACTAGCAAGAGAATGGAACATTTTTCAGAAGGTAAACATAGTCCCACAATTTTAAGTCCAACCAAGCATAAACTTCAATAAATTTGAGAGGATTTAATGAAGAACTGCATGAGGATATATACCTTGAATTACTTGCACTTGAATTTGAGATATTGAAATGATCAAATTGATTTGGATATGAATTGGGATCAATGCTCTCAATCGGTACCCCTAACCACTTGTTTAACAAGATTGCTTCTCTTTTCTTTGCAGATAACAATTCTTCTTCTTTAGTCTTAGGCATTCGCGGAGACTTCTTTTGCTTAGTTGGTTTCAATCCAGGCGCTCTTGGCAAATTTTCAGGCACTCTTGGATGTTTACCATGGTTTTCGACCTCTCTCAGTGGTTGTACAACCTAAAGGAAAATCAAACCAAATTATGCACCATGTCACAAGAAAAATAAGCTCAAACAAGAGTACAATTCATTACAGCAAACTATATCAACCAAAATGTGATATTACCTGAGGCGGTTGTCCATCAACTGCTGCATTGGCATTTGGATTCGTCATTTCCAGCGCCGGCCTAGAAAAATATACTTCGGAAAAAGAATTCCACCATTCATCCAACAAACCCTCAGGGCATATTTGTTAATGTTAAGCCCTAATTTTACTATATAATGTATAATGTGTACCGCTATTACACTAATCAAGCAACTTAACTACTCTAAAACTAGAAATATATCTAAAAAATAAGTGATTTCAATGATCGAATCTTAAAAACCCTAGAGCGCCGCAAAATACCCCATCACACTTTTTGCAGTGCTAGCACCCCATGGCCTCTTCCGATGGCGTATCTCGCAGGTTCTTTCTGCCTTCGCAGTCTCGGAGTGGGGCAAAACCTCCTAAAAAGGATGCAAGCAATTCAAAGCACTATGTTGTAGGCCGTTTGTTATCAGCGAAGAAAGATCTGAGCCTAAGGCGTTTATGGGCACGATTGCAGGTGTGTGGGACCTCAAGAAGCGACTGTCGATTAGGCAACACGATGATCGCTTCATATTATCTTTTGACATCGAAGCGAAGAGAGATCAAATTTTGAAGGAGGGACCATGGTTTTATGGTAAGTCAAATATGGTTTTGATCCCTCATGATGGAGTCGGTGATGTTAAGATGGTGGTGTTAAACCGAATTCCGGTGTGGGTTGAAGTGTTGGGGATCTCTCCGAAGCTGCAGACGGTTACCATTATTGGTTACATTGCCGCTACCCTTGGCGATATCATCCAATTGGATGAACCAGGAATTAGGAGTGGCAAACTAGTCCATGCCCAAATATGGCATGATGTAAAGAGGCCGGTGAAGCAAGCCTACCTACAGGTATAGGTATGACAGGCTCTACGGGTATTGTCGAACTTGTGGGATTTCGAGCATTCTATCTGTGAAGGGCCACCAGACATGTCAGCGGCGGAGGAGGCAATGTCGGCCTACCAACTTCAAGGCCCAAAAGGGAAGAAGGACATCGGCGTCGGGGCAGTCAATGAGTCGGCGGGTCAGGAAAGGAACCCTAGTCAACTCAGGAATCCTACCTTGACCAAGAGTCCCGGGTTGACTAGGACACCACTCTCTACTAGTGTTTCAATTTCTTCAAGGAGTTCCTCGATAACTCTAGGTCTCACGATATCCTTTCCAGGTATCTCTACATCGGCTCTTGCTCGCCAACTAGGGGCATTTTCTTTCAAGTCTCTGGAACAGGCTACTCTCGGAGTTCGATTCTCAGAGGAAGCTAGACCGCTGCTTGGTGTGAAAAGAAAGGTGGCAGAGGACACTCCAAAGTCTTTGTCGAGAGCATTGAAGGTTTATCAGAGGAAACTCATGTTTAGGCCCCATCACCTCCTTCTGAGGAAACTCACATGTTACATGAATCTCAACAATGCCTAAGCATGCTAATAGTCTGTACCATGTTAACTTATTTCTATATCCACCACACATTAGCACATGCACCACATATCAAGATTAACCAAAGAAATTCATATCACATAACATGTTTCACTCTTAATCACAATTTGGAAGATATAATCACATCATAGACTTGTTAAGGGCTCCTAAGGCTTAAAACATAAATCACATGACTTTTTTGTATTACTTTTCTTGACTACTTTGGTATTTTGTTTTTCATATAAGACACTAACACACACCAGAAAAACAAACAAAAAAAACTCAAAAACACCAAAACTGGGAGTAGAACACTTCCACGATGAACTGGTCATCGGAAAAGGTCCCACATTCGACAGGTTGATGATATGCCCCTGTCCAAAAAAGTGCCCAATTTCGATGGGTAGAGAATTTTCCTCGATGGGTCGAGAACGATATCGATAATTCCCCAAAAACCAAAAAGAACTTTCGACTGGTCGAAAATGGAGCTCGGGGGAAACCAAAAATGACTCAAAAATTTGAAAAACAGGACTCAAAAAATAAAAATTTATACATAGGCGCTAAGGATATGATATAAACTCCACCCTACACTTGAAATTTGCATTGTTCGCAATGTAAAACAAAACTAAAACATGTAATACATCAAACAAGCATGAAATGAAACACATAACACATCACAAAACACACTAAACATGGACAAAATAACAAAGGAGAAGGGTTAAGAATGCAAATCTGGTTTTTAAGCTTCTCCATCAACATGGGTTGCCTCCCTAGTAGCGCTAATTTTATGTCTTCAGCCACACGGTACGCTTCAAATTCACTCCATTGTAGAGGGATCTTGGAGAGGTACTTCCTCCACATCCCTTATTTGAGATGGCTCATAGAATAGCTTGAGCTTATGCCCGTTCACTTTGAACATATTTTTGGTTCTTGGATTTCGGACCTCAACTGCACCATGAGCAAACACATTAAGGATAATAAAAGTTTCACTCCACCTAGATCGAAGCTTACCTGGAAACAACTTCAGGCGTGAATTGAATAGAAAAACTTTTTGTCCTACAACAAAAGACTTGCTCTTAATCATCTTATCATGAAAAGTCTTGGTTTTTTTCTTGTAAATCCGACTAGACTCATATGCATTGTTCCGAATCTCATCTAGCTCATTCAACTATAATTTCCTATGAACACCGACATCATCAATATCAAAGTTAAATTGCTTAATAGCCCAATATGCCTTGTGTTCAAGCTCTACCAAAATATGGCATCCTTTCCCATAGACCATCCGATAAGGAGACATCCCAATCAGTGTCTTGTATGTCGTTCTATATGCCTATAACGCCTCATCCAACCGCTGAGTCCAATCTTCCCGGGTTGGTTCAACAGTCTTTTCTAAAATTTGCTTGATTTCCCCGTTGGAGACTTCTACTTGCCCACTCGTCTGCGGATGATAAGGTGTTGTCACCTTATGATGAACATTATATTTTTTGAGCAGCGCTGCAAAAGACTTGTTACAAAAGTGAGAACCTCCATCACTAATGATGTACCTGGGAGTGCCAAATATCATAAACAGTAATTTCAAAAACTTTAAAACAACAGCAACATCTTTAGTTCGAGTAGTCAAGGCCTTCACCCACTTTGAAACATAATCAATTGCAAGTAGAATATAGACATTCTGTTGGAACCTAGAAAAAGAATCCATGAAATCAATACCTCACACATCAAAAATCTCAACAACCAAAATTGGGTGCTGGGACATTTGATCTCTAGGACCTAATTTACTTGTGAGCTGACATCTAGCACATGATTTATGGAATTTATGTGCATCTTTGAACAAAGTTGGCCAGAAGAAACCACTGTCAAGTACCTTCGATGCAGTCTTCTTACCAGCAAAGTGACCTCCTTCTACATGTGAGTGACAAAAAGATAATATGGATTGAAATTCAGTTTCAAGAACGCACCTTCTTATCAATAATCTAGGCAATGTTTCCATAGATATGGCTCATCCCACACGTAGTACTTTGTTGTCTTCACCAACTTGTCCTTCTGAGCTCGAGTGTAGTCACTTGGTATCCTTTCTAACATAAGATAGTTGACAATATTTGCATACCAAGGCTTAGAAACATTGAAAGCAAACAATTGCTCATCTGGGAAGCTGTCACACAGAGGCAATGAATCTTCCTCTGCATTTGATCCATGAGTGATCTGGCTCAGGTGATCTGCCACCACATTCTCAGTGTCTTTCTTGTCTTTGTTTTCAATATTAAACTCCTGACGTAGTAGCATCCAGCAAATCAACCTGAGTTTGGCATCTTGTTTAGTCATCAAGTATCTCAAAGCAGCATGATCAGAGAAAATAATCACTTTAGTTCCTAACAAATAGGATCTAAACTTTTCTAAAGCAAAGACTACAGCTAAGAGTTCCTTTTCAGTAGTTGAATAATTTAACTGTGCATCATTTAAAGTTTTGGAAGCATAATAGATGACATGGGGAAACCTAGCTAGACGTTGACCCAGCACTGCACCAACTGCATAATCAGACGCATCACACATCAATTCAAAAGGTAAATTCCAATCAGGTGCCTGTATGATGAGAGTAGTTGTCATAAGCTCCTTGAGTTTGTTGAATGCCTTCAAGCACTCATTTGTGAAGTTGAAAGCTACATCTTGCTGGAGAAATGCATACAACGGTCTGGATATCTTGGAAAAGTCCTTGATAAACCTGCGATAAAATCCTACATGTCTAAGAAAAGATCTCACATCTTTCACAGTTGAAGGAGGGGGTAAGGTGCGCACAATATCTATCTTATCTTTATCAACCTCAATACCTCTAGCAGATACTACAAGTCCTAAAACTATACCTTGTTCCACCATAAAGTGATATTTTTTCCAATTCAAAATAAGGTTAGTCTCAATACAACGTTTCAAAACCATGGATAAATGGTGCATACACATGTCGAAAGAATCACCAAAAACTAAAAAATCATCCATAAATATCTCAATAATTTTCTTAACCATGTTTGAAATATGCTCATCATGCATCGCTGAAACATTGCTGGAGCATTGCACAAACCAAAAGGCATCCGTCTATAGGCAAAAGTGTGAAACGGACATGTGAATGTGGTCTTCTCTTGATCATCTCTATGAATGGAAATCTGATTATAGCTAGAATAATCATCCAAGAAGCAGTAGAAAGCATGACCTGCAAGACGCTCCAACATCTGATCAATAAATGGTAAGGGTGACAAGGAGGGTAAACACCTCTCAAAGATACCATATTCACAACCTGGATATATCAATGTAAAATAATAAATAGAGTTTATCGAACACGAAGAATTGGTGAAACTAAATCCTAACACAAAACTGAAATGCTGACAGACTCGACTACAGTAAACTAATGATACTACGAACCTAAGCTAGACAGACTCAAATGCTACGAAATTTGGACACAGTGAACTAGACACAGTGGTGGACTACCACACAAAATTTGAGGGTTTCCTGAGTTGATTTGATTACCGAACTTAATCGGCTAAGCTACGGCTAATGCAGAAAATAAATGCTGGAAGTAAAATGCTAATGAATGTAAATAGATTTAAACTATATTATTAAAGAGTTAAGAGGAATGCAATCCACCACCGCCATTCCATCTATCTAATACATACTTAAACTAATGCACATATCCAATGAATGAAAGTTCCCAGGAAGAGTTTATCGTTATAATCACATCCTATTACCTAATCCTTATGCCTGTGTAGGTTTATTATGGACCTCCCCTACATCTATCCCTATATGAACTCATAGTCATAGACCCCAAGGTTTATAAAGAATAAAGCATTAAGTTCTAGAAAAAGTTTGAGAAGCTACAAGGGTTCACAAGTACACTATGGGCGTGTCTCGCTAGATGGATTTCAATCTCCCGACGGTAAAATCAGCGTATCACTGTAGAGAATCCGGTGGAAGAAATTATCTTCAGTCGCCCGTATCTCATGAAACTAGAATCCTAGCATGCATACTAAGTTGGCCACCAAAGCAAACATACAAGAATTCATACGGTGAATCATTCAGAGAAAGAAACCTCATTCAAATAATATGCAAAACTAAGTTAAAGTGTATGCATTAAAAAGACTTCATGTATGGGGCTTCAAGCAACCCCTTAACAAATAAAATTTAGCTATTCATAGTCTTAGATAATAACATCAAAGAATTCATAAAAGATAAATTAAATAAAGAACGAGAGAAGAACTCTTGTTGACACGGGATCGAACTAGATCTTATGCATGGGACGTCTCCCTCTCCTTTGTTTCTTCTATTTTTGTCTCTTTTTAATCTCAAGAATTCCCAGCCGTCCTCCTTGATCTGCTTCACTTGCTATATATATATGGCTAGAATAGAATAGGCTAATTAATAGCTATAGCTCACGTGCATCAGTTTCCAACTCCAAGTCAAACACCACGTCTTCCCAAAGTCCTCTCTCGCTAAGGACGTTCAACTATCAATATATATATGCAAAAAGATAGGTAATTAACCTAGCAGAACCCACATGCAAACAATCATCACATGCATGCAGAATCCAATTGCAATTGGAACTCTTGTTTGTCCAGCTCGCCAAGCATCTCTCACTCGCCAAAGTACTATATATGCCTCTCGCCAAGCTGCTCTCCAAATATATATATAAATTCCCACGTGCTCTGCATCCTCCAGTGTCCTTCTTTAATCAAGTAATTAACTAACCAAGGACACGTGGTAGACTCCATCTCTATTGCAAACCTTCTCCTCGCCAAAATCACGTGGGCAACAAGTATTCTTCTCAAATTAGGATTCATTCACTTCGTAAGTCCTCCACTTCTCCAATAAACTCCCAAAATATATTATTTAATCTTCTTTTCTTCATTAATCTCCAAAATACCTAAAAAAAATAAACATAATTAATTCACTCGAAAATTAATAATAAACTAAACATAGGGAACACATTAGATACCGAATAGACGCATAAATATGCGACTATCAAAGGGAAAGTGATCCTTACGTGTGGTTGCATTTAGTTTGTGGTAATTGATGCAAACTCTCCATCCAGTTTGTGTTCTTTAAGGAACCATCACATTTTCATCATTCTTTACAACTTTGATGCCAGAACGCTTTGGAACAACCTGAACAAGACTCACCCATTTACTGTCAGAAATAGCATATATAGTACTTGCATCTTGAAGCTTTATGACTTCCTTCTTCACCACATCCATTATTGGCAGGTTAAGCCAGCATTGAGCTTCCCTTGTGGGCTTAGCTCCCTCCTTAAGATATACCCTATGAGTGCACAAAGTAGGACATATACCCTTGATATCCACTATAGTCAATCCAATTGTTGGTTTGTATTCCCTAAGAACAGTCAATAATTTCTCTTCCTGCACTTGCGTTAGCTTTGAAGAAATAATAACTGGCAAAGTGTCACCAGATTCCAAGAATGCATATTTCAAATGCTCAGGTAGCGGTTTAAGTTCAAGTTCAGGAGCTACCTCAATGGAGGACGGAGAGCTTTATCAGAGACCAGTAATGGAATGGGTTTTAAAACCTTACCTGTTGGCACAAATGGTATTGACTCAAGTTCAGATATTTCTTGATAGAATGCCTCTTCCATGGCCAAAGCTTGGAAGACTCAATCCTCAAACACTCATCATCATCATCCCACCCCACACTTAAGGGTTTGTATCCCAGTTTTCTTCAATTTCATCCAATTCTTCTCTGATCTGGTCATTTTCGAAGGGTCGAGGATTTCTCTCGACCAGTCGAACTGGGATGGGTGGAACTACTTCTCCGCCAACTTCTAGAGCTTCCTTCAAAGCATCTTCTTCCATAGAGTATTGTATGTATTCCTGCATGAAACTATCAAACACATCAATTGAATAACAGGAATAATCATTGTCATTACCTGGATGAATCATCGCTTCAAAGATGTTCAAGCGAATCTTTCTCTCATTTACTCTCATTATTTGAGTTCCCTCATAACAGTTAATCTTTGTCTGGGCTGTCCTCAAGAATGGACGACCTAGAATCAACGAAAGCTCTGAGGGCATTGACTCTCTTTCCATCTCCAAGATAAAGAAATCTGTTGGAAAGATCAAGTCACTTACCTGCGCTAAAACATCATCAACAACACTTGATGGGTAGCAACCAGATCTGTCAGCCAATTTAATAGTTAGCAATGTGGGTTGCAACTGTTGAGCCAGGTTCAATTTGTTATAAACAGAATAGGGCATCAAATTAATAGAGGCACCTAAATCTAATAAAGCACCAGAAAACCTGTTATCGCCAACAATGCATGGAACTGTAAAACGACTGGGATTCTCCATCTTGGGAGGTAGCTTTCTTTGCAGCATAGCAGACACTTTCTCACTCAAAGCTACCATCTCAGTTGGTTTGTACTTCCTCTTAGCTGTACAAAGCTCCTTAAGAAACTTTGCATACTACAGGATTTGCTTAACTACTTCAATAAGAGGAATGTTGACTTGAACCTTTCTCAAGATTTCCAATATGTCATTGGTCTTGTCTTCCTTCTTGTGCTTCTTCAATTTGTTAGGAAAACAAATGGGAATATCAGTGGAGGAATTAGGTTTAGAAGATACCTACCCGTTCTTTGAAACTGTCGATCCAGGAGAATTTTCGATGGGTCGAAAATTTTCTGAAGGATTTTCTCGACCGATCGATGTTTAGCCACTGGCTAAGTTTAGCACTTTTTCGACGGGTCGAACTGGAGCTGTTGAAATTGGTCTGCCGAATTATCAAACACAATTTGCTCAAAGACCGGTTCCTCCAATGCTTGTGACTCCTTCTTAGGCTCTGAGACTTCTTCCATAACCTTTCCACTCCTCAAATCCATGGCATGCATATCATGCTCATTCTTTGGATTATGCTCAATTTTGCTAGGAAGTGCTCCAACAGTCTATTGAGTCAGGAGTTGTTGTACATGACTCATCTGACGCTCAAGAAGCTCAATGGACTTCCCATGTTGTTGAGTGGTGGCCTTGATATCTTGGCAAAAAGCACTACTCTCTTCTCGCTCTTTCTTGTTATCAAACATCATATGTTGTATCAAGGCTTCCAATCCAGAGGTACCTGTTGGTGCTTGAGGTGATTGAAGTGGTGGAGCTTGATATTACTGTTGTTGTCTCTGACCATACTATCCATCTCCTTGAGGTTATCTTGCTGGGAAGTCAGGTGGATTGGTTGGAGGGTTAAGCACATTGTTGCTCCTATAACTCAGCAGTGCGTGATCCTTGTTCCCTCCATAAGTATTGAACTGTCTTTTAGAAAAATTCACATCTTCTTCTGTTTTTGCTTCTGCTGTATCTTGCTGGGAAGTCAGGTGGATTGGTTGGAGGGTTAAGCACATTGTTGCTCCTATAACTCAGCAGTGGGTAATCCCTATTCCCTCCATAAGTATTGAACTGTCTTTTAGCAAAATTCACATCTTCTTCTGTTTCTGCTTCTGCTGTAAATTTAGGACAGTCTTCGGCTAGATGATCTGAAGAAGAACATATGGTGCACACAACTTAAGCTGCAGCAACTGTTGTCTTCTTGGTCACTTTCAAGCTACTAGCAATTAGAGCTATATCATTCTTCATTGAACTTAGTCTTTTTTTCATGGCTCCATCGATTATGACTACATTGATAAATCTTCTACTTGCTCCTATGGATCTATCCCTTGACTGAAATTGCCTCGAGTTTTCGGCTTGGTTCTCAACGATTTCTTTGGCTTCTGTTCCAGTCATATTCCACCAATTTTTTTACAAGCTGAATTAAGCTTTGACCTGTTAAAATAATCGAGTCTTTATAGAAAAAATCCATTTGGGTGTTAATATCAAACTTGTGATGAGGGTATTGTCAAAGAAGACTTTTGAACTGACTTCAGGCTTCATGTAGTTCATCTCTATCTTTCTGCCAGAATGTGCTCATTTGCTCCTTCAAGTTCTTAGTACGGGAAGCAGAGTAGAATTCTTTCATGAATGAAACACACATATTCTCCCATGTGTCAATAGATAAAGGAGATAAAGAATTGTACCATGCTTTTGTTTGCTCCTTTAGAGAAAATGAAAATAAGATGAGCTTTACAATGTCTTCCTCTACATTTGTCGATTTCTGGATTCTGCACAAAGCTGTGAACTCATTGAGATGATCCTGAAGGTCTTCAGAAGACGTTCCTCTGAAGTGTGGCAAATTCGATATAAGTGATGGAAGAATAAAATAAGCCCCCAAATTCTCTGGTAAAACGATCGGTGAATCCGCTGCACCTGTGCCCGGTATAAAGGACTCTCTCAACTTGGCTGTGACGTTTGCCATTCTTCGTGGTGATGATGCTGGTGTTGGAATGTGTTGCTCTTCCTCAAACTCAAACTCAGAACCTGAATGTCTTTCGTGCTCAGATGGTTCACCACCATTATTCATGCTCATGGACTGTTGTCTTTACTGCTTTCTATTTTGTTTCGCTGAGCATTCAATTTCAAGATCAAGTAATAATGGTTTAGCACTTTTAGTGTGCCTAGTACGTATACACAATGATCTTGCACACAGAAGAAATGATAAGACTCAAAAGAAAAAGAAAACTAAACAAAACAAAACTGAAAATTAAAGACTATTAGGACTTAGAATTAAGCAACTCCCCGGCAACAGCGCCAAAATTTGATGAGTAGAAAACTACCTCTCAAAGATACCTTATTCTTAATTAAGACATATCATTGTAATAATAAACTATAAGGGTTATCGAACACAAGGAGTTAATGAGACTAAATCCTAACACTAGACTAAAATACTGACAGACTCGACCACAGTACACTAATGACACTACGAACCTAAGCTAGATTACTCTAAAAGCTACAAAAATTTAACACAAAGTACTAGACTCAGTGGGGACTACCACACCAAATTTGAGGGTATTCAGAGTTAATTTGGTTTCCAAAATAATTCGACGAATCTACAACTAATGCAGAAAAATATAAATTTCAGAAAAGTAAATGTTGATGAAGATCAAATAAAGATGAATGTTAGGAACTTCTCTCCATTCTTGACAACCTATGATCTACCCCAACTCTAATCTAGATAATCATGGATGACTGATTCCCACAATCGAGCCAATATCGGTAGGACATCGATTGTTTTACAGTTTGCAACCAAAGTACATGAACATAGAAATCATCACTGTAAAAGTAGTGAAACAAAACTCATCCAATAGTTATTTAAGATAAAAAAGGTTTGAAATCGTAAGTATGTCTAGGGTTTTGATCATCCCCTAACTAAGAGAGTTCAGTTACTCATAGCCGTAAGAATAAAATAGCAAAACATGATGGAAAAGGAGGAGTAAACCAAAAACCCTAAAATTCTCGGAAGGAGAATTTCAACAGGTCGAGGAATTGGCTCGACCGGTCGAAATCGTGCAGCTGGTCTTCTCTTCTTAAGCTTCCTTTTTTTTAAATCAACAACCCCAATTTGTCTTCAAAAGATGTTTATATAGGTATGATCTTGGGCCATCTCCTTATCAAGATAAGTTTGAGTCATCGCCACATGGACTTGCCACATCACCAATCCTTCTTGGAATAGAATTCCCTTTTTATTGCTCATTTTTGCATTTTCCTCTAAATAACCTAAATAAACATAAATCTAATTAATCACCGACAACTAAACAAATAAACCAAATATTTTTAGAACAATTAAACACAAAAAAGTTGCATATTTATGCAACTATCATTTTGAAAATCGTCTCATTATCCGTTTGATAATCTCTACATTTTGTTTTATTACGTATATATAACTCATACAGTACATTGTATCTAGTTTATAGAAAATTTGTTTCTATAAGAATTTTCATTAATACCTTCAAACCAAATCTTCTCATTTAGGAAGAAATCATAAAAAAAAAAATTGAAAATCTAATTTGGATGTAATGGGAAAGTTATAGGTGATTCAAAATTCTTAAGAAGATAGGAGAGCAATCAAACAAGAACCAGATTCAGCTGGGAAAAACGACCACCTCTTGAATTGAAATTTTCTATATAACGGAAAAATTAAAGCTCTAAAAAAGCTTAGTTTCTTCAGAGAAAGAATCAAAATTTCTTTGGTATAGAATAGCACATATTAGAGGATTCAAATACATATTAGAGAACCATATCAATACTAAACCAAGTAGAGTAACAAACAAATAAAGTACTGATTTACAGTGACTACAAATTTTTATCTCCATAGGCATTTCTAGGGTTCGATATTAGGTCGGAATCCGTATTGTACCGTAATAAAATATTCGGTTCGGATCCTATTCGGTTCAGTTTTTTGGCAAGTCCATCCCACGAGTTTTGATCCCAACGGATTTCAGATCGGTATATTTCAGTTTTAGATTAATTTTTTGATAAAATTTTCTAGGCCTAACCAATTGTTTAAGTTCATTATTGTTTGAAAAAGGCAATATCATAGAGAGATAGAAGAAATGTAAGAGAATAAGAGTATTTTTGTAAGGATTTCTTTATATATGTCCTAAAAAGATTCAAAATGGGTGAATGTATATTCATTTGTGTAAAGAAATAAACATAATTTTCTCACATATATCATTTGGGAAAGATTCGATTTTATTCGGTACCATACCATAAAAAGTCATTCGGTTCAGATATAGTTCGGTTCAGTTTCTAAATTAATCCGTCCCACGAATTTCGGACCCAACAAATTTCAGTTCGGCTTATTTCGATTTTTGATTCAATTTTTCGGTAAAACATCACCATAGGCATTTCAAAGCATGATCACTGATAATAGACGATGCTCATCGACGTGTAACACTGTAACCTGTACAAAATGACAAGATTTCAATGTATAGTCGTTTTCCAGCAATCAAGATGCCAATAAAACACCGACATAGATACCAAAATGTACGTTTATCTTAGACAAGCTAACCTATCTTTAGTTTCCTCTATTATTTAAAATTATTTTTTTAGATAAATTTTTGCAGGTGTGTATGATCACTTTGACTTGATTGTGACTGCAAATATTATAAGTGATCGAACATAAAATTTGAGACCATAATAACAAAAGCAATAAAAGCAGCATGAACCAATAAAGAGTATACAGGCACAAAATCTGTTTTTGATGATCGAAGAAGAAATACTGTTTTCGTTGAACTGAAAGATGATACAATGGTATGATCAAATGAAGATTTGATCATCCAAGTCGCATGAGTCATAGTAATTATTTAAAATGTTTAGCTATAGAATCTTATGAAGGTGGCTGTGCTAACATATTTAACACGAGTTCGAATCGCATCGGACGGTATATTGTAGTATAAACATAATAATTCAGTTTTTATAATAACTGTATAAGTGATTGACAATTCTGAACACTCCCATGCAAAGACTGAACAAGACTTTTAAACTAAGAGACAACCGAAAGAAACGCAGATGATTCAAACTAATTTCCCAAGCAATGTAATAGAAGCATTAAGATGACAATGATGATATATATGTAGCAATGGCATGTCGCACAATGCTGTTCATGTTGTACAATGCTGTTACAAGGAGAAGTATTTATAGAGATAGAAAGTACAAAAGGAAATCCAACAGTGGAGCACTATTTGGTGATCCAAGACAACATGATCATCAGAATAATCAAAGGATATGAAGTTCTTTTTTCATTTATCAAGCTGCTCCTGCTTCTTGTGTTTGCTTGTGTCTGCTTCGTCGAGCCCAAAAGAACCTCGTCTTGTCATGCCTCTCAGAAGCATTGTATCACAAATTTAGGCATCTTTAAATGAACAATAAACTCCTCTTTTAAAGGGATTTCTCCTCAATCTTCACGGTGTTTCTTATGCTCGCATCTCGATCATTTGGCACTAAACCTATCTCACGGATTTGATGTTCCACAGATACCAAACCGGTTTCTGAAAGAAACCTGCAGCATAAAAACCCAATCAGCAATTTAGCAAGGAAATAGGTATCATTTGAGCAGATGACATAAAAGTAATCATTTTTCTAAACGAATTTTGGAGACTTCTCTTTGCAGTTTGCAGTTTCCTTTAGAAAACTACTCAACATTGTCTTGTTATATAAAGATCACATTTCATTTATAGCCAATATGTATGGTACTCAGACTTGGAACATTGACTACTATACTACAAACAATACAAAGTAAATCTCAGTACGTATATAGCATTTGTTGGGTATCTACAAATTGATTCATAACAGCTCAAAGCATCAACCTTTCAGAGCCCATTTGATCCAAGGCCACACAGAACAGCAAGCAAGTAGTGTAAAGCAGCAAATGACATTGATCAAAGATCACTACTTCTATCAATAACCCATCATACAAATTTAGCTAACAAATAATGGGTACCGGTAAATTACTTAATGCAAATTTTGAGATAAAGAAGAGTTGGGTACCAGCTAAGAAGCAAGAACAGAGTTGTAGTGATGAGGACCAAGAAGGCAACATGAAAAACAAGCCAAGAGTCACTGGAAGAGAAAGCCAAGCCAAGCATCACAGCAAGGCACACACCCAGCATCACAAACGCTAATCTCAGAGTTGTCCATGTGGGCCCCTGCAATTCGTTCCGTTCATGAATTCATTGGATCGATTATCACATTGAATTGTAAATAATAGTTAAAGAGATTGAAGGAGTGAGTAAATTTTTACGTACGTTTACGCCGGGAGCTAAAGCTCCGAGAAAGACTGCCTGAGCGGACGAGATCTCTTCTGATGGTTTGTTGGCCATGTCGATGTAGTTTTATTGGATCTGGGATTTCAAAGAGGGAAGAAGAAGAAGACAGAGAGAATTTGTGATAGTGATGAATTGAGGAGAATCGGAGACGAGAAGAGTCTTGACTAGCTGTCAATTGGATGGCGGAAAAAAAAAAAAAACTACGACGAAAATGTCATCGTCAAACGCTTCCGACCCAAAATGAAATTACACTAAAAGCCTTTACTGATATGATAAATCTAGAGATGTCTAAATCAATGTTCAAATGCAACAACCATCGATGGTATCACATTTCGATGACATCACAAGTCGAGTTGGGAAGAAATTCAAGTGTGAAACTCCTTTCACATTTCGTTTGATTGAAGTTAATTCTCGATCTTGTGTTCCAATAAGACATTTTGACCTAAAATCAGATGACTCACTAAAATTTGTCTTTGATAAATTTTTGTATTCGAAACATTCTCTAATTTCACGCATGAAAATTAGGTTGCATACAATAAAGTTTAAGATTCATGTATTTATATATATATAGAAATTATTTTAGTGTTTTAACATAATTTATAATAAAAAAATATTTATAAAATAATCATAAAATAGTAAACTAATTTACTTTTTAAGGTTGTAATATAAAGTTTAGTTTTCTCACAAGGAACAGTACCAAACCTAAATAAATAACTTTTTATTTCACGGTTGTGTTAGATCAAATTACAAAAAAATGAATTGTCAAGATTAAATTATAAATTTTAATTAAAAAGTTATTTATTTAGGTTTGGTACTATTCCTTACGAGAAAATTAAACTTTGATATCACAATTTTAAAGAAATAAATTAGTTTACCATTTTATGATTATTTTATAAACATATGTTTTATTGTAGATTATGTTAACACATTGAAGTATTGTCTATATATATATAATTGATATTGTGGTAGAGTACAAAGAGTTCACCGGAGCCTTCGACTAGGCAAAAAGAACACCCTCAAGTAAACAACATTATTACATATCCGCACAAATATCTACATAGCTAGTACAATAGGTGTAGGAGAATGACTAAAAAAATTCGAGGTCTCACATCGTATCTAACTATGTACACCAAACTACAGTAAAGTGAGTCATCGCTCTTCCACCTCAGCCCTAACTTTGGTCGCTTTGTCCACAACCACCTTCTTTGTTGGAGGTTCATATTTCGAGACGTCCTGCTACCCGTCGGTCTGGGTCATCTCTCCTCGAGAAACTGGACTTAGCAGCCCAACCTCACCAAGCTCAGATTTCGGGATTGAAGATGGCCCAAAAAGTTCCAAGCCCACACTGAGGAAATGGACTCCCGGTTGTACAAATCCTAGCCCGCATCTCCTTGCCCGCCGGACTGCACCATCACCGCCAACCGCTCAACAAGCCGCCGCCGGTGAACCATCCGCGTAATTTTCAGCCTAGTGCGAGGAGAGGCACTGGTAGTGGCCGAATTTCCATGACCTGGAGATCCGCCTCCGCCTCTTTTCCGAACAGATTCAACGCGGCCTCTTCTCAACAACATCACCAATCGATTGCGCCTCCTAGCCACGCCGATGCCACAGGTGCAAACCACGATCAAAGTGGCGCTCCAAGGGACACTCAACTGAATCCCTACGCGGCCAGAGGCACCTCGACGCCGAGTAAGGAAGCCCCGCCTCATCTCCTTACAAAACCCAAATCCAAGAACACAGGCGTCGATCGCCGCCAAAGAACACAACGACGAAAGACCAGAAGAAACGATGCCATTCTCCGACGCTAGGGGCGGCAGCAAAAAGCCAAAAGCAAACCTATAGGTTTCAACGCGCTCCGAATAACGCAAAGGAGAGTCATTTTGATCAAGTCTTCGCGGAGGAGAGTCATTTTGATCAAGTTTTTTACTTGAAACCCTAAAAAAAAATTAACCATACAAGGGAGTATTAGAATTTAAATCTGATTCGGCACCTTGACCATGGAGCAACCCCAATTTTCAATGGACTGTTTTTGTAGGAGAGAATGAGCTATAATATGATAACTCAGCTTCTCTCCAAACAATGAGTACCGGGATTCAAACCTGATTCGTCAATCTTAACCAACAAGTGGTTACATGATTACATGACCAATAAGTCAACCTGGTGTTTATATGCATTAATCCCCGGTGAAAAAAACAAGTGATTACATGATTTACATATGATTGCTGATATCCATATCACATTGAAGTTCATTTCTAGGATTATTGACAGCACGAGTTCACAATTTCATCCAAGTTCATCTATCTACATATATTCAAAAAATGCAGAAGCATGCAGGAGGAGCATATTTATGCAAATCACCACCATTAACTACATACAGAGAACATCTCAGTTGTCCATTAACGAAGGACCTCTAGGATCTCTCTGGAGCTGTGTCTCTCTCTCTTTAAGGTACTGCAGAAGAGGTGGCTGCTCATTCCTCAGGTCTGTCACAGCACCACACCCATATATGCCTGTCCTTTGGTAACCAGAGATACCTGGATCTAGAGGGAAACCGGGAAGCAATGTTGAGTTGTCCAAATGCATTGTCGGATTATAAGCCGCAAGGTTTCCCCTTTGGTGAAGGAGTCTTGAAGTATCGTAGCTATATAAGTTTCCAAGGTTTCCAGGAGGATGAACATAACTAGGCCTGTTATGACTTTCTCTATACTTTCTAAGCCATTCTGATGAAGACATTGGCTGCAGAATTGGGTATTTATCCATGAAACTTGGAATGCCAGGAGGCCCTGGACTGTAATCCGGTAACCCTTGATTGGCAGTCCAATGTGGATAGCTGCTTACTTGTGAATATGATACATCAGAAGCATTATCTGCCACGCTGATCCCCTCATGAAACCAAGGAGTATAATCAGGCAGTAATGGAGGGGCTGAAGGCTCAGGAGCTGAATAAGAAGCAGAAGCGGATGAGGAGCTTGCTAGTTCGTCACTGCACATAGAATCTTCATTTTCACTGATGGAAAGGCCATAAAAGGATTCTGAAGTTACTTCCTCAATAGGGCTTAGCCTCGAGCCATGTTGACTTGTACCGTTGGTGCTTTTCTCCCTACTATTATTGATCAAACTTCCTCTATCAAGGACCCAAACATTGAGGGACGGAGGTCCAGCGGTGATAGGACTCATAGGAGGTGATGGCTGTGGAGCTGTATCCTTCACATCAGGCTCGTGCTGCTTGTGTGACATGTCACGCACAAAATGTGTCATGTCGGCATGGAAAGAAAAATGGTCAGTCTGAGCCTGGTTTTGTGCTATAAGAAGTGAAGTAGCGCGGCGCAAGCATTCATCAGAAGGGACATTGTGATCCACTGCATATTTTGAAGAGGTTGGTTCCTCTTTCAAAGAAAATGTATTGACAGGTGCTGAATTACGTCTGGTGAGAGGCCTGAAGAGAATAACTTCTTCCTCTTCCGTGGCAATAGAGCTTTGATCTTCCCTATCTTCCCCAAAATTGATCTGTTCCTCACATTCTTCCGGAGTTTTGTCAATCTTCTGACTTGGCATGTTCAGCCCAACACCGGAGATTTTAGACTCCAGTTTTTCAGATTCTTTCCTTTCGGGATATCCAGTAGACTCTGTCATGTGGCATTTGCAGAATACTCTTCCAGACTCATCATAAATAATCCACTTCCGAGATTCAGTAGTTCTGTTTGCAATTTTAATTGCAGCATCAACTATACGTTGAGTACGATAATCAACTCCACTTTTGTAGTTGTTTGAATGTTCCCAAGGAGACGAGAAATCTAGTGATGCATGTGACCGAGCTACTGGTGCAAAACCCCTCAGCTCATAGTCTTCCCACAAAGGTACACCTTCCGGATACTTGACATCAACAACATTGACATTCAATCGCTCTAGAAGATCAATTAATTCACCAAAAAAGTATGACATAGCACTTTTGCTTTTCTCATCGACCACATAGAATTCTGCTTCATCAAGAATGAGGACCAACCATTCCACAAAAACAAGTACTGCTGGTAGAAGGGGGCAAGACTCGATTGCACTAGCCTTTAAACACCTTTCAACAAAGCGTCCCATGAAAATGAATGTGGCAGCTAATGCCAACTGTGTCAGCTCTATGTGCTGCATATCATTTTTGTTCTTCGAGTCTTCAATTTCTGGGCTTTTAATGACTAGATTCTGTATGATGAAAATTAGTACAGAAACAATCTGGAGGACTCGATAAGGACCTCTTCTAACTGATCCCATAAATTGATATGACTCCAATATGACTTCAAGCTTCAAGTCATCTACTGCCATCAATTCGTCAAATGCTCTCATAGTAGACACAAAAGCGCAAGGGAATTTATTCACACTGTCTCACAATAAAAAGAGAAAGCAACACTCATTAGAACTATAGCAACAATGAAATTGATATGTAATACTGAACCCTCAACATAACTGGCTTACATAAGCATAAGTCAAATGCAAAGAATTTCAAGCAATGAGATAACACATGTATGAATGGTTAAGACAAAATGAGGAGGATCATAATAGAGCTTGAGATGCATAACCAGATAGCTGCAGTGGAAACAGTAATATGACACATTAAGTGAACCTAATGCAGTCTAATATAAATGAGTCTACCTCAATTTTAAGTGCAGGAAACTTAGCGTTCTGATAACAAGAGACCATAATTGTGTACAGGATTCAGTTTTCAGCATATTGGCATTGCTGCCTTGTGAAGTAATCTGCACACTGCGTCTTTTAGATGGATCAAAGAAATTGAATTGACCCTCACTTGAAACATGTAAATTAGATGACCTGTTCTGCGAGAACATAAGAAGCAAATGAGGACTACTGTAGAACTGTATATGAAAGCAAACGGTGATATGCAATGCATCAATAAAACATCAAAACTTCCTGTACTACGTCAAGTTTTACCTTTTCAAATAGTAAGGTAAGATTATCCTGGGCCTCAGCAAAGGGACTTTTAACAGCTAAACTTCTTATACAGTGGTATAAAGCCAGAAATTCATCACCAATGTACATGGCCAATACAGCTAGCTGCATATATCATATAGCAAGTTAGTACTCAGTAAAATGTATAGATGAGAAAGACTTCAAGAATGTACCTGATTTTGGGGGTGTCCACTATCTGGCCAAATTCTTGTTGCTTCCAGGTAGTAGGTGGCTGCCACTGACCAATTTTGGCTTCGAACATCAGGTTTTTCACATTGCTCTTTGTATCTGGCAAGATCCCCAAGGCATACCAAAAAGCGATGGCACAAAAATTGACATTTATGTATCTTCTTTTGTTCACTAAAAGAGATATTGGCTCCCAATCTACAAAATACTGTCTCTTTTGTTAGGCCATTAGATTCTCTTATTTTCACAATCAAGTTTTGGTAGAACTGAATTCCTTCAGATAGGAAGAGTTTAAATCCTTCTACAAGACTGCCATTATGAGGAGCTGCAGAACTTCTCTTTATTCTTTTGCGGAATTCATCAATAAGCTTATAGTAAAGCTTCCACAATGAATACTCAATTCCTTGAAGTTCCAGCTGCTCGCAATCATTCAGTATGAGATTCTCATATATGGATCTCACTTTCCGGCACAAAGCTTGAACATCAGAATGCAATAGACTTTTTGCATGAATCAGTGCCCACAACTGATGTTCTTTGCTTGCAACCTGATAGAACCGCAATTTCAAGAATTAAACCAAAACTAATACAAGAGCTCTTTGTATAAAAAATTATCAAGTAAATAGCATATGTAGCTGCAGAAACTACCTCAGTTTTTTGTATTTCTCTCTGATTTTTGAGGTGAAAGGGTGACGTAGGCGTCATTTCTCCGTTGTTCAGGCAAATCGATTGTAGCACAAAATCACCTATTGGTGGACATGGCATATTAGTTTACTTTGCAGTAGAAAAAAAAGAGACACAAAGTGAACAAAAAATGGAGTCACTAAATTGATGTAATGAGTTGCAGTATCCAGGCAAATGTCTGATAAGTATTTGCCGCAGACGCAACCAAAATTACAAACAGAACATCCTAACACAGTGGCACTACATTTAGGCTACTGATGATAACTTAAGAACTTGAGATGAAAAGGGGATCTGGAGTTGAAATCTCGTCAGTTGCCAATTCCCAAAGTGATAATCAGTCAAAAAGGTCAAAGTGAAATCTACTTATATTCCAAAGGATCATCTAAAAAAAATAAAAGGCACAAAAGTAGACCTGCTATTGACTTTTAAGATTAGCATCTTCAGTTCTTTATCAAACACCATGAAACTGGTACCAAAGCAAGAGTTGTTCAAACGTAAAAACTCTAACTTCAACTCCTTAACTACGTGTGACTGATCATAATAAGATACCCATTTATTTCACTTCAAAGATGCCAAAGACAGAGTATTTCAGTGCTCAACTCATTGGAAGTGATCACAAGTTTATAGCAAGATAACCCAAGTCGCATTCAACTAGATTACAACTACAACAACATAACCATTGTTTCTACTTCAAATATGACAAAGACAGAGAATTTTACCAGAAAGAACGGAAGCCAAGTCTTCCAGAGAACATACATGAACAAGCTGCAATTCAAAAGGAACCCATTAGTTTAAAACTTTCAATCAAGCAACATTGGAAATGGAAATTGTACCAAACCAACCAAGGAAAAGCACACACATGGAAGAAGAAGAAGAAGAAGAAGAAGAAGGAGACCCATATGATTGGATTGAAGCTACCTAGTGGAACTGAAGCTTCTCAGTTGTGAAACAGACAAAGGGAAATGTGGCTGATGATGAGACTCCGAACAAGTGTTGATGTTTCTGCTATCCTACCCAATTTCCAATCTTTTTCTCTTCTTTTTTTCCACCAATTCCAAGTCTTTGTTTGGAATCAAATAATTGAACAGTAAAATCTTGCAAAAAGGAGAATAATTTAAAGTGTGGCCTTATCAACAATCAACATACCTATCATCAATTTTTAATCTTGTACTAAATAGAGAGCAGAGGATCACTTGTGGTCCAAGCCAAGAAAGTAAAGCCCAACCTTGTCTTGGGTTTAATAGGGTACGTACATTAAGAGGACTGTGGACACTACTGTTTACAGTACAATACGTGTGCAATTGATAGTGGCTGTTGCGGACCTGGTATGTGGTTTGCGTTTGTAGTTTAGTCTTAAGCCATTGTCATCAACTATACTAATCTGACACAGAAATCGTAGTTTAGTGATCCCTTTGCCATAGTTGTAATGTTGCCATTGGGGGATGGTTTGGAATTTTGGATTGATGATATTAAAAGATAATGAGAGACAAATCAATGCCATCCGCATGTATCTAATAAAAATGCTAAAAATTTAGCATTTTTAGTATTACCTGTAAGCTTCAATTGTGATCAGTAGTCCATTACGAACTATTCGCCGCTCTATGAAAATAATAATATCAAATAGTCAAAAAGTGGTTTATGTTTAAGGAGATTAATTCTCTATAATTTTTTGTGTCTGTTTTATTATAGTTAGATACGGATATTAATTAGATAGATATAGAGAATTCTTGTTATACCGGGATATTTATTATATCAGTCTGTTTTTAAAGCATTCTATCAATGAAAGAGAAATAGTTTTTCCAGTTTACATATTTTCTTATAACACACGTTATCATCAGTTCTCTGGGTTGATAGCCATCACCACCAAAAGAAAAACCCCAACCTTCACAAAAAGTCTCCACCGCCGGCAGCCCAAGTCACCGCCGACCACCACCGTCAGTCTCTCCCTCTCCACTGCCGACAGCCCAAGTCACAAGCACAAGCTACTCAAGATGGGAGCACTCTAGACTTGTGGATTTTCCCAAAATCCTAGAGTTTAATCAAGCCATGATAGATTTGCAGTCAGAGTTAAGCTTTTGTGGGGTGGAAAAATCTGAGAATGACATGATTGAGAGGGCGTTACAAACCTTCCCCACATCCATGAGTATTCTCGCTCATCAGTACCGGATTGAGTACGAACAAAGGAGGATTATCACCTTCAGTGATCTCATTAATAGCCTTGCAAAAAAAAAAGGCATCATGAGATCATCTTCAATAATAACTCAAGACCGGTTGGTACTAAGAAACCTAAGAGTTATCATACTGGAGGAAATGTCTGCAAAATAAGAAGGTTACTCGTTTAGAATCTTATGCTCGTGGAGGACATGCTCCACGTGGGAGTAGAGGAGGGCATGGGTGGGGGCGTAGCCAAGGCCACACCCGAAATCTGACTTGGCATAGAGATCAAAACGCCAACTCCAACAAGGACCAGTCTGGTTTAGTTTCTGATGGTCAACGGTCCCAACATTCTGAAAAATACGTTTGTTTCAAATGTGGTTCTAATAAGCATATGCACAAACAATGTCATGCTAGTAGAGAAATCCAAAACATCTAAAAGAGGCATAAACAGTATTTGGCTAATAGTCGAACTATGCTGGAGATTTAGAGATAGAGGTTGACACCAATCTCGTTCTTGCAGAAGACAAGGGGAAAGATCTTGCTACCCCGGACTTAGACTAAACCTATGTAAAAGGTATTGTCTCAGTAATTTTTCAAGTTTTGGTTTTGTCTTTGGCTCACTTTTCAGTCAAACTTATTAAGACGCTTGTCTTGTTTTTTGATTAATAACATCTACGATGTATTTTTTGTTGGCAGTAATGAACATTTCTCTATTTTTTTGGTATATGAAAGTGTTTGAGAATGTTCTATTTCATGCAATTCTTATGTGTGGTTTGATGTTTATAAGTATATGGCAATATGTGATAATGATACGATAAAAACGTGATACAAAGGAGAGGATGTTATTTTTAAACTCGGGGAGATTTTCGATCCATCGAAATATTGTACTTCGATCCATCGAAGCTATTCCACAGATTTTTTTCTGACATTTTTTTATCCATCAAAAAAATGTACTTCGATCCATCGAAGCTTATCCTCGGGTCCTTTGGTTGCAAATTTTGATCCATCGAGACACTCCTTCGATCCATCGAAAATATGCCTCGGGTCAACTTTTCGATCCATTAAAAATACTTTCGACCCTTCGAAAGTTGATGTCGAAAATTTAATCTCGGTTTAGATTCCTTCGATCCATCGAAGGAATTAATTCGACCCATCGAAGACATCAAAGCTTTGCTTCGACCCATC
The DNA here is from genome assembly GCA_946800695.1 of Geum urbanum. NCBI lineage: Eukaryota > Viridiplantae > Streptophyta > Magnoliopsida > Rosales > Rosaceae > Geum > Geum urbanum. The sequence goes on from OX327001.1 coordinate 71,885,920, forward strand.
AAAAAATGGTACAGAAAAATCACATTTTATTTTGGGTTCTTTAATCCATCGAAGGCATCGAAGATGTAACCCGAAAGTGATGTTCTTAGATGAGCTTTTCATCTGTATCATTGGTTTATGATGTTCTTTATACATCGGTTTGATTGGAAAAGGACAACCAACCTGGACTTCAGGACCAGATGTGGTTTTACATCGGTTACTACCATGCCATATCAACACTCAACAAGGGTCACACCCTTCTCAAATCTTTAAGTGTATACTTAAAGTGTACGCCTAGTCTTTGTTACAAAGACTTACTTATTTACATTGATTTTATAAATCTCTCAAGATGAAATTGAGTGTCTAGCAGATAGTGGTACTACCCATACCATTCTACGGAATATGCAACTATTTGAGGATCTTTTCCATATAATTCGTCAGTGACAACTATGATTGGTGCAGCGCCCGTTGTTCAGGGGTGTGGTAGTGCAGAGTTTCTGCTGCGACATGGTACAAAATTATATATCATTAATGTCTTATACGCACCAAAGGCCAATCGAACCTTGCTAAATTTTAAGGATATTCGTGCCAATGGATTTCACTTGGAAATCTATCGTGAGAATGGAAAAGAATCTTGTGTATCATCTCTGTTGAATGTGGCCGCAAGCGCATTCTAGAGAAGTTTTTGACAATTCATAGTGGTTTATACTTAACTATAGTTTGGATCATTGAATCCAATATCGTGACTCACACTACCACGTGTGACTCTGATTTATATAAGCTTTGGCATTTACGACTGAGACATCCAAGTCGTGACATGATGATCAAAATCTTAAAAAATACCCATAGTCATCCGTTCTTTAGAGCGAAAAAACATGTAGGGTTACCTATTTCCATTGGTTTAGATGGTGAGGATGAGACTACCCCTCTCATATTAAGCGGTTATAGCTTGTGTCTAGAGCTTTGGTAATGCATACAAATTTACCGGTGTCTGCTTGGCGATATGCAATGTTACACACAGCAATGCTTCTTCGGTTTAAACCCGTAGCCCGCCAACCATTCAGTACGTACCAGTTGGTAACTAGATATGAGCCTGATATTTCACATTTATTCATTTTTGGTTGTACGGTTTACGTGCCAATTGCGCCTCCACAACGCACTAAAATGGGTCTTCAAAGAAGATTAGGCATTTATGTTGGTTATGAATCTCCAACGATAGTCTGCTATCTTGAACCTTCGACATGAGATCTCTTTACTGCTAGATTTGCAGATTGTCACTTTGAAGAGACATATTTCCCGTCGTTAGGGGGGAGATAGGAATGTTTCCATTCCAGTGGAACGTTAGGAATTGACGTGGTTTAATCTTACTGTGTCTCTTCATGATCCTCGCACGTCTCAGAGTGAGACGGAAGTGTGAAGAATTCTTGATCTTCAGCAAGTAGTAGACTCTATGCCTGACTCATTTGTTGATATCACTAAAGTAACAAGATCGAATATACCTGCTGCAAATGTTCCTGCAAGGTTGAAAATCCCAAAAAAGGGATTTGTTAGTGACAACACCGGGCAAGGTGGCGTTCCTCTTGCTCACGTGGAAAGTGTTGCGTCGGCCTTGGCTCCCACCAGGAAAATGGGGAGACCAAGAAAATTTGATGAGCCGCTTGTTAAAAGGCAAGTCATCAAGGCCCAAAAAGATTCATTCATCATCAACATTATGAATCCTTCACATGAGATTTTCTCTGACTACAGTTATGTCTTTGAATCATAATTGACAAGTCTGGGGGACACACCAGAACCTCTTGTGATGTCAGAGAATAAAGAAATCTCCCTTAGAACAAATGATGCGTGAGTTCTTATGGATAGATCTTCCATGTTAGTAGATGTTGTGTTTGCTTATTTGGTCACTCAAGAGATTATTGACGAAGATGAAGTGGAAACCCGCTCTGTTGTTAAATGTCAACGTAGAGCAAATTGGCCGAAATGGAAGGAAGAAATCTAGGCTGAACTAGACTCTCTGAATAAAAGGCAAGTTTTCGGTCCAGTTGTGCTATGCCCACCGAATGTTAAGCTGATTGGACATAAATGGGTCTTTGTTCGGAAGCGTAATGAGAAGAATGAGGTCTTGCGTTATAAAGCTAGGCTTGTAGTGCGGGGTATCTCTTAGGTCCCTGAAATTGATTATGAGGAGACGTATTCTCCTATTATGGACATCATCACCTTCCGCTACCTAATAAGCTTGGTACTGTCCGAAAAAATGCAGCTTATGGATGTGATTACGGCATATCTCTATGGTGATCTTGATTTAGAGATATACATGAGAATGCCAGATGACATTTCTATACCCAATTCAAGTAAATCATAGAGTGCTCATGTTATCAAATTGAGATGTTCATTATATGGATTGAAGCAATCAGGTAGGATGTGGTACACATGTCTTAATGACTACTTGATTGGGAATGGAAACAAGAATGATGACTTGTGCCCTTGCGTGTTCATTAAAAGAACAAGTTCAGGTTTTGCTATAGTAGCAGTCTATATTGATGATATGAACATCATCGGAACTCTTAATGAGATCAATGAGACGGTTATCTACTTGAAATCTGAGTTTGAAATGAAAAACCTTGGTAGGACTCGATTTTGTCTCGGATTAGAGCTGAAACATCGAGTTGGTGGAATTCTTATTCACCAGTCTGCTTATGTCCAAAAGATGGTCAGGTGATTTAACATGGATAAAGCACACCTTGTTAGCACATCAATGGTTGTTCGCAGTCTGGACCTCAAGAAAGATCTGTTTCGTCCGCTAGATGACGATGAGGAGGTCTTGGGAGCTGAAATTCCATATCTTAGTGCTATTAGAGCTTTGTTGTATTTAGCTCAGTGGACACGTCCAGATATTTCCTTCTTAGTGAACTTGTTGACTAGATTTAGCTCTACACCTAAGCAACGTCATTGGAATGGAGTAAAACAAATCTTCAGGTACTTAAAAGGTTCCATTGACATGGGCTTATTCTTCCCTTACAAATAAATCAGAGAGAAGCATGGAATTCCCGGTAAAGGGAATGTTGAATCACAACATTCTTGTTCTAGGCATATTAATGCAATGAACTGTGCTGACCTGAACAGGTCCTTTGATCCATTGAAGGTTTTCTTCGATGCATCGAATGAAGCAACCTGGACGGATTAGAGTAACCTCTTCGATCCATCGAATGAGTTGTTCGATCCATTGAAAAATGGTCATACTGTGAGTGATTTTCATGCTATCCCCTTTTCCAAAACAGCGGTTGATGTGTTTGTTGGATTCGCTGATGTTGGGTACCTCTCTGACCCACACAAAGGCCGTTCTCAGACCGGTTATGTTTTCACTATGGGAAAAATTGAGATCTCTTGAAGATCAACAAAGCAAACCCTTGTTGCTACTTCCTCGAATCACTCTGAAATTATTACTTTGCATGAAGCTGTTAGAGAATATGTCTAGTTTAAGTCAGTCATTGGTCATATTCGAGGATCTAGTGGATTATCATCTACTATTACAGATCCAACTTGCATCTTTGAGGATAATGCAACATGCATTGAACAAATGAAGTTGGATTTCATTAAGGGTGACAATATTAAACATATATCGCCGAAGTTCTTTTTTAATCAGCAACAACAACAGCTGTTGAATATCCAAGTGAACTAGATTGGTTCCATTGATAATCCTACAGACTTGTTTACCAAGTCACTTCCTAAATCTACTTTTGTGAAACATGTGAGAAGCATTGATATGCGCAAGTTATCAGAACTCTTAGACTGAGTTTACAGTCAGGGGGAGTTACATTTCTGTAGACATCAGTACATTTCTGTAAACATCAGGGGGAGTCTACACCACATGTAGTAGCTTTAGTAGTTGATGCGTTGTACTCTTTTTCCCTTAGTCCAAGCTTTTTTTTTACCCATGAGGTTTTTGTTTGCTTGGCAAGGTTTTTAATGAGACAACAACTCATGCATCATTCTTATAGCCATTGATACAAGGGGGAGTGTTTAAGGAGATTAATTCTCCATAATTTCTGATGTGTGTCTTGTTCTAGTTAGATACGGATATTAATTAGATAGATATAGAGAATCCTTGTTATATCGGGATATTTATTGTAACAGATTGTGTCAGCCTGTATTTAAGGCATATTAATTAGATAGATAAAGAGAAATACTTTTTCTAGTTTACATATTTTCTCCTATAACAGTTTCAATATAATTTGTACGTCAAACTTTTCAACCAAGGCCCAGCTTTAAGCAAGTTTGGCTGCAGCCCACCCAATTTTTCAGCCAATCAAAAAAATAAAAATTATAAATATACATCTACTTATAAAATAATACTGAAAACACACACAAAAAAACATAGTTGTCTACTTTTTCGTCATTCACTCGACTATTACAACTTAATGGCTCCATCAATTAATCCATAAACATTAAATAATAAAGCTCATACATGCACATTCATTGACTCTATATGAAAAAATAATATGCCGGCAGTATATATTGTCAATGATTTGTTTTTTGTTGAATTTCAAACAAGTGGATCTTGAAGGGTGAGATAGAGTTGGTTAATATCGATGTAAAATTTCATATCTAGTTATTTAAGTTTATGTCTCCATGTCACTAATGTGTATATTTCTTTTATTATATATTATAGTAATAAAGACGTGAGGATAAGTCTCCTAAATATGATACAAACCTAAAAAAAAAATTATGTGTGACACAGTCCACATTGATTCTAAATTCTGAATCTGCGCCCGGGTTAGAACGCAAGTATATATTACTCAATAACAAATGACAACTATAGCAAGCGTGTGAGCTTAGCTAACCTTATAGGATGAGACGTACAACAATACATACATGGCTCAGGAGCGACATGACTACACATAACCTTATATGTTTGCTTAAACCAAACAGTGCCCCATTGATGCTTTGCCGTGATGCAAATGGCACTATACAGTATATATCTATCTAGCTCTTGCTGTGCAAAATGGATTAGTCATAAACTAGCGGCGACAGCTTACACTGTATATGCACAGATCAGTGTCGTCTACGAATGAAGAAGAAGACTCTAAAAGAGTGGGACGTGATCGAAGGGAGACAACGACCTTAGTCTGATCATTGATCATTGATCATTGATCATTTTGATCGAGAATCCTTAGCCGTCAACGTTTAATAAGATTGTACTCGTGACTATCGAGCATACCAACAAAGCAAGAGCTGGGAAAAAATTCAAAGTGCACTAATTAGACCAGGTCAAGGAAGAGAGGGACCAGAAGACGTGCATGGGCATGTTAGTCTACGTAGTAGTTGTTAGGTTTTGTGACACGTTTGAGCAAAGATTCAAACCTAAAATGATAAAGAGAAACTGATTGATGTTTCAAATTGAAATGTTTGCGTTCGGAGGCTGGATTAAGCGAGGGTCTGAGTGCTAGTCTCTAATTAAATCGCGATGGACTGAAAAAGAGAAGGAAGTCGATTCATGCGGCTCATCAATTAATAATTATTGACCTTTCTTATAGAGGGAATGATTCATGGCGAAACTTATCGTTAAAGTTGTAGACTTTAAGATAAAGTACAAGACATGGGATATCGAATAGTTAGAGTTGCTTAGTGAGTCTAATTGTGAGGAGTTTCTGTTGAACTGAAATACGAGCACTTGTCTCCTATATATAGAGGGGAATAATGATCCTCGATCACATACATTTTGCTATCGGCAAACTACCTTCTCATCTCGAGAAATTTTTGCAACCAACTATCAAGAGATCATTTACCCGAAAGAGCGTGGGTATCTTGCAATTCACGGACGTAAAACACTGCAACCAGTGATCAAGAGATTCATCACCCGAAGAGCGTGAGAGTCTTGAGATTCAAAGCCGCAACACCTTGTCAAAGAGATTGCTCTACTTTACACCAGGAGGACTGTAGAGTATCAATCTTCGTGGCTCAGCTAGAGACACGAAAACCACAAGTCCTAAAATCATTTATGCAAGAAGGATCCATTCAGGCGGGGTTGGTACTCTCCCTGTCTCAATCGCTTTAAAGAAGTCAGGTAGTAGCTGGCCTACAAATCGACAATTCCTTCATACGATGGTGGCACGCCAGCGCATGAAGCACAAAATCGAGAAAAGAGACGGTTTTTGAAAACTTCTCAGGACCCTGGAAAATTTTGGTGCCAAACATTTTGGCACGTCCAGTGGGACAAACTTTTGTCTCTCTAAACGACAATTGGGAATCCTTATAAAAAAAAGACCTCTTCAGTGTCGTAAACATCCACAACCGGAGCACCGAAAACACGCTTCTTCTAAGTGTTGTTCGCTTACCGAGAACACGTTTGAAATCATCTTCGGAGTCAAACGTGGTTCAACAATGGACTTTAACTTCCTAAGTGAAGAAGAAATTAACCATCTAAACTACGAAGACTACATACCGTACGCCGCCAGGCGAGACAAGCAGTTTGGAGAGTATTTTTCCCCTATCGAGCAAAGGATAGAGGAATAAGCAGAATTGCTTGCCGCCAATGGCGAGAAAACAAGTATAAAAATAGCCGAGATCAAGGCTCTAAGGGCCGAGTACAATAGAGGCTTAGAGAAACAAGCAACTTTGAAAGCTCAGATAGTCACCCTGGTGGAAGGACATGAAAGGATGCACACAGAGCTTCTGCGCGTCCTGGAGAAGAATCAAGAAAATCAAGCTAGGACAGTGGCCAATTTTTATAAGAGGACAAATAGAGACATCTTAGAGCTAACTAAGTCTGTCTCTGACCTAACCAGGCAAATGAGGCAGGCTGAAGCGTTTCCAGCTGCCTGGGAGAATCGCGTAAAGAGGTTCATGGAGGAATGCGATATACACATCGCCAGAGCACATGAGCCGTATGAAACTCCATACCTGCCTGTGGAGAAAGGTGTCGTTAATGCCTACTAGTGGCCACGAAAATATAAACCAATCAACTTCCAGACCTTCACAGGCGACGATGATGCGAATGCGACAACACATGTGGCTTACTTTACCCTGCAGTTAGGACCATTCGCAGAAGACCCAGAGCTAAAGTTAAGGGTCTTCGATTAGTCGTTATCCGGGTCGGCACTCGTCTGGTATACGGATTAAAAAAAGAGGTCCATAACAGAGTGGCCAACGATGGAGGCGTTGTTCATCAACCACTTTGGGATGATTAGGCCAGAGACAAGCATCGGCAAGCTGATAGCCATGAGCCAGTCATTGTAGGAAAGCCCAGTAGTTTTCCTTCACTGGTTCTGATCTGAGTACAACTTAGGCAGAGCCCCATCGGGGAAGGACGTAATTGTTGAGATAGCAATTAACGGCTTAGAAATCACAATTTGTTCTTCAATCACAAACATCTCACCTTGAATGAGCTGATTGCTGCAGTGACGAATGCTCACAATACCATGCAAGAAAGGAACAACAACCATAATTCCTCAAAAGGGACTTATGCACTAAGATCTTATGAGAGGCATAAGCCAAAAACTGTGGCTTATATTGAAGACCTTGAATACCAAGTTCTGAAGACGATCAGGTACATGCAGTAGAAATGGCGTTAAATTAGGTCTTGAAACATCGTAAGCTGTAGCAGAACAAAGGTCCTATAAAGCTCTCGACAGTGGCGTTTACAAAGCCAAAGTTTGAGACATACACTTACGATTCTAATATGGCTCACGAGATTTTAGACAAGCTCTTTAGTATGCGAGCTATCAAAACAGACTTCAGTCTCTGATTCTTACTGAAAGAGAAAAAGTGAAAAAGTATTGTAAGTTCCATGGTATATGAAACCACATGACCAAGGACTACGTGAAACTAAGGGATCAGATCCAGAAGTGGATCAATGAAGGCAAGCTATCCTTGGAAGCACACCTATGACGGTCTCGTTGGTGGATTCCCAGCCATTCCTGGATCCTCAGGTTAATATGGTGCAGATCGAGTGGCCATCGACAGAAAACTTCGTGGCAGAGTCAGCGGGCCTGGTAGAACAAGAGGGCCTTGCAGACAAAAATGCACCAATTCACCCACGTTATACCTCCCAACAGGACAAAATGGATGAGATCCTAGACGAGCTATTGAGGAATAAGCTCATTAACTTTTGGTCGGTAAGCAAGTTAAGGGATCTAGATTACATCAGGCCTGGTGAGCATGTTTGCAGATACCATAACCGAGAGTTTTGATTCCCTCAAACAACAAGCCTAAGCCTAAGTAGCGAGAGAGGAGGTCAAGACAGAAGCCAAAGCATCAAATCACTTATGATGTATCCAGGCGAGCTAAAATCTTTGAATACCTAGTCCGAGCGAAGATAGCGACGGTGCCAGATAACTGGGGATCTCCCGTGCCAAGGCCTGAAGAAGTAAAAGATTTCCCTTATTGTCGTTTCATACCACATAGGGATCACATTCCACCAATAAATGCATAAGGCTAATGCATAGGATTCAACAGTGGATAGATGAAAGAGAGATAAAGATTGAGACGGCTGCATCGGACCCCAAACCTGAGGAAGACATTGTTATTGGTATGCTGGAATTAATAGGGGGTAACCCAAACAAAAGGAAACCAACTCTTGACCTTTCATACCAATGGCGATGGTAGCTCGAGAAAATAGCCAGAGATAGTGGTAAAAGGGAATGGAAAGGTAGACCCAAAGGCAGAGTCGCCAGTGGCTTTATGTGCTTGCTGCAAATTCTACTGTGGACTTAAGATCACATATGAGGAGTTCAAGGAAGCAGTAACAATTTATCCTGAATTGATTTCAACACCTGAGCATTATCATCCGAATAGTCCAAGGGTGAAAAACCAAAGAGATTTACAGGCTTTCAAGTGAAGGCAAGCAGCGGAGAAGTTCACTAAACTAGAGATATCGGGAGTAGCTGCTGCCGATTCACTCACCAAGTTGTACGTCCCGCCAGCTTCAAGGAATATCACTAAGGAAAACGTGTTGTACATGATGGAGAAAGGAAAGACTGTGGAAATAACTCCTAGCAGGAGACGGAATTTGTAACGATGCTTTGGAAAAGCTAAGAGAGCACTGGAAGCTTTGGAGCTAGGCTTGGTACAGCCAGAGCAATTAACATATTCTCCAGAAAAGCTGTAAAGACAGTTGAACGCTTTAGCAACTAACCCCTTGGTGGTCTTCGACAAGAAGTCTCGTGAACCCAAGATCCAGGCAGCCAGGCCAAATGTCTTTGATCGCAACCAAGATTTTTGGACCAGAGAGAAGACTTCAGAACCTATACCTGAGGTTCCTCGTGACCCCAAGAAACATAAAACTAACAAGTAACACATCCACGTTAGTAAGGAGGTTGAGAAACTTGTTGCTCTTAGAAGTCTTCACCAAACTAAGGAAATTGCCCAAGGCCATGTTTATTCGAGTGAAACAAAGGGACTTAGGTGGAGACCAAAGCCATTAATTGAAGAAGAAAAGAAGAAAATGGCAGCCTGGATGAGTCTGCTCCCACTCATCAATAAAGAAGCACTGGTTCTTTTTTTTCAGCCAGCATTAAACCTACACCTGAGGTCCAGTTCCAGCAGAAACATGTAGCCACCTTGGATATTATACAGGAGGCGAACATAGAGGAAGAGGAAGCTGGAAACGAGGCCGAAGACGATGATGAGGAGTTGGTCGACTATGGGGAAGATGAGGAAGCTGAAATGCAAGAGTACGAATAGGAGGTAGATGTTAATGTCTTATTTGTCTTACCTTCAAATTTTGCTGGTTCCTCGACAAATGATGATACCATCTCGACCGGAAGCATAAACAACTTGGCGATTACGGGGAAAGAAGAAGATAAGTCAAACCAGTAGTTGCTCGCCAAGCAGTTAGAAATTGACCTATCCCTCGGGAAGGAATATATGTTATTTGCAAAACCTACACTGAAAATGGCTATGCATATGCGACCACTATACATCACGGGCAAGGTTCAGGGAGTCCAGATCAACAAGCTTGTAGTAGATTCAGGGGCGGCTGTTAACATCATAACCATTAAAGCAATGGCATTGTTGAGTATTCCCAAGTCTGCCATTTAGAAGACAACATTGAATAATTGGAACTTCCGAGGTAGCATATCTAAGACATTGGGAATCATCTTCCTACATGTACAGGTGGGACCAGCCGCTGGTACGTACACGTTCTTTATGGCAGAATGTATGTCACCATAAAGTGGAATTTTGGGATGCGATTGGATCTATCGGAGTTATTGTGTACCATTGTCTCTTCACCAGTAAATGGTACTCTGGAACATGGAGTCAACCGAAGTAGAAGTTGTCAATGCTTATCCACGACCTTACTCTGTCTCTGCTAGCGCTTTAAACGCCAATTACTACAACAGCAACCTTAGGCCACTGGAAGTGTGTGGCATAGACAACAAAGGCTGCCCCGTAGGGGTGACGGCTTTTGAATTAGCTCAATGGGGAATTATCCAAGTTGGGGAGGACAGTCGCCGCCCGTATACCATTGAGCTACCACTCCAATCATTTCAATGACAGAGCCTCTATCAAGTATAGAGGTCGAGGCTTGTTTCTCTCTTCACGTTCAATTCCATAATTACTTAATGAAGAGTCAAGCCTATGAAAACATTCTAATGATTGCAGCATTGGAATATGTGAATGACGATGTACTACATGAATCAGACGAGAATGAGACGATCAAAATGGCTCCCGCAACATTAGATGATACCCTTCTTAAAGTTAAAGATCTCATCGAAAAGATTAATCTTGAGACTTCGGGATAGCCAATAAGTGTGGCTATAAGAACATTTCTACAGCCCGAAGAACAATAGCGACTGATTGAATTGCTACAGGAGTATGTCGATTGCTTTGCAGAGAAATAGGAAGACATACCAAGTCTGTCGCCGGACTTAGTGTGCCACAACTTACTTATCATAGAAGGAAAGAAGTCTGTGAAGAAAGAGATGCGTCGTATGAACATAGAGACAACAATTCTAGTCAAAGGGGAGATAGAGAAGATGCTCAAGTCAGACATCATCCGCGTAGCCAAGTATAATGAGTGGCATTCTAACGTGGTCCCAGTTAGGAAAAAGAATGGAAATATGCGAGTCTGTGCCGATTACCGAGACCTCAACAATGAAACCCCAAAGGATGCATATCCCATGCCAGTAGATTATGTAGCTCGCCATGAGATACTATCATTCATGGATGGGACAGAAGGATACCATCAAATCCCAGTGGCAGAAGAAGATAGGCATAAGACAACATTTCGATGCCCAGGTTATGCAGAAGTATTTAAGTATATGGACATGCCATTTGGACTCAAGAATGCAGGGACAACTTACCAGTGTGCTATGAATTTGATCTTCCATAACCTCATTGGGAAGTCCATAGAGGTCTTTATCGATAACGTGGTGGTTAAGACGAAATGCAAGACAAATCATATCGAAGATTTGAGAAAGGTATCTATTCGCATGAGGCAACACCAACTGAAGATGAATCTAGCAAAATGTGTTTTTGGTGTGCAAGCAGGGGATTTTTTAGGTTTCTTAATCCATGAGCGGGAAATCGAAGTTCTAGACGACAAGAAAGAGGTAGTCATTAACGCTATCCCGCCAAAGAATAAGAAAGAACTACAACGTTTGTTGGGTAAAGTCAACTTCCTTAGACAGTTCATTGCAAACACTGCACAAAAGACACATCCATTCTCACCCTTGCTCAAATTACAAAATCAGAAAGACTTCGTATGGGAGCCTATTCATCAAAAAGCTTTTGATACCATCAAGGCATATCTGGCAAACCCACCAATCTTGGTCCTGCCAAGGCTGGGCATATCTCCCAAGCTTTATATCTCCACTACAAATCATTCTATTGGAAGTTTACTAGCACAAGATGATACCGCGGGAGCTGAATGAGCTATTTTCTATCTTAGCCGTACGTTGACAGATTGTGAAACACGGTACTTTCCAATGAAAAAGTTGTGCTTAGACCTGTATTTTTCGGGATGAAAATTGAGGCACTATATGTTATCTTTTACCACTTGTGTGATTTCATAAACGGATCTGGTAAAATACATGCTTTCAAGGCCCATACTAAGGGGCAGAATTGGGAAGTGGATCTTGACACTTTTTGAATTTTCGTTACAATACGTACCACAAAAGGCTGTGAAGGGCCAGGCAGTGGCAAATTTCCTTGCCCATCATCCAATGCTAGATGCTCGCGAAGGTCCATAACTGGAGTTAGTTCGTATCTCGTTGACCCCATGGTACTTATACTTCGATGGCTCAAGTACTAACATCATGGCCGGGGAAGGCATTACCTTAGTCAACCCGGATGGAGAACCTTTCTCTGACTCCTTCAGATTAGACTTCCGTTGTATAAACAACCAAGCAGAGTACGAAGCACTCATCATTGGGCTGGAAATACTGTTAGACATGGAGCTTACTGAAGTTCACATATGCGGAGATTCTCAGTTGGTAATTTAGCAACTAGAATTGAAGTATAAGGCCGAGCCAATCTTAGAGCCTTATGCGAGACGGGCATGTGACCTACTCAAGTTGTTTACTAAAGTACAATTGCGCCACATCCCTCGCGAGGAGAATTACACGGAAAACGAGTTGGCACAACTAGAAAATGCAGTAAGCCTACATGATGAGGTACATGAACGAATTTTAAAGGTTGAACGATGCACACTGCCTTCTTTCTTTGCTCGACAGGAAGAAAATGATAAGTGTTACATAGCAACACTCGACCACATTGACATAGATTGGCGGCAACCTATCATCTCTTATCTCTAGAATTCTAACGAACTGACAGACAAACGGATCTGTTTTCTGGCTCCTAAGTATGTGCTCAAAGGAAACAAATCATAAAGACGAGGTGAACATGGGTTTCTACTATGTTGTGCCTACGGATGAGATGCCAAAAGGATAATGAAAGAGGTACACCTAGGGGCATACCAGGCAGGCCCGAAGATGAGATGGTTATTACGGTGTCATGGATACTACTTGCCGGTAATGCTTAAAGATTGTCGCACTTTTTCTAAAGGTTTTGAAGACTATCAAACACATGATCCAATTAGCCATTTATATAATATTCCCTTATAGTCGATCATCAAGCCTTGGCCAGCGCGGATGGGCCTTAGACTTAATTGGGATGATTCATCCTCACTCGTCGGAAGGACATAAGTTCATCATCATGGTCACCTACTTTTTCACCAAATGGGTGGAAGCTAGGCATTTAAAAGTGGCCTCTGCATGTAACATTTGTCAGTTCTTGTTTGAAGATATATTTTGTCATTTTGGTATACCAGAATGCTTCATGTCAGACCGAGGGGCAACGTTCATGTCTAGCGAGGTCGACGTGTTCATGCAGGATTTGGGCATACACTTTCTGCATTTAACACTTTATTATGCTCAATCCAATGGTTAGGCCGAAGCGAGCAACAAGTTTATTTTGCATATCCTTAAACGCATGCTCGCCAGAAATGCACACCTGTGGCATAACTACATGTTCAACACACTCTGGGCATATCGGACAAGTAAAAGAAATCCAACATGGACGACTCCTTAAGCGTTGATGTTTGGACACGATGTCGTGCTGCCTTTGGAGCTTAATGTGCAGTCCTTACGTGTCATGGAACAACACGATATGATAGACGAGGGCTACGTGCATGTAATGTGGCAGGAATGTGAAGACTTAGATGAAAAGTGGATGGAAGCATATGAACACTTATGTGCTAAGAAACAAAGAGTAGCTCGGGTCTATAACAAGTGGACTAGGGGAATGAGTTTTGCAGAGGGGGACTTAGTCTGGAAAGTAGTGCTTCCTATTCGCGAGAAGATTGACGGACTTGGCAAATTGTCTGAAAAATGAAGAGGCCCGTACATAATAGATCGAGTCCAAGGCCGTGGAGCAGTGCGTCTTCGTGACCGAGATGGTATAATCCATGCCAACCCTATCAATGGTCATTTCTTTAAGAAGTATATGCAGCCATTTTGGAAGTATGACGACTCGCCAACAACAAAGTAATTCAGTTCATTCAGGCTCCTAACCGATCACTCGTTTGATTAAACCGAAGAGGCATAACCTATAGGGACTTGGTGTATCATAGAACAAGGCCAATGATAGTGGCTAGATACCAGAATTTTTCTAATTTTTTAAGGCCAATTCCTATGGCTAAACTTTTGTCTCATTTTAATATTTGTTCTTTATTAGCCAATTTCTGTGGCCAAACGTAAATTTATTGGCTAACGTTTGCCGAGTCTATCAGAATGAACAACATATTGTCGAAAGACTTACAATGCTAAAGTAACAGAGTACATCAAGCGGATTCATTATTTTGGAAAGGGTTACAAAGGCTTTGCGGCCTTAAGATTTGATACCATGGAAAATAAATGTTTACAATCGTTAATGTTGTTAAGAGAATCAATCTTTGTGGCATTCAAATCAAATACGCATACATGGAAACAAGAGTGCTACGAGGACCAGCAACTCCACTAGAAGATGGAGAAGGACCTCAAGAGATAAAAGAAGAAAGAGAAATTGGAGACAAGACCTCAAAGAAACTAGTTCAACAGTCCAAAGCAATGAAAGGAGTTTCTCTCCCTCTATCATCATTGGAGCCGATGTATGAATTTCCACCTTGGTGTCTTCTTCTGAGGAACGAGTCAAGTGCCGGGAACACGTCGCCATGTGCTTCCTTGAATTGATCCTACGTAAATGGGGAGTAGTAGCACAACCAACTCTGTGTTCTTCCTCGCCAGAAGCATCTGCATCCGTGAATCTGCAACCTCTATGCATATAAATGCAGCGCTAGTGCTAGAGAGGGAACCGGTGCAACGTTATCCCCGGCGTTTAGACTTTGCTACTCCACATTTATATGGAGCAGCTTTACCAAGGATCGACCTGGATATAGATATCGCTATCTAGCCCAGGCTTGAACATGGATATCACTATCTAAGGTTTGGCTTTGCGATGATTTTATCTTGGGGTTTCTCTCTGAGGAAGAACCAGATGGAATGCACTAAAAGTGATTGCATTTTGAACTACAGCATGGTGGAATGCATAACATGAAGAACCACACTGATATTTATAAAGGGAAGTAACTACAAACCCTTTGTATCTGGACGGAGTGGTTAAAATCTATGAACCAGAACATCATTATTGGATGAAGGACACATGTGCGTTGGGGATTCATTGACATGTCAGTTCGTCTGTGATGACCCAGAACAGAATCAGCAGTGGAATCAGCTTGATCTACGAGCTTGCGCGTAGTCGCAGAGTTACGACAGTTGTTTGAATCGCCGGACTTGTTAACGACTAAATTATTGGCCAAGAATTGGAGCTGGGTCTCTTCTCAAGAGTCGTTGTACGCGATATTTCGAGTTCGTGGGCGATTCCGGATCGTTATTTGGATGACCGAGGAATAAGTTATGAATATTTGAAGTTTCGATATAATCGGATTTAAATGGTGGATTTCTTAGCGACTAAATTACTGGTCGAGAATTTGGCTTCGGCTTCTTCACGGAAGTTGTTGAGAATTTAATTTTGAGTTTGTGGGAACTTCCGGAGTATTATTCTGAGTTACGAAGATTAAGTTGTGAATATTTCCGATTGTTGATTATTTAGTCGGTTTAAATATGTGTTGGTTTGAACAGTTGACTTTTTATCCGATTGATCGATGTGTTTGACTTCGGGTGATAATTGAAGAATACGTCGAGTCGAGTTTGTTGCCGCAAGAATTATCGGAATCGGAATTACGACGCGAAAGTTATGGGTATTTAAAGTTCGTCGAAAAGGATAATTACGAAATTTCCTAATTGGGAAAGCTATAAATGTAGGTTGCCATATTGGGAAAGTCAAAAACTGAAGTTATTTGGTTGACTGGTGTTGACTGAGTCAACACGTGGTGGTGGAAGGAACTCGACGGAAGCTCCACGGCTACCGGCGGTGACTCGCCGTCCGGCCACCCCAAGCCTCGGCGCTGGGTCCGTTTGGAACGCCTCGACGCCCTCTACCCACTCCCGGCCTCCTCTCACGGTGTGGGACGCCGGAGGAGGGAGGAATTCCAGCCAAAAATGGAGGGTTTTTGAATGAATTCGGGTTCTTGAATTCCAGCCAAATTGAGCTAAACCAAGTACTGGGTTTTGAAGCTCTCATCTCCATGATTCTAACCATGTAAGTATGGAGTTCTAATTTTGATTGTGGATGGAGAATTTTGGATTTGAAATTTGTGTATCAATTCGGTTTTACATGAAATTGGACTAGTTAGAGTGAGAATTGGCCTTCGATTCGATGCAGTTGATAAAATTGCTCATTGGATGATTTTGAGTGGAATAGGGGTTGCTTCGCTAAGAAATTTTTAGGTTGGTGGCGGCGGTCAACGGTCAACTTTGACTTTTTGGGGTTTTCGACAAGTTGCATGTCATTTCACTCGAAATCGCGCCCCGATCGCAGTGGGGAGGTTCGTTTTTCGAGTTGAGCATCCGAACTTACAGCGAGGTTTTGAGGTGTGAATATCGGATTTTCGATGATTCGTCGACATTGAATTACGTGTTTCCGAGAACGGTGATTTCTCGTGATTTGATTTGAATTGTCGAGTTATGATTTTGAGAAATGGATTTTGTGATTATTCAGGGGTTCGTGATCGTCTGTTTGGGGAGGGACTTTCCGCCGGATCATGGGTTAACGCAAACTGCGTTACGCTAGTCTATGAGTGGACAATTTCTTTTCACGGATTGATTGCGAGTCTTTTATATACGTTTTACGAACTTGAGCATGCAGTATGATCATGATTTTACGAGCATGAGATTTCATACGAGATTATGTTTATTATGAGCATGTGTTATACGATTATACTTATACCAGTATATATATTACGTATATACACTTGTATATTGTTTCATGCATTTGCATCAAACTATTTATGATTTGGTTTACACAGAGTACAGTCGTTATATATGTTGTTGTATCGATACACTCGCATCCCGGCTGATCCCCGAGGATGTGTACCGGGGGAGGCTGTGACTCCTGACCCGAGGCCTTTACCGGGGGGAGGCAGACCTCTGACCTGAGGCCTTTCTGGCTAGAATTGCGTGGAAGTCTGGGACTCCGTGATTCTGACTGTACTAGCACGGACATGTCCATGAGTGACCCCGTGAGATTTTTCTTGCATGCTCTGTTTACGAGTTGGAGTCAGCGTCTCCTCGTATACTATTTGATTTGGTTTATTTATATTTCGACTCGCATATGTTTTTATAACATATATATTACGTGGTGAAAGACATTTATTTTCGTCCACTCACTCTAACAGTTTTCATGTCTTTCCCCTGGGCTTTTCGGTTTCCGTGCCCAGTTTGCAGTTCGGATTCTGGTGTCGCACGTCGTGGTCGGAGGCATAGAGCTCGAGCTACCTTGTTTCTTCCAGTAGGTTTATTGTTCTACCTACTATGGTATACTTATATGATTATACATTAGAGGTCGCTCTGAGTAGAGGTCGCTCTGAGTATTCTGTTGTATATACTATATGATTTTACACCGGATTTCAGTAAAGTACAGATATATTTATTGTTTTACTTTACTGTTGACATATTGAGAAATCCGGATGGGATTGATGCCCACGATTTGATTTTTGTGGCATAGGATGAAGTGTATTTTCCGCGTGCAGGTAATGGTAATTCCACGTTAGTAACGAAACTCTGCCGAAATTTCTACGGTTTTTGTTGGTTCGTGTTTTCGAAAGGGTTTGATTCCGATTTAGGGAGGTAAATCGGGGTTGGGTCCTTTCATCGTCCATTCCTAGTTAATGGAGTAATGGTTATTGATTCCTGGAGCAATTTTGCGTGCCTCTTGGAAACCGAAAGATTTGATGTGGAGTAATGGTTATTGGGATGTTTGGAAGAATGAGAGTTGTGTTGAGAATTGGGCTCTGATGAGACGTGCGCTTTCTTATATGATGTCATCCGAAGTGGTGCAGCTTTTCAGAAGAGAGGCTGACATATTTTTTTACGTAGAAAGTTACCATTCGGATAAAAACGGTACGTCATTAGGAAAAACAAGCCTCTTTGATTACTGCTAGAGCTTTATCTCAAGGTTTGAGGGGCAATATTTGGACCAAATATAAAATATCTTGTTATTGGGATTCGGAGGCTGGATCAAGCGAGCAGCCTGAGCAGTAGTCTCTAATTAAATCGTGATGGACTGAAAAAGATAAAGAGGCCGATTCATGCACCTCATCAATTAATAAGTATTGACTTTTCCTATAGAGGGAATGATTCCTGGCGAAACTTATTGTTAAGGTTGTAGACTTTAAGATAAGGTACAAGACGTGGGATTTCAAACAGTTAGAGTTGCTTAGTGAGTCTAATTGTGAGGAGTTTCAGTTGAAATGAAATACAAGCACTTGTGTCCTATATATAGAGAAGAATAACACCGACGAAAGGATCCTCGATCGCATACATTTTGTTATCGGCAAACTACCTTCTCATCTCGAGAAATCTTTGCGACCAGCGATCAAGAAATCATTCACCCGAAGGAGTGTAGGTATCTTGCGCAAAACACCGCAACCAGCGATCAAGAGATTTGTCACCCAAAGAGCGTGAGAGTCTTGAGATTCAAGGATACAACACCTTGTGTTCTCAACACCTTGTCAAGGAGATTGCTCTGCTTTACACCAGGAGGAGTGTAGAGTATTGATCTTCGTGGCTCAGCTAGAGACACGAAAATCACAAGTCCTAAAATCATTTAGGCAAGAAGGATCCATTCAGGTGGGGTTGGTGCTCTCCCTGTCTCAATCGATTTAAAAAAATCAGGTATCAGTTGGCCTATAAATCGACGATTCCGTCATACGACGGTGGCACGCCAGCACACGAAGCACAAGATTGGGAAAAAAGATAGTTTGAAAACCTCTCAGGACCATGGAAAATTTTGATGCCAAGAAAGTTTCTGTACGTGAATTTACAAACGTTTTGATATCAAATTAATTTAGATGAAAGCTCCATATATGCCAACAATGAATATGCGTAATGTGCCTCCCGAGTTAAAACCAAACTCAACTTGTTTCATCGCAATGTAAGCGTTTGCTCACAAACTTTACTAGCCAAATATAAGGGAGTGATGTTTTAGTCATTTTTCCACGAAACTCGAGTTGTTTGAATTTATAGATCCAAATTCGAAAGGGCATAATCAGTGAAGTACGTGGGCGATACATCCTCCATCATTTTCAGAGATAATATAGAAGATCCTAGTAAGTAGTGATCGATATATGATACTATTTTGCCTATATATTGAATTCAGTCTCTTGCTTCAAGTTTAGGGCACTGCATGCTTATCTATTTTCATTAATTAACATGTCCACATCCCTGGGCTCCAAATGTGAGCGATCTACAGTATTCTCCGACACGTTATTGTCCGTCTCTTACTGATCGATATTGGGTTCCTGTTGGTTGGAAAACTCTGGATTAATATCTATAAATGTATCACATTAATTATACATGAATCATATATATGTGTCACTAATTTGATAAGTCTCCTACATTAGTCATTAGGGTTGGTATAGTTGACGGGTGGAAATAAATTAATGAAACTTGTTAATTTGATCGATGGAAGGGAAAAATATATATAGAAGGGTAATGTAGGGAACTTTAACGAGGTCATCATGCGTACACATTAATTTGATGTGGTTTGATATGTCATATAAACAATTTTTTATTAATTTATGGGAAAATTTCTAACATACAAAACTGATCTAGTCCTTCAATATATTTTATTAAATTTGTATAAAAATATATATTTAATACATTTAAAACTGAATCGCAATCAGCCTATTTTTAATTAAATTTAAGAATAAAAGCTAATTAAAAACAAATACCAAACAAAACATATTTGAGAAACGCTAAAGTCTTAAACGTAAGAATTGCTATGAACCCTAGTTAACTAGCAGCAACCATATATTTTTACTGGTACCCAGAAAACCTATCTAACCGCACCCTTGCTAATCAAGAACTTAGAGATCGAAGTACCAAAAAAAACTAATGATAACTTAGAGCAAAATGATCTCAACAACTTGTTTTGGTATCCCGACTATTACCAATTGATTTCCTCTTCTCTTTTAGCAATTCTTGATGCATTATGATTCACCCAATTCGATTTTGATCAATTCATAAACGATAAAAGACATAAATTAATTATCAATTAAGCTATGGCTTGCTGCACCCATAATATTCTATCACGGTAAATCCATCCATGGCTTTTCTAGGCCTATTGTTTGTTATTGAAAGCTGGATTTCAGTGTTCTATCAATAAATTTTCAATTCAATAGGTTTAGAACAAATTGTTCTATTTCTAATTACAAAGAGAGAGTAAGAAATTGTAAACTGGAATCAAACACGAGATACAAGAAATGAGAAAAAGTAAACGAGATAATTGTTGCTTTTTGAACTAATATATAATAGAATTCATCGATATTTTAGATCGATTAAATTTCTTGTAAATTCGTTAATATTGTGGAAGGAAGTCTTATAAATAAGTTTTACTGAAGAATAAATGATAGCCATTGGATGTGAGGGCATGATCGTCTTTGACCAATTTAAGATGTATACGACATGGCACAATATTGATGATATGTACAAATGTAATATGACATGTGTAATTTGATACCTACACATAGTGACCTTATTGAGACCTAAAATCATTTCTCATATTCTAAATAGAACTTAGGAAAGAAACTCCATTGAGTCATCGATCAATGCTTGCTTCTGAGATTGATATGTCAATTGGTCAATGTAAGTGATTTAGTTCGGTTGATTTAACACATAGAAGTAAACGGATTTGAACCATCAAAAATCTGCAAGACTAGTATATTGATCGAACACCCATATATAAAAATTCTAAAGTGCTCCGGAGTACAAAATATTCTCCAGTTTTGGAACGTTGGATAACTTCTGCGGTTCTCATTTTTGAAGAAATGAAGTGATATAACGCTCCAAAACTAAGAAATTTTAGTACTCCAGCACACCGTAGAACACCCCACCCATATATACCCACAATACAGCTAGTTAAGTATCCTCAGCCATGATAGCCGCACGGGTTTGGCTAGGCCTTTGTCAACGACATCAAGACCGGACACTAGATCGTCAATAGAGCTTTGATCCACATTCATGTATATTACTAGCTGGCTGGCCGCCCGTTGGGGCGGTGTCATCGTAACTATTTTATTAGGAAAATTAGGAAATATTGAAATGTAAACAATAGATGACATGAAAGTTCTTAGATTGTGTCCAAAACGCTCATAAACGTAATATGAAAAGTTTGTACTAAAAAGAATATGAATAAAAAACAAATGTATCTAATCTATAATTCAATTTGAGTTCTCTACATACACCGAGTCTTTAGTCATTGAATAAGAACATCAGCTTTCCCTTTGGCCAACTCTCAACATAAACATATCAACGATCAAAACTGAAACAACACAACGACTTGGACTTTTATAATATGCAATGGAATATAAAGCCAGAAAATGAAAGCTAATTGAAAGAGAAACCCAAATGACAACAAATGCAATAAACTCAAAACAGAGGGAATTTGAATGTGTTATCAGATAGTTATATTTCAGCTAAACTCAAACCAATTGAAACCCAAAAACCCACATAACCCAAATGTTGAAATCTGGCCGCCGCTGTGCAGAATAAACCACAAAATCAAAAACAGCCAAAATAACCAAACAATGGACGGATGCACCTTTATACAAATATAAGCGTCTGTTCTAGATTTCATGAGCTGCCATTGGAAGAGAACACAAATAAGGCAATTAAAAACCCAACTCCATAACTTGACAAAGGCAGCCATATTGATGTTACATGCATGGCAATGAGATTACATAATGCATGTGAACACAAACACAACTCCAGGAATAATAAACCTAGCTCAATAACTTAACAGAGCAGCCATATTGATGTTAACAAACATGTCAATAAACTTCATAATGGACGTGAACATAACCTATAGGCAAAACACAATACAAACTATTCCAATACAATAGCCGGTCTCAACCACATTATGAAATACCTGCAGAACATAAGCCAAAAAAGATAGAAACAACGCAGCTCCAAGGATTACTGCCACGTCCCAATTCTTCTGAGCTCGACCTAATAACGAAATAGCGTGACAAATGAGCACACTTCATATACTGCATTATACTTTGCTACTAATTACGAAATACAAAACCTAAGCAGAAGAGGAAGGACCAATAAAACAAAAAACAATCCAATATCAAAATGCCATCACATATAGCCTTAAAACTAAACCCTAAACTACACAAACATACTTGACTGAAGGAAAGAAATCGATCGAAAAAAAGACCATGAAAACCCAACTAATCACGAAATGGGAAATGTTGAAACTGAACTGATGCGAAATCCGAAATAAATGGTGGAGCCGATACATAAACCATAAAAGAGGGAGGTTAGGCACAGAGAAAAATGAAGGAGAGGAAGTAGGGTTAATTAGACATGAGATGTGAAATTTCGATTATGCCCTTGATTCGTGAATAGTTGGGAACGGTAAAATGAATAGTAGAGAAGGAAGAGGTATCTAAACCTCAATTTCATAGTGACAACACCGTAAATTTTCTATACAACAAAGCAGCCAACTTGACTTTCTCTTCTCAGTTTCTTAGGATGATTACCAACATAGTTCAATTTCTAACATGTGATAAAAACAAAAATCACTAACACAGTCTATGTAAACCCCAATTTCAATAAGCCTTGAATCTACTATCTAAAAAAGGTTCCAATGAGACTGATTCCGATCATGAACATATCATAATTCATAAGCCCAAGTCAGCTCAACCCAAGAAATCACAAAACTTAAATTAGCTAAACAAACCCAAAATCACAACCAAACATTTAACAAAACGAAAAAAGAATAAATCACAAAATACCAAGAATGAGATCTGATATGCACCTCTTAAGTTGCTTCTGAAGCAGAATCGAAAAAAAAGAGTAAGGGAGGGAGGGGTCTGTACTGGGGGAGAGAAGTTGTGATGGAGAGAGTGGGTTGCGATGAGAAGAGTGAAATAAAATGAAGAGAAATCTCAAAATGATCAAAACAGTGATCAAATAAAAGAAATAGTTATCCAAAACAGTGATCCAAAACATGCGGCAAACAATCGAAAGTGTGTAGCAGTAAATAGTGAACAGTTTGGAGAACAGTGTATGTAAATACCAGATCCCTAATCTAATGCATGCTTAACAATTTGGAGTGCCCTTAAAATTAACACAAAGCGCATCACTACATATCCCACTGAATATATCCCATTGAATGTGTCAAACCAAATCAATTAGCCAAACCAAATTTGTTTAGGATTCTAAGAAATTGATATGCATAATTGGATCATGATAAAAAAAATAAAAACCAAGTAAATCATGATTCCATCAATCCTTTTTATTTCCAAGAATCAAGTAAAGAAAAAAAAAAGAAAAAAACCAAGGACACAACAAACTGAATACAACAAAGCATATTAAGAAAATCAAACAAACTTGATCCAACAAAGCATAAGTAAATGAAGTTCAAGTAGATCACCTATTGATGATGAATGTGAGGAGAGTGCTCAATAAGCTGCAACCTCAGAGAAATGAGAGAAACATCAGCCACAGACAATATTAAAAAAAGTGGCTCGAGTACTCAATAATCCAAAAATTGGCTCTGACAACTGATTAAATTATCCAAATCAATGCAAAATGCTTAAACATGCGCAAATGCCCATACTTGCTCGTCCAAGATTATCTGATTCACAATCTCAACCAGTCATTCACACATTCATATTACATCAAGGAATGTTCATGCAAAAATGCTATGCATATGGTCTTTATTACTAATATCAAGATCTTTCGGTTCTACCAAAATAGAAAAAAAAATAAACTGGAAGCATGAGTAAATGTCAAAGTACATTTTAGACAACCCAGAGTGGGTTTAGGTGAGAATCAACCTACCAATGTATGAAGGTGCAACCAGCAAAACTGAATTTATAAACCAAAGAGAAAAGAAAAAAGAAAAGTTAAATACTTGACCAAGACCAAGACCAAGAGATCTCAGCCTTTTGTATTCCTGGTAATTCCTCCATATACAATTAATTGAACAATGATATATCCACACCACATACTTGTTTGTTATCATTTATGCAACTACAATAAAAATAGACAAAAAATGTCTCGAGTCTGAAATTATAGTTTCGACAAAAAAAAAGACCGGGATTTCAGTTTGAAACCCTTTTTTATTCTAAAAAAAACTCAATAGAGAAAGAATAGATCATGCAATAACAAAATATCCACCAAACAAATGTAACCAAGACAAAGGAACAACAAAACAAAAACAAAAATCAAATGTAAGCTTGCGAAATATCTGAAACCGAGAGATCGGTGACATATAGATCCCTAAACCCTAAGTTCGGCGAGTAAGAAGTTGCAGCAAACCATTGGTGATTCTAAATAATCCTAATATTTGAGACACATTATAACAAACTATCTTCCTGTTACTGTGTATCATTAGGACTTGCCATTACTCAGAAATTTGGCACTTCAATTCCATATAGTTAAGACTTTAAATCAACAACAACATCCGCACCTAATTCGCAAAGGCTAGATATTGTAACATCAATTCCATATAGTTACTTCAATCTCATATATTTCCATATAGTTATGACAAAAATTCAAGTAATTACTAAATTGCAGAAGTGTCAGTATCTACCTCATACTTGGTAGAAATTTCATCTACCTCATGCAAAAAGTAAGAGCTTTACTGACATCCATTGCGCACGAAAATAAAACCCAAAACCCATGATCTCAAATCGACAAAATCACAAATTAAACAAAAGATAGAGAACAAACACCTACGGTTTATGGGTTCAAAGAGAAAGCAACGACTATAACCCAATCAAACCAGAAAGCGGAGGAAGCGGAGGCGTTAGTAGATTCTGGCAACGACGGAGGAAGCGGAGGCGTTAGTAGATTCTGAAATCGAATAGAAAATCGAAGACTTTAATGGCAAGCTATACCAGAAACGACAACATAATCAACCAAATTCTTCAGTCATAATATTCAATAAGCCACATATAAGTTGATGATTACATAAGTAAGGCTTATCTTAACCACCTATGATACTTGCCATCGAAATTGAGTAAAGATCTAATATATCAACTATGATATAACGATCTTAACCACCTATTTATATGAGTATTATCTGTGAAATTGAGCACTGGTTATTTACTGTATCTATTATCTCGGTTTGAGACCAAGTGAAACGTTGCAGCTACATTTTGCTATAAACATGTCTCAACTCTACAAACTCAAAGGACTGCTACTTGACCAGTATTGCTTTCAGCAATATGCATCAAATTTATATCCATAGATTTGAAAAGTAACCCTTAGACAGATAGAAGCAGACTTCCAACTGCAATAGTGCAGTTCTGAGTACATTATATCATATATCAATAAAATGGATAAGAGAAAAGGGAAAAGAACAGAAAACAAAAAATAAATTTGATGGCAGTACTTCTATTCTATTAAAATGAGCAAAAGCAATAGCAGTTTCTTCGAAACTTAGGTTGATGCCTAAGTACTGCATACAATTACTTGTACATGGATCAATACAATGTTTACAACGCTGATGAGTTGAGGAAAACATAGGTTCTGACACGCAATGGAGAAAGAAAATAACTCCAAGACAAACATGGACAAACACAGGGCTATGACCCCCTTCTCTAGGCCGTTAGGATGATCGGATTCACGAAGTTCATTGAAAGTGTAAGCATGCTACTGTCGTTTCTCTCACACACACCTATATTAACAACTCTCTCGCAACCCAAAACAACTTTGAATCAATCAAAAGAAACAACTGCAATCAAAAGTTGATCGATTACCCATTCCTCTACACCAATTTATCAAAAACAGAACCCAAAATGCAGATGATTGAGAATTAATCCAAAGACAAACCCAAAATTAATAGAAAATATAAGTTGAAGGAATACTTACAGATAAAGAGTGGAGAAGAGTTTGGCTTGGAGACGATTAAAGAGGTGGCTCGGAGTTTGATCGATTGAGAGATGAGCGTCTGATCGAGAGGATGAGAGAGGAGATCGGAGAGAACGACGTGATTGGATGAGATGGTAGCGGAGATGAAAATCGTGGAGAGAGCAAGAGAGAGTGATAGCAGAGGGTGAGAATCCGATCCAGAATAGTGATCAGATAAGGGAGTGGATGAGTGGAAGCGTGCGTGAACATCAAAGGAGGAGAAGAGGAGCGAATGAGATCTGAAGAGAAAGGAGAAGAAGAGAGAGGCGCACGTGATGAATAATGAACAGGGCTTTGTACAGTAAACCCAACTCTGTTATATAGTAAATGGCTGATCCGATTCCATACTCAGGACATACGGCAGAATATACCCCATGATGAATGTTACAATAACAACTTAACAAATCCAAAATTCATATAACTGTGGCGTACGTACATTCTAATTAAGGATTTCATCGTTTAGAAATATTGTTTGGCTCCATGTACGTCCTAAATAAAGCCATGCCATGCAATATACAAAACAAACGGGTACCCAAAAATAGCGCTGAACCAGAAGAAAACTCGTTTTCTTAACCTAAATAAGTCGAGCTTCAAAACCAAGCCTCCCACCCCTTTCTTTTCCATAAACTCTTTCCCTCCCCGAAGAGAAAGGACAGAAAAAAAAATTCAGAAAACCCTCTCTCCATACAAACCCTTTTGTGTTTGTGCGCCCATTTGCACCTAATGAAATTCAAGTTGTGCCTTGTGGCCCTTCTCTTGGCCATGGCCGTAGCAGCCGAGGCCTCTAATCTTTACGATGCTGGCTTGGACCTCGCCCGCCACAGCCACGACTCCTCCCTTGCAGACGTTAACGTGGGGGAGATCATGGGAATGGACAACGAGATGATGCTCGACTCAGAATCGAACCGACGCACGCTAAGGGGTGGTGAAAGGTACATTAGCTACGGCGCTCTCAAGAGGAACCGCGTTCCATGCCGCCGCCGCGGGAGGTCGTACTACAACTGCGGTGGACCTAGACAGCAGGCTAACCGCTACAACCGAGGTTGCAGCCACATCACCAGATGCGCCAGGCGAAATGGCTAAGCCTCGAAAGAAAATATACATGTTGAAATTTATATTATGTTTAATGTTTACTTCAGCTAATATATGTGCTGGTGCAAAAGGGTTTGCTTTCTCCTTCTTCTCGCTTACGATCGATATGTACGTAAATGTGAACTACTACATATGCATGTGTAAATCGAGAAGGGAATAAAATGACTTGTTATAACTTATATACGTACTTCTTCTCGCGTCTCCACATACCCTTTCGAATACCACGAGAAATTAGGGTTTTTTTCTTTCTTAATTCTTCTGATAAGTATTGTTTGGCACCAAAAATTCTCAAGGTCCTGAGAATCTTGCAAACAGTTTTTTTTCGATCTTGTGTTTCATTCGTTGGCGTGCCACCGTCGTATGACGGAATCGTCGATTTGTAGGTCAACTGCTACCTGACTTCTTTAAAGCGATTGAGACAAGGAGAGCACCAACCCCGCATAAATGGATCCTTCTTGCCTAAATGACTTTAGGACTTGTGGTTTTTGTGTCTCTAGCTGAGCCACGAAGATCGATACTCCACACTCCTCCTGGTGTAAAGTAGAGCAATCTCCTTGACAAAGTTTTGAGAACACAGGGTGTTGCGTCCTTGAATCTCAAGAATCTTACGCTCTTCAGGTGACGAATCTCTTGATCAATGGTTGCGGTATTTTTCGTCCGTGAATCGCAAGAACCTCACGCTCTTCGGGTGACAACTCTCTTGACTGCTGGTTACAAGGATTTCTCGAGTTGAGAAGGTAGCTTGCCGATAGAAAAGTGTATTTGATCAAGGATCCTTTCTTCGATGTTAGTTTCCTCTATATATAGGAAATGGTGCTCGTATTTCAGTTCAACTGAAACTCCTCACAATTAGATTTACTAAGAAACTCTAACTGTTCAGTTCCCACATCTTGGATCTTACTCGAAGTCTAAGACTTTTAGTGATAAACTTCGCCAGGAATCCTTCCCTTCATAGGAAAGGTCAATTATTATTAATTGATGGGCCACAGGGATCGGCCGCATTCTCTCTTTCAGCCCATCATGATTCGATTAAAGACTACTTCTCAGGCCACACGTTTAATCCAGCCTTCGAAGCCCAATAACAAGACATTTTATATTGGGTTCAAATATTTCCCCTCAAACCTTGAGATAAAGCTCCAGTAGTAATCGAAAAGGCTTGTTTTTCTAACGACATACCGTTTTCATCCAAACGGTAACTTTCCACGTAAAGTACCTCGTCAGCCTTTCTTCTAAAAAGCTGCGCCACTTCGGATGGTATCATATAAGAAAGTGCATGTCTCATCAGAGTCTAATTCTTAACACAACTCTCTCACTTCTAATCATCCCAAACTTCAAACTTTGCTTCGAGGTTAAACTTTTCTCCTTCACCGTTGTTATCATCCATTCCTCCGGTCAACCACAAAAAATGCCGCCCCACCGTGAAGAACATCCAGAACTCACATGAGAGGGTGCTTAACTCTTCGTTGTAGCTGTTCGTACTGCCACCATCTGGGAAAACCAAGGCCCAATAGTCACCCTTAAAGTCTCGAACACCGCCACTGACCGTCTGGGTCCCTTCCTCGTTGTACCTATCATCCCAGCACTCTATCCAACTCTTCACTCCAGGTACTGCAACTCGGCTCTAATTTTTTGAGAAAACAACCGCGCCAATCCAATCGGGTGGACGAACAAAGACACCCTTTGTTCGATTGGGAAATGGCCAGTCACTTCTAAGAACGAGGGAACTTGGTAATCAAAGTGTTGGGAAATCAACCTCGTTCGTTGGCAAGCGGCTGGCATCACAGACCTCATCGACCTTTGCTTCTCGCTAGCCAGTGGAGGTAATCTTGCTCTATTCACCACCATTATGTGCTTCTGGGACGCCGTCTGCAATTGCTTTCGTCT
Source organism: Geum urbanum (assembly GCA_946800695.1). NCBI lineage: Eukaryota > Viridiplantae > Streptophyta > Magnoliopsida > Rosales > Rosaceae > Geum > Geum urbanum. Next base: position 71,914,896 of record OX327001.1, read on the forward strand.
TCCTTGCGACGATGTGAGTATTACATTGCTGGATCTTCTCACCATGTTCGGTGTACCAATAGCAAAACCCGTTTGGAGATAAGGCTTTACCGCCAATGTCGCAGACAAAGCCAACCTCAATTGGCCCGCTTCTTTCCCAGCTTAGGTTACTCGTTTTATGTGCGACACATCCAACCAAGGAGGTATAGCTTTCCTTGAATTCTGGTTATCAAAATATATCTTCTGTACGTCTTCCCAAAAGGTTAACAAATGTTAGATCAACCTCGCCCGAGTACCTATTTTCGGGTACCAAAATAGGTCTTGCACAATCCATCCTCGCTTTCATCTATCGCAGCCTAAGATAGATCTCACTCTCACCACTACAACTAAACAAGCCTGGCCCTTTATGGATAGTAGACCTTTAGCTCCAGATGTATTTCCCAGTTTTTCGATATCCAGAGGTACCGTCATTCAAAGCAAACAAGCTTCTGGGATAAACCCTGGCCACCGCTCTCTCCTTTGATGGCTGGACTTACCAGACCTGTTTTGCTACTTTCTTCTCGCAAAATCATTACCCATCGGACTCAGTATGAACCATCTTGGACCGTCGCTTTCCGCCAGAGCTGGAAACTAGCTTTATGCCATCGCAAGCCCAAAGTGACCAAGCGAAGTTCATCATTCTCCAAAATCATACCTGTGGAGACTTACTAGTTCCTAATTCAACCAAGGTTGGGTACGAGCTATATGCCCCTAAGCACTTCGCCATGCAGCTTGGACTAACACAGCGTGCCCCTATGCCACTGGTTGGTTCAGTGAATCTCTATAGCATTTGGAGAGCCACTTCTCATCCTGTAGAATCTGACGTTGTAGACCCGCACTTTGGCTTTCCGGCAGTACATCTTTCCGAGGAAGAACTAATCTCTCCCATTGTGCCTTCTGTAAATGTGACACTGCACTACCGTGCGTGTAAAGCACAATTTTGGGATGACATCAAGTCTACTCGGCCGCTATCCCTTTTTGCCTCCATCTTTAAATACTTCAAGGCATAATTTGTCAACGGCTTTGACAGGAACACGGTGATACCTGTCCATGCAGACTCCAATGAAGATACTCCCTGGCCATGGTATGCATCTTCGTCTAGTATTGTGTTTATTTATAAAACCCTTGTCACAAGTATTGGAAATAATCTAGCTACGCACTAATTATTCCTCATTGAAACCCAAATAGTTCTATGCACAAAATAATCCTTCCGGCCCCAATGAGGTCGTTGTGGACGAACAAGAACCAGAACAACAACGGGATCCAGAACAAGAGAAGGACCAGTTATAGGCCGTAAGTAAACACTCCCTATGTCCACCATATATGTTAAATTTTTGAAATATAATTGTCCCCCTCCTGTTTCAGAGGCCTTAAAAACGGCTAAGAGATGCTTTTACTGCCGGCGTCTCTGGCAAACGAAAACATTATCGTTGATGACTCGGATTTGAGGGCGTTTAAGGGAAACCGCTTGAAAAAGCTGAGCCACCATGCCAAACATCAACGCCATTGATGCCCTCTACTTCGATGATAGACACTAAAAGAACCTTCCCTGTTAGTCCTGCTTCACCACCAAAGACTAATTGCCTCTTCTTCGGCTCCGAACCACAACACGAGCCTATCAATCCAACACTCGCATCTCCAAACCGGGTATTCTGTCACCTCCTTCAATTATTCTTGTGTAAAATTTCACTACATTCTCAACGTAGGTTTTTCTCCCTAATTTTCAGGACGTGCTCAACTCTCAGAAGAGGCCATTGCTGCCAATGTTGAGGAAACAGACGTTGGGGATGCCAACGATGATCGTTTGGACACTGAGTTTGCCCACAACATTGATGATCTTGTTGAGGCAACTGTCTTGCTTCAAACTCAACATCTTCAAAATGTTGAGGACAAAGCACGCAATCATAATGATATGGACGAAGGAAGCCCTATGCTAATGATCAGAACGCATTCAATTTTAGTTTTGCTGATGTTATCTTCTCATATCATACCATGTATTATACTTCAGAAGAACAGCAAGCCACGGCAGACGGGCAAGTGCTACCCTTCACCAACCAAGAAACTTTAGAAGTGCAAAACGCTGCCAACAAGCCCAACGCGTCCCTGGCCTTAGTGGTGGTCGACATCATCCATTCGCCTGGCTCAAACATGCCTGACGAGACTGAGGTATACAAATTCGATTGGTCTCATTCCTTACTCGCCCAGCTACTTTGTTCTAAGCTCTATATTTTTAACAGGACTGAAACTGCCTAGAACTCTTTGCCAACGAATCCTCAGAGATAGAGCATAGGCCTTGCTTGGCGGCATGTTCAACTCTCGCGTCTGCCTCTAAGACTACTGCCGACGTGCAAGCTGCCACTCCTTGGGCCTCATCCTCCTCAGGTCCCGCCAGTCAAGTGGCCATCCTACAGAGTCAAATACTAAATCTGGAAGAACTCTCAGCGAAACTTGTCACCATTGAGCATGTCCCTACTGAGATTGTACTTCCTCAAGCCACCCTCAAAGAGTTCTTCAAGGCCAACTTGAATAACCCTGAAGCCATCAATACCGTGCTCGATAAGGTGGTGTACTTGAAAAAGACTGCCTCTGGCGAGCTCATCTCCACAATCTCTCAATTCGAGCAAGGCCTTTATGACCTCTACAAGTTGCAGACCAACCAAGCTGACCTAAAGCACCACCTAGATCATAAAGAAATGATGGTAGGCGAGATAGTCGGTCAGATGGACCAAGACCGAGAACGAGTTCAAGCTCTCCTCCAGAGTGTTTCTTCCAAGAGAGCAACTATGGCTACTAAAGAGGCTGAACTGGCGGCTCTTCAAGCCGAGGTGGAGCTCTTACGAGCCGATGCCATTTCTACTTATGCGAATTCTCAATAACTACTTGACGAGAGCTCAAGCCAAACCAAGGAACTCACTGAAGCTGAGGATAATGTTGCCTCTCTTCGCGAATTGTATAGCTCTTCCTGGGGTGATTTTGAGCACTTCAAAGTAGAGCTAAAGAAGAAAGCCCTCTTGTTGTAATCCTTGGGCCACCAGTATTAGGCTCATCCTTTGTACTTCAAATACTTACAGTTATTGGTAGTATTTTATAATATTCTAAGTACTTGATCTTCCCTTCAAGCCTATTCTAATTCTCATGATCCGCTTATCTCATGGATTTGCTCATGGGCCTCAAGTATAGGCCTAACTAATAACGACAGCTGGCCCATATCCAAATCATTCTGAATTTACCGCTGCCGTTTTGTTTTCCAGTCACCACATAACTAGGGTAAATTTTGATTTGAAATTCGAATCGGCCCTCTCGTCACATCAAATCTTCCAGTTTCCAAGAGGCACGCTCAACTGCTCCGAAAATCAATGACCATTACTCCATTGACTCGGAATGGACGAACCGTCATGTCAATGAATCCCCAACACACATGTGTCCTTTATCCAATGATGAATCTCTGGTTCATAAATTTTAACCGCTCCGTCCAGATATAAAGGCTCTATGGTTTTTTTCCCAATAAATATCATTGTGGTTCTTCATGTTGTGCATTCCACCCACTATAGTTCAAAATGCAATCTTTTTTAGTGCATTCCCTCTGGTTCTTCTTCAAAGAGAAACCCCCAGATAAAATCGTCGTATAGCCGAACCTTATATAATGATATCTACGTCTAGGTCGATCCTTGGTAAAGTTGCTCCATGTAAATGTGGAGTAGTAAAGTCTAAACGTCGGGGATAACGTTGCGTTGGTTCCCTCGCTAGCAGCAGTTCTGCATTTACATGCATAGAGGCTGTAGCTCCCCGTATGACAACACTTCTGGCGAGGAAGAACATAGATTTGGTTGTGCTACCACTCCTCATTTACGCGGGGGTCAATTCAAGAAAGCAACTGTCGACGTGTTGCTGACACTTGGCTCATTCCTCGGGATAAGACACCAAGGTGGAAATTGGTACATCGGCTCCAATGAAGAAAGAGACAAAAGGGAAAATCCATTACCCCTTCATTCCTCCTTCGTCACTTTGGACTGCTGAACTAGTTTCCTTGAGGTCTTGTCTCCAATTTCTCTTTCTTCTTTTGTCTCTTGAGGTCCTTCTTCGTCTTCTAGTGGAGCTATTGGTCCTCATGGCACTCTTGTTTTTATGTATGCATATTTGATGCGAGTGCCATAGAGATTGATTTTCTTAACTGCATCAACAATTGCAAAATTTATTTTCTTATGGTATCAGAGCTTGAGGCCGCAAAACCTTTGTAACTCTTTCTGAAATAATGAATCTGCTTGATGTACTCTGTTACTTTAGAATTGTAAGTCTTTCCATAATATGTTGTTCATTTTGATAAACTCAGCAAATGTTAACCAATAAATTTACGTTTGGCCACAGAAATTGTCTAATAAAGAACAAATATTAAAATGAGACAAAAGTTTAACCACAAGGATTGGCCTTAAAAATTAGAAAAATTTAGAAAATTCTTATGTCTAGCCACTGTCATTGGTCTTGTGCTGAGACACACTAAGTCCCTATAGGTTATGCCCCTTCGGTTCAATTAGGTGAGTGATTGGCTAGGAGCCTTAATTGACTGAATTACCCTGTTGTTGGCGGGTCGTCGTACTCCCAAGCTGGCTGCACATACTTCTTGAGGAAACGATCATTGATAGGGTTGGCATTGATTGTACCATCTCGGTCACGAAGATGTATAGCTCCACATCCTTGGATGTAATCTATTATGTACGGCCCTTCCCATTTTTCAGACCATTTGCCACGTCCATCAATCTTCTCACCATTGGGAAGCACTACTTTCCAGACTAAGTCTCCCTCTGCAAAACTCATGCCCCTAGTAAACTTGTCGTAGGCCCGAGCTACTTTTCATTTCTCAGTGCATAAGTGTTCATATGATTTGATAGTTGCATATTTATGCAACGTTTATGTGCTTAACCGAACCTTATATTTAGCTCTTTTGTCTTATTTTTAAGTAATTTAACATTATTATTTTTTCTTAGGTATTTTGGAGATAAATGAAGAAAAGGAGATTAAATAAATAATATATCTTGGCGAGGAGGTTTTGTCTTTGGCGAGCAAGGAGAGAAGAAGAGTTGGACTTGGACTTTGGGAGTCCATTTGCATATAGACTTGTTGGTGTGTGCACGTGAACAACATGAGGATAATCAGCTTTTGCTAATTATATATTGGTTTATATGGCCATCGAAGTTCGATGGACTGGCAAGTTGCTAGCAAGGACGTACATGGAGGGAGTTGTTTTGTATCAAGATGGCCGCATGCATGCATTCTCTTATTTATATATATATATATATCAAGTGGGCTGAAAAGAAGAGTGATGCACGTAATGCATGTTTCCCATTGAATCAACTTTGACATATTTATATGGCTATCGAAGTTCGATGGGCTAGCGAAGTTGCTAGCAAGGAGAAGAAAAGGAGGAGTCCTATTATAATGAGATTACGAATATTGGGCTGGATTTTGGAGTCTTGCATGTGGTTTGCTAGCTAGGTTAATTAACCTAGCTAGTCTGGAACATATAAATAGCTAAGAAGTGAACGTACGCAGAGGGCGGACAGAGGGCGGACGGAACGAAGAGCAAGGAAGCTGCAAGTTTCTCCTTCATCCGTTTGTATCAATTTCTTTCATGGATTATTTTAGTTTATTTTCTGATTCCATGAGGAGCTAAACTCCATTGTTAATGGGCTGTTTTGAAGCCCCGTTTATGATATCTAGACTGCTTATGCATGTTAATTAAATTTTGTTTTTGTTATTTGAATGAGGTTTCTTTGTTATTTATACGGTGATGATTCTTGATTATGTATGCTTTGAGTGCACGCTTAGTATGCATGTTTAGGAATCTAATTCTAAGAAAATTGATGGCTGTTGGTGATTATTACCTTCCTCAAGTTTCAATAGTAGAACCCATACATGCTTGGTATAAGAAACCCTAGGTCTAGTAAGACACAACCGTAGTGTACTTATGAAGCCTTGTAGATTCTCAAACCCTTTCTAAATCTTAATGCTTTTCTTTTAGTAAATTCGAGTCCGTGACTTCGGGTTCTTTGAGGGATAGACAATATTGATAAGCAGACCTTCAATGTTGTAAACATAAGGATTGGGTAATAAGTTGTGTTCACAGCTCGGGGCCTTCCTGGGAATCTTTCATTCATAACAATTATATTATTTAGTTAAGCATTTGTCGTCTAGATGGATTGACGGTGGTGGATAACACTTCCCTTAACCCATTTTATCATTGATTCTCGTTTTACTTATACTCTGTTTTCTGTTTCAGTTTCGTAGTCTGTTTTTCACAATTTTGTTCGCCAATCAAACAAACTCCGATTGCATCGAAATTTCGCATCGAAGTTCGATAGGGTGTCTTTTGTGTTCAGTGTTAATTTCGTAATTTTAGGTCGAGTCTAGCTATTTTAATTAATTACGTTAGTGTCCAGTGGTCGAGTCTGTCAGATTTCTGACTTTCGCGTCTGTTTGTAGTTTAGAGTATTGAGTCTCATCTTTCCCTGTGGATTGACCCCTATACTATTGTACTGCATTGACAAGCATATTAAGTTCATTATAGGGTAATTTTGAGGGTGGTTAAACACCGATCATGATTCCAGCCGTTTTTCATCTAAGTCCTCATGTTCTTGCCACGTGGTCTGTACATAGTCCTCGCCTATCAAATCGTGTTGTTCCATAACACGTAAAGATTGCACATTAAGCTCCAAAGACAGCACAGCATCGTGTGCAAACATCAATGCATAAGGAGTCATCCTCGTTGGATTTCTTTTACTTGTCTGATATGCCCAGAGTGTGTTGAACAATTCGTTATGCCACATGCAGACGTTGTTGGTGAGCATGTGTTTAAGGATATGAAAAATTAACTTGTTGCTCGCTTATGCCTGACCATTGGATTGAGCATAATAAGGTGTTGAGTGGAGAAAGTGTATACCCAAATTCTGGATCAACGTGTTAACCTTGCAAGACATGACCGTTGCCCCTCGGTCTGACACAAAACACTATGGTATACAGAAACGACAAGTTACATCTTGAAATAATAACTGGAAAATGGTACTGGCGAAAGCCACTTTTAAAGGCCTAGCTTCCACCCATTTGGTGAAAAAGTCAATGGCCACGATGATGAACTTATGTCCTTCTGACAAGTGGGGATGAATCATCCTAATTAAGTGTAAAGCCCATCCTCGTGCTGGCCAAGGCTTTATGATCGGTTATAAGGGAATACTAGGTAAATGGCTAATTAAACCATGTGCCTGACAGACTTCACAACCCTTAGTGAAACTGCGACAATCTTTAAGCATTCCCAGCCAGTAGTATCCATGACGCCGTAATAACCATCTCATCTTCGGGCCAGCCTGGTGTGCCCATGCGGCTCCTGGGTGTATCTCTCTCATTATCTTTTTGGCATCTCGTCCATACACACAACGTAGCAGCAAACCATCTTCTCCTCGTCTATAAAATTCGTTCTCCCTGAGCACATAATTATGAGCCAGAAAACATATCCGCTTGTCTGTCGGTTCAATAGAATTTTGGAGATAGAAGATGATAGGTTGTTGCCAATCTATGTCAATATGGTCTAGCGTCGCTACGTACCATTCATTGTTTTCTTTCTGTCGTGTGAAGAAAGAAAGCAGTGTGCGTTGTTCAACCTTCAGAATTCGTTTACGTACCCTATCATGTAGGCTTACTCCAGTCGACAGTTGTGCCAACTCGTTTGCCGCGTAATTTTCTTCGCGAGGGATGTGGTGCAATTGTACTTCAGTAAACAACTTGAGTAAGTCACATGCCGCGTAATTCTCTCCGTTTGGTTGTTCATACAATGGAAGTCTAATCTGAAGGAGTAAGAGAAAGTCTCTCCATCGGGGTCAACTAAAGCAATACCAGCCTCAGCCATAGTGTTAGTACTTGAGCCATCAAAGTATGAGTACCACGGGGTGAGTGAGATGCGAGCTAACTCCAGCTCTGGACCTTCGTGTGCATCTAGCATTGGATGATGGACAAGGAAGTCAGCCACCGCCTGGCCATTCGGTGACTTTTGTGGCATGTACTGTAATGAAAATTCAGAAAGTGCCAAGATCCACTTCTCAATTCTACCCCTTAGTATGAGCCTTGAAAGTATGTACTTTACCAAGTCTGTTTATGAAATCACACAAGTGGTAAAGGATAACATATAGTGCTTCAATTTACACCTCGAAAAATACAGAGCCAAGCACAACTTCTCCATTGGAGAGTACCGTGTTTCACAATCTGTCAACGTACGGCTAAGATAGAAAATAGCTCGTTTATCTCCCGCAGTGTCTTCTTGTGCTTGTAAACTTCCAATAGAATGATCTATAACAGAGATATAAAGCTTGAGAGGTACGCTCGGCCTTGGCGGGACGAAGACTGGTGGGTTCGCCAGATATGCTTTGATGGTATCGAAAACCTCTTGATGAATAGGCTCACATACAAAGTCTTTCTGATTTTGTAATTTGAGCAAGGGTGAAAATGGTTGTGTCTTTCCTGCAGCATTTGCAATGAACCGTCTAAGGAAGTTGACTTTACCCAGCAAACGTTATAGTTCATCCTTATTCTTTGGCGGGATAGCGTTGATGACTACTTCTTTCTTATCGTCTGGAACTTCGATTCCTCGCTAATGGACTAAGAACTTAAAAAATTCCCTGCTTGCACACCAAAAACACATTTTGCTAGATTCATAGTTGGTGTTGCCTCATGCGAATAAATACCTTCCTCAAATCTTCGATATGATCATCCTTGCATTTCGTCCTAACAACCACGTCATCGATATAGACCTCCATGGACTTTCCAATGAGTTCATGGAAAATCAAATTCATAGCACGCTGGTAGGTTTCCCCTGCATTCTTGAGTCCTAACGGTATATCCACGTACTCGAATACTCCTGCAAAACCTAGGCATCGAAATGTCGTCTTATGCCTTTTGGCTTCTGCCACTGGGATTTGATGGTATCCTGCTGTCCCATTCATGAATGATAGCATTTCAGAGCGAGCTACAGAATCTACCAGCAAATCTGTTACTGGCATGGGATATGCATTCTTTGGGGTTGCATTGTTGACGTCTCAGTAGTCGACATAGACTCGCATCTTTCCATTCTTTTTCCTAACCGAGACCACGTTCGAAAGCCACTCATTATACTTGGATAAACGGATGATGCCTGACTTGAGCATCTTCTATATCTCCTCTTTGACTAGAATTGATGTCTCTGTGTTCATATGATGCATCTCTTGCTTCACACGCTTCTTTCCTTCTGTGATAGGTAAGTTGTGGCACACTAAGTCTGACGACTGACCTGGCATTTCCTCGTATTTCTCTGCAAAGTAATCGGCATACTCTTGTAGCAATTCAGCCTCTGTCGTTCTTTAGGCTGCAGAAATGTTCTTATAGCCACAGCTGTTAGCTCTTATGAAGTCCCAAAATTAATCCTTTTGATGGGATATTTAACTTTATGAGGGGTATCATCTAAGGCTGTAGGGGCCAGTTTGATTGCCTCATCCTCGTCTGATTCGTTCAGTACATCATCATCCACATATTCCAACGCTGCAATCATTGGAACGTTCTCATGGGCTTGACTCTCCATTAAGTAATTATGGAATCGATCGTGTAGAGATAAACAAGTCTCAGCCTCTATATTTGATAAAGGCTCTATCATTGGGACGATCAGAGTGGTAGCTCAATGGTACGGGCGACGACTGTCCTCGCCAACTTGGATAATTCCCCATTGAGCTAATTCAGAGGCTGTCACCCCTATGGGGTGGCCTTTGTTGTCTACGCCACCACTTCTAGTAGCCTAAGGTCACTATTGTAGTAATTAGCGTCCAAAGCGTTGGTGGAAACGCAATAAGGACGTGGATCAGCATTGATGACTTTTTCTTCGCCTGGCTCCATGTTGCAGAGTACCATTTGCTGGTGAATAAATGATGGTACACAGTAACTCTGGTAGATCCAATCACATCTCAGAATTCCACTATACGGTGTCATACACTCTACCACAAAGAATGTGTATGTACGTGTTATTGGTCCCACATGTACATGTAAGAAGACGATTTCCAATGTCTTAGATATACTGCCTTAGAATTTCCAAATATTTAATGTTGTCTCTTGAATGGCAGACTTGGGAATACCCAGTAATGCCATTGCTTTAACAGTTATGATGTTGACAACCGCCCGTGAATCCACCAAGAGCTTGTTGATCTGGACTGCTTGAAATTTACGCGTGACGTATAGTGGTCACATATGCATAGCCATGTTTAGGGTAGATTTCGTGAACAACATATATGCCTTCCTGAGGGATAGGTCGATTTCAGGCTGCTTGGCGTGCAGCTGCTGGTCTGACTTGTCTTATTCTTTTCTTGTAGTCGTCAAGTTGTTTATGCTTCCGGTCGAGCTGGTATCAACCTTTGTCGAAGAACCCACAAATTTTGAAGGTAAAACAAATAAGACGTTAACATCTGCCTCCCTTTTGTACTCTTGCATCTCTGCTTCCTAATCTTCCCCATAGTCGACCAACTCCTCGTCGTTGTCTTCCGCCTCGTCTTCAGCTTCCTCTACCTCCATGTTCGCATCCTATGTAACATCCAAGGTGGCTAGATGTTCGTGCTGAAATTGGACCTCAGGTGTAGGTTCAATGCTTGCTGGTAAAAATGAACCAGCGTTTCTTTGTTAATGAGTGGGAGCAAACTCGTGTAGGCTAGGAATTTTCTTCTTTTCTTCTTCAATTAATGGCTTTAGTGTCCACCTAAGTCCCTTTGTCTCACTCGAGGTAACGTGGCATTGGGCAAGACTGTTCAGAGTGACAAGCCGCTTAGTTTCTTTACTAACGTGTACGCGTTGCTTGATAGTTTTATGCCTCCTGGGATCATGGGGAACCTCAAGCATAGGTATGGCTGCTCGGACCTCGGGTCACGAGACTTCTTGCCAAAGACCACCAAGGGGTTAACTGCTAAGGCGTTCAACTGTCTTTGAAGCTTTTCTGAAAAACATGCTAATTTCTCCGGTTGTACCAAGCCCAGCTCCAAAGCTTCTAATTCTTTCTTGGCTTCTCCAAAGCGTGGTTGCAGATTTTGTCTCCTGCTGGGAGTTACTTCCACAGTCTTTCCCTTTTCCTTCACATACCACATGTTTTCTTTAGTAATGCTCCTTGAAGATGGTGGGACATATGGCTTGGCTAGCACATCGGCTGCAGCTGTTTCAGATATCTCTGGTTTGGTGAACTTTTTTGCTGCTCGTCTCCACTTGAAAGCCTGTGAATCTTTTTGCTTCTTCTCCCTTGGACTATTCAGCTGATAATGCTCAGGTGTTGAAATCAATTCAGGACAGACTGTGACTGCTTGCTTCAACTCCTCATATGTGATCTTAAATCCACAGTGGAATTTGCAGTGAGCACACAAAGCCACTGGTGACTCTACCTTTGGGTCTATCTTTCCCTTCCCTTTTTCCGCTGTCTCTGGCTGTTTTCTCTAACTACCATCACCACAGGTATGAAGTTCAATAGTTGGTTTTCACCTTTTTAATTCTAGCATACCAACAACAATGTCTTCCACAAGTTCGGGGTCTAGTGCGGCTATTTCAACCTCTATCTCCCATTCATCTATCCATTGTTGAATCTGGTGCATCAGCCTTATGCACTGATCGAAGGAATGTGATCCCCATGTGTTATGGAAACGACAATGAGGGAGATTTTTAACTTCTTCAAGCTCTGGCGCAGGAGATCTCCAGTTATCTGGCACCATTGCTATCTTCGTTCAGACTAGGTATTCAAAGATTTCAACTCGCCTGGATACATCATAAGTGATGTGACGTTTTGGCTTCTGTCTTGACCTCTTGTCACGCTGCTTAGGCTTAGGTATGTTGTTCGAAGGGATCAAAATGCTCGGATGTAGTTTTGTGTGGAAATGTGGAAAAATCGGTGGGTTTCAATCTATGACGCCATCTTGGCTGAATTCGATAACTTTATAGTCGAGTAAACTCTGTACTGTGTCCTTCAACGCGTAATAAGAGGATGTCTTGTGCCCAAACTGGTTGTGGTATCTGCAAAAATGCTTACAAGGCATAATGTAATCTAGATCCCTCAACTTGCTCACCGGCCAAAAGTTGATGAGCTTATTCCTCAACAGCTCGTCTAGAATTTCATTCATTTTGTCCTGTTGGAAGGTATAGCGTGGGTGAATTGGTACATTTTTGCCTCAACAGCTCGTCTAAGATTTCATCCATTTCGCCATAAAGTTCTCTATCGATGGCCACTCGATCTGCACCACATTAACTTGAGGATTCGGGAATGGCTGGGAAACTACCAATGAAATCATCTTAGGTGGTGCTTCCAAGGCTAGCTTGCCGTTATTGATCCGCTTCTGGATCTGATCCTTCAGTTTCACGCAGTCCTTGGTCATGTGGTTCCACATACCATGGAACTTACAATACTTCTTCCATTTCAGCTGCTCCGCAGTAGGAATCGGACCGAACTCTGTTTTGACGGCTCGCATACTAAAGAGCTTGTCTAAAATCTCATGAGCCATATTGGCATCATAAGTGTATGTCTCGAACTCTAGCTTGGTAAAATCCATTGTCGAGAGCTTCATATGACCTTTGTTCTGCTGCAACTTACGGGGTTTCAAGACCTTATTTGATGTTAGCTCGACTGCATGTACCTAATCGTCTTTGAAACTTGATCCCTTGTCTTCAGGGTCTTCAATATAAGTTATAGTTTTTGGCTTGTGCCTTTCATACGGTCTTGGTGCGTAAGTCCCTTTTGAGGAATTACGCTTGTTGTCCCTCTCTTGCATGGTATTGTGAGCCTTCGTTACTGTAGCAATCAGCTCATTCAAGGTGAGATGTTTATGATTGAAGAAATTTTTTTGATATTGATCTTCTAAGCCATTAATGGCCATCTCAACAATTACGTCATTCCCCAATGGGGCTCGGCACAAGTTATACTCGGACCGACATCAGTGAAGGAACGTTATCGGGCTCTCCGATGATGACTAGCTCATGGCCACCAACTTACCAATGCTCGTTTCTAGCCTTGTCGTCCTAAAGTGGTCGATGAACAATGTTTCCATTGTTGGCCACTATGTTATGGACCTTTTTTCTAGACCCGTATACCAAACGAGCGCTGACCTGGATAACGACGAACCATAGACCCTTAACTTTAGTTCTGGGTCTTCTGTGAATGGTCCTAACTGCAAGGTAAACTAAGCCAGATATGTCACCACATTCGCATTATCGTCGCCTGTGAAGGTCTGGAAGTTGATTGGTTTGTAGTGTCGCGGCCACTGCCAGTCATTAACAACACCCTTCTCCAAAGGTGGGTAGGGAGTCTCATACGGCTCATATGCTCTGCCGAGGTGTATATCGCATTCCTCCATAAACCTCTTTAAATGATCCTCCCAGGCGGCTGGAAAAGCTTCAGCCTGCCTCGTCATTCTGGTTAGGTCAGAGACATACTTAGTTAGCTCCGAGATGTCCTTGTCTTTCCTCTTATAAAAATTGGCCACTTTCCTGGCATGATTCGCTTGGTTATCCTCCAAGACGCTCAAAAGCTCCGCGTGCATTTTTTCTTGCCCTTCCACCCAGGTAACTATCTGAGCTTTCAAAGTCGCCTGCTCCTCTAGACCTCTATTGTACTTGGCCCTTAGAGCCTTGATTTCGGCTGTTGTTGTATCTGTTTTCTCGCTATTGGCGACAAGCAACTCTGCTTGTTCCTCTATCCTTTGCTCGATAGAGGTGAAGTACTCTTCAAACCACTCGTCTTGCCTAACAGCGTACGGTCTGTAGTCTTCGTAGTTTAGATGGTTAATCTCTTCTTTGCTTAAGAAATTGAAGTCCATTGTTGAACCATGTTTGACTCCGAAGATGATTTCAACCGCGTTCTCGTAAGCAAACGACACTTAGAATAAGCGTGTTCCCAATACTCCGGTTGAGGATGTTTACGACACTGAGGGTATCCTTTTATAAGGATTCCCAATTGTCGCTTAGAGACGTGAAAAGTAAGTCCCATTGGGAGTCCCATTGTCTCTGAGAATCTTACAAACCGTATCTTTTCTCGATCTTGTGCTTCTTGCTCTGGCGTACCACCGTCGTATGTAATCGTCGATTTGTAGGCTAACTGATACCTGACTTCTTTAAAGCGATTGAGACAGAGAGAGCATCAACCCCGCCTGAATGGATCATTCTTACCTAAATGAATTTAGGACTTGTGGTTTTCGTGTCTCTAACTGAGCCACGAAGATCGATACTCCACACTTTTCTTTGTGTAAAGCAGAGCAATCTCCTTCACAAGGTTTTGAGAACACAAGGCGTTGCGTCCTTGAATCTCAAGACTCTTACGCTCTTCGGGTGGCGAATCTCTTGATCACTGGTTGCGGTGCTTTGCGTCCGTGAATCACAAGAATCTCACGTTGTTCGGGTGACAACTCTTTTGACCGCTAGTTGCAAGGATTTCTCGAGATGAGAAGGTAATTTGCCAATAGCAAAGTGTATGTGATCGAGGATCCTTTCTTCAGTGTTAAGCTCCTCTATATACAGGAAATTGTGCTCGTATTACAGTTCAACTGAAACTCCTCACAGTTAGACTTGCTAAGCAACTTTAACTGTTCGGTTCCCACGTCTTTGATCTTATCTCGAAGTCTAAGACTTTTAGTGATAAGTTTCGCCTAGAATCCTTCCCTCCATAGGAAATGTTGATTATTATTAATTGATGGGCCGCAGGGATCGGCCTCGTTCTCTTTTTTAGTCCATCATGATTCGATTAAAGACTACTTCTCAGGCCACTCGCTTAATCCAGTCTCCAAATTTCAATAACAAGATATTTTATATTAGGTTTGACATGCATAGCTTGCTATGTACCATTAGTGGACACATACCTAAACATCTTCCTTGCGGTTATTCTAAAATTGAAAACAATGTGTTCTATAAGCACCAATCAAGTTACGTACTCGATCACCAAAACGTGAAGCTTATGTTCTAGGCCAACATTTAATTGATGAAGATAAGAGCTTGCGGATTTTCTTTTTAGGCTGAAGCTGGAGAGAGTTGATGAGAGGCAAATTATAAAGTGGGAAGTTTATTTGGAATTGTAATTTTGTAAAATAATGTGGGTGGATGAGTGGATCAAAGCTTGACATGGCTTGCCTCTCTCTTTTTTGTATTTTTTTTGGCTAAGATTCTCTCTTTTTTGTATGTTATTCTTAGATTAGTCATTTGAATTGGTAATCAATTTTCGGTTTCGTCCAACCTAATAAAAAAAATATTGCGATGAAGAATCCAACCTGATTCATTGACCAGATCAGTCTACAGGCCAACCTCGAATGTAATGTTCTAAACATGTAAAAGTCAGCTTTATAAAGTCAACTTCATATAACCTGGTCCATACGAACCAAAAGAGGAGAAATTTTTGCATCCTTCCATCAAACCACGTTATTTATTTGACGTTTTTATAGGATGATGACACTGTCTAATTTGACACCAAGCCTTACCTTCGTTAGCTACACGTGTCCTCTGATAGTACGTGTTCTTTGTACGAAGCAAAGAAACTCAGAATCAATAACAATCCATGCATTTAATCTTGAGCTCTCCCTAGTTTTGTTTGTCTTCATCTCTATGAAAAAATAATTCTCGTTGAAAACCTGAAGACAACATAGTATACTGTATACATATGTATTGGACTTGAAAGATCAAGAGGTATTTTGCCATTTTGATGGGTGAAGACTTGAAGCTTTATATTGGGTGTCCAAGAAATTCGGAAAACAAAACTACATAAATTCTTTGTTAATTTCTTAATGATCAAATGTGGTGTATATAAATATAAGAGTGCTTGGAAAGATAAGCCAGAAGAAACAACTCACGATCATTTTCAATCGAACTGATATATAGATCAAATTGGGTCCCTAACAATTTCAAAGAACATTGAATTCGAATTCTGTTGTGAAAATCTTACTACAAAATTATTACAAATCTGGGATTAAACTTGTTTATCTGCGTATATTCTTCTTCAGTAGTAATGTTTTGTCCAAGAAAATAAAATAAAAACATGAGCCGTGAGCATGATCCTTGAGCTTTATTCTAGGTTGTTTCATTGGTTTGGATCACTTTTAATAGCATCGATCGCTCGTGACTGAGAGAGAGATGACACGCAAACGACGTGAAGTCTTAGTGTCAAATTAGACACGTGTCATCATCCTATAGAGGCGTTAAATATATGACGTGGTTTAACGGGAAGATGCAAAAATTTCTCCCAAAAGAGTCGCTGGGCAAGTTAGTTCTAAATAATATCTTTGAAACTTTCCTTTTCGAAAATAATTGATTCTCTAAAAAGACATTTCCATAATACTTTTTTTTAGCGATTTATAGTCAATATTATCGATATAGTCCATGTGTCTATCTACAGCCAATTCAAGTAGTCGATGCTCATTAGAGTTATCGAAAATCATAATGAACGATTTTGACATGATTTATCGAAAGAGTAATCTATAAAACTTTAGACGCAATCGTCTATAACATTTTTTCTATATTAATGTACACAACGATTTTAATGTATGTTTACGGTGGTGATATCGTAACTTTGAAGATGATACTTAAAAGGGATAAAAGATTCCTCAAACAGAGCACAAGGAAGTTTCTAAAATTTGCAATCAATTGGCCACCAACTTTGCTGAACTAGCATTGTGTGCAATGTGCAAAGTCTACAAACATCTCGCCCGCAAAAGCAAACAAACAAACAAACAAAGCACAAGAGGCCAACACCCACACCAGGTTTTCTGGCTTTGCTTCTTTTCTTTTCTTTCATCATCACAAGTCCCACTTCCCCCTCACTCTTTCACTTTCTCATGTCTCCATTCCATTACAGTTCCTCTTCCTGGGTCTTTTGGAGTCAAAGAAGCAATGTTAGATTTCAACAAAGGAGAAAAACGCAACTACCTTTGCTGGCTTTGCATGATTGCGTTTGCATCAATTCAACCATGAGTAGAGAGACTAGAGTACAACAAGCAAGTTCCAAAATTTACTGGGGACCCCGTAAAATAGTAACTTGTCTGTCTCCAGCCTTATCATAGCTCAATTTTCATGCCCTTTCTTCCCCACACACATGACCAAAGGAAAGGGAAAACGGAAAAGGATAGGTCAACTATATACAGTGTGAACTATGCTGTAGATCAGCTTAGGCTGGCTAGCTTAAATGGACACAACAAGTATGCAGCATGAGACAATTTTTCAACAGGACCAGCGTACATCAAGATGTCACTTTCTCTTCGATGAAGTCATGAACACTTGAAATTGTAGATCTACCAATCTACCTGCTGGGTGCCAAGACCACGAATATGTAATACTCTGTTCTTATAACAGAGTACAATAAAACTACCCAAGTTCAAACCAACTTAAATCAAGTTAAAGGACCTAGTTAACAATCGGATAGGTTTATGACAATTGAAACAAAATCAGTATATGAGAGTACAGTAGAAAGCTTTTCAGCAACTCCCATGAGCTCTTGAGTAGCAGTTTTCATGATTTTGACTTCACATCAAACCCTTTCCACTTCTTCCTCCATCTTTTCTACACATTTCAACTTCCATGCAACTGATCCACCTAAACTAGCTTGAAGGTTAAACCACCCAAAGAGTAAAAATCAAATTCAGTAGTAACTTTATAATAACAAGCTAGGCTACGAGACAGAGCCATAGAGGTGCTGCCTTGGGTTCCTCTGTCTTCTTTATCTTCCTTAAGAAAAACAGCACAAAACGTCAAGATTCCTTGCCCATTCTTCTACTCTTTTCTTTGACAGCTATCCCTAACCTCATGCCTCTCTCACTCTTCCTAGTTCATCATCTGCACAACTCCCATGGTAACAATTAATACCCAGAGGCGGAGTGAGTTGAATCAGATCCTCCTATTTACTTCAGAATTTATTGAAAGAAAAAAAACAGTAGCCAGAACCAAAGCAGAGGCAGAGTTCTGCAATTTATGGTGAATCATAATTCATATTCAATTTAGTCTCTCCCCCGCTCTGACTATCTCCTCAGACTCAAACTTTCAAATTCCAGACTCTAAAACTCTAAACATGAATCATCTCTACCGTCCTACACAAAGTAAAAACTTGAAAATTTTACTGCTTCATCCCAGAGCCACATTCATAGAAAATAAAATTTTACAATTTGATGCAAACGTTCTCTCTTCCATTCACTCTCCCTCGGATTACAATTTTGGTTTTACCTCTTCCTCCTTAATCTCGATCATCATCATCAATGTCAACAATATCATAATTAAAAATTAAAAATTACAAAGACCTCAAATTTTTTTCAAGGAGAAGATGATGAACCTGAAGCAGCTCCAGCTCCTCTCGGCGAAGTGGTCGGAAACAGAGGCAGCAGCCTTGGCTCCGATGGGGTCCTCGGCGACGGCGGGTGCAAGTAAAACCCTTTCCCCTTAATCGCTCTCTCCTCCGCCTCCTTGTTCAAATATTGATGACCCGACGAGAACCCGATATTGGCGGACCCGGAGCGGTCAAACGGGTCGGGTATGAGCGGCGTGACGGGGCTGAGAACGAGCGAAGGGAAGTCGAGAATGCTCGGCGACAGAATCTCCGTGTTTCGCGGCGAGAAATTCGACCCGGCGGCGGCGGAGGAGTTGTTTGGGATGAGAGGGTTGAGGCGGAGATGGTTTTTGAGGTGGCTGCTGTTGCGGCGCTCGTAGAGCTTGAAGTGCTGTTGGTTTTGCTGTTGCTGTTTTTTCGTTGTGAACTTGATAGGAGGGATGTTGTGTTTCGATGATGATGTTGTGTTGTTGTCGGGTTTGGAAGCCGAGACGACAGCCTTGTTGGCGGTTTCGGAGGATCCGGTCAGCATTTGAACGACTTGCTTGAAGGAGTTGGTGTCGGCCTGGACGAAGGTGGTCGGGTACGGGTTGGCCGTGTCGGATCTGGTCATGGGCTTCGGTTGTTGTTGTTGTTGTTGGGCCGTTGGGGTCGTCGGAGGAGGAGCCAGGAGGAGTCCATTGTTGTTGTTGCTGTTGGTGCTGCTTGAGCTGCTCCTGCTGCTGTTCGGAGAAGGAAGAGGGTTTAGGTTTGGGTTGGTCTCTCTTCTCGGAGAGGTTTCCATTGGGTCGGGTCGGGTCGGGTTGAGTTTGTCTGAGAATTTGAGAGAGAGAGAGTGAGGAAGAAGGAGAAGATGAAGAAGAAGAAGCACACAGAGTGAGAGAGAGAGGAGAGGAGAGGAGAGGAGAGAGACTTGAGTTGTAAGTTGTAACCTTGTGCTGCTTTGGTTTGGTAAGAAATGTTTTGGTGGGTCTTACTGTCTGATTCCACACGCGCCTTATGTAGAGTTGTGTGATGCAAAGCACTTGAAGATTTTCGTGTTTGGTCGAAGATAACTATCGGATTCCAGTCAACACACGAAATGAATGGAAATAAATTTGGAGATTTTCTTTGCGTCTGTTTTTGCCACGAGGATAGAAATCAATTTTTTTTCTTATTTGAAAGAAAGAAAAAAAATAACTTTGGTGGAAACAGAATGAAATAACAAAAATAAAATATGGTCCAAAAATATTATCATTTGATATATGTTCATGAGAGTTGATTCGATAGTGATTTTGAACCAGTGGATATAATTTTCTCAAAATTTTTCTACACATTACTCTTTTGACATCATGCACATTAATCGATTGTCTTCCTCATCAATTATGTTAGATTATGGATATTAACCAAATTAATTAATAATTAAACTTTATTGTTTGATCAACGGTCAATATGAGAAAATAAATAATGTCATCGAAAATTTAGTGGATCTATAGTTAGTTACATTTAGTGTATGTCATAAACAAAAATGACTATCATTATATCTTGATTAGATGCTAGACAGGCTATGACAAGATATAAACACGTCTATATGACAATATATACTCAGTTGACATTTTTCCAACTTCATTTATTTTAAGTTGAATTTATATGCATAGTTTTTAAGAAAGTTAAAATTCATATTGATCTAAACTGTACGTGTCCAATCATAATAATTGTATTTTATAAATATAAAATAATATGTATTTTATATGCTATACTTTTATATAATCGTAATTCATTATGTTAGAATGTTGGTTTGCTGTTATCTTATCAATCCTAACAATCTCCTCTCTCTCTTTTTCACAATTTTTTTTTGTTCAATATAAATGCCATGGCCACGAAATTCCCTGCATAATCCAAAAATCCTATGTGTGTAAGACTATAGAGAACACACACAACAAATGCAAGGAGAAGGGTGCGCGTGGGCGTGAGTTAAAAGAAGTGCACTAGTCCACTGGTAATCTGCCATTGGTGGTGTTCGGAATTTCGGACAAAACATCACAATGGGGTTGTGGCCCTCTTCGGCTTCCCTACTTTATTTAGTCCTATAATACAAATTCAAACAAATTAATCGTCAAAAAGAGCTTCATATTTTCCCATTGACTTCTGAAACCTCCCCAACGAACCTAATCACGGTATTACCATGCATAACCATGTCATTAGATCACTAACCACAACCAAAACATTAATTTGATGATTCCTAGGTCCAGCCTCTTGTTAAATTACGGTTGTACCAGGCCTTCGAGTCGTCACCACTAGAACATGTCTATATCAAAACAATGAGATTTTGTCATGGTCTCAATCAGTAAGTACATGACATTATAGCCCATGTTATTGTTGTATTTACCAAGTACACATCTTTTCCGAGTCCATGATTTATAGACCCGCAATACGAGCTCATGCAGAGTTGATTTACGTTGAATCGACCTCTATTTCACTATCCAAATTGTATAGACGTTTGTCTTCTTTTTTGAGAGAATAAAACTAACCTTTGAACGCCTCTGATTCATCGTCCACTCGTCCAGATTATATTAAATTTGAAGTTTACATATTAATCAAGGATTGATTCGAGTCCGTAGCATGAAGTATTTACTTCCTTGCATGCCGTCCCTAAAGACAGTGAGAGAGCTTTGATGGTGCAAGCATGGGTTCATCAAATGTCAGAGTCACCTGGTGATCGATGCCTGCGGCATTGCAGCTGAAACTTCATGGCAGCCGGATGGGGTGTTCTACACTACTCCGGAGTACCAAAATTTCACGTTTGATTATCTTATTTCTCTAAAAATGGAGACCCCAGAATTTTTTGCACTATATAATTATCAGCAGCCGGATACTATGGCTAGCCAAGCTATCTGAGAATTTGATCGAGAAAAGTGAAAAGTTAATGAGAGGTGCTGAATCCCAATTGAGGATTGTGTAAACAAGAAGCTATCTACTGCTGCTCTAAGGGAGGTGGAGAAATGAATAGGACCACGTACAGTCAATTATTTCGATCAGACACTTCTTCTTCCAAAGAGACTTTATCCCAAGTGCTAGGTTAATTGTCAGAAAGGTTTGCTCTTTTCAGTCTTTCACTGTTTTTTGATAATCTTGATCGAGAGCAGATGGAAGAGTGTACAGTGTCGTTCAGCAACCAAAGTCCAAATATATATAGTTCATGCATGTGGTGGTTCCCTGGTTCTGGTTCTGGTTCTGGTTCTGGCTCATGTATAGTTGCTTCTCCATGTACGTGCTGGCTAGTTGGTTTTGTTTACCTTAGCTTGAATAGTTGAATACAATTCTAAATACAGAGATATATATATATATATATTCCACTCATTGCTGTGTAAACTGTTGCAGGTAGGATTTCAATTATGCTATTCTTGGGGACATTCACCAATTAGGCAATTACCACTTACATCAAATATGTGTTCCGTCTTGCACAAAAATATTGTAAGTTAGGTTCAATCTCGTGTTACATGTCTGTTACGATTGGCCAATATAAGAAAACTGGATACACTTTTAAGATTTATCTACTAATTATATAAACATGATGGTAAGGAGTGTAGAATTATACACGAGAATATAATTTTTGAAAAGTACTATAGGTTTTTGTATAGATCAAGCGCTTTAACTGGTCAGCATCACATGGATGGCCTCATTCAACTCATGCTCCTCTATCATATTCTTGATTGTTCTAAATTTTTGGTTAAATCGTGACCAAACAAATATCGTGTTAATTAAGCGGTTCAAAATAGCTGTTATCTGACTTATCTCTACCCTATATTGATATCCTAGTAGGGATACTCAGTAATTATGTACAGTATTAACCTTAGCATCTACGAAAATGGATGGAAGAACTCTTTGATGGTTAAGAAAATGGTTGGACGATCGAATTCTTAATTGGGCACATGAGGAAGAAAAATGGTTGGAAGAATTCTGAGATGGGGGATCATGTCCTCGATCATTTTACCCTAGCTAGCTAGATATTATCCACATTTGCAATAGTCAAGGCCGAAAATTTCAGATGTGCGCAGTGAGCACGTTTCAGGAAACTTGCAAACTCGGTTACTTCAGAAGACGCTGACATTATATGAAATCTTGAGAATAAGTTAATAATAGCATTTAGAAGCCAGAAACTGAAAATGACATGAGCTGAAAAGTCCAGCGATAGTGCACATGCATCTAGAAGAGATTGGGCTATGGCCCATACTTGACAATGAGCTGGGATGGTCACACCGCGGTACCTTCTCAAAATGGAAATATCAAAGATTCAAAGGCCCTAATCGAAGCTTAATTTTGAATTTTCTCTATCTACAGTACAAGGTTGGCCCATTCCCATGAAGCCCAACTAGAAGAGAGCTAAATGCAAATCTTCAACTTGATCAGGTTTACCTCAAAGTTTCGTGCACATACGAGATAGGGTTCATCAGGCTTACCCAATCTTCATGTCACCAGATATACGTACGGACGGGCCTTGTATATAGCAATGAGATTCGATTTGACTTCTACTATATATGCATAGAAGCTGCTGGTGTAATTTGTGATCGAAGAAACTGCTAAGTGCAATATTATTGCAGCAGCACACAGCTAAATACTTTGGAGGTTATTCTCATCGGTTATAAATTTAGAGAATTCTTTCTCATTAGTTTAAATAAGATTGTAATATTATTATCAATCAACTAATTCTAAGGGCATCTCCAACAAGGGGTTCTAAACCCTATAAATATAGAACATATTTAAGTTAAAGCTCTCCAATGGTAAAAAGTGAAGGTATTAAACCCTATAAATATAGGGTGAAGTCTTAAACCAAATCTCAAAATGAGACCCGGTATGAGACCAGTCTCATATAGAGACAGGCCTGGCCCACTCGGTAGAGGAGAGAGGGAGAGATAGAGAGTGAATCGCGAGAAAGGGAAACTGAGGGAGAGATGCGCAAAAGGACAAGCATAGGAGAAGCACCACACGTGCGCGCGCCAGAAGAAGGAGAGTGAGCCGACAGCTGCGCCAGAGCTGGGTACCGCACACGTGACGGGCCAGAGAAACGGCTCCATTTTTGAAAGCAACGGCTAGATCTTGGACGGTCAGGATTCATCCTTGTTTGAAACCAACGGCCCTTATTAATCATCAGATTTAATTCTTTTTTTTTATCTAAATTAGTTTTTGATCCGACGGTTCAAGATATATGTTTTTAATTAATCGACGGTTCTTATTTAAACTAACTTTGATTTTTAATATATCGGTAATAAAAGTGACAAAAAATTAATTAAAAATTTTTGTATATTTTTATGCCCGTTGCTACAGTAGTTCTAGATTTCTTCTATAAATACCAACTCAAAATTTCATTCATTCCACACCATTTCTTACATCATCTCCAACATTTCCTCCTCCCCATCATTTTTATTCATATAGAATGAAAAAAATTTCTAGCACCATGGGTCCAAAGAAAGGGGCACGACAACCACAGGCATCACGCTCGGAAAATTGGAAAGAGGAGGAAGACAAGGCTTTGTGCATTGCCGTGGTGAGTATTGGTGAAGACCCCGCCATCGGTACTAATCAATCGAGCGGAACCTTGTGGGATCGTATATATGAGTATTTTGAAGGTATCAAGCCACCCAATGCACCGAAGCAAACCGCTTCAAGTGTTGAGTCTCGGTGGAAGAAGATCAATCCCGCATGCATGAGATGGCGCACAACATTAAACCATGCAATCGCAAATCATAAGAGTGGCGAAAATGATCTTGATGATGTAAGTATTTTTATTCGTCATAATAAAGATATCGTTAATTAATTATTCATAGTCGCTTAAAATATAGTTAAAATAAATAACCACATCTATGTTTATTTCAATTGTTTGTACATAAGGAATGCCAAGTCGAATTATTTCGATGAATCTCATGGAGAGCATTTCGGATTTTTGCATTGTTGGGATATCTTGATGGATACACCAAAATTTTCAAATCCCCCATCAATGGAAGGGGATACCACAAATTTTGAGACACCTATCAACTTGGATGATAACGATTCACCCGGAATATGTCAACTCCAAGCATGCCACCTAGAGCTAGGCAAGATCGTCCAATGGGACAAAAAGCGGCCACGGCGGCAATGAAAAAAGGTAATCAAGAGCTTTCAATGAGTATTCATGATCAAATGAAAAGGCTTCCCGATCAAAATGATAGAGATCATGCACGAAGGGAACAACTCTACCAAGAGGCTATGGCGGCTCAACAAAGGGATGAAGATGCTCGGACAATGATGGTAGATTTTACTATATTTTCACCTTGTAAAAAAGGGTATTGGGAGAGGAAGCAAAAAATGATATTTGAGCGAGAAGAAGTATAAATGGCACAAAATTCATCTTCTCAGCCATTCTGTACCCCTCAAGCATCTACACCTCCTCATGGCGGATCAAGTTCTTTCCCCTATCTTCCGCTCGATCAAACGGAGTGGTATCCTAATAATAATCAAGCGTGAGAACAAGTTCGATATCATTTATGATGTTGCTTGAGGCTTAATTTATGTTGTTTCTTAATTTAAATTGTTGTTTTCAATTAATTATGTAGTATATTTTCTCATCTTAAATAATTGTGTTTTTAATTTATTTAGGTCTTGTAATTCAATTCATACAAGCACACAAAAAATTAAATGCTTACAACCACATACAAAATTAAATGCTTACAACCACACACAAAATCAAATTCATACAAGCACACAAAAAATTGAATGTTTACAACCATACACAAAATTAAATGCTTACAACCACACACAAAATAAAGTTCATACAACCACACACAAAATTAAATGCAACCAACAACATTATGGAAAACAATGCCAATTATTGACAAATCAAGGCGACACCACTTAGCCATTGTTGCGCTCTCTCCACTTCTTCAAAACCCAACCGTGTTTCACTAAATCTGCTCTTAGTGAAGGAGATATCACTGGACATCGAATCTTCTTGTAACGACCACGTATAAATGCGTGCATTTGTTGGGGATCACGTTCCACTTTATGATCATAACTCGGTTTATCATATATGTCAGCTCTTCTTGGACGAGTCGGGATGTCGTCCAAGTCAAATTTATATTGCTCATCTTCGTCACGCTCATCTTCTACTATCATGTTGTGCAAAATAATGCACGTCATCATGATGTATTGTAGGCTCTCCCTACTCCACAAACGAGCTGGACCCCTTACAATTGCAAAACGCGCTTGGAGAATACCAAATGCTCTCTCAACGTCTTTCCTAAACGCCTTTTGCATCCTTATAAAGTGTCTTGTCGCCGGAGTGGTATGATTTTTTATGGCTTTGACAAGAGTTGCCCAATTAGGTAGATGCCGTCCACCAGATAATAACCTTGATCATACGTACTATTGCCCACTTTGAAATCCACTTGAGGAGTTTCACCTCTGCATACCTCATCGAACAATGGTGACCTTCCCAGGACATTGAGATCGTTGAGAGAACCTGGAAGTCCAAAATATGCACGCCAAATCCAAGTATCATACAAAGCCACCGCCTCTAAGATAATTGTGGGTTTTCCCTTGTGACATTGAAACTGCCCGGCATGCGCAGCGGGGCAATTTTTTCACTGCCAATGCATACAGTCAAGACTACCCAACATACCTGGAAATCCCCGATCTGCAGCTTTGTTTGTCAACCTTTGTAGATCTGCCTTCGTTGGTGTGCGAAGATAGTCTTTACGGTACACAGCCCATATAGCTCTTGTAAAATAATCCAAAACTTCAAGAACAGTGGATTCAGCAATATCAAGGAACTCATCGGTCAAGTCAGCCAGTAGACCGTACGCGAGCATCTTTATAGCGCATTATGAGACTTCTCCATTGGATATGCTTTAAGAGGACTCTAAGAGTTTTTTTTTTCTCATCCACTAAATATCACCTAATCTGTCATATTTTCTTTCTCTTTTTGTCCCTCTCATCCCTTGCACGCACAGAACATATGGAATCTCTCTCTCTCTCTCTCTCTCTCTCTCTCTCTCTGAAACTGAGAACACATAAGCACTTCAATCCCAACCTCACTGTCGCAGCCTCTATGCTCCCAACTCTAGCGTTGTCCAATGACTCATCTACATCACACAGCCGCTCCAAGCAACGGCGCGACTCCTAAAACTTCATCGGTCTCCGAAGCACCACGCCCTTCGTGCTCGCCTTGGCCACTCGCCAGCTAGGCTCAAGCCTGTTTCGAGCCTCAAACTCCGCCACTCGTCGAGCTCTAGTTCTCTTCGGACCTCCGTTGAGATCCATGCCTCTGTGACGAAGAAATTTGGAACCACGAACCCCGATGAAGGACAACGAATATCAAGCAACAAAAGTAAGGACTGCCACCTCATTGTCAATATCTCTGATCACCACTCCTACAGCGACATCTGCAGTAGGTCAGCCTCACTTAAATCTTATCTTTTAAATAGCTCCCCCAAAATATCCATGATCTCCAGAAAGACCTAATTTGGTTGAGATTTTGTGATTAGGATTCTGAGAAATCCGAGAAATTTTATGTAAGCATTTAGCGAAGCGGCCACAGAGGCCGCGAGTAAGAGCGATACGAAGTACATGAAGTCTGACGACCAGCTCCTTGTGGGGTTTAGTGGTCACTTTGTATCTCGAGGCGTCACGCCGAGGGATCTACTCGCTGAGTACATTGGATACATGGTTTCGACATCGTCACCAAATGTACTGCTTTCTTCCCCCAATTTCAATTTTTGTTTCATTTCTACTGCTGTTGATTGATTGAAACTATAATGCATATTAGAAATGTGAGGCTTTGTGTGAATGAATTGATTTTTTATGAGGAATTGAAGTTTGTTATTTTAGATAAGAGTGATTTTGAATCTGTGGGTAATGCATTTGCAGATTCTTTTGTGTGCCGAAGGTTATTAAGAACTACAATGTAGATTTGTTTTAGTGTAATGCTATGAACAATGTAGCTCAAATTGAATCACTTTGTGTTGAAAGACGCGTGCTTTACAGAAATGACCATTATTATGTTCGATTGAGTAGCATATGGAAACTGCGATTTCTTGTGAATGAGAGTGAGTGAGTTTGGGACAGTATATGAAGCATTATTGCCTAATCATTATGATACTATCAAGATTTTTGTGTGTTATTTTGAACTGAAATCAGAGCATTTTTGTTTAAAAGATGTTGTAGTAGCCTATAACTATAATAGGAGGATTATTCAATTCTTGAAACTTTATCTTGTATATACATTAGCTCAGCGCAACCTGAATGTAAGCTTGCCTCAAGCTGGAGATCATTTTGTACAATGGAATAAGTATAATAAGTTGAACAAAATGATTGGACACTCTGATGAACATCGACTGACACTCAGTTGAACGTCATCTAAGTATCAGTTGACTCTCAACTGACACTCAGTTGACCCTCAATTGAGTATCAGTTGAACGTGAACTGGTTTATTGGAAATTTGTTTACTTGAAGTGGTCGTGGAGCTTCTGGTGAATATATACCTTCAAAGTCTTCCACACTTGTTTGAATTTGTTGCAAATGCTGGTTTCGTTTGTTATCTTGAGGTACTTTTACGTTTCTGAGTTGTTAATACAGTTTCTTTTTTTGTTGATATCATATTGTTGTTATATGAATGATTCATTTTGTTTTGTATTGTCTGTTATGATTATAGGTTGTGGTAAATTGGTATGCATGGGAAAGTGAATGGGGCTGTTGAAACATATTTTGAGTCTAGTACAGTGAAGAAGCAGTTGCACACAAATATAGATTGCACACCAAATGTTCGACGAAATGCTTGACTCGGATGTTTTTAACCATTTTCTTGTTTCTTTTCGCCCTGTGACATTGTCGAAGCTATTGTGGTATCCTTCTTGTTCACCTGAGCTTAAGAATTAGTTTGTTATGTAGTCATGCATGATGCCAATTGCTCTTAGGGATATATAATCCCTTATAAGCTCTTTGAACGAGCATGCTCGAATGCCAATTGATTAGTTGGTTTGCTAAAATGCATTATCAGGCTTTTGTTTTATATTGTCATATGCTAGCGTATTGTGTTCAGTATGAACTCTGCGGCTACCTTTCATCCTATAGTTGATAGTTCCGTCAAATCACTTGCAAACATTTACGAAGGATGCGATAGTCTTGAGATTTCAAAAATTAAAGAACTTGTTGGAGCAAAGTTTGTGCCAGATTCAGAGCTGGTTCCAGTAATTTTAGTTGTGGAGGTCTGTCATTTTCCTGCCATTTTTCTACTCTAACATGTAGATGCCCTTTTGATATATTCCTTTAGATGGGTCACTGACATGGAAATACAACCTTGGATGTTCGGGGTTTAGTGCTTATATAGGTCAACACCTACCACCTACTACACATAATTTCCCATATGATTTGTTTGTTTTTATTGGTACCATTTTACATCTCACTTATTTTGTTGAGCTGATAATGAATTGTCACTTGCAGATCTCAAAAATAGTTACTGATCTGAACAGTGCAACATTTAAGCTGAATCCTTCTAAAGAAGAGGTTGGGAAGGGCATCCGAGAGCTGATCCACCAAGATGCTTCTGCATCAAATTCCATAAGTTGTAGCTTTGAGACTCAATATCACTTCACAGAAGGAAATTTTTATCGAGAAAAGATCTATAAAGAAGTTGCTAGAAAAAGTTGGTGACAGTGACTCTCGCAAAAAGCAGGCGTTGAAATATTAACTGTATCTATTGAGGAAGTATCGGCCATCTCTTTATTGATTTTTGGATGAATTTGGATGAAGTTCTTGGTATTCTAATGCTCATTATGTATTTGATATGATTTCTTTTCTTTATTTTTATGTATTTTATTGTTGCTAATAGTTATGAGAATGTAGTTCAATTTGTATACTAATGTGATTGTAGATTATTATGATTTATGTTATCCAAGTCGAAAGAGGTGCTGAAAGTGATTACAAATGTTAAATTGTGTATCAGGTTACCCTAAACTGAGTATCAGTTGAACGTCAACTGGGTATCAGTTGACCCTCAACTGATACTCAGATGACTCTCAACTGAGTAGCATTGAACTAACCTTAACTGAGTATGAGTTGAACGTCAACTGAGTATCAGTTGAACCTCAACTGAATATCAGTTGGACCTCAACTGAGTATTAGTTGAATGTCAAATAAGTATTTATGTCAAATAAGTATTTATTTGTTTATGGTAAACTGATACTTAGTTGAGGAAAATCAGTCATGGTCAAAGTCAATAGAATCTTGTCAATGGTCAACGCCGCCAGAGTAAAGTCAACAATCAATGAAGAGGTGATGAGAGAATAATAGTATTGGGTAATTCATTAATTAAAATAAAGATAAGTTAATCTTTTTACTTGATTAATAAATTAGTAAGAATTTTGAAACTTTTATTAGACTTGAGAATTTTAAATCTTTTTCAAAAAGACCCAATAGTTTAATGAGTTGCAGACTTAATTACATGCAGTACGTAGAAACTAATTTATGGGATCAAAACATTGAAAAACTTAATCGATTCAGGATCCAAAGCCAAAAGTCAATAAGCTAGGCATCAATCCACATTCTTTTTGCATGAATTAGTGTGTGAACTAAAGTACTTAACGCAGCGGGATCATCAAACACTGCATGCGAGGCATTTTTCTAATATCATCTCATTGCTCATTTGAGGATAAGCCCGATCGCTATATGGTTTCTAATCTTTCTATACCTGCTTCATTTTAAAATTACAAGCAAGATCTTAATTGCTTAGAGCAACTGGAACCGCTTCTTCATTATCCATAAAAAATTGAAGAATATTGAGAATTTTTTCATTTCAACAGTTTCCTCTCATCGTGTTTCTCAAAATAAAATAAAAAATAAGAGAGAACAATTCTACTTTTTCCTAGCAAAAAAAAGAAAGACAAGAGAGAACAAATAATTCTCTAAATTTACAGTGATCTCCAAAATTTTGGAAAATAGATTATCATTAATATTGTGCGAAATTCAACGTATCTCAAGCCTTTTTTTGCGAGTTTCAATCAAAAATATAATATTTTATTTGTAGAATGAATAAAAATATAGTTGTAACAAATAAAAAAATCTACAAAATAAGAAAGCTGTTAAAATTAAGACATAATTTTTTAAATTTTTTTTACTTTTATTTTTATATTTTACAAAAATTATGAAAAAATGGTTGGACATACTCTTATTTGGTTGGTCCTAGTTCTGCTCCTTAACATAAGCCTTCGCAGACTTGAATCCTAATTTTCTTTTGCAGAGAATGAATTTGCATACTAATTTATCAGAAATAGAATGGCAGATCGGACGCAGCTACTCTAAAAGTCTAAAACTTGGGATATGGAGTCAGTGATTCGACCAGCTAGTGCGCTAAACTCGATGGATTGAGGGAGACGATATGCTCTGCAAGTAGTTATATAACTTAATTCTATATGGTTGAGTGCAATCTAAGCACCTCTAGCTTATCTGTTTTTTTCACATGGCTCGTATTAAATCCGCGGACCGGAAAATCGACTCCATATCTTTTTGCTGGGAAACCAAAGTTTAATTATGAGATTATGAGTAAACACGAGAAGCCTTTTTAACTCTGAGAAGATTATTTATATATATATGGATATATATAATATATGATATTAAATTATATTTTATCTATTGATAAATAGTCTTAAATAGGTATTACAATCAGTTATATTTAATATTTCTATAAATCAAGGATTTAGATAATATATATTTTTATGCTAATTAGAACAAGACACACACCGGATACCAGGAATATTATTTCCTTAAACACTCCTCATTGTGTCGCATCCTAATGGATGATGCATAATTT
This sequence comes from Geum urbanum, assembly GCA_946800695.1. Classification (NCBI taxonomy): domain Eukaryota; kingdom Viridiplantae; phylum Streptophyta; class Magnoliopsida; order Rosales; family Rosaceae; genus Geum; species Geum urbanum. The sequence goes on from OX327001.1 coordinate 71,946,047, forward strand.
GTTGTCTCACTAAAACCTTGTCAAGCAAACAAAAATCTCTTGAGTAAAAATAAAAGTTTGGTCAAAAGGAGAAAGAATACAACGCATCAACTACAAAAATGACCACATGTGATGTAGACTCCCCCTGATGTCTACGAAATGAACTCTCTTTGATCAGTAACTCAATCTTGGAGTTCGGACAATCTTCGCATATCAATGCGTCTCACATGCTTTGCAAATGTAGATTTTGGCAATTACTTGGTAAACAAGTCTATAACATTATCCTCCAAATCAATTCGGTTCACATGGATACTCAATAACCACTATTGTTTGCTGATTGTAAAAGTACTTTGGCAAAATGAGTTAAGTACAACCACTCTTAATGTAACTCAACTTCATATATTCAATGAAAGCCGCATTATCCTCAAAGATATAAGTTTATGTTATCGTAGTAGATGAGAATCATTTGCTAGACCCTCGAATATAGTTTATTACTGCCCTAAACCAGTCACACCTTTTAACCGCTTCATGCAAAGTTATAATCTCAGAATAGTTCGAGGAAGTAGCAACAAGGATTTTCTTTGTTAATCTCTAAGAAATCGTCGTGTTTCCCATGGTGAATACATAACCTATTTGGGAACGTTAGTTATGTGGATCAGAGAGATACCCAACATTAGCAAAACCAACCAAGACATCATATGATGTCTCTGAGTACGGGACTGCACTGAATGAAGTTCAAGTGCTTGCAGTCGGAGCTCATTTTGACGAGTCGAAGGTATTCTCTCGACGGGTCGACAGACCTGCTCTTATTGATCCAGGATCTTTCATTTGACGGTTCGAGATAGAATCTCGATGAGTCGAAAAACCCAGGTTGACCCCTTCTGAGTACTTGGTTCAAGTCGAACTGTGTCAAATTTGGCAACTGCATTTCAACCATTCCTTTATCTGGAATTTCAAGTTTCTCTCTGTATTCTTTGTAGGGGAAGAATAGGCACAAGTCAATAGATCACTTCAAGTACCTAAAGATGTGCTTTACACCATTTCAATAACTTTGCATAGGTGCAAACTGAGAAGGCAATGTCTGGATGTGTGCACTGAGCTAAGATATGAAATCTCAGCTCTAAAAGTTCCTCACCATCATCTTTACAGATAAAATTGATCTTTTTGAGTTCCAAACTGCAAACAACCATTGATGTACTAAAATTGTGTGCTTTATCCATTGCTTGATTTAGATATAAGCAGACTAGTGAATAAGAATTCAACCAACTCGATGTTCCATGTCAAAAACCCAGACAAAATTGAGTCCTAATTTATCATCTCAAACAACTTATTCATCTATTGAACACGCATGGACATAACTTATCATTCTTGCATCCATTCTCAATCAAGTAGTCACTTAGAATAGTGAACGTCTCAATTTGAACACATGAGCACTCTGTGGTTTAGAGTTACTTGAATTGGGTATAACCATGCCAATTAGCACTCCCATGTATATCTTTGAATCAAGATCCCCATATAGATATGTTGTAACCACATCCACTTACTGCATACTCAGATTTTCGGACACTATCAAACTGATAAGGTAGTGGAAAGTAATGATGTCCATAATCAGAGAATACATCTCCTGATAATCAATACTAGAGCATTGAGAAATCATTGTGCCATAATTTCTTCTCATTGTGCTTTCAAACAAAGATTTGTTTGTGTCTAACCGTCTTACCATTCGGCTGTCATAACACTACTATACCGAAAACTTGTCATTTGTAAGAGAGTCTAGTTCAGCCGAGATTGCAACTTTCTATATCGGTCAATTTGCTCTACGTTGACAATCCGTAACTAAGCATTGCTCCACTTCATCGTTATCAATTCTTGATCGACGGAATAAGTAAATGCATGATCAACGAACCTGGAAGAACCATCCATAATACTGCTAGTATTTATTTAATTTTATGAAATTTTCTTGTTTACTGACATCGTAATTGACTCTGAGACGTCCCATAGTGTTCTCAATGTTAATTTCTTGAAAAACAATTACAGTCAAAAATAATCTCATGTGTTGATGATGAATGGTTGTGCCTTGATAGCTTGCTTTTTCTCCGGCAACTCATCGATGAATTTTGACCAACGATACACCCCCACTATGGGCAGGAGAGACTCTACATTTCTCGGGTGTTGCGTTATCTTGCCCAATGCCAGAGACTTTCAACCTTGTAGGATTTGCAACATGTATAACTGATCTCATCACTCTCATGATATCGGTAAAGGAGTCAGGCATCGAATCTGCTATTTTCTGAAGATTAAAAAGACATTGCACTTCAATCTCACATTGAGATGTGTGGGGATCATGATGAGATATAGTGGGGGCATACCACGTTAATTTCTGATGTTTAACTAGAATGAAACCATTCATATCTCCCCCTAACGGCAAGAAGTATATCTCATCATAGTGACTATCTTCAAAAATAACAGTAAGAGATTTTCTGTCAAATGTTCTTAGTTGCAGACAATCGTTGGAGAATCATAACCAACATAAATGCTTAATTATCGCTAAGGACCCATTTTTGTACGCAATGGAGGCATAGTAGACACATGTACCATGCTACCAAAGATGCGTAGAAGTGAGATATCAGGCTCATATCCAGTTACCAACTAGTACACACTGAATGGTTTGCGAGTTACGGGTGTCAAGAAAATAAACATACTTGCATGTAACATTGCATATCTCTAAGAAAATACCGATAAATTTGTACCATTAATCACTTGATTTGTGCCTCTGTAAGACTATTCTGTGAATGAACAATAGGGAAATCCTGCATTATCCAATTGAATAAATCTGATTGGATTGTCTGGGTGGTGAGCCTAAAGCTTAATAATTTTTTCTAGGAGTTTTACAAATTCAGTGTGTCATGTGGATTGCAATGACATGTGACCTAAGTGTCGATGCAACAATCAAACCATATATAAATAATCCTCATACCGGTTTGATTGGTCCACAAATATATTATTTGGAATCTGTGGAGGAGTAGAAATTGTGTCTAAAAAAAAAGACCACCATGCATGTAAACATCAATATAGACATGAATAAGCTTTGCAAACCGAGCTATATGTATTTGATTTTTCCATAAAGTCATTCAAAGGGAAAGTGATATACTCATCTTGGAGACCGAGCCTAGACCAAGTGGATTAATCTCACTCCCCCCATCTAAACTGATGGTTGTAGATATTCTCACATGTTTCTTTGCTCTTAAAAATCAATGACCATGAGAATTTCTCAATATCTTGATCAACTTAATGCAAAATCTCATATGAAGCAGAGTCACATACATAGTAATATAAGTGATTGCATTTGATTCAATGATATAAACCATAGTAATAAACAACTACAAATCCTTATAAACTTCTATATATTGCGCTATTGGAAGAATTCTATGGATATTGAACCCAAAACTTTTTACATTTCTCACAATATTATTCCAAGTGAAAACCGTTGGCACAAAAAATTTCAAAACTTAACATGGTTTGATTAGAGTGATGATCATAGCAACATCAAAGAACCGATATATAACAATATCTTACCGGTCAAAATGACCCTTGTAGATTAAGTTCCATGGCATGACAAAAACCGATGTAAAACCACATCAGGTGCAGAATTTCAGGTTGGTAGTCAGAAAATTTTGATTTTTTTTTAACCTTTATTTGCCGATAAAACCGATGTAAAACACATCAAAAACATCAATTTCGGGTTAGATTTACGACGGATCGAGAAACCCACTCGACGGGTCAAATAAATCCAAAAACCAATATGAATTTTCGATACCGATTTTCGACGGGTCGAGGTAAGCCTTCGACGGGTCAAAAATAAATAAATAAATCGAGACATTAGGTTACCTTCGACTGGTTGAGGGAAAACCTAAAAACAGTTGATTTTCCTATAACTGATGGGTCGAAAATAACCATTGACGGGTCAAAAAATAAAAAATTTGGAGACAGTAGCCTTCCTTCAACGGGTCGAGATGGAGCTTCGATGAGTCAAAAATAACCATCGACGGGTGAAAAATTAAAAAATTTGGAGACAGTAGCCTTCCTTCGACGAGTCGAGATGGAGCTTTGACGAGTTGATGGACTAAAATGTATGATCGAGGACTAATTTCGATGGGTCGAAAGTTTTGGTGTACAAATTTTTGACAGATCAAAAAAGTGTAAAACCCGAACCAGGAGCCTTTCTTCGACAGGTTGAGATAAACCTTTAAAGGGTCAAAAATTCCCAGGATCAAACTATCCTATTATGTTTGTCTCATTTTCATGATATTTGGTGTCATAGTGCCATAGAAATATGTATAATTCGAACCATTCAAGTAATATGAAGTTAAATAACCATTATTTATACTTTCAAATACCGAAAGAAAGAAATTTTATTACTTTACAAACATCGATACTTACATCAAAAGATCGTTCTTATTCAAAAAACCATAACTAGGATCCAAGTCAATAACAAACCATGACTAAAACCAAGTCAAAAAATAAAGCTAAACTTGATTACTAGCAAAAGCATTAGCCTAATACATAGACTACTCAAAAACCGCAGTCTCCAGACTTGGTTTTGTATTGTCTGCTATTATAAGATTGGGTTCACTGTAATCTTCCATCTCATAGTCTTTAGTGAGGTTAGTCTCATGTGCCAAGTATCATGTGCACTTTTTATAGGCATTTTGAATATCATTGGGGGTGCATAGCATTCCTTGTGCATGTGCTTGGTAGAACCATACCTATAACAAGGTGACAAACGAGGAGAAGAAGCAAAATTTAAAGAATTTCCATTATTTCTTTGACCGAAAGTTGATGGATTCTTGTTGAAGTTGTTATTGCCATTGTCTTCGCTAGTCTAAGTCATATTTCGACTGTTTCTTCCTCTACCATGACCTCTTCCATTCCCTCATATACCATTATGATTTGGATAAGGTTCTGAATGATTGATCATCTTATCATTTCTTGCTTTCCCACCAGTATTATATGTCTCATAGACATTCTTTGTACCGGATGACCTACCATTATTGTTGAGAAAAATCTCACGATATCGCTCTTTCTTGGCCAGTACATTCATTAAATTACGAAAGGATCTTAGTTTTCCTTATTCATAATCTGTGCGATATTGATTAGCAAGTGTGTTCATGGAAGTAGGGAAGGTTCTCAAAAACTTCTCAATAATGGCTTGGTTAGTCTTTCCAATGCCACAAACACTCAACTTTGATTATAGCTCCAACATAGCTTGATTGAATGCATCAATCTTTGGATATTCCAATAACTGGATTGAATCCCATCTTTCTTGTAGTTCAGGAAGTTGTTCATTATCCACATTATTGAACCTTTCTTGTAAAGTCGATCACAAAACTGTGGGGTCATTCTTTAGCAAATATTGTTTATTTAGAATTGGATGTATATGCCGACTCAAAAACATAAGGGTTTGAGCTTTGCAAGCTGGAGTTGGTGGCTCAGTATCAGGTGGTGGAGGTGGTTGGACAGTATTCGTTAGATTCATACCAAAAAGCATATTCTCAACATCTGACACCCAACGATGATATTCTGCTCTTTGAGGACCAAGGATATCAAACTCAGGCTTTTCCGGCTATGTTTATGTCATCTAAAAAAGAGATAAGAAATGTAATTAGTTTACCAATCGTAAGATCACGATCAACTAATATCATGTTTAGGGAATAATAACCATGATCAATGATGTATGGTCACAAAAATTGATGTAAAAATCGGTGGCTTCATATCATTCCCCAGAAAACCATGATTGTCAAATAGTCACAAAGATCGACTTCCTTTTTTTTTCAATGTGAAATCACAATTAACCGTGAAATTCATTAAAAACCGTGACTCCTCCATGACCGTCACTAATCTTAAACTTTGAGGAAGAGGTGATTAAATTCCCTTTCACTCATACCTCCTGCATTAATCCATAGGAACTAGAGACATATAATAATTCACGGTATTTAAACATAAATTTAGACCTAGATATAGAGTGTTGCGGTAATTAAGTTTTGCAACCTAATTCTAGATCGAAGAAGATTAGTCGATTTACCTTGAGGGTGTTATGCTCGGTATGAAAACTTTGCTAAAAGAAGTTTGAAGCAAAAAGTAAAGATCCACAAAATTAGGCTGTGGAGAAATCCGGTGCCCGTGATCGGCTACGATGGTGATTCCATCAAGGAGGGAGGCCAACGGTGGATCTTTGGGTGTTATAGGGATTTAGATTTTTTCTTTGTGTTGACTATCAACTCCAGAGCTGCTGATAACGTGTTGAAGTAGAAAATTAATACGGAGAAGATATGATCTAAAATTGTACTTTATTCATTGATAAATGTCCTTAAATAAATATTACAATCTGTTACATTCAATATCCCTATAAATTAGAGATTGAGAGAATATTTAATTTTATGCTAATTAGGACAACACACACCGAGATACCAAAAATATTATTTCCTTAAACACCAAGCAAATACTAGCTTCTATATGTCTACAAGAAACTACTCGGCCTTATTCTTAGAGAAAATTCTCATCAGGCCTAATTTTGGGAATAACTTTCCCATTAGCCAACAAAAGTATCAAATATTCCCACTAGCCAACTAGTCTTAAGAGAATTTTTTCCACCAGCCAACTTTACCTAATTTCTTAATTTTTCCTTCCAAAATTGCTCCTCCATATAATTGACAGTCTCAAACACCATCGATTTGATTTTGAATTGAATTAAAAGATTCAAACTAAGTTCACATATGAAGAGAGAGTGAGAGAGAGAGAGAGAGAGAGAGAGAGAGAGAGAGAGAGAGAGAAAGATTCGACTTGGAAACAAATCTTTGATTTCGTGTGAGTGTTAAGTTTGATTTCTGGATCTAAAACGAAGATTCAATGGGAACAGCAAGTTGTGATGTTCTCATAGATTTAGACAGTCGAGATAAGTGAGCTGCCTCTTCTCTCTTTAGATTTTTATTTTGATTCTGGATATGTTGTCGTGTTTTTGAATTCGGATGTATGGGGATTTTGTGTTATTGGTGATGTTATCCAATCTGTGTGTGAGATTTTTTGAGTTTTGGTTTTGTTGTGCAGTGTTATAGAATCTATGTGTTATCAATTTTGTTGTTGTGTTTTATTGTTAATGTTAATCGTTGTGTTCTTTGAACTATTGTGTTAATGTTTAGTGTAGTTTAAGTTGGATTCTGCAGTTGTAGAAGTTAAAAACTGAGTATCAGTTTATGTTCAACTGAGTATTAGTTGAACCTTTTCTCAGTAAATTTTTTGTTTGTTTCTTTTTCATACAGGGGAGTTGTTGTTAAGTTCTTATATTCTGGGAAGAAATTCAAGTTATCTATTAATCAACAAATGAGATATGCTATCTTTTTCCATTACATTTGTGAGAGGTTTAGGTTCTGTCAAACTGATGTGATCAAACTTGATTACTCACTTCTTGGATGCAGTGGTTGTTCCCTGAATAATGAGAATGATTTTAAGATGTTGTTCATGGGTTCAAATTTATATAAGGTGAACTATGTTGATGTCACTGTTTCTAAGAATAATGGAAGCGCAAGCAGGAGATTTGTTGTGGATGATGATGAGTCGTCATATGTGATTGATGAAGATGATTATCTCAATGAGGCATATCAGAATGAACCTACTAAGTCCTATTTGTCGAATGAGTGGGAAACTTACATCCAGTCCCAAGGGAAGAAATTTCGAGGAGGTGCTGATGAGTTTAGAGAAATGCTTACGAAGTACTCCATCCAAGTTGGTTTCAAGTTCGTTTATCTCTTGAATGATTGGTATATGATAATTGCGGTGTTCTCAAATTTTAGGGACGAACGGTGTGAATGGCATGTTTTGGGGTACTCAAATTCCCACAAGGGCTATTTTTTTGTTGATGATATTAATAACGTACATACTTGTCAAGGTGTTATGAGGAATGAGACATGATCTTCTAGGATCAAAGATTGTTAAGATTTTCATCTTAGAGGATATGACGTACAACATGGAAATGAAGCCGAAGGATATTATAAACAAGTTGAAGACAACGTATGGCTTTAACATATCGTACAAGGTTGCTTGGTTAGCAAAGCAGAAGGCTAAGGAAATGATTTATGGATCTGAGGCTAAATCCTTCAACAAGTTAAGATGGTATAAGGAAACTGTTGTAGAGAGTAACCCTGACTATAAATTTATTTTGGATGTAGATCATGAAACTAATCAATTTCAGAGGCTTTTTGTTGCATATGTTGGCTGTGTTGAAGGTTTTAAATTCTGTTTACCCTTGTTGTATGTTGATGGCATGTTTAAGAATAGTTTATATAAAGGGCAGATCCTTTGTGAAATTGGAAGGACAGGAAACAAAGGTAATTGTCTCAGTTTAATGAACCTCAACTGAGTATAAGTTGAAGCTCAGTTGATGACAGAGTCTCAGGTGAACCTCAACTGAGTGTCAGTTGAGGTTCAACTAACACTCAATTTCACATTGTTTGCCCATAACATAATTACTAATATGTTTTGTTCTCTATTTTTGTGTTTTATCTGTGTAAGGTTCTTCCCTTTGGCTATGTGTGTATGTGATTCAGAAACAAAAGATAATTGGTTATATTTTATCCAACACATGAAAAGCTTGCTGGAACCACAACGTAGAGAGATTACATATGTCAGCAGTCGTGGAGCTGGACTGTTGAGTGCTTTTGATAAAGTGTTTCTTGACAGTCCTCACTTTTTCTATTACAAGAATTTGGTGACCAATTTGATGGGTAAGTATGGCAATGCAACCATTAAGATCAAAACTGAAATGAGAAATAAGTTTTTCCAGTTGGCATATTCATCTTCCGACAAGGAATACCGTTTTCATTTGAGAGAACTAAAAGAAGCTGGTAGAGATACTACTATCGAAGGTTTTCTGAAAGATATTCCTCTTGAATGTTGGTGTCATGCTTTTTTTTTGTGGATCCCATTATGGAGTCATGGCGAATAGTATTCCTGAATCGTTTAATGCTTTGATTGCTCTTGAGCATGAGATGCCAGTATATGCGATGCTTGACCAGACTTGGATTAAGATTATGGAACAGATGGCTGAAAGGAGAGATGAAGTTTTAAGATGGACAACACCACTCACTCTTGCAATGCATTGAAGGAGAAGATGGATGTTGCTATTCAATACCATGTGCATTACTGCCATTCAGATGTATATGAGGTGCGTTCAAAGTATGCATATGTTGTTGATCTCGGAGCTTGTTCATGTTCTTGTTGGAAATTGGAGATCGAATGATTTCCTAATGCCCACAATTTTGCTGCAATGCAAGCTGCCTTTGTGGATATTTACATGTTTATTGACAAGGATTTTCATGTGGACTATTACAAGAAGTGTCATGACTTTCCAATCATTCCAGTAGGCAATGCAGATATGGCTGCTGTGGAGGCATGCTTTGCTGGATTCAAACTCCCTCCCAATGTAAAGAGAGCACCCAGAAGGGCAAAGAACAAGAGGTTGAAGTCTTCAGGAGAGATGGAAAAGAAGTTGATTCGTTGTAGCCGATGTTAGCAAATGGACCATCATAATAGGAAGTCATGTCACGAACCTTTGAGACCGGCGACTACTAAATAGAACAATTTGTTTTTTTGAGATTCAAGTTTGTGATTGATGAATTGAAAATTTTGGTTGTTGATGAGTTTATGAATAAATCACATAGATGTATCTATACTAAAATGTTTTATTACTTTGTTCTTTTGAGATTCAGGTTTGTGATTGATGAATTGAAAATTTTGATTATTGATGACTTTATGAATATATCACAGGGATATATCTATAGTACATGCTTTTATTACTTGTTTTTCTGTCGTTGAATCTGTTAATCAAAACACTAGTATTAGGAACACAGTGAATAAGATATGAAACTGAGTATCATCAGTTGAGCCTCAACTGAGTATTAGTTGAACCATTCATAACGTTGCTGTGTTGAATTTGTGTGAACTGGGTTTGAGTTGGCCCTCAACTGAGTATCAGTTGAACAAAATCTGGAAGAAAAATACAATACCTCACTATTTATAACAAACTTAAGGAGGAGTTAAAAATTCCTATATGATAAAAATACACATCATTATTTCATTTCAGTTAAATCTAAAATGTCAAGTATAATTCTGTCAAGTTCAACAAAGGGATAAACTAGTTAAATCTAAATTGTACAATTCTGTCAAGTTGAACAAACTGCTAGTACAATTGTTTCATTTGAGGCATTCTTGAACTATTTTTTCATTCAAGCTTCTGGTTTCCATAAAATATCTAATAATCTTAGTTCTCATCTTCTCTGCACCCCAAGTGGTAGGTTGTTGCCCTGATGCAAGTTCCTCAATGAAATACAACACATATGCTGTCTATTCTGAGCATTCTTTATTTACGATTTATTTAATGGTAATCGTTGATGGTAATTAATTTTTACCGTCAGTAATTATTGACGGTATTAAAAGGAATTTTACCTATTATATTTTTCGAGGAAGTTCTTTGCGAAAAGTCGTAGACTTTATCGAGACGAATTCGTGGTCACGTCAAGAGTTTAAATCGGTGTTACAAAAAAGAAGTTATAGTCAACAAAAGTTTTGTACGAGGTTACGATACATTTAGTCGCAAATTTCGACTATAAATAGAAAGTTTCCGTAAAAAGGAAAGTCAACTCTTTCCATTTTTGGCCATTTCTTTTTTTTCTTTTCTCTCTCATTTCTCTCTCTTCCCTCCCATTCTCTATCTCCCTCCGTCGACCTCACTGCCGGTGAAGGACCGAACTACCACTAAAACTGGCAGGCCGGTGTCAAAAGAACTGCCTCAACCTCCTATACATTTTGTTGAGTATCTTTGCGGCGATGGGTGGCGGAGGAAGGAGAATCGACACTGTGAATGAGACGATTTCAAGGGGTAACCGGTGTCGGCTCCAGCGAGGTTTTCGACCACTTTTCAGGTATAATTGGATTGGTTTTTTATCCTAAATTGTACTGGTATGTTTTTTTTTACGCGATGTGGTGTAAATCGATGAGAATTGTAGGAATTCTGCTCCGGCGTGGGTGATTTGGGTCGGCGCCGTGGGCGGTGGTCGACGGTGAATTGGATGGCGGGGTGATCGGGTTATTGCTCCCCTCATCACCCTGAGTCGATTGGGAATTTCTCGAGCCACGTGAGGGCTTGACGGCGGAGAAAGGTCGCCGGAAAGGGTTTTCCTACCTGAGGGTTTCGGGGGTAATTCTGGTCGATTGGGCTGGAATTGGAGGTTGGTCCTTTGATGAATATTGTTGTTGGGTAAATTCTCTACAAGTGGGCTTCGGCTCGCCGAGAAAAGTCCCCGCCGTCGTCGCGCCTCAGGTGGCAGCTGTGGTTCACGGCGGAGCTCCGATGAGGGCATTTTTAGCAAAAAAATTATATCATTTTGTTCGTAATTACTTACCAAATCTAATGATGAAGTTATTGAATTGAATTGAAAATTATTGGTTAAGACGTATGGTTGATCAGATAATAATTAAATGTTTATTTACGTTATTGATAAATGGTTGCTTTGATTATCGATTCGACTTCGAGTTCCTTAACGTTTTAGGTTTATGTTGCGATTTTTAAAAGGATTCAAGAACTGGAAATTGGAATTTGGAATTAGATTAGAGCTCTGTATTATTTCGGGAAGTATGATTTTCGAGAATGCGATATTATCGACGGTATTGCTCGTTGGTAACGAGCTTGGTTATTCAATATGATTTTCGACGATTAGTTTTTACATATTAATCGTTATTTCAGGATGACGTATTAGCAGCCAGTATGAGATATATAAAGTTGTCGACAGATGTGCTTATCTGATTGGAGATCACGACATAGTACTGTGAGTGGACTTTTTATTTTTACAGTCGTAGCGAGCTCGATTTTAAGTATTTAAGTATTCCAATTTAATTTATAATATATTTTAGAACAAATTAAATTTGGAGATTTTTCTTGTGATAACATTAGTTAGTTACATCGATGCACTTACTATTCAGGTGATCACCGGATAGTCCAGTCAAGGGAGGTCAAATTGCCTCGTCTGGCCATCAGGTGAGGTCAGGTTACCTCTTCTGGCCCATCACCTATATTTTTAGTAGTTACCAGTCAGGGGAGGTCGGGATACCTCGTCTGGCCACCTCCATGTTTATTACATTTTTATGATAATAGAACTCGCATGAGTTTAGATAGAGTTGTGGAAAGGCATAATTTTTACACAGATTATCAGATTTTGTGCACTCACTCTAACGCTTTATGTTTTTATACCTTTCCCTGCACCATTTGTTTTGAAATTCCCAGATTGCAGGTTAGTCTGTTGAAGTCGTGATCGTCCAGAGTTCGATGCATGACAATCTACAGCTTTCGTCTTCTCAGTGTAGGTTCTCAGCTGAAGTTCAAGGTTACCGATTAGTTAGTACTAAGTACTCTAATACGGGCCCGCAAGATTTACCCTAGATTATTATGGTAATCTAGGGCGGGTCTTGTCCATTGGTATCAGAGCATTAGGTTTCATAATCATGTTGATTATCTTGTATCTTTAGTGATTTTAGAGTGAGATGGTCCGAGTGCAATGGCTCCCATCGTATGCTTTTGGTCATACGGATCTCTAATGGTATAAGATAATCTTCTAGGTGAGTATCTCCAATTTCTTGTGTCATACCTCATGGACGTGATCGACGACTTCAACAATAGTTTTCCTAACGAATATGTACTGTTTTCGTTACATTTTATTCTTGAGATTTTTGCGACTTGGTGGGTCGCGAGGTTAATCTAGGTAGTGTGTATTCGGGGTTGCCAGTAGAGTAGATGATGCTAGCTTATGAGATTAGATGATCTCTATTCTCGGCTGAGGAGCCGTTATGTTATGATGTGTCGGTATCTTGGCATCCTTGGTACTTGATATTGATTTTTCCATGCTTTGAAGGACAAGAAGAGGTAGCCACCATTGTATGTATCACTGGGAGCAGTAGCAGGCAAGCATAGTTATGTACTTTACTATGAATTGGTGGCAAGGGCACTATGAGTTTCCAGTGGTGGTGGGTTATCAATTATCAATCTAGATTCTTACTTGAGTGTTGTCAAGTATACGATGATACTTCCAGGAATGACTCTTAATGTTATTATTATTGATTGAGTCAGGAAGGTCTAAATCATTAATTCAGTTTCGGAGGAACTTCTACCGTGTTATGCGCAGTTCTGTAATTTTTTTGCGAGTACGCGAGAGTACTCAACTTCCATTCAGTACAATTCGACAATTCCTCCTTGCTTTCGATGATTCCTTATTGCTTAAGCTATATTTGAGTTATTATCGTTTAATTTCATGCAACGAGAAGTTTGAGGTTCTTGTTATGGTTTATGTCTCCAAGGGATGACTCTGATGATCATGGTGGGATAATTCTCAAGGGATCTACAACTAGGGCATTATGAGAGTTTGAACCAGTAATTTACCTATTATGGATCCGTAGCATCGAGTCAAGGTGATTTGTGATATGCGGTTGCTTTCTGAGGAGATTTATGACTTGTTGTGCATCCGTGTGGGTCAAGAAAATTGTTTACATTAACCTTTAGTGTTTCATGTGATTTTTCACAATTCTTTCTTAAACATCTGTATTACGTATTATCTAAGGTCTTGTTTTTCCTTCGAGTGCGGTAGATTAAGTACTTGCATTCGATTCCAGCTTCATTCATTATATTTAAAAGTCATTTCAGCACCTTTTATTTATTTCATCTAATCATTGATACAACCTTACTTCTCTATACTGATGAAATGACTATGGCGTAGCTATATAGCATTCCGCAACAGAATAAATCATAGCAATCAACCTATGTCCAGTACCCATTTTGTTTCTTCCCATGTATGAAAGTTGTTTGTCGATACAATTTACAACATAAATACTGGTATCGACAAGATGTCTACGACGACCACTATGGGAAGTAAGACTTTCGTTGGGAATAGACTCAATGTTCTGGTTATCCACGATGAATATACTTTTGAGTCGTTGACCCTCTAGTGGGTGATTGCAGCAGTTTCAGTGGCTTCGACGTGTAGTGCGGTTTGTTTTATGTATTTCCTTTTCTGTCAAAAGAGTTGTGGTTCCATAGTTGTGGACAAGGCGAATAGTGTATATGAAATGTGGTTATTATGATGACTTTTTATCAATAAAAATTGGTTCTTTCTCGCAGTATGTGTCTATAGTTCAGAACCTCTTATGTCATAGTGTTTCACGATGTTTACATCCAGATTTTCTACCACTCTGGATGCATACCATTTACTTGATTACAGGAGTTTGATCTTTTTGTGTGATGTTTCACGTTGAACGAGAAGGCAGTGTCTGATATGTATTATACCTCTTCTACTCATGTCACAGAACCTGATAAGATCGGTATTGTAGTCACCTTGCCTTTTGGCATGTTTTATTCTTAGGCGGTGATCGAAATTCATACATCCATGTGTGAGCTAACTATTCAATATCGTTTTATTTAATGACTTCTTTTGGTCACATGTGTTGGATACTACTTTTGGTATATCAAACAATATAGAGGGAAATGAAAAGCAGATACTTCACCACTGGGTATGGTGTATGGTGGGTGTTTAAGTTAGATAGTTTTACTTGGATTACAACATGAAATTTCATTAAACCACCAACGTGGGAACCTCGACACGCAGTAGATTTTAGTATCAAGGTTAGCAGAGGATACTCATTTACGATTTCGGTGATTCTAATGACTCAGTTAGTTTTCATAACAAATCTTGAGTTGTTCGACTTTATTCTTTTATGAATAAGTCATGTTCTTTCTTTGTCATGACCATGATTTTTCCTATAAAGGTGTTTCCTCGAGATGTGTGGTCAGCTCCAGGGTACAATTCTCCCGGTTATAAAGCACGAGGGTAAGGATGTCAATATTACAATTCTGGTGCAGTGTCATGCGTTCTACGTTTGTACAAGTATAATTAATAAACCACTCAGCTCGGTTAATAGTAAAGATTTGTATTTATCACGAGCACGTGTAGAGATCAGAAAATGATATATGTTGCTCAACTCCAAAATTTTATTAACCTTGATGAAGGAGTATCGAATAACGATATGTACTTACGGGAATATTTTTGAGAATAATACACAAAAATACAACTTCCGACTAGTTTGTGAGTGTATAGTAAAGTGTTTTTTCTTCTTTGAAGATACAAAATCTTATCATCCATTTCTACAAAAAAATTGCCCCGTTCCTTAGACTTCACAAAAGTGTAGTTCTATGACTAGTTATAACGAACATGCATAAGGTGTTCAGGGAGTCAAGAATGCCTATGGTAGTACAGTGAGGAAGTTACAGTAGTTTCATTATTCGATTTGAGTATGGTGTATGGCACGCAAGTTGTGTCCTAGCATTTATCACCTCGTGTGAAGATATATTTAGTTAATGCTCAGGTTGTAGCAGCATGGGATAGTTGTACTGACATGATTTGTGACCTTTATAGGCGGTCTTGTGATGCCTATGCTTTTGGTGTGATATTTGTAAATAGATTTAGTACTTGAGCCATAAGAGTGCTTTTGATAAGTTACAGGACTCAAGTTTCACACCAGCATCACCTTTTAATCAATATTAGTTATATAGTTATATGTGATTAATTAGTCGTTAGTTGTTGAAAAGTTTAGTTATCTCCGTTATAGAGTGAGTTTGGAGATGACGGTATGACTCTTGGCAGTCCACCCATGTTATTGGGAGTTACAATGGTGAAGGTCAGGTGATCACATTAAGGTTTCAATACGTTGTAGTTATCGTTGGTTGAGTTATTTGATGTAGTGAATCATGTGATACTATAAATATGTTGAATGAGAATTATGAGATGTGGAGATATTTAGTAATGCGGTTATGGTGATTTATGCTCACAATATTGTGTATTTGAATTATGAGAAATTCAAATTGGATATAGTGCCCATAGTGTGTTTTGGGATTTGGTTATTTGAAGTGTTCTCTTAATGCAGGTTTTTGGGTTCCTTAGTTTCAGGGGAAACTATGCCCAATTTTTGTAGAATTTTCAGGCATACGATATTGTGCAAGGCTATAACTTTTTTTGAAATCGGTCGGATGCCCTACATATACTCCAATTTTGGAATGTTCAGAATAAGTCTTCAGCCAGTTATCTTTGTGACCTTGGGGGTCACGTTATGTGAGAGTGTCAACGTAGGGACACCTCAGGTAGAATTTCGATGTTGAGCTCTGGTGGTGATTTGGGAGCCACTTCAGGAGTTAGAGCTGCATCGCCACTTTTACAGTCATCTGTATCATGACCACAACCAGAGAGGTTTATAGGTTGAATTGACCGAATAAGCCCAGTTTTTATGAGTAGAACTTGTCATTGGAATTGACATAAATACCAGATGCTTTCAGGTAATTACGTTACAAAAAAGCTAAAGGTAGTTGGATTATGACGCTTTTTAGTATTCGATTATAAGGAATATTTGATTTAGACACAGGATCAGAAGAGCAACACTTGGTAGCAAGACGACAAAATGCTAACGGTTTCATGGACATTCTCGTAGTGGTGGATAATGCTTGAGAGCCGAAAAAACTCATGCAAGAGTAGTACATGTTGGTGCTTTACTAGTATATGTGTAAACTTCGAGGACGAAATTTTCTTAAGCGGGGTAGATTGTGGCATCCTATTCTAAGCATTCTTTATTTACGATTTATTTAATGGTAATCATCAATGGTAATTAATTTTTATCGTCAGTAATTATTGATAGTATTTATCAAAATTTTACCTATTATATTTTTCGAGGAAGTTCTTTGCGAAAAGTCGTATAGTTTATCAAGACGAGTTTGTGGCCACGTCAAGAGTTTAAATCAGAGTTACGAGAAAGAAGTTATAGTCAACGAAAGTTTTGTATGAGGTTACGATACATTTAGTCACAAATTTCGACTATAAATAGAAAGTTTTCGTAAAAAGGAAAGTCATCTCTTTCCATTTTTGGCAAACAAAATTGTCTCTCTCATTTCTCTCTCTCTCCCTCTATCGGCCTCATTGCCGGCGAAGGACCGGACGACCACCAAAACAGGTGGGACCTGTGTCAAAAAAACCGCCTCAACCTCCTCTATATGTTAGTGGGTGTCTTTGCGGCGATGGGTGGCTGAGGAAGGAGAATCGACGCCGTGAAGGTCACGATTTCAAGGGGTAACTGACGTCGGCTCCGACGAGGTTTCCGACCACTTTTCGGGTATAATTAGATTGGGTTTTGATCCTAGATTGTATTGGTATGTTTTTTTTGAGGTGAGGTGGTGTGAATCGATGGGAATTGTAGGAATTTAATTGGCTCTGACGAGGGTGGTTTGGGTCAACGCCGTGGGGGGTGGTTGAAGGTGACTTGGATGGTGGGGTGATGGGGTTATTGCTCCCCTCGTCACCCCGAGTCGATTGGGGTATTCCTTGAGCCACGTGGCGGCTTGACGGCGGAGAATGGTCGCCAAAAAGGGTTTTCCGGCAAACAGCCATGATACGTTGATGGTTCACCATTCTTGTGAACCTTCGGCAATCATACAAGTAATTCAAAATTGATCCTCACCAATTGAACTTGTTAATGTTGTCAATGTCTTCACAGATGGCTGCAACAACAAAGTTGATGCTTGGAGTCGATCTTGAGAAGAAGAACGTCACACACACAAACATAAGCAGCAGGGATGCAATCTTCTTTGAATCTACGCGTTTTCCTCTTCTCAAATCTTTATCCAAAGCTTGCTCTATCAATAATTTCTTCAAACCCTCAATCTTGCCTATGTCCTTAAAGATTGCAGAATGTATATTCTCACCCTTCTCCTTGTGGTTCGCATCAAATACAAACCCTTCGGTCGAGAAACTTAGGAGTTTCTGCACAAAGTCTTCTGTGATCTTCATTTCCTTAATGCCAAATATGAAATTCTTTCCTTCTTTGTTATAGTGTTGGAGAATAATCTCTGAATCTACCTCATTCTTCAACAATTGGTCTTCTGTTATTGTCTGTTGTTGAAACGGCTCCAACATCGGCCAAAATATTGTGTTCTTTAGAAAATCTCATGCATCCTGCGGTATGTTCTTCAACTAAAGCAACTTCTGAAATGAGTCCACATCTCTACTGCGTATATTTAATTTTTGGTTGGTCATCTGATTCCTTCCTTCGTCCTCATTTCTGGTTCTTTATCCTCTTCACTAGAGCAGTGGTCTCCTTGATATGCTTCTTCTCTTAATCTCTTTTCCTTTTCCTGGTTATTGGTTTATTGACAATGAAATGTGTCAATTTTTTATGTGTACTACTTGATGTATTGTGAGTCTCTGACATCCTAGTTATTAAGAACAAGAAACATAAGTTAAATATAAGTTGTGAAACCCAATTAAAGGTGAACTAACACTCAGTTTAGGTTCAACTGAGTATCAGTTGAAGTTGAACTGACCCTCAATTTAACCCTAATCTGCGTATCAGATTAACCTAATATCAAATTAAACTCTTGAGAACTCTTTAAAACTCTACCAGATCACAACATTATGAATTGGGATTGAATTTCACATGAGTAATAAATGAACAACAAACCATATCAATCCAACATTTATAAACTGTAAACCCTAATGAACTTATTTAAACAGAAATTGAAACTCGAATGATATAATATGGCTATTCAAACTCTGACCAAACATTTTATAAACTAAACTGAAGTAGAAATTGAACTGAATTTGTAAACTTACTTCAATAGCGAGCGAATTAGAAGGTTAAGCGGCAAGCGAGAGTGAAGGAGCTGTGAGCGACTGATTTGCTGCAGCGAGTTGATCGACGACGGTTCTCTGATACAGGCTTTAGAGAGAGAGAGAGAGAGAGAGAGAGAGAGAGAGAGAGAGAGAGAGAGAGAGAGAGAGAGAGAGAGAGAGATTGGGCGACAATGTAGGGTTAGTTCGTAGCAGGGGTATGCTCGTCTTTTCTCAATATTAATGGGCTTATGGGAATATGGTAGGAATATTTGATCTTTTTTTTGGACCAGTGGGAAAAATCCCTTGCTCTTAGAGCATGTACACCAGTGGGAGAAAACGGCACGAGCAACCTCCAAAATTTGGTGGCCCCCGCCAGCGAGAGCACGAGCCGACAAAAATGGCGTGCAGCGGTGCCTCCTCCCCCCGGCGACCCCCCATTGACAATGGCTCGAAGCTCCAGCACGAGCTGGAACAGCACCTCCTGCAGCTTGAGCAGGCTGGCGGTCCCCACGCACGTGGGTGACGCTAGCTTCCCTTTTTTCGCGTGGGACCCACCCGCGCCAGTAAGATTTTTTTTTACTGTGGGGAGACACGTGGCCCAATAGAAAGCCGCCACGTGTCCTGGTCGGTGCAGAAAAAAATCAGAACGGTAAAGTTGATCTGGACCGTAGATTTTGAATCGAAAATCCAATCCAATGGCCCAAATTTAACTTAAACGGCTACTGTTCAATATAACGGTATGAATTAATTATTTTGCAAAAGAAACTCTAAAAAATTGCAAAAAAATTCTGAAAAATTTGCAAATCAGACCCTAAATATTTTCTATAAATACTACATCATTTCATTAACCTCTCACACCAATTTGTGCACAACAAATTTATCATCTCCCTCATTCCCATCTCTCTTTCCTTTGTATTTTTTGGCAAGTAAATGGCCACATTGTCTACTCGTCTACTCGTCATTGGTAGAAAATCTTATCGGAAATATGGTCACATTATTTAAACGATAATGACACGTGTCGTTTATTTATTAGTTGAAAATCTTATCGAGAAATAAACAATTTAAATTTTATAAATTATGAATAGTAATAAGAGGTGCTATTTTTTACACCGCTGCACAAAAAACAGGAACATCACTTCCTATTCGATGAATAGTGATAGCACCTCCTCAAATAGGATGTGCTATCCCAATAAAAAGTACTATATGAGTGCATATGCTCTTACAGAGTGTATGCATTATTTGACATCAATGACAAGCAGTTAAAATAGGGATCGAGGTAAAACCCTACCTAGATGGCTTATCGATCGGCCGGATCACTACAAGAAAAAGTGACTTAGACGACGGAGAATTTCCGTCGTCTAAGTGCCTATCTCCGTCGTCTAAGTACTTGGACGACGGAAAATCCGTCGTCCAAGGTACGTGCTCCAAGTGCTGTCGTCTAAGTACTTAGACGACGGAGAATTTAATCTCCGTCGTCCAAGTTCACTTGGACCGCGGAGAACGTCCGTGGCCCATGTAGGGACTTAGACGACGGAGATTAATGTCTCCGTCGTCTAAGTCACCACCTGGGCCACGGAGATTGTTAGCTTCTCCGTGGCCCAGGTGGTGACTTAGACGACGGAGATTAATGTCTCCGTCGTCTAAGTCCCTACATGGGCCACGGAGAAGCTAACAATCTCCGTGGCCCAGGTGGTGACTTAGACGACGGAGACATTAATCTCCGTCGTCTAAGTCCCTACATGGGCCACGGAGATTGTTAGCTTCTCCGTGGCCCAGGTGGTTACCTAGACGACGGAGATTAATGTCTCCGTCGTCTAAGTCACCACCTGGGCCACGGAGATTGTTAGCTTCTCCGTGGCCCATGTTGGGACTTAGACGACGGAGACATTAATCTCCGTCGTCTAAGTGAAAAATTAATTTAAAAAAAAATTAAATTCAAAAATATTATTAATATTAATTGAAAAAAAATTAATTAAATTAATTAAATACACTAAATTAATAAAATAATTAAAATTAATTTGTACATACATAATCGAAAAAACCTATAATTAAAAATGAAAATATTGTTCGTAATGCGGAAATTAAGAAACGAAATAATGAACTACTAGCTAGCTAAAACACTGGAGGAGCAGATGCGCCGCCTCGTCCTCCGCCTCCAGCCGGGTCGTCGTCGTCGGGGAATGGGTTCGGAGGAGGTTGACATTGTCTTTGAGCTTGTTGCATAAGGGCGATGAGTTGGGCTATTCGCTCGTCTTGCTGGTCCATTCTTTGGCGCATGGCAATATTCTCCTCCCGTGCGATTCGAGCCTCTTCATAGGCTGCCGCAGCTTGAGAACTTCTCCGCCGCCCCGAACCTCCCGTAGATGATGACTCAGAGGTCGACAAATCTCGAACCACCTTAGGCCCGAAGTGCCTAACCTCCTTGCCAGCTCTACGACCGTAGACCTCATCCGCAATTGCTATTTGGCTCTCCACAGATAGAGGAGGCAGGTCTTCTAGCGGCACATCTGGGAACGCAAGCTGAGTGTTAGCCAATTCTTCCTGCGCACGCTCTATCACTCTTGCCTACAAAAGAATAATAAATTTATTATAATGAAATAATATTTAAATAATAATTACTATAATTATTAGCGCACACACATATATATATATATGACTTACGCCGCGTTGACTCGCTTCATTATCGAGCCCAGGCGTCACGTACGCGCTTACGCTTGCATCGAGATAAGGGTGTTTGGAGCCCTTATCCCTGTGCTCCTTGGCAATTTGAATGAGTTGCTTGGCGCCGGAAGTATGGTGCTTGTCCTTCTTCCCCCGGTTGGCTTTGTTGACACCGGAGAATTTCTGTTACACAACATAATGAAATCATTAAAAAATTTATAAGTAACTAAAATTTAGAGTATTCAATTATCTTAATTGAAATAAAAAAAGTAAATTAACACCTGAAATTGCTCATCGGCAAAGTGGTTACACAACCACTCCCACTCATCTTCTCTATCCCCACGCAGCTCTTCGGGGGGAGGCACGGGACCGTTAATTCGGAAGTACTGATGGAGCCTGTACTTCCAATCTTTGAAGATGTTGTTGGCGGTTTGGTTGATATGCCTCAACATCGCCGGATCCGGATCCACCGCAAATTGTTCCTATCAGAAATAAATTGGAAATTATAATCGTATATATTATAAAATTATATATAACTAATATTAAAAATAGTATATAATAACTAAAATTGTACGTATTACGTACCGAAAGATCCTTAAAGACTTTCGCCTTCTCCGAATCCGGCACCTCCCTCCAAGTAGGGGCAGTGATACGAACCCGGTTACGAACAATCGACCCAATGCTATGAGCCGAGAGACTTGCTAGCTGAGGTGTGGGAGGGCCACCGGTGAATTCGTCGTAAGGCAAGGCGATCTTGCTCCCGGTCGCCTTGCAAATTTTCTCCGCCTTTCCACCTTTAACGAGACCCCGAGTCTTTTTCGGTTGGGGGTCAGTGGGGGCCCTCCTTTGCTTACGGCGGACGCTGTACATGATAGACTCGGCCGTCGAAGACGCCTGAGTACTTCCCGTTGAAGCGGTACCGGGCGTCGGAGTTGAAAAGGGGTCGACGTCATCACCGCTTGAGAGAAATGGGGCAGAGGGAATTTCCCCAGAAGGCCCCGGATTGAGGGCGTCTACCTGCGGTTGAACCCAACCGACTTGGGCCGCCAACATTTGGAGCATCTCATCTTCTGACTCCTGTTGGGCTTTCTTCTTCCCGGATGTGATCTTTGGCGGAGCCATTTAAACCTAAGAGTACGTACGGTGTTAAAATACCTACTTACCATAATAATTACAACGACGGAGAATTTACGCTAATTAATTAAGTACGTTTAAGATTTAAATAGAGTACACTAGCTTGGCATTTTCGGTCGTTCAATGGACGTGCGACCCGCGCGATAAAGTGTAAATTTTCAATTAATCAGCCTTGGTTAAATCGAAAAACATGGCCAGTTAGGGATAGAGATAACGCGAGAGGCAGGACTAATTTCGACAAAAGTCTTTCTTAGTCCAAATCCTGTCACCAGTCATAACCCGTTTCTAGACACCATGTCCGACATTCGGCCAATTTTTCGAAAATTTACACTCCCTCAAGTCCTTTGCAAACTCCGCCCTCAACCTCGTGTCCATAACTTCACTTAGGTTATGGTGTGCGGTGATGAAATCCACACATCACGAGGGGTTAAGGAGATAAGCAAGGAAAAGAGGCGCCATCTATTCCAAAGAGTGCGACTTAATTACACCAAGCCTATGTACTAAATTTAAATCGAACACGTACTACCATGCAATTTACTAGAAAAT
This sequence comes from Geum urbanum, assembly GCA_946800695.1. Taxonomy (NCBI): domain Eukaryota; kingdom Viridiplantae; phylum Streptophyta; class Magnoliopsida; order Rosales; family Rosaceae; genus Geum; species Geum urbanum. Next base: position 71,969,110 of record OX327001.1, read on the forward strand.
ACATATAATTATCAATTAATTATTATTTATCATGCATTTAATAATAATTATTCATTTACCAATATAATCAATTATTATTATTACTATTATTTAATTTTAACTAATAATTATTCATTACCAAATAATTAACAACTAATAATGATTACTAAATAATAATAATAACAAGAAAATAATTATTATAATTACAACTATTTATTATTTAAAACTAATAAATTAAAAGTATTTAGAATTTAAATAATTAAACAAATAAAAAAATTGTTAAAGAGTTAAAATTTCGAATTATTACCTCGTCGGAATTTCGCCGGAATATTGGAAGAGTAGAGTCGTCGGAGAGGGGGAACCACGCCGGAAAATTGGTCGTCGGAGCGTCGCCGGAGGAGGATCGCCGGAGTGAGAGAGAGAGGAGAGGAGAGTATAGAGGAGGAGATGGAATGATGAGAAAATGAGGGGGGGTGCTCCTCCTTATATAGAGTTTCACTTAGACGACGGAGAACTATTCTCCGTCGTCTAAGTGCACTTAGACGACGGAAACAGTGTTTTCCGTCGTCTAAGTGAATGGTCAAATTTTTTCGAACCGGCGCCAAATAAATGGGCGGGCCGTTTCACCGCCATAAATGTTGACTTAGACGACGGAGACAGTGTTTTCCGTCGTCTAAGTGGAATTTCAAGCGGTGCCGAAAATTGAGGCGGCAAATCGAACCGCCATGTTATTTCGACTTGGACGACGGATATGTAGTTTTCCGTCGTCCAAGTGAACACTTGGACGACGGAAAACGACATATCCGTCGTCCAAGTCAATATTTACATCGAAAAAATAATAAAAAATTATTCGAACCGCCATGGTAATTTGAACCTAGACGACGGATACGGTAATTTTCCGTCGTCCAGGTGAACACTTGGACGACGGAAAATGACCGTATCCGTCGTCTAGGTTCAAATTATGCAAAAAAAATATTTAAATTAATTCGCTAGGAATTTAGCGATCTGTCATTCGAGTGAAATAGTCGTACAATATCGATGAACGCATCGTATATATAAACAGATAAATTTGAACCGCCGAATAATTTTACGTTTTGAAAGTTGTTAAGTATCGACTAATCTTTAAGACTTTAGTGTTCATGAGTAGTTGCTGATTTGCAGCAGAGTACTAACGAAATTGAATTTGGACAAAACAACCGTTGGATATGTTCGTCGTAACATAATATATAATTACTATAAAGGACCAGGAAATAATAAGTTCGGGAAGGGTTTCATCGGCACAGTCAACCGCAAAACCGAGAATTTCACAAACCGGAAACGTGGATACAGGACATTTCGCAACTCCGATTTTCGAACCGTCGAAGCTCACACACCAAGAATATACTACTCTAAAGTCTTGACGAAAAGAATACGCATTCGAAGATGGTCTAGATGGTCGTTGTCTTAGAAAAAATTACGAAATTTACACCTGGACGACGGATACGACATTCTCCGTCGTCCAAGTAGACACCTGGACGACGGAGACGCTAATATCCGTCGTCCAGGTGTGTACTTGGACGACGGATAATGTCGTATCCGTCGTCCAGGTGAATATACCCTGAATTCAGGGGTTAGGGGTCCTTAGGGTTTAGGGTATAGGGTTTGTCACTTGGACGACGGAGACAGTCATTCTCCGTCGTCCAAGTGTGTACCTAGACGACGGATAATGCCTGTCTCCGTCGTCCAAGTGTAAAAACCCCGAATTCAGGGGTTAGGGCCTTAGGGTTTACGGTTTAGGTCGTCCCCGGTCATTTGTGTGTGCGTTCAATTATTCTGATTCAAAAATATAATTAAAAAATTGATCGATCGATCCGAACTGCTAGATTTAGGGTCCAAGATTTAGCTAGGGTTTTATATGAGATTGAGATTTGGCGCCAAAGGTGAATCTGCAATTAATTTCTCCGTTCTCGGTTAGGGGTCCTTAGGTTTAGGGTATAGGGTTTAGGGTGAATATACCCTGAATTCAGGGGTTAGGGGTCCTTAGGTTTAGGGTATATATACGACTGTCTCCGTCGTCCAGGTGAATATACCCTGAATTCAGGGGTTAGGGGTCCTTAGGGTTTAGGGTATCGGGTTTGTCATCTGGACGACGGAGACGACATTCTCCGTCGTCCTAGTGTGTACCTAGACGACGGAGAATGACTGTATCCGTCGTCCAAGTGTAAAAACCCTGAATTCAGGGGTTAGGGCCGTATGGTTTAGGGTTTAGGTCGTCCCCGGTCATTTGTATGTTCGTTCAATTATTCTCATTCAAGAATATAACTAAAAAAATGATCGATCGATCCGATCTGCTACATTTAGGGTCTAGGATTTAGGGTTTGAAGGGCTGCGTGAGCGAAATGTAGAGCAGCTTCAGCTTACTTTTAATAAGATCAGAGAATACACCGATGAAGTTGAAAGCAAAGAGAGGGGCCGGGACTAGAAAAACAGTCCAAAGACATTCAATTGAAACAGAGAGAAGTCGACTTAAAATCTGAGGAAGTTAAGCTGGCGGAGATCGATGTTAGTCCAGGTACAAACAACTTTTATATATATATACTACAATATTTGTGCTCTCAATAATACTATCACAAGTCAATATATATAATCATATATAGGGACCCATAATTAATCCAATTTATACATAAATAGTATTTAAAAACAATAAAACCAACCAAAGCTGGACGAGGAATCTTAAAGTCTCGACATAATAGAAATCTTTCACCTTTTTACGATGCATCGATCGATCATATATATATTACAATAATAAATTAGGGTTTACCAAGTAATGATCCTCGTCGTGTGACCGTACTCTTCGTCATAATCGTCATCATCATCATCACCGTTATCCGATTGCTCATCCTCCTCATCGTACTCAACATCGTCCGAGGAATAACCAGAGTCGTCGTCATCGTCCTCATCCTGCACGTCTTCTTCATCTACCTCAATGATCTCTTCTTCAGTTAGATCTGTACAACCATCAGGCATGGGTAACCGTTCACCGTCTTGAACCAGGTCCATTATGTCGGAGCGGATGACAGAAATATTAGGCTCTTGATAGGCAGGAATGTCTCTGTCTGGTTCAGCAGCATCTTCAGTCGTCTCCGGTGTCCCTTCAATTGTCTCTGTATTCCAAACTCCTCGATGAGAGATCTGGTTCACTATTTTCCACCCGTCACCAGCTTTCGGATCGTCGAGATAGAACACCTGCCTAACTAAGGTGGCGAGAGCGAAAGGCTCATCCTCATACCAGCTTGAGTTTGTATCGACTGATAAAAGTCCCAGGTCTTCCTTTGTACGCTTGAACCATCTGCACTTGAATAGGAAAACGTTGACATCATTCCCGTAACATAGCTGAACCACATATACGATCATTCCGTAATATAGATCAGGGTCTTTCCCAACCGCTATCCCACTGTTTTGTGTTCTTCTTCCTTCATCTCGCGCCAATGAATGGAACTTCACACCGTTCACAAAACATCCCGGATAAATATAGTGTTTAATCGGCTTCCCTGCTAGCAAGTGCTTTGGCCAAGACCACCACCCCCCGTGGTTTTCGGATTTTTGCAGATCAATCATCTGCGAAAATGGAAAAATGTAAGGGTTTACTTTCTACAAATTAAACATGCATGATCTCAATATGTATATAAATCACTAAATACGTACCCATTGGAAGAAATAATCGGGGAACTTTTTCTTAACCATTTTCTCAATCCACGCCGAACTCTTGTCTGGATATAACGCCTGAAGCCTCTCCCTGTATGACATCATGTACGGCTCAACTTCGTCACAGTCTCGTAACACTACCCAATGTGCCTCAATAAGTTCTTCCTGTGTTAACGTTTCCTTTAATACTCCTCTAAACGGTCGGACGACATTGGTGACGACAGAAAGATTGATGCGGGCACTGGGATCGGAGGCAGTTGGAGGTGGTGGATCTTTGAGGTACCTGTTGCAGTAAGTAACGCACTCATGCATTAGGTATGTCTCTGCTATGGAGCCATCCGGAGCCGACCTGTTTTTGACGAATGACTTATACTGTCCAAGCTGTCTACAAAATTAATCAAACGTACAATAAAAATAAGTACATGCATATAGCTAGCTAGTAATCTCCAGTGGAACAAATTATGAATCGAAAAACCTGTATAATTAATTAGTTGTACGTACCTTTCTTGAGGATACATCCAAGTGTACTGGACCGGACCAGAAATGAGAACCTGCTCGGGCAGGTGGATCATTAGGTGAATCATTATGTCGAAGAAAGCAGGAGGAAAAATCCTCTCTAGTTTGCAAATGATGTGCACAATTTGTTGTTGCAATTCCACGACATCTGACTTCTTTAATTCTCTGGCGCATAACCTCTGCCACCATCTGCACAATGCCACTATTGGTTCTACGACGTCGCGAGGCAAATATGGTCGAATTACCACTGGAATCAGACGTTGCAGCATAACGTGATAGTCATGTGTCTTTAGACCAACAAACTTGTGTTGCACCTCGTCCACTGCTCCAGTTATAGTAGCTGCATACGTGGCCGGATAACGAACGCCCTTAAACCAGTGAAATACAGAACGTCTAAGTGTCGGCTTCACTGTGTACGGTGCAGCTGGCATCTTGTTGTACACTCCTTTCCTATCCCTCCTCAACCACAAGGGACGACGTAGATTCATTGATTCCAAATCTTTGCGCGCTTTGGGAGTATCTTTAGTCTTGAACTTAATACCGAGAATTGTTCCCACCACGCTGTCGCACACATTCTTTTCTATGTGCATCGCGTCCAAGTTGTTCCTCAGCTTCAACTTCGACCAGTAAGGGAGTTCAAAGAATATACTCTTGTGATCCCAATAGCTCAGATCATGTGGAGGAATTGGATTGCATTTCTTTACATCCGCGTCGTTAGTCAACACACCAAACTCGAAATAGCTCAACCTCTCTAAAATCTCTTCGCCCGACCAACTACGGGGTTTAGGATTGTTCTCTACCGTCCCGTCGAAATGAGCTTCATCCTGTCGCCAAGGGTGGTCGTGAGGGAGCCATCTACGGTGACCCAAGTAACACACCTTCCCTGCGTGCCAACTAGAGTTCACGTCGTCCAAACATATAGGACATCCATTATATCCTTTTGTCCTGCACGCTGCCAACATCCCATACGCTGGAAAATCGCTGATCGTCCACATTACGGCAGCCCTCATCGTGAACATCGTGTCAGTGAATTTGTCATAAGTTGGGACTCCATTTTCCCACAACAGTTTCAGCTCGTCGATCAAAGGTCTGAGGTAGACATCTAAGCACTTCCCTGGAGATTTAGGACCTGGAATTAGTACAGTAAGGAAATTAAATTCCTTGTTCATGCACATCCACGGAGGCAGGTTGTACGGCATCAGAATTACTGGCCAAGTGCTTACGGCGGAGCTATTACTTCCCCAAGGATTGAATCCGTCTGTAGATAGGCCGAGTCTAACATTTCTAACCTCTGCAGCAAAGTTTCCGAATTCTCTGTCGAAATGTTTGAAACCCTCCCCATCCGCGGCGTGTCGCAGGACATCGTCATCTATTCGCTTTTCTGCGTACCATCGCATCGCCTCTGCTGTGTGTAGAGACATGTACAGGCGCTGCAATCTGGGAATCAAGGGAAAATATCGAACAACTTTCACAGGAATTCTCTTTTTCGAACTCTTCCTATTCACCTGGAATCTGCACTGGCCACATACGGGACAATAGTCCAAATCTTTATACTCTTTGTAAAATAGCACACAATCATTCGGACATGCGTCAATTATCCTGTACTTTAGGCCGAGGCTGCTCAAGATATTTCTAACCTTATAATGAGATTTAGGAAGATTGTGATCATCAGGAAGCAACTTACATATTTGCTCCTGAATTTCGTCAAAAGCACTGACTGACATTTTGTGCTTCACTTTTATCTTCATTTGCTCCATCACATATTGCAACACATTCTCTCGACATCCAGGGAACACCGGGGTCTGCGCTTCAAGTAGCATCCGGTTGTACTTATCCATCTCACTGGTGTCAGTGGCCAAGCTAGCAGCGGGGAATGTGTCATCATGCTCATGAGTGGTACTGTAACCTCCGTCTTGGTGTTGGTGTCCACTATGACTAAATCCCGGAAACGCATCATGGACCAAATCTACAGTTGGATTGCAAGCTGGGGGTCCGGCACCACTGCCGCTGGATGAGGCACCATGGTAACTGTACCCTGAGCTGAAGTCTGCTGCGCTGAACTCTACTGCTTCACCATGCTCGCTCCATGTAGTGTAACTCCACATCATACCATTTTCGTACAGGTGTTGCACCATAACATTAACCTCCGCATACTGACAATTAAGACATTTCTGGCACGGACACCTGAAACGCTTCTTTCCATGACCATGTTCTATTGCAAAATTCACAAATTCGCTAATTCCATCCATATACCGGACATCACATCTATTCTTTAACTTCATCCAACTCTTGTCCATACTGCTACAAAATATGCAAAAAAAAATAATTATTACATATATATATATTAGTCCATTAATTTACCATTAATTATACGTACTCGATCTACATCGATCCATCAAATTACGTACGTAATTTAATCTGTATATATAGCTAATTAACATTCATGCATGTATGTACGCACGTACGGTTTCCCTAAATATATATATATTTAATCATGCAAATTTTAACTGCCTACGTACGTACCTGCTGGCCTTCTCGATATCTGCAGTTAATTAAGCTAGCTAGTGATCGAACACCGGAGATCCGATCCTTTAATTAATTTCTAGCCCCGGCCTAGCCTAATCCGGCCTTCTCCTTCTCCTTCGATCTCAAAAATTCCCCACGGGAGAAAATATAATGGAATGATCGAAGCTAAGAGAGTTTGGCATGGCCTATATATATAATGCTTCACTTAGACGACGGAGGTGTCGGTACGTCGTTTAAGTGGAACTTACACCACGACGTGTCGGTCCGTTGTCCAGGTGATCACTTCTCCGTGGTCCAAGTCACACTTAGACGACGGAGAATTACATCTCCGTCGTCTAAGTGTTACTTGGACCACGGAGATTTCTCCGAGGTCCAAGTAACACTTAGACGACGGAGATGTAATTCTCCGTCGTCCAGGTGATAACCTGGACCACGGAGAAGTCTCCGAGGTCCAGGTTCTTACCTAGACGACGGAGAAATTTCACATCCGTCGTCTAAGTGTTACTTGGACCTCGGAGATTTCTCCGTGGTCCAAGTAACACTTAGACGACGGAGAATTACATCTCCGTCGTCTAAGTGTGACTTGGACCACGGAGAAATCTCCGAGGTCTAAGTGTAACTTAGACGACGGAACTAATACTGTTCCGTCGTCTAAGTCCTCTTTTCTTGTAGTGGATCCCAAGTTGGGTTTAATCACACCCCGATTTCACGAAACCTTGTCTCCGCTATGTATGTTTAGGACTACATAGGATTGAAGCACAACATGTCCTCAGTTAGACCTTTCAACATTAAGTCACTTATTTGCAGTGGTTTTCCAATAAATTATAGAAAAATCAACCACTTGAAAAAAAAAACTCAGCTTAAAAACTGAAACATTGCGATGCCTAATACGCTTGAATAAAAGTTGATAGTGTATCAAGTATAGGTTTCATGTAACATTTACACACCAGAGGTGTGTTGAGTTTTATAATTTGGTCTAACCGCTCTCTCTGCCCATCATCAAAGTTTGATTTTCCCCTCCCATATTACAAAGTTAATTTGTCAGGCGAACTTGGTTCACTTGAACCGAGTCAATTTACAAAGTAAACAAATATGGCTTATTTTTTAATGGCGTGTGCCTCCCACTCTCTGGAGCGTTTTTACCTGGTTTATCTTGAACACCAACCAACCAATATTAAGAGGAAGAAGAAAAAAAAACTCCCACTCCGGGTCTTTTAGCAACAGTAAAAAATTGTAATAGTGTCACATTTAATTTACCGTCGAAGATTCGAGTACAACAATGTACACAGAATCACACACATTTGTCACATTGTAACGTATAAGATTCCCTCATATACATCAATCTCTAGAGTCTAGTCTTTATCATTGCCTCCCTTTTCCCCATCTCCCTACAGTCCCAATACCCAATCTCCTAGCCTTTAGTCCTCTCCTTTCAAGAAATTACTTTAAATAATTAAACTCCCTCAATTATTTTAACTTTTTACCCAAAGTTAAGCATGGTTAAATTATAAAACCCTCTTAAAGTCCCAAATTTACCCAATAAACAACAGCGGAACAGCCCCCATTAAATTATAAACCCGGTCCAATTCTCAAACGCCTTGGAAACTTCTACACTTCCTTGTTATACGTAAAACCCAGAACCTCTCCCATCAATTGGCTCCAGCTTTCTGTGCATGTGAGCCTATCTGCCGCTCAAACCTAGCCACCCCCCATTCAAATTCCAAATCCGGGTTCCGGTAACCCGACTCCGAAACCCCGTACCCGTGCCCGTGCCCACCAATAATTTTAAAAACCAATTCCACAAAGAACTGCCGCAGCAGATCGTAGCCTAAACCCCTATATATTCAATCTCACTCACGCTGAACTCCTCACTCTCTCTCTCTCTCCTCTCTCTCTCTCTCAAACATGGGGTTAGCTAAAGCTTTCGTTCTAGCTCAGCTCTCGGTTCTTTTATTGAGCTGCTTCACCGCCCTAGCTGAGTTCTCAGTTAGCGAAGCCCAAGCTCCCATCCCGCCACATCACCACGGCTACTATGCACACCCAGTAGCCGCACCAGTCCACCCTCCCACTCACGGCGGCCACCACCACCACCCCAAACCCCACCCTCCCACCGCCGCACCGGTTCACCCTCCGGCCAAGGCACCCGTCCACCCTCCAGCCAAGGCACCCGCACACGCTCCAGGTCACCACCACCACTCTCAACCACCTTCCCACGCGCCGGCTCACACTCCCTACCCCCACGCTCCAGTTCACCCACCCACCCACGCGCCACCGGCTCACGCTCCCGCCCCGGTTCACCCTCCTACCTACCCTCCAAAGAAGCCCTTTCCCCGTAGCTTCGTCGCCGTACAAGGCGTCGTTTACTGCAAGTCATGCAAGTACGCCGGCGTCCCCACCCTCCTCAACGCCACTGTCATCGCCGGTAAGTAACTAGAATCTCAAACTCTACCGCTTTTCTTTAATCTCTGTTACAACAATAGTGACGTGTCGTTTTTTTTACGCAGGCGCCACCGTGAAGCTGCAGTGCAACAACACCAAGTACCCTCTGGTCGTGAAAGGCACGACGGACAAGAACGGCTACTTCTTTATCACGGCGCCCAAGACCGTCACCACCTACGGGGCTCACAAGTGCAAGGTCTTCCTCGTCTCAGCCCCCAGCACCGCCTGCTCCAAGATCTCCGACTTCCACGGCGGACTCACCGGCGCTCTTTTGAGGCCCACCAAGCCCTTCCTCTCCGAGAAGAAGCTCCCCTTCCTTCTATACACCGTTGGTCCCTTCGCCTTCGAGTCCAAATGCCCTCCCAAATGATTAGTTTATTTACAGGCTCTGCCATTGTCATGTCTCTAGGAGAGTGTCAAGAGTGAGAAGTGAGAACAGTGTTGTGTCTAAGCTAGGGTTTGGGGGGTTTTCTCTCCAACATGGGTTGTAATGGACCGTTTAAATTTACTACTGCGTTGCTTAAATTACTTGGGTTACAATAATGAATGGTGATTATTTCCTCGATTAAAATATTTTACTGTTGGGGTCAATGGTGGTTTTTTAACGTGGAGTGATGTGATTTTAAGGATCCAACGGTCATAAGTGGAGTAAGTGAGTACTGTTTGTAAAATGGCAGACATGTAGCTTTAAGCTTTATATAAAAATTCGATGTTAAATTCGATGTTAAGCTTTGTGAAAGGTCACTAGCTCTTTGATCATGTCATGTCGTTTTACCCAATAAAGGATTTAGTCTCATTATGGGTGCTCTTTTTCTTGCGAAAAAATGGCCCTTTTTACCAAACCAAAACGAAGGTCCTAGTCTTAGTAGTCTCGCGGAGGATAATGACAAGACATACCAAACCATGGCTTATGAACAAGATCTTTAGGGTTTGAGATGTTCAAATCATGTGCATAGTTGGGGGTTTGAAGAAGCATATATCATGTGGATAATCTTAGATATAGTGCATGATGTGCAGGAAGAAATTCAGAGATAACCCTAGAGGGTAGAGACATTATGCGTTGTTGGTTTTCATATATCATAATCGACTCCATATCAATGGTTGGCGGTTGTGTAACCGAATCAGATAATTGAACGTTCTTGGTTTGCACACGAAAATTCCTAAATTTTCTGTATGCCAAACGATATATAGTATCTAACCTTTGCTATGGAAGAGATTCTCTAGATTTTTGGAACTACTTTGCTCATGACAAAAGTCTTTTCAGAAGCTACGACGTTGAGAAATTTAATTATATATAATTTTCTGATTACGTTTTCTTGTATGGAGCTTCAAAAACTATCAAATTCAGGAAGTTTAATTTGAACTATTTTTTATGAAGTGATTTAAGATTGTAAGGCAATGTTTATATAGGAAATGATACGGTGTGGAACCATTATTATGATGATTGTCCTCGCAGGCAGGCGTAGAGATAAGCATACATTTTAAATCCATTTCTGGATCGACCTGTTCTCATTTTGTTTCCCTTCCTGGTATTGAAGCTCATTTATTCATTTGCATCATGATGAGTTTGTGTAAAATTTGATAGACAAAAGTACTCGAGAGCAGTCAGAGGCCTGTGTATAGCAGTATATGTTTCATAGCATGATTCACTTCTGTGCATCATGATCGAGCAACATTGCCATGACGAACAAGAGCTTCTCTTTTTCTTTTTTCTTTTGTGTTCACTATTTCTTTGTATGATTTGTGAAATTGTGAAACAGTTCAGGCCAGCATATCCTTCGAGATATGCGCGCGCGCGAGAGAGTCCCACACCAATAGTGGTAGGGATGATAAAAACTCAGCGACGAGGATTTGAGAACTAAACCTCCTACCACTATGTCACTTTTGTTTTTGAAACGATCATGGCAGTAATGCTGTCTTTTATCTCTTTGTCTTCTACTCTTCTTTGAATTTTGGTGGCAAATATGGTGATGAATTTCAAAAGGAAACGTCGGTAGCTATCTTCAAGAGTCCAAAACCTAAAGTTCGACAAAAAAAATTCACAGATCGAGGGAAAAAAGAAGAAGAATATGGCTTATAGAAAAAAAGCTACTAACAAAGAAACTGATATCTTTTCGTAAATCAACCGAGGCTCAACCTTATTTCCATGATACATCTAACAAAGTTCTTTAATCCGATATAGTTCAATTAGTTTCTTCTTTATTTATAATAATCAATACCCTCATTATCAAAAACAGTTTGATCTTGAACTCTTTTGTTCGAAATAGTTCATGTTAAAGAAATATAAGAACTCAACGAAACAAATCATTAATTTTAAAGATAATATTCTGTAAACTTGTCGAAAATGTTGACTAGAGTCCACATAAGACCAAATGTGATAAATGTATTGCTTTATTTCTCTATGTTTCTGCAATAATTTTGCGATACAACATTATTTTGCCGTTCCACTATATTTATAAACTAAGAAGATCCACAAAGTTATGTAAGCAAAAAGGCCTACGCTCTGCTCTGTCGTTATAATTTTCGACCGTTGCTATGATAATTTAGAGACGAGCAATACTTGTCCAAGTAATTTCTTATGGTCCAGATAGTAATGTGGGGTAGTTATGGCAGGTCTGGCAATGTTCCATTGCCATGCGCGAACTATTACTGTGATGAGTGCTGGTTTGATAACAAGGATAGGTGTCAAAATACAAGATCTCTCAATAACTAGTTTCATTTCCTAGTTGTTCATGTTCAGTAGTCAGTAACACTGATATCTTGTGTGAAATTTGAAGACACGTGTACATGTACTTCACAAAGCCGGAAACTCTGTACATAGCAGAGTCATACGATGCAATAATGTTATGAGCCTCGTGATGCTCCGTACAGGCCACAGTAACCAGAAAGTCGGTAGAAACTTTAACAGGCCACACGGATGATAAAGCCCATATAAGAGCTCAGAAAACAAAGCCGAACAGATAGTCGGATAGTGTGAGACTGTGAGCAATGAGCCCGGTAACAGTGGTGAGCCCTGTAACTTGTGTTACTAAGCCCACTCAAGGTCTCCAGCACCAGACATTCATCACGAAGAGGAGTAAAACGATGGCAGCGCAAAGATGAAAGCATGCATGTTGAAGGCTTGGAGAGAACTGGGGCTACAAGCCAAGAACAAGCAAGCTTCAAAATTATACTTAATTCAAGCCAAATCTGGAAGAGAGCTCATACAATGGTATGGCAATACTAGTTGCTGTATCACATGGATTGGTGGACTCCTAAAACTATAAGGAGATTACAAACACGTCCTCCAGAAGATAAAAGGGAAACTTCAAAGTTTTATAGAACAAAGCGTAAGAAATCCAAAACACAAACCAAAATCATGCCCATGGCTAATTGTATCTAGCCTGTATAAAAGGTGGCAGGCTACAAGTGTCGGTGATGAATATAAACTTTATTGCTAATGCAGATGCTTTGAACAAATATGGAATTATCGGACATTAATCCAATCTGCAGTCACCAAGTTGCGAATAATATTACCTTGCTGCAAAGGACAAGTGTTCACAAAAAAAAGTTTTGCCACCGACATCCAATCCTTAAAAGGGTAATATAACGAGCTGTAGACAGCGTTGAAGATATATGAGTTTAGACTACTATCTTCACTTGACATTTGTATAGAATAGCCACAAACACTAGAGCTATGATAACTACACGCCCAGAAACCAGTTTACTGTTCATCATTAGTCATTACTCAAGAGTATCAAACTACAGCCAACTGAAGTCACCGAACCGAAAGATGGTGATAATTAACTGGATAATCACACGAATGAGTATTTTATTTACTTCACTTGACAATTTATAAACGGGCCGCCAATTATGGATTACAGTTCATCTCTATGCAGTGTCTAACTATCAACTAACTGTAACCTCACCGATAGGTGGTGAAAATTAGAGGAATATCATATAGGGTTAATGTTTCATCATAGATTGCAGGATTACTCCAAAGTCCAACCGTAGCCAGGGTTGAAGGAATAAGAGTTCACTACGTAATTCACTTGACATTTGCATATTATAGTCGCCAACATAATTAGGCCCGGCAAACGGGGGAGTTCGGGTGAGTTATTGGTGGGCGGAGGGCGGACTGTTAACGGGTTCAACCCGATATACCCCGTTAAGTTTAACGGGTTATATCGGGTTAGCCCGGTAAGATAGCGGGTTATTCATTGGGACCCGATAAGACCCGTTAAGCTTTTTATTATTATTTATTTATAAAAAAAACCCTTTTATTACCTCAAAAAAAATTATTTATTCTTTTTAAAGAAAACTCTTTTATTATCTCAACTACCGAAATACTAAACCACAACTATGAATACAGATTATCTAGTTAATTCTATATTAATTGTACTTGAAAGTAACTGCCCTATGTTATTTTAAACAAATAATGTTGTTGTGATACATAGAGTAATGAAGCAACGGACATCTTCAGGTAGTGCATGTTCAACATCAGTTTCACCAAAATCTAAATGAAATAATGTGTTAGCTACTTTGCTTAGGTTAAACACGTTGCTGCAAATATAATTCAAGCGAGACTATAGATCGCACAAATAAATTCAAAGCACACTGTCCCAATCCGGCTATTGCTTTTAGTTAACTACTAAGAAATAAGAAATGCAAGGCCAATACACCTAATTCTGGAAACATGTTTCTCACCCACCTAAGAATTAACGGGCTGCAATTTCTAAATCACCATAAATCAAGACATAGTATCATTAATTTTAACTAACAACTCTACATGAACAAAATAGAAAGAAGTCAAATACAAAGTCTATCATATTTCAAAGTAAAAAGGTCTCATTGCTCTTGTTCTCGGTCTCTTCTTTCTACCTTTCTCCTCTTTCTCCAGTTTCTCTTTAACACCTCTGCAAGCAATATCTCACACCTAACTAGTACTCAACCTGAAGCACCAAATTTTTAAAGCTCATATCAATTTTTTATTAACTTATGTAACATTGTAGAAATGAAAATGCAATTTTTTAAGAGTAGCATAATACCAATCAAACCGTCCTCATACTAGTATCAAAGCCCGATTGTGTTTCTGGCATCAATGACAAATCAAATATATCTTCTGTGAGCTCTTCGTCCTTGACAGGGTTCTTGCCTAAATTCAAAGAAGAACCAACATTTACCAACAAGAAAAAGCAAACGAATTATGTCCATATAACAATGCAACAACCTAATAGATGAATCAACTATTACCTTGGCTACCACCAAATAACCAATCCCGTGTGCATAACAAAGCTTGGACTGTTTCAGGCAATAATGAGCTCCGATATTGGTCCAATACTCTACCACCAACACTAAAGGCCGACTCGGATGCAACAGTAGATATAAGAATGGCTAACACATTGCATGCCAAGTGAAATAAGACTGGATATCGGAACTAATTAACTTTCCACCATGCAATGATATTTAGCTCCTCCTTCCTCGGTAGCCTGATTTCATCTAGATACTGATTCAACTTGCTTTGAACACTTGTGATTGAACCAGTACTATAATGGCTATCAAAATCCTGCATAATTGAAAAGGAGAGAAAAAAAACATCACAACTAGAACCACACAACTAGAATAGAGCGAGTGAGAAAAAAAAAGGTGTAAGAAATTACTGTTTAGGCCTAAATAAAATATTTACTTTGGGCCTGGATGGTCGAGGTCTAGCGAGCGGCCCATCATGTTATAAGTTCATATCAAGGGAGTTAAGTATAAAGTGTCTAGCGAGCTTCGTATCGAGCTTCGTTGGAAGAAGACTTAGAGTTCTATTAGAACCATGTCTTATCGAGCTGGTTTCACGCGACTTAGTTTCTGTCATAATTAGTTGATATTTACAGGACTCTTAGAGGAGTTATGGTGGAATTAGAATACCTATGAGTGGTATAACACGTATGCTGGTATGGAGGTTCAGACAAGATTACAAGAGCAAAGGAGTTAGGAATAGAATCAATGACTGATTAGTAAGCGAGTATATAAGGAAGGCAAGGATCTTATGAAAGGCCCCCCGAACAATCAATCAAACATCCTTGCTATACGCAAACAAACCTAGACTAGACGTCTCGTCCTCGAGATTTCTATCTTTCTTGCAACCAAAAGGTCTGAGTGCTGTTCACCTATAGAGTGAAGGTATTTACGACTCCAAGGAAGCAATTGCAACCTGAAGGTTGAAGAGCGGCTCACTTGTATGCTGAGAGCTTGAATACTCAAAGGAAGCGAGTGTTCTCAAACACTTGTCAATACTTCTTTGCGTCTCTAAGCGTCAATTGGAGACCCTTATCGAAGGGTTTATCCTCAGTGTCGTAAACATCCACAACCAGCATACCGTGAACACACTTCTAGTCAGTGTCGTTCACTAAGTAATCAAGCGGTTGAAGTTATCTTCGCTGGCAACTGCAACACTATGGAATTCGTACCTCTAAGTGAAGCGGAGATAAAGGCGCTCACATATGAAGAATACGTGGCCTATGCAATTAGGCGGGACCTACACCAGACTAGTAGTTTCCAATTGTTCGAAGACAGACTTGGGCAACAGATAGACCATCTCGCCGCCCAGTCTGATTCCATGAAGGAGATAGCGAGTGGGATTCGATCTATACGGATAGATTTGAATCAAGAGCAAGAGGATAAAGAATCCATAAATGCTCAGGTAGCTAGTTTGGCAGAGGGTCAAGAACGCCTACGGGCTGATGTCCAGAGCGTTTTAGACAAAGGATTGGAAGAATACCGCCGGTCAGCGGCGGCTATCACTCAAAGAGTTGATAGGGACCTGGCTTCTCTAACCAAAACCGTATCGGACTTGGCTAGGAAAACCAGGCGAACAGAGGATTTCTCTTTCGAGTGGGAGGCACGTATAAATAAGCTCATGGATGATTGCAAAGTAAAGATATCCAAGATGCATGAGTCTTACGAAGCACCGTTTCCTCCGACCAAAGACGATCCTAATGAGTGGCATTGGCCAAAGTTCTATAAACACCAGACCTTCCAGACATTCTCTGGTGATGATGATGCTAACGCGGCAACACATTTGGCTTACTTTACCTTGCAGCTAGGCCAATTTGCCGAGGATGAGGGACTCAAGTTAAGGGTCTTCGGATCATCATTATCGGGATCAGCCCTCGTGTGGTACACTGGCATCGAAAAGGGTTCGATCAGTACGTGGAAGGAGATGGAGGCCTTGTTCATAGACCACTTTGGAACGGAACGGCCAGAAACTACTGTGGGAAAATTGGCTTCTCTTAGCCAATCAGTGACCGAAAGTCCAGTCACTTTCCTCCATCGTTTCCGTTCAGAGTACAACCTGTGTAAGACCCCTCTAAGCAAGGAAGAGGTGGTCGAGATGGCCAAGAATGGGCTGGAGGACACGTACCACCAGCTATTCTTAAATACCAAGTATTTCTCTCTGAATGAGTTCATCTCAGCGGTGACCAGAGCTTACAGCAACATGCAAGAGAGGGATAACAGGAAGAATGCGTCCAAGGGGACGTATAATAATAGAACCTATGACAGGTTAAAGCCAAAAACAGTGGCTTATGTGGAACAAATGGACGACCAGGAAACCGATTCAGATGACGACCGAGTAGGGGCTGTGGATTTACTGTCAAATAAAGTACTAAAGCCCCGCAAGCTTCAAAAGAATAGAGGTCCCATCAAACTCTCGACAGTGGCTTTTACTAAGCCAGAGTTCGAGAAGTACACTTATGATGCCAACATGGCTCATGAAATACTGGACGAACTATACGGTCTGCGTGTGGTCAAGGCAGACTTCGGACCGCTCCCCACAGCTGAACAGTTGAAGGGTAAAAAGTATTGCAAGTTCCATGGAGCATGGAACCACCTTACCAAGGACTGTATTAAGCTGAAGGACCAGATCCAAAAGTGGATCAACGAGGGAAAACTGGAGTTGGAAGGTTCGTCCAAAACAGCAGCTCTGGTCGATTCTGAGCCATTCCCTGCTCCACAGGTGAACATGGTTGACGTGAGTTGGCCATCACCTAATAGAATCCTTCAAGAAAAGGAGGCTTGGAATCAACCATCCTACTTAATCTATTCATTCAAGTTAGACATGGTGGATAAATATTTGGATAGGTTAAGGGATATGGGGCTGATCTTTTTCTACCCAGTCTATAAGCTTAGACATCTTCGGTACGAGGGGCCAGCCCAACACTTTTGTAGGTACCACACCCACTTCGGCCATCAAACATCGATGTGTTCGACCTTGAGAGATAAGATCCAAGGTCTGATTAATTGACAAGTGATTGTGATCAATGAAGAGGGAAAGATGGATTTTCACCCTGAATATCCTCACAGGACACCATTTCCTCCGGTCACAGAACCTCCCGTCAGCGGTACTTCTTCAGAGCATAATCAAGATACACCGACTCAGGTGAAGAAGAAGTCCAAGCGAAGGACCAGGCGAAATATAGCCTTTGTCCGACCCAAGCGGACACGTATAACTTATGATGCGTCCTGGCGAGAGGAGATATTCGAGAAGCTATGCCTAGAAGGGATAGCAGTGGTACCTGACAACTGGGGATCACCAGACCCACATCCTGATGATGTTAGGGGTCTCCCCTATTGTCAATATCACCACAAATGGGGAAGTCACACTACAGCTGCCTGTAGAGATCTGAAGTATAAGATTCAGCAGTTGATCGATGAAGGAGTAATAGTGATCGAACAAAAACCTTCGCTCAATTTAACAACTCCCATCCCCATGTTAGTTGGAATGCTGGACGTAACAGGAAATAAAACAAACAAGAGGAAACAGTCCAACGACCAACCAACTGCTGGCGAGAATCCACCTCGTACACCAAAAAACAAAGGAAAAGAAAAGGTGGACCCTAAAGCAGACTCGCCAGTGGCCCTTTGTGCACACTGCAAATTGAGAAGTGGGTTGAAGATCTCTTTCGAAGAGCTGGCTCAGGCAGCCAAAGCCTTCCCGGAATTATTCTCTAATAAAGATCATCAACCCCAACAATCAAGGCAAATGGACACTCCCGCTCCCAAGCGCCCAAGAGCAACAAGCCAGGCCAATGTGGTTAAAACACCTGAGCCTAAGATTGCTGATACGCTCACCAAACCATATGTTCCTCCAGCTTCAAGGAATATCACAAAGGAGGATGTATTGTATATAAGGGAGAAGGG
This sequence comes from Geum urbanum, assembly GCA_946800695.1. Taxonomy (NCBI): domain Eukaryota; kingdom Viridiplantae; phylum Streptophyta; class Magnoliopsida; order Rosales; family Rosaceae; genus Geum; species Geum urbanum. The sequence goes on from OX327001.1 coordinate 71,987,422, forward strand.
AAAGACTGTCGAGGTAACTCCGAGTAAGAGGAGAAACCTACAGCGACGCTTTGGTAGGGCCAAGAGAGCATTGGATGCTTATGAGGCTGGCCTTATCAAGGAAGAAGACCTGGAGTTCCCTCCAGAAGTGCTGCAGAGAAGATTGAACACCCTCGCAGCAAATCCTTTAGTGGTCTTTGGGAAGAAATCTCACGAGCCCAAAGTGAGAGCCCAAAGACCCGGGGTTTTCGAAAGAAACCCAGAACTAGGACGTACAGGTAAAGAGCCCGAACCTATTCAAGAGGTTCATCGTGTGGTTACTAAACAACAGCCAGTAAGGAGACGCCTTACTTTTGAAAAAGACACGGTGAAGCAAGTAGGGCTGAAGACACCTCCCAAGGGAACAAAGGATATAAAGAAACAAAGTACTCCAAGTAAGCCACCAGTCTTGCAATGGAAACCCAGGCCTCTAGTTGTGGAAGAGCAGGCAAAGGCCAAGAAAGTAATCCCGGTTCCCCAGGAAATGACTACACCACCACCAGCAGCTATTGATCCTACTCCTGAGGATGTGATACAGCAAGTTGCTCACCTTGAAGTGACTACAGGGTCTAACGAGGTTGGACAGTCGTTAGCTGACGGAGATAGCTACAACGACGATGAGGAGTTAGTGGACTATGGCGCGGATGAGGACGAAGAGGCACAAGATTGCATCGAGGAGGACATTACAGCCATCAATATGGTGTATGTTCTATCCTCCAAATATGTTTTTCCCTCACCAGCACCAAGAGATGAATCCAGGAACATCAGTAGCGTGATGTTACAGGACGAAGAATCAAAAGTGCCAGACAATCCCACATTGGATGACACACCAGAACTGGATTTATCAGAAATGAAAGGACAAATGATGTTCTCTAAGCCCACCATCGACATGGCCATGCACATGCGGCCACTATATGTCACAGGACAGGTCCAAGGAGTCCAATTAAATAAACTTTTGGTGGACTCAGGGGCAGCGGTGAACATCATCACCTTTAAGGCATTGGCCCTTATCGGTGTTCCCAAGTCAGCTATCCAAGAGACCTCGCTTAGTGTCAGGAAATTCCAGGGTAGCATAACAAAGACCTTGGGAATTGTTTTCCTACAGGTACACATCGAGATAGCCTCGGGCACTTACACATTCTTTGTGGTGGAATGTACATCACCATATAGTGCAATCCTGGGACGAGACTGGATCCATCGAAGCTATTGTGTACCATCCTCACTTCATCAGCAGATGCTACTGTGGAATATGGAGTCAGGCGAAGCAGAACTGGTCAACGCTGACCCTCGCCCATATTTCGTCTCTGCTAATGCACTAGAAGCCAGGTATTACCACAGTGACCTTAGGCCATTGGAGGTATGTGGCGTTGACAGTAAAGGCCGCCCAATGGGTGTCACGGCCTCTGAATTAGCTCAGTGGGGGATTGTTCAAGCAAATCAGGATAGTCAAAGACCCTACACCATCGAGCTACCATCCAGACGTTCTCCATGAATGGGTCTCTATCAGAAATAGAGACCGAGGCTTGTCTTTCGTTGCACGAACGCTTTCATAACTTTATGTTAGAAAGCCAAGCCTTCGAGAAGGTTCCAATGATTGCAGCATTGGAATATGTGGATGAAGACGTTCTGCAAGACTTAGAGGAGGAGGGCGAAATTCAACTAGCTCCAGCAGCCTTAGATGACATACCTCCTAAAGTCAAGGATCCCATCGAACACATTCAGATTGGGACACAGGAAGAACCAATGTCTGTGGCTATCAGTACTTTCTTGGAGCCTGAAGAGAGGCTCAAGATGATTGAATTGCTGAAAGAATACGCAGATTGTTTTGCAAAGAAATATGAGGACATGCCTGGTCTGTCACCAGATCTGGTTTGTCATAACTTGCCCATCATCGAGGGAAAGAAGCCTGTGAAACAAGAAATGCGTCGCATGAACACAGAGACAGCAATTCTGGTCAAAGAGGAGGTTGAAAAAATTCTCAAGTCAGGGATTATACGAGTAGCCAAATATAATGAGTGGTTGTCTAATATAGTTCCAGTCAAGAAAAAGAATGGGAAGATGCGAGTGTGCGTCGACTACAGAGACTTGAACAATGCAACCCCTAAGGATGCTTATCCTATGCCAGTAGCTGATTTGTTGGTTGACTCAGTTGCCCGCCATGAGATGTTAACATTCATGGATGGTACTGCAGGATATCATCAAATCCCAGTGGCTGAAGAGGATAGACATAAGACAACGTTTCGATGTCCAGGCTTTGCTGGTGTTTTTGAGTACGTGGATATGCCATTTGGACTCAAAAATGCAGGGGCAACCTACCAACGAGCAATGAATTTGATCTTTCACGATCTTATTGGTAAGACCATGGAGGTATATATAGATGATGTGGTAGTCAAGAAGAAACGTAGAAGTGACCATTTTGAAGACTTGAGACAAGTGTTTCTCAGAATGAGGCAGCATCAACTGAAGATGAACCCAGCCAAATGTGTGTTTGGTGTCCAGGCAGGTGACTTCCTGGGTTTTCTGGTCCATCAGCGTGGGATTGAAATACCGGATGACAAAAAACAAGCGGTTGTCAGTGCAGCCCCACCAAAGAGTAAAAAGGAGCTACAACGTTTATTAGGAAAAATCAATTTCTTACGACGTTTTATCGCCAATGCTGCTGGGAAAACACAATCATTCTCTACTCTCCTCAAGCTTCAAAATCAGAAGGATTTTTCATGGGAGCCTATACATCAAGAGGCCTTCGATACCATCAAAGCCTACTTAACAAACCCACATGTCTTGGTTCCTCCACGACCTGGGGTACCCCTTAAGCTGTATATATCAGCTACCGAGCTCTCCATTGGAAGTCTATTGGCTCAGGACGACACATCAGGAGTTGAACATGCTATTTTCTACCTAAGTCGTACCTTGAATGATTGTGAAACAAGATACTCTCCAATGGAAAGGTTATGCCTAGCCTTATATTTTTCAGGGTGTAAGTTGAGGCACTATATGCTATCCTTCACTACGTGTGTCATTGCACAAAAAGATTTGGTGAAGTATATGCTATCCAGACCGATTCTCCGTGGTCGTATTGGAAAGTGGATTCTGGCTCTGTCAGAATTTTCTTTACAATATGTCCCTCAGAAGGCGGTGAAGGGCCAGGCAGTGGCTGATTTTTTGGCTCATCATCCCATGGAAGAAGTGGTTGTCGGGCCAGAGCTGGATCTCGCTCGTATTGATTTGGCCCCTTGGTATTTGTATTTCGATGGGTCCAGTACGAGTACTATGGCTGGGGCAGGGGTAGCTTTGATCTCCCCACGCGGCCAAACTTATTCTTATTCTTTCAGGTTGGACTTCAAGTGAACAAATAATCAAGCAGAGTATGCAGCTTTAATCATTGGGTTAGAACTTCTGTTAGATATGGAGATCAATGATGTGCATGTCCTTGGAGATTCCCAACTGGTGATCAGACAACTTGAGACAAAGTACAAGGCAGGTCCAATATTAGAACCTTATGCGAGAAGGGCCTGTGACCTATTGAAGTTGTTTACAGAAGTGGAGTTGAGTCATGTTCCTTGCGAAAAGAACTATGCAGCTAATGAGTTGGCTCAACTAGCAACGGGTGTAAGTTTGCAAGATGGAGTACGAGAAAGAATACTTAAGGTTGAAAGAAGAACCCTTCCATCTTTCCTTGCACGACAAGAAGACAAAAACGAATGGTACGTTGCTACACTTGATCACATCGACAAAGACTGGAGACAGGAACTTATCTCTTATCTCCAGGATCCTAATAATCTGGTTGACAAGCGGATTCGATATTTGGCTCCCAATTATGTGCTCAAAGATGCTGAGTTATATCGAAGGGGAGAAGGCATACTATTAAGGTGTGTCTTTGGACGTGACGCTAAAAAGTTAATGAGAGAAGTCCATCTTGGGATTGCAGGGGCTCATCAAGCTGGTCACAAGATGAGATGGTTATTACGGAGACATGGCTTTTATTGGCCAGGAATGCTTAGAGACTGCATCACGTTCGCTAAAGGTTGTGAAGAATGCCAGAGACATGGTCCAGTCAACCATATGCCCAGAATACCATTACAGCCTATAATCAAGCCTTGGCCAGCTCGAGGATGGGCTTTGGACTTAATTGGAATGATTCATCCTCATTCATCTGACAGGCATAAGTTCATTATAGTGGCTACTGATTTCTTCACAAAGTGGGTCGAAGCTCGACCCCTCAGGGTCTCTTCAGCGAAGGCCATCCGTCAATTTTTGTTTGAAGATATTATTTGTTGGTTTGGCATCCCTGAGTGTTTTGTTTCAGACCGGGGGGCAGCCTTTTTGTCTGGGGAAGTAGATACTTTAATGAAGGATCTTGGGATCCATTTTCTCCACTCTTCTCCATACTATGCCTAATCCAACGGTCAAGCTGAGGCGAGCAATAAAATCATTATTCATATCCTAAAACGGATGCTCGTTGGCAATGCCAGACTGTGGCATGAAGAACTTTTTCATACCTTGTGGGCTTACAGGACTAGTAAGAGGACACCCACAAGTACAACTCCTTATGCACTGATGTTTGGGCACGATGCTGTTTTGCCTTTGGAGATCAATGTTCAGTCTTTACGGGTAATGGAGCAACATAACTTGATCGGTGAAGACTATGTCCAACCAATGTGGCAAGAGCATGAAGACTTCGATGAACATCGAATACAAGCTCTTGAAAGTCTACGTGCTGAGAAACAAAAGGTGGCTCGTGCCTATGACCAGCGAACAAGGGGCATGAGTTTTGCAGAAGGAGAACTCGTCTGGAGGGTGATTTTGCCTATCGGTGAGAAGACGGAAGGACGAGGAAAATGGTCAGAAAAATGGGAGGGACCATACATCATCGATCGACTGTTGGGTAAATGAGCAGTTCGCCTGAGAGATCGAGATGGTACTATACACGCGAACCCAATAAATGGTCGTTACCTAAAGAAATTCATACAACCAGTCTGGGAGTATGATGATCCTCCAGATATTGCTTAATCTAGTTTATTCATGCCTTCGCATAAATAAACTACAGGGGCAACACATATACTCATCGAGGATCATAGACATCAAATAACCTATTAATGGGGTTAAATAGTTAGTGCCTATAGTCGAGGCCAAATTTTGTAATCAGAGTAGTTATTTATCCCAAGTTAAAACTTCGTTTTAGGCCAGTCTTGGTGGCTTAAATTTTTGAACAAACTATATATGAGTTTATCAATATAAAGAGCTTTTACATTCCAAAATAAATATTACATTAAAATACTTGGAATAATACAAAGGCTTTGCGGCCCCAGGCTCTGATACCATATGGTGAAGATGAATCTGGGACAATTGCAACAAAGAAACTCAAGAAATTAAAAACAGATTCATTCTTCACAAGATCCTCTCTGTTACCGATTCCATCTCCCAAGAAGATAAAGCCTACAGTTCGATCTCGGCGATTGGAAGAGATCGACCTCGGTATTGGAGAGGGAGAGGAAACTGAAGCGCCAAGGCAGGAGAGGTGCATCAGAACAAGAGTTACACCTGCCTTGACGCTTGTCGCCTTCTTCCCAGGGTGACGCTCTTGTCTTTCCCCATCTATTGCAGGAGGCATTGAAGAGTGCTACATCCTCCAGTGCATATAGGCACCAAACAGGTGTGGGGCGGAAGACGAAGAGGATTGCCACCTTGGGATTGTGGTTTCTCCCTTGTTGACTCCTTCAATCGGGGAAAACCAAGGCGTTGCCTGGGCATAGATATTGCTATCTAGTCCAGGTTTGGGCATGGATATTGCTATCTAAGGAACATAACTTTGAGGGATTTATCTGGAGGTTTCTTTGGATAGTAAGACCAGAACAAGTAGACTTGGGTCTGATTCATTCTTGCAAAGGACTTGGTTCATTTCATATAAAGAGAAGGAAGCCTTTTATAGGCCAGGAATCACAACGGTTTGGTTTTGCGAGAGTAATTACACCCAAAGGTAAATAATACGTGTCCAAATAATAGTGGACCTTGGAAGCGGTTTATCTGCTCGTAAGAAATGCATGATAAATGAGAAGATCCTTGGGGCAGGTAAAGCGTATTTCAAAGATTTCGATGGTTTGACGCGATACGGATTCCAAGTATAGAATTCAATTCTATTCATTGCTGGACAATCGAAAAGTTAAAATTAATTACAGCCTAAAAACGAGGCTGGATCAGAGTTGGGAAAGGGCTTGTTGGAAAGGCCCAATCAGGTTTTTAACCCAATATAGACTTTGTTGTCAAAACAATGTGGATACATTAAAATCTTTGATGTTTGATAACGATTACAAGAAGCCTACACTAGAGGCCCAAAATTTTTACATATCAAGAAAGCTCTTTATCGAGATCTTAATCATCTCTGAGGTCTTCCAGGATTGATAAGCTGCCTTGCGAGCTTCGATGGCTTCCTGACGTGCCTCTTGCAGGAGTTGGGCTCGGGTCTCGCCTTCTGCCAAAAAGTTATGCATTTCATCCCGATAGTTGGGGATGTTGTTTTCCAATGCATTTATTTCTGTTCTGAGTACAGCGACATCAGCTTCAAGAGCAAGTAGCTTGGCACGTTTGGCTGCTAGATTTTCCTCCTGTGAAGGCAACTCCTTTAGATATTTCTCGATTCTCTCTGTCTCCTTATGAGTTTTCTGCTCCAAGGTCGCTGCTGCTTCTTGCTTTCGAGTAGCCTCGATAGATAATCCCTGGAAGACTTCGCTACTACGTTGGAACTCGAAGAGTTTGTTTTCTATATCTTCCAAACAGGGGATAAGGTCTGCTGGGGCTTTGGTGTGCAGGTTCTTCACTTGTTGTTGTGCGGCCTGAATATCTCTTAGAGAATCTAGAGGCCCAGAGAGAATGTTGTGGAGAAGGTCTTTGGCGCCTGAAGGAGTTCTCAATGTGTTCAATGTACCTACGAGTTCTTGAATCTTCGTTGACTCATGTACACTGAGCAATTGGAGTTGCTTTCCTGATGATGAAGAAGGAACAGAGATTTCCTTGTTTCGAACAGTAGGTCCTTCATCATCAATGTTTGGAGCACTATCAGGTTGATCTTCGGTGGCTATCAAAATCGGCCCGCCTGATGAGCTCGCTTGGTTCCTTGGACTATTGGGAAGGCCTTGCTGAACGTCCAGGTCCACAGGAACGAGTTTGGACTTCAATATAAAAATAACAGGTCATGTTAGGACTATATAAAAAGATCATTAACCTAGGAAGTGAGGTTACAGTTTGCTTACTTGTGGGGGAGACAGTGTTGGTGTTTCCTCATAAGTCTGAACTTGTTGCTCTGGTGAGGAGACAATTTGCTCAACTTCTGGGGTGACTTGTTCATCCTGGGCACTGGAATCTTCGCTAGAAGAGGAAGGAATGTAGCAACCTTGAATTTTGATTTGAAGGCGACTGGACAAAGTCCCATGGGCTACAAGGTGTTTCTTCTCCTCTTCCTCAAGCTCTGCTCGATGGACTCCAGCTAAGAATTGGACTATGAAATCCTTGCAACACTCTTTGTGGCTGTTAACTATAGCCTTGTCTGCAGTGTTGGATATGGTGCTGGACTCATCGAACTCCAGAATGAAGGCTTTGCAGTGTCCTTCTTGGAGTCTTTCTCCTAGTGAGTCAATTATATAGAAGGTTTTGTCCTCAGCCTTGAGGACGAAGAAGTGATCGTTCCAACTCACTATGTAGACTTGGGGCTTCCGGCTTTTCTGAATGTGTTCCCATAAATCATCGAAGGGGCAGAGGCCGTTTAGATTAGCAAACTTCTCAGGATCAAAGTATCCTATGAAGGAGTCATCGGCCGAAAACTGGAGCGGCCTGATGTTTGCCTTCAAGATAGTGTTCAAATCAAAATGTTGGTCTGGATACTTCCGGGCCAGGGACTCATCCTTGCATAACTCCTACCATTCCCTTGAACCTTGAATAAGGAGGTCATCGAACTGGGAGAGTGTAAGAGTGCTACACGGATTTGCACAAAACCAGTGTGCAATGGTAAAAGCGATGGCCGAACAAGCACTAGACCCTGAGGCTTTGCTGCTCCTTTGGTCAAACGAAGCGAGGAAGACTCGAGCGAAGAGGTATAGTTGGTTGTCTCTGCTCTTGATCCGTGAGTCCAACCAAACCCCACTTTCTGCCTCTGGGGTCCTCAGCTTGAGTTTCTTGGATCTTGTGGGCTGCAAGGAATAAGGGTCAATATCAGGATCAGTAGTAAAAATCAAGTTTGTTCTGGATAGGCAATAATCTGAATACATACAGGCGATCTGGAACGCTTGGTCCTTTTCTTCTTGAAAGATTGAAGAGCCATAGTTACATCCGGTTCAGGATTGCACTGTGAAGGGAAGAGAAGAATGGTCATTTATGATCCTAAGATCACCAACACAAGTGGAAAATTCTAAAAGCTAAAAAACATACCTGTGGCCATGGGGTTGAGCTCGAGTTGGGGTGAGGACCGATGAGTGCATCCAAGTCTGCCTTGAGTGTGAATTTCTCATCAAATCCGTGAAAGATGGTAGCAAAGCACAGTTCTGGTCCCTGGTATCGCTTCTCAACCCAAAATTGGGAATACCAGGTGAGGTATAATGGGGTAACCAACTTTGATGACGATAGTGGCTTAGTAATTTCAGGAACTATCACCATTGGAAAACCAAATTGTTCATCAAGGGTTTCTGCTGCATTGGGCTTATTTTCTGCTCGCCAAAGAGTATACTTGTTGACAGAACATGCGAGGGGCATAGGGGCATCCTGGCTGAGCCTAAGTTGTCTGCAGAAGTGATTGGGAGCGTAAAGCTCATACCCAGAGTCTGGGAGTTGTAGATCCTGGCAAGTGTTGAACTTAACAAACAGGCTTCTCGCTTGATCATCTTGGTCAGGAGATGGCATGAAACCACTAGAGAGGAGGCCAAGGTGGCGACGACCCAGAATTGTTTCAACTGCAGTGTAGGGAAAGTTTTTATGGTAGCAGAGATGCTTGAAGCAGTTGAGATAGGACCATTGCTTAGTCCTGGGCAATGTAGAAACCAGTGACCTGCCGAACAGCTTTTGTTCTTCGAACTTAGGGGTTGTTGAAGGACAGAAGAAAGGGAAATAGATCTGCAGCCAGAGGTCTACCATCCAAAGTGGCCCAGATTGGTTCAGGTCGAGCTTCGATAGAGTTATTCGCTTAAGACCGTAGTAGATGGAGGCGAGGACAGGCTCAACCAAGCTCAGTGGTTTTTCGCTGTAGAGACATTCAGCGAGATTGGTCCACGTCTTGATAACCTTCGCTGAGGTTGTGCAGAATAAGTACTTCGATAGCCAGTATTCTAGAAAGGCTATTCCTCCTTGTGCTGTGTCTTTCTCCTTTTGTGAGAAATGTTTCACCCAGAAGGAGTATGATGGAGGCCGCATTGCTGAGGCTTTGAGAAGAGTTTGGCTGGAATCCTGAGGAGCCCAACTGTTCTCAGTGGCAGGAACTCCGAATATGGTGTAGAGGTCGAGCATTGTGATACTCACATCTCCACAAGGGAGTCTGAAGCAGTTCGCTGTGCAATCCCAGAAGCACATTGCTGTGGCAAATGGGGCTTTAATTTGTTACCCCCAGATGGAAGAGAAAAGCATAAATCAATGAGTTCAGCGATTCCTGCTGTTTCCCATCGTTCTCTGTCTTGCCTACGGCGCTGATGGTACCAGTCGAGGTCGTCTGAGGATGTATGTGGCCATTTCCCGATGGAACAAAGACTATCTTTTTGTGTCCATGTCTTTGGGTCTGCTGATGGGTCTGCCTGAAGGATAAGGGAAGAATTGCAGATGGGTTTACGAAGGGAAGTGAAGAGCTCTGGATTTAGTGGAGAATCCAGAAATGGGCCGAGAAGACCTGTATTTTCTTCGGCGTTTACTGTGAGAGTGCAGACGGTGTCTGGGTTCGATCGAACAGCGACTTCCTTGAGCCGTTTGACAAATTTATTGGCGTCAACGTTGTCAAAAGGAATAATAATGTCCTTACGAGGAGGCATTTTTCTGAGTTAGGGTTTGACGGTGGTAAGAAAGAGAGGTTTAAGCTTTTTAACTGAGAGAGTTAGAAAGTTGCAGGTTTTGAGCGATTGAAAGGTTTTTGCTGAGAGGTGAAATTTGTGGATATGAACTGTTGCTCTTATAGAGGAGTCAGTCGAGCGTCATACTTCTTCGAAGAGTTGGTTAAACGTGGCGTTCGAGTGATGGTATAGCCTTTCAAGGTCAATGAGCACATCGTTCAAGATATATTCAAGTCTTTTCACTTGTTCAGAAAGTTTCCAAGTTCAAGACCTGAGGGGCAATGTTTGGGCCTAAATAAAATATTTACTTTGGGCCTGGATGGTCGAGGTCTAGCGAGCGGCCCATCATGTTATAAGTTCCTATCAAGGGAGTTAAGTATAAAATGTCTAGCGAGCTTCGTATCGAGCTTCGTTGGAAGAAGACTTAGAGTTCTATTAGAACCATGTCTTATCGAGCTGGTTTCACGCGGCTTAGTTTATGTCATAATTAGTTGATATTTGCAGGACTCTTAGAGGAGTTATGGTGGAATTAGAATACCTATGAGTGGTATAACACGTATGCTGGTATGGAGGTTCAGACAAGATTACAAGAGCGAAGGAGTTAGGAATAGAATCAATGACTGATTAGTAAGCGAGTATATAAGGAAGACAAGGATCTTATGAAAGGCCCCCCGAACAATCAATCAAACATCCTTGCTATACGCAAACAAACCTAGACTAGACGTCTCGTCCTCGAGATTTCTATCTTTCTTGCAACCAAAAGGTCTGAGTGCTGTTCACCTATAGAGTGAAGGTATTTACGACTCCAAGGAAGCAATTGCAACCTGAAGGTTGAAGAGCGGCTCACTTGTATGCTGAGAGCTTGAATACTCAAAGGAAGCGAGTGTTCTCAAACACTTCATCAAGAGATTGCTCTACTCTGCACGAAAGACGTGGGAGTATCGATTTCTGGATTTAGCAGAGAGGTACACATATCAAAGTCCTAGGTTTCTAGGCGAAAAGAACCTATTCGAACAGGGTTGGTGCTCTCCCTGTTCTAATCGCTTACTTAAGAAGTCAGGCGGCTGTAATCAGTCCAAATTCCGTTGAAGAACGGTGGCACGCCAGCACACGAAGCACAAGCAGGATAGACCGGTTCACGCGGTTAAGACATCCGAGATAAAAGAGACTGCTTCGCGGGAAAGGTCTCTCCCGAGAGATATTTCTGCATCGAACAATTACCTCAAACAAGTCATCACATTTAGTCTGAGAACTTTGACCCATTGCAAAATCATATTTGTTAGTAGCAGGCCCCCACTGTGTTGCATAGTGTTGAACAGAGAAGACATTGTATCCTTCATAAGTTGCAACTGTATAGAATCAGCAATCTTCTTGTAAGCCCACTCGACAAATTGCAACTTATATCGTGGATCCAATATAGTTACAATCCCTAAAATTAAACTGTAGTCTGACCAGTACTTTTCAAACTTGGCATTCATTTCGATCCCCATAGTCCTCATAAAATGATCAGTATCATTCATGGCTAACCGAATATTGTGCTGGATGACAAAGACTTTCGGAAAGAATAAACTTGTTGTAGGATACTTGGTTCCTGAGAACAAGGATGTCACTTCATAAAAGTATCCTAGGAACTTAGAGACTTTCTTAATCGCCTCCCACTCGTCATCCGATGGACAACAAAGAAAGTCCTTATCCACTAGCTCCATGTGTCCTAAAGCACGTCGGTAGAATATAGCACTATCAAGCATCAGATAAGTTGAGTTTCATCTCGTGGGAACATCTTGCCTTAAGCCTCTTCTACTACTTCCCAACCCCACTTTTTCAACACAGTCAAAAAATCTATACTTCCTTGACATCGATACCCTTATGTACTTGATGCAATCACAGACTTTCAAGATCGACGGATCAATCGATTTCAAGCCATCTTGAACTATCAAGTTCAAGATGTGTCCACAACAATGCATGTGGAAAAGTTTTCCATTCATCAACAACAAACCCCTAAAGTTCAATTGAGTCATCAATTTAAACACAAAAGAGTCATTGACTGAACCATTGTCTAATGTAATCGAAAACAACTTCTTTTCGATTCTCCACTCACTGATAAGAGAACCAACTTTTTCAGCTAAAGCTATCCCATTATGGGGAGGAGGCATATGGCAAAAATTCAAGACCCTCTTCTGCAAATTCAATTCGTGGTCCATAAAATGAGCAGTCAAAGTAAGATAACCATCTGTTGCCGCAGAAGTCCACAAATTTGATGTTAGACAAATTCTACCCTGAACTGAATCTAACATCCTCTGAATACTTAATTTTTCAGCTTCGAATATGCCTACCACATGATTCTTGATAGTATTCCTACACAAAAGCTTAAGACTAGGCAACACATATTGAAATGTATCTCTAATTCCCTCATACTCTACAAAGCTAAAGGCAAGTCATGCCGTATTATGCCCTTTATCAACATATCAACAAATACGTCATACTCAAATGTAGGGTTTGGGGCTGGTGAGTCAGATACCTTCTTGCATGATTCATGGTGACGTTTCATAGTAGATGTCCCCGAGGAACTGCTACACACATATTCGCGTCTGCAATTTTGACATTTTGCCCGTGGTATCTTATCAGAGCCTAACGGTAACATTCGGAATGACTCCCAGCATACATACCTCTTCTTTCTTTGTCTATGGACTGATGTACCCTCTTGTTCACCGAGGTTTGATCCTTCATTCATCGACAAATGATCACTCTCATCATTCATTTTTAATCTACAATCACAACAAAACATGATTAAAGAATAAACATGAAACAACAGCAAGTATATGAAAAATTAAAAACCAATATACTGGACAAGACAAAACATTTATACAAGGATCTATATGTCGATTACTGAAGAACATATGGATAATCTTGGCCTATCAATTTGCACCAGTTTCGGTCCTCATTTTTAGGGCCTTATGTTATCATGTCATTTTGTCAAGTGAGAGGGAAGTTCCTAGGACCTTTTTCCAACAAAGGGAAGGAAAATTTCTTAACGAGACGGCTACTAAAATTAAAGTACAAAATATACAACAAAACATAAAATAAGGACGGAAGAGATTTCTCCGAATCTAGAGGCAATGCCAAAACATCCACAAGAAAATGATTTCATACGTTCTGCACCAAAGCAATTAATTGATGAAATCTAATTACAGATCAATTGCTGAATGATTTGAAAAGTGGAATGCAAGTTTTTTTTAATCATATCATATAATATAATATATGAAAATTCAAAAGAGAGTGAGATTAGGAAAATGAATAAGAAAATGGAATGCATCATCTCCCTAACAACATCACCAACAACCAGAACATTCTCTTGAAATTAAAATCTGATAGTGATGTGTATACGATAACAATTTTAAGACTCATGTTAATGTTAAAATTATCAAGACGGGTATAAAAAGTCACTGCAAATTCATGCATAGAAGATTCAAACTGTTTGGTTTCTCCTTGCTCAATTGTCTTTCATTGAGACTAGAAAGAGTAAAGATTAGATAAGCGTGAACAAAAACCCTGATTCTATTCTTGTGGAATCTCAAACTCAACACCAATGGGTAAATGATCACTCGGGTGACTAAAGTTTGGTAATCTTCCATCAATATTAGAGGAATTTGGTTCTGGAATCTCAAGGAAACTGACTGGTTTTATGTTCTCAGTGGGGGAAAAGAATATATAATCAAGTATGCCTGTGAAGCCAGGTGTGCAATTTGTGAAAGGTGGTTCACCTCTTGTAGAAGCGTACACACTGCACAAGGGAATTGGTAGATCATCACAACCAGCAGGCATTGTTGCAGATGACTTTCCCGAAATAAGGTACTGGTAAACCTGAAATAGCGAAAGTGTTGTAGCCAGTGAGAACAAAAGTAATGGTAGTCTGGAAGACCTTTTCATGGATTTCTCAAGACACTGAAACTATTCTGGCAAAAACATCAATATGAACCAATGTGTTTATAAGCCAATATGCAAAAAGACAGTAGCACCACAATTAGTAGAAAACAAATAAGACAATCAACAAGCCAATATACCAGTAAATGTGTGTGTTTGCCACGATAACGACATTTTCTGAAAGATCTTTTAGTTTGAATGCTGCTATAAGTCCTACACAATCACGTTATAGTCTGAAACGAGGATCATTAGGATCTCCACGATCTTGTGTGCTTTCTGATATTGAACCTGAAAATAAATGAATCCAGAGAGTGTAATGCATCATAAGTGACCAGACTGTAATTATGAACAACCTTTAGTTCTACAGTGAAAAGGAAAGTAGGACTGAAGATAACCTAAACAATAATAAGGAAAGAAAACACAGAAGAAAACATGCAAAAAGTAACAAAAGATGAACAAATTAGGCATCAAACCGATGAGAAAGAAGACTATCAGAGCATTTTTAAGTTCTCTTCTGTTTAATTAAGTGCAAAAACATAATTTAAAATGTTTCATTTCCCCATTGGATAACATACGCGAAAAACTCCATCTACCAGGTTTCCTTCTGTACTAAGTAGCCTTCTACATATCACTATCAGTTGCAGGCATCATAGTTTTCAGCTGGAAAATAAATGTATACCGAAAAGCTAACAGTTATATGCACAATCTCTGCCTTTGCAGAAAGGAGTGGTGGACGCTGCCAAAGAACTACTAAACATGGCCATCACTAAAAAGCTTGACATAGAAATCTTGTCATCTGCCAGAAGCTCCTTTAACATTGCAAATTTGGGTTGCTCAGTTGGGCCTAATTCATTTTTCGCAGTTGAAAACATACTTAAAGCTGTAATAGTCCAGTTCTACCTTATGGCACACTAGAATACCTTCAAGGGGGTAGGTAGGAGTTTAGGAGAAACCCAGAAAAGCCTTATGGCACACTAAACACTTCGAGGGAGGTGAGTTGAGTGTAGGAGAAGCATGAGAAACTGAGAGTTTAGGCGAAGCACAGCAAAACCAGGAGTTTTAGAGAAGCATGGAAAACTAGGAGTTCATCCTTAGTTCAGAAGTCAAAGGAGAATCGCAGGCAAAAGGCGAGCCCAGGCCCTTCGGGTAAGTCCTCAGAGAAGGCAATTATAAGGGAACCCGGTGAGATGAGTCTGCCTCTCAAACGATTTTCTGAGCTAAGTACAAACAAGAAGTTTTCTGTGTCAATCCAAACAAATAGTTTTTCTGTGTCAGCCTATATAAACAGTTTCCTGTGTTAACCCATTCTCAACTCATCAACCTTGAATGTTTAAAAGGCCAGTCAGTAGTTTCTGTGTCAACCCATCCTTCACCTACCAACCTTGAAAGACCAATAGCCATATGGTACAACTAGGAGAAACCAACCACTAAAACCCTAAGCTCATAATAGAACCAGAATTAGCCAGTATCACAAGCGCTAAATAACTATAGAAACTAGCCAATCTAGCCACAAAAGCCACCGAGACATGTCAAACGAAGAACCAGCCTGGTTTAAAAAGGTCAAAAGACCAGGAGAAATCTGGAATCCTCTAGGCCAACCTAGCAGGAACTACGACTTCAAAGTCAAACACGATGCCCCAGCATCAGCACGCATCCAAACAAACCAAGTCAAGGCAACAAGATGGAGAGTTGACAACAACTCCACCTCAACATCACAGCCAGACGAAGGTGACGAAATGGAGGACGACGACGATATTGATAACCCATTCGGGTATATTCAATATTTAGCCGCCTTACCACGAGGAGATGCAGATCCAGAACCACTCTGGAGCACCACCGATAAAGATAACGAATGGGATGACCCATTCTTTTTCTCGGGGGGTGAGAGAACGATGAACACCATCGCAAACGCTGAAAAACAGATGGAACCTGAGTTGGAATACCCAGTATTCGCAGCTCCCAGGAAGATCAAGAAGAAAGGCACAAAACCAAAACCACCCTCAACAAAAACCTTCAACAAACCACCACGGGAAGAAGGAGTCTTTATGCTAGGCAAAGACAAGGGATGGAGATGCCAAGTGAAGGTGCCAGACAGTCAGTTCCACTGTACGCACCGATGGGAAAGAAACATGCCCATAGAGGAAGCTGCACATATCAACTGCACGTTCTGTAAGGGGAGAACTATCGAAAAGATGAGAATCCACTGCAGAAGCTGTAGAATCACCAGCTGCCCGG
This sequence comes from Geum urbanum, assembly GCA_946800695.1. Classification (NCBI taxonomy): domain Eukaryota; kingdom Viridiplantae; phylum Streptophyta; class Magnoliopsida; order Rosales; family Rosaceae; genus Geum; species Geum urbanum. The sequence goes on from OX327001.1 coordinate 72,003,612, forward strand.
CATGTGTGGGGTATTACCTGGATGAAAAGATCATCCCAACCCCAAAACAATCAGAAGAGCCTGAAGAAAGAGATCAGCTCGTTAAAGGGCTAATGGCGTACATCTCTCAGCTGCATGCCGAGAATGATGAACTCAGAAGAAAGCTGAGCATGAGACAAGCAGTCAAGCTAGAAGAAAACCATGCACAGCCAGAACAAAGGCAGCGCCATAAGGAGCCTATACTTGAGGAACCAGAGCCAGAGGAAGAACACAGCTCTGAAACATCAGAAGATGAAGAGCTGCACCATAAGGAGCTTGTACTAAAGGAGCCAGAGCCAGAAGAGGGACACATCTCAGAAGCATCAGATGATGAAGAAGGAGCTTGTACCCTCAATAACCTGACTAACGGCACCCAAACAAAGAAGAAAATGTTGAACAAACTGTTCAACATCACCGTGACCTTCGAAATTCCAGGTTCGAAGACGTTCACAGTACAAGCAATACTGGACACAGGAGCAACCACGTGCTGTATAGACAGCAGCATAGTCCCAAAGGAGGCCATGACGCCAACAAACTACATAACGTATTTCAACGGCGTCAACTCAAGGCAGGAAGCCAACTCCAAACTCAAAGGAGGGGACATGATCATTGGAGGACATCGGTTCAAAGTACCATTCACGTACTGTTTTCCAATGAACATACAGGATGGAATTCAATTCCTAGTGGGTTGTAATTTCATCAGGGCGAAATTCGCAGGAGTCTGGTTAGAAGGAGACAAGGTAACGTTCTTCAAGAACGTCGCCTGTATAAATACCAGCCAGGAGACAGAAACTTCCGCAGCAGCAATACAAGAGCTAGACATGGAGGAGTAGGAATATCAGGAGATACAAAACTCCGTCTACCTCAACATCGGAACCACCAGCCCTTGGTTCCAAAGGAAGTTCAACAGCACGATAGAGGAGCTGAAGAAGGCAGGATACATCGGAGATGATCCACTGAAACACTGGGCGAAAAACAAGATCCAATGCAAATTGGAGATAATTAACCCAGACATCACCATACAAGACAAGCCATTGGGTTATGTCACACCTGCCATGGAAGATGCCTTTAAACGGCATATCGACGCCTTGTTAAAACTAGGTGTCATCAGAAAGAGCAACAGCAGGCACAGAACGATGGCCATAATCGTTCACTCAGGAACTACAATAGATCCTGTTACTGGCAAAGAGTCAAAGGGAAAGGAGCGCATGGTATTCAACTACAGAACGCTCAACGACAACACCCATAAAGACCAGTATAGCCTGCCTGGCATCAATACAATCCTGAAGCGCATAGGGAACAGCAATATCTACTCTAAGTTCGATCTTAAGAGTGGATTCCATCAAGTCGCAATGGAGCCTGAAAGCATACCATGGACAGCATTCATGGTACCCAAAATAGGATTGTACGAATGGTTAGTCATGCCATTCGGATTAAAGAACGCTCCAGCAGTCTTCCAGAGGAAGATGGACGCCTGCTTCGAAGGAACATCAGCATTCATTGCAGTCTACATAGACGACATCCTGGTGTTCTCAAGAAACGAGGAGGAGCATGCGAAGCACCTGCAGCAGATGCTCAAAATCTGTAAGGACAATGGCTTGGTGCTATCGCCAACAAAGATGAAACTGGCGGTAAAAGAGATCGAGTTCCTTGGAGCAATAATCGGGAACAAAAGGATCAAACTACAGCCGCACATAATCAAGAGGATAGTGGAGTTCAAGGAAGAGCAACTCAAACAAAAGAAGGGATTGAGATCATGGCTAGGAATCCTAAACTATGCCAGGAGCTACATTCCAAACCTCGGAACCTTGCTCGGACCACTGTACTCAAAAACCAGTCCCAACGGAGACAAAAGGATGAAACCTTCGGACTGGGAGATCATCAGAAAGCTCAAAGAACAGGTGCAAAGTTTGCCAGACCTGGAGCTACCTCCAGAAAAATGCTATATCATTCTGGAGACTAATGGTTGCATGGAAGGATGGGGTGGCGTCTGCAAATGGAAGCCAAACAAGTCAGACCCACGACCATCAGAGAAAGTTTGCGCCTATGCAAGTGGGAAATTTCCCACAGTCAAATCAACCATAGACGCAGAAATACATGCCTGCATGGAATCCCTCCAGGCATTGAAGATCCACTACTTGGACAAAAGGGAGATCACCCTTAGAACTGACTGCCAAGCCATAATCAGTTTCTACAACAAATCAGCCCAACACAAACCTTCTAGGGTTAGATGGATAGGGTTTACTGATTACATCACAGGCACTGGAGTCACAGTAAACTTTGAGCACATAGATGACAAACATAACATGTTAGCCGATTCATTATCGCGACTAATATGTTTATCTATGTCAGCAGAATGCACAGAAGGGGATCACCAGAGGTTAGCAGCAGCAGCACTAGGAGAAGCGGTGCAACCTCAGTACAAAGCAGGGCAAGGGTACCAGAAAGGGGCAACCTCGGCCCAATACTTATCCACCAAATCATGGACCAAGATCGCACCATCGGAAACCTTAACAGGTTTAGGATCATGGCCCAAACAGACTCGCACAGAGATATGGAAAACGGGGAAACTCCAGCCTATGCCCAAGAACTATACAGAAGTTGTCCAGGGCACACGACAGTGGCATACCACAGATCTATTCCAAGCGGAATCTTGGCAGACCCCCAAGCGCGAAGGCCCAACGAAACAATCCGCATGGAAACAGCAAGATGGACCAACGACAGGAGACGACAGGAAGCCACAGACCTGCTACAGGCAATGCTCTGTGATTTCCTACAAAGGGCCAAAATCATCAAGGAAATGCTCTGGGAAAGAGCTTACTGGTGTCACCAGCTGGCAGGGCTCGACAGAAGATGGGGACAGCTGTACGTTGAATTGGTCAGACAACTGCGAAGCTTTGCAGAACTCGCAGACAGACTTACAGCACTCACCCATCGCATCCAAAATGGATCACAGCTGTAAAGAAGATGACAAAGGACAGCTGATGGTGGATGGCCTCCCACCATGAATATGACGGCCACTAAGGTAAAATAATGTGGGATGAAGACAAATACATCTCACTCAGTAGCTAGAAGATAAGGATGAATCAGCCCACTCACCGAAAGTTGGTTTGTCCATTAGTAATAATTTATTTGCTTTTACTGTGAGCATCGTCCTGAAAAGGACCCAAAGGTAGCCGTCCATGTGCTACGATGCTTTTTAGTTTGTCTTTTTCTTGCTTTTTATTTTGAAAAGAAGTGTAAGAGATAAGAAGGAATATTGTGAGTTGTCGATGGGGCCCAATGAGCACCCGGACTCAATTATTCAACTTCTTTTTCTCAGTTTGTAAGCCTATATAAGGCATAAGCTTAGAGATTGCAAGACACACTTGAGACCCAAGAAGTCTTACTCTCTCATTTGTAAACACTTCCGCAATTCTTGCGAACTTGAAATAAAAATCCTTGTTTCGAAGTTCGAGCGCCCGATCCAACCCCTGGTATCAGAGCGGGGAAAGGTAATAGTCCAGTTCTACCTCATGGCACACTAAAACACCTTCAAGGGGGTAGGTAGAAGTTTAGGAGAAACCCAGAAAAGCCTTATGGCACACTAAACACTTCGAGGGAGGTGAGTTGAGTGTAGGAAAAGCATGAGAAACTGAGAGTTTAGGCGAAGCACAGCAAAACCAGGAGTTTTAGAGAAGCATGGAAAACTAGGAGTTCATCCTTAGTTCAGAAGTCAAAGGAGAATCGCAGGCAAAAGGCGAGCCCAGGCCCTTCGGGTAAGTCCTCAGAGAAGGCAATTATAAGGGAACCCGGTGAGATGAGTCTGCCTCTCAAACGATTTTCTGAGCTAAGTACAAACAAGAAGTTTTCTGTGTCAATCCAAACAAATAGTTTTTCTGTGTCAGCCTATATAAACAGTTTCCTGTGTTAACCCATTCTCAACTCATCAACCTTGAATGTTTAAAAGGCCAGTCAGTAGTTTCTGTGTCAACCCATCCTTCACCTACCAACCTTGAAAGAACAATAGCCATATGGTACAACTAGGAGAAACCAACCACTAAAGCCCTAAGCTCATATAGAACCAGAATTAGCCAGTATCACAAGCGCTAAATAACTATAGAAACTAGCCAATCTAGCCACAAAAGCCACTGAGACATGTCAAACGAAGAACCAGCCTGGTTTAAAAAGGTCAAAAGACCAGGAGAAATCTGGAATCCTCTAGGCCAACCTAGCAGGAACTACGACTTCAAAGTCAAACACGATGCCCCAGCATCAGCACGCATCCAAACAAACCAAGTCAAGGCAACAAGATGGAGAGTTGACAACAACTCCACCTCAACATCACAGCCAGACGAAGGTGACGAAATGGAGGACGACGACGATATTGATAACCCATTCGGGTATATTCAATATTTAGCCGCCTTACCACGAGGAGATGCAGATCCAGAACCACTCTGGAGCACCACCGATAAAGATAACGAATGGGATGACCCATTCTTTTTCTCGGGGGGGGGGGTGAGAGAACGATGAACACCGTCGCAAACGTCGCAACAGCCAAAACAAACGCTGAAAAACAGACGGAACCTGAGTTGGAATACCCAGTATTCGCAGCTCCCAAGAAGATCAAGAAGAAAGGCACAAAACCAAAACCACCCTCAACAAAAACCTTCAACAAACCACCACGGGAAGAAGGAGTCTTCATGCTAGGCAAAGACAAGGGATGGAGATGCCAAGTGAAGGTGCCAGACAGTCAGTTCCACTGTACGCACCAATGGGAAAGAAACATGCCCATAGAGGAAGCTGCACACATTAACTGCATGTTCTGTAAGGGGAGAACAATCGAGAAGATGAGAATCCACTGCAGAAGCTGTAGAATCACCAGCTGCCCGGCATGTGTGGGGTATTACCTGGATGAAAAGATCATCCCAACCCCAAAACAATCAGAAGAGCCTGAAGAAAGAGATCAGCTCGTTAAAAGGCTAATGGCGTACATCTCTCAGCTGCATGCCGAGAATGATGAACTCAGAAGAAAGCTGAGCATGAGACAGGCAGTCAAGCTAGAAGAAAACCATGCACAGCCAGAACAAAGGCAGCGCCATAAGGAGCCTATACTCAAGGAACCAGAGCCAGAAGAAGAACACAGCTCTGAAACATCAGAAGATGAAGAGCTGCACCATAAGGAGCTTGTACCAAAGGAGCCAGAGCCAGAAGAGGGACACATCTCAGAAGCATCAGATGATGAAGAAGGAGCCTGTACCCTCAATAGCCACACCCATACAAAGAAGAAAATGTTGAACAAACTGTTCAACATCACCGTGACCTTCGAAATTCCAGGTTCGAAGACGTTCACAGTACAAGCAATACTGGACACAGGAGCAACCACGTGCTGTATAGACAGCAGCATAGTCCCAAAGGAGGCCATGACGCCAACAAATTACATAACTTACTTCAACGGCGTCAACTCAAGGCAGGAAGCCAACTCCAAACTCAAAGGAGGGGACATGATCATTGGAGGACATCGGTTCAAAGTACCATTCACGTACTGTTTTCCAATGAACATACAGGATGGAATTCAATTCCTAGTGGGTTGTAATTTCATCAGGGCGAAATTCGCAGGAGTCTGGTTAGAAGGAGATAAGGTAACGTTCTTCAAGAACGTCGCCTGTATAAATACCAGTCAAGAGACAGAAACTTCCGCAGCAGCAATACAAGAGCTAGACATGGAGGAGCAGGAATATCAGGAGATACAAAACTCCGTCTACCTCAACATCGGAACCACCAGCCCTTGGTTCCAAAGGAAGTTCAACAGCACGATAGAGGAGCTGAAGAAGGCAGGATACATCGGAGATGACCCACTGAAACACTGGGCGAAAAACAAGATCCAATGCAAATTGGAGATAATCAACCCAGACATCACCATACAAGACAAGCCATTGGGTTATGTCACACCTGCCATGGAAGATGCCTTTAAACGGCATATCGACGCCTTGTTAAAACTAGGTGTCATCAGAAAGAGCAACAGCAGGCACAGAACGATGGCCATAATCGTTCACTCAGGAACTACAATAGATCCTGTTACTGGCAAAGAGTCAAAGGGAAAGGAGCGCATGGTATTCAACTACAGAACGCTCAACGACAACACCCATAAAGACCAGTATAGCCTGCCTGGCATCAATACAATCCTGAAGCGCATAGGGAACAGCAATATCTACTCTAAGTTCGATCTTAAGAGTGGATTCCATCAAGTCGCAATGGAGCCTGAAAGCATACCATGGACAGCATTCATGGTACCCAAAATAGGATTGTACGAATGGTTAGTCATGCCATTCGGATTAAAGAACGCTCCAGCAGTCTTCCAGAGAAAGATGGACGCCTGCTTCGAAGGAACATCAGCATTTATTGCAGTCTACATAGACGACATCCTGGTGTTCTCAAGAAACGAGGAGGAGCATGCGAAGCACCTGCAGCAGATGCTCAAAATCTGTAAGGACAATGGCCTGGTGCTATCGCCAACAAAGATGAAACTGGCGGTAAAAGAGATCGAGTTCCTTGGAGCAATAATCCGGAACAGAAGGATCAAACTACAACCGCACATAATCAAAAGAATAGTGGAGTTCAAAGAAGAGCAACTCAAACAGAAGAAAGGTTTGAGATCATGGCTAGGAATCCTAAACTACGCCAGGAGCTACATTCCAAACCTCGGAACCTTTCTCGGACCACTATACTCAAAAACCAGTCCCAACGGAGACAAAAGGATGAAACCTTCGGACTGGGAGATCATCAGAAAGCTCAAAGAACAGGTGCAAAGTTTGCCAGACCTGGAGCTACCTCCAGAAAAATGCTATATCATTCTGGAGACTGATGGTTGCATGGAAGGATGGGGTGGCGTCTGCAAATGGAAGCCAAACAAGTCAGACCCACGACCATCAGAGAAAGTTTGCGCCTATGCAAGTGGGAAATTTCCCACAGTCAAATCAACCATAGACGCAGAAATACATGCCTGCATGGAATCCCTCCAGGCATTGAAGATCCACTACTTGGACAAAAGGGAGATCACCCTTAGAACTGACTGCCAAGCCATAATCAGTTTCTACAACAAATCAGCCCAACACAAACCTTCTAGGGTTAGATGGATAGGGTTTACTGATTACATCACAGGCACTGGAGTCACAGTAAACTTTGAGCACATAGATGGCAAACATAACATGTTAGCCGATTCATTATCGCGACTAATATGTTTATCTATGTCAGCAGAATGCACAGAAGGGGATCACCAGGAAGTCCTGAGGTTAGCAGCAGCAGCACTGGAAGAAGCAGCGCAACCTCAGTACCCAGTAGAGCAAGCATACCAGTTAGAGGCAACTTTGGCCCAATTCTTACCCACCAACTCATTGGCCAAAACGATACCATCGGAAACCTCAACCGGTTCAGGATCATGGCCCAAACTGACTCACACAGGAACAGGGAAGTCTGGGAACCACCATCCTATGCTCGAAGGTTGTACGAAAGCCCAGGATACACACTCCAAAGGCCCTCTCCCAATAGGATCCTGGCAGATATCCAAGCACGGAGGCCCAACGATGCGATATTCATCGAAACAGCAGAATGGACCAATGAACAAAGACGGCAAGAGGCCACAGATCTGCTACAGGCAATGCTCTGTGATTTCATCCAAAGGGTCAAAATCATCAATGAGATACTCTGGGAAAGAGCTCACTGGTGCCACCAGCTGTCAGGATGTAACAGAAGATGGGACCAACTGTACGTCGAAATGGTTAGACAGCGACAAAGCTTCACGGACCTAGCAGACAGACTTACAGCACTCACCCATCGCATCCAAAATGGATCACAGCTGTAAAGAAGACGACAAAGGACAGCTGATGGTGGATGGCCTCCCACCATGAATATGACGGCCACTAAGGTAAAATAATGTGGGATGAAGACAAATGCATCTCACTCAGTAGCTAGAAGATAAGGATGAATCAGCCCACTCACCGAAAGCAGATTCGTCCGATAGTAATAATTTTATTTGCTTTTACTGTGAGCATCGTCCTGAAAAGGACCCAAAGGTAGCCGTCCATGTGCTACGATGCTTTTTAGTTTGTCTTTTTCTTGCTTTTTCTTTTGAAAAGAAGTGTAAGAGATAAGAAGGAATATTGTGAGTTGTCGATGGGGCCCAATGAGCACCCGGACTCAATTATTCAACTTCTTTTTCTCAGTTTGTAAGCCTATATAATGCATAAGTTTAGAGATTGCAAGACACACTTGAGACCCAAGAAGTCTTACTCTCTCATCTGTAAACACTTCCGCAATTCTGCGAACTTGAAATAAAAATCCTTGTTTCGGAGTTCGAGCGCCCGATCCAACCCCTGGTATCAGAGCGGGGAAAGGTAATAGTCCAGTTCTACCTCATGGCACACTAAAACACCTTCAAGGGGGTAGGTAGAAGTTTAGGAGAAACCCAGAAAAGCCTTATGGCACACTAAACACTTCGAGGGAGGTGAGTTGAGTGTAGGAGAAGCATGAGAAACTGAGAGTTTAGGCGAAGCACAGCAAAACCAGGAGTTTTAGAGAAGCATGGAAAACTAGGAGTTCATCCTTAGTTCAGAAGTCAAAGGAGAATCGCAGGCAAAAGGCGAGCCCAGGCCCTTCGGGTAAGTCCTCAGAGAAGGCAATTATAAGGGAACCCGGTGAGATGAGTCTGCCTCTCAAACGATTTTCTGAGCTAAGTACAAACAAGAAGTTTTCTGTGTCAATCCAAACAAATAGTTTTTCTGTGTCAGCCTATATAAACAGTTTCCTGTGTTAACCCATTCTCAACTCATCAACCTTGAATGTTTAAAAGGCCAGTCAGTAGTTTCTGTGTCAACCCATCCTTCACCTACCAACCTTGAAAGACCAATAGCCATATGGTACAACTAGGAGAAACCAACCACTAAAACCCTAAGCTCATAATAGAACCAGAATTAGCCAGTATCACAAGCGCTAAATAACTATAGAAACTAGCCAATCTATCCACAAAAGCCACTGAGACATGTCAAACGAAGAACCAGCCTGGTTTAAAAAGATCAAAAGACCAGGAGAAATCTGGAATCCTCTAGGCCAACCTAGCAGGAACTACGACTTCAAAGTCAAACACGATGCCCCAGCATCATCACGCATCCAAACAAACCAAGTCAAGGCAACAAAATGGAGAGTTGACAACAACTCCACCTCAACATCACAGCCAGACGAAGGTGACGAAATGGAGGACGACGACGATATTGATAACCCATTCGGGTATATTCAATATTTAGCCGCCTTACCACGAGGAGATGCAGATCCAGAACCACTCTGGAGCACCACCGATAAAGATAACGAATGGGATGACCCATTCTTTTTCTCGGGGGGTGAGAGAACGATGAACACCGTCGCAAACGTCGCAACAGCCAAAACAAACGCTGAAAAACAGACGGAACCTGAGTTGGAATACCCAGTATTCGCAGCTCCCAAGAAGATCAAGAAGAAAGGCACAAAACCAAAACCACCCTCAACAAAAACCTTCAACAAACCACCACGGGAAGAAGGAGTCTTCATGCTAGGCAAAGACAAGGGATGGAGATGCCAAGTAAAGGTGCCAGACAGTCAGTTCCACTGTACGCACCAATGGGAAAGAAACATGCCCATAGAGGAAGCTGCACACATTAACTGCACGTTCTGTAAGGGGAGAACAATCGAAAAGATGAGAATCCACTGCAGAAGCTGTAGAATCACCAGCTGCCCGGTGAGTTCGAGCGCCCGATCCAACCCCTGGTATCAGGGTGCGGATCGGGCGCTCGAACTCCGAAACAAGGATTTTTATTTCAAGTTCGCAGAATTGCGGAAGTGTTTACAAATGAGAGAGTAAGACTTCTTGGGTCTCAAGTGTGTCTTGCAATCTCTAAGCTTATGCCTTATATAGGCTTACAAACTGAGAAAAAGAAGTTGAATAATTGAGTCCGGGTGCTCATTGGGCCCCATCGACAACTCACAATATTCCTTCTTATCTCTTACACTTACTTGGAAGAAAAAGACAAACTTAAAAGCAAAGCATCGCAGCACATGGACGGCTGCCTTTGGATCCTTTTCAGGATGATGCCAAAATAAGAAAAGTAAAGTAAAATTATTGCTAGTGGACAAACCAACTTTCGGTGAGTGGGCTGATTCATCCTTATCTTCTAGCTACTGAGTGAGATGCTTTTGTCTTCATCCCACATTATTTTACCTTAGTGGCCGTCATATTCATGGTGGGAGGCCATCCACCATCAGCTGTCCTTTGTCATCTTCTTTACAGCTGTGATCCATTTTGGATGCGATGGGTGAGTGCTGTAAGTCTGTCTGCGAGTTCTGCAAAGCTTCGCAGTTGTCTGACCAATTCAACGTACAGCTGTCCCCATCTTCTGTCGAGCCCTGCCAGCTGGTGACACCAGTAAGCTCTTTCCCAGAGCATTTCCTTGACGATTTTGGCCCTTTGTAGGAAATCACAGAGCATTGCCTGTAGCAGGTCTGTGGCTTCCTGTCGTCTCCTGTCGTTGGTCCATCTTGCTGTTTCCATGCGGATTGTTTCGTTGGGCCTTCGCGCTTGGGGGTCTGCCAAGATTCCGCTTGGAATAGATCTGTGGTATGCCACTGTCGTGTGCCCTGGACAACTTCTGTATAGTTCTTGGGCATAGGCTGGAGTTTCCCCGTTTTCCATATCTCTGTGCGAGTCTGTTTGGGCCATGATCCTAAACCTGTTAAGGTTTCCGATGGTGCGATCTTGGTCCATGATTTGGTGGATAAGTATTGGGCCGAGGTTGCCCCTTTCTGGTACCCTTGCCCTGCTTTGTACTGAGGTTGCACCGCTTCTCCTAGTGCTGCTGCTGCTAACCTCTGGTGATCCCCTTCTGTGCATTCTGCTGACATAGATAAACATATTAGTCGCGATAATGAATCGGCTAACATGTTATGTTTGTCATCTATGTGCTCAAAGTTTACTGTGACTCCAGTGCCTGTGATGTAATCAGTAAACCCTATCCATCTAACCCTAGAAGGTTTGTGTTGGGCTGATTTGTTGTAGAAACTGATTATGGCTTGGCAGTCAGTTCTAAGGGTGATCTCCCTTTTGTCCAAGTAGTGGATCTTCAATGCCTGGAGGGATTCCATGCAGGCATGTATTTCTGCGTCTATGGTTGATTTGACTGTGGGGAATTTCCCACTTGCATAGGCGCAGACCTTTTCTGACGGTCGTGGGTCTGACTTGTTTGGCTTCCATTTGCAGACGCCACCCCATCCTTCCATGCAACCATCAGTCTCCAGAATGATATGGCATTTTTCTGGAGGTAGCTCCAGGTCTGGCAAACTTTGCACCTGTTCTTTGAGCTTTCTGATGATCTCCCAGTCCGAAGGTTTCATCCTTTTGTCTCCGTTGGGACTGGTTTTTGAGTACAGTGGTCCGAGCAAGGTTCCGAGGTTTGGAATGTAGCTCCTGGCATAGTTTAGGATTCCTAGCCATGATCTCAATCCCTTCTTTTGTTTGAGTTGCTCTTCCTTGAACTCCACTATCCTCTTGATTATGTGCGGCTGTAGTTTGATCCTTTTGTTCCCGATTATTGCTCCAAGGAACTCGATCTCTTTTACCGCCAGTTTCATCTTTGTTGGCGATAGCACCAGGCCATTGTCCTTACAGATTTTGAGCATCTGCTGCAGGTGCTTCGCATGCTCCTCCTCGTTTCTTGAGAACACCAGGATGTCGTCTATGTAGACTGCAATGAATGCTGATGTTCCTTCGAAGCAGGCGTCCATCTTCCTCTGGAAGACTGCTGGAGCGTTCTTTAATCCGAATGGCATGACTAACCATTCGTACAATCCTATTTTGGGTACCATGAATGCTGTCCATGGTATGCCTTCAGGCTCCATTGCGACTTGATGGAATCCACTCTTAAGATCGAACTTAGAGTAGATATTGCTGTTCCCTATGCGCTTCAGGATTGTATTGATGCCAGGCAGGCTATACTGGTCTTTATGGCTGTTGTCGTTGAGCGTTCTGTAGTTGAATACCATGCGCTCCTTTCCCTTTGACTCTTTGCCAGTAACAGGATCTATTGTAGTTCCTGAGTGAACGATTATGGCCATCGTTCTGTGCCTGCTGTTGCTCTTTCTGATGACACCTAGTTTTAACAAGGCGTCGATATGCCGTTTAAAGGCATCTTCCATGGCAGGTGTGACATAACCCAATGGCTTGTCTTGTATGGTGATGTCTGGGTTGATTATCTCCAATTTGCATTGGATCTTGTTTTTCGCCCAGTGTTTCAGTGGATCATCTCCGATGTATCCTGCCTTCTTCAGCTCCTCTATCGTGCTGTTGAACTTCCTTTGGAACCAAGGGCTGGTGGTTCCGATGTTGAGGTAGACGGAGTTTTGTATCTCCTGATATTCCTGCTCCTCCATGTCTAGCTCTTGTATTGCTGCTGCGGAAGTTTCTGTTTCCTGGCTGGTATTTATGCAGGCGACGTTCTTGAAGAACGTTACCTTGTCTCCTTCTAACCAGACTCCTGCGAATTTCGCCCTGATGAAATTGCAACCCACTAGGAATTGAATTCCATCCTGTATGTTCATTGGAAAACAGTACGTGAATGGTACTTTGAACCGATGTCCTCCAATGATCATGTCCCCTCCTTTGAGTTTGGAGTTGGCTTCCTGCCTTGAGTTGACGTCGTTGAAGTAAGTTATGTAATTTGTTGGCGTCATGGCCTCCTTTGGGACTATGCTGCTGTCTATACAGCACGTGGTTGCTCCTGTGTCCAGTATTGCTTGTACTGTGAACATCTTCGAACCTGGAATTTCGAAGGTCACGGTGATGTTGAACAGTTTGTTCAACATTTTCTTCTTTGTATGGGTGTGGCTATTGAGGGTACAGGCTCCTTCTTCATCATCTGATGCTTCTGAGATGTGTCCCTCTTCTGGCTCTGGCTCCTTTAGTACAAGCTCCTTATGGTGCAGCTCTTCATCTTCTGATGTTTCAGAGCTGTGTTCTTCCTCTGGCTCTGGTTCCTCGAGTATAGGCTCCTTATGGCGCTGCCTTTGTTCTGGCTGTGCATGGTTTTCTTCTAGCTTGACTGCTTGTCTCATGCTCAGCTTTCTTCTGAGTTCATCATTCTCGGCATGCAGCTGAGAGATGTACGCCATTAGCCCTTTAACGAGCTGATCTCTTTCTTCAGGCTCTTCTGATTGTTTTGGGGTTGGGATGATCTTTTCATCCAGGTAATACCCCACACATGCCGGGCAGCTGGTGATTCTACAGCTTCTGCAGTGGATTCTCATCTTTTCGATTGTTCTCCCCTTACAGAACGTGCAGTTAATGTGTGCAGCTTCCTCTATGGGCATGTTTCTTTCCCATTGGTGCGTACAGTGGAACTGACTGTCTGGCACCTTTACTTGGCATCTCCATCCCTTGTCTTTGCCTAGCATGAAGACTCCTTCTTCCCGTGGTGGTTTGTTGAAGGTTTTTGTTGAGGGTGGTTTTGGTTTTGTGCCTTTCTTCTTGATCTTCTTGGGAGCTGCGAATACTGGGTATTCCAACTCAGGTTCCGTCTGTTTTTCAGCGTTTGTTTTGGCTGTTGCGACGTTTGCGACGGTGTTCATCGTTCTCTCACCCCCCGAGAAAAAGAATGGGTCATCCCATTCGTTATCTTTATCGGTGGTGCTCCAGAGTGGTTCTGGATCTGCATCTCCTCGTGGTAAGGCGGCTAAATATTGAATATACCCGAATGGGTTATCAATATCGTCGTCGTCCTCCATTTCGTCACCTTCGTCTGGCTGTGATGTTGAGGTGGAGTTGCTGTCAACTCCCCATCTTGTTGCCTTGACTTGGTTTGTTTGGATGCGTGCTGATGCTGGGGCATCGTGTTTGACTTTGAAGTCGTAATTCCTGCTAGGTTGGCCTAGAGGATTCCAGATTTCTCCTGGTCTTTTGACCTTTTTAAACCAGGCTGGTTCTTCGTTTGACATGTCTCAGTGGCTTTTGTGGCTAGATTGGCTAGTTTCTATAGTTATTTAGCGCTTGTGATACTGGCTAACCCTGGTATCAGAGCGGGGAAAGGTAATAGTCCAGTTCTACCTCATGGCACACTAAAACACCTTCAAGGGGGTAGGTAGAAGTTTAGGAGAAACCCAGAAAAGCCTTATGGCACACTAAACACTTCGAGGGAGGTGAGTTGAGTGTAGGAGAAGCATGAGAAACTGAGAGTTTAGGCGAAGCACAGCAAAACCAGGAGTCTTAGAGAAGCATGGAAAACTAGGAGTTCATCCTTAGTTCATAAGTCAAAGGAGAATCGCAGGCAAAAGGCGAGCCCAGGCCCTTCGGGTAAGTCCTTAGAGAAGGCAATTATAAGGGAACCCGGTGAGATGAGTCTGCCTCTCATACGATTTTCTGAGCTAAGTACAAACAAGAAGTTTTCTGTGTCAATCCAAACAAATAGTTTTTCTGTGTCAGCCTATATAAACAGTTTCCTGTGTCAACCCATTCTCAACTCATCAACCTTGAATGTTTAAAAGGCCAGTCGGTAGTTTCTGTGTCAAACTATCCTTCACCTACCAACCTTGAAAAGTCGAAAGCCATATGGTACAACTAGGAGAAACCAACCACTAAAACCCTAAGCTCATTGGGTCTCAAGTGTCTTGCAATCTCTAAGCTTATGCCTTATATAGGCTTACAAACTGAGAAAAAGAAGTTGAATAATTGAGTCCGGGTGCTCATTGGGCCCCATCGACAACTCACAATATTCCTTCTTATCTCTTACACTTACTTGGAAGAAAAAGACAAACTTAAAAGCAAAGCATCGCAGCACATGGACGGCTGCCTTTGGATCCTTTTCAGGATGATGCCAAAATAAGAAAAGTAAAGTAAAATTATTGCTAGTGGACAAACCAACTTTCGGTGAGTGGGCTGATTCATCCTTATCTTCTAGCTACTGAGTGAGATGCTTTTGTCTTCATCCCACATTATTTTACCTTAGTGGCCGTCATATTCATGGTGGGAGGCCATCCACCATCAGCTGTCTCTTGTCGTCTTCTTTACAGCTGTGATTTCTTTGGATGCTCTGGGTGAGTGGGTTGCTTTGGTGAGGCTGTCGCTTTGTCCTCTTTGCGAACCCTGTGGATCATGGTCATCCTGCAATAATCGGTTGTACAGAATGAGCATGGTGTGGACACGTGCCTTCTGCAGCTGGGCAGCTGGTAACTGGTCTGTGGCGTAGTTATCCCCTGTTGCCCTGAGTCTGAGTTCGTCCTCATCTTCTTGGAGGATCCTGCCTGCGGATAGTATTGCTCCTCCTAGTTGCTGCAGTTGCTCGTTCCTGATTCTGCGAGCATGGAGTCTCTGTCTCGCGTATTCTTCAGCAGTGCATGGTGTCGCTGCTCCTGCACGGTAGTTCCTCGCCTTCTGGTTTGGAATGATTGCCGTGGCTTTGTCAGGAAGATATATGACTGAAGGTATGCGGGTGGTTCTGATGGACTCCTTCTGCTGTTTAGCCTTCCTAGGGCTTTCTGTGCTGGCAGTGGAACTTTCTGCGCTTTTGGCCATATTGCTGTTCTGGAGAGGTTGCTGGTGTTTCTGGGTAGTGTGCTTGTCAGAGCGTTGCCTGCCCTTCTTATATAGGCGTTGTGGCAGAATGGTTTGTTCAGCATCTTTCCTTTTTCCTTTGTTCCTGGCCCTATGCCTGGGCGGCTGTTTTCCTTCTTGGGCTTCGCGTCTTTGAGGCCCATCTTCTGGATCGTGGACTTGAGCGAACTGTGGGTCTTGTAACAGTTTTGGACACTCCTGTTGGTTGCAGGAATTATCCACTTCCTCGATTAGTACGAAGGCCCTTTCTTCGAATGGCAGTTCTGAGAGTAGTGACTTCATTGTGAAGCTTATCTGCCCTGTTTCACCCTCTGAGATGCTACAGATGTCGCTGTCATCTGAGTCCCCTAGGTCTACGGAGACCACGTCGTAGTCGTCCGGCAATTCCAGGCTATCCATGACCGCTTTTCTGGCCATGTTACCTGTTCTCCTGTTGCATTCTCGTGCATAATGCCCTTCTTCTCCACAGACGTAGCATTTGCACTTCTTTGCCCTGTCAGGATGCTTTCTCTTGAAGGTCCTCACGTGGGAATCATGAGGTTTCCCTTTGTAAGTACGCGCTTTCCTGAGGCCGTATCTTTTTCCGCTGCTGTAGTAGCCTGGTATTGGTATTTTGCTACAGAAAGATAGATCTTTCAGGCTTCTCTGCAGTGCAGCCTTCTTGCACAGTTCTGCAAGGTATTGGTAGGAAAAGTGGATCCTTGGAAATACCCCTATCGTATTTCCTGGGTATTTCTCTGCGAATGCCTGTTCCAGTTCCTTCCCTATCAGTGGAGGCATTTTTCTGAAGAACTTTTCTGAAAGTTCAGGGGATATGAACATCCGTCCTGACTTTGCTGCTAGGATCTTGAAGTCGTTCATGTAACTGAACAGATCCTTGACATTGCTGCATGTCAGTCTCTCCAGGTCTTGGTATGCCTTCTCCTGTTCGATCGTGGATCCTGTGTACGGGTCGTCTATGATGAACATCCTTTTGATATGGGATGTTACGTTCCTCGTATCTTCTGCCATGTTTACGAGTTCCTCGTACTCTTGGGAGAACTCCATTCTCCATTGGATCCATGTCTTCTTCTCGATTTCTCCCAGTAGATTTTCTATGAAATCTACTTTTGATCTGTTGTCATCCCACTGGTATTTCTGGTTGATCAGATTTACCGTGATCGTTTCCCATCTCTCGATGACTTCAGAGTACAGGCCAATGTCCTGTGGGAGTATTAGCAGAACTCCTGATGATTGTTCTGCTGGAGGTAAGGTCCACATTCCGTCATCAAGACCTCTTCTGCTGAATTTTCCCTTCCAGCCTTCTGTGCTGACTGGTGGTTGTCTTGATGTGGAAGCAACTCCTTGTGCTGGCGGATATCGCACTTGTCCCATAATAGGTTCTGTTGGCGGTAGCCTGTTGTAGGATATTGCTGATGAAGAGCTTGGGTATGCACTCTCTTCATGGACCTTTCTGAGTGCCGCGAATGCTGGGTATTCCAGCTCTGGCTCCTCCTGTTTTTCTTCAGCGATGGCTGCGATGGTGGTAGTTTCCATCGTTCCCTCACCCCCCTCGAAAAAGAATGGGTTATCCCATTCGTTGTTATCATCAGAGGTGTCCCAGAGTGGTTCCGGGTCTGCATCGCCTCTTGGTAAGGCGGCTAGATACTGAATGTACCCAAAGGGGTTATCATCATCGTCATCGTCCTCTAGCTCGTCGCCTTCGTCGGGCTGGGCTTCTGTGCTATCTGTACCCCAGCCAGTTGCTGTTATCTGGTCGATTGGGATTTTGGATGATGCCGGAGCATCATACCGGACCTTGAAGTCATACTTCCCACTAGGTTGGCCTAGTGTGTCCCATATTTCTCCTTCTTTTTCGACGTGATCAGGATGGGTTGATTTGTTTTCCCAAAGAACTCCTGCGAATTCTTCGTTTCCCATGTCCTCTGTCTCGTCTTCTTCGACCATTGGTGTCATTCGGTGGTACCCGCTGAAGGATACTCTTACTCGTCCGTCTGACGTTGACCGTGTTAATGCTCTTTGTGGTTGGACTGACCCATGTTCTCGTGCAGGTTGGATCGTCCAACTTCTTCCTTGCAGGAATTCCGTGCTATGGTGTTGGCCTGCTATCGCCTGGATTCCCGTGCTTGCAAGGTAGTCTGCCACGTTTCGTATTTGATAACGAAATCCGGCGTGGCTTGTGTTTGTGAGTCTCCCTATGAGGGATCTGGTTATGAGGAGATTGCTTTCTCCCCCCTGCCAGTTCTCGTACCCGTGCGTTTGGATTGCTATTTCCACATGGTTGTGGAAATCTCTGATTGACAGCTGCATATCTATGGTCATGTATATGAGCTGTACGCTTTGGGCTAGATCGACTTCCATGGTGCTAATTATGGACACTTCATCTGACCATCTTGTGTCCCTGACTACCAGTAGGGCGTTTGTGCCTGCTCCTCGCCTGTGAAGCGCATGGATTCTGATCATTATGAGCCCTGGGTGTATGAACCGAAAGCCTTCTCTTCTAACTGTGTTGTAGCTTTCCGTGTTCATCAGTGGCAGGTTTACTTGCTGCCCATCTCCTACGCATAGGATTTCCTCTTCAGAGTAGTGTTGGTATACTCTGTGGTTTGCTCCTGACCAACCGTACTCATAGAGTACTTCTGCTGGTACTAGGTTTGCTCTTCTTGATTGTGACAAGCTGAGCTGAGCGTCTGGATCGAGCCTGCTTTCTAGGCTTCTTCGATGTCTTCCTGGCCTTCTGTTAAGTCTTCTTTGCGCTTCGTACCGCGCACGACTGCTCCACCTGTAGTTTCGGATCTGATCTTCTTGTGTAGCAGGGCCAGTTCCCTGGCTGCTACTATCTCCCGTTACTGGTGGTAGCGGTTCCGTCCTGGTGCGACTCATGGCCTTTGAGTTTTGCCTTTTCCTCGTCGTAGATCTTTTGGGGATCTTTGTAAACGAAGAAAGGTGCTTTCTTTCTCTTCTGGGGAGCTGCTTTTCCCAGAGAGAGCTGTTCTAACTGCTTCTCCAAGTTGGCAAGGGATATCCCTATATCACCGTTGGAGCTTGCTTCGTTTCTGCCTTTGGGAGCTCGTATTCTCTTCAGCTCCTCTTGACAATCTTCGATCTGCTCTGTCTGTCTGATGAGCAGTTGGATGATTATGTTATTTTGTTTGATGGGGGTTGCTAACCCCTTTTGAGTCGTTCCCGACTCTTCGCTGGGTCGTGCGAATCCCTTGGCTGGAGGGTCGATTGACTCAGTTGCTTGTAATGCTTCTTTGTACGCCGATGAACTAGCTGTTTGGGTCCAGCTCATTAATTTGGTAGACTACGGGTTTTAATGGTTGGTTCTTCTCCTAGTTGTACCTATGGCTTTTGGATTTCAAGGTTGGTAGGTGAAGGATAGTTTGACACAGAAACTACCGACTGGCATTTTAAACTTTCAAGGTTGGTAAGTTGAGAACAGGTTGACACAGAAAAACTATTTGTTTGGGTTGACACAGAAAACTTCTTGTTTATACTTAGCTCAGAAAATCGCTTGAGAGGCAGACTCATCTCACCGGGTTCCCTTATATTGCCTTCTCTGAGGTCTTACCCGAAGGGCCTGGGCTCGCCTTTTGCCTGCGATTCTCCTTTGACTTCTGAACTAAGGATGAACTCCTAGTTTTCCATGCTTCTCTAAAACTCCTGGTTTTGCTGTGCTTCGCCTAAACTCTCAGTTTCTCATGCTTCTCCTACACTCAACTCACCTCCCTCGAAGTGTTTAGTGTGCCATAAGGCTTTTCTGGGTTTCTCCTAAACTTCTACCTACCCCCTTGAAGGTATTCTAGTGTGCCATAAGGTAGAACTGGACTATTACCTTTCCCCGCTCTGATACCAGGGGTTGGATCGGGCGCTCGAACTCCGAAACAAGGATTTTTATTTCAAGTTCGCAGAATTGCGGAAGTGTTTACAAATGAGAGAGTAAGACTTCTTGGGTCTCAAGTGTGTCTTGCAATCTCTAAGCTTATGCCTTATATAGGCTTACAAACTGAGAAAAAGAAGTTGAATAATTGAGTCCGGGTGCTCATTGGGCCCCATCGACAACTCACAATATTCCTTCTTATCTCTTACACTTACTTGGAAGAAAAAGACAAACTTAAAAGCAAAGCATCGCAGCACATGGACGGCTGCCTTTGGATCCTTTTCAGGATGATGCCAAAATAAGAAAAGTAAAGTAAAATTATTGCTAGTGGACAAACCAACTTTCGGTGAGTGGGCTGATTCATCCTTATCTTCTAGCTACTGAGTGAGATGCTTTTGTCTTCATCCCACATTATTTTACCTTAGTGGCCGTCATATTCATGGTGGGAGGCCATCCACCATCAGCTGTCCTTTGTCATCTTCTTTACAGCTGTGATCCATTTTGGATGCGATGGGTGAGTGCTGTAAGTCTGTCTGCGAGTTCTGCAAAGCTTCGCAGTTGTCTGACCAATTCAACGTACAGCTGTCCCCATCTTCTGTCGAGCCCTGCCAGCTGGTGACACCAGTAAGCTCTTTCCCAGAGCATTTCCTTGACGATTTTGGCCCTTTGTAGGAAATCACAGAGCATTGCCTGTAGCAGGTCTGTGGCTTCCTGTCGTCTCCTGTCGTTGGTCCATCTTGTTGTTTCCATGCGGATTGTTTCGTTGGGCCTTCGCGCTTGGGGGTCTGCCAAGATTCCGCTTGGAATAGATCTGTGGTATGCCACTGTCGTGTGCCCTGGACAACTTCTGTATAGTTCTTGGGCATAGGCTGGAGTTTCCCCGTTTTCCATATCTCTGTGCGAGTCTGTTTGGGCCATGATCCTAAACCTGTTAAGGTTTCCGATGGTGCGATCTTAGTCCATGATTTGGTGGATAAGTATTGGGCCGAGGTTGCCCCTTTCTGGTACCCTTGCCCTGCTTTGTACTGAGGTTGCACCGCTTCTCCTAGTGCTGCTGCTGCTAACCTCTGGTGATCCCCTTCTGTGCATTCTGCTGACATAGATAAACATATTAGTCGCGATAATGAATCGGCTAACATGTTATGTTTGTCATCTATGTGCTCAAAGTTTACTGTGACTCCAGTGCCTGTGATGTAATCAGTAAACCCTATCCATCTAACCCTAGAAGGTTTGTGTTGGGCTGATTTGTTGTAGAAACTGATTATGGCTTGGCAGTCAGTTCTAAGGGTGATCTCCCTTTTGTCCAAGTAGTGGATCTTCAATGCCTGGAGGGATTCCATGCAGGCATGTATTTCTGCGTCTATGGTTGATTTGACTGTGGGAAATTTCCCACTTGTATAGGCGCAAACTTTCTCTGATGGTCGTGGGTCTGACTTGTTTGGCTTCCATTTGCAGACGCCACCCCATCCTTCCATGCAACCATCAGTCTCCAGAATGATATAGCATTTTTCTGGAGGTAGCTCCAGGTCTGGCAAACTTTGCACCTGTTCTTTGAGCTTTCTGATGATCTCCCAGTCCGAAGGTTTCATCCTTTTGTCTCCGTTGGGACTGGTTTTTGAGTATAGTGGTCCGAGCAAGGTTCCGAGGTTTGGAATGTAGCTCCTGGCGTAGTTTAGGATTCCTAGCCATGATCTCAATCCCTTCTTTTGTTTGAGTTGCTCTTCCTTGAACTCCACTATTCTTTTGATTATGTGCGGTTGTAGTTTGATCCTTCTGTTCCCGATTATTGCTCCAAGGAACTCGATCTCTTTTACCGCCAGTTTCATCTTTGTTGGCGATAGCACCAGGCCATTGTCCTTACAGATTTTGAGCATCTGTTGGAGGTGCTTCGCATGCTCCTCCTCGTTTCTTGAGAACACCAGGATGTCGTCTATGTAGACTGCAATAAATGCCGATGTTCCTTCGAAGCAGGCATCCATCTTCCTCTGGAAGACTGCTGGAGCGTTTTTTAATCCGAATGGCATGACTAACCATTCGTACAATCCTATTTTGGGTACCATGAATGCTGTCCATGGTATGCTTTCAGGCTCCATTGCGACTTGATGGAATCCACTCTTAAGATCGAACTTAGAGTAGATATTGCTGTTCCCTATGCGCTTCAGGATTGTATTGATGCCAGGCAGGCTATACTGGTCTTTATGGGTGTTGTCGTTGAGCGTTCTGTAGTTGAATACCATGCGCTCCTTTCCCTTTGACTCTTTGCCAGTAACAGGATCTATTGTAGTTCCTGAGTGAACGATTATGGCCATCGTTCTGTGCCTGCTGTTGCTCTTTCTGATGACACCTAGTTTTAACAAGGCGTCGATATGCCGTTTAAAGGCATCTTCCATGGCAGGTGTGACATAACCCAATGGCTTGTCTTGTATGGTGATGTCTGGGTTGATTATCTCCAATTTGCATTGGATCTTGTTTTTCGCCCAGTGTTTCAGTGGATCATCTCCGATGTATCCTGCCTTCTTCAGCTCCTCTATCGTGCTGTTGAACTTCCTTTGGAACCAAGGGCTGGTGGTTCCGATGTTGAGGTAGACGGAGTTTTGTATCTCCTGATATTCCTGCTCCTCCATGTCTAGCTCTTGTATTGCTGCTGCGGAAGTTTCTGTCTCCTGACTGGTATTTATACAGGCGACGTTCTTGAAGAACGTTACCTTATCTCCTTCTAACCAGACTCCTGCGAATTTCGCCCTGATGAAATTACAACCCACTAGGAATTGAATTCCATCCTGTATGTTCATTGGAAAACAGTACGTGAATGGTACTTTGAACCGATGTCCTCCAATGATCATGTCCCCTCCTTTGAGTTTGGAGTTGGCTTCCTGCCTTGAGTTGACGCCGTTGAAGTAAGTTATGTAATTTGTTGGCGTCATGGCCTCCTTTGGGACTATGCTGCTGTCTATACAGCACGTGGTTGCTCCTGTGTCCAGTATTGCTTGTACTGTGAACGTCTTCGAACCTGGAATTTCGAAGGTCACGGTGATGTTGAACAGTTTGTTCAACATTTTCTTCTTTGTATGGGTGTGGCTATTGAGGGTACAGGCTCCTTCTTCATCATCTGATGCTTCTGAGATGTGTCCCTCTTCTGGCTCTGGCTCCTTTGGTACAAGCTCCTTATGGTGCAGCTCTTCATCTTCTGATGTTTCAGAGCTGTGTTCTTCTTCTGGCTCTGAAACATCAGAAAATGAAGAGCTGCACCATAAGGAGCTTGTACCAAAGGCGCCAGAGCCAGAAGAGGGACACATCTCAAAAGCCCGAACTTCTGTGCCATAAGGCTTTTCTGGGTTTCTCCTAAACTTCTACCTACCCCCTTGAAGGTGTTTTAGTGTGCCATGAGGTAGAACTGGACTATTACCTTTCCCCGCTCTGATATCAGGGGTTGGATACCAGGGGTTGGATCGGGCGCTCGAACTCCGAAACAAGGATTATTACCTTTCCCCGCTCTGATACCAGGGGTAGGATCGGGCGCTCGAACTCCGAAACAAGGATTTTTATTTCAAGTTCGCAAGAATTGCGGAAGTGTTTACAGATATGAGAGAGTAAGACTTCTTGGGTCTCAAGTGTGTCTTGCAATCTCTAAGCTTATGCCTTATATAGGCTTACAAACTGAGAAAAAGAAGTTGAATAATTGAGTCCGGGTGCTCATTGGGCCCCATCGACAACTCACAATATTCCTTCTTATCTCTTACACTTCTTTTCAAAAGAAAAAGCAAGAAAAAGACAAACTAAAAAGCATCGTAGCACATGGACGGCTACCTTTGGGTCCTTTTCAGGACGATGCTCACAGTAAAAGCAAATAAAATTATTACTACCGGACGAATCTGCTTTCGGTGAGTGGGCTGATTCATCCTTATCTTCTAGCTACTGAGTGAGATGCATTTGTCTTCATCCCACATTATTTTACCTTAGTGGCCGTCATATTCATGGTGGGAGGCCATCCACCATCAGCTGTCTCTTGTCGTCTTCTTTACAGCTGTGATTTCTTTGGATGCTCTGGGTGAGTGGGTTGCTTTGGTGAGGCTGTCGCTTTGTCCTCTTTGCGAACCCTGTGGATCATGGTCATCCTGCAACAATCGGTTGTACAGAATGAGCATGGTGTGGACACGTGCCTTCTGCAGTTGGGCAGCTGGTAACTGGTCTGTGGCGTAGTTATCCCCTGTTGCCCTGAGTCTGAGTTCGTCCTCATCTTCTTGGAGGATCCTGCCTGCGGATAGTATTGCTCCTCCTAGTTGCTGCAGTTGCTCGTTCCTGATTCTGCGAGCATGGAGTCTCTGTCTCGCGTATTCTTCAGCAGTGCATGGTGTCGCTGCTCCTGCACGGTAGTTCCTCGCCTTCTGGTTTGGAATGATTGCCGTGGCTTTGTCAGGAAGATATATGACTGAAGGTATGCGGGTGGTTCTGATGGACTCCTTCTGCTGTTTAGCCTTCCTAGGGCTTTCTGTGCTGGCAGTGGAACTTTCTGCGCTTTTGGCCATATTGCTGTTCTGGAGAGGTTGCTGGTGTTTCTGGGTGGTGTGCTTGTCAGAGCGTTGCCTGCCCTTCTTAAATAGGCGTTGTGGCAGAATGGTTTGTTCAGCATCTTTCCTTTTTCCTTTGTTCCTGGCCCTATGCCTGGGCGGCTGTTTTCCTTCTTGGGCTTCGCGTCTTTGAGGCCCATCTTCTGGATCGTGGACTTGAGCGAACTGTGGGTCTTGTAACAGTTTTGGACACTCCTGTTGGTTGCAGGAATTATCCACTTCCTCGATTAGTACGAAGGCCCTTTCTTCGAATGGCAGTTCTGAGAGTAGTGACTTCATTGTGAAGCTTATCTGCCCTGTTTCACCCTCTGAGATGCTACAGATGTCGCTGTCATCTGAGTCCCCTAGGTCTACGGAGACCACGTCGTAGTCGTCCGGCAATTCCAGGCTATCCATGACCGCTTTTCTGGCCATGTTACCTGTTCTCCTGTTGCATTCTCGTGCATAATGCCCTTCTTCTCCACAGACGTAGCATTTGCACTTCTTTGCCCTGTCAGGATGCTTTCTCTTGAAGGTCCTCACGTGGGAATCATGAGGTTTCCCTTTGTAAGTACGCGCTTTCCTGAGGCCGTATCTTTTTCCGCTGCTGTAGTAGCCTGGTATTGGTATTTTGCTACAGAAAGATAGATCTTTCAGGCTTCTCTGCAGTGCAGCCTTCTTGCACAGTTCTGCAAGGTATTGGTAGGAAAAGTGGATCCTTGGAAATACCCCTATCGTATTTCCTGGGTATTTCTCTGCGAATGCCTGTTCCAGTTCCTTCCCTATCAGTGGAGGCATTTTTCTGAAGAACTTTTCTGAAAGTTCAGGGGATATGAACATCCGTCCTGACTTTGCTGCTAGGATCTTGAAGTCGTTCATGTAACTGAACAGATCCTTGACATTGCTGCATGTCAGTCTCTCCAGGTCTTGGTATGCCTTCTCCTGTTCGATCGTGGATCCTGTGTACGGGTCGTCTATGATGAACATCCTTTTGATATGGGATGTTACGTTCCTCGTATCTTCTGCCATGTTTACGAGTTCCTCGTACTCTTGGGAGAACTCCATTCTCCATTGGATCCATGTCTTCTTCTCGATTTCTCCCAGTAGATTTTCTATGAAATCTACTTTTGATCTGTTGTCATCCCACTGGTATTTCTGGTTGATCAGATTTACCGTGATCGTTTCCCATCTCTCGATGACTTCAGAGTACAGGCCAATGTCCTGTGGGAGTATTAGCAGAACTCCTGATGATTGTTCTGCTGGAGGTAAGGTCCACATTCCGTCATCAAGACCTCTTCTGCTGAATTTTCCCTTCCAGCCTTCTGTGCTGACTGGTGGTTGTCTTGATGTGGAAGCAACTCCTTGTGCTGGCGGATATCGCACTTGTCCCATAATAGGTTCTGTTGGCAGTAGCCTGTTGTAGGATATTGCTGATGAAGAGCTTGGGTATGCACTCTCTTCATGGACCTTTCTGAGTGCCGCGAATGCTGGGTATTCCAGCTCTGGCTCCTCCTGTTTTTCTTCAGCGATGGCTGCGATGGTGGTAGTTTCCATCGTTCCCTCACCCCCCTCGAAAAAGAATGGGTTATCCCATTCGTTGTTATCATCAGAGGTGTCCCAGAGTGGTTCCGGGTCTGCATCGCCTCTTGGTAAGGCGGCTAGATACTGAATGTACCCAAAGGGGTTATCATCATCGTCATCGTCCTCTAGCTCGTCGCCTTCGTCGGGCTGGGCTTCTGTGCTATCTGTACCCCAGCCAGTTGCTGTTATCTGGTCGATTGGGATTTTGGATGATGCCGGAGCATCATACCGGACCTTGAAGTCATACTTCCCACTAGGTTGGCCTAGTGTGTCCCATATTTCTCCTTCTTTTTCGACGTGATCAGGATGGGTTGATTTGTTTTCCCAAAGAACTCCTGCGAATTCTTCGTTTGACATGTCTCAGTGGCTTTTGTGGCTAGATTGGCTAGTTTCTATAGTTATTTAGCGCTTGTGATACTGGCTAATTCTGGTTCTATTATGAGCTTAGGGTTTTAGTGGTTGGTTTCTCCTAGTTGTACCATATGGCTTTCGACTTTTCAAGGTTGGTAGGTGAAGGATAGTTTGACCCAGAAACTATCGACTGGCCTTTTAAACATTCAAGGTTGATGAGTTGAGAATGGGTTGACACAGGAAACTGTTTATATAGGCTGACACAGAAAAACTATTTGTTTGGATTGACACAGAAAACTTCTTGTTTGTACTTAGCTCAGAAAATCGTTTGAGAGGCAGACTCATCTCACCGGGTTCCCTTATAATTGCCTTCTCTGAGGACTTACCCGAAGGGCCTGGGCTCGCCTTTTGCCTGCGATTCTCCTTTGACTTCTGAACTAAGGATGAACTCCTAGTTTTCCATGCTTCTCTAAAACTCCTGGTTTTGCTGTGCTTCGCCTAAACTCTCAGTTTCTCATGCTTCTCCTACACTCAACTCACCTCCCTCGAAGTGTTTAGTGTGCCATAAGGCTTTTCTGGGTTTCTCCTAAACTTCTACCTACCCCCTTGAAGGTGTTTTAGTGTGCCATGAGGTAGAACTGGACTATTACCTTTCCCCGCTCTGATACCAGGGGTTGGATCGGGCGCACTAAAACTATTTGTAAACACTTCCGCAATGTAATAGTCATCAAACAAAATAACATAATCATCCAACTGCTCATCAGACAGACAGAGCAGATCGAAGATTGTCAAGAGGAGCTGAAGAGAATACGAGCTCCCAAAGGCAGAAACGAAGCAAGCTCCAACGGTGATATAGGGATATCCCTTGCCAACTTGGAGAAGCAGTTAGAACAGCTCTCTCTGGGAAAAGCAGCTCCCCAGAAGAGAAAGAAAGCACCTTTCTTCGTTTACAAAGATCCCCAAAAGATCTACGACGAGGAAAAGGCAAAACTCAAAGGCCATGAGTCGCACCAGGACGGAACCGCTACCACCAGTAACGGGAGATAGTAGCAGCCAGGGAACTGGCCCTGCTACACAAGAAGATCAGATCCGAAACTACAGGTGGAGCAGTCGTGCGCGGTACGAAGCGCAAAGAAGACTTAACAGAAGGCCAGGAAGACATCGAAGAAGCCTAGAAAGCAGGCTCGATCCAGACGCTCAGCTCAGCTTGTCACAATCAAGAAGAGCAAACCTAGTACCAGCAGAAGTACTCTATGAGTACGGTTGGTCAGGAGCAAACCACAGAGTATACCAACACTACTCTGAAGAGGAAATCCTATGCGTAGGAGATGGGCAGCAAGTAAACCTGCCACTGATGAACACGGAAAGCTACAACACAGTCAGAAGAGAAGGCTTTCGGTTCATACACCCAGGGCTCATAATGATCAGAATCCATACGCTTCACAGGCGAGGAGCAGGCACAAACGCCCTACTGGTAGTCAGGGACACAAGATGGTCAGATGAAGTGTCCATAATTGGCACCATGGAAGACGATCTAGCCCAAAGCGTACAGCTCATATACATGACCATAGATATGCAGCTGTCAATCAGAGATTTCCACAACCATGTGGAAATAGCAATCCAAACGCACGGGTACGAGAACTGGCAGGGGGGAGAAAGCAATCTCCTCATAACCAGATCCCTCATAGGGAGACTCACAAACACAAGCCACGCCAGATTTCGTTATCAAATACGAAACGTGGCAGACTACCTTGCAAGCACGGGAATCCAGGCGATAGCAGGCCAACACCATAGCACGGAATTCCTGCAAGGAAGAAGTTGGACGATCCAACCTGCACGAGACAGAGGACATGGGAAACGAAGAATTCGCAGGAGTTCTTTGGGAAAACAAATCAACCCATCCTGATCACGTCGAAAAAGAAGGAGAAATATGGGACACACTAGGCCAACCTAGTGGGAAGTATGACTTCAAGGTCCGGTATGATGCTCCGGCATCATCCAAAATCCCAATCGACCAGATAACAGCAACTGGCTGGGGTACAGATAGCACAGAAGCCCAGCCCGACGAAGGCGACGAGCTAGAGGACGATGACGATGATGATAACCCCTTTGGGTACATTCAGTATCTAGCCGCCTTACCAAGAGGCGATGCAGACCCGGAACCACTCTGGGACACCTCTGATGATAACAACGAATGGGATAACCCATTCTTTTTCGAGGGGGGTGAGGGAACGATGGAAACTACCACCATCGCAGCCATCGCTGAAGAAAAACAGGAGGAGCCAGAGCTGGAATACCCAGCATTCGCGGCACTCAGAAAGGTCCATGAAGAGAGTGCATACCCAAGCTCTTCATCAGCAATATCCTACAACAGGCTACCGCCAACAGAACCTATTATGGGACAAGTGCGATATCCGCCAGCACAAGGAGTTGCTTCCACATCAAGACAACCACCAGTCAGCACAGAAGGCTGGAAGGGAAAATTCAGCAGAAGAGGTCTTGATGACGGAATGTGGACCTTACCTCCAGCAGAACAATCATCAGGAGTTCTGCTAATACTCCCACAGGACATTGACCTGTACTCTGAAGTCATCGAGAGATGGGAAACGATCACGGTAAATCTGATCAACCAGAAATACCAGTGGGATGACAACAGATCAAAAGTAGATTTCATAGAAAATCTACTGGGAGAAATCGAGAAGAAGACATGGATCCAATGGAGAATGGAGTTCTCCCAAGAGTACGAGGAACTCGTAAACATGGCAGAAGATACGAGGAACGTAACATCCCATATCAAAAGGATGTTCATCATAGACGACCCGTACACAGGATCCACGATCGAACAGGAGAAGGCATACCAAGACCTGGAGAGACTGACATGCAGCAATGTCAAGGATCTGTTCAGTTACATGAACGACTTCAAGATCCTAGCAGCAAAGTCAGGACGGATGTTCATATCCCCTGAACTTTCAGAAAAGTTCTTCAGAAAAATGCCTCCACTGATAGGGAAGGAACTGGAACAGGCATTCGCAGAGAAATACCCAGGAAATACGATAGGGGTATTTCCAAGGATCCACTTTTCCTACCAATACCTTGCAGAACTGTGCAAGAAGGCTGCACTGCAGAGAAGCCTGAAAGATCTATCTTTCTGTAGCAAAATACCAATACCAGGCTACTACAGCAGCGGAAAAAGATACGGCCTCAGGAAAGCGCGTACTTACAAAGGGAAACCTCATGATTCCCACGTGAGGACCTTCAAGAGAAAGCATCCTGACAGGGCAAAGAAGTGCAAATGCTACGTCTGTGGAGAAGAAGGGCATTATGCACGAGAATGCAACAGGAGAACAGGTAACATGGCCAGAAAAGCGGTCATGGATAGCCTGGAATTACCGGACGACTACGACGTGGTCTCCGTAGACCTAGGGGACTCAGATGACAGCGACATCTGTAGCATCTCAGAGGGTGAAACAGGGCAGATAAGCTTCACAATGAAGTCACTACTCTCAGAACTGCCATTCGAAGAAAGGGCCTTCGTACTAATCGAGGAAGTGGATAATTCCTGCAACCAACAGGAGTGTCCAAAACTGTTACAAGACCCACAGTTCGCTCAAGTCCACGATCCAGAAGATGGGCCTCAAAGACGCGAAGCCCAAGAAGGAAAACAGCCGCCCAGGCATAGGGCCAGGAACAAAGGAAAAAGGAAAGATGCTGAACAAACCATTCTGCCACAACGCCTATATAAGAAGGGCAGGCAACGCTCTGACAAGCACACTACCCAGAAACACCAGCAACCTCTCCAGAACAGCAATATGGCCAAAAGCGCAGAAAGTTCCACTGCCAGCACAGAAAGCCCTAGGAAGGCTAAACAGCAGAAGGAGTCCATCAGAACCACCCGCATACCTTCAGTCATATATCTTCCTGACAAAGCCACGGCAATCATTCCAAACCAGAAGGCGAGGAACTACCGTGCAGGAGCAGCGACACCATGCACTGCTGAAGAATACGCGAGACAGAGACTCCATGCTCGCAGAATCAGGAACGAGCAACTGCAGCAACTAGGAGGAGCAATACTATCCGCAGGCAGGATCCTCCAAGAAGATGAGGACGAACTCAGACTCAGGGCAACAGGGGATAACTACGCCACAGACCAGTTACCAGCTGCCCAGCTGCAGAAGGCACGTGTCCACACCATGCTCATTCTGTACAACCGATTGTTGCAGGATGACCATGATCCACAGGGTTCGCAAAGAGGACAAAGCGACAGCCTCACCAAAGCAACCCACTCACCCAGAGCATCCAAAGAAATCACAGCTGTAAAGAAGACGACAAGAGACAGCTGATGGTGGATGGCCTCCCACCATGAATATGACGGCCACTAAGGTAAAATAATGTGGGATGAAGACAAAATCATCTCACTCAGTAGCTAGAAGATAAGGATGAATCAGCCCACTCACCGAAAGTTGGTTTGTCCACTAGCAATAATTTTACTTTACTTTTCTTATTTTGGCATCATCCTGAAAAGGATCCAAAGGCAGCCGTCCATGTGCTGCGATGCTTTGCTTTTAAGTTTGTCTTTTTCTTCCAAGTAAGTGTAAGAGATAAGAAGGAATATTGTGAGTTGTCGATGGGGCCCAATGAGCACCCGGACTCAATTATTCAACTTCTTTTTCTCAGTTTGTAAGCCTATATAAGGCATAAGCTTAGAGATTGCAAGACACACTTGAGACCCAAGAAGTCTTACTCTCTCATTTGTAAACACTTCCGCAAATTCTGCGAACTTGAAATAAAAATCCTTGTTTCGGAGTTCGAGCGCCCGATCCAACCCAAGGATTTTTATTTCAAGTTCGCAAGAATTGCGGAAGTGTTTACAGATATGAGAGAGTAAGACTTCTTGGGTCTCAAGTGTGTCTTGCAATCTCTAAGCTTATGCCTTATATAGGCTTACAAACTGAGAAAAAGAAGTTGAATAATTGAGTCCGGGTGCTCATTGGGCCCCATCGACAACTCACAATATTCCTTCTTATCTCTTACACTTCTTTTCAAAAGAAAAAGCAAGAAAAAGACAAACTAAAAAGCATCGTAGCACATGGACGGCTACCTTTGGGTCCTTTTCAGGACGATGCTCACAGTAAAAGCAAATAAAATTATTACTACCGGACGAATCTGCTTTCGGTGAGTGGGCTGATTCATCCTTATCTTCTAGCTACTGAGTGAGATGCATTTGTCTTCATCCCACATTATTTTACCTTAGTGGCCGTCATATTCATGGTGGGAGGCCATCCACCATCAGCTGTCCTTTGTCGTCTTCTTTACAGCTGTGATCCATTTTGGATGCGCTGGGTGAGTGCTGTAAGTTTGTCTGCGAGTTCTGCAAAGCTTCGCAGTTGTCTGACCAATTCAACGTACAGCTGTCCCCATCTTCTGTCGAGCCCTGCCAGCTGGTGACACCAGTAAGCTCTTTCCCAGAGCATCTCTTTGACGATTTTGGCTCTTTGAAGGAAATCACAGAGCATTGCCTGTAGCAGGTCTGTGGCTTCCTGTCGCCTCCTGTCGTTGGTCCACCTTGCCGTTTCCATGAGGATTGTTTCGTTGGACCTTCGTGCTTGGGGGTCTGCCAATATTCTGCTGGGCATCGATCTGTGGTATGCCACCGTCGTGTGTCCTGGACAACTCCTGTATAGTTCTTGGGCATAGGTTGGAGTTTCCCCGATTTCCATATCTCTGTGCGAGTCTGTTTGGGCCATGATCCTAAACCTGTTAAGGTTTCCGATGGTGCGATCTTGGTCCATGATTTGGTGGATAAGTATTGGGCCGAGGTTGCCCCTTTCTGGTACTCTTGCCCTGTTGGGTACTGAGGTTGCGCTGTTTCTTCCAGTGCTGCTGCTGCTAACCTCAGGACTTCCTGGTGATCCCCTTCTGTGCATTCTGCTGACATAGATAAACATATTAGTCGCGATAATGAATCGGCTAACATGTTATGTTTGCCATCTATGTGCTCAAAGTTTACTGTGACTCCAGTGCCTGTGATGTAATCAGTAAACCCTATCCATCTAACCCTAGAAGGTTTGTGTTGGGCTGATTTGTTGTAGAAACTGATTATGGCTTGGCAGTCAGTTCTAAGGGTGATCTCCCTTTTGTCCAAGTAGTGGATCTTCAATGCCTGGAGGGATTCCATGCAGGCATGTATTTCTGCGTCTATGGTTGATTTGACTGTGGGAAATTTCCCACTTACATAGGCGCAAACTTTCTCTGATGGTCGTGGGTCTGACTTGTTTGGCTTCCATTTGCAGACGCCACCCCATCCTTCCATGCAACCATCAGTCTCCAGAATGATATAGCATTTTTCTGGAGGTAGCTCCAGGTCTGGCAAACTTTGCACCTGTTCTTTGAGCTTTCTGATGATCTCCCAGTCCGAAGGTTTCATCCTTTTGTCTCCGTTGGGACTGGTTTTTGAGTACAGTGGTCCGAGCAAGGTTCCGAGGTTTGGAATGTAGCTCCTGGCATAGTTTAGGATTCCTAGCCATGATCTCAATCCCTTCTTTTGTTTGAGTTGCTCTTCCTTGAACTCCACTATCCTCTTGATTATGTGCGGCTGTAGTTTGATCCTTTTGTTCCCGATTATTGCTCCAAGGAACTCGATCTCTTTTACCGCCAGTTTCATCTTTGTTGGCGATAGCACCAGGCCATTGTCCTTACAGATTTTGAGCATCTGCTGCAGGTGCTTCGCATGCTCCTCCTCGTTTCTTGAGAACACCAGGATGTCGTCTATGTAGACTGCAATGAATGCTGATGTTCCTTCGAAGCAGGCGTCCATCTTCCTCTGGAAGACTGCTGGAGCGTTTTTTAATCCGAATGGCATGACTAACCATTCGTACAATCCTATTTTGGGTACCATGAATGCTGTCCATGGTATGCTTTCAGGCTCCATTGCGACTTGATGGAATCCACTCTTAAGATCGAACTTAGAGTAGATATTGCTGTTCCCTATGCGCTTCAGGATTGTATTGATGCCAGGCAGGCTATACTGGTCTTTATGGGTGTTGTCGTTGAGCGTTCTGTAGTTGAATACCATGCGCTCCTTTCCCTTTGACTCTTTGCCAGTAACAGGATCTATTGTAGTTCCTGAGTGAACGATTATGGCCATCGTTCTGTGCCTGCTGTTGCTCTTTCTGATGACACCTAGTTTTAACAAGGCGTCGATATGCCGTTTAAAGGCATCTTCCATGGCAGGTGTGACATAACCCAATGGCTTGTCTTGTATGGTGATGTCTGGGTTGATTATCTCCAATTTGCATTGGATCTTGTTTTTCGCCCAGTGTTTCAGTGGATCATCTCCGATGTATCCTGCCTTCTTCAGCTCCTCTATCGTGCTGTTGAACTTCCTTTGGAACCAAGGGCTGGTGGTTCCGATGTTGAGGTAGACGGAGTTTTGTATCTCCTGATATTCCTGCTCCTCCATGTCTAGCTCTTGTATTGCTGCTGCGGAAGTTTCTGTCTCCTGACTGGTATTTATACAGGCGACGTTCTTGAAGAACGTTACCTTATCTCCTTCTAACCAGACTCCTGCGAATTTCGCCCTGATGAAATTACAACCCACTAGGAATTGAATTCCATCCTGTATGTTCATTGGAAAACAGTACGTGAATGGTACTTTGAACCGATGTCCTCCAATGATCATGTCCCCTCCTTTGAGTTTGGAGTTGGCTTCCTGCCTTGAGTTGACGCCGTTGAAGTATGTTATGTAATTTGTTGGCGTCATGGCCTCCTTTGGGACTATGCTGCTGTCTATACAGCATGTGGTTGCTCCTGTGTCCAGTATTGCTTGTACTGTGAACGTCTTCGAACCTGGAATTTCGAAGGTCACGGTGATGTTGAACAGTTTGTTCAACATTTTCTTCTTTGTATGGGTGTGGCTATTGAGGGTACAAGCTCCTTCTTCATCATCTGATGCTTCTGAGATGTGTCCCTCTTCTGGCTCTGGCTCCTTTGGTACAAGCTCCTTATGGTGCAGCTCTTCATCTTCTGATGTTTCAGAGCTGTGTTCTTCTTCTGGCTCTGGTTCCTCGAGTATAGGCTCCTTATGGCGCTGCCTTTGTTCTGGCTGTGCATGGTTTTCTTCTAGCTTGACTGCTTGTCTCATGCTCAGCTTTCTTCTGAGTTCATCATTCTCGGCATGCAGCTGAGAGATGTACGCCATTAGCCCTTTAACGAGCTGATCTCTTTCTTCAGGCTCTTCTGATTGTTTTGGGGTTGGGATGATCTTTTCATCCAGGTAATACCCCACACATGCCGGGCAGCTGGTGATTCTACAGCTTCTGCAGTGGATTCTCATCTTTTCGATTGTTCTCCCCTTACAGAACGTGCAGTTAATGTGTGCAGCTTCCTCTATGGGCATGTTTCTTTCCCATTGGTGCGTATAGTGGAACTGACTGTCTGGCACCTTCACTTGGCATCTCCATCCCTTGTCTTTGCCTAGCATGAAGACTCCTTCTTCCCGTGGTGGTTTGTTGAAGGTTTTTGTTGAGGGTGGTTTTGGTTTTGTGCCTTTCTTCTTGATCTTCTTGGGAGCTGCGAATACTGGGTATTCCAACTCAGGTTCCGTCTGTTTTTCAGCGTTTGTTTTAGCTGTTGCGACGTTTGCGACGGTGTTCATCGTTCTCTCACCCCCCGAGAAAAAGAATGGGTCATCCCATTCGTTATCTTTATCGGTGGTGCTCCAGAGTGGTTCTGGATCTGCATCTCCTCGTGGTAAGGCGGCTAAATATTGAATATACCCGAATGGGTTATCAATATCGTCGTCGTCCTCCATTTCGTCACCTTCGTCTGGCTGTGATGTTGAGGTGGAGTTGTTGTCAACTCTCCATCTTGTTGCCTTGACTTGGTTTGTTTGGATGCGTGCTGATGCTGGGGCATCGTGTTTGACTTTGAAGTCGTAGTTCCTGCTAGGTTGGCCTAGAGGATTCCAGATTTCTCCTGGTCTTTTGACCTTTTTAAACCAGGCTGGTTCTTCGTTTGACATGTCTCAGTGGCTTTTGTGGCTAGATTGGCTAGTTTCTATAGTTATTTAGCGCTTGTGATACTGGCTAATTCTGGTTCTATTATGAGCTTAGGGTTTTAGTGGTTGGTTTCTCCTAGTTGTACCATATGGCTTTCGACTTTTCAAGGTTGGTAGGTGAAGGATAGTTTGACACAGAAACTACCGACTGGCCTTTTAAACATTCAAGGTTGATGAGTTGAGAATGGGTTGACACAGGAAACTGTTTATATAGGCTGACACAGAAAAACTATTTGTTTGGATTGACACAGAAAACTTCTTGTTTCTACTTAGCTCAGAAAATCGCTTGAGAGGCAGACTCATCTCACCGGGTTCCCTTATAATTGCCTTCTCTGAGGACTTACCCGAAGGGCCTGGGCTCGCCTTTTGCCTGCGATTCTCCTTTGACTTCTGAACCAAGGATGAACTCCTAGTTTTCCATGCTTCTCCCAAACTCCTGGTTTTGCTGTGCTTCGCCTAAACTCTCAGTTTCTCATGCTTCTCCTACACTCAACTCACCTCCCTCGAAGTGTTTAGTGTGCCATAAGGCTTTTCTGGGTTTCTCCTAAACTTCTACCTACCCCCTTGAAGGTGTTTTAGTGTGCCATGAGGTAGAACTGGACTATTACCTTTCCCCGCTCTGATACCAGGGGTTGGATCGGGCGCTCGAACTCCGAAACAAGGATTTTTATTTCAAGTTCGCAAGAATTGCGGAAGTGTTTACAGATATGAGAGAGTAAGACTTCTTGGGTCTCAAGTGTGTCTTGCAATCTCTAAACTTATGCCTTATATAGGCTTACAAACTGAGAAAAAGAAGTTGAATAATTGAGTCCGGGTGCTCATTGGGCCCCATCGACAACTCACAATATTCCTTCTTATCTCTTACACTTCTTTTCAAAAGAAAAAGCAAGAAAAAGACAAACTAAAAAGCATCGTAGCACATGGACGGCTACCTTTGGATCCTTTTCAGGATGATGCCAAAATAAGAAAAGTAAAGTAAAATTATTGCTAGTGGACAAACCAACTTTCGGTGAGTGGGCTGATTCATCCTTATCTTCTAGCTACTGAGTGAGATGCTTTTGTCTTCATCCCACATTATTTTACCTTAGTGGCCGTCATATTCATGGTGGGAGGCCATCCACCATCAGCTGTCTCTTGTCGTCTTCTTTACAGCTGTGATTTCTTTGGATGCTCTGGGTGAGTGGGTTGCTTTGGTGAGGCTGTCGCTTTGTCCTCTTTGCGAACCCTGTGGATCATGGTCATCCTGCAACAATCGGTTGTACAGAATGAGCATGGTGTGGACACGTGCCTTCTGCAGCTGGGCAGCTGGTAACTGGTCTGTGGCGTAGTTATCCCCTGTTGCCCTGAGTCTGAGTTCGTCCTCATCTTCTTGGAGGATCCTGCCTGCGGATAGTATTGCTCCTCCTAGTTGCTGCAGTTGCTCGTTCCTGATTCTGCGAGCATGGAGTCTCTGTCTCGCGTATTCTTCAGCAGTGCATGGTGTCGCTGCTCCTGCACGGTAGTTCCTCGCCTTCTGGTTTGGAATGATTGCCGTGGCTTTGTCAGGAAGATATATGACTGAAGGTATGCGGGTGGTTCTGATGGACTCCTTCTGCTGTTTAGCCTTCCTAGGGCTTTCTGTGCTGGCAGTGGAACTTTCTGCGCTTTTGGCCATATTGCTGTTCTGGAGAGGTTGCTGGTGTTTCTGGGTAGTGTGCTTGTCAGAGCGTTGCCTGCCCTTCTTATATAGGCGTTGTGGCAGAATGGTTTGTTCAGCATCTTTCCTTTTTCCTTTGTTCCTGGCCCTATGCCTGGGCGGCTGTTTTCCTTCTTGGGCTTCGCGTCTTTGAGGCCCATCTTCTGGATTGTGGACTTGAGCGAACTGTGGGTCTTGTAACAGTTTTGGACACTCCTGTTGGTTGCAGGAATTATCCACTTCCTCGATTAGTACGAAGGCCCTTTCTTCGAATGGCAGTTCTGAGAGTAGTGACTTCATTGTGAAGCTTATCTGCCCTGTTTCACCCTCTGAGATGCTACAGATGTCGCTGTCATCTGAGTCCCCTAGGTCTACGGAGACCACGTCGTAGTCGTCCGGCAATTCCAGGCTATCCATGACCGCTTTTCTGGCCATGTTACCTGTTCTCCTGTTGCATTCTCGTGCATAATGCCCTTCTTCTCCACAGACGTAGCATTTGCACTTCTTTGCCCTGTCAGGATGCTTTCTCTTGAAGGTCCTCACGTGGGAATCATGAGGTTTCCCTTTGTAAGTACGCGCTTTCCTGAGGCCGTATCTTTTTCCGCTGCTGTAGTAGCCTGGTATTGGTATTTTGCTACAGAAAGATAGATCTTTCAGGCTTCTCTGCAGTGCAGCCTTCTTGCACAGTTCTGCAAGGTATTGGTAGGAAAAGTGGATCCTTGGAAATACCCCTATCGTATTTCCTGGGTATTTCTCTGCGAATGCCTGTTCCAGTTCCTTCCCTATCAGTGGAGGCATTTTTCTGAAGAACTTTTCTGAAAGTTCAGGGGATATGAACATCCGTCCTGACTTTGCTGCTAGGATCTTGAAGTCGTTCATGTAACTGAACAGATCCTTGACATTGCTGCATGTCAGTCTCTCCAGGTCTTGGTATGCCTTCTCCTGTTCGATCGTGGATCCTGTGTACGGGTCGTCTATGATGAACATCCTTTTGATATGGGATGTTACGTTCCTCGTATCTTCTGCCATGTTTACGAGTTCCTCGTACTCTTGGGAGAACTCCATTCTCCATTGGATCCATGTCTTCTTCTCGATTTCTCCCAGTACATTTTCTATGAAATCTACTTTTGATCTGTTGTCATCCCACTGGTATTTCTGGTTGATCAGATTTACCGTGATCGTTTCCCATCTCTCGATGACTTCAGAGTACAGGCCAATGTCCTGTGGGAGTATTAGCAGAACTCCTGATGATTGTTCTGCTGGAGGTAAGGTCCACATTCCGTCATCAAGACCTCTTCTGCTGAATTTTCCCTTCCAGCCTTCTGTGCTGACTGGTGGTTGTCTTGATGTGGAAGCAACTCCTTGTGCTGGCGGATATCGCACTTGTCCCATAATAGGTTCTGTTGGCGGTAGCCTGTTGTAGGATATTGCTGATGAAGAGCTTGGGTATGCACTCTCTTCATGGACCTTTCTGAGTGCCGCGAATGCTGGGTATTCCAGCTCTGGCTCCTCCTGTTTTTCTTCAGCGATGGCTGCGATGGTGGTAGTTTCCATCGTTCCCTCACCCCCCTCGAAAAAGAATGGGTTATCCCATTCGTTGTTATCATCAGAGGTGTCCCAGAGTGGTTCCGGGTCTGCATCGCCTCTTGGTAAGGCGGCTAGATACTGAATGTACCCAAAGGGGTTATCATCATCGTCATCGTCCTCTAGCTCGTCGCCTTCGTCGGGCTGTGATGTTGAGGTGGAGTTGCTGTCAACTCCCCATCTTGTTGCCTTGACTTGGTTTGTTTGGATGCGTGCTGATGCTGGGGCATCGTGTTTGACTTTGAAGTCGTAATTCCTGCTAGGTTGGCCTAGAGGATTCCAGATTTCTCCTGGTCTTTTGATCTTTTTAAACCAGGCTGGTTCTTCGTTTGACATGTCTCAGTGGCTTTTATGGCTGGATTGGCTAGTTTCTATAGTTATTTAG
Source organism: Geum urbanum (assembly GCA_946800695.1). Classification (NCBI taxonomy): domain Eukaryota; kingdom Viridiplantae; phylum Streptophyta; class Magnoliopsida; order Rosales; family Rosaceae; genus Geum; species Geum urbanum. The sequence continues at coordinate 72,042,292 of OX327001.1, forward strand.
CGCTCGTGATACTGGCTAATTCTGGTTCTATATGAGCTTAGGGCTTTAGTGGTTGGTTTCTCCTAGTTGTACCATATGGCTATTGTTCTTTCAAGGTTGGTAGGTGAAGGATGGGTTGACACAGAAACTACCGACTGGCCTTTTAAACATTCAAGGTTGATGAGTTGAGAATGGGTTAACACAGGAAACTGTTTATATAGGCTGACACAGAAAAACTATTTGTTTTGATTGACACAGAAAACTTCTTGTTTATACTTAGCTCAGAAAATCGCTTGAGAGGCAGACTCATCTCACCGGGTTCCCTTATAATTGCCTTCTCTGAGGACTTACCCGAAGGGCCTGGGCTCGCCTTTTGCCTGCGATTCTCCTTTGACTTCTGAACTAAGGATGAACTCCTAGTTTTCCATGCTTCTCCCAAACTCCTGGTTTTGCTGTGCTTCGCCTAAACTCTCAGTTTCTCATGCTTCTCCTACACTCAACTCACCTCCCTCGAAGTGTTTAGTGTGCCATAAGGCTTTTCTGGGTTTCTCCTAAACTTCTACCTACCCCCTTGAAGGTGTTTTAGTGTGCCATGAGGTAGAACTGGACTATTACCTTTCCCCGCTCTGATACCAGGGGTTGGATCGGGCGCTCGAACTCCGAAACAAGGATTTTTATTTCAAGTTCGCAAGAATTGCGGAAGTGTTTACAGATATGAGAGAGTAAGACTTCTTGGGTCTCAAGTGTGTCTTGCAATCTCTAAACTTATGCCTTATATAGGCTTACAAACTGAGAAAAAGAAGTTGAATAATTGAGTCCGGGTGCTCATTGGGCCCCATCGACAACTCACAATATTCCTTCTTATCTCTTACACTTCTTTTCAAAAGAAAAAGCAAGAAAAAGACAAACTAAAAAGCATCGTAGCACATGGACGGCTACCTTTGGATCCTTTTCAGGATGATGCCAAAATAAGAAAAGTAAAGTAAAATTATTACTAGTGGACAAACCAACTTTCGGTGAGTGGGCTGATTCATCCTTATCTTCTAGCTACTGAGTGAGATGCTTTTGTCTTCATCCCACATTATTTTACCTTAGTGGCCGTCATATTCATGGTGGGAGGCCATCCACCATCAGCTGTCTCTTGTCGTCTTCTTTACAGCTGTGATTTCTTTGGATGCTCTGGGTGAGTGGGTTGCTTTGGTGAGGCTGTCGCTTTGTCCTCTTTGCGAACCCTGTGGATCATGGTCATCCTGCAACAATCGGTTGTACAGAATGAGCATGGTGTGGACACGTGCCTTCTGCAGCTGGGCAGCTGGTAACTGGTCTGTGGCGTAGTTATCCCCTGTTGCCCTGAGTCTGAGTTCGTCCTCATCTTCTTGGAGGATCCTGCCTGCGGATAGTATTGCTCCTCCTAGTTGCTGCAGTTGCTCGTTCCTGATTCTGCGAGCATGGAGTCTCTGTCTCGCGTATTCTTCAGCAGTGCATGGTGTCGCTGCTCCTGCACGGTAGTTCCTCGCCTTCTGGTTTGGAATGATTGCCGTGGCTTTGTCAGGAAGATATATGACTGAAGGTATGCGGGTGGTTCTGATGGACTCCTTCTGCTGTTTAGCCTTCCTAGGGCTTTCTGTGCTGGCAGTGGAACTTTCTGCGCTTTTGGCCATATTGCTGTTCTGGAGAGGTTGCTGGTGTTTCTGGGTAGTGTGCTTGTCAGAGCGTTGCCTGCCCTTCTTATATAGGCGTTGTGGCAGAATGGTTTGTTCAGCATCTTTCCTTTTTCCTTTGTTCCTGGCCCTATGCCTGGGCGGCTGTTTTCCTTCTTGGGCTTCGCGTCTTTGAGGCCCATCTTCTGGATCGTGGACTTGAGCGAACTGTGGGTCTTGTAACAGTTTTGGACACTCCTGTTGGTTGCAGGAATTATCCACTTCCTCGATTAGTACGAAGGCCCTTTCTTCGAATGGCAGTTCTGAGAGTAGTGACTTCATTGTGAAGCTTATCTGCCCTGTTTCACCCTCTGAGATGCTACAGATGTCGCTGTCATCTGAGTCCCCTAGGTCTACGGAGACCACGTCGTAGTCGTCCGGCAATTCCAGGCTATCCATGACCGCTTTTCTGGCCATGTTACCTGTTCTCCTGTTGCATTCTCGTGCATAATGCCCTTCTTCTCCACAGACGTAGCATTTGCACTTCTTTGCCCTGTCAGGATGCTTTCTCTTGAAGGTCCTCACGTGGGAATCATGAGGTTTCCCTTTGTAAGTACGCGCTTTCCTGAGGCCGTATCTTTTTCCGCTGCTGTAGTAGCCTGGTATTGGTATTTTGCTACAGAAAGATAGATCTTTCAGGCTTCTCTGCAGTGCAGCCTTCTTGCACAGTTCTGCAAGGTATTGGTAGGAAAAGTGGATCCTTGGAAATACCCCTATCGTATTTCCTGGGTATTTCTCTGCGAATGCCTGTTCCAGTTCCTTCCCTATCAGTGGAGGCATTTTTCTGAAGAACTTTTCTGAAAGTTCAGGGGATATGAACATCCGTCCTGACTTTGCTGCTAGGATCTTGAAGTCGTTCATGTAACTGAACAGATCCTTGACATTGCTGCATGTCAGTCTCTCCAGGTCTTGGTATGCCTTCTCCTGTTCGATCGTGGATCCTGTGTACGGGTCGTCTATGATGAACATCCTTTTGATATGGGATGTTACGTTCCTCGTATCTTCTGCCATGTTTACGAGTTCCTCGTACTCTTGGGAGAACTCCATTCTCCATTGGATCCATGTCTTCTTCTCGATTTCTCCCAGTAGATTTTCTATGAAATCTACTTTTGATCTGTTGTCATCCCACTGGTATTTCTGGTTGATCAGATTTACCGTGATCGTTTCCCATCTCTCGATGACTTCAGAGTACAGGCCAATGTCCTGTGGGAGTATTAGCAGAACTCCTGATGATTGTTCTGCTGGAGGTAAGGTCCACATTCCGTCATCAAGACCTCTTCTGCTGAATTTTCCCTTCCAGCCTTCTGTGCTGACTGGTGGTTGTCTTGATGTGGAAGCAACTCCTTGTGCTGGCGGATATCGCACTTGTCCCATAATAGGTTCTGTTGGCGGTAGCCTGTTGTAGGATATTGCTGATGAAGAGCTTGGGTATGCACTCTCTTCATGGACCTTTCTGAGTGCCGCGAATGCTGGGTATTCCAGCTCTGGCTCCTCCTGTTTTTCTTCAGCGATGGCTGCGATGGTGGTAGTTTCCATCGTTCCCTCACCCCCCTCGAAAAAGAATGGGTTATCCCATTCGTTGTTATCATCAGAGGTGTCCCAGAGTGGTTCCGGGTCTGCATCGCCTCTTGGTAAGGCGGCTAGATACTGAATGTACCCAAAGGGGTTATCATCATCGTCATCGTCCTCTAGCTCGTCGCCTTCGTCGGGCTGGGCTTCTGTGCTATCTGTACCCCAGCCAGTTGCTGTTATCTGGTCGATTGGGATTTTGGATGATGCCGGAGCATCATACCGGACCTTGAAGTCATACTTCCCACTAGGTTGGCCTAGTGTGTCCCATATTTCTCCTTCTTTTTCGACGTGATCAGGATGGGTTGATTTGTTTTCCCAAAGAACTCCTGCGAATTCTTCGTTTCCCATGTCCTCTGTCTCGTCTTCTTCAACCATTGGTGTCATTCGGTGGTACCCGCTGAAGGATACTCTTACTCGTCCGTCTGACGTTGACCGTGTTAATGCTCTTTGTGGTTGGACTGACCCATGTTCTCGTGCAGGTTGGATCGTCCAACTTCTTCCTTGCAGGAATTCCGTGCTATGGTGTTGGCCTGCTATCGCCTGGATTCCCGTGCTTGCAAGGTAGTCTGCCACGTTTCGTATTTGATAACGAAATCCGGCGTGGCTTGTGTTTGTGAGTCTCCCTATGAGGGATCTGGTTATGAGGAGATTGCTTTCTCCCCCCTGCCAGTTCTCGTACCCGTGCGTTTGGATTGCTATTTCCACATGGTTGTGGAAATCTCTGATTGACAGCTGCATATCTATGGTCATGTATATGAGCTGTACGCTTTGGGCTAGATCGACTTCCATGGTGCCAATTATGGACACTTCATCTGACCATCTTGTGTCCCTGACTACCAGTAGGGCGTTTGTGCCTGCTCCTCGCCTGTGAAGCGCATGGATTCTGATCATCATGAGCCCTGGGTGTATGAACCGAAAGCCTTCTCTTCTAACTGTGTTGTAGCTTTCCGTGTTCATCAGTGGCAGGTTTACTTGCTGCCCATCTCCTACGCATAGGATTTCCTCTTCAGAGTAGTGTTGGTATACTCTGTGGTTTGCTCCTGACCAACCGTACTCATAGAGTACTTCTGCTGGTACTAGGTTTGCTCTTCTTGATTGTGACAAGCTGAGCTGAGCGTCTGGATCGAGCCTGCTTTCTAGGCTTCTTCGATGTCTTCCTGGCCTTCTGTTAAGTCTTCTTTATGGACACTTCATCTGACCATCTTGTGTCCCTGACTACCAGTAGGGCGTTTGTGCCTGCTCCTCGCCTGTGAAGCGCATGGATTCTGGTCTTTTTCTTCCAAGTAAGTGTAAGAGATAAGAAGGAATATTGTGAGTTGTCGATGGGGCCCGGGGTTGGATCGGGCGCTCGAACTCCGAAACAAGGATTTTTATTTCAAGTTCGCAAGAATTGCGGAAGTGTTTACAGATATGAGAGAGTAAGACTTCTTGGGTCTCAAGTGTGTCTTGCAATCTCTAAACTTATGCCTTATATAGGCTTACAAACTGAGAAAAAGAAGTTGAATAATTGAGTCCGGGTGCTCATTGGGCCCCATCGACAACTCACAATATTCCTTCTTATCTCTTACACTTCACTTGGAATAAAAAGACAAACTTTAAAAGCAAAGCATCGCAGCACATGGACGGCTGCCTTTGGATCCTTTTCAGGATGATGCCAAAATAAGAAAAGTAAAGTAAAATTATTGCTAGTGGACAAACCAACTTTCGGTGAGTGGGCTGATTCATCCTTATCTTCTAGCTACTGAGTGAGATGCTTTTGTCTTCATCCCACATTATTTTACCTTAGTGGCCGTCATATTCATGGTGGGAGGCCATCCACCATCAGCTGTCCTTTGTCATCTTCTTTACAGCTGTAATCCATTTTGGATGCGATGGGTGAGTGCTGTAAGTCTGTCTGCGAGTTCTGCAAAGCTTCGCAGTTGTCTGACCAATTCAACGTACAGCTGTCCCCATCTTCTGTCGAGCCCTGCCAGCTGGTGACACCAGTAAGCTCTTTCCCAGAGCATTTCCTTGACGATTTTGGCCCTTTGTAGGAAATCACAGAGCATTGCCTGTAGCAGGTCTGTGGCTTCCTGTCGTCTCCTGTCGTTGGTCCATCTTGCTGTTTCCATGCGGATTGTTTCGTTGGGCCTTCGCGCTTGGGGGTCTGCCAAGATTCCGCTTGGAATAGATCTGTGGTATGCCACTGTCGTGTGCCCTGGACAACTTCTGTATAGTTCTTGGGCATAGGCTGGAGTTTCCCCGTTTTCCATATCTCTGTGCGAGTCTGTTTGGGCCATGATCCTAAACCTGTTAAGGTTTCCGATGGTGCGATCTTCGTCCATGATTTGGTGGATAAGTATTGGGCCGAGGTTGCCCCTTTCTGGTACCCTTGCCCTGCTTTGTACTGAGGTTGCACCGCTTCTCCTAGTGCTGCTGCTGCTAACCTCTGGTGATCCCCTTCTGTGCATTCTGCTGACATAGATAAACATATTAGTCGCGATAATGAATCGGCTAACATGTTATGTTTGCCATCTATGTGCTCAAAGTTTACTGTGACTCCAGTGCCTGTGATGTAATCAGTAAACCCTATCCATCTAACCCTAGAAGGTTTGTGTTGGGCTGATTTGTTGTAGAAACTGATTATGGCTTGGCAGTCAGTTCTAAGGGTGATCTCCCTTTTGTCCAAGTAGTGGATCTTCAATGCCTGGAGGGATTCCATGCAGGCATGTATTTCTGCGTCTATGGTTGATTTGACTGTGGGAAATTTCCCACTTGCATAGGCGCAAACTTTCTCTGATGGTCGTGGGTCTGACTTGTTTGGCTTCCATTTGCAGACGCCACCCCATCCTTCCATGCAACCATCAGTCTCCAGAATGATATGGCATTTTTCTGGAGGTAGCTCCAGGTCTGGCAAACTTTGCACCTGTTCTTTGAGCTTTCTGATGATCTCCCAGTCCGAAGGTTTCATCCTTTTGTCTCCGTTGGGACTGGTTTTTGAGTACAGTGGTCCGAGCAAGGTTCCGAGGTTTGGAATGTAGCTCCTGGCATAGTTTAGGATTCCTAGCCATGATCTCAATCCCTTCTTTTGTTTGAGTTGCTCTTCCTTGAACTCCACTATCCTCTTGATTATGTGCGGCTGTAGTTTGATCCTTTTGTTCCCGATTATTGCTCCAAGGAACTCGATCTCTTTTACCGCCAGTTTCATCTTTGTTGGCGATAGCACCAGGCCATTGTCCTTACAGATTTTGAGCATCTGCTGCAGGTGCTTCGCATGCTCCTCCTCGTTTCTTGAGAACACCAGGATGTCGTCTATGTAGACTGCAATGAATGCTGATGTTCCTTCGAAGCAGGCGTCCATCTTCCTCTGGAAGACTGCTGGAGCGTTCTTTAATCCGAATGGCATGACTAACCATTCGTACAATCCTATTTTGGGTACCATGAATGCTGTCCATGGTATGCTTTCAGGCTCCATTGCGACTTGATGGAATCCACTCTTAAGATCGAACTTAGAGTAGATATTGCTGTTCCCTATGCGCTTCAGGATTGTATTGATGCCAGGCAGGCTATACTGGTCTTTATGGGTGTTGTCATTGAGCGTTCTGTAGTTGAATACCATGCGCTCCTTTCCCTTTGACTCTTTGCCAGTAACAGGATCTATTGTAGTTCCTGAGTGAACGATTATGGCCATCGTTCTGTGCCTGCTGTTGCTCTTTCTGATGACACCTAGTTTTAACAAGGCGTCGATATGCCGTTTAAAGGCATCTTCCATGGCAGGTGTGACATAACCCAATGGCTTGTCTTGTATGGTGATGTCTGGGTTAATTATCTCCAATTTGCATTGGATCTTGTTTTTCGCCCAGTGTTTCAGTGGATCATCTCCGATGTATCCTGCCTTCTTCAGCTCCTCTATCGTGCTGTTGAACTTCCTTTGGAACCAAGGGCTGGTGGTTCCAATGTTGAGGTAGACGGAGTTTTGTATCTCCTGATATTCCTGCTCCTCCATGTCTAGCTCTTGTATTGCTGCTGCGGAAGTTTCCGTTTCTTGGCTGGTATTTATACAGGCGACGTTCTTGAAGAACGTTACCTTGTCTCCTTCTAACCAGACTCCTGCGAATTTCGCCCTGATGAAATTACAACCCACTAGGAATTGAATTCCATCCTGTATGTTCATTGGAAAACAGTACGTGAATGGTACTTTGAACCGATGTCCTCCAATGATCATGTCCCCTCCTTTGAGTTTGGAGTTGGCTTCTTGCCTTAAGTTGACGCCGTTGAAGTATGTTATGTAGTTTGTTGGCGTCATGGCCTCCTTTGGGACTATGCTGCTGTCTATACAGCACGTAGTTGCTCCTGTGTCCAGTATTGCTTGTACTGTGAACGTCTTCGAACCTGGAATTTCGAAGGTCACGGTGATGTTGAACAGTTTGTTCAACATTTTCTTCTTTGTTTGGGTGCCGTTAGTCAGGTTGTTGAGGGTACAAGCTCCTTCTTCATCATCTGATGCTTCTGAGATGTGTCCTTCTTCTGGCTCTGGCTCTTTTAGTACAAGCTCCTTATGGTGCAGCTCTTCATCTTCTGATGTTTCAGAGCTGTGTTCTTCTTCTGGCTCTGGTTCCTCGAGTATAGGCTCCTTATGGCGCTGCCTTTGTTCTGGCTGTGCATGGTTTTCTTCTAGCTTGACTGCCTGTCTCATGCTCAGCTTTCTTCTGAGTTCATCATTCTCGGCATGCAGCTGAGAGATGTACGCCATTAGCCCTTTAACGAGCTGATCTCTTTCTTCAGGCTCTTCTGATTGTTTTGGGGTTGGGATGATCTTTTCATCCAGGTAATACCCCACACATGCCGGGCAGCTGGTGATTCTACAGCTTCTGCAGTGGATTCTCATCTTTTCGATAGTTCTCCCCTTACAGAACGTGCAGTTGATATGTGCAGCTTCCTCTATGGGCATGTTTCTTTCCCATCGGTGCGTACAGTGGAACTGACTGTCTGGCACCTTCACTTGGCATCTCCATCCCTTGTCTTTGCCTAGCATAAAGACTCCTTCTTCCCGTGGTGGTTTGTTGAAGGTTTTTGTTGAGGGTGGTTTTGGTTTTGTGCCTTTCTTCTTGATCTTCCTGGGAGCTGCGAATACTGGGTATTCCAACTCAGGTTCCATCTGTTTTTCAGCGTTTGCGATGGGTCTCATCGTTCTCTCACCCCCCGAGAAAAAGAATGGGTCATCCCATTCGTTATCTTTATCGGTGGTGCTCCAGAGTGGTTCTGGATCTGCATCTCCTCGTGGTAAGGCGGCTAAATATTGAATATACCCGAATGGGTTATCAATATCGTCGTCGTCCTCCATTTCGTCACCTTCGTCTGGCTGTGATGTTGAGGTGGAGTTGATGTCAACTCTCCATCTTGTTGCCTTGACTTGGTTTGTTTGGATGTGTGCTGATGCTGGGGCATCGTGTTTGACTTTGAAGTCGTAGTTCCTGCTAGGTTGGCCTAGAGGATTCCAGATTTCTCCTGGTCTTTTGACCTTTTTAAACCAGGCTGGTTCTTCGTTTGACATGTCTCAGTGGCTTTTGTGGCTAGATTGGCTAGTGATTTAGCGCTTGTGATACTGGCTAATTCTGGTTCTATATGAGCTTAGGGTTTTATTGGTTGGTTTCTCCTAGTTGTACCATATGGCTATTGTTCTTTCAAGGTTGGTAGGTGAAGGATGGGTTGACACAGAAACTACTGACTGGCCTTTTAAACATTCAAGGTTGATGAGTTGAGAATGGGTTAACACAGGAAACTGTTTATATAGGCTGACACAGAAAAACTATTTGTTTGGATTGACACAGAAAACTTCTTGTTTGTACTTAGCTCAGAAAATCGCTTGAGAGGCAGACTCATCTCACCGGGTTCCCTTATAATTGCCTTCTCTGAGGACTTACCCGAAGGGCCTGGGCTCGCCTTTTGCCTGCGATTCTCCTTTGACTTCTGAACCAAGGATGAACTCCTAGTTTTCCATGCTTCTCCCAAACTCCTGGTTTTGCTGTGCTTCGCCTAAACTCTCAGTTTCTCATGCTTCTCCTACACTCAACTCACCTCCCTCGAAGTGTTTAGTGTGCCATAAGGCTTTTCTGGGTTTCTCCTCAACTTCTACCTACCCCCTTGAAGGTGTTTTAGTGTGCCATGAGGTAGAACTGGACTATTACCTTTCCCCGCTCTGATACCAGGGGTTGGATCGGGCGCTGGATCGGGCGCTCGAACTCCGAAACAAGGATTTTTATTTCAAGTTCGCAGAATTGCGGAAGTGTTTACAAATGAGAGAGTAAGACTTCTTGGGTCTCAAGTGTGTCTTGCAATCTCTAAGCTTATGCCTTATATAGGCTTACAATCTGAGAAAAAGAAGTTGAATAATTGAGTCCGGGTGCTCTTTGGGCCCCATCGACAACTCACAATATTCCTTCTTATCTCTTACACTTCAAAAAGTAAGAAAAAGATAAACTAAAAAGCATCGTAGCACATGGATGGCTACCTTTGGGTCCTTTTCAGGACGATGCTCACAGTAAAAGCAAATAAAATTATTACTACCGGACGAATCTGCTTTCGGTGAGTGGGCTGATTCATCCTTATCTTCTAGATACTGAGTGAGATGCATTTGTCTTCATCCCACATTATTTTACCTTAGTGGCCGTCATATTCATGGTGGGAGGCCATCCACCATCAGCTGTCCTTTGTCGTCTTCTTTACAGCTGTGATCCATTTTGGATGCGCTGGGTGAGTGCTGTAAGTTTGTCTGCGAGTTCTGCAAAGCTTCGCAGTTGTCTGACCAATTCCACGTACAGCTGTCCCCATCTTCTGTCAAGCCCTGCCAGCTGGTGGCACCAGTAAGCTCTTTCCCAGAGCATTTCCTTGACGATTTTGGCCCTTTGCAGGAAATCACAGAGCATTGCCTGTAGTAGGTCTGTGGCCTCCTGTCGCCTCCTGTCGTTGGTCCATCTTGCTGTTTCCATGCGGATTGTTTCGTTGGGCCTTCGCGCTTGGGGGTCTGCCAAGATTCCGCTTGGAATAGATCTGTGGTATGCCACTGTCGTGTGCCCTGGACAACTTCTGTATAGTTCTTTGGCATAGGCTGGAGTTTCCCCGTTTTCCATATCTCTGTGCGAGTCTGTTTGGGCCATGATCCTAAACCTGTTAAGGTTTCCGATGGTGCGATCTTGGTCCATGATTTGGTGGATAAGTATTGGGCCGAGGTTGCCCCTTTCTGGTACCCTTGCCCTGCTTTGTACTGAGGTTGCACCGCTTCTCCTAGTGCTGCTGCTGCTAACCTCTGGTGATCCCCTTCTGTGCATTCTGCTGACATAGATAAACATATTAGTCGCGATAATGAATCGGCTAACATGTTCTGTTTGTCATCTATGTGCTCAAAGTTTACTGTGACTCCAGTGCCTGTGATGTAATCAGTAAACCCTATCCATCTAACCCTAGAAGGTTTGTGTTGGGCTGATTTGTTGTAGAAACTGATTATGGCTTGGCAGTCAGTTCTAAGGGTGATCTCTCGTTTGTCCAAGTAGTGGATCTTCAATGCCTGGAGGGATTCCATGCAGGCATGTATTTCTGCGTCTATGGTTGATTTGACTGTGGGAAATTTCCCACTTGCATAGGCGCAAACTTTCTCTGATGGTCGTGGGTCTGACTTGTTTGGCTTCCATTTGCAGACGCCACCCCATCCTTCCATGCAACCATCAGTCTCCAGAATGATATAGCATTTTTCTGGAGGTAGCTCCAGGTCTGGCAAACTTTGCACCTGTTCTTTGAGCTTTCTGATGATCTCCCAGTCCGAAGGTTTCATCCTTTTGTCTCCGTTGGGACTGGTTTTTGAGTATAGTGGTCCGAGCAAGGTTCCGAGGTTTGGAATGTAGCTCCTGGCGTAGTTTAGGATTCCTAGCCATGATCTCAAACCTTTCTTCTGTTTGAGTTGCTCTTCTTTGAACTCCACTATTCTTTTGATTATGTGCGGTTGTAGTTTGATCCTTCTGTTCCCGATTATTGCTCCAAGGAACTCGATCTCTTTTACCGCCAGTTTCATCTTTGTTGGCGATAGCACCAAGCCATTGTCCTTACAGATTTTGAGCATCTGCTGCAGGTGCTTCGCATGCTCCTCCTCGTTTCTTGAGAACACCAGGATGTCGTCTATGTAGACTGCAATGAATGCTGATGTTCCTTCGAAGCAGGCGTCCATCTTCCTCTGGAAGACTGCTGGAGCGTTCTTTAATCCGAATGGCATGACTAACCATTCGTACAATCCTATTTTGGGTACCATGAATGCTGTCCATGGTATGCTTTCAGGCTCCATTGCGACTTGATGGAATCCACTCTTAAGATCGAACTTAGAGTAGATATTGCTGTTCCCTATGCGCTTCAGGATTGTATTGATGCCAGGCAGGCTATACTGGTCTTTATGGGTGTTGTCGTTGAGCGTTCTGTAGTTGAATACCATGCGCTCCTTTCCCTTTGACTCTTTGCCAGTAACAGGATCTATTGTAGTTCCTGAGTGAACGATTATGGCCATCGTTCTGTGCCTGCTGTTGCTCTTTCTGATGACACCTAGTTTTAACAAGGCGTCGATATGCCGTTTAAAGGCATCTTCCATGGCAGGTGTGACATAACCCAATGGCTTGTCTTGTATGGTGATGTCTGGGTTAATTATCTCCAATTTGCATTGGATCTTGTTTTTCGCCCAGTGTTTCAGTGGATCATCTCCGATGTATCCTGCCTTCTTCAGCTCCTCTATCGTGCTGTTGAACTTCCTTTGGAACCAAGGGCTGGTGGTTCCGATGTTGAGGTAGACGGAGTTTTGTATCTCCTGATATTCCTGATCCTCCATGTCTAGCTCTTGTATTGCTGCTGCGGAAGTTTCTGTCTCCTGGCTGGTATTTATACAGGCGACGTTCTTGAAGAACGTTACCTTGTTTCCTTCTAACCAGACTCCTGCGAATTTCGCCCTGATGAAATTACAACCCACTAGGAATTGAATTCCATCCTGTATGTTCATTGGAAAACAGTACGTGAATGGTACTTTGAACCGATGTCCTCCAATGATCATGTCCCCTCCTTTGAGTTTGGAGTTGGCTTCCTGCCTTGAGTTGACGCCGTTGAAATACGTTATGTAGTTTGTTGGCGTCATGGCCTCCTTTGGGACTATGCTGCTGTCTATACAGCACGTGGTTGCTCCTGTGTCCAGTATTGCTTGTACTGTGAACGTCTTCGAACCTGGGATTTCGAAGGTCACGGTGATGTTGAACAGTTTGTTCAACATTTTCTTCTTTGTTTGGGTGCCGTTAGTCAGGTTATTGAGGGTACAAGCTCCTTCTTCATCATCTGATGCTTCTGAGATGTGTCCCTCTTCTGGCTCTGGCTCCTTTCGTACAAGCTCCTTATGGTGCAGCTCTTCATCTTCTGATGTTTCAGAGCTGTGTTCTTCCTCTGGCTCTGGTTCCTCCAGTACAGGCTCCTTATGGCGCTGCCTTTGTTCTGGCTGTGCATGGTTTTCTTCTAGCTTGACTGCTTGTCTCATGCTCAGCTTTCTTCTGAGTTCATCATTCTCGACATGCAGCTGAGAGATGTACGCCATTAGCCCTTTAACGAGCTGATCTCTTTCTTCAGGCTCTTCTGATTGTTTTGGGGTTGGGATGATCTTTTCATCCAGGTAATACCCCACACATGCCGGGCAGCTGGTGATTCTACAGCTTCTGCAGTGGATTCTCATCTTTTCGATAGTTCTCCCCTTACAGAACGTGCAGTTGATATGTGCAGCTTCCTCTATGGGCATGTTTCTTTCCCATCGGTGCGTACAGTGGAACTGACTGTCTGGCACCTTCACTTGGCATCTCCATCCCTTGTCTTTGCCTAGCATAAAGACTCCTTCTTCCCGTGGTGGTTTGTTGAAGGTTTTTGTTGAGGGTGGTTTTGGTTTTGTGCCTTTCTTCTTGATCTTCCTGGGAGCTGCGAATACTGGGTATTCCAACTCAGGTTCCATCTGTTTTTCAGCGTTTGCGATGGTGTTCATCGTTCTCTCACCCCCCCGAGAAAAAGAATGGGTCATCCCATTCGTTATCTTTATCGGTGGTGCTCCAGAGTGGTTCTGGATCTGCATCTCCTCGTGGTAAGGCGGCTAAATATTGAATATACCCGAATGGGTTATCAATATCGTCGTCGTCCTCCATTTCGTCACCTTCGTCTGGCTGTGATGTTGAGGTGGAGTTGTTGTCAACTCTCCATCTTGTTGCCTTGACTTGGTTTGTTTGGATGCGTGCTGATGCTGGGGCATCGTGTTTGACTTTGAAGTCGTAGTTCCTGCTAGGTTGGCCTAGAGGATTCCAGATTTCGCCTGGTCTTTTGACCTTTTTAAACCAGGCTGGTTCTTCGTTTGACATGTCTCAGTGGCTTTTGTGGCTAGATTGGCTAGTTTCTATAGTTATTTAGCGCTTGTGATACTGGCTAATTCTGGTTCTATTATGAGCTTAGGGTTTTAGTGGTTCGTTTCTCCTAGTTGTACCATATGGCTATTGGTCTTTCAAGGTTGGTAGGTGAAGGATGGGTTGACACAGAAACTACTGACTGGCCTTTTAAACATTCAAGGTTGATGAGTTGAGAATGGGTTAACACAGGAAACTGTTTATATAGGCTGACACAGAAAAACTATTTGTTTGGATTGACACAGAAAACTTCTTGTTTGTACTTAGCTCAGAAAATCGTTTGAGAGGCAGACTCATCTCACCGGGTTCCCTTATAATTGCCTTCTCTGAGGACTTACCCGAAGGGCCTGGGCTCGCCTTTTGCCTGCGATTCTCCTTTGACTTCTGAACTAAGGATGAACTCCTAGTTTTCCATGCTTCTCTAAAACTCCTGGTTTTGCTGTGCTTCGCCTCAACTCTCAGTTTCTCATGCTTCTCCTACACTCAACTCACCTCCCTCGAAGTGTTTAGTGTGCCATAAGGCTTTTCTGGGTTTCTCCTAAACTTCTACCTACCTCCTAAACTATTACCTTTCCCCGCTCTGGTATCAAACCCCGCTCTGATACCAGGGTAGGATCGGGCGCTCGAACTCCGAAACAAGGATTTTTATTTCAAGTTCGCAGAATTGCGGAAGTGTTTACAAATGAGAGAGTAAGACTTCTTGGGTCTCAAGTGTGTCTTGCAATCTCTAAACTTATGCCTTATATAGGCTTACAAACTGAGAAAAAGAAGTTGAATAATTGAGTCCGGGTGCTCATTGGGCCCCATCGACAACTCACAATATTCCTTCTTATCTCTTACACTTCTTTTCAAAAGAAAAAGCAAGAAAAAGACAAACTAAAAAGCATCGTAGCACATGGACGGCTACCTTTGGGTCCTTTTCAGGACGATGCTCACAGTAAAAGCAAATAAAATTATTACTATCGGACGAATCTGCTTTCGGTGAGTGGGCTGATTCATCCTTATCTTCTAGCTACTGAGTGAGATGCATTTGTCTTCATCCCACATTATTTTACCTTAGTGGCCGTCATATTCATGGTGGGAGGCCATCCACCATCAGCTGTCCTTTGTCGTCTTCTTTACAGCTGTGATCCATTTTGGATGCGATGGGTGAGTGCTGTAAGTCTGTCTGCTAGGTCCGTGAAGCTTTGTCGCTGTCTAACCATTTCGACGTACAGTTGGTCCCATCTTCTGTTACATCCTGACAGCTGGTGGCACCAGTGAGCTCTTTCCCAGAGTATCTCATTGATGATTTTGACCCTTTGGATGAAATCACAGAGCATTGCCTGTAGCAGATCTGTGGCCTCTTGCCGTCTTTGTTCATTGGTCCATTCTGCTGTTTCGATGAATATCGCATCGTTGGGCCTCCGTGCTTGGATATCTGCCAGGATCCTATTGGGAGAGGGCCTTTGGAGTGTGTATCCTGGGCTTTCGTACAACCTTCGAGCATAGGATGGTGGTTCCCAGACTTCCCTGTTCCTGTGTGAGTCAGTTTGGGCCATGATCCTGAACCGGTTGAGGTTTCCGATGGTATCGTTTTGGCCAATGAGTTGGTGGGTAAGAATTGGGCCAAAGTTGCCTCTAACTGGTATGCTTGCTCTACTGGGTACTGAGGTTGCGCTGCTTCTTCCAGTGCTGCTGCTGCTAACCTCAGGACTTCCTGGTGATCCCCTTCTGTGCATTCTGCTGACATAGATAAACATATTAGTCGCGATAATGAATCGGCTAACATGTTATGTTTGCCATCTATGTGCTCAAAGTTTACTGTGACTCCAGTGCCTGTGATGTAATCAGTAAACCCTATCCATCTAACCCTAGAAGGTTTGTGTTGGGCTGATTTGTTGTAGAAACTGATTATGGCTTGGCAGTCAGTTCTAAGGGTGATCTCCCTTTTGTCCAAGTAGTGGATCTTCAATGCCTGGAGGGATTCCATGCAGGCATGTATTTCTGCGTCTATGGTTGATTTGACTGTGGGAAATTTCCCACTTGCATAGGCGCAAACTTTCTCTGATGGTCGTGGGTCTGACTTGTTTGGCTTCCATTTGCAGACGCCACCCCATCCTTCCATGCAACCATCAGTCTCCAGAATGATATAGCATTTTTCTGGAGGTAGCTCCAGGTCTGGCAAACTTTGCACCTGTTCTTTGAGCTTTCTGATGATCTCCCAGTCCGAAGGTTTCATCCTTTTGTCTCCGTTGGGACTGGTTTTTGAGTATAGTGGTCCGAGCAAGGTTCCGAGGTTTGGAATGTAGCTCCTGGCGTAGTTTAGGATTCCTAGCCATGATCTCAAACCTTTCTTCTGTTTGAGTTGCTCTTCTTTGAACTCCACTATTCTTTTGATTATGTGCGGTTGTAGTTTGATCCTTCTGTTCCCGATTATTGCTCCAAGGAACTCGATCTCTTTTACCGCCAGTTTCATCTTTGTTGGCGATAGCACCAGGCCATTGTCCTTACAGATTTTGAGCATCTGCTGCAGGTGCTTCGCATGCTCCTCCTCGTTTCTTGAGAACACCAGGATGTCGTCTATGTAGACTGCAATAAATGCTGATGTTCCTTCGAAGCAGGCGTCCATCTTTCTCTGGAAGACTGCTGGAGCGTTCTTTAATCCGAATGGCATGACTAACCATTCGTACAATCCTATTTTGGGTACCATGAATGCTGTCCATGGTATGCTTTCAGGCTCCATTGCGACTTGATGGAATCCACTCTTAAGATCGAACTTAGAGTAGATATTGCTGTTCCCTATGCGCTTCAGGATTGTATTGATGCCCGGCAGGCTATACTGGTCTTTATGGGTGTTGTCGTTGAGCGTTCTGTAGTTGAATACCATGCGCTCATTTCCCTTTGACTCTTTGCCAGTAACAGGATCTATTGTAGTTCCTGAGTGAACGATTATGGCCATCGTTCTGTGCCTGCTGTTGCTCTTTCTGATGACACCTAGTTTTAACAAGGCGTCGATATGCCGTTTAAAGGCATCTTCCATGGCAGGTGTGACATAACCCAATGGCTTGTCTTGTATGGTGATGTCTGGGTTGATTATCTCCAATTTGCATTGGATCTTGTTTTTCGCCCAGTGTTTCAGTGGATCATCTCCGATGTATCCTGCCTTCTTTAGCTCCTCTATCGTGCTGTTGAACTTCCTTTGGAACCAAGGGCTGGTGGTTCCAATGTTGAGGTAGACGGAGTTTTGTATCTCCTGATATTCCTGCTCCTCCATGTCTAGCTCTTGTATTGCTGCTGCGGAAGTTTCCGTTTCTTGGCTGGTATTTATACAGGCGACGTTCTTGAAGAACGTTACCTTGTCTCCTTCTAAACAGACTCCTGCGAATTTCGCCCTGATGAAATTACAACCCACTAGGAATTGAATTCCATCCTGTATGTTCATTGGAAAACAGTACGTGAATGGTACTTTGAACCGATGTCCTCCAATGATCATGTCCCCTCCTTTGAGTTTGGAGTTGGCTTCCTGCCTTGAGTTGACGCCGTTGAAGTATGTTATGTAATTTGTTGGCGTCATGGCCTCCTTTGGGACTATGCTGCTGTCTATACAGCATGTGGTTGCTCCTGTGTCCAGTATTGCTTGTACTGTGAACGTCTTCGAACCTGGAATTTCGAAGGTCACGGTGATGTTGAACAGTTTGTTCAACATTTTCTTCTTTGTATGGGTGTGGCTATTGAGGGTACAAGCTCCTTCTTCATCATCTGATGCTTCTGAGATGTGTCCCTCTTCTGGCTCTGGCTCCTTTGGTACAAGCTCCTTATGGTGCAGCTCTTCATCTTCTGATGTTTCAGAGCTGTGTTCTTCTTCTGGCTCTGGTTCCTCGAGTATAGGCTCCTTATGGCGCTGCCTTTGTTCTGGCTGTGCATGGTTTTCTTCTAGCTTGACTGCCTGTCTCATGCTCAGCTTTCTTCTGAGTTCATCATTCTCGGTATGCAGCTGAGAGATGTACGCCATTAGCCCTTTAACGAGCTGATCTCTTTCTTCAGGCTCTTCTGATTGTTTTGGGGTTGGGATGATCTTTTCATCCAGGTAATACCCCACACATGCCGGGCAGCTGGTGATTCTACAGCTTCTGCAGTGGATTCTCATCTTTTCGATAGTTCTCCCCTTACAGAACGTGCAGTTGATATGTGCAGCTTCCTCTATGGGCATGTTTCTTTCCCATCGGTGCGTACAGTGGAACTGACTGTCTGGCACCTTCACTTGGCATCTCCATCCCTTGTCTTTGCCTAGCATAAAGACTCCTTCTTCCCGTGGTGGTTTGTTGAAGGTTTTTGTTGAGGGTGGTTTTGGTTTTGTGCCTTTCTTCTTGATCTTCCTGGGAGCTGCGAATACTGGGTATTCCAACTCAGGTTCCATCTGTTTTTCAGCGTTTGCGATGGTGTTCATCGTTCTCTCACCCCCCGAGAAAAAGAATGGGTCATCCCATTCGTTATCTTTATCGGTGGTGCTCCAGAGTGGTTCTGGATCTGCATCTCCTCGTGGTAAGGCGGCTAAATATTGAATATACCCGAATGGGTTATCAATATCGTCGTCGTCCTCCATTTCGTCACCTTCGTCTGGCTGTGATGTTGAGGTGGAGTTGCTGTCAACTCCCCATCTTGTTGCCTTGACTTGGTTTGTTTGGATGCGTGCTGATGCTGGGGCATCGTGTTTGACTTTGAAGTCGTAATTCCTGCTAGGTTGGCCTAGAGGATTCCAGATTTCTCCTGGTCTTTTGATCTTTTTAAACCAGGCTGGTTCTTCGTTTGACATGTCTCAGTGGCTTTTGTGGCTAGATTGGCTAGTTTCTATAGTTATTTAGCGCTTGTGATACTGGCTAATTCTGGTTCTATTATGAGCTTAGGGTTTTAGTGGTTGGTTTCTCCTAGTTGTACCATATGGCTATTGGTCTTTCAAGGTTGGTAGGTGAAGGATGGGTTGACACAGAAACTACTGACTGGCCTTTTAAACATTCAAGGTTGATGAGTTGAGAATGGGTTAACACAGGAAACTGTTTATATAGGCTGACACAGAAAAACTATTTGTTTGGATTGACACAGAAAACTTCTTGTTTGTACTTAGCTCAGAAAATCGCTTGAGAGGCAGACTCATCTCACCGGGTTCCCTTATAATTGCCTTCTCTGAGGACTTACCCGAAGGGCCTGGGCTCGCCTTTTGCCTGCGATTCTCCTTTGACTTCTGAACCAAGGATGAACTCCTAGTTTTCCATGCTTCTCCCAAACTCCTGGTTTTGCTGTGCTTCGCCTAAACTCTCAGTTTCTCATGCTTCTCCTACACTCAACTCACCTCCCTCGAAGTGTTTAGTGTGCCATAAGGCTTTTCTGGGTTTCTCCTAAACTTCTACCTACCCCCTTGAAGGTGTTTTAGTGTGCCATGAGGTAGAACTGGACTATTACCTTTCCCCGCCCCCCAAAGCCAAGATCCCATTTCCCAAATCCCTGAATTCCAAGTCTTTTTTAATGATCACACCTCAAATGACTTCAACATGCTCTTCAATTCTCTCCCTCAGAACGGACAATACTATGCTGCCAGTGTGCCTGGTTCTTTCTATGGTCGCCTATTTCCTAATGACACCATTCACCGTGTTCATTCTTAATTTTTCCTTCATTGGCTTTCTAGAGTACCAAAAGATGTAATGAAGGGAAATTGACCTTCGGCTTGGGATATTTCACACATATAAGGGAAATTGAGTTTCTCTCTGTTTATGTTCTGTTCCTGTTTTGATCTGCCCTGCTTGCTTTTGCAATCAATGCACCAAACCTCTCACACATCACACCTCTCAGTCTCTTACCATTTCTCCTAATCTAATCATGAACCCGAAAGAATTCAAACCCAAAGAGAAAGTCATAGAGAAACCGATCACAAATTGAAGAACTTTATCACACAAATCCCAGAAACAGACCAAGAAAAGAGGAAATCAGAAAGAGATGAAAATCATGGATTGCATACCGAGAAAAGGAAAGAGAACGAGAATGAGAGTGTTGGTTTCTTGACGGCGGTCGAGGGCTCTAGGCGGTGGCGTCGAGGCAGAGGCAGCGAGGTAAAGGCGGCGATGACATCGTGAATTCTTGATAAACTTTGGACTTTGGTTTTCTAAGCTTTGAGAGTTAAGTTTTGTGAATTCTTATGGGTTTAACGGATTCACCCGAAACTATCCGTTTTGATAACGGGTTATTATTGGGTCACCCGTTAATAACCCGATTAGTTAATGGACAAATTTTAACGGGTCGTTATTGGACGGGTTAATAAATGACCCGCCCATTTGCCGGACCTAAACATAATGTTCATCTCTAGTTCTCTACTCAGTATTGCATATTTGAAATGATCGGTGAATTTAACTCTGCGACCAGGTCAAAATCTCTATCACCAAGGCATGAACAGCCCTTTAAATTAACATCAATAGAGCCACAATTGCCCCCAATAAGCAAAACAATGAATTCAATACTCCACCTATACCATTACTTAAAACACTGACAAAATAGAATGCCAAAACGGTACAGTAGATAATGCAAGTAGAACAGTCACATTTATGCTTGAGCTTCAACCACCTTATCATCCACATCGGTTGCCGCAACATTCAGCTGAGCACCCTTCGACATCCTCAGTTGGGGGCTGAACTTGCTCATCCTCAGGAAGAGGTTCCTCAACATAGTCATTCTCGAAAGCATCCGGTGGCACCTCATGAATCCCAACTTGCGGCTTCGCTGGATCTTTCACCAGCACATATTTGCCCTCCTTCAATTTCATACACAAGTCAACAATAGACTTGACAATTCCCCACATACTGGTCTGGTTCAGATTAATCTAAGCCGAGAACTCCTTAGGCTTATATCCATTCACGGCCAAAATCGCATGGTTGAAGTGATCGCAAGGATGCACCCTCGAAACATACCCCAACTTCATCATATCAGCGCCAGCCAACAGAGCTTGTGCAGTCCATTTAGCCAATTTGTTAGAATTGTTCTTAAGCTCATTGGCCAACACCGCACCCCTCTGAGTCTCCAATTTCTGCCTCCAATCAACACCCGAATACTTGGGATCAAACTCATTAAGCGCATTCAGTGTCAAAAACGACCTCTGTCCATTAACCTCCACAACACTCTGCACCTCACAACTCACTATCAGAGACACCTCATCGTCAAGCTTCCACCTCCTGTACCGATACCCAACCGAGGCAACTTCCTCCCCCTCATTCGCAAACGGATTCGGCTCATCAAATATAACCTTGTTCCCATCTCTAACCAAAACCTGCTGCGAAAAATTCTGGTTAATGTAAGCCGCCTCAATGCTCAACATGTGAGCCGAGTTAATGTCATCCTTACCTTCCGGCAATGGCTCCTGTGAGGTCTCTTGGTCTCTTGTACCGAAAGCAAATCGAGCTGCGAGCTTGTCGAAAAACAGCTTGTTCCCAACTCTCTGAACACCAATGTCCCATGAGTAAACAGACCTAGGTGCACACATTAGCGTGGAGAGGATAGTGTCGGTGGCGAAAGCCGTGGCCTTGTCTCGTTGGCGAAGCGGTGGATGACGGGGTCGTCGGTGGTGGTGACCTTGAAGAAGTTCTTGTTCTTGAACCGGTCGAGGCGGCGCTCGTTTTTCGGGGTGATTCGATCGACGGTGCAGTCGTAGAACTCGAGTGCGCTGCGGAAGAGGAGATCTTCGGGCTCCGGGACGATGGAAGAGAGCTTGGAGAATGTGGCGAAGGAGATCTGATCGAGCATATTCCATTCGGGCTGACATTTTACCGGTTCATGTTGTAGAGGCGGTCGCGGCGGGACCGGTCTTTCTCGGCCTCGCGCTTCTTGGCTTCGACCTCCTCGTCGCGGCGGGGGCTTCCCGTCGACGAGGCGGTACTCGCTGCTGTTGTCGTCGTTGGAGAAGTCGAAGACGGCGTCGGAGGGGTTTTTGGACCGGGCCGGGTTGTTGAATGTGCGGGTCCAGTCGGCGATCCGGCCCAGCTCTCCGACCGGGAGAAAGGGGCGAAGGGGACGTTGAGAGGGAGGTTGGAGGAGTTGGTGGTGGTGGCGCAGTCCGGTGGGCCCCATCAGTCGGGATTGTACAGCACGCCGCTGACCTCAAAGCCTTCGAGCATTGTTGTTGGATTTCGATTTCTTAGAGGTATTAGGGTTTTTCTGAGACTGATTTGGTTGGCTTGTGTGTTCTTTAGAGTGGAGGAAGAAGCTGGGGGGGCTTCACTATCTTCGAATTTCGTTTCGGGGATTAAACCCCAGTGTTTAAATGAAATTACGTTTATGTGTCTGGGCCGTTTCGGAAGTTTATTGGGCCAGGAGGGTTTCGTGGGGCTTAAAATGGGGGCAATACTCACGTACTATAGCTATATTTATCTTGCACGGTTTTTTTAAAGGGATCTTGCACGGTTTAGGGTTTCCAGAATTGGATTCATGATCTGTATGTGTATTGGTGAGAGGAGGAGGTGAACATGAAACCTTGGTTGGTCGGCACTCGATTTGTTTAAACAGTTCTGGTAAGGTAGGAGCTCGATGAATGAAGATTGAAACTATATGAATGATGTGTGTTCATATATAGTTTATATATATATATATACACTTTATATTAATGCTTTCTAATATATATGGAGCAGTACGTACGTACGTACAGTATTGTTCAGTTGTTGGGTAGTACAAGCTTTTGAGTACAATATATATATGATCACTATATAAAAGATGAAGTTAGAGATGGAAGATTAAGTTATCTGATCTGAAAATTATCTGCATATATAATCCATTTATATCGATGGTCTGTTATATTTGAATGGTTCTTACTTAACTTGCCATTGGATTTGTATGCAATCATAACAACAGTGCGAGATAGATGTATCGATCGATGCGTCTGTAATGCTTTGAAATGCGATGTTATGCAGGTACGTACTTGCATTATTCACAAACTTTCAATCTCTCAAATGTCCGTACAGTTACCGCGCTAGGTGCAGACTTGGCAATCACTCAGGATTGATCTGGAGCAAAAGCCATATCCTTGGAATTCATTTCGTTCAGTAAGTTGAGCTTAATTTCCAAGTTAATTTACAAGTCCAGCTAAGTATGTATTTGCTTGCTTAGCCTAGTATGCATTATTGGTATCTTCATGAACTGAAATATTGTGTCTATTTCATTAAGATTTGGTGAATACAAGACAGTTTATCAATATCTAACAGCCATCAGATCGAATTAATTAACGTACTCTCTATATATAGCACTGTAATCGAAGAAGAAAAAGCTAGTCTTAGATCAGTAGATCACCAGCAGCCAAGTTACAATAAGAACTCAAATGTTTGATCACAAATTCACACTCCTAAACATATATACTATAATGATATGCAAACAAGCCTGAATAGATAGAACCTAGCTAGTACTAGCTAGCTAGCTAGCTAGTACATAATATGTAGAAACAGTGAGTACGTGATCGATCGATCATGTAATTGAAGCTTGAAAATGCAGATGTACGTAGTACTAGCTAGCTTCAGTCACAAACTTCCTTAGTCTTTCGGAAATCCTTGCAGCAGCTGCAGTGGTTGGTGCAGAGTCGACAATCTACTCATGATCGATCAGGAACAAAATTATATTCATAATTGAAGATAACTTGTCTAAGATTATGAATGATGCTAATGATTACTTGTTCACGGACGTACCTTGGAATGTATATTGTGGAAGATGGTATCTTCGACAACTGAGAAACTGGCACTTACAATGTCAGCTCCTTCTTCGAGAAGCACACGAATTGACCCCTCAAACATGAATTGGAAATCCAACCCGGTAATCAGAGAAACCTCTAGAGCTGAACCTAACTCACGAATCTCGACTTGAGGTGATCTTAACCCGCCTCCATTTAGTCCACCTCCGAGACCTCCATTGCTGCCATTTGTGATGTTCTGTACTCCCGTCAGTCTATCTTTCTTCTCCTTCATTTTCTCCAAGTTCTCCTGCAACATCTTTATGTAGTTCACTGCTTCATCTAATTGATCCGGCAAAGATGTCGCTTCCTGCAAAAGAAATAAGTTATCTTACTAATTCGATCAGTAAAGAATATAATCAATGTACTGCATATTAGTAATAGATTTCGTATGGGAAAACACACCGCCGGATCAGGATATATATATAGGGCAAAGTGTTTGTAGCAATGTAACCAATGGCTAGCTGGACTCTATAAGAGTTGATCTGTTTAAGGAAAATGTCTAGACACTCCAAGACTCGCACACAAACACATTCAGTAAGTAATATATAGACAGGAATTAGATCGAGATGAGACCCTTAAGCGTTGACATGGTAGAAGAGCATTGAGCCTGGAGTATAGGGCTTTCATCTGATTCCTCCTGTTTTTCTCTACTGTTTTTCTGTCAACTCTAGATGAAGAACTACTAGGGTACTGCTGCTGATCCATCAAGGTGAGTGATCAAGCCGATAGAGCAAGCTGCATTAACAGGAATAACAATATCCACACCTTCAGATAGTAGAACACCATATAACATATCAATGTAATTTGTACCTCATCAGTTTTGTTGTGGAGAGAAAGCGAAAGGTTAAAGTTGAAAGAAAAGCAACATGTTACATATATGATTAAGATGCTGCTGCTACAGAAAAAAAAGTGTATTCAAAATTTCAAATTTCACAAGAAGGTGGTCCCTGAATGCGCACCACCGAACTTGACAAGCAAATTTTCCATAAGTATGAAAACACAGATTGAAGGATTCGAAGACTAATTAGCTGGCATGGTTGATTCCTAACTGTGTATTTTTCGGCCTTCACAAACCCTACTTCGATCTGACGCCAAAATGCAAAAGTATGTATGAACTCTTCCATATTAGTCTAGGACAGTACGTGTTATAATCAAGTATAGTGTAATTTTAAGCTGCGATAAAGAAGGTCACACCTAACTTGGTGTTTCTTTGCTGGTTTGTTTACACCAACCCTTACACCAGTATCCTTCTCTTGACCAATTTTTAGGTAATTGTCGAACACTTTCTCTAACTTAATTAGCATACCCATATATTGTAATTCTTAATTAACCATTTTAGGTAATTGTCAAATGAATTGTAATTCTTACTCATTTTGCTGTAAATTAGGAAGGGTATGATGCATACCCATATAGTGTAATTTTTCAGCATTTGATGTTTAAGTTACAGATCGATCAAGAAGTAAAATATATAAAGAAATGAGCTAGAGAGTTAGAACAGAGAGAAGGGAGGATGAACTTCGCGTATATGACCATAAGTATGAAACTGAGAAAAGAACTTAAAATTAATGAAGCTGACAAGAACTTGTACAGAAAATGATACCGAGAAGAAAAATGCATGCATTACATGTTTACATGTATTCTTCACATCTTTTCTGGTTACTTCCTATCTCCTCCATCTTAATTTAACCACTAACCAGAAAAGGAAAACTAGCTGAAAGATAAAAGTGAAAACAACAGCAAGCAAATCCCTAACCTGAGATTTTTAACATGCAGCGTCAATAACAGTGACCAAGTACGCTGCTGTATGTGGATTTGCAATGATGCTGCTATGTGGGAGTTTCTAGTACCCTCACTGGTTAATATATCTTATCCAAATCTTATCGAGCTAGGCTGAGCAATTGATCGAGCATTCCCTATATATACACGTGCTAAAATTAAAAAAATATCTGAAAAATATCTGTTCTAGAGTCGCATCAATAGAGTACGTACGTATTACAGAAGTTTAATTACCCTGTCCAGGGTCCATGGAACTTTAATCTTCCTTCGTTCACATGTACTGATATGGCTTTGGTCCATTTGCATGTCCTTTTTCCAGGACCCATACACAGAAAGCGTCAAAAGCACTACAACAATCAACATTTAAAGTATATAGAGCTTAATTTAGGTCTCATTGTTACTACAACCACAGATATATAGATAGATACAGCACAGTTATATGCAGTGTTGTTCACTTGTTCTTCAAGAGGTCAACATCGATCAAACGTAAATCGACACGTTATCTGGCACTATGAGAGACAAGAACTGCCCTACCTCTAAAATATATACATCTTGATTCGTTGCCTGTTTGAGCTTAAAATAAATATTTTATATTGGGCTTGAAGTCTTCGCGAGCGGCCCAAGAATTGTTGAAGTCTTGGTGAGCGGCCCGTGAATTATAAGAGAGTTTGGCGAGTAACCGAGTACAGGAAATAGAGTTCAGTTAGAACTGTGATTCATTAGTTAGCTGATTCCATGTGGCTTGGATGTCTATCATATCTGTTTTATCTCAGATAAGTTTCTTTGATAGAAGAGTTGTGATAGTATTGAATATCTATAAGGATTAATAACCTGTGTGCTGGTGTTGGAGTTATATTGGGATTCTAAGAGCAAGAACATAGGAAGTTTAATAGAATTGAATGACTGCTGGTATGCGAGTATATAAGGAGAGTAAGAGCTTTGTGGAAGAGGTCCCCGATCAAATACAAAACATTTGCTATACGCAAGTACACCTAGACAGACATCTCGTCTTCGAGATCCTATCTTCTTTGCAACCAGAATGTCAAAGTGTTTGTCACCTGTCGAGTGAGAGTATTGCGACTCCAAGGAAGCAAATTGCTACCGGAAAGTTGAAGAGGTTGAAACCTATGGGATGAGAGTTTGGATACTCTAAGGAGGCAAGTGTTCTCAACACATCGTCATAGAAGTTGCTCTCCTTTGCACTGATAAAGGAGTGTGAGGTATCGATTTCGAAGGCTCTGCTAGAGACACATATCCAAAGTCCTAGGTTACTAGGCGAGAAGGACCTATTCGGACGGGGTTGGTGCTCTCCCTGTCTAAATCGTTTTATATAGAAGTCAGGCGACTGTAAACAGTCCATATTCCGTTGAAGAACGGTGGCACGCCAGCATACGAAGCACACGATACAGGATAAACCGGTACCTGCGATTAAAGCTATCCGAACCTGTTAAAAGAGACTGCTTCGCGGAAGGATCTCTTCGCGGGAGATATTTTGCGCTCGAACATTTTGGCACGCCCAGTGGGACCATTGGAATTTATTTTTCGTGTCTCTTAGCATCTCTAAGTGACAATTGGGGATCCTTATCAAAGGGTTTACCCTCAGTGTCGCAAACACCCACAACCGGCTTACCGTGAACATACATCTACCCGGTGTCGTTCATTGAGTATTCAAGCGGTTGAAATTATCTTCGCTAAAGACTTCAACATCATGACGTTTAAATCTTTGAGTGAAGCGGAGATAGCGGAACTCACGTTCCCAGAATACCTAGCTTATGCAGCTAGGCGTGATTGCCACCAAGCTAATTACTATGCGGCTCTCAATGAAAGGATCGAGCAGCAGGCGGCTCTTCTCACTACCCAGAGCGACTTAATAAATACGGCGGCAGCCGGAATCCAATCAATACGGGTAGATTTCAGTAGAGATTGAGAGGAGAGAGAGGCCATGGGAGCCCAGGTAACTAGTTCCGTGGAAGGTCAAGATAAACTACGGATAGAAATCCTCCAACACTTGGGATCAAGTTTGGATGATTACCGCCGATATGCAGCGACACTGTCTCAAAGGACAGATAGGGACATAACGTCTCTAACTAAATCCGTATTTTACTTGGCAAGAAAGACTAGACAAGCAGAGTCTTTCCCTCCTGCTTGGGAGCAATGGTTAAATAGGTTCCTAAACGATTGCGACATACATTTAGCTAAATATATGAAACATACGAGACACCGTTTCCTTCCATGCAGAAGGACGATCCTGATGCATGGCAATGGCCAAAATTTTACCGGCATCAGACCTTCCAGACTTTCTCTGGCAAAGACGATTCTAACGCGGCAAAACACTTAGCATATTGTACGCTGCAATTGGGGCAGTATGCCGATAATGAGGGACTCAAATTAAGAGTTTTTGGATCGTCTTTGTCAGGATCAGCCCTCGTATGGTATACGGGAATAGAAAAGGGCTCGATCAGTGAGTGGAAGGACATGGTGGCCTTATTCATAGATCACTTCGGAACGGCAAGACTAGAAACCAGCGTTGGAAAGTTGGCTTCCTTGAGCCAATCGGCGACAAAAAGTCCAGTCACTTTCTTACACCGTTTCCGGTCAGAATACAATCTATGTAAGACCCCACTTGGTAAAGAAGAGGTAGTCGAGATGGCCAAGAATGGTTTGGAGGACACGTACCACCAGCTATT
The DNA here is from genome assembly GCA_946800695.1 of Geum urbanum. Lineage (NCBI taxonomy): Eukaryota > Viridiplantae > Streptophyta > Magnoliopsida > Rosales > Rosaceae > Geum > Geum urbanum. Next base: position 72,070,172 of record OX327001.1, read on the forward strand.
CCTAAACAGCAAGTACTTCTCCTTGAATGAGCTTATCACGGCTGTAACAAAGGCTTACAATACCATTCAAAAAAGAGACAACAGAAGGAATGCATCCAAGGGAACGTACAATGCTAAAACTTATGATAGTCTAAAGCCAAAAATAGTGGCTTATATTGAAGACATAGACGACCAAGAATCGGACTCTGAGGGCGAGCAAGTGGGTGCTGTGGATCTAACAACAAGTAAAGTATTAAAGCCCCGCAAGCTTCAAAAGAATAAGGGTCCCATCAAACTTTCAACAGTGGCTTTTACCAAGCCAGAGTTTGAGACATACACTTATGATGCCAATCTGGCTCATGAGATCTTGGACGAGCTATACAGCATGCGTGCTGTTAAAACAGATTTTGGACCGCTTCCTACAGCTGAGCAGTTAAAGGGTAAAAAGTACTGCAAGTTCCATTGAGCATGGAACCATATTACAAAAGACTGCATCAAGCTTAAAGACCAGATCCAGAGATGGATTAACGACGGAAGACTAGAGTTGGAAGGAACATCCAAAACAGCAGCATTAGTGGATTCTAAGCCTTTCCCAACACCTCAAGTCAATATGATTGATGTTGATTGGTGATTACCCGATAGGCGCATTGGAAGTTGGGAGGACTTGAATCGATCTGTATTTGTAGCCTACTCTTTCAAATACGGACAAATGGAGGATATCTTTCAAATACGAACAAATGCTACAGATTTCACAATCACTTTGGTCATCAAACAGCAAAGTGTTTGACCCTGAGGGATAAGATCAATTGGGACGTGATTGAAATCAATGACAAAGGGGAGGTAGAATGGCATCCTCTATACCCTCATAGGCCGTCAACTTCTCTCGACACAACTTGTCCTACCATCGAAACTTCTTCCCATAGCAATCAAACTGAACCAACATATAGAAAGAAGAAGTCAAGACGGAGGTCTAGACGCATGTCCGACCTAAGCGGACTGAGATTACTTACAATGCGTTTAGGCGAGAGGAAATATTTGAAGAGCTAGTCCAAGCAGGAATAACAGTGGTTCCTGATAATTGGGAAGCTCCGGACCCACATCCTGAGGATGTTAAGGGTCTTTTTCACTGTCGATACCGCAATAGGTGGGGTCGCCATTCCACAAGTGCTTGTCGTGATTTGAAGTTCAGGATACAGCAGTGGATTGACGAGGGAGAAATAATGATAGATCAAGAACTCTCGCCAGGCTTGGCGACCGACTTATCGATGACGGTTGGGATGTTGGAACTAACATAAGATAAAACCAATAAAATAAAACAACCCAACAACCATCCAACTACTAGCGAAAGTCCACAAAGCAGACAAACGATGAAACCAAATAAAGGAAAGGGAAAAGTGGACCCAAAAGCAACGTCGCCAGTAGCCCTTTGTGCTCATTATAAACTCAGAAGTGGGTTGAAGATTTCATATGAGGAATTGGCTGAAGCAGCTAAATCATTCCCAGAACTATTTGCACAAGCAGATCATCAACCTCAACAAGCAAGACAAAGGGACACTCCAACTCCTAAGCGCTCGCGAGCAACAGAAGATGTCAGTATTGTCCACAGATCCGAATCAGAAGTTATTGACACGCTCGCAAGACCATATATACCTCCAGCTTCAAGAAATATCACTAAGGAGAATGTTTGGTATGTGAGGGAGAAAGGAAAAACTATTGAAGTGACTCCAAGCAGAAGAAGAAACCTTCAACGACGCTTTGGGGAAGCCAAGAGAGCACTAGAGGCTTATGAAGCAGGCCTGCTCACTGAAGAAGAACTGGTGTGTTCTCCAGAAACACTGCAAAGGCGGATGAATGCCCTTGCAGCAAACTCATTAGTGGTTTTCAGGAAGAAGTCTCGCGAGCCCAAAATGAGAGCACAAAGACCAGGTGTCTTTGACCGTAACCCAGAGTTAGAGTCTAAAGGAAAACAGCCTGTACTTACTCCTGAAGATCATCGTGAAGTTGCACAACGAAAACCAGTAAGAAGACGTCTCACTTTTGATGATGACACGATGCAGGCAATAGGGTTACATACACCTTCTAAGGAAGGGAAAAGTGTTCAAATGCAAAAAACTCCAAGCAAGCCCAAGGTCTTGCAATGGAAACCAAAACCTTTGGTTGTGGAAGAAGAAAAGAAGATCCGGTAACCCGTTTCCCGTCCAATAGAGCAAGATCCAGCACTACTCATGCCAGTAACTGTTGATCCTATACCTGAGAATAAGTCGCAACATGTTGCTTCCCTCGAGCTCACTACAGATTTGAGTCCCGAGTTACAACAGGCTGAGGGTGACAACTGTGAAGATGATAAGCAGTTGTTGGATTACGGTGAAGGTGAAGAAGAAGAAACTCAAGATTACATCGAAGAGGAGGATATCACTGTTAACATGGTGTATATTTTATCCTCCAAGTATGCTTTGCCTTCACTAGCAATAATGGATGAGTCAATCATGAGTGATAGCATAAACAACTTGGTAGTACCAGACAATGAACCAGAACCAAAAGAAGACTTAGCACTTACCAAGGCACCAAAATTGGATGCATCCACAAAGGGACAGATGATGTTCGCCAAGCCTACTGTAGACATGGCCATGCAAATGCGGCCGTTATATGTTACAGGGAAAGTCCAGGGGATACAACTAAATAAACTCCTAGTGGACTCTGGGGCAGCAATAAACATCATCACAGTTAAGGCAACGGCCTTATTAGGCGTTCCCAAGTCTGTTATCCAAGACTTTGGGCATTGTCTTTTTGCAAGTTCATATCGGTCCAGCCACCAGTACGTATACATTCTTTGTAGCAGAATGTGCAGCTCCGTACACTGCAATTCTGGGGCGTGACTGGATCCACATGAGCTTTTGTGCACCTTCGTCCCTCCATCAGCAGATGTTACTTTGGGATATGGAATCTGGTGAAGCAGAGATTATTAATGCTAATCCTCGTCCATATTCTGTTTCTGCTAACTCATTAGAAGCCAGTTATTACCACAGTGACCTCATGCCATTGGATGTATGTGGCGTCGATAGCAGGGGCCGCCTAGTTGGTGTTACGGTCTCTGAACTAGCTCAGTGGGGTATGATTCAAATCAATCAAGATAGTGAAAAACCCTGCACCATTGAGCTACCGTCCAAACTTTCTCAATGATCGGGTCTCTATCAAGTATAGAGACCGAGGCTTGTTACTCTTTACACGAGCACTTTCACAATTTTATGTTGGAGAACCAAGCCTTTGAGAAGATTCCAATGATTGCAGCATTGGAATATGTGGATGAAGACGTGTTACAGGACTTGGAGGAAGAAGAGGAGATTAAATTAGCTCTAGTAGCCTTGGATGATTTACCTCCCAAAGTCAAGGATCCCATTGAACATATTAACCTTGGGACAACTGAAGAGCCAACCTCTGTGGCTATTAGTACCTTCTTGGAGCCTGAAGAAAGACTTAAACTTATTGAATTGCTACGAGAATACGCTGATTGTTTTGCAGAAAAGTACGACGACATGCCAGGATTGTCACCAAATTTGGTCTATAACAACTTACCCATCATCGAGGGAAAGAAGCCCGTAAAACAAGAGATGCGTCGGATGAACACAGAAACTACAATTCTTGTCAAGGAAGAGGTCGAGAAGATGCTCAATTCAGGGATCATACGCGTAGCCAAATACAATGAGTGGTTATCCAACGTCGTCCCAGTCAAGAAAAAGAACGGGAAAATGCGAGTGTGTGTTAACTACAGAGACTTGAACAATGCAACCCCAAAAGATGCATATCCAATGCCAGTAGTGGATTTGTTGGTAGATTCAGTAGCTCGCCATGAGATGTTAACATTCATGGATGGAACTGCTGGCTACCACCAAATTCCAGTGGCTGAATCTGATCGACATAAAACTGCGTTTCGGTGTCCAGGATTTGCAGGAGTATTTGAGTACATGGACATGCCATTTGGACTCAAGAATGCTGGGGCAATCTACCAACGTGCAATGAACTTGATTTTCCATGATCTTATCGGCAAGACTATGGAAGTATATAACGATGATGTGGTAGTTAAAACGAAATGCAGAAGTGACCATTTTGAAGACTTACGGCAGGTGTTTCTCAGAATGAGGCAACATCAACTAAAGATGAATCCAGCCAAATGTGTATTTAGAGTCCAGGCAGGAGACTTCCTGGGTTTTTTGGTTCATCAGCGTGGGATTGAGATACCGGACGACAAGAAACAAGCGGTACTTAGTGCAGTCCCACCAAAGAGTAAGAATGAGCTACAACGATTATTAGGAAAAATTAATTTCTTACGACGGTTTATTACCAATGCTGCTGGGAAAACACAACCATTCTCAACCTTGCTCAAGCTTCAAAATCAGAAAGACTTTGTATGGGAGCCTATCCATCAAGAGGCGTTTGATACCATCAAAGCATATCTAACGAACCCGCCAGTCTTCGTTCTTCCAAGACCAGGGGTTCCTCTTAAGCTGTATATTTCAGCTACTGACCTTTCTATTGGAAGTCTATTAGCTCAGGACGACACGTCAGGAACTGAACGTGCTATTTTCTATCTGAGTCGTACCCTGAATGATTGTGAAACGAGATACTCTCCAATGGAAAGAATGTGCCTAGCCTCGTATTTTTCAGGGTGTAAATTGAGGCATTACATGCTTTCCTTCACCACGTGTGTCATAGCATAAACTGATCTGGTGAAGTATATGTTGTCCAGACCCATTCTCCGGGGACGCATTGGGAAGTGGATTTTCGCTTTGTCAGAGTTTACTTTACAGTATGTTCCCCAGAAGGCGGTTAAAGGCCAAGCAGTGGCTGACTTTCTGGCTCATCATCTAATGGAGGATGTTAGTGAGGGGCCAGAACTGGACCTTTCTCGTATTAATTTGGCCCCTTGGTGTTTATACTTTGATGGGTCAAGTACGAGTACAATGGCTTGGGCAGGAGTTGCATTAGTTTCTCCACACGGCCAATCTTTTTCTTATTCTTTCAGGTTGGACTTCAGATGCACAAATAACCAAGCAAAATATGAAGTTTTAATCATTGGGTTAGAACTTCTACTAGATATGGAGGTCAATGATTTGCACGTCTTTGGAGATTCCCAACTAGTGATCAGACAACTTGAAACCAAGTATAAGGTTGGACCAGTCCTAGAACCATATGCTAAACGAGCCTGTGATTTGCTCAAGTTGTTTACAGAGGTGGAGTTGAGTCATGTTCCTCGCGAGAAGAATTATGCAGCAAAAGAGTTGGCTCAACTAGCAACAGGGGTGAGCTTGCAAGATGGAGTACGCGAGCAAATATTAAAGGTTGAAAGAAGAACCCTCCCATCTTTCTTCGCTCGCCAAGAAGACAAAAATGAGTGATACGTTGCTACACTTGATCACATTGATGTGGATTGGAGACAGGAGATTATCTCTTACCTCCAGAATCCTAATAATCCAGCAGCAAAGCGGATTCGTTTCTTAGCTCCTAATTATGTGCTCAAAGACGATGAGTTATATAAAAGAGGAGAGGAAGACATACTTTTACAGTGTGTCTTTGGACGTGAAGCTAAGCGATTAATGAGGGAGGTCCATCTGGGGATCGCAGTGGCACATCAGGCCGGTCCCAAGATGAGATGGTTACTAAGAAGACATGGCTTTTATTGGCCAGGAATGCTCAGAGATTGCATTACGTTCGCTAAAGGTTGTGAATAATGCCAGAAACATGGTCCAATCAACCATATGCCCAGAATACCATTACAGCCTATAATCAAGCCTTGGCTAGCTCGAGGATGGGCTTTGGATTTAATTGGAATGATTCATCCTCATTAATCCGAAGGACATAAATTTATCATAGTGGCTACTGATTTCTTCACAAAATAGGTCGAAGCTCGACCTCTCAGGGTATCGTCAGCCAAGGCCATCCGCCAGTTCTTATTTGAAGATATCATTTGTCAGTTTGGTATTCCTGAGAGTTTTGTTTCAGACCGTGGGGCAGCATTCATGTCTGGAGAAGTAGATGAGCTTATGAAGGATCTCGGAATCCATTTTTTACACTCTTCTCCATACTATGCCCAATCCAATGGTCAAGCCGAAGCAAGCAATAAAATCATTATCCATATTCTTAAACGGATGCTTGCGAGCAATGTCAGACTGTGGCATGAAGAATTATTTAACACCCTGTGGGCTTATAGAACAAGTAAAATGACACCCACAGGTACAACTCCTTATGCATTAATGTTCGGCCATGATGCTGTCTTGCCTTTGGAAATAAACGTTCAGTCTTTGCGGGTGATGGAACAACACAACTTGATCGGTGAAGATTATGTGCAAGCGATGTGGCAAGAGCATGAAGACTTGGATGAGAAACGAATACAAGCTTATAATAGTCAATGTGTTGAAAAACGAAAGGTGGCTCGTGCCTATGACCGATGTACCAAGGGCATAAGTTTTGCAGAAGGAGAACTCGTCTGGCGAGTCATTTTGCCTGTTGGCGAGAAGACTGAAGGACGAGGCAAATGGTCAGAAAAATGGGAAGGACCATACATTGTCGATCGACTTTTGGGTAAAGGAGCAGTTCATTTACGAGATCGAGATGGTACAATACACGCTAATCCAATAAATAGTCGTTTCCTTAAGAAGTTCATACAACCAATCTGGGAGTATGATGATCCTCCAACTGTGGCTTAATCCAGTTTATTCATGCTAAAATTCTACTCGCATGAGTAAACTGCAGAGGTAACATACAGGGATTATGTACATCACAGTAGCCTACACTTGAGGCTAAATCTTTAGTTAGAGCCTATATTTGAGGACAAATTTTAATTTTTTTTGTATTTCTTCTAAATAAAGAGTTTGTGTTAACCAATTACTGTGGCTAAAGTTATGTACAAACTACATCTGAGTTTAACAAATAAATTTATATAAGAAACTTTTTGCTTTAAACAAAATACTACATTCATCAAATAGAAGAATACAAAGGCTTTGTGGCCTCAAGCCCTGATACCACATGAGAAACAAACTACAAATCAGCAACAGAACAGAAAGATAAAATACAGTTTGTTTTTCACAAATCTTCATAGTTGATAGCCATCCCCTGGGGTCGATGTATCAAATATACACATGTAGAGATCGACCTCGGCGAGGGGATGAAGAGGATTTGAAATGTCAAGGAAGCTAGCGCATCAGATCAGAAGACCCTTTACACTAGATTTGGCGTTTGTTGCCTTTTTTCCCGGGTCTGAGGCTCCTATCTTTCCCCCTCAGTGCAGCCATGTTCATAGAGCTTACAGCCTCTATGTTATAGAAACGGATCGTGTGCACCTGAGGAAGACGAGGAAATTTTCAACCTCGGGATTGTGGCTTTCCCTTCTTCTACTGACACAAGTTGGGATAGCTAAGGCAACGCCTAGACGTAGATATTGCTATCTAGTCCAGGTTTGGACGTGGATATTGCTATCTAAGGAACACGACATGAAAGATTTTATCTGGAGGTTTCTTTAGGTAGGAAGACCAGAGCAAAAGAACAAGAGGGGAGTTCATTCTCGCGAGGAAGTTGGTTCACAAGACAAGGAAAGGGAAACCTTTTATAGGTAGAAGTCACAGCGGTAAGGCTTTGCGAGAGTAATTACACCCGAAAATAGAGGACACGCGTCTAGCTGGAATTGAACCACGATACGGGTTATCTACCCATGAAGAGAGCATGATAAATGAAAGATTTTTGGGGCAGGTAAAACGTATTTCAAGGATTTGATTGTTTGACGCGATACGGATTCCAAGCATGGAATTGAATTCCATTTAATGTTGAACAATCAGATCAAACGAACGGTTATAGCTTGTAAGTAAGGCTAGTTTCGTTGGAACAAGTTTGGACCAGGCCTAAATATGAGGCCCATTCTCGTTGTTGGGCTTGAATCCTGAGGCCCATTAAATTTACAATAAGAGGAAAAATTTCCTCACTATTGCTTTGGAAACTTCCAAGGCCACCCAGGCTTGGTGGACCGTCTGGCGAGCATTTTTTGCTTCTTCTCGTGCCTCCTGCATGAGCTGAGCTTGGCTCTCGCCTTCCATCACGATCTGGCCTACATTATGTTTATGGACATCTGCTTGCAGGACATCTATTTCAGTGTCAAGGATGGCAAGTTCAGCCTTGAGAATTTCCCTTCTAGCCTTTTTGTTTCTTAAGGTTTCTTGCTTAGTAGATGTGTCCTTTAGAATCACCTGGATTCGCTCTTTCTCTCTTCGAGTTTGATGCTCCAATGTCTCTGTTGCTTCTTTCTTACGCTCGGCATCGAGCTTTAGATATTGGTAGGCTTCACTTTGGCTCAAGAGTTGAGAGAGATTCTCCTCAAGTTCGTTCAGGCAGGGAATGGAGTCTGCTGGGGCGGTGGCCTTCATGTTCTTGATTTGGATGCAGACGGCTTGGATGTCGTAAGGAGAATCCAGGTCTTCATATAGGATGTCCTGAATAGTGACATCAGTGTCAGAAGGAGAGCTCAGTGTACCCAGTTTTCTTACAATTTCTTGCAATTGTACTGTTTCTTCTTGTGGTCTGAGTAACTGAGATGAGGCTCCTTGTGATGAAAATGGTGCAGTAACTTCTTCAATTATAGACTTAAGATTTTCATCATTGACATCTGGAGAACTGACAGGATGACCCTTGGCGGCCGTTTCAGTTGTTTGGCCTGATAGGATTGGTTGTTCCTTTGGACTTGTGGGAGTTATCTCATGAACTTCAGTGTCCACAGGAACGCTTTTGGACTAGAATACAAATACATGTTGTCAGGATCAATCAGAATTAATAATTCAGAATGAAGTAAGTTAAGAGGTTCTTACTTGTGTGGGAGACAATGACTATGTTTCCTCAGTTGCTTGAATTTGAAGCACTGGCGAGAAAGGAGTTGGGTCCTCGCGTTCTGAATAAACCTCGACCAATGACAGTGGTTTGACAACTGAGTGCTCTGGCAAGGAGGGAATTTGTTGTTCTGGCTCTGTGATGACTTGGTCATCCTGAGTACTTGTGCCCTCGCCAGAAGAGGAAAAAATGAAGCAAGATTGAAATTCAATCTGCAAGCGACGGAATAATATAATGCCATCAACAGACTTGTTCTTCTCTTCTTCCTCGAGTTTTGCTCGATGGATTCCAGCTAGAAATTGGGCTATGAAGTCCTTGCAACATTCTTTACCACTGTTGATGACTTCATGACCTGTATCATGATCTTCACTACCATATATGATTCTGGAATCATCAAACTTCAGGATATAGGCTTTACATCATCCTTCAAGGAGCCTTTCTCCCAGTGAGTCTATTAAGTAATAAGCTTCGCCTTCAGCTTTGAGGACGAAGAAATGATCATTCCAACTCACTATGAATACCTGAGGCTTTTGGCTCTTCTTAACTTGCTCCCATGACAAATCAAAAGATGGAAGACCATTCAGGGCTGGAAACCTTTCTGGGTCGAAATACCCAATGAAGGAGTCATCATATGAGAACTTCAGCGGTCTGATGCTGGCCTTCGAAATAATGTCCAGATCAAAATGTTGATCTGGGTAAGCGCTTGCAAGGGTCTCGTCCTTGCATAGTTCTTGCCACTCCCTGGAACCTTGAATCAAGAGGTCATCGAATTGGGAGAGCGTGGGCAGGCTGTTGGGATTTGCACATAACCAGTGTGCAATGGTGAAGACCAGTGCCAAACATGCACTTGCCCCGGAGGCTTTGTCACTCCTCTGATCAAACGAAGCATAGAAGACTTAAGCCTGAAGCTTTGCTTGTCTGTCCCTGCTTGTGATCTCTGTAGCTAGCCAAGATCCACTTTGAAGCTCTTTGGGCTTCAGGTGGATCTTCCTGCGTTTTTGAGACTGTTAAAGAATTTGGGTTAGTTACAACTCAGTGACAAAATCAGATATTATTCTGGGTAAATGAATGCAAATACTTAGGGAGTGCCCAGAGGGATTGGATCTTTTCTTCTTAAAGGACTGTAAGGCCACAATCACGTCAGGTTCAGGGGCGTGCTGTGTTTAAGAAGGAAGGTTGATCAGTTACAATATCAGAAATTGCTAATACATGTGGCATTTTTGGATGAAGAGGCATACCCGTGGCCAAGGTGATGTGCTTACGTTCCTGAAAGTCTTGCTGATAACAGCCAAGTCCCCTTCATTTGAAAATCTTTTGCCAAAATCATGAAAGATAGAGGCAAAGCATGCGAGCGATCCCTTGTGTCGTATCTCTTCCCAAAGCTGGGAGCACTATACTTGGTACAACTCGGTGACCGAATGAGAAATCACTAATGGCTTTGATATGATAGGAAGCATTATTGTTGGAAAGCCAAAGTGTTCGTCTTGCACTTCTGCTGCAAGAGGATGACTTGCTCCTCACCAGAGAGTATCTTTGCTCACAGAATTGGCAAGGGGCATGGGTGCATCCTGTGTGAGTCTGAACTGTCTAGAGAAATGGTTGGGGGCATACAGTTCATACCCGGGGCTCGCTAAGTCTAGGACCGGCAGGTCCTTACAAGTGTTACACTGAATGAAGAAGCTCCTCGCCAGAGCGTCTTGCTCTGGCGAAGGCATAAATCCACTCGCAAGGAGGCCAGGATGGCGATGACTTAATATGATGTCAACTGCTGCGGTTGGAAATTCTTTATGCAAGCAGAGATGATTGAAGCAGTTGATATAGGACCATGGTCTGGTCCTAGTTGGTGTAGAAACCAACGACTGGCCCAGTAGCTTCTGATCTTCAAAGGCAGGAGGTGCTGATGGGCAGAAGAAAGGGAAGTACATCCGCAACCAGAACTCTACCATCCAGAGTGGTCCTGGTTGATTAAGGTCGAGCTTTGAAAGTGTGACTCGCCTCAAGCCGTAGTAGATGTAGGCGAGAACGGATTCAACCAAGCCCTGTTGTTCATCGTTGAATAAGCGTTCGGCAAGGTTGGTCCAACATGTGTTGACCTTTGCAGAAGAGGGACAGAAGATGTACTTTGATAGCCAGTACTCTAGAAAGGCTATTCCTCCTTGGTCTGTGTCTTTTTCCTCCTGTGCAAAGTGCTTTACCTAGGAAGAGTAGGAAGAAGGACGGTTGAGGGAGGCTTGGACTGGTATCCCATGGTGTTGATTGAGCGACCAGGGGTTCGCAAAGGCAGGAACTCCAAAGATGGTGTATAAATCGAGCATTGTAATACTTACATCACCACATGGGAGACGGAAACAATTGGCTGAACAATCCCAGAAGCACATGGCTGTGGCGAACGGTGCTCTATTGCCACCAGCTGGGAGAGAAAAGCATAGGTCGATGAGTTGAGTGATTCCAACTGTTTCCCACTGGTCGATATCTTGTTCGCGACGGTGCCGGTACCAGGCGAGATCTTCTACGATTGGGTGCGGCCATCTCCCAATGAGACAAAGTGTATCTTTGTTGGTCCATTCCTTTGGGTCTGCCCTGGGGTTTTCTTGGACTATCAGGGATGAATTACAGATGGGATGGCGAAGGATATTGAATAGCTCTGGATTTATTGGAACATCCAGGAAGGGACCAAGAAGGCCAGTACCTTCGCTTGGGTCTATAGAAAGGGTGCAGACTGCCTCTGGGTTGTGTCGTCTGGCGACAGCTTTGAGGTGTCTGGAGTATCTCTTGACGTCTAAGGAATGGAGATTTCTTTGCGAGGAGGCATTTTTCTAGATTGGAGAAGATGAATGGCGTTGAAAATGAAAGGTCTTAGCTTTTGATTGAAAATGTTGAGAGTGCAGAATCAAGGCAAGTGAAAAGGTCTCGTTAGGGAATGAGATTTTGTTGATGGAGACTAGTGCTTTTATATTACGTCAGCCGAGTGATGTAACTCCTCGAAGAAGTCATGCAACGTGGCACTTAGGTGTTATGTTACCGTTTGGTTTAACAGCGCGTCAGTCGGGTAATATTCAAGTCTTTTCGCTTGTTCTGGTAATTCAAGTTGAAGACTTGAGGGGCAATGTTTGGGCCTGAAATAAATATTTCATATTGGGCTTGAATTGCTGAAGTCTTGGCGAGCGGCCCAAGAATAGCTGAAGTCTTGGCGAGCGGCCCGTGAATTATAAGAGAGCTTGGCGAGCAGCCGAGTACAGGAAATAGAGTTTAGTTAGAACTTTGATTCATTAGTTAGCTAATTCCATGCAGCTTGGATGTCTATCATATCTGTTTTATCTCAGATAGGTTTCTTTGATAGAAGAGTTGTGATAGTATTAAATATCTATAAGGATTAATAACCCGTGTGCTGGTGTTGGAGTTATATTGGGATTCTAAGAGCAAGAACAGAGGAAGTTTAATAGAATTGAATGACTGCTGGTATGCGAGTATATAAGGAGAGTAAGAGCTTTGTGGAAGAGGTCCCCGATCAAATACAAAATATTTTCTATATGCAAGTACACCTAGACAAACATCTCGTCTTCGAGATTCTATCTTCTTTTTGCAACCAGAAGGTCAAAGTGCTTGTCACCTATCGAGTGAGAGTATTGCGACTCCAAGGAAGCAAATTGCTACCGGAAAGTTGAAGAGTTTGTCACCTGTGGGCTGAGCGTTTGGATACTCTAAGGAAGCAAGTGTTCTCAACACATCGTCAGAGAAGTTGCTCTGCTTTGCACTGATAAGGGAGTGTGAGATATCGATTTCGAAGGCTCTGCTAGAGACACATATCCAAAGTCCTAGGTTACTAAGCGAGAAGGACCTATTCAGACGGGGTTGGTGCTCTCCCTGTCTAAATCGCTTTATATAGAAGTCAGGCGGCTGTAAACAGTCCATATTCCGTTGAAGAACGGTGGCACGCCAGCATACGAAGCACACGATACAGGATAAACTGGTGTCTGTGGTTAAAGCTATCTGAACCTGTTAAAAGAGACTGCTTCGCGGAAGGATCTCTCCACGGAAGATATTTTGCGCTCGAATAGTTGCTTTACAGTTTGATCTATGAGTTCTTATCCCAAGGGATGTAAGGGATGTATGTTTATAGTAGGACAAGGACAATGCTCTCTCAAATTTGGATTACAGCATTGCTAGTTATTGCTGGTTTTATATATGTAAAAATTAAAAGTGATAGAACTGGCGATCTTGTGAGCTGTTTTTTGATTTTGTCACTACCAGAATTTTTTCACCATAAAAAAAATATCGACAAAATTTTTTGTCCACTATAATCGACAAAAAAAATCTCGTCGACTTTTTTATTATTATTTCGTCTGCTATAGTAAAAATGCTGGTAGTGAAAGTTATTAGAAAAAGGGGATCATATCTATCGATGGATCATGGATGTTCATGGCCTCTATATATTACCTTAATTATGAAAGTCAGTTACTTACGCACTGGCGAGTCAGTTACTTTTAGAAAGTAAAAAAAAAAAAACCTATTTCAAGTGAAAATAAAAAAGCTTCATGCGAGAATTTCTTTTCCCTTCATTCATTCGTTCACTTTGTTATTTTTTGTATCTTCGTAACACTTACCTTCTTTGATTCACCGCTTAATTCTTCTTCCTCAACAAAATTATACGAGCTTTTCGCAAAATTAAGAATTCAATGTTTGTCTAAAGCTTTGATATTTGGATTTTCTATTATGTTTTTCGGTATTTGTTATGCATTCTAACCCTTTCAAGTTTAAAGTTTAGAAATTTGGTTAGTTGTGATTATAAAATTCCCTCATCTTTTCTTAGTTTGCTGTGATAAAATTCAACCGTCTTAATTAAGTGACAAAAATCTTTAAAAAAAATCATAAATTACATATTATATTGTCAAATTACAATTAACCTGAGTAACAATTTAATCCTTACGAAACCAACACCTTTGATCCACTGCCTTGTGCTAGGAAACTCATCAATTAATGCTAATAATGCATGTACTAAAATTAGTAGAGGAGGAGGAGCTAGCTTATTCTGAGCTCACGATCGAGCTAATTAAATAGTTTATTCACTGACTAGAACAATTTCGAGGGCTAGCTATCTCTGATACACAAAAGTATCAAGCGGGTATTCGTGACGAATCAGTTGTCAGTGTTTAAAACAGATCCATGTCTTTTTTTCTGTTTCGTTAACTAGATTTATCAATCGCGATGAATATTGATGCCAACTTGTCATACACATCTGTAACCACCGGCGGAATTATTCACAGGCGAGGGGCATGGCCCTCTCTGAACCTCTCTAAAATTTTAGATAAAAAAATTTATTACACTACTTTTCAACAAGTCAAAAAAAGTTGTTTGTGTCTGTCGGCTCAATTCAACCTGCAATTAAAATTAATTAATCAATGATACAAGCTGCCAAATTTTCTTATGTACAACCAGATATAGCTATATAGGCTTTCCTAAAAAAAAGATATGGCTATATAGGCATATAACCCATCGATTATGATATGATAGAAACTAATTAAGAATCAAGATAATATGTATCACTTCTCTATATCGGGACATTAATTATAATATCTGCAAGTAATCTTGCTATAATCTATAAGTGCTTTGGTAAATATGGGTTAGTTTGGAAAATACGTTAGGTCACTTGTTTTAAACATTATCATTAATTTTACCAATAACAAACAATATTTATAAAAAATATTTTATGCAATAAATATTGTGAAGAATCGTTTACACAGTTAAATAAGCGACGAGTTAATGAATGATTATTTGATATTTTACATTGACAAAAATATATTTGTTATAATTTTTGTAATAATAATATATTTTTTTCATGAATAATGTATATTTTAAATTATATTATTTTATTTTACTTAATTATATTATTTTATTTATGAAGTCTTAATTTTGACCTTCTATAAATACCAACTCCGCCACACCTTATAGTAAAACTCATCGCGATTCTGTTATCGATATGTTCTGGTAAAGCTGTGTAATTTGTTCGCATCAAGGTCCCCATTTCCGGATATAAATGAATGCATGGGACAAGTCTGCGTGCGTCTACCACAAATAATAAGTTTGATGACAATCATATAAATTCTGTGACAAAGGCTATTAATTCTTCTACACAAATATCAATTAGACAAAGTGAGTAAGCACAATTGATCAACAGATCAAGGGTAACAAATGCTGCAATTTCCTCTTCCTGATCTTGAGAAAATTGGTGTGGCGTGTAACGATGCTTGTCCTACCCCCCTAAATTAATATTTAATATATAAATGAATGATATTAAGGTAAATTAGAGAGTTTAAAGGTTAATATTGATAAAATAATCTATAATATATACAATTGATGGACTTCACAGGCTTGGCTTTACGGGCCGGGCCGAGATTTTTTGGGCTCATAGGCTTTGGGACCTCGGCCCAAGCCTGGCCTTATGCCCATAGGGCCGGGCTTTTTCGGGCCTAAATTCAGGTCGGGCCATGCTTGGGCTTTTCATGCCTCGGGCCACCCACGAACTTTTTGGGCCTATGGGTCAAATGATGACCCCTAGTTCAATGCATACAAAACATAGTTGAAGACTTGAAGTCCAATTTGAGATATTGTGCTTCCGAAAAGAAAGTTTGTCATTTTGTCCACAATAATTCCAAATCGACACTAGTGAATCGACAAATTTAAACGCTTTTCTTTCAATAGTTAGATGTCGTCAGATGCAGAATAAAAATATATAAAAATATTAAAAACAAATCATTTATCACAGAGTTTTACTGTTTTAGAATAGACCTAATTCAAACACAAAAGAATTAATTAATTTTTTGATACAAAATGAAAGAAAAAAGAAAAGCGAGACCGACGCTCCTCTTAAAGAACCAATAGTCAAGCAATAAAGCATTTCTTGCACATGAGTAAAAATGAATAATCCCAAAGATAAAGGCTAAATTAGAATGCTAGTCGTAGCAATATAGAAGCGACAATTTTCTTCTTTTAAATCGCATTATTTTTATTAAAAATCAAATTGCTAAATTAAATATGATAAAAAAAAAAATCAAATTGTTAAATTAGAATGCTAGTCGTAGCCACAATTTTCTTCCTGTACTTGAATTCAACAAATGAAAATCAACACAATTTGATACAATACAACAAACACTTGAATTGCATCAAATGAAACGAATTTGTAACATGAATCTCTATATCAATCGCGATCGATAGTTTCACATGTTTACGGCTACAAATTGATGGCTCGCATGAGAGAAACCTAGCTTCCCCTCTAAAAGAAATGTTCATGGGATCACGGATACAACTCATACAAAGGTTTACACATAAATGCGAGAAAGTAGAAACGCCCATTCTATGCAATGCATCTAAATTCTGAATCGAGACTTTGCCAACGCAAGTGTCAAATCTCATCAATAACGCTGTTCCTTCTCCACAACGGCTGTTGTCTCTTTACACTGACAGGACCAAACCCAGTTGTTGTAATTGACACAAGGCCAATGAAACAGACACAAGAAGGTTGTGAGAATTAATGTTACAATGTCCTTCACCTAATTGGCCAATAGATATTTTTGCACCTATAAGCCATCAAACTAATCAAACATTGCATAGAACAAAGAAACCATGTCGACCAAAGCAGGTCATGTGATCAAGAAAAGTGTGTATGGCAGTGCCAGAATACAATTCAGACAATTGGAAATGATGTTCTGACTTCTTCCCAGAGTTAACATAAGTTTAGAAGAGATTTGAAGTTCGAACTTCCCCTCCCCGGAAACAAGAAAGACAAATACAAAAGGGACAGACGTGTTAAGGTACTCCTCTACTTGAGTAGCCACCAAATAGAAGATCAAATTTGAAGGGTAGTAATGCAATATAAAGATAATGAAACAGAGCACCAATAATTCAAGCTGTGAAAGTGACATGAAAACGAAATCCTCACTTGCGTAACCCAGATCCTAAATAGTTAATGAGAAAGATAACAGTATTATACTGAGAAAACAATGAGAAGTTGTAACACAATATCCCTCCTGTGATTCATATTCAATTAGAATATGCGTAGTAAACACGAGATACGCCAATTTTCCAGGAGTTCAAGACTTTAAACCAGCAACATAACAAGGACTAAATGCATGTGGGGGTAGAGGTCAATATGTGCTAAAATGCTAAAATGATGACCCAGCAAAAATTAACATGGAATTTTTATATGCATGTCTGTGACATTGTGTATAGGTCAAAATATGCCAGCTTGCTAACCATTTGTTATGTTTAAGATGGAAAAGATATGTGCTTTACCTCAAAGCATGCCTAGCAATTTCTATTAGATCACTTTCAAACTGTTCCACATGAATGTGACATAGGAAGTATACAAATAGAAAAAGCTTTAGAAAACGAACCTTTCTTTTAATTACAATTTTGGCCCCGTGCCACTACAAAAATCAGGTCTTAAGAAACGCATTTAAGAGAACTTGGGTTTAGGCATGGGTGTACTTGAACTATTTGGATGCTGACCAAGCTTTTGAATCCAGTGAAGCATTCCCTTCTTATGATCTTGGCAAGTCAAATTCTGTACAAGAGTCAAGGTTCCATCACGAGCAAAGGAAGACTCGAACTGTTCTAACACCTTTACAACTTGCCAAAACTCAGGTCTTTTGTCTGGGTGCAACGACCAACACTGCTCGATCAAGGCTCGCATAGCAGGAGGGCAGTCCTTCGGGACAACAGGCCTCACATTCTGAAAATAACATACAACGCTTTCAGAATGTGTTTGACAAGAAGTTTTATTCAAATTAAAGTGTACATATAAATTTTAGCAGAACAAAAAACAGAATAAATGCCATTATGCGTTAACCATTGTATCTGCAAACTAAAGATCAAGTGATGCAGCATCCTGAAATCGGTTGCAAACTCTTTCATTATTGCCATCACCTTGAAGACTAAACTTCTTATGAACTCAATTTCATAAGGACGTCAAATAAAGAATGTAAATTTGGGTTTCAAATGAATTTTATACATGAAGATTGCAAAACTCCCGAAAAAGTGTACCTTGTTCACTACTGCAAAAGCCGCTTGAATGGGATTCATCTCCTCATAAGGTATTGCTCCGGCTACTAATTCCCACAAGACAAGTCCAAAACTGTAGACATCGACCTTCCGCCCATAGGATTTACGCTTGATCATTTCAGGGGCCATCCAACGGTAAGTCCCAGGGTCATCAGCCAAAGAATCACAATATTGCTCCTCGCACGCTATGCCAAAATCAGCAATTTTCAAGCGAAAGTCTTTATCAATGAGAACATTTTCAGGCTTAAGGTCCCTATGAATGATTCCTTGCGAGTGGATATATTCCATTCCCCGTGCAATGTCCAAAGCAATGGCAATTAACTTCTCCAAAGGAAGAGTTTTGCACTCAAGTTTATGCAAGTAAGCCCTCAGGGAACCCTCGTCCAAATATTCAGTGACTACACAATATACAGGATGTTTTCTACAAGCTGCAATGAACTGTTTCAATGGAAGAAAATATCAGAATACCATTCCCAACAATTCAACCCGAAAGAAGAATCAATGGTTTCTAACAATATGACACTGACCATCTCTAATGTCTATAATTCATCAAAAACATTATTTATTAGCCAGTTCATTAAAGCAAATTTGATTTCGCTAGTGACATAAGAAATTGGCCATGGCAAGAAAGCTCAGTTACCTTTATGACATTGTGGTTGTGGAGGCGAGAAAGAAGATTGACCTCTCTGTTAAATTGTTTCTCCAACTTAGCTGCCAAGACTCCACCTTCATCATCCTCCGGAACCCTAATGATCTTGACCGCAACCGCTTCATCTTCGTAAATCCCGTGGTAAAGCCTGCTATGCGCTCCATGAGCAAACTTGAGACCAAGAAACAACTTTGACAAATCAACACAGAACTCATCTCCAGCATCCACAGCATTAACTCTCCCCCCTGCATGATCAAAGTACTTGGCCCACGGCGATTCCTTCCTCTTGGATTTGCACGACTTGTCCTTGACTTTCATCGAAGCCAAGTGCCTGAGAGGGCTAGTACTCGAATTCAAATTCGACGAATGCACCAGATTGGATCCATTGGTAGGCAGTGACTCCTTCCTGAACAACTTTCCCATGATTCCCTTCTCTGAATGTGTTCTCCTCGGATGCGGAGTTGAAAACCTCTTCGTTTCGGACTTAGCTTCCTTAAACACATCATTAACATGGCTGCCCTGCGGCACGGGAGACATAGATCTCTGCTTGTTGGTGAGTGGATTTCGACGAATGGGTGACGCCGGCTTGTGACGATTCTTCTTCTGAATCCTTGGACTACAAGGACTAGAAGGAGCTGATGTTGCTGCTGCAGCGGGCCTTGATTTCAACCCTGCCATCTTCTGCTCCTGCTGAAACAGTTGAAACGTTAAAGGAACCGAGGCCAATCTCGAATCACCGTACCGATGTGATTCAAACCTATGAGCAAATTTCGTTCTCCGAATCCAAGAATAAGCCTCCTCCTCCATATCACAAAAACAGAAGTTGCTACCACAAAACCACCTCCTCAATCTTCCTCTTCTCCTCCTCCTTCTCACTTAGAGAAGAAGGCTGACTACAACAACAATAACAGACTGGGTGCTCCTCAAACAATCTTATCACTAATACACAGTTTGAGAAACCATGTCTCTCCAAGCTCATCAACAAAGATTCCAACTTCTTTTTTTCTTCTTTTTCTCTAAACCAAACTAAACAATTCAGTAAAGCTTTTCAAGAACTCAGAGCTGGTAATTCGGACCCTATTCTCATCTCCATCAGAACCAAAATTCCTTGAAGCCCACCATAGCCCATCAAAAACACACCCTTCCTCAGAACAAAACTTAACAGAAAATATAATAATAATTATATGGACCCCTGAGCACCACTACCAAACCCTCCATACTCTTTCAACAAAAAAAAAAAAAAAAAGCTTTGTTATTGCTGCAAAGTCAAACACCACCTTCCCGTAAAAGCCTGGAAAATCCTATACTGAGATGTAATAAACCAACAAAACAAATCAATAATTTTTCTCTTCCAAATAAACCAATGAAAGCATGCACTCAATTATGTCGAAAACTAATAGACACCCATGATTACAACCTCCCCCAATCCCCATCGTCAGAATATAAAAATAGCCAGATACAACAACATCACAGTAGAAGAAGAAAAGTCAATAATCCAATATTCAAATCAGGAGGGGGTAAATAAGTAAAATTAAGCAAAAAAGTAAAAGGTCCGAGCTTTTTTGACGAGAGCTGCTTACCTGAACAAGAGGAAACAGCCTGTGCTTGTTTCTCCATCATGGCGAAATTAAACCCACCACGATTTTGGAGACACTAATTTCACAATACCATTTCTGATATCCATAAAACCGAGAAATAAAATAAATAAATAAAAATAAAAATAAACAAGTAATGGATATTCTATATGGACCCAGAAGAGAAGTCTTGGTCTTGATGTTATAAGGTGGTGGTGCGGTGGTGGTGAGGGGTGGTGGTGGTGAGTGGGGGACCACCGGAGGAGGGGCGAAAAAGTCAGAAACGACGGGGTTGAAGAAAACGAGAGGAGAAGAGAGAAGAAAATAAAAAGGGGTGAGAGAGAGAAATTAAAAGAGAAGAATAATAATAATAATAAAATAAAAAAGTGGGATTTCCATACGCATGAGGCGGTGGTGGTACGGAGAAGCGCGAAACGAATTAAAAAATATATAAATTTAAGTGGTTCACTAATGATATATTAGTTACGTTTATTACGAACAGAAGGAGAACAGTTTTATTATTCTTGAGAAAACCGAATAACAGATTATAAAATATCACCTTAGATTAAATAACTTAAAGGATAAATATATTCTTAAATAGTAGACCCAACAGAAAATTAAAATCTAACAAGACCTTATATGCTGTCAACATACAAATCTGATTCAAAGCATATTTTAACGCAAACTCTACGGTAATAGCCCGGACAAGAGAGGAGAGAGGAGAGAGGAGTACAGGTACGGTTCGCACGGGACATGGAGCTCGTACGTGCCATATTTTTTTATTTTATTTTTTTTGGCCCCGAGGAGCTTTTTTGTTTTATGAGTACGATGAATCACTGGTTTTTTGCTAAATATATTAGGAGTTACTACTGTTGAAAAATATAAATGGTGATTGGGAAAGAGGGAGGTATGAATTTAGAAGGAGTGACTGGTAAACTTTACCCGTAACTTTCAAATACAAAATTTGTAATGAAATCGATATGAATTATGTTGTGCTTTAAATATTAAAATCAATATGAATATAACAACCTTGAAGTATAACATGAAGGTCAGGGCTGGCCGTGGCTTTACTCTTGAAGAGTTGAAGTCTGCAGGGGTTCCAAGGAAACTTGCTCCAACTATTGGGATCTCAGTTGATCATCGCAGGAGGAACCGTTCTCTCGAGGGCTTCCAAACCAATGTGCTTTGTCTGAAGACATACTTGCAGAAATTTATCATCTTCCCAAGGCGTTCCGGCAAGTTTAAGGCTGGTGATTCTGCAGCAGAGGAGCTTGCAAATGCTACCCAGCTTCAAGGTGCTCTCATGCCTATTGAACAGGCTAGACCTTGTACTGAGCTAGTTAAGGTCACTCCAGATATGACAAGTTTCAAGGCATTCAACAAGCTACGTGTGGAGCGTGTCAATGTCCGTCATGTTGGGGCCAGGGCCAAGAGGGCAGCTGAAGCTGAGAAGGAAGAGAAGAAGTAGAATGATTGTGCTTAATGTTTCTCATGGATTGCGTTTGTGCTTGCAAAATTTTGCGAATTAGCGTTGACAATTTTCCCGGAACATCTTTTCGTTCCAAAATATTACAGTAATGTCAGTTGAATACTTGGAGGTTAAATATTTAAAGCTTTATTGTTAACTAATTCCAACAATTTAAGTATCGAACAAAATGCAGTTTTAATCTCCTTTTCAGCATTGAAGTGCAGTTTGTTAATATTCCTGACTGAATAAGTCCTTTTCAACAATTCACGTTTTTTTTTTTCATATCATCAAGTATCAAATAGTGTCTCATGATTTGGTCCAAATCTATTTCCTTATCTTTATATTTGCTTCACTCCTCGTCTCCACTGCGAATTATGAGCCAATAATTTATGCTTGTTATTTGTTTCACAATGTATAGGGCCTTGAATCCCTTTAATTTGATTTTTGTTTCCTTCAATATTTTAACTACTTAGTTTAGGTCTATGACATCGAATTTTGATGTCGCACGGAACTATACAAAAATAACTATAAAAAGAGTATCGTTTAATGTATATATAGTTGCAATTTATGTGTTTTTGAACTCATAAATATGGGAGACATAAAACAATTTTGCATGAACTAAACCACACAAAATTGGTGGAACACACAACTGTTCATATCCTAGTCATGTTTTTTTTTGACAAAATCCTAGTCATTTTATTGTTTTATGGTTAAACCAAAGAAAATATACATGATTAAGCTAGCGAATGAACTCGTAACAGTTATGAAATCTAGCTCCCAAACGAAAATATTTTATGCTCATAAATCTATATCATTGGCAAGGCAAACAAATAAAAATAAATAAATAAAATTAGAGAAGCATCCTCTTTTAAGTTTCTCAAAGTCGGTCATTAGACAATATATTACTTAGAGATTAACTACCATTCTACCTGAAGTAATGTTCACATCTTCACATGGTTATATGCTCAACATGTGCAACCAAATTTAAACTTGTAGCTGGTACTAAAGATACATTCATTTTCCCCTTCCTTGTACGAAAAGAAAGGAAAAGGTATTGACCAAAAAACGCAAAAAGAATAAGAAAAGGGATAAGTGGAAATAAAGGAGGATCCAATTCGCTAAATGGATTGCAGGGCCCAGTTGATTCGAATCGATACCCAAACACCTTAAACTGAAATCAGAATTTGGCCCAATGGACTACATGTAATAACCCAAAAGCTGCGCATTCCAAGTAAACTACACTGAAGTGACCGAACAAATATAACGAACGGTGTTGAATTAGGGCAATTGGCAAAGCCTTCTCACTAAGAAACGGGAAAGAGCTAACAAGATTTGGTTTCTTTCCTATTCCTATTTGTTTTACCGACTAACCTATTGCGGTTAGGAATGCCACCCTGTTATGCTCGTCTATAAAAAAAACCAATTGCGTAGTGGTTTGGGAATTGAAGTTATAACTTACATCGTAGCAAGGCTGACACAAAATATGGCGTGGTGTGAGCATTGCGGAGGTCATGCTCCTACACGATGTGAAGACAACTTTTTCATGCAAGGAACATTACTAACACGTGTTAATGTGTACATTGACCAAATTAAGTTAGCTTTTCCCGAATAATCTCCCGACCAGTATAGAACTGTGGGTTTAAGCTGGGTTAATTTGTAGTTTAAAAAAACTTAAATGTAATATAACTAATATTAGTTCATCAACTAATGTCTTTGGCTTTGATTTTCGATCTTGTCGTAACTGTGGGAAAGTGCTTCTACATCAGTACGGACGTGGGAATAGCAAAAGCCCCCAATGGATAGTACTCAAGGAAGATGGTGCAGAGACTTTAAAGACGGGTAAGTAACTAATTTTGTTTTCCCTGTCTTTTAAGTTGTGGATTAGGTGGGTGTTAACTGGTTAAGCAACTTAATTCCACTTCCAATTGTTCCAAAAGTACACCCAACCTAATTTCCTCATTTTGCTGCCGGCCATTAGGATCGGAGGTGAAACAGGTTGTGAATGCTGATCCTGTTGAAAGTTCTGCATTTACTAGATACGACCCAATTGACGTTACTCACCAAGGTTAATCTCGATCGAAAGAAATTTAGTGCATTCTATCATTAAAGGGATGTACTTTTTTTTTTAAAGGTTAAAGGGATGTACATAAGTACATTGTATTATTGGAGTGCATGTATAATGTGCGGTACACATGTCGTAATTGTTGCTGTACTAAACTTAAATGCATAATATATGAGAAATTAGACTGTCGATTACCATTCTACATATTTGTGTTTCGTACATTGTAGAACCACACGTATTATTGTATGAACTATAAAGGGCTGTATTATATATGGGTCTAAAGTAGAATGATACCTCCACACAAATTTAGATAGATAGATGCTAAAAGTTGTTAAAATATCTATAGACGGTTTGGATTCAACGCAACTTATCAATGCTACACATTCCAAGTGAGATCAATAATATGGGTGGTCTTCATCGTCAAAAGTTCACCTCTGAATAATTAAGAGTAATAATTGATGTCGTACTCCTGGTGCGGATATATACTTTGCTAGATTCTAATATGCAAAATGTTCATCTTTTGGCAGCAGCATATTCCGGGAAAAAAAAAAGGAACCCGAAAGCAATGGTTCACGAAGGTGATGAAGTAACTGGCCAGGCCGGGCATCCTTGAATAGACGTGAAGAGCAGTCCTTAACTTTGAGGCATTATTGTCAAAATGCAGGAGAGGTTAATTAGGATGGTGTATTGGATCCAAGGAATGAAATATCGATATATCTGTGATATTTTTGTTTTTGGAATTTTTCGATATTAATCATACATATCAATATCTTTCGCCCAATATTTTCTGAAATATTCGATATTTTCCGATATATTACCGAAATTCTCGATATTTTCGAATTTATCCGAGATTTTTACTTTACATATATGTTGATCGCACTAAATCTAAAACACAAAATCCACCAACTCAATAACCTAAAAGCTCAATCAAATAATCCCTATTAATAATCAACAAAAGAAAATTAAGTTACAAGTTTCAAAACATATATTGATCATATAAGAAACTCATAAAGTTTTAATACAAATTTTTATGTAATTATCTTAATTTTTATCGATTTTTTAGTGAATCGATATTTCATCGATATTTCCGTTGAAATATCCGTATTTTGAACAGTCGATATATTTTCGATATCCGATATTTTATTACTTGATTGGATCCCTTATTTTAAGGATGGTGGATTGGCTATTTTATGGATAACGATGAATGTAATCTGTCATATATATTATAATTATAACGAAGGTAAAAAATAACAAATATATTTATGACTTAAATCTTAAATTCAAGACATATTCTACCATATATATATATACACGAATATATGCAACGGTGGCATCACTTCTCAATCTGTGTGAAATTAAACTATGTCCCATCCACCAGACATTTGTCTTTTTTAGTAACGACAAAATAAATAATATGATTCGCGGTAGGAAGAAGAGTATTGAAGTGGGTCTCAATCCTGTCGTTCTATAGGGTTTCAATGCATGCAGTTTCGAGGTATTGTTACAGCATATGCCTTCGCAACACGTCGTGACATGTGTCCGGTGTTCATTTGATTCAGAACGAGCATGTGATCGAGTCTCTATGATAATCATAGTTTGATACTGTTTTAGACATTGCTTATAGAAATATCTTCAACATTCGTGTTAATCTAGGAGATGGATATAATTAGTCTTTTCAATTATGCGGTCATTCTCAATGAGTGTATAGTGTGCATATGCTGTTTTTATCTCATCTTCTGCTTAGGGTTTACGAATTCTTAAATTTTGCGAGGAGAAACCATCAATTTTACTCTAAATTAATCCACGTACGTGAAGTTTAGGGCAACGGTGGTGGTAGATAGTTGCTAACGTACTGAAGATGATGTAAGATAGAATGATGCTAGAATTATTCTTCATTCAAAGCAAACCTTATTCAAGGATGACAATCTAATTAGTAATTAATTACGTACACTCTTTTCTCTTTTACATACCTACATATACAAGCATGCAGTTTCACAGATACTACGTCTCATCACTCTCATGCATTACGTTCTATATTTATCGATCAAACTAATTAAGCAAAAAGATCGATCATGAACAAAACAAAATACTTGCTAACTCACAAAACTGCAACTGCTGTGCAATGCATAGGCATCATCTCCCCTAGCAAATCAACCGTTAGCATCGATGCCTTTGGCCTTGGCCGCAGCCGATCAGATTGCCCCATTGACAAAGGTGGTGACGACGTCGTTCTTTTACAGGCACCAAGCCATTTTGCTTGCATGTACTTCTGCTTCCTCCACGGCCCCATGTGCATTTTCTTCTCCTTCATACACTTCTTGGCAGCCGAACACAGAATTTTAATCAAGCTTTGAAGTCTTTCAACCTTGCCAACGAAGATTTCCGGGAGACGTTTCACCAGATTATTATACTCGTCGCTCGCTCTCGCCATCTCGAATTCGGCTCTGAAGTTGAGTTCTACGATCACCCTCACCTCTCCTTTCCTTGAACTTGAATTGTCAACCACATCTACAAATGTGTGCTCTCCTAAAAGAACATAACAAACAAATGCTAATTCAATATCGATCTTGTTATACATATAAAATGCTAATATTTTTACGTTTTACATGTGATTTTATTCAACTTGATCGAGCTATTTCCATCAACTTGCATTAGACTATTGTATGATGTATATTTCTGAATCTTATAACAATGATGTTTTAGTCATAATTAAGACAGAGCAAGTGATGTTTCTTAATCTGATAACAAGGCTACTCGACCTTGTCCTTAGCCAGATCAAGTGGCTGTACTTAACTCATAATTATTGATATCACAACTTTAGTCTGCTGATTTAAATACTAATTAGCTAGGTAAATGGTCAAAAAAGATCATGCTACGTCAAAAAAAAGTTGTATAATATATATTTGTTGGTAATTATAGTTTATTATGTCCTAATTCTCTCCATCTTCCTCAATTATGTCCATCTCCATCTTCCTTTTTTTGATTCGATTAGCTTACTATTATGGCGTTACCTAAATCATATTTCAATTAAGTCATTAATTAACTATCTCTTGATCATAGAGTGCTTACCTGAAGGAATATCCGGCGAGCTCCTCCACTTGGACTTGCATATGGCACTGTTGTAACCACCATTGCATAGTCTGCCGGAAACTTCTCTCATGAGGCAACTCCGACAACCACTCGCCGCCGCCTTCCCACAACCACACTCCGACACTCCCGACTCTCTCATGTCCTTCACCGCCTCCTTCGTCACGCTCCTAATCTTCGTCTCTATAGAACTAGTCCTGCATAACGTGGCCTGCAAATCACAACCTTTTATAATTAGTCCACAATTTAAGTGACGGCTTTAGTGTATATATATATACTACGCACACACGAAAATGAAGAGCACAGAGACTAAAGAGCGATCGAGTAAAGAAGAATGGAGCTTTACATGTAAAATCTGGTTCTGATTCTCCCAGAACCGCTTGTACTTCTCGTCCTCTTCTCCGGCGTCGACTTCTTGATCGTCTTCCATGTCGAAGATAGCTTCGTTCTCTTGACTACTACTCCCGTCGCTGCTACCAAAACTTTGGTCGACGAACCCTTGTACGTCGCCGTCATCGAGGAACCCAAAAACCATGCCGGAGAAGCTTGCCTCCAACAGCTCTCGTGCTCTGCTCGCCGGAACTTTATCCATCTTTTGTTTTACTAGCTAGCTAGTGGCTTAATTTGCTAACACAAATGATGTGATACATTAATAGGGAAGAAGCAAGCATGTGCGAGAATATTTCTTTGGGATTGCGCTCGGGGTTTTTATATAGCCCTAAGGTTTCGGATGAGAGGTAGGGCCCTCGGAAGAGCAGAACCTCCCGCCGCGCACATGACGTGGATAGATTTGATTGGGGATGATGAATCGGACCGGAGTTTCTGTGGTTTTGGTTGATTCGGACCGGAGCAACGAGGATCCACGTCAGTCACCTCCAATAATTGCTATATACTTCGGCCTTTTTCTGGACCGGTCTATCTGGATATTTGAGTATATCCAGTCTTCTCATATTTATCTGTTGGGGACATGAGGTTTATGTTTATGTTTATCTTGTGCTTCGCCAACGAAATTTCGCGTCTACTAGCTAATTTGTGTTGAGATACAGGGCGGAGTTAGGATTTAAATTATATAAAGGAAAAATTGTCAATAAAATTAATATCGGGGGAGGGAGGGGGATGTGGCTAACCTCAACGGACTTCCCTTCACTGTCACCGTAATAACTATAACCAACGATTTTTTTCACTATAGTCGACGAAATTTTTTTCTCGTCGGCTATAATTTTAAAAAAATTGTCGGTTATAGTTATTACGGTGATAGTGGCCCCTGTGGAGATATAGCGAGGGATCCAAATTTTGTGTAGCATAAATCGAAACAAAATTTTTTTTTTAACATCTACGTAACTACGCGTATTTTTTCCCAAGCAAGATTGATGAATTCACTCCTATATATCCCCGTTGTGACTCAAATCCAACATAGTTAATTTGAATTGTTTCAAAACTCATATTTCATCAACTCAATCAGACGTACAGTTTGCAAAAAATATGTTACTCGTAAATTAGTATGTGCAAAAGAAATATAGGATAGAACACTTACTCTTCTATATAGTATCATTAAAGATACAGTAAAACCTTTATAAATGAATAACTTTTGGACCAGAGAAAAATATTAGTTTAACGAAGTTATTATTTTATCGATAAATGAATAATTTAATAATTTATTAAAACTTTAGTGAAATTATTACTTTTGAATTATCCTAATAATAACGATATATAATATAATCACATACTGATGAAGAGATCATGTAAAAGACAATGAATCTGCATAAGAAAAACGATTATGCATGATTCAAATGACAATTTTGATATACCGACAGTTTCTCCTATAGAGACGTTAATGCACTAAATATCTGAATAACTTTCTGCTACAAAATGAAAAATATGTGATGCACGCATTACAAAAGATCAAAGATAAAGTTAAAATTGGTCTAGATGCAAAAAAAAATGCTACATTAGTCTTTTTGTCAAGAAATAACTTTATTGATCGAGAAAATATAAAAATTTTACGAAAAATTTAATTTTTTATGTATTTTTATAAATTTTAATACATATTTTTATGTTTTTATTTAAATGATTACTTTATATATATATAGGAACCTAAAGAAATTAGAGAAAAATTATTACCTTCTATATTTAACGAAATTACTAGTAATATGAATTAATTCTGAGTTGGAACCGAAAAAGATTATTAGTTTAAGGAGATTATTAATTTATCAAATATTTATTTAACAAAATTTTACTGTAAATTAAAATTAAAATTAAAACACAAAGCCTAAAAGAAAACATCCATAAGATAATAAGATCCGAAGGTTAGGCGGAATTTCCACATATGGAATGCTTCTACTATCTTGCCACCTTGCATGGTTCTATTTTTTTTCTTCGAAATAATATAAAAACAAAAAGTGGTGATGCATATCTATCACCAATTCATGCTGTGGGTGGTGGGACCCTTACAGACAGGAATGATTAGGGTGATATTGAAACATGACTCGATCTCGACCGTAGATGACTTAGGTGAAGACATTACGTAGGGTCTACTATGTCCCGCACCAAACCCGCATTTTATGAACGTGAGCAGTAGCGGATTAAGATCGATGGAATACGCCGCGTCCAGTTATTGGGAAGTCATTAGTCTCTATCCTCATTATTTCTCTGGTTTCCGCATAAGGACGTAAGTAGGTTTGGCGACGACGCTGGGGGGAAATGAGGGTGTTTTTCGTCATTTGAATCTTGAAGCATGCAAATGTGGCCATGTTCGATTAGTCTTTGGCCATCAAATTATGGATTTCCTTTCCATACATAAAACATGCATGTATTATAGTTTATTTCCCATATGTATATTGAGAAATTCATGTACGAAATATAAATATATAAATATAAAATACAATAATCTATGACATAATTTATTTCATACATTATTTATCTAAACTCAACACAATTGAAATTATAATTAATTTCGGACATTATAATTAGTTTCGCACACTATTGCTAGGTACATCCATGATCCATGTATATCTGTCCTAATCATGTTCATTATAATATCGGTAGATGTTATGGTATATGTAGACTGTATTTGTACTACCACTTTCTTATGCTTAATTAAGAGGATTTAGTTCTACATGAATGTGACTGATCACTTGCAAGTTGCAAGTATATATGAAGCAGAGAAAAATCTAAAAAAATCCACATTGTGTTCGCGCGCGCGTCAACTTATATCTGCAGGTGGGTAGTTAGGAAAGTCAGGTCTTTCACTCTGATGTGAGTAGGAACACATCTTGGTCAAACCATATGAAGCGTGTAGTCCATCGTTTCAAAATATAATTAATATATAGTAAAATTTTGATAAATTAATAATTTTGTTAAAATAATATTTTTTAGATTTCGAATCGGAACCTGTTTATATTATTAACAACTTCATTAAATGCATAAAATAATAACTTTTCTCTAATTTCTTTAAGTCTCCATGAATATATAAAGTAATAATTTAATTACAAATATAATAAAATTTATTTAAAAAATAACGTTTCAGCTGAATTTTATTTTTATTTTTTTGGGTTGTTGCTTGAAAAAAGACTATTGTAGTTTATTTTTTTCATCGCATGTAGACCGAATTTAACTTCGGTTTTAATCTTTTGAAATACGTGCATCACATTTAATAAATTCTTTTAATTTTAAGTAAAAAGATGAAGTGTTATGCTCATCAATTTTTTAGTCCTTTCAAATGAGACTCTTTGAAAGCTAGACTAAGATCAAATACTCGTATCTTAATAGAAGTTTGATCTATCTTAGTTGATCATCTCCATGAAAGATGTGTGCATAGGCCTTATATTGTAGTAAACTTGGAGTTTAAGTAAAAAAAAAATAAACCAACTATGACTGTGATATATATATAATCTTATTACTAAATATAATTTAACTACAAAATATTTTAAAAATCTCGATAAATTAATAAATTATTAATTTATTGATAAAATAATACTCTCGCTACAATAATAATTTTTTTTGATTCCAAAATTATTCATTTATAGAAGTTTTACGTAGTAGTCACTACCAGAAGATGTATTATACCCGACGATGAGGTGTCGTCGGACTGTTCCTCTTTATCGTCGGTTATAGTCTCGTCGGTAATGCACCGTCGGTGATACTATAACCGACGATGAATTAGGTTTTTCGTTGGAAAAAAAAAAGGACTAAAGGCAACGAGAAATTATCGTCGGCCATAGTTAATTTTAAACTATTCCCGACGATGCCGTCGTCGGTTATAGTTTTCTCCATGGTCAAAATGGTTGACCGTGTTGAAAACTATAGCCGACGATGTTGACACATATCGTCGGTTATAGTTATTAATAATAAATTTTTTTTTGCAGGTTCTGGGTTTTATCCCAAAACCTGCATTCCCAAATAATCACAAATATTGTTCAAATTGCACATCAACAACCATTGAAACTATAGTAATAAATAAATAAAATAAAAAACTGAAATCGTACAAATCTGTATACATATGCATGCGTACGTAAATAATTAAAATAAAAATCGACAATTGTTCAAATCTACGGGTATCCTAAATCTATGTAATCAAACGGATTGTCATCAGATGGTTGGTCCTGGTCTGGCTGAGGTTGTGGCCGAGGCTGAGGCTGAGGCTGAGGCTGTGGCTGTGGCGCACCGAAAATAGGCGGGGGAGCTATCTGTATTCCAGATGCCTGCAGCTGTGCATAACAGTGCTGCATCCATGTCCCCATCTGCTGCTGTTGTTCGGTCAACCGATTCTGCTCTACGGCTCGCGCATGCTCCATCTCCTCCATCCGACGTCGTTGAGCTTCCATCTCAATTGCTTGCCTATGAAGCTGGTCCTGTAGCTCATTAGTCCTCGAAGATGATGATGATCCCGATCCGCGAGAGAATTTAGGGGTTTGCTTCAGCAGCCCTTGACCCCACTTTCCGGAATCCCTGCAGTAGAATGTGTTCTTCCCTGGAGGGATCGCAGCTGACATAATCCTGGCCCTGACGATCGGATCAATCTGATCAATCGGGAGTTCCGCATCGGGGGTGTTGGGATAGAGCTCTCTCGCCACTTGAGTCAACACCTCCGGAATCGCCTCCTGAATTCTCGCCTAATTTACAAAGAACAATAAAATATTAATTAAAAAAATTATATCTAAATAAATAAGAAATAAGTTTATTTTGTTATAAGGACACTTACAGCATATTCGGGGGATTGCGGATACGTGTGCTGCATCGTATAGACAAGGGGATCCTCTACTGGGTGGTTGGCCGCCTCCTCGATCCAACCCGAGTATGATCTGGAACCGGCATGATGATTTTTGGTGTTTTTGGCCCGGTTCCTTGTGTTGATTTCAGAAAGAGCATGCTCGATTAATCTAACATAAAAAAACACTCATTAGCCAAATAATTTAAGGGAAGTACGATAAAACAAAAATTTAATCGATGGAAGGTTGCGTACCTTCAATTTCGGGTTGTTGAAGTGAACCACAAGCCATCGCCACTCGTACTCCCTATAACGAAACTCGCTAGGGGTACTCGAACGATCGTCGCCGTACTTTTTCCAATGCTTCTTCAGCTCACCCTTCCACTTCTTATACCTATATATACCCATAAAATCAAGCGTTAGTAACTTACAACATTGTATGAACATAATCAAAAGAAACGAAAAAATTGAAACAAATGCTGGTCTGCAAACCTGCTCCCATGCACTTCATCCGCCCACGTGGGTCTAATGTCTGCATCCACGCGGAACCACCTCTGCAATGCATATATATATATATATATCAATAATATTAAAAATTTATTTAGAAAATTTACATAATGAATATACAATTCAACTCACTGACAACGCATTATTCAGCTGATATTTGACAGATTGCGGCACTGAATTCCAATCTGGCGACAACATTGGGACTCTATCCCGTATGAGGCTGCCCGCCATCCCCGCGTACTTTCAAGTGACCTTTCCCTCGATCACCTGCCCTCTATCCCCGGTCGAAATCATAACTTGGCCACCACCGCTAGCCTGAATGGCGTCGTCCAGTAACTTGCCGACGACGGGGCCTCTGGTTCTCTTCTGTTTGACATCGGGCACGATCTCGCCTATCACATATATATGTAGACGATTTTTTAAACATCAACACCAAATTGAATTTAAATATTACTAAGTAAAAAGATATCACTAATTAATATTTACCTGGTTCGTCGGTGCGTTGTCTCGGAATCCTCACACTCCAGAGAGGTTCCGGGAAGGGTACATACGCATATGCCTGGTCTGGGGTAATGAACCCTAGCTGTCCCAGAACAGGCATCCCGTCGGAATCGACGTGAGGTATCGTCGAGATTTCCAACGGTAAGAATAAGGTAGACGGCGGGCATAGTCGCATCCTCGCCGAGGACTGTATGGATCCACCAGCCTCCTCGGAAGAATGAGGAGCTGTCTGGTGGATGACGGGGGAAGGGTCCTCGCGATGAATGTCCAGCATTCGGACCGAGGATTGAGTCGCACTATCCGTTTCCGGCATGCGACTAACCTCTTGAACCCTCCTCGCGCCTGAGGATCGAGGAGGCTCGAACTGCTGCTGCTGAGGTTGTCCCTCGCCCATCAGTCTACGGTGTCGAGAGGTCTGCGGAAGACTGTAAGTGTTGCCGACGCTGGTGAATCCTGATGCGGACCGACTTCCGGTGCCCTCATCCCCACGTCCCGATCTCCCTCTCCCTCTCGACCTCCCCCTCGAGCTCGACCCCCCTCGGGAAGCACCGCAATTTAACCAATTCATCGTTGCTATAAAATTATAAAAATTCAAAATAATTCCTAATTCATCCAAAAATTCGAATACATATTCCAATATATATCAATAATCCAATACATAAATATTCCAATATATATATCCAAAAATTCCAATAATTCCATAAAATCCAATATATATAATTCCAATAATCCAAGATATAAATATTCCACAAAAATTCCAATAATCCAATATATAAATCCAATATATAAATATTCCACAAAAATCAACAATAATTCCATAAAATCCACAATAATTACAATATATATATATATAATCCAATATAATTATTCCAATACAAATATAATCCAATAATTTAACTATATATATTCCAATATATATATATCAATAATCCAATATATAAATCCAATATATATATATCCAAAAATTCCAAAAATTCCATAAAATCAATATATAATTCCAATAATTCCAATATATAAATATTCCACAAAAATCATCTACATCCAATATATAAATCCCCAATAATCCACAAAAATTCCAATATATAAATTAATATTAATTCCACAAAAATCAAAAATAATTCCATAAAATTCAACAATATCCAATATATAATCACAATGTTCATGCATGCATCCACATTATCAATCAACAAACGAAACAACTTCAAATCTAACATAAATAACAAAAATTTGAAATTACGAAATTAGGAATTTCAAACCTGAAATGGAGAAAATCGACGAGGGCTTTGGCTACAGATTTGATGAGCTTTGGCTTGAGCTTCGATTGCTTGCTCCCAACACACCGGAAATGGACAATCGTAGAGGAGAGGAAAAATTTGAAATTAGACAGTTTCGTTTCTGCCCAAAACGTACCCAGTTGCCAATATAAACCATAAGTATACCCGACGATATAAGTAATATCGTCGGTCATAGTTGAACCGAAACTATATCCGACGAGATTTCATATGAATGTCGTCGGATATAGTTTTTTAATTTATTTTTCATATATATGCACCGGTTATATATATGTAGTGTATTAATATATATTTATTAATATTTAATACGAAATTATTAGGAAAAAAAACCGAAATAATTTAAAAGCGTAATTAAATTAAAATGGCATTTAATTTTTTTGGCTATATTTAATAATATATATTTATTAATTTTTAATAATACGATATTATTTCGAATATCGTTGATCGGTTGTATTTTTTTTTCCGATCTCTCGATCTCTCTCTCTTATGATCGCTATTTAGCAATTTAATCGATCGACACAATTTAAAGTCGATAATCTGAATATAATTCATTTTAATTACATTGCACGTTCAAACTCAAAATAACATACATACGTACATTAATTAAGGCGCATAGTCAGAATCATCGCTTGAGTCTGGCTCTGTTTCCGAGTTAATTTCAGGTAAGATGTGTATGTCTTCGTCACTTGAGTCTTCATTGTCTTCATTTTGATTAACATCAATAAGATTCGGTTGAGGAATTCGTACCACACTGCCCTGTCTCACATTATTAAGGCGAATTGTTGAGGTTTCAGGAATACCAGTTGTGTTCGGCTTTTGGTATGCACTGACTTCTTCGTTATCCGAGGCCACACCAAGGGTTGAGGCACTGTATATGTTTCGTGGAAGAACATGGTTAACCACTTTCCACGCGCCTTTATGCACAAGATCATCAAGATAGAACAATTGTTTCACCGCCGTGGCCAACACAAACGGATCATCTTCATACCAGCTTGTAGCAATATTCACCGAAAAAATTCCGTATTGATCGGTCCTTGTGTTCTGAGGGTCGGTATCAAACCATCTACACTTAAACAAGTGCACGATCATGCCTTCCCCATATATTAATTCGACAACAGAATGGAGAACACCGTAATAGTCAACTCCATTCTGCCCACCATGCACCATTACCCCAAAATTCTTTGTTTTTCGTCTGACATCTCTATGTTCACAAATAAATAGCACGCCATTTACCTTACGCATAGGATAAACTCTGGAAGTTACCGGTTTCTGCGCCAAGAGCTTCAATTCGTGTGACCACTGAGGGATACCATCATCTTGTACATGATTCATCTGAAAATAATCATTTATTAACTTAACTATAAATAGGATGCGAGACATGCACTTAACATCATATATAGGTCAATTTATCTATAAACGTACCCAGTTGCCAAAATAGTTTGCGAACGTCTTGTTGTGGTACTCAACATCACCGGAAATAGCAGGGCAGTAAAGGTGCAAAATTTTCCAATATTGAACTTCTGGACAGTTAATCAATACCGACCAATAGGCAATGACTAGCTCATAAGGTTCTAACTTGTACGAGTTGGGCAACTTTCCAGAAACTTCAACATCATCGGAGATGATCGAAAGGTTGAACTGGCCTCCATCTACTGGCATATGTTGTGGAGGGTCCTCCAACGCTCCCAAATACAACTTGGTGTACGTTACGCACTCATGCGCAATATATGCTTCAGCGATACACCCTTCGGGTGCAGATTTGTTCATCACATAGTCTTTGTAGTCCTCTAATTGTCTGTAAATTGGTAATTACAGATCGAGCATGTTATGCTTATTGCAACAATAAGTGAATAAATAATATTAAAGATCGACATATATATAGCCAGATTCAGAGATGCATTACGTACCTTTCCATAGGATACATCCATGTGTAGTGTACTGGACCAGTAAGCAAAAATTGTTCCGGAAGATGGAGCATCAGGTGAGGCATGATGTCGAAAAAGTTTGGAGGAAATATCCTTTCGAATTTGCACATGATAAAAATTATGTCCTGTTGCATTTCCAACAAGT
This sequence comes from Geum urbanum, assembly GCA_946800695.1. Lineage (NCBI taxonomy): Eukaryota > Viridiplantae > Streptophyta > Magnoliopsida > Rosales > Rosaceae > Geum > Geum urbanum. The sequence goes on from OX327001.1 coordinate 72,106,489, forward strand.
CCGATTTCTTCACTTCTCTCGTGCATAACTTCTGAAAGAATCTTGATAAAGCCACTAACGGCTCCACCACCTCTTTGGGCAGGTACCCTCGAATGAAAACAGGGAAGAGGCGTTGAAGCAGTATATGACAGTCGTGACTCTTTAGTCCGTACATCTTATTGTCTTTGAAGTTAACACATCGACTTATATTTCCAGCATAGCCTGAAGGATACCTGACATTACCCATCCAGCCAAAATTTTCATTCTTCTGGGCAGGCTTCACGATATAAGGAGCTTGTGGCATTTTTTTCTTCCCATCTCTCAACCACAAATGTTTTCGCAGTCCCATCCTTTTAAGATCAATGCGTGCCTTCGGGCCGTCTTTAGTTTTTCCCTCCCAATTCAACACTGTGCCGACCACACTCTCGCACACATTTTTCTCTATGTGCATGACATCTAAGTAGTGTCTGATCAGCAACTTGGACCAATAAGGAAGTTCCCAAAAAATACTTTTGTGTGTCCAGAATTTATACATGTCGGGTTTGTCAGGTATTGACGCCACTATCTCAGGATGATTGCTTACCTGCCCAAAATCGTATTCATTTAGCACTTCTAATATTTCATCCCCCGTCCATCTCCTAGGCTGCTCACCTGTTTCCACAGTCCCATCAAATGCCTCCATATCCTCCCGAAATGGGTGATCATGTGGAAGCCAACAACGATGACGCATCTGTACAATCTTCCTGCAATGAGGTCTGCAACACTCAACCATCATGCACTCTGGACAAGCCCTGTATCCCTTGGTAACGTTGCCCGACAACATCCCGCATGCAAGAAAATCGCTAATGGTGCCAATAAGCATGGCATGCATCTGGAACATCTCATTTTTGAACTTGTCATAAGTGGGATGACCATGCTCACGCAAGTACTTAAGCTTCTCAATCAAGGGTCTCAAATACACATCGAGACACTTTCCTGGATAACCCGGCCCTGGAATTATCATAGTGAGCATATTGTATTCTTTCTTCATGCACATCCATGGAAGAAGGTTGTACGGTACGAAAATAACTGGCCATATACTGTATTGAAGACTCATGTTGCCAAAAGGGTTGAATCCGTCAGATGAAAGCCCCAACCAAACATTTCGAACCTCTGATGCAAAATAAGAAAACTCCTTCACCATGTGCTTCCAAGCCTCTTCGTCAGTAGGGTGTATAAGCGTATCACCGTCGGGTAAATTCCTCTCGGCCCACCATCTCATAGCTTCAGCTGTGTGTGCACACATGAACAACTGTTCTAGCCTATCTATCAGCGGAAAATACCAAAGTATCTTCACAACTTTCTTGTTTCCGGCAGGAGTCAACTTATACCTATCTGTACCACATACCGGGCATTCATCAAGGGATTCAAGATCATTCCCATAAGCATCTTCACCCCAGAAGAGAACACAATCATATCTACAAGCATGGATTTTGATGAAGGAAAGGCCAAGATGTTTAAGGATCTGTCGCACCTTACGATGAGTGGTAGGAAGACGATGACCGAGGGGCAACAACGAACCAGACCACTTCAGCCAATCATCAACAGCCTTCACACTCATTTTGTTCTCCATTTTGAGCTTCATTACTCCCATAACACTTTCGAGAACAGTCTTATTACACTCGTTGTACAATGGGGTCTGTTGGAAGGCAATGAGGTTGTTGTACTTGTCCATACCAGCAGTGTTGACAGCTGTTGGTAATTGCTGGACTGGCTCAATATGAGGGAAGTCTCCAACGGCGGGAGGCATATCCGGTGCTTGAGCAAATATACCGCTCTCATGAGGAAACATATCGTTGATCAACCTTGTTGTTGGATCATTGGATGTACTGCCACTCTCAAAAAATTGTCCATGATCATGTTGACCAACTGATGAGCTCTCACCGTGATAAATCCAACATGTGTACTTATCCCAAAACCCGTTTTTCTTCAAGTGCTCCAATACTTTATCGATGTGAAAACGATATCGCTCGCTGCGACACTGACATTTCGTACACGGACAATAATGAATTGTCATCCCTCCACAATTAACCTTTATATATTCGACAAAACTTCTAATTCCACGGTGATATCTTACATCCCATCTTGAAAGACACATCCAACTCTTGTCCATCCTGAAAATTATAACTGCATGTATATATACCCATGATCTTATTAATAAAAATTTCATAGCTAGATATAAATATTTATTATTATAATTCCCATAATTTTAATATATATATACACGTACACATGTACACCCTAACTATATATATATATATAATCGATCGATCACAAAAATCTAAATATATATATATATATAAAACCATGCACGTACGTACACTAGCTAGCTAGCAATATATATAATATATTAATCCTATATATAATAATCACAATATATATAATGCAATATATTAATTAAATAAATTAATCACCCTAGCTAGCTAGCTATATATATATTCATAATAATCAAAATTAACAACAATTAATATATATTTACGATCATTAATCACGTACTCAAAATCAACCATCGATCAATTACTCAAACTCAAGAATCAATTAATTAACTCGATCGATCTATCAATATATATATATATATATATTCAAAATCAATATTGATCGATCAATTCAACAAATTAAAAGCAATACATGCATGCATGCACAACACACACACACACACACACACACATATATATATATATATATATTAAGCACGTACCTATATATAATGCATGAATCATCACGAACTCATTCTCGACATCACCCAAAGATCGATTTCAGAGCATTTTCAGAAAAAAAGGAATTTTTTTTGAATGACAGATCGAGCTGCTGCCCAGATCTGAAATAAGAAACTATAGTCGACGATAGAAAAAAATCGTGGCTAATAGTCCAAAAAAATCGTCGGTAATAGTCGAAAACTATAACCGACGATTTTTCGGCGACTATAACCGACGACAAGAAAATCTCGACGGTCAAAAACATATAACCGACGAAGTAATCCTGTCGTCGGTCGATCGTTTTTTGAAGACTTCGTCGGATATACTACTTCTGCTGGTAGTGAGTCCTGTTTTTCATCGGCTTTTCAATTGGCGTTTATAATCTTCATATATGGATTATATGAGTGCATGGCCATATGGTTCGTTATTAATGATTCGATCAATTCATCGATCACCATAGTTTATGCCTAAATATGACCAGTTGGCTTATATGACTAAACAGATATATAGCGTTATTTTTCGGGTCTTCATCCTATAATTGTGTAGTATACGCAAATGCATGTTGAGTAAAACTAATACGAGAAACATGATCCTTAAAGCTGCAGCCTGTACAATTAGTTTTATAAATTAAGATGCAATATGTATATGAGGACAAAAATGGAATCAAACTTGATCAATAGGAATCCAGAATTCCAGATGCCGGCTCTCAGCTCTGAAACAGCTTTTGGTTGTTGCAGAGCAAATATGAATATCTATAGTGTACATATCTTGGGTTAACACATCAAATTTGTTTATTTATGGTTAAAGTTGAAAATATATGTTACCCTTTGAACAAAAAAGAAGACGAAAAATTATTCTTCACGATAGAACCGAGAGAGAATGCCCGCGATAAGAATATCTATTACGTTGAAAATAATATAATGTACGTACTGTAAATCACTAAAACAACGAGTTTAAAGTCTCTGAAATAGTTTAAATTATCATATGTTCAGATGTTAAAGTCGTGTACGTATATAGAAATAACCAAGTTGTGGTTATCTAGCTAACTTATATATTTCGCAATAGTACATCATCATAGTTAATTAAAGCCGGTCGTATTGACATGATAACCTCGAATGCTCGTTGACCTTGACTTATAGATCATCAATTGCTTATTTCACTGATTAATTTTAGACACCGGTGAAAGCAACATATATAAACGTGTGTCCGAATGATTAAATCGTACAGGAAATCCCAAATGAAAAACTTCAAGTAACCAAAAAATTACAGTAATATAATCGTCGCATGTGTACCGTAGATACCTTGATCGTTAATCAACTGTGCTTAGCTAGCCAACTGTGGTTAGTATGAGAAAACCACGTGATAGATCTAACAGTTAGTCTATTACATATACATGGATTACGGGGATTTGACAACAATAGTTGAACATAGCCCGTTTAATTAGATGGAAAGTGCCTAAGCTAGTCGACGAAGAAAAAAGGATAAGAACATGTACAATAATTAATAGAATGGTGATAACTGATAAGCAAACAAATGTGTAATGTGCGTGTTTAACACGCAATATGCATACTTCATCAAAAAAAAAAAACGTGCATTATGCCTATATGTTTGTCTGGATTTGTTAAGCTAAGCTTTGCTAGCGGAGGCTGCGGAGCCTTCTACACATGTGTATATCTCAATATCTGTACGATTTTGGTTCATCGATTATCCAAAACATCTTCCAGTCTTTTTTTATCTGAGGAGCTCGGATCGAGCCAGTTTCTATTTCCATCGTCGTGATTAGTAGGATAGGATCGGGCAAGTGACCAATTTCGATATGCATGAACTGGTCGATCTCGATCTGTTGGTCTCATTAGATAAGGTGCTTGCTCACATGTTTTACGCGGGATGTAATCTAGCAGAAGCAAGTATGAGTAATCTTCTCTTTCTGATTATCCGAACGTTCGGGCTGTTCGGATGATCAGGTGTCTTCTCTCTCTTCGGGTCTTTGGGTGTTCGGCTCCTACTGTTAGAAGAATACAACAACAAACGGGCGGTCAGATGGTCAAGACAGGGTTAGCCTGCCTTCAACGCTCTGATGCCTAAGTTAGAAGATGTATTAGATATAACAGTCAAGCGAACGTGTAAGAAAGTAGGTTGGAGTATTTAATACTAGAATTGAATATATCCTTACTTGTAGTAAATGCCTTACCTATATAGGTGGTTGAGATTGTTGTTTGCTTGTGTTCTTCGATGTGGGATAGAGCTGTTTGTTGTCATATGGTCCGAGCATTCGGATGTGCGCTTGTCGAGCGCGTGTCCATCGGATGGGCTCGGTCTTGCGGGTGGAGTTGTTGCTTGCTGGGTGGTCTATCGGGTGGTCGGGTAGGCGTCGGTCACCTGCTTAATTGGGTAAATATGTTTAATTAACGAACTAATGGTGCTATACTAACAAGTCCCCCAAGTTCCTAAGTCAAAGAGACCTTTCTTGATTGAGGAGTTGAAAAAGGGTTCATGCAATTTAAACAAATACTTATCCGATTGAGCAATGATGCGTGGTCCTGTAACCCCTAAGTCCCCCAACTCTCCGGTCAGTAAAGGGCTTGCCTGACGGAGTGGGTACCTGTGCGTCCGATCGTGTACCTGTTCAGATGGTCCTGTATCTGGGTGCCTGACTCCCAAACGAATGTTGCTGTTTGGAGCAGTGTGCCCGGGCGTGCGCCTGTGGAGCTATGTGGATGGATATGTATGTTTGTGTATGTGGATGTATGTCAGTGTGTAGGAGTGAATGTGTGTATGCAGTACAGATATACAAGTAGGGATGGGTGAATGAGTATGTGAATGTATGCAGATGTATGTATGATTGTGCTATGCGATTGAGTAATGTTTGAGTGAATTGAGTGTTTGATGTATGCGTGTATATAGATGCATGGAAGGTTTCGAGCCACTTATCCGGCCCCGCAACGAATCTTGTTGTCCGGAGTCCGCCAATGATAGGCCTATGGAACGGCCTTTCTTGAAATGCATGGATGGTTCCGAGCCGCTGACCCCGACTCCCAAACGAATCTTGCTGTTTGGAGCCGTTAAGCCTCGGAACGGTCTTGCGAATGATGCATGAATGGTTCCGAGCTGACCTCGACTCCCCAACGAATCTTACTGTTTGGAGCCGTTAAGCCTCATAACTGTCTTGCTTAGGTGCCCGAGAGGAGATCCTCACTCTCGGCGCCGACATATCGTAGCGTCAACGGTGGGGCCCCGACAGTTACGTACATGTGTTGCAGCATGCACGGAGGGACGGATAGCATGCCCGTGCCGCTCTTTGGTTTAGCGCGTGCACGAAAGGAACTTGCCGCTATCGTGCCGCCTAATTCGGCGAATAGTAGCGTTACGCCCTCGGAAGAAATAGGGCCACTCCCGAGTCGCCATTCATTCGGCGCGTGCTCCGAAAGGTGCGTGCCACTTTCGAGCCGCCCGAATGGTCCTGCTGTTTGCGCGCCCCGGAAGGTAACGAGTGACGTTAGCCACTTCCGTGCCGCGTAGCCCGAACGGTGGGTCACCTCTTACTGGGTGTCTAAGCGCAGACTCACAAGCGGCCACTTGTGCTCTGGCTTCGCCAACAGAGCCAGGGAGACGATACCACGCGTCGTCTACGGTACATTTAGTGCGCGCACGCCGAGTAGGGGACGAGGATCGTCAGCCTCCTTCGGGACGCCTAAATGGCCATGCTTTGAGCGCGTGCATGCCGAAAGGAAACGCGTGACATTAACCTCTTTCGGGACGCCTCAATGGTCTTGCACTAACCTGGTGGGGTGACTTTTTACTTGCCCGTGAGATTGTGTGGCGCTTGATCCGGATGGCAGGAGTCGTGTCGTGTGTTTGCGTGCTTTGGGTGGGGTGATCTGTCTGACGAGACGCTTGAGGTGACATTCTTTCGACTTCTTCTTGGGAACCGGTGATGTAATAAATAATAGCCGGCGCAATAAATGCTGGCATGCCCTGTGTAATCAATGCTGGTGACGTAGTAACTGCTCGAAGGTCAGGCGTCACGCGCGTGGGAGCGTGGGATGCTGCATGGCTGACACGTGGTGAGTCGTGGGAGATCGTGCTAGGGTTTGAAACCAAGGCGGGAAGCCGAAGGGTGAGCGCGGTTACTTAGGTGGGTAAGTAAACCGCCTCGCTGACATGTGTCATCATCTGACGGTGGACACGCAAAAAATGAACGGCTGGCGTTCGTTCGCTTGTCCCGTGCGATCAGTATAAATAGGGCTCTGTGGTGTCGTCTTCTTCCATCGTTTTCACATTTACTGAAGCTCTGTCAAAATAGCTACCGTGCTTACTGCTCATTGTCTTCGATCTTTGTTTTTGTGTTCTTTGCCGGAGTTCATCGTCAACGTACATCTTCGATCTTCAGTCTCAATCTCGATTCCAATTTCTGGTGAGGTTCTAACCTGTTTTTGTTGCTTTTCCGTTCTGTTTTTTTTTGTTTTTCGGTGTCTTGCTGTTTCTGGGTTTTTTCTGAGTTTTTGTCTCAAGAACAAGGCGTGTTCTTGAGGTGAGCCTGTTTTGATCTGTTTTGGGGTGAATTTCTGGGTTTTTTCTTGTTTGTGGTAGGATTTTTCTCTAAGTGTTTGGGTTTTGCTTGCGTGCGTCTAGGAGATGGAACCGATAGAAGTTTCGAGCGACATGTCACGTGAACGGGTGTACGTTCCGGAGGCGGGGTAGTTTAGCTGTAGTCCGACTCCGTGATGAGTGTAACACCCTTGTGTTATCTTCCTAATGATTCTCCTGTCGTGCAGCCGATGGAGGAAGGACGAGTGGAAACTGCTGTCGAGTTGTTGGGTTGGGAGATTCGTCCGAATCATCGGGCTCGTCGGGTGGGTCTTCGTCTTCGGGGCTGTAGGGTGAAGAGCGTGCCCAAGGAAGGGGTCCCGTGCCTCAACTGGCAGAGGGCGGGCGCGTTCACTGGGTGCTACCTGATGGAGTGCTAGTGCAGGAGCCCGAGCGTGCACCGTCGGTGAAGGAGATGGCGCGATGGGCGCGCGACTACCACATCCCTTCATCTGTGAAGCTGAGGATCCCGGGGAAGGATGAGACGTTCACGCGACCCCCGCTCGGCCACGTCTGTGTGAGCGAGTTTCATTTGACGGCGGGCATCAAGCTTCCTCTTCACCCGTTCTTCCAGTATATGCTGGCGCTGCTGGAGATTTCTCTCGGTCAATGCGGCCCTACACTAACGCAAACGTTGGTGGCTTTCTTCACTATCTTTCACCTGAGCGGGCTGGACCATCTGACACGGGCGGAGTTCCTGCATTTCTTCCGTCTCAAACACTCCTCCCGCCGAAGGGACTCGGGCACTTTCACCGTGGAGCCGCGGGTGAAGTGGTGGTTGGTCGACCCGCCCAGCTCGTCAACGTCGTGGTGAATGATCAACTGCTTGGTCGGGGGTGATTGGGAGTTCGGGTCCTTCTCCCCGGAGTACGCGGCTAACGCCCACCGCATTGATCGAGTTCCCCAGCGCTTCCACCAGCTCAACACCAACGAGTACCCTATGACGCCTGTGGAGGAGGCCCCGGTTGCTCGCCTGAAGTATGTCTTCGACCCGGTGCTCGAGGCGAGACACTTCTGGGTGGCGTGCCACTGGGACCTGATCGAGCGCACGCGTCTCGCCCGAGCACCCCGGTCTGTTCGGGCATTTGATACCTGTTTTATTTTTGCATGCATACATACTGTATATTTGATAACTTGCTTACTAACTGTTCGGGCATTTGATACCTGTTTTATTTTTGCATGCATACGTACTATATATTTGATAACTTGCTTACTAACCTTTCGTTTGTTTGTCTTGCAGCCAAAATGACCAAGTCCCAGGCCACTGAAAAGGATTAGGCCCTCCAGCGCCGCATAGAGCTTCTGCTTTCGAGCGCTGAGACCGTGCGCCGGGTCGTTGATGATGGGCACGGTGGATTGGTTGTCGGGGATACCGTTCAGGCGAGGATCCCTGCGCCGAATGTCTCTGATCACGCCCCCCCTCGGTGCGGGCGCCCGTCGTCATAGTCCCCGGGTCACTGATGCTGCTTCTGAAGGGGTTGTTCATCCGCCCCCTGGGTCGTCTGCTGCTCGGGGTCAAGACCGGGCCGAACGAGATTGCCTCTCCGGTGAGAAGGAGCAGAGACAGGCAGAGCGAGACCAGAGGCGCGTGGAGCAGAGGGATCGACAGGAGGCCTCCCAGAACTCGGGATCGAGGAACCGGGCCTCCCAGTCTAGTGGTACAGATCTCTCTGCTGGGTCGCCCGTTCCTGTGGGTGAGTTCTCCCGTCCCCTGAAGTGTGCTCTGGCAGACGCTGTTGGTGCCGTGGCGGAGGGTGGTACTGTGGCTCGCGCTGTCCAGGCTATCCGTAAGGCTCTTGGTGAGGGCGGTCTTCGCTTCAGCTGCTGCTTCAGTCGAGTTCTGGCCCTGCTCCCGACAATCTGGATCGGGTCTTCAACGCGTGCACCAAGCTGCAGCATCAAATCTTCTGTCTGTGCGCGTGGGAGAACTCGGGGGAGCTGATGATGTTGAGAGCTGAAGCTCGCGAGGCTCGGGAGAACTCGGAGAAGCTGCAGCCCGGGCTCTTCAAGGCGAACGAGCTGGCTGAGCGGAAGGCCACCCGGGTGAACGAGCTGACCCGGGAGCTCCAGGAGGTGGCTGAGCGGGAGGCCGTGCTCAAGGCCAAGCGTGACAGTGCTTTTGCTGAAGTGGAGCACGTCCGTGCGGAGGCTGCGAACAGGCTGGCAGAGATGGAGTTCCGCTTGATGGAGGCCGAGCGCTGCGCCTGGACTCCGGATCGGGTCAAGTTAACCCAGGCTGAGGTCGTTGCTGCTTTTAAGGAGTCTAACAATTTCTTGGAGTTGGTGACGGCAGAGGCGGAAGAGCAGGTAACTGCTTTCCGGTTGGCTGTAGCCCCGTTCATAGATCTGGCGTGCTACCGGGCCCATCTGAGCGAGCGGGCGGCAGGAGCAGCTGGTCCTTCCACCGGGGGCGTGGAGTAGCAGCCCGAGCAGCCGGAGCAGCCCGGGGAGCCGGTCGAGCGGGCGGGCCAGGCTGAGCAGCCAGAGCAGGCGGATGAGCCCCAGCAGGCGGAGCGGGTGGTGGAGGAGGCGGATGTAGATGTAGAAGTTGAATAGTTCTTGTTTTTTTTTTTTTTTTTGTAATCTCGTAGGATTTTGCAATTGGCCTCGTGCCCTTTTTTTATCAATGAAGTTTTCTTTTTCCTTTCGTATGCGTGTGCTTGCTATTATTATTTTTTGGCTCACTTCTTTTTTGTATGGTACTTCACCAAGTGTTACATTAATGCGAATAGTTGATCCCCAGTCCCCGAGTGTACGGGTGGGCGGACCGAGAAAATACATAATGCACCAAAGTAACCAAAGTAAATACATAACATAACAAGATAACTTAATGAAAGTACTTCCGCAAGTGTTGGATGTTCCATGGGTGTCGTAGTCTTTGACCTTGCATATCCCTAAGGTAAAAAGTGCTGGGGCTGACCACTTCGTCTATGACATACGGGCCTTCCCACTATGGACGAAGTACCTTGACCTTCTGTTGTATTGACTTCATGACCAAGTCCCCCTGTTGGATCGGTCGTGCCCGAATGCACTGGTTGTACAGTCAAGCGATTCTCAGCTTGTTTGCGGCGTTGTGGAGATGTGCCGTGTCCCTCCTTTCTTCCAGTAGATCGTTGTTGAGACGTAACCCTTCTTCGTTCGTGTTCGGATCGTACCCCTCAATCCGTGGGCTCTGGTGGGTGATTTCTAGGGGTAGCACGGCTTCGGTTCTGAATGTCAAGCTGAACGGGGTTTCGCCTGTGGCCGTGTTGGCGGTCGTTCGGATAGACCATAAGATCTCCTGGATGATCTCGGAACAGCGCCTGTATCCTGCCTCACCGGGCTCGATGTCTTCAATCTTCTTCTTAATGCCTGCTTTGATGATTTTGTTTGCCGCCTCTACCTGCCCGTTTGTCTGAGGGTGCGCGGGTGACGCGAATACGAGCTCTGTTCCTTGTCATTTACAGAAGGCCGTGAGTCGTGGGTTGTTGAATTGTGGCCCGTTGTCCGTGATGATGCTGATCAGGGTTCCGTAGCGACAGAAGAGGAACCGCCAAAGGAAGCGTTCGACCTTTTCTATCGTGATCTTTATCATCGGCTGAGCCTCGATGAACTTGGTGTGGTAGTCGATGATGACGATCAGGTACTTGTACTGCCCCTTGGACTTTGGGAGTTCCCCAATTAAGTCCAGTCCCCATTGTGCGAACGGTACTGGCGATATGAGAATTGAGAGTGGGACGGCGGGCGCGTGGTAGTGGTGTGCGTGCAGCTGGCACTGTTGGCACTTGCTCGTTAGTGTCGTGGCGTCCGCGTGGATGGTGGGCCACTAGAATCCGCACTGGAGGGCCTTGTGCGTGATCGATCTTGCTTTCGCATGGTGGTTGCACGTGCCCGAGTGGATTTTTTGCAGGATTGTGTTGCCCCTTGTTGGAGTGATGCACTTGAGTCTCGCCCAGGTCTTTCCTCGCCAATAAAGTATGCCATCCCGCATGCTGAAGTTTGCCGCCCGTGCGACGACGGTCCTGGCCTCTCGTTTGTCTTCTGGTAAATCCCCCTAGCCTTGTACGCGATGAGTACATCCATGTAGTTCCGTTCGTGCGGTTTGATCGCCAGGATATGTTCTGTTCCCGAAATGCTTGGTCGTCGTAGTACCTTGACGATCCGCTGCCCTGGTCCCGAATGGACGGGAGCCGTGGCCAATCGAGCCAGCCTGTCGGCCTTGGCGTTGAGTCCCCGGTGTATGTGGTTGATATTGTCGTAGTTAAACTTGCCGATTAGTGCTTTCGCGTGCCTGAGATAGGCGATCATGGACTCCTCTTTTGCTTGGAACTCGTACTCGGCTTCGTTGTTGGTTGTCTTGAATTAGAATTTGATGGCGTACTCTGCGTTTACTCCTCCTGGCCCAGTTAGGATGATTTCGGCGCCGCTCGTCTTCTTTGTGCATGACCCGTCGACGTAGAGGTTCCACTCCGACAGTGGTCCTGTCTTCATTTCTGGTTTGTCGGATGCTTCTACCGTCGGACCGCCAGGTACGCCGGTTAGTGTTGTTTCTGCTTCCGTGTATTCGGCGATAAAGTCTGCCATTGCTTGCCATTTTATTGCCGTTTTGGGTTTGTACTAGAGGTCTAATTCGCTGAGCTCGACCGCCCACTTCGCCAGGTGGTCACTGTGGTCGGGCGATTGCAGGATCTGGCGCAGGGGCGCGTTCCTGAGGATGTGGATGCTGTGTGCTTGGAAGTATGTCCTCAATCGTCGGGCGGCGGTGATGAGTGCGAGCACCCGTCATGCTATTCCCTGAGAAAAAAACGGGCAGTTCCGTGCAGCATTCCCTGCGGATGAGGGCTGAGCTGACAGCCGTGAGGGAGGCGGCCAGGTAGATGTATAGTACCTCCCCTCGGACGGACCTAGACATGAGTGGGATCAAGGCCAAGTATTCCTTGATCTGGAGAAAAGATGCCTCACATTCGGGCATCCACACAACCTCTTGCTTGTTTGTCGTTCGGAGGGCTTTGAAGAACGGGGCGCATTTGTCCGAGTAGCGAGATATGAACCTGTTTAGTGATACGAGTTTGCCCGTGAGGCTCTGTAGGTCCGCCTTTTTGATCGGTGGCTTCATATCGACGATCGCCCTCACCTTGGGGGTGAAGCCTCGATTCCTCTCTGGTTTACGATGTACCCCAAGAATTTGCTGTTCGTGACTCCGAACGTGCACTTGGCCGGGTTTAGCCTCATGCCGTTCTTGATTAGGACGTCGAGCACAGTCCCCAGATTTTGGATGTGATCGGTCGCCCGAACGTTCTTCACAAGTATGTCGTCCACGATGTTGCCTATCAAGCCGTGAAACATTGCGTTCATGAGCCTCTGGTACGTGGAGCCCACGTTTTTCAGTCCGAATAGCATAACGACGTAGCATTAGAGGCCCTTATCCGTGACAAAGCATGTCGCCTCCTGGTCTTCGGGGTCCATGAAGATCTGGTTGTACCCCGAGTATGCGTCCATCATTGATAGAAGCTCGTGTCCGGCTGTCGTGTCTACCAACTGGTTGATCCTCGGTAGAGGGAAGCTGTCCTTGGGGCATGCCTTGTTGAGGTCGCTGTAGTCGATGCACATCCTCCATTTCTTGTTATTCTTCTGCACCATCACAACGTTGGAGATCCACTTCGGATAATCCACCTTCCGGATGAACCCGATGCCCAGCAGTCGGTCCACTTCCTCATGCATCACTGCGTAGTGCTCGGCCTTGTACGCCCTTCGCTTCTGTTTCACCGCCCTCGCGCTGGTGTTGACGCTCAGTTTATGGGATATGATGTTCGTGCTGATCCTGGGCATGTCCTTGTGTGACCACATGAATACTTCTTGCTTCTCCTTTAATAGTGCGATCAGTCCCTCGGCTATCGCGGGCACCAGCTGTGCGCCGATCTGGATCGTTCTCTCCGGATGTTCGGAGGATAGCTGAATCGTCATTAGCTCTTCGTGTTTGGGGACGGAGGACACCGCCATCAACCGGTCGCGCGGGTCATCCGGTGTTTCTGCCTCGGGCACCAGTTCTTCCAAAGCCAGGACCTCTTGCCTATTCCCGAGTTTTGCTGCCTCCTCGTAGTCGTAGCCCCGGACGTGCCCGACCCCGTGCTCTGTCGGGAATCGGCCCAGAAGTATGTGCCCCGCGATGATCAATTTTAGCTACCTGATCCCCGGTCTCCCGAGTATGGCGTTGTATGGGGAGGGCGTATCCATGACGATGAAGTCTGTTCGGACCTCGCTGTGTGGGGAGTCGGGGGCACCGATCCCGACCCGAATGCTGTCGCTCCCGATTGGGTACGATGTTTCACTGGTGAAGCTTGCGACGCACTCGTGGTCTTGCCTCATTTTGTGTGCAGGTATGCCCAGCGCCGTGTACGCGTCCAAGTAGATCACGTTCACGGACGCCCCGTTGTCTATCAGCACTCTCTTTACGAGGAATCGATCTATGATCGCGTCGATCACAAACGGTAGGGTGCTATTTTTCGGACTCTTTTCCTCGTCTTCCGCCGTGAAGCTGATGGTTGACGACTCTCTCCTCCCTGCCTTGTTCATTCTTCCTGTTCCGATCGTCAGCACCTCCCTGCCCGGACGATCGGGCGACGAAGTCCCCTCCTTGTGCTTTCCTCCGGATGTCGTGCTGATAGTCCCCCTGGTCTCGATGTTCGCCTCCCGTGGGCGTTCCTCGGCTCTTGGGAGGGCGATCCGTCCGTCTCCCTGCTTGTCCCTGAATACCTTCTTCAGCATCATGCAGTCGTTGGTGTGGTGAGTGATGTTGTGATGGTATTCACACCATCTGTCCGGGGTTCAGCCGATCGGGGTCCTTTCCTTCGAAACGTTGTTCGGCGGTTGGATCTGGTGTCGGTGTTGGCGGAGTAGCTGCTCGTTCGACTGTCGATTGATCGCTTAGACTTCCTGCTCGGCCGGTCGGTACCTGGGGGCCTCTCGGGAATGGATTCCCTGCGGTGCTGGTGCCCTTGCTCGGTCGTTTCGGGCGCTCTGGTGGCTGCGGTAGGTCAGCCTTTAGTTGTTTTGCCCGTGCGCGTCTCGGTTTCGCTTGTAGCCTCCGCTCGGCTCTCCCCTATCGTCGGTGTTCTGTTGCGGTTGGGTGTTCGCGCTCTCCGGTTGGTCGGTGTTGGATTTGGAGGCGGTCTCGTATACTCGCGTCTCCACTAGCGCCTTCTGCACGATCAAATCCATGATCTCGTCGTAGTCGAGATGCTCATTCCGTACTAGTTTCTCTACGAATGGTGTTGCGAGCATGTTGTCCATTAGGGCGACCTTAGCCACCTGCTTGTCAAGGCTTCTGCATGTGCTCGCCAGCGCCCTCCATCGGTTGATGTAGCTGGATAGGCTCTCGTCCGCCCCCTGGCAGACCTTGAGGAGGATGCCCGTGGTGTTGTACTTGTTTTGGAGCCTGTAGCGTCTTTGGAAGCTCTCCGCCAGCTCGAGAAACGAGTGGATGAAGCCTGACGGAATCTCGTAGAACCAGCTCCTCGCTTCTTCGGACAGCGTCTCCTGGAATAGGAAGCACAAAGTTGAGTCCGAATACCTGGTTCCATCCGTGGCGGATCAAAATTTGTCGATGTGCGTGCGGGGGTCTTCGCTTCCGTCGAACAGAGTGACCTTCGTTGTCTTCGCGTTCAGGTCCCTGCCCCTTTCCAGTATGTGCGTCGAGAACGGACTGACCCGGGGGGTGAACATCCCACCTTGCCCGGCAAGCTTGTCCTTCCGCAGGCGCGAGACTTCCTTCGCTAACTCTTCCATCCTCCGAAGGATCAGGGTGTTGTCTGTCGGGGATGCGGGTTCCTCCGCTGGTATGGGCGTTCGGGCCGCTCGAGGGTCGATCCTGTCGAATGGGTGCTGCTCTTCGGTGTTGGTGGCTTCTCGGACGGGACCCCGCTCGTGTTGTATCTGCTGCTTGCTGACGAGCGCGTCCAATCGTTCTTTCAGCCTCTGTCGGACCTGGCGCTCATGGTCCTTTTCGAATGCGCCTCTCGCAGCTCCTGGAGCAGGCAATCGATGCATTCTTCGCCGCTCAGTCCGGGGCTGCTGTTCGTCCCCAGCTCCATTACTTGCCGCGTCCGTGCGCTTGGGGGTGTTTCCTCGACGGGTGTATCGCTGATGTTCATCTCCTGGGTATGCATGTGGGCTTTTGGTTGGTGGTGTTTATACGAGGTTTGCAATTTGTAAAAATTCTTATAGACGGCGCCAACTGTTTCTACCGGATTACGCGGGACGTAATCTAGCAGAAGCAAGTACGAGTAATCTCCTCTTTCTGGTTATCCGAACGTTCGGGCTGTTCGGATGATCGGGTGTCTTCTCTCTCTTCGGGTGTTCGGCTCCTACTGTTAGAAGAATACAACAACAAACGGGCGGTCAGATGGTCAAGACAGGGTTGGCATGCCTTCAACGGTCTGATGCCTAAGTTAGAAGATGTATTGGATATAACAATCAAGCGAACGTGTAAGAAAGTAGGTTGGAGTATTTAATGCTAGAATTGAATATATCCTTACCTGTAGTAAATGCCTTACCTATATAGGTGGTTGAGATTGTTGCTTGCTTGTGTTCTTCGATGTGGGATAGAGCTGTTTGTTGTCATATGGTCCGAGCATTCGGATGTGCGCTTGTCGGGCGCGTGTCCGATCGGATGGGCTCGATCTTACGGGTGGAGTTGTTGCTTGCTGGGTAGTCTTTCGAGTGGTCGGGTAGGTGTCGGTCACCTGCTTAATTGAGTAAGTATGTTTAATTAACGAACTAATAGTGCTATACTAACAGGAAGAGTAACAACTAATTAGAACGAGGAAGGTGGCTATAGCTAGCTAGGTTGTTCCAGAAGATATGCATTGTGTTTCTGGGAGCACTGCAGCGAGCATTATGTGTCGACAGAGAGACGCACACTTCGAGCTTGAGGCATTCAGCCACGTAATATGTCTTTCCAGGCAACTCGATCAGAGAAGATGACAACCCAGAGAAAATCGTGGGGCCCGTAAGGCTAGCTGTTATATCACTTATATGAGTTTAAGTTATGGATAAAATGCTACTAGATGCTGCTGCACATATACATCGAGATAGGGTTGAATGAAGTCTATGTATACGTGAGTCTCTTTCTTTCAGTAATGTCACATGTTTTATTTCGTACTCTTCTTATCAAAGCAGAATATATGAGGCAGGTTAATAGACGAATATCAGAGCAAATTCAATGATATTATCAATACTAGCGTCGTAAATGTCTCACACACCATCTGTAATATCACGATGTCAAACTTCCTTAAGACTCCGATTCAAATCTAAACTTATTTGTATGCCCCATGATTGATCATATCCCCAGGCAAATAATGCAAGGCGTAGACTCAAAGACTATATGGAACAATGTACACATTTTTACGGATCATGCTAGAATGCAGCTAAGTACCTGAAGAATAAATATTTCTTGTGACACGTGTCGCAATATGATATGACACTTTTGTTTACTTTATTCAAGTTTGATTGAGCTCTTGATAAGCTCAGTGCTTCTGAACCTACTCTTTAGCCACCATACGTTGCTGTTAATCCTTGTCGCCGAAAAATGCAACGAACTCCGATGTCGATCTGTTGTCTTCGAAGAGAAATCAACAAAATGTTCTCAGCCAATACAGGTCGGGTTTGTCTGTGTTTTCGACACGGCGGCGACCTCACCGCAGCTCTCACCAAACCTAACACCTTCCTATCTTTAACCACCTTTTTCCAAGTAACCCATCACCTCATTGCAATCCGCACAATCGAATATCTTGTTGACGTGAGCATGGAGATTAAGTAGTTGGCGAAGTTGCGTAGGTGTTCCGGCTAGGTCGGAAAGCGTGGGACATGGGCGAGAATCGGGCCTCGAAAACGGGTTCAAGTATACAGGACCACCTGAATGACCCAGTTCTGAAGGCACGGATGTTCGTCTCTTCGGCGACATACTTGTGCTTGGAGGTGGGTCGGGTCGTGGGCCGATCGTTGGGGATCCAGATGAAGTGATGGCGAGTTGTTGCTGACAACAGGATCAGAGGTTGATGCCGACTATTTGGCTCAGAAATTTCCAGGGTGCTGAGAAGTCTGCAAACTGTCTCTTTTACTGGACCATAATGTATGTGCGCATCAATGTGCCACTGCCCTAAGGCAGAAAGGTGCTAAGCGTAGCGTGGGCCGCTACCTTAATTCTAAGAAGCGATGTTATGGATGGGGAGAGCCACAAAAATCAATACTCCACATCTCATTCGGAGTGAAGCAGACCAACTTCCTTGACGAGCTTTGAGAGCACAGAGATGTGTCCTTGTATCTCCAAATACTCACGCTCCTTCGAGTGAAGATCTTTTGATCGCCAGTTGCTAGAGTTTCTCGAGACGAGAAGACTTTTTTGTCGAGAGCAAAGGTTGTATGATCATGGATATGCGTTGCGCCGCTACTGAACTTCTAAGAAGCGATTGAAGCGAGGAGAACACCAACCTCGCTCAATGAGTTCTTTTTGCCTAAATGACTTAGGACTTGGGTTCGCGTCTCGCTGCTGAACCACGAAAATCGATACCTCACAGCTCATTCGGTACAAGGAAGAGCAATCTTTTTGGCAAGTGTTGTGAACACTGGTTTGTGACTTCTTTGACCGCAGGGGAATCTTCACGCTCCTTTGGGTAAAACCTCCTCTGATCGCCGTCGTCTGACAATAGAGGATCTTCGAATTTATCACGCTTCGTCGAGTGAGAATTATGGATACGTCATCGCCGGTTCTCTCACGAGGAGAGTTGTGTTTGTGTGACTGTAGCAGTGCTCTTGATGTTCATGAAGCTATTAATAGTGATTGCTCAAGCATATTTCTTGCTGAAAAGAGTAATAAATCAGATTCTTTGAAGGACTCTGATTACTATATTCACTAGATTTCATTCTTCCTTACTCAATAAGATAATCTTGATTCTTTCCAAACTAAGCTTATTAAGCGGGCCGCAGGAAGGAATCAGCATAATAAAATATTATTTTATGGTCCAAACATCGACGACATCGAAATGTGAGAGAGATCAATAGAACTTATTATCATATAAACTAACCTTATATAAGCTCAATCAACCTTAACACAAATGATCAATCTAATAGTGACACCTGTTATGTTTTTGAAAATAATCCCAAGGTGAATAGCCTTCCCATACATTTTAAAATTTTCCTATTTTTTGAACATGATTATCACATTTAGTTTTCAAGAGTAGTCCTAAAAGATATATTTGACTCTTCCCAATGTTCTGTACATTTCACCCATCCAAAACAAAACAACGAATGCTGATTAGATCGTAACATTCCAAATGAAAAATGTCGTGGAAGTTGAGCATCAGAAGCCAAAACCTAAGTGGATACAAATGCATCGATTCACAACTAAACAATATAACAACAACATCCATGTTTTGCTTTAATAATTGCCCATACCTCGAGGGAAAGACTCTCATCAGCATACGTCTCACTCCCACATGCACTGTCCATTCTGAAGTATGATGCTTAAAATAACATATCCATATAGCTGGGACGCATCAGTGCTGTGGTTGCGAGTTGGTCATTAGCTCAGCCCAAGTATCTCCCCAAATGACTATTCTAGTCCATTAGTTCCAACTATGCAAATTCAGAAGCAGTACAGGCCCAACTAATCCTCTATAAGACTATAACTATCCAAGTATCAAAGGAGGCTCTCTGAAATTGTGAGGAAAATAATGATGCTCAAGTTAATTGAGAATCTGTGACTAGACTGTAACAGAAAAACTGCACCTGTCGTGTTTATATATCGTAAGATCAGTAAGATGGGTTACAGACTTTACAGTATAAAGTATTACATGAACTCAAACTAGACAGGTTTCGTCTACAACCCTCAATCTGAAAATGAATGAATATGCACAAACCTAACAGAACCCCCAAATTGTGTAACGAATGAAGTTCACCTGCCTTCGGCTATACTAGTATCAGACCAAGACAGAGACATTGATGCTGAAATAGACTTCTTAATATCTTCAAAAGTTGGGTGTGATGACAATCCATACCCAAAGTTATGTGAAAACTCAGACCACATTTCCTTGGACTGCAACTTCTGAAGCAGATAAGCATCCACCTCTTCTGTTTCGGACTCATCGTAGCCATCGTTATCGTTCTTCCCTTCCAAAACTTTCACCACTTGCCTCATAGATGGTCTTGCATTTGGATCAGGATAAGCGCACAACAAACCCAAATGCAAAACCTTCTCCACTTCCTCTTCACTAAACCCTAAACCTCTAGCCCTTAGTCTTCCATCAAATGCATTTAACAATTGCCCATTTGCCATGAGTTGCCAAACCCATTCCACCAAAGGTGGCTTCCCTTCCTCTATAGGCCTCCTCCCACACATTACTTCCAAAATCAAGATTCCGAACCCAAAAACGTCCGTCTGCGCGGATGCTCGCCCCACGTGAATGATTTCGGGGGCCAAGTACCCCACCGTTCCAACCACACGAGTGGTGCCGAGCACGTCCCCGTGCTTGTGCATCCTCGCCAACCCGAAATCACCTATCCTCCCATTCATTTCCTTATCAAGTAACACATTGCTAGCCTTAATGTCCCTATGTAACACTTTGGACTCCCACCCCTCGTGTAAGTACAAAACTCCAGAAGCCACATCTCTCAAAACCCTCATCCTGTCTTCAAAACCCAACATCTTACTCTCATCACAATCAAACACCAACTTATCCAAACTCCCATTTTCCATGTAATCATAGACCAACATGAAACTCCCCTTCTCTCTTTTACACCAACCTCTCAACCCCACCAAGTTCCTATGCTTCAATCTCCCAATGCTTGAAATCTCAGCCAAGAACTCTCTCATTCCATCATTCTCATGTGAAATTCTCTTCACTGCAATCTCTGCCCCTCCGGCCAAAACACCTTTGTACACCTTCCCATTTCCTCCGATTCCAATCACATTCTCTTCTTGAAAACCCTTCGTCGCCGCCTCAATGTCAGAATAAGTAATCCGGTGCGGCCAGTACTCCAATTCCCAGTCCTCCATTTCATCTCTCTCCCTTTTGATCCTCCTATTCCGCTTAATCAAAAACAGAGCAAACAGAGCAATCACACCAATAAAAAACAAACCCCCAACTACAACTCCAGCAATAAACCCTTTTGACTTAAAGATTGAATCTTTTGGCAGCACAAAATTAGGTAGATTAGAAGTAATCAAACTCTCACCCAAAGAAAAATTAGAGTTCCTGAAACTCCACGCCAAGATCATGTGCCTCTCAACTAATTGCCCTGTTGAGCTCGTAAACCCTACATACATTTCCTCCTCGAAAACATCAGAGAGATTATAACCAAAGCTCAACAATGGAGTTTTGGGCCTCTCCATTCCCGCCTTCACCATAGTCACATTAATCACATAATCCCTATAATCAATCCAAGCTTGATAATTCTCGCCATTGTTGAGCTTCAACTTCTTGAACCCTCCTCCATTCTCGCTCCAATACCCCGCATCGTGCGAATCAACAGACTTCAACGAGTTCACATCGATTCCGACGTGGTTGTCGCTTATGTCGTTGAACTCCTCGTTCTTGAACACGTCGAACTCGACTCCGAAGACGTGAGTGTTTGAGTTTTGGTTAGTGAAGTTGAACAGCCCTAAGTGCTGGCTCGAGCTTGTGCCGTTGATGCCCTCTGAGGGCACGAAGATGAAGACCATGCCGTGTCCCGGGAGAGTGTTTTTGAAAGGAGCGATGGAGAAGACGAAAGAGGTCGAGAAAGGCAAGACTTGCGAAGAGTTTGGAGTCTTGGCTTGGATTTTGGACTTGTAGAGAGCGCGACCGATTGAGAAGTTTGTGTTGTTTGTGAGAGTGAGGATTTGTGAAGAGACGGTGGCGTTGCCGAAGAGGAGGAGAGATGAAGAGGAGGAGTTGAAGCCGTTGAAGATGAAATCGACGGCGGAGAGTGGGCGGAGGAAGAGGAGTAGTAGAATGAGGAGGTGTTTCATGGTGGAGAAGGGGCAAGATCGAGGAAATGTGAAACAGGGGAAACAGAGGAGTTGAGATTCTACTACTTTGATAAGCTTTGGATTTGTCAAGGTTTAAGAGTCAGCGAATGTGACACTTCTTCGTAGTCCGTACCCAAAAAAAGGAGGAAAAAGGACAAAATCAAATACCTGCGGAGAATTTCACATGCACTACTTGCCTACTTAGATTGGTAGTATTGCACTCACTCCACGTGTTTCTGTAATTGTCTCTACAATTTGTGTTGGATGTGAACGAGTTTGTTGTTTGACTATCAACTCTCAAGCTAATGCGTAATGGTTTAGGAGTTTTCAAGGAAACGTTTTTTGGAATTTTCTCAGAAGTCTCTCTTATTTATAAAATATCTAATATGATCTTTTATGACGATAATTGTTTAATATGATTCAAACATTGTATACTACAAAATTAACCAAATGGAAGTGATTTGTTTTCATTGACAATGCTCGAATCATAGCACATAAGAAAGCCATATAAACTGTCAGCATTAGTTCAATACTATTAGAAATCAAAGCTTAACCTTGATAATGTCCAATAAATAAGCATTTGTATGTAGACCTGTAAATGGACCGGATCCGGAGCGGATCAACATTGATCCGGATCCGTTTAGTAATTGAAAATTCTCGATCCGTACCTGACCCGTTATCCGCCGGATCATTGATAGCTCGATCCAAATCCGTATCCGGCGGATTAACGGATACCCGCCGGATTTCTTCGATCCGTTAAACAATAATTTTAGAATTTTAAAATAATATCTCATAAAACACTCAAGGAATTTAAACAAAATGAAGGTTCACAAGTAAAATTACATGGCAAAAATACTCCTTAACGATAAACTAATATAACCAAAATACTAAACCTCCAATGTTTATATATGAGTACAAAAAAGAACATAAGCATCAGTGAACCAACTTCATGCATTATACTTTAGATACAATTTAGATACGATCATCAGTCAAAACCTGCATGAACAAAAGGAAACAGTTAATTAGTTTGTTTTTCAAGTAAGAAAAGTAGATGTTATACAAAGTGTAAGCCAATTAGCTATAAAGCAACACAATAATCATAAAAGTATACTTACATATCTCTGTAGCACATGAAGGCCAGGACATGAGTTTATTTTGACATCTCCTCTGCTTCATATTGTGAAACAGATCCTTCACAGACAGAAACTAAAAGGAATTGGAACTCAGCATATATATAATGAGAACATCAGCAATAATGTTAAATGCATATAAACACCATTAAAACTTACTTTTCCGTTTTCGAGAGGGAAGCCAATCTTTAGTAGTCACCAAAGCCTCTACAGTTTCTGGAAGCATAGAGGCACGAGATTCATCAATCACTCTTCCTCCAACACTAAACGCTGCCTCAGAAGCTACTGTAGTTGCTGGAACAGCTAATATGTCTCGAGCCATTCTTGCTAAAGTAGGAAATTTTGCACTATTAATTTTCCACCAG
Organism: Geum urbanum; assembly: GCA_946800695.1. Lineage (NCBI taxonomy): Eukaryota > Viridiplantae > Streptophyta > Magnoliopsida > Rosales > Rosaceae > Geum > Geum urbanum. Next base: position 72,129,269 of record OX327001.1, read on the forward strand.
TTCAAAACATTGAAGGATTCAGCTCTTGGAAATAAAGGCTCCTCCAGATATTGCTCAAGTTCAGATTTTTTCTTAGCAACAATATGAGAAGACACTGTCGTCACAAATGCATCAAATCCACTCCATTCATCATCTCTAGAGGCCACTGTTTTGTCAATACATGAATCACTACGTTCCAAATATGATTCCATCTCAGATTGAGATGAATCATCTTCATACTCAGTGAAAAGCTCAAACATAGCACTGCGAACTCTTTCAGTATACTCATAAGCTTCCGAACCATGAAGCTTTTCATAATAATATTCAACCAACTGCATTTTAAATCTAGGATCAAAAACAACACCCACTGCTAGAACCAAGCTGCATTCATCCCAATATTTGTCAAACTTCTCTTTCATGGGGCCAGCCATCGACCGTAAAAACTCATGCTCACTTTTTTCCCACTTAGACAAATGCATTTTAATCTTACATATATCAGGAAAAAACAAATTTGAGGTAGGAAAACTGGAACCAGAAAAATGATTCGTTGCATCAAAAAAATGTTCTAAACAATCAGAGATAACTTGAGCTGTTTTCCACTCCTCATCAGTGGGATGAAATTTATAATTACGATCTGTTTGTGACAAGCGCCAAAACACCTCTTTCATTTCAAGAGCACTTTTAATCATCAAAAAAGTTGAATTCCACCTGGTAGGGCAATCCAATTTAACTTTTTTCTTATCCTTCAACTTGAGTTGGGTTTTTGCATGATTGAATTTTTGTGTTGCATAACCAGACCTTTTCAAGTATTTTACAGATTCTCTGACCTTAAAAATGAAACCTCCAATCACTTGTAACCCATCTTGAACAATCAAATTAAGTATATGAGCAGAACAACGAACATGAAATAGTTTACCTTCCAGTAAGATCAGAGACTTGTCACAAAGCCAACTCTTCAAGCTTCTCACCATCGCATCATTCACAGATGCATTATCCACCACCATGGATAACAATTTCTTTTCAAGATTCCAATCCAAAATCAGGTCAGTGATGTATCGAAAAAGAGTTTATGCATCATGAGGATACTCAATACATCTGTAAGTAAGTATTTTCTTTTTCAATTCCCAATCCTCACCAATAAAATGAGATGTCAAACATATGTATCCAATATTTTGATGATCAGACGTCCAAAGATCAGTAGTAAGACTGACCCTACCAGGATATCGTTCAAAGAAATTGCACATATTCTCTTTCTCTTTTTTGTGAACTTTGAGTATATCTGACCTGACTGTATTTCTACACACAAGCTTGAAACTTGGTTGAAGATGGTTTACAAAAATGTCAAAGTATTCATGCTCAGCCATACTAAATGAATAGTTATGCTTAATGACCATCTTAGCAAAATCCATACGACTTCTCTCTTGATCAAACTTAAAGTTTTCAATTGATGCAGTACCTGAGTCATTAGTTTCTGCAGCTAGCAGTAGTTGATCAATGACTCTCTTGTTTCTTCTATTACACCTAGACAAATGATTTCTCAAATGACTTGTTCCTTTATCAGCTCCAGACACCAGTACCTTACGACAATGCTTACATTTTGCACTTTCACTTCCATCTGGATTTCTTTTTTTCTCGAACTCAAGCCATACCTTCGATGTCAACTTTCGCTTCTTTGGCGAATTTGAAGGTACTTCGATAGCCTTCCCGTTAGCATCCACTTCGACAACATCCGCCTGCTCATCTTTTTTCCCATCATCATCAACCATCTTTGAAATCAAGAATTTCCTGAAAAACAGAGGGATTCAAACCAGAAAAATAACAATCAATTACCAAGATTTGATTATAAATAAAGTAACCCATTAGCCTAGTGATGAAAAAAGACTGAATAATTTGTAAAACGAAGATATGACTCTCTTACCAGATCAATAGATTGATAACCAAACCGGAACAGATTTCTTCTTTCGTTCATAAAGAGTGAGAGACGTACTAGCATTTGAGAAGGGATGAAATAGCTTTATTAGCTTGGTATGAGCAATGAAGCACAACCTTCTAAGCTTTTTGGTAAACTAAACGATGGTTTTCATCGATCATCAGCGTCTCGCGTGATAGTAGGGTTTAATGCAGACCTTTTTTTCCGATGCAGAGGTTTAATGCATGCAGACGTTTAGGTTATCAACGAAATTATAGTGTATATTTAATATTTTAGCAGTATTAATATATTTAAAAATATTATTAATTAATTTTATAACGGGCCGGGTCATTAACGGATCGGATCAGCCTTGATCCGTATCCGATCCATTTATTAAACGGGTAAACAGATACGGGTCGTTAACGGACCAACGGATCAAATTTCTCGATCCAAATCCGTTTAAAAACCACGGATCCGGAGCGGGTCCAGATCAAAATCCGGTCCATTTACAGGTCTATTTGTATGACCAAAGATGAAGTCATTAGTTAATTTGGGTGGTGATTACAGAGGTTGGTGACCTCTCATAGTCAATGATGAATGATAGCCTCAATAATTAAAGGAAGCTTGCTTTGGTATAGAAGTGTTTAATTTAAACATTTAGCAAAAGACTATTATTCTTGACAGCCCAATATAATTGACTTGTACAGATGTTGGAGAAGACCGTACGTGTACGTCATCAAGGAATTTAAGCTCATCTTAGCAAAAAAAGAAGAAGGAATTTTAAGCTCAATTGGATGTGGCTTCCCTATAGGGGGTTACAATTCCTTCATTTTCGAAAGTCCAAAACACAGTTGGTTTCAAATATTTGCATTGAAACTAAACAAATAATGGGGAAATTACTTGTTGGTAAGAATTTCAAGTGTAAAACTTTCTCTCATGATTTCAAACCATGTCAGCTTGGCTTTAATTGAAGTTAAAATCCGAATATATTTTTGGGTTACCTAGGAGGAGAAAGCTTTCTCGCACAATCTCCAAAAGGGTATTAATCTCTAGACATAGAAAAGATTTGAAAAATTATTTTATATCGATAAAAGAATAAATAATATAAATGTAATACATACCGGACCAAATATGTGCCCAAGTTAAAAGCCCAATTCAATTTAGTTTGCTCATAGCCTAAACCCAGAGGCCCAGTTGGCATGCATGTAGATCGTTTGCACTTCCATGATGTCATTGGTGTGAGAATATCTACGGTTCGGTTCTGGTTCTAGTGTCAGTGAATTCGTGGTCAATTATCGTTAGATATGCATTTAACATATCATATTAAATTATACTCAAATTATTTTTTAAATACATACGTTAAAAAATAATGTAATGACGAAAATTGACTGTAATTGACCATGTAACTAACTGATCACCATACTTGGACTCATAATATTTATTACTTTTCGTTAAAACAGATTTTGTCACTAAACTAAACTAGACTCAATAATGAAAAAGATAATAATAATGAAGGTTCCCGAACATGAGTAACATCTAGTTGTCCCAACCACAAAATCAATACGTCGCATAATGTGTAGAGATGGTGTTGAGGTCGTGGTTGTGTCTTTGGGACAGTCATGGCCGGCACATGGTTTCATTCTTCCATATAGAAATTGAGGATAACAATTCGGGCAATGACTTGGTGTAAAAGGATTGAAACCAATAGAATTCGGACATGATTATCGAATCTAATTAATAAAGTGGTCCTATTAATTAACAATTCATAATTTAAAAGCTAATCTGAATTTGATGAAGAATGATTTTAAAGCCTAGTCCATTGTGTATTTGTGCTTAATTAAGTTAATCAATTTGCAACTTGGAGGACACATCTTTCCAAATGTGACAAAACGAAAAGAGGAGAAAGGAGACACTCTTTAATTGGGATTTGGTCATTTTGATGAGTTTGCATCAAATTAGAGGATGCTTGCCTTTTGATGCAAGACTAGCTAGCTAGTAGGATGGCGAATTGCGCTAATTGTTGTAACAAAAGAGGAGCTCCGCTTGTATTCATCCATCACCATTATCGGACAATTTAACGGCTATAATAAATGTAAACACAAATAACACTAAATTATATAACGCTAACCTTAGTGTGTGATCCCGTAACACATAATTACCGCACACTTAGTCATTAAAATTAGGTCAACACAATTTAGACCAAACGTAAGGCAGCAATGCAGACTTCAACTTTAACAAAAGAACTAACACCATCCGAACGTCCACGCGTTCGGTACGACAAACGCAAAGTATCAGGACATGCCATGTACAAAATAAGCAGGATCCCACATCGAAGGACAATAACAACCTCCACACTCAACCACCAATATAAGCAACACATTTATGATAGATACAAGATATGCCCGTTACTCTACCAATACTACTGTTACACTCCATACATTCAAACTAGAGCGTCGGAGAGTCGAAAGCAGGAACACCCCGTCAAGACTCCTAACGCCCGTTTGGTGTATTGTTCTTAACAACAGGTAAAAGACGACATACGCGCGATAGACCAGGTCATCCTGAAATAGCTCAACTCGCACTTCTACTAAAGTCCCTTACAGAATTCGGTAGAAACAATTGGTGTCGTCTATGGGAAGCGAGCAATCGTAAACCACGTACAAAAAATCACAAAAAAAGAGCCCGAAAGCCAAAACCAGCAGCAAAGATGGCGATATAGCACATCACACCCGAAAGCAAGAAGACGAGAGACACACCCATAGACGTAATCAGCAGCATCAACGACCTAACGGAGGATGAAGCGGTAGCCCATCTCGTGAAGGAACTCCAATCGGCCAGAACAGAAAGAGATCAGGAATGCGAGACCCGACAGCGATTGGAGGAATAACTTGATGCGTTCATCCGGAGCCAGGAGACCCAACGCGAGGAGCCAGGACCGACAGAGGAAACAAGAGCGGGCGGGCAGGTCATCAAAATCAACCCACCATGGGGACTGAGAAACAACCATCTTCCAGGACCATCCCCACTACCTGAAAGAATACAGGAATACGACGACGAGGAAGCAACAACGACAATCGAGGATGTCATGCTCCGACGGATGGAAGAGATGGAGGCTGAAATCACATCACTAAAGAAAAGCACGTACACGGGGACAAAGAGGATGTACACGCCCCGCGTAAGCCCATTATCAGAAGTCATCATGGCACAAGGTCGGGACCCATATTCCAAGACCGTCAAGATCAACAGATTCAATGGGAAGGAAGACCCACAAACACACATCGACGAGTATCAATCTGCCACAGCAGGGACCCGATACTCGGACGCAACCCTTTACTTCCTATTCTAAGAGACGTTGACAAAAGAAGCGCGAAACTGTTTCTACGAGGTGCCCACGGGATCCATACACTTGTTCGAGGAGCTAACAAAGTGTTTCCTCAAACGATACTGGCTACATGGCAAGTACAATACTGTCAGCACACTCCTCAATATCCGTCAGGGAGACACTGAAAACCTGTCCAGCTTCATCAATCGATGGAGAGCCCTTGCGAACACATGCAGGAACCTCAACAAAAACGTGGCAAAAATGGTGTTACTGGAAAATCTGACAGGAACCCCGTTTGTAGAGAAGTTGGTTAGGGATGACCACCTCGGGTACGACGAGGTCATCGACCTGATTATACAGAAGGCACTGGTGGAAACCCGTGTATACGTGGCACAAGGTTTGAATGCAGCTCTACCCTTGAAAGCACCCAACTACATACACAACCGCCCACCATCCCCCACATAGCTAAAAGCCCACCACCGAAAACACAACCCGAATTAACCCTCCGCAAACGCGAGAGCAACTATCGCGAAGACAGAAGCAACGAATAATAACAGCAAGTGCATCGCGGATGCAAACCCCCAACTTGACAGAACCCACCACCACCACCCAGAGATCTCCCCCCACGCCGCGAAATCTTTTCGATCTCCCAGGCCTCGAACGAGAAGGTGCTCAAACAAAATAAAAGCCAGATCCGCCCACCAATGCCGAGAGCACCCTGTATCGCCCCCATGCGAAATAACAGGAGAACATGGAGCATGTACCATGATTTGAACACCCACAACACAAATGACTGTGAACTCCTAGCAAGGGAAATCGAACGGCTGCATAACGAGGGAACGTTAATCTTCCAGAGGCCAAACATTGAACGACAGGTTGCACACATACGAACGAGGGGTACAATCAACAACATATCGGGAGGGAAGCGGAAGCCCAAATTCCCACGAGAGTGAGAAGAGCCTAACCCAAAGGACGTATTCGTAGTACATCCTGGGAATCCACCAAAGGCAGGCAAGAAGGATAGGCCTCCAATCACTTTCTCTTGCAGCGAAGAAGAGGGCAACCGGAACAGCACACTGCCATTCGTCATTGACGGAATGGTGGATAGATATCTTGTCAATCGTATCCTCATCGATAACGAGGCATCCTTTAACATCATCTTCCGGGAAGCATACGAGGGGCTCAAACTCTCGAGGTGCAAGATGACACAGGACCACGAAAGCATTGCCAGCTTCTCGGGCGAAACCACATACCCTCTATGGAGCGACTATATGCGATTTGGCATCAGAACGGCAGACACCCCCCAGAACGAGATCAGAATGGACTTCATCATTGTAGACATTTGCACGTCCTAAAACATGATCCTTGGACGACTCGAAATCTCGAAGTTAAAGCTGATTATCGCAAGCCACATGCTCCTGGCCAAGTTCCTAATAGATTACAGAATCGGCACGAATAGAGGATATGATTTCGTGGAAAAGGCTGCACGACCGGACGAAGACAATACACAAATGGAGGTACTCGCAGTGGCAGAAAGCTCCCCCAAAGAACAGCAACCCGATGACCCAAGGGATGGGCTAAACGCCATCCAGCTAGCCACGGAACGAGACGAGCTCTGAACGATACACTTGTCGAACAAACACCCAAAGTGCACGATTCGCATCGGCGCCCAACTAGAGCCAGACATAACCGCCAAACTGGTTCAGATTCTATCAGATTGCCAGCAGGTGTTCGCATGGTCTTACGCGGACATGCCCGGAATCGCGCCAAACATCATCTCCCACAAACTCAGCATCAATCCAACTGCGAAACCAGTAAAGCAGAAACGACGGACGTATGACCAGGAACAATACACGGCTATGCACGCGGAAGTGGACAGACTGCACAAAATCAGATTAATCTTAAAGGTTGACTATTCGAAATGGATCTCCAACGCCATTATGGTCAAGAAGAACAATGGGTCATGGCGCATGTGCGTGGATTACAACAATCTGAACAAGGCCTGCCCGAAAGACAGCTTTCCATTCCCCAGGATTCATCAGCTGGTGGACGCCACTGCAGGACACGAACTGCTATCCATGATGGATGCGTATTCAGGGTACAACCAAATCCTCATGAACCACGAAGACCAGGAGGCCACCTACTTCACTACAGACAATGGACTCTACTTTTACGTAGTCATGCCGTTCGGCCTCAAGAACGCAGGCCCCACCTACCAAAGGTTGATGAACATCATATTCGATGGGCTAACGGGTGAAATCATGGAAGCATACATTGATGACATACTGGTCAAATTCACCAAGGCAGTGGACCACCCCGAACACCTACGAACCGTACTCGAGCTCCTCATCAAGAATGGCATGTGATTGAACCCGGCTAAGTGCACATTCGGCGTAACGATAAGCAAGTTCCTCGGATACATCATCAGCCAACGGGGGATCAAAGCCACCACCACGAAGGTCAAGGCCATACTAGACCTGCAACCTCCAACGACCAAGGCCGAGCTCCAAAGCCTAACGGGAAAACTAGCATCCCTGATTCACTTCATCTCTCGCTACTCCGACAAGTACGCACCGTTCTTCAAGCCCCTCCGAACTACAAACAAGCGGAACATCATTTGGACACCCAATTGTGAAGCTGCATTCACATCCATCAAGCAATATCTTGCCTCAATCCCCCTCATATCCAGGCCCGTGAAAGGAGAAACTTTGTATATATACCTATCTTCTTTTCTAACGGCTGTTAGTTCTACCCTTGTTCGAAGGGAAACAAATTCGGAACTGCCAGTTTTCTTCACCGGAAAGGGCATGACACCACCCAAGACCTGTTACCCAACAATCGAGAAGGTGACACTCGCACTCGTAACGGCAACCAGACGTCTCAGGCCATACTTCCAGGCCCATAGCATCCACGTTCTTACAAACATTCCACTACGATAAGTGTCGCAATTGCCCGATCACAGCGGCCGTTTGGCGAAATGGGTCGTCGAGCTGAGCGAATATGACTTTCATTATTTGCCCCGGACAACAATAAAGGGTCAGGCCGTCGCAGACTTCATAGTCGAATACACTGAGACCAAAGATACAACAAAGCCTTCTCCCGATAGCGTAACACCCTTCAGCACAGATATCCCCGACCAGAAGTCTCCAACACCCAAATTACCATGGAACCTCTATGTAGACGGGTTATGCACCAAAAAGACTAGCGGGGCCAGAATCATCCTTACCTGGCCATGAGGCGTACGAGCAGAGTATGCACTCAGATTCGAATTAAAATCCACAAACAACGAGGCCGAATACGAATCCCTCATTGCCGGACTGCAACTCGCCTGAAACTCAGAAGCCCCAAGCATCAACATTTCAGCGACTCGCAACTGGTCGTTAACCAAATCCGGGGTGACTTCAAGACAAAGGGCGATACAATGACGGCATCTCGGCCACGTTCACACAATGGTAAGAAAGTTCAAAATTTTTCACATCAACCACATCCCCATGGGCCAAAACACCAAAGCAGATGCACTCGCCTGATTGGGCACATCACCCTTCCATATAGAGCTAAGGCAACGGCTAGTGGAAGTCCTGAAAGGACCAAGCATTGCGAAAACACTAGAGGAGATCTTTATCATCGAGCCACACGTGGCCATTTGGATGGACCCAATAATTAAATACAAAACCAAGGGAGAACTCCCAGCTGACTGGGCACAGGCACGAAACATCATAGCCAGAGAAGTCAACTTCAGCATCCGTCACAACAGCCTCTACCGAAAGGAGAAGACTTGGGCCAACCTCAAATGAGTTACACCAAAAAGAGGCGACATGATACTGAGGGAAATCCATTCGGGCGTATGTGGCCATAACGCATGAGCACGATCAATCGCACAGAAGGCACTCCGAAGTGGATTTTGGTGGCGTACCATCCATGCTGACGTAACTGCAATTACGATGATTTTCCACCAATACAAGTTATACGCACACAAGAACCATATGCCTGCAGTACCCCTATCGATCCTCACTTCTCCAGTTCCGTTTTCATAATGGGGACTCGATCTCATCGGAGAACTTCCAAAATCTAAGGGCCAATATCGTTACATCATCGTGATCATTGACTACCAAACCAAGTTTATCGAGGCCGAATCGATGGTCAAGATCACAACCGAAAAGGTCAAGAGATTCCTCTGGCGTTTTCTTTACTGTCGCTATGGCACCCCACTTAACATGATCACCGATAATAGGCCACAATTCCACAACGATGAGCTCAAGGCATTCTGCATGAAGCAAGGCACCAACCTGGTATTTGCATCACCAGCACACCCCCAGACGAAGGGACAGGTAGAAGCAGCCAACAAAATCATCAAAGAGGGAATCAAGAAGAAGATCGCACTCATTGAGAAAGGAGAAGTCTGGTACAGACGATGGCCCACACTCCTCCCCGAAATACTATGGTCAATCCAAACAACCACAACGACAGCGACAAGAGAAACCCCGTTTAGCCTCACATTCAGAATGGAGGCCGTACTACTACTCGAACTCACATACAGAAGCCCAAGAATCAAAAGCTATGACCCCACCACAAACAGAGAAGGACTACGACTCCACAACGACCTCCTCAAAGAAAAATGGGACACAACACATCTTTACAACACCGCGAACAAGCAACGAGTCACTTGGCTATTCAACCAACATGTTCGGGAGCACCCACTTCAACAGGGGGACTGAGTCATGAACGCAATCCAAACAAAGCCAAGGAGTTTATGCTCGTAATGGGAAGGTCCATACATCATCGACGCAGTCGCAAGCCCAGGCACGTTCTACATCAAGGACATGTTCGGAAGAAGGCTAAGCAATCCCTGGAACACACAACAGTTGAGAAAATATTTTCGCTAAGTATTTATCTATCTGTGTTTGATTGGCACCGACGCACGTACATCCAACGTTTGTGTAACTTTTTGTATGAGTACATTCACACGTTTGTTTTTAGCCAATGTCAATGAAAATATTAATGTAAATCAAACGCATTCAGACAAACAGTGTAAACGAAACAATTGTACTTAGATATATTTCACAAAAGTTGTACCCAGCTCTCATTCGAGGAACGCAAAAAACGCATGCAGACGTTAAAGCAAAGTTCACTACTACAAAGAACAAAACAAAAACAAAAGCAAAAGCAAAAAAATAATAATAATCAGCTAGCCCCGACAGTATCAGCTCCACCCTCCTCTGTCTCCAGCACCCCATCCCTAGCATGCGCTCCGACCTCTGACTCCTCAAGTGAACGCTTCAAATTTTCGGCCTCAGCGGCTTGCCACGCTTCGAACTCTTCCACCTTGACGAACGGGATCACGAGCGCAGAGAAGTCCTCACACTGGATATTGGCCTCATCTGTAACCAAGTCCTCGAACTCTAAGAATTCTTGAAAGCCTCGACCGCATCAGTCTTGACCTTCTCAAACTCGGACGACGCCTTGAACTCGGCTACAACCTCATCCACAATCTACCTATGAATATCCTCTGTCACCGCATGAGTGCGAGCCTCAGCCAACTCATTCTCCAGCTCCATAATCCGAGCAGCACTGGACGACCAGAGAGAGGCAAGATCCGTCTGTAGGATTGTGACCCTAAACTGAGACTCACCCAGCTCTTTCTTCAGCTCATCGAGCTCACGAACCAGCTCATTCACCCGGGAGATCTTACGGTTGGCCACATCAACGGACTTCGTGAAAGCCTGCTTCAACTTAACGACTTCGGTCGAAAGCTGCTTGCTCTCGGCTTTCGCCTTCAACAACAGGGTAGTCTGCAGCATCGACCCCTCTAAGCCCTTGATGAGGAAGAGCTAGTGCTGGAGCTGAGTGCACGTGTCAAACGCCTTATTCAAGGACTCGCTCGAAGATGCACCGAGCTGACGCCACTTTTGCAGAGACTCGATGCCTGTACCCATGGAGCTCTAGATGCGAGCAAGGAACTCGGAAGACAGAGCAGTTTCGCCCTCCACAGCAACAGTGATGCCTTGGGAAGCCTCAGTGGATGGAACCCTTGGGCACTTGAGTGGACGGCTAGACGCCCCTTGATCATCCAGTCGGCACGACGTAGACCTTAGCTTAGGCACCCCCGCATCTCCAGGCAGATGCAAGGGGGAGAGCTCGAACGAACTCTTGGAGGAGACGGTATTGGCAGGCGAGTGGGACTTGTTCCGAGAACCGGAGCGTGGTCGACCTTCACTCTAGCGCTTGTCCCCGCGCTCGATCCGGTGTTCACGACGCTCCTTGCTCCGTACACGTCTTTCTCTCGGTGGAGGCAGTCCTTTTGGGCCTTCACACCTTCTACCCCTCGATGGATGTCGAGAGTAGCCTCCTCCACCCGAGCTTCAAGAGGAGAGTCAGGTGTTGCTTGAGCCCCGATAGTGGCACTTACGGCCTTCACCTCTGCATCAACCTCGAGAACCGGGTCGATGTACTGGTTGCAATTAGGAGGATGGAGAACGGGCTGAGGAGTGTCGCCCTGTACAAGATTATCATTCCCGTCATCCACGACCATCCGGGCCTGCCTAGCCCTCTCCATTAGCAACAGCATGCGCTGCTGGGTCGCATCCTGCTTAGCAGAGGAACGAGACTTCTTCATTTTTGCCACACACAAAAAAGAACGTCAGTCCGAAAGCTACACAAATGGCACAAGAAAACGCACGAAATAGAAACAGGTCACGAACGTACCGGGAAGGCGTGAAAGACCGCAACTTTCAACTAGCTCTCAGTGATTGGCCCACAGAAGTTCCTCGCGTCCGGATGTGAATCGAAAGCAAACTTGATACGCGCCAAACTCCGCTCCTCCAAATGGGTGAGGGGATACGATCGTTGATCTACAAAACAGAGGGCATTAGTAAGCACGAACAAAAAAAGAGATGAGCAAACACACACCGACAACCGGCAACACCAACACCATACCTAAAGGGTGAAAGAACTCGGGGACTCGATGTATCTAATCGCGTCCACGCGAAAGTGCACCATCGGGTTTGTCGAATTCCCACTCACCCCCGACAAGACAATGATACCGGCGCCAGGCAGTCGAAAAGGTGGAGGGCTCCGTTAACCACCACTTTGTTTGGGGCTCCACCGTTATTGTACCCTTGTCCTTTATACGAGGGGAATACTTCAAACAGAAGAAGTGCCCGATCTTCGCACGAGTGGGGAACTGCATTCCACTAAGCTTCCAAAGGTTGTGAAATGCGATCAGCACGCGCGTCAGCGTGGGACCACATTGGCTTAGTGTAATGTTGAAGAGAGAGAGGGCGTATTGGAAGAACGGGTGGAATGGAAGCTTCAACCTAGCCATGAGCTGCAACTCGCTCCCACAGACGTGACCGCGAGGAGGACATGTGAACGTTCACCTTCACAGAGGGTCCTCAGCTTCACCGTTCGGGGAATGTGGCAGTCCCGGTACCATCGTTCGATCTCACGGTACCATCGTTTGATCTCACGTATGGACAAGGACCCCTCCAGCTCTTGAACCACCTGCCCGTCCTCAAGACGCCAAAGCACGGGACTGCCTATGGGGAATACAGGGAGAGCAACCCCTGACACTCAATCACCGCGAGGTAGGATCATATAACCCTGTGTGCCCCCAGAAGAAGAGGTAGACGCTTCACCACTGGACACCGCATATGCACTTTGATATTCTGATCGCACCACGACAGACCTGCTCTGCTCCATGTTTGGGGTGGATGACCTACACAAAGCACCACCAGCATTAACGGACAGAGGGGAGACGCTTAGTACGCTATCGGACGAGGAGTCCGAAACACTATTGGCGGGACCGTTAGACCCTATAAGGAACCTAGGGGTTTGCGGAAGGGACTCATCACTTGAAACGGCTACAAATTCCATGATCCTTAGAGAAAAGTAAACAGGAGAATAAGTCAAACGACGATCGTGTGGAGTATGTCATGACCCCAGTTCTTTACATAGCAACACCCAAAAACATATCAAAAACCCAACAAAAAAAAACGAAAACCTCAAGAACAAAGAGGTTGTTCTTCGCAACGCACCTAGAAAATCCCAGAAAGCAACAAACCCATAAATTCTTTTTTGAGTATGAAAACAAAGAAATGCAATACCTTACCCAGCCAAACGTACTCTACACTAGCAAAACCACAAGAAACGTACCACAAAAATCCAGAAATTACCACAACAGTACCACAAATAGTAACAAAAACGAGTGCAAACGCACCAAAGCAAAAACCACACGTTTTGAAGCAAAGAAGAACAAGAAACTACCTTTAAGATGAGAGGAAGATTTACGAGACGGAAAAAACTCCAAATTGATCATAAGAGCTTCGGGAAGGCGATTCAGCAGAGTTTCAATTGAGAGCGAAAATGTAAAATGGTGAGAAAGTGAAAGCAAAGCTATTTATAGGCAACAGAACTAACCCTAGTCAAACGCCTACCGTTCATTTCCAGTGCTTCCTACTGTAGGATTATGACACGTACCCCACTCGCTCCCGCCAAAATTAATTACCCTACCGCTCCGAATTCTGTGCGCCACGCATCACACATGCAATTAAAAAACCATTACACGCCTCTGACACAAGAGCACATCAAACGATATGTAACGATTACGAAGTTGAAAGGACAGAATGCCTAAAGACAGGGAGGGCCATTTCAAAAACAGCAACATCAAGTTTTAGAGTCCACCCCGATAGTCGAACAGCAACAACGTTCGCACTATCATGGGACAAGTAGCAACATCACTTGTCACCACGAAAACGGCTCTAAATAGCAACATCAAGTTTCAGAGCCCACCCCGATAGTCGAACAGTAACAACGTTCGCACTATCATGGAACGAGTAGCAACATCACTTGTCGCCACGAAAGCGGCTCCAAACAGCAATATCAAGTTTCGAAGTCCACCCCGATAGTCGAATAGCAACAACGTTCGCACTATCATAGGACAAGTAGCAACATCACTTGTCGCCACGAAAGCGGCTACAAACAACAACATCAAGTTTCGGAGTCCAACCCGAACAGCAACATCAAGTTTCGGAGTCTAATTAGATAGCCGCACGGCAAGAACATTCGACATCCGACCTCGGACCAGCTCTTCATCGGATAGTTGGGGGACTTGGGGGTATCAGGGCGTAGACCCCTCCCCGAGTGACCACGTGTGCACAACCGGAAAAAAGCTTTACAACTCCCTAATCAAGAGCTGATCCCCTTGTGTTGGGGACTTGGGGGACTTGTTAGTGTGTGATCCCGTAACACACAATTACCGCACACTTAGTCACTAAAAACGGGTCAACACAGCGTAGACCAAACATAAGGCAACAATGCATGCTTCAACTTTAACCAAGGAACCAACACCATCCGATTGTCCACGCGCTCGGTACGACAAACGCAAAGTATCGGGACAAGCCATGTACAAAATAGGCAGGATCCCACATTGAAGGACAACAATAACCTCCACACTTAACCACCAATATAAGCAACACATTTATGACAGATACAAGGTACGCCCGTTACTCTACCAATACTACTGTTACACTCCATACATTCTAACTAGACCGTCGGATAGTCGAAGGCAGGAACACCCTGTCAAGACTCTTAACGCTTGTTTGGTGTATTGTTCTTAACAGTAGGTAAATGACGACATACGCGCGATAAACCAGGTCAGCCCGATATAGCTCAACCCGCTCTTCTACTAAAGACCCTTACGGAATTCGGTATAAACAGCTAATATTATTATCAAGATAGTAACTAATCATTAAAATGATAAGTCCCAAATATTAATGTGTGAAACTTAAACTTCTAATTACTAATTCTCTTTATAATATGGAACACTGGATGTGGATGTCATGTGAATAATGTAATTTGTATAGGATGGTTGTGACGAATCCAAAAGAAAAAAAATCTGGTTGAGCAAGATTAAATGTAAGCAAACGCACAATGTTACTAAAAAACATTGATTTAAGATGCAAAAACCTTAATCACTAAGCCTAATATGTATATAATACTAAATTTGATGATCTAAAAACAAAGAAAGGTAGTTCTAGAATATGTGCAATTAATCAAATTGTAGGGAAGATGAGAGATTGTTTTCTAGTACCTTAATTAAATGGATATAAGATTAGCGAGCAAGCTATTCGTAGAAGTTGGAAGCTTAGAAAACGTCAAACAAGAAAAAGGGTAATTGACGAAGGTAGATTAGTAGATGATCACCCATTTACATGAGTCATAATTAAAAATTATATACGAGTCATAAAAATTAGAGAAAAAAGAAGAAGATAAAAAGCGTCTTAATAGGTCCCGACACACTAGTTTTAACAAAGAAAAATGAGTATATGACATATTCATTAAACATAGCTCTTGTGATTACCGAAACGACGACGTATCAATTAAATTCTCTTAACTAAAATGATGTCGTCTTTTGCTCTCCTCTGTCAGTAAAACAAGTTTACAGGTACTGTTCATCTTCTTCCCAATTTTTTGCCTCTTTTGTCTGTGTTTTCTGCCATACCTTTTCAAAATCAATCATACTCACTTGTTAACCTCATAATCTCAGGTTGGGCAACTGCTCAACCTCGTCCATGAGCCGCCACTGGTTCATTAATTTTTTTTAAGCTGTGACAGGTAGGAAACTCCATCAGTTATTTGTATTAATCAAAGTACTTTGTGACAGAGGGGACAAAAAAATTTGACTCCGCGCTATATAGTTTGTATGAAAAATATTTTCAAAGAGAACATCCTAAAATTCTGAATAACCACATGTCTCTAACTCTAAAACTCGTTTAAATTAGAACTTTTTATTCTTTTACTCATACATAACATTGTTAAAGAATAATTGGGAGGTTATGTGATTGAAATACATAAATGTATTATTGCACAAACGTTAAATATTCCAGCATATACATTCACCGTTTTGAGAGATCATAACCGTTTTTCCGGTGGGAAGATGGTGGTGGTCATGATACTTTATTGAATTGTGCCAAGTACAATCAATTGTGCAAACTAATAATGCATTGTTTATTAAGAAAAGATAATTCAAGATTTCACAATGAAGCAAGATAAAGGTTCAATGTAACTTACGATGGCAATAGAACACTTGATTGCATACACAATAATTGATCGTAAATTGTTACATTGTGTATAATCTCAAGTAAAGGTGCTTTTCAAATGTGATTTATTTGATATTATTCAAAGAAAAAATTAGAGATGTACCAAAGTTATTAATAATTTAGAGACGTACCGGAGAAATTAGTTATTTAGAGACAAACTCTTAAATACAAAAGCAATCGATGATGTTTTGTCACCATATCAATTTTTGACGTGGACGGAGGTTCGCATTCATAAATATATACAGAAGAATTTATACAAAAACGTATATATCGTGTTAGTTAGGTAATTATTTTACAATTATAAAGAAGATCTTAATATTTTGAAAGACATATCATGATGTGAAGACGATATGTAGGTTTTCTCTAAGAAAATGTATTGCAAATGAGAAATCTATCCCGGTTTCAATAGAAATCACTTTGACAAAAGATTATAAGAACATTAATTAAGTACACTTGTATCAATTGACAAAACAAAACTTCCTCTCTTTTTTTGAAGTAAAAAACAAAACTTCGTTATTAGCCGTAGAATGTTGTGTTATACTTGAAGACAGTAAACAAGAACAACTCGGATAAAGTTAATCTTAGAACTTTGAACACACAATGTGGTCTCCTGGCTAACATAGAAGTTATTACAATGCGTCGAGCTTTGGACATTTCATACTAATGAAAGAACAAAATCTCGATAATATTTAAGGCATAGAAATCCCCTAAATTGCCAAACGTCCCATCTCTTCAAAAGCTTAAGGTAGCACGAAATTTCTGTACACCCTCCAACGGAGAGACATCACCGTCTTCGCATCTACGGGGGTCGCTAAAATCACCCAATATTGCACAAAATGGCCAATCACATGTTGCCAAACTTTGATTTTATATTAGTTTTCATGGACTTGTATAAATAAGATCCAAAGAAATTTTTTGGCTCTGCCCATCACCTCAATATTAGCAAAAACATAGAATGAAAAACAAAAGCTTCGTTGTAAATTGTGATCCCAGATTTCATTCATAAAAACACTCACACACACACAAGCGACTTAGATTTGTGTCATAAACCCTACCGGACCCAATTAACCAATTCCAGATTCCACGCACCCTGTATTTAAAGTTCAAATTTTTCCTCTGTTTGTTCCATGTTCATATTGATTTGAACATTTACCGATTCAAAACTTAGATTTTTGGTCTGATTAGTTGTTTTACAGAAGCGGAATTGCTTCATTTCCAGTGGCCTGAGTATAGTTTTTGGAAGATTGAGTTGGTGTAGTGTTAGTTATAGACTTATAAAGTGCATTCTGGGCCATAGTCGAGCTTGTGATTCAGTGAAATTTGGAAGTGGAATTTGAGTCCAGGGCAGATTTGGTGAAGTGGGATTTGGAATTTGTGAGATTTTGGTTCTTGGTTTGGTGAGAAATTTTGATATTGTGGGATTTGTGAATGAGAGGATTGGGGGGGAGATGAGAGGTGTGTGTGAGGATTTGGAGGAACAATGACTGGTGGGTCATTGGGAATTCGGTCAGGTAGTTATGGTTCTTTGGATAAACAGCTACAGAACAGCATCATCAATAGTAACAACGGCATCAACGGAGGAGTCGTGTTGCCTATTCAATCCGCAAGAAAGCCTTCGAAAATGCTCAAGGAGAAGGAAAGGCTGTTCCACTCGATCTGCAAGTTTGCTGGCCGGAAGAAGGTGGGAATGCTGCTACTGTGTGTCATCTCTGCAGCGGTTTTTGGATGGGTTTTGTATGTAGGCAAAGGTTTGATTCCTAATGTTGCTACTCTTGTTGGGTTTTGTGTTGAAGCTCAATTTGTATTTTTGCGTTATAATTGCTTGTTTTGATGTGGTAAATGGATGTTGGTTTGTTTGAGTTAAGCTGATCCTAGCTGGTTTAGAGCTTTAGATAAGTGATCTGGGAACAGAATTAAGAGTAATGTGTGAGTTTTCGATATCTAGAGGTCATTGTACTGTGTTATTACTTATTAGTGGCTGCCTTTACTTTGTTTTCAGTTAATACTG
This sequence comes from Geum urbanum, assembly GCA_946800695.1. Lineage (NCBI taxonomy): Eukaryota > Viridiplantae > Streptophyta > Magnoliopsida > Rosales > Rosaceae > Geum > Geum urbanum. The sequence continues at coordinate 72,147,583 of OX327001.1, forward strand.
CCTATAGTGATTCAAGTTCATTCTTTATGTGACTTGAGAAAGATGGGTCCTCGCAAAACGTTTGCAGTATCTAACTCAATATCAGCCACGTTTGCTATATTTCCAAGTTATCTATTTGACCTGTGTGAGTATGATTGGTTCATATACAGGTGAGGATTCACAAGAAGGCATCAATCGCCACAGCATTAGTCTTAACAACAGCATCGTCATTAGAATACCTGAATCCTTGGCGGGCAAAGAAAAGCAAAGCTACAACGATTCAACAGCCTTGCCTCCTCCTCCCCCTGCCTTTTTCTTGGGTTACACTCTTCCTCCCGGACATCCTTGTAATATATTTACGTTGCCTCCCCCACCAGCAGATAAGAAACGAACTGGACCACGGCGTACGTTTCTAAATTTCATTCTGATTGTATTTTATTCCGTACAAAATTGACGCTTGTTATGATCTTAATATTGTTTGTAATATTATTTCTTCTCTTTGGCTCAGCTTGTCCAGTTTGTTACCTCCCTGTTGAAGAAGCCATAGCCTTAATGCCAAAGGTCCCTTCATATTCTCCTGTTGTTCAGAACTTATCATACATTTATGAAGAAAATTTATCTAGAGAAACTGAATTTGGAGGCTCTGATTTTGGTGGATACCCGACTTTGAAGCAAAGGAGTGATTCATATGATATAAAGGAGTCTATGAGTGTGCACTGTGGGTAGGTTATCTCTGCTCTTCATTATCTTGGTCAGTTTTTAGTTGTTTTATGTTTCGAAATACCACTGTCCCTTCAGTTATTTATGTCTAATATGCATTTGGTTGATGAACTTGAGCATCAATCAGATTTGTTAGAGGAAGTAAACCTGGGCGGAATACGGGATATGATATGGATGAGGTTGACTTACATGATATGGAGCAGTGTCATGGTGTGGTTGTTGCTTCAGCTATATTTGGTAATTTTATATAAATTCTGCAATCATCAGTTCATGAATATGTTGGATTTCGTATTGATTATATGTGTTTCTGTCAGGAAATTTTGATGAGATAAACCAGCCAAAGAACTTAAGTGATTATTCCAGGGAGACCGTTTGCTTCTACATGTTTATAGATGAGGTGACAGAAACCTATCTGAAGAATACTGGTAACCTGGGGGAGAATAGAAAAGTTGGTATATGGAGAACTGTTGTCATTCGTAATCCTCCTTATAAGGATGGAAGGCGCACGGGGAAGGTAAGATTTTTACTTTCATTGCAGTAAATATATGTTCAGAACTATGTCTTGAAAGTTCTATTGTTGCCAGAATTTTCCATTGTATCTGTGAATGATCCCTAGACCTGCCAGTCATCATGTTTCATAAACTTTTTGTCATTTATGAATGTTTGCAAACTTGTAAATATCACTTAAGCTTCTGTTTGAGGAACAAATGAGTCAGTATGAACAATTTATGGGGATATCTATTAAGAATGCTGTGTATATATGCATTCATAGTACTTGTAAGTACATTTTTCTTATGCCATTTACATTTTCTACAGATCCCTAAGCTCCTAGTGCACAGGATGTTTCCCAATGCTCGTTTTTCTTTATGGATTGATGGGAAGCTTGAGCTTGTAGTAGATCCATACCAAATTCTTGAAAGGTATATATATCTCATTAACTCTTTCTGCTGTAAAATTCCAGCTTACTACCAGTGGAGTTTGGGTTCTGTAACAATAGAAAAACTATCATATGCCTCTTTTGAATTCTGAAATTGCTATTCAGTGAGTGCCTTGTAAAGTTATATACTGTCATTGTTATGGTAAGTACGCTTCTAATATATAGATATTAACTATCATATTGAAAAGCGTATGATGTAGGGGGATTTGCTCTTTTATGATGGCCTCAATCAACCTCGTGATACCAGCATCCTTATTTATGCATCCTTTAATTTGTGTTTCAGATTTTTGTGGAGGAAGAATGCAACTTTTGCAATTTCAAGACATTACAAGCGTTTTGATGTGTTTCTGGAAGCTGAGGCAAATAAAGCTGCTGCAAAATACGACAATGCCTCTATTGACTTTCAGGTTGAGTTTTACAAAAATGAAGGTTTGACCCCATATTCTGAGGCAAAATTTCCCATTACAAGTGGTAGGTGGAACTTCTTTCTGTCGTAGTAAATTGTATATCTTTTGGTTTGCTAAGTTTTCTTTGTTACAAACTTGCTGCAGACGTTCCCGAAGGATGTGTAATAATAAGGGAGCATGTCCCTATCAGCAATCTCTTCACTTGTCTTTGGTTCAACGAAGTTGATCGTTTTACTTCCAGGGACCAAATTAGTTTTTCAACGGTTAGAGATCACATAAAGGAAAAGACAAACTGGACTGTGAATATGTTCCATGACTGCGAAAGGCGTAATTTCGTAGTACAGGTAAGTTTGATGATATTGTTTGAAACTACGGTTTGTTGATATATGCTAGTTTATATAGAGAACCATTTGCATATTTTTCCTGCTTTATTTGGTAGAATCCTTTTTCACCTCCTTCCTGGTTTGGCAATTTTGGCCGAGTGTAAACTTTCCAAAAATATTAAGTTGATTCTTCCTCAAGTTTCATTTTTTTTTCACCATCCACAGAAATACCATAGAGATGTATTAGAGCAGCGAGCTGCTCCTCGTCTTCCCGTTGCTGTCCTTCCACTACCACTACCGCCATCACAACTGCCACCATCTGTGAGTAATGAACCACCAGTTAAACCAGTTGAAGCGGCGCCCGAGAAGCCAGTAAGAAAGATCCAACCAGGTCGGCGGAGAGAAAGGAGGTCTGGCTCTAGACGTCACCGCAAAGTGGCTGCCGGCAATAGAGACACCGAATCAAGTTAAAGATATAAAACAAGTTTTGTTCGAGCAAATTATAACCATTCTTTTACCTTCCCCACCCCACTCAAAAGAAAACCGTTCATGGCGGCAATTGACAATTTCACTCCATTTTTTGTTGTATATATAAATTATAGTATCAAATAATTCTTATTACATGGATTGCTTACCAAACCATCCTCTTCTTACGTGGTTCCCATTTTGTTATTCCAGTGTTCTCAGTCACATTGTATCCAGTGATTCCAGTCTCAATCAGACAAAGCTATGTATCTAGTCACAAAACTCACAATCACATTGTATTTATCTCTCTTCAATCCACAATCAATAAAGTCCAAAAAGTTATACAACCTGTCCATTCTCCTCCTCCTTTACTTGTCTTTGTTCATAGATATCCAATCTTCAAATTTTTCATGTAGCCATACACGACCAATGTTAATAACGCTACACATAAAGATACATATTTGATGTAACGCCGTGAAGAGTAAATTAAAGAGCGGGTTTAAATCAAGTGATTAGTTAATTGGTAATTCATGTTTTACTAAATTTGTTAGTTTGCTTGAGTGGCAAAGCAACATGTCGAGTTTGAACTATCTAATCTGTTCGGTAAAACTTCCGTCTAATATCTCTTGTTTTCTTTATCAGTCTTAAACATTAATTCGAGAAGACAAAAGACTTAAAATTGTCACTCATGTTTAATGAATTGGACACTATTCATGTTTAATGGACGATAAAGAGAGTAAATCGTCGGGAATCAGTGCCAATATATTCATATCGACGTCGAAGGATTCTATCTGGTGGGGAGATGATGGCAGAAGTGGTCTTCTACTTCTATTGAGAGCGACTCTGGTCATTGGGGGAGTCGTGGCGGCAATGGGTGGGCTAGGAGGTGACTGCTCGGCCTTTCCCGGCGGCATACCACCACTAGCTATAAGCTTTGTAAACAAAAGGGGTGGTGGCTTTGAGATTTGACGGCGATTATAGGGCTGTTGAGATGTATTTGGCCGGCGAAGTAGGAAGGTGGCTCAGAGAGGTGCACTCGGTCAAATCTGTTGTGGGCCTAGTTTTAGGTCAAAGGCTATGGCCCAATGTCCTCACAATGCCTATTCCATTGGGCCATGACAGAGGGCTTGGTTAAAGGATGATTTAACTGATCTTCTGGCTTGAGCTTCAGGTCGCATTTGAATTCGGATTTGGAAACCGGATGAGATTTTAATCTTGACGTTGTTTCTAGTTCAGATGTTCATTTCGTATTGGTTTCGATTCTTTATGGTAGTCTCACACTTCCCGTTGGATGCGTGCTTTTCCACATCTTATCTGGTTGGCCTGGAGCAACTACTTGGTCACGGTTACTGTTCTTGCGGTAGCCTCCTACTTCTCGTCCTACGTAATACGAGTTGACATGGAGTCACTACTTGCTATGGTTACAGTTACGCTCACAATTACACTGTCTATCAGAGTTATAGTGCAGTCTTAGGTGCCCCTTGACATCATCTCCAGATTTCTTTATGTTACTATTATTTACATCGCTTTTATGCGTCGCTCCATATCTTCGCTTTCTGTTTGGTGATTGTTTACACCGTTTTCTTTTTCAATTGTACTATTTGATTGATTTTCAATAGATAACCTCTCTTTTACCTTCAAAAAAATAATGAATTAGACACTTTAGTTATTAATCTTGTAAAACTATAACTTTGGTCACTCATGTTTGATAAAAGAGACACTTTAGTCACTCAAACTTTTGAAAGTATAATTTTAATCACTCGTCCCGCCTTGTAAATTTGAGTGACCAAAGTTCTACTTTTAAAAATTAAGTGACAAAAGTGTCAATTTAGTCAAACTTAAGTAACTAAAATTATAGTTTCAAAAGTTAAATTATCAAAGTGTCTAATTTACCAAATATTTTTAAAAATTAAGTAACAAAAATGTCAATTTAGCCAAATTTAAGTAACCAAAATTATAGTTTCAAAAGTTAAATTATCAAAATGTCTAATTTATCAAATATGAGTGTTTGTGAATTTTTGCCTAGAAATCAAAACCGAAAAATAATAAATCGAAATCGAAATTCAGTCGTATGCTAACAGACAATATGCAGTGGCATCACGTAGCCCCCACAGAAGTGAACGTTGATCACCACCAATCACACTCCTTGGGCACTATCAAGATCTCGCCACGTGTCCAAATCTGGGTCCTACCTGTAAATGATTCGTTATCCTGATTCCCACCGTATGAGAAAAAAGAAAAGAATCATAAATCCCCCAGACGACTCCTCACAGCTCTCTCACTTCAGTCTGCGAGAGAGAGAGAAGAGCTCCGACTCCCTACGGCCATGCCTACGCTATCAACTTTGTGATCCGATATGAAAACAATGTCTACGTCAATCTCCTCCTCCTCGTCGTCGGCGTTCTCTGTGATCTGCCTCCTCCACGCGGCGATCGCCCTCACGTGCGGCGCGTTCATGATGTTCTTCGTCACGGAGGTTTACACGTTCGGTCACGGCGTTGAGACGGCGCAGAAGCTACTCGGGTCGACGCCGCACGACCAGCTCCTGATCCGGACCTCCGACTCGTTCTCGGGTCTGCTCCTCTTCGCGATCGGGTTCCTTCTCCTCATGGTCTCCTTCGTCAAAGATCGCGACTTCCAAGGCTTCTTCGCCAAAGGATGTACGGTGCTTCATGTTTTCATGGGGATCTGGAGATGCTATTTCGAGCGGAGAGTCGAGGATCTCGCCTGGGATTGGCTCCGCCAGACCGTCGGCGACGTCGTTTTGGCGCTCTCTTGGGTTTTCTTCTTGGTCTACTCATGGAGAGAGAAGTACGATTAAGCCCCTCCCCTCTTCCTTCTTTTTTTTCTCAGTAAAAAAAGTAAATTTTGTATTTTTACCCGGTAGTTATCTCTGTTGTAAATATTCAGGGGTAATAATAATGCTGGTCCTTTGGTAAAAAAACTTGTATCTTTTGGCAGCTCAAGTTTTTCAGTGTCGGTTTTGTGTGAAATATTGAAGAAGTAGAAAGGAAGTAAAAAAGTTATATTCTTGTGATTGAGTTTTACTTGCACGATAGTGTAATGTTAATAATTTTTCATGTTATGATGGTAATTCTTGTGTAATTGAAGATTTGAAGCTTAGAATTTGCTACTGGGATTGAGAGGATGGTTCTTCTTGATACCTTGGTGTAGTCATTATCCACAGTTCTGGTTTTACCTAGTGCATTTTACTTCAAGTTTGTTCCTACTCTGCTCATCATCAATCTCATTTTCGCTTCATTGCTTTCGTTGTTTAACCTTCGTTTTTGCATAGAGACGCGACGAGATCTTAGTTGTGTACTGCTACATTTCCTTCACTAGAGTAATAACTTGTGTCAAAGCCTCAGATTGTTATACTGTTAGGAACACCTCTGCAAGTAACCCCAGGTTGTGAGCTTGGCATGAGCAGCTCATATGGAGAAACACCTGCCCCGCATCTATTCCGAAGATTCAAGTCGGAGTTTCTACGGTCAATCTCTTTCTCAATTCTCCTCATCTCCACCGAAAACCTATAGAATGCCTCGATGATCAGTGTCTGCTGACCAGCTCGATAAGTCCTTTCTCTCCCCAATGTACTCCTCATCGGGTGAATGTGCTGAAATGATGTCAATCACGGCCATGTACGTTGCTGCATTGGGTAGACTCGGCAAGGAGGACATTAAGTACTGCTGAGGATCACTAATGAAAGAAGCATACTCAGCTGGCGCATTCTTGTTTGGGATTAGTCTCCTCATGTGTGGCGGGCGGTTTGGGACATACCCGCCATAAGGGTACTGCCCGTAGTTCAGTGCAGCGTGTTGTGCTGAAGTGATCCAAATGATGGTGGTGAGAATGGAGATGAGATCCTCTGGAGTGGAGAGTTCCGGCCACCAGCTAGCGTCGCGGACTTCGGCATGCCCCAAATTGATTGTCTCATTGTACCAGGATTGGAGTTCAGTATCAGAATTGACCAAACTTGCATTGGGGTAGTAGTAGTTGACAAAGGTTTTAACCAGTGTCTTAATTTCTGACCAAATTAGAAGTCCATCTGCTGCATAAGGGTAGCCTTCAATGAGTAGTCTTAGCCCATGTGCTTGACTTGGGTCAGCTACAGCTATTCCTCGGTGAAGAAATAAACAAAAAACAGAGTCGATTAATAATGGGAATTGAATACATAGTCATTGAGACATTAATTACCTTCTAATAAGATCTGCAGGAGGGCCTTCAAGGTCAAAGCGCCACCATTCTCGATAGGCAGCACAACTGATCTCCATGGAGTATTTGGCAGGAGCGAAATCGGACCCGATGATCCCTCCGGCGTTGATGAGATCCTTACGGGCCATTGCATTAATCTTCAAGGTGTAGCGCAAGTGAGGTTTCAGAAGCTTGTAAATAGGGTGCATAACGCTCAGTTTCCTATGTGCTGCGAATATGAATGGTTCTACAGAGGCGTGGGTGCGCAACCTGTTCCATATATACATTATAAATTGTAATACTTGAACTCTCATTTAAACCCTAAATACTTGGACAATATATATTGTGCATATATACCAGTGATGAATGAGTTGATGAACACCAGCATCGTTGGAGCTAACATGGGCCTTGGCCAGCTGCCAAAGCCAACGTGTAGTTGCATCAACTGGAGGAGTGAGGACCTGGTTGGATGCTGAGTCTGGAAGACTGAGTTCAATAGCAATTGGCTTTAACGTGCCCAATGATATCAGGAAGAATATAGTTCGTGTTGCATAAGCTTTTCGGTCTTCTAGAGCGTTTATCTTGTCGAGAAATGGAAGGAAGATGTCATGGTAATCTAGTATGAATAGCTTGTTTTCTTCCAGTGCCTGCAAAAATATTAGTCCACAACGTCTCAGAATATTGATCCATTTTCTAGCTATAGAGATATGGAATTCCTAAATATATATGTACCTGTTGTAGAGACATGCGATTTAGTAGGCCTATGATATGTTCTTCCTTAATTGCTGATTCTTGTGGACCATAAATGAAGGGATCAAGTTTGCTTACAGGTGGGAAAACCTTGAGCCTTTCTATGCTTATAGGGTTTATGCCGGCAACGGTTTAGCGCCCGAATTCATCGTCCGCCAAACAGAACGTGTCCCCTGATATGTATACTATTAGCAAATATATTTCATGCATGCACGGTTTCTCTTTAATCTATTTAGTATTTGGGTGATGTAATATTTACTCACATGGGTTTAATTTTGGGGTCCGAAACTTGAGGAATTCTTCAACTTTGTTCAAAATTTGATTTTTTCCTGCTTGGATTGAGGAGAAGACGAATTTGTATATAGACGACCATTGATGTTGTTAGTATTGCACCAATTAGTTGTACGATTAACATACTTATCCACTTAAGCAGATTAGCAACACCTACTCGACCACATGCAAGACCACTAAGGAAGCTCCAACTTTGCTCACCGGACCCACCCCTTCCGAGCGCGCACGCGCCCAGAGGAGGCGCGCCCGAATGAGCAAAACACACACCAGCAAGTACAGGTTGTCCCACATCGAAGAACACCACCAGGTTCCAAACTCAACCACCTATATAGGTAAGACATTTACTACAGGTAAGACTACCAATTTAGGCATTCACGACTCTATTAGATCCCATCGAGAGCCAGCTGACTCACTCGATTCATATCGCACTACTCGCACGTTCGCTTGACTGTTATTTATCCAATACGTCATCTGACTTAGGCATCGGAGCGTTGAAGGCGGGTCACCCCGTCTTGACCCCTGACCGCCTGTTTCATTGTTGTATTCTTCTAACAGTTGCACCCGAACGTCCGAGAGAAGAGCAAGCACCCGACAGGAGATCCCGCACGCACGAAGAGAGGGAAGCCCATCGCACGAAGAGAAGGAGAGAACCCGCCCATCCGGACAGCCCCACCGTTCGGACGAAGGAAGAGAGGAAGCACAATATCGTTGCTTCTGCCCCATTACGCCCCCGCGCGTAATTCGGTAGAAACATCTGGCGCCGTCTGTGGGAAACTTACAAATTGCAAACCTCGTATAAATACCACTACCCAAAAGACATGTGTTCCATCTGCTGCTGCTAAGGTCGACCCGATCACGCACGATCATCCCGATTCCGCACAATCATTCCGAGCAACATCTTGGCACCCGTCACTCCAAAAGATAAGTATTCTTGATTTCACCACTCTTATGTTGAAAGTGTATTCGTACTCCATCCACACGACCGTTCCGAGGCCTATTCTTGGCGGACTCCGAACAGCAAGACCCGTTCGGGAGTCGCGCGCAAGCGGCTCGGAACCATTCATGCATCATGTACAAGTCCGTTCCGAGGCTTAATGGCTCCAAACAGCAAGATTCGTTTGGGAGTCGGGCGACTCCAAACAGCAAGATTCGTTTGGGAGTCGGGCCCACAGGTACACGAACGCAGCGCTCGGAACCATTCATGCATCATTCGTAAGACCGTTCCGAGGCTTAACGGCTCCAAACAGCAAGATTCGTTTGGGAGTCGGGGTCAGCGCTCGGATCCATCCATGCATCATTCGCAAGGCCATATTCGCTCGTTCGCATAGCACGATCATGCAAGTCAGGCATAATACGCAATACTCGTCAGGTACCCGATCACGCGCACGCACGGGTATACGATTGGCGCGCACGCACAGGTATACGATTGGCGCGCAGGTGTGCAGGTATACGATTGGCGCGCACGCACAGGTATACGATTGGCGCGCAGGTGTGCAGGTACACGATTGGCGCGCACGCACAGGTATACGATTGGCGCGCACGCACAGGTATACGATTGGCGCGCAGGTGTGCAGGTACACGATTGGCGCACAGGTGTGCAGGTACACGATTGGCGCGCAGGTGTGCAGGTACACGATTGGCGCGCAGGTGTGCAGGTACACGATTGACGCGCACGCACAGGTATACGATTGGCGCGCAGGTGCACAGGTACACGATCAGGCGCGCACGCGCAGGCGCACAGGTACGCGATCATGCGTACATGCGCACGATCGGACGCACAGGTACCCACTCCGTCAAGCAAGCCTTTCCTTGGCCGGAGAGTTGGGGGACTTGGGGGGTCACAGGTTCATGACCACTGCTCAACCGGATAAGTATTCTTGTTAAATCGCACACCCTTTTTCAACTCCCCAGTCAAGAAAGTTCTCTTTGACTTGGGGAATTGGGGGACTTGTTAGTATTGCACCAATTAGTTGTACGATTAACATACTTATCCACTTAAGCAGATTAGCAACACCTACTCGACCACATGCAAGACCACCCAGGAAGCTCCAACTTCGCTCACCGGACCCACCCCTTCCGAGCGCGCACGCGCCCAGAGGAGGCGCGCCCGAATGAGCAAAACACACACCAGCAAGTACAGGTTGTCCCACATCGAAGAACACCACCAGGTTCCAAACTCAACCACCTATATATGTAAGGTATTTATTACAGGTAAGACTACCAATTTAGGCATTCACGACTCTATTAGATCCCATTGAGAGCCAGCTGACTCACTCGATTCATATCGCACTACTCGCACGTTCGCTTGACTGTTACATCCAATACGTCATCTGACTTTGGCATCAGAGCGTTGAAGGCGGGCCACCCCGTCTTGACCCCTGACCGCCTGTTTCATTGTTGTATTCTTCTAACAGTTGCACCCGAACGTCCGAGAGAAGAGCAAGCACCCGACAGGAGATCCCGCACGCACGAAGAGAGGGAAGCCCATCGCACGAAGAGAAGGAGAGAACCCGCCCATCCGGACAGCCCCACCGTTCGGACGAAGGAAGAGAGGAAGCACAACATCGTTGCTTCTGCCCCATTGCGCCCCCGCGCGTAATTCGGTAGAAACATCTGGCGCCGTCTCGGCTCCAGCAACATCGCCTGCCGGCAGGAGAGGAACATCCGCTTGGGGCACTTGGACAGGTAGAGAAGGGACACCCACATCGCCCACTGGCGGCGCACGTTCGATCTCATCCCCTGCAGCGGGCGGCCCACCACCATCATCCGCCACACCAAGGGCCTTCTTCCCAATACTCCGCAGTCTAAGCATTCGGCGTTTGGCCACTTCATCCATTTTGCTTCACTGCAAACACACGCGCAGAAAGGTTAGCAGACAGATACAACACTTCAAAATTTTTTTACACTACACTGCTAGCACGCTCGCACCCGCTGGGCACTCGCCCGTGCCAGGCGCGCACGTACTGGGAGACTCTCGCCCGTATACGCTCATGGACGAAGGACGCAACACATATCAGACAGAAACACCAGAAACCCACCACACACCACCCAACACAGATCAAACCCACCCCACCCCAAAAACAAGCCCTGTTCTTGAGGAAAAACAAACAAAAACCCAGAAAAACCCAAACAGCCCAGAAACAGAAAAAACCAAGCAGGGGAAGAAACGCAGCCACACCAGGACCAAGGGCCTCACCAGGTCGGAAGGGTACAAACGGGGTACAAGCGCCGAGCACGATTCCCGGCAACGGAGGATAAAAATACAGCAAAACTTGAGGAAACAGATCGCAGGTGATTTCGGCAGAGTTTCTTGTAAATCATGGAAGTACTGGAACAAGCAAATCACACCCCTATTTATACTAATCGACCGACGACAGCCAGCCATCGCCAGCCGTCCATCCTATCACACCCACCGTCGGATTGGGACGCGTGGCACAACCCTATTCACTTGCCCTTCTAAATAACCATGCCAACCCATCATATCCCCGCCTTAAATCAACCCTAGCACAGCCTCTAACGGTTCGACACGTGGCACCCATGCACCACTCCCACGCGCCCACGCGCGCGACGTCTGCCCTCCCAGGAAATCATGACGACGGTAGCATTCGATGCCTGGCCCACGCCATCATTAAACATAACGGCGAGCATTTATTTCACCAATCCCCAAGGAGAAGTCAAACGGATTGTCAACTCAACCGTTTCATCATCAACACACCAAAAAATCCAAGGCAAGTCACACCTCCCACGCACGAACAAACAAGGTAAAACACCATCGTGCGCCCTTCGGTAAGCACGGGCAACACAGCTTTACGCGGCAACAGGCCTGGCGCGTAAAACTCGTGGGCGCCACTGGCGTTGGGTTCTCCCCGTACACACTAGCTCGGCCCTGGCAGGTTGCAGGCGCTGAGACTGACGGGCGATGGGTGTGGGGTACGTCCCCTCCATACGCAAAGATACAGGTTGCCTATACGAAAAGGCAAGGGGCCCGTCCTCCCCTTGCAGTCCCTAGAACCAACGGGTGACGGGTGTGGGGTACGTCCCCTCCGTTCGCACAAGTGCAGGTCGGATCAAACGCCAGAGGCATGAGGCTCGCCCTCTCTCTGGATATCCAAAAATTCGGTGGGCGGCAACAGGCATGGGGTCCGTCCCCTCTCTTGCGCGCGCCATGGGTGGCACGGGCTTGGGGTTCTTCCCCTCCGTACGCCGCCATATTCCAACGCAGAGGCATGGGGTTCGCCCCCTCTCTGGAAGTTCCACAGCTCAATGGGCGCCACGGGTGTGGGGTTCTTCCCCTCCGTGCGACGGCTCATTCCTAGCAGAGGCATGAGATACGTCCCCTCTCCTGACGAAACAACATCAGTTTACATGGCAACAGGCATGGGGTCCGTCCCCTCTTTGCATGCTAAACACGATAGGCGACCACGGGCGTGGGGTTCTTCCCCTCCGTACGCCTACCTAAGCCCTAGTAGGGACGTAAGGTTCGCCCCCCCTATAGGCCACGGACACGACGCGGGTGTGGGGTGCGCCCCTCCTCGACGATCGCAAAATATAAGCCGAATTAGCGGGGCTAAGCTCGATGGGCGGCACGGGTGTGGGGTTCTTCCCCTCCGTGGGCGTAACGTTAACGATCGATTCTCCGACTCGGGTTCCGGCTGGGGGGTGTGGGGTCCGTCCTCAACTCCTAAGGGCCCGAGACCGATGAGCGTAGACCGGGTGTGAGGTCCGCCCTCTCCGGGAGCGAAATTTTCCCGGGTTAGGCGGCAGAGGCCTCTGCGCGCGCTAAGGCTGATGGGCGGCACGAGTACGTGATCGTGGGCGCCGCAACACTTGTAGGTCGCGGTTCTGATCGTCCCGTTGAAGCTACAGCATGCGCGACGGCATCCCCGTCGACGTACGGCGTGCGCAGTGTATCCCATAACTGGCGTACGGACAGCATTTTTTGCATACACACACCTCATGCCATACATTCACGCATCATACCATGCACATATATCTATATAGCTATATACCTACCTATCTATATATCTATATATTTACTTACCTGTCCACCTATTTACCCATGTGTTTTGTATATTTGTTACACCATGAATGTCTCCAAAAACCCACCCCATCTGGGCGCGCGGCTCCCAAGCATATATGGCAAGTGATGCTTGGACGCCGGGCCCAGAACACAAGAACAGGTACACCACCGAACGAACAGGCACACGCTCGGACACCCAGGTCCCACTCCGTCATGCGATCCCTTTCTTGACCGGAGAGTTGGGGGACTTGGGGGGTCACAGGTTCATGACCACTGCTCAAACCGGATAAGTATTCTTGTTAATCGCACACCCTTTTTCAACTCCCCAGTCAAGAAAGTTCTCTTTGACTTGGGGAATTGGGGGACTTGTTAGTATTGCACCAATTAGTTGTACGATTAACATACTTATCCACTTAAGCAGATTAGCAACACCTACTCGACCACATGCAAGACCACTAAGGAAGCTCCAACTTTGCTCACCGGACCCACCCCTTCCGAGCGCGCACGCGCCCAGAGGAGGCGCGCCCGAATGAGCAAAACACACACCAGCAAGTACAGGTTGTCCCACATCGAAGAACACCACCAGGTTCCAAACTCAACCACCTATATAGGTAAGACATTTACTACAGGTAAGACTACCAATTTAGGCATTCACGACTCTATTAGATCCCATCGAGAGCCAGCTGACTCACTCGATTCATATCGCACTACTCGCACGTTCGCTTGACTGTTATTTATCCAATACGTCATCTGACTTAGGCATCGGAGCGTTGAAGGCGGGCCACCCCGTCTTGACCCCTGACCGCCTGTTTCATTGTTGTATTCTTCTAACAGTTGCACCCGAACGTCCGAGAGAAGAGCAAGCACCCGACAGGAGATCCCGCACGCACGAAGAGAGGGAAGCCCATCGCACGAAGAGAAGGAGAGAACCCGCCCATCCGGACAGCCCCACCGTTCGGACGAAGGAAGAGAGGAAGCACAACATCGTTGCTTCTGCCCCATTGCGCCCCCGCGCGTAATTCGGTAGAAACATCTGGCGCCGTCTGTGGGAAACTTACAAATTGCAAACCTCGTATAAATACCACTACCCCAAAGACATGTGTTCCATCTGCTGCTGCTAAGGTCGACCCGATCATGCACGATCATCCCGATTCCGCACGATCATTCCGAGCAACATCTTGGCACCCGTCACTCCAAAAGATAAGTATTCTTGATTTCACCACTCTTATGTTGAAAGTGTATTCGTACTCCACCCGCACGACCGTTCCGAGGCCTATTCTTGGCGGACTCCGAACAGCAAGACCCGTTCGGGAGTCGCGCACAAGCGGCTCGGAACCATTCATGCATCATGTACAAGTCTGTTCCGAGGCTTAATGGCTCCAAACAGCAAGATTCGTTTGGGAGTCGGGCGACTCCAAACAGCAAGATTCATTTGGGAGTCGGGCCCACAGGTACACGAACGCAGCGCTCGGAACCATTCATGCATCATTCGTAAGACCGTTCCGAGGCTTAACGGCTCCAAACAGCAAGATTCGTTTGGGAGTCGGGGTCAGCGCTCGGATCCATCCATGCATCATTCGCAAGGCCATATTCGCTCGTTCGCATAGCACGATCATGCAAGTCAGGCATAATACGCAATACTCGTCAGGTACCCGATCACGCGCACGCACAGGTATACGATTGGCGCGCACGCACAGGTATATGATTGGCGCGCAGGTGTGCAGGTACACGATTGGCGCGCAGGTGTGCAGGTACACGATTGGCGCGCAGGTGTGCAGGTACACGATTGGCGCGCAGGTGTGCAGGTACACGATTGGCGCGCACGCACAGGTATACGATTGGTGCGCAGGTGTGCAGGTACACGATTGGTGCGCAGGTGTGCAGGTACACGATTGGCGCGCACGCACAGGTATACGATTGGCGCGCAGGTGCACAGGTACACGATCAGGCGCGCACGCGTAGGCGCACAGGTACGCGATCATGCGCACATGCGCACGATCGGACACACAGGTACCCATTCCGTCAAGCAAGCCTTTCCTTGGCCGGAGAGTTGGGGGACTTGGGGGGTCATGGCCAGGTGGGCGAGGGATTACCACATCCCTAACTCTGTGAAGTTGCGGATACCTGGTAGAGGTCATACGTTCACTCGCCCGCCGTCTGGTCACGTATGCCTGAGCGAGTATCATCTCAAGGCAGGGATTAGGTTGCCATTGCACCAGTTCTTCCAGTATATGCTGGCGCTGTTGAACATCTCGCTTGGTCAGTGCGGGCCCACGCTCACCCATACGCTCGTGGCTATGTTCAACATCTTTCGGAAGAGCGGACTGGACCATCCTACGCGGGCGTAGTTTCTTCACTTTTTTGGGCTGCGCTATTCTACGCGTAAGAGGGACTGGGGAACCATCACCGTGGAGCCGCGCGTGAAGTGGTGGTTGTCGGATCAGCCCAGTTCTGCAACCAACTGGCGCATGATTAGCTGTCTGGTGGGTGGTAACTGGGAGTTGGGCTCCTTCTCGAATGAGTATGTTGCTAACGCCCATTTGATTGATCGAGTCCCCCAAGCCTTCCATCCTCTTGATATGAATGAGTACCCGATGACGCCCGCCGAAGAGGCCCGGGTCAACCGTTTGAAGTTTGTGTTTGACCCAGCGCCCGAGGCGAGGTCGTTCTACGCCGCCTGCCATTGGGATCTCATCACGGAGACGCGCCTTGCCGAGCTGCCTCGTACGTGTGCTTGTAGTTCGTTTGTCTAGGAGTTGGAGTAGATTTTGACCAACTGTTTTTGCTGTGGCTGACCTTCCGTTTGTTGTTTTTGCAGTTAAGAAGATGACTGGCAAGAATGCTTCTGTTGATGATGTGGCGAAGCGCCGTATGGCCACCCTTCGAGATGCCGGTCAGAAGGTCCGAAGAGTGGTGAAGGACGAGCGGGGTGATCTGGTGTTAGGGAATACCGAGCAGCCCAAGCTCCCCCTTCCCCCTGTGTCTGAGTTTGCGCCTGCCATCTCGGCGGGTGCCCGTCGCCCACCGTCAGGCAACGCTGGCGGGTCGAAGGCACAAGATAAGGCGGACCGTGCCGAGCGGCATAGGGAGAAGCGCCAGGATAGCCGCGACATGCGCCGGCAGGACCGTGATGACATGCGGGATGCGGCTCGTACGTCCCATGCGGGCGCCCAGTCTTCTTCCACGCCCCAATCGTCCGAGCGTGTCTCCTCGAGGTCCCAATCGGCAGAGCGTCCGTCCAGCCCCCCACGTGGGCCTTCCTCGAAGCGTCCCCGGACAGATAACCCGCCTGTCAAACCGCCAGCTGGCCAGCCTGGTGATCCATTCGCCAGCTACACCCCGTTGGCTCAGGCTATTGAGATGAGCATGAAGGCCGTTGATGAGATGGCGCCAGAGGTGGCGGAGGGTAACAGGGATGATATGGACACTGCCTATAACCTCTGCATGGCGCTACAGCGCAAAATGTACTTGGCGCGCGAGCGCTTCGCCAACAGGCGCTATGCGGAGAAGGCGCAGGCGGAGATACTCAGGCTCACCAATGCCTGTAAAGAGTCTGAACGGCTGGCGGGCGAGCGGGAGGCGCTGCTCAAGGTCGAACGTGACTCAGCTCTTGCCGCTCTGGAAGAGGCGAAAGTTCTGGCGGATAATAGGGTGGCGGAGGTGGAGTCCCGCTTGATGGCCGAGGTGCAAGCCCAAGTCCGGCAGGCGCGGGTGGAGGCGGTTGCTGACTTCAAGAATTCTGAGGAGTTCAAGGAGTTGATGGACGCCGAGGCTGAGGTTCAGGTCGCCCAATTCCAGGACATGGCGGGGCCTTTCCTGAAGATGGATGAGCTAAATGCTTGGCTTGCAGAGCAGGGGGTGCTGACGAGCGATGGTGGTAGTGCAAGCGCGGGTGGCGCGAAGTAGAGCAGCTTTTTTCTTCTGTTTTTTTTAGATCGTTTTTGTAATCGGGCCCTGGTGCTCTGGATTTTTTTGCCAGAAATGAATGATATTTTCCCTTTCCTTCCGCCTGTGTCGTTGTTCCCCTTTGCTGTTTTGAACTTTTGTTTGCCATCTTGAGTAATTTGTACGGTCGCGCGATTCCCCATTATGTCTGCGAGTAGCCTATCCTCAGTCCCCCGAGTACGTAGGCGGGCGGTGTAAGGACAAACGCGACAGTGATTACACTTGGATGAAAATACATGGTAAGACTTAATGGAAGTACTTCCTCAAGTGCTGGATGTTCCACGGGTGGCGCAGTCGTTGACCCTGCATGTCCCTAAGGTAGAAAGTGATGTCGCTTACCACCTTGTCAACGACGTACGGGCCTTCCCACAACGGGCGAAGCGCCTTCACCTTCTGTTGGATTGCCTTCATTACCCAGTCCCCCAGTTGGATTGGGCGAGCCCGTATGCGCTGGTTGTATAACCGGGCGATCCTCTGTTTGTTGGCGGCGTTGTGCAGGTGTGCCGTATCTCTGCGTTCCTCTAGTAGATCATTATTGAGCCTGAGCTCCTCACCGTTTGTGTGCGGGTCGTACCCCTCGATCCGTGGGCTTTGATGGGTAATTTCCAGGGGTAGCATGGCCTCTGTTCCGAACGTCAGGCTGAACGGGGTTTCGCCTGTGGCTGCATTGGCTGTCGTTCGGATGGACCACAAGATTTCTGGGATGACATCGGGCCAACGCCCGTAACCTGTATCCCCGGGTTCGATGTCCTCGATCTTCCTCTTGATGCCGGATTTGATGATTTTGTTTGCTGCTTCTACTTGCCCGTTCGTCTGGGGGTGTGCGGGCGATGCGAAGATGAGGTCCGTCCCTTGGCGTTTGCAGAAGTCTATTAGTCTGGGGTTGTTGAATTGTGGCCCGTTATCTGTGATGATGCTGATCGGCGTCCCATAGCGACAGAAGAGGAAACGCTAGAGGAAGCGTTCTACCTTCTCCGTGGTGATTTTCGCCATGGGCTGTGCTTCGATGAACTTCGTGTGGTAGTCGATGATGACGATCAGATACCTATATTGCCCCTTCGATTTTGGGAGTTCTTCGATTAGGTCCAGTCCCCACTGTGCAAATGGAACGGGCGACAGGAGGACGGATAGTGGGACGGCAGGCGCGTGGTGGTGATGCGCGTGGAGTTGGCACTGGTGGCATTTGCTCGTTGAGGCTGTGGCATCCGTGTGGATTGTGGGCCACCAGAATCCGTGCCGAAGGGCTTTGTGCGCAATTGATCTTGCGCCTGAATGATGGGCGCACGTGCCCGAGTGGATTTCTTTTAAGATCGAGCTGCCCTTTGTTGGAGTGACGCATTTGAGGCTCGCTCAAGTCCTCCCTCGGCGGTAAAGTAGCCCGTCCCGTACGCTAAAGTTGGCCGCTCGTGCGACGATGGTCCTGGCCTCTTTCTTATCCCCTGGTAGCTCCCCCCTTGTTTTGTAGGCGATGAGCACATCCATGTAACTATGTTCGTGCGGCTCGATTGTCAGGACCTGCTCCGTTCCTGAGATGCTCGGTCGTCGCAGTACCTCGACGATGCGCTGCCCCGGTCCTGTGTGTACGGGCGCCGTGGCCAATCGGGCCAATTTGTCTGCCTTTGCGTTGAATCCTCGGCGTATATGACTGATGTTGACGTATCTGAACTCCTTGATCAGCGCCTGCACGTGTTTTAGGTAGGCGATCATGGATTCCCCCTTCGCCTGGAATTCCCCTCCGATCTGGCTCACCACCAGCTGTGAGTCACTGAATATGTTGAGGTTGGGCGCCTCTGAGTTCTTGGCTAGTTGTAGACCCACGATGAGTGCTTCGTATTCGGCATCGTTGTTCGTCGCCTTAAATTCGAACTTGAGGGCGTACTCCGCGTTTACCCCTCCTGGCCCGGTTAGGATTATACCGGCGCCGCTCACCTTCTTCGTGCAGGATCCGTCGACGTAGAGGTTCCATTCCGATAATGGTCGCTCCTTGATCTCTGGTTCGTTGGGCGCTTCTACCGTCGGACCGTCGGGCGCTTGGGCCGGCGCCCCCTCTGCCTCCGTGTACTCGGCGATGAAATCCGCCACGGCCTGCCCCTTGATTGCCGTGCGAGGTTTGTACTGGAGGTCGAATTCGCTAAGTTCGATGGCCCATTTCGCCAGGCGGCCACTGTGGTCGGGCGATTGGAGTATCTGGCGCAAGGGTACGTTGGTGAGGATGTGGATGCTGTGCGCCTGGAAGTATGGCCTCAACCGTCGGGCAGCGGTTACGAGTGCGAGCGCTATTTTCTCGATCGTTGGGTATCGCGTCTCGGCGCCTGTCATGCCCTTTCCTGAGAAGAAAACGGGTAACTCCGTGCAGTCCTCCCTGCGAATGAGGGCGGAACTGACGGCGGTGAGGGAAGCGGCCAAGTAGAGGTACAGGGTTTCCCCTTGGACTGGTCTGGAGAGGAGCGGAATGGACGCCAGGTATTCCTTGATCTGAAGAAAGGATTCTTCGCACTCGAGCGTCCATACAACCTCGCGTTTGTTCGTGGTTCTCAGGGCCTTGAAGAATGGCGCGCACCTGTCCGAGTAGCGTGAGATGAAACGGTTTAGGGATGCGAGCTTCCCCGTGAGGCTCTGCAGGTCCACCCTCTTGACGGGCGGCTTCATGTCAATGATCGCCCTGACCTTGGCGGGCGTGGCTTCGATCCCCCGCTGGCTGACAATATACCCCAGAAATTTGCTATTGGTGACCCCGAAGGTGCACTTGGCGGGGTTCAGCCTCATGCCATTCTTGATGAGGACGTCGAGCACAGTCCCCAAGTTCTGGACGTGGTCGACTGCCTGGACGCTTTTCACCAATATATCGTCCACGTACACGTCCACGATTTTGCCGATGAGGCCGTGGAATATCGCGTTCATGAGCCTCTGGTATGTGGAACCGGCGTTCTTCAGCCCGAAAGGCATGACAACGTAGCAATAAAAGCCTTTGTTCGTGACAAATGTCGTTGCCTCCTGGTCCGCGGGGTCCATGAAGATTTGGTTATAGCCTGAGTAGGCATCCATCATTGATAGGAGCTCGTGCCCTGCCGTTGCGTCCACTAGTTGGTCGATCCTTGGCAGTGGGAAGCTGTCTTTTGGGCACGCCTTGTTGAGATTGTTGTAGTCGATGCACATCCTCCATTTCTTGTTGCTCTTCTGCACCATTACCGCGTTGGAAATCCACTCGGGATAATCCACCTTCCGGATGAACCCGATGCCTAGTAATCGGTCCACCTCCTCGTGCATGGCCGCGTAATGCTCTGCTTTGTACGCCCGCCGCTTCTGCTTTACTATCCGGGCGCTGGCGCTGACGCTCAGTCGATGGGATATGATGTTCGTGCTGATCCCGGGCATGTCTTTGTACGACCAGGCGAACACTTCCTGCTTCTCTTTCAACAGCGTGATCAGTTGTTCGGCTATCGTGGGGGTTAATGACGCCCCAATCTGGACTGTCCTCTCCGGGCGTTCGGAGGATAACTGGATCGTCCTTAGCTTTTCGCGTCCGGGGACGGGTGATACGGCCATTAGCCCGTCGCGGGGATCGTCGGGTACTTCTGATCCTGGCGCGGGTTCCAGAGCGAGGACCACATGCTTGCTACGAGGTTCTGCTGCCTCCTCGCCGTTGTACCCCCGGACATGTCCGACTCCGTGTTCGGTCGGGAATCGTCCCAAGAGTATGTATGTTGCGATGATCATCCTCAGCCTGCAGATCCCCGCCCTCCCGAGTATGGCGTTGTAGGGGGAGGGGGTGTCCATGATGATGAAGTCTGCTCGGATTTCGCTGCGTGGGGAGTCGGGTGCGCCAATCTCGACCCGTAGGCTGTCGCTCCCGATGGGATATGAGGTCTCGCCCGTGAAGCTGGCGATGCCCTCATGGTCCTGCGTCATCTTTCGTGCGGGCCTTCCGAGCGCAAGGTATGCGTCGAGGTAGATTATGTTGACGGACGCCCCGTTGTCAACCAGCACTCTCTTCACAAGGAATTGGCGGATGATTGCGTCGATTACGAACGGTAGGGTGCTGTCCTTCGGGTTTTCTTCCTCGTCCTTTGCTGTGAAGCTGATGGTGGGCGCTTCCTTCCTTCCTGCCTTGGGCGTTCTCCCCGCCCCGATTGCCAGCACATCCCTGCTTGGATGATCGGGCGATGATGCTCTCTTGCGCTTGCCCCAGGATATCGTGTTGATAATCCCACGGGTCCCGGCGTTCGTCTGGCAATGTCGTCCTCCCGTCCTGGGACGACCATTCCTCATGTTCTCGAGGGCCTTCCTTAGCAGAGGACAGTCGTTGGTGTGATGGGTACCGACGTTGTGGTATTTGCACCAAATGCTCGGGATCCGGCCGACCGGGGCCATTGCTGCCGTTACGCCGCTCGGCGGTGGAAGCCGGCGCCAATGTAGGTGGAGGAGCTGTTCGGGTGACCGCCCGTCGATCGTGAAGACCTCATGCCCTTCCGATGGGCGGGCGCCCTGCTGCGCCGATCTGTCCGCCCGATGGTTGCGGAAAAGGGACTTCTGACTGCCCTGTCCTGGCGCATCCTGGTATCTCTTGTATCCTCTGGCTGGAGTCCCTCCGCTGCCCGAGGGCCGTCGAGGTTGAGCGTTTTCTTCTGGCCTGTTGGTGCTAGACTCGGAGGCTGACCCGTACACCCGTGTTTCCACCAGCGCCTTCTATACAACCAGGTCCATAATCTCGTCGTAGTCGAGATGCTCCTTCCTCACAAGTTTCTCTACGAATGGAGTGGCGAGCAGGTTGTCCATCAGAGCTACCTTGGCCACTCGCTTTTCAAGGTCCCTGCACGTGCTGGCGAGCGCCCTCCATCGGTTGATGTAGCTCGACAGGCTCTCGTCCGTCCCCTGGCGGACCTTGAGGAGGATGCCTGTGGTGTTTTACTTCCCCTGGAGCCGATAGCGCTTCTGGAAACTCTCCGCCAGCTCGAGGAACGAGTGGATGGATCCTGGCGGGATCTCGTAGAACCAGCTCCGTGCCTCCTCCGCCAGTGTTTCCTGGAATAGGAAACACAAGGTTGGGTCTGAATATCGGGTCCCGTCCGTGGTGGACCGAAACTCGTCCACGTGCGCTCGTGGATCCCCGCTTCCGTCGAATCGAGCAATCTTCGTTACCTTCGCGTGGGGGTCCCTTCCCCTCTCCAGTATGTGCGCCGAGAACGGGCTGACCCGGGGAGCGAACGTCCCGCCCTGACCGGCCAGCTTGTCCTTGCGCAAGCACGAGACTTCTTCCGCCAGCTCCTCCATCCTCTGCAGGATCAGATCGTTGTTCGTCGGGGGTGCCGACTCCTCTACAGGTGAGGGCGCTCGGGCGTTGGTCCTGTCGAGTGGGTGTCGCTCCTCGCTGTCGGTCTCCTGGGTTTCTTCGTGCTGCTCCATCCGCTGGCTGATGAGCGTTTCCAGTCGTTCCTCCATCCTTCGGCGGATTTGGCGCTCCTCTGCTCTCTCAAGCGCCGCCTCCCGCAATTCCTGGATCATGCCACTGATGCGCCTGTCGTCGTCGTTCCCGTTGGTCGCCTGTACATTCCGCTCCTGTGAGCGCATGTTATATCCAATACGTCATCTGACTTAGGCATCGGAGCTTTGAAGGCGGGCCACCCCGTCTTGACCCCTGACCGCCTGTTTCATCGTTGTATTCTTCTAACAGTTGCACCCGAACGTCCGAGAGAAGAGCAAGCACCCGACAGGAGATCCCGCAGACGGCGCCAGATGTTTCTACCGAATTACGCGCGGGGGCGCAATGGGGCAGAAGCAACGATGTTGTGCTTCCTCTCTTCCTTCGTCCGAACGGTGGGGCTGTCCGGATGGGTGGGTTCTCTCCTTCTCTTCGTGCGATGGGCTTCCCTCTCTTCGTGCGTGCGGGATCTCCTGTCGGGTGCTTGCTCTTCTCTCGGACGTTCGGGTGCAACTGTTAGAAGAATACAACAATGAAACAGGCGGTCAGGGGTCAAGACGGGGTGGCCCGCCTTCAACGCTCCGATGCCTAAGTCAGATGACGTATTGGATATAACAGTCAAGCGAACGTGCGAGTAGTGCGATATGAATCGAGTGAGTCAGCTGGCTCTCGATGGGATCTAATAGAGTCGTGAATGCCTAAATTGGTAGTCTTACCTGTAATAAATACCTTACATATATAGGTGGTTGAGTTTGGAACCTGGTGGTGTTCTTCGATGTGGGACAACCTGTACTTGCTGGTGTGTGTTTTGCTCATTCGGGCGCGCCTCCTCTGGGCGCGTGCGCGCTCGGAAGGGGTGGGTCCGGTGAGCGAAGTTGGAGCTTCCTGGGTGGTCTTGCATGTGGTCGAGTAGGTGTTACTAATCTGCTTAAGTGGATAAGTATGTTAATCGTACAACTAATTGGTACAATACTAACAAGTCCCCCAATTCCCCAAGTCAAAGAGAACTTTCTTGACTGGGGAGTTGAAAAAGGGTGTGCGATTAACAAGAATACTTATCTGGTTGAGCAGTGGTCATGAACCTGTGACCCCCCAAGTCCCCCAACTCTCCGGCCAAGGAAATGCTTGCTTGACGGAGTGGGTACCTGTGCGTCCGATCGTGCGCATGTGCGCATGATCGTGTACCTGTGCGCCTGCGCGTGCGCGCCAGATCGTGTACCTGTACACCTGCGCGCCAATCGTATACCTGTGCGTGCGCGCCAATCGTGTACATGCACACCTGCGCGCCAATCGTGTACCTGCACACCTGCGCGCCAATCGTATACCTGTGCGTGCGCGCCAATCGTGTACCTGCACACCTGCGCGCCAATCGTGTACCTGCACACCTGCGCGCCAATCGTGTACCTGTGCGTGCGCGCCAATCGTATACATGTGCGTGCGCGCCAATCGTGTACTTGCACACCTGCGCGCCAATCATATACCTGTGCGTGCGCGCCAATCGTGTACCTGCACACCTGCGCGCCAATCGTGTACCTGCACACCTGCGCGCCAATCGTGTACCTGCACACCTGCACGCCAATCGTATACCTGTGCGTGCGCGCCAATCGTATACCTGTGCGTGCGCACCAATCGTGTACCTGCACACCTGCGCGCCAATCGTATACCTGTGTGTGCGCGCCAATCGTATACCTGTGCGTGCGCGCCAATCGTGTACTTGCACACCTGCGCGCCAATCGTATACCTGTGCGTGCGCGTGATTCAGTAGAAACATATGGCGCCGTCTTGACCCCTGACCGCCTGTTTCATTGTTGTATTCTTCTAACAGTTGCACCTGAACGTCCAAGAGAAGAGCAAGCACCCGACAGGAGATCCCGCACGCACGAAGAGAGGGAAGCCCATCGCACGAAGAGAAGGAGAGAACCCGCCCATCCGAACAGCCCCACCGTTCGGACACACCAGGAGGAAGAGGAGGGAGTTCGTGGAAGCTTATCCTTGTTGCTTCCGCCCTTTTACGCTCCCGCGTGTAAATCGGTGGAAACATCTGGCGCCGTCTGTGGGAAACTTACAAATTGCAAACCTCGTATAAACATCACCAAAACCAAAGGTCCACATGCTCAACCCGGTGACTAACGGCAGCAACACGCCCGACGGGGAGACTCCGCCAGACTCACAGGAGCGGAATGTACAGGCGACCAACGGGAACTACGATGACAGGCGCATCAGCGGCATGATCCAGGAATTGCGGGAGGCGGCGCTCGAGAGAGCAGAGGAGCGCCAAATCCGCCGAAGGATGGAGGAACGACTGGAAGCGCTCATCAGCCAGCGGATGGAGCAGCACGAAGAAACCCAGGAGACCGACAGCGAGGAGCGACACCCACTCGACAGGACCAACGCCCGAGCGCCCTCACCTGTGGAGGAGTCGGCACCCCCGACGAACAACGATCTGATCCTGCAGAGAATGGAGGAGCTGGCGGAAGAAGTCTCGCGCTTGCGTAAGGACAAGCTGGCCGGTCAGGGCGGGACGTTCGCTCCCCGGGTCAGCCCGTTCTCGGCGCACATACTGGAGAGGGGAAGGGACCCCCACGCGAAGGTAACGAAGACTGCTCGATTCGACGGAAGCGGGGATCCACGAGCGCACGTGGACGAGTTTCGGTCCACCACGGACGGGACCCGATATTCAGACCCAACCTTGTGTTTCCTATTCCAGGAAACACTGGCGGAGGAGGCACGGAGCTGGTTCTACGAGATCCCGCCAGGATCCATCCACTCGTTCCTCGAGCTGGCGGAGAGTTTCCAGAAGCGCTATCGGCTCCAGGGGAAGTACAACACCACAGGCATCCTCCTCAAGGTCCGCCAGGGGACGGACGAGAGCCTGTCGAGCTACATCAACCGATGGAGGGCGCTCGCCAGCACGTGCAAGGACCTTGACAAGCGAGTGGCCAAGGTCGCCCTGATGGACAACCTGCTCGCCACTCCATTCGTAGAGAAACTTGTGAGGAAGGAGCATCTCGACTACGACGAGATTATGGATCTGATTGTGCAGAAGGCGTTGGTGGAAACACGGGTGTACGGGGCCGCCTCCGAACCTAGCTCCATCAAACCCGAGGCAGCAGGCGCTCAGCCTCGACAGCTGGCGGACGACGAAAGGCCAACCGGGGGCTTCAAGAGGAACCGGGACACGTACAGGCAGAACTACCAGAGGCCTTTCTTCCGTGGACATCAGGACAACTACAACTGGGCGCGGGGGCAACCACCACGTTACCGGCCGGCGGTGGAGGAAGTCTTCACGATCGACGGGCAGTCACCCGAGCACCTGCTCCGCCTGCATCGACACCAAATACCGCCACCAAACAACATGACGAAGGTGGGGGTTCCAGCTGGCCAGCTCCCGGACGTATGGTGTGAATTCCACAACGCCGCCACCCACCATACCAACAGCTGCATTATGCTGAAGAAGGCCCTCGAGGACATGAAAAACGAAAGGACAACCCCTCCCGGGGCGGAAGGACAACAGGGTCAGATCGGCGCCAGGACCCGTGGGACTATCAACACGATATCCGGGGGCAAGCGCAAGAGAGCATCATCGCCCGATCATCCAAGCAGGGATGTGCTGGCAATCGGGGCGGGGAGAACGCCCAAGGCAGGAAGGAAGGAAGCACCCACCATTAGCTTCACAGCAAAGGACGAGGAAGAAAACCCGAAGGACAGCACCCTACCGTTCGTAATCGACGCGGTCATCGACCAATTCCTTGTGAAGAGGGTGCTGGTCGACAGCGGGGCGTCCGTGAGCATAATCTACTTCGACGCATACACGGCGCTCGGACGACCCGCCAGCAGGATGACGCAGCACCACGAGTGCATCGCCAGCTTCACGGGCGAGACCTCATATCCCATCGGGAGCGACAGCCTGCGGGTCGAGATTGGCGCACCCGACTCCCCACGCAGCGAGATCCAAGCAGATTTCATCATCATGGACACCCCCTCCCCCTACAACGCCATACTCGGGAGGCCAGGGATCTGCAAACTAAAATTGATCATCGCGGGGCACCTGCTCTTGGGAAGATTCCCAACCGGGCGTGGGATCGGGCATGTCCGGGGATACAATCACGAGGAAGCCACAGAGACTCGGGGCAGGCAGGAGGTCCTCAACTTGGGACCCACAGATCGACGGGCGCGATCCACACACGAGCGGCGCAGGACCCAAGGAAACGGACCGCCCGAGCATCCAGACCAGCACATTCAAAACCCAACCTATCCAACTGGGGGGACGGGGAAACAATCTAACGGAAGGGGACACCCCGCCCATGGAGCGTCCAACGTTTGGGGAAGTACTTGTTACTTATTATATTGATTATATTGTACTTTTGTTGAACTCTCTCTGTTAGTTTACATTCGTACGCCCGTTTGTCCTTGACCCGCCCGCCCATACACTCGGGGGACTAGGGACATGCTACTCGCGTGAATGTAACACTTGGTTGAAACCCACGGCCATTCCAAGCAGGGGAATGGGCGCGCACGCGTTGGCGCTAGCCACTCAAAAAAAAAGATGCCAAAAAAAAAAAAAAAATCAATCAAGGCACAAAAGGGAAATTTCATTCAGTTGTCCAATTTCTACAAGACCTACTCTATTACAACAAAGGAAAAGCTACTCTACTCCGCCCCCGTATCTACATCCAGCTCCTCCCCCTCACCCGATGACGCCGCCACCTCATCTTCCGCCTGCTCGGCCGACTCCACCCGCATGACCACCGGGTCCAGCTCTGCCTCGGCACGTTCCCTCTCGTATGCAGGAACCTCGGCGCCCATCAGCCTCTCAACTTCAGACTCCAGGAACGCCTCCCGGGCGGCTGCTTCAGCACGCACGCGCTTTAGCTCACCGCGCAGACACTCCGCCTCAGCCACGGCCTTATCCCTGTCAATCTTGGCCAGAGTTTCACAGGCAGCAGCTTCTTCCGCCCGGACGTTCGCCTCGTCCACATGAGCGACGTACCGACGCGCCAGGTCATTGGCCTTATCCGCCCTGGCCACCAACCCATCCACCACCCTCCGATGCTCCAGCGCGCCAGCCCTGAGGCGTGCAAGTTCCGCAATCTCCCGCGAGCGGTAGCGGAAGACCTGCTGCATCAGACGAGCGCAGGAACCAAAGACCCCATCCAGCCCATCAGCAGGGGCCTCCTCCACCGGAGGCAGCGCGGCCGCGAGCAAGGCAGCATCATCCGCCAGCGATCGGCGTACCTCATCCAGAACATCGTCACCCGACCCAGGAGCAGGACCAGGAGAGGAGTCTTCCGTCTGCGCCCTCTTCCGCCCACGTTCCCCACTTTTTCCGTGCGGGGGAGACTTTGGCGCCCCCAAGCCCAGAGGAGGAGGATCTGGAAAACAAGAGTATTGTTGGGGACTTAGAGGTCGACTTGGAACAATCGCCCGACTCGGAGACGGCACCACCGCAAGCACACGCCTCGACGGCGAAGGCGCAAGAACAACATCCCGCTTGTCTGCACCACCATCACGCATGACCAGTTGTTGCTCACGTTCTGCCTGGACCTGCGTCTCGGCTCCAGCAACATCGCCTGCCGGCAGGAGAGGAACATCTGTTTGGGGCACTTGGACAGGTAGAGAAGGGACACCCACATCGCCCACTGGCGGCGCACGTTCGATCTCATCCCCTGCAGCGGGCGGCCCACCACCATCATCCGCCACACCAAGGGCCTTCTTCCCAATACTCCGCAGTCTAAGCATTCGGCGTTTGGCCACTTCATCCATTTTGCTTCACTGCAAACACACGCGCAGAAAGGTTAGCAGACAGATACAACACTTCAAAAAAATTTTACACTACACTGCTAGCACGCTCGCACCCGCTGGGCACTCGCCCGTGCCAGGCGCGCACGTACTGGGAGACTCTCGCCCGTATACGCTCACGGACGAAGGACGCAACACATATCAGACAGAAACACCAGAAACCCACCACACACCACCCAACACAGATCAAACCCACCCCACCCCAAAAACAAGCCCTATTCTTGAGGAAAAACAAACAAAAACCCAGAAAAACCCAAACAGCCCAGAAACACAAAAAACCAAGCAGGGGAAGAAACGCAGCCACACCAGGACCAAGGGCCTCACCAGGTCGGAAGGGTACAAACGGGGTACAAGCGCCGAGCACGATTCCCGGCAACGGAGGATAAAAATACAGCAAAACTTGAGGAAACAGATCGCAGGTGATTTCGGCAGAGTTTCTTGTAAATCATGGAAGTACTGGAACAGGCAAATCACACCCATATTTATACTAATCGACCGACGACAGCCAGCCATCGCCAGCCGTCCATCCTATCACACCCACCGTCGGATTGGGACGCGTGGCACAACCCTATTCACTTGCCCTTCTCAATAACCATGCCAACCCATCATATCCCCGCCTTAAATCAACCCTAGCACAGCCTCCAACGGTTCGACACGTGGCACCCATGCACCACTCCCACGCGCCAACGCGCGCGACGTCTGCCCTCCCAGGAAATCATGACGACGGCAGCATTCGATGCCTGGCCCACGCCAGCATTAAACATAACGGCGAGCATTTATTTCACCAATCCCCAAGGAGAAGTCAAACGGATTGTCAACTCAACCGTTTCATCATCAACACACCAACAAATCCAAGGCAAGTCACACCTCCCGCGCACGACCAAACAAGGTAAAACACCATCGTGCGCCCTTCGGTAAGCACGGGCAACATGGCTTTACGCGGCAACAGGCCTGGCGCGTAAAACTCGCGGGCGCCACTGGCGTTGGGTTCTCCCCGTACACACTAGCTCGGCTCTGGCAGGTTGCAGGCGCTGAGACTGACGGGCGATGGGTGTGGGGTACGTCCCCTCCATACGCAAAGATACAGGTTGCCTATACGAAAAGGCAAGGGGCCCGTCCTCCCCTTGCAGTCCCTAGAACCAACGGGTGACGGGTGTGGGGTACGTCCCCTCCGTTCGCACAAGTGCAGGTCGGATCAAACGCCAGAGGCATGAGGCTCGCCCTCTCTCTGGATATCCCAAAATTCGGTGGGCGGCAACAGGCATGGGGTCCGTCCCCTCTCTTGCGCGCGCCATGGGTGGCACGGGCGTGGGGTTCTTCCCCTCCGTACGCCGCCATATTCCAACGCAGAGGCATGGGGTTCGCCCCCTCTCTGGAAGTTCCACAGCTCAATGGGCTCCACGGGTGTGGGGTTCTTCCCCTCCGTGCGACGGCTCATTCCTAGCAGAGGCATGGGATACGTCCCCTCTCCTGACGAAACAACATCGGTTTACATGGCAACAGGCATGGGGTCCGTCCCCTCTTTGTATGCTAAACACGATAGGTGACCACGGGTGTGGGGTTCTTCCCCTCCGTACGCCTACCTAAGCCCTAGTAGGGACGTAAGGTTCGCCCCCCCCTATAGGCCACGGACACGACGCGGGTGTGGGGTGCGCCCCTCCTCGACGATCGCAAAATATAAGCCGAATTAGCGGGGCTAAGCTCGATGGGCGGCATGGGTGTGGGGTTCTTCCCCTCCGTGGGCGTAACGTTAACGATCGATTCTCCGACTCGGGTTCCGGCTGGGGGGTGTGGGGTCCGTCCTCTCCTCCTAAGGGCCCGAGACCGATGAGCGTAGACCGGGTGTGAGGTCCGCCCTCTCCGGGCGCGAAATTTTCCCGGGTTAGGCGGCAGAGGCCTCTGCGCGCGTTAAGGCCGATGGGCGGCACGAGTACGTGATCGTGGGCGCCGCAACACTTGTAGGTCGCGGTTCTGATCGTCCCGTTAACGCTACAGCGTGCGCGACGGCATCCCCGTCGACGTACGGCGTGCGCAGTGTATCCCATAACTGGCGTACGGACAGCATTTTTTGCATACACACACCTCATGCCATACATTCACGCATCATACCATGCACATATATCTATATAGCTATATACCTACCTATCTATATATCTATATATTTACTTACCTGTCCACCTATTTACCCATGTGTTTTGTATATCTGTTACACCATGAATGTCTCCAAAAACCCACCCCATCTGGGCGCGCGGCTCCCAAGCATATATGGCAAGTCATGCTTGGACGCCGGGCCCAGAACACAAGAACAGGTACACCACCGAACGAACAGGCACACGCTCGGACACCCAGGTCCCACTCCGTCATGCGATCCCTTTCTTGACCGGAGAGTTGGGGGACTTGGGGGGTCACAGGTTCATGACCACTGCTCAAACCGGATAAGTATTCTTGTTAATCGCACACCCTTTTTCAACTCCCCAGTCAAGAAAGTTCTCTTTGACTTGGGGAATTGGGGGACTTGTTAGTATTGCACCAATTAGTTGTACGATTAACATACTTATCCGCTTAAGCAGATTAGCAACACCTACTCAACCACATGCAAGACCACCCAGGAAGCTCCAACTTCGCTCACCGGACCCACCCCTTCCGAGCGCGCACGCGCCCAGAGGAGGCGCGCCCGAATGAGCAAAACACACACCAGCAAGTACAGGTTGTGTTAGTATTGCACCAATTAGTTGTACGATTAACATACTTATCCACTTAAGCAGATTAGCAACACCTACTCGACCACATGCAAGACCACCAAGGAAGCTCCAACTTCGCTCACCGGACCCACCCCTTCCGAGCGCGCACGCGCCCAGAGGAGGCGCGCCCGAATGAGCAAAACACACACCAACAAGTACAGGTTGTCCCACATCGAAGAACACCACCAGGTTCCAAACTCAACCACCTATATAGGTAAGGCATTTACTACAGGTAAGACTACCAATTTAGGCATTCACGACTCTATTAGATCCCATCGAGAGCCAGCTGACTCACTCGATTCATATCGCACTACTCGCACGTTCGCTTGACTGTTATATCCAATACGTCATCTGACTTAGGCATCGGAGCGTTGAAGGCGGGCCACCCCGTCTTGACCCCTGACCGCCTGTTTCATTGTTGTATTCTTCTAACAGTTGCACCCGAACGTCCGAGAGAAGAGCAAGCACCCGACAGGAGATCCCGCACGCACGAAGAGAGGGAAGCCCATCGCACGAAGAGAAGGAGAGAACCCGCCCATCCGGACAGCCCCACCGTTCGGACGAAGGAAGAGAGGAAGCACAACATCGTTGCTTCTGCCCCATTGCGCCCCCGCGCGTAATTCGGTAGAAACAGATGTCTGAATACCCCTTGACACTATCTGAATTTGTATATGTTGACAGTGAATTATGTGCCGGAAAATTGCTTTCAAGATTCCTCCATCAATAGCTTCTTGTTTGGGCTTCTCAAACTCTTCATCTCTAGGCACATAGATTGTCTCGAGTTTGCTCACCGGTGACTCCTTATTATCATCTGCTGCATTTTGGAAATGTTCGACCATGCTACTAGGCACATGACCAAATTGAAACGAGTACTTACTAGTGTTGGTAGGAGGTCGTCCAGTTCGGCAGCATCTAGGGTGTGGGCGGTGATCAGTGCCTCCAAGAGTAGGTCTCATGAGGTCAATTCCTTTGTCTGGATGTCCAATGTCATTGTAAATGTCGTAGTCGTATATTCTATCCGATCGCAGTCTAGTCCCCGTCCCATCGCCCCTCAATTGAATCAACTCCATTTCTCTCAGCTCTTTTAGCGCCGCTGGTGTCTCGCACGGTAAATGCGCTTAAAATAGCAGTAATGTTCTTGTAGTCAATTAGACTGTTCGAAAAATTAATTAATTAAGTGATATATAGCAAAATCTACTAGTTATATACACATATATATGCTCTTTCTTGATGTGTATGTAACAAGTACAAACGGACCTTAGTAGAGAAGAAGATTCTTTTGGTAGGATTAAGCTTGGTATCAGATGGTTGAATCCAAGAGTTGCAGGGAAAATGAACCACACCTTGAATGTTGATGCTATCCAAATAGAATTCCTCATCATAGTTACTTCTGACTGTAATGGCCCCTGACATCCCAAATGTTGAGTCCACCACAAATTTAACTCGGTAAGTATCCTTCTCATCAACCGTTAATTTTGGGTTCATTCTCCAATCCAATTCAGCTTCCTCGCTTAGCCTCGGCTTCATTCCCTCTTAATAATTTCAAAAACAAAGTCAAAATCGATTCTAGTTACTAGCTATAAGGCTAGGAATTTCAAAATAAACCATATATATACATATACTTGGGCCAAGTTGAGTGCTAACAAGCTGCAGAATAACAACACCCTTTTGATTGTGATGATCATCAAGTGAGGTGTAATCACCAAGCAACTTCATAACATCTACCTTCAATTCACGTTTCCTTGCAATAGTGACTAGCGCTGTGAGTTCCAAAGGCACTGTAGGCTGCTGCTGCTGCTTCTCATAGTCTCCAGCAACGGCTGCCGTGGACGCTAGTGTGTCATCCGCACGAGTAACAGCTACCGCCACCTTAGTTCTGCTCTCGAATGCACGAAAGAAATTTAGAGTGAACGTCCTAGATGGAAGCATATAGTTACTATACTGCTTAATAGTTTTCAGCCGGGATCTTGAAATGTGATTGGAATCCAGTGCCATTGTGACGTTCCCTGCCATTGTTTTCGGCAATGTAAATCTGTAGCTAGCTGCTGCGTGCTTTCAAATGTGACTATAGAGTTGCACACATACATGCTCTACTGATGATATCTATGTAACACTACACTTCATTGTAGTGTTGTGTCACGTGTCTGACGTTTTGAGACACTTAGCGACACCGTGTCCAAAGTGTCATGTGGCATGTCAAAAAATATTCCTTTTTTGACACTTTGAGACGCTCGGGGACACTTTAGCACATTAAAAAATATATGTTTTTTGATATATTTTTTAACGTAAATAAATGATAATATTCAGTATAGGATTAGAAGATTATATGGCATGTATATATACGTATTAGGGTTAACTTGTGAGGACTTCTGCAATAGAACTTCTCCTGCTCGTCCGTATGTCGTTGCTCTCCTTGGTTCAACGTCCAGTCATCCAACAACCTACAAGAAGCAAGGCTACAACGCTTACAAGCCTACAAGTATGTTATTACCTCTTCTTTAATACATAATTAATTGGATGAACATGTGGATTGTGGTGTTATAATATAAATATGTATACTTGTTGTTTGTCGGTCAGAGGATGATTTACATCACACCATAAAGTTACATGATTTTTATGTTTTATTTAGATTTTTAGTATTTTTTTTTTATGACATGTGAATTTTTAAGTT
This sequence comes from Geum urbanum, assembly GCA_946800695.1. Taxonomy (NCBI): domain Eukaryota; kingdom Viridiplantae; phylum Streptophyta; class Magnoliopsida; order Rosales; family Rosaceae; genus Geum; species Geum urbanum. The sequence goes on from OX327001.1 coordinate 72,181,244, forward strand.
TCTTATGAATTTTTAAGTTGCATGATCTTTATATTTATAGATAATTTTAATTATTTTACTCAATTATTTATATATATTTATTAAATATTTCAATTTAATTTTAATTAAATTGCCTTGTCTGGGCCGTGTCTGTATCCTACTTTTTAAGATTTTGCCGAATTCCGTGTCCCCCGTACCCGCATGCGTCCCTGTCCATGCAATATAGGATGATACTGCATTGTTCAATAGATGAAGAAGACAGAGAGGTAAGTGGTGAAAGGAAACATCAAATCTTTAACCTAACTTAAACAAGTTTTGGTCCCAGCACACACTCGTGAACAGATGGTACTGGGGGGCAGGGGGGCTGGGGAGGAAGGCAGAAGAAAATTCAAAACTACAGAAAAGAGACTGCTCAAAACCGCATGTTCAAGGAAGGACCACATATGCATCGATCACAACTTAGAAAAGAAACCTACAAACCACAGGGATTATTAGTTCGTATCAGAATGTAACATAAGCCGAACTTTTGCGAACTAGGAATATGGTCCTGTAACTATCAGGAAGATGTCCTATTAGACACAGCACGGCAGTACCTACAAAAAATGTTCCCATTCCAATACAAATAATGTTGAGAGAAAAATACACCCCGGTAAGAGAGAATTCTATACTGTTAAATTCCACAACATACGTAGCTACAAAGGAACAATGAGCACCTAAGATCAATATACAACTCAGCTCATCCCAGGCAAGGCTTGTAGTCCAAAATGGGGAGAACACACGTGTTCACCACAGAAGACATTCAAGAATTGAGAATTGCAAAAACAGAAATAGGCAATGAATCGGAAAGGGGCATAATTCACTCTCCAGTATTCTGTGGTTTTCATAACCTATACAGCGTATAGAAACTAATATCGAACAGTGTCCTGGATGATATCGTAAAAATGATTGATGTTTATTTTTGCTTCTCCAGCGAAGATTGCCTGGGAAGATCCTCCTTGCTCACCCTGAGCTGCCATCTCAATTATCATATACAGCTTCTTGATAGTCATCTATAGAGAAAGTGAATGGCAGAGAGTCAGAAAACAAGCAAGAAAAAATGTGTCACTACCAATCTACCATGCTGAACATGGAACTTGATCCCATTCTGATTAAGAGGACAGCAACCATAGAGTTCTATTAATGGAAATTTTGCATCACCTTATTTTTGGGAAAATTGGTTAGTACACTAGAATTAACTTTTGAAAGTTTATATAGAAATAGGAAAATTGAATCATGACAAAGGAAGGGGTGGGAATGTCTACATCATTCAAGGCCTCAGCAGCTGCATCTATGTCTTCATCAGCAAAGACATTTAACTGTTCTAGCACCTACAACGAGAAAAACAGCAAAAAAAAGTTACAGATTTGAAAGGTTAAGTTGACACCATTTGTTGCTGTAATATAATCATAGGTAATAATGCGAACGAGAAGTTCCTAAAGATACTAGAGTGGCTACTAAGAAACAATCACACCTTGGTACTAATGAGTTCACCAACAGGAAAATATTTAACGAGGTAATCCAATTCCAAAGGCATTTAAAAGCTACAGCTGTGCAAGTGATACAAGCCTAAATTGAAAAACTGTGTACATACTCATATTTGAAATTGCCAAGGCCAGTATGGGTTTTTAAAACCCATAAAAGAATAGCACAATGGGAACAAATGTACCTTCTTTGCATCCTGGGTCCGTAATGTGGGAACATTGTAAGTGATAGAGAATGTCTCACAAAAACCAAGTGAGTCTAAGAAGCCGACTTCACTTGTTGTACCGAAAACCAGAAGCTTTTTACCCTAAAGAGAACAAGAAAACGAGATTATAATCCCCAGAATTCCGACGTGGAAGTGTGATAGAAAGATAAAAAATATGATCACGATAATAAGTACTATAGAATAGATTCAGCCAGCGAATACTAAATCCAGCCTTCTTTGAATGTCAATAATAAAGGAGAAATGAAAAACCTTTGGAGGAGTTCGCTTAAGAAGAAGCATCAGCGTTTGAGATATCAAATTTGAAAACCTTGGACCAATGGCAACATACTCAAGTAATCTGCAGAACAGATTAAAGCGGACATCAGTGTCTGGGAGAGTAACCACTAACCACGATTAGTAACATAGAATAAGAAAACATAAAAGAATCAATTATAACCCGATCAGCAGTGCTTACCTTTCAATGTTATCAAGGATAATGATGCTTAGTGGTGATTTGTATGCATCTTCAAAAACCTATCAGATTTGGAAAGAAACGAAGAGAATTATAGTTGCCATATCTATACGACTTCGCCCATCCACTGTGCGTGTACAAACACACAAATTCAGTAAACCAACAGATCATAATGGCTTGCTGTTTAATTTCCAAGAGGAATATTGGACAACGAGTGAAATTTCTAAACTTAAGCAATGATTATCCAAAATAAAATTTTCGAGGGTTCAGGAAGACCAACCTTTGCAATTTGTGCACATTTAGTGCTCTCTTGAAGACCGATCATCGTCTCAGCTGAGATCTATTCAAATAGAGAATTCCAAATAAAAAAATTATCACAGGTAAAATAAAGGAGCAAATTCTTGAAAACCACATAAATATAAGAAAAATATACATGTGACATGAGCTTACAATCTTAACATAGGGGAAATCACTGTCGATGCCAACAGTCGCTGCTAATGAAGATTTACCACTGTCCGAGATGTGCAACTATCAGAACCCTCACAATAACAAAAAGAAACTTAAACAGGAATAAATAGGGGAATGGTCACCTGCCGCTAGGACCTTCCAAAAGGCATGTTACAAGTGGGCTTCTGTCACTTGATTTAACTTGCTCCACAAGTAGCATAGCTCTTTGATAGATATGCTTGTTTCGATCCCCACAGTCCACCATGCCATTAAGTCTATAAATCAATTAAAATGAAATAAGAAACAAACTAAGATAAGATACAAGCACATCAAATATTTCTGCGACATGTAACAAAACTATTCTAGCTAATGACAAATCATAACAATCTGGTCTTTAATGAAGTCTTTTTTACCCTGTTGCTGAAAATCTAAGTAGTCCATAAACAAGTAAAGCGGTACCTGCATCTTTCAAGGTCATCAGTGGAGGCTCCAAATGCTGGTACAATCTCATAAAGTGCACGAAGAAAATCATTCATCGTAATCCTAATACTCTCTTCATCCACTGGCTTGGTAAGATCATCCAAACTTAGTTGTCGATTCAAAGCAAATGATACTGCACTTTTAACAACACCTTCAAGTTCTGCACCACTATAGTTCTTTGTACGAGCAGCTGCAAACACAAAATATATAAGAAATATCCTCCATTAGGGATACACAGATATGGTCCAAACAATTATCCATATTTTTACAGAGCAACGGCATTTAGAAATCTAAGGCAACCCACGAATATTTCAATCACCACATATTCATGATTTACAATTATATCCAATCCAATTACTAAGGAAAAACATAGAATAAAGTGAGAAAATAAACAACTCAATAGTCTCCAAACAAATGCCAATTAAACCAGTAACACATAGAAGTATATCGGAAGTATATGCCAATTATGTACATACCAAGCTCTTGAAGGTTTACATCAGGAGCAAGAAAAGAGCTCTCCTTCATTTTGTTTGTATGGATTTGAAGAATCTGAAGACGACCATTTTCGTCAGGAAGACTAATTTCAATTTGAACTTCCAGTCGTCCTGGCCTATAAACAAGAAGAAATGAAAACACTTTATTAATATATCAGCAATCATTAGACTTGATATAGAAGAATCTACTTATGTTAAGTAATTCCCACTGCATAGAGCTACTAACATTCAGAGTATATTATATTAATGCTTGAAAATCACCATAAAGTTTTAGTCTGATATAGTCAACTATCTGCAGTAAGAAATCGTTGACTATAAACTGTTATCCATTACTTTGAAGATATCATGCACATGAACAGTTAGATACAGAAGCAATGAGAATGGAAAGGGAGGGATTCAGATAGAGAAAAAGAGGAGCACCTCAAAAGGGCTTCATCAATCAGATCCTTTCTGTTGGTCATTCCAATAAGCAAAACATTATTCAGAGACTCCACACCATCAATCTGGGTAAGATAAAGGCCTTTCAGTCATACTGATGACAAATAGCTTAGGAAACAAGATAACAAAATGTAAATTTTCTCTTCGCATTTTTTGACTATAACCCCAATTGCATATTTCACCAACCTTTGTAAGTAACTGGTTCACAATGCTATCATGAACTCCTGTGCCATCTCTAGTTGATCCTCTTGACTGCATGTGCACAAAAGAGTTAATGTTATAGTCTGTGATATGTAATAACTTGTCGATATAAAGCCAATAAAATCCAACATGCATTAAGGAATCTCAATATAGAGTTAAGTGGACTTTTTACCTTACAAATGGCATCGATTTCATCAAATATTATGACATGCAACTCACTTTCATCTCCTGACAAGACAAGAATAAGATACATTACAGATTATCGTAAAAAAAAAAAACACAGATGTGCATTGGGGAGATATATTGCTCGTACCGTGAGCTCTTTGGTCATTCTCAGCATCAGCAAATAGATCCCTAACGTTTTTTTCAGTTTCACCAACGAACTTGCTCAGGACTTCTGGACCATTAACAATCTAGTAGATGTCACACAAATGAAAACAATTTAAAAGAAATAATCCAATAAGTGCATCAATTACCAGTCCAAGTAAGAAATTACAGTTTGATCATCCAGAGATGCTCAATTTCTGAATTATTTAGACAAACCAAAAGAATGAAAAGAAAAGAAAAAAAAGAGTAGATCATTTCCAAACCTTTGGATCTTTTCCATTCAACATTTTTCCAATTTGACGCGCCATAAGAGTTTTTCCAGTACCAGGTGGTCCATAAAGTAGCATACCCTTCACATGCTTAATCCCTAACCTGGAACAGCAGAAGGTTTCAATTACGAATATGGTATACAGATAACGATAGCTACGAAAGCTTATGAGTCATCCATCTTACTTATTAGTAACATGTGCCGGAAAGACACGAGAGGCAAAAGCTCTTCGAAATATATCTGAAAACTCAGCACCTAAGCCACCAATGCCAAGTGATTCAAGGTTGAACTCTTTGTGCCTGAAGATACTGCTACTCACAACTTCACGTTGGTTTACAATCTGGAGAATAGAAGCCAAAATATCAATTTTACATCCCTTATTTAGTATAGTATATGGTATAAATCATGGTAAAATTACAATGCAAGATGGTCATTTTCACTACTAAGCATTATGGCTGACATTATTTGACAAAATCTCACCTTTATTCCACTTGCACTTGGTGCCTCAAAAATGAAGTATGTTTCACTCGTAATCATCCCTCTTTCAATAGGGACAGACTCTTCTGGTCCAACAGCTTGGTTGACTTGAAAGATGTAATTAATACCTTGGTAATCAAACGAAACCCTTTGTCCGATTGTCATAACCTGCATAAAGTACAGCCCAATATTTCATTCACTAAAGTCTTTTGCAAAAATGTAGTGTGACTAAATTGATACTTTGAAAGATTAAAACAATGAAATGATTATATATATAGGACTTCGAGAAAGAGAAATCCAACACGCCAATCAGGACTTCTGAATTATTTTTTAACCATGAATTGCGCATCTAATAAGTGGTTTGATTAAGACAAAAAATGTAATTGCATGATCCTGCTCGAAGTTTGATCAGTTGGTTCATTACTAGTTCATTTACTTATACATTCTTAATCTCGATATGACAGTATGACACATATTTCATTGACTGCAAGCAATGGAGAATCCGTGGCTCCTAAAAGAAAAACAGTCCAATAAGCATAAATTATAACCATCCCAAGTACAAGGCAAAAGCTACCTGGTTGATAAACCTCTTTTTCAGATGGCTCGACAGTTGAACCGCATCAATCTACAGAAACAGTTCAAAATATCTTAAAATCCACCTTTCTGGTCTATCTATATACACATAAGAGATGGTAAAACACGAAATGGATCCATATAGAAATACCTGTTCATTTTTATTTCCTTTTTTCACAAACTCCAATTCCAGGTTAAGCACGGTCAGGTTGAAATCATCCGGCGGAGTAAACCTGAACGCAATCACCACACACACAAAAAAAAACGATCACACTAACCGAAAATCTATCAAGCTTTCTGTTTCGAGAGCTCGTAAAGTCATCCGATCAGTGACTAACCTGCTCACAGGTATTTTTTCATCAGTAGAAACCTTAATTAATCGTCGTTGAATCGCATTCAGCGCAATGTGACCTCGCTCTATATTCTTATGAGGCGTTTTCATTCAGTTAAGGCCACCAAAACCATCAAAATCGAAGCATTTTCATATCAACATCATCACAACCCTAACAGTTTACGCAACCGATAGAGTACAGAGCAAATCGAGAAGCAATTATAGTAGTGATTGCGATGAAAATAAAACGAAGAAATGAATGAAATGCGGAGAATGCGTGAATGTAATTTTAACACGAGATCGATGAAGCTTTGGAAAAGCAAAGGGATATGAGACTGAGAGGACGAACGAGCCGTTGACGAGAGCTAGATTGAGCTTGGTGCCGGGGATGGCGAAGTTCTGGAGATCGAGTGGGCAGCAGTAGGCGAGGTTCGTGAAAGCGAGATCAGTTGACGGAGTACTACACACTTTCATCGTCGCCGAATCCATTTGATCGGAGCTCGGGGGAGATCTGGCCGGAGATTGACGATTCCGGCTTGGTCTTCCGTAGAAGAAGAAGAAAATAATATAATTTTTCTGTTGCTTTAAATGTAAAGGCTTTTTTACGCGGATAGCCCAAGAGGCCCGAACGCCTTCCTCGTTAAGAATTTTCGTTGTGATGACAACAACGTACCCAATGAGAATTGAGACGGGTGTGTTCATGGACATATGACACTTGGCACTTTTGGGATGGAGTAATTAAGATTTACATTTTATCCATGCAGATTTTGCACATCTTATGACACACATTCAACGAATAAAATGTGTCTGACCAAAGCCGGCAAGAATTGGTAGGAGATCTACTTTGTGTTGATTTGATTTCTCCACTGGTTTCAAGTTTTTGCGAGTTGTGTATATGTGTAAGATCGCGAGAATTGGTAGGAGATTCACTTTGTGTCAATGTAAATATTTGATTTTTCCATTACGTTCAAGCTTTAGAGAGTTATGTATATGTGCAAAATCACTTGATCGCTTAATTATATGACATGAATAGATGTAAGTAGAGGATGTTCATAATTAATTAGACAATCTTTGCCTATTGGACATTTGTTTTAATTTTCTAAACATTTTTTATCAACTTATCTTTTACCCCAATATGTGATCCGAGTTTTATTTACTATGTAACTATTTGTAGTTGTAACAACACTCGAGCTGAAGAGGGACTGTTGGGGAACTAATTTTTGAAAGCAGACCCGTGTGGTTTCTTTCAAACGGGTTGAAGTCTAATAGTTTGAATCTAAATATATGTTTTTAAATTTTAAAATCGTTTAAATAAGTAAACTAACTTAATATTTTTCATCGCTCTAAGAAGAAAAGGTTAACATATTTGATTATTTGAAACTCTTTTACATATTACATCAAGCATTTATATCAAACACTACTACTAGCTACGGTACAACGAGATATAGTAAATTTTAGTTTCCTCCCATATGTTAATCAAATTGTCTAACCTCCACTTTTTGTGTTGTGTACAGAATATGATAATATACTGTATATTCAACATTATATGGAAGAATTGCAATTAAGGAAGTGTGAATGGAAAAAGAGGCACTTGTATTATGTTTTAAAGTTCATGAGCAAATCTTTTGCATGATCTTAAGACAACAAGTTTGATCTCTTAAGGGGATGTGTTTAAGAGATAGAATGAGATCAACACATCCAACGGTTGTAATTTAAAGACACAAAACTATGGTGAGGTCGTGTTAATTACTTTCAATCGTATTCGTTGAATGTGTTCATCAATTTCTATCCCTTAAAATATGTCCCTTAGTAGAGCATGCTTCTCTTAGAGCATCTCCAAAAGTTAAGTTAAAAGCATAGTTAAATTGCATGGAAAACTAAATTTCACCCGTGTATTTTTAACTTTCACTTTACCAATAATAGCTACTTTCAAGTCATTTCAAACTTTTTCAATCCATACAACTTTGGTAACCGAAAAATATGGAAAGTGAAAGAGTTTAACTTCAAGTTATTTTTTCTTTCTAAAATTGTTAATTTAGCTACAATTTTTAATTAAAAGTTACTTTTAACATCATTATAGGGTATCTGATTTAGCAAAAAAATAATTAATTTTGGAGTATGTGTCGGAGATTCCCCGAAACAAATCCAAATTCCTAAACAAAACAAGCAAAATAATAATAATAATAAAACTAAAAATAAACCGGTCCACCTCTAAACCCCCTAGACAGAAAACCCAACGAGCTAAAACCCCAGCCCCGCCTCAGATTTCAAACTCCCAATGGCCAATCGACGGTGCTTCCAAGCCCTCACCCGCCGCGCCTCCGCCCTATTCTCAGCCAATCCTCCTCCTCCGCCCTCCGCCTCTGCTTACGAGCCCGTCAAAGCCCTCATCGCCTCCAATACCCAGCTCATTTCCACACCTCCGCCTCACTGGTCCCACCACCACCACCACTGGCCTCACCAGACTCGCTTCCTCTCGTCGGACCGAAGCGTCGACGTAAAGGACAATGAGGATGAGGACGACAGCGAAGAAGAGTTTGACGACGACGAAGATGACGTCGGAGGAAGCAGCGACGACGAGAGAGCTGCGCGTGGAGTGTCGAAGAGAGAGTATACGGCGGAGGAGAAAGAGGCCGAGGCCGCGAGTATTGGGTATAAGGTTGTTGGGCCGCTCGAAAAGCCCGATGGGGTTTTCAAGCCGTATGGGCCCGTTTTCGCTGTCATTCAGGTTTGGCCAATGATGATCCTTGTGTGTTGCGTTGGGATTGAACTGTTGGAAAATTGGTAATGTGGGTTGTGATTGATTTGTTTGTTGTTGTGGAATGTTTGTAGATTGGTAGCATAAGTTCAAAGTTAGTAATGGGGACTCTATTTTCATTGAGAGACTGAAATTTTGTGAGGTGAATGATAAGGTATGTAAATTTTATGATTCATCATTAGTGATTGAACTGATTTGGAGTATGCATTTCGAGTGTAGTTTACAATGCACATGTGTTATGTTGTTGTTACGTTTTGTATGGTATTGTGTCGCGAAATTGTATTGGGACAACGGGACTGGACTGAGATTGGAGTTGGCGTATTCGTCCAAATTGTTTCTTCTGATGTCGGTTTATGCTTTTTTAGGAGAACCAATGGTGTTTTGTTATCTTTAGTTTCGGAAGCTTGAATGCTCTACTCTGTTGTATTACTGGCTGTTCAGTTGCCTATCAATGAAGCATACTGTACTGGCGCATACTGTATTGGCAGCTATGGACTTGCTAGATAAATCAAAAGAGCTACTTTTTGAATGTTGATATACATTACTGATCTTATGGGACTAACATTAGCTCCATAAGGAATTATGTGAGTTTCAAGTTGCTAAACTTGTTGCTGATTCTTGTTAGTATATAAGACCTTAGCTAAATAAATGATAAAGAACCCAGTTCTTGGGGAGTTTGAAATGAAAATGCTGCCATTGTTATGAGATTGTTTGAGATCTACTTATGCTTTATTTTGGAATTCACAAAAATCTTAGTTAGTTTACAGTTTTGCATTTTGTCTCACATATGAACTCAAGTTTGATGCTTGGTTGGTTGTCTTTGGCAGTTGATATTGAACAAGGTTCGCTTGGTGGGCACAAGTAGTCAGACAATGATCGGTAGGCCAATAGTACCTGATGCAACAGTTCATGCAATTGTTGAAGAGCATGTAAGTGTCCTTTTCATTATCTTATTCTACGTGTGTATGCGAGTGTGATTTGAGATCAACTGCTTTCTTGGCAAAATCAAAATTGATTTTGTAGAGCAAAAAAAAAAAAGAGTTTCAAAGTAAAATATCCAGTAAAATTTAGATAAAGAGTTTAGTTTTTCAGTTGCTTCCGTCTTTGTTTCTCCTCCAGTAAGGATCATCGAACAACTAATGGAACATCACCAAAAAGATATCAGCCAATTATGATTACGCTCCCTAAGTTAGACTCAAGATTTGTAATCATTGTTGGTATCCATCTATTTGTTTCTCCCTAAGTTATTTTGAATTGACATTATTCTTTTATGCTGTTCCTTTTTAACCAGGCATTAGATGCAAAGGTGCTTATTTTTAAGAAAAAGACGAGAAAGAATTATCGTCGATGCAAAGGCCATCGTCAGGTATGTTGAGAGACCCTTTGTCTAATAGTTGTATTGCATTTGTCCTGGTACCTTGGATAGTCATGTTTCTTGGTATTCTTTTATAGGAATTAACCAAGCTAAGGATTATTGATATTCAAGGTATTAAGAAACCAGAACCTGTAGTCTCTGAAAAACCTTCAAAGGCATTTGTTAAGAAGTCAGAAAAGGTTGCAGTTGCGGTATAGGAAAAACATTCCATACGGTTTTTTATTGGTAGGGATCTTGTGCCTAATAGTGAGCACGATAAGATCCCTGAATTGCTCCAAGTACATCTCAGGATGTCAAATGAAATAGAAAGCTTACAATTGCTCCGAGTACATCCCTGAATTGTTGACATAGGCTTTGGGTATATGCATCTTCTGTATTTTGTAGTGCAGATTATGAAACCATGAGCTGTATTTTCTGTCACGAGGAATCTTTTCGTTTTTGCTTTGATGCTCAAGTTTGCTGAAGTCTATTGATATCATAGATACAAGTTAAATCTGTTTTCCCAAATGCGGTACATCACTCTCAAATGTAATGATCCCTGGTCAGGGTCTTTATCTCCTTGAGCAGAAAGGGTAACAGGATTAGTGGATGTCTTGATCAAGTTATGTTTCTGACCCATTTAAGTTTTATCGCCTTTATGTCTTCAATTCATAGTAAGGACTTGAGAATAGAGATGAACAGAAGGGTCAACGTACTTGAGTGCCAGAGTGCGCAACTGATACAGGAATACTTTGATGTGGAATACTTTGATGTTTATATATCACGTTTTTGGTGATTTTGTGTGATCTGTTATGGTCAAATTGCACTCTTGCACCAAAGTCTCTATCCAACAGCTTACCATGTGTTGCATGATTCTTCTGTTTTGCTGAACAAGTTATGAGTTTATTGAAATTTTGAAGCTCCATTTAGAGCTCAATGGAACCCAAGTAAGCTTTTTAAGCTGGTCTACTACATCTTTGGATAAGGACTGAGCTTCCTGTGTTTTATCATTTCCTATCAACAACAGTAGGAAGCAGTCTCATCCATTCTTTACAGTAACTCATGCATTATGCAAATGATGGTGTAATTGGACTATGCAAATTGCAGCACATACCTATCTCAATTCCATTGACCCGAAGCTTGATTTGGATGGAGCTTTCGGCTTTCGGTCCACAATCACTTTCAGGCTTTCAGCAACATCATTCCTATGCATGCCAGGTATTCCGAGCTTATCAAAGCCTACCCTGTCCCAACGTGGCTCCGCCCTATTAGCAATATATGATTGTCTCTCATTCTCTATTGAAATCGGGTCATTCTTACGAAAAATCTTAATTTTTAATACACAACTAAGATCAAAGCAAACTTAAAACTCTTATGAAGAAAATGGGTTAAATTAGACCGATAGAATTGGAAATAAGGGCAGAGCTAGGATTTCATAATGAGGAGGGCTAAAAAACTTTCGAATAAGTTTACAAATGGTTTAGGAGCTAGGTATACAAATCTAGTGGATAAAATTTAAAATTTTACACAAAATTAAGCTATAAATTTTATTTTTTAAAAAATTTAGAGGAAAAGAGTTTAGTCTACTGTAATCGGTATGTGGCTATGTCTTTAGGTGAAAGAAGTAATGCTTATATCTAGACAGCTGGGGCTTGGTTAACGTTCAATTTTGATGACCCCAGTATTTCCACTTCAATATGATTTTGTTTTTTTCAAGTTGTGAGCTTTCTGTCCGTGTTGTTCTGGGTGGTTGAAGGGCCAGGGTTAGGGATTTAGTAACACAAGAATATCCCATTTCGGCATTTCCTATATATATAAACATTGAAAGTGCTTTACTAAGTGGGATTCACTTTCTTCTTTGCCAACCTATAAATCTCCTTTCAACTACAAAGTTATTATATATACATTATACGAAGAGTTTGGGGCATTTTCCTAAAGCACTTAGCTAAGGCATCCCACTTTCAGATTTTCTATGATTATGCTAATGGAACTCCTTGTCACATTAATAGTTGTTCCACTTTCATAGAGGCTCCTAATCGATCGATCCACCATGTATTACTCATTCCACCCTCTAATTCTCTTGTTTTCTCTTATATATGTTATAGAATATCAGTTTATTATGGTCAGTGAATTTTGTAGTCATTTGTAGTTAATTATATTATATTTGTATTCAATAGTAGATAATTAAAAAACATGTAAATGACAATTTAATATCATCTGTTGGATGTAGGTCTAACGATAATTAATCACGATTAACCACAAACTCATTGACCAGATAACATGACTGAATATGACTATGAAATATAGTGGGATTAGCATTATATATTTATTCCTAAAAATTTGTTAATCATTTCTTGCAATATCGATTACCACTAATTGTGTTATTATAATATTTGAGTGCAAAAGTTAAGGATGGAACTATTAACTATATATATACAGTATTTTGCATCCACCTTCAACGGTGAAGATAATTAGGAACCTAACTTTATTCAAAACCACATAGCCTCCACCGTTAATATAATCCGCACAACTAATCGAGTAAGAGGTTCGAGACGGGTACGTAAATATAAGCTTTGGAAAAGTCTAAATGTGCATGCATATATATATATATATATATATATTTATATTTATATTTCTTCCATCGAGCACAATCTCGGTCATCTATAGTACAAATCACACTGCAGCCAAAAGAAGATTTACATGTTATTGCAAAGATAGTACAAGTGTATGATAACAAGTTATGAGCAGCTTCAAATCATTCTTCATGAGCTAAAATTAGCATACACGGTGAGCAGGAATTCATTCTCAATTCTCATCAAATACAATACATGTACGTAATCTAACATTACTTCATTCGATCATCATTCTGATATTTATCGGAATGATCATCGATCGACATTTCGGCCCTGATCGTGGCCAATCATCAGTATTAGCGTATCCAATTATTCCAATATATATATATAAACGAACTTGGATAATGCAGAATGACTCTGCAGTACGTGCAGGTCTGAAGGGGGAATGAGGCTGTGAATATTCCTCTGCAGATCGATGAACCTTTTGCTCTTCCATGCTGCTGCAGCTGCACATGTAATGTTAATGCAAGTATGTAGTATACAAGTGCTCTTTATAGTTAGTGCTCTACCTTTTCTCGCAACTCAAGCAATAATAATAATAACAGTCCTCTTGGTCCAGAGCGAGCTGGAAAATCCTCAGCCCTCAGGTCAAATAGAACATACATGAACAGCAAAGCATATCCCTCAATACATTATGCATGTGTACGTGTACGTAGTTAATTAAGAAACACATCATCTTGGAGATCGAAAAGGAACAGTACATATCAGCGAGTATATCCAATCCCAACAACAACATTGTACCACTTAACATCAGCAAACACATGATATCTGCCTTAATTAGTTAGGTCGAATCGGCCAGCTCAAACTAGAATGTACCTTTTTTGCATTTTACATAGCAAAATTAATGAACCAATTAGCGTAAATGGACCTTTCGAACGAAGAATTGGTCATTTTTTGAGGGCACATTTTCATTATATTGCGTGCGATATAGGCTAATAAAGTACTAATTATATATGCATATATGGTGCAGCAAAAAAAATTTGTCCACGAAAAAGGTGTAGCTAGAGAGGGAAAAACATGACGAAAGGAAAAAAGCGGTACATTTACTGATTTACTTATGAAAAACAATTACATATGCTTGTCTAAGTAGGAGAAAGCTGCTTCAAAATTAGGAGTGAGTCATTTTCATTCTCATGGTCTTTTAAGCCTTTCCAAAAAGCACAATCTTATGATGTATTGAGTAGAAACACTCTTCATAGAATGAGACTTAGTAAATTGCTTAAAATGTCAATGTCAAACACTTCAATTATACAAAAAAGAGAGAGAAGTGCATGCGACGAAATTGAAGAAGACCATGAACTATCCACTTAAACGCTAAACTCTAAGTTCAATATCATATCATCCAAGTTTTGATAGCCAATTAGTTTGTGATCGAGTTGTCATCAACAAGATTAGAGCGTAATGTATATAATTTTTTTTTTTATGGAATGGTGGATTTATTTAATTTTTTTTTTGAGGTGAAACGATAAGAAAAATTATTTAAATTTAAAATGATTACAATCAAGTTAGCTCCCCTTTATGGTGTTGAATAAAGACATAACGACCTCTCGTATTACACAAGGTTTTTTGAACAAGCTTACATAATCTAAGATGCATAATGGATATAAAAGTACCACTACAAGAAATCGAAAGCATATATTTTGAGAACATGAAAGGCAATATTTGTTAAAGTAGCCCATGGACTAGACTTCAACAAAGCTGCAGTCGCTATAGACCGTTGTGTACTTGGTGACTGTTCTGGTAGTTGAACTTTAGGATGTTCATTGTCCCACTTGGTAATATTTGTCGGGACGAGCATTCTCCAACTGATATTCGAGTATGGTACGTACTTCCATCGTCACCGTAGTCCCAACCTGTGCCGTAAGAAAACACGATAACTGGGTGTGACGGACCGAGGCCATCCGTTATTAAACACAGTAACCTTTCCTGGGTCCCAAACTCAATAACCACAAGCAGCAATAATCACCCAAATACACCAGAGACCCACTTTAACTATGATCCACTGGGCCTTCCAGTCAAACCAGGTATGAAGAGCTGGTTGATTATGTTGCCCGACAGAAGACAATCTGCGCCGTTGTTGGCCCCTCTCCCTCTTAGGTTGATCTGGTCGTCAACCAACCCCCCGCCATGCAGCTGCCTCACTAGCAGAGAATTTAATCTTGCTCGCGCCGGTCTCGATTGACCCGTCACCCAGATCTTCCAACTCGGTTTGGCAATCCTCAAACCCCACTGTCGCAGTTCCATGTTCGACTCCACCCAATCTCGCTAGCAGCATGAGTGGGCCCATGTAAACAGTCGACTCGGTTAGAGACTGCTCAGAGGCGCGAATCCCCTTCGCGACCAAGTGGAATATCAATTGACTTCGAGACCAGAGTCTTGACCTCGCCGAGTCAATAACACCTAATACCATCTCAAGATCCCTCTTTCCATATTGACACGCTAACTCAACAGACTCAACAGAACGCCGACGCCAGAGGCCGTCACCGAATGAACCCTAACTATGCTAGGTTGTCCGGCTGCTTCGAGAGTCGGTTGGAAGGGCCTCCATCCTTATATTACTGTTACTAGAAAGCTAATTATCTTTCTTCTTTTTTCAAATAAAAAAAACGGTAGATCCCATAATAATTTTTCTTTCCGATAATGCGTTTAAAAATGGTAAAATAGTATGTGGGTCGAAATAACCTTTGTATAGTTGGGAGTTGGGACTATGGAGTGAACATAATTTTGTGTCTGGATACTGTTGGTATATTCCTCTCTGTATCTTTCTTATATGACATGTATCTAATTGGCCCTGACACAAAAACACGCACTCTGAACGTCCAACGTCTCAGGCACACGGCAACACGAACGCAGTTTCCATAAACACCCAAAAAGAGAAAACGAAGCTTCACTTCGGTCTCCTCTAGTCCTCCTCTGCTGTGAGTCAAATGGTTTCGAGCTTTGGTTGTATACTGGGCCTCTCTGTTTCTCAATTCCTAGCAGCTTTTTTTTTATTGAAAGAAGACAAATGAAAAAGAGAGAGAGCCCAGAAACTGAAGAGGAGGACGAGAAGAAATGAGAAGGTTGATGCTGTGTTGTGGGTTGATTTTCTCTTGTTAGTTTTTGGTGGCTTTCTTGTGTTTTCTGGGTTCCTTGGTCTCTACTCATGACTTGTTCCAAGACGGTCACTTTGCTTCTTGGAGGCAGCAAATGGTACACATTTTTCTCTTCTTTTGATCTCTGAATATTTGTTCTCTAATTGAGTCTTGTATGTCAGGGTCTTTGATGGGGTTTTACATTTGATTTTGTTGTATAGTGGTTTTGTTTGATCTCAAATAGGACTGTTTCTTCACATGGTCTGCAACTAAGTTTTGAACTTCGGTCAAAGAAATTATTGGGTTCTGGAAACTAGCTTTTGAATGTTAAGGTTTCTACTTTCAAGTTTCAAGCACTTACAGAATACAAACAGTATATAGCTTTTGAAATTTGTACATGGTTTGGACTTTGGAGGCTGATCTGTAGACGAATTTGAAACTTGATAATGGAATATAAGCTGATTGATTCATGTCCCAAATTATTTTCTTGGAGTAGAAGCTTTGTTTCTGGTATTAATTTTTGCGCTTGTGTTCTGGAATGCTTCTCATATATCATAATCTTGAGCAATCTCAAGAGATTCTGAAGCTCCAACTTTTAGGATTGCAGCACCATATGACTTTACCTATATAACGAAGTTTCCTCCATGTGAACATAAAATTTTGTTGGATTGGTTAATCATAAAGAAGAGATCAATGATATTAGATTAATATATAAATTATTGCACCACTATGCAGCACATAATAAAGCTGCAAACTTTCTTGAGGATCTTACTTTTCGTGAGATACAGAATCTCAAAATGTTGATCATCGTCAAAATGCTTCTCAATGATCTTATCTTATGCTTTACCTGAAATTTGGTACTTGCCATGCATGTAAATCTATTCTTTATATCTGATATATGAATATATGATTCTATCAGTATGACCCTTCTGTTTTGTTCTTCCTCTATTTGTGGATACTATTGTTTCATTTTCTGTCAGAATTTCTTCTCTGACTATAATTTGGAATGACGATACTTTTGCAGGATCCCAGGGAATCTTCAGTTGTTTAAAGAAGCTCTTATGTTCTTTGGTATTGAGAAGTGGATATTTGATTGATTTGTTAGTGTTTCCGTGTCATATTAAGGCGGTGTTGTTACTGGGTGTCTGTGGTATTATACCTGTTCTTCACCTCTCTGAGTGATTTAGGGGTTATATTTTCTGTTGGTTGGACTTTGTTAATTTCATTTCTCCATTCTGGTGGTGATTTGATCTCTTTATGAGGCCAATCTCTTTCGACAGAAATTTTATTAGGGCAGATCTCCTTTGGCAAAAGAGTTTGGTTCTTACAGAAACAAACTCTTGATCTTGGTTTGGTGTAGGTATTTATCTTAGATTAGTGAGAAACAAAAAAAAAAAAATCAGCTCGGTTGGGCAAATCTCCTTTGACAAAAAGTTACTGAAGTTCCCTCCTTGGCATTCAGCTTGCTTCTTTGGGAAACTTCGTTTCGATTTTTACTTTGAGATCTTACTATCGCGTATTGGGTAAATCTTCTTTGGCATTTCGAGTCCTTTGTTGACTCTTTCAACCCTTTTAGGGCAAATCTCCTTTGGCATTTCGAGTCCTTTGTTGGCTCTTGTTACCGCCCTCGGGCAAATCTCCTTTGGCATTGTGAGTCCTTCGCTGACTCTTGTTACCGCCGTCAGGCAAATCTCCTTTGGCATAGGATCTCCAGTTTTAGTGGTGAAATACCCTACTGGAGAATCTGACACATTATCCTGGAACATTTCCACTGCGAACTGTTGGTAGTTATAATCATTTCATCTTTGAAGGCTACAGACATTACTGATCTTTAGCAGCATTCAACTGAAGACAATAGAAAATTTCGTGGTAGAAGGTATGTAGCTGACATAAATATGGATTTACTTTGTTGTTCTTCCCACATAGCTCTAACTTAGAACTAGACCTAAATAATTTCCTAGTTTCTGAAATATTTATGTGTTTTGTACAGGTTCGTGTTCTTTCTTCGACAGCTCTGATTTATTGTATTTCAGTGACGGTTATCCTGTTTTGCAAATTAGGTGAGAACTGTAGCAAGGAATTGTTACTCCTTTCACTCGTTTTCTTTTGTGTTATTCCTGTCTTATACTTAGTGTAGGCTAAATGCAAACGCACAACTACTTTTCGTCATACGATTGAAGTAAAATTATGGACATCGTGTCTGCTGATAGGAATTTGAACGATGGATGTGCTCCTTAGTGACTCTGATTGGGACAGTTACAGTGAGGCTGGTAGCAATGAGGATCAAGAGGGAAATGACTACTTCTATGGTGGGCATGCCAGCAGCCTTTTGTCTAGTCTCGAGGCTAGCATTGGGAAAATTGATGATTTCCTCTCATTTGAGAGGGGATTCATGTATGGAGACATAGTGTGCTCCATAAGAGATTCATCTGGACAAATGGGCAAAGTGGTTGGCATTAACATATCTGTTGATCTAGAGAGTGTGAACGGAAATATAATAAAAAGTGTGAACTCCAAGTTTCTGTCAAAGATTCGTCCCATTTCTGTGGGGGATTATGTTGTGTGTGGTCCATGGCTTGGAAGGGTGGACAGAGTAGTCGACTGTGTTGCTGTTGTCTTTGACGATGGCACAGACTGTGTGGTCACTGCAGTGGATCCAGAGAAGCTCGTACCCGTCTCCCCAAACATACTTGAAGATCCACAGTACCCATACTATCCAGGACAGAGAGTACAGGTTCGGCTCTCAACTGTTTCAAAATCAACTAGATGGTTATGTGGTAACTGGAGGGAAAATCAAGATGAAGGAACAGTTAGTTCTTTGGAAGGAGGGTTGGTGTATGTTGATTGGCTTGCCTCTGTTCTCGTAGGTCATGACTCATTAGTTCCTGCTCCTCCACGTCTGCTGGATTCGAAAAAGTTGACTTTGGCGTCATGTTTCTCTCATGCAAATTGGCAGCTTGGTGACTGGTGTATGCTTTCAGTTGCCAAGTGCAAGGATTTCTCGGAGCAGGTTTTTAACAGGAACTCTTCTCGTGAGCTCATTAACAAGATAAACACATCAGAACGAGGATTTAAGAGACGGAATCCTAAGTCCAAAATTGATGAAATCTTTGTAATCTCAAAGACGAGGACCAAAATTGATGTTCTGTGGCAAGATGGTAGCCAGTCTCTGGATGTGGATTGGCAGACATTGGCTCCTGTCAGTGTTGTAAATGATCATGAATTTTGGCCCGAACAGTTTGTCCTGGGAAAGGGAACTTATGATGATCCAAACTTAGTTAGCAGCCAAAGATGGGGTGTGGTGAGTGGTGTCGATGCAAAAGAACGGACAGTGACGGTGCAATGGAAGACTATCACTGCAACTAGAGAAGGTAATTCAGAGAGAGAGAATATGGAGGAAGTTGTGAGTGCTTACGAACTAGTGGAGCACCCGGATTACTCCTACTGTTTCGGAGATTATGTGTTCAGGATGGTACAGAATCAGTTTGATGAACTTGCTGAGAAGAACTTTCTGAACACTCCGATTGACACGACTGAAGAGGTTGCTATGGAGGATAAGAACTGTGGTGGGAGTCAGGATAACTACACTGATAAAAGTTGTCTCTCTCAAATTGGCAATGTTTTGGGATTCAGAGATGGCACTGTAGAAGTCAAATGGGCCACTGGTCTTACAAGTAAGGTATGAATTAAGTCATCCTTGTTGCCCTGTTAATTTCTCATTCTCTGTGCTAAGTGATATTTATCTGGTTTTGGTACCTCTGATCTCCATAATCCATTCTAAGCTATCTGTTTGTCCTTCTTACAGGTGGCCCCTTGTGAAATCTTCCGGTTTGATAAACAAGAAGGTTCAGCTGAATTCCCTGTAGAAGATGTTGCCGAGGAACTGAACCAAGAGATGTTTCAACTTGAAAAGCAACCTAATTACCAGAAAGGAAAGGTAAAGCCATCTATCCTCTATGCAACAGTTGCAATTTATTAGGTTTTAATTCATTGATACATCTAATTAGTCATTGGAGGTAAACTAATAAGTTGTAAATCAGTAGTTGCCAACATATCTTAATAGTTGACAAGAACTTTGGAAAACCCTTTGGAGAAAATCGATATCATCCAGACTTTTCTCACGAACTGAATAACTTTTCTTCATGCTCAGGATTTATTGGATATGGACGATGCTGCTAAAAGTTGCAAACAGCACACAAGCGAGCCTAATTCCTATTTCCTTCCTCAAGCTGCCATCGGATTTTTCTCAAGCATGGCTGCAAGTCTCTTTGGATCCCATGGTTTCACATCACTTTCGGGTCCTTCCCCATCAGTATGCATATCTGAAGTTGGAAATGAATCCGAGATCTCCCATGAGAAAGGAACAGTAGAAACTCAGGACATCTGCACTGAGCCAAAGTCAATACCAGAGTCAGCCATATTTGGCAATGAAGATCACGAAGGTGCAGAAGTTGAGGGGGACAGAATTCTTCCACGTTTAAAAAATAGTGACAATGCAGATCAGTTTAGGCAGTTTGATATGCTTGTTGATTGCCCTGATCACAATTTTCATGGTGCCAACAAGGAGTCGGCATTATCTCAGGTGAGGGACTTGACTCATAGAGTTCATAAACACACCAGTTATATATTTGTAGCTTCATAGAGTCGTGGTACTCATAACTCTTTTCCCACACAGGTGAAGAAAGGTTGGATGAAGAAGGTTCAGCAAGAGTGGAGCAGTTTAGAGAAGGATCTTCCTGGTTAGCACTTCTTGTCAGACTTCTGTATGTTGTGTATCTTTATTCTAAGCACTATACTATCCAACATATATATATATATACTGACTTTTCTGTTATCAACAGAAACAATCTATGTCCGTGCCTTTGAGGAGAGGATGGATCTTATGCGGGCAGCCATCGTTGGTGCACCAGGAACTCCATATCATGATGGCCTTTTCTTCTTCGACATTTATCTTCCGCCAGAGTATCCTCATGTGCCACCTGTAAGTGTTACATATGACTAGTTGTGCAATTCTTATTTTACATTTACCGTTTTATGGTAAATGCTAACTGATATATTCCAGCCTTCCAAAATTTAACGAGCCTGGAATTTTATGCAGACTGTACACTACATTTCTGGTGGGCTTCGTGTGAACCCGAACCTGTACGAGTCTGGAAAGGTCTGTCTCAGTCTTCTGAATACATGGACGGGTACAGGCAGTGAAGTGTGGGTTCCTGGGAGCTCCAGCATTCTTCAAGTACTTCTCTCCCTGCAAGCCCTCGTGCTCAATGACAGGCCTTACTTCAATGAAGCTGGATATGATCAGCAGGTGGGGAGAACCGAGGGAGAGAAAAACTCAATGAGCTACAACGAAAATGCATTTCTGATGACCTGCAAGTCCATGTTGTACACTCTGCAAAAGCCTCCTAAGGTACATTGATTTATCCTGAAAATCTCTTATCAGATTTCACAATATTGCCTTTTAACTTTTAAGTTCAGGTTCTAGTACGCATTCTAACCATGATGTTTCTGCAGCACTTTGAGGGGCTTGTGATGAAACACTTCACTCAGCGCTCCGAGACTATCTTAATGGCTTGCAAGGCATATATTGAGGGAGCTCCAATAGGATGTGATGTTGACATTCATAAAACACAAGATACTCATAGCAAGGGAGGCTCTACTGGGTTCAAAATTATGCTCGCTAAGCTCTTTCAGAAGCTCGCGGAGACATTTTCTGCCAGGGGAGTCGATTGCAGCCGCTTCATCGTGCCAGAGAAATGATAATGGTGTGTGAAGATTGTAATATAACAAGATACTCAAAGGAAAAAAAAGTTAAAAAAAATCCTTCCATATGTATAAATAAGCTGATAGTATTGTTGTGTGTTCATAAAAAGTTTCCCAGAAGAAACAGGAAATCCCACGGTTGTTGATATCTGTAATCTGTAATATTGTATTCTTGCATCTGTATTGTACTTTGCTTTGCATGTAAAAAAAATTCTGAATAAAAAGCAAGAGTTGAGTTGGTGTGTAAAACACATACTGTGGTAATTTTTTGTTTTGTGTTTTTGAAGGAGTGTATGGTAATATTTTAACTCATGAACTAAGGAAATACCTTCACCGACGAAAATATTGTATAAAAATGTATTTTACACATTGACCGCACGAACTGTACGTCGGTAAAGGGCTATCGAGCATATAGACTTTAGACGACAAATAAGTCGTGGAAAAAAGTCTTGTATGAAACGTATATATAAATCTTCAAAGTCAGTGATGCGTCGACTTTTTCATTGCTCTTCACAGCGATGATGGAGACGAATCCACATTCGTCTTCTTCTAATTCTTCTAGGGTTTCAATTTCCCCAAAATCTCCTCCACAAATTCATAAATTCCGATCAACTCCCCTCTTCCTCTTTCTCCTCTTTTTGCTCAGCCTCACTTTCGCCGCCGCCGCCGCCACTCAACCACCTCCATATTTCGCGCCATTATACGCCAAGCACTGCAACGACGTCGTTCCCCAATCAACCACAGACCCATCCAAATGGTTCCTCACCAGCCTCTCCATCCAGGACCTCGGCTTCCGCACCAGCTACTTCACCGGCGGCGGCGGCGACCGTCTCTTCAACCAAACAACCTCCGCCGCCGCCAACCTCCGCCGCAGAGCTCTCGTCTTCCGCCCCATCCACGTCGCCAGAACCCTAGCCGCCGGCATCGTCAACGTCAGGGCCACCTTGCACATCGACTCCAGAGAAGACTCCTCGCCGGCTCGTCGCCGGAATCTGAGGCTGGTCAACTTCCGGGGGAGGTTTCCGGTCAACCGCGGAGTGGTGAATTTCAGGCTGGAAGGTTATTATTCGGAAAAGGAGAAGAAGCTGTGTATGGTTGGGAAGAGAATGTCTGTTTATTATAATTCAGGTAATGATTTTGAGCCTAGCGTAGTTCTTAAGCTTGATTATCCGAAAAGATCTAGTATTTATGATTGTTTGATATCTGGGAGTTTGGATAGTGTTGAGGATGGTGGTGACAAGTATTTTGAACAGATTGTGGTGTTGGGGTTTTCGGTGAAAGCTAGTTATAATTACACATTTGTTGGGGAAGATGGGCTGAGTGGTTTTCCGAGTAGTGATGGTAGAGGAGAGAGTATCGCGCTGAGGAATTTGAATGATTCGAGCCGTGATTTGTGTAGGTTGCTTGGGAACAGGATTGAGATGTATGAGCTGGTGTATGGGAGTAATTGTGGGGGTGGTGGAGGTGTGAAGAATTGCAATGTGCTTGGTGGGGGGGATGTTGGATATGTGCCGAGCTCATTGGTTTTCTATGGGGCGAGGTGTAATGAAGGGAGGAAAATGCAGATGTTGTTGGGGTTTTCAAACTCTAGCGTGGATGAGTACGTAAGGTTTCCGTTTGTACCTAGTGCGACGTTTGTTGCTGAAGGGGAGTGGGACGAGAAGGGGAATCATTTGCGTGCAGTTGCGTGCCGGATTTTAAATTTTACGGAGTCTTTGACTAATGCTGTTGTTGGAGACTGCTCGACTAAACTCAGCCTGAGATTTCCGGCAAAGTTGTCTTTACAGAATAGATCTGCTGTTGTGGGGCAAATTTGGAGCGACAAGAAAGTGAGTGATTCAGGTTACTTCAGTAAAGTTGGGTTCCAGGGTTTGTCGGGATGGTTAGTGAAACTCTTGGGATACAAGTATGAATATTCTGTGAATGACACCGTAAAGAAAACTTGTGTGGAAAAGAGGGCAGGGAAAGGCAAAGGAAAAAAGTACCCTGAGGAGTATTCATCGGACATGAAGTTTGACATGAGAGTGACCAACAGCAAAGGACAGGTTGCATGGGGTTTTGGATCTCCATTATTTGTTGATGATGATCGTATTTATGGACGCCGGTTTTGGGATACACTGCAGCAGCAAACAGATGTACCAAGTCGTCCGAAGAAAATCCATGGCAGTCCAATGAACATTAGCTATAAGTTGAGCTTCACACGCGAAGCCCAGCTTCTAAGTGATGTCTTTCCATCAAAAGCAGAACTAGCTGCTGAGGGAATTTATGATAGAGACTATGGTAACCTATGCATGATAGGATGCAGGCACGTACCATCAAGGGAACAGAACTTCATTAAAAAGAACATAATAGACTGTGCTATCAAAATTGGTGTTCAATTTCCTCCATTGGATGCCAAGAATGGCCAAAGTGTCAAGGGAACTATTGAAAGCACGAGGAATAAGTCAGACCCTCTTTATTTTGAAGGTATTGAGTTCTCTTCAACTCTAATGTACCATAACCAAGCTGCTGCATCCCTTACGAGAATCGACTTTGAGATTGTTATGGTTCTGCTTTCAAATACCCTTGCATGTGCTTTTGTGGGCTGGCAGCTCTATTTTGTGAAGAAACACCCAGATGTGCTCCCATTTACTTCAGTTGTCATGCTCATCATTCTTGCTCTGGGTTACATGGTTCCACTTTTGTTCAACTTTGAATCAATGTTTGCACCACATCGTAGCCAGCAGAATACTTTTCTCGGGATGGCTGGATGGCTTCAGGTTAATGAAGTTATAGTCAGGGTGATAATGTTGGTAACTTTTATCTTGCTACTGCGGCTTCTCCAACTGACCCGGTCCTCGAGACAAGTTGATGGAAGCTTGAAGACCTTGATGGATTCTGAGAGGAAGGTTCTTTATGCAACTTTACCTTTATACATAGCTGGTGCATTGCTTATTTGTTCTGTCCACCAGTGGATGAATACTCACTCGTCAAAATACATGCCATTTCATCGCAACCTACGCCGAGTTGCCAACCTATGGCATCTGGTCCACCCACAACACTCCCTTTGGGACGACCTGAAGTCTTATGCTGGATTCATCCTGGACGGTTTTCTGCTCCCGCAAATATTGCTCAACTTGTTTGTCAATTCGGGTGAAAGGGCTTTGTCATTTGCCTTCTATTTTGGAACCACCATGATTCGGCTGCTTCCTCATGCTTATGATCTTTACAGAGCTCACTCTTACAGATGGTTACTTGCTTTCTCATTTATATTCGCAAACCCTAAAACAGATTTTTTCTCCACTGCCTGGAATATAATCATACCCTGTGGTTGTCTGTTGTTTGCTGCCGTTATTTTCTTGCAGCAGAGGTTTGGCGGCCGTTGCTTGCTTCCCAAAATCTTTAGACAGTCTTCTGTATATGAAAAAGTCCCTGCCATCAGCAACGAGGAATTGTGAGAAAACTTCAAGGTGAAGCAATCTTTTTTGATGATTGAATTTATTCATACATACCATTCAATTTTGTAGTCAGAGTTTAGTAGACTCTCCATTCCTGCCTTTAGAATACAAGCAAGCTATAACTATTATCCCAAGGTCATCGACTTATTTCACCATTGTGGTCGTAATGTATTTGTTGATGGTTGCCATTGTTGGTGCAAAACCTGTGGTCTCTATTAGCCTTGTTCCTCGTGATTTCATTTTTTTAGTTCGATTTATTTGAATTCCAACTTTACAGAGAGAGAATACGAAACCTGGAAAGGAGGGCAAATGCATTTAGCATCCTCTGAATAATCTAGGATAGAAGCTACACTAATATGAACAAAATGTACAAAACCAGATCCTGAATGGAAATGTGGTTAAACGCCACTCTACCAAAAAAAACTTGGGATGCACCCTGTTTCGTTTTCCTTACAATGTCTCTAATCTAGCCGGAATCAGAATTGTGAAACACCGATTGATTGAGGAAGTTGATGCCGTGTTGCCAAGTACAAATCAGCAGCTGAGTCCACCGATACAAGTATCAGGTATCCAACAGCACAGTTCACATCTGAAACAAAAGCAATCCGGTTAAATGACATGAAAGGAATGACGGACATCGACTACAATATGAACCAATGAACTTCATAAATAAATTTTACCTTTGGTCAGTAAAATTTCGGGTACAGCCATATCGGTCTTTTGCCAGTCAGCAGATGATGGTGTTGCCGACCAAGTACAAATCAGCAGCACAGTTCATACCTAAAACAAAAGCAATCCGGTTAATGATATGACTACGACGACAGTCATCCACTACAATAAGAATTAATGAACTTAAAAATTAAATTACGTACCTTGGTCGGTAAAATCAAGTAAAGCCATCTTCGTATTTTACACCTGCAGAGCCTACAGTACTCATGAGGACCTGAAACATGAAACAATCCAGTTAGATCTGAGTAATTGGTTGCAGTTATGGACCACTAGAAAAGAACATGACTACAAATGATCAATGTAGGGCAGTGATGTTTAACAATTTTCTCAGACTCCGAGTAACCTAGGACTCGATCTAACCACCTAATACAGACAAAAATACATACAGAAAACCATTATCACTAGTACTGAACACAAGATAAAGGATAACAGAAATTTAGAATGGCTGATGATTTAAGTACCTCCACATACAGCTCAGTTAGACTTTTTGCCAGTAAGGATACGAGATATCTGGAGACCTCTGCTGAATGCTTCGTTGAATAAGATCCTGGTCTGCATTGACTGAAACCCAGGTAACCATGACAGCAATGCCACAGGAGCCATAACAGTTATTCCAAGAAGCATATCATAAATTCGAGCCAAGGAAACCACGGTATCCCAGACTACAGTGGTCTGCAGAAAAGGTCTGAGCACTTGAGCTATTAAAATTATACCCCAGCCTGTAGGGACAAATGCCAAGAGACTTGATATGATGTCAAGGAATTTGAAACCAGTGAACTCCACCAGTACTGTGATAAGAACTACCATAACCATTATGACAGAAAACTGAACTAGCCGGTAGTATATATGTTCCTTCGCTCCATATCTGTTCTGAGCCCAAGAGATGGTTATATAAATAGCAACAGCCACAACCATGTATATCCAAGACAGCAAGTAAACAGCTATACTTTTATTTCCACCGGTAATACCTAGTTGATACACAACTCCATACTGGAAGAAGAAGAAACGAAGATCCAAAATAATTTCCAATAGCTTTCCCCATAGACCAGTTGTTCTAAGATGGTCCTGTTCCTCATACCACCATGTCTCCCAGCTCTGTTCAGGTTTTGTAAACACTCCTCCAGAATACCATAACCACTTCATAAAATCATCAAAGTCATAGACACTTTTCAGCCAATCGAACCCAGAAGGGTTGAATATAAAGGGAGCCAGCATCCATGACACTACAAGAGACCAGCTTGAGATACTCATGGCAATGTAAACAAAGGTGCCTCGAGCCACAGAGCTATGAGCAGCATACACTACTAAAATAATCCCAAGCTCAATTGCCTTCACAAAATGGCTGCGAGAGTACAGTCGATAGTTCTCAGCAAAGCTCTTGTGCTGGACCACAAAGCCACGGCCAGTTGCTCGGTACTTTGCACCACCGTGAAGAATAGTACGACCAAAGAAATGGGCACGGGTTCCCATGGCGAATGTGTAAAAGACTGAAGCAAGCTGCAACTGCATTGTTAAGAAATCCCACACCGCTGTAAGGAAACCATGTTCTAGAGAGTTCTCAACAATCATTGGAAGGGCAGTGAAGAGTCCGAGCTGGATAATGAACTGCTGATTCAATATCACACCAACTGATTTATTATTGCTGCTCTGGCTGTCCTCCACACCACTCAGAGCAAGAAAAAGGCGGCCCCACAAGAATGAATAGACTGTCAATACCACCATCATCGTGTTGAAGTAGAACCCGACAGTTGAGTAGAAAAATGAAAGCATCCGAAAGAAGTCCAATCTATGACCCAATCGATACACATCTCTGCTCAAAACCTGTTCACCATTCCCACTAGCTACCTTGGCCTCAAACATAGAGATTTGATTCAGACCAACATCCCTTCCCTTGCCAACCTGTATATATTCATGGTGAGTCACATTTCCACCTCGCAGTGTACAGTTGAAACCAGCATATATGTCCTCACTGATATTGATGACTTTAGAAGCCTTGCTGATGCCACCCCGCTGCAAGAACCAGAATCTGTCAAACACATCCGGATGACCATAGTGCATTCGCACCTTCAAAGGGTTTGCCAGAACACGCTGGTTCAGGGTCACAAAACTCATCTCCTGCGCAGACATGAACCAAGCAAGAGATGAAACAGAGCCTGTGAAGATATTCTCACGGACACCCAAGATAGTTGGCTTTCTGATGCCATAAAAGTTCGAAAATTCCTCCAGCAAATTCCGCATTTTGAGAGCCTCCTCGAAAGAATTGTCTTGGTTCATGTCAATTGTCTGAACTGCATCACCCCTGGTAAAGATCATGGCATGGTTTTGATTCTCTGGTTTACCTTCACCAAGTTTCAAGGGACCTGGCAACCTGATCCGATAGATCTCTACCTCCCTCTGAATCTGCTGATCATATTTAACAAGGACAGAGTAATACTCAACCTCATCTCTCCCCAGATTAACCTCATCAACATAGGCAACTCGAAGGGCCTCATTACTTTTCATCAGAAATAATATCTCCTCAGCACGGGGATCTCCCTTAGCCTTATGGTGTCCATATAGTTGGCACGCAACCACATATGTGAACTTCAACTGAGCAATGCCTTGTTCATGACCCTTGAATAGGTTAACAACACTGGCTGTTCTTCCAAGTTTCCTTGAAGCTGGTTGCAACCCTGACTGTACACCATCTAAACTGCTATTTTGGTTCATCAAACCGTGAGAGGCAACTTGCTGTGATCCATCCCTTACATCCATCTCAGATGCAGAATCAAGAAAGGCAAGCATCTCTAGTGCCCTATAGTAATACATCATTCCTCTCACAGTCCGGGATAATGTCTGGCCTCGGTATGATGCCCAAACACGGAGCTCCCTTGCCTTAGTAGTAAAGAGTTCTTCCTCACTCTTCATGCCATCTCCGTACATCCGTTCCAGAAAGTTGGTCCACTCACCCTCATAAATCTTCTGCAGATAAAATAGGGTGGAAATCCCATCTTCATTCTCACTTCGAAGAGATTCTTTTCCGTACAACACATCCTCATCATAATATGGCGTCAGGACACTGAAAGCCATCATTTTTTCAACATAGGGCGCACGGGGCATGTTCATGAAAAGTGAATTGCTAAAGAAAGCAATACGTCGTCTTGCCTCTATATTCACTGGGACATTGTGCATCGAATCTCTAGAAGTGAGAATTGTGTGCAGACGTCGCAGATGCCTAAAGAAGGTTGCGTCATCATCAGGAGGAAACTCAATTGCATTTTCAAAAAGCAAGCCTTCTTCCATGGATCTACTCCGAAAGGCCAGGCCTTCCATCCTCAATGTCTCCATGGACTTCTTCACCCTTGGGAATTCACGAACAGATAATTCATATAGAGCCTGCAATATATCCACTGTCTTAGTTGTATCTTTCTTCAATTGCAGCAGTAGGTCAATAAGAGAAATTAACTTGGCATGAATTTGTGG
Organism: Geum urbanum; assembly: GCA_946800695.1. Classification (NCBI taxonomy): domain Eukaryota; kingdom Viridiplantae; phylum Streptophyta; class Magnoliopsida; order Rosales; family Rosaceae; genus Geum; species Geum urbanum. The sequence continues at coordinate 72,210,667 of OX327001.1, forward strand.
AAGCAGGGACATCTTGTATGTACCGGTGAACTTCTGATTCTCGATACATTGATCTATCTCCCTGAACAAATGTGTAATAATGGAATTTTCTTCTGTGCCATATTTAACAACCACAAGAAGTAGATACTTGATGCTGTCATAGGCTTCGATGACAGCACAGCGCCGATACTCACTCTTGCATATCTTCAACCAAAGTATTTGATCAGGTTCATCTGCCAGCTCCTTTGCCTGACTTAGAGCAAGCAACAGTTCATTGGCAAGGAGGAAACACGGCCAGCGAATAACTCTAATGTTCCAGCAATTAGGTGGCAGTTCCAAGAGCTCAAGTTCACGGTCACTGATAAGATCTTCCTCCCTGAAAGTTGTCATGATTTCATTCCATATCAAGGCAAACCTCGTAGCTTCTATTTGGCTTGATTCGGTCTTTTTGTAAGCTTCACCAAGTCCATACCGCAACTTTAGCCTGTGCATGGCATCTCGGAGTTTCTTCACCATTGTCAGCTCTGGACGTATTGACTGCTCCTCTAGCATAAGATTAAATTGCAATGCACTGGCAAAGAACTGAAACCTAAGCCTCAGCTGTTTGATATTCCTTATCTCACCCAAATGTGAAAACAGCCCAATTGTTGCACCAATAAACGATGAAAAAATGGCATACCATATCTGCAGATCCATCAGGTAAATCAACAGAACAGGAATCCACAACAACACCACTGCTACCACATTAGTCCCCTCAAAGAACACATGCATCTTGTAATGGTGAACCTTAATTTTCATGAGAGCCTTTGTCGTGTTAACAAGAGGCTTGATCTGAAGGAAATAACTGAAAGCAAACTTCGACGCCAACACAATAATCCAGAACATTGTGTACTTAACATTATTCACAAGCCCTTCCCTCAGCGCACGCCCAACAAATATACGCGTATTAAACCACCACGTAAACACATAGACAGGACTCCAATTCAACTCCTCAATGAAGTTCCGAACCCAAGGAACTATAAACAGAATCAATGCCAGCAGTTCCGGGATAATAAACACAAGCGCAGTCCAAAGAAAATCAACAATCCTATTATTCGCCTCACCTGACCACCTCCCATCCGAATTCTTCTGCCCCCAAATCCTCGCATAAAACACCGCGAATATAATAGTCCATGCAGCCGCCACCGCCCCCTTCATCACCATCCTCACCCCGAGCAACATTGTCTCCTTCGTCACCAAACTATACTGCGTCCCGGCATCAAGCACAGCCTGCCAAAGCCTCAAACCACTCCAAGTTATAAACACAGTCAGCAACTCCACCTGCACATCCCTACTCTCCAAGGCCCGCCACGGGTACTCCTCCCCCTCCCACGCCACGATAAGCGCCGCCTGCAAGAACAGAATCAACATCACCCAAAGCTTGTCAAAGCTCCGAAACAGATTCCAAAACGACCTCTGCTCTACAAACCCCGTCTTCCCTACTCTCCTATCCTTCGGCGTCGTCGCGAAGAAGTTACTCTCCAGATTAAAAGGCCATTGTAAGGTCTTAAAGCACCTCCTGGACCAAAAATACTCATTAATATCATCATAATTTCGCCACGCCGAGTGTGGCCTAGTTCCATTTCTACTGCTCTCCACCTCGATTTTCACCGTGCCGTAAACCGGTATAATCACGCTCTTCAAAAAAGCACAGTCGCCGGAGACGGTAGGTAAAAAAGGCCGACCGGTCTCCGGGTCAATCCACTCATCAAGGACCTGGTTGAGCTCCATAGCCATATGATGATAAATATAACAAATACACTCAGGCATAAACCTTAAGTTACCGGACTCGCCCCACACGAGTAAGTACAGCGCCACGTAGAGAAGCTCGCGGCGGAGGTCGTCGCCGCCGCGGCCGCGTGAGACGATGGCGTGGGATCTCCGGCCGAGGTAGCTGCACCAGGAGGTGTAGTTGGAGAGGAGCTTGCGGCGGAAGCGGCGGAGGACGGAGGGTTCGAGAACATCGACGAGGTTCGGCGGCGGCTGGAGTCGCATTTGGGAGTTGGCGAGGTGGAGGACGAGGTGTTCACGCTGGTTCCGAACGCTGTCGTTTTGGAAACCGAAGAAGAGTCCTAGCCAGTCCATGAGGTCGTAGTCGCGGCTCCAAGGGACGAAGGGAGGTTTGGGGAGGTCGCCGACGGCGCGTAGGGCGGCGGCGGCGGCGCGTATCTCGGGGAAGCGGAGGGAAGGGTGGTCAGCGAGGAGGTTGTGTACGGGGATTATGTTGAACGCCTCTTGTTGCAATAGTCCACCCGGCGGCTGTGGACGCGCGTTGCCGCCGCGCGTGGCGGTTTGGCGCTGCCGGAGATTCATTTTCTCTCCTTGTTTGGGCTCTCAAATTTGTTTCATAGTGGAAAGTGGAAAGTGAAAACGGACAGTGGGTTTTGTGAGGGCTTTTAAGAATCGTGTACGCATTAAAAAACTCTCGAATGTTTTGAATTCTAAATTGGATGAGTTTAATGTGAGGGAGTAGTTGAACTGTGTAACAGACTAAGGTGTCCGTTGAGGGAGAGTGAGGTTACGCGCCAAAGAGAGGGAGAGCAAGAGTGAAGTAGTGGTGGAAGCAGCCCATGTTCTTAAATAGACGACGTCGTTTGGTGGAAGCTTTTCTGAACTTGAAATTTGGATTTGGAAGTGATGGGTGGCCCACGATGGAGAATTGGCACGTGTAATCAGGAGATGCTGCAAGAAAAGGGATTGAAACAAAATGACTTTTGAAAAAAGCGGATCTTTTTAAGTTTTTATTCCTAGAAATGATTATTGGCATATGAAAAAACAATAGAATCTTTTATATTAAAATCTAGTAATTAGTAATGGCGAATATTATCACAGTTGATAATAAGGTAACGTTTTCAATAGCTTTATCGCATTAGAAATTAGATGTACTTACAAATTAAACATGTTAACTCGTGTAAGGTATGTAAAAAATAGTAACATTTCATTTGTAAAGCGTGAAGCGTGAATGAAATGTCGATCATAATTGAAAAAATAAATTATCTGCATAATTACTGAGATTTTTTATTTGAAGGATAATTGCTGAGAATTTTCATTTGTGTGGAAAATTACTCATTTGGTCCATGACTCCATGCTGAAACATTTCTGTATATAGTAAAAGCTGCTCATTCTGACAACCCAAGAGAGAAAAGTAATGGGATTATTCACAGTGGGCTCTGCCATGGATCTATTTGTCTCTTTTTGGCCGTTTTGTCATTGTCGTTTTGGGCTCCTCCGTCGTGGGTTATAAATCTCACAAGGCAGAGAATCTCTTACACCAAATCTATTAAAAAATAGAATTGAATTTCTAAACCTCACTGTCAATTCAACAATCAACATGTACAAAAAACATCCCCTTCGACCTAACTATCTGCCAAAGGTTTTTTGACCGCTGTTCAAGCATTAAAGCAATGCGCCACCCCCATTTTACTTAGGATCGTCTGTCTTGCTTTGTAAGGACAGCTAAAACCCTCCTCCAACATGCTACAGCTTTAGACTCAATAGGTCACATACTCAGATACTACCAGTAATCCAGGCATGAGCAAGAGCCATCTTTGATGTGGTGGAATCGAAGCTTATCGCGAACAATAATCTCTCTTTCGGTAACAACTGAAATGAACTTGATTGCTGAATGGCAATCCTCACACATTCGGAGATTCTTCACGATCCTGATGGCCTCCCCATCCTTGGTATTCATTAGCCCAAATGCGATGGCAAGCTTCTCGCTGTGATATCTAAGAGAATATTCCCTCTCTTCTTCTTCCACTTCGTGCATCACTGACTCTGGAGCGGGCTGGCGCATAGCCTGCATCCCTGCACCGCCACATCATTTCATCTAAATACCAATAAATTTCATTTGTATCCGGGTGTGACTTGTCGCCCATGCTAAATAAATATGTTTTATGATTCACATCTACCGTACTATAGCCAACTCGTTTTCTCAAGCTTCTTCCTTTCATCATGTTTCTAACCATTTCCACTCGATCCATCCTACCCACCAATGCTTATATGTTCGACAGCATTACATAATGCCCTGGATTTTCAGGCTCAACCTCCAAAAGATGCTCGGCAACTGTTACGCCAAGATCGGTATTCTTATGCATCTTGCAAGCTCCAACCAAGCATGGCAGTCCAAAGAGGTGGAGCTGCCTCTCCCGGACTGAGCTCTCTTATAAATTGATACGCTTCATTGAGAAGACCGGCACGTCCATACATATCAACCAAGCAAACACGGTGCTCCACTCCCGGCACTAATCCATGCTCTCGCCTCATGCTTGCATATACCTCCCGCCCTTCTAGAACTAGCCTGGCATGAGCACAAGCCGCCAACACTGCCACAAATGTCACTGTGTTAGGACGAGGACCACAACTCTTCATTTCTCCAAAGAGCTCCATGGCACGACTACCATAACCATTCGTCGCATACCCCGATATCATAGCAGTCCATGTAACGACATTCCTCTCATCCATACACCTCGCGTACATATTAATCAACGAAGTCCCCAAAGCCACATTCACATAAAACCCCCTCCTCACAACCTCATCATGCACCCAACACCCCAACCCAACTGCTCCCAACTGCGAACACGCCGCCAACACATTCACGAAAGTAGTCGAGTCCGGCTCAACCCCACCCTCCCTCATCTCATCAAACACCCCAATCGCCTCCCTCGAAAACCCGTTCTGCTCGTACCCCGAAATCATCGAATTCCACGCCACCACACTCGTCTCAGTCATTTCGTCGAACACCTTCCCCGCAACCCAAAATTCTCCGCATTTGCCATACAAACTCACAAGCCCCGCCTGAACAAACCTCTCGGCCCCACACCCCAACACCACCACGTGCGAATGCAACCCTCCGCAGCGCCGACAGATCCGCGCAGGCTTTGATCACGGAAGTAAAAGTATAGCTACTCGGCTCAATACGGCAACCAATCATGTATCGATAGAAGAACAGCGAGTCTTGACTGAAGCCGAAGTGTGACGTGGCTTTGATTATGGAATTGAAGAGGAACGCGCCTGGGTTTGGGACCGGGACGAAGAGCTTGTGAGTATAGAGAATCGAGCCGGCTTCGCAAGCTAAGGTCATGAGCTTGGTGAGGAGCGATCTGCTGCGGTGAGATCCAGTGACTACGATGAGGGCGTGGACTTGTTTGAGAGGCTTGAGATTTGGACCGGCTTTGAGTAGAGCTCTGTAAGCTGCGGTGAAGTCTCCATTTTGAGAATAGTGTGTCCCTTAAAAGCAGCGTGTTTTGTATAACGGTTGGCGCGAGATTTGAGGCCTTTAAGTTATACAAAACGCTGCGTTTAGGGGGACGTTTTTTATTTGAGTGAGGTCACGCGCCACCGTTGTTACTCAGATTTGGTGAAGAAACATGAGGGTGGGGGATTCGTCTGGGTCTGAGATTAGTACTCGGTCGCGGCTGTGGCTGTGGCGGGGGTGGCGTACGCGGTGGTTTCGAGGCGGAGAGCGGCGAGGTTTCGTAGCAGAGTGGGGATCATACCGTCGAGGTTTCCGGGGATGCCTCTGGCGCCGATACTCGGAAAACCCATGATTCAGGTAATTGGGGTTCATCAATTATTTTGCTTTATATGATTTTGAATGTGAAAAGATTATGTCTTTGTTTTGAATCCTAGCAAACAAGTTGAAATGTACAATCGATCATTTGCTTAATCATTTTTATTATGCTTTGTAGAGGACGTGGGAGAGAGCAAAGCTTGCAACGAAGCTGGACCAACTAGCTATGTCCAGTAGTTGAGCTCAATGCATTTGTATGTTGTCTTTCGTATATTTCCATTGTCAAAGTGATTTAGCTTTGAGGTTGTTATATATTTTGTACTAGTTGTGGCTACGCATGATAAGAAAATAGCGGCATGCTGTTTAGAGTTTGGAGCTAATGTGATAATGACCTCAGAAACTTGCAGAAATGGTGAGCAGCTTGGTTTTACATTGTCTAACTGTGCTAATTATTGGAAGGATAGAGTTGATGAATGGTTTGACTCTTGATCTGAAGGCACTGAACGCTGCAATGAGGCGCTGCAAACGTTTACGAGGAAGTATGACATTGTTGTTAACATTCAGGGGGATGAGCCTCTAATAGAGCCTGATATGATAGATGATGGGGTTGTCATGTCCCTGCAGGTAAAAATTGACCCTTAGTTCTCCTTCAACATGAATCAAGGGACACAAATCAGATATGTTGCATTGTTGCCCAAGTGACTTCTTTTCTTTGGACAAAACATAGTCTAGCAAATCATGGTTTTCCAACGAATAGAGGAACCAAGAACAATGCGAAGAGTACAGACAAGAGCCACCATCAACAGCAGTAGTGACATTCTTGCATCGTAGTTTACATGATCATAAATTTATTGTTACAATATAGAAGTTCAAAATCTGTTTCTTGGACTATTTCTGTCTCACCATATATGAATATATGATTTCCAGATCAAGGAGTTTCATCAAGATTTCCGCTATATGTGTAAAACATATAGATATTTGATGAATACATAGGCAAGGTACAGATGAAATATCTCAAATGTTGCAGCAATGGCAGATCGTGCAATCAGGGCTTTACAACAAATAGAGGATGGAGAACAGTGTAAAGGGTATAGATAACAAGAAGAAAATACAGGATTGCTGCAATGGAGCCAGCAACAAGAGCAGCACTGACTCGCTTGCAAAACTTGGGGACTTGTCCACAAATCGGGAGCCAACCAGCATGACTGTTCCCAGACTTTCCCACGCTCGCTATCGCCAAGGCAGATGACAAACTTGAAACAAGCATCACAGCTACAACCTGCACGGGTTCATCAACTTGAACACTAACTGGCAACGAGCCGAATAATGTTTCTGGATGTTGGATTTTCTGTTCTCGGAACTTACCACGTCGAGGATGATAACCAAGCGCCAAACCGAGCCCTTGGAAGCAAGAAACAGCATGACAAGGTTGTAACCGCTGGCGAATGCCTCCACAATCACGAAGTACCTTCAACATAGTTTGATAATGAGTTAAGAACAGAATGTATGATATGAAGAGTCCTAGAGAATTAGTTACTTGGTTACATATAAGCTAAGAAACAGATGGACATACTTGAAAGCTGGTGAATTGCTGTATTTGGCGGTGAACGTCAAGTTGAAGACATTCGTGGAGTCCTTACTGGTCACCATTACAGTGGCGGCAACTAAGGTTGCAGCCAAGGCTAGTAGCCTTAGTAGAGAGTTGAAGACCCTCTTGGTGGTGATCATTGTTACGAGTCAAATGAAGCAGTGTGAAGCAAATGGTTGCAGCTTATAAAGGAAGTTGGTTGTGTTAGGAAGACAGATAGGGGGTTGGGGGGGGCAGTTGTTACCTTTGTGTTTCTAAGGACAAGGAGTTGTTTGGTTACCTATAAAAGTGCTGCAAGATTGAACTTTTCAGGAGGAACTATGGGATTATGACAGCAAAACGAGCTTGCAAGTGTGAAACAAATTTACAAAGCAAATCGCTTCCAGATCCAAACAGGTGGATCTAATTAAGCTCCAGGTTAAGGGATAAGTGATTGAAGGAAGTTGGAGCTGGTAGGAAATATTGGGACTGTGACAACCACCTGGGTATATATATACAAAAATTATAAGAGACGATGGGATATTTATGTATGACTATGAACCGTTCAAATTATGTGATCGAATGATTTCAAGGCATGTAATCCGCACGATCATCGTTCTTATGAAATGCGTGTTATAAACTTCCCATGCCTCGTCATGAAAATGTACAAGTTTTTGTCTATTGGTTTCTAATAAATCTCTCCAACAATTTAGTTATTTATTATAATTAAAATTATTTAAAAGTTAAATGTAACTAATTTTCTTTTAATTTCTCTCTTAACAGCAATAGTTATTCTTAAACTAGTTCAAATTCATCAAAAAAATATAATGAAAAGTAGTACATGAAGACTCGGCGAGAATTGAAATTTTTTTTCTTTGAATAATTTAACCTTAAGTTAAGTTCTCTCCCCAATTTAGGTAGATATAACTAAAGGTTTTAACAAAAAGTTATATTTAACTTAACTATAGAGTATTTGTTGGAAGTGTTTTTAGAGCATCTTCTACGGTAAAGTTAAAATTATAGCTATTTTGAACTAGAAAATTTAAATGTGGCTCATCATTTTTGTACTCCAATTTTAACAATAGTAGCTATTCTAAAACTAAATATATAGTATTAAATATTTAGCTTTAAGTCATTTTCTCTCTCATAGTAGCTACCAAGACTAAAAGTTATATTTAACTGTAACTATAGTTACTTTGTTGGAGTTGATTTTAGCTAAAAAATAGATAAATTTTAAGTTTTAGCTACTCGGTTGAATATACTTTTAACTAAAAAGTAGTGAAAATTTAAAATAAAATAATTATAAGATATCTTTTTGAAGATGTCCTAAACTAAAGCCCAAATGAAATGGGCTATCTAAATCCTAAACTCTTACTATAAACAAGGGATGGGAGTCGTGAGGATGTCCGTCCCTAATTAAGCACTCCCACGAGCTTTATCACATCAAAATCCTAGTAAATCTAGGATTCTAAGCCTCATCACTTCAGGTACGTTTTTGGAAGTGTGGACTTTCCACTTCGATCAGTTTATGTGGTTGTATAATAATAGGTTTAAGTCTGTAATTATATCAGGAATGTATTATCCGTTCATGACGTTTATTGTATATCCACTTTCATTAGTTTAGTAATATGTTGGAGTTTACTGTTTATATTTATATCAGAAATGTATTATCCGTTTAAAACATTGATCGATTCTCCTAGCCAAACCTTAATTAGACACGTTTTTGGTAGTTTAAGCTTTCCACTTTGAGTTGGTCATGTGAGAAAGTTCATGCTCGTAATATATTCATGCTTAACTAGTAACTTAAATCTACAGACAAATTTCAAAAACGAAAATCATTGTTGTGTAAGAGACTAGCTCCATCCAATTGATGTGACCCAAAAAGGAACTCAAATCTCCGAAACTTCCTTGCTCTAGCTCTAAAATCCCGGTTATACCCCCGGTTCCTTCCTCGCTCCAATATAAATAGCACCCCCCTCCCATCCTCTGGCTCATTTTGAAACCCCTTGGGACTGAACGAACAGCTCCGCTAGGGTTTCTCTTTCACTCTCAAATCATAAATCATCAAAATCGCACTAGACTCTGTGAATCGAAATTCGAAAAGCTAAAGCCATGGAAGACGATGCACAGTACGAAGAGCAGTACAACGACGACGACTACGACGACGAAGACGAGATAACGCAGGAGGACGCGTGGGCTGTGATTTCAGCTTATTTCGAAGAGAAAGGTCTAGTGCGTCAGCAGCTCGACTCGTTCGATGAGTTCATTCAGAACACAATGCAGGAGATTGTCGACGAGGCCGCCGACATCGAAATCCGACCCGAATCTCAGCACAACCCGGGTCACCAGCCCGATTTCGCCGAGGTAACAAGGGTCTCGGAATTCAATTCAATTCAATTTTGAGTAATGCAGCGTTGATTTGCGTAGAGAAATTCAATAAATTGTGTGTGGTGTGGTGTGTGGTGTAGACTGTATACAAAATTAGCTTTGGTCAGATTTATCTGAGTAAGCCTATGATGACGGAGTCGGACGGTGAGACGGCGACGCTGTTTCCGAAGGCGGCGAGGCTGAGGAACTTGACGTATTCGGCGCCATTGTATGTGGACGTGTCGAAGAGAGTTATAAAGAAAGGTCATGATGGTGATGAACTCACCGAGAAGCAGGATTTCACCAAAGTGTTTATTGGCAAGGTGTGTAGGTTTTTATTGTGTAATGTGAGGGGGATTTCAATAGTGCATTGGTTGGGGTTGGCTGATTTTTTTGGTGTTCTTGTTGGTGTTAGGTTCCGATTATGCTTCGTTCAAGTTACTGTACTCTGTATCAGAATTCGGAGAAAGACTTGACAGAGCTGGGGGAGTGTCCTTATGATCAAGGCGGGTATTTTATTATCAATGGGAGTGAGAAGGTGTTGATTGCTCAAGAGAAGATGAGTACGAATCATGTTTATGTTTTCAAGAAGAGGCAGCCTAATAAGTACGCTTATGTGGGGGAAGTGCGGTCCATGGCCGAGTCTCAGAACAGACCCCCTAGTACCATGTTTGTCCGTATGCTTTCGAGAACTAGCTCCAAAGGGGTAATGAGATTTGGTTGTAATATCCGTTGTGGTGTTCATTGGGTTATGTTGTTTCTGTGATTTGTAACATGTTATGCATTCATACTATTACAGGGTTCTTCTGGACAGTACATCCGCGCTACTCTTCCTTATATTCGGTCCGAAATCCCCATTATTATCATTTTCCGAGCACTTGGGTTCGTAGCAGATAAAGATATTCTGGAGCATATATGTTATGACTTTTCTGACACACAAATGATGGAGTTGCTTCGTCCTTCCCTGGAAGAAGCATTTGTTATTCAGAATCAACAGGTCATTTTTCTGAACAGTTTAGTCTGTCGGTGGTTCAATCTGAGGTGTCAATTATTTTTCTGACCGATGGCTTATTATTCTCTCTCAGGTGGCTCTAGATTATATTGGTAAAAGAGGTGCAACTGCTGGTGTACCTAGAGATAAGAGGATAAAGTATGTATAATCTTAGTAGTTTTACAAAGACCTCCATTGTTTGGCATAACCTTCTATAGTCCTCATGGAGATAATCTTGTGTATCCTCTATAAAGGTATGCGAGAGATATCCTTCAAAAGGAAATGCTTCCGCATGTTGGTGTTGGAGAGTTTTGTGAGACCAAGAAAGCTTACTATTTCGGGTATGGTTTCTCCTGTAAGATATGCATTAGCATTGGTGCCGGCCTTTTTTAATTTGTACTAAATACACTGCTTTTGCACCAGATATATCATTCATAGACTTCTACTGTGTGCACTTGGTCGGAGGGCAGAAGATGATAGGGATCATTATGGCAACAAGAGGCTTGATCTTGCTGGTCCCTTACTTGGAAGCTTGTTTAGATCGGTTAGTTCTTATTTTATTTTCATCTTTGTGTAATTCGGAGGGTGTTATGAATTTTTTATCTTTATTTTCATTTTGTTGGCTCATAAATGGCAAATGTTTTGCAGCTATTCAGGAAGTTGACCAAGGATGTCAAAGGTTATGTCCAGAAGGTTTGTTACTTTATTCATGGCTTATTTAGGTTTCTTTGAGTATTTGTTTGGATTTGGACGTAATCGTTTAACGTATGGTGCAGTGTGTTGACAATGGAAAAGACGTCAACCTGCAATTTGCAATTAAAGCAAAAACCATTACCAGTGGTCTCAAATATTCACTCGCTACTGGAAACTGGGGGCAAGCAAATGCAGCTGGGACAAGAGCTGGAGTGTCGCAGGTAGTTAACAGTACTGTTTACTGCTGTTGATTTTGAATGTCCTATTTCCATCATACCTGGCTATGGTTGTTTGTCTGCTAAGACAACCTTAGATTGTAGCTGTTCTTGCATGTCATTCAATCACGACATGTAGTTAATTCATTACTGAAATTCAATGATTGTGGCAGGTGTTAAATCGTTTGACATATGCATCCACCTTATCACACTTGCGAAGGCTAAATTCTCCCATTGGGCGTGAAGGTAATGCGGCTTTCTTGCTTCTGCTATGGTGTTTATATGTACTTATATTTTGTAGCCAGTTATTCTGAAATTTTCGTTACATCAGGTAAATTGGCAAAACCCCGCCAATTGCACAATTCTCAATGGGGAATGATGTGTCCTGCTGAGACTCCTGAAGGGCAAGTAAGTATAGTTTTTTAAAGTTTTGAATATGCAAATAGAATCGTCTATTATGTGACTTAATAAACTGATCTATTGTTACACCAGGCATGTGGACTTGTAAAGAACCTGGCATTGATGGTCTACATAACAGTGGGATCAGCTGCATATCCAATTTTGGAGTTTTTAGAAGAATGGGGCACTGAAAATTTTGAGGTATGGATTATGGGCTATATGGATGCCGACTCGATCTGTTCTCTCTATTCTTTCTATTGAGACTTGTGTTTATATGTTGATCGTAGGAAATTTCCCCTGCTGTTATTCCCCAAGCCACAAAGATTTTTGTTAATGGCTGCTGGGTTGGCATACATCGTGATCCTGACATGTTGGTGAAAACCTTAAGGAAGTTGAGGCGGCGGGTAATTATAACTTCTGACCTTTTTCATTACATATAATATGGGTAGGATGTAATGTGTAATAGAACACTGAGTGTTGTAGTTCGTCTAAAAGATCAACTGTATGTTTATCTTTGCTTGGATATGATAACAATTTTCTTATTTATTCCGTAAAAGTATTCTAATTGCATGCACACCTTATTTAGATTATTCGGACTAGAGAAATTTCCGTTTGTACATGTCACCTGAGTCATTATAAATGTTGATCATTCAATGATTCTGCAGGTTGACGTCAATACTGAAGTTGGGGTTGTCAGAGATATCCGTCTGAAAGAATTGCGGATATATACCGACTATGGTCGCTGCAGTCGTCCATTATTCATCGTGGACAAGCAAAGGCTGCTCATAAAGAAGAGAGATATTCATACATTGCAGCAGAGGGTGAGCTAGCTGAACTCTTCCTCTTCAAGTGATTACATCACTTAACATTTTGTTCATTGACATCACTCGACCTTATGTTCATTGTTTCTTTGTTATCTTCTTTTCAGGAAAATCCTGAAGATGGTGGTTGGCATGATCTTGTAGCAAAAGGATTTATAGAATACATTGACACTGAAGAAGAGGAGACGACTATGATTTCCATGACAATTAATGTAAGTAGTACTCCATGCGAAGTACATCCTGATTTGGCCTAGGACACAAAAAGTGCAATTTTTGAAGTAGAGAGTATTTACAAGTTCAGTTGTAATTTACCAGGATCTGGTACAAGCAAGGCTGAATCCTGAGGAAGCATATTCTGACACTTACACTCATTGTGAAATTCACCCGTCACTTATTTTGGGTGTTTGCGCTTCCATTATACCATTTCCTGATCATAATCAGGTAGATTTCCTTACAGGCGAACTTTTTATGGTTTACTAGCTTATTATTCTATTATTTCAATTGGTTGCACTCACTAAAATACTTTACTTGTTTTTGTTGTTGATAGTCTCCACGTAATACATATCAATCTGCTATGGGCAAACAAGCTATGGGAATCTATGTCACCAATTACCAGTTCCGTATGGTATGATTTGGATTTCATCATTTTAACCAAAGTTTATATTCTTTTGTAAATAAATAACCACTCACCTCTGGTTGGTTATTCAGGACACACTGGCTTATGTTCTGTACTACCCTCAGAAGCCACTTGTTACTACACGAGCCATGGAGCATCTTCACTTCAGGCAGCTTCCAGCTGGCATTGTAAATTCATAACTCATTTTAAATTGCTTTTCCTCTTTCACTGCTCCACTCTGGAACTATGCTTATTTAAATGTTTTTCCATCTCTTTCAGAATGCCATTGTTGCCATTTCCTGTTACTCCGGATATAACCAGGAAGATTCTGTTATTATGAATCAATCTTCTATAGATCGTGGATTTTTTCGGTCTTTATTTTTCCGCTCATACAGGTAAAGCTTTTGTCGAGCACCAATGCATGGATACAGAGTTTATATAATTTTCTATAATGTTGCGTAATTGTCCTTCTCTGACAGGGATGAAGAGAAAAAGATGGGTACCCTTGTCAAAGAAGATTTTGGACGCCCAGACAGAGCTAATACTATGGTGGGAATTCATTGCTTTTTAGATTTGTTTGGGCAGTTCCAGTTTCTACTTTCTGCTGCTCATATCTGATTCATATACTAAGATTTGAGGTGATTTTCAGGGTATGCGGCATGGTTCTTATGATAAATTGGATGATGATGGTCTTGCACCTCCTGTAAGCATAGTAAAATATGTTTTACTTCGCGTCCTGAGATCTCTTAGACTGTAATATCTGAACAATTTGTCATTTTGTATCACCACAGGGAACTAGGGTTTCAGGTGAGGATGTTATTATTGGGAAGACCACTCCCATTGCTCCGGAGGAGGCTCAGGGGCAGGCTGCTTCTCGTTACTCACGACGGGACCATAGTATTAGCTTACGTCACAGTGAAACTGGAATTGTGGACCAGGTGAACTTTTTTAAATGAATTCTTTTAACTTAAGAAAAATGTGTATGGTTATGGCTGAAGAAAATCTCGTTTATTAAGCACATTCCCCTTCCTTTATGAGCTTACCATGCTGAACCTGCTTTCTGCCATATAGGTTCTGTTGACTACAAATGCTGATGGGTTGAGATTTGTCAAAGTGAGGGTGAGATCAGTTCGGATACCACAAATTGGTGACAAATTCAGTAGTAGACATGGCCAGAAAGGGACCGTTGGCATGACATATACACAAGAAGATATGCCATGGACTGTGGAAGGTGTCACCCCTGATATCATCGTTAACCCTCATGCTATTCCTTCCCGAATGACGATTGGTCAGCTTATTGAGTGTATTATGGGGAAGGTTGCAGCTCACATGGGAAAAGAAGGAGATGCAACTCCTTTTACTGATGTGACTGTGAGTTGCCTTCCTTAAACATGCCTCTTATCAGACTGTCATAGCCAAATATAGCTTCTTTAATTTTTCTTTTGTTACTCTGATGTCTCGTTAGTTGGTTGAGGTGTGTTTCTCGTCTGATTTTATGTTCTTCGCCAGGTGGACAATATTAGCAAAGCTCTGCACAAATGTGGGTATCAAATGCGAGGCTTTGAGACCATGTATAACGGTCACACAGGTCGCAGGCTAAGTGCTATGATCTTCCTTGGCCCTACATATTACCAGAGATTGAAGCATATGGTTGATGATAAGATCCATTCACGTGGGCGTGGTCCTGTACAAATCCTCACAAGGCAGCCCGCCGAGGGACGATCTCGTGATGGTGGTTTACGATTCGGAGAGATGGAGCGAGATTGTATGATTGCCCATGGTGCTGCTCACTTTCTCAAAGAGAGATTGTTTGATCAGAGTGATGCCTATAGGGTTCATGTCTGCGAGCGTTGTGGGTTAATAGCAATCGCAAATCTGAAGAAAAGTTCATTTGAATGCCGTGGCTGTAAAAATAAGACCGATATTGTTCAGGTGAGTCTCGAGTTCATTATCTATCTATTCAGAACCTCTATAAGCTGTTGCTTGAATTTTTTGGTTAGAAGTTAATGCAATGCTTTGCGATCTTTTTATGCAGGTCCACATACCTTATGCATGTAAGCTGCTTTTCCAAGAGCTTATGGCTATGGCTATAGCCCCAAGAATGCTTACAAAGGAAGTCAAGCCTGTCAAAGGAAAGAAGGCAACCTGATGGATCAAACCCCAAAAAGACTTGGCTTTTTTCGAGTTCATATTTGGATCTCTTGGTGGTGTTGCCAAGTGGCACATTTCTGATGTTAAGAAGCACAAAGCTTGGAACATAATGAATATGTGGAGACCCTCCGTTGGCTGGCTGCAAGAATTAATGGAGTATTTAGCCTAAGCACGAGTGCTTCCGAGGAGTGTTTCTGCCTCACTTTTAACGCTGATGGCGATGGACTATGTTGTAATTGTTGGCAAACACTAAATCAAATCAATATAGGATGACTACTTCTGTACTATAATGTTGAATTTAATAGACTTGGACTTGGACTTGTACAAGTGATTACTCTCCATTGAAAAATAAATACAAGATAAATTTTGTACATCATTTGTTTGACTTGCGAAACCAGAATTGTCTTTTAGATTGTTAGATTACAGTATGAGTTGTTGCCAATGGATTACAATTCATCGACAGAAGAACCTAAACTTACATCATCTGTTGATAGATGAGAGCAAATTGAGCAATTGTTCTGTTGTCAGTTATTGTTAGACCTCAAACGGTGTACTACGTAATAACCGTAATTTCATTACAGCATAACTCCCCGGTGGCCCAAGGTAGAAACCTGTTATTAAGACCTCAAACACGACATGTCGTTTTCTAACCAGTTTCATTATTCTCTGCAACTCCCGACTGCGCGAGAGTGAGAAACGATGGAGATCAAAACACAAGTAGACGAAACGCCACCGCTATCGCAACCGCAACAACCGCCGCCGCCTTCCGGTCAGTTTCATATGAATAATCAACTTCTTTTATCGATCGAAGTCTTCGATTCCGCTGCAGTCTTCATTTCATTTGAGTTTTCATTCATGCTTGAAAGCTGAAACATACCATATAGAGATTGTGGGCTCCATAGTTGATAGTTCTTTGAAAATATTGACTGAGCATTTGTACTGCTAATTATTATGAACTTACGAAAGTTGTAGGAGTGAAATGGTTTATTAGAACAGGATTCAAACTATCGGATTCCATGGCTACTAGATGTTCAAATGTTCAATACAGCCTTTAGTTTATTGTGAAACGTTTTGTTCGAATGGTAAGATTGTAAAGTTTGAATTTTTGGGTGTAGGAGGAGTAGCTCAAATGGTTTGTGGATCTTGTCGCCGCCTGCTTACATATCCACCAGGATCCAAGCATGTTCAATGCTCATGCTGTCATACTGTCAATTTAGTGCTACAAGGTTTGTCTGTCTATATCTTCACCTTGTACCTCTTTCGCCTAGTTATAGATTAATGTTCTCAATCTTGATCCGCAATGTCATAACTTACTATGTTGTGAATTTGTTCGTCTTTTTGGTGGTTTTGCGGGTATGAGTTTCCAGAGAAGGAGCTGATATTTTATGCTGATTAAGTTTTGTATGCTTGGTCTGTGGAATCTGTAATTATAGCCAATCTATCCTACCATAAAGTGCTCTAGTAGATTGTGTGTTCATTATGGCATAGCTGTAAATGCCAATGGACTGAAACTCAGTGAGCAAGAGTAATAATTCTGTCTTATGTGGCATAAGGTTCTCATGCATAGGTTTGTGAGCTCTTCTTTCGTCTGGTGTATATCCTATATATCTTAGTTCTCAGAGCTCCAATTTAGGCTTCCTTCAGAACCTACTGTCTGTCTATGGAGCTCCGGTTATGCTGTATGATGTTTACTGTGTCTTCTTTTACCAGCCCATCAGGTTGGCCAAGTCAAGTGCGATAGTTGTGCAATGCTGCTGATGTACCCATATGGAGCTCCCTCCGTTAGGTGTTCCTCTTGCAGTTTTGTGACAGTAGTTGGGGTAAGTAAATCCTATACTTCCAAAATTATAGATACAAATGTATCAGGCCTATAGACTGTTATTGTTGGAAACTTGGAATGCATGTGCAAGTGTCAGGAGAACATTGGCTGGTATACTCAAATTTATAATCGTACACGGTTTCCATTGTCATACACTCTAAATTAAAAATAAAGTAATATAAGAGGGATAAGAAGGTAAAGAAGCTACTGACAGATTCAAGTTTTTGTTCCATGAAGATCTCTTTTAACTCGCCTGATTGCTTTGATAAGATAAGAAGGCGTGATTTGAAGTTCTATGTTTTCCTTAGTAAGAGTTGAATCTTACCTTCATGGTGTTAATTGTTGATAATAATCTAAAGGTTGCCTGATACGACGGAAAGAAGACCATGTTTTGAACAAATTATGTCCTCTGTATTTTTCAGTAGATCTGTTTTGAATTGCCCTGTTCATAGATATGACCAATGTGATTTGTTTCTCCGTAGGAACACAACAAGCGCCCTCCTTGGTCTGTTCAACAAGGACAACCAACTCTTACATCAAATATTGTTCGTTAAACAGCTATGTTGAGGAACATATGTGCACTTTATATAGAGAAACACGTTTGTGAACAAACATCATGTAAATCGTAAGTTTTGGTTGTTTTAATTAGTGTAACAATTTCTCCTTTTCATGTAGTGTAACAATCTGCGAATGTGATTCTCTATCATAGCTAGAGTAATCTATCAACATATTTATAGCTAGAGTAATCTATCAACATTTTCTAAAACGTTTCTGATGGAGGTAACCAGACCGATTTGAACATTACAATGACCGATTTACTTGTAAGAATACCGGCAGGTCTCACACATAGAGCAAAGGTCCTACCATCTATGCAAAAGTGAACTTTTAGTTACATTCATGAAAGTAATAACGATTATACTATACCACCTACAGGTCAAGTTCACTATTTGTCAGCGGCCATAATGAACCTGAGAAACAGTATTTCTCACCTACAGGTGAACTACTTACATATACCAAACCATATTGAAATGGTTCAAAAGCCTAAGAATTTTCTGGCAGACATAAGGTAACTCGAAAGTGAACCGAGTACAATGTGGTTGTAACAGCATGTTTGCAGTACTAATCAGTTTCTAAGATTTCAATCATCAAGTGGAACATCCTCGTCTGAAGCATCATCATTGTCCAGAAATGAACCGAGACTTTTCCTCAAAACGCTGAAAGTTTTGTCATCCTGAGTTGGAGAACAGAAAGATGTGGATTCAATACATGCTTGTACAAATCACACAGATAGATAGGATTTAGAGATATGAGTCTGCGAGAAACACTACCTGCTTCTTCTTTTTCAGAGACTCTTCTAACTTGGAAATTTTTTCATTGCAAGCTTTCCCATGTTCTGATATCACACTTCTTTCTCTCTTTCCTAGTATCAGAACCCCATAACATTAGAGTAAACATATTGTACTATGCAATGTAAGCAGTGGGAAGTTTTGTGCTTACTCAGTTGCTCATATCGAGTGAACAGCCTTTCCTTCTCTTCTTCAAAGTTTGAAATGATACCTGTCAATCATATGAGCAGGAAACATCCTCTTAACTCTACCGTAATGAACAATATCCTGTTTCAATCAGCTAACAAGCACCAAGAAAGTCATTTGCATAATAATAAGAAACTTCTGTGCTGAAAGGAACATTGCTTGACAATGTCTATCGTTGATTCATTGCTGTATGAACTACACTCTCAGTCCCTGACATAAGTATATGAATACATCTGTCTAATTGAACATCATAGTTAATGCTAGCCGAAATACCTATCCAATTGAGGTTGTTACAAACATCTCATACTGAACACTGAAGTGATTAAACTACATGCTAAGAAATACCTTTGAAAGACTGTAAATGGTTGACTTGGTCTTTGCAGAATTTCTCATAAATGGCTTGGAACTTGGCAGCTTCAGTCTTCAAGCAATTCTCACACTGTACATGTCAGAACCAAATAAGTCACCAAAGCAATATTCCAATCAAACTAAAACAAGCAGGGCAATAGTCCATGACAGAATGTTTACAAACCTCTTTCGAGCTCTTTGAAAGCGATTTAGCAAAGTTTTGCCTGAGATTGAACGAGCAATGACCAAACAAGCACCGAATCAGTAAACACACATCAACAACAAAGGCAATCAGCCAAATAATGAGCTTTTGAACTCTTGATTTACCTATCCTTCTCAACTTTAGTCTTCAGTTCATCGATCACAGACCTGACCTCACCAGCCACACTGTAACCCAAACACAAAACCAGTAATTAAGAACAGCATTTCGGAAATTCTCAACTGAAAATCAACTGATTCAGTTCACTTGTCTCGGTTCAACTTTTTCGATCTACCGAAAATGTAAGCAAAACCTTATCGAACTTTGAGCATTTCAAATAATACAAAGGCACTGATAATCATGTATGAACCAAATATTACGAGCTCGATACAATCAACTCCAAAAGAATTCAAACGCATGCACAGTGTACATAAAATGAAAATCGATGAATAAAACGAACACCACAAAATCGAATTAAAACGCAGATCTACGACCGAAATACTCAAACGAGCTAGGGATTTCGAATTTCAGAGCCAATTTCGTTGAACCAAAGCAAAGCGTTTCGAATCTCCACCTGGAAATGGTCTCTTCGTTCTTCTTCAGGCCGTCCTTGTGTGCCTTCTCTCGGATCTGTTGCAGCGCCGACATGATTCCCTTAATATCGCTGCAAAAATATACCACCGGATTACGAAATCTCACAAATCCGTAGCCAAAAATCCACAAGCGAAAAACACAGAAAGGAATTAGGGGAAGAGAAACGAGCCTGGAGATGTCGAGATCGATGTCGAGGTTGTCCGATTTGACGAGCTGTGGTAGCTCCGCCGCGAGCCGCTTCTTCATGGCGGTGGTCATTTCCGCGAGGATTTGGAGGTCTAGGTTTCGTTTCGGAGGTTGACGAAGCTCTGTAGATCCCGCTTAAAATTTTGGGTGAGTGAAAATCAAAATTTGAAAATGAGAGTGGTATGGTTTTTATACTTAAGATGTAGGCCGGGGGGTCATAACGAGTTTGGTTTCGATATGATACTTTAGCCCATGTCAATTGAGCCCAGCCCATTTTTCAACTACCTGATATATATACTAGTCAAACCACACTAGGCTAGATTGTTCGAAATCCAAAAGTAAACGACAGTCGATTTCCATTCAAGGAGAATAGTCAGAATACGTTTCCAATGAGCTCTTGAACTCTTGATTTACCTATCCTTCTCAACTTTAGTCTTCATTCAAGGAGAATATATGCTTACCTCCCAGAAGCTTCTATGAAGTTGGTCATTAGAAAATGAAAGCAAAATCACATTGATACTTGTGAGAATTGAGATTGCATTGGTCCATTTGGTCTTGAGACTGCAGGGGTCTCCTCCCATCCCCTCATTTTATTGACTAGACTTTGATAATCTTCTGATGTGAATATGTGATACAACAACGTTACACGATAGTCTCGTAGACTCTGAAATGTAATGAGGTATCGTTAATCGTTGTCGCATCACAAGTGACATATTAATATTATATTAGAAGATTATACAGGTAAATGATCCATGTATTACTATAAAAAAGATGATATTTATACCAATATTGAAATTAGCTCTACTTATTGTCTAACATTGTCCCTATTACGGGTTTGGTCTTTAGTCCTACGTTTTAATTGTCTCATCAACTTATTTTAGGCGGCAAGATGATGTTTGTGTGGTTGAAATACAATATACTTTACTTTGTGGTTTAAACTTTACTTTGTGGTTTTGATGATTTCGTTTCAAAAATCTATTTTCAGTTTGGTGGTCTAGAATGGTGGTAGTTATACCTGTCAATGAGACAGAGTTGGACCAGATCAATTAAAATCTAGATTTATTTAAGGAGATAAAAAATTATATTCGATATGTCCCGTTTATCTAAGGAATCTTTAATAATCAAATTCGAATCTAGATCTGGATCAGTTTATCAATATACTAATTATTAAATTTATTTTTTTATCAATATATTAACGAATATGTCACATGACCCCTTATATAACTTAAATATTTCATTAAAAACAAACTAAATATACCAAAATAAAAATATTCTAATTTACATAGAAGAACTTGACAAGAAATAAATCATTTTGGGTTTTCAATATTTTAATTGATTAATATTTCTTTTAATTATAAAATTGATAAAGACATTAAGATTTTATGTCTGAATAAGGGACTTTCAGATTACAAACATTTTATATGTGTTTGTAAAAATAAATTATAATTAATAGACGAGGCTGATTATAAACGGATTAAATCGTTTGTGATCCAGATCTAATTCGTTTAGTAAACAGATCAACAGGTCAATATCACATACAGATCCAAGCGTATAAAAATTATATTTATTTTTATTTAATAGATACAGGTTTGAAGCAGATCCGAATTGAAATTTGTCCCGTTAATAGGTCCACTGTTAGGTGGCAGTCATTTTGTGTGTGTGGTTTGCAAAATCCAAATACAGTACTCTGGCCGTGTAGCTTTTAAAGTCTTAAAGACAACAGCTGGGATGGGCCTGGCCTCGTGGCCTAATATCATGTTACTGTTCTTGCTTTGAGTCAATCAGTAGGACCAACATTGGAAACTCTTAAGCCGCCGGTCCTTGTCTTCTCCCGGGGACACATTTGGATTTATCTCTATCTAGCTCATTTCCATATTTTTTTAGAAAAAAATAATTGAATTATTCTGTCAATCTTTTTGCTTAATTAATAGAGATTATTTTTATTTTCTTCTATTAATAAATTCGTGAATTTACTAACGAATTTATGAAAAAAAATGTCCGTTTTTCGAATTATTCAAAAGATTCGGTAAAAAAATTATTTTTTAAGCCTGGCCGAATTATTTACGAATGTTACGTTTTTTCAATAAATTTTTTTTATTTTTTATTTTTTTATTTTTTTATTGAAGTTCCCTAGAACTCTTCCTCTAAAATAATTTAAAAAAATATAATCGAATTTTTACGAATATTATTCTTATAAAACTACCAAATTATACACGTACGTATTTATAACGTATAATTCGACTAAGTTATTTTCACATTAACTGAAACAGCTACAGTATAAGTTTCAAGCATTTTCAAAAATGTTGATCAATCAAACTTGTTTTCGATCTAGAACGTACTATTTGGGCACCGTTAGTCCACCCTAGAAAAGTATATATGAACCACTTAGCCTACTCTCCAATTCTTCACCACTATAAGCAGGTGGGGCATGACCGATATGTGATGGTGAAGGCATGAGAATCGCCCAGTAATCTAGTATTACATAAATGCAAGATATATACAACATTATGCATGCCCATTCTTTTTTTTGATATATACTCAAAGAAATCAGACCCATATAGTCTTTGATGTAATACACGAGAAACTTTTCATATTTGTGCACCACCAAATTCAGAAAGCCTTGGTCTAAAAGAAAATAAAGTTTTCATTTCATATGATCAAGGTCGGCTATCCAGCAAATTTTTATCCCACCGACAAAACCTCAATGCCGACTACTACATATTCTCGTCATCATTAAAACGGTTGTTGGTGTCCGCCGAGATGTCTAGGTCCTCATTTAAGCAACCATACATGCGATATGCAAAGTTGCAAACTTCCTTTCTCTACGTCTTTTAGTCTTCATGTGAATGTTTGTGCGATTAGATGGCACTGCGATGAGAAGATCAGTAGATGGCATTGTGGGATTAAAGGGAGTTTAATCGATACGTCAAAATCGACCAATATACTAGTAACTTTTGACAATAAAATTTGACATTTCACTCTCTCTTATCAATATGTCAAGATCGACCAATATGTTAGTAACTTTTGATAATATAATAACTGAAAATTGTATCTTTTCTCATTAATTACATGTCATATATAACTTCATACAATCTGTTACAATAACAGTCCCTATAAAACAGGGATACTCTAATACCTATTTAATCTAATCCGTATCTAACAAGGACAAAACACACACCGGGAATTATGGACAATAAATCTCCTTAAACACTTCCTCTTGTGTTGATGACCTCAAGAATGATGCATGACTTGTTGCCTCACTAAATACCTCGCCAAGCAAACAAAAATCTCATGGATAAAACAAAAGTTTGGTTTAAGGGAAAAATAGTATAACACATCAACAACAAAAGCTACTACATGTGATGTAGACTCCCTCTGATGTCTACATAAATGTAACTCCCCCTGATTGTAAATACAGTCATGGAGTTAAGATAACCTACACATACCAATGCATCTCACATGTTTCACATATGTAGATTTAGGTAATGACTTGGTAAACAAGTATGTAGCATTATCAATGAAACCAATATGGTTCACTTGGATATTCAACAGTTGTTGTTGTTGCTGATTAAAGAAGAACTTCAGCGATATATGTTTTGTATTGTCACCCTTAATGTAACCCAACTTCATCAGTTCAATACATGCTGCATTATCCTCATAGATGCAAGTGGTAGCAGTAATAGTAGATGGTAACCCACTAGACCCCCGAATATGAGATATGATTGACCTAAGCCAGACACATTCTCTAACAGCTTCATGTAAAGCAATAATTTCATAATGATTCGAGGAAGTAGCAACAAGGGTTTGCTTAGTAGATCTCCAATAGATCGTCGTGTTTCCTATAGTGAAAACATAACCGATTCGTGAACAACCTTTGTGTGAGTCAGAGAGGTACCCAGCATCAGCAAATTCAACCAAGACATCAACCGGTATCTCGGAATAGGGTATTGCATGAAAACTCTCCGAAGTAGGACGAATTTTCGGCGGGTCGAGAGAATCCCTCGACTGGTTGAGAGAATCACTCTAGTCGATCCAAGGTGCAGAATTCAACGGGTCGAGGTCATGGCTCGACGGGTCGAAAACCCCATACTACATTTCAACTTTCTCTTTTCCGAGAATTTCATGTTTATCTTTGTATTCTTTCTAAGGGAAGAATAAGCCCATGTTAATGGAACCTTTCACGTACCTGAAGATTTATTTTACTCCATTCTAATGACGTTGCATAGGTGCAGAACTAAATCTAACCAACAACTTCACCGAGAAGACAATATCTGGACGTGTGCATTGAGCTAAATACAACAAAGCTCTAATAACACTAAGATATGGAATTTCAGCTCCCAAGATCTCCTCATCATCATCTAGCGGACAAAATTAATTTCAAGGCGCTCAGAAAAATCATGCGCTACAAGTCTAGTTTTATAACGCAAGACCTCATTCTTCTCATTACGCTTCCAAACAAAGACCCATTTATGTCCAACCGGCTTAACATTCGGTGGGTATAGCACAACCGGACCGAAAACTTATCTTTTATTCAGAGAGTCTAGTTCAGCCTGGATTGCTATCTTTCATTTTGGCCAATCTGCTATACGTTGACATTCAACAATAGAGCGGGGTTCCACTTCATCGTCATTAATAATCTCTTGAGCGACGAAATAAGCAAACACATCGTCAACTAACATGAAAGATCTATCCATAAGAACGCGCGCGTCATTTGTTCTAAGCGAGATTTCTTTGTAATCTGACATCACAATAGGTTCTGGAGCGTCCCCCAGACTTGCTAATTGTGATTCAAGGACATAACTGTAGTCAGAGACAATCTCATGTGAAGGATTCACAATGTTAATGATGAATAGATCTTGTTGTGCCTCGATGACTAGCGTTTTAACCCGTGGCTCAACAGTAGATTTTCTTGGTCTCCCCCTTTTCCTGGTGGGAGCCGAGGCTACACAACACTTTCCACATGAGCAGGAGGAACGCCTCCTTGCCCGGTGTTGCCACTAACGAATCCTTTTTTTGAGATTTTCAACCTTGCAGAAGCATTTGCTGCAGGTATATCTGATCTTGTCACTTTACCGATATCAGCAAATGAGTCAGGCATAGAGTCTGCTACTTGCTGAAGATCAAGTATTCCTCAAACTTTAGTCTCACTTTGAGACGTGCGAGGATCATGATGAGACACAATGAGATTAAACCCCGTCAATTTATGACGTTCAACTGGAATAGAACCATTCATATCTCCCCCTAATGGCGGGAAGTATGTTTCATCAAAGTGACAATCTGCAAATCTAGTAGTAAAGAGATCTCTCGTCGAAGGTTCAAGATAGCGAACTATCCTTGGAGATTTATAACCAACATAAATGCATAATCTTCTTTGAGGACCCATTTTAGTGCGCTGTGGAGGTGCAATTGGCACAAAAATTGCGCAACAAAAAATGTGCAAATGTGAAACATCAAGCTCATATCCAGTTACCAACTGGTACGCACTGAATGGTAGGCAAACTACAGGTTGAAAACAAAGAAGCATTTCCATGTGTAACACTACATATCTTCAAGCAGAGACCGGTAAATTTGTATGCATTACCAAAGTTCTAGACACAAGCTGTAACCGCTTGATATGAGCCTCTGCTAAACCATTATGAGAACGAACATGAGAAACGGGATGTTCAACTTCAATCCAAGAGACATGCAGTAATCATCAAAAGATTTTGATGTAAACTCTCCTGCATTATCCAATCGAATAGACTTGATTGGATGATCCGGGTGGTAAGCCCAAAGCTTAATTGTTTGAGCCAGGAGTTTTGCAAACGCAACATTCCTTGTGGATAGTAAAGCAATGTGTGACCATCACGTTAATGCATCTATCAAAACTATGAAATATTTAAATGGTCTGCATTCGGGTTTGATAGGTCCAAAAATATCACCTTGGATCCTTTGTAAGAATAGAATATTGCCATTATTATCAACAGCAAAAGAAGAACGTGCCTATAACTTTGCTAAAGAACAAACTTTGCAAAACGAGCGATGTGTATCAGAGATTGTAATATAAAAATTTTGTGGGATAACACACAAAGCCTCAGCAGTGTTTTGTCGGGATGGTGTTGCACGCGTCTTGGAGACCGAGCCAAGATTTAGTAGAGCAGTCTCATCCTTACCATCTAAACCGATGGATATAGGTAATCCCACATGTTTTTTTGCTCTAAAGAACGAATGACCAAGATTTTTTTGCTTTAATCCCACATGTTGCACTCGAGATTTTTTCAACATTTTTCAATAAAACCGATGTATAAACACATCTAAAAACATCACATCCGGGTAACATCTTCGGCAGGTCGAAGAAAACCCAAAATAAGATGTCAATTTTTTGATACCGATTTTTGACTGGTCGAAATAGTGTCCAAGGGCATACATTCGACGGGTAAAAAAAAAGCCTAAAACCGATATCATTTTTTCGATATCTATTTCTGACGATTTGAGATCAATTTTTGACTGGTCGAAATTGGACATAGTCCGAGACAGAAGCAAACATTCGACGGGTCGAGGAAAAACTCGATGAGTCAAAAATGTTAAAAACCGATCCAGAGTCGAACATTCGGCGGGTCGAGGAAAATCTCGACGGGTCTCGTCCTTACTATATCAATGTGTCATTATGCCACATACAATTGTAAACATCGAACCATACATAAGGATTGTATGAAAATAGAACATTCTAAACATTTTCATATATAAAAAAATAGAGAAATATTCATTACTGCTAACAAAAATACATCATAGATGTTCTTAATAAAAAATAAGACATGCGTTTTAATAAGTTTGACCGAAAAGTAAGCAAAACAAAAATAAAAACTTAAAAAATTACAGAGACAACTACCTTTTACATAGGCTTAATCAAAATTCGGAGAATCAAACTCATTTCCCTTGTCTTCTACAAAAACTAGATTGGTGTCAACCTCCATCTCTAAATCTCCAGCATAATTCGACTCTTGAGCCAAATACTGCTTGTGCTTTTTGTAAATGTTCTAGATCTCTCTACTGGCACAGCACTATTTGTGCATATGCTTAGTAGAACCACATTTGAAACAAACGTATCTTCCAGAATATTGAGACCGTTGACCATCAGAAACTAAACCAGACTGGTTCTTGTTGGAGTTGGCGTTCTGATCTCTATGCCAAGTCAGATTTTTGTTACGGCATTGGCCACGCTCAGGCCTTTGTCTACCCCCACGTGGAGCTTGTCCACCACGAGTATAAGGTTCTGTATGAGTAACCTTCTTATTTTTACGGGTCTTTTCCTTCAGTTTGATAACTCAGGTTTTTTAGTACCAACGGGTCTTGAGTTATTATTTAGGATGATCTCATGATGCCTCTCTTTTTTCGCAAGGCTATTGATGAGATCAATGAAGGTGGTAATCCTTCCCTATTCGTACTCAATCCGGTACTGATGAGCAAGGATGCTCATGGATGTAAGAAAGGTGTTCAATGACAGTTCAATCATATCTTGCTCGATCTTCTGCACCCTACAGGAACTCAACCCTGACTACAAATCCAATATTGCTTGATTATAATCTTGGATATTTGGAAAATTTAGAAGTCTAGTGTTTTCCCATCTTGAAGACAACTCAGAAAGTTGTGCATCGTGCACATTATTGAAGCGCTGTTTCAGAATGTCCCGCAATTCTATGGAATCTGTCTTGTTTAAATAATGCTTCTTTAGAGTTAGATGAATGTGATGCCTGAAAAATATGAGGGCTTGAGCTTTTGATTCTTATGTAGGTAGAATAAGAACTTGTCCAGGCCCAGAGGGTTTTATGGTGTTGATAGTCTCTTTTCGATGAATGTAGTTTCCACATCTGATACCCAACGGTGGTACTCTTTGCCTTGCAGGTCAAGGATGTCGGATTCTGGCCTTCCTGGCTCATTCAAACTCATCTACAAAAACATACAAAGATGTTTGATCAGTAATGTCTGAGAACTATGATCACAAAACTTCAAGTTTCAGTGAATAAGAACGTGATCCATGATATATGATCACAAAAATCGATTATGAACGGTGGAAAAAACCACACCTAGCAATCGTGACTAACCGTCACATAGTATCGCTTTCCCTTTTCTTTTCTTTTCTAAACCGTGACTCTCCCAGGATCGTCACTTATACTCTATGGATATAGGTCCATAGGAACTAGGGTAAACATGTAATATATAACAACTCGTATCACAATTATCATCAACTTAGATCCAGGGTTTTGCCGAAATTAAGTTTGATCCTAAGTCTATAGATTTAGGGTTTAGAAAAGTTTACCTCGATGGGTATTGTGTTCGGTATGACCGATACACTTGTTGGTTGATTTGAAGTGGAAGCTCGTCTGAAACGGTTCTTTGGAAGTTGAGCAATATTGACGACGTAGGAAGATTTGAGGAGCTTGTGCTTGTGTGAGGAGCGCCGGAAGAGAGAGAGGCCGACGGTGGTGGTCGACGGTGACTAGGTCTTCCGGCGGTGGAGGCCTTTTGTGAAGGTTAGGTTTTTTCTTCTTTGATTGTGAGGCCTATCAACCCAAAGTCGTGCTGATAACGTGTTACAGGAGAATAATATGATAACTGAAAACTGTATTTTTTCTCATTAATAACATACCTTATATATAGACTCATATAATATGTTACAATAATTGTCCCTATAAAACAAGGATTCTCTAATATCTATCTAATCTAATCCGTATCTAACAAAAACAAGACACATATCGAAAATTATGGAGAATAAATCTCCTTAAACAAATTTTTTTTTAAAAACTCATGCATCTTTTTCTCCTACTATCTCTCTCACTATCATGTAGCCACTCCCTTTAAAACCACCTCTTCTACATTGCAATAACCACCTATACCAAAAATGTGTATTTTTTTTCTATTCCTATATTTTCACAATTTTATTTTTATTTAAAGATACACACATAATGTGTGCGCACTTTTTTCTAGGTTTGATATATGTTGAGCTCTTTATTTTGACATGATTAACCATTAGACATAAAAAAAAAATTCAAAATGACATATTGTCTAGCCAGTTCAAATTGATCAAATTTGACAAATTAGATCTTGCTAATCCATTAGACTTCTTCTTACAAAATCTTGATCGGGTGGTCAATAAATGATGTAGTTAGTTGTGGTCAACTGTTATTAGATCTACATCTAAAAGATATTTATTATCAACCATTTGATAAAGATCTAATATCACAATTGACCACAAAATTTATTAACCATCAGACTAAGACTGTACTTAGATAGCATTGTGGAATTAAAATTTCTGTTAGAATCTAGCCAGCTAATTCATACGATTAAAACAGATTTATATATCCTAATAAAGTCAGAACTAATACGAAATGGATAAGTAATTAGTGTGTGACATGCACATTGCCGTGATACGTTTCCTCCTCGATCTTCTCTTATTCTAGATGAGAGCGATATGCTTCTAGAAGAAATGTACACGACAGATCCAGCCGGGTAACATAACAAAGCTTACAAATTGTAGTTTTGTAAATATTAAGTTATGTTTAGATAGGCATTTTATTTTTTTAATTTCTTTTGCTCATAGTGATAACTAACGACAACAATATTTTAGTTGTATCGAATGCCGTCTGGCGGAGGAGAGTTTAACATTAGAGTAATGGAAACAGTTATATCCCGCCAATGACGTGGAGTCGTTATTTGTCATTGTTTTGTTTGGACCCATATCATTTGTGGCCTTTTTCATCCTTGCATTTGCATCTTCTAGAAGAAAAGGAGGGGGCAGTGGGACAAGCACCTTTTAATTTTTTGGTACAAAATTTAATTATATGTCTTTAGACTTATTTTGATTTTGTTTATAACGGATTTTGTATGTATTATTTCATACCATATAGAGCAACTACTTTTTGTATAAAAATAGGCTTCAATTATTGCCATACATCTAACAATTGGCTTGACTTGACATAAGGTGACATATACCACATTATGTTGATTGATTTTTCGAATATTTTAGAATTTTGAACGGATTGTTAGAGAAGTAGAAACCGATGCATTGTTGGTACCAACTATTGCTAGTGTGGGTTTTATTTAAAAAAAAAAAAAACTATTGGTAGATGTCATTTATGCTCGAGCCGGTTCAATGTAAGCTAAGGTGTGTGGTGTTTGATAATTCTCAAAAAAAGAGATTCCTAACTTATAATCAATTGTGGTAAAGACGTCATAATATCTCTAAAGATTAGAAATAATCGTGGCTTACATTCATCGCGTATACCATTGATATATTTGGATTTCTTTTCATCACATACTTCCTTGTTTTTGAGGTATTGGTCTCTACCATTTCTGTTTGGCTTAACAAATCATCATAATTTCCTTTTACAAAAATGGTTACGTACTTTATAAAAAGGAGATCTTCTTTGTACGTAATATTTTGTGTAATATCTTGTGTTCCACCTAGATTAAATAAATGAAGTATAGAGGAAAATCAAACTAAAAGGACCAGTCACGTACTAGTGATAACTTTATTTTCATTACAATGAAAGTATGATTTTTTTCACAATAAGCAACGCACTCAAGATGTCATATATTGAAAACTTGTCGAGTACATCAACGCACTTAGAATAACATTCTTTTATCTGAAGAAACAATTCTAAACTAAGTAATGATGCACCACTTGGTGTGAAGCACATAGTTTCAGAACAAGATAGAGAACCTAAGAAATTTAAAAAAAAAACTCTAAAAAAACACAAAGCAAAAATGAAGTCCAAAAACCAAGCAAAATAAAACTAGAAGTTCTGGAAATTAAGTGACATAGATCACTTCTGTTTTGCCTTGCCCTTTGCGATAAAGCTCACATCCTCTATCTCCTTGTAAGTCAAGCAGAGAGGTCCAACCACAGAGATCTTCTCTTTGTCTTTATTCTTTCCGATGTTCTTGTTCTTGCTTCCATCTGGCCTTCCTCTTCTCTTTCCTTTTGGACTTTTCTTCTTCTCGGGTGACTTGAGCCCTAAGCATGATCTATCCATCAGTATTTTACCCAACGATAATGTCAATCTTGGTTTCTTTAGAGATATCTTCAGCTCACTTGATCACTTCCTTCTCTTACTCGGTGTCCCCATCATTATGGTTTGGATTACACTTCCTGCCACTATATCTTCAACCTCTTAAAATACTTGTAGCTCCTTACCTATCCCTTCCACTGCATGTTTTTCCGGATCCAGGAAGGAAACCGCCTCTCCTTCCACTTTAGTTGATGTTGGAACCGAATCGATCTCTACATTCCCAGGAACCAATTGCATGTATCCATTCTCCACAACATTAGAGTCTAGTTGTTTACCTTTATTGGTGAAATCTGAATCGGCATCCCGATTCTCCTCCACTCTCGCTTCTACAAATACCTCTTCTTCGCCCGCTTCATCTTCTGACTGCAAATGCAACTCCCTCCTTGCTCTGATCACCGGTTTCCTCTTGTGTTGCTGGGGTTATTTTTTTGGCCATAAAGGAGTAGTAAACATAGGTTGTTGTCCTCCAATCGATCTAGGGATCACTCCCTCAAATCTTGGAGGCGGTGTCTCCATTGCCCTAGTAATAGACTTTGCTTTATCATTCGATCCTCCTTCCCTATATGGTACCCGGAAACAAGGTTTCCCAAAGTGATCAATACGCCAGCAGCTCGAACATCATCCTGTTAGGTAATCGTAGTGAAACCTAACTTCGGCTCCACTCATATGTCAAAACAAAACTTCCTAGTCTTCCTTATCGATTTTCCCAAAGCATGTTGGATCCTGACTCTTACGATCCCTCTATCGAATTCTTTGTTATCCTCATCTTAATACTCTCCCAAGTCGCTCCAAGTTTGGAGACGTTCTCTTTGGTGTGATATCTCGGTGGGACATTTGTGATTTTCACCCAAAATCCCATCGTACGCATAGGGACTTTATCAACCTCGTCTACACCATCATGTTTTTCCATTTGAATGATTGCTTGATCAAAATCCCAGGTGCCGCCTTTGTAAATACAATTGTGATCCTTCTCTTTATCAAAGGTGAGGAGGAAGCGTACACCATGATCTTGAACGCCAACAATGCCGGATATCCTCCACAACCTCGAGAACCTGCGCATCAGTGCTTCTTTGTCATAAGGCTTGAAGGTGAGCAGTCACGCCACCATGCATGTAACTCTTTCCGGATCGGTTGAAAGCTAAGTATGATTGTATGCAGGAGATATGATGATGTGACTAACTAAATACTAAATCGGTGTATATGTTGATTGAATGAGAAAGAGCAAGTTTACCATATAAATAATATAAATAATGCTGGTTCAGTAGATTAAATTACCAAAATTAACACATTTGCGTTTTTTAAAACATATTTTTTAGGATAAAGGTACAAAGTTAATAAAAACATTAAATGGCACCTCTAACCAAAACAGTCAAAGTCAAGTTGATCACGAAGTATGGTTACACTAACTAAGGAGACATTTTGATTCCAAAGATGAAGGCTAAATGTACTATGATTTTAATCAATTAGACTATTAGTAGAAAAATTAGCTTATCTGAAAACATGTTCATTTAAAAGAACTTTTGTCAAACATCACTGTAAAATTTTTAATGTCCAGAATAATGATTTGAGCCAACATGAATATATATATATATATCACATTAAGACCATTAAGAAGTATCATTTAACAATTGTGTAATTTACTTACATGAGATGTATATCACTTATGTGAGTATGATATTCAATTTATTACTCACGTTCTATAATGAGTAATGGTTTGTATTGCGATGAGATGTGTTATAGTGTGTCAACTCTTCGTTTGACTTTATGTGTATGTGCTATGACCGAAGATTTTAACGGAAATCCGTTTTCTTTAAACATACAAAATTTAACCTAGTGTGCTTTTAGTGTGACAAGATACTATTCTTAGTAAGAGTAGTGGGAAAGAGCCTGCAAGCCTACCTCTGTTTCCCATCTTCTTCTTTTTTAAAAGGAGAATATCAGAGAAAAGAAATTACCATGTAATATATATTTTTGAATTAAATGATAAAAATTAAAATAGAAAAAAAAAGAGAGAATTTAGCAACAAAGTGAGAGGAGCTCACGCGCGTTATGGCGCGGTTGAAATAGCGAGTGACTATCGTTCATTTTCAAGTGAGAAGAATACTGGATTTGTCTATATAAGCAATACGAAAGCCACGCCCACCCCCTCTCTCCTGTATCCCCAACCCTTCCATCTCTCTCTCTCAAAATATCGCCGTCACAAACAAGCTATTCCCCGGTGAAGCTTCTCAAATATTCCGACCAATTTTCGCCGCCGGTCTTCTCCCGCATCTCTCTCTCCGGTAAGCTTCTCATGCTCAATCTCATCGTCGTCTTCTTTGTTATCGCTATGGTCGAATTTCATAAGCTGTTATTCGCTTTAAGTTTGAACAAAACATTATGATTTTATGATTCTTTGGTATGGTGGAAGATATATATGTGCTTTGGCTCACAGATCTACCTTGTTGCGTTTTGTGGCGAGCTTGTTTCATTTGTCTGGC
This sequence comes from Geum urbanum, assembly GCA_946800695.1. Classification (NCBI taxonomy): domain Eukaryota; kingdom Viridiplantae; phylum Streptophyta; class Magnoliopsida; order Rosales; family Rosaceae; genus Geum; species Geum urbanum. The sequence continues at coordinate 72,244,223 of OX327001.1, forward strand.
TTTTGTGAACAGTAGATTCTGAGGTTTTGAGGAATTGTTTTCTTCGAATCATTCACGGTTTCGATTCTTGTTGTGTTTTTGTGAGGAAATGGTCTGTGGTTGCAAGCTTGTATTGATAGAAGCTTAGGTTTTGTAGCCATTGCGGAACATGTAACCTTTTAAGTGTTTGGTGATAGCCGAATTTGATTTGATAGGTGTTAGTTTTGGTTCTAGTTCTACTTGTGGGATGGTGTAGGATTTGATCGGACTAAGTTATGTGTCGGAAATAGCTACTGTGAATCCCTCATTATAGATCCGGATGCTATAGAGTACACTTTTGTAGAGTTACCTTAAGAAACCTTGTTCTTGAGGTTCATAGTTGTGTTTATATGTTTTATGTGAAATTGAAGAGCATAAGGGAACTGGTATTGACTGGTTTTTCAATCTTATCTCAGGTTGTAGAGTAAAAATTAAAAGGATAGGAAGATGGAAATGCAACAATACTATGCACGTGAATGGAAATCTATCTCTGCCGCGGCAGCCGAATCTGAGAATTGTAAAGGCGGGTTTGACTGCAACATCTGCTTGGACTTTGCACACGAGCCAGTGGTGACCCTCTGCGGCCATCTCTACTGCTGGCCTTGCATCTACAAATGGCTCCATGTCCAGAGTGCCTCCCTTGCGTCTGATGAGTGCCCTCAGTGCCCTGTTTGCAAGGCTGAGATATCACACACCACCATGGTCCCACTCTATGGCCGTGGCCTAACGACTCCGGAAGATGAGATGAAGACAAAGGCACCCTCCCGGGGAATAATAGTACCGCCAAGACCATCAGCACACGAAGCACAATCCCTTGTATCCAACTCACCTCGTAATGGTCAACAACTTCCATACCGTAACCCTTATCAGAACCAACAGTACAGCTCTCATCCATATGGGAGTCACGAGGAACATTCTTCCTCACCTCTACTGAGCCTCGGGGGCACAACGTTATCAGGTATCAACCATCCGATGGCAATGGCCGGTCTGTTTGGGGAAATGGTCTATTCAAGGGTGTTTGGTAATGCTGAGAGCTTATACGCGTACCCGAATTCGTACCACCTAACTGGCAGTAGCAGTCCGAGGATGAGAAGACATGAGATGCAGGCAGACAAGTCTCTAAATAGGGTTTCGTTTTTCCTTTTCTGTTGTTTGCTTTTATGCCTTATAGTCTTCTGAATATATATAAATATCTGTAGTATATAGGTTAGTCTCCCTCTCCCTCTCCCTCTCCAGCCATTTTGTATAGTGTATAAAAACGTATGATCGCCCTCTTGAATATGAATAGATGAGATGAGATGAGATGTGCATTGTATGAGTAATATTAGAGCTTCTATTGAGATTTGAGTATCCGCTGCATTCCATTTTGACCTTAAATTTAACTTTCTTTAGCCTCGTCACCTTCACTTGTATACCGGTGTGCATATGCATGATCTTGTTGTTCACATCTGGCAGTAGTTAACTTGGGTTCTAGTTTATCCACATCTGCAAAAATCCAAACGGTCCTGAGTCAATCAGACTTGTTTTGAGGAGAGGGTCCAGACTCCATACTGAGCCGTAGAGTTATGGACAACCAGGGTCCGTCTTTGTCGAACCAACGGGGTTCACATGCGGCCTACAGGATGATTCCATATAAGCAACTTGGGGCCAGCAAAAATGAGCTTATCCAGGATCATAAGCAACTTCCTCAAAAGTGAAAAATGAGAATGGACATAGACGAGTTGGTGGCACATTACATCTCTCCATGTGCAAATGCGCGAGCTCAAGTTTGGTATTTCTTCAACGGGTTCGTCTCATATACATCAATATAGATCGTGAAATAGAAAACCCGATGAGGAGGTAGACGAGTTCGATACGCCAAGTAGATGAATTTAAATTAGTCTACCTCCATATCAAATGAATCTACTTATATATCGAGCTAATCTTATTTAACGTATCGGTGCAAATCACTATAATGTTATTTGACTTAATTTGTTTTTCAAAACTAACACAATTTCATCCATCAACCTCAGCTAACTAGTCAAGTGGCTACAGAGTAGGTTTCGAACATAGATGGTAAGAGGTGACCTCCATATCTATAAAATTCTTACCCAATGTTATAACCAAAGGTGTTGGCGACCAATCTATATGCTTTAGTGGTTGCTAACCAAGATGTCCAAACTAAACTGATTGTGAGCTCTTTAGTGTTAACCCTTAAACCAGTAGCATATATAGGAGTGTTGATGACTTCTGAACCAGGCTAGTTGAGAAGAACTGAAGGAATGAAATGGTTTAAAAGTCAACCAGAACAAATAAAACTACGCGCACCTAGCAACGTTCATTATTTTTCCCATAATGAACTTTTATACAAAAAAAATAGTGCATGTGACCATATTGTGAAGAAAAAGAGAAAAATCGTAGATGAATGAGATAAATGATCAGTTTGAGATTGCTTCTTGTAGCTTTGGAAGTACTTCTGAAAATTATTAAAAATACTTTCAAAATCAGGAAGCACCTATTATATGCTTCTCAAATGTTTCCAAGTGTTTCTGAAACTCAACTAAATAATTTTTTTTATTTTTTTGAATTTTTCTACTATTTATAATTAATTTTACATATAAATTCAAAAATGCTCTTAGCTATTCTAAAAGCAATACCAAACATACCCAAAATCTTGAAAAGTGAAATAGTTAACATTTCTCATTTACTACTGAATAGGCAGTCCATTGGCTAGAATTTGTACATGAATATGTTTAATTGTGATAATAAATTTGGTAGGTGGATGGCTCTATTGTTTATTAATTATAACTTCAATAATTTTAGTCAATTGGGTTGCCAATACCTAATCCTGCGGTGGTGCACTAATGAATGCATCATGCCATGCTTTTGAAATGCAAAATGTTTATGGGTGGATCATAGGTATGGAAGTGAATTTTACTACGGTGTTTTGCGGAAATACAGGATGTGGAAAAAAAAAATTGTACCCTTTTTTAGTTCTTTCTCACTCAAAAATCAAAATGAATGAACGCTTTGGACTCCTATAAATGTCCCAACTGTCCAACACATAGAAGCCCAATGTCTGGTTCTAGGAGGATTAAAACCAAAAGTCCAACCACGATACCACAACAAGAGGCCCAAAAAAAGAATATGACGTAAACCCTGAACTGAGGTTTGCACGTAGAGAGCTAAAACTAGTCGAGTCCTAACAAAAACGGTGCTAATTATCGTGGAGCTAGGGTTTTAGTCACAGGTAAAGAATCACGTGGCGAACAGCGGATGGATTGGCAAGTTTGAAGAAGAAGATTTCGTTGAGGCTACTCCTACCAGTGAAAGCCTTGATGCTATTTCGATGCGTATGCAAGTCATGGCGTGCGTTGATTTCAGATCCTTATTTTGTAAAGAAATACTTGAGTTACTTAGACAGAGGCATCACCAACAACAGACTCCACATTATGTTCTTCAAGTTCACGTCGTCGCCGTGGCCTTTCAGATTGAAGGAGTACGATGCAACCACAGAGCTAGAGTTTCCGGTTAGAATCCTTGATTTTCGGATTTCAAGATACATTGGATCCTGCAATGGCTTAGTTTGTCTTCAATTCGCAGATGAGTCTGTGTTTATTATATGGAACCCTAGTACTCGAGATCACAGGGTATTACCAAAACCTAATGTTAATATTGATGATACTTTGGTTGGATACTTTTATGGATTCGGTTACGATCCTATTACGTACTGACGATAAGACGATTACAAGGTTGGGGTTTAGTCGTCGTCCAACCCCAAAAACTGTGGTTCATGTTTTTGCACTGAAATCGGGTTCATGGAGAATCAGAATCCTTGACGGATGGGATTATGGTTTTATAGGGAATGGTTGTTTGCTAAACGGAGCTTTGCATTGGTTTGAATCAATGTCCATAGACTCCGGAATCGTGCCTTTTAATCTAGCAAAGGAAGAGTTTCTAGATACGATCGCGGTTCCATCACATGCCGGTTTTTTTTATCTGATTGTTCTTAAAAACTCTCTGTATGTATACCCGTACATATCCTACCTCGGACAAACGTTTCAAGATATGGATGATGAAGGAGTGTGGAGTCAAAGAATTGTCTTGGACTGAAGTCGTAAGAATCTTGGACAAAGGTACAATAATATTTATTGTGTGTCTATTTTTTGTTCTTGCTTTCTGAATTCTGATCCCTATAGTGTTCTTGAATCATTTGTAAGAGTTTGAGATTGATGGAATGTAACTCGAGATTAATTATTTACTACCAAATCATGACTGATGTAACCAAACCTGAGATTGATCACTCAAAGATGTCCGAACTAAACTTATTGTGATGTTGCGTATATATTAATTAACGAAGCTCCCAATAGTGTTGATAGTGTTGATGACTTCCGAACGCTAGATGAGAAGAACTACTTAAGGAATGAATGGTTCGAAAGTCATGTATAACAAATTAAGCTACGCACCTGTCAACCTTCATTCTTTTTTTTCAAATCATGGACATGTTTACAAAAAAGAGTGTACGTGCCCATATTGCGGAAGAAAAAGAGAAAATCGTCGGAGAAGAAGCTAAGACAAAAACTAAAAAAAGTAAAACATTTCACATTTCACATTTATGAGGTGAATTGGCTAGAAATCCTAGAATTTGTCCACGAATATGTTTAATTGTGATAATATTGGTGGGTACGTTGCTAGGTCTGCTTTTGTTTAATTATACTAGAAAGTACACATACTAGGTACGTGTGCGGAACAACAGAAATAGAATCTCAGAAGGTAAAACATGTTTATGAATTTTTTGATTTATAGCAGTTATATTTTAAGTCTTTGAATTTTTTTATTCTTTTTATTTATTTATGAAAATTAGGACCAACTACTTTTTTATTATGAGTATTTTTGGAAGTTCATATTTTGGTGAGGCTGATGACACCAAAAAATGGCTTGACTTTATTAATAGAGATATATATATTTTATAATAACACAAATTGCATTATATTCAATAGTAGATACATCATACATCAAAAAATACTTAATATAACCCTCTCTAATTAATTTAATGAGAGATAAATTTAGAATAAGCAGCGATACGTCATTAACCTTTGGAACACATAAAAATTTGAAATCATAGCAAGACTAGAGATTCATGCCAAACCCGGATCAAGTCCTCTAGAAAAAATCGACACTACACTACTACAAAATTTAAAAACTAGACGCTTAGTAACTAAGTGTAGAAAAAAAAACAAGACTTATTGAGACTAAGGAAAAGACAACCCTAACTATTCAACTCATCAACCACAAACCCAAAGCAAGACACGTCCAAGTTGAAACAAAGAGATCCGTCCTCAGATATTCTGAAAAGAAAAATTGTATTCTCGTGGTATACATTCTAAAAAGAAAAATTGTATATTCTCGTGGTAAACAGAAATTTGTCCTAAAATTTACTTTCATTCTTATGCATGAAATAAACCCTAGTTTTCACCCTAACTACGAGATATGTGAAAAGAAAAATTGTATTCTTTTTCACTCAAAAGTTCAAGAATCAAAATGCATGAAAGATTTGGACTCCTAATGTCTCAACACATAGAATGCCCAATGCCTCATCCTAGGAGGATTAAAACCAAAAGTTCAATCACTACAACACAACAAACGACCCAAAATAGGAGACTATGACCTAAACCCTGAACTGAGATACGGTTGCACGTAAAAAATTAAACTAAACTAGTCGAGCCCTAACAAAAGCAGTGTGAAGGTATATGATTATTGACATATCTTATATGATTACAAAACATGATTTAGAGGACTCAAAACAAGTGAAGAAACAAGCAAAGAGATCAAAGATACACCGTAAAGAACTCATGGGCTCAAGGTAAAAACATGCATATACATTCACTGTTTTTCACAGAGGATACCTACATAGGTTCCCATCCCGAAAGCCCCTGCTTTCACAAATCTTTATGATCGGGTTTATTAAAACAGCTTTTTATAAATGTGAAAATATTTTCCAAAACATATCTATGGACATGTGGTGTTTGTTAAAATGAAGTTTATGTTTTATACAAAACACACTTTCACTTTACCTTAAGATAAGAAATATATTTTGGGGTAAAATGTTCTTAGCTGTCTACAGCTCAATACATGACTGTAAACTCAGTACAGCTTATGTACTTGGCTGTAAGCTAAGTTCACTTTGGTAGATCTTTTCTTTAACATTAAAGAAAGGTTTATGTGGTGATCAAGTCTCAAATACATTGCTAAGATTACTTTGGGCAAAACCTTTTCCCTCCTTCCCGTGGCTATATATACACAACAGCCCCATGTTTGATAGTTGGTTGTTTTAGATGGTATTATTACTCTTTCTTCAAAACAGAGTTCTAAGCTTATGCTTATATGTTTGTGTTGTGGTTTATGTTTTAAAGTCTACATGAAAACCCTTTCAACTCATCTACATACATCTTGCATTCCATGAGTTCTTTATGGTAGATGCAAGCAACCCGAAGAGTTTCCAAGAGAGTTAGTTGTGCGATAACTAAGCTCATTTGTTAAACTTGTGTAACTTTCATTTGTAAAACTCTTACATACAAGATGGAGTATAGCTCTTAGTCTAGTGCGCGAGTCTAGATAGGATAGCACCGTTTCCTTGCTATTATCGGAACTATAGTCTTGTAAAAGTGTTTTTAAATATTGGAAAGCTTTGGCCTTCAAGAGAAAGGGCCACGCAGTTTTTATCCCTGATTGCAGAGTTTTTGCGAGAAAAAAACATACATTGTTATTTGTCCTACGTACTTATAGCATCGTATGTTTACTTGGTTCATCTAATTGTCAGAACAGTTTCACATAATTATCTCTGATTATTAATCACCATACTTTCGAGAAAAAGTCGTTAAGAGTCTATTCACACCCCCTCTAGGACCTTCACAATGTAGTTAAGATTCCTAGTTAACGTGGAGCTAGCTAGGGTTTTAGTAACAGGGAAGGAATCACATGGCGGACAGAGGATGGATTGGCGAGTTTGAAGTAGAAGATATCGTTGTGGAGATACTGGCGAGGTTACCAGTGAAAGCCTTGATGCGATTTCGATGCGTATGCAAGTCATGGAGTGCGTTGATTTCCCATCCTTATTTTGACAAGAAATGCATTGGCATCACCAACAAGAGATTCCACCTTATGTTCGTGACGCGGCCTCTCGGATTGATAGAGTACGACGCCACATCAGGTCTAGAGTTTCCGTTAAGCATCCTTGATTCTCGCGTTGTAACAACATTTTTTGGATCCTGCAACGGCTTAGTTTGTCTTCAACTTGAACTTCAGTCGTCTATGTATATATGGAACCCTAGTACTCGAGACCACATGAAATTACCAAAACCTAAAGGTAATATTCTTGATAGATGTATGGAGCTGTTTTATGGATTCGGTTACGATTCTATTACTAACGATTACAAGGTGATATTAGGGTTTAGTTGTCCATACATAAAAACAATTGTGGTTCATGTTTTTGCACTGAAATCGGGTTCATGGAGAATACTTGAATTAGGATGTGATTATGGCATACAATTCGTAGGGGTTGGCTGTTTATTAAACGGAGCTTTGCATTGGTTGGGGTCAATATCCCAAGACTCGACAATCGTGTCTTTTGATATAGAGATGGAAGAGCTAGTAGCAGGTACGATTGTGATTCCCTCGATGATATCACATGCCGGTGGTTTTCTTAATTTGACTGTTCTTAACAACTGTCTCTGATGTATTTGTACGTATATCATGCCTCGACGAGCAAAGATCTTAAGGTATGGATGATGAAGGAGTATGGAGTCAAAGAATCTTGGACTCAAGTCTTAGAGACTTGTGGTGAGGTTGATACAGAGATGTTTAGTCCCCTGTGTATTTTACATGGAGGTGAATTTTTGCTATTGCGTGGTGACAGACGTCACGAGATTGGTAATGAATATTCCTCCTTCGAATTCGTATTGTATGATGCAGAGGAAAAGAGATGTAAGAATGTCGTTGAGATGGAGAAAGACATTTTCGAGTCCTATTGTTTCTCTGGGGTTTACACAGAAACTTTAGTTTCACCAAAAATAAGGAAAAATTAAAGGCATCGATCTGAGGAATATTTACGTAGACGGAAGCTTCTGTTTCAGACGTGCAAGTTACCAATAATATTTATTGTGTTTCTATTTTTTGTTCTTGCCTTCTGAATTCTGATCCCTCTTGCTAGTGTGCTTGAATCATATATTTGTGAGAGTTTGAGATTGATGGAATGTAACCAACGCTGAGATATATAGATCGATCAGACGATCACTCAAAGGGGATCGGAGCTGAGATTATGGAGTTAACTAATTTGCGTTTAGTTCCATCAAAATCATTTTTATACATAGTAGAAGCCGGCAGCCACGAACATGTGGCGTTTGACATAGCCACAACCGATGGCCATCGATGTGCGGATGAGAGCGCGGCTGAAGGTGGAAATCCCGAGGGCGAGGGTGATCTGCGTGTAGGAGAGGTCACAGACAGTGGAGGTACCTTTTGTCGAAGATTTGGTTGGACTGGTGATAACAATGGGGTACGTACGGTGCTGCGGCCAGGTCGATTACCACGTATTGGCTTCGAGAAGTGCTACCCACGCCGATCCTTATGAAGTATTCGCAACTGCCTTGCTCCATGCATGAGACCACTTTCGACTTGAAATCCATTGTCAAATTCTTGAACATGCATTAGCATACTGTGATGATGAGCACGAGCATGAGCTTGTGGCCTTGTGACTTGTTGTCGTTGTTGTTTGATACATGCATGAGGTGTTGCTTGCATATGGGAATATCTTATTCCGATGAACCACGTACTGCACTATTCATTTTTCATCGGCAATGAAACTTGGAATTCAAATAGAAAAAAAAATGTAGAAAAGGGAGGGCAAGAGTTGAACAATCATTACTTTATTTTTTGAAAATTAAAATGAGGGGAGTCCCAATATTAGCTTCCGGTTATGGATAGATTATGGGTATGGAAGTGAATTATACTACCGTGTTAAAGGTCCGGGGGGGGGGGGGGGGGGGGTGAATAAGCATTTCTCACTTTTTCGTTCAATCTGTTCTCGGGATAGCAAGATAGAGATCTAGCCCAAACACAGAATACGAGTACTGAAATGTAAAAACAGCAAGTAAAGAGTGACACAAGATGTTTTTGATAACGCAGAAATCCTACAACCAGGATTAAAACTGCGTGCCCCTAGCTCTTAAGGGACAAACATTTCCACTAATTGGTAACACACACAATTACAAGTTTCTGACACTCTGGGGATACATAACCCGTATGCTATCCTGACTAGTCTACCCACCAGTACAAACAGAGCTACACTACTTTAATCTATGTGTTTACACTTTGGAAAATATACAGAAGTATCAACTCAGATCTTAACTACTCTCAAGTTAAATCTTCTTGATCAACTTCTTGGGTTGGGCATCTCCATACTTTATCTCAATGGAATGCACAATGCAATGATGCATATGAGTTTTGAAAACAGTTTTTATGCTTGAGAAACCATGTCTATTATGCACTATAAAGAGCAACCAAAAGACATGGAAGGGGAAGAGAAGAGATAAGAGAAACTACACTCGAAAGTGCTCTCAAAGAGTACCAAAACAGAATAACCAAAACCCCCAAGTGTTTCACTCAACCAACCAGCTTTCAACACAGTCTTAGACACTTTATATAGACCTTACAAAACAACAGCAAAATGCAGCAAGTAAGCAAGGAAAAAACAGAGGACAAAGACCACAAGAAAGCACGTGAGAAACCAACAAAAGAAACACCCTATGGCAGACCTAGAACTGTCCCAGATTTGACAGAACACTTAACACAGTTTGCAAAGCAGCAGCATGCTTAGAGACACAGTGTAGAGTCAACATCAGTTTCCATTTTGGGCAACAAGTGTTTTGGGAGAGAAACAACCTTTCATAGCCCAATACCAGAAATGGCAAAGTCAACTACAGCAAGCACGTGAAGAACATAGGTGAAAGAAAGCAAGACAGCTTATCCAGCCTGTACAACACATGTATAAAGCAACACACACTCCTAAGAGTCACATGTGAGCTTAAGACCCTTAATTCAAACACACCTTTTGTAAAGTCAACTATCATGAAACAAAGCACATGTATTCTGAATTAAGAATGACCTAGGTAGCTGTAAATCACGTGCATACAGAATCAAGAATAACCTAGGCAATAGAAATCAGTTATGAACATGTTTCCAGAATCACAGCAGAACAGCAGGGATACATGCATCATGTGCTATCCTAGATGAAAAACATGTTATGTGATGCATGAACAACCTGTTTTTCCATTGAGATAGGTTTAGGATGCCCACATCTTCAATCTCTTTCCTTGATGATCTTCAGTCCATTGTGTTTTGTCTATTGTCAAGGAGTTGCCAATAACAAGTATGCCTTCAGGTGTGTTGCAGAAATATGTGAAGAAAAATGATTGTATTCTTTTTCACTAAAAAAAAAAGACATGAAAGGTTTGGACTCCTAATTTCCCAACACATAGAAGCCCAATGTCTCATTCTAGGAGGATTAAAACCAAAACTCCAACCACGATTGAACTGCACCGTTGCATGTAGAAAACTAATTAAACTAGTCGAGCCCTAACAAAAACGGTGCAGTTAAGATTCCTAACTACTGCCAAGTCTCCAACTAACTCGTGCTCTTTCATCTCCTAGCTGCATGGGTAATCATATCCTGGTTCAAATTGTATTCTTCGGTTCATTTTTGGTTTTCTATATCTCTCTCTCGTGTACGTGTTTATTGGTTGCTGAAAGGCAAGGCTGAAGCTATCAAGACAGCGAAGATCGAAGGAGCCGAAGTATGATATTGCAGTGTAGAGTATGAGAAGAAGAAGCAGGATGAAAATGTTACCTAGATTAATCGTAACCCGACACTATATTGTCCAGCGTAATTTTTTTTGGGCTAAGTTTTTGTTACTTCACCACATTTATTAATTTTAACTTACTAATTAAGAACATAATCCTAAGAACCATAACTCACCAAAGTTTAAAGTTTTAAACTTAAAAGATCTAAATCAAACAGAGAAAACACTAAAAAGAGGATCAAAATCAAAGATAGACTTTATAGCCAAACATTAAATCATTGAGATTGCGAAAAGTTTATCCTATTTTATTGAGGAAGAAGAAATAAACAATTACTTTGGGAGGACGGTGTCACAAAAGCAACCGTGTGAATGAATGAAAGGGAAAATAAATTATTATGTGAAGTAAAATTCTTTTTTTCTTAAGTTGAAATAGGTTTTTTTTTAACTTCACAAAACTTACCCAGACTTAATCCCAGGTAAGCTTGGGGCTGGCTCTGCCAGTGCTGAGAAGTTAGTGGTTACAGAGAAATTAGCTTCTGCTTGTGAGGTCCATGATGATGAAGCATAACAAGAATACATGTTGAAATGGCTTCTACGGCCGCCACACCATGTTGAAAGACTCAACATGTTTGGCTTTCATTGACCAAGGCTTAATCCATGTTGCGGTCGATGCGAGGGCTTGATAACGATTTTACTCATCCAATTTTGAACCCTTTTTGCATCGAATTGTAGTATCGGTAAACAAGGGTTATTGTTCACAAACTTGAGATTAAGGGTTTACTAGTCACTCTACTTGATTTTTGAGGGGGGGGGGTTGAAATTGTGGTTTGAACTAAAAATAAAGAAGAAAACAAACATATAATATGGTCAAATAATTTAGATCACATAAGGAACTTCACAAGTAGTTAAGATAGGAAAGAACATGGACCATAATTTAAAAATTACTAAGGCAAACCGATTTTCATGTCTCTTAAGTGTTTAGATTTCCATCGCGGCTCCTCTAAAACCATGCATAACAACCTAGAATTCTATCGCGGCTCCTCTAAGTTATCAAACACATATGAAGAAGAAAAATATTAGGAAAATTGAATCGCAAAGCAATCACAAGTACATAATCACATAACCATCAAAAACATATATGAAGAAGAAAAATATTTCAAGCCATTGTCAAAGAGAAGAAAATCCAATAACGAAATCGTATAACGATAAGTTTTACAATAACAAACAAAAAGAACATAGAACTAGATGTCGTGTTACACTTTGTCACGTCGCGTCTATAAAGATGTAGCATAATGACTTTTGCAGAGTTGGATGAACACTTGAACAAATTACGTCACGCCTAGAACTTCAAGTAATAGAAGAATTGTTGGGCAAGTAGTGACCACGGTGGTGATAAAATATGCCAGCTCTCTTCTTCTGCTTCTTGCGATTTCTCTCCCTAGACTAGCTCTCAAATATTTTTCTAATATAAAATTGTTGACAGCTCAATATGAGACTTAGAGCCTCTACTTATAGGAGAAACTAGCAATTCTTGATCAAATATTAGCCCTTCAAAATTGCTTTGAATGAGTATGTAACTCGTTTTTTTTATTAACCTTTGCATTAACATTTGCATTTGCTTTTGCATGCATTTGTTTTTGTATTTTGTTTTGCATTTGTTGCTTCGGTTACTCATGGAAGAGGAGAAGATGTGTGCATCATTTCCATTAAAGTTAGCATTTAACGATTAAGTTCTTCAATTTCTCCAATTTTGACTCCACAACCTTTCAAATATCTTTTTGGGATCTATTATTACAAAAGTGTGTCAGTGAAGATAATATTAAGGATAAACCATAACTAAAATATAAGAAAAAACACTTAACAACTAGCATTAAAATGCTCATATCGGAGGTGTAAATGGGAATTCCCGACTTGTCGAGTTTGACAATGGAGAGAAACTGTATGCAATGCAAGGGTTGTTTGTTGCTTTAAGTGGCAGGTATTTTCTAGGTTGATGGGTAATATTATATTGCAAGTTAAAAGATTTCTACGTGATGCATTTGAACGGCTGCTGCCGTTAGGGTCGAACCTGAAAATTTGAGCCCTGAAGCAAGAATTAAAAATGGTGTTCTCTCACGGTCATACAAAAAAAATGACAAATATATAAAATTATGTTACATAGGTATCAAAACCAATCTACTCTGATGTTGTTCTTGTATCTATAACGGCAAATCCAAGTCAACATACACTAACATTTATCTTTGATTTGTTACTCATAAATGAAATACAAAACTATAATAAAATATTTTATAAACCAAACCAATATAAGTTTATGTTCCGATCGACATAGTATATAAATAAATAAATAAAATTAACAATATTTCAACACTATATATAAAAAAAGCCTGGACATTCATAACAATACTAATAAAAAACCAAACCAAGTCAACGTAACATTTACATAGGTATCCAAACTAATATACTCTCATGTTGTTCGTATCTACAAGAACAAATTCAAATCAAAGTACATTAACATTTATCTTTGATTTGTTAATCATAAATGAAATAAAAAACTATAATCAAATATGCTATAAACCAAACCAAGTACTAGCATTCATTACAATACTAATAAAAAAGAAAAGAAAACAATCCACATGTCATAACTTCTTTTCTCAAATGCATCACAATGTTATATATTTTTGCCTCGTAGTTTTTTAAAATATTTTTATATGCATAATTTTTCTTACGATTTATACATACGTACATCTAAAAAAATTAGGTTCTCTAGAAATGTGGTGCCTGAGGTGGCCACCTCCTTCGCTGTAACTAAGGTATGGACTTGGCTGCTGCGTGGGCTCATGGTGCATCTCATTCCCTACCTATTGTTGGCTTATTCAAGAACGTGGGTTACGAGACATTCCCTTGCGACAAGTATTAAAACATCATTTATAGTAGTAGGCTATCATAATCATCAGTAACCCACTGCGTACATTGTAGATGGTGAATGCATTAGAAATATGATACTCTTTGGTAACATTGGTTCCACTGGACAATTTGCTCGTTTGTTTATTCGAATATTACTGAATCAAGAACCAGATAATGACAGACATAAGGCAATTGGGATGGGAGCCTCAATGTTCAATAGGTCTACCAGATGTTATATTCTTTGTGGTCAGGTTTATCAAGACCCAAACATCCCAATTGCCATAAATAATGGACCAGCAATACTAGTTCACCCTCATGTATGAGCACTTTGATAATCTAACGTTGGCAGCTGATCTCTCTCTGATGCTTGAGTGTGGTGATTTTAATTACAAAATAGAGAATAAGAGAAAATTCGTCCAAGTTTTGCGGAATGATATCCCAGAGGCCATATGACTCCATGAGATATACAGAGGACCCCCAGTCATATGGATCATAAATTTTCCAAATGCATTAGCACTTGAAACATCTTGGGATGATAGGAACCTTGGTGATGGTTGTTAGAAAAATATATGTTTTAACACTATTTTAATTAACCATTTTGAGCAATTAAATTATGATACTTACTTATTTAAATGGTTAAATGAGTGAATGAGAAATTATCACCCAAATCAAGCTAAAGGCTTTTGAATTACTAATTAAATTATTTATGATTGCTAATAAACCTCGGTAATGACATGCAATTGAATGACGAACTAAATGGTTTGTAACGGTTTTCTAACTACTCATAAATCTTAGTTATGATATACAATTGAAGCCTATTAAATAAATTATTTCTAACCGATCGTAAACATTAGTAACGAAAAATCAAATAGCGTGTAACTATCAATTGATGGCGAGTATAATGACTAGAAATGGTTATGGTATTAACTCGACAATAAGTGGTTTGTACCCTAATGAAGCCTGTATAAAGCGATCATCTTCTTCTCATTTTGACATCTCATCAGAAAGAAATCATCTCATTTTCTGATCTCTTCTCTCCCTCGCTCAAATTCGGTGATAGACAAAGGTATTCTTCAACAAATTTGTTCAATATCATTAATATTTTCTACAATCTTAAGAACTTTCATATGTGATATTGACTAACGTGGTTTCTTAAACGAAATGGTTTCCTAACAGAAAGTTGTTGCCTTAAGAAATTTGTTGCCTACACCAAAATTATGTTGCCTTAAGGAAATGGTTGCCTTTGGAGTTGTGTTGCGAAACACGAAACGTTGCCTAAGAGAATTAGACTCCAAATGAATTACCAATTAGCTACCTACACTAATAAGAGTCTTTTCAAGGATAATGAAAAATTTTCATGAAATAAGGAAGCATTATAATTTGGTTATATGTCAAATTCAAGTGATTGAATATCTCAATATTCAATATGTAATGCTGTATGAATTTGACCATGTAATCAATAGAGAAATAATATCGGATATTATTTTTTGATTAGGAAAATAACACATTGTTGTGTGTATTTTAATAAAAGGCAACGTAAGGTGTAAAGACATTAAAATAGTAGATGTCACATTGATTGAAAAAGAGGATGTGATAATGAGTGTTGATCAATACAAACTATGGGTGTCTTGCACTTGATGATGTGAGATCATACATCACTCGAAGGAGATGAGGTGATGCGCCTTATGTGTGGAGACTCACCTTCATATAGCAATACGCGTTTTGGGGTGAGGCCCAAAAGCAAAACCGTGAGTGGTTTTCCCAAATTAACCAGATAATATCTTGCTATGAGAACTTTTCCATGAAAAATGATGTTATAAATAATGGATAAGACATGTAAGCAATTAAAGATTATGATTGGTAGATGAAAGACTTGGAGCGCAAGGGCGTAGCTAGTATAGGTTGAAGAGTGTCAATTGACACTGCTCAATTTCTAATACTTCCTAATTTCTTATTTAATTTTTTTTTTAATTATCATAAAAATGTTCAATTAAACTCATTTTGACACGGCTAAAGTTGGAAGAATTCAAACTGTTTTTTTAAGTAAGAGCTTACGGCTACCTTTAAGCCTTGATTGATAAAATGGTAGAATACAAGGGGCAAACATAAAGCCTAAACCCCATGAGAAGAGAAACACCTGAAATAATATTAGGAGACTCGACTAATACATTGTATCCTAAACTGTACCATTTAGCGCAGCATTGGCTACTCTATTTGCTTTACAATAAAAGTGACACAGTACTGAAAAAATAACGCTACTAAGGCAACACATCAATTTATTTTTAATAGCTTTCCAACTATACTGCTGAGAAGACATACTGATGATACTACATCTCATCATGTCGACAAGACAAGCTGTCTTAAATATTCTAAAAAAAAATTTCTTTATACATCCTAATGGATCAATTTCTAATTAAATTATTAATAGTATTGATGATTAGAGGGTACTATATAGAGTTATTTTAATTTCTTCACTATAAGTAAATTTAATCAATTGATATCTCAAATTTATTTTTGTATTATTTATCAATGATTTTAGTTTTCGTATACTTTTAGGGGTCCTTCTTTTAGATGCAATTTTACTTGACACCGCTGAGTAAAATTGCTGGGTTTATTGTTGGAAAAAATAAGTATAGTGGTGACAAAAATGGATATATTGGTGGCAATAATAGGTATATTGGTGGTAATGAAAGCTGACCCCACCATTCTATTTTTGAAGGGAAAATTGTATGTGACTTTTGCGAGGTATTGTAGTAGTGCGTCACAACCATGTTGAAAGGCACAACATGTTTGACTTTTGTTGACCGAGGCTTAATCCATGTTGTAGTCGATACAAGGGTTGTACATACTGTTTCAGGACTTGTCCAGTTTGATGATGGAGTGAAATTGTACGAAATTGCAGGGATGTTTGTTCTTTTTAGTAGCAGGTATTATATAGGTCGATGGGTAATTTTGAAAGTTGAAAAATTGCTACAGGGTAATGCATTTGAGCAGCTACTGCCACGCGGGCTCATGGTGCATCTCGTTCCCAACCTTTTACTGGCTTATTCAAGGGTTTGGGTTGTGATGCATCCCCTGAGGAGAGTACTAGAGAAGAATTTATGGTAGTATGATACCATAATAATTAGAAAAATACCCTATACACTTTAGACGACGTCTTAGGCATTAAGAAGCAGGGCTGGACTTGAGAATTTAAGATTTGAGACGAGAATCAAAAATAGTGCCTTCTCATGGCCATAAAAAATGACAAATATACAAAATTATTTTATATAGGTATTCAACCAATCTACTTTCATGTTTTTCTCGTATCTATAATAACTAATTCGAATCATATGTACATTAACATTTATGTTTGATTTGTTAATCATAAGCCAAATACAATTCTCTAATCAAGTACTTGTACACCAAATTAATACAATATTCCGATATAGGACATAAAAAATACATAAAATTAACGATATCCCAATACGGTACATAAAAAGAAAATTGATATTCATAAAGTTACTAATAAAAAAAAAAGAAAATAATCCTCGGTCATAACTTTTTTCCTTAAAAAAATATCACAAAGTTACTTAAATGTTTCTGTCTTATATTTTTTTAAATATTTTTTATATGCATAATTTTTCTTATTATTTTTATGTGTACATTCTAAAAATAATAATTGGGTCATCCAGAATTTATGTACCTGAGGCGACCGCCTCCTTTGTCTCACCTCAGGTACGGGTCTGTTAAGAAACAGTTACTTTTGGGTAGCATTGGTAGTGATGGTAAAGAAGTTGCTCTTTGGCTTATTCGTATATTACAGAGGGGAGAATCAAATTATGACAGAGGGAGGGCAATTCAGATGGGAATTACGGGAATCTCGATGCTTGAAAAGTTTATTGGAGGTTATATTGTTTCTGGTCAGCTTCATCAAGACCAAAACATCGCACTAGCCATAAATGATGGACCCACAGCTGTCCTAAGTTTGATTTATGAGCATTTTGAGAATCTGACATTGGTAGCTGACATCTCTGTCATACTTGAGTGTGTTGATTTTGCTTACAACCTGGAGAATAAGCAAACATTTGTCCAAGTTTTGAGGGCTGCTATCCTTGAGACCACACGAATGCATGATGAAGGTCCTAGAGGGGGTGTGAATAGACTCTTAATGACTTTTTCTTGAAAGTATGGTGATCAATAATCAGAGATAGCTATGTGAAACTATTCTGATAAATAGATGAACCAAAGTAAACAAACGATGTTATAAGTAAATTTGACAAATAACACATGTATGTTTTTTACTTGCATAAACCCTGCAATCAGGGATAAAAACTGCGTGACCTTTCTCTTGAAGGCCAAAAACTTTCCAATATGTAACAACACTTTTATAAGACTATAGTTCCGATAATAGCAGGGAAACGGTGTCATCCTATCTAGATTTGTGCACTAGACTAAGAGCTATACTCCATCTTGTATGTAAAATGTATGTAGATGAGTTGAAAGGATTTTCATGTAGACTTTAAGACATAAAGCACAACACAAATCTATAAGCATAAGCTTAGAACTCTGTTTGAAGAAAGAGTGAAAATATAATTTTGACAACCAAGGAACAAACATGGAGCTGGTATGTATATATATAGCCACAGGAAGGAGTGGAATGGTTTTGCCCAAAGTTATCCCAGCCATGTATTGAGACTTGAACACCACACAAACCTTTCTTTAATGCTAAAGAAAAGATCTATTAAAGTGAACTTAGCTTACAGCCAAGTATACAGGCTTCACTTAGCTTATAGCCAAGTATAGAAGATATAGACAGCTCAGAGTTTTTTAACCCAAAATATCTTCTTTAACTTAAGGTAAAGTGAAAGTGTGTTTTGTATAAAACATAAACTACATTTAACAAAACAACACATGGCCAGATATATGTTTTGAAAAAAGTTTTCACAAATATAAATGATGTTTTAATAAAACCGATCATAAGGATTTGTAAAGGCAGGAGCTTTTGGGATAGAAACCTATGCAGATATTCTCTATGAAAAACAATGAATGTATATGTATGTTTTTACCTTGAGTCCATGAGTTCATTATGGTGTATCTTTGAACTCTTTGCTTGGTTCTTCACGTATTTTGAGTCCTCTAAATCATGTTTTGTATTAATATAAGATATGCCAATAATCATATACCTTCACATGAGATATACAGAGGACCCCCAATTATATGGATCATGGGTTTTGCAGATGAAGAAACACTTCAAGCAGTTTGGAATAGTAGGAACGTTGGTGGTGGTGGGAGAAACATTGGCGATTTTCCAGTTTTTCCCATTGTCATCAAGATGAGTTGCTGCAACTGATTTTGAGGTTTTAGTTTCTGTTCAATTTTGAGGTAGAATACATTCTCCCTTAGACACTAAATTGGCATCTAACTTTTATACTACTTGTTTTTGGGGTTAATACTTACGTTTGCTGTCTCTTTTTTGCGTCTACTCTGGGTTGAAAGTTGACTGAGGTGGATGATGAAGAAGTTTACTGAGGATGTTCTATCTTTATAGCTTTGCCTTATCTATCATAGTAGTCTATAAGCCTTTTGAATAATCTGTAACTTTCCATATATGCTCATTGTAAAAGACTTCAAGCTTCGTTTACAACACCCTGAAGTGATGTTAATGAATGATGATCTTCTGGCTCCAAGTATTGAGGTTTTCTTCTGAATATGTTGTAGTTGTTATTTTTATATAGCTCTAATTTCTTGTTATTCAAGACTATATCTGAAAATCAAAGACTTTTAATGTCTTGTAAGGATTCTACTATTGGAATAAAGACCGATAACCATTTTGCCAGATTGAAGCCTAGCTAGCTATTGAATTTGCCAATTTAAACAGGAAAAACCAACTTCAGCACTGTATATAGTGTACTGATCCAATTAGTATAAAGAGGTGAAATTGGGATCCGCTAATTTACAAATCACACCCTCTTTTTGAACTTTCATTAGTATTGAAATTACAAACAAAGGATCCCCAATTGGGAAGGAAAAATGAATTTTTTTTCTTCTAGCATTGACTACTCTCTTGTAGTTAGGAAGTCGGACATGAATTTTAGAAGAAAGCACAAACTTGATTACTTGGGTTAAAGTAATAAGGTCTTCAAAGTAGACGGTCGTCAATTCTCTTCCATAATAATATGAGTTCGGTCGTTATGTCACTATGATTCTCAAAGCCAACAGCATTGCCTTTACAGCCAAAGAATTCAAAATGATCACAACTCTTGAAAGCAAGCTCGAGAGTTTGTTGAGCATCTCCTCCGAAGATATCACACAAGTGGGCATAAAATAAGTCGAGATGTTTACATCCTAGAAGAAATGTGAAAAGACTATCTCGGTGAATGCAACAATAATATGCCCCGAAGCTCCGAAGATTTGGTAATAGTGTCACAATTGTGGATGCCTCAAATTGACGGAGTGGAAAATTAAACATATCCAAGTGCTTAAAATGCTTGCAGTTTATGCCAATCTGTAGCACGAGTTGATGGAAAACATAACAAGTGTTGGCGCCCAAGAATGCCTTAAAATGCTTGCTCAAGCGTCCCCTTCTCAAGATAGTATATTGATGATGACCACGCATCGTGCGTTTATAACACGTGATGGTTCTGGTCAACAAGGTCAAGGACTCGAGCAGTTTCCATTTTTCAATTACCTGCGGAAGAATTAGAGAAGCCTTGCAAAGCATCAAGTCATCACAATACACCAAATCCTCGAGGAGAGGGCACATATCTGAAGCATATCTCAATGCCTCTTTCTGTACAGAAATCAGGTAGTTGCAGTTTAATAATATTCCCTTTGCTACGGTCGATAAATAACTTGACTAAACAAGCTATAGAGAAACGACTCGTGTCGATTCCATTTTGTTCTACAAACTTATCATATAAGTGACCATGAGTAACAGGTCCAACATCATCAATATTATCATCAACCACAAACAAAGGAATATGTTCGTACTCTGGAAATTCGAGACGCCGCCACCATAAAGGATTGAAACTGGCTCTGTACCATGACTTGCAGACAAATTAGACATCCAAAACCAGCAACTTCATTCCAACTCTGTTAAAAACATTGGCTTAACAGTCCGAGTCTAAATCCTCCCATCTTCTTCTTCCTCCAATACCTCCTCTTATGTTCGAGGAGGGATTAACAACAAACTTCTTCTTGGATAAAAAGTAAGGACGTCTCAGCTTCTGCTTTGCCCACCACCTCCATGATCTCAACCCCTTTTTCTTTCTGGTATTCTAATCACTCCAGAGATATCTCATTCCGGTGTTATATATGCTATATATATATATATATACAGAGAGAGGGAGGGAGGGAGGGAGAGCGCACTAATGTTAAGTCCTAGAGTTACTCTCTCTCTGATCGATCCTTCCTGTGATTTTGGCCTTTTTGGAACTAGTCTCCCGGATATTTGGTTTTGTAATTTGAACAAGCACACATACAAGATCTTAACCATTCATTCTCATCTTTCAATGCAGTTGTTTTTTTACTTTTACCTTTACATCATGTTGCCAATCAACCCACCTTCGATCTCGTCTTCCGTATTCACCTAGGGTTCTGGGCAAAAGGAAAGGGTAATGAACCCAGATCTCAAACCGACTTGCAAGCATAGATTTAAAAAAAATGGGCACTGCGCGCTGGTAATATGCAGGCAGTTACCTATTTGATTCTCAGTGGAGTTTCCCTCCGTGGGTCCCTAGTTCCACTTCCTATTATTTGTTACTACAAGCCGTACAAAAGTCACAAGAAAAACATATTTAGTTGAACCATGTTCAAAAGGAAAGGGAAACAATTAGCCATAGGCACTCATATCAGTAATTCTCAAATCTGAGCTTATATTGGTTGAATTGGGAAAGCATTAAGCACTAGCATATGGCTATACAGGTCAGACATTGTATCTATTCTTGGCACTTCTCTCATGTCGCCTTGCATCCTCCTGCAAAGCAGATCAGACCAAAAAACAAATTTAGATGCTGCCCTATTGAACAAAACAATGAGCAAATCAACAGATATAAGACACAAAAGAGTAGATTCTTACATGAAATATGACCCCAATATTTTCATTGCTGTCCAGAAACCCCTTGCATTGTTTCCCAATGCTCATCTACAGCAAGAACAGGACTATAGTTAGATGTTAGAACCTAACAATCAAAGATAAATAAACATTTTTATGCGCAGCAAGATCCCAAGTGATCCCAGTGATTTCAGTAAGATCTAAATGCACCAAACAAGCAAGTAAGACCTGTTACCAAAACCAATGTATCACCAACCAACCTAGTTGTACCTCAACCCTTTGTAGGGGAGAGACCTCAAATGGGTGATCGAGAGATAATTTAGAGTTGGAAAGAACCATGAACTTTGCAACTTATATAATATTAATTGGATGCAACCAGAACCACTAAAGCATGATTTAAGAAAAGAAAGGCGAAATCGAATATAGCCTGACAAAGACAATCAAAGTTTTCAGATCAGTTATTGGGTCTCCAAAATAGCCTGTCTTTGTTGATCAGTATCTTTTTAGGTGATTTGTCTACAAGACTACACCATCACAGATTTTCAGACAAAAGGGAAAATGGATAGTATGCAATAGTCATAAAAGTAGTAACACACTGTTTGTAACCAAAAAGAAATTAGTGAAGGGGATATTATTGGTCACTGAATCAAGGAATTCACTTCAATGTGTATGCTTTTTTGGTTTCGAGGATGAAGACGAGGAGAAAAAATAAGCGATCGATTGACGCAACTAGGCAGAATATGCCTTCACACAACAGAGAACCTAGGTAAGAGGACTTCATGAACTGTCAGTAGATACAAATCAATTACCTGAGCAGCCTCATTCATTGCATTCTTGGTCCAAAATGCAATTTTTTCTTGCCCATTTCTGACATTGACAACGGCACCACATATCTCATCTCCGTGATCAAACTGTTCTCCAATCAATGCTAGCAACTGGTCCAAGTAAACACAGACAGTTAGATGACACATATAACTACAACTCGATCCATGATATCATTCGCAAGACAGACCATACCGTGTGCAACCAAGGATTATCAGATTTTCCTTTAGAAAATGTCATAGTCCACTTCCCTCCATCCGCACAAACAAGATCTTCCCACTTTGGCTCAATCTAGCTTGTTTTTGAAACAATGGAAGTCTGTCCCTACACTTAACTTGCTTGGATGGCGTCTATTATGGTAAATACTGAAGCAGAACAGAAATCGCGGGTGAGTTAGTGACTACAGAAAATAGCACTTATATGTGATATTTAGTTCAATGAACACACTGATCGAAATTTCTGGAAAAGAACAGAAGATCTCCTTCCCATTTCACTATAATGCTGCGAGAGACTATTTACTTAACCTTACAACAGATCTAAATCACAACCTAGTGAGCCTCCTCCACAATCCACCTAACATAAACAAAAAATCTTTCAACATGCATTATCATCGCACATACTTTCATCAATCATTTAGATTATATTAGAAACAGTAATCACTCCTTTCAAAAGTGCATATCTTTATAAGCTTCATATCATTTTCACCATTGCATTCTCGTTCATTTGTAATAGCCCAAAAGTACAAGACTCAAGCCCAAGTTGGAGCTCTAGTCCATTTACATTGTACTAGCCCATATTCGCTCACTATGTTAGCTATATAGGGTTTTCAGTCTCATTTTATAAGGGCATCTGAATATGGAATCAAGGTTTTAGCTTTCCTTCCTCTTCGTGCTTTCTTTCTCCGATGACGTTTTACGGTTACGATCCCGGTGGGGATCCTTACAACTGGTATCATAGCCCTTCGGTTGGGCCGATGGGGCATGGACCACCATGGCGGCGACATGCATTCCAGCAGATCGGGGATGGGATCCGACGAGAGCGGCATCGTGGGACACTTCGCAGTACCCAGCACCACAACCATACTACTTCCCGACATCACAGCTTCATCTATCACTTCCGTACTACTCACCACCTTTGCAGCAAAATTCAGAGCAGAATCCCAATTTCAAACCCTAAACCGTCTGAAATTGAATAGGGGCGACGACTCACAACCACCATGCACGAGAATTGCCTGCGACGAAGATGGAACCCTTACCTCACCGACAAGCTTGGCTAGCTCCAGAAGATAGTTCAAGCTCACCATGGGAAGTTGGAAGCTATATTTACGAAGTTTGAAGCTCACCACCAAATTCGACTTGAGGAGAGTCGACAACGTGAGCGACAAGTTAAGACGATACTACCATCCAAGCCACAACCACGTCCAGATCGTCTTGCTGGGGTTGATACAGAGAAGAAGAAATCACAACCCATTTCGACTGCGTTGACTAACTACAAAGTCACCTACTCGAATTCCATCATTCCATCGTCTCCCAACTCTGTGCCGACGTCGCACATTTGCGTTTCTTCCGCTGTTGACGAATCTGAGGTAGCCAAACAACGCGCGTGTGAGCTTATAGCTCGACCGTACAACTACGTAAGAGGCGGAGGAGTCGATACAGCTGCTGTTGGCCTCGACTGTAAGCTTATGAGAGCTGAAAATGACGAGACTCAATACACCTCTTCAGCTATGAATTTCGGGGTTGTGCCTCAAGCTAGTGCACCTGAGGGGGATTCAATGTCGAAAGAGGCAAGTTCTACGATCAGAGATGGCATCCTCGACTCATCTCCAGGGAAGAGTATTCTTCAAAATGGTAGTTTAAAGTGTATGCGTGTGGTTAAAGCTGTGTCACCATGTGAGGAAAATGCACAGAAAAAAAATGATTCTCAGCAGATAAAAGAGATGGCTCAAAGACATATTGCTAGTGATGGTAAGAGAATTACTACTCCTGACCATTTGGTTAGTGTTGCTGTCGTGGGTGATGAGAAAGGGTCTGAGACTTACAATGGTGGGATAGTTTCTGGGGCTCTTACATTTGATTTGATTGAGCAACCCGAGATTAAATTGGATACATGTGCAGAGGTGTATGCATTGAGCAGTGCACATCTTTTACATTTTCATTGCTCACTTTATGCTCCCATTGCGTTTGATAAGAGGGTGAGAGACAAAGGCAATGGTTTTGGCCATCTTTATGTGGACAATTGCAAGTTTCCAATTGCAGGTTCTCTATTAGTTAGAGAAAATGGTATCCTTGAAGTTAAGACTATTGCTGGAGACACTCATTTAGAAGGAGAGGGTTTTGATAACAGGATGGTGAAACACTTTGTTCAAGTGAAACTAATGGAAAATTGCAAGATGACGAGGAATTCTTGAAGAAAGGTTATGGTGAAGGAAAATGGCCATTTGTGAATCTTTCCCTCAAAGTTTCTGCTGAGTTTTACATGGGTGGATCTCAAAAGTTCATAGAGTACTGTGATTGTGGAGATTATTTGAAGAAGGTGGAGAGGTGCTTAAATGAGGAGCTGGGGAGAATGACAAATTACTTGGATGCAAATAAAGAAGTTTATGCAATTGATATTGTTTCAAGTACATGGAAGGAAAGCCCAAGTTGCTGGACGAGAAGCAGACAATTACATACGAGAGTGTTGTGGAGTAGATTGAGTATGATGCAACTTTTGTCGATGATGATTTCTTCAAAAACATAATTGGGATACCTGTGGTGGCTGCATTATATAGCAAAGTTGGTGCCATGACTATTATATTAATTTTGGCTGTATCTTGCACCATGCCTAAGAATCATCCCCAACCTGAAGTTGCATCAAGAAAGGTGAGAAGTCTCGTTTCAGAAGAGGTTGTTGGAGTGAATGAGGTAACTATGCTTCAATATGAAATCAGTGAAGTACTTGCAATCTTAATAGAATACGGGATGCTTCCTCTAGCCCGATTGATCATGATTAAGGTGACAAGAACTGTTGGTAACACAGACAAACAAAGAAAACTTGAGACTGGGAATGTTGTGGAGGACACGTGGATTGTTGTGGCTCACAAAAGAACAATGCAGCTTGATGGTGAGATTCAAGCAACTGGGTTTTTTTATCTTACTTACTGGTGGACTGGCATAATCATTACGAAACTTGAGGACAAGTTTCAATCGAAGGGGGATGGAGTTGTAATAGCCTAAAAATACAAGACCCAAGCTCAAGTTGGAGTTCAAGTCCATTTACATTATTCTAGCCCATATTCGCTCACTAGGTTAGCTCTATAGGGTTTTCAGTCTCATTTTGTTAGGGCATCTGAATATTGAATAAAGGTTTTAGCTTTGATTTCTCTTAGCTTTCCTCCCTTTTCATGCTTTCTTTCTCCGATGACGTTTTACGGTTACAATCCTGGTAGGGATCCTTGCATCATTTCACTCTAACAGATTCAAGCCATCAATTCCTTATCTGTTCCAAAATCCCCAATTACTAAAAAAATATATACTAAAGCCAACAACAATATGTACTCATAATCACAGCCCTAAAGAGATTCAACGTTTACTGAATTATCTAATGAAAAAAAATCCCTAAAAATGTAAAGAGAGAAAGAATCATAGACCCCAGAATTCCTCAACAGTAGAGAAAGTGTAGATGGGACGAACTGAGCTGCCCCAATCCTCTTGCTTGGTCTTGGCGTTCTTGGCGAAGGGATTGCCGAACCAGAAGGTTCACAAGTGCTCGAGCGCCATCAAGATCTTCGCCACCGCTGACGAGTCTTCGTCGCCGTCTTGGGGATCGTTCTCGTCTTGCATCGAAGATGACTTCCGAAGACCATGGTCGGTTTTTAGGGTTTTATATGTGTTGTCGACTTGTCGCGATGAGAACTTGCATTTTGATAGTGTCTATATCTCTCTCCCTCATTTTCTACTTATATTAAAATGCTAAATTTTAACATGCGACACGTGCGTATAACAATGTATCATACAATTTTTTTTAAAGAATAATTATCCAAAAGTCACTTAAAAATGATCTATTTGCCTAAAAAGTCACTTAGTTTATTTAAAACTATCCACAAGTCATCAAATTTGAATTTTACTGAACAAAAAGTTACTTTAAAACCTACAATTTAAAATAAAAGCTTTTTCTGCGTGTGGACCATTTTACACCTTTGTTTTTTTGTCCAATTTTTTTTTGCCAAAAAAAATTGCAAAAAAATAAATAAATTGTTTTTCATTTTGTTATTCACGACTCAGCACAAACTCAAAAAATAAGAATACAAACTCCAATACATAAAGATACCAACTGCAGTACGTTCATAAAAATACTAACTCAAGTTCGTAAAAATACCATGACTTATTTATGGATATTATGGATGTATTGGCTGCCAAGGATTATCATATTATGGACATGGACATTCTTCCGGGTGTCAACTGTAGGTCATGTGATGTTGAAAAAGTTTAAGTAATCACTCCAACACAATGGCTCTCTAAGCTGATCCGGCTGCTGCAACAACCATAAACATATCACAGATAAAAGAACACAATAACATATACACAATAACATATACACACCATGTTGATTAAAAGAGTAATAGTTTACACAAACAAGTCCACCAATTAATACAACAATGGAAACTGAATTCTCAATTAGCATTTTACATGTTAAGAAAGTACAAAAGACATCAATGCTAATCTAGTAGTACAAAATGAGTTCATCCTAGCAAATGGTGGCTTGTCCAACATGTGTAAAGTCAGCAACTCCCCCAAAAGGTTAAAGTCAGAAGCTAGGTAGATCCCCTACGAGCATCAAGCAAAGCTTGTTCAACATATATGGTCCTTGCTTCACCACACAATGACTTGAACACAGAGATACGATGTGGCTCCTTTAAAATGTATTCCACAACCTTAATTTGGTCCAGAATAGGAAGTCCAATATCCTCAATTTCTTTAGAAATATCAGAATAACGATCTTCATTACCTTTCAATATGGCATCAGTCACCATTTGCAATTGTTTTCCAGATTCTTCAAACAGCTTTTTCATTGCATCCATGACTCTATCCTCATCATTTCTTTTCCTCTTTTTTTGACTAACTTGAGATTGTCGGCTAGCTTCTCTGCTTATTGACATAGGACTTGTGTCATTCTCAACATCAACATCAACCTCAACCTGAACTTCATTGATGCTCTGCTCCTCCACCATATCAGCAGGGGTCTCAGCCGCACTACCATTAGCACGATCATTCCCAAATATGTTTCCTAGTCTTTCAAACATGGGATACGATTTGTTTCTCCAGCCTTTTGCGTTTTTGTTTTGCTATGGCATAGAAAGAAAAATGAAACCAGTAAGCCAAGGTATTAAAATAGAATCTGCAACCTCAATAATAAAGCCAAGGTATTAGTTTTCATTTTGTTCTTCACGACTTAGCACAAACTCAAAAAATAAGAATACAAACTCCAATACATAAAGATACCAACTGCAGTACGTTCATAAAAATACGTACTAACTCAAGTTCGTAAAAATACCATGACTTATTTATGGATATTATGGATGTATTGGCTGCCAAGGATTATCATATTATGGACATGGACATTCTTCCGGGTGTCAACTGTAGGTCATGTGATGTTGAAAAAGTTTGTCGACTGAAAAAATCCCTATATGGTTTGAAGCAGTATCCAAGAGCTTGGTTTGAGAGATTCTATAGAGCTATAAAGAAGTTTAGATATTGGCATAGCAACTCTGATCATACCTTGTTCATTAAATGCAAGAATGATAAGATTACTACTATGATTGTATATGTGGGTGATATGGTTGTTACAGGTAATGATCTAGTTGAGATGGAAGATTTGAAGAAGTGATTATCCCAAGAGTTTGAGATGAAGGATTTGGGTCCGTTGAAGTATTTTTTGGAAATTGAAGTTGCAAGATCCAAGTTGGGAATCACGTTGTCACAATGAAAGTATGTGCTTGATCTTCTTGTTGAAACATGAATGCTGGATTGTAAATCTGCTAATACTCCTATTGTGATGAATCACAAGTTGGAATTGTATCCCGGCTAAGTTCCTACAAACAATGGCAGATATCAAAGGTTAGTAGGAAGATTAATCTATCTGTCATATACTAGACCTGATACTGCATATGATGTGAGTGTTGTCAGTCAATTCATGCATGATCCCAGTTGAGCATATAGATGTTGTGAAACGCATTCAATCTCATGTATTTGAAGTTTGCATCTGGTAAAGACTTACTATTTTTAAAGAATGGTAAGTTTGGAGTTACAAGATATACTGATGCAGATTGAACAGGTGATAAGACTAACAGAGCATCTATTTCTGGATACTTTACGTTCATTGGTAGGATTTTAGTAACATGACGTATGTCACATTCTGCTTCTTACTGATGCAGATTGAACAGGTGATAAGACTAACAGAGCATCTATTTCTGGATACTTTACGTTCATTGGTAGGATTTTAGTAACATGACGTAGTAAGAAGCAGAATGTGATTGCCCGCTCTAGTGCTGAAGTTATCGTGGAATGATACATGGAGTGTGTGAACTGTTATCGATTCAAAATTTATTGAAGGATTTATGCTTTAAGCTTCATAAGGTAATGAATTTGTTTTGTGACAATGCAGCTGCAATTGAGATTGTTCATATAATCCTGTACAACATGATAGAACCAAGCATGTAGAAATTGATCGGCATTTTATCAAGGATAACCTTAATAAGAAGATTATACGGTTTCTCTTTGTAACTTCTGTAGAGCAATTGACGGATGCACTCACTAAGGGGTTGTCACACCGAATATTTGCAGATTGGATTGACACGTTGAGCATGATTGACATCTATGCTCCAACTTGAGGGAGAGCGTTGGAAAATATATTTGTATTGTAATTAGAATTAACTTTTGTAGATATTACATGATCGTACAGATATTTTTTCTTTTTGAGAAATCACTTGTAAAACTCTATTAATCCTAAAATTGAGATGAATAAATTCATTAAATTTTTCCTGAAATACTATACTGTTAGAGTTTTAGTCACAGGGACGTAATCACATGACGGACAGCGGAAGCTTTTGGCGAGATTGAAGAAGAAGGTATCGTTGAGGAGATACTGGCAAGGCTACCAGTGAGTGCGATTTCGATGCGTATGCAAGTCATGGCGTACGTCGATTTACGATCCTTATTTTGTCAAGAAACACTTGAGCTATTTAGACAGAGGCATCACCGACAACAGACTCCACCTTATGTTCGTGACGCGGCCTCTCGGATTGATAGAGTACGACGCAACCTCAGGGCTTGCGCTTCCGTCAAGAATCCTTGATCCTCGAACTTTAACCTTTTTTGAATCCTGCAACGGCTTAGTTTGGCTTAGACTTGAATGTCAGTCGTCTATGTATATATGGAACCCTGGTACTGGAGACCACCTGAAATTACCAAAACCTAATGGTAATATTCTTGATAGATCTAGGGATCTGTTTTATGGATTCGGTTACGATTCTATTACTGACGATTACAAGGTGATATTAGGGTTTTGTTGTCCACACCTAAAAACAATTAAGGTTCATGTTTTTGCACTGAAATCGGGTTCATGGAGAATACTTGAATTAGGATGTGATTATGGTATACGTTTCGTAGGGGTTGGCTCTTTATTGAACGGAGCTTTTCATTGGTTGGGGTCAATATCCCAAGACTCAGACTCAAGAATCATGTCTTTTGATATAGAGAAGGAAGAGTTTGTAGCAGGTCCGATTGCGATTCCATCGATGATATCACATGCCGGTGGTTTTCTTAATGTGACTGTTCTTAACAAACTGTCTCTGTGTGTACGTATATCATGCCTCGGAGACCAAAGATTTAAAGGTATGGATGATGGAGTATGGAGTCAAAGAATCTTGGACTCAAGTCATAGAGATATGTGGTAAGGTTGATACAGAGATGTTTAGCCCCCTGCGTATTTTACATGGAGGTGAATTTTTGTTGTTGCGTGGTGACAGACGACGTCACGAGATTGGTAATGAATATTCCTCCTTCGAATTCGTATTGTATGATGCAGAGGAAAAGAGATGCAAGAATGTCGTTGATATGGAGAAAGACATTTTCGAGTGCTAGTGTTTCTCTGGGGTTTACAGAGAAACTTTAGTTTCGCCAAAAATAAGGAAAAATTAAGGACATCGATCTGAGGAATATTTACGTAGACGGAAGCTTCTGTTTCAGACGTGCATGTTACCAATAATATTTATTGTGTTTCTATTTTTTGTTTGTGTTTTCTGAATTCTGATCCCTCTAGTGTGCTTGAATCATATATTTGTGAGAGTTTGAGATTGATGGAATGTAACCAATTAACGCTGAGATAAATAGATCGATCAGACGATCACTCAAAAGGGGAGCTGAGATTATTGGGTTAGTTTGTGTTTAGTTAGTTGATTAGTTCCATCATTCATTCACTCATGTCTTCAAAATCGTTTTTAATTATGCTTCACTGGATCACAGAGATCGATGCTCGAGGTCAATACTTTGACTACATGCATAATGTTTATCTTGCTAATTCTGCGAGTGTTCGTAAATCATTATCTGATCTTATTACCATTAATTTTGTTCTATTAATTTTTGTACCCCGGCCGGCATGGTACTGAGATCAATAGTCTTAAGAGAACCTTGGAATTATTTAGAGCTACCTAACTAATTAACCAAATTAAGTCGCCCTGAACCAGATAAAGCCTCAGTTACCCACCTGACCAAGAAAACATAAAATTTAGAGTAACTGATCGATGCTGACCTTGGGCCTATATAGAACACATGATAGTGATGCTACTTTTAATTCCAGACATTTCCAAACTTTGGTCAGAGATCCCGGCCCTTGGTATTTCATTATCTTTAATTTTGTTGTCTGGGATGCCTGAACAGTAAAATCTCAACAAGAGCACGCATCCAAAACGTATCGATGTTCCGAGTTCTATGTTTTCATGTGAGTTGGTACGTAGAATTATTATGACCATCGTAAGGGAATTAGTTTCATAATTTAATTATAATTATGATCGAACTAGATTAAAGCAACTAAAATAGTTATATGTCTTAATCAATATCTCGAGTCACATTTTTTGTATTTAAAACTTATTAGCAAAAAGATCCGCATTCGATATGTACAGAGCGACATAAATAAGAGTCTCGGAGAGTATAAATATATTTATAGCGTACAGTTATATATTTTTTAATTTTCTGTTTTTTTCATTATTATTAAAGTTAATTTTAAAAATTTAATTTTTAATATGTCTGATGACCAAACTTAATCCTTTGTTTTCTTATAGTAGAGATACCAAATTTTTTTCTCAAACGTAAATAAATCAAAATACATTAATTTCTCTTTAGGCCAGTCAAATAGCAGAAATTTTGTTTGACTTCACGTGTCGAATTCCATTTTGACAAATGCAATTTATATACCGCCGTATCCCCCCGGTCCTCTTTTAATCATGCATCCACCATTATTCAATACCCTTTTATAACGTCTAATAAGTTGCATGCACTTATTTTGAGTCATCTTGGTCAATGTTACATGCACTTGATCAAGAAACTTGAAGAAGAAGCTTAAAAAGAAAAAGAAAAAGAAAAAGAAAAAAGAACACAAAGCTAAAAAGAAACAGTCCACATTCCACGGCACTAGATAGTAGTTTCCATAAAGCTACAAAGAGTCTTCCTCACTTCTTTCTTACGAGTAGAACATTACAAAAACCAACCAGCTAGCTTTTCTTTTATATGGCTGAAGTTCATGTGTTGGATATGAACCATCGCGCTACTACTTCAGGCCAGTCATCTTCCTCCTCCAAGACGAGATGCCCCGCCCCATTTTTGTCGAAAACGTATGATTTGCTAGAGGAAGAAGAAGACGATCGAGAAGACGAAAACGGCGTCGCCAAGAGATCAATCGTGTCTTGGAATGGAGAAGGGAATGGATTTATAGTGTGGTCTCCAGCTGAGTTCTCAGAGCATTTGTTGCCTAAATACTTCAAGCACAATAACTTCTCCAGCTTTATTCGCCAGCTTAATACCTATGTAAGTAGTCTAGCTCTTGATTCCACCTAGCTCGATTATCTTGATTTCTGTATAGAGTGCATGCATGAAATACCATACCAGATATACATATATAGATGGCTTAGTTAGTTTTTTTTTTACTACGTCTTGGTCTTTTACTGCTCAAGAAACGCAGGAATTCACAAGTAGAACGTAAACTACAACAACACTGGTGTTTTGCCCCGGTCTATGATATATATTTGCTTACATGTTGAGAGATACACGAGCAACTCTTGAAGTACGTATATACAGTAGTCAAATCAAAAGATTAATAAAATATCTTGTATGAAGTCAAAAATTGTGAGAGTTGGTCAAAATAAGCACGCTCGATCTGTTGGACTATTTTGATATAGTATTTCGAGAAATTTATAGATCCGTTGTGCCTGCAGATGGAGCCAATTAATCTATTTTCAGATGAATCTGTAGTCATAAAATGTCAGCTCGATCCGCTAGAAATCTGTGTTCGTAGCTAGTTTAATTTTCCATGACAGCAAATTCGACAAGCAATAATAATAATTAGTTTATGATCTAGACCAATTTATTGACAATTTTATCACGAGTGGATATATGTGGACTTGGTACACAATATATGTTTGAGCGTCCATGAATTATTTATCAAGATCGAATGTCACAATTTCTTTTAGAATTATAACTAGCTAGCTTGTACTAATAATTTAATTATCGTTGTGTTTGTCTTTCTGCTCCAAGTTGATCTATGGTTAATTACCATTTGAATTGGACTTAGTTTTGTTACATACTTTATTCCGTAATTAAGAATACAAAACTTCAAACAAGAAAACTTAATTTATTACATTTTGGTCTAATATTGTAGGCTTTTTAGCACAGTGCAACATGATCGAATTGACCTAGCTAGCTAATATATGGTGTCTTTATCATCCACAGGGATTCAAGAAAACGTCACCAAAAAGATGGGAGTTCAAGCATGACAAGTTTCGGAAGGGATGCAGGCATATGCTACTGGAGATCACTCGAAAAAAATGCGAGCCGAGTGCTTTTCCGGTGTACCTTAAGGCTTCGGATGACACGAGTGCTAGTGCTAATGGCCTTAAACGCAGCATGAGCAATGCAGCAGAGCTAGAGAACCATTCTTTATTGCTAATGGAGGAGAATGAGAATTTGAGGAAGCAGAAAATGGAGTTGGAGGTGCAACTTTCCCAATTCAAAGCCCTAGAAACTAAGTTGTTAGAATGTGTTGGTCAGTATATGCAAGACCATCACAATCGATAACACACAAGTTAATTATTATTTTTCATCATCGCCTGTTGATAAATCTTTTTGAAGTTTCGAAGTCGATTCAAGAAGAAAGAAATTCGACAAAACTAGTTAATAAAATTTTATAACAAAGTAAAATGTAGAAGTTAAGGGACGTACAAGTTGTATGCTTAGTTAAGCAATGAGTCGGAACACAAGAATTAGCTGAAACTCAAAATCATATTGAAACCAAAATCAAGCTCAGTTTCCATATATCTGAATCCAACACACCACTAATTAATGAAGAACCAACTCTAATTTTCAATAAAAAGTTAAAAACCTAAAAAATATATGCATCCATGAACTGATGTATTTGGGCTAGGAGACAAAGTTATTGACCCAGCCCAAAATAGAATAAGAGCCTTAAATTAGCCCAACAAGCCCAATTATGTCATTCCTGTTAAACCCTTCTTCGTTCTCATTTCCTGTAAAACCACTTAAACCCCTTAAACCTCAACAGCCATGGATTCGAAGCTCACCTTCGTCAAAACTCTGATCCGAAACGTAATCTCTCAGAGGTCCTACACCACCAGCGTGACGACCAAGAAGAAGCCGAGCTTGTACTCGATACTCAGTCCTCTGAGAAACCCAGAGCAAAGTCAACAAAGGCTCGACGATTGGGTCTCCAATGGCAACAAAGTCAGCGTCGCCGAGCTCCAGCGCATCATTCGCGACCTTCGCAAACGCAAGCACTTCACTCCAGCCTCCAGGTTTCCGATCCCACCATGCTTTGTTCCATTTTCTTCAATTTTTGGCATCAATTTTTACTGAGAGACTGTAAGTTTTGTTAGTTTATGTAAGAAGAGTATACATGTTAGATAAGCAAAATATCAATGAGCGAATTTTAAGTAGTGGGTGTAATGTAAAATTGTAAATTGGGTTAGTTTTGGTTGTAAAAAAGAGTGCTTTCGTTTTGGTTAGTTTTGTTTATTTTGAGTGAAAGGAAATGTGAATGTTGTGGATATGTAATGATGGTGCAGATTTCTGAGTGGATGATTGAGAAAGAAAAGTGCAAATTTCGGACGACGGAGCATGCTGTGCATATGGATTTGATAGGCAAGGTTCATGGGTTTGTTTGGGCAGAAGAGTATTTCGGTAAATTGGGGGATGAAGATAAGGACTATAAGACAAATGGTGCTCTTTTAAAGTGCTATGTTAGGCAGCTCGAGACTGACAAGGCCCTTGCTCAGTTGCGCAAAATGCAAGAGATGGGGATTGCTAAATCTGCGCTGTGTTACAATGCGATCATGTCTTTGTATGCGGAACTTGGTCAGCATGAGAAAGTCCCTGGCGTGCTGGCTGAGATGAAGGAGAATGATGTTTCACCTGACATCTATAGCTATAGAGCCTGCATCAACTCGTGTGGTGCGAGGTCTGATCCCGAAGGAATTGATGAGGTTTTGAAAGAGGTGGAGGCGCAGCCTCACATTGTCATGGACTGGAATACTTATGCTCTTGTAGCCGATTCTTATATAAAGGCAGGCCAGGCCGATAGGGCTATTGATGCCTTAAAGCAGTCGGAAGATAAGTTGGATAAGGTAAATGCACAAAACTACAATTTTTTGATTTCACTCAATGCTAGTTTGGGAAGCAAGGATGCAGTTTTGAGATTATGGAGTCTTGAGAAGAAAGCTTGTAAGAAACTTATAAACAACGATTATATATGCGTGCTGACATCTCTGGTGAAACTTGGCGAGTTAGAAGAAGCTGAGAAGGTATTGAAGGAATGGGAAACATCTAAAACCTCTTATGACTTTCGTGTACCACAAGCTGTCATAGTAGGGTATACGCAACGAGGATTGTTTGAGAAAGCGGAAGCTTTGCTGGAAGACTTGATGCATAAAGGATTAGCGACCAGCTTTAATTGTTGGGAAACAGTAGCTGTTGGATATGCCGATAAGGGTGAGATGGAAAAAGCTTTCAAGTGCATGAACCGTGCTCTCAGTGTGTGGAAAGAGGGAAGACGGAGACTTAATGATAGTGCGATAACAACTTTACTGAGCTGGCTTGGCGATGAAGGCAGTATTGAAGATGCAGAAGCTTTTGTTGGATCATTGAGGAAGGTTATCCCAGTGAACAGAGAAATGTATCATGCATTGTTAAAGACGTATATAAGAGGTGGTGAAGACGTAAATAGCGTTGTGGATCGTATGAAAGCTGATGAAATAGATGCTGATGATGAACACACAAAGAGCATCCTTGAGAATCGTTCTTCCGATTCACCAATTGCTTAGAAACCATGAACTGTGTAGTAGTATGTCTCATTGTTTAGTATGAAACTGAATTGGTTAGTATGTCTCATTGTTCAGTATAGACTATAGAAATCTTCATGTCAAGCCCATAATACTGAAAAGGCCTATAATAGTATAACAGGCCCAACAAGCCCAATTCTGATGCTCTTAAAGTCTTAAACCCTTGGTCGTTTTCAGTTCTGTGAGGTTACTCTTCAACCCTTAAACCCCTAAAACCTCTAGAGAAGAGTAGCCATGGCATCAAAACTCACTTTCGTCAAAACCCTAATCCGAAATGTAATGTCTCAGAGGCCCTACTCTACCAAGAGCAAGCCGAGCTTGTACTCGAAGATCAGTCCTTTGAGATATTCAAACGAAAGCGTGGCCCCAAAGCTCGACGAGTGGGTCTCTAAAGGCAACAAAGTCAGCATCGCCGAACTCAATCGCATCATTCGTGACCTTCGTAGACGCAAGCGCTTCAGTCAAGCTCTCCAGGTTTCAAATCCCTCATGTTCTGTTTCGTTTCGTTTAGTGTTTCTTTAGTTTCGCAAATTTGACTGAGACTGTAAGTTTAAGTAAGTAAAGAAGAGAGTGAATTTTGAGTGGTGGGTGTAAATGATGTAATGTATATTAGGTTAATTGTGGTTGTAGGAAATGTGCTCTCATTTAGTGTTGGAAACCTTAAACTGAGTTTCGAAGAATTTAAATGATGATGGAATGACGGTGTAGAGTGTTAGTGTTTAGTTTAAGTGAACTAAGTGATTGGTGTGCTTTCTTCGATCTGTTGTCGGAAAGCTTAACTCGGTGTAAAGTGTTGGTGTTTTGTTCATTCGAAGGAAATGTGAATGTTGTGGATATGTATGATGTGCAGATTTATGAGTGGATGATTAAGAAGGAAGTGTGCAAATTTCGGACGACTGAGCATGCTGTGCAGATGGATTTGATAGGCAAGGTTCGGGGGTTTGCTGCAGCAGAAGAGTATTTCAATAAATTGGAGGTGGACTATAAGGACCTTAAGACACATGGTGCTCTTTTGAATTGCTATGCCAGGCACCTCCAGACAGAGAAGGCCCTTGCTCAGTTACGCAAAATGCAGGAGATGGGGATTGCTTCTTCGGCTCTTGATTACAATGCGATCATGTGTTTGTATACAAAAATTGGTCAGCACGAGAAGGTCCCAGGCGTGTTGGTGGAGATGAAGGAGAATAATGTGTCTCCCGACATCTTTAGCTATAGAGTCTGCATCAACTCTTATGGTGCGAGGTCTGATCCTGAAGGAATCGATGAGATTTTGAAAGAGGTGGAGGCGCAGCCTCACATTGTCATGGACTGGAATACATATGCTGTTGTAGCCGATTCTTACATAAAGGCAGGCCAGACTGACAAGGCTATTGATGCCTTAAAGAAGTCGGAAGAGAAGTTGGTTAAGGTAAATGCACAAAGCTACAATTTTTTGATTTCACTCAACGCTAGTGTGGGAAGAAAGGATGAAGTTTTGAGGTTATGTGGACTTCAGAAGAGTAATTGTACAAAATGCACAAACAAGGATTATATGTGCATCTTGGCATCTCTGGTGAAACTTGGTGAGTTTGAAGAAGCTGAGAAGATAGTGAAGGAATGGGAAACGTCTGGAAACTTTTATGATTTTCGCGTACCACAAACAGTCATAGTAGGGTATTCAGTACAAGGGTTGTTTGAGAAAGCAGAATCTTTGCTGAAAGACTTATTGGGTAAAGGAAAAGCAACCAACCCGAAATGTTGGGAAACAGTAGCTGCTGGATATGCGCATAAGGGTGAGATGGAAAAAGCTTTCGAGTGCACGAAGCTGGCTCTCAATGTGTGGAAAGAGGGAGGACGCAGACCTAATGAGAAAGTGGTAACAACCTTTCTAACCTGGCTTGGTGATGAAGGCAGTGTTGAAGATGCAGAAACTATTGTTGAATCATTGAGAAAGATTATCCCAGTGAACCGAGCAATGTATCATGCATTGTTAAAGGCATACATAAGAGGCGGGGAAGACGTAAAAAGCGTCGTGGATCGTATGAAAGCTGATAAAATAGATGATGATCATGAACACACAAAGAGCATCCTTGAGAAACGTTGTTCTGATCCCCCAATCTCTCAGGGACAAGGCTTTTAGAACTGTCTGTATGTCTCATCTTTTGGTAATGAAATGAATTGCCATTTTCAGTATACGAGTCTCTCTATGTATCATTGTTTAGATTAGACTGAACTCAACTACCAATTTGCAGATATATAAGGTTCAGTACATCTACACAGATGAAATATAAGGACAAAGCTCAGAGAATTTGTCATTCAAAGTACAGAGCAATATGCTATTAAACGAAAGATGAACTTTGGAAATTGCTCATCAGAAAGAAAGAAAGAAACAAAATATGCACAAAACTCCTCATGTAAGGTCAGTTTGATGCATGAATAATTCGTAAAGTTCACTATGTAACACCGAAAACTTGTAAATCTCCACCAACGATGTACCTCGTCCATTCTATTAACATTCCATCTAATTTCGTTAATATCCCGTTTATTTTGGTACAATTTGGGACTTATTTTTCTTTTCTTGAGTTAAATGAATCAACTAAATTTTGGGCAAACCCACAAACAAAAACGTGTATTATTATTATTATTATTATTATTATTATTATTATTTGGGCCTTAAATAGCACAATTGTTTAAGCCCTCTCTTTTCTTTGGTTTCATTTTCTCGGAAACTTTGAAATCAATAAACTCAAACAGTGTGTTTGGATGAAAAATTATTAATTCTTATAGGAATTGACAAATGACGAAAATTAGAATTTCAGTATTTTAAATTACATCAATTGTGAATTCTTGCGTTTGGATGTCTTCATAAAAAAAATTAATAATGACAAGAATTACAAACTTTAAAAAATGATTCAAGGGAATTATAAAATGACATTTTTTTTTGGGAATTTGAGTCTTCAATTCCCCTCATTTTTTTGAAAGGGCGCAAAATTTATATCCACTCGGAACTTATGATAGGAATACAGAACTCCACCGGATTACTCAGTAAGAAGAAGTCTTAAAGTACTCCTATACTAGATAACAATACGACGCATAATGAACCTAGACTAACAAACTAAAGTAACATGAGAGGGCTTCAAAATTTAGGTTGCACCACTCATTAGTTAGCTAAAGGTCCTTTCTACATAGCACCCGCAAATCTCGGGTCTACCTTCTGCCTCTTATTCCCAGTAACCGTGTGAGATTCTTCCACATCCTCGACCTCCTGGTGATACCAATTGTAGAACTCTAGCTTTTGCAAGGAGGTGATGTCCTTCTGAGGGCGGGGTCCCTTGGAAATTTGGCAACGCTTGGCCCTGCACTGCCCCAGAAATCCATCACCATCTCCTGGTAGTCACCTGCTCCACCCCCTGGTTAAGAGAAAATAGGGATCATATCCCTCAACCTCCACATTCGCTCCTCAGAGCTCTAACTTCATTGTCTTCCTCTTCCACTTCATTCTCTATCTTAGCACATTGAATAGGAAAACCACCGAGGTTGTGGTCCCATATGCCACAGCTCATACAAATCCCTTTCAGGGTCAGATACTCCGCTCGGCCCTCAACCCAGGCCTACTTCCCCAGTTGCACTCTAAAACTAGTGCCAAGAGGCTTGCTCAGATCTACCTCGACCAGCAAATGAATTTCCTCGATTTAAGTCAGGCGTCGCTAATCATAATCCACATACTTCCTCAGGGACCCGCCTAGGGTTTCCAACCATGCAAATGAGTGAAATGGAGCTTCTTCGCCACGCAAGTTACCACCTGTAAAGTGTAAAGTGACCCAAGCCCTTACCTTGTCGGTGGGGACCGTCTCCATCGGTTCAAATCCATTGAAAGCCTTGACCACCACCCTGATATCTTTATAGAACCAAGGACTACGACTCACCGTCGTCCTAAAAGCATCATTGTCATGAAACATAACCAGGAACCGATCCTTTGTCTCAAGCCTGATAGAAATTGCACTTGACCCTTTGGATCCCTTCCAAAGACTGATCATCTAGAACTTGATCGAATTTGCCTTCTCCTTCGAGATAGGCATCCGTGAAAAAACTTACATGATCGCAAACTTGCAGTCATCATCCTCCTCCTCGCCATACAAGGACAAGTCGAACACGAAAGGAGGTTCATGATGAACCCGAGGAATCGATCCAAACCGAGGTGTCATTGATCGATTGGTTAAAAAACAAACGACAAGAGGAGAGAAAATAAAGTAAAGAGTCGGGATGACTCAAAATTGTAAGCCTTTGAAAACCCTAGGGTTCAGCAGAGGAGCAGTGGAACCAAATGGTTGTGAGGGAGAAGATAGATTGCTATGAACTAGGAGCTAGATGTTGGAGGGATCGAGAAGAAGTAGGCAGGTCAGGATGCAGTTTCCAGAAGGAGAAGTGAAACGGCTCTAGGGTTTCATGCAAGCGGGAAAGAAAGGAAGTCGAGGAGGCCAAGTGTTTCTAGGTGAGATCGAACAAGGGCAAATGAGGGGATGAACATAGCAAGAAGAATCGAGGATAACGATAAGAGGTTGGAAATCACGCCGACAGCGGATTAGACTTGGAAACTAGACTACGAAGTCGTGGGAAGGGTTTTATGTCGGTTTACTATGGCTCTCAAAAACACAAAGTATGTACTTGCTACTTACTATCAAGTAATTTTCCTCATTTTTAAAATAAAGGAATTGGAAAATTCTCAAAAAAAATTATCCAAATACACCAAATTAAGAGATGAAATTCAAAATTCTTGGAACTTAATTAAATTCCTCTCATTTTATCTCTATCCAAAGAGAAGTAGAGAAGAGAAGAGTTCGATCATCATGGAATCAAAGCTCTCGCTCGTCAAAACCCTAATCCGAAATGTAATTATTTCTCGGAGATCTTACTCCACAAGCGTGACGATGAAGAAGACGATTAGCCTTGACTCCATCACATGGCTAGGAGACGCTGAGGAGGAAAGCGTGGGCCTAAAGCTCAACGAGTGGGTCTCCAATCACAACAAAGTCAGCTTCAGCTATCTCACTTCCATCATTTTCGAGCTTTGCAGAACCAAGCGCTTCACTCAAGCCCTCCAGTTTTCCAATAATCTCCATCCTTCAATTTGAGTTTTGAAGAATAACTAAGTGATATTGAAACAATAGCACAGTATTAGTTAGTTTCTGTTAAAATTTGAGTCAAGAAAATGTGGAATTCTGTGCAGATTTTTGATTGGATGGATGAGAGGGGATGCAAATTTAGGATGGAACAGAATGCTTGGCGTATGAATTTGATAAGCAAGGTTTCGGGGATTGATTCGGTACCAGAGTATTTCAGTAATTTGGGGGATGAAGATAAGGACTATAAGACATGTAGTGCTCTTTTTAGGTGCTATGTCAGGGAGCGTCAGATTGAGAAGGCCCTCACATTTCTATGCCAAATGAAGGGGATGGGGATTACTTGTTTGGCTGGGAGTAAAATACAATCATGAAATTGTATGAGGAACTTAGTCAGCACGAGAAGATCCCGGAAGTGCTAGCTGAGATGAAGGAGAATAATGTCTCACCAAACATCACCAGCTTGAAATGTTGCATCAACTCTGCTCGTGCGAGGATTGATCCTTATTATGGTGGGGGGATTGATCCTAAAGAAGTCGATGAGGTTCTGAAAGAGGTGGAGGGGAAGCCTCACATTGTCATGGACTTGCGCATTTAGGATATTATAGCCGATATTTATATACAGGCAGGCAAACTGAAAAAGCTATTGATACCTTAAAGAAGTTGGAAGAGAAGTTCGATAAGCATACACACAGTTACAATATTTTGATTTCACACTAGGTGAGTCTGGGATGTGAAGATGAAGTTTTGAGGTTATGGGGTCTTAAGAAGAATGCATGTGACGAATGCACAAACACGGATTATAAAGGCATATTGGCGGCTCTGGTGGAACTTGGAGAGTTAGAAGAAGCTGAGAAGGTATTAAAGGAATGGGAAACGTCTGGAAACAGTTATTCATTTGGTGTACCAGAAATTGTCTTTGTAGGGTATTCAAGATGCAAGTTGTTTAATAAAACGGAATCTTTGCTGAAAGGCTTGATGGATAAAAGAAAAGCGACCCGCCTTGAATGGTGGCAAAGAGTAGCTGCTGGATAAGCCAATAATGGCAAGATGGAAAAAGCTTTTGTGTGCATGAAACTTGTTCTCAAAATGTGGAAAGATGGAAAGGGAGCCAACATGGATAAAGTGACAAGAGCCATATTGAGCGGGCTTGGTGGTGAAGGCAGTGTTGAAGATACATAAGCTTTTGTTGGTTCATTGCGGAAGGTTGTCTCTATGAACAAATTGATGTCATGCATTGTTCAAAGCTTATATAAGAGGAGGTGAAGACGTAAATAGTGTTGTAAATCGTTTGAAAACTGATGGAATAAAAGCTAATAAAGTAATAAGGCGCATCCTTAAAACCTCTAAAAAAAGGAATAGTTCTCCTGGTTCTCTCATTGCTTAGGCCATCTCCAGTTACTCCAAAATCAACAAAAAGTCATCTCCAATCCAGAGTAAAGTTATACAAAAAATGTTAAATGTAGCCCGATTGGGCCATATATAGCGATTGCGCCAAATATTGGGCTATATATGGCCCTTGGTATAGCCATGAGTTTTATTTTTGTGGGGACTACAATTGTACTTAAATACTAAAAAATTTATGTTCCTAATGGTTAATATTAATTTTAATTAGTATTCATGTCAATTTAAGATTTATGGTGTCATCATTTAATTAATCAATTAGTACTAAAAAATAATAATCACAATATTTTTGTAAAATAATATAATCAAAATAATAAATTTATCATGTGTAATACTTTAAAAATATTAGAAATATATTTTTAAAAATTTCAATAAATATAATATATGC
The DNA here is from genome assembly GCA_946800695.1 of Geum urbanum. Classification (NCBI taxonomy): domain Eukaryota; kingdom Viridiplantae; phylum Streptophyta; class Magnoliopsida; order Rosales; family Rosaceae; genus Geum; species Geum urbanum. The sequence goes on from OX327001.1 coordinate 72,287,331, forward strand.
AACTGTAATATAATAAATAAATATAAATAATATAATATTTTAAAATATTAATAATAATTTATTTGTTAAATAAATCATCAATGAATATAATAAATACAAAATAATTAAAACATTAGTACGCAAATCAATTAAAACATTAAAATATTTATTTTGAGTAAATATAAGTTTGAATGAATATGTGTATAAGTTTAAAAGTTTGAATTAATAAAATAATATAAAAATTAAAATTATAGTCCTTATGGGTTGGAGATAACACAAAATATAACTATCATTATTCATTAAAATAATATATTTAAAGAGCTAAATAATATATTTGAGGGATTAAAATATAACTCTCATTATTTATTAAAATAATATATTTAAAAGACTAAATTATAGCTCAACGCCTCAACACTAAATATAATTCTCCAAGACTGGAGAAGGCCTTAGAAACTGAAAGAACTGTCTAGTGCGTTCCATTGTAAAGTGTTCATGTCTCGTTGTTTAGATTATATTGTACTCAATTGTTAACTAGCAATGGCTATTTGGGTAAAGGATGAGCTCTAGAAATTTGCTTATCAATAAATAACCCCAGGTCTCCAAGCATCAATTAAACATAAGACAACACCACGAGAAAGTATCTAAAGCAAACCAAGTCTAGAATTTTAACGAAACTGAACGAAAGATGAACTCTAGAAATTGCTTATCAGAAATAATCCCCAAGTCTGCAAACATCACTTAAACATATTGTTAAAGTATCAAAAGAAAATCAAATGTCTAATCAGACACTTAAACATATCAGAATAAAAATGATTTTCTCGTTTCTCCGGGATTATTTGATAAAGGCCAAGGTTTCACTCTGTCAGGGTAGCCTTGAGCTCTCCACTGTTTTTCAGCTCCAGTATAATATCACATCCTCCAATGAGCTCACCTTTGTAATACAGCTGAGGGAAGGTTGGCCAGTTCGAGAACACTTTAAGACCCTGCCTCACCTCCTCGTCGGACAAAATATCAAAGGACCCAAAACTAACACCGTCCTCTTTAAGTGCATTAATAACCTTGGAACTAAACCCACATTTGGGAGAATCTGGTGAACCCTTCATGAAGAGCATCACTGGTGAAGAAGATATCAACTTCTTTAAACGATCTTCAACCGTATCTTTCTGAACAATTCCTTTCTCTGCCAAAACCTTTTTGAGTTCGCCACTTTTCTGCATCTCCAACACAATGTCTGATCCACCAATAAGTTCACCCTTGATATACAGTTGAGGGTAACTGGACCAGTTTGAATGAACTTTGAGCCCTTGACGAACTTCCTCATCAGAAAGAATATCAAAGCTCTGAAACTCCACCTTTTCTTGCGTAAGAATATCAACTACCTTCCGGCTGAAACCACATTTGGGTTCATCTGGTTTTCCCTTCATAAACAGTACAACTGGACTTGAATGAATTAGACTTTCAAGTCGAGATGTAAGAGTTGCACTCAATCCAGTAGATTCTGTGATTCCACCCTTTCCACTTCCAACTTCAGTTGCTTTTGCGTCAGCAGAACGAATAGTATCAATACCATGGTCTCTGAAAACATCCTTTAGTTCACCACTTTCATGCATTGAAATTACTATGTCACAGCCACCAAGAAGCTCTCCTTTGCAGTAAAGCTGAGGAAATGTTGGCCAGTTAGAGTACTTCTTTAAACCCTCTCTAACTTCATTGTTTGTCAGGATATCATAACTTCCAAATTTGACCTTCTCTTCCTTCAATGTGTCTACGACTTTTTGGCTAAACCCACATTTGGGCTCTTCAGGGTTTCCTTTCATGAAAAGCATGATTGAATTAGATTCAATAAGCTGCTGCAGATGCTTGTTCAATGTATCACCTGCTCCAATTTTCTCCTGGGAAGACCCATTTTGTTTTGCCATCTCTTGAACAGTTTCAAGGATAGTCGAACCAGCAGCCATCCCAAGGCTGGCAGGAGCTGCAGGTTCTCCAGGGCTAACAGATCCAGCAACCTTAGCAACTTTATTGGCCAAACTAGATGGATCAGCACCTTCCAATTTATCAGCAATCTTACCACCCTGACATATAATATGGATATATTAATATATACGATATTTTTAATAAGGAAAAAGAAAGAAAACAGATACAGTAGAGAAACTGATTAACTGAAGAAAAGATACATCTACAGAAATATATATATATATATATAGCTACAGGTCCATATTACAGAACCATCTTTGAAGACGCATCACTAACGTTCCAGCATACTGTCCATCATATAAATTTATCAAATTATCTCAGTTGATCACTGTAAACCAAAATATTTTATGTGCTTATAGAACCTGAAACCTGAGTTTGAACTTCATCATCACTCTTGATCATACATTGAATAATCTACACTAGCTTACTTGACTACTTTCCAACCACTGAGTACATAGTTGCACTATATCAGCACACCACCGTACCGAAATCTCTCGAATTATAAAGTAAAGAATCACTCTTTCAGTTGGATAATCGTATGAAATGATGAGCGCAAGTTCTCGCAATCAAACCATAGTGTTCACCTTCCACAACCGATTATCAGTAGAGTCAATAGTACTAGCAAAAGCTTACTCTTACCAATTCCAACATAACAAAAACAACTTGGAAACCAAACATCCATCATATCATACAAAACAAACATAATCCCACATAAACTTTACACATCAAAACCAAACCAGTAGCATCAAATTCACTAACCAAAAACACTTCAATACCCAATAAAGCACACACCTTTACAAAGACAAAGAACGGCACAGCCGAGACAGAATAAGCCTCAGATATCTCAGGCTGCTCCTCAGCCTCAACCTACAAAATTTCCACCACAAACTTTCAGTCTAAAACTACGAAAACTTCATCGTGGAAAACCAAAAATTGAGAGAAAGGGTTTTCAGAGATGAGAAAAAAACGTTACCCTTAAGAAATGGGCACGAGGGAAATCAGTAGAGAGATGCGAGAAGACTTCATCCATGTGCTTTGAAGCTTCGCACCATGAAGCCCAGAAGTGAACAACGGCCGGTTCACCGCTCTGGACCAACCCATCGAGCTCCTTCTTCGAACTCACGTCCTTCACTGACCCACCCATTCCCAACGACTTCCCCGAATCGTAAAAACCCAGAAGCTTAAAAACGCAGAGAATCACAGAAAGGAAGAGACTTTGGTTTTGAAGTACAGTAGTGGTTTTATAGCAGAGAATGAAAAAGAAAGACCTAGAAAGAGAGAGACGGAGTGGGCTTTTTGTATGGTGAGTTTTGGACCGTTGATTTGGTTGATGCCATTCTTTTATTCGTTTTGGTTTTGATTCTCTACGGTGGCTTGTACCTCAAGATAATAAATTTTTACTATATTATTCTCCTAAGAATTAGCAGCAATATTATCTATTTTGTAATAATAGAAGAAAAATAGAACAAAATCTAGGATTATTTTTTCATTCATAAGCAATTTAAATCGGTTCGAACCTATGTTGCACAGACACGGAGACACGGACACGCGAGGATACTAAATTTAAAAAAGTAGGACATAAACACAGCAGGACACGACAATTAATTTAATATAAATATAAATATATAATATATAATAAACTAAAATTAAGTTGGACATATCTTTTAACCTCTATATATCGTTAAAGAAAAAAAATACGCATAGAACTGGAGAAGAAGTTAGAGACAACAACAATGTACGGTTAACATGATTTTGTTCATGTATGAAGACTCTTAACCTTAATACAATCATAAAATACATTTATATCTCTAACTCAATCTCCTAAGTCTATAGTCAATATGATCTTACTAATGAAATATAAAAAAATATATATTATTTGTTGTGCTGAAGTGTCTCTCCAAGTGTCGAAGGAGTGTCCCCGAGTATCTAAGAAGTGTCCTCAAGTGTCCAAATAACAAAATTTTGGGACACAGCGTTCTCAAACCTCAGAGTGTCCTAGGCTATGGGTATTAGTCTTGTGATCAGATGCACCAGTATCAATTATCCAAGCACTATTCCCACAAGATGTAGCAAGAGATCACTACCACATTTTAATCTATTGCCGGCGATTTTTAAATCGCCGGCAATGTTTTTTAACATTACCGGCGATTTTTGCAGGAAAAATCGCCGGCAATGTCTTTTTTTTTTTTTTAACATTACCGGCGACTTAAATGTAAGTCGCCGGTAATGTCCCGCCGGTAATTAAAAAAAAAAAAACATTGCCGGCGACTTAAATGTTTTTAAGTCGCCGGTAATGTAAAAAAAAAAAGACATTACCGGCGATTTTTCCGGCAAAAATCGCCGGTAATGTTAAAAAGCATTGCCGGCGATTTAAAAATCGCCGGCAATGGATTAAAATGTGGTAGTGGCTAGAGGTCTTATCAGACATACTTGATTAGACTATGTGAGCAGAGACACTTGTGGATAAAAGAGTCTTGCGTGGATGAAAGAGTCTTGCGTGGACGATTGCCCACCAATTATGATATCTAATAGAAGGAAAGCAATTATCCTTGGAGTGACTCTTATCCTTGCATAGTGGACATATGGATTGAGAGGACGAACAGAGAGGGAGGACTCGGAAGAGCTGGAGGTAGAGGAGGACCGTCGTTGAGCCACAGCAACCTGAGCTTTGAGAGCGGGGACCGGCGGTGGTGGTGGTGGAGATGTGGTGGTGGTCATGACAACAGGATGACCCTGGCCAGTATAATGAGTAAGGCGGTCATTGTGAGCTCGACGAACATGAGCATAGGTCTTGTCAAGACTCAACAACTCCTCCTTACGAAGAAGCTCCCCCCAAATCTGATCAAATTCAGAATCCAATCATCCCAAGAACATGTGCACCCGGAGCATAGATTTGTAGTTGTTGTCTTGGATAACTGCGGTCACTGTATTAGAAAACGAGGCAACATGCTGATAAAGTTCCTCGAGTCAAGCGACCAACTCATTATAGTAGACAGAGAGGGGCCGCCATGCTTGTTTGGTGGTGAAGCAGAGGCAGTACAACTCATATATTCGGGTAAAGTCTGAATCATCATAATAGGTGTGGTGTAAGGCACTCCAAATTTTTGCGGCAGTCTTGAAACGAAGATAGCGGTTGATGATGGAGGGAGACATGTTGTCGATCAACCAACTTTTCACCTTCTCGTTATCAGTAGCTCAAGTAAGATACTTAGGTGTGTCCACATGAGGAGCAGCCGAAGCACCAGTAAGGAATCCAAGCTTGTTACGGCCTCCAATGCGTATATGCACAACTGGAGCCAAGTAGAGTAATTTGAATCATTCAAGAGAACTCCAATGAAAAAAAAAAAGAGTTTTCTTAGTGGCAGTGGATAGCAGGTGGAATCTGAAGGTGAGGTCGGGGAGAAGAAATCACAGCAGAGTCGGATCCTCCTTTCATGGTAGCAAAATTTAGGTGTAGTGGGTGACAAAAAATAGGGTTTTGTCGGTAGGTCTATAAGTTTGGCTCGGATGCCAAGTAGAAAAGTATATATGTAAAGTGTTTAGGTTAGAATGCAATACTTTCATTCATTCCCGAATTGAGTATATATACAGTTTTACAAGACATATTCCTAATAAGTAGAGAATATTTATAATAAAGAATAAATCAATTTTAATTACAATAAGAATCTAAAATATCTATAAGATTGATACTTGCCAACAAATACTTGTTCCGAGTTCAAAGAAGGTAGAAACGCGGTGATGGCAAAGGCTTGGAATGCACCACCTTCCAAATCTAATCAGAACTTTCCCTGGTCCGAAGAGGAAAACAGCCAAAGGGGTAGGGAAGCTAAAATAATCAGTATACTGCAGGACTAATGAGAATGAACTACAAAGGTACTATGGCACAACTGTGCCATGCTCACTTAAAAGCTCGAGTGGTTCTAGTTCTAACCTAGAGTTATGTCCTGGTTCTGCTAGCTGCGGTTTGTGTCTAGCTCTTAAAGAGGGGTCGGGACAGGCAGTGACATGTTCCACGGCAGCCCTTAAAAAAGCCGATGTAGCATCGGCCAAAGGGAAGAAGAAGGCAGTAATAGTGTGTAGAGCGATTGCTGGGAGGGTTAGGCCTAGGGTTTGCTCTCGGCGGAAGATTGCACCAGGTCCGGATGAGTTTGATTCAGTGGTTCTTGACAACAACGATCTATGCGTACAACAATCGAGTGCTGTTCTACCTTCCTATGTGCTCATCTACAAATAAGGCCATCTTGGGATCTAGTTTTACTAGAGCTTATGTCTTTGTTTCTGTTTTATTTTCATTTACATGTTTTTGCTGTTTCTAAGTTTATGTGATCTGCTGCTACAGTTTTCAAACTCCTACTCTATTTCGTATGTTTACTCCATCATAACCTTAATCCAGATATACCATGCAAAACGCTAACATGCATGTGAGGGTAGCTAACAACTTTCACCCAACTCAAATTAGGTATTTTTAGCTTTGTAATCTCAATTTGCATCACCTAACTGTGATTTTGTTGAGAATGTGAATGGAGAAAATCTCTCACGTTGAAAATGAGGAGATTTAGTGGGTTATAAGAATTTGGGCTACTTCTATCATTGCCAATTAGTTTTGGTATGAAATTTTAGATAACTTTATTGTGGTATCAGAATAAGTTTTCCCACGTATATTGTCGAATGCGGGCCACACGTGCTCATCTTCACCCATATTACTTTATCAGATTTGAATCCCCATTAGAGATTTGATCTATAGAAAATGACCCGAGTGTTCCATATTTTATGCTCTCTCATCAGATCAAGATCCTAGAACACTTATCTTTTACTAGAGAAGGGCTACGCCGTCAAAACCGCTGCTAGAGACCCTGGTCAGACTTACTTCCTCTAGCGAGCTAGCTAGTTTCTCTTGTAGATTATTTCTTCTAAACTATACACGTAAATATGTCTTGCACTATAGCCTACTTTTGTTTACCTTGTATGTCATTAAACTGAGTTTTAACTGCAGTGAATTCCCATATCAATCTATTTATACACTGCTAAATTTTAGTAATGGTGACTGTGTGTACTGCCAAGTGCCAATCCAAGGTTGAAATGTCCCTCATTTTGTGCATATGGTACACAGATAATGAAAAGAAGATCTGTCACCTGATATCACTGCAAGGTTTGGGAGACCTGACAATTTTTCGAGGTGATTTAACCGATGAAGGGAGCTTTGATGCTGCCATAGGAGGTTGTGAACTTGTTTTCCATGTTTCCACACCTGTCATCTTTGGCTCACATGATCCTGAGGTACATATTCATATGCATTTCTGAGCTAAAACTTGCTTTTGATGTAGTTTTTCTCATAAAACACTAGAACTATGTAGTATGTAGTATGTAGTTATGTACTCACTTCCTCATCTAATATACAGAATGACATGATCAAGGAGTTCTAAACGTAATGAAATCATGTGTCAAAGCAAAAACATTTAAGCGTGTCGTTTTAACATCATCATCAGCTGCAGTAAGTATCAATACTCTTACTGGAACAGGCTTGGTTGTCGATGAACTGGTCTGATGTTGAGTTCTTTACTACTGCTAAGCCACCTACTTGGGTAAATCACAGTATTCTTTTTAGTCTATTGTTTTGTTCTGCATACTGTAGTTATTACATGATTGAGCAAGGTGATCAAACTAACATAACTTTCTTAAAATTTTCAGGGCTATCCTGTATCCAAGGTACTAGCTGAGAAGACAGCTTGGAAGAAAACAACATTGATCTCATCACTGTGATCCCTTCTCTTATGACTGGTGCTTCTCTTACTCCAGACATCCCCAGCAGTGTTGTCCTCTCCATGTGTTTGATTACAGGTATGTTTATGTGCACTTTTCAACTTAATTAAATACTGTAATGACTAATGTCTTGTAGCTCTGGTTATATGTGCACCATGGTGTTCTAATTGTGCAATTTGACTTGAAAGGCATGCAAATGCTGTCAGGTTCCATATCCATTACACAAGTGGAGGATGTCTGCCGAGCTCACATATTTTTGGCAGAGAAGGAATCTGCTTCTGGTAGGTTCATTCATATGCTGTGACACAAATTCCCCACTGAGTAAGCAAGTCTCAGATGCTAATGAACCCTATATAAAAATTGCATCATATCAGATACTAATTCTCGTTTTGCAATGGCAGATTTGGAGATTTTCCTTCCAAGGCCAAGATTATAATGTCTTCAGAAAAGCTTAAGATGGAAGGGTTTAAATTCAAGTACAAGATTGAGGACATATATGGAGTACATGAAGGCTAAGGGGGTTCTTAAAAGAGTAGTGTTATAGGCTTTAATAAAGACCAAACTTTGTGGCCTTAAATGTTGGTGGAATTACCATGTAACTATTTTCTAAATTCACATAATTATATCATGTCACATCATAGTATATTGCCAAACCTAACTTACCTTTCATTCACTTCATATTTTCCTTTTCTTTCTTTATTTTTTCTGTTTGTTTTCTGCTTTTTTTTCCTATTTTTTTCTCACATAACATCATCATCAATATTTTCCGAGAATTCTTCTTCTTTTCTTCGTCTCCATCTTCCTTCTTCCACATCTTTATCATTTTTCTAGCGAACTTCGTCCTTCCTTTTCTATATGTAACTTAATTTTCGTTCTTTTTAATTTTCTATGTATATGCATATATAAACCCTCAATCAAATACTCAACATCGATTTCTTTTGTTCAATCATCTGATTTTGAAATTGTTGATTAACAATCCAATCATGAATCAAAACCTGAAGATCTAAAAAATTCATAAGTGAATTTACAATTTTGATGAAGAACACAGTATATATATATTTGTATATATATATAATTTGAAAAATCCTTATCTCGAAACTCAGGACCTAAAGCATCTCATATGAACTAAATCCCAATTTTAATTTCAGTATGTACGTACTCATTTTGATCGAGTATCAACTAAACTAATTAAATATCTAATTTCCATCACAATTCGACTATTCCCAAATCCAAATATCGGTAATGATGAAGCAACTGTTCTTTTTTTTTGGTGATGAATGAACAATTTCAAGGCAAAATAATTAAACTAATTTTTATTGATGAAGAAATTGTTTGATTCTTAAGCCCTAGAGATGATATTATTATTATTTTTTAAAGCAAGAGATGATATATTTTATTTCATAAGATTTAGTCATTGGATCATAAAAGGATATGATAGACTTTTGGTTATAATGATATGTCATTGTGAAATTAAAAATAAATGAGAATTTATGCCACATAGATTTAAGGCCATAATTTTATGACCTTCCTGTAGGCCCAAATCATTTTTCTTCTTAAAAACTAGCTAGCTAGGACTTGAAAGCTGATAGTCTCGGCTGATTAATAGCTCCTGGTTTACATGGATCACAATTTCACAAATGCATATGCATATGGCTAGCTAGTTGAATCAAACACAGCCGACAACGGTGGTGGCAGTGGTGGTGGTCGCAGCGGCAGGGCTGAATCTGAGAATTTGAGACCTGAGGCGATAATTAAAAAATAGTGCACTCTCATTATCATACAAAAAAAATAGCAAATATATAAAATTATGTTACATAAGTATCCAAATCAATCTACTCTCATGTTATTCTCGTATTTACAAGAACAAATCTAAATCAACATAAACTAACATTTATGTTTGATTTGTTAATCATAAGTAAAATACAAATAATAATCAAATACTTATAAATCAAACCAATATAACTTGTGTTCCGACATTGTTCATAAAAAAATAAAACTAAATATTTGATTTGTTAATAACAATTGAAATATAAACTCATAATCAACTATTTATAAACTAAACTAATATATATATATATATAAATTGATGCTCCAACATAGTAGATAAAAAATAAATAAAATTAACAATATTTCAATACCGTACTTAAAAAGAAAACTAACATTCATAGCAATACTAATAAAAAAATAAAAGAAACAATCCACATATCATAATTTTTTTCCTCAAATGCAGCACAAAGCTACTTAAATGTTTTCGTCTCAAAGTTTTTTAAAATATTTTTTATATGCATAATTTTTATTTTTATTTATATACGTATATCTAAAAAAAATTGGGCCTCCAGAATTTTAGATCATGAGGCAGCTGCCTCCCTCGCCTCACGTCAGGTACAAGCCTGCGCAGCGGCGATTGTGATGGTGGTGTCAGCGAGGGTGGAAGTTGTGGCAGTGGCAAGGGTAGTGGTCGCAACGACGATGATGGTGGTGTCAGCGACAGTGGCGGTCGTGGAGGTGGTGGCCCGACAGCACGTGCGCTTAATCAATTGGAATAAGCGTCAAAGTGCTACTACAATCGTAATGACCTTTGTAGCTATGGTCAAAGTAGGTGGAGGCATCACTAATGTTTTCATCGATCTGTAAACACAATGTTGTTGTTAGCTCTAAAAAACAGTAGCTGAGAGCTCTAAGAAATGAATTGGCTAGCTTTCTTATGAGAGAGAGAGAGAGAGAGAGAGAGAGAGAGAGAGAGAGAGAGAGAGAGAGAGAGAGAGAGAGAGAGAGAGAGAGAGAGAGAGAGAGAGAGAGATAGAGAGAGAGAGAGAGAGAGTCACCGGTAATCTGAGTCTTGTGCTCGAGAAAGAGACTTGGCGGAGCTAAGTTGTGCTTCTGAGTGTGGAGTACTGCTAATTCAATGTTGATCTTGATCTATAATCCCTGTAATCTGAGTCTTGTGCTCGAGAAAGAGACTTGGCGAAGCTAAGTTGTGCTTCTGAGTGTGGAGTACTGCTAATTCAATGTTGATCTTGATCTATAATCCCAAGTCATTTAAGCTTTGGTCGATCTGTGCATTTTAATCAGAATTTACCAAAACACCCTTTGCCACTTCAGTGCACTTGCACTGCCTCATGTCATGTTATTATTGGTTTAAGAAAAAAATAAAAGTTAATGGAAATGAAAAATAAAATATTATCTTATTGTTTTTCCCTTAGCTCTTTATTTTTCTACATTTTGATTTTAACCTCAGTAAATCAGTAGCCAATGAGTGAGTGACATATGTGACAGCCTAATAATTTTCTCTCTGTAAGATCCAACCGTTTCTTTCCTCTTTCGAACTGACATAATTTTATCAAAATACCCCTGGACGAAAATTACACTTGGCCCGGCTGTGTAAAAAATTCGAACTTTTCTAGTCAGATTAGGAATTTGATTAATCATAGCTAGTTGTTCTGCTATATAAGGCATCATAATCTATACACACTGCATCTTACGAAATAATTTGTCTTGTCCTCGATCATCATCAAACACTTGCTCTTGGCGGCATCACTAAGTTATTTCCATTCATTCAATGCTCAGATGAGCTGCAAACAGTTTACTAGCTCATGATATATACTAGGTGGATGCCACATCGAGGCGCAGATGTCGACTAAACTTGGCATGGACTACAAATAATAATCAAAAACTTATAAATCAAACCAATATAACTTGATGTTCCGATATTGTTCATAAAAAAATTAAAACTTATGAAATACAAATAATAATCAAAAACGTATAAATCAAACCAATATAACTTGATGTTCCGATATTGTTCATAAAAAAATTAAAACTAAATGTTTGATTTGTTAATCATAATCGAAATATAAACCCATAGTCAACTATTTATAAACCAGAATAATATATATAAATTGATGCTCCAACATAGTACATAAAAAAAAATTAACAATATTCCAACACCGTACTTAAAAAGAAAACTAACATTCATAGCAATACTAATAAAAATAAAAATAAACAATCCACATGTTATAACTTTTTTCCTCAAATGCATCACAAAGTTACTTAAATATTTTTCGTCTCAAAGTTTTTAAAAATATTTTTTTATATCCATAATTTTTATTTTTATTTATATACGTATATCTAAAAAAATTGGGCCATCCAGAATTTTAGTGCTTGAGGCGGCGGCAGCCTCCTCCGCCTCACCTCAGGTACGGACCTGCACAGTGGCGATGGTGATGGTGGTGTCAGCAGGGGTGGTAGTTGTGGCAGTGACAGTGGTGACAAGGGTGGTGGTCGCAACAACGATGATGGTGGTGTCAACGGGAGTGTCAGTCATGGCAGCGGTAGTGGTGACAGGGGTGGTGGTAGCGGTATTTTTTGTACCTTAATCTGATGGAAGTACTAACTTGTCAGCAACTACTAATCCAACCAAGAAAAAAGACACAATATGGGCAAGGTACAATATGAGCATGGAATATATCACTAACCTTCTCTTTCACCCATTCACAAAATTTCTCTTTATGCCTATTTTCTAGTAGATATTCTTTATTTGGATGTCTAAGACGTTGATCAGCTTGCTTCAACTCTTCTTTGTGTATTCTAGCAAACAACAAAACAAATCAATAGTTAACTTGATCAATGTAAGAAAAAACTTCAGCAGAGTTATGTAACACATAGTAATGAGCATTGCATATTTCTGCCTCTGACAAAGTGATTGATACTCCGGTAGTGAATGGATGACCTCCAAATAACACTTTCATATGGAAAATCTTCATTATGATTGTGTCGAACACCTACCATGGCAACTTTTTCCATGTGCTCACTATCGCTTCTTTAATTTAACATATCCCAGATATCATATAACAAAGACATCACTAGGAAAAAGTTCAGGAGTGAGAAAGTTATTCCTACACTTATTACCTGCTACAATTACAAAAGGCAACTTTATTTCTGCTATACAGAAAAAAAAATATTTGGGATGCTCAAGAATTCGGCTATTGAAAATGAGACTTCCCTCAAAACTCAAACTTTGACTTCACAAGTATTTCAATTGAACATTACAAAAGTTATGAACTGTATGATCCTGAACTGCCCATATGATCCTTGTCCAACTGGAAACTACATATCACCACAAACCAAACAAAAATATGCAAAAAGAACTAGATTCGTACCGGAAACACTGACCTTTCAAATGTGTACATCCAACGAAAGTGTATAAGACCACATCTTTAAGCTTCTCAGACCAAGTGAATCGTCAAATGGATCATAATATCAAAGAATGAAGGAGGAAATAATATTTCAAATAAGCACATAGTCTCATAAATGTTTGCTTCCATCTTTTCAAGTTTGTTTGCATCAATTACTCTATGGTATAATTCCTTGAAGAATGCCGAAAGTCTGAATATTGCTTGCCTTGCTCCTTCTGGTAGAAGTCCTCTTAATGCTACCGATAAAAGTTGTTGTATCAAAACATGATGATCATGTGACTTGAGGCCTGATAGTTTACATTCCTCCATGGAGACATAATTCCCAATATTAGATCTATATCGATCAAGTAGCTTCAAATTGGCTAGCCTCCTACATAAAATTTTCTTCTCTTTCTTAGAGAGCATGAAATACGTTGGGGAGCAATACCACATATTACCTCTTCGCTATGGATGTAAATTAGGCCTGACGTTCTTTTCCTCTAGATCTCTATGGGACTACAACCCATCTTTTGATTTTTCTTTTATGTTTAGCAAAGTGTTAATCAAGCTATCACAAATATTTTTCTCAACATGCATCACATCCAAGTTATGACATAAGAGTCATTCTTGCAAATGTATGAATAAAAAGACTACAATGTTATGCTTCTTAACTAGTGCTCATGCCACTACAGACAGTAAGTAATACTTATTGCAATAGAAAGAGAACAAAATGCTTATGTACAGGCTCTCTTACAAAGTACATGTAGTTTTGTTTATAAAGTATAACTTAATGGAATAAATCGAAATTCAAAGATGCTTGCAGCTCCCAATATCCTTGCTTCTCATCTGAAAAAGCATGCACACAACTACACAAGAATAAAACAAACAAACTTAATATGCAGGACAAAACGTAATAGCTCTAAGCCTTTAGCTCCAAGAAACTAGACATCTCCATTTACAACACACAACATAAGGAAGGGGTAGTTTATATTAAAATGATGAAAGCACATCCCTCTTCACAAGTCCAGAACTGGTTGTGTAGTGTACATGATTATTTAGTTAATAGGAGGCTTCAATCTTGAACCTGTACAATAGCCTTTTCTTTTATATGAAATTGTGGAGTCCATAACACTTTAAAGGACACAACTTATTGCAAGAGAAAACAGTCAATTTAATAACAATTTAAATATGCTCAAATTAATAAACATAGCAAAATACTGCAATTAGTTGTTTAAAGAATAGAGACATGCCCCTCAATATGGCAGATCAAAGAATTTTGATCTCTTCTTCCACATTTGTACATTTTTCATGTTTCTCTTCCTCTTCTTCTTTCCCCAATTATCTTCAATACTGCTCACAGCATCTGAATTTTTTTTGTTGCTTAATGGTTTAGGCTTGCGTCCAGTTTATTCATGTCCATAAAATAAATCCCCCTTTTGACGAAATGGATGATTCGAGCGTAGAAACTGTCTAAAATATGGGTAAACCGTCTTTTTGTTATGCAGTAGATATTCTGAGCATGTACCCTCACCACATACAAGACAAGCAACCTTCTTTTTATAGTCCATCCAGCTAAATTACTATAGGCTGGAAAATCAGTTATCATCCACATCAGAATAGCTCTAAGATTGAAATTGAACTTCGTATTCACATCATACATTTTCACCCTATTGTTCCAAAGTTCTTGAAACTTCTTAAATAGTGGTTCTAAGTACACATCTATATCATTCCCAGGCTACTTTGGACCTGAAATTAGTAGTGTTAACATGATATGTTCTTTCAACATGCATAACCAGGGTGGAAGATTGTAAATCACTAACATCACCGACCAACAACTATACTTAGAGCTCAAGCCACGAAAAGGGTTAAAACCATCTGTTGCAAGTCCAAATCTAAGGTTCCGAGGCTCAAAACCAAACACTGGCCATTTGCCATTGATACTTTTCCATACGGGTGAATCACAAGGGTGTCGCATCTTCCCATCAACACTTTGGTTCATGAAATGCCGTATGAAATTTATAGATTCTTTTTCCAACTTGAACATTCTCTTGATCCATGCTATAATTGGCCAATGATGTAACACCTTAGCAAGAACTCCACATTCAATCTGATTGGTGTGTGGGTTTACCTTCCAGCTTGAAGTGCCACATTTTGGACAAGCTTCCAAATCCTTATATTCCTTTATTAACAAACAACAATCCTTTAGACATGCATCTATCTTCTCATGCCCTAGATCAAATACTTTCAATAACTTTTTCGTGGAGTACATAGAATTTGGAAGGACATTACCTTCAGATAGCATGTCCTCAATAGCTTCAAGAAATTCTATAAAGTCTATGTCAGACAACCCATGTAATGCCTTAAGCTTGTATAAACTTACTATGGCTGTTATTTTTGTGTACTTTTTACACCTTCAAAGACAGGAGACTCGGTAGATGTACTCTAGTTTCTTAAGGAAGTCTTCGTTTTCCTCGATATTTATGTCATCATCATAATCATATGCAACATTAGGGCAGGGAAAAAATTGCTTTATAAGTGAGAACTGCACTGCATCGATTTGAAAAATAAAAACAGGAATCGCACCGAATAATATGAGTGTAAGTTCACCGACGAACCACACCGCTACCGAATTAGCGAGGTGGTTACGGGTTGAGTAACCAAACTGCCCGAATATACCGCACCGTACCACATTTAACTTTTTTATATATATTATGTAATATTTCATTAGTATATTTAATAGAGATCTACCTCTATATAATTTTGATTTTAACATTTAAAAGTGAGAATATGACTTGACCAAAAATCCTAATAGTATATAAATATCGAAACTTTTAAACCCTCTGGTCACTTTTTTCTTCATAGTACTATGATTTAGAAAATAAATATAAAATACCCTCTACTCACTTCTTCATTTTCATCATCATTAAGTTAGTGATTATGTAATATTTAAATTGTTGATATTCTTAGACAATGATTATGTAATATTCAAAATTCAAAATTACGAAATATGGGTTAAATACTAAAACCGTTTCGCTCTGGACCGATAATGTGGTGCACTGAATAAGTAAAGCGGTTGTGGTTTGCATTTTTAGCAAACCGTAACAAGTAGAGAGGTTGTGGTTTGAGCTTCAAACCGTACCGATTTAACCCGCGCCCACCCTTATGCAGCATTAAACATTCTATGTGTATTAGACATTTCAATGGTTTCAAACACGTCATTGACACTTGGACTTTCTCCGTGTAAAACCCATGTTTCATAAGCAGGATTTATCCCTTTCATAACCAAGTGAGCATAAACCAAATCGAAGTGTTTAGATCTAGCACATCTACACTTGATGCAAGGACATATGATATTATCATTCCTTGTGCTCAAATGAGCTCTATCAACAAATTCTCTAGCTGCATCTCTATATTCTTTTGAAAATCTGTCTAGATGAACCCATGATTTGTCCATGATAATCCCTCTTTGTGTAAACAAGTAGACTGAATTCGAGGTTGGTGTTCAAACTATGACAAGACAAATTCAGAACAACCATAAATCATATCTAGATATAGTACCGTTACGACACAAACCAAAATTACGCACTTATCAAATCGTATTAAGTTTTATCGCGGATTAGTCGCAATATTGAGGTTATTAACGACTTTTTCACCGGACAAAAATTTAATTTGACTTTCTTCACGGAAGTTGTAGAGTTTTTAATTTCGAGCTCGTAGGAATTTCAAGAAAAAATTTCGGATAAGCGAGCTATTGTTAGTGATTATCAGAAGTCGGTAGGAAAAAATAAAATAAAAAAATAATTTTTAGGTCGATTTAATCTGGGCCATCAGATCTTGATCAAATTAAACCTGAGCCATTAGATTTGGAGAGAAGCTTGGGGGTATAAATAGGTGATTTTTTAAAATTTTATTTCAAAAAAATCAGAAAATATCACGGGGCTTGACCCGTTTTCTCCTCTGCTGACCTGCACCGTTTGACCCGACCCGACCCGAACCGCCATTTCTGGCCACCTCCAGCTACGAAACAGGTAGGGAATTGAAGCCATATGCTTTCTCTATTGATTGGTATGTTTATTTTTAAGATTTTCAGGTATGTTTATTCTTGAGCTTCGACGCCACGAAGAATTCCGACCAATTTAGGGTTGTGGCTATTTAAGCCGATTCTGGCCATGTGAGGTTCAATTAGGGCCCGAAGGCTTAGGGGTTTAGTTGAACTTGAAGAGAGGAGTGTTTTGAAAGGTCAATCAGCGACTTTGGTGGCGGTTGCCCGATTTTGGATAAGCGCCGTTCATAGCGGTTTTGAACCCCAACGCCACCGAATTGAACCTCGGTCCAGTTATGAAAGTGGTAGCCTCGTTGAGAGATTTCCAACGAGGGGTCGAATGTCATCATCTGAACACTTTCACTGGAGGCGCGTGTGACCCACACGTCACAGTCTGTGGAGGCGCATGAGGACCACGCATCACCGTGCATGGCAAAGCTCTGACGAGGCAGTCTGTAAGATTCTTCGATGGGTTTCCAGTGTTGTTTTTAAAGCCAATTTTCATAAATTTTACCTGTTATGATATCGTATGATCCGTATTTACAGAACATCGAGATCACGACCCCAACGAGGAAAATTTCACTAGACCCTAACAGTAAACTAGTGCACGCAAGGTGTTCGATGAAATGTCTCACCCAACTAGGGTGCTAAATGTAAGCTAAGATGGAGCGGTCGTGAATAAAATTTTGGAGAAATGGAAGAGGAAAAGCATGATTTGGATGAATTTGGATGAAGTTCTGGTATTCTAATGCCTCATTATATATATTTGATATGATTTCTTTTCTTTATTATTATGTATTGTATTGTATTGTTGGTAATAGTTTATAAGAATGTAGCTCAATTTGTATGTAAAGTGGTTGTAAATTATTATAATTTATTTTATCTAAGTCAAAAGAGGTGCCGAAAGTGGTTGCAGAAATTAAATTGTGTATCAGGTTACCTTAAACTGTGTATTAGTTGACCTTAAATTGATACTCAGTTTACCCTAAACTGAGTATCAGTTGAACCTAAACTGGCACTCAGTTGAACGTCAACTGAATATTAGTTAACCCTCAACTAATACTCAATTGAGTATCAGTTGACCATCAACTGAGTATCAAATGACTGTCAACTGAGTATTAGTTGAACCAACCTCAATTAAGTATTAGTTGAACGTTAACTAAGTATCAGTTTAGAGTAAACTGATACTTAGCTTAGGTTAAACTGAGGATCAGTTTAGGGTCAACTGACACACAGTTTAGGGTAAATGGTCAATGGTCAAAATCAATTGATCAACAAAATCGGGTTACCAGTCAACGCCAGAGTCCAGTCAACAATCAATGGATAGGTTATGAGAGAGTAATGGTATTAGATTATTTAACTAATGAGAATATTTGAATTCTTTATAGCCCAATAGAAATTCAAAATCTTATTCTTGGGCTAGTGAACCCCCACCCCCCCCCCCCCCCAAAAAAAATCTACCTGCATGACATGAATATCTCTCTAATTTGAGAATACAAAATGTTCATAACAAGTACAGTTAGGATGTAACAATATTTGTAAGACAAAATGTCTAATTTGGTTCACTGTCTTTACATTGCAAAAGCCTCAATTTGGCATTTTGAGCTCAATCCTATAAATTTCCCTTTCCTACCGAGGTTCGATTTTTTTCTTGAGAACCAAAAGTACAAAATATTTCCCTTTCTACCAGTTCATTTCTGTCAGGAACAAAAAAAATAATTGGTAATGTCTTGATTTCACTTTTTTTTAGCGAAACTTAGTTTCTTCCGGTTAATACTGTCCATCTGAATCACTACTGTTGCAGCACTTTCTCCATCCAACCATTTGATCGATTCTTCCTCGAGGAGCTTCAAAACCTGCGTTTGACGAAGAATACAAAAGTAAAGTACCAAGCATTTTTATATATTGAGCAGCAAGTATAATATGATCAGGTCTTCTTACTGCTGATCGCCTACGGGATCCTTTTGATCCTTTTGAGATGTTAGCTTCACTGGTATCAAGAATAACCCTCAAACGCTTGATTGCTGATGAGAACAACAACCGAACAACAATTCAAGTAATATGAAAGAGAAAAAGATTGATAAGAGATGGTGCAATGAAACCAATTACTTACATGAGATGCCAGAAAATGATAAGAGATGGCACTTGAGCAGACGTACTGACTCCTTGGCACCACCTTCATGCAAGTCGAGCACTATATCACCTTCTGACTCGGAATTTCTGATCAGGGTGATCCAATAAAATATAAACTATCAATGTTGGAGGCCATGAACCACCGTTAACCAATGACCAAAGAGAGTCAATAAAACAAAAGCACCATAGCAATTTAATTTCATAGGATGCTTACCTAGGTTTAAGGATCAATTTACTTGACTCCTCATCTGCTTCACGTGCCTTTTTCTGGAAAAAATGTCCCTGTGATGTCATAGTACATTAGAAATCATATATTCATCAGAACAGTATAATTTCTGTAGTTATAAACAGGAGGAAGTTTCTTTGGATATCCAAAAGAGAAACTACAGTTTGTTCAATTTCTGAAGCATTCCTCTTTAACATAGGTGATGAGAAATATTTCTAAACATAAGCACAGGTCAAGCTTATTCAGTCCACATGCATAGAATCAGAGAACATTTAGAACAAACTAGCATGGTCTCAAAACTGGAACCATTCTGAACCATATATGAAACTACAGTTGAAAATGATAGCCATATTAACTATGAGATAACCGTGTTTTTGCTAACTATATTAACACTATTTGTATGATCCTAGGATGACAATAAGCTATCACTTCAACAGTAAATTGAAAATTCACCTGTTCCATAAGTTTGTCTGCTCGAACACGATCCCCCTTAGAAAATGCCTCTATAGCCTAACAAAAGAAAACAAATATCTTTAACCCATAGTGTAAAAGCTACCAGGAGAAGTGCTATGCATGGTTATAAATTTCAAATGATTGCAATAAATAAGCCATAAAGAGCCACTTACTGCCTGGAAATATTCCTTCATTGTACTCCGATACTCCTTCACATTTTTGCGAAGAACCTGATAGGCATCTTCGTCATCTGCATCTGCAATTCTAGCATCGTTATGAAATCTTACAGAAAATAAAAGAAAGAAGAAACCAATGCAGGTGCCTTATAGATCCATCCTTGGGCTTAAATTTGGATTTAATAGGAATTGTATCAAATCCTATTAGCAGCATCCCAGAGTATATAAAAAGGGGGCATACCCTTCTCAGTACGATGTTGTTGATACACCACAGGTGTTTTTCTCTCTGCAAATGTTTCCTTTGGAGGTTCAACAACCAAATTTCCGTATGCTGCATATCCTCTGGTTGGTCGGACAATTCTTTTTCTTGGTAGCTCCGGCTCCGCAGGTATATAGGGAGCACTAAAGAGAGCAGCCAAAACTTCCTTCTGGAGATCAATTCTCTCCTTTTCTTTTCGAGCCGATTCTACTCCACTTATGTTTGAAGACATATCTCCATAACTGCAAGACAACAAACATAGATAAGTCAGACTGATGGATATATAAGCTAACATACAATAACAGAGTATTAAATACCCGCCATCTTCTCTCATAACAAAAGTAGGAAAAATCACACCTTTCAGTCCAGTCTATGTCCTTCTCAGAAGATGCTGTGGATATCAGACAAGAGCCTGTAGACTGGACAGTAATCTCAAATAAGACAGAGGTACTAGAGTAGCAATTACTTAGCTGCGCTGTCAAGTTTCAACTTCACCTAAATTTTACTTTAATTATGCATATCGTGGAATGACATAGACGGAAGGGCTACAAAAATGAGCCCTCCTTACAAGCACAAAACTGTCTTATATCTCCTCATATGAAGCTTTGACATCAAAAATTACAAGCACAAAGCTCAACTGCAAGTTAGAGGAATAAAATTACATCTGAACCGCTTTCACAAAAGTTGAACAGTTCTTCAAAGACTAATGGAAGTATATGGCACTGAATCATCTTAAAATATTACTAATCAGAAAGCATCAAATGGCTGGAAAATGTTACTGACCTTATCGTTGGAGTTACTAATGACCTTGTTTCCATCGTCCAAGGGCAACGTTGACAAGTTGATTAGGCTTTCCATGCTCTGAAAATAAAAAAGGCATTGCTAATAACCACTTATATTATGTGAATACATCTAACCACAGATTAATATGTATAATTGATTGCTAAATAATTCACAAGAGCAATGCATAGCCTATGTCAACACTACAAGACCTAGCCAAGCTTCAAGAAAAAGTATAAACTGAGATAATCCTTAGTAAATCACCACAACTAAATAGACTTAAAAACAAAATCCATACAAGGAAAGCCACAAAGGAAATCTTTGATAATGTTGTATACCTTCTCCATATCATATCCACAGCTCTCTGCACATTCAAAATAAGCCAGATCAATATTCATACTTATATCTACTGACTAAAACTACTCAACACCACAATTCAAACAGTTCGATGCTTTCAGTATCCTCATAACCAAGTCACATTACCATTAAATCAACTATATTCATCACAAACTAACACATTCTAATCATGCTAGACTAAAACACCAACCATCTCAACAGTTTCCACAACAATGCCAACCATCAATGCTCATATTCAATATCCAAATTCAAAGAAAAAACTGAAACAAAACAAAATTTTGGTTCTTATAATTTACCAAGAACACCATGGATTACATCCTTTTCGAGCTTGAAGCCGTCTCCAAGCATTGTGAAAAGGAAGTCCTCCATGTCTTGGTGAAGCATATCGTCACCAGAAGAACATGATGACCCAGCCATTTCAGCCATATCAGCCCAGCTCTGAGGAATCGGCAACACCTTAGCCTTGGGTACGTCGGTTTTCGACTGTCTTCTAGCTCCATTATCCGACGTCGTCGTTTTGATGGCGTACTCTTTTCCGTTGAAGCCAGATACACTCCCCAGCGAAACCGCCCGGTACTTGGTCCTCGAATTCTTCCTCCTCGGATTATTATTCTCACTCGCATTCTCCGACGTCGTTTTGCTCTTCCCGTCCTCCGACGATGAGTCCGCGGCGGAGAGAGCGAGAGCCTCGGCGGCGGCCTCGGCGTTCTTCCCGGACTTGATGTAAGCGGCGGCGATTTCGTCGATGGAGAACGCCGGGCCGAAAGCGTCGAGTAAAACTCGCAATTCTTCGTCGCATTTCGACGCGCCATTGATACCAGAAGCTTCCATTTTCTCCGAGACAAAAATTCAGAATCTGCAAAAATCCGAAACTAAATTTTAGGTCTTTTTAATTTCAAAGCCGATTTCAAATTCACACAGGAAACATTTGAGCGATTCAAAATCAAATGTGATTCTGGTGAGGAATCAGAGGACGATTACATGAACAAGTTAAGAGTATTTTGAGTGAGAAATTAGAGAAAGAAGGTCCAATATAGAAAATGAAAATGGAGAAGAAGAAGAAGAAGAAGAAGAATTGACATGCCTTTGGCTCGGCGCCTTTCTGAGAATCTCTGTGTGGCGAAGTTTAGGAATATAAACTTCTCAAGGAAGTTTTGTTTTGTTGAAAAGTTTTCTGGGTCTTTTTTGAGAGTGAAAGGTCTCTGGGTGACTCTTTCACCGACTCTTCTCTACTGTGTGTGTCTGTCTGTGTGATTGTAAATTTTGAAATTATATACACTGTGAAGCCTTGCTTTTGTTAAAGGTCATGTACATTTTCACCTTTTTATTTAGGAATGTCGCACTCTTTGCGTTTGCGTTTGGTGTGAAAGAGATTTTGTTTGTACCACTTTAGAAATCGAATCGACTTGTGATGAACTTAGTTTGGTACGTATGCGGCTTTTTTGGTGAAAGGTGAAGCTAGAAATACTCTCGTAACTAGTGATTGATCTGATAGACTGATACTGAATTTTGGTATGATATTTCAGATTGAGATACCATATATATATGTATCACACTTCATTTGGCATGTCAAAATGAAGAATCACGAAAATTTTGATAGGGGGATTATAAACCAAAAATGAATGACGCGTTTTGAGAAACCACTATGCGAGTAGTAGAATGAGTAGAATCATGTAAAGCGATCACTTTTATAGTTCTATTGACAAAACTAGAATTACACCAAAAGTGTCGCACAAGATCAAACCCCTACTGCATTATTGTATTATGATTAGAATTCTATCTATCGAGTTCTGGACTTATGATTTATGAACAAGGTTGAAACGGCTATGCTTGCTGTTAGAATTAACAGCACGTAACAATCTCTCTTCACATAAACACCACGATCCCTGGTTTCTACTGCATTTTTCACTGCAACAAACTCTACAAGGCAGCTATATAAACGCTATTGATGTGCAGACCTAGAAGTAGTAGACAACATCAAATAGCCAAGGATGGCAGCACCAAAATGGGCTGGCTTAGCACTTCTGATGTTAGTTAGCTTGGGAAGTATTGTTTCTGCTCAAAGGAAAGTTGCTGAGGAGCCAAAGTGGAGGACTTACTCGGAGTTTGGTAATTCTAGAGACAAGGACACCAAAGTGGTTGATGATGAAAAGTTTGTCTTAGGTGGACATTTTAGTTTGGGACATGGCATTAAAATCGACCCCCAACTGGGCAGTGGCGGCTTTAAGGCCGCAGCAACAGGCGGTGGTTATGGCAAAGGTGGTGGCTATGGAAGCGGCGAAAATCTTGGCGTTGTAGGTGGAGGATGGAGCGTAGGTGGTAGCGCAAATATCGGCGGCGGAACTCTTGGCGGCGAAGATGGAGGATCTGGTAATGACTGCAGTGGTGTTCGTTTGTTCTTTGACAAGTCCAATAACCCCAACAATCCCCACACGGCTCCAAAGACCATGGCGGGAAGCAACGATCACAAACAATATATCAACCATGAAACTGAGGATAGACACATTGTACATCCCATTAAAGTGATTAAACCTCCCCCAATCCCAAAACTAACCGAACCCCTGGCACCGCAACGAATCAATATGCCACGGACACCACCGCCATCTCCACAGAACGGCATGGCAAAACTCACACCAGTAGCTGGCTAGGGAGACTCAGGACCTGTTTATGGCAATAAACGGTAGTGCTAGAAGCATTAAGCAGTACTTTGTAAGATCGATAAGAAAATGCACTCAGAAGTCAGAAACATGTTAATGTAAGCAAGCTGTAAGGAACCATCATTCACATAAATGGATCACATATGAGTTATCTTGTTCTTTAGCATGTATCACTCAAAGTTCTAACCAGCAGGCTGTGGAGAAATTTGATCAGTTATCAGAGTCTTGTGACAGTTCTAGTCTCCTTGCTTGACAGCATATGCATCAGCCCAGTTTTGATCACTACCGGTGCGTGGAATGCTAGGGATTCGAGTGTAGAGATCAACCTGAAAAACAACTCCGCAAATGTTTCCATTGTCGTCTTCACGCGCAAGTGCCCTTACCTTGTGTACTGGATGAACAAAGCTCATCAAACCAGTCACATTTGTGAATATGCAGCCTGTTTAGACAAATGTAAACGCTCAAGGCATTGACTGCTAAAGTAACTAAAGGGCAAAGGAAAGAAAATTGAAAACACTAATTCAGACCTGGTGGAAAAGGAGCATAGGATTTGCCGCAAGCTTCTTTAAGGATGTTGAGTTTGTGAGAGCAGACTAGAGATCCATCACCTGCCATTCCCCAGTAGAGTTCGACGCTTCCATCTCGGTCCTGCATGCAAAATGTGTCGACTTGTTGAGTATGTTGGTGGGAGCAGACTAGTTATATATTTCATTGTCAATGACTCAAGGTCATCCAGTAACTCACCCTGGCTGCAAAGAGGGTAGCACATCGAGCATCGAAGAGGATAAAGGCGAATTTTCCTTGCAGATCTTTGATGACTTGATCAGGTGGGTAGGGTGCTCGATCTCTTAGGACCTTGTAGGCTTCAACAACGACCATGGCTTCTGTTGTTTGTCTTGGAAGGCCATAGAACCTCTTCAAGTCAGAAGTGTTCTCCAAAGTCCCAATGAATATGCAGAACACATCGTCTATGACAACAATGGACCTGCAAATTACCCAAAGTTCCCGCTTGTTTATTGAAAGATGAAATTTTCAAGCTTCAATTACGCATGCAATCACTTAGTACAACATTATAGATAAAATCAATGAGTATAACCCCGTGCAGTTCTTGATCAGAGGCATCTGTGAGCTCAACAAATGCAACTAAAACAGCGACTCAATGAGACATTGAAGTAACAAGAATATCAGATTCAAGTACCTTGGGTGAGACTGGTTTTCATTTTCATGAGACAGAGCCATGAAATTCCCATTTGAAAGGCAGTACACGGTGCACTGGGGACATGATGACTGGAAAAACTTCAACAGCTCCTCTCTGGTTTTGGCCTTCTCCGACGCAACTGAAGGAAGCCCCAGCTCCGCAGGAGGGTTCCCGATTTCCTTGTCAAAAACAATCAGCATTTTCAGCTAAACCTAAAACAACATGCAACAGTTATTCCTCAGAATGGAGGCTCGTATATACCACTTGCTTGACATGCTTATCTGAATGAGTTGCTATTGATGAAAAAGTTGCTAGCTTACAAGAGTGTTGCGTAGTGACTATGCATGTGGCAGCTCCGCGGTTTACATGGGTCTAGACGTGGAGTATGATCTTGAGCTTTGAGCCTGATATTCTGATATGCAGGGACCTATAGTGCCAAAAACTTGTCTGTATTTGAGCTGAGATAGACTTAAAAATCCAGAGAAGAAAATATGTAGCTCTATTCACAAGGCCATTGCAAATTTCCCAATCTCAGTTTGGTAGTAAACAGTAACAGGTCATTCTGTAAACCACAGCTTCCATACGGGAAAATGGAATTCAAAAAGGAAAAAGAAAAAAAAATGATATTTGTGCCTGAGGAAAACATGCACATACCAGCATACTCATCAAATCCATACTGTGTATTAAAAGTCTTGAACAAAAAAAATTCACCCATGACTTTATAAGTAATACAAGCCGCTGTTTCAACGGTTTAATACATCATAATGAGGTTTCTGTAATCATGGAATTGAGGTGATGAAAGTAGCTTAATGTGTACACAAGCAAAGCAAGATTGCTGAATGAATTTCTACAAAACTTGTGAGGGACACTTTGACCGAGCATAGAACTAAAACGACATAGAGTGCAAATAAATTTCGTACTAATCTGACTAACCAGTAGACGTACTGTCAATTTTTACTTGATGTAAGCAACTGTACAACCATAATTCATTGGACTCTCCGCTTCATACTTGGCTACTCGGGGATGTTTCTTCAAAATCTCAAGTGCTCGCTCTTTAACTGCTCCTGTACCCATCCCATGTACAACAAAAAGAACTGACTGAGATTCTCTAGCAGCAATGGCCATGTCTAGATTGTAAGAAGCTTCCTCCACTCTCATGCCACGGAGATCTACTGTGTTCTTTGATGTTTGTACCGCTGCACTATAAGAAACCTCCTCATCTTTACTTTCTGCAGTACGGCTCTGCCAAACCTACAATGTCAATCAGAATGATGAGACTCCACTGAATGGTATTAGCCAAAAATTGACAATGGTAAGCCTCAGCAATCAGCATATAGTTACCAACATCTATAGTACGTTTAAGTATAGATTTGATGAATTTGACACCAAGTATTTTGGTCCATAACAGCTACCGGTTGGATAGTCTGCATGTGGAGTCAAAATGAATGGAATCATGAGAAGTAATAAAGTGTTACTCATTACATACCTTCAAACGTGGAACAGAGCTAGGCCTGGTATTCTTATCATTACCAGGAATCGCCCTGATCTCATTATTCTTCAAGCGAACCTTTAGTTTTCCATATTGTACTAGGATTGTTCCGTCATCTCCAGGTGCTTCAACCACAGTAGCTATCTTATCTCCCAGTCCCTTCAAATAGACTTGTTCCCCATACTGAGGTGTGTGTGCAATCTCAGACAACTCGTCAACCAAGAATGCATCATCAGGACTGTGAGCCTCAATAATAGAAGCAACTGCAGCCTCTGATTTCTTGATCAGCAAATTCAACTTATCCGCACTAGCTATTTTGAGTCGGTTATCAAACTCCTGAAGCACAGTTTCCAATTGAGATTTGGCAGTCTTCACTTCTTCACGAACCTGCAGGGTTTCCTTTGCCATAAGAGCTCTCTTGCGCATATCAAGATCTTCTGCCTCATATTGGATCTGCAATCATATAAAAGGAAACTGATTAAAAATGTATAAACAGTCATGATTTTTCATTGTAGAAGCTATTACTAGTGTGCCAACCTGCCAATGAAATATACCGAAGAAATCATGTGCAGATAGTATTAGCTTAAATCACATAGCACAACTAATTTATTTGCCAAACAATTGGAACCTAACTTTATATTAAGACCTGGCTAAATTGAATTGGAGTTCGAAAAAACTAATCTGGACCCTAATAGGTGGTACAGAGAAAAATTCACACAAAAAACAAAGAAAAAATAAACAATAAAATTCACAGGCTAGCAGCAGAAATAACACAAGTCTATCCAGACTAGAGCTACATTTAACTATACCTCGTGATAGATATCCCTGGTTTCTGAATGAAGAGATGCAGCCATCTTTGCCTGAGATTCCAGTCTGTTTCTTTCCTGTAACAATGACTGATAGAGCTGACCTTTTCGCTCTTGCTGCTTTTCTGGCCTTAGCCTTTCCACCCATTTATGTGCACGTTCAATTATATCTTGATTAAAACCAATCGATTTTGCAATACTCAAAGCATTCGAGTCACCAATACTTCCCCATAGGACCCGATAAGTAGGTTGTAAGCTCTCTGAAGAAAATTCCATGGCTGCGTTTTCAAACTGGTGATCCTTTTCTTTTAGGAGACTTAAATCCGCATAATGAGTAGTCACAACAGCTAAGTTAACACGATCTTTGAGATATTGCAAGATGCTGGTTGAAAGAGCCACACCTTCCGAAGGATCAGTTCCACTACCAATTTCATCAATCAGAATAAGTGATTCTTTTGAGGTCACTTCCAGAATATTGCAGATCCGCGATATATGTCCACTAAATGTTGAGAGACTTTGCTCTAGAGACTTCAACAATAAAAAAATCAGAGTCAGAGTAAATCAAAAAAGTGTAAGAATCAATGATTTTCTGCCCGAGGAAAGGTATTACCTGTTGATCCCCGATATCGGCCAGAACAAGATCAAACCACGGAAGCTTTGGGCAGTTTTTAGCAGGTAGATACATTCCAGCTTTCGACATGAGAGATGCCAAACCCAAAGTTTTCATTGAAGCTGTTTTCCCGCCAGTATTAGGCCCTGAGATTACAACAACTCGTGTTCCATATCCAATCTTGATATCTATTGGCACTGGAAAATCAGATACACCACTAGATAAACTTCCGGAGACTATGTTTACATCATCTCCTTTGGAGGGAAGTGCGCTCCTAGAACCGGATGCAAGCGAGCAAGACAAACTTTTAAGAGATGACTCAAGAAGCAGAGGATGTTGTATTCCCTCAATATCAACAGACATCCCTATCTCAGCTCCACCATTACCTACATACATGCAATCCATGGAACTGATAATTGGGCATACCCCATTCATCCTTCGAGCATAAGCAGCTCTAGCAAAAGCAAGATCGACTTCTACAATCCTATCCAACAGATACACCAACTGCACTTCTGACTTTGCAATCTCCGATGTAAGGAAGCTCAAAATACCTATCTCCTCAGCCTTCTCCGCATTCGAAAGCCTCACTTCCATGTTGTTCAACTCCACTGCCTCACCAGGTTCCACAAAATACGTCGCACCAGAACTACTAGCATCCAACACCACGCCACCCCGAACCAAATACTTGTACCCCGCTCTAACACCTACACACATTCTAGCCCTGCGCTTCGTCACTAAAGGACTGTCAATCCCACCGGCCTTGAAAATCTTTGTCGACACCTCCTTCAACAAAATATCCAATCTCTCCATGTTCCTCTTCTTCTCTGACCTAATGATCTCCAAGTCTTCACTAGCCGTGTCACGAATTACTAACATCTCGCAATCTATACATAACCCTATGGTTCTCTCTAGCTTCACATGAAAATCACAATCCTCAAGTATCTCAAGTAATGGCAAGTACCTATGTATAGCTTGACAAAAAATGAATCATAAAAATTTGATTCAAATAACCTAAATTTATTACCATTCAAATCATATACAACAATCTCAATAACATCAATACCTATTAGAATCTTCTTCTGCTTTCGAAGCCAAAGCCTTGAGCTTCTCGAACAAAGCCTTCGCGGCGATGAGAGTCCTTCGCACGGCGCCGAGCTCGTTAACAGTGAGCAGCTTTCCCAAAACGGCGTCGTTTAGAATCCCCGAGATGTCTTCAATCGAGCGGAAATCGGACGGCGGAGAACCGATCGCGGCGATGGCGGCGACGGCGGCGGCGGTCTGATCGAGAAGCTTCTGGCTCTCGGAAATGGATTTTCCGAAGGGGATCCGGGCGTCGTGAGCGGCGGAGAATCCCATGGTGGTGGAGGCGAGGGCGGAGAGGTGGTTGCAGACGGAGGTCCATTCGAGGATTTCGAGGGTTTCGGATTGGAGTGAATCGGCGAGAAGGCTGAGTCGGTTGGGGTTTGACTCCGCCGAGTCCAAATGAGCGAAGCGCGCGACGGTGGTGGGTTTGGAGATGAGGGTTGAGGATTTAGGGACGGAGATGAAGAAGAGGTTGGTGCTGAGCTTCAATGGAGTCAGTGACGTCAGCATTGCTTGCTCTTCTTATCCCTTTGAAAAAATTATGGAGGCAATGAAACCACCCGTATATGACTAGCGTTTTCGCGCCGGTACCTTACGACATGTCGTTTGGTAAATATTGAACCCTTCATCTTTACTTTTTTTTCTCTTTCATTACCAACATGAGAAAGTTTGACAGTTTAGTACTAAGAAAACTTGAATGCAAGATTATCTAGATCTTGAGCATTTTGGATCTGAATTCAACTGTTCTAAAAGCACCATTTACATCAAACTGTGTGTTTGGGATTCGGAAAAAGCACACTATGTAAAGTGATGCCTAGGAGGTGACACATCAATAGGTGACCAATTATCACACATGTCTGATAGGAATCAACAGACTGGGCATTGATTCTCAATCTTTGTGAAATTATTCAGAGCTGTCTTGTATCAATCAGAAAGCCGTAGAGCAGTCGAGGATGGAACAACGAAACCTGTCATGCCGAGAATTGCGGACAGTGAGTCCAATATTTTGGTAGTAGAATTCTCAGAAAGTAAAAATAGAAGGAACTTCATGTTTAAGAGATTTACTTGGTAATTAGAATGGTGTTATGTCGCCAGAATCCGAACGCCACAGGCAGCAGGAGCATGATCCTCTTCTTTGAAGACAAGGTTTCCCCTTACAAAAGTAGCTAAAACTTTTCCTGATAGCTTTCTTCCCATGTAGGCTGAAATACTCTATAAACACAAGAAAGAAAATGTTTCAACTCCAAGATGTAGGCAGACAACAAATGCAGTAAAATGAGCTCAGCTTTAAGATTTTCCGGTGTCTCCAACCAACAGTAGGATATGATTGCTAATTAGAGATGATCGACAAAGATGCTTTATGAACAATGTTGTAAGCTAAAAATTGAAGTCATGCTCTTATACGTACCGGATGCTTAATGTATACAGGATGGTCATCATTGAGATCAAACTCAAAATCTGGATTCCATACTACGATATCTGCATAATTTCCAATTGCGATGGCCCCCTGCAAGACAATTAAGAAGCTTTACATAGATAAAAGCACAAGAGTTTTACACAAAATGGTCAGAAAAGTGTCATTTTCTATTCGATAAAGAGAATAAGACATTAAGACTTCAGTGAGTTCAGTGATAAACCTTTAGTTCTTGTCTGGCAAGCTTGGCCGGCCTTTCACTCCACCATAGGGCTAACTGTTCTAAAGTCACTCCATATTTCTGGCCATATGTCCATGTCACAGGAAGAACAAACTGCAAGTTCCCGTAAAAGAATACAGGTTAGTTCTCGAAAGTCACACATTATTACACTTGATAGAAATAGAAATTAACTACAAAAAGCCAACTGAACCAAGACGCTTCAACAGCACTAAAGCCTTCTCTTGACATAAAATAGCAGTAGGGTTTTGGGAGAGCAATAAACACAAACCTGCAAGCATGATATGCCACCCCAAGCCTTTAAAAAGTCGCCGTCTTTAAGAAGCTTAAGTTCGGGTGTAGTTGGTGAATGATCAGAGCTTAGCATGTCAACATCACCTTCCTGAAACAACGGTTATGCCATGTAAGATCCAATGATGTTTGTAAAAGAAAAAAAATTGTCCTATATATCCAAGAAGATGAAATACATACCAGCAAAGCCTCCCATAGTTTCTCCTTATTGGCAACATCACGGATGGGTGGAGAACACTTAAAACGAGTATCTCCATCCCGAATCTCTTCTGCCGAGAAAGCCAAGTAGTGAGGGCATGTCTCAACAGTTAGACTGTCACCACCACTTTTTGCTTCCTGTATTAATGTGGAAACTGAATCAGCATAGTAATGACCGAATGTATCTGTGAGAGTTATATGACTGCAAATGATATAAAGAAATCTACCTTAATAAGATCTAAAGAAGAGCTTGAATCAGACAAGTGCACAATATGAAGATGAGCTCCTTCTGCAGTACCACCGATCCTTGTCTCCTTCGTCAAGGTAACGAGATCCTTTATAGCTTCCTCTTCCCTGATTTAGATATAGAGGAATATATAGTAACTATCAGATATGTCAACAATCTTGGATGCAAACCATTTTCTTGAACAAAATGACAATACCATGAAGGTGTCCTAGTCTTGAGGTATGTCAAGTAAGAACGAGCATCATCACTATCATCTTTGACTCCCAAGTTAGTTTCAGGATCTGGTTGTTTCTCTGCATGTACAAGTAAAGGCCTTCGATATTTTGCCAGTACAGACAGACCCTCCTAAGAAACAAATGTGGAAACGATATGCAGATATTTGAAACAAAGACATCAGCATCATGATAAACAATAAGCCAATTACTATACGCTTTTTATCAATTGTAACTTAATCTCATGATACAAACCTTAATATGACTGCTGTTTGTCATAGGAAAGTCATTGATCCCTGATGGACACATGAAAGACTACAAAAAGGGACATTATGAGTTTCATCAGATGACAATACTATTAGCGAATCATGTACATGAACCAAGTGTTTTCAATGTTCTATATAGAAGTTTGTAAACTTCCATAAAGTACCTTCAAACCAAGAACACCGGCATCTAAGAGATCCTCAAGAGAAGATTTGTTGTATGCATTTTCAGGAACAAGGCCTCCCCAGAAACCTGTTCAAAGTGTACACAAATACCATTAGTTCCCTCAAACTCCTAGAATAAGATGTTATTTCGACATAAAATTTGAAAGACTTACCAACATCAACATGTATTCTGTTCTCTGCGGCCTTAAGCTTGAGCTCTAAAGTCTCTCTTGAGACAGTTGAAGGAAAGCTATTCAATGGCATGTCAACCAAGGTTGTTATACCACCTGTACTGTGACAAGATTAAACACTCGTCCACTGGACTAATAATCGACAAAAAATACACGTAGTAGAGGCATACCGGCAGCAGCAGCTTTAGTCCCCGATGGAAATCCTTCCCACTCAGCTCGTCCAGGATCATCAAGATGTGCATGTCTGCATTTTAATGAAAGCATTTAAATTTCAGAACTTACATTGTACTACATTAACCTCTGAATCTACATATGTAAGACCATCAAGAGAATCATATCTTACACATCAATCAAGCCAGGCATGACAACAGCTTCTCCATAATCGATTACATTCCTATACTTGGTTATTGCATCCTTGCCCTCTTTTTTAACAATGGAGACAATCTTCCCGGCATCTACCTCAACTGCTCATCACACATTTCACAGTGATATCATCAAGTACGGAATACTCCTATAAAGATTTGTATAAATTCTCTTGAAAGAACTTGCCTAATCCAGAAATGACTCCCTGAGGTGTCACAATTCGCTTGCTCGCTATCCAATAGTGTTGGTATGGAATCAAGCTGCATTCTTTCTGATTTAGCTGTAAGATATACAAGTCTTCCAAATCAGATCAGTATCATGAATCCATGATGATCCGTAAGTTGGTCAATTCTCGACTTTATATATTTCATACATAGCCGAAAAACAAAGGTCACACCACCAAAAGTTTTGAAATTTACAGTTTTGCAACTGCAGTTTCTCAAAAGCTACAAAATTATAGCTTCAAACACTGGCAAACTGGGCCGCAGTGATTCTTGCTCGTTCCAATTTTATTGGAAAGCTCCAAAAGAATTATATATATATATACCAATATTCATCCACCTCAGATTTCTTTCTTTTGGGGGAAACAAACTCATGAATAATCAACACTCCTCTCAAACAGCTAACTATATATCATCCTCCATTCGATTCATACATCATCAGACAGTACTCCTCCTTACATTCATAAACAGTAAAAGTTAAACTTATCGAACGCCTCAAAGTCAATAGAGGTAAAAAAAACAGTAAGCGCGCAGTAAAAAATAAAATGAAGAAGCAAACCGTGTGTGGTCTTGGGAATGAGAAGAAGAGTAGAAACGAAGCGAGGAGTGTTAATAGCGGCCAGAGTCTCCAGTGTAGCACCTCCATTTTTTTCTCTCTTCTCTTCGTTCTGATCGAAAACACAGCTGCTGACTGTTACACCCCCACACACGTGATCGATCAGTCACTACTCTCTTATATAATTCTAAGGTTTTTTTTATTTTTAATTTACGCTAAATTTACACGGTGGGGAATGAATATCGGAACGACCCAATGAGGAGCAGACAAGTGGAGCAATAAGTTTCAGGCGGCGGTGAAGGTAGTATTGTCGCTCAATGAACCTCGGGCGATCGACATTGAATATTCTGAAGTGTGACTTTTGTCGTATGAGGTTTTTGTTCTTTTTTGGTGTGTTGTCCAATAAGATAGGAGAAGCTCTGCGGGCATTAAAAGATTCCGAGTATGGTATAACCTAGGATACGGAATCTTTGCCTAAAGTACTGATTATACGGCACATTATACGAGAGATACCAAAGTTGGAGCAGAATGAATATTATTGAGGCTATAGATAGATAATAATGATAATTATGAGGAAAGAAACCTACTTTACTGTTGTCCTAGAGAAGGTGAAAATGACGCAAAGTAGCTAACCTAAAATGTAGTTGAAGGGAATTATCTTCCTGGTATTTTGGTATGTGTCATGTCTTAATTAAAATAAATATAGAGATTCTATCAATCACTGATTTACCGAAATATTCAACAGTAGGTAAATTTACTACCTTAAAGCAACATCATGAAATATTGGTTAAAATGCATAGCAATTTGCATATTAATTATGCAATACTTGAAGAGCATATAGAGTCTGAGAAAAACAGAGCAATTAGTCCATACAGTTACATTCCTCGACGTAATCTTTTAGCACTTAATCTTATAAATGAGCAGAATATAGTTATTCCTTCTAGGCTGAGCACTTATTCTTTGCAAGTTCTTACATTAGAATTATTCCGGGGTCATGAAGCAAAAGAAGTATTTTGCCTCTATCAACAAGCAAAATTATTTTCTTTACAAAGAGCAATCTAGAGGCTTCTCTTTAAAATAAGCTAGAGAATCTTCAACCTGAAATTAGTGTCATCAATAAAGCAAAGCACCATCATCCTGACAAAGCAGTTGGATATCAAATCCTCCTAGCGAGCATAGATATGACAACCTATCATGAGTTACATTTTAAGCATGAAGGAGCAGTTTATCATCTTTCTCCAGGACTCTTGTTGAAGAATGGTTTCTTGGTACATTTGAATATAAGCCAAATTACTCGTGTAGAGTCATTCCCGAGTAGTCTTAAAGAGAGCATAGTGCATTTTTTTGAAACTCTAGCAGGTAGTCTTTTGCTGAACATTCCACCAACAAGATTCAACAACAGTTTGAGCAATGATCCAACACAACATAATATTATTATGGATCAAGCAATCTATATCCATGGACCAGCAGAACCAAATGTCACTAGAATACCCAATATAGAAGATATTAAAAAATATCGAGGAGCACAAATGGCTTGCCGTGTATTCTAGGAATATACACATCTTAATCTGGTTAAGCAAGATAAAGACACTACAACATTTTTGCCCATTACCGGCGAGATCACCGGAGACAAGGCCGGCGACCGGAAAAGTCGCCGGTAATGTTCAACATTACCGGCGACTTAGCCCGTCGCCAGCAATGTCGCCGGAATCTCGCCGGTAATGTTGCAAAACATTACCGGCGACTCCAACCGTCGCCGGCAATGTCTAGGGAGACATTACCGGCGATTTTCCGGCGGGAATTTCGCCGGAAATGTCTCCTAGACATTGCCGGCGACGGTTGGAGTCGCCGGTAATGTTTTGCAACATTACCGGCGAGATTCCGGCGTAAAGTCGCCGGTAATGTCTTCATTTCCGGCGACTTACTCCGTCGCCGGCAATGTGTCTTATATTAGATGCCGGATCGGGCAGCTCGATCATTCAATCATTTTGAGCGAAAAAAATCCAGAGAAATCGAAAAAAGGAAAACGTACGCTCTGAAATCGATCATTATTCGGTATATTGTCAAAATTAAGGCGGGCGTCGAAAACTCGATCAGTCGGGAAGCTATTTATATAGGTACGTAGGTGTATATATACGTATATGTGGTATATATATATGTGTGTGTGTGTGTGTGTTGATCAAATCCAATTCGTGAGATATATATATATATATATGAAATGTTGTTGATGTACGGTCACCGAAACGAGAAAACAGCTTGTAGTTAATCTTGTGTCTGAATCAATGACTGGTATTATCGTATTGTTATCGGAGCCAGGCTTAACAGAGATTAGATCGATATATCATTGAGTACTATCATCGAGTACTGAATACGTACTATCATCGAGTACTGAATCGAATTCAGAGATTAGATCGATATATATACATATGCATGCATGTGTTGATTTAATTAGAGTTGAATTGAGAGATCACGTCGATTATTAGTAGTGAATGTGTGTATATATATAATTAATACGTAAAATTGTTAGAATTTTCAGGATGGACAAGAGTTGGATGAGCCTCGAAAGATGGGATGTCAGATATCACGAGGGAATTAGGAGTTTTGTGGATTTTGTGAAGGCTAATTGTGGAGACACTACACTTCATTATTGCCCGTGTAAAGAATGTAAGTGTTTCAGCGATCGATTTCGATTTCCCATTGATAAAGTGCAGAGGCACCTGAGTAAATACGGGTTTTGGGATAAGTACACTTGTTGGATTTATCACGGTGAAACATCGGTAGCGGGTCCGCATGAT
Organism: Geum urbanum; assembly: GCA_946800695.1. Taxonomy (NCBI): domain Eukaryota; kingdom Viridiplantae; phylum Streptophyta; class Magnoliopsida; order Rosales; family Rosaceae; genus Geum; species Geum urbanum. The sequence continues at coordinate 72,323,641 of OX327001.1, forward strand.
CATGGACAATTTGGTGAGAGGGCCAGTCCACGCTATGATTATGGACATTTTGCTAAGAGGGGCAGTTCATCCTATGATCCAACATCGATGTTAATCAATGATATGTTTCCTCATGAGAGCGGTGTATTTGCTGATGAAGCACCAAATGTCCCTCCCGTCGTTGAGGGTTTCCCCCATATCGAGCCAGTCGAACCATTACCTGGAGGTCATGCCAACACAAGCGGTATGGACAAGTACAACAACCTGATTGCATTGCAACAGACTCCGTTGTACGACGGTTGTAGTAAGACTGTTCTTGAAAGTGTGATGGGAGTGATGCAGCTAAAAATGGAGAACAAAATGTATGTCAAAGCTGTTGATTCTTGGTTGAAGTGGACTGCTTCGCTACTGCCACCCGGTCATCGTCTTCCTACCACTCATCATAAGGTGCGACATATCCTGAAAGATCTTGGGCTTTCCTACATCAAAATCCATGCATGCAGATATGATTGTATTCTCTTCTGGGGAAAAGATCTCGAAGACCTTGAAGCCTGCCCGGTATGTTTTACAGAAAGGTATAAGTTGACTCCTGCAGGCAACAAGAAAGCTGTGAAGATACTTCGATATTTCCCGCTTATTGATAGGCTGGAGCGGTTGTTCATGTGTGCTTTCACGGCCGAGGCAATGAGATGGTGGGCTGAGAGGAACTTGCCTGACGATGACACCCTTATACACCCTTCCGACGGAGAGGCTTGGAAGCACATGGTCAGGGAGTTTGATCATTTTGCAGCAGAGGTCCGAAATGTTTGGCTAGGGCTCTCATCTGACGGATTCAACCCTTTTGGCAACATGAGTCTTCAATACAGTATATGGCCAGTTATTTTGGTACCGTATAACCTTCCACCATGGATGTGCATGAAGAAGGAATACAATATGCTCACTCTGTTAATTCCGGGCCCGGGTTATCCAGGAAAGTGTCTCGATGTGTATTTGAGGCCTTTGATTGAGGAGCTTAAGTACCTGAGTGAGTGTGGCCACCCCACTTACGATAGGTTCAAAAAGGAGATGTTCCAGATGCATGCCATGCTTGTTGGCACCATCAGTGATTTTCCTGCCCGCGGTATGTTGTCGGGCAACGTTACCAGGGGTTACAGGGCTTGTTCAGAGTGCATGACGGTTGATTGTTGCAGTCCTCATTGCAGTAAAATTGTCTCGATGCGTCACCGTTGTTGGCTTCCATATGATCACCCATTTAGGCAGGATCCAGACGCGTTTGATGGGACTGTTGAAACTGGTGTGGCACCCAGGCGATGGACAGGGGACGAAATTTTGGAAGTGTTGAATGAATACGATTTTGGCCAGCTGAGCAATCATCCTGACATAGTGGCGTCAATTCCAGAAAAGCCCGAAAGGTATAAGTTTTGGACACACAAGAGCATATTATGGGAACTCTCCTACTGGCCCAGGTTGCCTATCAGACATTACCTAGATGTCATGCACATAGAGAAGAATGTGTGTGAAAGTGTGGTGGGCACAGTTCTTAACTTGGAGGGGAAAACAAAAGACATCCCTAAGGCACGCATTGATCTTAAAGCAATGGGTGTGCGGAAACATTTGTGGTTAAGAGATGGTAAGAGAAAAATGCCGCAAGCTCCGTACACCGTAAAGCCGAAGCATAAGCATGAAATTTTTCGGTGGCTGAGTAATGTCAGGTATATATTCGATCTTATGGCTATGTATGAATTTGTCCTTAAATTTTTAGCGGAGTATATATGGTTATATGCGAGAAATATAATTGGTCCATATATATGGCTTCATCTATATATATATGCAGGTATCCTTATGGCTATGCAGGAAATATAAGCAGGTGTGTTAACTTCCGGGACAATAAGATGTACGGATTAAAGAGTCATGACTGCCATGTACTGCTTCAACGCCTTTTCCCTATTTTCATTCGAGGGTACATGCCCAAAGAGGTGGTGGAGCCGTTGGTGGCCTTGTCAAGATTCTTTCAGAAGTTATGCACCAGGGAAGTTAAAAAAGCAGACCTGAGGGAGATGCAAGATGACATCATTTTTATCATGTGCAAGCTTGAGAGGATATTTCCCCCAAATTTTTTCGACATAATGCCGCACCTGATGATCCATCTTCCCGAACAATTGTTGCTTACCGGTCCCGTACACTACACTTGGATGTATCCCATGGAAAGGTACAAATGATTCATAAATTTGGTTTGCCTATGGTTTTTATATGTAATGACTTCTGGTTAAGTAAGTTAACATGTACTTGTTAACTTGTAGACAATTGGGAGCCTACAAGGACTATGTGAAGAATAAATATGCACCTGAAGGGTGTATCGCTGAAGCATATCTTGCGCACGAGTGTGTAACGTACACCAAAGTGTACCTCGAAAATGTAGAGGACCCCCAACAACATATGCCGATAGATGAACCCCAGTTCAACCTTTCTATCATCTCCAGTGACGTGGTAGTACAGGGAAGCTTGCCAAAGTCGTACAAGTTGGATGGAAATGAGGTAGCCATTGCCCACTGGTCGGTACTGATTAACTGTCAAGAAGTACAATATTGGAAAAACTATCATCTTCACTGCCCTGCTATTGCCGGAAATGTTGATTACCACAACAAGACGTTTGCAAACTACTTTGGTCAATGGGTAAGTATATGTGTATATGTCTATTTTTATATATATATCCTTACATAGCATGTATGTATGTACGTGCTTTTGTGGTTTCAAGATGACATAATTTCTTCTGTACGTATTAATATATGGACGTTTTCAGATGAACCATGTAGCAGATGATGGTTGCCCAGAGTGGTCAAACGAATTGAGGGTCCTGGCGATGAAACCGATTGCTTCAAAAGTGTACTCGATGTGTCAGGTCAATGGCGTGAAATTTATATGTGAAAATCGAGACGACCGACTGAAAACACAGAATTGTGGGGTGATGGTCCATGGTGGGCAGGATGGCGTTGACTATTACGGTGTCCTTCATTCAGTTGTTGAACTAATTTATGGGAACCGCATGAAAGTGCACTTGTTCAAGTGTAGATGGTTTGATACTAGCCCGGAGAACACAAGGACCGATCAGTACGGAACATTTTCGGTGAATACTGCTACTACCTGGTATGAAGATGACCCTTTCGTTCTTGCCTCATCAGTAAAACAAGTGTTTTACCTGGACGATCTTCTTAACAAAGTCCCGTGGAAGGTGGTTAACCATGTTGCTCATAGAAACATATACAGTGCTGCCACACTTGGTGATACCGCAGATGATGAGGAAGTTACTGCATACCAAGAGCCGAACGCTTTTGACATTCCGGAATCATCTACGATTCGCCTTAATAATGTGAGATCTGGGAGTGTGGTTCGAATTACTGGAGCAGAACTTCTCGATGTTAATCCATATGAAGTTGACGCTGATTCAGATGACGAGGAGCGGCACATATTGCCAGAGGTTACCTATGAAACCGAGTCAGACTCAAGTGATGAAGATGATTACGATTATCATCCTTAGTACGTTGGAAATTGTAGTCGGAAATCGTACGTAGTCGGAAAATGTAGTCGAAATTGTAGTCGAAAATTGTAGGGCTGAGAAATGCATAAGAGGATAATCAACTTCTGCATTATATCTTCTCACAGCGGGAATTCATTTTGAATTGTTGATTACTTGATTGTTTGTGGTTTAGTCACTTTAATGCTATCTTATTAATTTATTTTGAAGCATTGATGACAAATCTGTTGAAGCATTGATTGTTAGACACTTAAGACTGGGTACTAATGTTAGATAACTTAGTTTCTAGTGATATGAATTCTGCAAAACTCATGTTAAGAACATCTGTGTTTATAGAATGAAAACAAATAGAACTTACAGGGACTGAATCAATGTGAACCAATGTGAACCAATGTGAACCAATGTGAACCAATGTGAACCAATGCATCAGTGTGAACCAATGTGAACCAATGCATCTGTGTTCAGAAACTGATCTGAACAATGTGAACCAATGCATCAGTTCAGGGACTGAATCAATGTGAACCAATGTGAACCAATGTGAACCAATGCATCAGTTCTGTTGAACTGATGTGCCTTTTGAAGTTACTGCAATATATACACAGATATAACTATGTATTCGAAAACATAGATTGGTCTATGACAGATCCTCATTGAATTCCTATACGGAAATTATAGTCGTTAATCGTAGACGGAAATTGATAATCGAAATTGTAGTCGGAAAATGTGCATAGCTGGAAATGGTACGTACGTATACGGAAAATGTAGTCGTTAATCGTACGTATACGAAAATTGATAATCGAAAATGTAGTCGGAAAATGTAGTCGTTAATCGTACGTATACGGAAATTGATAATCGAAATTGTAGTCGGAAAATGTAGCCGGATATCGTAGACGGAAAATGTAGTCGTTAATCGTACGTATACGGAAATCGTAGTCGTTAATCGTACGTATACGGAAATCATTAATCGAAAATGTAGACGAAAAATGTAGTCATTAATCGTACGGATACGGAAATTGATAATCGAAAATGTAGTCGGAAAATGTAGCCGGAAATCGTAGACGGAAAATGTTGTCGGATATTCTTCGGGAAATAATGACATTACCAACGAGTTGAAGTCGTTGGTAATGACATTACCAACGAGTTATAAGCAACTCGTTGGTAATGACATTACCCACGAGTTAACTCGTCGTTGGTAATGTCATTACCAACGAGTTGCTTATAACTCGTTGGTAATGTCATTACCAACGAGTTGAAGTCGTTGGTAATGACATTACCAACGAGTTATAAGCAACTCGCCGGTAATGTCTTCTGGTTTGTGATTTTATCCAGCCCGAGCCTTTCATTTCTCCTCCTCTCCCTCTCCTCCTCCTCTCCCTCTCCTCTCCCTCTCCTCCTCCCAAATCGGTCCGGTGAGTGTCCTCCTCCTCCTCTCCCACTCCTCCTCCTTATCCTCTACTCCTCCTCTCCCTCTCCTCCTCTCCACCGATCCCCTCTCCTCTCCTCCTCCGAAAATCTCCTCCTCCCCTCCTCCCCTCCTCTCCTCCCCTCACCATTGTAGGTGGAAGAAAATGGCAGGTCCGATCCTCTCTCTCTCCCTCTCTCTCTCTCTCTCAATTTTTAATTATTTTTTTGCATGTGTATGTGTATGTGTATGTGTATGTGTATGTGTATGTGTATGTGTAAATTAATTAGGGTGCTAAGTTGGAAATTAGGGTGATAAGTTCTAAATTAGCATGTATGTATATATGTGATGTATATATATATTTAGGTATGTGAATATGAAGTGATGTATATATATATGTGAAAATTATGTATAAATGTGGTTTTGATGAATATGTGATGTATATATATACGGAAATTAAACCTAATTAAGATGCATGATATATATATGTGTGAAAAATGTGGAAAATTAATTAGGGTTTGTGATTTGGATGAATATGTGATGGATAAATTTAATTAAGATGCATGATGTATATATATATACACATCGAATATGTATAGTCGTTAATTTAGGTGATATAGTTGTTAATTAATCGTATAAATGAAGGTGGAAATCGGGATCGGGACGGTTTGGAACCGGAACGGTTTGGAACCGGAACTTATTGTAACTGGAACCGTTATGTTACAAACGGTTCCGGTTACAAACAGTTCCGGTTTCAAACGGTTCCGGTTCCACACCGTTCCGGTTCCGATTTGTTATAGAACCGGAACGGTGTGGAACCGGAACTGTTTGTAACCGGAACCGTTATGTTACAAACGGTTCCGGTTACAAACAGTTCCGGTTTCAAACGGTTCCGGTTCCACACCGTTCCGGTTCCGATTTGTTATAGAACCGGAACAGTGTGGAACCGGAACTGTTTGTAACCGGAACCGTTATGTTACAAACGGTTCCGGTTACAAACAGTTCCGGTTTCAAACGGTTCCGGTTCCACACCGTTCCGGTTCCAATTTGTTATAGAACCGGAACGGTGTGGAACCGGAACTGTTTGTAACCGGAACCGTTATGTTACAAACGGTTCCGGTTACAAACAGTTCCGGTTTCAAACGGTTCCGGTTCCACACCGTTCCGGTTCCGATTTGTTATAGAACCGGAACGGTGTGGAACCGGAACTGTTTGTAACCGGAACCGTTATGTTACAAACGGTTCCGGTTACAAACAGTTCCGGTTTCAAACGGTTCCGGTTCCACACCGTTCCGGTTCCGATTTGTTATAGAACCGGAACGGTTTGGAACCGGAACTGTTTGTAACCGGAACCGTTATGTTACAAACGGTTCTGGTTACAAACAGTTTCGGTTTCAAACGGTTCCGGTTCCACACCGTTCCGGTTCCGATTTGTTATTGAACCGAATCCATGACTATTACGATGTCCAGGAGGTTTTGCGGCTAATTGGCTTCGGAGAGGTTCCCGAAATAGTGGAGGGAACAGTAGTCAAGCTTCCTCCTCGGCCGCAGTTAGCAACACGCCCAGTGGGCCAATGATGACTGCTCGCACGAGAGCCTTGCTAGAGGCGCGAGCTGAGGAGGAAGCTGCACGATCAAGAGCCGTGGAACCGGAATTCGAGGCTCGAGCCTCAGTCTCTAGACGCTCAATCAGCAGACGTCCCTCCGGTGGCAGAGCCTCAGACGAGCGACAGTCAACGGGGGCATCAGAAACTCCCTCAATCCGAATGCCCCATATTCGGATGGTGCCTACTCCCGTTTCACGGGAATCATCTGAGGCACATGGTGGTGCTGGCGCCTCATCGTCCAGGCCTCGTCTATCTCCGCCGTCCGGTCTCTTCCTACCCGACGAGATTCCTGTCATCCCTGAATTCGATGATAGGGGGATGCCTGTTTATATTGAAGGACGGCCGGATTTCCTGACCGTGGAGGAAGCGTATAACTTCCTCCCGTTCGACCCCGTGTATCTTTGGAGTGTGAGGTGCACCAACCAACAAACGGACGATGCAGGTAAATTTTATTTAACATCAGATTGATTACTTAATTATTACTTAAGACTTGCGATTGGTTCAATTAATGATATCAATTTGTTGACATTGTTTTATTAGGCAATTTCGTTAATGGGACTGGAAAACGGAAAGGGGCTAGAGGCACCTGCACCGGGAAGAGACTTGAGCAGGCCACCGGCGGAAGAAAAACGCCCATAAGGGCCAATGAGGATGGCGAGGTGATCGAGGCATTCGACACCACGCGCAAATATGTCAGCATGGCCGGTGCGATCGTGCGGGACAAGGTCCCAATGCTTTGGCCAGATTGGGAATCTGTGCCTATCTACGTGAAGATGCAAGTGCATAATGCACTCAGTGTGAGTAAAATCGTATTTTCATTACGTAAATTTTACATTTATTAATTAAGTCCACTTAAATATATAATTTTACCTTTTATATATTCATATTGCAGGTGTGGTTTGACGTGGATGAAGTTCTTATTCACACGTGGGTAGAGCGTCAACTACATAATCGGTGATGTGCTTCCACTTATTTGAATATATATCGAGTTAGATTTTTGTTTATCAACTGTTTTAATATCTCTAACTTTTTTTCCTTGTTTTAATATAGGTATAAAGAGTGGAAGAACGAGCTTTCTTCCCATTACACTGTATACAAGGAGCTAGGCCGAGGTTCTACTCCTAGCGAATTCCGGTTTAGGGAGTACGAGTGGCTGTGGCTGATAGCCCACTTCGAGCACCCCAAAGCTCAGGTATGCATCCTTAATATATCTTACAAGCCTAATGTATCGTATCAGATTGAAATAGTTAGTTACTAATTTTTTTCCATATGTTTATCAAACAAGGCGATTTCGAAGACGAACCGGGCGAATAGATTGAAAAACACTAGGGCCCATCATGCAGGTTCACTCAACTACATGGGTTGGTCGACTAAGGCGCATCAACAACAAGAAGTGAACCCCTTGGTGTATATTCATCAGAAGTTCTATCCACAATGCCCTGATGAAGCGGTAAGTATTTCGCCTCTCCATGTGTTAATAAAACTATTTTTCGATATTAATAGATGTTGTTAGTTAATACGTTGTTCATTTTCGCTTTTCAATTAGGCGAGAGTGGAGGAGGCGACGACAGAAGTGACCATGAGTATAGCTCGGACTAACCATCCTGACTGCTCCGAGGAAGAAGTCACCCAGTATGCCTCTCAGATCGATCCGCTTGATCCCCCGATAGCGGCTCAGATCATGGCAAAAGCGTGCGGGACTGGAAAGAATACCTACTACTGTAGGGGAATGGGCTCGGCGGGCGAAGGAGTATTGAAAACCACTTCAAAATACTCTACCGGGTCAAGAAGTTCAACTTCTAGTCGTAACCTCGCAGCGGAGCTTCATAGGACGCAGAGGGAGTTGGAGGAGCAAAAGAGGCAGATGGCCGAGTACCAAATGCAGCAGACACAGGTGCAGGCTCAGATGTACACATGGATGCGGACGATGTACGAGGCTCAGACTACCGGACAACCGTTCCCCACACCTCCCCCGGCCTCGGTCCCTCCGTTCCCTAGCTATCCACCACCACCACCGCACCAGTCAACGCCAGAGCAAGACCAAGGTAGCCACCAGAATTCAAATGAGTACTTTGATTACTTCGACCCTGACCTGTAGTTGTAGTTAATTTTCGTATCGTCGTTGCTATTTGTACTGTACGTTGGACATTTATGTGTACTGTTGAACTTGTATGATTGTACGGTTTATGTCTTTCAATGCAGGTTCTGGAATTGGGCCCAATCCAGAACCGCGTTTTTTTTTCAAAATTTTTTCTGACATTGCCGGCGACATAGACCTCAGTCGCCGGCAATGTCACAAATTCCGGCCACGGCGGCGGAACCATTGCCGGCGACGGCGTCGCCGGCAATGGTTCCGACATTACCGGCGACGCCGTTTCCCGTCGCCGGCAATGTTAACACCGGCGGGAGATTTCCGGCGACGTCATTGCCGGCGACTCGTCGCCGGGAATGACATTTCCGGCGAAAAAAAAAGACAAGGCCGGCGACCTCCCGTCGCCGGTAATGTCTCCTTTTCTTGTAGTGAGACTACAGTCTCTACTCTACTCTACAAGGAGAGCCAGAAGAATCAAAACAGATGATCGTCACCTCCGCATAGGAAAATTCACTGAAGTTGTTTACAAGCAATTTCAAGCACAAAAAGCTGCAAGGATATCAATGCTTGAAGATGAAGATGAAGTCAACCACTGCTTAAACTTATCCGATGTTGAACTTGATTTCTCTCTCGAACAACACAGCATAGAAAACATGATAGAGCCGTAAATGAAAGAAGATAGAGTAAGGGCATGAAGACGAAGTCCTTATTCAAGAACCGAAGAGTCTGTCAGAGTTTTGGTAATATTAAAATAAGGGTAATAGAGTCATTTTCTGATAAAAAATAACCTAAAATCGATAAAATCTTTCAAAGTGACTTTATTTGACATTTGCTCTTTTATAAACAATATCTACCCGCCGTGACGCTTGTGTGATTCAAGGTACATATTAGTTGCAAGAATTTACATCCTTGTTCGCATTCCAATCGTAGTAAATTGGTTAATTGGAGGACCCCATTTCACTTTTCACTAGGTTGTTGCCCGCCCCTTGGGGCGGTGTTACAATAATTGTTTCAGCAGATAATAAATCTTGAATGAAAACCTAGCTGAACCAAAATCAGTAGCATACCTAGAGGATAGTTTTGATTCGGGTTTACATTAGTGGCTTGAATTCGATAGTGATCTCTATTGGGTGTGTAGAATTGAGAACACCAAGAGCTGAGAAGAAGAAACACAACATAAGCAGTAATTTAATTACAAACACAAAATGATAAAACTGGCAAGAGGCTTGTAGCTTTACCTAGATTGGAAACTGGAAACCTTCAAATGCCTGCAAGATCAAGGAAATCAATCACAAAGGTCAAGAACAGTTGTCCTTAGGAGAGAAGAAGATCGAAGAAAACTTTTGGATCACAGATTGGAGAGTAGATCAGAGAGCAGTAAAACAAAAACAGCACAACGATCAAAAGCTGAAATCTTGATCAAAAGACAAAAGACACAAAAGAACCAGAGACGATAAACCCACTTAGTATTCTGAGATATTCCTGCAGCATTAGGGAAACCTCAGGCAGTAATATCCAAAGATGCCTTAGCTGAAAGAACTGCTGATAAAGCTAAAGGGAACACAGAGCTATCCTCAAGAGGAAAGAACTCTTCGGGTGGATCAAAGTTCTAGCTCCTAAATTTATGTCTCCCTTTATACTTGTGTGTTCAATCTATAACATGATTTATTTATAGAAAATGTAGATGCGAGGACTGATAGTCAAAGAACTGTATCATCTAGATCCCTGTCTGCGGGAAAGAGGGGAATGGTCCTTCCTTTTGAACCCCTTTGGATTACATTTGATAAAATCAAATATGCTGTAGACATGCCCGAGGTATTTCAATTTATATGCAGCAGAGTTTCATGTATACAATACTTCTGTTTTTAGTTGATTTATATAGTTATTATTGATAAAATATGGTAAGCATATACAGTATCAGACTATCGATCAGTAAATGTAATGTAAAGCATGAACTAATTCTTGAGGGTGAATGCAGGAAATGAAAACTCAAGGGGCAACTGAGGAACGGTTACAACTTCTAGTGTTGGCCAAAAAGAATACACATCAGTCAATTTGGGAGCTTCAATATTCTTCATACATAGAGAGGTAAGCCAAGTATACAACCAATATCAGCAGCTCTGTCCAATAGGCTCAGGACTCTCAACACCACCTATAACTTATCCGATATCGTTGATATATGTCCCCTGCTCTATTTATATTCTATCTGATATCCTTGATATATATGTCCCTTGCTCTATTTATACCTCCTAACAGTTGCCACAGAAAGAATGGCAGCAAGGAAATCCTAACAAAACAAAACCAAACATAAAAGTTGCTACATTGACATCCCAGATTTCAAAGCTTACGGATCGGCGCGGTTTTGGGATAAACGAAATCGAGTTAGAGCAGGAGATGGAGTCGCAGATGAGAGAGGAGGCTTACAGAAATGCTCCTAAACAGAACAATGTTGGACGGAAATACCCCCTTGAACAGTGAAAGTAACAGTAAAGGGGCTGCTTCAGAATTATTAGATAGTAAATTTCAATTACTACCACGGTGAGTTGGTGAGCACCCAACACGTTTTAAACTCCAGCAATCTTAACCTAAAATTCCCCTAAGACTTTCTGATAAGAAATTAAACAGAAATCTAAGTCTGGTTATTTGGTAGTCGGAGAGTATACATGCTTGGCTTGGGTTGGAATGTTGTATCTCGGATATGCAATGTCTCTTATATGCATTCAACTGAAGAACATGCATACAGTTGAATGTCGAACCCATGGAACTCCAATTGAAGAATAACCTAATAGAACGAAAGTTGCCCCTAACTGAAAAAAGAAGAAGAGAGGAAATGAAGTAAAATTCAATTCATACCCAGACACGTGATCTTCCTCTTCGTTGGAATCCAAAGCAGAGCACTGAGGAAGGGCTTTACCAGAAATAGGACCTGGATAGAATATGCATCAATCCAAGTTAAACCAAACGACAAAGAGTAAATCAAGATCGCTGTACAAAAAAGAAGAGACCAATAAAAAACAAAGCAGGTTCTGCATTTCTTCCTCCATGAAATATCAAGACAGAAAACAGATAGAGAGAAGATGATAAAGAAGAAAATCAGATAAATATGCAAACTGGTTCTTCTCAACCCAAGTAATCTCATAATTTCAACTCGGTCAAATTTAATGACCCATAATGTTAGGCTGGAAAAACTGTCTTGCCATTTACTAAGAATTTTAATCAGTTTTGGCTCTATTTCTACACAAAGGAAACACAAACTCCCATTTTTTATGTAGTCAAATGGTATCATTGTAGAGGGAGATATCCTAATGGAAGATCTTAAATCTTTACCAAAACTATAAGCTTCAATTCTGGCACTTGTAGTAAACCAAATGCAGAATCAAATTTTAAGAATTGATCTATTAAGATGAACAAAAAGAAAGCTAGAAAGAAAAAAGTTCAGTCTAGTACAATGGTTATGTATCTTTCACGAAGATAAAACATCTCATCATGAATGGATGCCACGGTATAAAACACTTAAAACAATATCAACAAACACACGGAAAGCTCATAACTCTTCATCACTAAAATCAGCACTTCTAGAATCATTTTTTGAGTAACCTAAAAGTTGAAGAACTGACTCAATGGTGCTCACAACACGTACAGACAGGAGAGATAGGTGAGCAGATGGGATCAGGGAAAACCCAAACTTCAGACCGTCACCAAGCTGAGCAGACGATGCAGCGATGATTGAAAGTGACCCAGATTGCCTAAAACTAAATCGAGTATTCAGATCAAAAGCTCAAACTTCATTTGTATTGCTTCAACACTAACCACATACTATAAAAGGCAGACCAATAAAAACAGCATTCCGTTAAACTCCACCATGAATTCAGAAAGCTAGATAATTGCACACGGCACGTATTTAAACTCCACCATTCTCTCTTCTGTTAATTTTCTTTAACAATACCCATCGGTATTGTTGACATTTTAGTTTCTTCCAGGTTAAGAGCATGAGGGAACCTTAATAAGAGTGCACATAACACTAATTAAACACATTGTTGTAAGAAGCTGGAATTTTCATCATTGTTTCATCTGTGTAGGGTAAAATGTAGGGTAAATTCATCTGTGTATATGAAAGTCATAGTCCAATTGATTAAGTTATTAATCCAGTTTATATGTTTACTGATTATGGCCACGAATAATTAGACCTTATGAAATGCAAATATTTTGTGTTCCAATTTAAACATGGTTATATTTCATTTGTTAGGCCTGAATTGTAAGATTACTTGCTCTATTTAGGAAAGTTATGCATACACAAATTAGTTAATCTCAATGCACTGAGCATGATTAAATTGAACTTTGCAACTCTTATGGAAGGCAGGCCTATGATACTCTGGTGAGTCTAGTGATAGACAGTTGATGACTTTTTTAGCTCTCACATGCCTCTTAAACAACATATGACTTCAAACACAAATGATGAACTGTGAGTGGCCTAATAAGCCTACTTCGCAACATTCAGAACATTGGGGTTAATGCAATGATGAGGTTTATGAGTTTGGTTGGGTCTCAAACCCCCCACCACTATCTCTCTCCGATCACTCCATGATTTCTATCCGATTCTTACTAAACATTTTCACATATGGTAATTCTATTACTTCTATACAAAATGCCAGAATCCTAACCACAAAATGCCACACTTTCCTATCCTTAATCTTCTTATAACATATCATCATACATCGAGCAAAGAAGCACATATATATTTAGTTCCACCATTTAAGCAGGGAAAAATCCAAAATACAACGTATCAGTTGTCATAGTCGAAAAGAAACAGCAGTCATAGTTAGCTTTTTACTGAGTAATATTAAGAGCTCATTTACGATTTGGGTATTGATATATCTGCAATCAACGAATGAGTAAATTGAGAAAGTTGGCAAGGGAGGCGCAGGGGGTACCTTCTTGTAATGACCGACGACTGCCGAAAGACTGCAACACAGACCAAAAACCCAGACCGTGGGATGCAGACAGAGAGAGGAGGGATTCTTTGTCTCGATCCGGATTTGGGATGTGGATGAAGATAAGGGAGAAGAAACCAATGCGTTCGGGTTTGAGATGGAAACAGAAACAGACCTAAGTTCAGGCAGCAGAAAGGAAACCCATAAGAATTTGAGAGAAGCCCATCCAAGGAAACCTAAGAAAATCAAGAGCTTCATCGCACAAATCACATAAACAGAAAGGAAAAGAAGAAATGAGGGATATATTACATACCCAAGGGAGAGATATATGTCTTAATCCAATGAAACCGTGAAGGGAAATAGCGACACCGAAGCGAGATCAGAGAGATGGGCAACTCAAAAACAACACATGATGGAGAATAGTCGATCGAAGCGATTGGAGTGATCGAAGCGGTCAGAGGGAGAGATGTATATTCTGGAAATGGCGCACGGACGGAAATGCCCCCTTTGAACAGTGAAAGTAACAGTAAAAGGCTGTTTCAGAATTGTTAGATAGGAAATTTTACCGGTTAAAACTTAAAAAGTCACCAGTGACCACAAAACTCACCACTTTACTAATTGGGCCCATCCCTTTTTTAAGCCTAGCCCACAATCCGACTCAATTTACCAAATCACCCTTCAGTGTTACGACCCCCAGCAATCCCCTTTCTCCATTTCCACCGTTGTTCTTCTTCCCATTCACAGAGAAAAATGACGACGACGAATTCGCACCAATGGGGTCCGCCCTGCAATTACGAATGCGCGCACAAATACTCTTCGCTTATGCAAATTCCATGTAAACAAACCTTCCACCTCCTCAATCTCAATCTCAATCTGTTATTTTGTTTCATGTTAAATTTCTGCTTCGTATTTTTGACGCTGTAGCGAGTTTAGACCTCTATTTATGCTGACATGATTTGATTCGACTAAAAAGTCATCTCGCTTAAATTCTGTATCATATGATCAAAATTTTGGTTGAAAGATTTGGTTTTTCTGTGGTATGAAAATTCCATGTTTGAATACGTATGGGAATGATGCATCATAGGCTTTGTGTAGCTGTAGCGGAATCACAATTGCTTTGAATGTAGGGTTTTGCTTTCGGAATAGTATGTTTACAATGCTGCGTTCATGAAAGTGAATGTAGGTAGTCATGGGAGATAACTTGAAGGAATAATGAGTGTTGAAGTTTCGTAATACTAACTTGTGTGCTTTTTTGTAGGGCGAGTGTATTGCAAGAAAGGGTGTGATGCGGATGGAGATACGTGGGAAGAATGTGAGTATTTTTTCCTGTATTTTCTTACGATTGTTGTTATGAGTGAGTGTCCTGATGAGAATTGGAACACGATGATAGACTACTAGCTTTGTTTATGCTTTAGTATATGAGGCATTCAAATTCACTTTTTCGTTGTATGTTAGATCGCAATCTAGCTGCGGTGTAGATTTTGATAAATAACGGATAATCTGTTAAAGAGTTATTGTACTAGTACATGGAGTGTGGATCGAATAGTAGCTTAAGATATAAATGTCTTTAATACTTCAATGTACAGGCTTGGAGGAGTGCAATGAGATATGCTACAAGGATCCTGTCTTAAAGGATCAACAATGGAGTGCTTGTATTGATCGCTCTCCTGGAGTTGAAAGGTACTCAGAGGTATTTTGTCCTGTACTGCTTCTTCTTCCTCTATCTCTCATGAATACGCTTTTTAGGGATCATGCTGAATTCAATGAGTGAATTAAATTTTTGCTAACATAGAAGGACACTGATGTTGGGGAAAAACAGATTTTTTTGGCATGTGTATAAATTCCGCGCTTGACGAATTGTTCTTGGGAAATTATATTTTCCAGTCAACGAGATCCATTCAAGAGTATTGGAAGGGCCCCATATGAACCATAATCCTCAGATCACTAATTTATTTTGTCCGTAGACTGAGCTGTAATGTTGTTAATGCTAAAGATAATGCATTTAGGTGACGTTGTTATATGACAGTTACACCAGTATGGTAGTTAATTTATTAGGTGTATAGTTGGAAAGCTTAAGCTCCACACGTGTATGATAATAGCCATAAATTGATACTGATAACTTGCAGCTAAATTTTTCACGATCTAAATTCTTGAATATAATATTTGTCCACGTTTAAATCCTTCATATGACACTTTATCGAACAGTCAGGATGTGCATTTAAAGATCGAGTAGTTGCTGATCCTATTGTATTTTCAGGAGTGTTTTCATGCTTGCGTATCTGGCTGTGGCTACAAGGTTAGCCTACTATCAATTAGTTGAAGTTCTGGTTGCATTTAAAGCATTCTCATCTTTGATTGGCCATTGGTGTATATAATTCTTAAATGCGGACTGCATTTTTCTTCATTGTTGCAGTTTGACAAACCTGCGGACATAGCCGACAAAATTCATGCAAACAGGCCAGCTAAGCCTCCCCCTGTAGAAAAGCCAGCTGCACCACTTGTTGAATCCAAAGCAACTGCAGAAGACATACTTGCATCTTCTGCCTAGTGAGAGACAAATCTAACTTATACAATGCCTTTTTACATTGAACTAACTTTTGGGTTTCCAGATCCATTTCAGGAAAGAAACAAAAAACACCGTGGAATTGTGGACTGTAACTGGATCTCTTTGTATTTTATTAAAATTACAGTACCTTGATCGATATTGATATTGACATTCTTGCAAGTTGAATATTAGAGCATATGGGTTTAAACATCAAAGTTGCAAGAGATCTCTTCCCGTTGGATTAGAGCACTGCTGCACACTCGTCATCCAATGTACATGATTCAGCGATTACTTAACATTAGTTACTTTTGATATTAAAGGTATTATTCCTTTTCTGTATAGGATTTGATGTCTGTATTATGGTAGGATACCAATTTCTGTAGGATATGGTACGTATGGGTCTGTATTTTATATATAATTCCAATTAGATATCACTTGTACGTACATATTTATAAAAGGTCCCTCTTGCATTCTCTTTTGTGAGAACAAAAGATAATCAGGTTGTATAGATGGCTCTCTGTGGCGATGAACGGAAGGAAATACTAGTACTTGTATAACCGACTTGCCAATATGCATTATGGAATCCATAGTTTCGTTGCTCTCTCCGAGAGACGCAGTAGAGGTAGTCCTTGCTTTCCGCAGTGAAGACACCTTTCTCATTCAATACTAACACGGCGCAATCTCCAACTCAACTGCTTCACTTTGCTTGGGAGCAAATATGACTGCAGCTGGAGGACGAGTGCACAGACAATGGACTCATGGGAGAAGAGGAAGCTAGCCACTGCAAGGCGTTGTGATGCATATTTGAAGCAATATAAGGTGACAAGGTCGATTCTGTGAATTTCGATATTGACGTAGATTATTATGCGTTGAGTAATGATTGGATAAGGTGGGCTAATACGAAAGGAGTCGAAGAGCTTCATCTTCGAAACGGTACCGGTCACTATAAATGGTTTCCTCGTCATTTATTTGTTGGTGCAAGTTTAAAATTGAAACGTTTGGTATTGAAGGGATACAGTCTAGAAGATCCTAGTACCACTAATACTGGCTTTCAAGCGTACGTATTCAATCGGCTCACCGTTCTCAGTTTACATGATGTTAACATCCTCGATCCATCTCTCTTGGCAAATCTCTCTTCTGTTTGTTTGGTGCTCGAAAGCTTGACCTTAAATGGTTGCGTGATTGAAGGATTGGATAGAACTAGTTCACTTGTGAGTATCGTGGGTGGTGATCGGCTAACTGACTTGAAAGTGTTGAACACCTCATTAGGTGATGAGGGATGCAAGGTCGAGATAAGAGCAGTTAATCTTGCCTCTTTGGAATACATTCCAAGTTGGAATACGGGCCCTATCTCCATCACAACTCCACGGTTAACAAGAATGTGTTTTAGATAGGCAAGCGATGCATTGTCACCACTAACCCATTTTGCATCGTGTGCAGGCCTCCAGACTCTTCATCTGCAGATGATAGCTAGAGAACTTCCCCGAATTAGCGTACCAACTTTCGGAAATCTCAAGCAGATGAGGTTGGAGATTGATCTTTTTGCAGTTTACATGAAAGACGAGAACAATGTCGATCATGTCAGTATTGTGTTAAACTTACTTAAGGCTGCACCTCTTTTAGAAGAGCTTGATGGTATATAATTTTTATGTTAGGGCCATGCTTTCAAAGCTGAGGACTCATTCCGGATTCACAAATGATCATTTGAAAAAGTTTAAGATTCATGGATTCCGAGGTAATTGGTACGAGAGAGAGTTGGCCATTTGTATCCTAGAGACTTCACCAAAACTAGAGATGTTGGTAACAGATCGCATTATAGAATTCTATTCGGGTAATGGAAAGTTCAGGCGCCAACGCTCACATGATTTCTCAGAAGACTATTGGGCAGTCGTCAAAGAAAAGCCAAGGATGTAAAGAGTAATGCTCAAATCATATTTCTATGATACAGATCGATGAAGGGTCCTAAATCCTAATTAACCAGCGAAAGCATATTTCTATGCTCAAACTATATTTCTATGATACAGATCATGTTAACGTACTGTTGAAAACTCTACTTCTTCCCCCTTCCTCTTATGTTTTGATTATAGTTTGCGCAGTGATATGATGATTGATTCATGTGGAAGAACCTGTGTTTAATTAGTTTGAGACCCTAGCTAGTTTCGATCCGGTCTACTTTTTTTCGATACAACTAATTAAAGACTACTACACGTCATGATCATGCTGACATTCTATTACCACTATTGATGGAAGATATATCCATCATAAGTCTCTGTTTAAGGTTTTAGAAGATGGCAAGTAAACTAGATAATTGTAAAGAATCTTAGAAGACTGGCTCAGTTGCCATATAGACTCTGTCGATATCTTTACTTTTTAAATATTATGTAAAATAACCCTTGATTCTCAGTCATGGCGAGGAATATCATATTTGTATTCTTCATATTTTATTTGAATTTGAATTTGAATTTTCAGTTGTTGCTAGATATATTTATAATTAAAAGAAAATTTGTGTCATATAAAGAAAATATTTGGTAATTCAATTTTTTTTTTGTATTTTTCGCTCGGGGTCGTTGAAACAGACTTTAGGCTATATGTCTACTCATCCTCTAAATTGCATTGTGAAATTTTAAGATTTTTTTCAAGGTGTGTGTTGAGAATGATTTGATTTGTTTTCTTATGAGCTGTGATTTTGTTGTCATTACAATTTCTTGTCTTATATGTGCTGGGTAGAATATCAACTTCTAAATCTTATACTTGGAACAATTACAAAAGAAAGTTTGTATGGTGCTTTTGACAAGTGCATCACTGCGACCTCTTGTTGTCCGGAGTTTTACAAAATGGTAGCCGTAGCTAATTGAGTGACAACCACTTGCGACCTCTCCGTAGAGTCTTGTTGGTTTTTGCCTGAAGAGGATAGAGGAAAGAAGAAAAGGAGGAGGAGGCTTTTGGCATGGGTCCAACAAATATTTTTCCTTTTTTTTCTTCAGAAATTGTTTCTTCCATCCATATTAGGAGTGCAAATTTGTCCATCACTCTTATTTGCCCACTCTTATGCTCACCCACCTAATTTCATGTCATGTGTCTTTTTTCATAATCATATCTAACCATGGTTACTTTAACTATAATAATAACTTGTATATTTTTTAATCGAGAATCCTGGCTCCGTCCCTAGTTTGAGAAATGGTGGGACTGAGTTGGAGCGGTTTATGACCGAGTTGGTGCCCAAGTTTGTGAATTGGAATCGGTGGGAGCGTTGGAAGGTTAAAGCTTAGTGATTTAGGAGGTGCCGACGATCGGTTTTTGGGTTGCTTCTTCTTTGGGATTGAGAGATCACATACACTTGATTTTTCATAAACTCATTGAAACAACAAAAAAGTTGACGAAATGGACATTTGTGATTGCGCCACGTGGCACTTTAGGAAATAGACCATGGGGTGCATTCCAAAATTATTCTCTTTTGCTATAGGAAAGATCAATATACACGGTACTTTAATTTTCGATTATTTTAAATATTCATACTTCAATTTTACAAAATATCATAATCATATATACCGTAATTTTTGATCCCGATCTAAAAGCTATACATGCCGTTACTTATTCTATTTTACTCAGTTTCAAATTGCATAATTTCAATCACATAAGACCTAATAAATAACGATAAGTATATTTTTTTGAGTCGAGATAAAAAATGAAAACATATTTTTTTATATTTTATTAAGTTGAGGTACGAATATTTAGAGTAATATTTTATAAAATTTTCTTTTGCTGTAAGCATATAAGTGGGCAATAATTGATAATTTTTACGAGTGATGTGCCTCATACAGCAAAATAAGAGGGTGAGGGGACTAAATAGCAAATTTTGTTTAGTAAATGTAGATGGTTCAGCAACAGAAATTACCAGCGAAGAAAACTCTTCATCACTCTTGAAGCTAAAAATCTAAAATTGCCAGAAAAAAAAAAGTGAGAGAATGCCTCAGGTTCGGATAATCGCGAAGAACTTCATGGACATGGTGGCTGCTTTACCCGCCGTGAAGCTCGACAAGCTCTACAAAAGCTCATTCATCTGCGAAGCCATTCTCAGGTCTTCAAAAAAATCAAACTCACAGTAGCATTAACTGTCTTTAAATTCACACTCGGAAATATGTTTTTAATTAATTGGTTTTAGGGTTTCGATTTTAGGTCTCTGCCGCCGCTGGCGAAAAAGTACGTGTTGCAAATGCTGTGCGTCGAAGTTGTGGTCAACGCCAAGTCAATGGAGGAGTGGGTGTTGCCGGATGGGGTCTCGAAGCATCGAGTGGCTGTTGATCGATTAGTTCAATTGAGAATCTTTAATGAAACCAAGTAATTCAAGTTTACCATTGGATCAAGTAGTCGTTTAAATTTTCAAGATTTCAGTTTTAAGTGTGTGTGTTTTTCGTGTTCTTGAATTTGGTGTAGGAAGAAGGGGGAAGTAAACTATACATTGAACAGTACATTTCAGACAAATCTCAAGGAGCTTCTCGTACACGGGTGAGTAGTTGATCATATGTCCATGCGGAGTGAAGTTGCATTATTACGGAAGATAGTGAGAAAACAAGTTAGCTGATGGATTATAACCATAGATGTGTGGGAACAATGCAGTGTAGCTTTGCCGAGAAAACCAATGCCGTTGAGTGTCACGGTGAGGCTTCCAAGCTCAGAGGAGCTTGAGGCTTTTGCCCTCGAACAATGGGAGGTATGAATTCATCTATGCACCATTAGCCTATCAGTGCAGCCTGCATATTCAGGATTTCTGTTATACCTCTTGTTAACTGGGTGTGTAATATGAATTGGACTCCTAAAGATTTTCATTGTGTAGTTGTATAGAATAGGTTTTTCGTTCTTCTGACTTGCTGTCATGTTAAATCAGTGTTTCTTGCTGCAACTTATCAACTCATCTCAAACTGATAGGCTGTCCAATATCAGTTCGTCTATGATGAAAACGTTCCAGAAGGGTCTTCTGACTCAAAGGTCTGTGGCTATCATATTATTTTGTTCATCTATGCAATTGGTTGTTTTGATAGATATAGAACACATCCTTGTCTCTCATATCTGATCCATATTTCTTTGCGCTTTACAGAGATAGGGAAGCTCCTAGGTTAACCGAAAGTGGTTTCCAATTCTTGGTATGCAGCACATATATCTTCAACTGCTTGCAGGCATAATGTTTCTTCGTACTAAACAAGTGGATATGATTTCTGATTACTGTTCAAACCACAGCTGATGGACACAAACGCACAACTTTGGTACATCATCAGAGAATATATCACTAGCTCAGAGGTACAGACTAATATCTGAATTATTCTCTAGATTCAACCATGTTGCTTGTGGACCTGGATTCATTTTGCATAAGTTCTTACAAGCATCAGATTACGGTTACCTTTCAACAAAGATTTGAAGTAGCTTGGCAAGAATTAGGATGAACAAGTTCTTGACAAATTCAAATCAAATTTCACATTCTCTTTGCAGAGTGGTTTAGATATTAGTACCAATCTTTACTTATTTATAGAGAAAACCAGAGATATATTTTAACAATCTGTTGTCCCTATGGTCAAAAACAAAAAACAGAGTGAGACATACAATTATAGTTTGGTTCTTTAAGGACTGAGTTTGAAATTCAAAAAGTACATGATCACTGTACTTTTTGTGATGTAAACATGTATAGAGATGTAACTCATGGAAGCACAAAATGTTTTATTCGCTGTTCTCGACTTTTATCCGGTCTCTCAAAAGATTTATTGGTGCAGGAGCGTGGAATAGATTCAGCAGATTTGATTTCGTTCCTGCTAGAGCTTAGCTTTCATGTTACAGGCGAGGTATTAGTTGTAAACTTAGCATACATGCTGTACCTAATCACCACATTTTCAGTTGCCAACCTTAAATTTTATGCATGTCTGTTATAATTCTCACCTTCACTTCTATTTTCAATATTTCTGTGTTAGGCATATAACATAAATACATTGACTGAGGTTCAGAAGAATATTGTCAAGGACTTCACAGATTTGGGATTGGTCAAACTTCAACAGGTTGTACTTTTGTGCTTCATACTTGCTATAACATGTCTTATAAGTTATCATCGATGATGGCAACTGTTTCCCTTCTGAACTTCTAAACACTTTCTTATGGGTACTTATTCAGGGTAGGAAAGAAAGTTGGTTTATACCTACTAAATTAGCTACTAATCTCTCGGTGAGCTTGACAGACTCATCATCGAGGAAACTGGTATGTTACTGTGAAGTATCGTGTATAGTTGCTGTTCATTTTCTGATTCTGGGTCCTTATCATTAATGAGTTTCTACCATGAAGCATCAGTATCTGTAGAAACCAACATCAACTTGTTGAACAGTGTTAGTTCCTAATCTTATATTTCCCAACATTTATCAAAAACTGATCTGTACTTAAAACTTGTTCAATTTGTAAAGGGTGTGATGGGGTAGGAAGATATATGAATCATAAGTCTCTGTTTAAGGTTTTAGAAGATGGCAAGTAAACTAGATAATTATAAAGAATCTTAGAAGACTGGCTTTCAATTGCCATATAGACTGTACCGATATCTTTACTTTTTAAATATTATGTAAAATAACCCTTAATTCTCAGTCGTGGCGAGAAATATCATGTTTGTATTCTTCATATTTTATTTTATTTGAATATTCAGTTGCTGCTAGATATATTTATCATGAAAAGAAAAGCTGTGTCATTTCAGGGAAATATTTGGTCATTCAATTTTCTTCTCTTGTTTTTTTCGCTCAGGGATTTGTGGTTGTGGAAACTAACTTTAGGCTATATGCCTACTCATCCTCTAAATTGCATTGTGAAATTTTGAGACTTTTTTCAAGGTATGTGTTGAGAATAACTTGATTTGTTTTCTTCTGAGCTATGATTCTGTTGTCATTACAATTTCTTGTCTTATTTGTGCAGGGTAGAATATCAACTTCCAAACCTTATAGTTGGAGCAATTACAAAAGAAAGTTTGTATGGTGCTTTTGACAACTGCATCACTGCTGAACAGGTAGGTTCTTTTAGTTTTTGTCAGTAACTCTCTCTATACTGTCTCCTTCTCATTTATTATCCTGTATTTGCATCCATGTTGTCTGGAGTTGTACAAAAAGGTAGGTGTAGTTAAATGAGTGGCAACCACTTGATATGCTGATAGGCATTGGATTGTATGGATTATTTAGCTCCAAAATCTTATGAATTAAGATATTTTCTAGCCTCCTATTGGGTTAATCTTTTTAGATTCCCGTCTTTAACTGAATGAATAAGATTTTTTTTACAATAGAAAGAATTCTCATGTCCAAAGATGTGCACACTAAACCGCTACAGCACCTCACTCAGTATAAACACATTTCTCATGGCAATAAAGAGCTGTTGTGATAAATAGATGTTACCAAGTCTAATTGTTATATTATTCCTCTGCCAGATAATTTCATTTCTCCAGCAAAATGCACATCCGCGTGTTGCAGAGAGAATACCGTCCGTACCTGAAAATGTCACAGATCAGGTTAGATTCTTCTCCATGTTCTGTGTATTCAGCAGACATAGTGGGTGTTCAGATTGGCAACTGTTTGATACCAAGCTTGGATATGCAGCTAGCAATGCACTAAAGTTCTTAGCAGTACTTGGTAATCATTATTCTTTGGTATTCTGAACTTTTGTCATTTTTGGGTTATGTGACAGATTCGGCTGTGGGAAACCGATTTAAACAGAGTTGAGATGACTCCTGCATATTATTACGATGAATTTCCATCCAGGGTAACATTCCTCTTGTCAAAATGATGTGTTCTCTTGTTTTTGTAGTCTTCAGACTTATGTGGGTTTTATCTTTGTAATTCTCAGGATCTTTTTGATAGTGCTTCCGACTTTGCAAGAAGCTATAATGGTTTGCTATGGGAGGCTTCAAGTGATTCCAAAAAGATGTGTTTGGTTGTCAGGGCCGAAAACCACGTGCACATGAGAGACTTTCTTTCGGGTCAAAAGTAGTAGTCCTCTGATACCAAATCTGAAGAACTCGACATGACAAAATCCCAGCAGACCTTGAGCAACAGAAGTACAGCAGAAAATGCTTGTTATAACAGAAGTACAGCAGTAAATCCTGTGAAACCTGGATTGTTATTTTACTGGTTTCTTGTTATAGCTTAAATGGCTTGCATTAGTATGATGAAATATTATATACACAGCTATTTGTAAAGAAAGAAAGAGAGAAAAAGGCCGCCAGTGAGCTATATTTATGGTTTACTCAAACTAGTATTCACAAATTGGCTAAATTTGCCTACACACAAGGAAGAAAGAGCTGCACCCATATCTGTGATAGCTTATTTCACTAGTTTTTGTTCCTTGAAAACTATTTTCTTTTTTATTGGCGGCTCTGGAATTAGGCAAGAGATAGATGGTCAACACTAGTAGACAAAGAGCTCTCCCTCTTTAGTAACAGTTGAAATTCGATAGGCTGTATGGATTGACCATATTGAAGACTCGAGAGTATTTGCAACATATGTATGTACTACTATAGTTTATTTGTGGTCAGGACTCTGGACTCAAGTGTTTGAATTGCTGCCACGCTTATAGGCGTCGTTACAAAGTTTACAAATGCCCCGACTTGATAAAAAGACAGAGACTAGATAGTTTCCAAGAAATTTCCTGCTTGCCACCATATCTGTTTCCATCAACATTTCGTCTTCCAAGAATGCTTGCATGTACTATTTAGTTGTATCTCTGTAATTCTGTACTATTATGTGTTTCAAATCCATACTTACAATCCCACATCAGCTACTTTGTACCAAGCCACTTTCTTCAGGTACTCTTCTTGATTTCATGGTATACCTCTTGACAGTGTTCTTGAGCCTGTGTACTTGAAGCAATTCAAGCTGTGAAAGAAGAAGAAGAAGCAATGGTGACAACAGTTGCAAGAGTTTTCCTGCAGTCTCTACTTAAAGCGATGAATTCGGTTTTGGGAATGGTGGGGATTGCTATGATTCTATTTGGTCTTTGGATGGTTAGAGTTTGGGAGAGGGAAATGGATAGCTCATCATCTTCATTTGATCAATCTACAACTACTGCACCTTGGTAAGCTAGCACAACATTATCTTAAAGATCATTTCTTTACAATTCTAGATGATCTGATAATACATTTGTGATGATTGTTTGTTTAACATGCGTAATTGCTGAAATTGCAGGGTGATATGCTTTTTTATTGGGGCTGGTATTACTTTGTGTGTGATTACATGCATAGGTCATCTTGCTGCAAATTGTGGAAGTGGGTTCTGCCTATCTTGTGTATCCTTTCTCATAAATTGTGTCTTTACTTTCACCTCTTTCAAAATTT
Source organism: Geum urbanum (assembly GCA_946800695.1). NCBI lineage: Eukaryota > Viridiplantae > Streptophyta > Magnoliopsida > Rosales > Rosaceae > Geum > Geum urbanum. The sequence continues at coordinate 72,349,066 of OX327001.1, forward strand.
CTGTATTGTTATATAGAAAGACAAACTTGGGGGGGGAGGGGAATGTGATTCTATTCGAGCTTGTTGATCTTGAACCGACTAGTATATGTTGATTATCTCTATGCTTCTTATTTTGGAGACTGCAGTGGCTGCGGATGTACTCATAAATTCGGACTGGGAGAAGGTAAAATCTGTATCTCCAACCTAGCATGATCAGTTTATTATCCTTGTTTTTCATGCTACTTAGTTCTCCTTCATTTTAGGATCTACCATATGACCCTACCGGAATCTTCAACAATTTCAAAGATTTTGTGGATTCAAACTTTGACATGTTCAAGTGGATAGGATTGATGATCTTCTTAGCACAGGTGCTCTTGTGTTTGATGTTTATGTTAGAAAAGCATGTGTGCTCTTTTTATTATTAGTAGCTAACATTGATGGCTCATTTACCTCAAACTCTTTGAGAAGGGTTTTGGAGCTGTGTGACAAAGTTCATGATCTGCAGGGGTTTTCGATATTATTGGCCGCGGCTCTAAGGTCTATACCACCAAATGAAGAATCGAACATTGATAGCGATGAAGAATGTGGCCCGGCAAGACTCCCACTCATGAACAATATCGTTCAACCGCCAGATTACATTGTTGCTGGCAAGAATAGTAGGAACTGGAATGTAAGAGTTGATTCCTAACATGAATGCCTCACTTGGTCACTGGTTAAGATATGATGAGTCACTTTATCTGTTTATACTTCTCAGTTGAACAAGTGAAAAGAGTTGGAGATCTGGAGATAAGCTTCTGAAGTTAAATCTGCGGCGTTGTTATACTTCTGTATACTATGGAGTTACTTGTTGCTTAGTCCAAACTTTGTATTTCTTTCAACATTCTGATTCTTAGAAGAACTGGTGTATAAGCTGTCACATGTTGTTTAGGTACCTAGTTTTGTTTTGTTTCCCTTTGATAATCAAGAGTTCTTCTGGTTTAATAAAGTCTCTTCCTATATGAATGCCGAAGATGCGTATAAAGATCAAGTGTTTCTATTAATTTGTGAAACAATTCAGTCAAAGGTTATTTCATCAGGTGCTAATAATGAATCAAATACATTTCTCCATGTTCAGTCTATACTACAAGATATGACTCACTCATCAAAATGTGGCAAACACTTGCAAATTAAGCATTAAAACAATAAAGCCATTTAGAACCAGGTGACAAAACAAAAAAGGGAGTAATATTACAGAAGAGAGCGTCGTCTATTCAGATTTGCTTGGCTTCCTCTTCATTCGACTGAATGGCCCGACTGTTCTGTCCATTATATACATGTAGATGACCTGACTCCATGATTTGTAGGACTCCAATCCCTCATAGTATTCTGGCGCAATGGACTTCACCTTGTGGAGTTTGCTGCCTGGAATTCTGGGGAAGTCGTGGTGTTCGTTATGGTACCCTACGCTCCAGGTCATGAGATTAAGAGGTCCGTAGTAAGAATATGTCTCTTGATCAGGGTTGAAGACGTAGTGCTCGGATATGAAGTGACCAGCCATCGGGTGCATCCCACCCCCGACAAATGTAGAGAGGATCAAATAAGCAAAAGACTTCCATCCGCAGAAGTAAACCATGGATGCATTGAGAGATATCTGGACAAACAGGTTGATGAACTCCCAATAACCAGGGGGTTTTGGTTTCAGAAACACAGGCCGAAGAGCGTAGAAAAAGAGTTGCAGGAGAACCCAGATGGCTTTCGCAACCACGTTCGTCACCACGTGAGCCTCAACTTTGCTTGGGATGTCCATGTCAACACCATCTACTCCTTGGAAGCGATGGTGCTCAAGGTGATACTTTTGGAAGGTGACAGACATGGGAACACCAATGGGGAGGTTGGCGAATATACCAAGACAGCGGTTGTAGACTGGAGTTGAGAAGGCGAGATTGTGGCTGAGCTCATGGATGGCCAAGAAGAGGTTGTGATTGAGGAAAGAACCGAAGAAGTAGGCGATTGCCAGAATCTTCAGCCAACCAGCATTGTGAAGAGCTGCAGCTGTAAAGAGCTGAAGCAAGACAACCGCTGTAATCTGCAACAAGAAATGTAACTTTCAGATCACCTCACACCTGAAAACACTCTATATATATATCACCACAAGCCAAATCAAATTTTAACTACTTTCAACTACAACATCAAGTAACACGAATTCGGTTCTGGAAACAAAATCAGAAAAATCACACTGAAACCGAATTCAAACACAGAATTCACTATTATTTGGTATCAAACTCACATGGATTGAAACAGATGCCATAAATTACACTCCCATTAAATATCAATTCTTTAACATTGGCATAACCGAATTCGTTCATACATTGGTCTTTGATCACATTGGATCCAAAAACACAAACTTTCATCAGCAAAGTTCCTCACTTGAAAAAGAAACATCACATACAAATTGCATAGCAGAATTCACAAAAGAGCAAACAATGCAAGAACAATTGAAACCCTTTACAGAATCCCAATCAAGAACTTACCCCACAATCCCACATTGCCCCAGATCCAAAACCCATCACATAAATCCAATCCACACAAAACCCATATAAAATTGCATAAAAACAAATCAAACCCAGAAAGAAAGTTTGTACCTTTAAAAAGGCCCAAGGGTCAGGACCAAAGAGCTCCTTGATCTGAGGATACTGAGAGAGAATCTGACGGCGGCGAGAAGCGTGAGGCTCATCTGTATATGACCAGAAGAAGTCCTTGGCCATCATAACTCCTTCCTCTCTTTCTTCTTCTTCGCCGCCATCTCTCCTCCTCGCCATTCTCTCTCTCTTTTCTTCTTCACCTGGTTTTTGTTTGTTTGGCTCTCTTTGAATCTGAGCTGTTTTTGTTTTGTTAATGAAAAGAGAAAAGAATTGGGAAACTCGGTGACTAAATTGAGAGAGAGAGAGAGAGAGAGAGAGAGGTGCGTGGCGCCACTGGTTTGAAATTGGTTTTGTTTACGGGTTTCTCAAATCTAAAGCCAAAGCTAAGCTAAGCTAGGTCCATGAGTCCTGGTGTATATAATTTAGTTTTTTTTTCTATTTTTTTCTTTCTGTCTGAGAACCATATAGCCGAAGTTTTGGACTAGTAAATTCTCAAGCGAATCAAGATTATATTTTAAAAATTAAAATATTAATCAACCAGTAAAAATTGTCCAATGTAATTTAAACGATAAAAATCAAGGATAATTCACTCCGTGTAATTTGAATAATGAGATCGAGAAGATTTTGGGGTGAGAAGCAAAATAGTTATGAACTTTATGAGAGTGGGCCTCTACGTTAAGCCTAGCAATCTCCTTTGGAAATTAGGAGACTACATCTCAAAGGTACGTGATGTCGTCCCGTTTGTATCACATCATTGTGATGACACCTTGAGCACGAACACACATCTTGATATTACAACTTCATACTATTTTTCCGTTAACACATTGCTTCAAATACAGTTCATGCTATCCGCACCATCCACGTTGAGAATTGGACATAATTCATCTAAAACAGATAGCTTAAGAAAATAAGATTGTATTCAGTATACTACAGAGTGAAAAGGACTTGGCCATTTTAAGTGAACTATCAAGCTATATAGACATGTACAAATGTGATACATACAATTTGGATATAGATCATGGATATAGATAACTCCTCAACTTCACCCACCAGCCTACAATAACTCCGGCCGGAATCTCTTTCGGTCAGAAGTGGGAAGATACTGATCCAAAGTTACCGAGTGAATTTGGTTCCATATGTCATCGAAGAAAATAAGCTAAATCAATGAATCACCACAGGAGAAGCTTCATCAATCAGCTACCTTAGGTGGGAATCGTAAGGGTCAAAAAGGTTATCCGGTACAACTAGTGGCAACTTATCTATATATAGGAAGATCCTCCTGAGATTCTCCCTCATTACTGTTGCCATGTCAACTATGTCCCTGCTGTCTGTGTATACCCAGAGATCACACGAGTTCACTCTTTTAAGACTGTCACGACAGAAAGGGCACGACTGGGACCTCGTTCTCCTGCAATATATTAGCAGGGCCAATAGTTCAGTCACATCTTTATGCAAGTATGCATTCACATGACAGAACTAGAAGAGAGAAGGATGATGTATATCCGGGTATAAAGGAATTGTAATAAACCACGGAAGAAGATAAAATTTCTTTGTATTACATGAAAATCATGATGATCTAAGAACAATTGGTTCCCAGCCGCTTAACGAACTTTTAACAACAATTAGTCATGATTGGTTATTAACTAAAATGACAGCTTTGATATTCCAATTCAATGGGAATGGAAACAGGTATCCAAAAATGATATCAGAACTTAAGCAGTTAACTAGTCATTGGGAAGGCATTACGGGACAGCAGAAGCTTGAAAATTGGCGTTACAAAAATAACAGAGGAATATGTTTGTAGATCACAGGTCACAGACATGCCAAAGAAATATGTAGATCACAGGTCACAGACATGCCAGACTTACAGTGAAAAATCATTGAGAGGACATATTGATAGCATGACAAACAATCATTCTTGAAACTTAAAAGCTAAAAGAAAGATAGTGAAGGAATATACCAATCACGGTAACATTTCAGGCACATAACATGATTGCAGTTGGGCAATACAGTTTTACTATTTGTCTCCATGCATATACCACATTCCTCTTCTCTTTCAATGTCTATATCTGAACACTGTCGATTCTCTTCATCATCTCTTCTTCTATACCTTTCCATGCATACTGCCTTCTGCTTTTTGTCTTCACTATCGGTGACACCGTTTTGAAGTTGCAGTAAAGAGGGATAAATAACAGCTAGGCACAAAACCACACATCGGTAAGAAGCCAAATACTTACAGATCAACAATAGCAAAATGACCAAACTGTTGAAATCAGAAATTTACCATAGAAATCTCTGATGCTTGCTTTCCTTTCATGGGTAGACATGGTGGTTGTGCCATCCACGTAAACCTGTAAGATAAGGCAAGATGTGATGATCACCAACATCCATGATCGCAATCTAACTCAAAGAAACAAAAGGTACATGCTTCAACCTTGTAAATTAGAATTCTCAGCAGACCAAGGGCTCCAGCGAGGTTGCAGTCAGTCCATTGTACCAGAAAAAGGAAGAGGTGAGCAGCTGGACTGTATGACATTCTCATCTGAAGGCAAGCACCATCATACTCCCTCGGATAATCTGAAGCCCTGCACCTCATAATTCAAACAAAAACAGAAAACTAAGTATCAGATTAAGAATACAATATCACGATTACCAATCTACCAAACTAGCACACTGATTGCAACATCTCCATATAAAATTGTAGTCATTTTTAGTTTTTTCGCAACTCATTGACATAATAATTCAACCAAGAGCTCAAAATAACACACAACATAAAAGAACCAGCAAGCATGGGAACCAAATGATGGTTGTGAAGTATAAGCAGCAACCAAACAAATACAGCCAACCCTACAGACAGGTAAAACCACTTCACCACGTGAACTTATTTATCAACTGTCTGACAATTTATAAAGATAAGGATAATATCCAAAAATAAATATCCTCTCAAACTAACCCTATACAGTTCAAAAACAGTCTCATTCCCAAAATCACAAAATGTCAGTGGACATTATCTGAACCCCATTCAAGGAAAGAGACTACTATTCAATACTAAGAACAATCTCACCACAATCAACTAAGAAACAAGAACAAGCCCAAGAAACATATCAGAAAACTCTGTCATTTCCTTAAAGCTCTATATCAAAACTCAAAAGGAAATATCTTAACTCACCCAAACTGAAGGGGAAAACTTGCATTTGGAAGTTAAAGTTGAGATCTTTAACATTTATATACACAGAATCAACCAAAAAGGAAACAACTTTACATCAATTCAACAACAAGAAGAAGCTGAACCTCATAGAATCCAAAACAAAAACAAACCCATCACTAAAAAAACAGAGAAGAATAAGAAGAACAAGATAGATAGATAATCACTCACAGAGTATTTGCATGCTGAATATCAGCTTCAAGAACTTTCAGAGAGTCCTTGAACGACTTTCGCATTGAAGCTATGTACATATCTCCCAAAAACCCAGAAAAAAAATAGAGTAATTTTTACAGAGACAAAATTTTGGATATCGAAAACTCGAAGAACCCTAATTTCTTTATGCACTCCCCAAAAACCCTCCTCACTCTTTTTCTTCTCCTCTTCTCTTCTCTATTTTTGTTGCCTCCTCTTTCCTCTTTCTCTTCAGTCCCCAAAAGCCTTCGTGTTGCTTCTATGCTGTCCTTGGTAGTGAAGACGACACCACGACGCGACACGTGGCCCACCCACTCTTGTAAAATGGGAATTTTTTTTTGTTTTCTTGGAAAATGGTTAGTTAGAGATGATAATTAACAATGTACCAAAAATGTAGCGAAGTAAATGATAATTAGAGTGGTTATGACTAAGGAGCAAAATATTGGATGTGAAAGAAAATATAAAATGTCTAAAATATAAATATTCAGACGAAATTATTGATTTATTGAAAATTTTTAAAAAATGACAGAAATTAAGAGATATACACAAAAGTTTGTATTAAAATTTTATAAAGTAATTATATGATCAATTATCTATGTTTATGGAGAAATAACATTGATTAAACATTAGGACATGCAAACTTGTGACTATGTTAAATAAATTTGATAAGTGCTGATATTTAATTTGAATTAGTACTTAATTCTATAAAAGTATAAAATAATTTTTTTAGTAAAGAATTAAATTTTGACTAATGAATGATATAGATGGAGTTGCTTATATCTTAAATAAATTTTCATTCTCAGTTAGGGATTGGAGTTTACCGTATATATACTTGAATTGCTTTCTTAGTAATTAATTTTATTTCGGCCAACTAAGGTCTTTAAGAGACCTGTTGAGTAAAATTTATTTTTATAGTGCTTGAATATAAGAACTGTTAATCACTTAATTTTGATACTTCTTGTAAAATTCACATCGAAAAAAGCATTTATATATAGGTGTAGGTAATCGTATTACAAATTGTCGACTCAAGACATTTGGCTAAGGTGTATATTGGTTGTGATTTCGGCCGAGTTTGATTCCTAGTCATATAGGAAGGTCATTTTTCAAATTTTCGAATTGAGTTGTGGGCTGCAAACTTTGGGCATGTAGTCAACGGTCAACTTCCGAAATTTCGCTGATTTCCATGGATTTTGTCGATATATCGCGAAATTCCCAATATATCGGTAAACTTCGCCCAAAATATCTTTGAATGCTGTCAAAATATCGGGGAACCAAAAAACCGATAATTTCACCGATATTTCGGGGAAATTATCGATTTTTATTCCCAGACTTATGAGTAGGATATTGGGATAAAAATGGAAGATGATTTCTGAATGTTCTAACATCAATGCAAAGTTACCCGCGCTTGAAGTTGGTCATACTTTATATATAGGTGTAAAAATTAGGTTTCAGATGTTAAAGTCAGTTATTATTCGTACTAAAATATATATATTTTGATTTGTGTTAAATCTCATAATATATTGAATAGTCATAATCATACTCACACTTATATTTATCATTGATTCTAAATAAGTGATATTAGATTATTTTGTCAAACTACATTTCTATTGTGTTACTCTCGATAACGTTGTTATTAAATTCGCAAATTGACAAATATTTAAGAAAAAACGTCAGTTTTTCAAATTATTGGCAAATAATCGAAAATAAAAACACATTTTTTTAACCTGCCGAATTATTCGCGAATCATTTATTTTTTTAATAAAAATATGTGAATTAAAAAAGATTATTTTTTATTCTTTTTATTGGAGTTCCCTAGACCTCTTCCTCTAAAAAAAATTTAAAAAGTTATAACCGATTTTTTATGAATTTTATTTATATAAAATTATCAAATTATACACGTATGTATTTTTGACATATAATTTACGTATTATTTTTTACTAACTAGGCTCGTTAAAAAGATGAATATATGAATTGTATATTCAGTTATTATTCTCGTATTTCCTATTAAGAACAAGAAAATTAACAAAATCTTTCTAGTTCTTAGAAAAATAGTAGTTGGGGCACAGCTTGGTGTCTACATCTTCTCCACAATTTTTCTGATAGTGATTATTATTATTATTGTAATGTTCAAAAATTAAAAGCATAAACATCGAGTTATTAACCATTTTATCTGTTTCATTTTTTATTGATCGAGAGGCGTTAAAATAGAGAAGCACGAATGTTGATGCCGTGAGTGAGAGCGAGGGAGAGGAGGATTATGGCTTATCCACTCTCTTTGGCTTTTGTCTGCCACTTTTTTTTATTTCGTCTTCGCTTTCTATTTCCTTTTTAGCTTCCCGTCCACGCACCGATGATGGCTACTTGCACACCAACACATGCCTTCTCTTTACCCAACTACATCTCCCCTTTTCTTGCCTTATTTTGCTGCTAGTGCCCTTTGTCTTTCCAAATCACGTACGAGCACGACTACAACACAAAGGTTAAGTGCAACCACCCAAAATTAGTAATGCACATACCTCCAACGTGTTTTAGATCAGCATATATCACTATTTAGTGGGAGACTTAGCCTAGAGCATTTATACGGGTATGGAATTTATTTTAACGGATCGTGGAACCGGTCAGATTTTGTTTTGTTCAAATAAAAGGAGTAAAATTTATTCGGTTGAGTGTTTGAGTAATTGGCGGAGTCCACATAAATTCTACTAATTTTGCTCTTGCTCCTTCATCCACCGCTACATATGCTAATTTTGCTCGTGCTCCTCAGTACCGGCTTCACTATCTGCTAGAGCAAAACTCATACTGGTGCAAGTGCTCTTAGTCTGATTAGATCAGACATAATGTGAAGTGCAGATTTGAGTTATGATCAAATATGTTTATGAACATCTTGATTAACTTTTCGATAAGTGATGTTCGATTACTTAAAATGTGAAACGAAAAATGTGGTTAGTGTGCATAATACTACGAATGTATAAGAATGATTCACAACCTATTCATTTATAAATTGTTTTATTTGGGTCCGAAATAGTTGAAAAACTAAAACTGTGATGTGTCATGCACACTTGTATGTTGTTACACTAAAGATGAGACGTGGGATCTAATAATCACATACCATAAACTGAAAAAGGTTTGGGAACATAATACTTCTTGGGAAGATATCTTGGAAGCACACAACAATGACATCTCTCCGAGAACTACAAATGAACAGTAAATGGCTGGGCCAAGTTGGGCCTCACTTCTTTAGAGGCGTTGAAACTTATTGAACCAGTTAAAAAACTGGGCCGGGAATAGGCAGTACAGCAGGCCCAAGCTCATAAGATTGGCCGCGAAATCGGTCATTAACTTAAGTATATTAATGAAACTACCCCTCCTCTTCAAAATCCATCGATTCAGTTTGTTTAACCGTCACTCTGCTCAGCTCGGCGGTTTAGCTCTGTGAGAGAGAGCTAAGCACAGAATCCCAAAAATGAAAACCCTAATTTCTCAATACTCAATCATATACTCAAAGCCTCAATCTTCACCTTCACCTTCTCTCTTCCACTTTCCGAAATCAAAACAAAGCTTCCTTCACATTTCCACAACAAAACGATTCGCCTCCGTCCGGGCTAATTTGACTTCCGATTCGGCGAGCTACGGCGGATGGGATGAGTTGTCACCCATCGGCGGTGAAAACTGCGGCATCGAGGAGTCGGATGAGCTCCGTAAGTTTCTGGCTTGTGTAGGAATTGATGATAGAAAGCATGTGTTTGTATTCGTGTTCATGTTAGGCGTCGTGTGTGCGTTTGCGGTTTCTAGGGTTAGGGTTTCGTCGATCTTTGTGGTTCCGGCGGCGGTTTTGGTTTTCGCCGTTGGGTTTTCGGTTGGGTTTGTTCGTAGTAGTGGTGGTGTTGGTGAAGTGAGCTTGGGTGGGAGTAAGAGGAGGGTAAAAGAGGAAATTTTGGCTGAGAAATTTAGGGTTTTGGTTGACATTTTTGATGGGTTTAGTGTTAAAGTGAATGATTTGAAGTCTGATGTACAAAGAGCTATTGATTCGAGAGGAGTTACGGTTAGTGATTTGGAAAGTTATGTTGAGGCAATGGAGGGGATTAGATTAATGGGCGAAGATGGTAAGAGGATTGTTGAGGAGTCTATTGAGAATTTGGCTAAGTCGAATCAGAAGGCAAGTAAGAGTAAGAAAGAGGCTGTTGAAATTGGATATGAACTGTGGAAAAGCATTGGGGGTTACTTTGAGAAAATGTTGGCTGGTTCGAAGACTAGTAAGGTGAAAAGTAGTGCTAAGCGAGAGAGTGTTGAGAAAGTGGTGGGTGATCAATCGAGAGGTGGTGATTCAGTTCATAAGAAATCGGAAAATAATGCGATGGAAATGGGTATTGATTATGCGGATGACAGTGTGGAGATTGCAGATTTGGATCGTAATCAAGATTTGTTATGGTCTGGTTTGAATGATAGTGGAAATGGAAGAATCAAACGTGTGCCTGAGGAGGCGAGCTGGGGTCCTAACAGAGTTAAAGAAAGCAAAGAGTTTGATTATCAGAATAACGGATTGGAGTTCATGAGCAATGGTCATATATCTTTGAAAACAGGCCTTAATCATCGTAATGAAAGCTGGAATTCTCATGACAATCTGCTTGATTCTGTTGATTTTAGTGTCGGAACGAAACATGTGGAAAGTAAAGCTTCCTCCATACAAGAACAAACGTTCAAGGAATCTGAGGGTGATTCTGGCTCCTCTCTTCTCAGAGAGGATAGTAAGGATGAGACTAATGAGCCTCAGATTAGAGCTGAGACAGTAAATCATGAAGATAATTTCCCTTTGGATGATCACCCGTCAGGACATGATAGTGAACTGCCTTCCTTTTCATCTTCATCAATTCAAGAGGATGTGTTGTTTGATAGATATGTTACAGATGCTAATGATCTTCTTAAACAAGCCAAGGAATTCATCAAGGCTACACATAATGATGAGCATGCAGAGATAGTATTGTACAGGTCGGCCAAATTGCTGTCTAAAGCTATCACTATGAAGCCTATGAGTTTGTTGGCTGTGGGTCAACTTGGCAACACGTACCTTCTTCATGGGGAGATGAAATTAAGGATTAGTCGAGAGTTGAGGATGCATCTTACTAGAAGGGACCCTTTATCTGTTGAGAAATGGATTAGAATGAACGACAAAATCACCAGTAAAGATGATATTGCGTCTGTCCTCATTAACGTATGTGAAGAGTGTGAAGAACTTCTAGTGGAAGCAGGCAGAAAGTATAGACTGGCATTATCAATTGATGGGAATGACGTTCGAGCCCTGTATAACTGGGGTCTTGCCCTTACCTTCCGAGGCCAGTTAATTGCAGACATTGGACCCGTAAGATTTATTCTTTGATTAAACTTCTGTCATTTAATGAATTTTGCTTATGATACTTATAATTAAGGAACTCATTCGGGTAAACACTTGTTGTAGCTTAGTGCATAGCTATGTGCGTACTTGTGTTCTCTATATACATGAATTTGATTAAACTGGATCATTGTCAATTTCAGGGAGCAGCTTTTGATGCTGATGAACTGTTCTTGGCTGCTATAGACAAATTTAATGCCATGATGTCCAAGGGAAATGCTTATGCACCCGATGGTATGTTTCTGATTGTGTCCTCCTGCCTATATTTTCCATATTTCTTAAATTCTCAGTTTCCATGAACATTTTTTCTCTCTTAATCTCTTTTTCTCTTTTTCTTTTTTACATGTTCCTCGTATCATTTTATTTTGTAACCATCCAAGTTGCTTACACCAAGATTTTGAAATGGCAGCTCTGTTTAGATGGGGCATTGCTCTGCAGCAGAGATCTCACCTTCGGCCTAGAAATGGTAAAGAGAAGGTGAAGTTACTGCAACAGGCAAAGAGGCTATATGAAGATGCACTTAATATGGATTCAAACAACGTTCAAGTAAGACGAGCCTTATCATCATGCATGTCTGAGCTTAGCAGTAGGCACCTTTACTATTAACAAAAGCCTAGATTGACCAGTTACTGGTTTGTTGCTGCATCATTACTCCCTTGTATTTAGCACCAGCCAAATTTTGTTCATCTCTAATATATGCCAAATAAGTTTATGCATATAGCCACATAGGCTATTCTGTGTATCTGTAAAGATATAGAATAAAAAAGCAAGTGTTTTGAGCACAGAGAAGTAGAAGATTACTTCTGGCTTAACATCACTTTTTTAAGCACCTGTTTCTCACTAGGTTCACCAAAGATCCTAAAGTCCAAGTTTCGATAATATTGTCAAGTAGAGAAGTTGGATCCGGATCAAAAAAATTGTCAATGTGTAATATTGTTTTTTGCAAGAGCAAGGGCATTTTTGTTTATTCCTTGTCAGAATTTCAGCCAGCTTTCTTAATATATTTAGTGCTTTAGCCTCGAGTAAAATGTTGAGTAAACCAAAAGAAATGTGAAAACTGAAGTTAGGTTTCATTTTCAGAAGAAGCTGTATACAAAAATATTCCCCAAAGGAGACTATGCACCATGACAGCCCACTACAAAGTTATTTTCCTTCAGACCTATGCCGTGATCCTCAATTTCTCAAACGTTCCCGGAAAACCTTGAACATGCTCGCAAAGGTAGCGATACCCGACAAAGTTCCATCCTCATCGACAACCCACACATAACTCACACGATGCGAAAGCGCCTGAATCATCACTGCTACCAGTGAGCTCCATGAGTAACACACTATTGCCTCTGACCTCCTCACCAACCTTGCCGAGTAGCCACCTAACCTCCAACTCCTCCCCTGGCCAAACTCCTCATCCGACGAAGTTGAACAGATGGAGGAAGACGACGACATTGTGAAGTCTTCCTCCATCAACTCCAAGAATCCCTCGTACTTCTTCTCCTTCAACCTTCGCTTCACCAACTGCACCAGGTCCTCCGTCGGCCCACCACAGTCAATATAGGCCATCAGCTCCCCAGCCGATAGCGTCGCAATGGCAGCCGCTACCGACTCATGGCAAGTATTCAACGTGTAAGGCGAGATCTCCCCTATCACCCTGTTGTCCCCGTCCACAATGGCGACCGAAGTCTGCTGAACAAGCGACTGCAAAATGAGTGGCAATGCAGCGGAGGCAGGGTCATCGTAATGTACAGCTAGCACGTTCATGTTGTCGATGATCTGAAGGGTGTCGATGGGCTGATTCGATATCTGGCTGAAGACACCGATTGAGTTTAGGAGGTAGCGAATGACATCTTCCTGTGTAAGCCAACAGTATTCCTGGTTGTTGTTGTGGAATGTAGGATTGAAGGAGTCGCTGTGAAAAAGCTTCTTTCTCGCGCCGAAGTTCCTGCGACGACCTCCGAGTGGTATCACAATGTTCTGCGCTCCTTCCAAAATCAAATCTATAGCCTCCACCAAACTGAGAATCATAACAAAAAACAAAACAAAACAAAAAACAGAGCACAACCAAATCAGCACATTTAAAAACTATTTTAAAAATAATAACATCGTCCAATTCACACAGTTCTTCTTCGTAGTTCTTAAGCTTTGATTTACACAGTTCAATTCTGGCCAAAAATCGGCCTAGCTAAATCTAACCTTCTGGTTTCAGTACTTAAATTCAATTTTCTAACCGACTCTTATTTTCTAAAATGATCATGAATATTGACAAACACAAATTGGAGTCAAAATCTTAATAAATTCATGAAGAAACTGACTGACCTGGCGTTTGGCTCCAAATGGCGAACGAGACAGGTGGCGGGGCTCTTGGGAATCAAATCTCCGATCGGAGACTCGAGCGCTTTCGACGGAGACGAAAGATTCTCTTCTTTCCCCAAATAAGCAATCACATCGAGCATGCAAACCTTCCCGACGCACCGACACTCCTCCTCCTCCACCTCCGAAACGACGTCGTTTTCGCGCTTAAGATTATTCTCGGCGGTGTGGTTGCAGCTCCAGACGCTGAGGTAGGTCTCGCCGAGCCGCTTCAACGCCGACAACGCATCGCCGACGGTGGCGGAGATCGAGAGCGATTTCAGCGGCGGCTTACCTAAACACAGATCCGCCACTTCGTGCGTAAACAACGTACTCGTCGACGACGGCGGCGCCATAATAATAATAATAATAATAAACCTCTCAACAAACTCACGACGGCTTATTTGTAGAGAAAAGCTAAAGAGAAATTTACAGAGAATTTGATTTGGGCTGAGGAAGAAGAAGAAGAAGAGAGAGAGAGAGAGAGAGAGAGAGAGAGAGAGAGAGAGAGAGGAGATTTGTGAGGTGGAAGAAGACTGTTATTTAGAAGCGCGTCTGTTACGGTGGGAGTTATATACGCATTGCTGCACCGGAATATACCCTTTCTCACTCTTTCTCTCTCTCTCTGTTTTCGATAACGGTACGGATTCGGCGGTGAGGTGCTACCTCACACCGTGCCAGTGTTTAAAAAGGTCAAAAGAGTGTACAGCTGGTAAATTACTGTTCACAGCTACCATGGCGCCACGTGGAGAGGCGAGGGGTTGTTGGAGCGAATAGAGCGGGGACAAGTGTTGAGTAGTTAATTTTTTATGGGAACTAGTGGATGTATGTAACTGTTACACGTGGCTAGTGGGTAGAGCGTAACCTGTGGATGACCCAATTTTTCTTTTTTGAGTTAGGACCGTGTTGGGAGAAGTATTCAACTCCGTGGAGCATTGTTATGAATACTTTGGTATCAAAAATATCTAAACCAAGAATGATCAAGGTCTTCTTGTCGACATATATGGTATACACAAGATCAATGGAAATCTTACGTACATAGTTTATACCTTATAATAATCGCGTGCACGTAGCTGATTATTATAAAGTATCTCTCTCTAACACATGCACACACAGAGTTTAGAGTTGATTCGATCTAGAACACATAAGGTCATTTCTCCTCCTGTTTTGATTTGAATTCAATTTGAATTCAGTAGATAGCTATATATATCAGGGGCAAAAATGAAAATTAAATTTTTTAAATGATTGTATAATGACCTTATGTGTATAAAACTTATACAATAACTTTATGTGTACTCTAAGGCCCATAAATAACTTTAGGTGTAATTTCCTATTAAAAATAATGGTTTCATCTCTACATTTTTTACTTGACATTACGTGATTCCTCAATAAATATGATCACATCCACTATTTGATTCTCAAAAGTCAAGAAAACGAAGTTTAGTGGTTGAATTTCCTAAAAAGGATTGAATCTTCTCATTTTACTATTGCAATTATAGTAGTACTCTTTGTAATCTTCTCTGTTTCGATTGAGTTGTCTAACTTATACAAATGTAGTATGACAGTGATATGCTTAATACTACCGCCACGTTTAATACGTCTGCCACAAAAAGAGTATACTACTAGAACCTAAAATAATTGCAACTTTCATGTTGTCGGTCCACACGTCCAATCTCTCTGCCTTTTACTAACTATACTTCTTCATCGAACGTTCATACCTATAATTCCATCGCATACCATTTTTCTTACCAATCAAACTCATAACCTCGAGAGAGAAGAACTGTCAGTACGACAGTGGATTTAAACAGCTGCTTTTCATCGCGCATATGATCGAGCTCTAGAAGTTGCAGTCGTGTCTCATATGGTATTTGCATATTGCAACTACCCTCCTAGCTGGGCACAGAGTACTTATAAAACCAGGGCGACATCGAGTATAAGTTTTATAAGTTTATATCTAGAGTTCTTATCTAGAAGATGTTTCAAAATTAGATCGATGTATGTATAATATATGTATTCGAGTTCCTATATTTATATCTAGCCTATATTTACATTAAATTTTTAACTCAGCTGATCCTACAGATTTTCATCACCAGGGAGACAAGTATGCCATGTGTAATCTCCATTCCCAGCTACAATGATATCGACTTTCTTCGTTTGTGATGTGTATATTCATTGCGATAAGATCTTACAATATTCGCGAACATACAAAGAACATGAGGTCCGAAAAGCATGCGGCAAACAGATCCACACAAATCCATTCTTGGTCACATTTTGGAGCGGAGTATGCATCTCCCACAGATATATATTGTGGTGATCATCCAAAGTTAGCTAAATTTATGTGTTTAGATTGGTTCTAATTGAAGATATGGGCATTGTGGCACTCAATTATTGACCTAACACGAAGACATAATTTGCAAAAGACAACAGACCGGGTCAAATATTAATTGATAGTGTTTATATTGTGACGTCAATCCGAAGAATATTCGATGTGTTTGTGGAAAGTTCTCGTAGCCTCTATTTGGTTAGCAAAAACAAACCTCCTTCCATATAAGAACCGAGCAAATTCTAAAAATGGTAAAACCTGTATCGCCTACTAAATCTAAAACATATTTAAAATGAAACTTTGCTTCCATAGTCCATACTCTACGTGGGTGTAGGCTGTATTCGGAACAAGTCGAACCAATTGTACAATATTATTGAGCAAGCAACATTAAACATTGTTAATATATTTTCTTTCGTCGTGCAATGACAATTTAAGAAATAAAATAAAAAAATTGAGCAATCATGCATTGTCACCCACTATCTAAACTTCCAAAGAACATATCTAATGAAGCATATAATAGATGAAATCAAGTTAGAGAAGAAACATGTGGAACACGATACATTAGACTTATACTTCAGCATGCATCACTCACTTCGAGTACTTAACAATACGTAGAATAATATTTTAAATATAAACTTGAGTTCAAACTCATTTGGATACTTATGTTCAAATTAATATCATTTATATTATTTTCGATTCGTAATTTCAAATTTGAGACCACTCATTCTATAGATTATTGGTTGAAGATTAACTCTACAAAAAATGAATCAAAATAGAGATTATTTGAGTATCCGATCTTGCAAAACAAATGAACAGTTGTCATTGTAATGCTAAAATTTACCATAACCGTTCATTTATTTGATAAGATTAGATACTCAAATGATATTCTTTTCGATTCATTTTTTGTAAAATTGATCTTCATTCAATAATATATAGAATTAGTGATCTCAAATTTAAAATCACGAATCAAAAGTGATATAAATTAAAATAATTTAAACTTTGGTGTCCAAATAAGTTTGGACCCAATCAAATTTCATATTTTAACTCCTTAAAAAAATCATAGAATTAGTTCAAAATATCTTAGGGAAACAAGTCAATGACACGTTAATCTCGATGTAGCTTTTTGTATTTTCTTTCTCATATGAAAAGGATTGATGAAAAGTTGAAAACACTGAAAAGATTTATGGGCTCTCTCTGAATCTGGATAGACCAAACTCAGGCCCGTTTTCTATTACCCGTCAGAAGCAAATTGGGCCATTGAAACCAAGATTAGTCCAAACACTGTAGGACGAGCTAAAATAACGTAATGATATTCACATAGCTCGCTCACTCAGATCTAGAGCTCGACAAAATTCGTGGCAAACTTCTCTGAGCTTTGTCTGGTTTCAGCAGAAATTCCAAAACTAGGGTTTGGACATTCAGAATCGAGCGGCAATGTCTGACTACGACGGCGGCAAGGTCCTTTTTCTAAAACTGTATCGAAATCATTGACTTAATTTATGAATCATACGATTTTGGTTTTGACTTTTTATGCTGTAGCTTATCGATTCTGATTCCATTTGGTAGTGAATTTAAGAAGGACAAAGTGCTTATTGCTTAATCTGAGTATGAACAATTAGAGAAAACAAAGCTATTCTGTTTACGATTGTTTGAAATTGCGAAAATGACTGAGTGATGATGCTTACTTGATTCAGCACAAGTCTCATGGATCAGAGCGTGAGAGCTCGTGGAGAGATCGTGAGCGAGGTCATGATAGAGAGAGGTCATGATAGGGACCGAGACGACGACCGGTATTCGAGAGATACCAGGGACTACAAGGATAGGAGTGGAAGATTTGATAGAGGGAGGAACAAGTACAGTGGCTATAGCGGCCGTAGAAATCAAGATTACGACAGGTTGATTATATATTACTTGATTATCATTTGAATTGTTTTGTGGAGGGAATCAGTATTTGAACAACTTCATTAACTTTTGATTTGCTTATGTTACGTGTTTTTGTGTGTAGGAGTCGTGATTTTGGAGACGATAACCGTCGTGATTATGATCAAGATAGAGATAGGAGACATAGACATAGGTCTCCTTCGCCTTCGAGGGATGAAGATAGGGACAGATCTTCCCGCTCTCGTTCAAAGAGGTAAGATTAAAGTTTCTACTCAACATTCAGTTTGACTTGTTCAGGTGTGTGATCACGACACACTTGAATATTGTTTCAGCGTAGTTGCATTTATGAATGATGTTGTTCAAGAAGAGACTAAAGTAATTTATACCTCTGCCACTAATATAATGCCTTGAAAGCTGGATTCTAACTGCAATCTTCCTGCAATATATCTTTGTTTTACAGCAAGCGCGCAAGCGGTTTTGATATGGCACCACCTGCTGGAGCTGTCCTGCCTGCTGCTCCTACTTCAGGTTTGGATTGCACAACTAAATTACCAGTTCCATATCAAAGAATTTGTAGCACTTACAATCTGCTAATATCGTCTCATATACTCTCTCTTTTTTCTTTCATATCCATGCATATGAACAAAAACTAGTTTTATAATGGTTTACTCTGGGAACTGAGAGCGATTGTTGTGTTGTTTGGTTGTTGTCTGTGGTTGTTTGTATGTGTTTGCTTTTATGGTTTGGGTAAGAAGGCGATGTTGAGTTGGCGTGACTATGTACATTGGTGTTCAAGGGAGACCCAATGCAACGAATAGCCGGATCTTCTTCTCCTTCGACTGATACAGTTGCCATTTGGTAGACTTACAGATATTTCCCTACCATCTACGATGATGGAATTTGTTTCTTACGTAAATATTTGATGGTATATTTTAGGTACGATGTATTAGCTTTCATTTATAAAAAAACGTCACTTTAGGGTTTTTGTTGTATTACAATACCAGTGTAATTGGGACATGTTTTGGCCTGCGAGGTCACATTACTTATCCTTGTGTTATTTCCTGTTCCCTTCTTGTTAGTAATAATAATGCAGGACAACTGTCAGGTTTTCCACAAACAATGCCAGGAGTGGTACAAAATATGTTACCGTATGCGACATCACATGTATGAAACTTTCACCAGTATAAGCTTTGTTACTTCTTTGCAACACCAAAAGTTTTCCCATTTGTGATGTTCTGTTGTTGTCATAACTTCATATGCTTTTGTATTGTACAGCTGACTCTTCCCATGATGCCAGCCCAAGCCATGACTCAACAGGTAAATTTTGTATCATCTATAAGCATATCAAAATCCTACACGTAATATACTAACAATTTTTTTTTCCTTCCTTCGTTCTCTAATAGGCTACAAGGCATGCACGCAGGGTATATGTTGGTGGGCTTCCCCCTCTTGCCAATGAGCAGGTGGTCTATGATTTTTTTTTCATTGCCTCTTGTTTGTTCAAATAATTTTTGTTTTGTATCTATGTATTAGACTTTGAAGGAGTGTTCACTTTTTTGCAGACAATTGCCACATTCTTTAGCCAAGTCATGGCTGCCATTGGAGGGAATTCAGCTGGTCCCGGTTAGTAAACATAATCCGTCTTTATCTATATTTTGCGTACTTGAATATCTATTTCATCATTGACGTTCTGCCTGTGACGCATTTATATAGTTCATGGGTTTTTACGTGAGAACTGTGTGTTTTCTAGTATCGGAACTCCCAGGTGATGCGGTTGTAAATGTCTACATTAATCACGAGAAGAAGTTTGCATTTGTGGAGATGAGGACCGTTGAAGAAGCCAGTAATGCAATGGCCTTAGATGGGATTATTTTTGAGGTACCTAATTGTTAGATTATTGGTTAATCTGTTTCTTTCAGTAAAGAGGGGGGGGGGGGGGAGTGTGCATGACAAAGTACTATGAAAGGTGAATGTTAGGGTGAAATAGAAAGACATTTAACTACTTTTGACTTTTGGGGTTATTATCATGTTTATCTGACTGTAACTTTCTCAATGATTAACAGGCCATATTAGACTAAATTATTAGAACTTCATAAGTACTTTACAAAGTTTGAGATTGGTGCATTATACTTGTTGGGGTTATCTCTCTGTCAAGAAATGGGATATGATAGATGATATTTCTTTATCATCTAAATTTATTGGTTCCTTGGCAGTTGGTTGGTTGTCCGACAAAGTGCTGTAGTTATTGTGTCTGTCTGAGTGTTTTCTTTTTATTTCTTTTCTTTCTGGGTTCAACTTACATGTCCTGTAAGAAAAAAATATTCATTCAGCATACTCCTTTTAATTGCACAGGGGGTTGCTGTGAGGGTACGAAGGCCAACAGACTACAATCCTACCTTAGCTGCAGCACTTGGTCCTAACCAGCCAAGTGCTAATCTCAACTTGGCTGCCGTGGGGCTTACACAAGGGTAAGTTTTAAATAATTATCAAACACTATAATTATTATCTACTATCAAAATTTAGCTGGAAAGGTCTTCTGGTAAACTGGGATTTGTCTGGTAGGGCTGTTGGAGGAGCAGAAGGACCTGACCGTATCTTTGTGGGTGGACTACCATACTACTTTACTGAAGCACAGATAAGAGAATTGCTACAATCCTTTGGGTATGGATTACAAGTTAATAGTGATATTTACGTTTGTTCTGGAATCTTAATTTTACGCGTCAATTATGATCTGCCATAATTGCCAGTTCTGATAGTAGAGTTGACTTCTGCAGACCTCTTCGTGGATTTGACCTCGTGAAAGATAAAGACACAGGAAATTCTAAAGGATATGGGTTTTGTGTTTATCAGGTAATCCTCGAGATGCCCTAGCTCTAGATTATATATATCTTTTCTTTAGAGTGTGCTTGCTGCTTTATGGTTATTGGCATTTGTCAACTGACGTTAAAATACTTCAGGATCCATCTGTGACTGACATTGCTTGTGGTGCTCTCAATGGATTAAAAATGGGGGATAAAACTTTGACTGTCCGGCGTGCTACTGCCAAGTAGGTTTCTTTCAAACCACTGGCTCCTTTTCCTGGTTCTAATTATTTGAATCCTATTTATATAAATGCAATCCTTTTTGTAATAAATAGTTTTTGCAGCAGTGTGCAATCTAAATCAGAGCAAGAAAATATTTTGGTACAGGCACAACAGCATATAGCTATGCAGGTAACCAATAACTATCTTTGATTTTTCTTTGATATATAAATACATGTTGGACTTATTCGTCTATTCATTTGAATGTAGAAAATGGCGATGCAGGTCGTTGATATGAATCTTTTCGGGGCTGGGATGGCGTCGGCAACCACAGAAATGCCCACTAAAGTGCTTTGCTTGACAGAGGTACTATTAGCCACTGACAGAAATCAATCTTCTAATGGAAGTTTTATTAACAAATATGCATTGTCTTTTTGTACTTGGTTGGGACATCTGTTTAGTTTCTATCTTTTTTCCTAAGTTTGAAATTTTGTTAATATTTGATGATTCAAATGGCTAATTTTCTTATGTCCTATAATGTAAGGCAATCACTGCTGATCAGCTAGGTGATGATGAAGTATACACAGAAATATTAGAAGACATGAAGAATGAATGCAGCAAATTTGGTATTCATATTACAATGATTAATATCTTCCCTATTTATATAGCTGTTTAGAACTTGGGACTGAAAAATGTCTCTTGTTTGGAATGGTTAGGAACTCTTTTGAATGTTGTTATTCCGCGTCAAAATGAAGATGGAGAAGAGATCTCAGGTGTGGGAAAGGTATTTGAACTACTCTCTGCACCCGTTTCCTCCCCTTATTTTTCACTATTATTTTTTACTATATTCACGATTGCTCTCTATAAGTATGAACATGGGGACATGCCATTGCTTATTTGTAAATTTTCCCATTCACGATTTTATTTGGTCTGCGTTTCCGTTTTTGTACAAGGCTTAATACCATTCTTTAATGTAGTTAGCATGCTATGTTCTAGCGTAGCATCGTGAAAGTCATTTATAGTTTTGACACACAGGCAGGGGTTTCTCGGTCCTGTAGAAATTTTTCTATTTATAGCCCTGATAGGCAGGTGTTGTGTAAATTACATTCCATCACTCCATCTTATTGTTTTATTTGCAGGTATTCTTGGAATATTCCGATACTGGAGGTTGTGCCAATGCAAAGAATGTACTCGTTGGGAGAAAATTTGACGAGAACATAGTGAATGCATATTATTATCCAGAGGACAAGTACTATAGCAAGGACTATAGTGCATAGTAGCTACTATGGTCCACAACTTCAACTTGTGATGTTGTAAGATGAAATAGGACATCCTGTATGCTTTAAAGAGAATTCAAAAATGCCCCCGTTAATTTAGTGTAAAATAGAGGGTTTTAATTGTGATGGATATATACCTTTCTCTGTTGTTTTTCGCTTAGTGATTGGTGATAATTTAGGTAAACATTTCAAATTATAGTGATTTTCTCCTGGTATATTGACCATATAGGCATATATACTGTACTGATAAAGTACTAGTTAAAACTAGTAATTTGTGTACAGGAGAAAGTAGAGTAGACAAAAAGTAGTTATTATTCTCATTGATAGAATGTCTTAAATATGGGTTGATATAATTTATTACAATAACTATCTCAATATAATAGGGATTCGCTATATCTATATAATTAATATTCGCATCTAACTAGGACAAGACACATCGGGATTAATGGAGAATAAATCTTCTTAAACACTCATCCTTGTGTCGATGATCATAAGAATGATGCATGATTTGTTGTCTCATTAAAAACTTCGTCAAGCAAACAAAAACCTCATGGGTAAAACAAAAGTTTGGTCTAAGGGAAAAAGAGTACAACGCACCAACTACTAAAGTTACTACATGTGATGTAGATTCCATCTGGTGTCTACAGAAATGGAACTCCCCTTGACTATAAACTTGGTCTAAGAGTTCAAATAATCTTCGCATATCAATGTCTCTCACATGTTTCACAAAAGTAGATTTAGGAAGTGACTTGTAAACAAATCTGCAGCATTATCAACAGAACCAAACCGGTTCACATGGATAATCAATAACTGCTGCTATTGTTGATTGTAGGAATACTTTGGCGAAAAGAACTAAGTATGACACTCTTAATGGAACTCTACTTCATTGACTTAATGCAAAATGTATTATCCTCAAAGATGCAAGTTGGTGTTGTCATAGTAGATAATAATCCACTAGACCCTTGAATATGGTGTATTATTGTTTATACCAGACACACCCATCAACAGCTTTATAGAAAACTTTAATCTTTAGAATAATTCGAGGCAATAGCAACAAAGGTTTACTTAATTGTTCTCCAAGGAACAGCCATGTTTCCCATGATGAATACATGTATGAGAACATCTTATATATGGGTCAGAGAGGTACCCAATATCAGCAAATTCAACCAACACATCAACCAGTGTTTCGAAATAGGGGATAGTATGAAAACTAGTCCGAAACATGACAAATTTTTGACGGGTCGAGAGAATCCCTCGACGGGTCGAAATCCACAGAATGCGTTTCAACTTTCTATTTTTTGAGAATTTCATGCTTCTCTCTGTATTCTTTGTAAGGGAATAATAGGCCCAAGTCAATGGATTACTTCAAGTCCATGAAGATTTGTTTTACTCCATTCCAATGACTTTGTGTTGACGCACATTGAGAATGCATGCATGTCTGGATATGTATACTGAGCTAAATTCAATCAAGTTCTAATCGTACTAAGATATAGAATCTCAGTTCCAAAAGTTTCTTACCACCATCTTTTCAGATGAAATGGATCTTTTTGGGTTCCAGACTGCAAATAACCATTGATGTATTAATATGGTCTGCTTTGTTTATAGCCTGATTAGACATAAGCAAACTGGTGAATAAGAATTCAACCAACTCGATGTACCGTCTCTAAACCAAGACTTAATAGTGTCATACCAAGGTCTATCATCTCAAACAATTTGTTCATATACTGAACACGCACGGGCATAACTTTTCATTCTTATATCCCTTACCAATCAAGTAGTCACTAAGATGTGTATACCACATCCAACCGGATTATTCTAATCCTTATAGTGAGCGTCTCAATCTAATCACATGAGAACTCCATGGTTCAGAGTTACTTGATTTGGGTAGAACTATGCCATTCGGCACTGCCATGGATATCTCTGAATTAAGATCCCCAACGAGATATACAGTAATCAGATTTATAAGCTGCATACTCAGTATTTTGGACACTACCAAACTGATAAAGTAACGAAAAATAATGATGTCCATGACCAGAGAATACATCTCTTCATAATCAATACTAGGGCATTGAGAGAATCCTTGCACAACAAGTTCTTCTCATCTTGCTTCCAAAAATAGACTCATTTGTGTCTAACCGGTATATTCGATGGTTATATTGCTACCATACCGAAAACTTATCATTTGTAAGAGAGTCTAGTTCAGCCTAGATTTCAACTTTCCATATCGATCAATTTGATCTATATTAACCGTTGACAATCTGCAACAGAGCAATGTTACACTTCATCATCGTCAATTACTGATCGACGGAATAAGTAAACACATCATCAATGAACATGGAAGAACTATCCATAATACGCTAGTATTTGTTTCACTTTGTGAGATTTCTTTGTTTACTGACAATATCATTGACTCTGAGGAGTCTCCCAGTGTATGTCAATGTCGACTATTAGACACAATTGCAGTCAAAAACAATCTCATGTGTTGATGATGAATGGTTGTGCCTTGATGGTTTTCCTTTTCACTGACAACTCATCAGTGGATTTTGATCGACACTACACCCCCACTATGGGTAGGATAAACACTACATTATCCGGGTGTTGCATAAACTTACCCAATATCAGGGACTTTCAACCTTGCAGGATTTGCAGTATGTATAAACGACCTCGTCACTCTCATGATATCAGTAAAGAAGTCAGACAGTGAATCTGCTACTTTCTGAAGATCAAGAATGCATTGCACTTCAATCTCAAACTGAGATGTGTGGGGATCATGATGAGACATAGTAGGGATATACCACGTCAATTTCAGACGTTAATCCAGAATGAAACCATTCATATCTCCCCATAACGGCAGAAAGTATGTCTCATCACAGTGACTTTCTACAAAACTAGCAGTAAAGAGATATCTTGTCAAAGGTACTTAATAGCAGACAAAAATTGGTGAACAAACATAGATGCTTAATCAACGTTGATGACCCATTTGCATACACAGTGGAAGCGTAGTAGGCACATGCATCGCGCAACCAGACATGTGTAGATGTGAGATATCAGGCTCATATCCAGTTACCAACTGGTACACACAAAATAGTTGGCAGTTTTATGGGTATCAAGCGAATAATTATAGCTGCATATAACATTGTATATCCCCAAGAAGATACCGGTAAATTAACATACATTACCATAGTTCTGGCCACAAGTTTGAACCGCTTAATTTGTGCCTTTGCTTACCCCGTTCTTAGGAAAGAACATGGGGAACCGAGATATTCAACAACAATCCCAATCAATATGCAATAATTAACAAGGTATGTCGATGTAAACTCTCCTATATTAAACCAATATGAATGACCAGATTGAATTGTCCGGGTGGTGAGCCCGAAGCGTAATAATACGTGCTAAGAGTTTTGAAATGCAGTGTAGCATGTGGATTGCAAAGACGTGTGACCGATGCATCGATGTAGCAATCAGAACCATAGATAAATAGTCCGCATATTGGTTTGATTGATCCACAAATAGATTCATGGAATCTATAGAGAAAGAAAGATGTGTCATTAACCAAATATTGTCATGCGTGTAAACAATATTACAACATTACAGACATAATCAAGCTTTGCGAAACGAGCAATGTGCATCAAAGATTACAACATATGAATCTTGTGGGATAACACACAACGCCTCAGTAGTATTTTGCCGGGATGGTGCTGCACTCGTCTTGGAGACCGAGTCCGAATCGAGTGGAGTAATCTCAGTTCCCCCATCTAAACCGATGGTTTTAAACATTCCCACATGCTTCTTTGCTCTTAAGAATAAATGACCATGATAATTTCTCAATAGGTTGATCATCAAAGTGCAAAAGCTTATATGAGGCTAAGTCACACATAGTAATATAAGTGATTGCATTTGATTCAATGATCCAAACCGTAGTAAGATATAAACAACTACAATGCCTCATAAACTTCTCCAGATTGTGTCGTTGGAAGCAGTCTATGGAGATTAGACACAAAACTCTCTTTCATTCTCACAATGTTAAGTAAAAAACGTTGGCACAAAAGTTTTCAAATTTGAGTAAGGTTCGAATGGTAACACTCAAACTTGCCAGCATATATCAACAAAACAATGTCGATCAAACAGTCTTTGAATCCAAGACATGGCGAACACTTTAAGTGAATACTTAAATATTTCAAAAGGATTTAACCCTTGTTGAGTGCTGATATGATATTACAATACCTAAATACAACTAATGTATAACAACATCATAAGCCAAATGAAAAACTCATCTAAAAACATCACATCCGGGTTACATTTTCGATGGGTCGAAGAAAGGCCTCGACCGGTCGAAAATAAACCCAAAATAACTTGTAATTTTCCGATACCAGAAATTCGACCGGTCGAGAAAATTTTTTGACGGGTCGAATTTGGACCAATTTTGGGACAGAAGCATGGCTTCGACGGGTCGAAAATTATTTAGTTAAATTTTTCGACGGGTCGAATTCAAACCAATGTCGGGCAGAAGCGTGGCTTCGACCGGTCAAAAATTGTGTAGTTCAATTTTTTGACGGGTCGAATTCGAACCACTTTCGGACAGAAGCATGGCTTCGACGGGTCGAAAATTGTTTGGTTCAATTTCTCGACGGGTCGAATATGCTATGTGAACTGTTTCAAGTTGTCTTTCAACGTTTTTTTTTCTTTGTCAACATGATATCTTGGCTTGCTTTTGCCATATATGTAAACATCGAACCATACACAAGAATCGTATGAAATAGAACATTCTCAACACTTTCATATACCAAAAAATAGAGAAATATTCATTATACTGCCAACAAATAACAGTTGCATCATAGATGTTCTTATTCCAAAATTGCCTAAAACAAAGTCTCAAAACATGACTAAAACCAAGTCAAAAATAAAACGAAATTGGATTACATAGCAAAACATGAGCCTAATACATAAACTACTCAAAAATTGAAGTCACCAGACTTGCTTTTGTATTGTCTGCTATAATAAGATTTGCTACAGGACAATCTTCCATCTCATAAACTTCAGTGAAATGAAGTCTCATGTGCAAGATATTTCTTGCACTTCTTTTAGGCATGTTGAAGATCCTTAGGTGCACAACATTTTTTGTGTGTGTGCATGTGCTTGGTAAAACCACATCTATAGCAAGATGACAAGCACTGATTAGAAGCAGAATAGAAAGAATTCCATCTATTCATAAAAACCGGAATTGGGAGGATTCTTATTGGAGTAATGGCTATTGTCGTGGTGAGTCCAAGTCAAGTTTCGACTATATTCTCTACCACGAACATTTCCATGTCCTCCTCTTCCACCATGGTTATTGTAAGGCTCAGAACGAATGTTCTTTTTTATCCTTACGTGTCTTCCCACCAATGAGGTAGGAAATGTACTAATAGACTTCTCGATCATAGCCTGATCAGTCTTTATAATACACAACTGCTCAACTCTGATTGAAGCTCTAACATTGCTTGATTAAAATCATAAATATTTGGATAATCCAATAACCGGATGAAATCTCATCCTTTTCGCAGTTCATAAAGTTGTGCATGATGCACATTATTGAATTTGGTTTGTAAAGTCACTCACAAAAATGTGGGGTCATTCTTGTACAAATATTATTTCTTTAGAACTGGATGTATATGACGCCTAAAAAACATAAGGATTTGAGCTTTGCGAACTAGAGTTAGTGGCTTAGTACCAGGTGATAGTAGTGGTTGGATTCTAACCGTCAGATTTATACCGAGAAACGTATACGAAACATCTGACATCCAACGATGGTATTCTGCTCCTTGAAGATCAAGGATATCAAATTCAAGCCTTATCGACTCAAATAATGTCATCTACAAGAGAGACACGAGATGTTGATTTGTATCGATCGAAAACTACAATCACTAATAACAAGTTTCAATGAATAAGAACGTAATCCATGATATATGGTCACAAAAATCGATTATAAACGGTGGCAAAAACCACATCCAGCAACTGTGACTAACTGTCACATAACATCTATTTTCAACTGGGACTAACTATGACTAACTGTCACACACGATTATAACCTCGCTTTGTTGATGAATGTCAACGTAGAGGAACAAGATGTTTTATTAGAAACGATCGAGGACTACGATCATGAAACTTTCAAGTTTCCAAAAACGTGATCCATGATGCATAGTCACAAAATTGATTATAAAACGATTGTAAAAATCACACCCAGCGACCGTGACTGTCACATAAAATCGATTTCTATTTTCTTTTCTTTTCTAAACTGTAACTCTCCCAGGATCGTTATGTATATTCTATGGATATATGTCCATAGAAATTAGGGTAAAAATATGTAATATTCAACAACTCATATCACAATTATCATCAACTTAAATTTAGCGTTTTGCGGTAAATAAGTTTGATCCTAGATCTATAAATTAACGATTTAAAAAATTTACCTCAAAAATATTATACTCGATATGAAAACTTCACTGTAAAAGAAGTTTGAAGAAAAAACAAACACGAACTCTGAAAAACAAGCTCTGCGGTGGTTATGCTCGGTGGCAAATAACCGCATCCGACTCTGCCGATCCACTCCCAATTATATCTTGTTCAAAGAGAAGTGAGCTTGAATCATTGTCTTGGGAATGAGTGTTTTTTTTTCTTTATTTCCCGGGTGGTGATGCGCTGGGGAATTGGAATTGGCCTAGTTCTCCATCTTTGACGCATGGATCATGTTCCCCCGTTCCCCAGCGCATCACCACCCGGGATCACCCCCTTACATCACGTTCATGTTCCCCCGTTTTGGCCTCTTGTTCTTCAACTATTTTGATTATGCAAGTGGACTCACACCAATTTGAATATGGATTGGCGGCGGCGGACGAAGAGCATGAAAGAGTATGACGAAGAACCAATTTTTTTTTTCTCTGTGGCGTGAAGTAGCCTCCGCGGGTAACAGGAGGTTAGGGGATTTTTTTTTGTTGGTTTTCTTCTTTGTGGTGATGATTATCAATTTTCGGAGTCGTGTTGATAACGTGTTGCAGGTAACAGAAAGTAGTTACTCTTCTCATTGATAGAATGCTTTAAATATGTGCGGATACAATCTGTTACAATAACTATCATAACATAACAGAGATTCTCTGTGTCTATCTAATTAATATCCGTATCTAACTAGGACAAAACACACACCGATATTAATAGAAAATAAATTTTCTTAAATATGTACTAATATAAAAATATTTTGTTTTAATTGCTAGTATTTTGTTGATATTGCAATTTCAACCTTCACAACATCTTCAAAGCAATTAGAATGTTGAAACCTGAAACTCCGTATTATGAAGCTAATGTCTTTTCTGAGTCATTTTGGGTTGGGCCTGGTCAAACAAACAAACAAACAAACCCATGCTCCCGCATCCCTATAATATTGTAACCAGAAAAAGAAGCAACACAGATTAAATGTCAAAACATTACATACAAAAAACAATAGTATCTCACCAGTCTACCGTCACACTCATCTCTCTCTCTCTCTCTCTCTCTCTCTCTCTCTCTCTCTCTCACTCACTCAACTCAACTCAGCTCACTCCTCTTTTCTCTTTCTCTTTCTTGTCTCCTCTCTCAGCTTTCTAGGGTTTTCCCTCTCCCTCCCAAATTTCCCAAATTAAAAAATCTCTTCGTACCAAAAAAAATTATAAAAAAAAAGTTGCTACATTTCCAAACCACCATAGCCAAATGGCCAAAACCAAACCCGGCAAAAGAGACGTCGACTCCTACACCATCAGAGGCACCACCAAAGTAGTCAGAGGTAAACTAACACATTACTCTAAAAATAGAAACTTTACTTATGTGTTTGTTTATTTACGGGTTTAGATATGAGTATTATGATTAGTTCTTGAAATGTTGTTGTTGTTGTTGTTGTTGTTTGGTTGTGGGCAGCTGGGGATTGTGTTTTGATGCGTCCCTCTGACGTGGGCAAGCCCCAATACGTGGCGAGAATCGAGAAGATCGAGGCGGACAGCAAGAGCAACATGAAAGTGAGAGTGAGGTGGTACTATAGGCCTGAAGAGTCTATTGGAGGAAGGAGACAGTTCCATGGTTCCAAAGAGCTGTTCCTGTCTGACCATTACGATGTTCAGAGTGCCAACACTATTGAAGGGAAATGTGTGGTGCATTCTTTCAAGAACTACACCAAGCTCGAGAATGTGGGGGCCGAGGATTACTACTGTAGGTTTGATTACAAGGCTGCTACTGGGGCTTTCACTCCTGATAGAGTTGCTGTGTGAGTTTTTGAGTTTGTGGGGGAAAAATATGTGGTGTTTTTGTTGAATGTGGATTCGTGATTGATAATGTGTTTTGTGTTTTGGTGTTTTTGAAGGTATTGCAAGTGTGAGATGCCGTATAACCCGGATGACCTCATGGTGCAGTGTGAGGAGTGCAAAGACTGGTAAGTTTCTTGGCGTTGTTGGCTTTTGAAGAACTACATTGGTGTTTGTGGATTTGGGTTTTTGAATGTGTTTCTGCATCTTTTATATATAAAAAGTTGTAACTTGTTTAGTCTATAAAAAGGGTTCTGTTTAGTGCTTATATAGACAAGCATATGATTTCGGAAAAGCATTTTGAACTTGCAATGTGCTACTGTCCTGCAAGTGTGCAACTTTAAGTTGCACATGGAAAGCTTAATTTGCTTATGCTTGTTGCTGTTCATTTAGCGGTGGAACTCATCAGTAGTTAATGAGCCTCAGCTCAGAATATAATAGTGGAATCTTTTATGAATGAATTTCGAGTTATTTTTGCAGCATTGTAGAATCTCCTCTTTTCATGTCTAGGAACCTCGTATTTACTCAGTTGCAGCTTCCGATAACAGCTGCTGCTATAATGATATTATAGTTCAAACTGAAACTTTATGGAGGAAATTTGAGCCATGCAATATTGGATCTCTTTTTACTTGACCTTATATCAGTCTGAATGTTCTTGAATTAAGTTTACAATTGGACGTGTAGGTTCCATCCTGCTTGTGTTAACATCTCAAATGAAGTAGCGAAAAAGTTGGAGCACTACATATGTTCAGAATGTTCAGCTGACGAGGACGGGAAAAAACCTTCTGCGGATGATGCCAAGGTAGATACTTAATATGGAGTTTAAGTAATTGAATATTTGTATATGTATTATACGTGCATGTTCAACAATGTCCATGCTTGCCACAGGGAAACTATGTGCTTATATGAGTTGATATTTGGATATCATTTGGTAGTAGTTGGATGAACATGCAAATCTGATTAATTTCAATTGAAAATCAAGATATTTTGTTGTTTTCAATTTGGGTCATCCTCAACAAAATTATGGCAGCTGATTACAGTTCTATAGGAAGGCATCTATTATATGATGCTAGATTACTGATGAAGCTTTTGAGGATCTTAGCCAATAACTACTTCTTTCCTGCAACTTAATGTGATGGACCACTTTTCACAAGTACGTATGACCAAAAGAAGAATAAAAATGTGGCTAGTATCTTGCCAGTATATTCACTGATGTACTATTCGTCCCAAAGCCTCTGCACCATGATCTCTTTGTAGATAAAATCTCTGCTCGGCACTTTTATCAATTTTGGTTCCATTTTGTGATTTTATACTGCCTAAAAAGTTTACCGCTTGTTATATCCAAGTCTAGCCAGTTAGTTTGTTCTCTCTCCTTTGTCTGGTTTGCCTTGTTGAAGTTGTGAACATTTATTAAAAAAAAAGTGTTTGTTAGCTATTTGGAATTATTTGCATGGATGGATTGTTGGTTTGCTAGGCATCATATACTGCATTTTACTTTATCAACAGGGTCTTGCACTATGATGAGTTATGTTTTTCAGATGCGACCAAGTAGTGCTGTTTGCATACTGATTTATCGAGATCAAGTAATCATAATCTGTAATTTTTTCAGGTGGACACTAAGCGCCGGAAGAAATAACTTCAATTTCAAGTGAGATCAAATGCAGTGGTGCTGTTGTTGTGTGCTGGTGTATTGGATGTCTTGTGGATATAGAGTAGGGTTTCCAAAGGGTTTGAGTACTAGTTGTTCAAGAGATTAGCTTGTATTGGAAGTTTGCTTTGTATCTCAAGTTCTCAACAATGAAACTGTAGAATCTCTTGGTATGACAATTAATGGTTGCAACTTTTAACATTTAATCCATTTTCTCGGACTCATTGACAGTTTTTCTTTTGTGCATACATATTTGCCATGTAGAGACCTGAATGATTCTGATTCTGATGTCTGGGATGGATTAAATCAGAAGTAATTTGGAGTCCACTGGTTGCAGAACTTTGTTCATATAGGTACTTGTAGCCGTCACCTTCTTTTGAACGGATGCTAACACTCTCTCCTGTTTGTTGCCTCGAAAATCTGATTCATTGCTGCTTTTCTGAACTTGGAGATGGTTTTTATGACTGCTACCGTTAAAACTGCTGATTTGGGGATCATGAACTTCGGTTACACGCAAGAAGTCGTAGTTTGAGTTGTAGTTCTCGTTTTCACTTCTATTCCCTATAATAAACTCAAGGTTGTTTGGTATGAGATGGCATAAACAACCTGCATATTAGCTGTGAGATTTGGAAATAAGCATAACTAAAAAATGGTAACGGTCACGGACCATAACAGGTCGGTGTTCTCTTTTAGTAAGATGCATTCACATTTCTGGTGTGGCTACATGTCCGTTATGGCAACCTCATTACTATTAAATCTCAAGTTTGACATCCTAATTTTTCACCAGAATTCATAGCTGCAGACTGATATGGGAATCGGTTCGACACAAATGATTCAAATTTAAAAAGAAATTGGAATTAAACACCCCAACAGTTTTTTCTCTAAAATGCAATCAAGCATGGCACCTGCAATAGCCAATGTTTTACTGTGTTCATTTTGTTTCATAGCGCTCCTCGCTTCTGTGAGTTTAACTAGTTTGGCAGCAGAAGATCGTGCAATATACCTGGTTTTGATGGAAGGAGACTCTGTTGCATTCAATGGAGGCTCTCCATCTTCGCGGCTGGACCTAAACAGGTGGGAGAAAGAACATGTTTTACTAATGTGTTGGTTTACAGAAAGATTATGTTCTCCTTACTTTTGTTTTGTTTTGGTTTTCATGCATGAAATAATATGTTCAGTGAAGCTTCGAAGGCTCATGCAAAGCGCTTGGCGGATTCTCATGATCAACTGCTCCAGAGCAACTTAGAGATTGGAAGCTACAGCAAGCTGTACAGCTTTAAACACATTGCAAATGGCTTTGCTGTCCACACAACTCCTTCTCAGGTACTTTCAGCTATATGTGTATTTCCTGTATGATCTTGCTGATCTATAAATCTAACTAAGAAGATGGAAACAAAAGCTTTCATGCAATTTCTTACTGATCTTATTATTTTTACAAGGCTGAAAAGCTCAAATCTGCTCCAAGAGTAAAGATGGTTGAGAGAGATAGAGGAGCAAAGTTGATGACAACATATACTCCTCAGTTCCTTCAGTTACCTCAAGGAGTGTGGAGACAAGAAGGGGGACAAAGTAATGCCGGTGATGGAATTGTGATTGGTTTTGTGGATACAGGCATTAATCCCTTACATCTAAGTTTTGCTTATAATCCTCTGAGTCCTTTCACCTCCAATATTTCTCATTTCTCCGGTGCTTGTGAGACCGGTCCTCTATTCCCACCACTTTCATGCAATGGTAAAATAGTTTCGGCCAAGTACTTCTCAGCCGGGGCACGAGCTGTTGCTACTCTTAATGCTACAAGGGATTTCCTTTCACCCTTTGATGCAGACGGACATGGCAGGTAGCTATAATGTCACTTTAATTGCTTTTGATTGCGGTAATTAGTACGTCTCTTATAAACTACCCTTGAAATTAACAAACTAGTTATACTAATGAAGAGCATGCATATGATTTGTTCAGTCATGTGGCATCAATTGCTGCTGGAAACGCTGGTGTTCCTGTGGTTGTCAATGGCTACTTTTATGGACAAGCCAGTGGGATGGCACCGCGAGCACGGTATGATTTTTTTCTTGTTTAATGCAGAAGAGATACCAATATTAATTCAGAGTTTGATTTTACAAAATTTCATGGCTTCATCTGAGTAACAGGATTGCTGTATATAAAGCTGTGTATCCTACAGTAGCAACCTTAGCAGATGTAGTTTCTGCAATGGATCAAGTGAGCAGTGTAGATATACTAGCAAGTTATCTAGAACAGTATCACTCATATTTGTCTTATGTATTAAGTCCTTTGTTTTGCACTACAGGCAATTCGAGATGGAGTGGACGTCCTAGTACTGTCGGTAGGACCAGATGAACCACCAGAGGATAGAGTGACCTTCTTAAACATGTTTGATATTTTCATGTTACATGCTCGACGAGCTGGAGTTTTCGTGGTGCAAGCAGCTGGTAACCGAGGGCCAGACCCTTTGAGTGTAGTGTCTTACAGCCCTTGGGCTGTAGGTGCAGCATCTTCTAGCACAGATAGAGTTTATACATCTTCTATGGTTCTTGGAAATGGCGCAAGGATTGAAGGTGTGGGATTGACAGGTAGACACTAATAACTTTAACTTCAAGATCATCTTAACCAGACCTAGTTCACATTTAATTTAAATTAAATAGTGACATTATGTTCTTCTCATCCAGCTCCAACTTTGGCATGTGGACTACTACAACATAGGTTGGTTTTGGCAAGGGATGCTATTAATCCACTCGGGTTATTCCCAAGGACTGCACCCTATATTGAAGAGTGTCAGTATCCACAAGCATTTGATCTAAGGTTAGTGGTAGGCAGTATTGTCATATGCACCTTCTCTGAGGGCTTCAGTAATGGGACATCCACCATCAATGGCATTGTCAACACGGCCAGAACTCTCGGAATGATGGGTTTTGTTCTCGTAGCAAATCCAGTCTATGGCAATTTTATTGCAGAACCTGTTCCTTTTTGTGTTTCTGGCATAATGGTCCCAAGTGTAGCCCAATCTCAGGTACTTATGAACACTAACTAACATATGCTACTGGTCACAATTCACAAACCAGAGCTAACATAGTCTTGCAACAATGTATTGGTTATGAATGATATAGGCTCTATTACAATATTATGAGCAACAAACACGAAGAGGATTTTTTCCTATATTTGGAGCTAGAGCATCAATTGGAGACGGAAGAGCTGCTTCTTTCATGGGCCAAGCTCCCATTGTGAGTAGATTCTCTTCCAGGGGACCGGATTTCCTTGACAGAAACAGGAAGCCTGCCGATGTACTAAAGCCAGATATTCTTGCCCCGGGGCACCAAATCTGGGGAGCTTGGAGCCCCATGAGCGCCATAGAACCTTCATTATTAGGTAAGTAGAACTGTAGAAGTAACAATCATTTCGTTTTTGTGCTGTTGTGGAGATTCCTTGATATGCAAGTAAGACTTGATAAAACTAACTTGGCTCTTGTGTTTTCTAGGACAAAGTTTTGCACTACTATCTGGTACAAGCATGGCAACGCCTCATGTTGCTGGAATAGCAGCACTTATCAAGCAGTACCATCCTTCATGGACTCCTTCAATGATTGCATCCGCCATTTCCACCACCGCTGCAGTGCAAGATAAAACTGGACAACCGATAATGGCTGAAAGATCTAGTGTAGGCAGCCAATCACCCGCCACTCCTTTCGACTTTGGAGCTGGCTTTATCAATCCAAGTCGTGCCTTGGATCCAGGACTAGTCTTATCTTCAGGTGAAAATAAACATGCACTAGCTTTTCGCCCTTGTTTGAGCTGCTCTACATAATGCTACTGAATACACTGACCTTTATGTGATAACAGGTTATGATGACTATATCAGCTTCTTGTGCTCATTGCATAATGATACCAATCCAGGTTTAATAAAAGCTGTCACCGGAAAATCCTGCACGTGTGCGCTCGAGCATCCAGCCAATCTGAACCATCCTTCAGTAACAATATCAGCACTGAAGGGGTCTCGATTAGTACGCAGAGTTTTCATGAGTGTAGAGACTACACCAGAGACTTACTCCAGCACAGTGATGCCACCAGATGGGACAACAGTGAGCATATGTCCACCTTCGTTTACCATAGCTCCACAAGGCACTCGAGAGATAAGTATACAGTTCAATGTGATCCAACCAATGAGTAAGTTCACCTTTGGTGAAATAGTCCTTAGAGGAAGCTTAAACCACATTGTCAGGATACCTTTATCGGTTTATTCAGTTTGTGCATAAACCTCGTTGTAAGGACATAAAGGATTGTCTTCTTTGTTCTATCAACTAAAGTGTAATACAAATATGATGAGTAAAATCAAGTGATTGGAAAAATGGTTCGTTACTGCACATTTGTCACTGTATGTAATCCAGCTAGGACCCAACTCAGCTAGGAATAGAAAGCTTAATTGAGCTATAAGCCTATAATTTTTATCCTAGTTCAACTAGGAAACTGAATAGGAAACACACATTGAGCTAGTGAAGACAATCGGTTACAAATTGAGACTTAACCGTCTAATCTGGAAGCTAGTCAGGTTTGTCTGATCTCACTTGCTTGCTGTCGACAACAAATATGTTGAGTCAAATTGAATGATTTGTATTGACGACTGTTGAAATGGTACATAGTTTACACATTACAATTGAATGGGTGAACAATAAGATGATAGCTACAAGAACAAATAGCCATGTCATAATGTTATATTGCACATACACTGGTGACAACGCGGATACCTATAAACACTCCTTGCCTTGGGCCTTGTCTGGACATGTTTCGTTTGTCGAACTGCCTTTCTAACTCTCTGCTCAAAAATACGCCATTCGATACTGTTATTTTTTGTAAAAATGTCGGCAAGCCTTCGTTTGTTTGGTCGTATTGTTGGTGTTATCCCTCCGCCATAGTATATTCGAAAACCAGATACCAAAGATGATAGTTGACTTCCCGAATCAGTCATGGCAAATGCATCAGAAGCAGTGCAGGCAATGAAGTCCAGTGCAGCTAACTACAGAAGAGATAACATCCATAATTAAGCTATCAACCTTGTTTTTCCAAACAAGTACCCCAAAAGAACATTCTGAAGCTAATGTGCAATTATAAACACAGACACCCCGAGTATATATAATGGAAAAAGCCTGACATCAAAACATTCATAAGCCAATGAAACTCCAGTAGGGACAAGTAACTAGTTCAAGTCCCTTTCAAAAAAAAAAATGTAATAGTGTTCAAGCATTAAATTACCTGAGATTTGAAATTAATGAAGGGTTCAATTTCAGCAGGTGTAAGCAAGTTTTCTTTCGTCACCAACTTAGGGTACAAGCTAGTCAAAGCATTCATTCTTGACCTCCCTCCGTATATCTGCGAACCAGCCACAAATATACGGGTCTTTCACTTGAAACCAAGGGCTGCAAGCATAAGCACAGCTTCTTCAGGTGTCAAAGGACACAAACCTTCTGACCTGAGTTCTGCGGGAGTAGGTGGTCTGAAACAAGTAGAAACTTTGATTAAATCATTAACCAACCTCACATGAAAGTGCATCTCTATCATATCAGAGAACTCTGATATTTCTAATATAATGCTGGGAGATTGACACTACATTCACTGACCATCTAAAAAGAATAAGGGTGGGGTTGCAGCATAAACCCTTAACTCAAATTAGCTGTTCTCACTTAATTTTTCATATTGTAACAAGAAATTGGGGGGAGGGGGAAATCAACCAACTGATATATTAGAAATAGTGTTGCATACTTTGTGGTCTTCTTGAGAAGAACCAATGCAGGGAAATGGATTTCTCGAAAAGCTTCCAACTCCTTTTGCTCCTCATCTCCTCCGCCAAATTCACACAAAGAATGAGCTACCATGTCAATTTCAAATCTCAGATGTACAGCTAGATACTTGGAAGTTTTCTTGGCTGAATTTTCATTTTGTTTCTTGATTGGTTCTGCATATGGACCAACTAAATAATGATCGAGTGGTCCAGGAAGACTTTCAGTGTGACGCAACCTTTGAAGAAGTTTAGCACCCGTTTGTTGTATCTTGGGAATAAATTGCAGGGCATGAAAATTACATCTGCATCGAAGTCTCTAGATGAATTTCCCCAATTAGGAAGAGTCTCGAAATGAAAAGTGGTCGACAAGCAATCAAATGTGAATGGTTGACGCATAGACTTAGAAATCAATATAATTAGCAAGAAACTCTTGAAGGACTAGGGTGCTAGAAGCTCAATTTGTACCTGCAACTGAAATGGTATGGGATCAAATGCCAATCGATTCCCGAATCCAAGAAAATGTACAACTCCATTTTTAAGTAAAATAGGGATGATGTGTTTCAAGTAAAAACTTGGCTTTGCCTCTTTAGGGACGTCTGCATCTGTCACCTGAAACAAAATGTAGCGATAAGTACAAACTGCAAACGCAACTGATCACTAAAGAATCTGTAAGTTATCAGAGATACTTACAAGACTACCAATAGCTTCCAAATTTAAGGACTGTAGTTCTGTAGGGAGTTCCTTCACTACCCGAATATCAGGACTCAAGTAGTCAATAAAATGATCTTCCTGGTAAATATCGCCAAACTGACTATGAAGTCATACATCAAACAATTATGTTAGATGAAATTCAAAGGTATATTATGACTACTAAAACAGTTATTTGAAACAGCTCTAAGCAACCATTCCCGACCCCGATTAAGTTTTGAACGCAGAGGTGAATACAGCCTTCATTTTTTTCTTTTTGGGGAGAAGTGACATCAAACGAAAAATCATGGAAATTACTTGAGAAGAAGAAGGAAGAAATGGGTCACCTTACATCTCTCCATATACTGCTATACAAAAATTTGGGAACAACCAGCGTTGCATTGAGCAGTCGTGCAATAGCAACAATATTGCAAACCTGAGGCCAAACCAAAATAACTCTTTAGTAATAGAATCAGTGTACATGTATTCTATGACTAGGTACAAATTCATGGGTTTGGCACAAAGATAATCTTAAAAATAGGAGTGCCTTATGCATCACTTACCGCTACCCGCTGCTGGTTCATACCACCATTTGCAGTGACCAAAATATATCCATTCTTTCCCTCTATAAGACATCACAAGAAGATGCATATTAGAGCTGGTTTACTTACCTGTGTTTATGAACTGCACAGATGCTGTGATACACACTTTGAAATGCATAGAATAAGAACTTGAATGAAAATATGTGCTTCCACAGAGAACATTGGGAGGTATGTGGAGAGAGGGAGAGAGAGAGAGAGAGAGAGACCGTTGGGTTCCCAGTCCCGTTGGTCCGCACAAGGTTTCCAAGATGAAGCAGGAACAAATGGCTCCTGCCACAAATCTTTTGGCTCGGGATTACTATCTCCCTGAACCATATACAAGAATCACTGAATCAGGCAAAGAGCCAGACCAAGGGGTCAGAACGATCTTTCATGAATAAAATCCCTAAACTTAGAAAATACTCGTATTTCAATTAACCAGAGGATATAGTACCTCTGCCAAGGCATGAGCAGCTAAAGCCAACATCCTTTCGTAACCTTTCAGCGGCTTTTTGCCCTTACCTTTTCTCAACTTCTCCTGCAAACAGAAAAAAATGGATACAGTAAAATCTTGCATACTCTTGCTTCGCTAACAAGAACTAAAGTACACATTAGAAACCAAAAACTAAACATGACAATACCTAACAATACTCCATTCCAAATCTATTTGTTGCATACTTGCATTCACAAGTAGACTTAAACTACCTAGCGGCTACCTTAGCATAAAAATCAAACTGTCACCTTGGATAAACCTTGATCTCACATCAATCCCCAACTTCTACCCTATGCTCTCTTATCATAAAAAATTCTACAAATATAATCTTCTTACAACTCAATCACACTGACGCATCGTCTATCCAAATCGCAAAGTTAGCTCAGATTCAATACAAGCACCAACCTTCCCTAATCACAAGCCATAATTTCCAATTAAAGGAAGCACCTTTACTCGAACACTAGTTACTCACAGCTCAAAATCACAGTCTAATACAGATCAACATAGAGATCACATCTCATACATAAGAAATGCAGGTCAACTATCAACACAGAAAGTCATAAAGGTAACAACTTTACCCGAATAACAACCGAAACAGACGCCGGAGACGACGAAGAGTTGCCGGAAAATCCAGTTTTCGTATGAATCCGATGATCTTGTAGCCTTGTGAGCATGACCCAGTTCATAACAAAGTACAAAACCAACAATCCGATCACGCCCACAATCCCTTTCACTCTCTTTTTGCTATACCAAGGTCTCTCCTTTCTCTTCCGGGATCCCAGAAACGACGCCGTTTGGGAGTCGGCGTCGGAGTTGGAGAGGCGAGGAGAGGAGTGGTGGCTCCGGTGGTGGAATGAGCTCGAAATTGCGGAGGAGTTGGGCTCGGGCTGATCTGAGATGGGCGGCCCATGTTCTAATTCGAATTTAGGGACGGTGGCTTCGCCGCCGGCGGTGAAAGACATGATGACTTTAAATGTGCGATGGTGTTGTCTCTTGATTTAGATTTGGAAGCTCAAAAATGGACACTTTGCCAAAAATGGAAGGCGCCAAGTTTTGTGGGACTTGTCCGAGTTTCATATCTGAGCTTTATGTCCCAACTTTTAAAGTCCCTATATTGATTATATGTGTCCGAATTTAGATTTTTTAGGACCTACATTCACTTAAA
Organism: Geum urbanum; assembly: GCA_946800695.1. Lineage (NCBI taxonomy): Eukaryota > Viridiplantae > Streptophyta > Magnoliopsida > Rosales > Rosaceae > Geum > Geum urbanum. The sequence continues at coordinate 72,389,951 of OX327001.1, forward strand.
ATTCATATACGTGTTTAGTATAGTTATGTAACGATGTACATTCATATAATATAATGATAAATACTTTGTGTGATCAAGTGGTTAATGATTCTCATGTCGTGCTTCCAAATATTGGTGTAACGACATAATATTTTTGCGTAATTATAAATGTGATTAAGAAAAATGTTGAATTTAACTATGATTGGGTGCAATCTAGGATTCTCCCACTAGCTTGCTCATTTTGTGATCAAATGTCGTATGACCATCCTGAACCAGGAATGTGAACACAAGAGACGTATCCAAGGCACCGATATATATAACCTTCATGGAGGTGAGCAAAAATGCACTCATGAACATAAGAGCAACTCCAACAATGTCACAAAAAATTTGCTTATTTTGTTCAAAAATAAAACCGAAACTTATTTTAGCTAATCATTTGTATAAATTTACTCCAACAATATTACTTAAAATGTAGTTAGACCTAAACACATGCTTAGTTTTGATTGTTGATAATAACATATTTATTTATTAATATAATTATTAATTACATTTGCAATCTAGAAGGAAAGAATTAATTACAATATTGAATGTTTCGTTACCTATAATTCATGTTTTCGGTATAAGAATAGGGGATGAAAACATGAAATATAGGGAATCCCTAAATTGGCTAATAAGATAGTGGAGCTGCTGGAGTAAATTTTAAGAGAAAATCTTTATATTTTAGCTAGAAATGACTTATAGGGAATCTGCTGGAGTTGCTCTAAGTACTACGTGCTCGGAAAGTCAATAAACAAGAAATTTTTCATCTTACCAGTCAAAGTAGGAAACCACTTTCACCATTCATACTGAGATTACTGCCCATAGCAGAAATTACGGTTCCCTTTTTTGACAAGGAAAGACACAAGAGGCCACAATGCTGGAAGAAGTTGAAAGGTTATGTTTGGACCCAAAATAAACTAAACATTTATTATGATGTTTTTTGGGCCTCGGAAGGCAAATGGGCAAACTACGAAGTGGCTCAGCGAGGAGCTGCGAATTTAGAAGGATATCCGGCTGCGAATCTGGAAAGAAATCTATGTGATCCCTGGATAGTCTAGGAAATCTAGAAGGCCAGATATCATTCCCGATTAATAACGATTACCTTATCAAGCGAGGAGAGGTTGAGTTCCTACTACTATAAATAGACGAAGTGGAACAGATTTGCGGAGACCTACACACATACACAATTTGCGCACCAACAAATCTACTCACCCCGAGTAAACAACTAGCAACCAATGAACTCAAAATCTAGTCCACCCGACAGAGCGTGGGGATTTGAAGGTTCTCTCAAGCTAACCAACCGGCGACAGGGAATTCAGGATCTAGGCCATCCGACAAAGCGTGGGGATTCGAAGATTCACTCGAGCTACGACAACGGAAGTCAGCGGAGTCCAGGCCACCCGATAGAGCGTGGGGATTCTTAAGATCAACAACGTCACACTATCCGGTATTCTCAACACTTCGTTCTTAGGATTGCTTTGCTTTATACTTGCCCACAAGTATGAAGTATCAATTCTTTGTGGCTCAAGCAAAGAGACACGAAGCCTACGTCTTGTATCAAGATAAGTAGAACTCAACGAGTAGGGTTGGTGCTCTCCCCACTCCAATCGCTTGATAAGAAGTAGATACTACGCGGTGCATTATATTACTACATTCTGCCCTCGACAGTGGCACGCCTCGCATACAGCACAACAACGACTGCGACAAGAAAAGAGACAGTTTGCGATCACTCCACTAACGACGACCTGATTGAAAAAAAATTGAAGCCAAACAGGTTAATTTCAATATTTGCAGTGCAGTGTTTTGACAGTGATTTTATAGCCATAATACCATGTGCAGATAATGTTGTGAATCTTAATTAAAAATATTTCTCATCTAATTTAAGTACATCGATTTTCTGTAGCGTCTGTGATTTCATCCTCCCCTGGCCACTCCAAACATAAGTTCGGCAGTAGTCTCTAGGATGGCTTTGACACCACCACTACCAACTGGTGCAGTGGAAAATGGTTACCTCTCACTTGTCATGCTAGCTTGAATTCGGGCAAACCCACAGCAGACTATATAATCTCTATGTCGATAAAAATAAAAGACAACCGGATGGATGGCAGGGGCATTAAAAAGGCATGTCAATTGATTCATGATCAGGGGTCATATATGCAAAACTAGAATCATCACTAGAATGTCTTTTGACCGCACTTGCTCTTTGTACTAAGCGAACTAGTGCTTGCACAACTTCAGACATGGGAGGCCAAAATTCAAGTTCAGGCTAAAAACAAAGATTGCTTGATTGCCAGTTGATATACTGGTATGATTACTATGATTACTATCATACTAGTAATCAACTAGAGAATGCTTAGCTATTGAACAACATTGGTTAGCTATTGTAGGAGGTGTGACATACTGAATAGGCTGGAGCTAATGACTTGACACTTTGTTTCCTGCAATCCTGCTTCTCTTTGTTTTTCTTGGTCTGATTGTTGTTTCTTCAACTTTGTCCTCTTGTCTCACCTGTTGTCTTTGATCTGAGAGCATGTATTTTGTACTCACTCTCACTTCTTCTTTTGTTGGTTCAATATCATCAAAATCTGGACTACAAATAAAACCCAAACTAACTGGATGATCTTCAGGGTTCACAAATATTCGAATGTAACGTCCTGATATGCCTCTCTTTTTTATCCTCCTCCTCCTCCAGTTGCATCTCCTTTTTTTTCTTCAACCACAACTTGACATGTAGTGATACAAAGTTGTTGACAACACTCCCGTATGGGGCAAGTTTTCAATTTTTTGACAATAAGAGATTGGACAACACAGAAATTCAAGTTCCCCAAATGAACCAAATATCCTTCTCTCTTTTCCATTGAAGGATAACGACCTGTTTCCTTAAAGGCACTATTAACCTCCAAGCCACTCAAAATAAAATGAGGGCCAACATAGAAGGTGAACTCACCATTCTTATCAACCTCCCACCAAAAGTTGAATGCTACAATAATACCCCGCATATCGCTAAATGTATAGAACTATAGATAGTGTCACCCACAACCACCGCCCTACCCTTAACGGGAACATGCGTAGAATAATACTTGGGCTTCCAATGTTGGACGTTATGCCATTTTTTTCTGGTGACATAAAAAATCAGGAGTTTGCTAAGGTGGTCACAATATGAGAACAAGATAAAACCATAACAAACTACATAGCCATCTATCCACCCGTGGACCCAATTCTTAGCATAAGCAGGAAGTGGAGGGAGGGACTCTCAGGTGTTAGAATTAAAGAATCCCATATTGAAATATGATAAGATGAAATACAATTTAAATGTAGTTGGACTATTCTTAATTATATCGAGGTCTTTTATAGATAAAACTTAATATTTAAAAAAAATGATTAAGTTAAGACAATGACACAATTTAACTCCAGGAATCAATTCAAGGATATTTGGGCAACATTCAGGATTGGTAATGTGATAAAGTCTGACCTAGGCATAGACACAGACATAATTTTGAGCGGCTGCGGCTGCGGCTGAAGAACCTGGCACAACCCTCTAACTAAAGTAATTGGGCTAATTACTATTGATCAAATGAGCCTCATCCCTTCATGGGCTACAATAGTACTGATTACTAATTAATAATTACATATTTCGGCTATTCCTTATAGAAGCGGGGAAGAGCTAGGTTGCATGTAAGAGAAGTGAAGAAAAATTAAACACAGACCTCCACGTCTCAATTAAGAGTCTACCAGCAACTGAAGTGCGCGCGTGGTTATGACAGCTGGGAATCATAAGATTAACACCACCAGTATAAATAGGTCCCTCGAGATCTAATCTCGACGTCAAGGACGTTAGCAGAGCCTTAGATATCAAAATTTTGGATCATCCAATTATTTTTTAGAATATGTGTATAAAAATTAGAGGAGAATATTTAAAAATTTAAAATAATCCAGCTGATATCATTTTTTTTTAAAAAAATTTAAAAAGATATAAAACATAATTTTGACATTCCGGTTTTGTCCTTAAAGAAAGGGTTGCTGGTTCGTTAGTTTATCCCCTTCCATTTTAGTCTCTTTCTATCTCTCTCAACCTTCTCTCTTCCTCGACGAAATAGCCGGTGACAAACTAACGCTGTCCGGCCACCAAAATCTTCGAGTAAGGTACCAAAATGACCACCTTGACGTCTTTTTTCTCTTTCCCTCAACTCATATTCTTATCCTTAGCCGAATCACACAGAAAAGTGAAGAGAAAGTCCAAGAAAACCCAAAATTCTAGAAATTGGGGGTTGATCGATTCAAGCCGAATCAGACAACGAGACTCACTGAGATTTGTATCCTTTACCTCCACGAAGCTAACCATAGCTTGGTTGCTTTCTAATTCAGTCGGTGTTCGCTGAATCAAATAATTGAAGATTTAAGAATTTTGATGTTCGAAGGTAAATTCGACGTTTTGTAGTTAGAATTGGAGGATGTTGTAGAAAAGAAAATTGTTTGTTGTTTGATTTTGAGCAGAATAAGTCTCGGGTCGCCGGAAAATGGATGAACAAATCGACAGTTATCCAGATAGCTCTCGAGACAACTCTACAGATAGCTCAACAGTCCTTGACGACTGTTGAGCGCTGCTTCTCATTAGAGGAAAATGAATTAGAAGTGACGAAGAGGAAAATGAAATGCACACATTCTTTGCGTTCTTCCTCATTTACCTCGAGTTATATCACTTTAGTTTCTAGACAGCTTTCCAGACAGCTCTCCATGAATAAGTTAATCAATGGATTAAACCTATGAAATAAAATGTTTGTTTTTGCACTTTATGATACATTTTACAACACAAAAATAACTCAAAATTAGGTGTATAGTTGGTACAGAAACACAGTTCTTAAGCAAAGACAACTACCTAGACAGCTCGCTAGACATCTATCCATGGTTATACTTCCAGCATGCAAGTGAGACTCCAATTTTAGACGAGTTTGCCTCCAATTATACAAGTGAAACCTATACATAAACAATCTACCTCTCCAACTCGATCAATAATCCTAACATGTACTTGACAAATACATGTTAAGTATCTGTCCACATAAACAGATACTTAAACAGATACTTGACATGAAATATAAGCTTCTATTCAACAACTATCAAGATAGCTACCTAGACAGCTATCCAGACAGCACTCCATGAATGAGTGAATCAATTGTTGTACTTCCAGCATGCAAAAAGTGAGATTTTAATTTTGGACCAGTTTATCTGCAATTTTCGTCCTCTCTTTTTATGATGGCACTAGTGACACATAAAGGACAATATGAAACAGTCCCTACTTTTCAAATTTTTTTGAACGAAATGATAGATACCGGAACAGATAGCATTTCTTAAGCTAAAGACAATTATCCAGACAACTACCTAGACAGCTTGCTAAACAGCTGACTAAATATCTATATGTTATCAAGTTTAAGAATAGTATAAACAAGACCCTTTATATGTTTTGAAAATCTGTACTTTGTTTCAAAAAAGAATCAGATTGGAAGAATTATTAAAAATAAGGGCTTGATCATAACCTAGTTGGTGGAAGCACAAAAAGTTTGAATATTTGTTCAACTATTTGTCTGAATCTGTTCAACTAGCTATTTGAATATCTGGGGCGAGTTTCTACAATCAAATTGGAAAGATACTTGACACGAATAACAGATATATAAACAGATTTCATGACAGATACTTAAAATAAAATATTTCATATTCCATAGTATATGAACCATTTCCACTAATAACAATCATTTACAGGGAACGAAAATGAACTTATACATAAACAATCTACCTCTCCAACTCGATCAATAATCATAATATGTACTTGACAAATACATGTTAAGTATCTGTCCACATGAACATATACTTAAATAGATACTTGACATGAAATGAAAGCTTCTGTTCAACAATTATCCAGACAGCTATATAGACAGCTACCTAAATAGTTATCCATACAGCTATCCTAGATAGCTATCCAGACAGCTCTCCATGCCATGAATGAATGAATCAATGGTTGTAATTCTATCATGCGAGTGAGACTCCAATTTTGGACGAAATTATCTACAATTTTCGTCCACTCTTTTGTATGATGTCACTGGTGACACATCAAGGACAATATGAAACAATCCTTGCGTTTCAAAAATTTGACATGCGGCGGCTCATCTTGTCTTCTCTCCGGTTTAGAATCGCTACTTCCACGACTCAAGGATTCGAAATCGGACTCATCTTGTCTTCTTCTTCTTCTTCTTCTTCTTCTTCTTCGATGATGATGATGATGATGATGATGATGATGATGATGATGATGATCTCTTGGATATGCTTCGCCTCGTCGTCTCTCTCTTACTCATCTGCTTCTCTCTCCTCTCTTTTCTCTTCTCATTGTCTAGCCGGTGGCAATGGTGCCATTTTGAGGAGGAGTTGTCGTCGTAGTTGGAGGAGATTGAAGGAGAAGATGACGGTAAGTCATCGTCACTCGTGTCCTGCACGTGCTCGATGTCGATGGGCAACGAGAGAGGCCAAGAGGCGGTGGATCGAACTCGGCGTGATTGGAGTCGGGGAGGAGTGGTGCTCTGCTAGTGTATTTTTTTTTTAGAGAGAGAATTTCTCAGAAAGGGGAACAGGTTTTACAAATCGGTGGCATTTATAGTAAATATGAGAATAAATTTGGGTTGTTACATACTTAAAAAATAGAATGGGTTTATTTGGGATTGAAAACTTACGGTGGGTTTTTCAGGAAAGTGAGTGGTGAAATTGAGTCTTTTTTTTCATTTCCCCTAAAAATTATAAGAAAAATTATGCATATAAAAAATATTTTAAGAAACTTTAAGACGCAAACATTTAAGTAACTTTGCGATGTCTTTTTTAAGAAAATAAGTTATGATTGAGGATTTATTATTATTATTAGTATCATTATGAATGTTAGTTTTATTTTTATGTACGGTATCATTATGAATGTTAGTTTTATTTTTATGTACGGTGTTAGAATATCGTTAATTTTACATATAATTTATGTACTATGTCGGAACCTTATATTAGTTTGGTGTATAAGTACTTGATTATAGGTTTGTATTTGGCTTATGATTAATAATCAAACATAAATGTTAGTGTACATATGATTCGAATTTGTTCTTGTAAATATGAGAAAAACGTGAGAGTAGATTGGTTGAATACATATAAAAAATAATTTTGTATATTTGTTATTTTTTTTATGGTCATGAGAGAACACTATTTTTGATTCTCACTCCAGATCTCAAATTCTCAGGTCTGGCCTTGATCATAGAGAACCAGCTTGGTCATGTTCTTCAAAATGAAAAATCCTACCATTCTCCAACTCACATAATGACCTATATTGAGTTCTGTTGTTGAAGGTAACGAAATCATCAAAATGGGCACTCGGCCTACTCCTGACATGTAATTTCCACATATTAGAAGACTCAACATCCCAAACCACTGCAGATTTGTCTTTTAGGTTGATCAGACCCAGCTTCTTGTTTCTCAAAGTTCTAGGCAATTCGATATAACTGAATGACTCAGTTTCCATATCAAAAAAGATTATTGCCTTGTTCTTAGATCTCAGCTTTCCACCTAATACTTCCCCAATCCAGATACAATATGTATCGACAAATAGCCTCGGTTCCTCATAGTTGTGTATTGGTCAGCATGAATAAGGTATGTGCAAACGGAGGAGACTTTCATTGGTTAGAAAGTGAGATATTTTATGGAGGAACAAGAAAGACCGTGTCTTTCAACTTCAAGAGTGAAGAGTTCTATTAGACACTGACTCCTCCCATGCTTCCGACTTCAAACTCATCAACAACGTTGTACTTGTTTACTCTGAAGAGATGTTTGGCCATTGCTGAGACTTCATCATCAAGACGTTTTCCTTGGGATATCCAAATATGGATGTTGAAAGAAAAGGAAAAATCGTGGATGTGTCATTACATCATAAAGAACAAAACGATAGACTCTTTTGATCACCCCCGAGGTATATTATTAGGTGGACAATATAGCTTTCATGATACTTTTTGAGAATGGGAGCATGACATATGTTTTACGACCAAAGTTTATTTTGGTGGTGACAAGATTACAATGTTCCTTTTAGAGTTGAGAGACGGTTCCGTCAACCATGTAAGATACTCGTGGCATAATGATCAGAAGTATCTGGGTCTCATTAGTTACCATGGGATCTTGATAATTTCCTTGAGAAACTGTGGCAATTTAGATGATGACTTTGAAGATTGATTGAGGAGCAACAAGAACAAAATGTCTTGTAACCATTTTTTGTTTTATCTTCTGTATTGTAATCATGTTGTAGATTGGTTCAACAAAATACATTCTGTATTGTTTTAACTTTTGTACATCGGTTGAATACCTATATAAAATAATTTTGTATATTTATCATTTTTTTATGGCTATGAGATGGTACTATTTTATTCTCGTCTCAGGTCCGGCCATGGTCGATACCACAGAGAAGAAGACCAAAATTCTATGGTTATACGATCACGAAAAGAACAAACTTTCTAAGCGGAATGCCACTAATTACCACCCAAGCTTGTACCAAAAACTTTGACAATATTTTAGTAGTGATCGCGTCGTCTCAAAATCTCACCGTCTCAATGTCGACATTGGAGAAGGACAAGTCATCGATTAAGATCTATGCCACGGTCGACAAGGAAGTTGAGTACAATATCGAGTCACAGTGTAAAACCCTGCTACCAAGGTTTTTCAAGGACTTCAACATCTTCACTGCTTGTGATGGCAAACGACATGACAAGGTAAATTAATAATTAATAATGATGTATATATTATGTATGAATAGCAATAACAATAGCAAGCTAGCTCAAAGAAAGAAAAAATAACAACACTAGCTAAATAATTGTGTGTATGCATGATATCGATCTACAAGTTTTCATCGCAAAATAAGAAGCTTAAGGAGGTTGATGCCCAAACAATGGAAAGAAGCTCAAGGAGACACAAATATACCAAGTTTACATATACACCAAACTTGGCAGAATTTGGTATGAATTCGAAAAATCTTAAACAAGTTGTTCCCCAAGATGGAGAAGAGAGTTGTTGATATGGCTGGATGCTTAGGGGAGGGAAAGACGACTGTTAAACTGAATGGCAAAGAGATCCAAGTACACTCCTTCACGGATTATTTTCATCTCTACTTGACATCTGTTGACGATGCTACTCGATCATCAACTACCAAGGTAAATTCTAAATTAGTTAGTTTTGCTAATTAATATAAGGAACTTTTATTTGACTCGGGGGGAGATTGAAGGAGAAGACGATGGTAAGTCATGGTCGCTCGTGTCATTTACGTGCTCGGTGTTGAAGGGCAACGGCAGAGGCCAAGAGGCAGTGGATCGAAGTCGGCGTGATTGTAGTCGAGGAGGAGTGGTACTCTGCTACTGTATTTTTTTTTTTTTTTGAGAGAGAGAGAGAGAGAGAGAGAGAGAGAGAGAGAGAGAGAGAGAATTTATTAGAAAGGGGAATGTGTTTTACAAATTGGTGACATTTATAGTAAATATGAGAATAAATTTGGGTTGTTACATACTTAAAAAATAGAATGGATTTATTTAGGATTGAAAACTTATGGTGGGTTTTTGAGGAAAGAGAGTGGTGAAATTGTTTTTTTTTTCATTTCCCCTAAAAATTATAAGAAAAATTATGCATATAATAAATATTTTAAAAAACTCTAAAAATGAAACATTTAAGTTACTTTGCGATGTCTTTTTTAAGGAAATAAGTTATGATTGAAGATTCTTTTCTTTTCTTTTTTATTTGTATCATTATAAATGTTGATTTCTATTTATGTACCGTGTTAGAATATTGTTAATTTTATATACATTTTTTATGTACTATGTCAGAACCTTATATTAGTTTGGTGTATAAGTACTTAATTATAAGTTTATATTAATTTGGCTTATGATTAATAAATCAAACATAAATATTAGTGTACATACGATTAGAATTTGTTCCTGTAAATAGGAGAAAAACGTGAGAGTAGATTGGTTGAATACCTATATAAAATAATTTTGTATATTTGTCATTTTTTTATGGCCATGAGAGAACACTATTTTCGATTCTCGCCTCAAATCTCAAATTCTTAGGTCCAGCTGCTCTGATCATAAATCACCAGCTTGGTCCTATTCTTCAAAATGAGAATCCTACCATTCCCCAACTCACATAATGGCATATATTGAGTTCCGTTGTTGAAGGTAACGACATCATCAAAATCGGCACTCGGCCTACTCCTGACATGTAATTTCCATATAGTAGAAGACTCAACATCTCAAATCATTGCAGATTTGTCTTTAAGGCTGATCAGACTCAACTTCTTGTTTCTCAAAGTTCTAGGAAATTCGATATAACTGAATGACTCAGTTTCCATATCAAAAAAGATTACTGCCTTGTTCTTAGATCCCAGCTTTCCACCCAATACTTCCCCAATCTAGATACAATATGTATCGACAAATAGCCTTGGTTCCTCCTAGTTGTGTATTAGTCAGCATGAACAATTGTTTACTACAAAATGAAAACAACTATTACCGGCACTGGAGACGACGAAGACTTGCCGAAAAACCCGGTTTTAGTACGAATCTGATTGTCTTGTAGCCTCAGGAGCATGACCCAATTCATAACAAAGTACAAAACCCACAATTCGATCACACCCACAATCCCTTTCACTATATTTTTGCTATACCAAGTCCTCTCATTTTTCTTCCGTGATCCCAGAAACAACGTCGTTTGGGAGTCGACATCGGAGTTGGAGAGGAGTGCTGGAATGAGCTCGATATTGTGGAGGAGTTGGGCTTGGGGTGATCTGAGATGGGCGGCCCATGTTTTAATTCAAATTCAGGGATGGTGGCTTTGCCGACGGTGAAGAACATAATGACTCAAAATGTGAGAGATCTTGATTTGATATATTTGGAAGCTCAAAAATGGAAGGCACCAATTTTTGTGGGACTTTGTCCGAGAGTTCTATTATCTGAGATTTATGTCCTAAACTTTTAAATTTTGTTATGTCCGAATTTAGATTCTGAGGACCTACATTCACTTTCAACACGTAAATTGATTTATGTTGTGGTATAGTTTTGTAAAGATGTAAATTCATATCAAACCTATATAAATCGACTACGATAAGTGATTCAGTGATCAACTTGAAATCTTATGTCATGTTCAATATAATACACTACCAGCAGAAGCAGTATATGTGACGACCCAGAACAGAATCAGCAGTGGAATCAGCTTGATCTACGAGGTTACTGCGTAGTCGCAGAGTTCCGACAGTGTTTGAATCGCCAGATTTGATAACGACTAAATCAACTTGCCAAGAAGTGTCAGCCATTTGAGATTTCCGGTTAGACGTGGCGATTGTTGCTGTGATTATGTGTGTTTGTATGCACTTTGGTTTGTGATACCAGTTGTCAGACTATTGTGGACCATTTGATGAACTTAGTACATTTCCTTGTACTTTCCGGAACAGATTTCAGTGGCAGGCTGATATAGCTGTGTTTGGCGGAGATTGTCCATTTACGTGGTGCGCCTGTGTTCCAGTTCGCTGACCGAGATAATCAGCTACAACTGAGTGTTGGTGAGCTTTGCAGCGAGCATTGGGGACCAGATTACAAGTTAGTACCGGTTCTTATCCTTAGATTGATGAGCGATCTTTGAGGACTATTCAGACCTTGGAGGGTATATTGTAGACCTCGACATTGGCGTTCCGATAGATTTGGGACCAGCAGTTTCACTTGTTTGAGATTGCATGCAGTACCAGTTTGTGGACCACTATGGTATTGACGTTGCTTGATGTCGTTTTGAGGATGACGTTGTACTCCATTGTGCTAGAGCGAGTTTGGTTGAGTTTGAGTTGGCATTTGATTCGGATTTTGTGGAATATGTTACCACGGACTGTCAGATTAGCGGAATGGGGTTGATAATTGCCCGAGTCCGATGTTTGAGCTATGTTGATATGAGTGTGTGAGTTATGTTGATGTGTGTGGACTGAGTTGTGATTTGCCATGTTGTTTTGATCCGTATGTAGTCATAGGCGAGTTTGTGTTGTGCCGTATAGTTCGGCGTCGCCTATAGTGTTGGCTTTTGTGTGTGTTGTGTTCCGTGTGGCGGAACTATGTTTCAGGTTTGTTACGTGTTGTGTACCATATCTGTTCCTTATGCATGAACACTTGGCGATTATGTAGAGCTAGTTTAGATTTGAGATTTGAGGGTACAGGGATTTCTCCACAGAGCTATCTCCTATTGTGGAGTCTATTGTCAGAGTTGTTCAGTTGACATGATCACTGAAGAGTCGTTCAGTTGAGGTTGCCACTTGTGAGTTGAGCAATATGCAGAGGCAGTGCTCCTACTTTTAGTCGACAGACTCGGAAATTTCGAGGTCGAAATTTTTTTAAGGGGGGTGGATTTGTGACGACCCAGAACAGAATCAGCAGTGGAATCATCTTGATCTACGAGGTTACTGCGTAGTCACAGAGTTCCGACAGTGTTTGAATCGCCAGATTTGATAACGACTAAATCATTGGCCAAAAATTGGAGCTGGGTCTCTTCTCGAGAGTCGTTGTATGCGAGATTTTGAGTTCGTGGGCGGTTTCGGATCGTTATTTGGATGACCGATGAATAAGTTATGAATATTTGAAGTTTCGACGGAATCAGATTATAAATGGTGGTGTTCTTAACGACTAAACTACTGGTCGAGAATTTGGTTTCGGCTTCTTCACGGAAGTTGTTGAGAATTTAATTTCGAGATTGTGGGAACTTCCGGAGCATTATTCTGAGTTACGAAGATTAAGTTGTGAATATTTCCGATTGTTGATTATTTAGTCGGTTTAAATATGTGTTGGTTTGAACAGTTGACTTTTTATTCAATTTGTCGAAGTGTTTGACTTCGGGTGATAATTGAAGAATACGTAGAGTCAAGTTTGTTGCCGCGAGAATTATCAAAATCGGAATTACGACGAGAAAGTTACGGATATTCGAAGTTTGTCGAAAAGTGAATTATGTGGTTTCCTTTTTGGGAAAGCTATAAATAGTAAACTTACCATATTGGGAAAGTCAGAGTTATTAATGGGGCTGTTGACTTGGTCAACGCGGGGAGAGAGAGTGGAGGCGCGACGGTGGTCGGCTCGCCGGCGGCGAGACGCCGTCCGACCACCTCCGGGGTCGGCGTATGGTCCATTCAACTCGGCTCGGCCTCCCGAACCCATCCCCAGTCACCGTCGACGGCGTGGTTCGCCGGAGGAGGAGAATTTTCCGGTTGAAATTGAAGAAAATTGGGGGTTTTGGTTGTTAAATTTTCCGGCCGATTCGAGCTAAAACAAGTATTGTGCTTTGAAGCTCTCCTCTCCATGATTCTAACCATGTAAGTATGGAGTTCTAATTCGATTTGTGGATGGAGAATTTTGGATTTGAAATTTGTGTATCAATTCGGGTTTGCTTGAAATTGACCTAGTTAGAGTGAGAATTGGCCTTCGATGCAGTTGACAAAGTTGCTCAGTGGATGATTTTGAGTGGAATAGAGGTTGCTCCGCCGGGAAAAGTTCAGTTTGGTGGCGGCGCCACCGTTGACGGCGGTCAACGGTGGTCAAAGTTTGACTTTTTGATATTTTCGACAAGTTGCATGTCATTTCACTCGAAATCGCCCCCCGATCGCAGTGGGGAGGTTCGTTTTTCGAGTTGAGCATCCGAAAGTATAGCGAGGTATTGAGGTGTGATTTTCGAATTTTCGACAGTTTGTCGTAATCGAATTACGTGTTTCCGAGAACGGTGGTTTCTCGTGATTTGACTTGAATTGTCGAGTTATGACTTTGAGAATTGAACTTTGTGAATGTTCAGGTGTTTGTGATCGTTTGTTTGGCGAGGGACTTTCCGCCGGATCACGGGTTAACGCGAACAGCGTTACGCTAGTATGTGAGTGGACAAGTTTATATTTTCACAGTTGATTTGCGAGTTCGTGGATTTTATGATTTTCCGTATTTAAATTATACGATGTTGAGATATATGTTATTTTCGGAGGTATTGTTATATGTTTATGGGTGATGGCATTTATTACATCGATGTACCAGAGGTGAGAGATTCCTCTGGACCAGAGTTGAGAGATTCATCTGGGCGGGGATGAGTGGTCCCCTGCGTGCCGCCAGGGTTGAGAGGCCCCCTGGCCTATCACCGTTGGGTTTGAGTGATTCACCTGACGTCGGGCTTGAGAGGTCGCCCGACAACCTCCATATATATATATGTGTGTTGTGTTTTCCGAACTCGCACTGTTTTATATTGAGTTGGTATATAAACTGGTGAAAGGCATATGTTTATTTTCGTCCACTCACTCTAACGTTTTTATTTGCCTTTCCCTGGGCTTTTCGGTTTCCGTGCCCAGTTTGCAGTTCAGACTCTGGTGTTGCACGTCGTGGTCGGAGGCATAGTGCTCGAGCTACCTTGTTTCTTCCAGTAGGTTTATTGTTCTACCTACTGTGGTATACTTATATGATTATACATTAGAGGTCGCTCTGAGTAATCTGTTGTTTATGTTATACGGTTTTTACTCCGGATTTCAGTAAAGTAAAGATATATTTATTGTTTTACTTTACTGTTGATATATTGAGAAATCCGGATGGGATTGGTGTCCACGGTTTGATTTTTGTGGCATAGGATGAAGTGTATTTTCCGCGTGCAGGTAATGGTAATTCCACGTTAGTAACAAAACTCTGTCAAAATTTCTACGGTTTTTGTTGGTTCGTGTTTTTGAAGGGGTTCGATTCCGGTTTAGGGAGCTAAATCGGGGTTGGGTCCTTTCAGTATACCCGACGAGATTCCCAAAAAACGACCGACGATAAGGGTTCTCGTCGGGTATAGTAAACTATAACCGACGACAGGATTACCTCGTCGGTTATAGTTTTTTTACCGACTAGATATTCTTGACGTCGGTTATAGTCGCCGGAAAATCGTCGGGTATAGTTTTCCACTATTACCAACGATTTTTTTTTACTATTACCCACGATTTTTTCTATCGTCGGCTATAGTTTCTTATTTCAGATCTGGGCAACAGCTCGATCTGTTATTCAAAAAATTCTCCCGCGAAAACTGAAAATGCTCTGAAATCTTTGGGTGATGTCGAAAACGGTCGAGAATGAGTTCGTGATGATTCATTATATATAGGTACGTACTTAATATTATATATATATATGCATGCATGTGTGTGTTGATCGATTGTTGATCGATGTTTATTTTGAATATATTGATCGATCGAGTTAATTAATTGATTCTTGAGTTTGAGTAATTGATCGATGGTTGATTTTGAGTACGTGATTGATAGTTGATCGAGTTGGAGTAGTGCGTAAATATTGTTGTGTTGATTATTGTGAATATATATATAGCTAGGGTGATTAATTTATTTAATTGCATTATATATTGTGATTATTATTGGATTAATTGTGATTATTAATTATATATGGGTATAATATATATATATTGTGATTATTGTGATGTTTTGGTTAATTGTGATTAATTATAGTGTGGTTATATATATATTTAGATTTTTGTGATCGATTATATATAGTTAGGGTGTACGTGTATATATATATATATTAAAATTATGGGAATTATAATAATATATATTTATATTAATTGATTGATCGAATGTTTTGATTTTGATCGAGTTAAATTAGACGGAATTATATATATATATATGAATAATTATATATATGGATCGAGTAGAATTAATAATTAGACGACTATATATATATATATGTTCATTTGTAATTAATTAATTAGCTAGCTAGCTATATATAGCGCTAGTTAGCTAGGGATCGATCGAGTAGATCGAATAATTAAATTATGTAATTTATAGTTTGAATATCGACATATATATATATATCTAGCTATGAAATTTTAATTAATAAGATCATGGGTATATATACATGCAATTATAATTTTCAGGATGGACAAGAGTTGGATGTGTCTTCCAAGATGGGATGTAAGATATCACCGTGGAATTAGAAGTTTTGTGGAATATGTGAAGGTTAATTGTGGAGGGATGACAATTCATTATTGTCCGTGTATGAAATGTCAGTGTCGCAGCGAGCGATATCGTTTTCACATCGATAAAGTATTGGAGCACTTGAAGAAAAACGGGTTTTGGGATAAGTACACATGTTGGATTTATCACGGTGAGAGCTCATCAGTTGGTCAACATGATCACGGACAATTTTTTGAGAGTGGCAGTACATCCAATGATCCAACAACAAGGTTGATCAACGATATGTTTCCTCATGAGAGCGGTATATTTGCTCAAGCACCGGATATCCCTCCCGCCGTTGGAGACTTCCCTCATATTGAGCCTGTCCAGCAATTACCTACAGCTGTCAACATTGCTGGTATGGACAAGTACAACAAACTCATTGCCTTCCAACAGACCCCGTTGTACAACGGGTGTAATAAGACTGTTCTTGAAAGTGTTATGGGAGTAATGAAGCTCAAATTGGAGAACAAAATGAGTGTAAAGGCTGTTGATGATTGGCTGAAGTGGTCTGGTTCGTTGTTGCCCCCGGTCATCGTCTTCCTACCACTCATCGTAAGGTGCGACAGATCCTGAAACATCTTGGCCTTTCCTACATCAAAATCCATGCTTGTAGATATGATTGTGTTCTCTTCTGGGGTGAAGATGCTTATGAGAATGATCTTGAATCCCTTGATGAATGCCCGGTATGTGGTACAGATAGGTATAAGTTGACTCCTGCCGGAAACAAGAAAGCTGTGAAGATACTTCGGTATTTTCCGCTGATAGATAGGCTAGAACGGTTGTTCATGTGTGTACACACGGCTGAAGCTATGAGATGGTGGGCCGAGAGGAATTTGCCCGACGGTGATATGCTTATACACCCTGCTGACGGAGATGCTTGGAAGCACATGGTGAAGGAGTTTTCTTATTTTGCATCAGAGGTTCGAAATGTTTGGCTAGGGCTTTCATCTGACAGATTCAACCCTTTTGGCAACATGAGTCTTCAATACAGTATATGGCCAGTTATTTTGGTACCGTACAACCTTCCTCCATGGATGTGCATGAAGAAAGAATACAATATGCTCACTATGATAATTCCAGGGCCGGGTTATCCAGGAAAGTGTCTCGATGTGTATTTGAGACCCTTGATTGAGGAGCTTAAGTACTTGAGTGAGCATGGTCATCCCACTTATGACAAGTTCAAAAATGAGATGTTTCAGATGCATGCCATGCTTGTTGGCACCATTAGCGATTTTCCTGCACGCGGGATGTTGTCGAGCAACGTTACCAGGGGATACAGGGCTTGTCCAGAGTACATGACTGTTGAGTGTTGCAGACCTCATTGCAGGAAGATTGTACAGATGCGTCATCGTTGTTGGCTTCCACATGATCACCCATTTCGGGAGGATATGGAGGCATTTGATGGGACTGTGGAAACAGGTGAGCAGCCGAGGAGATGGACGGGGGATGAAATATTGGAAGTGCTAAATGAATACGATTTTGGGCAGCTCAGCAATCATCCTGAGATAGTGGCGTCAATACCTGACAAACCCGACATGTATAAATTTTGGACACACAAAAGTATTTTTTGGGAACTTCCGTATTGGTCCAAGTTGCTGATCAGACACTACTTACATGTCATGCACATAGAGAAAAATGTGTGCGAGAGTGTGGTCGACACAGTGTTGAATTGGGAGGGAAAAACTAAAGACGGCCCAAAGGCACGCATTGATCTTAAAAGGATGGGACTGCGAAAACATTTGTGGTTGAGAGATGGGAAGAAAAAAATGCCACAAGCTCCTTATACCGTCAAGCCTGCCCAGAAGAATGAAATTTTTGGCTGGATGGGTAATGTCAGGTATCCTTCAGGCTATGCTGGAAATATAAGTCGATGTGTTAACTTCAAAGACAATAAGATGTACGGACTAAAGAGTCATGACTGTCATATACTGCTTCAACGCCTCTTCCCTGTTTTCATTCGAGGGTACATGTCCAAAGAGGTGGTGGAGCTGTTAGTGGCTTTGTCAAGATTCTTTCAGAAGTTATGCACGAGAGAAGTGAAGAAATCGGACTTGTTGGAAATGCAACAGGACATCATTTTTATCATGTGCAAATTTGAAAGGATATTTCCTCCAAACTTTTTCGACATCATGCCTCACCTGATGCTCCATCTTCCGGAACAATTGTTGTTTACTGGTCCAATACACTACACATGGATGTATCCTATGGAAAGGTACGTAATGCATCTCTGAATCTGGCTATATATGTCGATCTTTAATATTATTTATTCACTTATTTTTACAATATTCATAACATGCTCTGTAATTACCAATTTTATAGACAATTAAGGGACTAAAAAGACTATGTAATGAACAAATCTGCACCTGAAGGGTGTATCGCTGAAGCATATATTGCGCACAAGTGCGTAACGTACACCAGACTGTATTTGGGATCGTTCACGGACCCTCCACAACATATGCCAGTAGATGGAGCACAGTTCAACCTTTCAATCATCTCCGATGATGTTGAAGTTTCTGGAAAGTTGCCCCTCGTACAATTTGGAACCATATGAGCTAATCATTGCCCACTGGTCGGTATTGATTAACTATCCAGAAGTTCAATATTGGAAAAATATGCACCTTTACTGCCCTGCCATTTCCGGTGATGTTAACTACCACAAGAAGACGTTCACAAACTATTTTGGCAAATGGGTACGTATATAGTGGTATTGACTTGTATATGAATTTAATTGCATGTCTCGTATCATATTTATTAGAAAGTTAATAAATGATTATATTCAGATGAACCATGTACAAGATGATGGTATCCCACAGTGGTCACACGAATTGAGGCTCTTGGCGCAGAAACCGGTAACTTCCAGAGTTTATCCTATGTGTAATGTAAATGGCGTGCTATTTATTTGTGAACATAGAGATGTCAGACGAAAAACACAGAATTCTGGGGTAATGGTGCATGGTGGGCAGAATGGAGTTGACTATTACGGTGTTCTCCATTCAGTTGTCGAATTAATATATGGGGAAGGCATGACTGTGCACTTGTTTAAGTGTAGATGGTTTGATACCGACCCTCAGAACACAAGGACCGATCAATACGGCATTTTTTCGGTGAATACTGCTACAAGCTGGTATGAAGATGATCCGTTTGTTTTGGCCACAGCAGTGAAACAATTGTTCTATCTTGATGATCTTGTGCATAAAGGCGCGTGGAAAGTGGTTAACCATGTTCTTCCAAGAAACATATATAGTGCCTCCACGCTTGGTGTGACCTCGGATGATGAAGAAGGTAGTGCATACCAAGAGCCGAACGCAACTTGTATTCCTGAAACCTCAACAATTCGCCTTAATAATGTGAGACAGGGCAATGTGGTATGAATTCCTCAACCGAATCTTATTGATGTTAATCAAAATGAAGACAATGAAGACTCAAGTGACGAGGGCTTACACATCTTACCTGAAATCAACTCGGAAACCGAGTTAGACTCAAGCGATGATTCTGACTATGCGCCTTAGTGTATGTATGTGTTAATTTGAGTTTGAACGTGCAATGTAAAATGATGTGTATGAAGATGATCGACTTTAACTTAATTGGATTGATGTAATTAATTAAAGTAGATACTTTGTGTAATGAACATTTTTTAGAAGTTAGGAAAAATACTTGAAGCCTTTTTGTATAGATATATAACTAGCTAGAGTCCAAACGCAATTGTTTATAGTGTGAGGAACAAATTGATTAAGCTAAACAATACTTTCATCAAATCGAGTACTACAACTACGAACGGAAACAATTTTATGCAACATCAATTAAAATCATCAATCGAGAGAGAGATCGAGAGAGAGAGATCGATATTAATCGGTAGTTCAACAATATGTTTTTTAAGTTTCTAAGTTTTTTTTAGATAAAATCAGGTCAATTAAGTTTTTTTTGGAAAAATAGAGATCATAAATTGAGCATTTTTTACCATGCATGGTGTAATTATAAGTTAATTAGGCTTTTAAATAATTTCCATTTTTTTCTAATAATTTTGTATTATTAAATATTATTAAATATTAAGTACACTATAACCGGCATATGAAAAAAAAATAAAAAAATAAAAAAACTATAACCGACGATATTCATATCAAATATCGTCAGCTATAGTTTCAAGTTATACTATGGCCGACGATAATATTTATATCGTCGGCTATAATTTCGGGTTATATCCAGAACTGCAACCGTTTTGGGCAGAAAAGAAACTGCCCAAAACGAAACTACTCCTCTTCTCGTGGATTTCTGCCATTTCCGGTGTGTTGGGAGCAACCAAGCAGTCCTCAAGCCAAAGCCCATCGATCCTCAAGCCTCTATTGTTGGATTCCAAACTGCGAAAACAGGTTTGAAATCCCTAATTTCTTAATTTCGATTTTTTTTTATTTAGGTTAGATTTGAAGTTGTTTAGTTTGTTGATCGATAATGTGGATGTTTGGATGAATTGTGTGAATATATATTGGATTATTGTTGAATTTTTTGGATTTTTGGAATTATTGTTTATTTTTTTGGAATTATATATGGGAATTATTGGATTATATATATATTGGATGAATTATATTGGATTATATATATTGGAATTATTGTGGATTTTATGGAATTATTGTTGATTTTTTGGGAATTATATATTGGAATTATTGAATTATATATATATTGGATGAATTGTGGATTTTATGGAATTATTGGATTTATATATTGGATTATATATATATACACATTTTATATATTGGATTTATGGAATTATTGGAATTATTGGATTATATATATTGGATTTATATATTAGAATATATATATATTGGATTTATGTTTAATTATTGAAATTATTGGATTATATATATTGGATTTATATATTAGAATATATATATATATATTGGATTTATGTTTAATTATTGGAATTATTGGATTATATATTGGATTTATGGAATTATTGGATTATATATATAGAGGAGTTTAATTAATTTTTGGAATTATTGGATTATATATATATACAGGAGTTTAATTAATTAATTTTTGGAATCATTGGATTACGAATTCGAATTTTTGGATGAATTAAGAATTATTTTGAATTTTTGTAATTTTATAGCAACGATGAATTGGTTGAATTGCGGTGCTTCCCGAGGGGGGTCGAAGGGGAGATCGAGAGGGAGAGGGAGATCGGGACGTGGGGACGAGGGCACCGGAAGTCGGTCTGCATCCGGATTTACCAGCGTCGGCAACACTTACAGCATTCCTCCCACCTCTCGGCACCGTACACTTCTGGGTGAGGGACAACCTCAGCAGCAGCAGGTCGAGCCTGCTCGATCCTCAGGCACGAGGAGGGTTTATGAGGTCAGTCGCACGCCAGAAACGGATAGTGCGACTCAATCCTCAGTCCGAATGCCGGAGATTCATCGCGAGGAGTCTTCCCCATTCACCCACCAGACTCCTCATTCTTCCGAGGAGGCTGTTGGATCGACTCAGTCCTCGGCCAGGATGCGACTATGCCCGCCGTCTACCCTATTCTTACCGTTGGAAATCCCGACGATACCTCTCGTCGATTCTACGGGGATGCCTGTTCCAGGACAGCTAGGGTTCATTACCCCGGACCAGGCATACGCGTATGTACCCTTCCCGGAACCTCTCTGGAGTGTGAGGATTCCGGGACAACGCACCGACGAATCAGGTAAATATTAATTAGTGATATCTTTTTACTTAGTAATATTTAAATTCAATTAGGTGTTGATGTTTAAAAAATCGTCTACATATATATGTGATAGGCAAGATCGTGCCTAGTGACAAACAAAAGAGAACCAGAGGCCCCGTCGTCGGCAAGTTACTGGACGACGCCATTCAGGCTAGCGGTGGTGGCCAAGTTATGATTCCGACCGGGGATAGAGGGCAGGTTATCGAGGGAAAGGTCACTCGAAGGTACGCAGGGATGGTGGGCAGCCTCATACGGGATAGAGTCCCAATGTTGTGGCCAGATTGGAATTCAGTGCCGCAATCCGTCAAATATGAGCTGAATAATGCGTTGTCGGTGAGTTGAATTGTATATTCATTATGTATATTTTCTATATAAATTTTTAATATTATTGATATATCTAATATGCATTGCAGATGTGGTTCCGCGTGGACAACGACATTAGACCCACGTGGGCGGATGAAGTGCATGAGAGCAGGTTACTAGATTCATTTGTTTCAATTTTTTCGTTTCTTTTGATTATGTTTATAAAATGTTGTAAGTTACTAACGATTGATTTTATTAATATAGGTATAAGGAGTGGAAGGGCGAGCTGAAAAATCATTGGAAAAAGTACGGCGACGATCGTTCCGGTACCCCTAGCGAGTTTCGTTATAGGGAGTACGAGTGGCGATGGCTTGTGGTTCACTTCAACAACCCAAAATTGAAGGTACGCAACCTTCGATCGATTAAAATTTTGTTTTATCGTACTTCCCTCAAATTATTTGGCTAATACTTTTTTGATGTTGGATTAATCGAGCAAGCTATTTCTGAAGTCAACACAAGGAACCGGGCCAAAAACACAAAAAATCATCATGCCGGTTCCAGATCATACTCGGGTTGGATCGAGGAGGCGGCCAACCACCCAGAAGAGGATCCCCTTGTCTATATGATGCAGCACGCGTATCCGCAGTCCCCCGAATATGCTGTAAGTGTCCTTATAACAAAATAAACATATTTCTTATTTTTTTAGATTGTTTACATTAATTAATATTTTATTTTTCTTTGTCAATTAGGCGAGAGTTCAGGAGGCGATTCCGGAGGTGTTGACTCAAGTGGCGAGAGAGCTCTATCCCAACACCCCCGATGCGGAACTCCCGATTGATCAGATTGATCAATCTGATCCGATTGTCAGGGCCAGGATTATGTCAACTGCGATCCCTTCAGGGAAGAACACTTTCTACTGCAGGGGTTCCGGAAAGTGGGGTCAAGGGCTGCTGAAGAAGACCCATGAATTCTCTCGCGGATCGGGATCATCTTCAAAGACTAATGAGCTACAGGAGCAGCTTCATAGGCAAACGATTGACCTGGAAGCTCAACAGCGTCGGATGGAGGAGATGGAGTAGGCACGAGCCGCAGAGCAGAATCGATTGGCCGAACAACAGCAGATGATGGGGAACTGGATGCAGCAATGTTATGCACAGTTGCATGCATCTGGAATCCAGATAGCTCCCCCGCCTATTTTCGGTGCGCCACAGCCACAGCCTCAGCCTCAGCCTCAGCCGCAGCCGCAGCCTCAGCCTCAGCCGCAGCCGCAGCCTCAGCCAGACCAGGACCAACCAAGTTATGACGATCCGTTTGACCACATAGACTTAGGACCCCCGTAGATTTGAACAATTTCGGTTTTTTATTTTAATTATTTACTACGTACGCATATGTATACAGATTTGAACGATTTTAGTTTTTTATTTTATTTATTTACTACTATAGTTGTTGATTTTCAATTTGAACAATATTGGTGATTTTTTGGGAATGTAGGTTCTGGGATAAAACCCAGAACCTACAAAAAAAAATTAATTAATAATGACTATAACCGACGATATATGTCAACATCGTCGGCTATAGTTTGAAACTATGCCCGACGATAATGTCTCGTTGCCTTTAGTCACCTTTTTTTTCGAACGAAAAACCTAATTCATCGTCGGTTATAGTATCACCGACGGTGCATTACCGACGAGACTATAACCGACGATGCCTCGTCGGGTATAGACTATACCCGACGATAAAACGGCACAGACCGACGACACCAAATCGTCGGCTATAGATATTCTTCTGGTAGTGATATTTTTACAAAATTATAAACGTGGTCACGAAAAATGTTGAACTTAACCAAGGTTGGGTGAAGTCGAGGATTCTCCATCTAGTTTTTGCTCATTTCATGCTCAAATGTCGTATGAACCGTCCTGAAGTAGGGCAAGCTTTATTTGGAATGTGAAACAAGAGATCTATCCCACAAACCAATCTATAACCATCATTTTTTTTAATCATTCTTTGGTACCATAGCGTTGTTGTGTTGCTGTGTTGCTCCATCTCTCCCTCTTTCTCTTGTATGTTTCCCATTTCCAACCGTCCCCCTAAACCCTAGCGGCGCTATCGCCCAGTCCCGATCTGGTCCCTCTGTCTCCCCCTCACACCGCTTCTCTATAACCTTCAACCATATGGCAAAACCCTTCACCCGTTTCTCTCCCCCAAATATCCAAAATCGGTGAGCCGTTTCTATGGCTGCCGAGGAAGAGGAGGTGGCGGCCCAGTTTGCAGCTGGACTGGGGCTCTTCGACGACGATGATGACGTCTTTGGGGTCATCGACCTCGCCTTGCCGACTGAGGAGGACGAGGAAGGACATGCAGTGGCGATGCGTTATGGCATCGCGAAGATCTTTGAGCCGGTGGTGTTGCTGGAAGTCCATGATTCTGTGCTGAAGCCGCCATGACGAGGTTGTGGAATGGTCCACTTGGGACGAATTAGGTGGTGCTACGCCACCACGATACAAATCATTTCTTTTGCCGTTTTGGTTTTATGGTTGCTCTCCTCCGCGCCGTCCGTGGCCCCTAATTTTTCAAGGGTCACATGATCGTGGTCAAGGAGTTCGACGGATTCTTGGACCCCGGAGGTTCAAGCGGCAGTGACCCAAACGTGGATGTTGGTCCACAATGTTCCCCCAACCGCACTCAACCGAGATTGGGCAGTGTAGCTCGGAAACTTTTTGGGGAAGTACAATAGGCATGACCTTGCCCTGCTCTCCAACGGTGTGATGAAGATCAAGGTGCAGGTGGATCTCCGTCGGGGCCTGGTGGTTTGGAGGAAGATCTGATTCGCCTCAAACTGCGTGTTGCCAGTGAGTTTCGAGTAACCAAATGTGCAAGGGTTTTGCGATTTATGTGGAGTATTTGTGCATAGCCGCAATAGGTGCATCATGTAGTGGGTACAATAGGAAAGGCATGTCAAAAGAGAGGCGGCACGGGCCACAAAGCCTCCCCCGGGATTTGAAGAAAATCAGGCAGTCCTCAAGGTAGCGCAGCCTTCAGCGTCAGCGGAGCAGGGTTCTGACAGAGCGGATGTGGTGATGAACTCGGTCGAAGGGTCACCACTGAGAGCACCTGTGCATGTGAGCCAGGTGGAAGACATGCAAGAGGCGTGTGGTCCTAGTATGGGATATATATCCTGCATGCAGGGGAACCCTCTTTTTGAGGGGGAGACACCGACGTCTTTTATTTTTTCTCAGGTTACAGGTACAGCTGATGTACCAGCGTCAGGCTCGACTGGGGTGGGTTCTGTGGCCCAAAAATATACAAGGCCTACCATAAGGCCCCAGAAACCCATTATCATAACTACACGGCACAAGAAAGAAGCGACGTTGCAGACAGTTCGATCATCTCCCCGGAACACTGCCACTGTGCACCCGGATGGAGCTGTGCCGCTTGCTGAAGGTAGCAGGCGTCGCTCAGATGGGGCATCGTTGCTTGGGCCTGGGGGATTCCAACTTATCGGTCCCTCTCCTCTTGGCAGAAAAAAATAAAGGGACTCGAGAGGAGACCCCGCCACCGGGAGCCGACAACAACACACCCACTGGGACTCGGGTGTCGGAGGTGTCCAAATATGAATCTCCACAGAAAAAGATAGCGATCCATCCAGTTGCTATGAAGAAGACTAAAGAGCGGCATGAGTTGCTTTGATTTTGGGTGCATAACTAGATAGAAGGTGGGGCCCAGATTTTCAGTCATTTCTCTACGTTTAGCACATTTAGTTATGTAATGTGATAGCCTATGTGAGGATGATGTAGTATAGGTTGCCTTAGGGAGTTCTTCTATCATGTCGGAAATCGGTGTTCTCCTTTGTAACTTATGAGCTCAATATATTTCTATCTTTACCTCAATATATATATATATATATATATATATATATATATAACCATCGTTACGGGGAGGTCAGTAAAAATGCTCTGATGATCATAAGTACTTTTTTTTAAAAGGAGAGGGGTACTGTAACTCTAGCTAAGTGCTAGAAGTTCCAGACTGTTGCTCAATTTTATTAATGTTAGATGGAAAATGCCTCGAGAGGGATATAACACATTTACGTAGGGTTACATGAAAAACATAATGTAAATCCTTAAAAAAAAAAATACATCTTGAATAATCACAAGAGACTCCTCCGTCTACAACTCATCTAAACGATCACCACTAGCTAAGTGTACAAGGCGACGATGAGCCGCACCAATCAAAGGAATAGGAAATTGAATAAACAAGAAACCTTACCAATCAAAGTAGATAACTACAATTACCACATCCACCATTCATACTGCGATTACTGCCCATAGCAGAAATTGGATTTCCCTCGTTCGACAAGGAAAGACAATAAAATTGGGCCACAATGCTGGAAGAAGTTGAAAAGGTTAATTTCAATATTTGCATTGCAGTGTCATGACAGTGATTTATAGCCATAATACTATGTGCAGATAATTTTGTGAATCTTAATTACATATATTTCTCATCTAATTCAAGTACATCTCCCATTTTCTGTAGTGTCTGTGAATTCGTCCACCCCCATCTACTCCAAACTGTGTACATAAGTTCTGCAATAGTCTCAAGGATGGCGGAGACACCACTACCAACTGGTGTAGTGGAAAATGGTTTCCTCTCACTTGTCATGCTCGCTTGAGTTCGGGCAAACCCGCATACTATATAATCTCTATGTTGAGAAAAATAAAAGACAACCAGATGGCAGGGGCACTAAAATTGCATGTCAATTGATTCATGATCAGGGGTCCTATATGCAAAACCAGAATCATCACTAGAACGTCTCTTGACCGCACTTGCTCTTTGTACTAAGCGGACCAGTGCTTGCACAACTTCAGACATGGGAGGCCGAAATTCAGGTTCAGGCTGTATAAAGAGACTCAAATATGAGAAATCTGATTTGCAGGCTAGTTACTACTCACAAATTAAACTTCACCACGTGCATAGATAATTCAATTTAATTCATGAAATAGAAAACTTGGTGTGGATATATACTAAACTTCAGAGAGATCAACCCAAGTTTAAGTTCATTCCCCACATTGACATGCTGAAATCACCCTTATTTCCTCTGTCTCAATTGAAAAGAAATAAAAAGAGGAAAGAAAGAAATGATATTTGGCACCGTCTAATGAGCAATCACTTTGATTGCTCTGGAAAACATGCAAGAAGTTGAGAACATACTAGTTGATTGCTCTCCTTTATCTATTTAACTTCTGATAGATATGGTACTAGCACTATTGAAGTTACCTGAACACAAAGGGCAATGATGTCCGCAAAGCGTGAAAGAGATTTTGCTGGATACATGCCATTGAGGGAAGGATCAACCATTTTTGCTAGAGCATCTATATCATGGAGTTGGGGAGTAGCCCATCTTACTAGTGATTGTTCTGACCTTGGCCTTGAACTATACAACAGAAGATTTATCAGAAATTGGAAACCAATCATCATAACGTTAAACAAAAGTTACTTCATGGGAAAAGAAAACATGAAAAAGTAAAATAAAAATAAAAAGAACATGTATCGGCAAGATATACCTGTCTAGTGGCTTGCGACCAGTCAACAATTCAAGCATCACCACCCCAAAACTGTAGACGTCACTTTTAACAGTGTACACTCCTGACAAGGCAAATTCAGGAGCACTATAACCAAATGAACCTACCATCTGAGTTGAAACCTGAAAAACATAAAGTGAATTGAGCTATTCATTCCAGCACACAGAAAAAAAAAAACATGAAAGATCTAAAATCAGCTCAGAATCTATTAGAACATTTTAACTTCATTAATTTACCTGTCGCTCAGTGTTTGGTGTTAAAGCAGCTAAACCACAGTCAGACAAATGGGGATTGAGCTCTTCATCAAGTAAAATATTTGCTGACTTGAAGTTTCTATGTACAACTGAAGGTAAGCACACCTCATGCAAGTACCTGGGAGAAGAATCTTTAACTTAGGAAGCGTTTATGGCAATAGTATGTGCTTTAACCTACACACAAACACTAAACGAGAGCAAGAGAAAGAGAGAGAGAGAGAATTTCTATACATACTCTAAAGCTCGAGCAGTACCAAGTGCCACTCTAACACGCGCATTCCATGTAAGGGTGCTACTGACATCCTCAGAAAAATGAAGTATGTCATGCAAGCTCCCATTCCCTATATGCTCATATACTAGAAGACGTTGTCCATGCTCAGCACAATATCCAACCAATGTAACAATGTTTGGATGCCTCAACCGCGACATATTTGAAACAGCTTCAAGAAAATTATCTTCCTCTTGTAGAGATAGTGCTGCATTGTCAATTTTTTTAATGGCCATTATCTACATTTAAAAAGGGGAATAAGAATCAGTCGTGGCACTAGTATTACAATTGCTATTGCAGATAAGTGAACCTCAGATAGAAAGAAACAGCACATAGTGCTAGAAAATTGTTGATCACAATTACCAAGTGAAGCTAAGTACTATCAAGACATTGTCGAGTTAACTTCAATTTACACTCTGAAAAACCAAGGTTAAGGATGGAAGGTAATATACCTCCTTTCAGTTTAATGTTTTACTTACGCTGACATTTTGCACTTACACATCATTGTACAATCACTTAAAACTCACAATAGGATAGACTGGTTAGATTACTGACTCCACACAACAAAGGAGAAGACAATTACATACATCAATTAAATCATTTAAATGAAAAGATTGTAGGGAGATAGAACTGGAAGCAGGGATCTCTGCACCTCGTTCCCACATGAGTAGCTGAGTTTTAAATCCCATAATCCTTTCTTAGTAAAAAAAATTCTAATCCAAATGTACCCATATGACATTGATTTAAGAAGGAAGACACATTACCTTTCCATTGGGAAACTCTGCTTGGTAAACACGACCAAGGGAACCTTCACCAACAAGATGCTCTTGACTAAAGCTATTTGTTGCCGTCTGGAGAGAGGCAACAGTATAAGGCGTAGCAGTGATGGGTGACTTTATTCTTTTTATTGATCCATTTTTCCTATGTAACCTATCAACGACCAATATTTCTGCCGGTGGGGGCTTGAGATCAGTTACAGCAGATGTACTCTTGACTCTATGCTCTTGCATCTCTGTATTTACTGCAAGATAGAACAACATATGCATAAGATTAGGCTGATCGGGGAAGACTCAAAGCGTTTATTAGAGAGTTTTAAGCATTTTTAAAAGTTTCAGTCTTGCTCACAAATAGATTTATTTAAAGAAACCACATTGAACCAAAAATGCCTACTGTCAATCAAGATTACTTTGAATTCACAAGCACTCTGGAGAGATAATGAGAGGAAAGAAGTTGTACCATTATTTGGACCAACTGAGAGACTTCCTCTTGAAGGTCTTGCAACACTTTTTTCCCTCTTACTTTTGCGAATACAAAAGGCAAGAACAAGTAAGAGAATGAGGGCAGCGAAAATAGAACCCACAATGATCCCTACTAATGCCCAAACTGTCAATCCTTTCTTCGATTCAGATGATTTGCCATCAGTACTCTGCGGACGTGTACCAGATCCTGAATGATTGTCATTGCCAGTGGATTTTCCAGGTGGAGGACGATGATACGGTGGCGGAGGAGCAGGACCATTGTCAAAGGAATTTCCATCATATCTATATCAACTTGAAGAGCTAAATTACATATAACGAAAAAGTGGACCACATAAATACAAATTCTGTAAACAAAAACGGAACTTACATAAAAGTATGAACTGAACTAAGTTCTTTCGGTATCCATCCGCTGAAATGGTTGTTGACAACATTTCTGTTCGAGATGCAAAAGAAGAATAAATACAGCAATAGGTAGTTGAATACTTATTAAATAATAAGAGGGGAAAGCACCCTTACAAAGTAGTCAAAGGCAACCCCGCAAGAGCATTAAGAGAACCAGTCAGTTGATTGTTCTGCACATAGCTGTGGAAAAAATTAAGATGTCAGTGACTAAAATATATACAATATACAACCAGAAAAAAAAAAAGTAGCACTGCAAATTACTCACAGTGAGGAGAGATTGGTCAATGAACTGAAGGAAGCAGGGATGTCACCAGAAAAGTTGTTTAGAGACAGATCCCTACATGGTGACCGCCCTAGGAAATTAGTATAGGTGAAGGTACAACAGAAACATGTGTGCTTAAACGAATATTGAGCACAAATCTAAGCTCCAACAGTTGAAATCAGACAACAGAAGACATGACTTGTTGCGATATACACTAACATTAGGGTCACAAGAGAGATAATGCAGATGAAACATTGACAACATACAAACAAGAGCTGAAGTATTGTAACTTACAGAGTCGTAAGGGCACTGAGATTGAGAAAAATGTCTCCGATTGACTGGGATAGCAAGTTATGGCTAGCATTCCTAAAACCACGAGTTTTAAAAATATATCGGAAAATTCTAATCTTGTTACTTAATTGCATAATGAGATATCACAATTCAACACAGGTAACTCACAAATAATTAAGGGCAGCCATGCCAGCAATGGAATATGGGAGATTCCCACTGAAGTTGTTCCTTGCAAGATTTCTGCATGTATGCAAAGTCAAAACATATAACAATTAGTTGGCATTGAAAACAACTCCTAGAAACAATAGAGCAAAGAAAATAGTTGTTGAACACTACAGGCTTGTGAGATTTGGAGGCAGTTGGTACGGGATTGAATCATGAAAATTGTTGTTGCTCAAATCACTGAAAAACAAGCATAACAAGTCAATACTTTAACACAGATCAACCAGTTAATGATACACGAATCAGATGAAAAAAAGGCATAATATAAATCTCACAGTTTCCTCAATGATAAAAGGTTAGAAAGCAAGTATCCCATAGTTCCACTGAGTCCTAATCCAGACATGTCTCTGTAAAGAAAGCAACAAGCCACATTAACCATGCCGGAGGAAATGTTGGATTGAATTTAACGCCACATTAACCAAATTAAAAATCATACATTGCAACCACAGCTGTGCCTTCACAAGTTACCCCTTTCCATAACTCTCCACATGGATCACCGCCACTACTTTTCCAACCAGTTAGCTGAGAAGGACTGTTTACTGAGGTATACATAATCCCAAGAGCTTGAACTGCACCACCGTAAAGAACAAAAACCAATAACCAAAACGAGCAAACCCATTTCTTTTAGATCATTTAGTAAATGAAAACATCTATAAAAAGACTCAAACCTTGATGCTCACGACAAAAACTTGACCTAATACTCTTATCCTTTAGCCAATATTAAAACCAAATCTACATTAACAAGAAGAGAACAACACCAATTTTTCTTCATTTCCTACATTTTATCTCAGCATCCAATAATGGTCAAAGAACCAAACTTTGATGTTTATAATTATATCAAAACAACACCTACTACTAGCTGAACTTCAGCTAATAAACATTTCCTAGTTTCCCAACAATGAAATCAACACTAAGCTGAAAACAACCTTCTACTCTTCAAAAGTTTCAATCTTTCCCTAAACAATACACATAAAACCCCCCAAAACTTAATAACCCACAAGTCAAACAAACCAAACCAATTACCAAATCCATAAACCCATATCAAAGATCAAATTTTTACACATGATCAAACGAATTATAAGCACAAAAAAAGTACCATCAAAAGCATCAGTGGTGCTACTGATTAGAGGCAGAGCAGAAGCAAACACCAAACCCAACAACACAAACTCAATGAGCAAACGATTCCCAAAGCTTCGATCACCCATTGCTAGAGAGAGAGAGAGAGAGAGAGAGAGAGAGAGAGAGAGAGAGAGAGAGTTCAGGTGAGCTGAGGAACATGCAAGAGAACCGTGGACACGCAGACCAATGTGAACGAGAGAGAGCAATAACGTTTCAGAAGAAGCAGCATTGCCATAAATAAAAGGCAGAGAGACTTGGGAGAGATTCGAAGCTTGAAATAATGAAGAGAGAGAGAGAGAGAGAGAGAGAGAGAGAGGAGAAGAAGAAGAAGAAGAAGAGGAGAAAAGTGATAGTGTGTGCTATTGGTCACTGTTTGTGTCGGCGAGTAAAAGTGGAAATGTGAAACAGAGAGAGACGAAGTAGAGAAGGGTTGGTTTGGTTTGGAATTGGCAAAGCTAAATTATGACTCTTTTTGTGTTTTTTTTTCAATCAATCATGGTCTTTTCTTTCCTCCTACTACAGTACTACTGCTACTCTTTGTTTAATGGCTTCCTGCTCTCACCTGAGTTTTGGATCCTCTGCTTTTTGGCCTAGCTTTTTTTCCCATGGTCAACTTTCTACAGGCTTCTGCCACGTGGCTGATGAAATGTGTACACGATTCATCAGATATCGGTGTCGACTGTGTACTGAGTGTACGTACGTACATAGTTAGTATGGTCAAATTTCTTTTTAATAATTTAGGTGAGACGGTCGTGGTGTCACGCATGGATAATATATATGGTTTACATGAATAATATGATAATGTTATAACACGTTTGAAAAGAATTTTGATTAGATAGCCTTGCATGTATTTAGAAAAAAAATGATTGATTTTCTGTAATTACACGTATTTATAAGCCTTCAACATCCATCAATCAATCAATCATGATGAAGACCTTTAACGAGACTCTTTGTATTTAACTATTTATTTATGAGTTAGTTGGGAGCAATTTGCCATCACATACGTAATAAGTTGACTCGGTTACTATAAAGGACCATGATTTATGGTCAAATCACTCTAATGACGTCTAATCTCACTGATCATTAAAGTTTTGTAAGTTTGTTTATTTTTTAAGTAATGATTTACGGCTATTTTTAAATATTGATTAATAAAAAGGAAGAATATAAGAGGAAATATAAAATATGAACCCATCAAAAGAGATATACTCGAAATATTATCGGGATATTACAATAAAATATTATTTGTTAAAAGAAATAATTATATCTTAAACGACACCAATTAATAAAGAGTATATTATCAACTGCTCTATTTATTTACTTATAAAAGAAAATAAAATTTTTAATCATTCAAAAGTCTTGGCCTGAATCGCAGTCACCTTACAATTGAAATTGAACATGTGAAAAATATATTGCAATCTTCTTCAACGATTTCTCTAAACTAAAACAACTCGACGAACTCAACGTACAGAACAATACAAACCCTTTTTGTGAGGTTTTATCTCCATCTACGTATCGGTAATGTTCAATTGTTGGCACATGATCTTCCGACCTTTTATGCTCGTGGAATATGGCAGCTTAGGCTATCTCCAGTTCTGGAGAGTTATATTTGGCTATGGACTATAATTTAGCCCATTAAATATAATATTTTAATAAATAGTGAGGGCTATATTTTGTGCTATCTCTAACCCGTAAGGACTATAATTGTAAATTTTATATTATTTATTAATTCAAACTTTTAAACTTATATATATTCATTCAAACCTATATTTTAATTGCTTTGTATTTATTATATTCATTGATAATTTATGTAACAACTAAATTATTATTAATATTTTAAAATATTATATTATTCGTATTTATTTACTATATTACCGTTGCATATATTATATTTATAATATTTTTAAATTATTATTTTGATTATATTATTTTACAAAAATATTGTGATTATTATTGGAGGTAAAAAAATTAAAAAAAAACTGATTAATTAAATGATGTCACTATAACATTTTAATTGATATAATCATTAATTAAAATTAATATTAGTCATTAGAACTTCAATTTAATAGTTTAAGTACAATTGTAGTCATACAAAAATATAGTATAGGGTTATATCATGGGTCATATATAGCCCATCATTTAGCTAAATCAGGTTACATTTAATATTTTTGGTATACGAGTTGAAAATAAATTATTTTTCTGATTCTAGGACTATCAAATCTTTGACCCTAAACTGTGGAGATGACCTTAGGACCCATTCCCTGGGAATATATGAAAATGACAACAGTATCTGGTCGTGAAATGAGAAAGGCAAAGAGAGAGAGAGTAGAGACTGGTCACAGTCACACACTGCTGTTTGTTTCTCTTGTCACTTTTGGCTATAGAGAATGAGAGCAAGGTATGTATATCCTAGCTAGCTCTGGAATCACAAATGATGGATCATATGAGTGCGTGCAATCCAAGCCTTCTGCAGAACCAATTAGCTACGTAACTTGTGACCAACCTTCTAAATTATATTCCGCTGGTTTCCAAATTCGCTCTGAATGTGAAGGGACAGAACAGAACTGATCGATTTCCCGTGATCTGCTAAATTTAGATTCCTTTCGACCATATAAAATAACAAACGGTCTCTTGTCTCTACTCGTAGAAAACATATGAATGCATGCATGCATGTCAGTTTAGTTTAGTTCAAATATATCCTCTTTCTAGTTTTATTTTCTATTAATGTCTTTTAAATATGAAATTCTAGTGTGTTTTAATATATGACATACATCAACTTATAAATTGATTCTCAAAATTGTAAGATGAGTATCTCAACTTGTAATTTTTTTTTTAAAATTATAAAAATATTTTTGATTGAGTGATTACTATTAATAAACTAAAATTACAAGGAAAAATATAATTTTTAATGAGAATGATATAGCTGAAGTATATCAATTTGTTGTTTTACATTCAACGTGAATGCTACAATATATACAAAGTAGGAGATGTGCATTAACTCCTTGATTCTAGCTAACTATTGACAAGGAAAAGATTACATATCTGTTACAACGATCGAGGAGATAACAAGCTATTGTTACTTAGGATCAGTTCTCGTAGATGTCTCAATTATAACTTTTTGAATAAATATAAATTAATACATGATATGTCACTACCACATTTTGACTCATTGCCGGCGATTTAAAAATCGCCGGCAATGTTTTTTAACATTACCGGCGATTTTTGCCAGAAAAATCGCCGGTAATGTTTTTTTTTTTTAACATTACCGGCGACTTACAGGCAATGTTTCGATGGTAATGTAAAAAAAAAAAAAAGACATTGCCGATGACATACATTTATGTCGCCGGTAATGTTTAAAAAAAGACATTACCGGGTCTTTTTTTTTTTACATTACCATCGAAACATTGCCGGCGACTTAAAGACTTACATTTAAGTCGCCGGTAATGTTAAAAAAAAGAAGACATTACCGGCGATTTTTCCAGCAAAAATCGCCGGTAATGTTTAAAAACATTGCCGGCGATTAATGTTAAAAAACATTGCCGGCGATTTAAAAATCGCCGACAATGAGTCAAAATGTGGTAGTGTGTGTTAAGTCATGGTAGCTTTTTTTGTTCCAAATTGTTAGAACATTTGTAGCGAAGAAAATAATCAGAGGAATTCCTCTTCATTTCTGGTGGGTCTCGGCCAAAATAGGAATTCCTCTCCATTTTTGGGGTGCAGCAGCGAGACTTGACATCGACGACCGACCGACGACCACGAGGAATTCCTGAAATCGATCGACACAGGGATGCTTCCCCCGGCGGATCCCATGCACGTGAGTTTTTTTCTTTTCAATCTGACGCGTGTATTACACGCGCAATTATTTTGTTTTTTTTACTGCACAGTTATCAACCAATGGGAGGCTACCATGTGTCCCTGTTATCTTCCCATCTTAACCCAACGGCTAGTACACTATGGACTATTTATTTTCATACCGTTTTCTGATCGAATGGTTACTATTCAACCACAACGGTTTGATTCTCAATTTTGCTCCAAAAAAATCCGAAAAAATCCCTTAAATTTTCAATGATCCCCTACAAATCTTACCAATTTTTTTTTTTATGTAATGAGTAGTAATATAAATTCCTATTTGTTGTACTGCTGCGCAAATCGCATGAATAAAAATTCTTATTCGACAAATAGTGAAAAGAATTCCTGAGTCAATAAAAATTTCCAAACGGGTCCAGATACTCTAACATCTTGCTACTACAGATAAGTTTGAGTCACTCTGTGAACAATACTCAAAGTGAGAATAATTGAGGAATTAATATATAATTTCACACCGTATAATGTATACATTAGACTTATATATATGTGTGTTTGTAAATGAAGATGTATACTCGGATTTCTTTGCGATCTATAAACACACCAACAAAAATGTCATGTGTAATAAAACAGTAAAGAAGGAAATCTGCTCCATCGATCGATCTGTCATGTGTCTAGTCCATAGTATACAGATTTCCTTCTTTATAGCTTATTTGAGGCAAAATGAATAATAAAACAGTGGTCATTTGAGTGAAAGATGATCGATCTAAACTTCACCGTATTTTATATCACTCTCATTCATCTCAGTCAAATCCGATGTATATATATATGCTTCGTAAATCAAGAGCGGACGTACGGAATACTCAATCTACACCAGTTACGTACCCAGCTAAGCTATAATATTCTAGCAACTATATATATATAAATGTTAGATTAGATTCAATTTTGACCAACAAATTATTCGAGGCAAGCAAAGAATATATAAAATCCCACCGGCCAGTTGTCATGTAAAAACTTTCTTTGTCATTTCCTTAGATTATAAGTAAGATACGCATCGACACTAGTCCACATCACCTCACCACCATACACGTATACATATACAGTATATTGTATACAAATAAATGGTTTAGACTTTAGAGCTGGATCTTTAAAATGTATTTATATTTCTATGTAGCACAGACATGTTAGAATAAAGGCACAGGTCAACCATGTGGAAATTTATTAAACTGTATGTAAACTTACACTAGAAAGTGTTTAATTTTTTTTATGACATACACAACAAGTGTTTAATTTGATTATGACATAGACGAGAAAGTGTGTAATATGATTATGGCAATCACAGGCTAGTGTTATGTGGTGGTCTTAGTCAGGCCCGGGCTGAGGAGTTCTGGGCCCAAGGCGGGGAAAAAATGGCCCTATAAAATAAAAAAATATTCAAAAAAAGAGTTCCAATTTTTAAGCGGTGAGTTGTCACTATTAGACATGAATAAGCTAAAACCAATAGATGATAGCTTGCCGAAAATAATATTTGGAATTGAAGTACAACCTTAATATAGATACTTACTCGTATATATAGATACTAATACTGATAGATAATAAGTTAAATAATAACAAGCTCAATTTTTCAAGCGAAGGTATGTACATTACACAAAGAATTGATAAATTAAACCATTAGCTATATAGAGTATACACCACGAACAAGCTGACACCTCAAATGCGGCAATGGACCACAATTTTGCTTACGTGCTATTGAAAGTAGAATAGGATTTCTATAGAGTACATCCTAACTCCTAAACAAAGCGAAACAAATTCTTTCAAAAAAAGAGTTGGGGTCTCAGAGCCATACCATCAAACACTTGGTGGGCATCTCACAGTCACCTCTATTAAACATGATTAAGCTATTCCCATGAAGCACAACAATAATTCACAAAGGCATGAGAAGTAACAAACTAGTGAAACTACCTGATTTTGCAGTCTGCTACGCAACACAGCCAAGTAAATAGATTTGTAGGTTGTGCACATGGTCCAAATTACGAACAATAATCAGTCAACAACGATCCACAATCGCATTCGCGCCTCTTTATCGGAGACCAGCATGCTTTTCAACAAGATTCAGAGAACGAGAGAGATGAGGAGAAGTCAGAAACATTACTAGCCTATTAATAAGGGGTTATGTTTGTCATGGGTAGAAGGATTATTTGATTTTGGAGGAGATAAAACGTCTTCGCAATAAATTTAAAGCGGTATTCGAGAAATTGGGAGGAGCGAAGAATTGAAGATCGAGGGAGAAAGTCGAGAAATTGAGACGACAGACGATCGCGAGGTAGGAAAAGTTGGGCCCCCATGGGGAATGGATCCTGGGCCGTCGCTCTGTGTCAGGGTTGGGCCTGATCTTAGTCAGAATTATACATAATTTAGTGTTATCGTAAATTTGTAATTGAGAGTTGGATTCTTTGATATACATGATTTAGTGTTATTGTGATGGAGAGTTATACATTTTTTTTAAAGAGATTTGGTACATAGTCAAGTGTTATATTAGGACTCTAGGAGACTTATACTTTTAGGCCTAGTTTATGAATGTCATAGCTTTTAAAAAAAGCTGCTTTTAAAAAAAGCTGCTTTTAAAAAATCAACAGTCAGTAACCTTTGGATTGCTTTGATACGTTGTTGTCATTGACCATTTATTTCTACTCAAAGTTGATTTTCTTTGGTTTATCAAACACACAGACACTTGAACTTTTTTTAAAAAGTTGATTTTTTAAAAAGTATAGTAATACCAAACCTGACAAACCAAGTTTATTAGTATGCGAGATATTTGTTACAATCTCAACAATTTTCGATTTAGATAAATAAATTGTACCGTAATCTCTTGCACACCATAGAATTTATCCTTATTCCGTCCTAAATTAGATTGGAAAATCCTATGTAAGGTTAAAAGAAGCTATGACTCGCTCGCTCGCTCCTAATTGCACCAAAATTGAGCAAAACTCGGAGATAAAAAATAATGGGCCTTTGTTTAGGCTTTCAAATCAAAACTTTGGATTGGATGCTTTGTTCAAAAGCCCATAATATTCATGGGCCGGCCCATTCACATTATGTCAGAACAAAAATTAAATCTTGGGAATTTGGTCTTGTTATGGCTGGTGTGGAAAACGCAGTGTAAAACTGACACAACGAGAGTCGGAGAAGGAGAGCTCAACCTTCACTTTTGTATTGTCATCAGAATCATCATTACTATAAGATAAAAAAGCCAACTTTGGTTTTAAGACTTGAGGAATATGAACAAGAAAGGTTTGGCGATTCTAATGCGAACCAGAATGAGACCCAACAACGACTCAGCTCACCTCGCTCGCTCTCCTCTCGCCGTAAGTTTCTTCATTTTTCGATACCCATTTTGTACTGTTATCGGATTCTGATGGAAGTTTATGGAAACAGAACTTGGTTAATCAGACTGTGATGGGCTCCAATGGAAACCCATCAAGTAGTAGTGGAACACAAAAGCTCAATAATGCTCCAAGCAACACAAAGAGGTCTGCTTTATTCACCATACATAAATAAAGATTGAATTTTTATATTCCTTGGTGTGGTTATAAATTGGTTTTTACTATTAGGGAGTTTGAGCTTGTGAGTGAGTCTATGCACTCGGCGATTTCAATGAGCAAAACTGAAATCTTGGATTCTGTACTGAATGATTTCTCAGAGGTATTATTCTGTTGTTGTTGCTGTGGGGATGTTGAGATAAGTTTTTTTTTTTTTAGTGATGCTTGATCAATGTGGAAACTAAAGTTGGATTCTTTATGATTGAGTAGGGATATTTTGGCCTTTCGTATGAGAATCGTCGAAAGCTGCTTGTAGAGCTTGCGAAAGAGTATGATCTTAATAGGAAACAAGTTCAGGATTTGATCAAGCAGTATTTGGGACTTGAGCTTCCTGGAAGTGAGTTTTGTGTTGATCGTCTTTTCGTTTGCGTTTTGCATTCGGTGTATTGTGAGACTGAGTTTGTTTGGTTGGACATATGTATCTCTAGGTGACAATGCTCCCTCTGAAGAGGAGGCATCTCTTTCTGCTTTCTATCGCATTGAGCAGAACTTGAGACATACTCTCAAGCCCATGTATGAAGTTCTGTTTGAGCGGCTCAACACGCATCCTGGAGGGTTGAAGTTCTTGTCTATTCTTCGAGCTGATATTCTGTCAATTCTCGCGTAAGGTTATATTTTTGTGTTACATTTGTGCTTTGGACCACATTTTGAGTGCTTTGAGGTTCTGATATAATCTTCCGTGTTTCAGTGAAGATAATCTTGCATCCTTGCGAGCATTGGATTCCTATTTGAAGGAGAAACTTAGTACGTGGCTTAGTCCTGCTGCCTTAGAGCTCCACCAAATCACTTGGGATGATCCGGCCTCTTTGCTGGAAAAAATTGTGGCTTATGAGGTACTCTATATTGCTTCTCGTGCGCTGTGTTTACTTATGATAACTTTATGACTTTAATTATATTGTATAGGCCGTGCACCCAATCAGCAATCTTATAGATCTCAAGAGAAGGTTGGGAGTTGGTCGCCGCTGTTTTGGATACTTACATCCAGCTATACCTGGTTAGCCACTTATCCGATCGGCTCCATCATTTCGCTGTTACACATCACCTCTTATGTTTTAAATGTACTTCATTATCTTTCTTTCTTTTTCCTTTCAGGTGAACCCCTTATTTTCATTGAAGTTGCGCTCATGAAAGATGTGGCTCAAACAGTACAGGTCAGTAATCTTTAAACTTTTCATCTTATATTCTTCCATTTTCAACTTTCTGGTGATGTATATAGTATGTGTATATCAGGAAGTTTTGTGGGATGTTCCTCCTATCCCTGAGTGT
Organism: Geum urbanum; assembly: GCA_946800695.1. NCBI lineage: Eukaryota > Viridiplantae > Streptophyta > Magnoliopsida > Rosales > Rosaceae > Geum > Geum urbanum. Next base: position 72,430,328 of record OX327001.1, read on the forward strand.
GAGGCTACATGTGCATTGTTCTACTCCATATCATCAACTCAGGTCCTTATTTTGTTATTATACTTATTATCTGTGAAAGTAATAGAACCACATCAAGTATTTATTTATGTATTTATTCAAATGCGTGATGCTACCATCATAGTTTGATCGGAGTAGTTTCAATATTGACAGCCTGGCTTGTCGGGGATCAACCTGGGAAAATTTCTGATTAAACGTGTGATCACGCTGGTGAGGAAAGACATGCCACACATTTCTGTAAGTTCTGTCCCATTTTTTTTACAAATTCGAAGAGCCAGAATCTCACATTTCTGTACTTCACTAGACTTTTAATGTGTCATTTTAGCTTGAACTTGTTCGGAAAACCAGCCATCACTCTCTGACACGTGCTGTCTTAAAAATCAGACTTTTGCCACTCTCAGTCCCATCCCAGGGTACATGCAATGGCTCCTTTCTAAATTAGCATCCCAGTCAAAACTTGCTGAAGGTGAAGACATGCCAAACTCGGTGGGTGATAAATCTGGTTCCACATTTTGGGAGAACATACTTGAGCCTCAAGAGGACAAAGCCCTTATGGAAGCTTCTGCGTAAGCCTTATACCTTGTAATGCATTGGCAATCTGTTAGCATCTGGAATGTTTTAATAAAATTTTAAACATGCAGGGAGTTCATCTCTGGGAAAAACAGCACGGAGGTGATGCTGAACTTACTGATGTCAGCGAACCATGAGTGGACAAAGTCAGATAATTTGCTTTCAGTATTGAAACCTCCTCTAATGCGACTGTGTGCCAGGTATATAATAGTATAATTTCACCGAGTCATAGTTGCAGTTTCCCTCTCTTTTATGGTTGCTAAGCTAGTATAATGAATATGATGAGCCTGTTTGTATAAAATAGCTGAGGGTAAATTTTATGTATTGGTGATGACATCGGCAGAAAATTACTTTGAAGAGTCTTACACAACACTGTAGTCTATGTGAAATTCTGCTAACATGTTTTTTCTTTGACTGAAGGTACCTTCTACAAGAAAAAAAGAGAGGGAAAGCTCTAGATTCTGTTGCAAATTTTCACTTGCAGAATGGAGCTGTATGTCTTCTAACTCTTGCACAAGATTTCTTATACTAGGATATCTATTTTTGTTGCACGGTTCAATAGATTGAGTGTAACATGGTTATATAGATACATTCATTGAATATGTAGAAACTTAAAGTAGTTATTAGAACAAGAAAGCTGATTAGGAGTAGTTTGTTTCAAAAATACATGCTAAGTTGAGTTTTCTTTCTGTGGAACAGATGGTGGAAAGAATCAATTGGATGGCTGATCGGTCAGAGAAGGGCCTTCGTCAAAGTGGAGGTATCATGGTGAACTATGTTTACAGGTAACCAAAACCTTCTCTCTCCTATTCTGGTGAACACTATCAACTGTGAATCCACTGAATCATATACCTGTCAAGCACTGTTGTGTATACCTTTTCATCTTACAATGCCAGCACTGGTTTTAGTTGGTACTAGCTGAACAGTTTGAAGCACACAGTTCAGTCTTAATAAATAAAGTTTAACTATAATACTTGGGATCAAATATCATTTACTGAATAGTATTATTGAACAATTACCGCAGATTGGGCAAAATTGAAGATTACTCTCAGTCATATTTCAGTACAGGGCTCGTTCATACTTCTAGTGATCTTAGCTGTTACCTTGAGGTACTCAGTTATGTACAGAAGTTACTGTTAGATATATACCGTGAAAAACACTTTCACAGGTTCATTTGGTCTCCCAAATTCACATTTTCATCTTTTTGATGCAGCCATTGAAGGAACCCCAGATTACAGCAGAATAGCAGGGTAGCAATGCATTATTGTACGTATCCATAGTGTTAATTTCATTCTAATATTGTTATTTTCGGTAGTGGATAGGAGTTTGCATAAGAATCATGTACAGTATTCATTCAAGTAATCTAATAATCTTGTTACTTAAGCTCATCGCCTTCAACCTTTGTAATATCCATAATAGTCGAACATATGTAACGATAGACAAAACTATATGTATACATGTTAACTAATGATTGAGAAATTAACACTGTAAAGCTTTATAGACTAGATGCTGCCTTAGCAAAACTGCTACGATTTCAACCCCAAGTCTCATCTTCTTTCTTTGTAGTTTGTACCATGGTGGAGGTGAATGTACCGTGTTACATTAATTTGACAATGGACTGGTCATTTCTCACTTTCCATCATTTTCCATATGACTTACTTCTAAGACATAATCTCTCATGAGTCTTGTATTAGAGTCATCCACCATCTACACAGAAGCCACATAACCAACAAATGAGAGAACTGTAAATAGAAGTAACTTTTAACCATGTCGAACAATAGCTAGAAAGATAATAACTTCACCTTGCAAGCCAATAGCTTTAAATTATCCCACTCGAAATCTATTTTGCAATATGCAGATCGAACCTACATCAAATACCAAACCCTATTTCAGTGTGACAATTTCAACAAGATTGTAGGCAACAATATAAACAAGCTGAAAACCATTTGACAATTGATCTTCATATATAGGACTGACCTCTAGAATGCGCAGAGCTGCCATATGGATCCCATACAACATTAGTTCCAGTGTCCCCAATGCCAACAATAAAAAAAATCATATTGTCAAAGTCAGATTAGAAAGCAGAAACCTTTGGCGCTTAGCTTGTTGAGTGTGCCTAAAGTAAAAAGCTTTACTTATTCTACTGATATCAGTATTGTCAAAACCTGGTATGTGTTGCCAATTGGCCATACTGATCAGGATGCATCGTGAAACTAGAGATGATAAACCTACCTAGAGCCTGATGCCGGGAAGATTCTCGCATCAAATCGGCACAGAACTTATCTCCATCATTCAGCGAGTTTCTACTCAGAAACTCCATCAGCTCTTCGTATGCCTCCGTGTTGTAACTCTGCTCTGGGAAGATACTGTTAAGAGATTTATATATCATCCAGAAACAAGTGCTGAGAATCCAAAGCTAGTGTCACAAGAAAATAAAAAAAAGGAGAGTAGGAACCTCAAGCTGTGCTGTGACAATTTTAACTGCAACATAAGTGAAGAAACTATGTAGGTTGTTGGCCGCCTTTGCTTCGGGCGAGGCTTCTCCGAATCCTGTATAAACATCAAACAACACTTTAGATTACAACGAGCAAAAAATATCACAGATGATGCTGTAGAGAATGTATTTAGTACTGGAAATACGAACCGGGGACAAACATCTTGTTGCAGTGTAGGCGAGTCGGCATAGAGGTTCTTGGTTTGGATAGCCAAGAAGGATGAGCTTTGTTGATTCTGTTGTTAAATCTTTGAGGGAAGAAAGATGGGAGTTGAGAGAATGGGACAAGTGCTGCAGAGGATTCCATGGATAAGAGATAAAAGAAACTTGGATATGTGAATTTGAGCAGCTTCTGTTTGCAGACCAAAGAAAAATATCTGTGAGAGTAGCAAGTGGTATAGTTCAAGAACAAGTCTTTCAGTTAGGGACAATCGGATATTACACGTGGCTCCGCTTCAGTAGGAAACCAAATCATATATGGCTTATCGGCCTTGTCCGACCGTCCACTAAGCAGCCTCAAATTTAGTTATATATGCTCCTAATTTGAGTTTAAATTTCATCAAAGTTGATTGAAGTTAAATCTCAATCTCTAAATGTTAATGTCGGTCGTGGAACCAAACCCGCCATGTGTACATGCCATGTCATATATGGCCACAAAATTTGGTCATTCTTAAAGCAAGTTTAATGGATTAGCCAAATCAAATTTGCTCAATTTAAATTTGAAGGCTGATTAACCATTAGACTTGTTCTTTAGGGCCGTAATAACGTGCCTGCCTCATTTTTCATAAATTTAGTTTGGAAATGAATGTTCCTCTTGTCCACTACTTGAAGCCGAAGAAATTCCTCTCCTTTAGAAACCCTTATTGATTTGGTAGAGTGGTTCATGGCAGAACGAATCAAAGGCAAACAATGACGACAAAGATTAAACAGATGCTGTGTGTCACCTTGTTCTTTTAATAACAACAAAAATGAACCTAATTAACTAGCTAGCTTGCTTCATCGTAGTCTCTTCTAACGCTACTATAACATTGAAACAATAGTTTTCTAGCTCCAACACTTCATATCTTCTCACACAAATCATGATTCTTGCAGAGGGAACTGTACAGTTTAAGAAGTTCTTAGCCTTCCATGTCTTGTTTCTTCTATCATTTGGAGCCGAAGCTAAGTGCAAAAGTGGCTGCCTTGCCTTAGCCTCATACTACGCTTGGGAAGGTTCCAATCTTACTTACATTAGCTACATATTTCACCATCAAATCCCTGAAATTCTCATGTACAACCCTCAAGTTAAGAGCTCGGATCAACGTCCCATTTTCTTGTGACTGCTTGAATGGTGATTTTTTGGGTCACACCTTCACCTACATAACCCAACATAGTGATACTTACACCAAAATTGCTCAGATTGCTTTTGCTAATCTCACTACAGAGCAATGGTTGCAAAGGGTGAACAATTATACAGCAACTCGGATACCTGATCTAGTTCACATCAATGTAACAGTGAACTGCTCTTGCGGTGTCAAAGAGGTCTCAAAGGATTATGGTTTTTTTTCGTGACGTATCCTCTCCGTCTTGGAGAGAGCTTGTCATCTGTAGCCGCGGAGAGTAATGTTCCGGCAAGTTTGCTGATGAGGTACAACAAAGGTTCCAACTTTAATCTAGGGGAAGGATTAGTCTTTGTGCCGGCTAGAGGTTAGTACTTTTTTCCTTGCTTCATATACTAGTCCATATATACATAATCAATATGAGTAATACAGGCATGCAGTCATTTAGATACAATGCTCAATACCAACCATGCATTTCTGCTTCCAATGCAGATAGGCTCTTTCTACTTGACTATTGTACTTGGTTTCATTCACAAAAATAGCAACTGTATTTAGATTTTGGTTCATGTTTTTTAGAGTTGTGAAATGTGATCACGTGTTCGATAGCATTTCTAAAAAATTTGAGAGACCAATAGTCAACAAAAATCCTATTTTGTATAGGGAAATACATCATCAAGTGGGTTAATTTTCATATTCTGAGAATAGGAAATGAGAATAGAAAAGGAATTGCTTCTATGGATATACCCCATTTGGACATAAGCAATGACAGATAGAGACTAAGCAATAATTTGAGAATAAAACAGAGTTTAATTGACGAAAATTATTATGCACCGTCTATTTGTGAAAGGGTGTGCCTGTTTCTTAAGGTATATGAATAAACGACAAGAGTCTGTACATGATTACTGGTTACTGTAAACTGCTAATCAATCATATAGCTTTCTGGCAGGGACTTAATTATTTGAGTAATATAATCATATAGGGCCAAAGATGAGCAGCTACATATATTCTTCTTTTATATGAGTGAGTCTATTGTAGGAAGTCCCACATTAACCAAATTTGCCTTGAAACCTTGGGAATTGACTAGGGTACTTTTGGTTTCTAATCTGTTATAGCTTAACTACTTTCTAGTATGTAACTATGAGTTTCTTACCAAGAGATTACTTCTGTCAAGACAGTAGATGATTGATAAGTTTTGCATCCTTCTAAGCAAACCTAAGCCTAATTGACTGAATTTTGGCTTTACTTCTCTGCACTTCTGCAGATCAAAATGGGACTTTCCCACCATATAAGTCGAGGTAAATCGATCATAACCATTTTAATCTAAAGTAAAATGTCTTTGATCAGCTCTGAATAATGCCTCATTCCTTCCTCTCATTTTTTTGCAGAACAGCTGGTAGGTATATAGTCTGTTCACTGCTACATTGATCAGGAAACCTATTGCGTTCGTGCTTGAGGTTAAATACTATAATCTAAAATCAGCATGCATAATGTTGTTGGTTTCCCTTGTGCTTCCATTTTCATTATCAGGTATCCCAAGAGGAGCCATTGTTGGTTTATGTGTTGGAGGAGTTTCTGCTGCTCTAGCTTTGGCAATTTTTCTATATGCTCGGGTTTATAGGAGGAAAGTGGTTGAGGCACCGTTTCATTGCACACCGTCTGAAGAGCGTTCTATTCAAATTCAACACACACACGGTAATTCATCCAGATTGATCTCAACTCTCATTGTTATTTATGAATGAAAAGCAACTGAAGTACTGTTGGCAATACCAAAAGTTTTCCTAAATGGGATAGGAAAGTTTCATGTGTTTCTCTCACTTCTCATAATCTTTGTATTGCAATTTTAGCTTCTGGAATTACTGGTGAGACAACTTCTGATTCAGTTTCTCTATTTAGTGGTTCTTCTCCTGGCCTTATGGGCATAACTGTGGACAAATCAGTGGAGTTCTCATATGAAGAGCTTTCCAAAGCTACTAATGATTTCAGCATTAAGATTGGACAGGGTGGATTTGGAACTGTTTACTATGAAGAACTCTGAGGCGAGGTTTGAGCTACTACATTGATCCATGAATAAAATTTCCTGTGATATGCACACCCGAGTAGCTATTTAGCGTAATTTACATGCTCATTCACCAAATCATGGACTTCAAGTAGGTGGAAGAGTGTACACTAACTAGTCAAATATATCTCAACTGTTCTTGACCAGCTGACTTGAGAAACAACTGCGAAAATTACTGGCTGATCCATTTGTACCTATTATCACGCAGAAAGCAGCATTAAAAGGATGGATATGCAAGCTACCAAAGAATTCCTTGCTGAACTGAAGGTTTTAACACAAGTTCATCACTTAAACCTGGTAATTTTCTGTACTCCCCCTTTTTCATGGTAGTTTTCGATGAACTTGGTCAGACTTGTAAATATAAATACTTGGAAACTTTTTTGAGCAAGCATTCTGTTCAGATCAGTTTGTCTGAGCTAGATTAATTGTTTCAGTGTATCTTATGGAATGCATCGATATCTTATGTCATTGCAGGTGCGCTTGATAGGGTATTGTGCCGAGGATTCCTTATTTCTAGTCTCTGAGTACATTGAAAATGGTAACTTAAATCAACATTTGCGTGGCTCTTCTGGTATAGTCCCCTTGTCATGGCAAACCAGGATTCAAATTGCTTTAGATTCTGAAAGCTAGGGGATTAGAATATATCCATGAGCACACTGTTCCTGTCTACATTCATCGTGACATCAAGTTGGCAAATATCTTAATAGACAAAAACTTTCGCGCAAAGGTTGTGAAACTGTGCCTCCATTCTTAATTTTTCCTCTATTTTTTTTTTCTTTGTAAATATAATAAACACATTTCCATGCAGGTTGCAGATTTTGGGCTAACAAAACTGTCCGAATTTGGAAGCGGTTCACTGCAGACTCGTCTCATTGGTACATTTGGTTACATGCCTCCTGAGTACGTATTCATTCGCTTCTATTCATTCCTGTCCTTTAAAGAAAGTTCTCAATATTATTGAATTAAGTATCATATATATCTGTGAACAGGTATGCACAATATGGTGATGTCTCCCCGATGTTTATGCTTTTGGCTTTGTACTCTATGAACTAATATCAGCAAAGGAAGCTGTAGTGAGGACAACTGAATATGTTACTGAATCGAGAGGACCTGTTGCTTTGGTAATTTTTGTCCTATGCATTTACTTTAAATCCCCTGAAGACTTCTGTAAGAAACTGAAGTGACAGAATTTACTTGATGTGATGCAGTTTGAAACTGTTCTTAATCTGCCTGAACCAAGAGAAGATCTCAGTAAATTGGTCGACCCCAGACTCACCGATGATTACTCACTCGACCAAGTCTACAAGGTGAGCTTTCAATAACTTCTCGAATGCATAATGTATGTCGCGTCTAGTTAGAGCTAGCTAGCATTCTTGTTGGTTTCTTATCAGCTGTGGTGGCTACAGATGGCGCAACTTGCGAAAGCTTGCACACAGGAGAATCCTCAGCTGAGGCCAAGCATGAGGTCAATTGTTGTTGAACTTATGACACTTTCATCTTCAACTGAGGATGGAATGTTGGTTCACTTTATGACTGATTTAGTCAAGCTAATATCAGGGAGGTAGCTAGTAGAGCAAATAAACCAAATTTTCCTAACTTTCCTGCTTCTGAAATGGTCATATATACGTAAATAATTAACAACTATGCATATCATCTGTAACTGCATATCAGTTCATCCCATTCCACTTCATAACATTGTGCTAGACAACGGGCCAACAATGTATATAAAGTTGACACTTTCGCTCGCGTACAAGCCCAAATCAGACGACTTTTATGCCTCAAAATCTAAAAGTAAAAAAAGAATCGAACTAATGCAATATTGCATAAGCATGATATGGAACGATCTTCATACAGATACATGAGCTCAGTGTGTTTCTACCGGATTACGCGGGACGTAATCAAGCTGAAGCAATACGAGTAATCTCTTCCTCTCGTCCGAACGTTCGGGCTGTTCGGATGATCGGGTGCCTTCTCTCTCTTCGGGTGTTCGGGTGTTCGGACACGCGTGTTCGGTCTCAGCTGTTAGAAGAATACAACAAACTGGCAGTCAGATAGTCAAGACAAGGTCGGCCTGCCTTCAACGCTCTGATGCCTAAGTTAGAAGATGTATTGGATATAACAGTCAAGCGAACATGTAAGAAAGTAGGTTGGAGTATTTAAGATTGGAATCAATGTCTATGAATGAGTTCTCTTTTTACCTGCAATAAATGCCTTACTTATATGGGTGGGTGAGATTGTTGCTTCCTTGTGTTCTTCAATGTGGGATAGGGCTGCACTTGTTTGTTATGTGGGCTGAGTATTCGGATGTGCGCTTGTCCCCAGTTCGATCACCTGTCGCGCCCGTGCGCTCGGGGGTGTTTCCTCGACGGGCATGTCACTGATGTTTGTCTCTTGGGTATTCATGTGAGCTTTTGGTTAGTGGTGTTTATACGAGGTTTGCAATTTGTAAGCTTCCCACAGACGACGCCAACTGTTTCTACCGGATTACGCGGGACGTAATCAAGCAGAAGCAATACGAGTAATCTCTTCCTCTCGTCCGAACGTTCGGGCTGTTCGGATGATCGGGTGCCTTCTCTCTCTTCGGGTGTACGGACACGCGTGTTCGGTCTCAGCTGTTAGAAGAATACAACAAACTGGCGGTCAGATGGTCAAGACAGGGTCGGCCTGCCTTCAACGCTCTGATGCCTAAGTTAGAAGATGTATTTGATAGAACAGTCAAGCGAACATGTAATAAAGTAGGTTGGAGTATTTAAGATTGGAATCAATGTCTATGAATGAGTTCTCTTTTTACCTGCAGTAAATGCCTTACCTATATGGGTGGGTGAGATTGTTGCTTACTTGTGCTCTTCGATGTGGTTATGGCTGCACTTGTTTGTTATGTGGGCTGAGTATTCAGATGTGCGCTTGTCGGGCCCGTGCCCGATCGGATGGGCTCAGTCTTGCGTGTGAAGTTGTAGTCCGCTTTATGGTCTTTCGGGTGGTCGGGTAGGTGTTGATTACCTGCTTAAGTGGATAAATATGTTTAATCCATGAACTAATGGTGCTATCCGATGAAAATAAAGAAAGTTATTGTATCTTTATAACTCTTCAACAACTTTGTAGTAGAAACTTCAAAGATAATGTAGCAAATTAACACTAAATGATATGGAAAACTCTACACCATATGTTTAAAGGTGTAGTCTTTATTCTATTTTTAAAGCAAGATATCATATTTTCACATGGGCCATGATATATCATAATAGAATAGGAAAGATGTCATTTTCTCCTAAAGATTGAAGGAGTCTGCTAACCCATTTGCAGGAAGCAAATGGCATCAGGAAAGCTCCACTATGTCTATTCTACCTCATCTAAATGTCAATATGGATGGCCAATCCAAGACACAGATTTCAATATATTGATAAGATATTATAGCGGAGAAGCTTTGATATGTACATATAGCAACCAGTTGAAGTATAAACTGTGTTGTAATATAAAAGTTGTGTAAGAAGGGAAATGATGGTAAATGCGTGGGAGAGGAGACTAAGACTCTCCGATCTAATTCATGTTGATTTGTTTTCTCAGTTATATAGTGCTTTTGCAAAGATGACAATGACGATGACTCAGGTTTATATGTTGACAACTTTGAAGTTCACATGTTGAATAGATCATTACTTTTCATATATCCACATATATTTCCTGTCATTTTTTATCTCATCTATTATCTACATTCATGTATAATTAGTCGCTGAAATAGTAGTGGTAACACCGCCCCAACGGGGCGGGCATCCACCTAGTAATTAACAACTATGCATATCATCTGTGACTGCATATCAGTTCATCTCATTCCAATTCATAACATTGTGCTAGACAACGGGCCAACAATGTATATAAAGTTGACACTTTCGCTCGCGTACAAGCCCAAATCAGACGACTTTTATGCCTCAAAATCTAAAAGTAAAAAAAGAATCGAACTAATGCAATATTTCATAAGCATGATATGGAACGATCTTCATACAGATACATGAGCTTAGTGATGAAAATAAAGAAAGTTATTGTATCTTTATAACTATTCAACAACTTTGTAGTAGAAACTTCAGAGATAATGTAGCAAATTAACACTAAATGATATGGAAAACTCTACACCATATGTTTAAAGGTGTAGTCTTTATTCTATTTTTAAAGCAAGATATCATATTTTCACATGGGCCATGATATTATCTTAATAGAACAGGAAAGATGTCATTTTCTCTTAAAGATTGAAGGAGTCTGCTAACCCATTTGCAGGAAGCAAATGGCATCAGGAAAGCTCCACTATGTCTATTCTACCTCATCTAAATGTCAATATGGATGGCCAATCTAAGACACAGATTTCAATATATTGATAAGATATTATAGCGGAGAAGCTTTTGATATGTACATATAGCAACCAGTTGAATAGTACGGTGTCATATAGCAAGCAGTTTTATGAGTCCAAAACTTAGAAAGTTAGAATCAAGAAAGGTCCAAAACCAAAGATGTGGAGAAGCTTGAACACAAGTTTTCACTTTTTACAAACAAATGTGAAATGTTTGTTACTCCAAGGAAGGGAGTCACGTTTTCTTGTCACAAAGATCAACCTTAAGAATCGAATAAACAGAAGCAACTTTTGTTCTTTGAGGCAGTAAAGATGCTTGACTGACTAGAAATGCCAAACAAAACCAGAAAACACAAAGCACACAAATTCTTTACAGCCTTGCACGTTGTTCGTAGACTAAGATCCAAACATAAAAGACGTCCTTCTCCATTGGATTATTATTTTATCATATGGCGCAACCCACCCACCATACTATTCTGAGTTGTGATCTCAAAGATGAAAGATCCTATCTTTTGTGATCAGTGTGATTATCTTCGCCCTTGGACTCTTTGTTATAGCAATTAGCAAATCCCACGCGCCACATTCTCAGGTGAACTGTCACGCTTCAAGGGCCACAGCTAAGTAACAATATCATATTCGGTTGCCGTCGTTCCAATCCAAGTCGGGAGGGGGGTCAAGCTGTCCCCTTTGGCCTTTTACGCACGTAGCCAACGCGGTCTCGACGCTCATGAGGACTGCCACTCCCAACGTTTACCAAACCTCATTATTCTCTTTGCAACTATTTTTAACAAGTAATACGATGAATTATTTCAAGAAATAAATAAATTTTGAGACCCTTTCTAAAAGGGGTATTATTATAAAAACTTTAGCACTATTTAAGGATATTATACTCATAATATCTAAATATGTATTTTGTTCTAATTAGTATAAAAATTAATATTTTTTCAATCCTTGATTTACTAGGAGATTTATTATATCAGATTGTAATGTTTATTTAAGGTTATCTATCAATGAATAAAGTATAATTTTAGATCATATTTTTTGCGTATATATTTTCTCTTTCAACACACATAATATTTAAAAAAAAAAATTAACTGAAAGACAAATATGCGTTGGACTTGGATGACCTAACAAGTCGTCTTAGCTTTCCCATTCTGTTGGCTCTCATTCTTTACGCTAGTATTTGAAGGATTTTAGTTTAATCACTTTCATACTTAAAATTTGATACAACAACTCGCTCGCGTATAAAACTGCTTTTAATTGACATTGTTATTCCGAAAATTCTGTTTGTTTAAAAGCTAGAAACATGTAGCATTTTGAAAGACTGTTGTTACCAACCATACAACAATCTCTCAAAACTCTAGACCATTTATTTATATTTTTTTTTTTCAAAATAACTTTCTCTCAACAAAAATAGTTTGCATAAACAATAGGCAAAATAACTTAAATGGTCATCAATCTTTGCCCAAAACGACAGTTTGGTCACTATCGAATGTCATATATCAAAATGGTCACTCCTTATAATGTTTCATCATCAATTTGGTCATTCGAGCTCAAACGTCTGTTAATTATAGGATATTCGAAGAATATTCCGTTTCTTGCCAGGGGTAATTGTGTCACTCAGGTCTCTTGGTGCCAATTCTGAACTTACCCGCGAAGAGTACAGTAGCTTTCCCACTCTTTTTGTTTTTCCCTCCAAATCTTCTCCTTCTCTATAAATATTAACGCTTGGTTTCTTAAAATCCTGGCATCTTAGATAAAAAAATAACATTCCTTTTAAATTGTACGACGATGGAGAGCGCTGGGTCCTCGCTGGGTCCAAATCAATGACGAAGCCGACGTCAATTCGGTGCAGGATGGCGCAGAAAGGTTGAGGAGGGTACCTTCCGCATAGATTTTACTTTTCACAGCTCCTTTTGCTCTTCTATTTCATCTCAATCACTCTTTCTCTCTCTATATTGTCTTTCACCAACAGAAACCAATAGACAAAATCAGTTTTCAAATTTTCGTCGGGGAACACAGAGAGAGAGAGAGGGATCGACATCCAGCGGAGGAGGTCCGTCGTTCCGATCAAGCGAGATCCAGACCGTGCGAAGACAACCATGCACCAGCAGCGGAAAATTGAGTGCCAACCACCGCGAAGCAGCACTTTCTGATCTGGTCCGAGCAGTAGTGGCAGCGGTCGGTCTCGAACAGACTAAGCGCGATCTTCGCCCGGTGGCGTATCCTCTCCGATCTCGACCATCCCGATCTTGCGAAACCTCGTCATACAGCTGCGACCTAGACTAGATCAAACGAGCACACCGAGCAGCAGTTCTTGATGCCGTTTTCGTGGTCCAAATCGAGCAACTCCGACAGCACCGTATATCTGATCTACACTTGTGCACTTAATCAACTTGTCAACATCTAGGGGCGCTCGAGGAGCACAGGGACCGACTGAGGGGTTAGGTCGAGGAGGCCATGTTCGCGAAATCCTCTCCCACTGCTACAATTTTGTTTGAAGGGACTCGGATTCAGGAACCCTTTTCAAAAATCCAGAACCAAGAGACCTGAGTGACATAATTACCCATGGCAAGAAACGGAATATTCTTCGAATATCCTATAATTAACAGACGTTTGAGCTCGAATGACCAAATTGATGATGAAACATTATAAGGAGTGACAATTTTGATATATGACATTCGATAGTGACCAAACTGTCGTTTTGGACAAAGATTGCTGACCATTTAAGCTATTTTGCCTAAACAATAATATACCCTACTTAATAGGTACGTGCTCATCACCCGCCAACCCGCGCGCGTATCCAACCCGCCATTTTTTGTTATTTTCTTCCCGCAAAAAGTAGCCGTTAGGGTCATCACTCATCACATTGCCGACATCGAAGGCCGTAGAGAGAGAGCGAGCGAGAGGACGTTGTTATCTACGCAGCACCTATATTGACCCTTGTTTTTATGACTAAAAATCTTGACTCCCGAAAACGGAAACAAACTCCACCATAGTGCTTAAAACGTCGGCCACCAAAACCCTAACCACCTCCACCTCCTTCACCATAATCACAGCTCACAAAGCTTCTCCCCCTCTACTCTCGTTTCCTCAATTTCCAGACCCAAAAGCGACATTTCCGCTTTTTTCGGTGGAGAAAATTTGCATCGGAAATAGTAACAGTAGCGTGAGCTCTAGGTTATTTTCCGGCGACGAATATTCTCGCTTATTTTTTTAAGTCGAAGCGATCCTAAGAGCTAATTCAGCTTCTTCGATCCGGAATTTCGGTAAGCTTTTTCATTCTCCTTGCTCCTTTTCGCTTTAATTCCACGTCTAATTTCGTCGACGAGGTTTCAGGTTTGCTTTGATCGTTGATTTCAGCTCAGCTTTAGCTCCAGGTTTAATCTTTGAGTACTAATTCCCGATTAAGACTACTAATTTGCGACGAATTGTTACTGTTTATCGGATTTCAAAGCCGGCCAGTGTTTGGAAGACGAGAAATTTACTAGATCTATGAGTAATTTGATACATGTGGAGTTAACAAATGAAGAAGTAGATTTTGGATTGTTTTTGTGTTCAAGTGTTGTTATTAAGTCTGTAATTCTAATTGGTGATGGTTTTGTGTGTTTTTGTCGCAGGGGTGATGCGGTTTTCGTTGTGACAGAGGCGTAAATGGCGACGCTCGGGGACATAGGGGTTGGAGCGGGGATCAATATACTGAGTGCTCTGCTGTTCTTTATAGTATTTGCGTTTCTAAGGCTTCAGCCGTTCAACGACAGGGTTTACTTTCCGAAATGGTACTTGAAGGGAGTGAGGGACAGTCCCTCACGGGGTGGCATGTTCGCGAGTAAATTTGTCAATTTGGATTATAGGTCGTATGTGAGGTTCTTGAATTGGATGCCGGAAGCGTTGAAGATGCCGGAACCGGAGCTTATTGACCACGCCGGATTGGATTCTGCTGTTTACTTGCGGATATACTTGATAGGGTAGGCTGCAGTGTGTCTCTAGGATTGTCTTCTGTTTTAGTTTTCGATTCGGATCTGCATTGTTACTTGTTAGCTTATGTTGACGATTCGGTTCTCCTTATATCAATGCAGGCTTAAAATTTTCATTCCCATAGCGTGCCTTGCATGGGCTGTTTTGGTACCAGTCAATTGGACAAATAACACTTTGGATCTCGCAGGCAAGTTAGCCAATGTAACTTCTAGTGACATTGATAAGCTTTCAGTTTCCAATATCCCAGAGGAATCACAAAGGTGAGACACTTTCTTGTTTATCTGTGTCATGTGGAAAATAGAAAATAACAAAATATTTAATTCAGGTAAAGTATTCTCATACTGCTTATTTGATTGAATTTTACAGATTCTGGACTCATATAGTGATGGCTTATGCATTTACCTTTTGGACATGCTATGTGCTACTGAAGGAGTATGACAAAGTTGCCAAAATGCGGTTGCATTTTCTTGCAACAGAAAAACGCAGACCAGATCAATTTACGGTGAGACTGACTCCATACCTCGGTTTGTTAGTTCGGCTCACTATAGTGGAACATCATTTTACTGATCATGCATCTACCAAATCAAAATGATAAGTGTTAGACATGTACTTAACTATTTTACTATTCACAGGTCCTTGTTAGAAATGTTCCTCCAGATTCAGATGAATCTACAAGTGAGAGCGTGGAGCACTTTTTCCTTGTGAACCATCCAGACCACTATCTTACTCATCAGGTTTGTTCCCGAAGAAACAAAAATGATGCTTCCCCATACAGTAAAAGTTTAAATCTATAATGACAAACACACGTTTATTCCAAGAAATATGATTCTGTGATTTGTAAATGAAGATTATTGGATTTGAAATCAATGTTGCAGTCTATGCAATGATTGTTCTCCAACTTTCTTGAAGGAAGCGCTTGTGATGAACCTTTTTTAACTTCAGAACCTCTTGAATTGATTTGTATGAAAGCTGATACCCATTTACAAATTATATGCAGGTGGTTTACAATGCCAACAAACTCGCGAAATTGGTAAAGAAGAAGAAAAAGCTGGAGAACTGGCTTATCTACTATCAAAATAAACTTGAAAGAAGTAAAACTTCAACAAGGCCCTTGACAAAGGTAAATAAGTTTCCCCCTTGCCTCTAGTATCTACATTCAAAGCGAGTACTTGATGTTTTTCTCTTACCTTGATGTTACTATCAGACTGGTTTCCTCGGGCTTTGGGGAAAGAAAGTGGATGCAATTGAACATTATCAATCTGAGATTGACAAGTTGTCAAATGAAGTAAGTGCCAGTTCCTTGAGTTTGCCGTCAAACTTCTTCTTCCAAAATCTTAGTTATTTCAAATCCATTTGTATTAATCTTAGCCCTATTTTTTCTTTCTCTTTGCAGATACATGAAGAAAGAGAAAGGGTTTCAAATGATCCCAAATTTATAATACCAGCGGCCTTTGTCTCTTTTAAAAATAGATGGTCAGCTGCTGTTTGTGCACAAACTCAGCAGACCAGAAACCCAACTGTTTGGTTAACTGAGTGGGCTCCAGAGCCACGTGATGTATATTGGCCCAACCTTGCAATTCCATATGTTAAACTCACAGTTAACAAGCTAATTATGGGTGTTTCGTTCTTTTTCCTCACCTTCTTTTTCATGATCCCCATTGCATTTGTACAATCTCTTGCAAGTATCGAGGGACTTGAGAAAACTGCTCCATGGCTACAGCCCGTTGTAGAACAGTACGCTATTTTGTCCTTGAACCTTTTATTTTGATGTGTAGTTTTTAGCAGGTACTGAATATAGGACCTTGATTCATTTGCAGGAAGTTCATTAAATCGGTCATTACAGGTTTTCTACCTGGGATTGCATTGAAGATATTTCTGATCTTTCTGCCAACCATATTGATGATCATGGCTAAATTTGAGGGGTTTACATCTCGTTCTTCTCTTGAAAGAAGAGCAGCATCGAGATACTATCTCTTCATTTTTGTGAATGTATTCCTTGGAAGCATTATTGCTGGATCAGCTTTTGAGCAACTAAATACTTTCATTCACCAATCAGCATCAGAGTACGTGTTTTTTTCAAGTTAATTTGCTCTGGCCTCCCATAATTTGGCTCTCATGTTGTCTTCTTGATGACTTGACCACATGTGTGTATATGCGAGTGTGTGTGTGTGTGTGTGTGTGTGTGTTTTCATTTCATTGGTTTTATATTTGTGATTACTAGCTTGGATGAAACTTTTTTTATGGCTTCTTTTCCTGTATACAATCTTTCTTTTCAGATTATAAACTTAAGTTTCTTTTTGTGGCAGCATTCCAGTGGCAATTGGTGTCGCAATCCCAATGAAAGCAACTTTCTTCATAACTTACATAATGGTTGATGGGTGGGCTGGTATTGCTGCAGAGATACTTATGTTGAAACCACTCATAATATATCACCTGAAGAATACATTCCTGGTGAAAACTGAGAAGGACAGGGAAGAAGCAATGGATCCAGGAGATATTGGTTTCCACACTGGGGAGCCTCGTATACAGTTCTATATCTTACTAGGCCTTGTGTATGCTCCAGTCACACCAATAATACTTCCATTCATTGTAATTTTCTTTGGCCTGGCTTATCTCGTGTTCCGTCATCAGGTAAAAATCTGTTGTACTCATAAATTTCTTCTAACAATTACTTATATTCGTACATTCACCTACACTTCTTGCATTACTCCTATATCGGCAGTTACTTATGCACGTACATACTACTAGGTGTCAAGAGATTTCCTTTAACCAAAACAGATATTTCATCATAACATTTTTTGTTAGACACATGACTTCCTTTAACAGTCGTAATTGTAATTGCAGATCATAAATGTTTACAACCAGCAATATGAAAGTGGTGCAGCATTCTGGCCTGATGTCCACGGCCGTGTTGTGGCTGCATTGATGATCTCTCAATTGATTTTATTTGGACTGATGAGTACCAAAAAGTTTGCTCTGGCCGCACCATTTCTCCTTTCTCTTCCAGTACTGACCTTTGCATTCTATAAATATTGCCAAGGTCGTTTTGAATCTGCATTCAAAAAATATCCACTACAGGTGTGTCATGGTTTCATGTGTTTTCTCTTCGAGCATACGTCATGATATCTGATACCATGATCTTTTTTCGTACTTCTTTTCTGGGTTCAGGAAGCAAAGATGAAAGATACTCTGGAACATGCAAGAGAACCAAACCTCAACTTGAAAGGCTACCTCCAAAGCGCATACGTCCATCCAGTTTTCAAAGAGTGCGACGAAGATGACGAAGACCATTACTCTTTCGAAAAGTACGAAAATGAAAGCGTGACAGTGGCCACGAAACGCCAATCTCGGAGGAACACTCCGGTGCCGAGCAGAATGACCGGCGGATCCACCCCTGATGCTACTGTTGCTGATGTCTGAGGAACTACTGCCTTGAGCTGTGTTGTTTGTTAGTAGGAGCTGTAAATCTTAGCTGTAAAAATAAACCTTTTTCCGATGTGTATAAGGTTTAAGATTACAAACCAACTGTAAAAATAGGGATGCACTGAGGGGGGCATAGGAGGTTCTGTTTATACCAGCATGATGCTAATGATAGCGTGTTGTGAGTTTTGTTTTGCAGCCCAACGAGGTTTATTAATTCAATTTTTTTTTCCCGAAATCAAAGTTGGGTTTTCGATTGTTTCAGGCCCAAGGTTGCGGCCCAAAATAATGAAGCAACCAAAAAACAGTTGGCCTGTCATCATCACTATTGGGCCCCACTCACTTTTGGCGCCATCCCAGTCGGTCAATGCGGCAATTTGATACCCGCCTCTTTTCTTCTCCCCAGAAAAAACAAAAAAGTAGCCGTTGGCCACCGGAGGCCCCTACGATACGACGTCGTCCCGCTCAATTATTAAAATTCCCGATAAAGACTCTTGCCGACCACCAAAAAAAAGGAAGAGTAAACTTCATCACTCAACAACTGAGATTCTTCTTCTGGGTTTCCTCTCAAATTTGATACATAACTTATTTTTTCTTTTTTTGCATCTCTACACCATTTGTAAGTACCCATCTGACTTTCTTCTTTGACTTTGTTTTAGTTTACTGGGTTCAAATTCCGATTTGTTTAGATGAATTACGGAGTTCTGTTTTTTTACTACGTACTCTAGGGTATTAGCTATGTATAGCGAGGACGGTTGACGAAGGGTGACGTATAGATGACTACACTGGGAGATATATATAGGTGTCGGAGCAGCGATCAATATCCTCGGAGCATTTCTCTTCTTTATAGCATTTGCCATCTTTAGACTTCAACCGATCAACGACAGGGTCTATTTCTCGAAATGGTATTTGAAAGGACTAAGAGACCATCACCCTTCACAGTCTGCAACGTTCATGAGCAAATATGTGAATCTAGACAGTGGCTCGTATGTTAGATTCTTGAATTGGATGCCTGCGGCGTTGAAGATGCCGGAAGCGGAGCTCATTGAACACGCAGGATTGGATTCTGTTGTGTATTTGAGGATATATACATTGGATAGGGTAAAAAAGCATCAGTCTTTTTATTACTTCAGTTTATGTTGTTGCTACACAAATGTGTGTTTGAGTGTTTATGTTGTTGATGAAGGGTGTTTAATGGAGGCTTAAGATATTTGTTCCTATAGCGATTCTTGCGTTTACCATATTGGTACCGGTTAACTGGACAAATGATAATTTGACTATCGTCGGTCAGGTAGCTGATCTGAATTCTAGTAACACTGATAAGCTCTCGATTTCAAATGTTCCGGAGAGATCAGATAGGTCAGAACCCCCTCCTTTATTTCTTGCTTCTCTGTGTAATTCGCATGCTTAGGAATGCTTGAATGCAATAACGATATATGTGATTGTATTGGGCAGATTCTGGAGTCATGTAGTGATGGCGTATGCCTTTACATTTTGGACATGCTATGTATTACTGAAAGAGTATGAGATTATTGCTACAATGCGGTTGAATTTTCTCGCAACTGAAAAACGTCGACCAAATCAATTTACGGTGAGATTGACTCCATATCTCCATATGTTCAAGATTAATGTGTTGAAGAAGAAATGTCAATACTTTTGTTACAGGATGTCTGATTTCATCAATGTCTGATTCTTTTGACGATCTGCGTAGGAGGATAGAGATTTTGATCACTAATGTTGTGTGGAATTGGTATTGAACGTCTTATTTGAGCTGCTTAATAGTTGGGATTGGATCTGAAATCTGATATGAACAGTTCAGTGTGTCGTAATATCCCATTGAGTCCATTTGCCCAAAATGTTGGCCCAAAATATATACGTCAGATTTGATATTTTTAGGGCTGGGCACGGTATGAAATGGATTGGTTCGGAACGATAATTTCATAGTTTTTTAGCGGAACAGATCGGGGATGAGATTTGTTATTTTAAAAATAAATCTTGAAAATGCCCGAACCCAATTGAAATCGGTTTGGTACGGATTCATTTCAGAATCCATATGTACGTTCTTTTTCGATAAAAAATAATAATGCAAGAGTATATCTAAAAGTCTTAAAATGATTAAATAAAAGCTTCTCAATACGTTCATGATGTACATGAAATCTCCAAACAATCCAAAATCAACTTCAAGATATTCCCAAAAAGAAAGAGAAAGTGTGAAATTAAAAATTGCATATATATTGATCGACACAGAAGTAATCATATTCTTGCCTTATTACATGATCACTACAAATAAAGAATAGTGCTACACTCTTTCCATTTATAAACTGAGAAAACAATAGTCAATGAGAACAATG
Source organism: Geum urbanum (assembly GCA_946800695.1). Classification (NCBI taxonomy): domain Eukaryota; kingdom Viridiplantae; phylum Streptophyta; class Magnoliopsida; order Rosales; family Rosaceae; genus Geum; species Geum urbanum. The sequence goes on from OX327001.1 coordinate 72,450,867, forward strand.
AATAATTACTTAGAAGAATTATATATTGTCTTGGACCAAAAAAATTGACAAGACAATGTACAACAAAACAAAAAGGAATTGGAATTTTTTTTGCTAAGAAAAGAACAAATTACATAAGAAGGGACCCTCTTTGACATTCGATACCAGTAAGATCAAACGTATGCATCCTTGCAGTGTCTGGAGGTAAGGAACCCTCCCATCTTCTTCGGTTTTCAGACTCATGACCCACATTTGCAATTCTATCTGTAACATAATTGGCTTCACGAAAAATATGGGAGAAACCAATGATGTTGAGGTCTTCTGAAATCTTCTTTATGTCATGGATAATCGACTTGAGCCTCCACAGAACTTCACACTTCTCATGAATGCAATTTACAATGAGAAGGGAATCACCTTCGACATGAATGTTGGAGAGGCTGGACTGTTTTGCTTGCATGAAACTTTCTCTCAAGGCCAAGGCTTCAGCAACTGGAATACTTGTACTACCAAACCTTTAGCCCCTGCAACAATGATTTTACCTTCAGTATCTCTGATCACAAAACCACCAGCTGCTGAATGTCTATTGCCAGTTTTCACATAGCCATCAAAATTGATCTTGATAGTGTTCTGATCAGGAGGCTTCCACTTGACTACTTGAGGATAATTTTTTGCCTTGTCGGGATTGGTATTGTTTGCAGCATAGTCACTCCAAATGCTGGCAGCAACCAAACTAACAACAGAAGCATTAAAAGATTCATTCCTGAAAATCAAATTATTTCTAGCATGTCAAATTTGTTGATAAAGATTCAAAACCATTGCTAATACAGACTGGTCATTCTTTTTTGCATCTTCTATAGAGTACAGTTACTTGATCAAATCCTCATTCTCGTTAATAACAAGAAGGTGAGAAATATCCCAAACAGTTTTAGCAATAGGACAACTGCAAAATAAATGGTTAGTCGATTCTTCATATCTAGAGCACAAAGGGCATATGTTAGTATCAATCATTCTCATTTTCAAGAGTCTATCTCTTGTCCCAAGTCTTCCTCTAATTAAAAGCCAACTAAAAATTTTAAACTTGAGAGGAATATTCAACTTCCACATTTTATCCAATAGAGAAGTATGTGTATGAGCAGTTATACCATCATATTGTAAAGCAAAAGCAAATTTTATAGAAAATTTACCATAGGGAGAAGGACCCCAAATAAACTCATCCTCTTGAGGACAAACAAAAATAGGAATACCGCATATAACATTCACAGTATCCAAGTCTAGGACAGCTTAGTAGCTTGGTTTTGTTCCAAGCACCATCCAAGATGTAATCAGCTACTATATCTTCAATATTAATCTGCACATTCCTTGAAACATCAATAAGCTTATAAAGGGGAAAAAGATAAGCCCAATTAAAATTTCAAAAATTAATGGTTCGCATATTCCCAACAATCCATCTCATTCCATTTATTATCAAATCCCTATTACTCAAAATACCTTTCCAGGCATAAGAGTGTCCCTGTTTGAATTTTGCTCGGAAGAAATTTGTTTTACTGAGATACTTTATGGTCATTATTCTCACCCACCAATTTTTCTTTTCAGTTAACAATTTCCAGCCCAATTTGGCAATAGCTGAGTTGTTGAAATTACTTATATGTCTAATACCAAGCCCTCCAACCTTTTTTGGAGTGCAAGCATCTGCCTAGGCAACAGAAGGTTCCTTTGAATTCGTTCCCCAAAATAAATCTCTAGCTTCTTTGTCGATAACATTAGCTAATTTTTCTGGACATTTAAAGCAAGAGAAAACATGGTTAGGCATACCAGTGATGTTAAATTTAATAAGGGTTAGTCTTCCAACCCTTGACAAAATCCCCTTCTTCCAACCAGCAAGTTTTTTAGCAATCCTGAGCTTAAGCTCTTGAGCATTGATTGGATCCTTACAGTGAATAACATTGTGGATACCCAAGTATTTATCAATAGTACTTTTTTATTTTCTTTTCTTTTCTGAATTCCTAAAATGGTAACAATTCTATTCTTATCTTGAGACATAACCTTAGGAGAGAAATATAAAGAAGACTTGTGAAAATTAATCTTTTGTCCTGAAGCATTGGCAAAAAGGTCAAGCAGTCTCTTCACATTATTAGCAGCTTTTGTTGTAGCCTTACAAAAAATTAGACAATCATCAGCAAACATGAGAGTAGAAATTCTGATCCCATTTAGTGAGGACAAAATACCTACATTTGATTTTGAAGAAGTAACAAGTTTGTTCAAGTGCCTGATCAAAGGTTCAACACAGAGAATAAAAATATAAGGAGATAAATGATCACCTTGTCTAATGCCTCTCGATGGAGAGAACATACCTTCATGTTTGCCATTCACTAAGATTGAGAAAGAGACTGTAGTTATACAGTTCATTACTCTATCAATCCAAACATCATTACAGCCAAATTTATAGAGAGAAGCTTTAATATAGTTCCAATTCAGCATGTCATAAGCTTTCTCAAGATTAAGGTTAATAGCAAGGGAGACAATCTTTCCCTTTCTCTTTTGAAAACCACTAAATATTTCACGCGCAATTAGAATATTGTCATGAATAGATTTCCCTGAAGCAAAAGCTCCTTGATTTTCAGAAATATATTTTGCCAATAGAGGTCTTAATCTCCCAACCATAATTTTATTGATTATTTTATAGCATACATTACATAAACTGATAGGCGTGAAATGACTTGCAGTTTCAGGATCGTCCACTTTAGGAATCAAAGCTATGTTGGTAAAATTAATGAGATTCATGGGAGTACTGTATTCAAAGAAATCTTTTATCAAAAGAATCAAGGTTACTTTCACCTCCTCCCAGTACTTAAAAAAGAAGATGACATGAATCCCATCAGGACCAGGAGCTTTTAAAGAACCAACAAAAGCTGTCCAAAATTTCATCCTCTGTTATCTGTTTATTTAGAGAGATTAAATCATTATCAGTAATACATGGAACAATAGGCTCCAAAAACTTATTTAAAACATCCAAATTGTGATAGTTTGTTTTAGTGAATCTCTTCTTAAAATCCTTAATAATAACAGCTGCAATATTGCCATGATCATAAAACTAGCAGTCATTCTCATCCCTAATTTTAGTAATCCAATTCTTTTTCTTCCTGATTTTTGCTTGCATCTGAAAGTACTTGGTACTTTTTCACCAAATTGCAACCAGGTAGCCTTAGCTCTTTGAGCCCAGAACAGTTCCTCATCACAATGTATTTGGTGCAGTTCTCTGCTCAAATCTCTATTTGTTTCCTGCAGATACAAAGAAGAAGGATTGTTCATTAATTGACTTTGAATCAAATCTAGATCATTCTGAATAGTTTTAATCCTCTCATTCAGGTCACCAAAGATCTCCTTATTCCAACTTTTGGCTCTAGTCATAAAGCTACTTAAGATGGTGATGAAATTTTTCAAAAGATTGGAATCATGGACATTTCTCCACGTAGTTTCCACATGATTACGAAAGCCAGGGTAATTCAGCCAGACAGCTTCAAATTTAAAAGAGCCACGTCTTTTAAGATTAACATCACCAAAAGTTAAACAAATAGGCCCATGATCAGAGCCATGGATAGGAAGATTCTCTACTTGAGCATTTGGAAACAGATTCATGAAACTGGGGTTAGCACAAGCATGATCCAGCAACTCAAACATAAGAGTATTGTCACTATGATTGTTAGTCCAAGTGAACGGAAGACCAGTATAAGAAATTATAGTCATATTGATATTATTAAGAAATTGAACAAACTCAATCATATATTTGTTAACAATCGTTGAGCCACCACATTTTTCAGATAAATTAGTAATATTATTCAAATCTCCAATGATAATCCAGGGATCATTTCCATGAGGTTTAATATCATCGATTGTAGTCCAAAGATCAGCCTGCTTTTCTTTTTGAGGAAAAGTGTAAATAAAAGTCACAAACCATTTGACACCAGTAGATAAATTTGTAGATAAGCAATATAAGAAACGGTCATAATAGTCCTCGACTTCCAAATTAAAGTAAAATTAGGCCACCACATTGGCCATTAGCCGGTTGAGCAAAATGTTGATCAAAGTTCATTTTGTTATCTATATCATTACCTCCATCTACTGTTGCTCGTGTATCAATGATAAAATAGACATCAAAAACTAGTAAAGTAGCATAAAAATTAACATGCGATTGAAAACCTTGCCACGAACCACCCCGACTATTCCAGAAAACAACTTTCATGATATAACAAATTTTGGAATTGGGGTGGACTCAACCTCGTTCTTTAACGTCATCTTGATCATTCCAAGTATTATCATATCTATCATTCAAATGAACAAAGCTCACATGGGACACGATGGCCATAGGAGTTCGAATCAAATTTACATCGCTGAATCTTGACATATCTATAATTAACAAGATAATAAATTAAGACACTATTTAAATACAAAGCTAGAAGAAGGTGGCGTACCTTGATAGATAGACTTGCAGAATTGGGTAATCATGATTAAAGGCAAGAGAATCTGTGGGTTACCATGATTAGTTAAGCTCTTCATTCTTGATAAGAAAGGCGCCAAAGTAGACGACGATATTGATCTGTAAAAGAATTTCCAAACATTTGAACTGTTGGTGCAAAAATCTTCAGATAATGCCGAATTGGAAAAAGTATACGCAGAAGAACAATCAACAGAATTGTCATTCTTTACCAAAACTGGCTAGGTGAAAAAAATCAAACACGATAAATGCAAAAGTTACCTACCCAAACTTGATTTTGTTTCATTGGGCCTGAAACCACCCTCTTCTTTTTTACCTCAAAAGTCTTGGTCTCTCACTCACTCTCTCTCTGGATTATATATTCTACCCAATTTCGGCTTCTTCGGACCTTCTTTCGCCTTTTCTGTTAACCTCATCATATTCTTGTTGTGGTTAGACAGCACTTCACATCGCATTGTCTTCAAATCCACCCTCCGGAGAATATTCCGACCAGTTTATCTCGGCGAAACTCCGATATCATATTTTTATTCAATGGCTGCCCAGAACACCATTCCCAGCTGAAAAAGCCATTCGTAATCGTTATTTATAGGTAAGTCCCATATTCCCAATATGATTTTTCTTCCCCTGTTTTTTCTTCTTGGCAGGGACGTGAGGATTGAATAAAAACCGTAGCTTTACGAAACAGAGCTTTTGAATTTGATCAGTGTTTGTTTTTACGTGATGGGGTTGATATCAATTATCAAATGTTGGGTTCGTGAGATTGAATTATGGGTTATGATGGGTTTATGGTAAAGGACCAGACTTTGGGTTGTCTTGAAATGTTTGTATGAAGGTTTGATATTATCATTATCTTATTGTTTTCATGGAGATTTCTTTTAACAATGATACAGACTTGTATTGTTTCGGTTTAAGTGATCATTATTGTATATGGTTTTATATTGATTTTGATTGTTGTATTAGTTAGCCCAGATTGTGTTGTGTAATATTAGGTGGGTGAGGATGGAATTTTCGAGAGTGGAAGATGATGACACCGAAGTTGGTGGTAGTAAAAGAGAGTTTTCGGAGTTAATGGAGCATGAGAAGGAAGAGTTGCTGCAGGACCATTCTGAAGAGGATGATGAGAAGGACAATATTGGTTCGCCGCGGGTTGGAACAGCGTGTTTGTCTAGGAAGCGAGGGAGAGGGCGGCCTAAAGGAACTGGACATAGCAAAAGTAAAGGTGGGAAAAAAGTTGTACCTGCAACCTATTACGATTTGATGGATGATATGGAGCATGATATGGAAATTGCCTTTATGATTAAGTCAAAATCACGGAGAAGAGGAGATTCTGGTAGTGAAAAGGTAGATGGAAGTTTCTCAATGGATTCCAAAGTTAAAGTGGAGATGAAGAATTTTACTTCATATACTTCATCTTCTTCACCACCGTCGTCTACTAGTTCAGCAGTTTTAGTTTTGAGATGGGAAGGTGGTAAATCCACTTCAAGACATGAAAAGGTATCAGTTATCTTGTTGTGTCTCTGAGCTGTGTGTCATTTGTTATGTAAGAAATGAATTTACTTTTAGTTGTTCTCTTGTGTTTTATTTTACTGAATGCAGGACAATGGAGATGCTTGTTTTATGTGTCATCAGTGTATGCAAGAAGAGAGAACAACTATAGTTTCCTGCTCCATGTGTAAACAGAACTCTTATTGTATCCGTTGTATCAAGGAATGGTATGTACTTCCCATAGTATTTTACGTCCGTGTGAGTTTGCAATAGTCACTTGAAATGCATCATGTGCTTTCTTCTTGTGTATATAGGTATCCTCACATGAAAGTAAAGGAAGTCAAGGAACTTTGCCCGTTTTGCCGCAAAAATTGCAACTGTAATGTATGCCTCCACTCCACCGGCATTGTTAAGGTTTGCTTTCTAGTATTACTCAGGTGCTCCTTTCAGCATTGCATCCTCCACTCGATAATACATCATTGTTTTTATTGGAACTTCAGACAGCTAAAAGGGACATAAGCAACAATGAAAAGGGTCAGCATTTGGTGCATTTGGTTCGCTCTCTGCTTCCATTTTTGAAAGATATCTGTGAAGAACAAAGGAAGGAGATAGAAATTGAAGCTAATATTCAAGGTAGGCAGACTTTTAACTTTGGTTTCAGTTCCTTGGTTTCAAGTGCTACTGCTAACACACATCTCTGTCAGGAGAGTCGCCTTCCAACATTCTGATTGAACAAACCCTCTGCTACAATGATGAGCGCGTCTATTGGTAAGCATCTCTTTATTAGTAAGGAAATGCTATATGATTGATTTCTAACTAACTACATGTCTATCCTCATGCTTGGAATAGCAACCATTGTGCAACTTCAATTGTTGATCTACATCGCAGCTGCCCAAAGTGTCTATTTGAACTATGTCTAAGCTGTTGTCGAGAACTACGGCAGGGATGTATATTCGACCGTTCAGAAGTGAAGTTTCAATATAGGGATATGGGTAGTGATTACATGCATGGTGGAGATCCATCATCTGAGTGTTGCTTCTTAGAAGCACCAGAGAAAAATTTCAAGCCTTTGATGGGGTCAAACCATGATGCTAGTGTTACTTGTGCTCCAAAGGAACTTGGTGGCTGTGGGGAGAAAAACTTGGTTCTGAAGCGAATCCTTCCTTGTGATTGGATTACAAATTTAGAAGCGAAAGCCAAAAATGCACTCGACATTTGCCAAATCAAATTCTCCACTGTCAAGCATGACTCTGCTGAAACAGATATGATGCGAAAAGCAGCTTCTAGGGAGGATTCTTGCGACAACTTGTTGTTTTGTCCAGATTCGAGTGATACTCTGAAGGAAGGAGACCTCTTGCGCTTCAAAAGACATTGGATCAATGGTGAACCAGTTATAGTTCAAAATGTTCTTGAACATACAAATGGTCTGAGCTGGGAGCCAATGGTCATGTGGCGTGCTTTAAGTGAAAATATGGATCCAAATAGTACAGAAGTCAAGACCATTGATTGCCTGGCTGGCTGTGAGGTCTGTTTCTGCACTTGACCTCTCTGTTTCTGTTTCTGTTTCTGATTAAATATATTTTCTATTCCACTTTGAAGGTATGATCTATAAATATCTTCCGATATCAGTCTTGCATTAGTTTTAGGGTAGACCAATCTGATTTGATATGTTGAATGTCTTTTCTACATCATCATACTATTCCTGTCTTGGCAGCCTGAAATTAAGGCTGCACTCTGCACTATCTCCTACTTTTAGCAGTACAAGACTATGCTGTTAAAAGTTCTCTCACTTACACACTGACTCACATATGTTACACTTGCTATTGCTTGTCTAAATAAAGTTGCCATGAATAATTGCTCTTCTGTTTACTTTCGTGATCTCTTCCAGGTGGAAATCAATACACGGCAATTTTTTGAAGGATATAGCGAAGGACGAATGTATAGAAATTTATGGCCAGAGATGCTGAAGCTGAAGGATTGGCCCCCTTCTGATAAGTTTGAGAATCTTTTACCCCGTCATTGTGATGAATTTATTAGTGCCCTGCCCTTTCAAGAGTATACAGATCCTAGAGCTGGTATTCTTAACCTTGCTGTTAAGTTGCCACCTGGAGTCTTGAGACCAGACATGGGTCCAAAAACATATATCGCTTATGGGGTTGTGGAAGAGCTTGGAAGAGGGGATTCTGTAACCAAGCTGCATTGTGACATGTCCGATGCGGTATGATAAACAATTGCTAATGTTTACTTAGATACAGAGCTATTAATTTTTTTTCTATCATTTTTCATATTGGTGTATGCATTGTACCACATATCTCTTCAATTTTCAATGTATGCAGGTTAATATATTGACACATACGGCAGAAGTAAAGTTAGGTGATACGCAGCAATCTGCAATTTCAAGGCTAAAAGAATTACATAGGGCCCAAGATGAGAGAGAGCTTCTGAATGGGGTGAACTCTCACTTGGATCAGGCTGGAGAATCTGTTGAAGAGATAAAGATTGAAGTAATTAACAAAGAATCCAAAGCTCCAAAAGCAGTAGATGAAGCAGCTGGTGCTCTAGATGGGCCGAGTCTTTCAGGTTCTTGTTGCACGGAAGCAGTAGATGAAGCAGCTGGTGCTTTGTGGGACATTTTCCGTAGAGAAGATGTTCCTAAGTTGGAGGAATATCTGATGAAGCATTCTAAAGAATTCAGGCATACTTATTGTTCAGTTGTCAAACGGGTAACTATGGTATCCATAACTTTTATAGCCATACCTTTTGCCTTTTGTTAAGGATGCTGATTTCGGTTTTTGTTCTTTGTGTTTAGGTTGTTCATCCAATTCATGATCAGTCCTTTTATTTGACAGTCGAGCATAAAAGAAAGCTGAAGGAGGAATTTGGTACGAAACAAGATAATCTTGTGCTTTTTATTTGCCAACTGTCCTCATTGTTGTACCTCTGGTAGTTTACTCTAACATGCCCTTTTACACTTCTTAGGAGTTGAACCGTGGACATTTGTTCAAAACCTTGGAGAGGCTGTTTTTATACCTGCTGGATGCCCACATCAAGTTAGGAACCTCAAGGTCTATCTATCATCTTACACTTCTATCATGTTAATTTTCCCACTTTATTGATTGTTGGTGGTATAACTCTTGAAATATACTAATATTTACCCCTGCAGTCATGCACCAAAGTAGCCGTGGACTTTGTATCTCCGGAAAATGTCCATGAGTGTCTTCGTTTAACAGAGGACTTCAGAAAACTTCCCATGAATCATAGGGCTAGAGAGGACAAACTTGAGGTAACAAGCATGCTTACCTTCCGACCATTTCTAGTTCCTCTACTTCTCTCCTTCATTCTTCTAAGTTTAATCGGGCATTATCTTTTTTCTGTTGGAACAGATAAAGAAGATGATACTGTTTTCCGTCGACCAAGCTGTTAAAGATTTGGAAAAGTTGATGTCAACGGAAGTGTAAAAGTTGACAACTATACAATGATTTTGCATATTCTTGACCGTGAAAGTTTTGTAGAGTCGGAACAAGTTTTTCCTTGACTCTTCCTTTTGGTCCATGTAAGTTGAAGCAATGACAAAAAGCTTCCTCCTGGTCCATTGTGTTTGACATGGTCTTTTCAGGTCAGCAATTTTGCCTTAAGGTAGGAAAGTGTTGATTCAGCTTGAAGGGTTCGTTTTTCTGAAATGAGCAAAAGAAGTGGTAGATTACGAACATAAGTACAACAGCTGATTCAAGCAAAGAGTTGATGAGAACAAGGTTGATTGGTTGAACGCTCCAAATACAAGCAACAATACAAGAACCTTAATTTCACAATAAACATGAAAAGAAAATGCTGTTATAATAAAGCATACACACCATATGAAGATGAATTCCAGATTTGGCGCATTACCAGAAGAATCATTCACAAAAGCATTTGATCATCAAGCCAACAGTCACAAGAACTGAAGCAATGGTTTGAAAGTGATCTTCTGTAACTCTCTGCACTCTAACTCCCTAAATGGGGTAGGACAATATATAGTATATGAAAGAGATGACAGCGAAACACTCACTTTTACACACTACCAATTTGCCTCACCCATCAAAGAGTCAATCATGCACTAGTATTGTCCTTACTAGATTATGAGTTACCATCACTGAAAGGATACCGAATGTTTGTCTAAATAGACTAACATTATCAGCTGCTTGCCATTAACTTGATATATAGATATAGATAGTGAAAATGTGAGTCTGAATCATCACAAGGCTTAATTGTCGGATGTCTGTGAGCTTTCAAGGTGGGACGACCTTAGGTCAACAAGGTTTTACTACTCTCATGTATATAGGATAAAAACACTCATGGAATCACTCAGCGAGTACCGATCGATATTACTTTCGAAAAAGATATTCGGTGTTCGAATCAGTCTAAATCAAATTTTCAAGATTTGGTGTTCTATAATTTTCTATTATGGAGATCCCAAGGGGTTTGCAAAGACTTCTAAAACTCTGAGACTAATGTACCCACAAATCACGTTAGAACGCTTTCTCTAAGTGCTTTAGCTACCGAGAATAGATTGAGATTTAACTCAAATCAACGTTGACGGAATTTCAACACACATGAATCTGCATCTAGAATTCTTATCAACTCGACTGTATGTGATAGTTAATTTGGTGATATATCTTAAACCAAATAAGATTATGGTAAAAGAATTTTAAAAGGAGGATGTTTCACATAGGATCACCACGTTTAAAGTATTTTTCAAAAGGTCTATGAACAATAAATCTAAGGGTTTGGTCATTAGATAAAAAAGAAAAGAAAAACCCACAAAAAAGATATGAACAAGTAAAAAGATGAAGAGAGAAAAACATACAAGCTCATGAGATTCATCTCAACCATTAGTTGTGTCTTCATTGCCTACTATCCATGAAAACATGTATGAAAGCTCCTCCCAACAGATTGTGAGATCTCATGTTTCAACCAATAGATTGTTAAGAAGAAGGCCAAAGCTAAAGTACAAGAAGGCATTAGGGTTTCATGTTGGTGTTTAAATAGCCCTCTCTAAATTCCAATCTAAGAATTTGCATAAATTATGGCAACTTATTCGGACCGGCAGTTACAACATCCAATAATTGCAAAACTTATATCAAATCAAATAGAGTCTCCAATTCAAAAAAAAAAAATCTCTAAAAATTGCCCTAATTAGACTCTGAATTAGCCACGATCATTTCGTCGTGAAAAGCTTCCTTATTAATAAGTAAAACCCCGCCAAACAAAAGACGTTATCTTCATCCATTGTTTCTGAGAGAGCTTCTCTTCTTCTTCTTCAAACTCAGCTCATGCGAATATGAACTCTACTCAAACCCAACTGGGTCTTCAATTCCAACCTCACCTAACCTTCTTCTCCTCTCTTCAACTCCCCACCTTCTTCTTCTCTCCCAAATCCCACAGCTTCAAACGACGCTGCGTTTCCATCAGAAGCTTCTTCTTTTTCTTCTTCCAACGAACAAAATCAATTGTGATTCAAGAACATAACTGTAGTCGGAGACAATCTCATGTGAAGAATTCACAATGTAGATGATTAATGGATCTTTTTGTGCTTTGATGCCTGCCTTTTAACCGGCGGTTCATCAATGGATTTTCTTGGTCTCTCATTTTTCCTGGTGGAAGCCAAAACCGACGCAACACCTTCCACATGAGCAAGAGGAACGTCTCCTTGCCCAGTGTTGCTACTAACAAATCTCTTTTTCAGAATTTCCAACCTTACAGGAACATTTGCAGTAGGTATATCTGATCTCGTCACTTTAGCGATATCAGCAAATGAGTCAAGCATTGAGTTTGCTACTTGCTGAAAATCAAGTATTCTTCTCACTTCCGTCTCACTCTGAGACGTGCGAGGATCATGAAGAGACACAGTGGGATTAAACCACGTCAATTTCTGACGTTCCACTGGAATGGAAACATTCCCATCTCCTCCTAACAGCGGGAAGTATGTCTCATCAAAATGACATTACTGTAGGAGAAAATATGTAAACGAGAAAAATTGTTTATCTTTCATTGATATAATACCTTAAATTCAGGCTGATACAATCTGTTACAATAAGTGTCCCGATATGACAGAGATTTCATGTATATATCTAATTAATATCCGCATCTAACTAGAACAAGATACACACCGAGAATTATGGAGAATTAATCTCCTTAAACAGTACCGAATTTTCTATGCAATTCTCTACTTAAATTTAGATGTTTCATTCCTAGTTGTACACAAACTTTCCTAAACCCAAAACAAGAATAATATTTTGAGAGAGTTCTGTTCTGATGGTTAATGAATTTTGTGATTGGTCGTGATCAACTGTCGTTAGATTTGTATCTAACGATTGATAATTAAAAAATAATTAAAAGATAAATTTAATATTATTTATTTGATGCAGATTTAATGATGACACCACTGATTACAAAAATTATTGACCATCACAGGACTCTTTCCTCGTAAGCAAAAGAAAAGCTTCTATCGTACTCCATGATCGATAGTTCAATACCTCTCCCATCTTCACCTTTACAACTAAAACGACGACGTTGCAACCACGTGCTCGACGGTGCCGTTTAATTAAAGAAGACGAAAATCCCCGCTGGACCCCACCTCCCTCCCACACGCGCGCCTAACCTAGTGCCACCTGTACGGCGAGGATCACGGCGCGCGGTTAACCGAATCCAAACGGTGCGGTATTTAATCCCCTCCCCCAAAAATACAGTACACACAGTCCAGCGAGTTCTCCCTCTCTTTATTCTCCGACCTCTACAAATTTTGAGAACAAAAAAATACCCAGCAGAAAATTTCATTTCAATTTTTTCAAATGCTTCTTCATACTCTCTATGACTTTTGAGCTCGGAGATTCTCTCGTTTCGGTCTCGAAGTCGTCGTCGTTCTAGTCGGTTCGTTTCTCGCGGCGGCGATGGTGACGACGACGATGACGAGGAGGAGGAGGTCTTCTCCGGCCCGCCACGTCGTCATCAGGCGTCAGGTGAAATGGAAGCTTCTGATCGTCTTCTCCGTCGCGCTCTGCGTTTTAGCACTCTACAGGCTTCACTCGCAGCCTTCTGACATCTTCTCGGCTTCGGCTTCATTATCTCGCGCGAGATCTCGAATTTCTCGCCACGGCGTCCGTTTCGCCGGACCGGCGAAGATCGCGTTCCTGTTTCTCGCGCGCTTAGACCTCCCGTTCGATTTTCTTTGGGAGAGCTTCTTCGAGGTTCGAGGTTCAGCTCTTTCAATTTTTTTTATGCTTCGCTTTTTTGTTCTTCATAGAATTTTGATATCGGATTTTCGAAATTCTGACTTTTCTGTGTTCTTGTTTTGGTAGAATGCGGCGGCCGAATCGAATTTTTCTATTTATATTCACTCGGCTCCTGGTTTTGTGTTCGATGAGTCCACGACTAGGTCGCAATTATTTTACGGCCGTCAATTGCCGAATAGCATACAGGTAATTATTCGTTTAGCTGAATTGAAATGGAAAATTATGTAAATTGTAGCTTTCAATGTACTATGGTATACGATTTTAACAGAATGCAGCTTAAAACAGTGAAATGAAACTCAGAATCGAGTTATGTTCTGTGTAAGTTTGGGACTTGCATTGAAATGAGGTTTTGATGTTTGATGCTATTGCAGGTGGGATGGGGAGAATCGAGTATGATTCAAGCGGAGAAGTTGTTGTTTGCAATAGCTCTGGAGGATCTGGCGAATCAAAGATTTGTTCTTCTCTCTGATAGGTTTGTATTGCTTATATTGTAATGAGAGAATGTTTTGTAGAAGCGTAGTAGCTGGCCGGTTATGTCTAAGCTTCTTACTTTTTTTGTTCTGCAGTTGTGTTCCTTTATACAACTTCAGCTATGTATATAGCTACCTGATGGCTTCTCCAAAGAGTATTGTGGACAGGTAGAGAAATTGGCACACACTATTGAAGTGCCAAAAACTGATAACGAATAGAAGATTAATCAGATAGAACCTATTTTCACATTTATATCTAGATTTTAGCCTTTTGACTGTGTCTAGATGTGGTTTTTTGGATACTTTCAGAGCTGCGAAGTTAAAGGTAACTTATGCTGTCTCTTCATGCTTTGTAGCTTCCTTGATGTGAAAGAGGGCCGCTACAATCCAAAAATGGCACCTATAATACCAAAAGCCAAATGGCGGAAAGCATCACAGGTTATTATTTAGTGCTTTGTATTTATATGTTTGTAAATAAGTTTTGTTATATTGTCTTTGATGACCGTCATTAAAAGCCGAAAGCTCTTATTTGTGGGTTAAAGAGATAACGTTTTTGGTTTAAATGGTGATAAAACATTGTTCAGTATTGCTTCACTTGCTTAGGTAGTATCCATAGTTTCAGTATTATATTATTATGAGTATGTGGTTTATACTCATTTGAGTATGGATTCTCATTTTAGTACTATGTTATATGTCTTGATGGATGCCCTAATTGGATTTTGATTGGTTGATTTCAGTGGATTGCTTTGATTCGGAGACATGCTGAAGTCCTTGTGGACGACGAAGTTATACTTCCAGTATTCAAGAAATTTTGCAGGGTACATAACTAAGCATTTGATGTCCGAGTTTTTACTTTTGTCTTGTTTTTGCTCACTATGCTAAGGGGCGAAGTGGGTTTTGGATAATGGATCAATTTGTTTATAACACCACTTAATTAACTTCACTGCCTCATTACTTTGCAGCGTCGCCCACCTGTTGATGTCAGAAAGCTGAATCTTTCCGAAAGCTGAATCTTGTAAGTTTCGATATTGGATGGAGTAGATGATTCCTATATAATCTGGCCATGTATCATATAAGCCAAGTGCTGTATAATTCAGAGACTAGGAAAGGCTATCTGATAAGTCATTCCGCCTTAGGAAATGTATAGTCATTGTATTCTCTGTCAAGTCAGTGATAATAGGTTTTGATTATGGCTTGATACCAAATGCAGAAACTTCAGAAACAGCACAACTGTATCCCAGATGAACACTATGTGCAGACACTGCTTGCGGTAAGCTAAGGAGTGATGTTGATTTTTCCCTTTTGTTGCCAACTGTCTTGGGCTATATCGATTCACTACTTTGTTTGTTGTAAAAGCCTTCTATGAATCATTGCCACTAGTTCAAGTTTCTAATTGAGCTCCTGTTTTACTTGTTCGATATGTTTTGTTAGATGAGTGATCTTGATACCGAGCTTGAGAGAAGGACAGTAACCTTTACATTGTGGAGCAATTCTCCAAACAAAACAGAGTAAAGGATGGCATCCCATGACGTTCAACCATGCCAATGCAGCCCCTCAAAAGATTAAGGAAATAAAGGTTAAAACCATTTTAGATTTACCACTCTTAGATGTGGTTTAGTATGCAGCCAGCATTTCTTATCTTAATTATATCTCGTCATGCTATTGGTTTGACATATGCCTATTTCAACAGGACATCAATCATGTATACTATGAGACAGAATACCGAACAGAATGGTGTTGGATAAACTCAACTGCTGTTCCATGTTTTCTGTTTGCGAGGAAATTCTCCAAGGGTGCTGCCGTGCGCCTTCTGAGCGAGGGCATTGTTGGTCACTTTAATACAGCTGCATTATTAGAACCACCACCATGATCTAATTCTTGAGTTCTTAGGAGCACTAACTGTTAGCTCATCTGAAGTATTATCTGGGTGTTTAACAAAAAGCCCACTAGAGATATATAGGAATCAATCATACATCTCTTACAACTGATTTTGATACCGAGTACACCAATGAGATCAACTTGTGCAAAACTGAACTGATTGTCACTTGTCAGAGACCTGATGGAGAATGCTCAATTCGGGATTTCAATGGCTTTCTGCTTTGTGGCATACATGTTGAAATAGTACAATGCCGGTGCTTCAGTTAAGATTTTGTGGAACGTTAACTTTGTGTAAGAGCTTTCTGCATATGTTGAAATAGTATATACGAAACAATACAGAAGGCAAATTGAGATGCGAGTTTGAAATTCTTCAAAATTTCACGATGTATTATTAGCTTTTATTCATTTCCAAAAAAAAAATGACAACTGAAACACGGAGGATATCTTAACCATAGAACGGTACGTCAACATGTATAAAAAGCCTACACAAAATAAGTTATTCCTAGCCAAGAAATTTGTCCCTAATGGACTGTAATTCAGCTACAACATCATCGATATCCTTTCGGTTTGTTGGAGACTCGACAGAACATGAAATTCCAATTCCAAAAATCAAAGTCAAGCACTCTTCAATTTTCTCTTCTCTCACACTTAGTTGGCTGCGAGCTTCTTGAAGTAGTGGTTCTGAAATCTCTGAAACACGTCTAGGGAGAGCTGTCTTCACATAATTATGAAGATTCAAGTTGTCACTAAACATGTGATCAGTAGGTCTCCTCCCAGTAAACATTTCTAACAAAAGAATGCCGAAGCTGTAGACATCCCCATATGCAGATGCCTCACTTCCCATACCATACTCTACAGTAAAAAAAGTGATTCAAATCTATTTGTGACTACATACGTGCATAAATAAATCATATAGCTCTAATTGAAATATATATGAGAAAAATTACCTGGTGCTGCATAACCAACCGATCCTCTAATTCCAATGGAGCTTGAATGATTTCCAGAAATATTAGTGGTTGATCCTCCGAGAAACCTTGACAGCCCAAAATCAGAAACATGTCCAGTCAGGTCACCATCCAAGAGAACATTACTTGGCTTGAGATCACAATGAACAACAGGTGTTTCACAATGGTTGTGAAGATAATCCAATGCAGAAGCGACATCAATGGCGATGTCAACCCTTTGAACAAGATTTAAACTTTTGGGTTCTTCGCTTCCAGCAGATGGATGCAACCACTTCTCTAAGCTCCCATTATCCATGAACTCATAAATAAGAGCCTTAAAATCATTGCCATTGAAATCAATACTTGAGCATGCAGTTATGATCTTGACCAGATTCCGATGTCTGATGTTTCTCAATACCTCACATTCGGAGATGAAACTCTTAGAAGCTCCCCGGTGTAACATGTTAAACACCTTCACAGCGACAATAACACCATCTTCAGATTCAGAAAGAATTCCTTTGTAAACAGTCCCAAAAGCTCCCATACCAATCAAATTAGCTGAAGAGAAACCATCAGTTGCTTTTCGAATAGCATCATATGAAACTTGCAAAACAGAGTTTCCCAAAGTGCTTAATTTACTTTCTTTCCTTTTCTTACCAACAAGAAAAAGAGACAGCACCACAGCAAGGCTCAAAAGAGTAAATCCAGAAACTAGATAGATCATTAGTTTCATGCTACGAGATATTCCTCCTCCTCCTCCTTTAGACTCTTTAGTCTTGCACACAGGAAGTCGAAGATTATTAGCAATACCGCCGCAGAGTCTAGCATTTCCTTCAACTGAAGTCGCACTTGCGTTGATAAAAACACCACCAGTTGGTACTGCTCCCGAAAACTGATTGAAGGATAGGTTTAAATTTTTCAAGTTTGCAAAGCCCTCAAAAAACTTTGGAATATCTCCTGACATATTATTGCGAGAGAGGTCTAATTCTTGAATCCCTCTCAGTTCCTTCATGGATGAAGGAATGGGCCCCGAGAAGAAGTTGCCATCCAAGTCCAACAATTCTAAGCTCTTGCAACTGCCTAGGCTACTGGGAACTTCTCCTGATAATAAGTTGTTTGAAACATCCAATATGCCTAGATTCTTTAAGTTTCCAATCTCCTGAGGAAGGGAACCAGTGAACTGGTTCCCATCCAATCTCAAACCTATTGATAACGATGTAAGGCCAAAAACTTGAGGAGGTATCGTGCCATTTAGATTGTTTCCAGAAAGACCTAGTTCCAGTATCGAGCGATATTTTCCTAGGCTGGAAGGGATGCTACCGACTAAATTATTTTCTTCCAAGTAGAGTAATGTTAACAATGTTAAGTTTCCAAGAGACGACGGAATGCTCCCCGATAATTTGTTGTTGTTAAGATACAATCGCCCAAGCCTTGAAAGTCTCCCAATATCAGTAGGAATGCTACCTGTGAAGGAGTTTTCTTCCATGCCGAGTGATTCCAAGTTGACAAGAAACCCTGATCCAGTTGGGATGCTTCCGTATAGTTGGTTTCCTGCAACTCTTAGGACTTGAAGATTGATTGAGAGATTGGATATTGATGTGGGCAACGTCCCCCCAAAATTGTTTTGATCGAACTGCAACCATTTTAGCTCTGTTGCATTGATCAATTCTGAGACAAAACTCAAGTCACCGGGTTTACCGCTTCCAAGGTTATTTTGAGAGATAGTGAATATCCTAAGGTTGTGAAGATTTTGTAAATTTGGCACCTATCCAGTAAGTTTGTTTCCTGAACAGTCGAAGGCTAAAAGATTTGTTGCGTTGGATATTGATGAAGGTATGGCCCCGGTAAATTGATTATCAAAAATGTAAAAAAGTTGAAGTTTGGGAAGAGCATGGAACAAATTTGATGGAAGACTTCCTTGAATTTGGTTTTGTGCTAACTGGAATTGAACTACAGAAGTGAGGTTATAAATGCAAGAAGGGATTATACCAGACAACTTATTCATTCCCAAATAGAGAAATGTTAAGTTTCTCCACTGGCATAGAGAATTAGGGATGCTTCCTTCTAAGTTATTGTACACCAAATAAAACACCTCAAGAGACGAAATGTTCCCCAAAGAAGGAGGGATTTCTCCCATTAAATTGTTGAAGTGCAAACCAAGATTCTGAAGCTTTGACAAGAAACCCAATTCGGGAGGAATTTTACCCACTAGATAGTTTCTTTGAAGACGAAGGGTGATGAGTCGGAAGCATTTAGATAGATTGGTAGGAATGGTACCGGTAAGTGAGTTATTGTTTAGAAGCAATACCTGCAACCTATGCAACTGCCCAATTTGAGGAGGGATTTGATGGGTGAAGCTATTGTTCCGGAGATTTAGCACTCTTAAGAAGCTTAGATTTCCTATGTGTGGAGATATAGATCCCACCAACGCCAGAGAGTCCAACTCCAGCTTTGTGACCCTTTGGCGATGTCGTCGACTGCAGGTGACCCCTTGCCAGAGGCAAAACTCAAGGGATTCATTCCAGGAGCTTGTGACTCTGTTCGGATCGTGTTGTATTTGAGCTTTGATTGCTAGCAGTGTCTGCCTGTCCGTCTCATTTGCACCGAGTGACACGGTTAAGGAATAGTGTTTCAAGTTCATCATGGATCTACTACTACATAAGTTGAACGTTGCAGAAAACAGAGAGCATAGTAGGATCAATCTCACAACGAAAAACCTCATTTTGAATACATTAGCTAGCAGAGGAGATTGTATAATATGGTGCTGCTATCAAACTAATTTATAGAGGATGGAATGATTTGGAAAACACTGGTTCACTTGATTTCCTCTACAGATTGACTAGCGGAGTAGCGGTGATTGTTTTCTGAAGACGACTGTTATTTTGTATGTAGGCTAACTCCAATTTCCGAAGACCGTCTCTTACTTATAGTCTAGGTCTTCCACGGGTGCTTCTGTTTCTTGTGGGTAGCCTGCATCACAAGTCATACATATGATGCTGTTTTTTTCCGGCTGGAATTTATGACAAGGACTTTCCGATATGACTTGCTTTCCCAACTTGATTCAAGAAGTTGCTTGCCACTAGGGAGTAGGGACCAATCGTGTGGAAGAAAAAAGAAAAGACTAGTAACAGTGTTTTCCGAAGACGACTGTTTTGTATGTAGGCTAACTCCAATTTCCGAAGACCGTCTCTTACTTATAGTCTAGGTCTTCCACGGGTGCTTCTGTTTCTTGTGGGTAGCCTGCATCACAAGTCATATATATGATGCTGTTTTTTTCCGGCTGGAATTTATGACAAGGACTTTCCGATATGACTTGCTTTCCCAACTTGATTCAAGAAGTTGCTTGCCACTAGGGAGTAGGGACCAATCGTGTGGAAGAAAAAAAAGAAGACTAGTAACAGTGTTTTCCGAAGACGACTGTTTTGTATGTAGGCTAACTCCAAATTCCGTCTCTTACGCATCACAAGTCATGTGTTTAATGTTGTTTTGTTCTCACTGGAATTTATGACAAGTTAGGAATTTCCAGGGTTATTCGAAAGGTTCGATTCGATGGTCGTTAATAAACGTTTGTATCCAAGAAATATGGATATTCAAAGTCTGCTAGCCATTCCGTTCAAAAACGCTGTTGTTTTTCTACTGCCATTTAGGTCACCTAGCTGTGCTTCATAGAGATTCTCTCTTGAAATTAGTATTCTTTCATTCTTTTTTTAGACAACAAAAGTCATTAGCTTTATATTCTTTCAAGCTATGCCATACGATGTAACCACATATATAGAGTAGTACACTTTATAAATTGTAACTCTGATTGTAGGCTGTCAGTCAGTAAATTATTAGATTCAGATGCATTGGTTGTGGAGGGATCGAAAATGTGGAGGATGGATTAGAATCCAAGTAAAGAAATAGTAACGTAGAGTATTATTGTTAGTGTTGTAGCGGAAGCAAATCAATGTAAGAACAAACACAGATTTAACGTGGTTCACTAACGCGAGTTAGCTACATCCACGGCAGAAGGAGAACAGATTACTTTATCTTGGAGAATCAGATTACAAGTATACCACACTAGGTTAAGCCTAACCTAGGATTACAGAATACCTAATCTCTCTACCACGCTAGATTAAGCCTAATCTATAGGATAGAACCAGATATCACACACTCTCATTATGGCTAATACCCATGTATATATATAGCCAACAGAGTCCTGAATACCAGAGGAATCCCAGAACACACACGTCTGAGGAAACCTAAACCATAATGATTAAGGAAACCCAATTCCTTAATGCCTGAGGAATCCTAGTCCTAGCGAAATCCTGAGTAGAAGTCTTGCTCGACAAGGGCTTCTAACTCTCCTCGATAGAGACTTCCTCGATAGAGTCAACGCTCGATAGAGTCAACGCTCGATAGATACTTCCTCGATAGACTTTCTCGATAGACTTTCTCGATAGATCCCACACGTATGCCAACGTGCCACGCGTATGCCAACGCGCCTCGCGTACGCCGACGCGACTCAAGATTCAAGGCATAGACTAACAAATCTCCACCTTGACTTGAATTCTCTCCCAAGTAATCAGATGTACCCGAAGTACCAAACTTTTCCTCTGCCCCCAAATGTCATCCCTCCCAAAGAAGGACCCCGATGTTCCTTTCTCCCAGAGAAGGAACCCTGGTGTTGCCCCCATCGGGCAACTAACAACTTCTGACATTCAGCAAGTCCAAGCAATGTTGGAACTTGCTATGCGAAACCGGCTTTGTGAACATGTCTGCTGGATTATCAGCAATACCCACCTTGTTCACCCTGATCCGCTTCTCATTCCTCAGAAAATGATACCTGACATCAATGTGCTTAGTCCTCTCATGATGAACTTGATCCTTGGCCAAACAGATTGCACTCAGACTGTCGCAATACACTATAGCCTGATCGTGATGTAAACCCAAGTCACTAACCAGTCATTTCAACCAGATTCCCTCCTTGGCTGCCTCTGTCAATGCCATGTACTCTGCTTCAGTAGTCGACAACGTCACTGAATGCTGCAAAGTAGCTTTCCAACTAACAACTGACCCACCAAGAGTGAACACATAACCAGTCATAGATCTTCTTGTGTCAACATCCCCAGCATAATCTGAATCTGAGTAACCAGTTACTAAACACCCTGTATCACCTCCATAAATGAGACCAACGTCAGACGTACCTCTAAGGTAACGAAAGATCCTCTTCACAGCTTGCCAATGCTCCTTTCCAGGCTCACCCATAAACCTACTGACCACACTGACAGCATGTGCAAGATCCGGTCTAGTGCAGACCATAGCATACATCAAGCTTCCTACTGCACTACCATAGGGAACTTGAGACATGTACTCCTTCTCCTGAGCTGATTTCGGTGCAAATGCAGTGGACAAATGAATGTTCGCTGCACTTGGAGTATCTAAGGATTTCGCTGTAGACATGCCAAACCTTGACAATATCTTCTGAATATAATCCTTCTGTGATAAGAATAGCCTCTTCTGACTCCTATCCCTGTAGATCTCCATTCCCAGAATTTTCCTAGCTGCACCCAAATCCTTCATCTCAAACTCAGCACTGAGAAGACCCTTCAACTTCTGAATCTCTGACTTGTCCTTTGAAGCTATCAACATATCATCTACATACAGGACCAAATAAATGAAAACTTCATTTGAAACCTTGTTGTAGTAAACACAACAATCATACGGACTCCTGTTGTAGCCTATCTCCATCATATAGCTGTCAAACCTCTTGTACCACTGCCTCGGTGACTGTTTCAGTCCATATAAAGATTTCTTCAACTTACAAACAAAATCTTCCTTTCCAGGAACTTGGAAACCCTCTGGCTGGGTCATGTATATCTCCTCCTCCAACTCTCCATGCAGAAAAGCTGTCTTTACATCTAGTTGCTCAAGTTCCATATCCTGATGTGCAACTAAGGCTAGTAGCACCCTGATAGATGTATGTCTGACCACAGGCGAGAAAATCTCATTGTAGTCCACACCCTCTTCCTGATGAAACCCTCTTGCAACTAAGCGAGCTTTATACTTGAAACCCTCAGCAGGCGACATCCCTTCCTTCTTCCTGAAGATCCATTTGCAAGTGATAATCTTTCTCTTCTGAGGTCGCTTGGCCAATTCCCAAGTCTGATTCTTGTGAAGTGATTCCATCTCGTCTCCCATTGCAGTAAGCCATTGGGCAGACTCAGTACATGTAACTGCTTCCTTGTAGGTGGATGGTTCACGAGGATCCACCTCTTCAGCAACCTGAAGTGCATAAGCCACCATGTCCTCAAAACCATACCTCGTGGGTGGTTTCCCGAAATTTGCTCTCCTAATCCGATTAAGAGACAAACTATGCTGGTTATCTACTAGTGGCTCTGATTCTGAATGTGAGTGTTGATCTCCTTGCTGTGGTTCAACCTCATCTTGCCGCTCCACCTGTTTCTCAACACCACCATTCTCTGATACAACAATGGACTTCACAGTAGGATTAAACATAGAATTTTCATCAAAGACTACGTTTCTACTGAGAATAACCCTCCTCTCAGATGGAGACCAGATCCTATATCCTTTAACTCCATCTCCATAGCCTACAAATACTCCCTTTCTAGCTCTTGGTTCAAGTTTACCCTCACTTACATGATAATAAACAGTGCAACCAAAAACCCTTAGATTTGAGTAATCAGCAGACTTTCCAGACCACATCTCAAGAGGTGTCTTGAGGCGTATACCAGTGTGAGGTCCACGGTTTATCAGATAGCAAGCTGTACTCACAGCTTCTGCCCAGAACCTCTTCTCTAGTCCAGCATTAGAGAGCATGCACCTAGCCCTCTCCAGAAGAGTCTGATTCATTCGTTCTGCCACACCATTCTGCTGTGGTGTGTCCCTGACTGTATGATGCCTAGCAATCCCTACATTCCTGCAGAACTCATTAAAATCAGAACAGCAGAATTCCAGACCATTATCTGTTCTTAGCCTCTTGATCTTCTTCCCAGTTTGATTTTCAACCAACGCCTTCCACTGCTTGAAGTTCTTAAAAGCGTCACTTTTATGCTTCATCATAATCACCCAAGTCATTCTTGAGAAATCATCAATCATCGACACAAAATATCTGTGACCTCCTAAAGACTCAACGCGAGACGGACCCCAACAGTCTGAATGGATGTAATCAAGTGTACCTTTTGTCTTGTGAATTACTTTAGGAAACTTACTGCGATGTAATTTCCCAAACACACAATGCTCACAAAATCCAAGGTCCTTTACCTTGTGGCCACCCAGAATATCTTCTTTAGCCAGAACTTGCATCCCTCGTTCACTCATATGACCGAGCCTCATATGCCATAACTTAGTCATATCCTCCTTGCGAACTTCTGACGATGCAACAGCAACAGAACCAGACAACGTAGAACCTTGTAAGATATACAAAGTTCCCCGCTTGACACCTTTCAGCACCACATTTGAACCCTTGTAGACACGCAAGATCCCGCCTTCTCCTTTGAAACTAAACCCCTTCTTGTCCAAATGACTCAGAGATATCAGATTCTTAGTCATGCGAGGAATATGCCTAACTTCGTTCAATGTACAGAATTTGCCATCATGTGTCCGTAACTTGACTGAGCCCATTCCAACCACCTCGCAAGCAACATTGTTGGCCATTGTCACATTGCCTCCATTTACCTGTTCGTAGGTTGCGAACCACTCCCTGCACGGACATATATGATAAGACGCCCCGGAATCTAGAACCCACACATCCTCGTGATATGTATGTTCAACAGCAACTAGAGCCGTATCCTCTTCTGAATTGGTGTCATCTTCTGCTACAGCAACGGTCCCTGATGGTTTCTCCTGCTGCTTCCACTTCGGACATTCCCTTCTCCAATGTCCCTTTTCTTTACAGTAGTTACAGACATCATTGGGTTTAGGACCCTTGAAACTTGGCTTCTTGAATTTCTTCTTATCCGAGTTTCCATGTCTTTTACCCCCACTGACTACTAACCCAGCAGCCTGACTGTCTGAACCTGTACCAGTTGCCTTATGGCGCAACTCTCTGGTATGAAGAGACGATCTTACCTCCTCAAGAGTCACCGTATCCCTTCCAACAATAAAGGATTGCACAAAATTCTCGTATGATAACGGTAAAGATACCAACAGAATTAGAGCAGCATCCTCATCCTCGATCTTAACATCGATATTACGCAATTCTAGCAGAATTGTGTTCAGCTGATCCAAGTGATCTCTCAGTGGTGCACCCTCTTGCATACGCAGACCAAACAAACGTTGCTTCAAAAGCAACTTGTTAGTTAAAGACTTCGTCATGTATAGACTCTCAAGCTTTAACCACAAACCAGATGCAGATTCCTCTTCTGCAACCTCGGTGATGATATCATCTGCAAGACACAACATGATAGTCGAGTGTGCCTTCTCCTCCAGGCTGGCCATCTCAGCGGACTCGGGACCCACTGCCTTCTTCATCAGCGGCGCCCACAACCCTTGTTGCTTTAACAAGGCACGCATCTTGATCTGCCATAAACTGAAACTGTTCCTCCCCGTAAACTTGTCGATCTTCACATTCACCCCGGACATCCTTGAGCCTGTCGCTCTGATACCAGTTTGTTGTAGCGGAAGCAAATCAATGTAAGAACAAACACAGATTTAACGTGGTTCACTAACGCGAGTTAGCTACATCCACGGCAGAAGGAGAACAGATTACTTTATCTTGGAGAATCAGATTACAAGTATACCACACTAGGTTAAGCCTAACCTAGGATTACAGAATACCTAATCTCTCTACCACGCTAGATTAAGCCTAATCTATAGGATAGAACCAGATATCACACACTCTCATTATGGCTAATACCCATGTATATATATAGCCAACAGAGTCCTGAATACCAGAGGAATCCCAGAACACACACGTCTGAGGAAACCTAAACCATAATGATTAAGGAAACCCAATTCCTTAATGCCTGAGGAATCCTAGTCCTAGCGAAATCCTGAGTAGAAGTCTTGCTCGACAAGGGCTTCTAACTCTCCTCGATAGAGACTTCCTCGATAGAGTCAACACTCGATAGAGTCAACGCTCGATAGATACTTCCTCGATAGACTTTCTCGATAGACTTTCTCGATAGATCCCACACGTATGCCAACGTGCCACGCGTATGCCAACGCGCCTCGCGTACGCCGACGCGACTCAAGATTCAAGGCATAGACTAACAGTTAGTATTGCGTAATTAGTTGTACGATTAACATACTTATCCACTTAAGCAGATTAGCAACACCTACCACACCACATGCAAGAACACCAAGGAGGCTCCAACTTCACTCACCAGACCCACCCCCTCCGGGCGCGCACGCGCCCGTGGGGGGCGTGCCCGAACACACGGATTACACACCAGCAGAAGCACACCAGTCCCACATCGAAGAACAACACCAGG
The DNA here is from genome assembly GCA_946800695.1 of Geum urbanum. NCBI lineage: Eukaryota > Viridiplantae > Streptophyta > Magnoliopsida > Rosales > Rosaceae > Geum > Geum urbanum. The sequence goes on from OX327001.1 coordinate 72,476,817, forward strand.
TTCCAATCTCAACCACCTTTATATATCAGGTATTTATTACAGGTAAGATCACACCATTGAATCTCAACACAACACGTTGGACTCAATCTCACCCGATCCATATCACACTGCTCGCACGTTCGCTTGACTGTTATATCCAATACATATTCTGACTTAGGCATCGGAGCGTTGAAGGCGGGCCACCCCGTCTTGACCCCTGACCGCCTGTTTCATTGTTGTATTCATCTAACAGCTGCACCCGAACGCCCGAGAGAAAAAGGAAGCACCCGACAGGAAGGAGATCCCGCACGCACGAAGGAAGGGAAGGAGGATCCGCCCATCCGAACAGCCCCACCGTTCGGACGCACCAAGGAAGGAAGGAAGTCTATTTCTGTTGCTTCTGCCCCTTTACGCCCCCGCGCGTAATTCGGTAGAAACATCTGGCGCCGTCTGTGGGAAACTTACAAATTGCAAACCTCGTATAAACACCACCGAAACCAAAGGTCCACATGCTCGATCCAATGGCTGACGGCAGCAACACACCCGGAGGAGGGACACCGCCAGGCTCACCGGAGCGGAACGCACGGACGACCATCAGGACCGACGACGACGGGCGCATCAACGGCATGGCCCAGGAGTTGCGGGAGGCGGCCCTCGAGAGAGCAGAGGAGCGCCTGGCCCGCCGGAGAATGGAGGAGCGACTGGAGATGCTCATTGGCCGACAGTTGGAGCAGTCCGAAAGAACCCAGGAGACCGCCAATGATGAGCGATACATGTTCACCAGGAACAACAGCCGAGCGTCCTCACCTGCGGAGGAGTCGACACCCCCGACGGACAACAGCGCGATCCTACGGAGGATGGAGGAGCTGGCAGAAGAAGTTTCACGCTTGCGCAAGGACAAGCTGGCCGGTCAGGGCGGGACGTTTGCCCCCCGGGTCAGCCCGTTCTCGGCACACATACTGGAGAGGGGGAGGGATCCCCACGCGAAGATAACGAAAATTGCTCGGTTTGACGGGATCGGAGATCCACGGGCGCACGTGGACGAGTTTCGGTCCACCACGGACGGAACCAGGTATTCAGACCCAACCTTGTGTTTCCTGTTTCAGGAAACACTGGCGGAGGAAGCACGGAGCTGGTTCTACGAGATCCCGCCAGGGTCCATTCACTCGTTCCTTGAGCTGGCGGAGAGTTTCCAGAGGCGTTATCGGCTCCAGGGGAGGTACAACACCGCGGGCATCCTCCTGAAGGTCCGCCAGGGGGCGGACGAGAGCTTGTCGAGTTATATCAACCGATGGAGGACGCTCGCGAGCACATGCAGGGACCTTGACAAGCGGGTGGCCAAGGTCGCTCTGATGGACAACCTGCTCGCCACCCCATTCGTAGAGAAACTTGTGAGGAAGGAGCATCTCGACTACGACGAGATCATGGATTTGATTGTGCAGAAGGCACTGGTGGAGACGCGGGTGTACGGAGCCGCCTCCGAACCCAGCTCCAGCAGACCCGGGACGACAGGTGCTCAACCACAACGGCCGGCGGACAGCGAGAGGCCAACCGGGGGCTTCAAGAGGAACCGAGACGTGTACCGGCGGAACTTCCAGATGCCCTTCTACCGCGGGTACCAGGGCAACAACCACAGCCAGGCGCAGGATGCCCGTTTTCCGCTAGCACCACGCTATCGACCGGCAGCACAGGAGGTCTTCACGATCAACGGGCAATCACCCGAGTACCTGCTCCGCATGCACCGACACCGAATACCGCCCCCAAACAACATGGCGAAGACGGGGGTACCAACCGGCCAACTCCCGGAGGTATGGTGCGAGTTTCACAACGCCACCACCCACCATACCAACAGCTGCATCATGCTGAAGAAGGCCCTCGAAGACATGGACGAGCGGACGATCGCTCCCAGGGCGGAAGGACCGCAACGCCAGGTGGGCGCCAGGACCCGTGGGACTATCAACACGATATCCGGGGGCAAGCGCAAGGAGAGACAACCGTCGCCCGACCGCTCGAGCAAGGACGTGCTGACGATCGGGGCAGGGAGAGCGCCCAGAGCACGACGGAAGGAGGCGCCCACCATCAGCTTCACGGCGAAGGACGAGGAAGAGAATCCAAGGGACAGCACCCTACCGTTCGTGATCGACGCGATCATAGACCAATTCCTTGTGAGGAGGGTGCTGATCGACAACGGGGCGTCCGTGAGCATAATCTACTTCGACGCATACACGACGCTTGGCCGGCCCGCCAGCAAGATGACACAGGACCACGAATGCATCGCCAGCTTCACGGGCGAGACCTCGTATCCTATCGGGAGCGACAACCTGCGGGTCGAGATTGGAGCGCCCAATTCCCCGCACGACGAGATTCGGACGGACTTCATCGTCATGGACACCCCCTCCCCCTACAACGCCATACTTGGGAGGCCTGGAATTTGCAAACTGAAACTGATCATCGCAGGGCACCTGCTCTTGGGAAGATTCCCAACCGAGCACGGGATCGGGCACGTCCAGGGATACAACCAGGAGGAAACCTAGGAGACTCGGGGCAGGCAGGAGGTCCTTGCCTTGGGACCCACGGATCAGGAGGAGCGATCCATGCACGAGCGGCGCAAGGCCACACTTCTTGTAACCTGCTGAGGGCGAGGAACGGACCGCCCGATCATCCGAACAGGCGCATCTAACGAAAGAATACCCCGCCCACTGAGCGTCCGGCATTCGGGGAAGTATGTTGTTTATTGCATTTGATCGTATTGTACTTCTCATTTCTCCTTCCGTTAGTTTTTATTCGCGCGTTCGTTTGTCCTTGACCCGCCCGCCCATGTACTCGGGGGACTGGGGGACTGGGGATAGGCCACTGGATGCAATTTTGCTTTGCATGCTCGCACAAGTTAGTCAAAAGATGCCAAAAAAAAAAAAACAGTCAAGGCACACAGGCGGGAAGTACAGAAATTCCACTCAGATTCAAAGTTATTACAAAAATCTACTCTATTACAAACCAAACAAAAAACTACTCTACTCCGCCCCTGTCTCCACATCCATCTCCTCCCCTTCATCCGATGACACCGCTACCTCAGCTTCCGCCTGTTCACCAGGCTCCATCCGCCTGACCACTGGCTCGGCTTTTGACTCAGCTTCGGCACGCTCCCTGTAAGCATCCACCGCCCTCTCATACGCCCGACAGCCCGACAGCCTCTCAACTTCAGACTCCAGGAAGGCAACACGGCGGTCTGCTTCAGCACGAACACGCGTCAGCTCACCGCGCAGGCACTCCGCCTCGGCCATGGCCCTATCTCTGTCAATCTTGGCCAGAGTTTCGAGGGCAGCAGCTTCTCCCGCCCGGATATCCGCCTCGCTCACCCGAGCGACGTATCGGCGCACCAACTCGTTGGCCTTCTCCCTGGCAGCCACCGCCATATCCATCGCCCTCCGGTGCTTCCGCTCGCCAGCCCTGAGGCGTGCAAGTTCCGCAACCTCCCGCGAGCGGTAGCGGAAGGCCTGCTCCATCATCCGAGCGCAGGAACCAAACACTCCATCCAGCCCATCAGCAGGAGCTTCCTCAGCTGGAGGCAGCGCGACTGCGAGCACGGCAGCTTCATTCTCCAGGACCTGGCGCACTCTCTCCACAGCATCATCGCCCGACCCAGGAGCGGGGCGGGGAGCGGAGTCTTCCTTTCGTATCCTCTTCCGCGCACGTTCCCCACTCTTCCCGTGCGGGGGAGACTTTGGCGCATCCGAGTCCAGAGGAGGAGGATCTGGAAAACAAGCACTTGGGCCCGGACTCGGGACAACCGCCTGACTGGACGAAGGCACCACCACGAGCGCACGGCTCACCGCCGTCTGCGCACGAGCATCCTCCCGCTCGGTCACATCACCATCCAGCACGACCAGTTGTTGCTCACGTTCTGCCTCGACTTGCGTCTCGGCTTCAGCAACACCGCCTGCCGGCAGGAGCAGAACATCCGCTTGTGGCACTTGGACAGGTAGAACAGGGGCATCCACATCGCCCGTTGGGGGCGCACGTTCAGTTTTTACCACCACACCCGACGGACCACCCAACAACCCAAGCATCCGGCGCTTGCTCACTTCAAATCTCTTCTTCGCTGCAAACGCACGAGCAGACAGGTTAGCACATCAGATCCAACACTTTCACAACAGTTAAAATATTCTACTTCACTACTGCCGCACCCTCGCCCATACTGGGCGAGCGCGCGTTTACTGGGGGACTCCCGCCCGTGTTACCCCACGCACGGCCGGACCAACACTTAGCAAGCAGACAGTAGACAAACACCAGAAATACCAAAACCCACAAGAAATCAGATCTAACCCACCCCACCTCAAGAACAAGCCCTGTTCTTGAGAACAACAGAAAAAACCCAGAAAAAACCCAAACAAAAACCAGCAACAACAAAACTAAACCCAGGGGGACTCACAGGCTTCGGACGACATCACTTGGTACAAACGACGGCAACGTATTCCGGCAGCAGAGAGCACCACTACAGACCAGGTACAAGGAGCAGAGCGCAGGGAATTTTGGCAGAGCTTTTTCCGAGTGGTGAAAGTGTTGGAACAGACCACACCCCCTACCCCTATTTATACCAATCGCTCGATCTCAGCCAGTCCACGCCAGCCGTCCGATATGCAACACCCACCGTAGGATTGGGACGCGTGGCACCACCCGGTCCACTTGCTTCTCCTCAGTAACCGTGCAAAACCCATCATCTTCCCGCCTTAAATTCAACCCTAGCACGACCTCCAAACAGTCCAACACGTGTCAACCATGCAACCCTCCACGCGCCCACGCGCGTGACGCCTGCCCTTCGGCTCATCATGACGACAAGCAGCATTAAACACGACGCCAGCACTTATCACAGCAGTTTCCCAGGAGAAGACCAAACGAACCGTCACATCAACCATCCCACTCAATCAGCACATCACCAAGTTCAACACGTCAGACCACCCCCGCACGACCACGCAAGGTACGCACCACTGGGCACAAGCAATAACGAACTGGCAGCATAGTTTCCGTGGCAACGGGCATGGCACGTCAAACTGTGCAGGCGCCACTGGCGTTGGGTTCTCCCCGCACACACTAGCTCGGCCCTGGCAGGTTGCAGGCGCCGAGGCTATCGGACGCACGGGCGAAGGATACGTTCCCCCCGCGCACAGACAATACAGGTTGCCTATACGAATGGGCAAGGGGCCCGTCCTCCCCTTGCAGTCCCTAGAACCAACGGGTGTGGGGTACGTCCCCACCGTTCGCACACAGGCAGGTCGGATGAACGCCAGAGGCATGAGGTCCGCCCTCTCTCTGCATGTCCCAAGCAATCGATGGGCGGCAACAGGCATGGGGTCCGTCCCCTCTCTTGCGCGCGCCAAGGGTGTCACGGGCGTGAGGTTCTTCCTCTCCGTACACGTAAAACGTTAGATTGTAAGCCGGGTCAGGCGGCAGAGGCATGGGGTCCGCCCTCTCTTTGGTGCGCGCTGGGGCCGATGGGCGCCACGGGCGTGAGGTTCTTCCTCTCCGTGAGCGTAACGTTAACGAACGACAAGCCGACATCGGATGGCTTGGGGCGAGCGGTCCGTCCCCCCCTTGATCGTGCCGATGACCGATGAACGTGGCGGGCTAGGGTGCGCCCTCCCCGGGCGTTGAAGGCAAGCCGGATTAGGCAGCAGAGGCATGGGGTTTGCCCTCTCTTTGGCGCGCGCTAAGATCGATGGGCGGCACGGGGTGTGGCATCCGCCCTCTCCGTGAGCGTAACGTTAACGAACGACAAGCCGACATCGGATGGCTTGGGGCGAGCTGTCCGTCCCCCCCTTGATCGTGCCGATGACCGATGAACGCTGCGGGCATTGGTCCCGCCCTCCCCGGGCGTTGAAGGCAAGCCGGATTAGGCGGCACAGGCATGCGGCACGTCCCCTCTGTTGCGCGTACTAAGACCGAAGACGGTACGGGTACGGGTCCCCATCCCTCTGTACGCGTTTGTACATCGCGATCTTGATCACTCCGTTGACGCTACACCGTGCGCGACGGTCTCCCCGTTGACGTACGCGGTGCACAGCGGCATCCCACCGTTTGTGTCACGAAAAAACATCTATACCTATATCATTACTTACCTATCTATCTGCTCATTTGCCCCTATATTTGTATACCTGCTATATCATAACTGTCTCCAAAACACCTTCCGGGCGCGCGGGTCCCAGCTAGCAAATTCAGTTGGGATGCCGGGCCCAGAACATGCACAGGTACACCCCCGAACGACCAGGTACACGCTCGGACACCCAGGTCCCGCTCCGTCATGCGAGCCCTTTCTTGACTGGAGAGTTGGGGGACTTGGGGGGTCACAGGATCATGACCGCTGCTCAACCGGATAAGTATTCCTGTTAATCGCACACCCTTTTTCAACTCCCCAGTCAAGAAAGAGCTCTTTGACTTGGGGAATTGGGGGACTTGTTAGTATTGCGTAATTAGTTGTACGATTAACATACTTATCCACTTAAGCAGATTAGCAACACCTACCACACCACATGCAAGAACACCAAGGAGGCTCCAACTTCACTCACCAGACCCACCCCCTCCGGGCGCGCACGCGCCCGTGGGGGGCGTGCCCGAACACACGGATTACACACCAGCAGAAGCACACCAGTCCCACATCGAAGAACAACACCAGGTTCCAATCTCAACCACCTTTATATATCAGGTATTTATTACAGGTAAGATCACACCATTGAATCTCAACACAACACGTTGGACTCAATCTCACCCGATCCATATCACACTGCTCGCACGTTCGCTTGACTGTTATATCCAATACATATTCTGACTTAGGCATCGGAGCGTTGAAGGTGGGCCACCCCGTCTTGACCCCTGACCGCCTGTTTCATTGTTGTATTCATCTAACAGCTGCACCCGAACGCCCGAGAGAAAAAGGAAGCACCCGACAGGAAGGAGATCCCGCACGCACGAAGGAAGGGAAGGAGGATCCGCCCATCCGAACAGCCCCACCGTTCGGACGCACCAAGGAAGGAAGGAAGTCTATTTCTGTTGCTTCTGCCCCTTTACGCCCCCGCACGTAATTCGGTAGAAACAATTATACTATTCGATGCCATACCATTCAAACAGTTTGATTTCTTCATTTCCTTGCTCAAAATTTTCAATAGTGACATTTTCATCCAATTGAGGATTTGAATTGTGATCTGTAAAAAACTGTAGTGATAATCCCATGTAACTCAATAAAACTCCAACCGGGGAGATTTCTCAAGCCAAAAGACTTCATTTGGTTCCATGCCTCACCAACGCCATCCCATCTGTTCAACGAAGCATAGGTATGTGCTAATTGCACGTAGTTTCCAGCATCCACAGGTTTCAGCATCAAAATTTCCCCTGCAACAATCTCCATGAGTTCTACATTGCCCTTAGTTCGACAGGCATCCAGAAGTACGCCCAAGACATCAACTGCTGGCTGCAAAAACACCCTCTTGTAGAACTCATACGCCTCTTCCACCCTTCCTGCTCGACTGAGGAGATCAACAATGCAGGCTCGGTGTTCAGGGCTTGGTGCGATACTAAAATCTTCAGTCATTGACTGGTATATGCTCAAACCCTTGTCAACAAGACCATTATGACTACAAGCTGAAAGAATTGAGAGGAAGACGACATGATTTGGTTTGATTTGAGTCTACAGAAGCTCTGAATGAAATTTCAAAGCAATGTCAACTTTCCCATGACAGCCATAACTGGCAATAATGGTACTCCATGACACCAGATCCCGGTCAGTCATTTCAACAAAGCACTTGTGAGCTTTATCTACGTCGCCACATTTTGAGTACATGTCAACTAGAGCTGTGTCTACCAAGACGCATGGTCTGAGGCAACTTCTTATAGTAAAGTTGTGGATCCACTTTCCCTGATGTAGAGCCCCAGTGGAAGCACAAGCTTGGAGCAGTGAGACCACAGTTAACGAATCAGGCTTCTGAAGAGTTGTCCTCATCTCGGAGAACAGAACCAAAGCCTCACCAAGATGACCATTCTGAGCATATCCACCAATTATAGCATTCCAAGAAACCAAATCTCTTTCGCTCATACTTTCAAAGACACGCGACTCTGATCCAAACGTCCACACTATGCATACATTGTGACAAGGGAGTTTTGGGCAGGAATGTCAAGTGGCATTGCTTGCCTTAAAACATAGCAATAAATTGAAGCTCCTAGATTGATGGAACCCAGTTGCACACAAGCTGCAAGAGCACTAGCTATTGTGGCAGTAGACAGTTCTGTTCCCAAATCCAACATCTGACAGAAAACCATCAAAGCCGTGTCTGCAAAATCATTTTGAGCAAGACCTGAGATCATGGCCGTACACAGTGTTAGTATTGTGTAATTAGTTGTACGATTAACATACTTATTCACTTAAGCAGATTAGCAACACCTACCGGACCACATGCAAGAACACCAAGAAGGCTCCAACTTCACTCACCAGACCCACCCCCTCCGGGCGCACACGCGCCCGTGGGGGGCGCGCCCGAACATGCGGATCACACACCAGCAGGAACCACCAGTCCCACATCGAAGAACAACACCAGGTTACAATCTCAACCACCTTTATATATCAGGTATTTATTACAGGTAAGATCACTCCATTGAATCTCAACACAACACGTTGGAATCAATTTCATGCCTTACTCCATTAGATCCAATCTGGACTAATTCACATCACACTACTCGCACGTTCGCTTGACTGTTATATCCAATACATATTCTGACTTAGGCATCGGAGCGTTGAAGGCGGGCCACCCCGTCTTGACCCCTGACCGCCTGCTTCATCTTTGTATTCTTCTAACAGCTGCACCCGAACGCCCGAGAGAAAAGGAGGAAACACCCGCACGAAGAGCCCGAACGCACGAAGAGAAAGGAAGAAGAAGAGGATCCGCCCATCCGAACAGCCCCACCGTTCGGACGCACCAAGGAGAGGAAGGAAGCTTATTCTTGTTGCTTCTGCCCCTTTACGCCCCCGCGCGTAATTCGGTAGAAACATCTGGCGCCGTCTGTGGGAAACTTACAAATTGCAAACCTCGTATAAACACCACCGACACCAAAGGTCCACATGCTCGATCCAATGGCTGACGGCAGCAACACACCCGGAGGAGGAACCCCGCCGGGTTCACAGGAGCGGAACGCACGGACGACCAACAGGAGCGACGACGACGGGCGCATCAACGGCATGGCCAAGGAGTTGCGGGAGGCGGCGCTCGAGAGAGCAGAGGAGCGCCTGGCCCGCCGGAGGATGGAGGAGCGACTGGAGATGCTCATCAACCGGCAGATGGAGCAACCCGAGGAAACCCAGGAGACCGCCAGTGAGGAGCGATTTCTGTTCACCAGGAACAACGCCCGAGCGCCCTCACCTGCGGAGGAGTCGACACCCCCAACGGACAACGGCGCGATCCTGCAGAGGATGGAGGAGCTGGCAGAGGAAGTTTCACGCTTGCGCAAGGACAAGCTGGCCGGTCAGGGCGGGACGTTCGCCCCCCGGGTCAGCCCGTTCTCGGCACACATACTGGAGAGGGGGAGGGATCCCCACGCGAAGATAACGAAGATTGCTCGGTTTGACGGGAGCGGGGATCCACGGGCACACGTGGACGAGTTTCGGTCCACCACGGACGGGACCCGATATTCAGACCCAACCTTGTGTTTCCTGTTTCAGGAAACACTGGCGGAGGAGGCACGGAGCTGGTTCTACGAGATCCCGCCAGGGTCCATTCACTCGTTCCTTGAGTTAGCAGAGAGTTTCCAGAAGCGCTATCGACTCCAGGGGAAGTACAACACCACGGGTATTCTCCTGAAGGTCCGCCAGGGGGCGGACGAGGGCTTGTCGAGCTACATCAATCGATGGAGGACGCTCGCGAGCACATGCAGGGACCTTGACAAGCGCGTGGCCAAGGTCGCCCTGATGGACAACCTGCTCGCCACCCCATTCGTAGAGAAACTTGTGAGGAAGGAGCATCTCGACTACGACGAGATCATGGATTTGATTGTGCAGAAGGCACTGGTGGAGACGCGGGTGTACGGAATCACCTCCGAACCCAGCTCCAGCAGACCCGGGGCGACAGGTGCTCAACCCCAACGGCCGGCGGACAGCGAGACGCCAACCGGGGGCTTCAAGAGGAACCGAGACGTGTACCGGCGGAACTTCCAGAGGCCCTTCTACCGCGGGTACCAGGGCAACAACCACAACCAGGCGCAGGATGCCCGTTTTCCGCCAGCACCACGCTATCGGCCGGCAGCACAGGAGGTCTTCACGATCAACGGGCAGTCGCCCGAATACCTGCTCCGCCTGCATCGACACCGGATACCGCCCCCGAACAACATGGCGAAGACGGGGGTACCAACCGGCCAACTCCCGGAGGTATGGTGCGAGTTCCACAACGCCGCCACCCACCATACCAACAGCTGCATCATGCTGAAGAAGGCCCTCGAAGACATGGACGAGCGGACGATCGCTCCCAGGGCGGAAGGACAGCAACGCCTGGTGGGCGCCAGGACCCGTGGGACTATCAACACGATATCCGGGGGCAAGCGCAAGGAGAGACAACCGTCGCCCGACCGCTCGAGCAGGGATGTGCTAGCGATCGGGGCAGGGAGAGCGCCCAGGGCACGACGGAAGGAGGCGCCCACTATCAGCTTCACAGCGAAAGACGAGGAAGAAAATCCGAGGGACAGCACCCTACCGTTCGTGATCGACGCGATCATAGACCAATTCCTTGTGAAGAGGGTGCTAGTCGACAACGGGGCGTCCGTGAGCGTAATCTACTTCGACGCGTACACGGCGCTTGGCCGGCCCGCTAGCAAGATGACGCAGGACCACGAATGCATCGCCAGCTTCACGGGCGAGACCTCGTATCCCATCGGGAGCGACAACCTGCGGGTCAAGATTGGAGCGCCCAATTCCCCGCACAGCGAGATCCGGACGGACTTCATCGTCATGGACACCCCCTCCCCCTACAACGCCATACTCGGGAGGCCTGGAATCTGCAAACTGAAACTGATCATCGCAGGGCACCTGCTCTTGGGAAGATTCCCAACCGAGCATGGGATCGGGCACATCCAGGGATACAACCAGGAGGAAACCTCGGAGACTCGGGGCAGGCAGGAGGTCCTTGCCTTGGGACCCACGGATCGGGAGGAGCGATCCACACACGAGCGACGCAAGGCCACACTTCAAGTAATCCACTGAGGGCGTGGAAACAAGCCGCCCGATCATCCGGACGGGCGCACCTAACGGAAGAACACCCCGCCCACTGAGCACCCAACATTCGGGGAAGTACCTTGCCACTTATTATATTGATCGTATTGTACTTCTCATTTCTCCTTTCCGTTAGTTTGTATTTGCGCGTTCATTTGTCCTTGACCCGCCCGCCCATGTACTCGGGGGACTGGGGGACTGGGGATAGGCCACTGAATGTGATTTTGCTTTGCATGCTCGCACAAGTTAGTCAAAAGATGCCAAAAAAAAAAAAGTCAAGGCACACAGGCGGGAAGTAAAGAAATTCCATTCATTTCAAAATATTACACAACCCTACTCTATTACAAAAAAAAAAAAAAAAACTACACTACTCCGCCCCTGTCTCCACATCCATTTCCTCGCCTTCATCCGATGACTCCACCACCTCAGCTTCCGCCTGCTCGCCAGCACTCATCCGCCGGACCACTGGCTCAGCTTTTGGCTCAGCTTCGGCACGCTCCCTGTAAGCATCCACCGCCCTCTCATACGCCCGACAGCCCGACAGCCTTTCGACCTCAGACTCCAGGAAGGCAACCCGGCGGTCTGCTTCGGCACGAACGCGCGTCAGCTCACCGCGCAGGCACTCCGCCTCGGCCATGGCCTTATCTCTGTCAATCTTGGCCAGAGTTTCGAGGGCAGCAGCTTCTCCCCCCCGGATATCCGCCTCGCTCACCCGAGCGACATATCGGCGCACCAGTTCGTTGGCCTTCTCCCTGGCAGCCACCGCCATATCCATCGCCCTCCGGTGCTCCCGCTCGCCAGCCCTGAGGCGTGCAAGTTCCGCAACCTCCCGCGAGCGGTAGCGGAAGGCCTGCTCCATCATCCGAGCGCAGGAACCAAACACTCCATCCAGCCCATCAGCAGGAGCTTCCTCAGCTGGAGGCAGCGCGACTGCGAGCACAGCAGCTTCATTCTCCAGGACCTGGCGCACTCTCTCCACAGCATCATCGCCCGACCCAGGAGCGGGGCGGGGAGCGGAGTCTTCCTTTCGTACCCTCTTCCGCGCACGTTCCCCACTCTTCCCGTGCGGGGGAGACTTTGGCGCATCCGAGTCCAGAGGAGGAGGATCTGGAAAACAAGCACTTGGGCCCGGACTCGGGACAACCGCCTGACTGGACGAAGGCACCACCACGAGCGCACGGCTCACCGACGTCCGCGCACGAGCATCCTCCCGCTCGGTCACATCACCATCCAGCACGACCAGCTGTTGCTCACGTTCTGCCTCGACTTGCGTCTCGGCTTCAGCAACACCGCCTGCCGGCAGGAGAAGAACATCCGCTTGTGGCACTTGGATAGGTAGAACAGGGGCATCCACATCGCCCGTTGGGGGCGCACGTTCAGTTTTTACCACCACACCTGACGGACCACCCAACAACCCAAGCATCCGGCGCTTGCTCGCTTCAAATATCTTCTTCGCTGCAAACGCACGCGCAGACAGGTTAGCACATCAGATACAACACTTTCACATCAGTTAAGATATTCTACTTCACTACTCCACGCCCTCACCCATACTGGGCGAGCGCGCGTTTACTGGGGGACTCCCGCCCGTGTTACCCCATGAACGGCCGGGCCAACACTTAGCGAGCAGACAGTGGACAAACACCAGAAATACCAAAACCCACAAGAAATCAGATCTAACCCACCCCACCTCAAGAACAAGCCCTGTTCTTGAGAACAACAGAAAAAACCCAGAACAAACCCAAACACAAACCAGAAACAACAAAAACAAACCCAGGGGGACTCACAGGCTTCGGACGACATCACTTGGTACACACGACGGCAACGTATTCCGGCAGCGGCGAGCACCACTACAGACCAGGTACAAGGAACAGAACGCAGGAGAATTTTTGGCAGAGCTTTTGCGAGTAGTGAAAGTGTTGGACCAGACACCCCCCCCCACCCCTATTTATACCAATCGCTCGATCTCAGCCAGTCCACGCCAGCCGTCCATTCTACAAAGCCCACCGTAGGATTGGGACGCGTGGCACCACCCGGTCCACTTACTTCTCATCAGTAACCGTGCAGAACCCATCATCTTCCCGCCTTCAATGCAACCCTAGCACGACCCCCAAACCGTTCAACACGTGTCAACCATGCAGCCCTTCACGCGTCCACGCGCGGGGCGCCTGCACTTCGGCTCATCATGACGACAAACAGCATTAAAACACGACGGCCAGCAATTATCACAACAGTTTCCCAGGAGAAGATCAGACGAACTGTCACCTCAACCGTCTCAATCAATCAGCACATCACCAAGTCCAACACAAGTCAGACCACCCGCACACGACCACGAAAGGTAAGCACCACTGGGCACAAGCAATAACGATCGGGCAACGCAGTTTACGTGGCAACAGGCATGGCACGTCAAACTATGCAGGCGCCATTGGCGTTGGGTTCTCCCCGCACACACTAGCTCGGCCCTGGCAGGTTGCAGGCGCCGAGACTATCGGGCGCACGGGCGAGGGATACGTCCCCCCCCCCCCCCCCCCCCCGCACGAAAAAGACACAGGTTGCCTATACGAATGGGCAAGGGGCCCGTCCTCCCCTTGCAGTCCCTGAAACCAACGGGCGACGGGTGTGGGGTACGTCCCCTCCGTTCGCATACAGGCAGGTCGGATGAACGCCAGAGGCATGAGGTCCGCCCTCTCTCTGCATGCCCCAAGCAATCGATGGGCGGCAACAGGCATGGGGTCCGTCCCCTCTCTTGCGCGCGCCAAGGGTGTCACGGGCGTGAGGTTCTTCCTCTCCGTACACGTAAAATGTTAGATTGTAAGCCGGGTCAGGCGGCAGAGGCATGGGGTCCGCCCTCTCTTTGCGCGCGCTGGGGCCGATGGGCGGCACGGGCGTGAGGTTCTTCCTCTCCGTGAGCGTAACGTTAACGAACGACAAGCCGACATCGGATGGCTTGGGGCGAGTGGTCCGTCCCCCCTTGATCGTGCCGATGACCGATGAACGTGGCGGGCTAGGGTGCGCCCTCCCCGGGCGTTGAAGGCAAGCCGGATTAGGCGGCAGAGGCATGGGGTTCGCCCTCTCTTTGGCGCGCGCTAAGACCGATGGGCGGCACGGGGTGTGGCATCCGCCCTCTCCGTAAGCGTAACGTTAACGAACGACAAGCCGACATCGGATGGCTTGAGGCGAGTGGTCCGTCCCCCCCTTGATCGTGCCGATGACCGATGAACGTTGCGGGCATTGGTCCCGCCCTCCCCGGGCGTTGAAGGCAAGCCGGATTAGGCGGCACAGGCATGCGGCACGTCCCCTCTGTTGCGTGTACTAAGACCGAAGACGGTACGGGTACGGGTCCCCATCCCTCTGTACGCGTTTGTACGTCGCGATCTTGATCACTCCGTTGACGCTACACCGTGCGCGACGGTCTCCCCGTTGACGTACGCGGTGCACAGCGGCATCCCACCGTTTGTGTCACGAAAAAACATCTACTATACCTATATAATTACTTGCCTATCTATCTGCTTATTTGCCCCTATATTTGTATGCCTGCTATATCATAAATGTCTCCACAACACCCCACGGGCGCGCGGGTCCTAAACTAGCAAGATCAGTTAGGATGCCGGGCCCAGAACATGCACAGGTACACCCCCGAACGACCAGGTACACGCTCGGACACCCAGGTCCCGCTCCGTCATGCGAGCCCTTTCTTGACCGGAGAGTTGGGGGACTTGGGGGGTCACAGGATCATGACCGCTGCTCAACCGGATAAGTATTCCTGTTAATCGCACACCCTTTTTCAACTCCCCAGTCAAGAAAGTTCTCTTTGACTTGGGGAATTGGGGGACTTGTTAGTATTGTGTAATTAGTTGTACGATTAACATACTTATCCACTTAAGCAGATTAGCAACACCTACCGGACCACATGCAAGAACACCAAGAAGGCTCCAACTTCACTCACCAGACCCACCCCCTCCGGGCGCACACGCGCCCGTGGGGGGGGGGCGCGCCCGAACATGCGGATCACACACCAGCAGGAACGACCAGTCCCACATCGAAGAACAACACCAGGTTACAATCTCAACCACCTTTATATATCAGGTATTTATTACAGGTAAGATCACTCCATTGAATCTCAACACAACACGTTGGAATCAATTTCATGCCTTACTCCATTAGATCCAATCTGGACTAATTCACATCACACTACTCGCACGTTCGCTTGACTGTTATATCCAATACATATTCTGACTTAGGCATCGGAGCGTTGAAGGCGGGCCACCCCGTCTTGACCCCTGACCGCCTGCTTCATCTTTGTATTCTTCTAACAGCTGCACCCGAACGCCCGAGAGAAAAGGAGGAAACACCCGCACGAAGAGCCCGCACGCACGAAGAGCCCGCACGCACGAAGAGAAGGAAGAAGAAGAGGATCCGCCCATCCGAACAGCCCCACCGTTCGGACGCACCAAGGAGAGGAAGGAAGCTTATTCTTGTTGCTTCTGCCCTTTTACGCCCCCGCGCGTAATTCGGTAGAAACACACAGAACCACATCCTTAAGTATCGTCCTTTCAAATATCCGAAATGCAAGATCAATGCTCCTGCACTTCAAATACATAACTATTAGAGCTGTTTTAACGTGGGAATCAAGTTCAAATCCTGTTCTTAAAATCTGTCCATGCACAGACTTCCCCAATGTAAGATTACTCTGAGTTGCAGCCACAGACACCGCAGACGCATACGTCTGTTTATCAGGTTCCAAACCTTCAACCCCCATCTTATGCAAAAGCCAATATACTTCTCCTACATTCCCACTCTGCGCATAGCCTGAAATCTATGAGTTCCACATAACGGTGTCTCTCCCATTCATATACTCGAACAAGCTCCTTGCATCATCAACCCTTCCACATTTACAATACACATTCAACAGGGAATTCATCAAAGATATATCAGACTCAAAACCATACAATACAGCACAGCCATGCAAGCACGTTACATGTGCAATCTCACTAGCTCCGGAGAGCAAGCTGAGCACAGTAACCGAACTGGGTTCAACTCCACCTCGCCGCATCTCCCCAAACATATCAAACGCAAATCCAACACTTCCACCACTCGTATAACATCCGATAATGGAAGTCCAAGGAACAACGTTTTTCTCAGGCATTGCGTCGAACACCTTGCGCGCATTTCGGGCGTGTCCGAGTTTCACATAGAAGTTAACCAAACTAGAGGCAATGTAAGCATCGGAAGAGAACCCATTAAAAAATTGCATTGATGAAACGAGAGGCCATTGGAGAAGAGATTTAGGGAAGTGCAAGCTTTGAACAGATTTGGGAAAGTGTGAGTGTCGGGAGGGATTTGGGTTTTGAGCATAGACAAGTATGTGAGAAGGGCTTCATGGTGAGAGCCTTGAGATGAGAGAAGGTTGATGAGAGCATTGAAAGCTCTGGTTGTTGTTGGCTGCTTCTGGGCTTGGGGTTTTAGGGGGTTTAAGTGTTTAGCTTGTTCATCACTCATGCTAAAACCCAAAAGGGACAAGTCTAAAACAGAAATGAAAACGGTTGACTTTGACCTTAACCATGATTTGTTTTCTTCTTTGGTCACCCATTTTATGACATGTCAAAATTGTGTCCAAAATGTAGTTGGTGTAATTGTGTATCTTTTTTTTCGCTAACAAAGAGACAATTTTTTGCTAATAAGACATAACTGTTCAAGGAGATTAATTTTTGATATGTGTCTTGTTTTAATTAGATACGGATATTAATTAGATAGATACATGAAATTTTAGTCATATCAGGATATTTATTGTAACAGATTGTATTAACCTGTATTTAAGACAAAGAGATAGTTTTTCCTATTTACATATTTTATCCTACAACATGTTATCAGTACGCTCTCTGGGTTGATAGTCATCATTACCAAAAGAAAAGAAAACACCATAACCTTCACAAAAAGCTAGCACCGCCGCCACCGGCCACCTTGCTCCACCGCCGACCACCGTCGGCCTCTCTCTCTCTCATCTCAGCACCCCTCACTCCAACACAAGTTCTTCAAGATTACTCGTTTTCCGAGGAATCGTTTCTGAAGAGCTTCTACCTCAAATCAATCAACAAGTGTAGCGGTCATACCGAGCAAAACACCAATCGAGGTAAACTTTTCTAAACCATCAATATCTACATCTAGGATCAAACTTACTTACCGTAAAATTCTAGATCTAAGTTGATGATAATTATAATATGAGTTATTTTATATTACATGTTTACCCTAGTTCCTATGGACCTATATCCATAGAGTGTAAGTGACGGTCCCGGGGGAGTCACGGTTTAGAAAAGAAAAGAAAAGAAAAGGGAAATCGATCATATATAACAGTTAGTCACGGTAGCTGGGTGTGGTTTTTGCCACCGTTTATAATCGATTTTGTGACCATATATCATGGATCACGTTCTTATTCAATAAAACTTAAAAGTTTTTGTGATCGTAGTTTTCGATCGTTACTGATAAAACATCTCTGTGTGTTTTTGTAGATGAGTTCGAATGAGCCAGCTAGGCCAGAATTCGACATCCTTGACCTTCAAGGTAAGGAATATCACAATTGGGTCTCAGATGTGGAAACTACATTCATCGAAAAGAGACTGACCAACATCATCAAACCCTCTGGGTCTGGAACAAATCTCTTGCCCCCTAATGAAGAATCAAAACCTCAAACCATCATGTTTTTGAGGCGTCATATTCATCAAACTCTCAAGAAGCATTATTTAAACAAAAAAGATCTCATGGTATTGTGGGATGTTCTGAAGCATTGCTTCAACAATGTGCATGATGTGCAACTTCCTGAGTTGACTGCTAGGTGGGAGTACACTAGACTTGTAGATTTTCATAAAATCCAAGAGTTTAATCAAGCCATGCTAGATCTGCAGTCAGAGTTGAGTTTTTGTGGGGTGGAAAAATCTGAGAATTACATGATTGAGAGGGCGTTACAAACCTTCCTAACCTCTATGAGCATTCTGGCACATCAGTACTGAATTGAGTACGAACATGGGAGGATTACCACCTTCAGTGATCTCATTAATAGCCTTGCGAAAAAAGAGCGGCATCATAAGATCATCCTCAATAATAACTCAAGACCGGCTAGTACTAAGAAGTCTAAGAGTTACCAAACTGGAGGAAATGCCCGTAAAACTAAAAAGGTTGCTCGTTCAGAACCTTATGCTCGTGGAGGACATGCTCCACGTGGAGGTAGAGGAGGGCATGGGCGTGGCCAAGGCCACAGCCGAAATCTAATTTGGCATAGAGATCAAAACGCTAACTCCAACAAGAACCAGTCTGGTTCGGTTTCTGATAGTCAACGGTCTCAACATTCTGGAAAATACGTTTGTTTCAAATGTGGTTCTACTAAGCATATGCACAAATAGTGTCGTGCTAGTAGAGAAATCCAGAATATCTACAAGAGGCACAAGCAGTATTTGGCTCAAGAGTCGAATTATGCTGGAGATTTAGAGATGAAGGTTGACACCAATCTCGTTCTTGCAGAAGACAAGGGGAAAGATCTTGCTAACCCGTATTTTAATTAAGCCTATGTAAAAGGCATTGTTTCTGTAATTTTTCAAGTTTTTTGTTCACTTTTCACTCAAACTTATTAAGACGCTTGTCTTGTTTTTGATTAAGAACATCTATGATGTATTTTTGTTGACAGTAATGAATATTTCTTTGTTTTTCGGTCTATGAAAGTGTTGAGAATATTCTATTTTCATACAATTCTTATGTATGGTTCGATGTTTTAAAGGATATGGTAATATGAGATAATGATACGAAACAAACGTGACACAAAGGAAAGGATGTTATTTTGAACTCAGAGAGTTTTTCCATCCATCGAAGTATTGTACTTCAATCCATCAAAACTATCCCACGGGTTATTTTCTGACATTTTTCGATCCATCAAAAAATGTATTTCAATCCATCGAAGCTTATCCTCTGGTCCTTTGGTTGAAATTCGATCCATCGAGACACTCCTTCAATCCATCGAAGGAATGCTAAATTCGATCCATCGAGACACTCTTTCGATCCATCGAAGGAATGCCTCGGGTCAACTTTTTGACCCATCGAAAATTGATGTCGAAAATTCGATCTTGTTTTAGGTTCCTTCGATCCATCGAAGGAATTAAATCGACCCATCGAAGACATGATTCTGGACACTATTTTTGACCAATTGAAGCTTTGCTTTGACCCATCGAAAAATGGTATCGGAAAACCACATTTTATTTTGGGTTCTTCGATTCATCGAAGGTTTTCCTTCGACCCATCGAAAAGGTAACCCGGAAGTGATGTTCTTATATGAGTTTTTCATCCATATCATTAGCTTATGATGTTGCTTATACATCGGTTTTATTGGAAAAAACGGAAAAAATTGAAATTTTTCGTTGGAAAATTATTGGTCTAATCGACTTACCTGGATTGCAGGACCAGATGTGGTTTCACATCGGTTAATGTCATGCCATATTAGCACTCAACAAGGGCCACACCTTTATCCAATCTTTAAGTGTATACTTAAAGTGTACGCCTGGTCTTTGCTACAAAGACTTACTTGTTTACATTGATTTTGTAAATGTCTCAAGGCGAAATTGAGTGTCTAGCAGATAGTGGTAATACACATACCATTCTGCGGAATATGCAACTATTTGTGAATCTTTTTCCATACAAATCTTCAGTAACAACTATGATTGGTGCAGCGCCCGTTATACAAGGGCGTGGTTCTGCAGAGTTTCTGTTGCCCCATGGTACAAAATTATATATCACTTATGCCTTATATGTGCCAAAGGCCAATCGAACCTTGCTAAGTTTTAAGGGTATTCGTGCCAACGGATTTCAATGGGAAACCTATTGTGAGAATGGAAAAGAATTATTGTGTATAACCTCTGTTGAATGTGGCCGCAAGCGCATTCTAGAGAAGTTTTCGGCTATTCGTAGTGGTTTATATCTAACTACAGTTCGGATTACTGAATCTAATGTTGTGACTTACACTACTAAGTGTGATTCTGCCTCATACAAGCTTTGGCATTTTTTACTGGGACATCCAGGTCGCCACATAATGATCAAAATTTTCAAAAATACTCATGGTCATCCGTTATTTAGAGCGAGAAAACATGTGGGATTACCTATTTCCATCGGTTCAGATGGTGAGGATGAGACTATTCCTCTTAATCTTGGCTTGGTCTCCAAGATGAGTGCAGCACCATCCCGGCAAAATACTACTAGGGTGTTGTGCGTTATCCCACCCGACTATTCTTATGCTGCAATCTCTGTTGCACATCGCTCATTTTGCAAAGCTTGTTCTTTAGCAAAACTAAAGGCATGTCTTTCCTTTACTGTTGATAATAGTGACAATATTCCATTCTTACAAAGGATCAAAGGTGATATTTGTGGACTTATCAAACCCGAATGCGGAACATTTAAATATTTCATGATTTTGATAGATGCATCAACGCGATGGTCACACGTTGCTTTGATATCCACAAGAAATGTTGCGTTTGCAAAACTCTTGGCTCAAATCATTAAGCTCCGGGCTCACCACCCAGATTATCCAATCAAGTCTATTTGATTGGATAATGCAGAAGAGTTTACATCAAAATCTTTTAATGATTACTGCATGTCTCTTGGGATTGAATTTGAACATCTCGTTCCTCATGTTCATTCTTAGAACGGTTTAGCATATGCTCATATCAAGCGGTTACAGTTTGTGTCTAAAGCTTTGGTTATGCATACAAATGTATTGGTCTCTACTTGGGGATATGCAGTGTTACACATGGCAATGCTTCTTTGTTACACGTGGCAATGCTAGAGTAGATTGGCCAAAATGGAAGGTAGCAATCCAGACAGAACTAAACTCTCTGAATAAAAAACAAGTTTTCGGTCCAGTTGTGCTATGCCCACCCAATGTAAAGCCGGTTGGACATAAATGAGTCTTTGTTCGGAAGCATAATGAGAAGAATGAGGTCTTGCGTTATAAAGCTAGGCTTGTAGCGCAGGGTTTCTCTCAGCGCCCTGGAATTGATTATGAGGAGACATATTCTCCCGTTATGGACATCATAACCTTCCGCTACCTGATAAGCTTGGTAGTGTCTGAAAAGTTTATCATGCAGCTTATGGATGTGGTTACCGCATATCTCTATAATGATCTTGATTCAGAGATATACATGAGAGTGCCATATGGCATTGCTATACCCAAATCAAGTAACTCTAAACCACGGAGTGCTCATGTTATCAAATTGAGACGTTCATTATATGGATTGAAGCAATCCGGTAGGATATTGTATACACGTCTTAGTGACTACTTGATTGGGAAGAGATACAAGAATGATGACTTATGCCCTTGTGTGTTAATTAAAAGAACAAGTTTAGGATTTGCTATAGTAGCAGTCTATGTTGATGATATGAACATCATCGGAACTCTTAATGAGATCAATGAGACTGTTTGCTACTTGAAATCTGAGTTTGAGATGAAAGACCTTGGTAAGACTCAATTTTGTCTCGGATTAGAGATGGAACATTGATAGGCTGGGTAAACACCTAGTCAAAGATACCTTATTTTCAACCAAGATATATCATTTCAATAGTCACTTATAAGGGTTGTCGAACACAAGGAGTTGGTGACACTAAATCCTAACACAAAACTGAAATACTGACAGACTCGACTACAGTACACTAATGACACTACGAACCTAACCTAGACTGACTCAAATGACACGAAATTTAGACACAACAAACTAGACACAGTGGTGGACTACCATAAAAAAATTGAGGGTATTCGGAGTTGATTTGAGTACCGAATCATATCGGCTAAGCTACAGATAATGCTAAAAGTAAAAATGCTGAAAATAAAAATGCTAATGAATGCAAATGAGTTTAAAACTATATGATTAAAGAGTTAAGAGGAATGCAATCCACCACCGCCATTCCATCTTCCTAACACATACTTAACCTAATGCACATATCCAATGAATGAAAGTTTTCAGGAAGAGTCGATCGTTACAACCACATCCTATTACCTAATCCTTATGCCTATACATGTTTGTCATGGACCTCCCCTACATCTATCCCTCTATTGAACCCATAGTCATGGACCCCCAAGGTTTACAAAGAAGAAAACATTAAACTCTAGAAAATGTTTGAGAATCTACAAGGGTTCACAGGTACACTATAGGCGTGTCCTGCTAAACCTATGGACTTCAATCTCCTGACAGTAAAATCAGTGTATCACTATAGAGAATCCGGTGGAAGAAATTATCTTCAGTCGCCCGTGTCTCATGAAACTATAACCCTAGCATGCATACTAAGTTGCGCACCAAAGCAAACATACAAGAATTCATACGGTGATCATTCAGAGAAAGAAACCTCATTCAAAGAATATATGCATTAAAAAGACTAGGTTAAAGTGTATGCATTAAAAAGACTTCATGTACGGGACTTCAAACAACCCCTTAACAATAAGTTTAGCTACTAAAAGACATAAGTAAACAACTAAAACAAATCATAGAGTTAAAACAAACAAAAGAGATGAAGAAGAGTTCTGGTCGGCCATAATTCGACCGGTCGAGAAGATCCTCAACCCGCCGAACCGAGACGGTTTGGACTTCTCCTGTGCGGCTGCTCCCTCCCTTGCACGAAATTCCTCTCTTAATAATCTGATTCTACCTTTCTAAAACCTAAAATAGGTTTATATATATACTTCCTCCAATAGCTCTCCTAGAGTCCACGTTGGAATAGGCTTCTATAATTGCACATAACTCCTTCCTCTTTCCGTATTAAGCTAGGAATCCCTCTTTTATTTTCATTTCCTTTATTTCTCCACAAAACTTATTAAAACAATAAACATAATTAAATCACTCAATTAATAACAATAAACTAAATATAAAGACCAAATTAAATACCGAATAGACACATAAATATGCGACTATCAAACATCGAGTTGGTGGAATTCTTATTCACTAGTGTGCTTATGTCCAAAAGATGCTCATGCAATTTAACATAGGCAAAGCACACCCTGTTAGCACACCAATAGTTGTTCGCAGTCTGGACCCCAAGAAAGATCCGTTTCGTCGGCTAGATGACGATGAGGAGATCTTGGGAGCTGAAATTCCATATCTTAGTGTTATTGGAGCTTTGTTGTAGTTAGCTCAGTGCACACGTCCAGATATTACCTTCTCAATGAACTTGTTGGCTAGATTTAGCTCTGCACCTATACAACGTCATTGGAATGGAGTAAAACAAATCTCTAGGTACTTGAAAGGTTCCATTGACATGAGCTTATTCTTCCCTTACAAAGAATACAGAGAGAAGCATGAAATTCTTGGTGAAGGGAACGTTGAATCACAATATTCGAGTTCTAGACATATTAATGCAATGAACTGTGCTGACCCAAACCAGTCCTTCGATCCATCGAAGGTTTTCTTCGATGCATCGAAGGATGCAACCTGGACGGATCAGAGTAACCCTTTCGATCCATCAAAGAAGTTGTTCGATCCATTGAAAGATGGACCTGCTATGATTGATTTTCATGCTATCCCCTATTCCAAAATACCGGTTGATGTGTTAGTTGGATTTGCTGATGCTGGGTACCTCTCTGACTCACACAAAGGTCGTTCACAAACCGGTTATGTTTTCACTATGGGAAACACGGCGATATCTTGGAGATCAACAAAGCAAACCCTTGTTGCTACTTCCTCGAATCATTCTGAAATAATTGCTTTGCATGAAGCACTTAGAGAATGTGGTTGGCTTAGGTCAATCATAGGTCATATTCGAGGTTCTAGTAGATTGAAATTTACTATTACTAATCTCACTTGCATCTTTGTGGATAATGTTGCATGCATTGAACAGATGAAGTTAAGTTTCATTAAAGGTGACAATACAAAACATATATCATCGAAGTTCTTCTTTAATCAGCAACAACGACAGTTGTTGAATATCCAAGTGAACCAGATTGGTTCCGTTGATAATGTTGCAGACTTGTTTACCAAGTCACTGCCTAAATCTACTTTTATGAAACATGTGAAAATCATTAGTATGCGCAGGTTATCAGAACTCCTAGACTGAGTTTACAGTCAGGGGGAGTTACATTTCTGTAAACATCAGGGGGAGTCTACATCACATGTAGTAGCTTTAGTAGTTGGTGCGTTGTACTCTTTTTTCCTTAGACCAAGCTTTGTTTTACCCACGAGGTTTTTGTTTGCTTTGCGAGATTTTTAGTGAGGTAATAAATTATGCATCATTCTTATGGACATCGACACAAGAGATAGTGTTTAAGAAGATTAGTTCTTCATAATTCTCGAGGTGTGTTTTGTCCTAGTTAGATACAGATATTAATTAGAAAGATACATAAAATTCTTGTTATATCAAGATATTTATTGTAACAGATTATATCAACCTATATTTAAAACATTCTATCAATGAAAGAGATATAAGAAAATTAATGTAATTCGCTTTATCTAATTAACACTATATAAAGTGAAACCGTTACACTCTTGTAGTCTTGTTTAACGAGATTAAGAGTATCGATTTCCGAGTTGAAAGTCATCATTCAACATTTATATACTTGATCTTACACAACATAACTAATCATAAATTAATGAAATAATTTTTTCAAACTTCTTGCATATCATCAAACTAGCCATCAACAGTCCATTGATGCAGTTTCTACGGGAAAAACAACAAATTAAATATAGATCGAACTATGGTCTAGAAATTAACTGTTAAAAAGTTTAAAACATGAAAGAACTAGATGCAAGAAGGAGGGATGTGAGAGCCATAGGAGTTGCCAATGACATTGTCACAGAAGGCAGTGGCAGGTCCTTTGGGACCATTATGAAGTAACTTGATATTGTCCATCACTATATTCTTACATGGCTTGCTTTTGCTGCATTTCAGAGTCACTGCTTCTTGTGAAGAAGACGTCCCAAATATGTTCCTGAATGTAACATTGCTGATTTGCACATTCGATGAAGTATCCTACATTGAAAATCGACAACTAAATTAGTAACACCCTAGCTTGCTTCAGTTGAAATATCATTCAAACTGGCTTATATACCTGTTGGTTGCAGAGATTGTGAGGACAATATTGTTGATCAATGATGATGGGATTCAAGACATCAATCATCTTAATATTTTCATACACAATATTTGAAGCCTTCAAGGGACTCGAATCCCTTGCCCATGTTTTGATTCTCAGACCATTATCTGTCTTGTTAAACACACTATTCTTCACATAAATTCCTTCCACGTCATATTCTGTATAGACATGCCCTCCAAGGCTTCCAATGCTAATGCCATGTCCCGGACCGCAGAACACATAAGAAATGTGGATCTTTCTACTTCCGGATATAATGGCTATGCAATCGTCTCCAGTCTGAATGATCGAGCTTCTAATGCTGATCCGGCGAGAGTTTCCGATTTTTATGCCATCAGTGTTTGGACTGTCCTCCGGAGCCAGTATCATAATATTCACCAAGTCTATATTGTGGCATCCATACACCTTGAAATGAGCATTTTGGCTGTTGATTGATCTCAAGTGTTGAACTCTTGCATTCGAAACGAAGTCGAAAGTCATTGACTGATAGAAATGATCACACAAAGACAATGTTAGAACATGATCACATAATAACTTTTAATTTATGAAAATAAAAATTAGCAAAGAAAAATATAAAAAGACAAGTTAACTGCCCACTACATGAAACTACCCACCACTCACTTCCACAGTCCCACTCATTTTCTATTTTCGTTCCCTACAATATTTAGAAACAACTTACAATTGGCAAAGCTTTGCAGTTGGGATTTGTGTCACAGTCGTTAAGAGGCCAAACCGAGGCTCCTCGGCCGTCCAATGTACCGCCTCCGGCGACGAGTAGTTGATTGATGCTCCTAAAGTTGATCCAACTTTCAGAGGCCAATGCTGATCGACTAGTAGAAGCCACCAAAGTTCCATGAACAATGAAGGCAATACGGCCTTTGCATGGACCTGAAAATACAACTGGGAACAGCTTAAAAGTTCCTGCAGGGATCACAACCTTTGCTATTCCCTCCCATTTACATGCTTCACTCCAAGCTTCCAAGAAAGCCTAACATGAATTAAATAAAAGAGAGTCTATCAGGAATGTTAAGGTTCTCGTGGTCACAATGTTAATACGGTTAAACCAATCATACAGTAAATAAGTTAAAGCCAAAAGCTTTTACACCGATAGATCACAAAGATGTTACCTTGCTGTTATCAGTTTTTCCATCTTGAACAGCTCCATAACTATTCACATCGAAGACCTTGGCACTTTCAGTTACCAATGCTAACAATAGAAACAAGAAAACTCTAAATGCTCGAGACGACAGTGAACCCATGTTTGTTTAGTTCTCTTTTGTTCAGAGTCTGCAAGTTCTTTCTTCTTATATAGTAGTGCACCCACGATGAAATTATGCCTTAATTAATCGATAATTTTAAATAATGCAAAATAATGGATTATTATCAGATGCTACCGGAATCTGGCAATGACGCACTACTTTCTCTCTTTGCTAAAACGTCAACGGCCTTATTAATAGACAACATGTTATTACCAAATTACAAAGTCCAAGCATTAAAATGGCTTCTGCACCTTTGCATCATCAAATTACAAGAATATATTATGTGTATCACACTAGCTAAGTTGAATCTTTCTTTGGATACTCTCTTGGTCCAAATATTGTCGATCCAATTCTAACATTTGTGCTCCCCATTTCTATCTGCAAAACCGTCAAGCTTTCTATTAGTTTTCTCACTTATGTGAATGAGACTTTGAATCGCCAGATACACATCATAACTTTATATAACTAGTAGGGGTACTTACAGCTTGCTCAAAGTCAGCAGACATGCCCATTGATAGCTCACATTTCTCTTCTGGAATTCCAAGTGCCTTGCAGACGTCGGTTCTGCAGTTGGCTAATGTCTGAGGCCAAACAGTATGGTTCATGTATCACCATGAAGCTCATAGAAATGAGATCATACAGAACGATTTATTATGTGATATATCAAAGTCTCACGCACCTTGAAGTTTTCTGGTGTAGATGTATAGTCCAGCATACCAATGGTCATTAGACCACAAAACTCCAGGTGTGGACAACCTACAGTCACATGTTTTGCAAGCTCCACACATCCAGATGGCTCAACACCAAATTTTGCTGCAACAACAGTTAAAGGAAGAAGTTGGATAATACTTTTTTTCCTTAGTATTCCTTTGATCTAATGACTTTAGATGTCCAATCCAAACCTAGACATCAAGCAGGGGCATAAAGAATAGTCAAAATGTATATGGAAGCCCTGACATTGTTGACTAGCTAATATGAATAAATACAGGTGTAAAGACCATACTCCTCAAGCATGCATTTCCCACATATCTGTGAAGTTGAAATCTTGTTAACTTACATTCTTCTCCACTAGTATTCACTTGGACCAAGATCCTCAATGGCTTTCTCCCAATGCTAGAAACAACAGTATTAAGACGGTTTGCAATCTGTAAAACTCATACACAAAAAACTTTTAAGTCAATCAAGCTGATCATTTTAAAATAACATGATACATTCATTACAAAATCACAAAGCTCCATTCATAACTACATTGTACAAAGGCACATCACTATTAATCAAAGATGTCTTTCGAATTCAATATAGCACCAAGGATTAAGGGATCTTAACCACTTTTCACAAAGAGAAAAACTTGCATATACAATCATTACTAAATACACCAAATTTCTTACAAAGTACGATTCTTTTCTCAACAACTCTAATCAAATTCCTCATACTAGCTTTTGTACATGATATAACATGCTATTATTAAAAGTATTTACCTTCTCATCATCCACACTCTCTACCATTGCAAGGCTAGGAACCGCAGCTGCACAATTTGAAAACAAAATTTTCAAAAACAATAAGCTAAGTCCTATACAATATAACCAAATGGTTAAATATATGAGATACTGAGTTAGATATGAAAATTCATACTTAGAAGAGGCTTTACTTTATTGCTCTGCAAGTTCCCAATAAAATGCCACTCAATATCTTCAGGAAGCTGCAATTTCAAACCCCAAAAACAAAATATGTCAATTATAATCAAATCAAAACCTCAAAAATCAAATCTTTTCTCGGCAGAGCAAGTGAGAGATCAAAAAACCTGAGGAGCTTTCTCAACGACTTCTTGGACGTAGTTCTCGCCAAAGCATCGGTGGCCGGCGTCGTAAACCTGGCGGAGCACGGTGGCCGGTTTCGTTTTGCTCACCGCCACCACCCGGATTTCTTCAGCCCGGCGGCCCGATTTCTCGGCTGCCAGCTGGACGCGGTGGAGAACCGAACGGAGCGCCGCGGCGGAGACGCCTTCGGCTGCGACGGAGCTGGCCATGGCTGCTGCTTGGGTTTCTTGAGGATCCTCCAGATTGGCTGTCTGGTTCTGAAATGTTCCAGTTGTTTCTTGGTTATGTGGTTACCGCTCGGAAGTGACAGAAGTGATCGACTGGAGTGTGAAACGACGCCGTAATGGTGATCTTCTAAACGACGTCGTAGAACACTCTGGGATTTGTCACAATGGGAGCCCAACGTACAGGCCCAAAGCAAAAGGAGAAGAAAACTAGTATAATAGGCATTTCCTGGATCGTCTAGGAGAGAAAAATCGATCTAAGATCTCAAACACCCCTCCAATAAATTTACAAATATATGCAAACGTCTAGCATCATTTTTTTTTAAAGTGAAACGGTAGAATATGAAGCTGGTAAGTTATAAGAAAGTGTCAGTATCCGACCTAATAAAAAGAACCTCATAAAAGCAACATATACTGTTACAGTTCAAACGGGTACCCAACAACATAGTTAAATGTAACTAAGTGTAGAACAAATAGCTAAAATCTACGACTAAAGAAATTTGTGGCCCCACACTCTATCTAGTCATATACTCCAAACTATAATAAAGTCAACCAACGTTACTCCGCTTGCCACCTTCTTCTAAGATGACTACAGGTTGTGTGCCCCTTCGATCCTTCCCCTCCCCACCATGATCTCTAGTGAAGGAGTTGCTTCACGCGCAGACAGCTTCAACGAAGATGCCCCAAACGTCTATCATATGATCAAGTTATTATAGTTTTGTTACAAATAAGATGTACAATTCTAAAAAAAAAAATAATCAAATTTCTTCAAATCAGTAAAAAAGAAAAGATGTATTGTAACTTTCGTTCGAATTAGAAATTCTTAATTTGGGTGCTACAGTATTGATTTGTACTACAAACTTTCTAGATTGACGTCAATACTTAGATTATTGACCTTCAAAGCACATTATAAAAAATTGATATTAGAATAGAAATACTGCTAGAAGAATCACATGATAGTACAACATTGTTGAACATAAAACACTTGGGTTGACTTTCGAAGTCCAAAACTAATAGCTAGATGTCAAGCGAGACTTGCAAGTAACCTAAGTTGCAAGATGCACCCATAACTAACCACAGGCTCAAAGTCCGGAAGTTGGCAATATATGTTAGGCTGACAATCGCGCACGATATTAAGAGTCAGCAGGAGCTTGGGTACTTGGTATCTAATTTCACATGCATGGTCTCCAAATTCGCTTCCATTGTTCAAATTACTTCAACATTTCAAAGTCTTAATACAGCAACTCCTCAAATTGTTACAAGATACATTTCCGCTTATATGGATGGAGTGGAACTTAATTAGTTAATTTACCACTGCACTCTGCTTCAAAAAAGAAAGAAAGAATGAATAAAAAAACTACGTACACTCTATATTCTATATCCATGAAATGAGATTTTATAAGAACCCAACTCTAGATTAACTAGTAATTTAGGATCACGCTCTAACGATACGATTTAAACTATGAATTTTTGTAAAATCTTTGACATAATTTTCTCTACGAAGTGGACTACCAGAAATCTGCAAGAACATCACACTTCGGGTTTCCCACAAACAACACAGTGGAGCACCGATGTCCATCCGGATTTCTCAATAAAGTGCGAAAAATAAATTAATTTAAATGTTGGAACAATAATACAGGAACTAAAAATTCATAATCCAGCAATGCTAACAATTCACTACCAACACTGAAAAATATTTACAACACTAGTATTCAGAGCGACTTCTAGGAGTAAAATAAAACATATAAAAATACACTGCTAGTGGGCCAAATCCTACAGAAAGGCATGATAATCCGGTGGACTCAAATGCTCAGGGGATCAAAATCTAGCTCAGGAGAAGCACTGCAACCTGGGGACAAAAAATTTAAAGGGTTAGGGAAAAAGGCAGATAAAAACATAAAAACGTTAACGTGAGTGTAAACCAATAAAATATTCTATTTGTGCCTTTCCGTCGATTTCTGTGAAATCATGCGAGTTCAAAATAATAAATTGAATAAAATATGGAGGTAGGCGCTCAAGGTATTTGTCCTAACCTGAAGCATCTCCATAACTGTAAATAAAAGGTGATATGATTGTCAAGGGTGTTTTTCCTAACCCGAGACAATCTGGGTCGGCAGGGTGTTGTCCTAACCCAGTCTGACCCGATTAGTCAGTGATTAGCCGACTAGTCAAAGCATCGATGCAGAAAATAAAACTATCACAAACATATATACCTCCAAACTCGAATGTAGTAAAAATATAGGAGACTCTAAATCTGCATAAACATGAACTCTCAACAACTGTGCAAATAAATAAACGTCCACTTACTGTACTATGTCGAGATGTTCATAAATTTGTACCTGCTAATCAGCACAATAATCACCTGACATAGCCCGGTAACTCGTAATCCTGAAAACACGATTATAATTAATATCTACTAGTCAATATTGAATAGCTAAGCTCGTAGACGATCCATAATGTCGAGAATCTCGCATTCTCGAATAACGTAATTTCTGACTAAAAATGAACTAAATCAAATTTTGAATTCAGTTTCTTGCATTACTTCACTGTAAATCAATTTTAGAGCCGCAACATAAATCTCAAACATCAAGCGACTCCAATTATAATCAATAGTTGGATCGTTCGTTAATAATATCGTAAAATTATTTAATTATCATCCGATTAACACACACGTCAACATTAATCAAGTCCAGACCCATTTAAGAACCTCACCATTGCATTCGACATGAAATATCGAGCGAAACGACATAAAATTTTGTCCAAAATCCAACATCGCCGGAGCTCCGCCGCACACAGCGGCACGTGGGGCCACTCACCGCCGCCGCCGGCAACCGGAATCTCACCGGCACCAAATCAAGCATCCTGCACATCAAAATGTTCATCTCAACAAGCCCAACAAAATTCATGAAGAACACGACATCAATACTAACCAGAAAGCCTCCAATTTGCCGAAAAACCAAAAACCCACTGGTCCCAATCAATTTGTCTTCGCTGGGGTTTCAAACCCCCCAGGGTTCAACGTCAAACGCCGACGTGTGCCCCGCCACCATCGCCGAGAAAAACCGCCCGAAATCGGCCAAAGTTCTCCTCCTCGATTCTCCTTCCTCCGACTGCCAACGCGGGAGATGCACCCACCGATCGATAAAGAAGCTCGAACCCAACAGTTTTCCACCAATATCATGGCCAGAGGTGGCCAGCCGGAGGCTCACCGCCGGTGAGAACCTCACGGCAAGAAAACTACTCGGAAGGGGAAGGTCAACCCGGCCTTCCCAAAAAGGAAACTCTGACCTTTCCAAAATAAAAACCCGTATTTATACCCGCGATTTTGCGATAAAACGTTTTTCAATACTTTCATAAAATTTTCGCTGACCAAAACTTCTTCTTCGTAACTCCGATTTCAACACTTGACGTGGCCACAAACTTGTATCGACAAACTCTACAACTTAATCAAAAGAAAGTTCACAAAAAAACATAGTCGATTAAATCTCGACGAAATGCCAACGAAAATACCGACGGTAAAGACTAATTACCATGATTAACATAATTAATTAGCGACTAACCGCACAAGTTTTAATTCTCGTATAATGATGTTTCAGGCTGTAACAGTTTTTTTCCAATGAAGGTTGGAGAACATGATATTATCGATACAAGTTAGTACCGTGTGAAAAGTGATATTTTTTTTGTTCTTTCATTAAAGTTTAAATGATCATAATGTGTTGTAAATTAGCCTGTATCGATCTTCAGATATAAAGACTAAAGAACCCAGCTCATGCAAGAATAGATACTCTATATTCAGGGGATCATGGTCCGATCGATCCATGTATTTGAAGTGAAAACTAAATCCCAGATTTCATCCCAATAATTGTACAACTCATCAGTTCTTTTATTTTCGTATCAGATTTTATTCCCATATTAAAGATTATTCCCTGCTTGGTCCCCAAACCTTTAGACATTCATGTGTTTTATAATGGAAGCAGGCTTACACTATTGTAGAGTGCAAAGCATTCTGGTGTTCTAGCTCGATCGATCATGTGGGGTTTTCGAGTTCCATATTCTTGGGATGTGTATACTATAGGTGTATAGTATACTGTACGTGTGCGTTATTTTTGTATATGTATTATTAATTTCCCAAGTTGCCGGACTTAACGATGGGGAACTGGGGATACAGAGAATATCACTATATATCAACAGTAGGGCTAATAAGGGCAACTTTTCTTTCTGTTCAATCAAGTGGTGATATGGATCGCTTCTAAGAAGATCAGTGATCTTCAGTACTTTGCAAGCAGTTTGTTGCATTTAATTAGACCATTTACACAGATAAAGCAAATTTGCATATCAAGTTTCCGATTGTCAACCTTCCAAAACTGTTACTATAAAACCCACCTCCCATTCAACCCAAAGACACTAACCCTAGCTACAACAAACTCATTTCTCCCTAGTCCCTACAACCTTTAACTGATCACCCTCTTCTAATCTACTAGAGCTGTTTATATATACAACCATGAAGCTGCTTCACATCCTCTTCGCACTCCTCGCGACACTGGCCATTGTTTCATCAGCTGCATTTGACCTAGACGATTACGACAGCGAAGAACCGGAAGTGCAGACTAGTGCTGAAGAATCTGAAATAATGCAAGATGCGACAACTGCTTTGCGAGGAGTTCACCGCCTTCTGGCTCAAAAGACCCTGCCGGCGAACTACACATGTGACAAGTTTCCTAGGGTTTGTCGATTGAAGACGAGCACCGGGCCAGACTGCTGCAAGAAGAAGTGTGTGAATGTGAAGAAGGATCGGTTGAACTGCGGGATGTGCGGGTACAAGTGCAAGTACCCAGAGATTTGCTGCAGAGGGAAATGCGTCAATGACTCGTCTGACAAAAGACATTGCGGTGGGTGCAACCAGAAGTGCAAAAAAGGAGAGTTCTGTGCTTTCGGGATGTGCAACTATGCATAATCGATCTCAAGTTCATGTCAAATGACAAATACCAGAGTGACAGCTAGTATATCACATGTTTATGTGATATTACTCACTCGTACTAAACAAAGAAAAAGAGATCTATATAAACTTGTATAAACGTTGGCAATAAACTTATTAAAGGGTATTGTTTTGGCTCTTCCACATGATTTTAACCTTCACCCCATCACAATATGCCCCAACAGATCGGAATTATCCAGCAAATTAAAAGAAGTATTATTATTTCATTTATTTGTTTCTAGCTAGCTTTGACCTCGCGCACTTTGATCACTACTGCAACCGACATATACTCTGACTTCTTAGTTCCATATATTTCCAGAATTACAAGGCTAGGGAACGTGTATATATCCACCGTCCTTATAAAATGAATCATCCTAAATTTTTTACTTGTTTGGTCATGCCCCTTTACTTGGATCAAAAGGGTATTTTTTTACTTATTGGCTACTGGCTAGGGCAAAAAATGGTTTCCTACTGTACGTATCCCTTAATCAGACTTTGAAACATTGAATCACTAATTGAGTAAAGTAACTAGCTAGTTATCGTTGCATACACGTATATATATACATGCATTTGTGTGGGTAGTAAGGAAAGTACGAAATTAATCACCGGCCTGCCGGCTGCTATAGTTTTGGTCAATATATGCAAATGCAAATGCATGTTGATCGATGTAAGTTCATGTGGTTATTCTCCCCTTGTACAAATTGGAATTTTGGATTAATTGGGAACATAACTTCCATTAATTATATAATATGTACCATATTGAATATGACCTCCGTAGAAATTAAGCTCAGAATTTATTACACGTATCTTATAACTTGGGTAGGGTTTTAGTTTTATAAATAGGACTAGCTCCCCTCCAATCTATATATAAGTTTAAAGAGCATTTAAATAATCTCCAAGACTTCAACTCTATTTTTATTTTGCTGTCTCTGCTTTTTGAAGTGATCAAAACTAAGTTTTTATAATATATTGATGACAATGAAATCATCAAATATATTCTTCACCCTAGTGCTCGTGTTGAAGACATACAAGTGTTGGTTATTCTTTGTAATTGGACAAAACACAGTAGATGAAGGACCATCAATGAAGATGTTGACATAGCCTACTTATCTCAATAGAAAACAGGTTGATCATTCATTTGCATAATATGTTTTCATTTAGGATAGCACACTAGACAAGCATCCTTGATAATCTAGAACGTTTTCATGTGTGATATTTCATAGCTAAGGTTGTTTGTAAATCTAGATTATATGTGTTCAATTTGTGTGAACTTTGACCTTGAAAAGCTGTTTTTGAATTAAGGAAGATTTTTAGGAGAAAGTTATTTTTGGTTCACATGTGACTCTTGGGATTAGTCTTGTCTCCTAGGAATCTGTTTTGCTTTACAGCTGTGTCTACTTTATACCATCCCTAAAATCTATTTTAGTGTTGCAAAACGTGCTTACCTTTTGACCACCAATTGGCTTTTCTGGTATGTAAATTTTGAAAAGCTTTTGCCTCTTTTAACACACTTTGCCTTAAATGGAAACCCTATAGTTGACTTGTGTGTTTGTCTTTTGAGCATGCTATTGTCCCATCAAACTAATGGTTGTTGTAATAGGTCTGCTATAGGTCAGTTTTAGGTCTGCTATAGGTCGATTTTAGGGTTGCTTACCACTTTCCTATGCTGTCAAAACTGACTGGGTTATTCTGCCTATATAAGGGATTCTAAGGCAGCCTTGGCTCCTTGGTTGAGTGAGTATTATTTTGGGTGATTATTTGAGAGCACAAAATTGTGTAGTTTTCTCTCTTCACTTCTCTTCCCTTTTTGTGTCTATACTGTGTATGTAAGTCATAGATTATCATTCACAAAAATTGTTTTCAAAACCCATATGCATGATTGCATAAGTGCATTCCATTGAGATAGGTATGGAGATGCTCAACCCGAAGAAGTAGATCAAGAAGATTTAACTTACAAATAGTTAAGATCTAAGTTGATGCTTCTAGACACTTTCCAAGTTGTAAACACATAAGTCAATTAAGTAGTATAGCTCTATTTAGAACTAGTAGTTAGACTAGTTAGGATAGCATGCGGACTATGTATCCCCAGAGTATAAGAGTCTTGTAAGTGTGTGTGTTACTTGATAGTGGAAATGTTTGTCCATCAAGAGTTAGGGCACGCAGTTTTTCCCCCTAATTGCAGGATTTTTGCGTTAAAGAAAAAACATCCTTGTGTTTTTCTTTACTTACAGCTTTTACAGTTCAAACACTCGTATCCTGTAATTCGGGATAGGTTGTCAATCTGCTATCCCCGAATACAGTTTAAGCGAAAAAATTAAAAAAATGCATTTTCACCCCCCAAAGGACCTTTATAGCCATTTCCCTTTCAGCAACACGAACTGTTGAAGATGAGCCCTATCTCAACCCTAACGAGCTTCGCCACACAGCAACATCTCTACGAGGAATCAGTGGCCGTTTTCTTGCTGAGCAAGTACGAGCTGCATCGAACACATGCGATCAGAAACCAAGTGTTTGTCGGAGTAAGGGCAGCGCTGGGCCTAACTGCTGCAGCAAGAAATGTGTCAATGTAACGACAGATGTAAACAACTGAGGGCGGTGTGGAATAAAATGCAAGTACTCAGAACTATGCTGCAAGGGGGTTTGTGTGAACCCCTCGGTGAATGGCTACCATTGTGGCAAGTGCGGCAACAAGTGTGGGAAAGGAAGTTCATGCGTGTATGGCATGTGTAGCTATGCTAATTAGTTTTGGCTAGCTAGCTAGACTAATTTGATTTAAATCAACTGTATTGGTTTATTCAAGGGACATTCAACATCATATAGAAAAATAAACATGTTTTATATAGCACATTAGAATAAAAGAGTGAGATTACGAGCGCATGTACTAAGTTAGTAATAAGGCTAATTGG
Organism: Geum urbanum; assembly: GCA_946800695.1. Classification (NCBI taxonomy): domain Eukaryota; kingdom Viridiplantae; phylum Streptophyta; class Magnoliopsida; order Rosales; family Rosaceae; genus Geum; species Geum urbanum. The sequence goes on from OX327001.1 coordinate 72,513,311, forward strand.
CCAACTCTGGATCTGATAGATTTCCCAGAATGATTTGTACCCGGCCCGCTGAACCATAATGTTTTGATGATCAATACTAAAGTTATTCGACCAAATAAATTTTCGATATGTATTGTCCTATATATATGTCTCTTTTTATATGCACGAGTGCATGATAATTAACGTACCATGCATATTTAAAAAGAAGGAAAGACGAACCATTATCTTATACATATATTTAGTCCATTTACAAAGGATCTACCATGTACATCATATCAAGTGCAACGTTAGAAGTATTTTCTCCAATTAGTTAAATTAGTTGGGGGATTTAGAAAAATCAGACATATATATGTACATGATAGTTGCATATTTATGCAATTTTATTATGTTTAATTTATTTTCATTATTTAGTTCCATTGTCTTAGTCTTGATAATATTAACTTATTTTATGATTTTATAGGTATTTTGAGTGAATTAAGATAAAGGAGTAAAGCCTCAGATGTCTAGTTTCCATAACATCTTCCATATCATGATTCGAAAATCTCTAGAAGAAGTTATGGCCGATTTAGTACAAGGAGGTCAGTCGGCTCGGAAATCTGACTTTTGACGAGAATTCATGTTTTGAGATCCAAATCACACCAAAACGTTCGTGGAAGAAGTTGTATTTCAGATACCCATTTAGTTTGGATGTGGGATAAGTCTTGAAAGTAAAAAAGAAATAGAAGAATCAAGAAGATGGTTTTTCTTTCAAGACAAGGAGTCTATAACCTATAAGGAAAAATGATTAAAGGAACAATATATATAGAAAACCTTATGAAAGAGCTTCTCTCTTCTCCCTCTTCTTGTATCTTCTTCTCCATTATGTTTAGTTAGGTTTTTCTTTAGTACGTTAGGGGTTGATCGAAACCTTAGATTTGTTTTTTATTTCAAATGTCTTAGTGATTTATTTAACTATTTAGATAAATTTTATTTCATTTTTATATATAAATATTTTATGTTCATATTTTTTTAGTGCACATAACTATAACTATAGTACTTGTTCAACATAGTTTTGGATGTACTAGCTACTTGATCTGCTCGTTTTGATTTTAGTACACGATTGACTTCATCCACTGTAAATTTTCTATATGCGCTTAATTAACCTTCGGATAACCATACCTAATAGTCTACTATACTGTCCGTAATAGAGCACTACATACCCTGTCAACAAGTCTTGGCAAAGAAAATACTCTGTCAAGTGTCAACAACAGAAATCGATATGGTTTTGAAGTTCTCCTCCTTGTAGCTTCTTGACGCTCACGTATGTAGATTGGTCAATGGTAAACTATGGAACCGCCAAAGGTCAAATGGTCAATATAGGGGGAATTAAGCTAGTGCTTTTATAACCGTTTTCCTCCCGTTTGGAAAAATAGACTACTTTGGCCTGTTGGCGGAATTCGCTTATTACATGACCACCTCGTTAGAGAGAGCATGCAACATATGTACGTAGTACGTACGTATTCTTGTAAATACTCTGCATAATCCCATGGAAATATCAGAAGAGATAGAGCTCGCTAGCCTAACTTGGACAGCTATTGTCTGAATTCTGTACGTATGTATGTATCAATCTATGACTATGTACTATGTTTCTTCTGCATAATTACCTAATTTTTTGATCAGGTCTTTCTCTGAAAACCTAACTTTTCGAGCTATGGTGCGCGCTATACAGCGCGCCCTTTGGAATAGACCACCTCACTAAGTTCTCATTATCCACACCCCAAGTCGATGCATGCAATCCCTCCTGGTCGTTGCCCTCTATATATACTTCATCAAACATACATGTTTCCTCATCCAAAACACATTCATATATATTTTCTCAACATTTTCATAGTACGTACTTCATCAACCTCCCCTTTTTAGAAAACCAAACATGAATAGCACCAACAAGGTCATCTTTCTGCTAGCCATACTGATGGCTTTAGCCGCCATTACTCTTTCCGCAGCAACACCGCAAGAAGATCCAGAGGAAATGTTTGTCTCCGATGAGGAACATGAAGTTTCAGATGAGCCTATCTCGGATAGTCTCCCTACTGCCTTAAGCCAAGAAAGGACTTCTCTTAGGGGAGCAAGCCGCATCCTAGCCACTCGCGCCGTCGCGACCACTTGTAACAAAAACCCTAATGTCTGCAAAGCCAAAGGGAGCCCGGGGCGAGATTGCTGCAAGAAGACTTGCGTGGATTTGAGGACGGACAGAGCCAACTGTGGCAAGTGTGGGAAGAAATGTAAGTACTCGGAGATATGCTGCAAAGGTAAGTGTTTGAACCCATGGTCGGACAAGAGGAACTGTGGGAGTTGCAACAACAAGTGCAAGAAAGGCAGTTCGTGTATGTATGGAATGTGCAGCTATGCATAGAAAAACGACTCCAGCCAATCAACTACTACATACGTACGAGCTTATCGAGCCCATGCATGCATGATAAGGATAACATGCATTCTATCTGTGCAGATATACATACTTTATTAAATTCGTTATTTATTTGTTTCATTAGTTCAAATTAAGTACCAAGTACTTGAAATGTGGCAGGAGATAGATAAAGACTAATAAAGTCGACTAAGAATTTGTGTATGTAATTAAGTACGTAGATATGTGCAAGGAATAAGGGGCGACTTGCTCGTCACGAGAATTACTTAATCTGTCTTTATTTGTTGTAAAACGACCATTATATATATTTGTCAAAAAAAACGACCATTATATATAAGAATTATTCTCTTAATTACCTGCTTTAATTTCTACTTGCTAGCTAGTTTCATTAGACTTATTATAGTCCAGTTAAGAATCATCCACATGCAATTAGGTATTGAACAATATATATATATATATAAGAAGTATTCTCCATGCGAAGAAATGGGAACTAATTAGAAACTAATATAGAACTAATTTAATTATACACAGTAGTTTTGCATTACAAATAGATCATTGGTCAAATTACGTATATATATATATATGTTCCATGCAAAACAATCTAATATATAATGTGTTCATGTTAATTTCAGAGTTCAGACCAAAGAATTGCGTGTATGCGCGGCTACATATACATGCAATTTATTAGGAGATGTCTTAGCCTACTCTCAAAATTAATTATGAAAATCAGAAATAAAATGACACTGCTCATGGAAAAATTAAGTAATTCATTATTAAATTACTGAAATTTATGAATTTTTTTGATTCAGTTATAAAAAATTTAGAATCCATATCCTGAAATTTGAGTTTGAATTCCTATATATAATTGTGTTATCAATTAATCCACCATTTATTCCTATATAGCTACTGACATCTATTTTTAAATAATAAAAAACTACTGATGGTACTATGCTAATTAATATTACACTACCGCTGGAAACACGTACTATAGCCGACGATTTTTTTAAAACTATAACCGACGAGATAAAAATCTCGTCGGCTATAGTGGAAAAAATGAAAAAAAAAATTATTTTTTTTAATTTTTTTTAAAAACTCGTCGGCTATATATAGTACTATAGCCGACGATAATGAGTAAAAACCTCGTCGGCTATACTATTACCGACAGGTTTTAGCCAGCCGACTTTAGCCGACGATATTTAAGGGTCGTCGGCTAAAGTCGGCTGGCTAAAACCTGTCGGTAATAGTATAATTAACCGACGAGGTTTTTATCCATTATCGTCTATAGTCGACGAGTTTTTAAAAAAAATTAAAAAAAATTAAAAAAAATCATTTTTTCCACTATAGCCGACGATATTTTTATCTCGTCGGCTATAATTTTAAAAAAATCGTCGGCTATAGTGTTTCCAACGGTAGTGTTAGTGTGATTAATGAGAAAAATGATTTTATGTATGATTTAATATTAGGTTTTGACACGGTTGAGTCGAATTGTTGGCTACGCCACTGCTAGCTTATATTAATGTTTTGTTTGTATATTTGTTGATCGAGCCATACATATATACAGTGGTGTAGCCAGAAGTTTTATTTAGTAATGTCAAATGAAGATTTAATGTAAAAAAAATCATCGATAAAATATATATATAAAAGAATTGGAGACACAAATTAATTAAACTTACATATATAAAGAACATAAACTCTCCCTGTAAACAAAAAACAAAATAAACTCTAAACTATACATCACTTAATAATTAATTAGAACTTGATCAGTTAAGATGTAAAGAATATAATTATTTTAGAATAGTTAGACAATTTATTTATTTTTTTAAACATCATATCAGCCGTCTCAAAATAAGTTTAATTATACAAATTTATTAATATTTAAGAGAAATTAAGTAAGTAATTAAGGAAATATTTAAGAGAAATTAAGTAAGTAATTAAGCAGTGTCATTTGATACTCCTCATTGTAAGTACACTAGCTACGCCCTTGAATATATATGTTTACCACTATGATCGATACACGTATTGTACTAAGAAATGTGAGCCTCTAACTAATATGTCAAATTCACGTAGATGATATATATCTAATCAAGAATGTCAAATTTGACATCAAAAACCAATATGTCACTCTCTTTCTATCTCTTTTTTTGGTATTTGATCTCTTCATTTTGACATTTGTATCTCTTCATTTTGACATAATCATTAGAGTTAAAATTTAACAAAATAACATGTTGTCTAATCAGTCTTAAAAATTGACTTACTTTTAGCGAAGTTTCTCACTCAAGGCAGTGCATTAAATGATTAGCGTGTGAGCAATGTTCGAAGTTCCCAAACCGATTGAATTCTATCTAAGCTCTAAGTGGTGATTAACCTCCCTGACAAAAATTCACGTCTAGACCAATTAATCCACCTAGCATCACCTAAATGTTCGTCTAGACTTTCGCCATAACCAATCATTAGTCCTTTTGTTACAATTCAGGAAAGGTTTTTAGAGGTCAATCGTGGGCTGAAATCAAGATCTAGTGTGAAACTCTAAGAAAACTTTCCCCTCTCACCATCAGTCCACCTTCATTTATCTGATGTCCCAATTAAATTTTGACACTTGGAGTTATATTGCTTAGTCATCTAACGTCATTCTTTGTCTGAACACCGTTTTCTTTATTTCCCAAAAAGTTTAGAACCTTTACCATAGCTATTGCTTCCAGCCTTGATTGAGTCGAGTCCAGCAAGACATACCTTTCATTGATCAAAGATCTTCATACGATATGTATTTTTGGATCCCAAATCTACTGTTTCTGAAGTTGGAGATAACCAGACTTGTTGATTATTTACTTTTAATTTGTGGATTTTCATTGTTCTGGGTTCTTGATCTCTCTGGGTTCTTGATGTTATACAGAAAGATTTGGGTTTTCATTTTTACTATTTTGGGTTCTCATTTGCTAGCTTTCTGACATTTTTTTCCTTTAAAAATTGCAACATCGATGATTATGCAGATCCCTTAGGATCACGTTGTCTCCTTTTGAAACACAAGGAATAAGATGAAACTGAGATTACAATCAAGATCTTTGGCCTGAAACTATAATGAGTATGATAGCACATTTTCTATGCCTCTAGCAACTAGATAGACCTTGCTGGATTTGAACACCATGATATCAATAATGGTTTCTTTTCTTCCTGGAATGCGATTTAGAACAGTAAATGGAGTGGCTAACAATGGTCTTGATTTATTAAGAGATCTCTAATTGGATTACATAATAAAATTAAGCGGATTTGATTGGTGTTTAACCACCTTCAAAGTTACCCTATAATGAACTCAATATGCTTGTCAATGCAGTACAATAGTATAGGGGTCAATCCACAGGGAAAAATGAGACTCAATATTCTAAACTACAAACAGACGCGAAAGTTAGAAATCTGACAGACTCGACCACTGGACGAAAACACAATTAACTAAAATACTTAGACTAAACCAAAAATCACGAAATTTATACTGAACGTACTAGCCACAATGCAGGACAAACATACAAAATATTAATATAATCAGAGTTGTTTTGATAGTCAAAATATATTCTACAAACTAGATTATGAAACTGAAACAGTAACGAAATTTAGAAACCTGACAGCCTCGACAACTGACACTAACGTAATTAATGAAAATATTTAGACTCAACCTAAAATCACTAAATTTACAAAGAACACTATAGACACAGTGATGGACTACCACACAGAATATCAATGTAATCGGAGTTGGTTTAGTTACCGAATAAAATCCTGAAAAACAGATAACGAAACTGAAACAGTAGCGAAATTCAGAAACCTGACAGTCTCGACAACTGACACTAACGTAATTAATGAAAATATCTAGACTCAACCTAAAATCACGACATTTATACAGAACACTATAGACACAGTGACGGACTACCACACAAAATATCAATGTAATCGGAGTTGGTTTGGTTTCCGAATAAAATCCTGCAAAAAAGATTATGAAACTGAAACACAAGACAGATTATGAGTAAAACGAGAATTCAATAGTAAAATGGTTAAGGGGGAGTGCTATCCACCACCGTCACATCATTTAGACCACAAATGCAGAACCAAAATCATGTTAATGTCATGAATGAAAGTTCTCAGAAAGATTCAAAGCTATAAACACAACCTATTACCCAATCCTTACGTCTACAACATTGAAGGTCTGCTTATCAATATTGTCTATCCTTAAAAGAACCCGAAGTCAAGGACCCGAATTTACCAAGAGAAAAGCATTAAGATTTAGAAAGGGTTTGAGAATCTACAAGGCTTTACAAGTACACTACAGTCGTGTCTTGCTAGACATAGAGTTTCTTATACCAAGCATGTATGGATTCTACGATTGAAACTTGAGGAAGGTAATGATCACCAATAACCATCAATTTTCTTACAATTAGATTCCTAAACATGCATACTAAGCGTGCACTCAAAGCATACACAAATAAGAATCATCGATGTATAAACAACAAAGAAACCTCATTCGAATAACAAAAATAATCTTCAATTCACAAGCATAAGTAATCTAGATGACATGAACGGGGCTTCAAAACAGCCCATTAACAATGGAGTTTAGCTCCTCATGGTAGCCATAAGAATATGAGATAAAGATAGAAAATTACATAATGGAATCGCCCCATTCTCTCTACGTTTTTCTCCTCTTTATTCTTCTTCTTCTTTCACGTCTTCTTCTCCTCAACTCAGGGCATCACGTCCTCCTCTTGCTCTCTCACGTCTCTCACTCTTCCCTCTTTCACGTGAGTTTTGTTTTCTGATTTTTCTCCTTCTTTATTTGATTCGGTCTTCCCTTTACTTGATAAAAACATATTTGGTTTGGGTTTTTAATCCCAAATGGGCTGAATCCACATTCCATAGGAGTTTAGTAGTCCATCTTCAAGTTGGACTTGGTCCATTAGTCTCTTGACAACCCATTTCCTTCTCCACGTTGAGCTAGGAAAGCTCAAAAACTCGTCTTTTATTTATTTACATCAAATTACCTACAAAACAAATAACAATAATAAGTTTATTTAAAAACGTAACAAAAGAATTAAATATAAGGTTCGGTTAAGCACATAAATGTTCCATAAAAATGCAACTATCAGCAGGGCAAATATTTTTCTAGTTGCAAGGTAGACTTGGTTTATCCCTGGATTGGGGACTCTATAAATGGCCGAAGAAGAAAAAATAGGACGAGAAAATAGATGGCAAGAACTAGTTAAATGACTAAGCTGTGGAGTTCCACGTAGCAATATGTAATTGAGGCGTCAGATTGATGAGGTGGACTGACGGTTAGAGAGAAAAATTTCTCGTGAAACTCTCCTATTTGTTGCCTCTCATTCGGTAGCCATCAGTCCAGACAAGCACAAAATAAAGTTTTGTTTTTCATTATCTTTTTTTTGAGGTAAAACAATAGAAATTATATTCAACCTTAACGATTACAATCACAACAACCATTTCCACATGAAGAGATGTGCAGAATCAAAATAGAACAATAATCTACGAAAATTCATAAGCAAATAACTAAAAAATAAACATAGGTCTTCAATCGCTGGAGTACGTCGGGTACCCAATCTCTGTAACACCAAGTGAATTTTGAATGCTTGGCTTCCTATTGGTTGTCGGAGCAAGTAATTCCAAGTAGTTTCCGTGATGGTTTCATTATCCCTTTCAAGCAAAAAAATAAGGCTTCATTAATTGAAAAAATAAATAATAGCCGACTCGGGCCTGTTGGGTGACTTGGGTCTCGTTTGTAACAACAGAAAAAAACAATGATTGACGACCCACAGGTGAGCTTTGCTAATATTAGGCTGGCTGAATTTGGGGAACGGTCAGGCGCAAAGGTAATAGTATGATGCATGCGACCGATGTAAGCCTCAACAAAAACCTAAACAAACACGATCGCACGAAAAGACAACCCTGGAGCCAATTCACTTCGACATCAACACAAATCGAGTTGATAAGCTAGATACAAGATAGCTCGGCGGCGCAATCGATTTCAGCCGGCGAAGCGTCAAACAACACCACTGAGGTAATATCTTGGCAATGAGGACAACTGGGTAAGACTTTGTGTGATCCAATTACTTCCATTTTATAAATCATAAAAAAAATGTTTCAGCAAGATATTTGACAAATATGTCTAAAAAAAACTCAGTATTCTGTGCAAGCAAAATATTCAGTCTCAAAAAATTGTATTGAAAGAGGCATTGAATGAGTAAGGATGAATAAGATACTTGCATGTTGTGACCCACCTACTTCTGTGTCTCACAACCAAGGCAAGTACTAATTTTGTGATACACCTACTTCTGATTCTAGACGTGGAAATCAATGAGATGTTCAATTGTTCTACTTGTGGTATTTTGTACGTATCTGCTTGACTTGTGCTTATTTGGATTCTCTCCGTCAGCTTGATACTTCATCATCTCGACCGGCCATATCCATTGTATGTATTGTTCCCTTATGTCTTGAAAGAAACCTAGTGACTCACAGAGGAATCTCTATCTATTGTACATATTTCTTGTAAGCCTCTTCAGAAACATTCTTCAATCAACTTTGAATGGTATGAAAGATACGCAGGCGTATCCATTGTATATAATGAAGTCAACTAGTCCACTAAGCTCGTGCAACCACGTTTTGTGTAGTCCCAAAGTTCTTAGTCCAATCAACTAAATTAACAGAAACAATCTATATCACCCCTAAATCGTGTGCACCATCTTCTTTAATTAATCCGAAGTTCTCTATATATTGAAAACGAATCGTTCTCTTGTAAATTGCCTACACCAAACAAACAATGGCCTCCCTAACTCCTCTTGTACTCATTTCATGTTTACTAACCGTGTTTGCTCCAACATTGCAATCAGGCTACACGCCGAGCTACTCCTACGCTCCCAAACCCAAACCCAAACCCACGCTGAAGAATGTAGTCGACGCATGTTGGCGCAACAATCCTAATTGGGCTAGGAATCGCCAAGCATTGGCCAACTGCGCTATTGGCTTCGGCAAAGATGCAATGGGAGGGAAATATGGGCGTATTTATGTAGTCACCAATTCGATTGATGATCCCATAAACCCTAAACCGGGCACCCTTCGTTACGGTGCGATCCAAACGTAGCCGCTGTGGATCATTTTCGCCAAAGACATGGTGATCACCCTCAAGAATGAGCTCATGGTGAATAGTTACAAGACCATAGACGGTCGAGGGGCAAAAGTAGAGATTGCATATGGACCCTGTATAACTGTGCAGGGTGTTAGTCATGTTATTATCCATGGGATAAGTATTCATGATTGTAAGCCAGGAAAGTCCGGCATAGTTAGGGACTCTCCCACACATGCAGGGCATCGCATAGGCTGTGACGGTGATTCCATTGCCATATTTTCTTCTTCGCATGTTTGGGTTGACCATTGTTTTCTGGCTCATGGCCCTGATGGCCTCATTGATATCACCCATGCTTCCACAGCGGTCACTGTCACTAACAACTATTTCGCTCGGCATGACAAAGTAAGCAAGAAACTAGTATATTTTGATCCAATATTTTGTCTTTTCTTACAGCATTTCTAATAACCATGATCTGCCAATTTCAGGTAATGCTGCTTGGACACAACGATGGGTTTAGTGCAGATAGAGTTATGAAGGTTACTATAGCCTTCAACCGTTTCGGGGCTGGCCTTATAGAACGGATGCCAAGGTGAGAGGGACTACAAGAAGCATTTTAGTTACTTGCCCTAACTAGTTTCCATGTAATGTTCCTGTTATTTCGATTTAAACTAGTCTTAATGGTCTCCGTGATTTCATATAACAGGGTGAGATTCGGCTACGCGCATGTCGCAAACAATAGATATGACGAGTGGCTGATGTATGCAATTGGTGGCAGTGCTAATCCAACCATTTTCAGTCAAGCGAACTACTTCATTGCTCCCAACGATTATGGTAACAAACAGGTACATATCTAACATGCACAACGGTCAAATAGTTATGCTTACCTGGATACATAAAAATACCTGAAGTACGTTCTACAGGAACATTCGACTTATGAGTGTGCATGTTTTGGCGTGACAGGTTACAAAAAGGGAGGCCTACAATGGCTGGAAGAACTGGAAGTGGAGATCTTCTGGTGATGTGTTTCAAAATGGTGCTTATTTCATTCAATCTGGATGGGGAAGTTGTACGCCAATGTACACTAGACAACAGGCGTTCAAGGTCTCTCCGGGAGCTATGGTTCCAGCTTTGACCGCAAATGCAGGTCCATTACGCTGCACTGTTGGTAGAGCGTGTTAATATGGGCTACCATATGAATGTAACCTAACCTTTCCTTCTGAAGGGTCGAGCGAATCCTCTTTTGTATGTTTTCTTAACTGAAGTCTGTAAATTTGCTTCTTCGATGCACGAAGAAGCATGTTTTGTACATGGAGCACTTGACACTTTGACAGTGGTAGTGAGAACAACTTATATCTAACTGATGATGAATAATGATGCTTGGTACTAATTTAGTTGCTAATCCTATACTATATGTAATATAAGGAAGAAAGTAGAGAAATGAAGCATCTTGATGTGCACAAAGAAATGGAAATATCAGAAAAGATAAAGAAAGAAGGTGTATGATATGATTCTCTATGATTTTAGTCTCTTTCAGAAAAGCCTATTCTCATTGCTTTGAACCCCACATGTTACTGGTGCTTTAGTTCTAACTTTCCTAAAGTACCAAATTCCTGCCCCAATTCCAAAGGCTCCTGCTACTGAGACACCAGCTGCTGTTCCTGCAATCACGCCGTTCCTCGTATTCTTTGAAATGCTATCATCTGCACAATGGGGAGTCAAATTATGAACATGTCAACTGTCTTAAGAAATTAAGAACTGAAACAAATGCCTCATATATGCATACTTACCATTACAGTATGTAGTCACATTTCCTCTCTCACATAGACACAAGAAGCTTTGTGTTTTGGTGTCGAAGCCGCATGTTCCGCCACCTTTGGATGTATCCTGACACTGCAGGCAGCGCGTGGTGACCGGAATATCAAAATCCACGCGAATCCCATATTCGGGGACTTGATCATCAGGCTGTGTTTCACCGGTGTTTCTCCAATGCACGCTCGTATAGCTAGCACAATACTTCAGCATCAGCCTCAGAGATTCAGTAGCTTTGGGATAGTAAGAACAGCAAGTACTTCTAGTCAATGCCGAGCCACACTCGGGTAAGTGCCTGCAAAGATAGCTAGAACTGTCACATGATGAGTCACATTTTTCGGGGTACCTCTCGCAGAACATAGGCTTCGGCTGAACGATCACATTTTCTTCACTACAATTGAAGAAGAGGTAGTCATTTTGAGAGGAGAGTGACAAATGTGTGCTAGTGTCAAGGCTAAACGGCCTAGTTGGTCGAAAACTGTCACCGTCTAGGCAGTTCCACATGAATGGATCGGTGACGAGAATGTGAGGATCGGAGTAGCTTATGCTCTTGACTGGATATCTTCCGGAAGGTGTTCGGAGCTCGAGCTTATTTGAATCAGAGCAGACAAGAAGGTGACTGTAGTAAGAGCTGCCACAGCCTTCATCAATGCCGAAAGGGTAGTTAATCGGAATGTTACCACAATAAGGTCTACATAGGCTGGTTTGAGCTGCAGTGAGGATTAAAAATTGAAGGGCAATGAGTAAAATGGATTTGTAGTTGAAGAGAGAAGCCATTAGAGACATGGAAGAGCAAGCTAGCAAGGCTTAATTAGTGATGGTCTCTCAACTTAACATTTGTAAATAAGTATAAGCAAAGGAGTTGGATGAGTAAAGTGAGGTGTCTTAGTGCAGTGGTGTTCACTTTAAGATCTTTCTCTCTTTTCCTTTTGCTTTTGTTCCTCTTAACAAATTCTTTTGTCAGTTGTTCATTACTTGGTGCTTTTGGCTTTCTGAGATAATTGAGCCACGTTAATTGAGCCAAAAATAAATGACAGCTGTGGGATTTGAACCCACGCCTTTTCGGACCAGAGCCTAAATCTGGCGCCAAACTGTCTTCTTGTTATTCTTGTAATCTATTTTAATTAACCTAGTTGATTAGCTGGCAAGCTAAAGTCTAGCTTCATACTATGAGGATATTATGAGGGGACATTGTGTGGTTTATACAAAAGGGTGCCAATTTCACTTCTCTTCCTAGTTTTTGTGTGTATTTTGAATATATTTTTTGGTGAAGAGATGAAGAAGGGGGTGTAGTTTGTACAAAAATGGGTGCCAATTTCACTTCTCTTCCGAGGTTAAAGTCTTCATATATATATGATCTTTCATTCAAACCATAAGTCCACGAAAACCGTTACATTATACGGCGATGAGAACCTAACGTCTTAATATAGTTGGATTCAGAATTTACCTACAAGTTTTAGCTCGCATGCATAGAATGAAAGAGAATGCATGGACATTGGACGTACATGTAGAATATATGCATATATTGATCTTTTAATATCAAGGTTTTTCTTGATGTGATTAATATAAGTCGTTGTGTCTATTTTTCCCATTGGATGGGCACCCGTAGCTCGTTGTCCATAGAGCTGAGTCACGGTATATACTATTGTACGTGTACACTACAATAGGTATACTTGTTTTTTCATCGAGAAATACTGGGGCTAGCTAGCTGTTACTGTTAGGCAGACGCAGCAGGCAAGAAGCCGGCCTGTAATGGGCAATGAAAAGTACTGCGTACGTAGTAAATAATTAGTCTAAGCAAGGATAGCGTACACCATGCATGCATTCTAGCTTTCAGTATAAAATCTCCGAAGCAAACCCACATAAAGTCCTCGTCTTAATTCAACTCAAGTAGGAGCGAGTGACTAGAAGAATAAGAAAGAACGAAGAAGAAGGGCTGAAGGGGCCAAGGGGGAGGATCAGAAAGTTTGTCCTCAACTTTAAGACCCATTTACTAGAACAATACATGATGCGTGTGAACAGCATAATGTAGTCTGTAAGACTGTAATGACTTGTGAGATTAGCTAGTCTCTTGTTAGTTAAAGTCCACCGGCATTCGGCCAAATTGTCTCCACAAAGTCTACGTACGGCCGACCTTTCTCATTTGAAAGGTCCAATATATACCACTTTCATGAATCATGATCCAACCTACGTAGTACTCATGACCACTCTGCGTCTCTGCCTGTGATCGATCGAGTTGATGTTAAAGATTTTGGCCGGTAAAGATTGGATACATCTCACCAATATGTAAATTGAACCATACAGAGAGCTAAAGTACTTCAAATACATAGGCTTAATTACAAACTTCAGGAGCAAAGAAAAATTAATGAACCAATGTTAAATGTGAACTAAAAATGGAATCCATCGATCTCTTTCTAATTAACTCCAATTGTGTGCGTAACCAAAATGAGCTAGCTTGCTTAATTAGTAATTTAGTAGTGTAGCTAGTGACCATGTCCATAATTTTTTTCTTTCAATGAACTGAGCTATATATATGAAACTAGTACCTCTTAGTTGAGTGCACAAAGTTAATTAATTAATTAAGTTAAAAATTTGGCAGATAAGATAAAAAAATGGATAGGTAAGTACCACGTATCACTAGTAAGATCTAGCAGCCTTGCTTATATATGGCTAGGTATATTTATATTCATGGGGTCAAATTAGACACTAAAAGCCAAGGACTCTCTTCGTGGGAAAGATTGATCTATAGATCGACGTCCAAGTCTTTTTTCTTCAATGTGATAAGATTTGAACCTGAAGAATCCTGCACCAATCGTACCTCAAAGCTTGTTATGGCAATGCCAAGGGCATGCTAGGGAAGTGGTTCTTCAATCAACCATATCGATCTCTTTCAACTTTTCAAGTATATATCACTTTCAACTCCAAGCTAAAGTTTCATGATCAACTTGATTGTCCTCAACCTCACTACAATTTGAATGAAGCGACAGAAGACTAGCTAATTATAGAGCCACAATTGGACGTAATCGGACTGCATAACAGTAATATAATTAAGTAGTAAAAGCAATTAAGCAAATCATGCTTTAGGATATTTAGATCGATCGAGAAATCTCCTCTTGATGATTTGGAACTGCTAATTAAACTGTAACACTAAGTGTCTTAATTAATTAACGGGCCACTATCATTGGTACTTATACTATCCACCTAATATTACTTCTAATTGAAGATAATGTTAGTGGTTCAATTTACCGAAAACCAATTCCAAGTGTTCGAACTTAATTTTGTTTTTTAAATAAAACACAGAGAGAAACTTCTTGATCAGAATAAGTGAATAACCTAATGAGCTGATTGAGCGGAGTTTGAAATTTTGGATGATACAAAAAGATGAACTAAATATATATACTATATTACTATTCAATCCATTCTCGACAGAGCTAGCATGAAGACCGCCAAGTCGCAACTAGCTTGCAAGACATCTCTTGCAGCATGAATTAATGAATATATATATATATATATACAGAAATTTTCAGGTGCGGACGTCCGCACCGTCCGCACCCGTACGGATTCCGGCTTTTGGTCGGCGTTCCGGTCACCAAATCCGATCTCCACCGTTCAGATTATAGGTATGCGTGTGTAGATTAACCCTGTAAAATTTCATCCAAATCGGCGATCGTTTGATACATCAAAATCATGATTTACCAACCGGAATACGAACGGTTCCGGTTTACTAATTTCTGTCCGTTCGTGTAAATCGCGATTTTGAGGTATCAAACGATCACCGAATTGGATGAAATTTTACAGGGTTGGTCTATACACGCATACCTATAATCTGAATGGTGGAGATCGGATTTGGTGACCGGAACGCCGGCCAAAAGCCGGAATCCGTACGGTGCGGACAGTGCGGACGTCCGCACCTGAAAAGGACTGCATATATATATATATATATATATAACGCGCGCAAGCATTTGGGATCAAACCAGGACGCTTCCCCTAGCTTCTTGAAGTATTATTTTTCTTACAATGAAATTTTCAATGTAACTGTGATCGATGAGCTGACAATTGACGACTAAAGGAACTGTGTGTTTCTGATTAATTGACAATGAAGTATGGGGTTTTTCTTCTTTTATAGTTTAACTGGACTATAAAATATAAACTAGTATTTAAACAATTAAACCCAATTATTTTGCCTTGATTTATTGCAAAAGTATAAATATATATAGCTCAATAGCTGTAGTCGATCGCAATGGATCTGTCGGCCATTGACGGGTCTGAATTAGAAGAGAAGTCTGTTTGAACCGCTTTAATAAACAAATAAAACTAAAATCAAAATCCAGGCAGAGTTGTTGAAAAAATACTCATCAAATAATCTACTTGCATGTTATATGACTTGTATCTACACGAAGAAATATCAAGGAGACTGCACTAAAAGAAAACTCTACAAACCCCATAAAACAAAAACCAGATATCCAAATCAATTGTGTGAAAGGCATAGTTGAATTATAGTATGACCTGCTGTGCTAATCGTTAAATTTCAGTGCAGTTTGCAGCGTGGTTTTTAATGACAAGTCTGCTAAGTTTTGTATTCTTTAATCATATCCCTCACTAGCTGTCCAGACCTTACTAACCATTCACCAAATTTAGACGTCATGGGAGTAAGCCACGTGGGAAGTAATGGATCGTCAACGCAAATCTTAGTCAACTTCTGTCTTTTTCTTCAATGTTGATTTTGTTTTTCCGATCGGGTGTGAAACAATTAAGTAATGCTTAGTTTAATGTTTGGATGGACATGGCTATTGACATTTGGAAAATGACAGCTAGTTTGGATCCTTTTGATTCCCTGCCATATGATTCAATATATCTTCTTGTATAGTATTTCTATACATCATATCGATCATTTTTATGTGTGGCTGACAAGAAGAAAGATTGAGGTAAACGTTTCAATAATTACATTTTTTTTTAAATGTTGAAAATGCGTTAAACGGAGATTAATCAAAACAGAAACAAAGACATTATATAAAATCTAAACAAATTTAGTGTTGAATATCGACAATCGATGGAGACGGGAATGTGGTCAGATACTAGATAAATAGTGGTACGTTGGCTTTTGAGATAGCCAGGGTTGCTCCTATTGTCAATGGAGCTCGTGAGTTTAGCACTCATCTAACTACATATGTGTACATCCATAGCCACAATGATCTCATTGCGGAGCGCTAAAAGTCCCCTAAAATGAGGGTAACTGCTTGTTACGGATTGTCTCATGCAACGCTGAAACATAAAATAGACACTCGAAAGCCTCTCCTTACGATGAAAGATGTTGGCCTGCTGCAGTATAGCCAATATGACAGAAAATGCCTAATTGAAACAAACCCAAAATCCATAGGAAAGCCCACACAACTTGTAGGGCCCAACAATCTAGAGCGGCCAAATTGAACAAAGTCACCTACTGACAAAGCAAACTTCGCGTTCCTCTGCTTCACGGTGACCGCTATCGCGCTTTGCCAGACTAGCATCTCTTCTTCAACCACCGGGATCCTAGACGATGTGTGTCGTCGCTATCAAGCTAATCCTATACTAGCCCGCATCCACAATCAATCGCACCGGTGAAGAGCGTGACCTGAATTCAACCTCGACGCCTTCAATCTTGGCATCAAAGCCAGAGTCTCGCATATTCCATGCAAGGATGGCATAGCTTGACACTATAAGGAACGAACAACGATCGTGGAAGGAGGAGAGGAGGCATCAGCATCGCAGCTTCAACAAGGAGGCCGAAAGGTAAAACAACTCCATGCAGTGGCGGAACCAGAAATTTTATCCAGGTGTGGTGAAAATTTTCACTCTAACATATAAGGACAATTAATCTAACTACCTAACATGTATTTACATATCAAATAACATATATTTACTAGTTTATATCTAACTTGAATCCAATGCATCACAAAATATTATATATATATATATATATATATATATTCTCCAACGTAATACAATTTACCATTGTTTTCGAAAAAAATAAAATAAAAAATATGGAATTACAATATCAAACCAAGTCAAAATCCAATTATACCAGTAGAATTGACTAATGAAAGTAAAAATTAAATCTAAATTTTTTAGAAATTTGAACGATCATGGTGAAAATTATTATGAGGTAAGAGCTAGTGAGGGAGAGGTGCATACAAAGATTGAGAGCCGTGATAGAGACACTAGCTACCAGAAATACGCATTCAGGCGACGAAAACGTTAAAGTTTCGCCGCCTAAGTCGAACTTGGGCTAAGAAATAGGTTTTCGTCTCTTAAAAACTTTTTTTGTCGGCTAAGTAACACTTAGGCAATGAAACCAGATCGTCGTCGCCTAAGAAATTTCATAGACGACGGTTTACATAAGTCGTCGCCTAAGTGCGCACTTAGATTGCGTTTTCTATATTTCGTCGCCTAAGATAAACCCTAAGACGACGAACATTTGTTGTTGTCGGCTAAGTATAACACAGTTAGACGACGAACCTGTTTCCATCACCTAAGTGCTCACCTAGGCGACAGAACAGTACACTTAGGCGACAAATCGTTTCGTCGCCTGAGAAAACTCAATTATTATATCGATCAGATCGATTCCTTCTATCTCATATTCATCATCATCTCTCTCTCTCTCTCTCAAAACCCACTGGCGGCCTCCGATCGCATCCAAAAAAAATTCCATCAAAATTCAATTTTTCAAGCCCCAGAGTTCTAATTTTACTCACTTATCTACTTATCGGTGAATGTTTTAACTCTTTTCTCTATATTAATTTTTTTGAATTTAATATCGTCAGTAATTACGTACGGTGATTGATTTTTCAGGTGAATATATAATAGTTTTCGGCGACCTTAGCTTAATTACTTATTGTATTGCCTTGTTAATCTAATTGGTTAGTTAATTAATTAGTATATATGTTTAATTTGATTAATTAGTTAGTTAAAACATGCATGTTAGATTAAGGTAATTGGTTCATTAATTAATTGTTAAGCTAATGGTTTAATCTAGGTAGTTAAGCATAACTAATTGCATGTATGTTTAATATATATGGTTAATTAAGTTAATTTTAAAGTAATTAAAGCTAATAATATAATATATATAATGTATTATATAGATTAATTATATTAGATTAATTAATAAATAAATTATTGATTGATTGAAAAGTTATATAATTAATAGAATTATTATCCTTACGCAGAAATATGGACAAGAGTTAGATACAGTTGGTGAATAGAAGTAATGTGTGGTATATAAATGACATCAGAGAGTTTGTGGATTTTGTGCTGGAACTTGCTCAGGGAAAGAAGTGTTTCAGATGTTCGTGCAGAAAATGTCTCAACTATCAGTTTGTTCCCGTCTAACGTTATGGCTCAACACCTGTACGAACACTGTATGATGTAGAGTTACACTACGTGGAGCGAGCACAGTGAACTAGTAGAGTTCAGCTCATGACCAGACTTCAGCTCAGGGTACAATTACCATGGTGCCTCATCCAGCGGTAGCGGCGTTCCTGCTTGGAACTCAACTGTAGATTTGATCCATAATACTTTTCCGGGATTTAGTCATTGTGGACAACAACACCAAGAGGGAGGTTACGATACCCATCATGATGACACATTCCCCGCTGCCAGCTTGGCCAGTGATACTACTGAGATAGATCAGTACAACATGATGCTACTCGAAACCCAGAACCCGGTGTACCCGATTTGTTCAAAGAATGTGTTGTGATATATAATGGAGGAAGTTCAGATAAAAGTGAAGAAAAAAATTTCAGACCGTGCTTTTGACGAAATGCAGGAGCATATATGCAAGTTGCTCCCTGATCATCACAAACTTCCCAAAACTCATTATAAGGTTAGAAAGATCTTGAGTAGCCTCGGCATAAAATACAAGAAAATTCACTCCTCCATAAATGATTGTGTACTGTTTTACAAAAAGTATCCACATTTGGACTACTGCCTCGTATGCAACCGGTGCAGATATCAAAATCAGAATAGGACGAGTTCGAAGAAGTAAATTCTTGTGAAGGTACTTCGCTATTTTCCGTTGATTCCCATATTGCAGCATTTATACATGTCTTTATACACAGCGGATGCAGCGATGAGATGGTACGCAGAATAGTGAGTAAATGACGATGTGCTCCGACACGCGACAAATTGGGAGACTTTTAAACATTTTGACAGGAAATTTGGAGACTTTGCAGCATAGATGCGAAATGTTAGACTCAGACTTTCTACAAATGGATTCAATCCTTGGGGTAGTAATAACACTGCCGTCAACACTTGGCCAGTTGTTTTCATGTCGTACAACCTTCCTTCATGGATGTGCATGAATAAAGAATTTAATTTCCTTACTCACCTAATTTCAGGTCCTAAATCTCCCGAAAAGTGCTTAGATGTGTACCTCAGACCATTGACTGACGAGCTAAAATTGTTATGGGAAAATCGAGTCCCAACTTATGACAGATTCACAGACACGATGATCATGATGGGAGCAACTGTAATGTGGAAAATCAACGATTTTCCTATATATGGGATGTTGGCATCTTACACGACCAAATGATACAATGGTTGCCCTGCCTGTTTGGACGACATAAACTCCAGTTGGCACGCGGAGAAGGTGTGTTATCTGGGTCACCATAGATGGCTTTCTTACGATCATCCTTTGCGATATGATAATGATCATTTCGACGAGACAGTAGAGGATAATCCACAACCCAGACAGTGGTATGGCGAACAGAGTTTCGAGAGGTTTAACAACTTCTATTTTGGTGTGTTGACCAATGACAAAGATTTAAAGAGACTCAATACACACATCCACGCGATCTCAGCTATTGGCATCACAAGAGTATTTTTTTTTGAACTGTCTTACTAATCCAAGTTGAAACTCAAAAGTAACCTTGATGTCATGCACATAGAAAAGAATGTGCGCGACAACGTGGTAGGAACAATTCTTGAAATTTATGAATTTGCGTCTTCCCTTGTGGTTGAGGAGGGATAGAAGAGGAATGTACAATAAGATGTCAGATGCACCTTACACGGTGAAGCCGACACAGAGGGGTTCTGCATTTAGCTGGTTCAAGAGTGTTCGTTATCCGTCTACTTATGCAGCGAATATATTTGGAGCAATCGATGAGGCGCAACATAAACTCATTGACCTAAAGACTCATGACTATCACATTATGCTGCAACGTCTGATTTCAGCGGTAATTTGACCTTATTTGCCTAAAGACGTCGTCAAACCAATAGTTGTATTGTGTAGATGGTGACAGAGGTTATGCGCCAGAGAGTTGAAGAAGTTAGATGTGGTCGAACTGCAATACGAAGTTGTGCACATCTTTTGCAAACTAGATAGGATTTCCCTTCTGCTTTTTGTGACATTATGATTCACCTTATGATCCACCTACCCGAGCAGGTGCTCCTTTCTAGTCCGATCTAATACACTTTGATGTATCCATAAGAAAGGTACGTACAATTATTTATAATGATTTTTCATCACTTATATATATATTAATTTTTTGTTTCTAGCAACTAATCCATAATATAATTAATTGTATCATTTTGGAATTAACTTAGACAGTATAAAGGATTCATGAAAAATAAATCTGTCCCGGATGACTCCATAGCAGAGACATACCTAATGCATGAGTGTGTTACCTACTGCAACATGTACCTCTAGGATCCAGTCCAGACCACCGCCTCCAATCCATGTGGCCGCATCAATCTTTCAGTCATTACAGATGTCTTACGACTATTTAGAGGAGTATTAAAGGAAACATTATCTAGAGAAGAACTCGTCGAAGCGCATTGGATAATGTTGCGAGACTGTGATGAGATATGACCGTACATGAAGGTCTACAGGCAGAACATCCAGGCAAAAAAACCAGGCAAGAGTCATGCCTGGGTTGAAAAATTCCTTAAGAAGAAGTTCCTCGATTATTTCCTCCAATGGGTACCTACGTATGTTTATTTAATTTAAACCATGAACGCATATAAGTATATGTGCAGGTATTAATTAATTTGATAAATCCGAATGGGAATATGTGCCCACTGTAAATTGGAATGACATCTGGTGTTTGCTTCTGCATAGTGTTTTGCATTAGTTTGTGCATGTAGGTTTTTGGTTTCCTTTACGAAACTATGTCAAATTTTCGGTAGAAACACTACAAGAAAACTCCACTTAGACCACGGAAACTTTAATGTTCCGTGGTCTAAGTGGAACTTAGACGATGGAGATCTTCTCCGTCGTCCAAGTATCACTTGGACGACGGAGATTGTGTTTCCGTTGTCCAAGTGATGACTTGGACAACGGAGAAGATTTCCGTTGTCCAAGTTTACACTTAGACGACGGAGAAGAGTGTCTCCGTCGTCCAAGTGTAAATTTGGACAACGGAAATCTTCTCCGTTGTCCAAGTCATCACTTGGACGACGGAGATCAGTGTTTTTAAATAAAAGTTTCTCATTTTCTTGTCTGCATCCAAGCACAAGTTTAAGTGAATCCAATACGATTTAATCGAATGTGTGTTTCTCTATGACTCGGCTCTGATCTTGCGCCCGCGCCTTATTGTTGTGGCGAAAACCTAGCTTTCTTTCCAATGAATTGAACCATCCACATCGTTTCTTATAGCTAGTTTGACATGCAATCCATGGCCTATCTCATGTATTATTAGTGCATGTAATGTGGAAACTAGCTAGCTAGATGGCTGAAAGCTCTACCAAACCAAAGAGAAATAGGGCACCACTACGTGGGTACGTAGCTTGCTCAGATAAATTCCAAAGTAATATGACCATGTTTAAAACCTGTTAGCTACGAACAACATATATTGACATATAATATGGAGATCGGTAACAACAAGTTATGTACCAACTACCCCACTTGAATGCCTGCACGTACTGGCCTGCAGCAATCCATAGCTTTACTTCTTTCTTGAGGCGCCGTTTGCTTGAAATAAATTTGAACACCAGAAACCTAATCCTTTCAAATTAAGTTAATTATACCCGGCCCGAACCACAAAGTAGAGAAATTTTCCACGATTTCCTTGCTGGATATAGTTAGGCCAAACGGCAAGAAAACAATAAATGACATGAAATCATGATCGAATGAACAGTGAAAAAAGTGCGTGCATGCATGCATCTAATCGAATAATCAAACTCCAGCCGACGCAACTAAGCTTTTCCCATTCGAAAAAGCTTAAAAGCCAAAGGGAGGGAAGACCAGGGCAGCTGGGAAGGAGGGTTTCAAAAGCTGGATGGTGAAGTTACTTCATTTTCTAAAGAAAAAACGAACTCCGCCTGACGCCCCGTCTCTTTCTACGTGTTTTAATTCCATGGTCAATGTAAAATAAGGAAGCCGATCCCACTGGATATCATGGTTTATGTTTTTCTTTGTTGGGTATACGAATAATACGATGCGCAACCCTAGTAAGTTAAAGCCTCCATCAGCAGCAGCTATATATAGACCTATAGTTGTCAAAAAGAGACGTTAAGTTAATTTGCTGAGAAAAGAGTTGTGGGGACTGAAGCAAGACAACGTCACAAGAACTTGAAAATTGGTACACTAGATAAGAAAAGGTAAATGGATTAGGTACACTAGAGTTAACACGAAACTGAATTTACTAATCAAAATGAGCTTGCTAGCCGTACTTGTAGGGTGGAAATTCTTGTGTTTCATCGACCCGGCAACCATACATTGAAATTTTCTCAAAGTCTGCCATGCATGCAATAATACTGAATAGATTACCCTACTCAGCTACAATCAGTGACCACATAATATATACAAAATTTCGTTGTAATTTTTAGACTGTACGTATATATTAAAGGGGTTGATGTTGATCAGAATAATTCCGTGTTTCACTGCTATCTAGATGACTTTCGTAAGATCAAATTGACGTGTAGACCATTAAATTTGCAATTGTTGGTTTACACGGATTCCCATCTTAAGCTTAATTGCAAAGAAAAAAAAATGGTTTTGAGTATCTTGATTAGCAAATGATAAATTCCCACAATTTTTAACTCATCCTTGTGTTAATTAAGATTAAAACAAAGCTATTACTTTGTCAATCAAACGTTCCAGAACTATAAACAATTGCTTGGACTTTGAAATAAGAGGCATCTACGTCTATGATTAGGCGTATTACATCATCCAAGTTCAGGTATTATATACAAAAAAAGAGAGCACAATTGTGAGCTTTAGTGAAGAAAAAGACCAAGTAAACAGTCAACATAGTTCCCCGGCGAGATCTGAAACGTGGGTAGTAATGTCACGGCAAGTAGGGTCGAACAGAGACCAGGCCTCTGCCCCACCCGGTCATTAGTCATTCCCAT
Source organism: Geum urbanum (assembly GCA_946800695.1). Classification (NCBI taxonomy): domain Eukaryota; kingdom Viridiplantae; phylum Streptophyta; class Magnoliopsida; order Rosales; family Rosaceae; genus Geum; species Geum urbanum. Next base: position 72,536,941 of record OX327001.1, read on the forward strand.
GGAAAAAACAAACAAAGTGTGTAGAGAAGAAAAGGAGTCGAAAATTTAAAATATCGATCACGACGTATTTCAATTCTAATTTTATATGTACGTAAAATGTAATTAGAAATATTAGTTTGGTCAAGGGCATCTATTAGGTAGAAAGTATGTACCAATCTTTAAAAAGGAGAGATAAATCGAAACGGCAAATCACATCAAGTTCGAGATATTTTTTTTTAATTTTTTTGTCAAAATTATCTCAAAAGATTTCAAAACCAAAAAATAGATTTGTCCATTTATATGAAATTATCCAATTGTATATTGTAGTATAATATTTGACCATCTCAATAAACGACGTTGTGATTCAACCCTAGATTATAGAATACACCTAAGTAGATAATAACTATTAGATCGATTATTATTAGTGATTTGTGCGAGAAATTGATCAAATATGAGTTGGATACTCGTAAAGATAAGACATTTTCGACGAGAGTGGTAATACATTTTCCCACCGATCCTAGTATATCAAAATTATAGAAGTATTGTGGAAGTATTTTTTATTTTAGGAAAAAGAGTCTGGCCGTCAAAAGCGTTGACTTGGCTTTGGCCCCAACCAGAGCTTTTTTGCTGCCTACTTTATTTCCGTTTATATTTTCTTATTTCCTCACGTGGAACGCGCCGCACACTTCGGCGGTGCGATTGGATTTCCTTTATAAGGAACTAGTCAAACTCATCCTTGACCAAATGTGACGAAACCCCCCACCACTTTACTTCGGGTCCCCGGGTCGACCCATCTTACGCACCAACTGACGTAACACCCCTAGTTATTATGTTTAAAAACATTAGTAATCAGTCATCTCCTCTTCATTCTGGTCTACGTCCCAAGAAGTCATCCATACCCTTTTTATAGGCGATCACATTGCACCGGTAAAACACTTCACAGATAGACTCTCTTCACACCCACACAATCCGGCCTCTTCTATAATTCTCTCCCAAATCTCCCAACCTCTTCTTTCTCGATCGATCTTACTACTCTTAATTATCATCATCACCATCATCATCTTCTCCTCAAAGCTCGGAATTACTTGACCTAGCTCTGTTTGATCGTGCTCGATCTTCTTCTGATCCCTTTTGGTATATTCAATTATATGGACAAAGGATGGGGACTAACTCTAGATTCTGACTCCTTCGGTTTCTTCAACAACAAGGCTCAGCAGGGTGCCAGTACTGCCGCAGTTAATAATAACAACCGGACGACGACGACGAGGATGCTTTCCGGTCTTGAATTTCCAGTGAACTTATTTTCTGATGAGGTGGACTTCTTTTCTGACAAGAGGAACAAGATTAATGATGATGATCAAGAGTCGAAATCCAACAACAACAACACTACTAGTTTGAGTGTCAAGAAGGAGAATTGGTCTGGTTTGGATGTCGTAAACGTAAGCAACTACTCTTTAATTTCGTGGTTTAATTTTTGGAATTCTGAAGTCTTTGTTTTTTAACTTTTTTTCATCTATTTTTGGTAAAGAAATTTTCTTTAATCTCATATCTTAATAATATAGACTGGCTTGCACCTCGTCACTGTAAACACCGGAAGTGACCAATCAACAGTGAAAGATGGGGTGTCATCTGATCATGCGGATGATAAAAGACCAAAAAACCATGAGGTAAATTTAAGAATTAGATATATACATCATTGATGAAATTATTAGAATCATTAGGATGTGTTCTTATTTTTCTGAGTAGTTAAAGTTGACCCTTTGTATTATTTATCATCGATCAGCTGGCACAGTTGCAAGTAGAGCTCCAGCGTATGAATGTTGAGAATCAGCGACTGAAGGAAATGCTTGGCCAAGTGACCAACAACTACACAGCTCTACAGATGCATGTTGTGGCAGTAATGCAGCAACAGCAGCAAAATCAAGCAGCAGCTGAACAAACCTCACAGCACCATGATCAGGTAAAATTGTAGTTCTTTTACACGGTGGATGTAAATAGTAATTGGTGGTATATATACTAGTCAAATATAGTAGCTTGACTCTTATCTTGTTTACTCAGAATGTTGAAGGCAAGGCTGAAGAGAAGAGACATGAGATTGGATCCTCAGGAGTAATTGTGCCAAGGCAGTTTCTGTTGGGTGCAAGTGAAGAAACAAAGACGGAGAATGAGGTTTCAAATTCTTCATCGGAAGCTAGAACTCGTTCAGCTTCACCTCAGAATAATAATAATAATAATAATAATAATAATAATAATAATAATAATAATAATAATAATAATAATAATAATAATAATGGCAAAAGAGTTGGTAGGGAAGAGAGTCCTGAAATATCTGAAACACAAGGTTGGGTGCCTAACAAGGCCTCCAAGCTCAATTCCCCACCTAAGCCGACTGATCAGGCCACCGAGGCCACCATGAGAAAAGCTCGCGTCTCAGTTCGAGCCAGATCAGAAGCTCCTATGGTAAGCAAAACCACTCTATTACTGAAATCAAAACGGAAATGATCATAGAACTTTGGATCAATTTTTTATAGAGATTATAACTTAACAAATTTACATCACTTATTTCAGATATCGGATGGATGTCAATGGCGCAAATATGGCCAAAAGATGGCGAAAGGAAACCCGTGTCCTCGTGCTTATTATCGGTGCACCATGGCCGTTGGTTGTCCAGTTCGCAAACAAGTATGTTGCTTTCAGTATTTACTACTACGTTGAATTCAATATAATGAGTTAAATTATATACATTTTGGAGTGCATAAGCTAAACAAGAAGCGTTTATTACTATAGGTACAACGTTGCGCGGAAGACAGGACCATATTGATAACAACATACGAAGGCAACCACAACCACCCACTGCCACCTGCGGCGATGGCCATGGCGTCCACCACCACGGCAGCCGCAAGCATGTTGCTTTCGGGGTCCATGTCGAGTGCAGACGGAATCATGAACCCTAACAATTTTCTAGCAAGAGCCATTCTTCCATGCTCATCTAGTGTGGCAACAATCTCAGCCTCAGCTCCATTTCCTACAGTCACATTAGACCTCACCACCTCTCCGCCATTACAGTTCCAAAGACCAGCACAGAGTCAGTTTCAGGTGCCTTTTGGGTCATCAGCGTCAAACCCTCAACTGCCCCAAGTTTTTGGACAAGCCCTATACAACCAGTCTAAATTCTCCGGGCTTCAGCTCTCTCAGGAACTCGTGAGTTCTCATTTAAGCCACCAAGGACAACAACAACAAAATCAACAGCAACAGCACGGTCAGACATCTTCGTTTGCTGACACAGTGAGTGCTGCCACAGCTGCCATCACAGCTGATCCGAGCTTCACTGCCGCCCTAGCCGCCGCTATCACATCCATTATCGGCGGATCGTCACATAACAACAATAACAGCTCCACAACCTCAAACAACAGTAACGGCGCCAACAACAACAACAACAACAAAATCAACAGCTTCCCAGGAAACTAAATTAGAATTAGCGGGGGAATTGTTTAATTTGTTCTATTTGTTCAGAGCGTCAATCAGGTTTTTGGATGTCACCATGTTGATAGCTTTTGTTCTTTTCTTGTGGGGGAGGGTTAGATCGATCACTAGTCAGTACAACTTCCATTCTTTCTTTCTCGTTTTGTTTCAAATAATTTTATTCAAATTTTTCAGTATATACACATACAAAAATAGAATAATTAGCTTATATAACTACCCTATATATGTATTCACCTATTTACTCTTCCAATATGAATGACAAGTTCTTCTGCGTTGTGTTTTTGTTTTGTGTACATAGTTTGATTCTTTCAGCTTTTACTAATACTAATATTTCAACGAATCTCTCCCGAACACATTGGTAGAAAATGGATAGATCGAATAATTTTAGTGCTTGCACAGAATATTCTGTCTAGCTAGTTGTAGGTGACGGTCAACTAATTCCGTCTCTTCTAATGTGACACGTAAAATATGGGGTACTAAGCCGGCCGTGTACCTAACTAAAACCGTAGACTTAGGAGAGACTTCCAGGTAACTACCTGTGGTTTAATGAAGGCATGAATCTTAGGAGAAGGAGTAGGAGAAGGAGAGGAGGTCAAATACATACCAATAAGAAAATAGGGCTGCCAGTTTCTGTTGGGGAGTAAGTTTCATGGATTGCTGTTGTTAATATTCAATTCGACGCGTTGTTGACTTTTTGTGCACTTAGTTTGACATCATGTCACTATAGCATTGAATCCCAATCCCACTCCCAGTCTCCATCTCATCTTATCACTCCCAGTCTCCATCTCATCTTATCAACCATGTGAGTTCTTTATAGGGTTTGGATTTGTATAAAAGTCTGTGCTCATCAAAACGTGGATTGGTCATTGTGGGATGCGCCGTACCTCATCCACCGTACAAAGCATCTTTTACTCCCCTCAAGGACTCGATCAACCTTCATGTTCAATGTTCTTCGGTGCCTTGAACCCTAATCTTCCTGCATATATTTCGTGAGCTCGATACTAAGCGTGTACAACAAAAAATCCAGATCTTCTTTTCTTCTTGAACTCGTAAAACTATATATACAAGCATTATAATGAAGAGAAAAAACTTTAAATCGTAAAGGAAATGATAACAAATGATCGAGTAATCGTGCCATTTCGATTGGTCGAATAAGTGGATAGAAGGTTTAAGTTTTATAATGGGCTTGGGAGGGTTTGCATGTGAGGAGGAAGACGTACTAGTCGCATCTAGTCGTCTATCTCATCGTGTTTTCCTCACGAAATTATCTCATGTCTCTGTTAAGCAACTTGCAGCTAGTCTTGCAAATTGGCTTGTATCTTTCATGAAAATGATATTTTGTTCATAACTAGCTAGCAGTCTTGCATGTAGACTTCTAGCTAGAAATTGTTGATGGATCTATCATGAGAATGAAATACTTTGACAAATGGAGGTTATGGAAATGACATCCCTAGCTACTTGCCTATCCACATAATTAAGGATTCGAATGAATATGCAAGGAAGGAAGTCGGAAAGTTCTTATACATTTTGAGGTGCATATTTGTAAAAGCAATGACGTCCATAACTCCATATTACTTTTACTTAGGGCAGAGCTCGGGTTGGATTTGTTCGGGTTTGGGCCTGACCCATCCGAACTCGAAACAGTAATCGGGTCGGTTCAGATCATCACAATAGGGCCATTAAAACCGAATGGACCCGACCGAAAATATTCGGTTTGGTTCGGCCCAATTCAGCCTTTAGCTGGTAAATGAGGCACAACTGGGCCTCGTCCGTTTACATCACTAGCCTTTTGGGCCTTATAATGAAATATTCTCATCGACCCAAAAAAAAAGGAAGGAAAAAGCACAAAAGGCACCTGAGTGTGGGCTCTGGACAAGGTTTAAAGCGCCAAGTAAGCTCAGAAAGAAGCGGGAGGTGTCGCGTGTCGGAGTAACCACATATGAAAATCCCTGAGACGCAAGCATTAAAAACAAAAACAAAAAACGCTTAAATTCCCGCGTCGGTTTAGTTCGAGTTTCACACCACGCAACACAAAGCTTTTGATTGATATCACCCATGCACCGTCCGGTTCGTCCCCCCAACCTCTCAATCCACCGTTCATCTCGTAGGGAAGAAAACCGTCTCCAACAAAACGAGACCGTCGTGCGGCTACTGCTTCCCTCGTACACGCAACACTCCTAACGCTGGGGCCCACCTTCCTCTTCTCTTCAATTTAAAGACACTTTCTTTCATTCGCAGTTTCATTTATCACCTCACCTCACCACCTTTCCCATTCCTGCTGATCAGAAAGCGTTGTACGACAATAGAATCGATAATACTTTTTTTTATATCTCTATCAGATTTTTGGCTTCAGGTTTACACCAATTTGATATCAAGCCACGATTTCTGATTGTTTTTTTTAGTTTACAAAGACTGAATCTTGTTGTAGCTGTAGCTTGTTGATACTGTAGTTGCATGCATGTTTATGATTTTCTTCGATGTATATAAATCATATAAGACTGATCACACTAGTATCTTGGAAATTTATGGAGCTGATTAATTAGTGCAATTGTAGTTGTTTTTTTTTTGGAAAGGATTGTAGTTGTTAAATATGTGTCGTTGAAATTGAACTTGTAGGTAAATATGGGAACTAGATTCCAGGGTGTTGTGTTGTCACTCTTCGTTTCGAGCTTGTTGTTTTCTCTGTGTTTCTGTGCTCCCGATGATGGGTTGTTTAGGATTGGACTGAAAAAGGTGAAATTTGATTCGAACGAGCGGCTTGCTGCTGAATATGAATCCAAGAATGGAGAGGCTATGAGGATTAGGAAGTATCGTTTCCCTTCTAATAATGTTGGAGATTACGAGGGACAGGATGTTGACATTGTGTCGTTAAAGAACTATTTGGATGCTCAGTACTATGGTGAGATTGCGATTGGTACTCCCCCACAGAAGTTCACTGTGATTTTCGACACAGGGAGCGCGAATCTGTGGGTTCCATCCAACAAGTGTTATTTCTCGGTGAGTAGCATTTGTGTTGGTTTGTATCTAATAAATAAGGTTTTTTTTTGTCTGTCTACAATATTTAGTATGAGATTACAAGATCTCAGACATTAATATTGAAAGAGTTGAGAGTGTCATTGTTATGTTTTTGGATGCAGCTTGCGTGTTACATGCATGCCAAGTACAAGTCAAGCCAGTCAAGGACCTACACGAAGAATGGTTTGTTTCCATGATCATCCAATATTATTTCCAAAATGATTTATTTTCAATGTCAAGAAAATAGGAATTTTGTTAGCTATGATCGCATTATTGATTAGTTCAAGTCTCAACATTGGTTTGTACCAATCTTATTGCGTACATAGAATCCAGATAGAGATCCTGATTATTTCAGGAACGTGAGATTTGCGGTCAATAATTGCCTTGTACTGTACAGGGAAATCTGCTTCCATCCGGTATGGTACTGGAGCTATTTCAGGTTTCTTTAGTGACGACAATGTTCAAGTTGGGGACCTTGTCGTAACGGACCAGGTATTAATTAATATTTGGGTTCCAAAATATTCCCCAAATCCTCTCTCCTGGTGGAAGTACAGTGCTATCATCTAATCATACTTGTTACTCTTGATCATTATCAGGAATTTATTGAAGCAACTAGTGAGCCTGGTATCACTTTTCTGGCTGCCAAGTTTGATGGTCTATTAGGACTTGGATTTCAAGAGATTTCGGTTGGGAATGCTGTCCCCATATGGTATGCTCCTCTATATTTGGTTTTGTTAAACATCCTTTCTAAATCAAGTGTTTGAGATGGGTTATTGAATGATAAACGTCTTTAGGTACAACATGGTCAATCAAGGGCTTGTCAGAGAACCGGTGTTTTCCTTTTGGCTTAACCGTAAGGCAGAAGCATCAGTAGGGGGTGAACTTGTCTTTGGAGGAGTTGATCCAAGTCACTTCAAGGGCAAGCACACATATGTTCCTGTAACAAAGAGAGGTTATTGGCAGGTTGGTATTTCAAACAATTGTATCCAATGTGAAGTGTGAGATAGTGTGATAATTTCTTTTTAGCATACTCTACCCTTTATTCTGTCCACTCTGCAGAGTGCTTACTCGTGTCTTTGTGACAGTTTGACATGGGTGATGTCCTTATTGGTGATAAACCAACCGGTATGCACCCTCTTGATTTCTAAAGCAGTCGAATGTGTTTCCCTCGCAGGGGAGAGGAAGTAGTTATGAATGTCATTCATTATTTTCTTTTGTGGTTCTGACTTGAGCTTACTGATCTGCAGGATATTGTGCTGGTGGTTGTTATGCAATTGCAGATTCTGGAACTTCTCTCATGGCTGGTCCAACGGTATGCAAGTTGAATCTTAGTTAGCTTTTCTGATCTTTTGATGCAACTTATTCGAGCTTTTCTTAAGGCTCACAATTCATCATAAACCTTGAAAAGAAATGTTCAGTCTCCTTTTTCTAGAACTGCAGATAAACTTGCAATTTTGTAATATCTTTTTATTTCATTTCTATTGATACTTTGTGGTTATGGAAATTGCAGTCAGTGATCACCATGATAAACCATGCCATTGGAGCCAACGGTATTGTTAGCCAGGAATGCAAGTCAGTTGTGCAACAGTATGGTCAAACAATTATGGAGCTGCTCTTGGCTGAGGTAAAAGCTACGCTATAGATGTCTGCTAAATGTTTCTTCAAAATGTTGGAATATGGGGAAAAAATGTATAGGCTACTTCGCTAAGAGCTTAATCCAGGCTGTGATGTTTAGGATACTTTGCTAAATCAATATTGATGCTGCTTTAATAATCTCTCCAACAGGCCCAACCAAAGAAGATATGCTCTCAAATTGGAGTGTGCACCTTTGATGGGACTCGTAGTGTTAGGTCAGGATCAGAAATGTTCGATTATTAATACCCCTGCTGATACACTTCTCATCATTCTGTACATATGTATTATTATATTGGCATTGTACTTACTGGGTGGCAATTGGGCATGTATAGTATGGGAATAGGGAGTGTGGTGGATAAGAACGGTGCAAAATCTTCTGGTGCTCTTCATGATGCTTCATGCTCTGCATGTGAGATGGCAGTTGTCTGGATGCAAAATCAGCTTAAGCAGAACGAGACGCAGGAGTGCATTTTGAACTATGTCAATGAGGTAATATATATAGTTGGGGCGTGCTTATGTAACGATTCTTATTGGTATTCCGTCTTTTGGTTTATTGATTTCACAAGATTATACTTCTGCAGCTTTGTGATCGAGTGCCAAGTCCCAATGGACAATCGGCAGTTGACTGTCAGCGTCTCTCTTCCATGCCCACTATTTCCTTGACCATTGGTGATAAAGTGTTCCCTCTAACCCCAGATGAGGTAAGACGCCGTCCAGACTTTTCTTTGGCTATGTGTTTCATTGTCCCGTCCAATTTTCTGTCATGTTCTCGTTTTGGTTCCCTCATTTTCAAGACTAAAGATGACAAATCTATCTGTCTAAGAACACTTTTTTGGGAAAGAAAAAAGAATTAGTTTAGGGTACTATGTTGTCCAAACAATAATTTTATGACATTACTATGATCATTTCTTTTATGTTTGAGCAGTACATACTCAAGGTGGGGGAGGGTGCTCAAGCGCAGTGCATTAGTGGCTTCACTAGTATGGACATTCCTCCTCCCAAGGGACCTCTCTGGTATGATAATATCATTCAGCACTTTCACCCAACTCTGAGCTCAATCTATGTCGTGATCTATCTAGAGAAATATTTCACTCTCACTTAATGAACTCATGTGCTCAAATGTGCTGCAGGATCCTGGGAGACGTCTTCATGGGTCGCTACCACACTGTCTTCGATTATGGTAACATGAGAGTTGGATTTGCCGAGGCTGCATAAATATATAAATACCCCATGGAACTTTCAACTTTGTATGTTTATTTACCTCTTGTGTGTTTACAATGGTACTTCTATGTAATGTAGCCCGTAGTTGAAACTTGAAAGTTAAGGTGGTGTTGCCCTCGGTGTAAATAAACTGTTGACAACCTTTTATGCGTACACCTTTTATGCTTTGGAGTATTATAACTTGGTTTTGATTTACGAAACCATCAAATCCTAAACAAGACCGACTCCGAAAGCAAACAGCCTTGGCTTAGCTACGTTAAGAAACATTTTCTTGTTTAGGACGAAGAAGAAGAAGAGCGTGATGCATGCGAGGCTGAAAAGGTCTGCTGAAAGCTAATATACACACATCATAGCTTGGATGAGGAGGTGGGAAAGGCATGGAATAAGGTATGTACGTGATTCATAGCTTGGATGAGGAGGTGGGAATGGCATGGAATAAGGTAGGTGGAATGTGAGAAAAGGGCCTCAAATCATTGGCCCACTTTGCTTATAACAAGGGACATAGCACAAGAAAAATGAAGGCATATATTATTATGCAAAGTGCATCATCATGCACACTCAAAGACGTACGTCCAAAGCTCCACATCCGAAAGCCAACCGTCCAAAGCAAACAACAAGACAAGTACTCCAACTTGGTTACTGTAACCACCAAAAGAACAGACTGGTTTGGTGGAGATGAGCTTGAGAATGTCAGTTGGCATGGCATGGGTTTGCTTTGGTGGCTTTGACGGCTCTTAATTACAATGTCCCAACTCACTATGCTATCCCCAACCTCTTGTTGCTTTGCTTAATGAGGTGTATAAAGTCCTCTAACGAATTCCTCTTTTGAAGTTGTTGCATATCGATCTGGCTGGTAAACTGTTATGCTACACATACATTTACTTGAACGATGATGTCTTGTACTGACTATTGTCCACGATATCACATCAATAGTTAGGTACTGAGTGATAAAATAATCTGAGGAACGCAACTAAAACCAAATGAGAATGGTTGAAGTGTTTTTGCTGAGATTGGTTCCTACGGGTCTAGAAGCACGTACTTCTGAAATTTTTTAAAAATATTTTTAAAATAAAAAAACACATATTATGTGCTTATGAAATACTTCAAAATCTTCCAAAACTCATCCAAATAATTTTTTTATTTTTCTGATTTTTTCTCTATTTATAATTAATTATTCTTATTAATTGAAAAACGCTTTAAGTATTCTGAAAGCAATTCCAAACACAACCTATAAATACTAATAAGAATTTAAGACTAATGAACTTCAATTATGCTAATAGCTGTACGTGCAGATCGACTGTAGACTGTTGGAAAACCTTACTATACAGATCGGAATCGGTATATCCCAAAATTATCCAATCCATTGTACCTACTTGTACAGTTGTAGGGAGGAGCTACATGCATTGTTGATTGAAGAGTAAGGATTAAGATAAGCGAAGCTCATTAACACCACGCCACACGCCATCACATGCCACCACGTGGACAGCATAACCCATCCTATGTTAAGTTGTTAACACCACATCACACGCGCCGTTGTCCAAATCACCTCCGGATTCGTAAGAGACTTTAGGTGTGGTACATTCACGTTGATCCGATTCTGATTGACGTTGATTGGGGATTCAAGTGTTTGTGATCAGAAACGAAACGAGCAGAGTCCATGAAAGAAATGAAAGAATAACCGATAACGTATGATCTGGATAAGGAAAATGAATCGCCGGCCAAAACGAGCTTTACAAAGTTCCATTCTTTTGCCACGTGGAATCCTCTTACAAATTAAGGGTTACAGCAACGGCGGCCGTCCATCGATTCAAAAGGCCGAAAGGTTTTCCAGAAAAGAAGCATAGTTTATTTAGCTAAAGCCAGCCATACCCTACGTGACTGCGTCCTTGTATATATATATAAACTCACCTCCCACCAAACAGAACATGCAGTCCATTAATCCTCCCTTCAACTTCAAAATCACCATCAACCAATTCTTCAGAGCTAAATGAACTGGACCAGAGGACGTACGATCGGCTTCGGCTCCTCCGCCATCGTCTCCTTAGCCAGGCCTTGCGATTCCGGCGAGGTCTTTGCTGCCAAGTCAGCAACTCTCTCACACTCTCACTCCCTTCAAGTTGAGCAGCAACTTCTCTCCACCTTGAGTTGCCCACACATCGTGTCGTACAAGGGCTGCGACGTGTCCACCGAAAACGGCGACGTTTGTTACAATCTCTTCCTCGAGTACGCCCCCGCCGGCACGCTCTCCGACGAAGTCAGAAGGCGAGGCGGGTCGTTAAGCGAGTCCGCCGTGAAACTCTACGCGAGGCAAATACTATTGGGGATGAAGTACCTGCATGCTAATGGAGTCGTACATTGTGACATTAAAGGTGACAATATTTTGATCACCGAAAATGGCAGCGCCAAGTTGGCGGATTTCGGTTGCGCTCGACGTGTAGAAGATTATGATCATGGCTTGCCGAGTATTTGTGGGACCCCACTTTACATGGCGCCTGAGGCGGCGCGTGGAGAGGAACAAGGGTTCGCCGCCGATGTGTGGGCCTTAGGATGCACGGTTATGGAGATGGCTACTGGTAGGCCTCCGTGGGGAGATGTTTCGGACCCGGTTTCCGGTTTGTATCGGATCGGGTTTTCCGGTGATGTTCCCGAGATACCGAGCTCATTGTCGAAACAAGGGAGTGACTTTGTGAGCAAGTGTTTGAAGAGAGACGCGTGGGAGAGGTGGTCGGCAAGTGAGCTACTAGGGCATCCTTTCCTGGTCGAGGAAGGAAAGCCTAATTGTTGGAATAGCCCCACTACTGTGTTGGATCAAGGTTTGTGGGACTTGGAGGAGCTTGATGTAGTGGAATGTGGACAGAGAACATATTCGAAATCAGCCGGGGAAAGAATTCGACGGCTGACTGAAGGGAATGCCGATAAGGCGGCGACGATCTTCAGTGGAGTAGTGCTGCTCAGTTGGGATTGTGATGAAGATTGGGTGACAGTGAGAAACACCAAGGAGGAAGTGGATCATGTTGATGATGATGAGGCTACTAATACATATTCCAGTGCGAGTACTAGTAGTAATGCGTTGTTGGTTTTGTGCAATTATTGTAATGGTAGTTTTTGCAGTAGGAAAATGATGTGCTGGCCTTTGGAGGCCTCAACTTCCAACTGTGGCAAACATGTGTTCTGTTTAAAACCAATCTTTGATAATGACAACTTCAGGTTCTTTAATTTGACTTGTTTGAGCATGGTATACTTGTTGATGTCTGTTTAGTCCCAAGCTGGCTAATTGATTAATTGGGCCAAGTAGTTAAAGTATGAATCGAATGGAGTTTAGTCGGATTTTTTTATAGATTGATGGTGTAATGGGGTGCTGACTGGGCATATTGTTAGAGATAATGTACCGATACAGTAATTTACAACAAGACTCTTATCTTACAACAGAGAGGTAAAAATTAAACAAAACCTATCTGTAAAGCAATTGACGAAAAAGTCGGGCTTATTCGTGAAGAAAAAGATATCCAAATTAGAGTTGGGTTACAACAAGAAGAGTAGCCTTATTATAAGACTTTTTTTTAACCCCTATAAGACTTTGATTTCGTCCCTATACGTACGTATGCAATTTAGTTGACAAAATTTCCGATCCGACCATGGCTTCCGCATCCGAGATCTCTCTTTCCTTGGCCGCAAGTTCAGAGTCTAGTCTTGATTGCAGTACCCCCACTTGAAACTTCGAAGTTTTATTTTCGTTGAGTAACTTTTTACTTTGAGCTATAACATTAGTCTCTGCATCATTAACTTCTTTTCTTTCAAATTCTATCTGTTTGATCCTTTGATGCGCCATAGTCAACTCTGTTTTTCGAAGGCAAAGCTCTACGGCGTAGCCTATTTATCAGGATACCGACTAATCATACTTTATCCAGGGGTGATTAGTTCTTTTTATGTGTTTATCAAGTTACGTTGTTGGGGTCATGTATTTGATCGTTGCCTCGGCTATATATACTAAGCTATTGTACTGAGTTTGCTATCAATCAAAAATATCAAACTTCTTTATTTTCTTTATGTGAATTTACTTTTCTTTTAGCTCTTGGATCTGGGGATCTTTACATCTGGTATCAGTAGACAATTCGACGTGGGAAGCGCAGTCCATGGCGGAGGCACCCTCCGTCGAACCTACTTGGTATAATCCACATTTTAAACCTGTTCTCAGTGTGACCAGTCACCAGAAGCAGGCTTGAGCCTGTCGGAGTCGTACAACGATTATTCTCAGCCAACCGATATGAACTCTGGGTTTTCACTCTACTCTCATTCTTACACTCCACATCATATTCCACCACTGCCATATTTCCCACCACCCCAACACCACCAGATCCTCAATTTCAGCCACAATAATACTACCCACCACCGCAATATTTCTCACCACCACTCCTCCAAGCAAAAATCGATCCTTCTATGAAAGATGCATCTGAATTTGTTACTGTATCCCCAACTCTTACTTTGGTAGCTTGAAAGTGCCCAGAAATGTCTGGTACGATGTCATTGAGCTTTATCCTCATAGTTGTTTGAATGATAACTTTGGGCATGAACCGAGGCCTCCCGATGATACAATTAAATTATTAGTTCAGGATGTAGCTACCTTTTATGATGAATGGTCAACTAGGGAAACTAATCTTCTTAGTTTGATCACTTCAGTGTATTTGGTTGATGATGATGCTTCAAATGCTATGAAATAGTTTGATACTTCAGGAATCTATTATGTCAACTTGTGTCGTTTGACAATGCAATACAAGTACTATGTGCGGCAGTGGAAAGGTTTTCATACTTACTGCAGTATAAACAAACAACATACAGTAGACTTGTGGGTATTGATAGACTGTGCATGAAGATACGGTATGAATCGTTTGTTCGAGATAAATTGAAAGAAGCTTTTGCTGCACTACTTGGAAACCGCTTACAACTCCAAGTGATATCTGAAGACAAATCCCAAGCCATGTCCTTACTTGAGTGTGTAAGCAAATCTGATGCATCAGAACCTGTTTCCAATAATGCTCTTTTTCAGTTTGAAATTGATGGATTTGTTAATATACTTATGTCGTATACCTTCAATTTTGAGGTTATCTTGGTGGAGACGTTTGCTGTGAAAAATTTACTATGTGAAAATGGGGTTAGTGATGGCAGTGGCAATAGTTTACAGAGTAAAACCTTCATTTGGAAAATTATATTTGAGACAGAGAATAAGCTTGATAAAGAGGGAAGCTCTACCTCTCAGTGGTATCAAAAGATTATGGGGAAAATGAAGACTGGCCTTCATTTTGATGACCATGAAGGCAGTGTTGTAATTCACAATGTACAAGAGACTCGGGTCAACTTTGAGGGTCTGAAGTTTCAGAAATATTTGGGGCTGCAACACAGTTTCTTGGGAGTGGACAAGAGAGTCTGCGATAAAGGAGGTGGCTATACATCTAAGTTATATCAGAGTATTGCTGATATATATTTGCATCTTAGGAGTCTTAATGTTCTCATTGGTTTGAAGGTCGGGCTGAACAAAAAAAAAGGAGATACTTGCAATATGCTGCTTAGAGTATTTACATTTCTATGGTCTACATTATGGTATCCTGGCTTATGATAAGAGAGTTTGGGACAAAGGCAGTGACCTTATTTCTCTTTCCAACAACAGTTCCAAGACTGAGAACTTAAAGTTGAATTTTGGGGCTGCAATGGAGGAGCTTACAAAATGTGAGGCTTACTGGAGCTGCAAGGTCCTTATACCTTGTCTTGTGATGCATTTTGGCCTAATTGAGACAAGTTTTTAGTGTTCAAGTCGCCTTGTTGGGTACTGGTGCAACAATGAGTTTATTCATGAAAGGAGAGAGTGTTCAAGTGTTAACAACAACAAATGTCAAGCTATGCCCACTTCTGCTCCAAGCAATTCATTACCATTGTATGGAGATGCATATCTGGAGGCCTTCATGCTGGGAATATTTTAAATGGGGTTCTAAGTTATGGAGGCCTTGGTTCCATTGCAGTGGTCATCTTCCCGTGTGTGATTTTCACAATCATACAGGTTTTTGCAATTACATGTGTGATGGTTGCTATATTGATTAATGAGAGAGAGAACATGTTGGGTCGATTTGAGCTTACTAATAAAGGATCACTCCAACTCGTAGAGAATTGGATCTGCTTTGGTGTTGGTGATTATATGCTAGTTGGCTTGCAGCCTATTGTGGTTTATATGCCCAAGTCCAGTAACTCTGAAGATGCTAAACAATCTGACACTTAACTCCATGGGATCCCTTATGCTAAGTTCTCTTATGCTAAGCACAGACTTGTGATGGACAGTTGGAAGATACATGGATCAGTATTGGGAAATGAAGAAATGGTGATCAATGATCCTTCAATGAATGGTTACATAAAAGACAACAGTGAGACCATTTTTTCTGGCTTTGACAACATGATTTGGAAACTTGAGGTCAAGTTTCAACCGAAGAAGGGTGCAATGTCAGGATACCGACTACTCATATTTTACCTAGGGGTGATTAGTTCTTTTTACTGTGTTTATCAAGTTACGTTGTTGGGGTCATGCATTTCATCGTCAACATAAAGGAATATAAATGAATATATATATATATATATTACCTTTGAGAGTTGCGTCTAGAACGTTGTTGTCGATAAGCCGGATGTAAAATTGAGGCATGAGCTTCAGCAAAAAGATGAACAGAAGAAGCAAGAAGAGTATTGTTCTCGGGAAGGTCTTCATCAACACTTGTAGTACCTTGATCACCATCTCCATCAAGGCCAGGGGTTCTTGATTCACAGTATCACCATGATCATAGTGATCTCTAATAATATTATGACAATAAATAGTAGCTGGATCATCACTATAATGCATGTAGAATTGCAGGTCTTTTACGTATTAATGGATGGCTTGGATATAAAGTAGCTAATAGTATTCTTGAAGAGGTTGATTCGGTCTCAAGAAACCCCGAGAATGAGAGAGACTTACGGCTCAGTACATGAATAAGGATTAAGGAGTCAGATATATATTGGGAAATCAATGGATATAATAAGTCTACATGTTATAATCTTGTCCATTAATCCTGGAGGTTAGACAAATAGGCAACCAACTGTAGCCTAAAAATATATTAAGTTCATGTGATTTGCACAAGAAAAACAAATCCTGAGAGATTCTGATAATTGACAAGATGAGATATTGATATTGCATACTGGTTGTCCAATGTTCTGTTATATACTGTGAGATTGCAGCGAAAAGCTGAGTAACATGCATCTCGAAGATTGCATACTGTTATAACTCTCAGAAATGAAAGTAAGGTAAATATGCAATTGATACAATCTTTGTTAACCAAGCACCATATATTCTCATCAGTTTTTCTGCCCTTAATGAATCCAAATAGTTACACGCGACTTGCAAAAATCGATCATACTGGAAAAGAACGTACAAGGAAATCTAGTGAGACACTGCTATCAACTTATTACCTTCAAAATGTGTCTCAAATTTTCAAGACAAAATTGATCCATTCTACTTCAGCACTCCACTACTTATAAGTTAATCCAATACCAACTTGCCAAGTAGTAATCTAACTAACATTCTCTCCTTTTTCATTTTCACTTTTCTTTTTCTATCCCATTTTCTCCACGCGGACAATGCATATATGAACTGAAATGTAACAAATAACTCCATCATCCGGAAACTGCCAAACAGCTAGTATGTGAAAAGTAAGGATCTTAAGATATGAGTAAAAGTTCTCAAAAGATGGACACGTCCTTATGAATCTTTCTTGCTACCTGAACGTGACATTTTTGGGTCCAATGATCGCAACTGGCTTTTCAAATTTTGGTTTTCTTCAAGTAGTCGATCATATTCGAGGAGGAAGCCTTCGGACTGTTTCCTTAGAGCAGCAACATTGGCATCTGCATCATGAACATCTTTTGTCTTTGTCTCAATGTCAGATTCTAATTGCTTGAGCCTTGCACGCGCTGTAGCCATCTCATTCTCCAATGCCTTGGCATCGTCCAAACTACCAGCATTTCCATCATCAGATCCTCGGCCCTGTTTCTTAATAGCTTCCATGGTCTTCCTTCTTACACGAAGCTCTCTAATGTAGTGGTGGATTCTGTCTATCATCAGAACAAGGAATAGGAAGATCCCTGCAAATGGTAACTCAACGGGGTTAACCAATAGCTAACTTGAATATCAATGAGCAATTTCACAGCACTTAAAGAGATACAAAGAGAGTGCCAAAGAAAATCAAAGAAGAACTCATAGAATTAAACATCAGTCATATGTATAGCTAACATTTAATATCTTACCATTTACCATCATAATGATGCCAGTCATGGCAGAAAAACAGATAATGCATTGTTGACCAGTTGACCAATACAAGGCAATCAAGAGTTTAAGCACATTTCGAATCATTCCACTGAGTTTAGAAAGATGAGGCTGATTTCTTGCTCTGAAGGATTGTGAGGTGGTAAATAGTCTACTGATTTATGATTTTACATCACAGTCCAACCTTAGCCATATAAATTTTTCCACCGTCCAGTGAAACAAAATGGTGTCCTAATTAAACAAGTATTGTCACCACACTAAAGTGACTAAACTAAACAGTTCTGTGATTAAGTTCGTGTATCCAATCATCTGGTGAGTATTGCGGTATTAGTACCTGTCTGATTGCAAGGGTATTTCTGAACAGCCAGAAAACATATAAACTTGAAACCCACCAACCATCACAGCAAATCAGATTCGAATCATAATCCTAAAGCAGCAAAATGAGCCAAAATATCTCACCAATTGCAAAAATTCAATCAGATTCAGAAACTATATCAATCTTCACTGCCTTATTAACAACATAAATCTCAAAGTTCCAATCTTTATCATCAACATATCTCCAAACCCATCAAAGCAATCAAATTTGAATACCAAATGTACCAAAAAGTCACCAATTCCAAGTTGACATATCTATCTTCACTTCCAAACTTCCTAGTTAATATCATAAGTCTCAAAGTCACAATCTTTACCATCCACATCAGTAAAATCACTACCAAAAACCATCAAATGAATCAAGTTTCAACACCAGAATAAACCAACTTACCCATTAGAGTGGCTTCGAGGAGGTGCTTGGTCATGAGGACCTGATCCGTAGGACTAAGAATCCCAACCGCATCGATCCCACTCTTCTTGACCTTCATGACGCCGTAGAGGCTCGTCATCAACACCACAAACACCGTTCCCGCCACCGTCTTCACCACAATGGGCCCACGTCCGCGCTTGATCTGATCAATTCCCATTATCGCCAGCTTCCTCAGAGGCGTCTTGAACAGACACGCCAGAATGAGAGCCATCTCCGACACGATCACTATGAACAGTAGCTGAATCATCTTCTCTTATTCGACTACAACAGAGAAGCATGCACCAATATATATGTCAATTGTATTGTGTGTCACATAAAATGAGAAAGCCTTTTTGGGTTTTGGTATAGAAGGATGGACTGTACAGATCGGACGTGGAGTGTGATATAAGAATAGAGAGACAAACTAATCCTCGACGAACATGAAGAAGTTTAGTAAGAAGAACATGTTATAAGTGGTTTGAGAGTAAATTGTGATGAGATGTAAGGATACCAGTATAAAACTATGTTATCTTTTATAATTCTAATTTCATTCATGCCCCCCAGTTGCCATTTGGGAGTCATCATGTAGACCACGTTAGGCAGCTAGCCATAGAAATACAGGGTCTTTGGATCTCTGATCTTTTCTTCTTCTTCTTTACTGGCGTGGATCACTTTTTACACATTGGTTAGTTGGTTGTGGGTTACCAAGATGCATCATAAATGTGTCGTCCGCAAAGCAAAGAAAACAAAGATGTATACATTTGGCCTTTTAGGGATGTGGCACTTTTAGGAAAATATCCAAGGTAGGTGACGAAATATTCATCCTTGTTTTCTTCATCCTATGCCGGATTGAGCCGGAACCTCTAATCTAATTTTGGAGAGAAATATTGTTTTTTAAGCCATTTTTGAGTGAATTTTTATTAATTTTTTTATTATAAAAAACGACAATTATAATATCAATATATAAAAAAGTTTAACCACCTAAAAAATTCAATCACCTTAAAATTTAGACAATTCAAGAGACGAGACAAAAAAATTTAGGTGATTGAATTTTTTATATATTGATATTATAACCCTGAACCCTAAACCTATAACCCAAGATAGTATCAGAGACTCAACCTACTGTCCGTCTATGTATTCGTAAAACCTTGGCTTTTCACACTCTCTCTCTCTCTAGTCGAGAGAGTGTTCAGTACCACCAAACAATGCAAGCCGCTCGCCGCCACAACGCCTCCGTCGCTCGCGGCCGAGCTGCGCCGCCGTGAGCCAAGCGCGCTCGGCCTGAGTCGCGCCAACACACAACGCCCGAGATCTGGCAGGTTTGACTCAGACGCCACCTCCAAAGCCTCTCTCTCCTCTGTCGCCTCAGCTCACTGTCCGTCGTCGCCTCGGCTCGCATGCAACAATAGCAGAGGCTCGCGTGCCACAGAAGCAGATGCCTCATCTCAGCCACTCACCAGAACATAGCCTCTCGATCCGCAGCCTCCCCGACGCAGCCTAGAGTTCTCGACCTTTTTCCTCGTCTCCCAGCGCCTCCCGCTGTTGTGCCACACTCTCCCTCGCACAAGATCTGCTACTGCTTCACTCGACATCGTCTGATCTGTGCTCATTCCGATTTCTCTCGGCAAAACGACTGATATCTTTGGAGACGTGGTTCTCGGCAGAGTTGTGATTATTATGTGATTAATGTCTTGCAAAGTCATAGCTAATTAAGGCGAAGACAGTGAGTTCGTTAATTTGTTTGGTGCAGATCCTAAGAGATGGTGCTACTCTGTGAAGATTTTGTTTGGTGAGTGAAAGTTGATCAGCAAAAGAGATGGTGTTACTACTATTGTGTTGTTTTTGGTCATGGAGTACGGCTGTTGCAGCTGTTTTGTTGTTAGTTTTGGTCATGGTGTACTTTGCATCCGATGCCGGCTTGTCTTGGCCTCGGCTGATGTTGTTGTGCGGCTCTGTGTGGCTATATTATTGAGTTTGAAGCTGCAATTACTTGTATGTTTATTGAGTTTTTAGAACTTCTCGTAGTTTTAGTGTAGTCTTGTATTTTTTTGGGGACTACTTAACTGTAATTTTCAAATTGTTACTACATTTTTTTAATTGTTGTAACTGTGTTTTTAAATGGTGTGTTTTCAAATGGCTAATACTGTATTTTTCAAATTGTTAATATTGTATTTTTTAAACTGTTACTGAGTTTTTCAAGTTATTACTGTGTTTTTCAAATTTTTATTGTATTTGTATCAAAACTAATCTTTCTATAACACTGTCACTGAAAAAATTAATTAGTAGCTGATACTGTGTCTTTCAAGTTGCTATTGTGTTTTTCAAGCTCTTACTAAGTTTTTCAAGTTGTTACTGTATTTTTCTAATTTTTATTGCATTTGGTCAAAACTAATTTTTCTATAACATTGCTACTGGAAAAATAAGTTTTAGAACCAAAGTGCTACAAAATAAATTTCGAAAAAAATTTAATATTGATTTTTTATAAAAGGCGAGCTAATAATAATAATCAAATTTACATTAATTAGAGATAATACTGAATTTATTTTGAGACTAGCTACGTACTATTGAATTTTGAACCAGCTAATTAAGTATATATTAGAAATTTCTTTGAAAAAAAAAGAAAAATTTGTTTTTTGGATATTTTTGGAATAGAAAAAAATGGAATAGAAAAAAATAATCAAACTAAATATATTGAAAAAGAAAAAAAATAAAAATAAATAAAAATAAATATTTTCGGATAAAATAAATATTAAATACACACACAAAAATAAGTCAGGGTATAAAAATAAATTTATACCTGTTACATGGCAACCTATAAACAACTTGTCTTTACTTTTTATAAGATTTTGTCATTCAATTCATTGTCTAAAATAAGGGACATTGTTCTTAAGTGTATTTGGCTCATCCAAACTGTCCTTAAAATTAGTTTGCTAAAAAATATAAGTCGAAGTAGCAGAAGTACATATATTGTGTCTAAAGAAAACGTAGATATCTTAACATCACACGGCGAAACAAATACTACTATTCAAATAACACTAACTTTGAAGTCAAGCTTATTAGCAATTTATATCATTTTACATCGAGCCAAATTAAAACGAATTATCTTTCCTAGATTGTGGTAGGTAAAATAATTTCTCGATCGAATATACAAAAACAAACTGAAAATAACCAGCTCCCCACAATCTACCTAGACCGAGGGGAACTGACAAGAGAGAGGCACAAGTCCTTATTGGGAATTTTTTTTGAAAGGACGCAAATTTTATATCCACTCAGAACTTATAATAGGAATATAGAACTCCACCGAATTACCCAGCACGCTAAAAAAAAGGTCCTAAAGTAGACCTATACTGGATAACAACATGACACACAAGAACCTAGACTAACAAACCAGATTAGCACGAGAAGGGTGTCAAACTTAGGTTACACTACTCCTTAGTTAGCTAATGGCCATTTCTAATTAAATGGTTGCTGGTGCCTCCGGATCCACACACTGCACCTTGTTTCCAACAAAATATTCTTTCACATCCTCACACAGGTCCATGAAGGCCCAGGGGTGAATTGCACCTAGACGCCCAAGGGAATAAAAATGCCTCTTGCACCCCTGCCAAACCGAACCCTAGAGGAGAACAATCTCCATCTCGGCATCGTCTTCAAGGCCAGAGCCCCATCACATCGCCGACCACCAAAGGACCCCACCTTAGCGTCGGCTTGACGAAGCCATAGCCTCCCCCCTCGAACTTGCAGCTTGCCCAGCTCTATCTATCGAAAACGGCAACACCAAACCGAAGAGAACAGCCTAAAACACTACGCTAGCCACCAAGCACTACCACCAAACTACCATACACCGCCATGGAAGGAAAACAGAAGGAAATAGTGAAATACAAAGAAGACAAATCTCAGTTCTTACCGAGAGAGATAGAGCCCAAAATAGTCGATTTACAAGAACAATATGCAGCCTTGGAAAGACGGCGGAGCACTAGATTAATAGAGGGAATCGCCGGCGGTAGAAACCCTAACTCCGAGAGAAAATATAGTTTGAGGATATGGTCTAAATTAATCATCCCCTATAATAATCGTCCTCATTCGGATCTAAGATGGCGAAAACTCAAATAGTTACAAAACTAACCTAGGAAAAAAAGAAAAGAAAAAACCCAACAAGATAAGAAAAGAAGAAATTCCAAAGATCAACGCAAAAGGAAAGTAGACCAGAGCCCAGCAAAACCAGCAATAAGCCCATCTAGAAAGAGGATAAATCTTTATCATCTATTTGTTGCCTTGTATTATTCATTTAAGCCTAAGAACAAAGTAGAGGCGGTTACATATGACATATCTTCTACTGAATTCGAATATTCAACTTCAATCAATCATCATGTGTGCATAAATTTTAGCTACACATGATCGAGCAAACTCATCAAAGCTCTCCAATGATTATTAGCACATGCACGATATGATTCAGAAATACGTTCTCAAGAGTACTTGCTAATTCCCCACTCTTCCGATTTTTAAAATGATAGGGTAGTTCACAACATTCTGTCCATCTCCCCCATCAGCAATCCAAGCTTGCTTAAACGCCTCCACCACATCCTCCTTCAAAAGCTCAACCCCCTTCTCCTTAGCCGTCTGATAAGCCGACCACGACCTAATGTACGTGAAGAAATCATCCAAACACATCAACCGCTCATTCGCAAACTCGAACGGCCCCGTACTATCTTCTCCGATCACCGGCTCAAACGGAAAGTCTAGTGTGCTGTACTTGTTGTCCACTTGTTTACGTGGCGGTTCCCAGTAAGGTTCGGCATCGATGGAATAGAACCGGTCGAAGATTGTGTCTACGCTGTGGTTAACCCTAGGCGAAGTGTAGCACCATGCAGCAATGACCCCGTTTGGTTTCTTGAGCACACATCTGACATTCTCGTAGAAACTTGGGAGGTCAAACCAGTGGATGGCTTGAGCAACTGTCACTAGATCCACACTTGATTTTGGGGTCAGTTTCTGTTCAATCTCGGCTATGGACATGACCGGAGAAGTGTGCACGTAGCGGATATTGGAGAGTTTGGGAGCACATTCAAGTTGCTTTTGGCTTGTGTCTGTGGCTATCACATTCTTGAAGATCTCAGCCAGCTGAAATGAGTACGTACAATTCTCTTCATACATATCGAAGTTAAAGTCAACATTTAGAAGAAAGACTACCAAGAACGGCAAGTAGTGAATGTTTAATTACTAGTAACACATTATCGGTTGATCTTGTATAAATTTTAGTATTTATACTTTGACATATACTCATCAACTTACAATTACTACAACGAAAATTGATCCTCATAGTAGTAAGCGTACTCCAACAAATTTTAACACGAGTATTTTTTTTCTTCATGTAAATTTAGTACTTTACACTACTACAAAAGTAGGCAAAAGCTACACGTACACAACTTTCCCATCAATAATAGAATGGTGGAGCCAATTTATATTGTCACAAATATACTCATTTTTACCACTAATATACCTATTTTTCTCACCAATATATTTATTATTGCCACCAATATACTCATTCTTGCCATCAATAATATGAACAGTATTTGCTTGTCACCCCCCTATTAGCCACAAACAACATAATTGTGACTACATTGGTTCCAAAGCTAATTTTTCACTAATATTGTTTTGCAACCCTTTTATTGATTCATATTGTCCGTAGTAACGTACACTTTGTTACAACTTTAGGACATTGCTTCATCTATACACCAAATTAAACAAAGACCACACAACATCCACACAGCTTTACGAGAAGGGATCGGATCGGACCATCATTTTTTTGGAACCATGCCAATCTATATATCTTAGATCAATAACACAATTAATTAATATAGGGTGAGAATTTGGGGTGTCTGGATGAGAGATTAACTTACGGATCGGGCAGCCTGACCATTACCGGTGCCGACGTCCCATGCAAGATGGTGAGAGGCAGTTTTGGAGGCAATGAACTGAAACAGCTTTTCAGGGTAACTTGGCCGAGCCAAAGAGTACTGCTTTGATTGTTTGATGAACAGATCCGCCATATATCTCTATCGTCTTCTCTCAAACTTAGGTAGAGGCACTAGTTGGAGTAGTTGAGTTGTTTTACGAAATTGGAGGCGAGGTGAAGCTATGAAGGTCGAGACTCAAGACTCACAAGAGGCGCGGATATATACAGCTCTCTTCAGCATAGGTTACATTTGGGGTGGGTAAGAAATTGACCAATGGTAGTGCAGTAGTGGAACTGGCCGGGCCCAAGTTTGACTTATTCCTTGACCATTTGGGCATGGGAATTCAATTAGTACACTTCCACTAGGTAACTTCTAGGCTAGTTCGATTTGGCTGATGGCTATACATCGATCACTTCTTAACCAATTTTAATTAAGGGTGAAACCAACTTAATGCTAGCTAGAAGCTTAGAATAGTTTGCTTCCGTAAGAGAAAACAGAAAGATGCTTGAGGTCTGATAAGCTCCTTCCCAGCTGCAAAGCCACCTTCATTTCAAGAACCCTACCATTCTCCCTTCTCTCAACTTCATCTTCTCTTAAACTTTCTTCTATAGTCTCTTGCATTAACCTAAAGAAACCAACATTGCTTCTATACATTCCAACTTATACATTCCAACTTGACCCTGTGTTGTGTTCACCATGAAAACTGTAGAATAGATTGATAGTCGCATATTTATGCGTCTATTCGGTATCTAATTTGTTCCCTATGTTTAATTTATTATTAGTTTTCAAGTGAATTAATTATGTTTATTTATTTTTAGGTATTTTGGAGATTAATGAAGAAAATGAGATTAAATACTACAATTTGGGAGTTAATTGAAGAAGTGGAGAACGTACGAGGTAAATGAATCCTAATTTGAGAATGATACTAAGTACTTGGCGAGAAAGCAGCTTGAAATTGGTTTTGGCGAGCAGCTTGGAGAGAGTTTAAGGCAGACATATATAGCTTGGCGATGAGGAGTTTGGCGAGTGAATATGGGTTTAATTATTGATGGATACTTGATGGAGTGCACGTGCTTTTCTTTTGGTTTGGTTAATTGGCTTAATTGAAGGAAGACACTGATTTAACTAGTTGGCGAGATGCCAGGCAAGAGAAAAGAAAGAGATCAAATAGAAAACAAATTAAAAAAAGAAGAAGTAGAGTTTGAGTGGGATTTGAATTGCTTGGCACTTGAGCTAGATGCTAGGATAATTGCTCTAGCCAACATATATATATGGCTAGATGAAAAAGCTTAAAGGGGACGGCTGGAAGAAGATAAAAAGAAGAGACAAAAAAGAGAGAAACAATAAAAAAAAGGAAGAAGAAGCTCTCGTGCATGAAATCTAGTCCGATTACGTCGTCGCCAATTAAGAGTTCTTCTTTCTCCTTCATTTAATTTATCTTTTATGAATTCTTTGATGTTATTATCTAAGATTATAAGTAACTAAATTTTCACTGTTAAGGGGTTGCTTGAAGCCCCATACATGAAGTCTTTTTAATGCATACACTTTAATTTAGTTTTGCATATTCAATTCGAATGAAGTTTCTTTTTCTATGTGACTCACCGTATGAATTTTTGTATGTTTACTTTGGTGCACAACTTAGTATGCATGCTAGGGTTCTATTGTCATGAGATACGAGCGACTAAAGATAATTTCTTCCACCAGATTCTCTACAGTGATACGCCGATTTTACTGTCGGGTGATTGAAACGCTAGGTCTAGCAGGACATGCCTATAGTGTACCTGTGAACCCTTGTAGCTTCTCAAACCTTTTCTAGAACTTAATGCTTTCTTCTTTGTAAACCTTGGGGTCCATGATTATGGGTTCATAGAGAAATAAATGTAGGGGAGGTCCATGACAAACCTGCATAGGCATAAGGATTAGGTAATAGGATGTGGTTGTGGTTGTAACAATCAACTCTTCCTGGAAACTTTCATTCATTGGATATGTGTATTAGGTTAAGTATGTGTTAGATAGATAAAATGGCGGTGGTGGATTGCATTCCTCTTAACTCTTTAATCATATAGTTTAAACATATTTGTATTCATAAGCATATTTACTTTCAGCATTTATTTTCTGCATTAGCTGTAGCTAGGCGAATTATTTCGGTAACCAAATCAACTCAGAACACCCTCAAATTTTGTGTGGTAGTTCACCACTGTGTCTAGTTCACTGTGTCAAAATTTCGTATCATTTGAGTCTGTATAGAATAGGTTAGTAGTGTCATTAGTGTATTGTAGTCGAGTCTGTCAGCATTTCAGTTTTGTGTTAGGATTTAGTTTCACCAATTCCTTGTGTTCGATAACCCCTATTTATCATACTACATTGATATATCCAGGTTGTGAATAGGGTATTACCCGCCTTGTCATAGATCAATCATCAAGTAAACACATAAACTCAAATACATGAGACCAGAACCATAATTCAGAAGAGCTTACCAACTGTATTGATGGTGATCGACATGATTCTTAGTTTGTGTCTTCTGTTCTCTCTTTCTCTATAATCAGCCTCTCAATAGGTTAGAGCTTATGCTTGTATATCGGATGAGAACAAGGACTCAAGCTTCTCCTATATATAGTGCTGTATTGGTGCCTTTACCCATCACATAGTACCAATTCTAACTCCTACAACTCATAATGAAGCACTAAATCAGCATACAAAAAGGATATGGATTGCATGAATCAATATACTAATCACACAATAACTATAACCAGTATTACCATATGATTCTGATTGTGATTAAAGCACTGAGATGCTTTCCTGATACAACAAGGAAAACTAGCTATGTTTAAAGTCCACATTTTCAATCTCCCACTGAACTTCAACACATTGTTATATTACTAACTGAACTACATAATCACTGAAGTAGCCATGAATCACATTATACTCATATCCATAACATAGACAATTCTGTCACAGGGCATATATATATACTCCCACAGAACTCAGAATAGAACAAGCTTATCAAAACCTGTCAACTAAGAGCTATTGTAACAGAAAATGCAATGCACATGAATTCCAGATTTAGCAATGAGAGCTACTGACTTGTATATTGAGCTTAAGCGTTAGAAATTTCTCTGTCCTACCAAATGGTTTTAAACAAAAAATTCTAAAATCACAAACACATCTTAACATAAGTGTTTGCACATGAAAATGCTTTACATATACAACACAATGTTGTACACATCATCCACCTGAAAATACATATATATACTCAACAAGACAATATAATCATGAACTCAAATTTGAAACAGAAAATTACAATATATACTCAAAATCTGAAAATAATTCATTCAAAATTCATGTCTTTACATAATGAATATGAGAAAATAAAATTCTCAGGAACCAAAACACAAGAACTGAACAACCAAAATAATTATTCCTTTACTACATGTTTGCTCCCACAAATTCTAGACTTCTAAACTATCAAGCGCACCTATATTAGCACAATGTTTCTTAAATACTCCAACAACCAAAACCTTGGTAAAAGAATCTGCTAACTGCTGATATGTATTGATATATACTACCTCCAGCTCTCCATCTTTCACTCTCTTCTTGACACTGTAATACTTAAGATCCAAACGCATAGAGTGAATGGATCTCTTGTTGTTCTTGGCAACAAATACTGCAGCTTCATTATCACAGTACATAGTTAATTTACCTCTAACTAAACTACTTAGAATCTTAGTGCCTAAAATAAAGTTCCTGATCCAAAGAGCCTCACAAACACCTTCATACAATGCAATAACTTTAGCTTGCATTGTTGAAGTAGCTGTAATGGTTTGTTCATGGTCTTCCAGGCTATTGCACCTCCTGCAAGCATAAAGATATAACCTTTTGTTGACTTTGAGGAACTAGGATAATTTTTAGCAAAATCAGAATCTATATATCCTTATAACTTAAGATGTTTCACTCTTTTGTAAACTAACATATGGTTCTTGGTTTTCTGCAAGTATCTTAATACTTTCTTACCTGCATTCCAGTGCTGAATACTAGGATTAGATTGAAACCTAGATAGCATACCTACAGAAAAAGCTAAATCAGATTTAGTACACACATGTGCATACATTAAACTGCCAACAAGCTTGCATATGGTTTAGATTCCATCTCAGATTTATTTGTATCTGATACTAGAATCACATTCTTAGTTAGTTTCTCTCCTTTGGACATATGAACCTCTCCTACAACACAAGTTTCCATTCCAAATCTTTTCAAAACTTTTGAAATGTAACCTGCTTGAGATAATCCCAAAATCCCATGAGTTTTGTCCCTCTTAATCTCAATTCCTAATACATAAGATGCTTCTCCCAGATCTTTCATGTCAAAATTCCTTGATAGAAAGTTCTTTGTATCCTTGAGTAACTTCAAGGTACTGGGGGCTAACAAAATATCATTCACATACAAAATGAGAAAAATATAATTTTCTCCCACTCTTTTGAGGTAGACACATTCATCCACTATATTTTCTGTAAATCCAAACTTAAAGATAACATAATCAAACTTTTTATACCACTGCATTCATGCTTTATTCATGCTTTTTTTATACCACTGTTGAAGTTGACCGTGCAGATCGAGGTCAAAAATAATATATTTTAATAAACGACTATACGATACGATCGTTGAACAATTTAAAAAATAATTTAAAAATTTTAGCAGGTTTCGTCATGCTTTCGGTCTCGATCAGTTAGGTCAAACGAGACGGTCGTTTATGCCCCTATTTTTTATTTTCCTTAACTTTGTCTTATTGGCGACTTCAACAATTCAATTTTGGCTCTCTTCGCATCCACGCCATCGTAATTGATGCCTCTGTGCACAGGTATCATATTTCACTTTCACAAATGGATGTGTGATGGTGGTTCCCTTTGAGACTCTTATATAACAAAAATAGGTGCATAAAGGACCGTCGGGGTTGACTATGTGGATCGAGGTCCAAACGATGACAAAAATTGCTCAAATTTTTACACTACATATACAATAGTGGTATGTCCCCATCTTATGGTACGGTCCATTTTTCAATATTCCATTTGGTTCTAATTTTTTTACTTACGAATGGTCTTATTAGTTCAAAGCATTTAACAAGTTATATAACACTAGTAGACATATCATCAATTCGTTCATTCCGTCAACATGAATTAGCAATTTTGCTAATATAAGACATTTTTAATGAAAATAGGTACCATAAGAGGACTGTGCATATTTTAAAATATGTTTTTCGATGACCGAGCTATTTTGTTTTTAGTTTTTGAGTGTATCAAAGCGAAAATTTCGTTAAAAAATAACAGTCGAGTATGTTGATCGAACTCAAAATGGTCACCGAATTGCCTCAAATTTTTATTTGCGGTTTGAAATAGTCCATAGGTCTAATCGTACGGTTAATTTTTTATTTTTGTTTTTCAACTATTAATATATTTTTAAAACAATGATAACTTATTATAATTAATGAATGATAATTGAACGACACATTTTTTCTTAAATTATTTTCATGTTTGATAATTTTAGCATGACATAGATGCCAAATCGATTCTGTGGAAATTTTTGTATAATTTTTTCGAGTGTTAACATTTTTTTTTTTGAGTATTAACTTATTTTTTATATATATTTTTAAAAATAATAAATTTAAATAAAATTTATTATAACAATTTTTTTGGGTGGATCTGACCCATCAAATTTGTTTTTTTTTTCTCGAAATTTTTGGGCGGTCTATTTGGATGGCGGTGGAGTACCAGAGACGACGCATTGCTGGAGGGAAGAGGACGATCGAGGCAAAGTGACCGAAGGGCAGAGGACGATCGAGGCAAAGTGACCGAAGGGCAGAGGACGAGGTGGAGGAGCTCATCGGTGTTGCCGGACTTGGAGAAGAGAATGAGAACGTTGACAAACTGAGTAGGGAGCAGCGAGAGAGAGGGAGGAGAGAAAGAGTGCGGCGACATGAGCATATTCGAGGGAGAGGGAGGTGTGTGTGTGTGTGTGTGTGTGTGTGAGAGAGAGAGAGAGAGAGCGGCGACCAGAGCAGATTCGAGGGAGAGGGAGGAGAGAGGAGAAGGAGAGAGAAATGTCATAATTTTGTACACATAGTTTATTGTAAGCGCAGTCAAAGTTGACAAAGAGTAACCAATAGAAATGCAACACGTGGCGACTTTTCTAAATTTCTAAAGCGTATCAATTTGGAACGTGAAAAGGAACCGAAGCCATATTTATCCTTGTTTTCTTCATACTATGCTAGATTGAGTTGGAACTCTTAATTTTCGAGAAAATTTTATACTGTAAGTCCAACAAAGTACAGAGAACGGTAACATATCTTCCTCACATCATAGAATTTCTCATACTTATTTGCAGCTAATCTTAGAAAACTTCGTGGTTTTGAGAGAATTTTCTCTTGTTGAGTCTTTCCGTCCATATACCCTAGTAGCCGCCAACAATTTCTTTTCCCCGATATACCTTAAACATCGTCATCCTCCCCAAAATTATCCGATTACTATACCCCAATAATCTATTCTATCTTGACTAGGTTTTCTAGCCTTCTTTGGTTCGTGTCTGTTCGTTTTGTAGCCGAACCCTAGCTCGGTTTGGTTTGGTTCTCTTCGAATTCTCTCTTGACTTTATCTCTCTTCTATGGTGGCATCACCATCTTGTTTCCCTTGTGAGGAGGTGGATCTCTCTTTTGGTGCGGTGGAGAAGGACGGGGATTACGACTTCGTTGTTATTCATGTCTTCTATCTTCGTGCACTTACTAAATTCGTGGCTCAATCCTTGATGCGTTGGATGATCCAACTATGACATGGTTTGCTTGGCGCGGGAGCGATTAAGATCTAGCAATGCACTCCCGATCGTTTCATAGGATGCTTTAAGGATATTGGTGCTCTTTATAGGGTTGTTGTTAGGGGCCCGTGGGTTTATTGTGATATGACTGTTCTGGCGGTGAAGACCAAATATTTTTTCCCACCATATTTGGTACCTGTGCACAAAGCTTGTGTGTGGGCATGGGCCGAAGCCATTGGTGGTGATTTCACTGA
The DNA here is from genome assembly GCA_946800695.1 of Geum urbanum. Lineage (NCBI taxonomy): Eukaryota > Viridiplantae > Streptophyta > Magnoliopsida > Rosales > Rosaceae > Geum > Geum urbanum. The sequence goes on from OX327001.1 coordinate 72,568,396, forward strand.
TGGGGTTGAGGTCAAGCAGTGGTGGAAGTCTCTGGGTTACTGTTTGGGTCGCTACATTGATTATGACCAGGCTTGGCTCGAGGATGAACATGAACTCTGTTTGTTTGTGGAAGTGGATTTGTCTCACGTGCTTCTAGTCAAGGTAAACTTAGGGTTGGGCAGCCATTCATGGGTTACCTTTGTTATTGAATATTTTACTCTGCATGGCTATTGTATAAGTTATGGTAGTCTGACACATTCTATGAATGATTGTCCTATACAATGTGCAAATTTGGAAGAGCTGGAAGAGGCTCGCAGAAAGGAAACCATCTAGGCCGAAGAAGAAGCCAATGCTAAGGAGGAGGCATGGGGATGGCACCAGGTTATTCAGGTTGGAGTTGGTCATGGAACTGGTGATGGTCAGGAGGATGTGACAAATAGTAAACAACTGGCATAGACACCTCTTTCGGAGCCGCCTGCTACGACTTCCATGGAGCTCACTCCCCCAGAAATGGTAAGGAAAAATTGGAAGTATGCTATGGTTGAGAATGGGAAAGTTCAATACCTTATGGCGAGGAATGCATATCGATGGGGATCGAGTGAGCAACCCTGGCTCCAATCGATAGAAAGGAAGAACATGGATAACGAGGAGTTGTGTCATTTAGCCTGCACGACTTCTGTGGAGCGGGTGAATAACCTACTCGTGAAGCAATGAAAGTACCTATTTGGCTTCACATTCAAAAGGCAAGTCAGCAAGTGGAACTGCTGATTTGGTTAATGAATCTCCTCAATTTCAGGTAACCTCCATGCATAATTAAAGTGTGATTTGCATTGTGTTTAGTTGATTAATTTGGTTGTTCCACTATGTCTTAGTTAGAAAGTTTACGATTGATTAGAACTGCAGTATCTTTTGTGATTAATCTATAGTTTGGGAGATCCTAACTGATAAATATAGAGATTGTTTGGAATATTCGAGTTAACTATTTTTGGTATATTAGATCAGAAGTTGATTTGTTTTAAAAGTCTTTTTGAAGGTAAAGTCTGAGCTGATATAAAAACTGTATGGACTTTAGAAACGTTGTTGATCTCAGTGAATATTTTTTAGAGTACTTGTTCCATATTTAAGTGCTTGTTTGTATTTGCATTTGCATTCTGAAAATTGAGTGAGGTTCATCCACTAAGTCAGTAAGGGAAAACGTAAGGAAATGAGTTTCCTAGTTCAAACGGGAAAGGTGTTCATGTAGTTCCATTTACTGCCGAATCAAGTGCTTGCTTCAAAACAAGTTACTAGGAATAGATTTATGTTTATCGATTCCATTGTGTAACAGTTTGTATGCACTTGATTTCACTAGTGGATTTTAAGGCATCCTTGAAGAGGATCCCACAGTTGTTTTCCCTTTTGAATTTTTACTGCATCAACAGATTGTGTGTTATGTGTTCTTATTTCTTATATTGTTGCTTGGGAAGATCAGTATTATTCTATTTTAGTATTTTCAATTGGCATCAGAGCAGGTCTAATAGTGTTTAGTTGCTTCCTGGGTAGAATGGATAGTGAAAGAGAGAGAGTTGCTACTTCCTCTAATGTTCCTCCTTTCTTTGATGAAAACTGTGAGGACTTGGCCCTTTGGAAAGTTATGATGAAGGATTTTATCTTAGGACAGGATCCCAAGATGTGAAAAAATTCAAGAAGGTTGGAGTCCTCCTACAGTGTCCAATAAGACAGCTGAAGAGGGCAAAACTGGTTCTTCAGAAACGTTTCTAAAGCCTGAAGCTGTTTGGTCTGAGGAAGATTATGCCGATCTACAATTAGATTGCAAAGCCAAAATCTGTTTATTTACTGCTCTTTCAAAGAGAGAAAGAAGTCAAATAAATCGTTGTTCCACTGCTAAGAAAGCTTGGAATCATCTAATACTAACCTATGAGGGAAATACTTGGTTGAAAGCTCAGAAAAATGAAATGCTAACCAGTGAATTTGAGTTTCTCAAAATGAGTAAAGATGAGTCAATCGATGAGTTTCACTCTAGGGTTATCAGTATCACTGGTCAGTGTAGGGGTTTGGGTGAACCAATTCCAGAAGATAGAATTGTCAAAAAATTCCTTAGAGCCCTCACCAAACCCTATCTTCCTAAGAAAATATCCATAGAAGAGTTTCATGATATGAAAACCTATTCTCTTGAGGAATTAGTTGGAAATCTCACAACTTATGAGATGGAACATGATCTAGCTTCTAAGAAGCAAAAGTGCATAGCTTTTTCCTCTCTTGAGAAGGAACAAGCTGCAAAAAAAGCCTCTGAGAAGGACAAACAAAAATCCAAAAATAAGTCAGTGGTGAATTCTGATGATCTTGCCTTGATTTCTAAAGAGTTTAAAAATTTTCTGAAAAACAAAAAGGACTCAGGCGATGGTTCTTCCTCAAAGAAGAATCAAAGCTCTGAGAAATGTGTTGACAAAAATTCAAACTCTAAGAAAAATGACAAACCAAAATGTTATGAATGTGGTGGCATTAGCTACATTTCTATTGACTGTGGAAATTCTAAGTATGCTTCCAGGAAACAGAAGGCACTGAGCTCAACAACATGGAGTGATGATGAAGATGAGACACCAGAAACTCGAAATGTTGCCTTAGTCTCCTCTGTACATGTTGATGATGAAGATTCAGAGGTTTAAATATGCTTTTCTAAGATGAGATTGAGACAAGATACAAGCAATTGTACATTGTTTCTAGTCAGGTTCAGAAGAAAAACAAATCTCTTGAAAAAGAGTTAAGTGTTTCCATGAGTCAAATCAGTGATCTGGAGGATGAACTCTCAAAAGCTCAACACAGAATTGCTGACATTCTATTTGATCAAGAAGCTGTCATGCAGTCATTCAAACTCTGGAGAGGATAAAACTGAACTTCTTGAAAAGATTCAAATGCTTGAGCTTGAGGTAAAACCTCATTATGTACTTAATGTGTCCTTAAATCTTGAAGTCAATTCTTTACAGTAACAATTGAAACTTGCAAATGAGAAATTCAGCAAGTTTGAGTCTAGCTCTTCAAATCTTACAAACCTGTGGAGAATGAGTAAAAGTAACAAAGATCTGAGTGGACTTGGTTATGAAGGAAAATTAACTTCATCAACTATAAAATTTGTCAAAGGATACAGAGGGTTAGAATAGAAAGAAAAGACTGAATCAACTTCAGCTCCAACTGTTTCTAAGCTTTATGGTAGTGTTCCTCCTCCCAGACACATCTCTGCACAAGAGGTAAGGAATACTCATAATTCATCTGATGAGTATCAAAGGTACGATGTGAACTCTTTTGTTTCTGTATGTCATTATTGTGGTAAGAAATGACACATCAAGCCAACATGTAATCTTCTCCGTAATAAAAGAGAAAGCTCTTCTGAACAAGAAATGTCAAATTTAAAACATGAACTTGTTGAACAGAAAGAACTTCTAAAGAAACTTACTGAAAAATTGTGCAGTACTAGAAAATATGTTTGGAAAGCAAAGAAAAATGAAAATCGCCTTTTCTCTAAAATTATTTATTCTGGTTTTACTGGTGTAGGATCCACTATACACGATGGTGATAACTTGAAATCTCTAGTGTCACTTGCTGCCCTTCAAGAAAAAAGTCCTACCCTATGGTATGTGGACAGTGGTTGCTCAAGACACATGACTGGGAACAAACATTGGTTTGTTTCTCTGGATAAAGAATTTGCCTTAGGTGGAGTAACTTTTGGTGATGGTACAACATGTCAAATTATAGGCAAAGGAGTAGTTATAACACCTAGAATTCCAAAGCTTACAAATGTTTACTATGTGGAGGGTTTGTCTGCTAACTTCATGAGTGTGAGTCACCTTATTGATGAATCAAGATGTTTGGTTCAACAAGAAAAGGTGCCTTGTGCTTGATGATTTTGGATGTTTCATCATGAAAGGATTACGATCACAAGAAAATTGCTATCAGATAAAATTTGAAATCACTAATAGTATAGCAACTTGTCTCATCTCAGGTGCAAATGACACTCTCACCATGTGGCACAAAAGGTTGGGGCATGTAAATTTTCATGATCTAAAAAAATTGTCAAGCAAGAAATGTGTTTATGGTTTACCTGATTTGAAAGGAAGTGTTGATTAGATGCGTGTTGGATGCAAGATTGGTAAGCAAAACAAGAATGCACACAAGGTTGTGAATTCTGCTTTGACCACCAAGCCTCTGGAACTGCTTCACATGGATCTAGTTGGTCCTGCCCAAAAGTCCAGTTTTGGACACAAAATGTACATTTTAGTTATTGTTGATGATTTTTCCAGATATAAATGAGTGAAATTTCTTAAAAATAAGGATGAAACCTTTGAATATTTTAGAAATCTCAACACACAACTTCTGATTGAAAAGCACTCCTCTAATCTCAAAATTGTTAGGGTGAAATCTGATAATGGTACTGAATTTAAAAATCCATCTTTTACTAACTATTTTAATGAGCTTGGTGTATTTTATGAGTTCTCTTCTCCCATCACACCTTAGAAAAATGGAATCGTTGAAAGAAAGAACATGGTTCTTCTTGATATAGCAAGAGCCATGCTCCACTCCTCTAAAATTAACACAAATCTATGGGGAGAAGTTGTAAATCCAGCTTGCTACATCATTAATAGGGTATATCTCACACCTCATAGTGACTCTACTCCATATGAACTATGGAAAGGTAAGAAGCCAATTGTAAGTCATTTTCATATCTTTGGAAGTCCAAGCAACATTTTGAAAGATAGATAAAAACTTGCCAAATTTGATGCTAGAAGTGACACTAATATTTTCTTGGATATTCCAGAAACAGTAGAGCTTATAGGATACAAAAAAACTCAAACTGTTATGGAGTTCTTTAATGTTGTTGTTGATGATGCATCTTATGGGCATGTTGACTATGTCTTAAATGAGGATGATGGATTCTTCAATATGATGAAAGGCTCTTCTTCTTCCACTGAGGACAAATCTCAGAATGACATACATGATCCAAATCTTGGAGATGATCCTATCTTCAGACAGGGATACAAACAGGTTCAAAAAGATCATTCAGCAGCTAGTATTATTGGAATCCCCTCAGATGGAGTAATCACACGAAGATAGGAAGTCATCAATGACAATGCTCTGGTATGTTTTCTTACTCAGAACAAACCTGACATTAACAAAATTTCCCTATGTGGCTTTGTATCCTTGATAGAACCAAAGAATGTTAAAGAGGCACTTAAAGATGATGATCGGATAAATGCTACGCAAGAGAAGTTAACATAGTTTCAAATAAACAAGGTTCCTAGACCAAATGACCCAAACATCATTGGCACCAAATGGGTATTTAGGAACAAAAGTGATGAGTTTAAGACTGTGATCAGAAACAAAGCAAGATTGGTGGCTCAAGGCTACTCACAAGTAGAAGGCATAGATTATGGTGAAACCTTTGCACCTGTGGCAAGATTGGAATCAGTCAGATTACTGCTAGTTATTGCATGCCATCTAAACTTCAAGCTGTATCAAATGGATGTCAAGACAACATTTCTACATGGAGAGCTTGAAGAACAAGTATTCGTTGCTCAACCTGAAGGTTTCGAAGATCCTCACTTTCCTGACCATATGTACCAATTACACAAGTCTGTATATGGTCTCAAACAAGCTCCTAAAGCTTGGTATGAGAAATTGTCTACCTATTTGGTTAGTCAAGGATATACTAGAGGTATGGTTGACAAAACTTTTTTGTCAAAATAAGTGGTAAGCACATCATGATTGCACAAATTTATGTGGATGATATTGTCTTTGGTTATACTTGCTCAAAACTGGTTGATGAATTTACCAAAGTCATGCATGACAAATTTGAAATGAGTGCTTGTGGTGAACTAACCTATTTTCTTGGCTTACAAGTAAAGCAGAATGGCTCAGGTATGTTCCTTTGTCAATCAAAATATGCTAAGAATTTAGTCAAGAAATTTGGTCTAGCATCAGCTAAGGAAGTACCTAATCCTATGAGTACCACTACTAAACTGTGTGAGGTTGAAACTGGTATCCTAGTCGACTTCACTCTTTATAGAAGTATGATTGAAAGCCTACTGTATCTGACTGCTAGCCGACTAGATATTGCTTATAGTATTGGTGCATGTGCTAAGTTTCAGGCAAATCTAAAAGAATCACATCTGGAAGCTGTTACACGAATCATCAGATATGTTCATGGTACCACACATTGTGGTGTGTACTACACTTGTGAAACAAATGTTGAAATAGCTAGATATTGCGATGCTGACTGGGGAGGTAATCTCAAAGATAGGAGAAGCACTTCAGGTGGTTGCTTCTTTGTGGGAACCGACTTGGTTGCCTGGCACAGCAAGAAACAAAATTGCATCTCTCTTTAACTGCTGGTAGCTGTTGCACTCGGCTTTTGTGGATGAAGAATATGATGAGAGATTATGGCATTCCCCGAGGTAAGTTATCTCTCTTATGTGATAATACAAGTGTTATTCAAATCTCCAAAAATCTTGTCCAACACTCTAGAACTAAGTATATTGATCTCAGATATCACTTTATCCGAGAAATAGTTGAAAATCATATTCTTCCATTGGATTTTGTCTCAACTAAACATCAATTTGCTGATCTGTTCACTAAACCATTGGACACCGCAAGGTTTGAGACCTTGAGAAATGCCATTGAGGTCTGTTCACTCTAGTCAGTCAGTATCTCATGATGTATATATGTAGATTATGTGTGTGTAAAAAGAGTCTCGTGGTCTACATCTATACCCGTGTTTAGAGCATGATGCACTCCTGATTGCCCTGTGAGATTTTTGTGCCTTTCTTCCCTTACTGCTCTCTGCAGAATTTTTTGTGAGTGTTTTGCAGGCTTGATCACTCTAGAACTTGCATCATTACAACTTGTCATCTGCAGGACTTGGTTCATGGAGTTATATTGTGAGACATGATTGAGCAATAGGACAGTTTTCTTCCACCATGGCCATATATCTACTATGTCCCTTACATCAGATATCCTTCTTAGATACCATTTTGAGCCTAATTCATTTGTTCTTAACCCTCTCAGACTAGATTTGTTGCTCTAATATGCTATCTGCTGCTCAGTATCCACTCCTCGTCAATCTCAAGTGACATAGTTTCCACTTCTGATGAAACAGTCCACAGGCAGCCATATTTTATTGGGTCAGGGTACAGGACACAGGAGAAATGTTTTACCAAGGCAAATGATTCCATCTATTGTTCACAATACAAGTGGCAAAAGTTCAGCTAACAGGTGGCAGACATCCAAATGATACAAAAAGAGGGGGTGAATGTGCTATATCTGCCATCTGACAGCAAAGCTGCAAGAGTTCAGTCCACAACCTTGCATACTCATCTATAAGGTTACCTACTGGTGCTTTGGTCTATTCCTAAGGTGTTTCAGCTTATGTTCTGTCTTCATTCCTTTGTGCATCCTGAGCAGCTTCATCAACCATTGAAAGTTACAGTGTGCTCCTTTTTATTCGTTTCCTAGCTTGCCATACCACCTCAGCCATCTTTCTTCTTCTCCATAAGTCCTCATGACTCACTTATGACTATTTTATCAAGGTTCTATTACAGGTTGTATGTCATTCAAGCTTATGGTAGCTGATCCTTCCTTGCAAAAGAGTGACTTTGCAGCATCACCACTTTATACATTTGTGAGGATCAAACACTCTTGTGAGTATCTATTGAGGGGGATCGAGTACATCATGCTCTTTGCAAAAGATCACACAGCATGGCTAGATCATCTTTTTGCATACATATCTTCTACCTGCTTTTGCATGAAATACTTACTGTGTAGTGGTCATTTCCTCTATGACATCATTAAGGTTTTTACCATGCAGTTCTTTTTGGTTATCGTGAAGATTTTACAAGATTTTTATTTTTATTTTTTATGGGGTAATTTCTTTTCTCTTCCCTGTCATGATGACATTAGGAGATCTCTTCCTCTTCTGTATTGGAAAACCCAACCAGATGAAGTGACTTCTTGCTTTCTCCAGAAGTCTTTGTGTTTTCTATAACTTCATCTAATGTGTGGGTAGAATTCACTTGGTCTTTTTTTTCTTCTGTTTGTGCCACCACAGGTTCGTTACTCTCCCCTCAACTTTTTTTCCTTGGTGGTTCTCTGTCTCTCCTTGCATCATGTCGTGGTCCGTTCCTCTGACTCCCAGAACGATCAACTCTCCGGCTCCTCTGGTGCTGCTCGTCGCCGTTCTCCACAGCCTTGAAGATATTGAAGATCAGTTTGCTCACTTCTGCCGTGAGCAACTCGAGATGGCGGCAGATCTTGCCCGCTTCATTGCTGCCCAAACTGCAATGCAGCAGCAAATCGCCGATCTCCTCGCCCGGGAGGACCAAGTTCTGACTGCTCTTCACACCATGATGCAGCACTCGGCTCATATGGCTCATGATCTCCACCTCCTGCAGCAGCGTGCCAATGGATATGATCTCCGCTTTGCCGGACCAGAGCACTACCGCCGTTACCTCGGTCAAGATCCTCTCCGTCGTCACTCTCGAAATTGTAATCGTTGAATTCCTTTGTCTCTTCTTCCAAAAGAGGGGGAGTAAAAGGAAGGAGACCTTTCCTTAATCAAGGGGGAGTCTTGGTCAGAGGGGGAGGAGTTCATTGGCGCCAAGTCTTCTGCTGCCTTTTTGTCATTTAGTTTCTTTTCGTTTAGTTTTGAACTCCCTTTTATTTTAATTGTTGGTTGTAAGGAACATATTTTATAATTAGATGTGTTTGTTCTGCTAGTTGGTTGTTCTGCAGGTCTTGAATCTAATCTTTTGAATGAAGAGCCAAAAGGAGAGATTGAAAGTACCTATTTGTCTTCTCATTCAAAAGGGCAAGTCAGCAAGTGGAACTTCTGATTTGGTTAATGAATCTCCTCAATTTCAGGTAACCTCCATGCATAATTAAAGTGTGATTTTCATTGTGTTTAGTTGATTAATTTGGTTGTTCCACTGTGTCTTAATTAGGAAGTTTGTGGTTGATTAGGACCGTAGTATCTTTTGTGATTAATCTACAGTCTGTGAGATCCTAACTGATAAATAGAGAGATTATTTGTAATGTTCGGGTTAACTGTTTTTGGTATATCAGATCAGAAGTTGATTTGTTTTGAAAGTCTTTTTGAAGGTAAAGTCTGAGCTGATATAAAAACTGTGTGGACTTTAGAAACGTTGTTGATCTCAGTGAATATTTTTTGGAGGGTATCAGTGTAATAAAAGGTACCCGGTGTGCAATAATTTCGTGTAGAATACCTTTTTTTCTAGTAGTGTATGAACCAATTATTAGTACAGTGGTGCGCATAGGATACTGAGCGAGAACTAGTTATTAGTATAGTGAAAAAAAAATTTCTAGTAGTGTATGAACCAATTATTAGTACAGTGGTGCGCATAGGATACTGAGCGAGAACTAGTTATTAGTATAGTGAAAAATTTGGTGGAGTCTTTGTATTATTATTACATTATCGAGCCTACTTTTATTGACCTTCTCAAAAAAAATTGCAGCTAATCTTTTATTTATGCGCTCAATCTATCATCATGTGTTCAAAAACTTAGAGCTACACATGATAGAGTAGCTAGAACAATACATTTGTTTCAAGGAGTCTGTACCTCGATTTATTAATGAGATGAAGAATTAGAACAAACATTCGAGGGGGACATAGTGTCTATACCTCGATTTATTAATGAGATGAAGAATTAGAACAAACATTTGAGGGGAACCTTGATCAACAAAATATAAATCCATGATGAGTACATCATAGATAATCACATGCCCATCCTCATAGAGCTATAACAATACATTTAGAACAAAGCTTTCCAAATATTATATGCACATGGACGACATGATTTGGAAATACATTCTCAAGAGTACTAGTTGATCCCCACTCTTCCGATTCTTAAAATGATAGGATAATTCACAGCCTTCTGTCCATCTCCCCCATCACCAATCCAAGCTTGCTTGAACGCCTCCACCACATCCTCCTTCAAAAGCTCAACCCCATTCTCCTTTGCCGTCTGATAAGCTGACCACGACCTAATGTACGTGAAGAAATCATCCAAACCCATCAACCTCTCCGTCGCAAACTCGAACGGTCCCGTACTCTCTTCTCCGATCACCCGCTCAAACGGAAAGTCTATTGTGCTATACTTGTTGTCCACTAATTTACGTGCCGGATCCCAGTAAGGTTGGGCATCCATGGAATAGAATCGGTCGAAGACTGTGTCTACGCTACGGTTAACCCTAGGCACAGTGTAGCACCATGCAGCAATGACCCCGTTGGGTTTCTTGAGCACATATCTGACTTGCTCGTAGAAACTTGGGAGGTCAAACCAATGGAGGGCTTGAGCAACTGTCACTAAATCCACACTTGATTTTGGGGTCAGTTTTTGTTCAATCTCGGGTATGGACATGACCGGAGTAGTGTGCACGTAGCGGACATTGGGGAGTTTGGGAGCACATTCGAGTTGCTTTTGGCTTGTGTCTGTGCCTATCACATTCTTGAAGATCTCAGCCAGCTGAAATGAACACGTACAATTCATATATATCGAAGTTGAAGCCAACATTTAGAAGAAAGAGTACTAAGAAGTGCATGTCTACTCTCACATTGGTAACACATTATTGGTACGTTGATCTTGTATAATGTTAATAACTTCAACCTATAATTTTTTTTTGTAGTATTTATGTGTTGACATATAACAGTCATCAACTTACGACTAACAAAAATTGATCCTCGAGAAGTAACATGAGTATTTTCTTCTTGTAAATTTAGTACATTAGTAGTAGTTACACAATTGACCACTTTGTTACAACTTTAGAACATTGCCTCAACTATACACAAAAATTAGCATAAAACACATACATGTAACATTATTGATGCTCGAATAAGAGGAATATGCCATAAGAGTTTCTTGTCGCTGAGGGGAAATTCATCAACATCCACACACACAGCTTTACGAGAAGGGAGCATCATTTTTTGGAACCATGCCAAATTGCCAGTCTATCTTAGATCAATGACACAATATATTTAGGTTGAGAATTTGAGGTGTGGGGTGAGAGATTGACTTACAGATCGGGCAGCCTGGCCACTACCGGTGCCGACGTCCCATGCAAGGTCGTGTGAGGCAGTCTTGGAGGCAATGAACTGAAACAGCTTTTCAGGGTAACCTGGCCGAGCAACAACGTACTGCTTTGATTGTTTGATGAACAGATCCGCCATATTGGGGAATCGTCTTCTCTCAAAGTTAGGTAGAAGCACTAGTTGAGTTGTCTTACGAAATTGGAGGCAAGGTGAAGCTATGAAGGTCAAGACTCACTCACAAGACGCGTATATATTCAGCTCCCTTCATTATGGGTTACATTTGGGGAAGGTACGTAATGGACCAATCACCAATGGCAGTGGAACTGGGCTGGCCCAAATGAGGATAATATACTATTTTTTGTTCCAGCTTTTGACTTTTTTGTTGACCATTTGGGCATGGGAATTCAATTACTACACTTCCACTACGCAACTTGTGGGCAACACATATTACCATGTACCATAGAGACAAAAAAATTTATAGGACTCCGAAGTATTAAAATTCTCCAGTTTTAAAGTGTTTGATAACTTCTGCGGTTCACATTTTTTAGAGAAATAAAGTGATCCAACGTTCTAAAATTGTAGAATTTTTTTTACTCTGGAGTATTGTAGAACACCCCAATAGAGACTAGTTTCTTAGTTCGATTTGGCAGATAAAATACATCACTTCATAACCAAGTTTAAGGGTGAAACCTGTTAACATTACCATGGTTATTAAATCAAAGAAGAGGAAAACAGAAGAAAATAATAACCATGATAATGTTATTATAGTCCTAACATTTCTCTCGTGTTTCCTTTATTCTTCGTCTTCTTATTTTTTTTTGTTTTCCTCTTCTTTGATTTAATAACCATGTTAATGTTAACAGGTTCCCTTAAACTTGGTTATGAAGTGATGTATTTCATCGGCCAAATCGAACTAAGAAACTAGCTAGTCTCTATGGGGGTGTTCTACAATACTCTGAAGTAAAAAAATTCTACAATTTTGGGACGTTGGATCACTTTATTTCTCCAAAAAGTGTGAATCGCAGAAGTTATCAAACACTTCAAAACTAGAGAATTTTTATACTCCGGAGTCCTATAAAATTTTTGGTCTCTATGGTACATGTTAATATGTGTTGCCTAGAAGTTGCCTAGTGGAAGTGTAGTAATTGAATTCCCATGCCCAAATGGTCAACAAAAAAGTCAAAAGCTGGAACAAAAAATAATTGCAAGCTTATATATAAGAGAACTAACATTTACTCTAATAAAACCAACATAATGCTAGAAGCCTAGAATAGTTTGCTTCCATAAGAGAAAACAGAAAGATGCTTGAGGTCTGATAAGCTCCTTCCCAGCTGCAAAGCCACCTTCATTTCAAGAACTCTACCATTCTCCCTTCTCTCAACTTCATCTTCTCTTAAACTTTCTTCTATAGTCCCTTGCATGAACCTAAAGAAACCAGCATTGCTTCTATACATTTCCACCACCATTCCAACTTGACCCCCAAGCTCTACTGTGTTCACCACACTAGCTAAAGCTCCCCCTATCACTCCTACCATCCCACTCCAAACCCCAAAAGTGGTAGAACCCAAAAAAGCAGATCCCAAAGCTGCAAGGCCTGTAAACACAGGGCCAGAAATAGCTAGAACTCTGTTAATTTTCAAGGCTATCTTAGTTAACCTCAAGTACTCTGGCACATCCTTGCTGTTTAGTACCTCAACAATTTCTCTCATTTCCTCTTCGAGTTTTGGAGTCCAATTATTTACCGAACTTCCTTCACCTCCATCAAGTAGTACTCTTCCGCGGCGCTTCTTTTGTTGCGGCCACCATATCGTAGGCTCAACGGTTTTGGGGAACTTGTCAAGCATTTCACCTAGTAGAGGAAGTGGATAGGCCCTGTCCAATGCCAAAATTTTCTCTATTGCTTCATTGAGTTCATTCACATCAACTTCATTAGGGTTTTGAAGAGACAGTGTTGCTTGAATCTGGGTATGAAGCTGTTTGAACAATCTAGCTGCGTTTCTCTGCTCTTCGGCTAGTTGAGAAGGTTGGATCATGTTCATCACCACCAACATTCCGGTAGCTGCTACGTAGAGAACAGTGGATGAAACCTTGAGTGCATCAAAGGCTACACCAGCATGTGCAGTAGTGCTAGCTGCAATTCCTGTCATGATTGCAGCAGCGAGAGTAATGGCATTGATGGAACTCAGAAGGAGGCGGTTCCAATTGTCGCGCTGTTCCCCGATGTTCTTGTGCATCTCCACTCTATCTGCAACTACCTCCATGATTGCATATAGCTCAGACATCACCACAGGGTCAGCAAGTTTTTTGCTCTACTAGTACTATTTCTTGCAAGATCACCAATGTGAATGGTAGAGGTTGAATCACATTCCTTTTGGGTAGTGAAGCGTGGAATCTTGTAAGCACTATGTTTCATGTCCAAGCCCTTAACCGAACTTCTGGTTGGAATTTTGGAAGAGAAGTGAGTGACCTAACCTCATTGTCACTTGGTGTATTATTGGTTGCTCCAATAACTACTCCTCTAGGAAAACTGTTAAAATTTGAGACACTGACGAAAGGAAATATTTTATTTATTTATTAAAGGAAACATGGTTGACTGGTTGAGGCTAGCTTGAAAGCTAGGTTGCCATTGTTTATCTGGTTTGGTATATCAAATCATTATTTCTTAATTCTTATGAGTTGGGTTTTGTGAGTAATGGACGGGTTTGAGCTGAGGAGAATGGCATGGGATCAAGTATGAAGTATGGTATCTACAATGTTTAAAAACGCGCTATGTGGTATTTGGTGATGGAGGTACTGTCTAGCATCTAGTTGTTTAGGCGAGAGATTAATCGAATTCTAAACGGATTATTATAATTATATTTTTAATTAATTATATAATTATTTTATATATTATATACATATGTAATGTGAATAATATATACCAAAATAATCAAGAAATGTCATTAGAATACATTATCTTCAAGTTCTCTAACTCATATTCTTGTGGATTCTATAAGACTATCATCTTCAGTCCGAAGTAAGTCAAAATACTAAAATGCGAAAATTTAAACTTTACTTATTTTTTAGTTAGGCGGCCGCCTAGGCGTATTAAGCGGCCAAAACGTTCACCTAAGCATTAATTAGGCGGAAGACTGCCTAGAATAAAACTTATGCATTTTTGTTGTTTTCAACACAGGCCTTTTGGAACAGTGGTATCTATTATTTACATGTATGATACTACAGAGTAGAGAGCAAAACAATGGATGTGGCAGGTTAAAACTAGCTAGCATTCTGTTTGGCTCTATTGTTTCATATATCATTGACTTTCCACCCCAATGAGGAGTTGAGTCGGGGCCAATCCCTAGTTTTGATGACGGTCCTTTGTTTCATTGCAATTGCAATAATTTACCTAAACCATTAGATTGCAAGAGTGCATCACATTTATGAATGTAAATTAGAACTATTTCATTGCAATAGAGATATTTATTTTATAGGAGAAATTTGATTTGTTACCTACAGATTTGGTGTACAATGTTTATTTTGAACTCTTGTTCTGTAGAAACTTTCTTTAAAATTACATCGATGGTTGTGGGTTGTCTAGTATATGACTACATGTACCTATGTTAGACAAATTTATAGTGTTTACATCAGTACTTATTAGTTTCTTCCAATATCTCAACTAAGATGGCAACACCGACATATAAATAATCATCGCAGAGGAGTTGTCCGAAATTACACGAAAATTACCAAAACCTAGGTATGTACTCATATCTATATAGGCTGTTATCATGGAAAATAAATTGACGCAGCGGTCTGGGCGTGCCAGCTAGATAGAAGAAAAATGATGTGTTGCAGTAAGAAACTGTTTGAGCTCGAAATAAAATATTTATTATTGGAATTTGAGGTTGGATTAGGGTGAAGTATACAAGTTTGGGTTGGACTAGGTTTGATGGGAACAAAGTTAAAGCTGAATCCATGCGGCTTATTTTTATCTAACATTTCCTATAGTGGTTAGAACTCTGTTACAAGAGTTATCTATAAATATCGGATGAGCTCTATTGAGTGCTTAGAGTTGTATTAAGAGTCTAATTACCGATACCAAAGAGTTTCAAGTGAAGTGGAATACGGCTACAGTCTACTATATAAAGAAGTGAAAAGCGATTTAGAGAGGATCCCTCGATCAAATACATATTTTGCTCACAGCAAACTATCCTTCTCTAAATGAGAAAACCCTTCCAATCAGTGATCAAGAGAGTTGTCACCCGAAGAGCGTGAGATTCTTGCAATTCAAAGACGCAAAAACCTGTAACCGGCGATCAAGAGGTTTGTCACCAGGAAGAGTGAGAGTTTCGAGGTTTAAGAACGCAACACCCGGTGTTCCCGATACTCGGTCAAGGAGATTGCTCTGCTTTACACCAAGATGAGTGTAAATTATCGATTTCCGTAGCTTAGCTAGAGACACGAAAACAGAAAGTCCTAGGTCACTAGGCGAGAATGATCCATTCAGGCAAGGTTGGTGCTCTCCTCGTCTAAATCGCTTAATTAATAAGTCAGTAGCCGCTAACCTACAATTCAACATTTCGTTGTGAGATGGTGGCACGCCAGCACACGAAGCACAATCGAAGAAAATAGACAGTTTGGAAGATCTTCCAAGTCCGCTAGGAGATATTTTTGTGTCAAACATTTTGGCATTCCCAGTGGGACCTAAGCATTTAGTGACTCTATTTGATAATTGGGGATCCCTATAAAAAGGAATAATACCCTCAGTGTCGAAAAAATCCACAATGGAAGTACCGGGAACACACTTCTTCTAAGTGCCATTCATTATCCGGAAAGGCGGTTGACATCATCTTCGGAACTACACAACAGCCGAATATGGACATTAACTTTTTAAGTGAGGGTGAAATTAATCACCTAAGTTTCAAAGATTATCGAGCGTACGCCGCCAGGCGAGACGTACAAGTTGGAGGTTATTTTGAAACCATTGAATGAAGGTTTGAAGAACAAGCAAACCTGCTCACTTCCAATAGAAAAAAGACAGACACGGCGATAGCCGAAATCAAAGCTCCAAGGCTAGAACATAATAAGGGCTTGGAAGACCAGGAGCTGCTGAAGGTCCAAATACCAACCCTCGCGGAGGGTCAAGAGAGGATGCATGCGGAGATCATGCATGCCCTAGATACAAACCTCACGAAGCAGGCCAAAGAAGTGGCCACATAGTTTCAGATAATGGAGAGAGACATCTCACCCCTTATTAAGTCTGTCTCCGATCTCACTAGGAGGACACGGCAAGCAGAGGCTTTCCCACCTGCATGGGAAGAGCGATTAGAGAGATTTATGGATCAATGTGACATTCACATTGCCAAAGCACATGAGCCGTACGAAACTCCTTATCCGCCTGTCCAGAAAAGCGACACTAAGGCTTGGCAGTGGCCAAGACATTACAAGCAGATCAATTTCCAGACCTTTACAAGGGACGACGATGCCAACGCGGTGACACATCTGGCATACTTCACCCTGCAGCTAGGGCAGTTTGCTGATGACGAGGAACTCAAATTGAGAACATTTGGTTCATCCCTTTCTGTATCGACCCTAGTCTGGTATATAGGTCTGGAGAAGAGGTCCATCACGGAGTGGGCAAAAATGGAAACATTGTTCATAGACCGTTTCGGGACGACAAGACCGGAAACCAGCATCGAAAAGCTTGCAACCATGAGTCAATCGTCAACAGAGACACCAGTAGCTTTCTTGCATCATTTCTGATCTAAGTACAACTTATGCAGAACCCCGCTAGGTAAAGATGAAGTTGTTGAAATGGCCATAAATGGCCTGGAAGACCAGTACTATAATTTGTTTTTTAACAACAAATATTTTACCCTAAATGAGCTTATCACGGCTGTGACAAAGGCTCATAATGCTATGCAAGAGCGCGATAATAAGCGCAACTCATCAAATGGGACATATGCATCAAGATCGTACGATAAGCAAAAGCCAAGAACTGTGGCTTATATAGAGGACCAAGTAGGACATGAGTCAGACTCTGGAGAAGAACAAGTGGGAGCCATCGAGTTGGCGACAAACAAAGTACTAAAGCCCCGCAAGCTTCAAAAGAACAATGGTCCTATAAATCTCTCGATAGTGGTTTTTGCAAAGCCAGAATTCGAAACGTACACATATGATGCCAACATGGATGATGAGATACTTGACGAGCTGTTCAGTATGCGAGCCTCCAAGACAGACTTCGGCCCGTTACCTAGTGCGGAACAATTAAAAGGGAAGAAGTACTGCAAGTTCCATGGGGCATGGAATCATATGACTAAAGACTACATCAAGTTGAAGGATCAAATCTAGAAGTGGATTAACGAGGGCCAGTTAGCTTTAGAAGAAACTTCCAAAATGGCCTCGCTAGTCGATTCTCAACCATTCCCGGCACTGTAGGTTAATATGGTAAATATCGATTGGTCGCCAGCCGTCAGCTGTGCAATAGGAGCTGAGAAAGGGAATGCACTAATTCTTCCGCGGTATACTTTTCCGCAAGCTAAGGTGGAAGAAGTTGTGGACGTACTGCAAGAGATGAAACTTATCATCTATTGGCCAGTATTCAAGCTAAGACATCTAAATTATAAATGACCAGGTGAGCATTTCTACAGGTTCCACAACGCGTTTGGACATCAGACAACAATGTGTTCTGCCTTAAAGGACAAAATCTAGGGTTTGATTAACTGGGAAGTGATCGTAGTTAGCCAAGAAGGGGTGGTAGAATGACATCCTAAGACACCACCGCCTTCCATGACAATTCCAGAAACTTCCTTATCTCGCGATGCATCTGGGCCAACACAAAGGTGGAGAAGATCAAGGCGAATGCCTAAGCGAAATATAGCATTTGTCCAACCCAGGCGAGCCGAGATCACATATGATACATCGAGGCGAGAAGAGATTTTCGAAGAGGTACTCCGAGCAGGGATAGCAGTGGTTCCCGACAATTAGGGGACTCTAGACCCAAATCCTGAAGATGTAAAAGGTCTACCTCACTGCCAATACCATAACAGATCGGGGAGCCACTCCACTAACGATTGCATTCACTTAATGTATAAAATTCAGCAATGGATAGACGAGGGAGAAGTGCAGATTGCAGCACCCTCGCCAAGGCTGACAATCGAAGAAGCATTGATGGTTGGAATGCTAGAATTGTCAAGGGGCAACCCAAACAAAAGAAAACCAATCCTCGACCTATGAACTAGTAGTGAGGATACGTCAAAGAGAAAACAAGATAATGCATCAAAAGGAAAGGAAAAGGTCGACCCGAAAGACGAATAGCCAGTGGCTTTGTGTTCACGATGCAAGTTCCATTGTGGGTTAAAGATCACATATGAGGAATTGAAAGAAGCAGTTAAAGTCTGTCCAGAATTGATCTCAACACCTGAATAGCCCAAGGAAGGTAAGTCAAAGAACTTCTCGAGATTTCAAGTGAAGAAGAGCTGTAGAGAAGTCTGGCAGAGCAGAAAGATCTGAAGCAGCCACAATAGACACACTCGCCAAGCCATATATTTCACTCGCTTCAAGAAATATCACTAAAGAAGACGTCTGACACGTTAAGGAAAAATGTAAGACGGTGTAAGTAACTCCGAGTAGAAAACGCAACTTGCAACAATGCTTTGGAGAAGCTAAGAGAGCTCTGGAGGCATTGGAGATGGATTTGGTGCAGGAAGAGCAGTTGAAGTATACCCCAAAACAGTTGCAGATGCGTCTGAATTCCTTGGCCGCTAATCCCCTTGTTGATTTTGGAAAGAACACCCAAAGTTCGAGCAGCCAGACCAAGTGTTTTTGATTGTAACCCAGAGTTATGGGCTAGACAGAAGACACCAGAACCTATACCTGAGGTTCCCCATGACCCAAGGAAACATAGAACGGCTAGGAAACGTCTTCACTTTGAAGAGGAAGCTATACGAACAGCAAAGAGCCCTCAGAGAACGAAGGAGGTTGCACAGGGTCATGTTTCAATGTGCGAAACGAAGGGCTTCCATTGGAGGCTAAAGCCTTTAATTAAAGAAGAAAAGAAGAAACATACTAGCTTGGACAAATCTTTTCCTACCTCTAAAAAGAAAAGTTCTAGTTTGTTTCAACCAACTAAACTAGAACCTATACCTGAGGTTCCAGAACAACACGTTGCCGCCTTAGATATTAATGACAATGCAGACATGGATGCTGAGAAGATTGAAAAAGGCGTTGAAGGCAACAAAGATGAAGAACTAGTAGACTACGGTGAAGACGAGGAGGAAGACATGCAAGAATATGAGGATGATGCAGATATTAATGTTAATATGGTGTTTGTCTTACCCTCCAAATTTGCAAGACCTTCAACAAAAGCCACAGAAGTCAATGTTAACCCAGTAAAAATCATGAATATCTTGGCGAACATAGAAGAAGACAATATATCATCCGATCAACAGTCGCTCGCTAAGTAGCCAGAGGTTGACTTGTCTTTGAAAAAGGTATTCATGATGTTCTCAAAGCCTACTCTGAATATGGTCATGCACATGCGGCCATTATACGTCATAAGAATGATCCAAGGTATTCAAATCAATAAGCTTTTGGTGGATTCTGAGGCAGCCGTCAACATTATCGCCATCAAAGCAATGACACTACTAGGTATTCCGAAGTCCGCTATCTAAGAAACAGCCTTGAATGTTAGAAAGTTCCAGGGCAACGTCTCCAAGACTTTGGGAATTGTCTTTATACATGTTCAAGTGGGATCATCTGCAGGCACATATACATTCTTTATGGCAGAATGCACGACACCATATAGTGCAATCCTGGGATGAGATTGGATTCACAGAAGCTATTGTGTACCCTCTTCTCTTCATCAACATATGGTGCTTTGGAATATAGAGTCAAGCGAGGCTAAGTTATTGACACCGATCCTCTCCCTTACTCCATATCTGCCAATACTTTAGACGCCAGCTATTACAACTGTGACATTCGACCACTGGAAGTGTGTGGCATAGATAACAAGGGACACCCAGTTGGAGTTATGGCCTCTGAATTAGCTCAATGGGGTATCATCCAAGTAGGCGAGGATGGTCACCGACCTTACACCATTGAGCTACTACCTAAATCATCCCAATGATAGGGTCTCTATCAAGCATAGAGACCGAGGCTTGCTCCTCCCTGTACGAACGATTCCAGAATTTTCTAATGGAGAGTCAGGCCTACGAGAGTATTTCGATGATTGCAGCATTGGAATACGTAGATGATGACGTACTGCATGAGTCTGATGAAGAGGAGGAAATCCAATTAGCCCCAGCAACATTAGACGATACACCTCCTAAAGTTAAAGATCTCATCGAAAAGATAAATCTTGGGACTTCAGAAGAGCCAACAACCGTGGCTATAAGTACCTTCCTGGAACTTGTAAAACGACATAAGCTTATAGAATTGTTAAGGGAATACGCATACTGTTTTGCAGAAAAATACGAAGGCATGCCAGGCTTGTCGCCAGACCTAGTGTGTCATGACTTACCTATCCTAGAAGGCAAGAAGCCTGTGAAGCAAGAGATGTGTCGTATGAACACAGAAACAACAATTCTAGTGAAGGAAGAGATTGAGAAAATGCTTAAATTATGCATTATTAGAGTAGCCAAGTACAACGAGTGGTTTCAAACATAGTCTCGGTAAAGAAGAAAAACGTTAAGATGAGAGTTTGTATTGATTACTGAGACCTTAATAACGCAATTCCGAAAGATGCATACCCTATGTTAGTAGCAGATTTGTTGGTGGACTCAGTCGCATGCCATGAGATGTTATCATTATAGACGGGACAATTGGATATCACCAAATTCCAGTGGTAGAAAAGGATAGGCATAAGATAGCTTTCTGATGTCCGGGTTTTGCATGAGTATTTGAATATGTTGACATACCATTTAGACTCAAGAACGTAGGGACGACCTATCAACGAGCTATGAATTTAATATTCCATGATCTAATAGGGAAGTCCATGGAAGTTTATATTGATGACGTGGTAGTCAAGACAAAGTGCAAAAAAGACCATGATGCAAACTTGAGGCAGGTGTTCGTTCGAATGACACAGCATCAATTGAAGATGAACCCAGCCAAGTGCGTCTTTTGAGTACAAGCGGGAAACTTTTTGGGCTTCTTGGTCCATCAACGGGAAATTAAAGTCTCAGATGATAAGAAGGAAGCAGTCTTGAATGTAGTCCTGCTAAAGAATAAGAAAGAGCTACAACGACTGTTGGAAAAAATAAACTTCCTTAGGCGATTTATTGCAAATGCAGCGGGGAAAACACAACAATTCTTGCATTTACTCAAGCTGCAAACCCAAAAAGACTTCGTATAGGAGCCTGTCCATCAAGAGGCTTTTGATACCATCAAAGTATATCCAGCGAACCCACTGGTTTTGGTCCCACCAAGACCAAGGGTCTCTTAAGCTGTATATATCAGTTACAGACCATTCTATTAGGAGTCTATTAGCTCAAGACGATACGGCATGAGTCGAGCGTGCTATTTTCTATCTTAGCCAAACGTTAACAGATTGCGAAACACGATACTCGCCAATGGAAAAATTGTGCTTGGCCTTGTCTTTCTCAGGATGCAAGCTGAGGCACTATATGCTATGATTCACCACTTGTGTAATTGCACAAACTGATCTGGTGAAGTATATGTTATCAAGGCCCATACTAAGAGGCACATTTAGGAAGTGGATTTTGGCACTTTCTGAATTTTCACTACAGTATGTGCCACAAAAGGCAATAAAGGGCCAGACAGTGGTTGATTTTCTTTCCCATCATCCGATGATCGATGTTTGCGAAGGTCCATAACTGAACTTAGCTCATATTGATCTTGTCCCATGGTGTGTATACTTCGATGGCTCAAGTACTAGCACCATGGCCGGAGCGGGAGTCACTTTGGTTACTCCACGAAGCCAAACTTTCTCGTATTCTTTCAGGTTGGAATTCCAGTGTACAAATAACCAAGCGAAATATGAAACACTTATCATAGGATTAGAGCTCTTGCTGGATATGGAAGTTACAAATGCGCACGTATATGTGGATTCCCTGTTGGTGATTAGACAACTCGAGACAAAGTATAAGGTCGGTCCAGTATTGGAGCCGTATGCTAAGTGAGCCTATGAGCTACTCAAGCTGTTTACTGAAGTAGAATTGAGTTATATCCCTCACGAGGAGAATTATGCAGCAAACGAGTTAACACAGTTAGCGTCAGGAGTAAGCCTTCAAGACGGAGTACGAGAGCAGATTTTAAAAGTAGAACGACGCACAATTCCTTCTTTCTTTGCTCGCCAAGAAGCAAACAATGAATGGTAAATCGTGACACTTGACCATATTGACATCGATTGGCGATAGTCCATCATCATGTATATGCAGAATCCAAACGAACCGACAGATAAGCGAATAAGGTTTCTGGCTTTGAATTATGTACTCAAGGATGATGCGCTATATCGGCAAGGAAAAGAAGGTTTGTTATTACGATGCGTGTGTGGACGTGAGGCTAAGCGGATAATGAGATAAGTTCACTTAGGGGCAGCATGAGCACACCAAGCTAGTCCAAAGATGAGATGGCTATTACGACGTCATGATTACTACTAGCCAGGAATGCTTAAAGACTGTAATACGTTCACCAAAGGCTGTGAAGAGTGTCAAGCACATGACCCAATAACCCATATGCGCAATATCTCTTTACAACTAATTATCAAGCCTTGGCCAGCACGAGGATGAGATTTGGATTTAATCGGGATGATTCATCCTTATTCTTCGGAAGGACACAAGTTCATCATCGTTGCAACCGACTTTTTCAATAAATGGGTAGAAGCCAGGCCTTTAAAGGTGGCCTCCGCGAAAACCATTCACCAGTTTTCGTTAGAAGATATCATTTGTAGGTTTGGTATTCCAGGATGTTTCGTGTCAGACAGAGGGGCAACTTTCATGTCTGGCGAGGTAGGGGAGCTAATGAAAGACTTGGGGATACATTTTCTTCATTCTACCCCATATTATGCTCAATCCAACAGTTAAGTCGAGGCAAGCAACAAGATAATCATCCATATCCTAAAGAGAATGCTTGCCAGCAATGCCCGTTTATGGCATGAAGATTTATTTAATATATTATGGGCGTACCGAACGAGCAAACGAAGCCCCACTGGCACAACTCCTTATGCATTGATGTTCGACCATGATGCAGTTTTACCATTAGAATTAACTTTCAATCTAAGTGGGTTATGGAACAACATGATTTGATTGACAAAGATTATGTGCAAGCAATATGGCAGGAGCTTGAAGACTTAGATAAGAAATATTTAGAGGCTTATGACAACCTATGTGCTGAGAAACGAAGAGTATCACGTGCTTATGATAGGTGCACAAGGAGCAAAAGCTTTGTAGAAGGAGACTTAGTCTGGAGAATGATACTTCCAATTGACGAGAAGATTGACGACCGAGTGATACTTGACTTCCAAGTATCACGTGCTTGTGATAGGTGCACAAGGAGCAAATATGGCTTGAGGAAACAGCCATGGATGGGGTTAGCGTGGATTGTACCATCTCGATCACTTAGACACAAATCTCCTCTTCCTTGAATACGATCTATAATGTATAGTCTAGAAAGTGGGAAGGTCCATACATTATAGATCGTATTCAAGGAAGAGGAGATGTGCGTCTACGTGATCGAGATGGTACAATCCACGCTAACCCTATCCATGGCTGTTTCCTCAAGCCATATTTGTAACCAGTATGGGAGTACGATGACCCGCCAACAACAGAGTAATTCAGTCCATACAGGCTCCAAGGAAAGTCCTCTCCTGAATAGACTGAAGGGGCATAACGTAGAGACTTCTCTAGCAGCCAATTTATGTGGCAATCACGGCCAATTTCTGTAGCAATCCATTGTTGTTTTTATAGTGAAATTTTATTATTTTTCTAAACTATTTACAGCCAATTTATGTGGCTAAGTTTTTGTCAATAGTTAGCTGTTAGTTTGTACTTGCCAACTTCTGTGGCCAAGTTCATAGGTGTGCTTTTCATTCACAAACAGTGTTTGAGTTTATCGATATGAACAACATTTTGTAGAAAGAAATACTTTTCTTTAAACGCAAACAGATTACATCAAAACATAAGATTACAAAGGCTTTGCGGCCTTAAACTCTGATACCATATGACAGGTGCACAAGGGGAAAAAGCTACCATACGAAGATAGGCTATGAGTGACATGAGAAACAAAAAGGGAAAAATGAAATCTATTCCTCCAAATCCTCAAACAGTTGATAACCGGTCTTTGGGCGGCGCATAAAATATGCATACATGGAGAAGGACCTCAAGAGACAAAAGAAAAATGATTTGAAGCGCCAAGAAAGCTAGTTCAGCAGCCCAAAAGGAGTGCTGGAAGCAAGTTGGCATGTGATTCCCTACTCTAGGTTGAAATCCCTGTCTTTCTTCTCTAGAACGTCCGCATTCATAGGACCTGTAGCCTGTATGCACAGAAAAACAAATCGGTTGCTAGCGAGGAAGCCAGTGCAAAGTCATCCTCGACGTTTAGACTTCGACACCCTGAAGATAATTAGGGTGACTTCGTCAAGGAATTATCTGGACATATATATCACTATCTAGTTCAGGTTTGGACATGAATATCACTATCTAAGAACTATAGTGTGGGAAAATTATATCTGAAGGTTTCTTTGCAAGCGAGAACCAGAATAAATACAGCGAATTGGACTTCATCGAACAAGAAGGCTTTGAAGGCATGCATAGCTGCAAAGGATGAGAATGGCCTTTATAGAAGAAGTAAAATATTGAACTGTTGCGGTAAAGACTCTCGAGATAAAAACGCATTCGTTAAACGAAGGACACATGTCTATAGGAGAGTGAGCAACATGGTGGTTTATCTACCCCGAAATAAAGGTGCTATAATTAGAGATTTTTTGGGTAGTTAAACGTAGGTTGTAGATTTAACTGATGGGACAACACGTTCCGGATTTCAAGTCTGAGATTAAAGGCCATTAAAGTTGAGCGACAACAGTAAGACACCAGGTAATTTCCTTAACGGGCTAATTGTTGTTGGATTGTTTTTAGCAGACTTATATCTGAGGCCCATTAAAGTATCCAGAACCTAAATGAATCGTAATAATATCAAGATAATCAAATTTTTGGTTTGGGTTCATAAAGTACAAAAGTTGGGCTTAATGCTAGAGGCCCAAGAACAATAACAGGAGAGCTTTCTTCTTCAATCCTACTTTGAAGAACTCAAAATCTGTCCAAGCTAAGCTGTACGAGTCCAGGAGCTCTGACGCATCATCCTCGGCTTCAGCCAATTGGTTCGCACAGCAAGAGCTCTCATCCAGAAGTTGCTAAGTGCTAGCATGGGTAGAATTAGCATCAGCTCGTAAGAGTTCAACTTCAGCTTGAAGAAGTGTTAGTTCAGTTTCCTTAGTGGTAAGAGCTTCTCTTTTGATTGAAGCATTCTTCAAGAATTCCTGAACTCGACCTCGATCCTCCTGTAAGTGGTTGGCCATTTCGGCTACCATCTCTTGTTTGCGATCCACTCTGTACTTTAAGTCATCATGATGGTTGTATAGTTTATGGAGCTCACGAAGGTCCTGCTTGAACTCGGAGATAGTATCAAGGAGTTCGCTAGGGGCAGCTCCTTTCAGGTCTCTAACTTTGTTCAAGGAGTCATTAATGTCCTCGAACGAATCCAGCTTGGCCTGGGAGAGTTCTTTGAGAGCGGCTAGGGAGAGAGTGATGTCAGCTAGGATGGGACTCAAGACTTCAAGCTTGGCGGAAAGTTCTTGCAAACTCAGAGCTTGGTCGCGAAGAGCAGCTACTCGGCTGGCGGGGCATGAAGATGACGAGGACCACGGAGACGTTTCTTGGTGGCTAGAAGTTGCTTTAACTATCACAATGGGAGTTAAACATTCTGGTAAAGCAGTCTGAGCACCAGAAGTGGTAGAAGAAGTCTTAGCCTAGGAGTTCTGTTTAAAATACTTGATTCAGAATAAAGGTTATGCAATGTGTAAAGTAAGGAAAGGTTGTTATAGTAAGCACACCTTAGGTTCGTTAAACATAGGTGAGTCAGGCAAGTGCAGAATGTCAAGTACTCTTTGCTCCAAAGCGGTAGGCTCGTTTGATAATTCTGGGCGAGAGATCGGCACTTTGCGCCCTTCCGCCATGGCTAGTTGTTCATTTGGAGTGCAATGCAAGGAATGATAGGGGAAGGAAGCGACACCACCTTCGTTTGTGGCATTTGGCTCCCTAGACTCCTCAGCAAAATCCAGGAAGTATTGACAGAGGGGCAGTCTGGCATCTTGAGCAGATCCAGAGATGAGCGAGTTAGAAGTATTCACCAAAAGAGTGGGAGCGTTCTCGGTGATAATGGCTTTAGTGTCGAGGGTGGCGCTCTCCTCGTTAATGATGAATGAATCCTAAGGACAAAGGATGTTTAGAAGTATAATAATGTAACTAAAGGCTTCCTAGGATGCTAAAGAATTAAATTATCTTACCTTCAGAGAAGTTGAGAGGTGGATTTCAACCAGCTCATGTGGTTGCTCGGCAGAGACGTCGTCAATATATAAGGACGAAATGACCGTGATAGGTTGAGTCTCTGGCGGTGGCAAGAGAGTTGTTGCTTCCACAAAAGGGGAAGGCTTTGTCGTGGTTAGGTGAGGAGGTTTGTACTGCTCATTCCTCTTAGTTACCCTCAGTGGTGGCCTCACGACGGCGTTGTCTGCGTTTGTGAGAACCATCGGTTGTCAAGCTAGTTCAAACCCGCTTATGAGATCGCTGGAATGAGCAAGATAGTTAGGTTATTTGAAACTTTAAAATGGTGAGGTACTCGGAGAATGGAATACTTATAGTTCGTGGGAGTTTTTCTTGGCGAGGCTCCTCATCAACAACTGCATCTTGGGTTTCAAGTTCTTCAGTGTACTATTCAGAGCGAGCAAAGGGAAGAAGAATTAAAATAATGCAGAAACATCGCCAACATATGTGGCAAAAGCTTAGCAAAGAAAATAAGTATAGCTACGTACTACTGGCCAATGGGTGTCACATATGTCCTCATGGACCATGCGTAGTAGTTGCCGATCGGAGTCATCCACAAATTGTTTCGTAAAGTTACGAAAGATGGCGGCAAAAAGGGCCAGTGGTGGCTTGCGTCTAATCCCATCCTAGAAGTGGGATTTCCAAGCTAGGTAGTTGGTAGTCAGGTGAAGGGATGGTGCAATAGGATGCTCAAAACTTTGCTCGGGAAGCATTACCAGAGGGAAGCCATAGTGATCATCGATCAAATCAACGGGGTCGGGACAAGAGGTGGCTCGCCAAATACTGTAGCGATTCACTGAGAAAATGAGAGGGCGAAGGAAGGAAGCTAGGATCAAGGTCTTCATGAAAGTTGCGGCTCAAAATGGTATCGGATGCAGCCTCAGGAAACTCTGAATGCGAGCAAAAGGCAGCGAAGCATGTTTGGTAAGTCCACACGTCAAAGGAGTTGGTGGTCGCCAGAGTCTTCCCCAGAATCACATCTCTCTCGAATGGTAGGATTTCGGGATGATGAAAAATGAGGAAGTACATTCGAAGCCATAGTTCTACCATCTAGGATGGTCCTGGTTGGTTGAGGTCGAGGCGCGAGAGCACAATCCATCTTAGGCTGCGATAGATGCTGGCGAGGATAGACTGTGCAAGACCTAATTTGGTTCCCTCGAGAAGACGCTCGATAAGGTTGGTCCAGCATTTGTTCACCTTCTGAGAAGAATGGCAGAAAATGTATTTGGACAACCAGAATTCAAGGAAAGTGATCCCTCCTTGATCGGCCTGGTCGTTAATGAAGGCGTTGGTCCAGGCGGAGTATGAAGCGGGGCGTTGAGAATCAGCACGAACAGTACATTCGATGTGATTGCCTTGTTTCCAGATGGGAATGGCGATGGGAACTCCAAATATAACATAAAGATCGAGGAGGGTGATACTTACATAGTCACAAGGCAGGCAAAAGTAGTTGCAGGACGAGTCCCAAAAGCACATTGCGGTGGCGAAGGGAGTGCAATTTCCACCATTGGGGAGTACAAAGCAGAGGTCAAGAAGTTGATCAATACCAGCTGTTTGCCATTGAATTAAATCCAGTTCCCGACGATTGGCGTACCAAGCACGGTCCTTCTCGGAAGTGTTGGGCCATTTGCCAATTGAACAAAAGGTATCCTTTTTCGTCCATTTTGTGGGGTTTGCTCTCGGGTTATCTAGAAAAATCTGGGCTGAGTTGCAATCAGGGCGACGGAGCACGGGGAAGAGCCCTGCATTGATTGGAGTTTTGAGGAAGGGGCCTAGGCAGCCGGTGCCCTTGCAAGTGACTTTAAGAGTGAGAATAGCACCTGGTTGCCTGCGAGCAGTAACGGTGCACATATCAATGGCGAGGCGATTTGCTTCGGTTTTGGTGACCTTTGGGAATCTTTCTTTATGCGGCGGCATATTGAATAATCAGAAATTGACGGCGGTGCAAAGGAAGAAAGGTTAGGTTTTGGAGGAAGCTTAAAGTTTGAATGAAGGAAGAGTTTGTGTTGGAAGTGAAGATTGATGCAGACGTGCACTTTTTATGTGACATCAACCGAAGTGGCACAGCTTTTCAGGAGAAAGGAGACGACGTGACGCTTGTATGTAAAGTTATTGTTTGGTATTATCGGCATGTTGTTTGGTAATTCAAGCCTTTTCGTTTGCACCGAATTTAATTTCAAGGCTTGAGGGGAAATGTTTGGGCCCGAAATAGAATATCTATTATTGGGTTTTGAGGCTGGATTAGGCGAGCGGCCCGAGTGGAGTATACAAGTCTGGGTTGGACTGGGCTTCACGGAAACAAAGTTAAAGTTGAATCCATGCGACTTGTTTTTATCTAACATTTCCTATAGTGGTTAGGACTCTGTTACAAGAGTTATCTATAAATATCGGATGAGCTTTATTGAGTGCTTAGAGTTGTATTAAGAGTCTAATTACTGATACCAAAGAGTTCTAAGTGAAGTGGAATACGGCTACAGTCTACTATATAAAGAAGTGAAGAGCGATTTAGAGAGGATCCCCCGATCAAATACATATTTTGCTCTCAGCAAACTATCCTTCTCTATACGAGAAAACTTTTGCAACTAGCGATCAAGAAAGTTGTTACCCGAAGAGCGTGAGATTCTTACGATTCAAGGATGCAAAAATCTTCAACCGGCGATCAAGAGGCTTGTCACCAGGAAGAATGAGAGTTTTGAGGTTTAAGAACGCAACATCCACCCTGTGTTCCCAACACTCGGTCAAGGAGATTGCTCTGCTTTACGCCAAGAGGAGTGTAGAGTATCGATTTCCGTGGCTCAGCTAGAGACACGAAAACAGAAAGTCCTAGGTCACTAGGAGAGAATGATCCATTTAGGCGAGGTTGGTGCGCTCCTCGTCTAAATCGCTTAATTAAGAAGTCAGTAGCCGCTAGTTTACAATTCAACATTCCGTCGTGAGACGGTGGCACGCCAGCGCACAAAACACAATTGAGGAAAAAAGACAGCTTGCAAGATCTCTCAAGTCCGCTAGCAGATATTTTTGTGTCAAACAAGAACTACTCCATTTTCATGTAAATTTGGCCAGAAAATTTATATTGCAGATAGAAATATATGATCTGCAGATCGACACTGATATAGTATGACTGTATGACTGCATGACTGCACTAGCTCATCACCAGCTCACCTAATTAGACTACTCAATTATCCCGTTGGGTAACAATGTAAAATTCAATCAAGTAGTTCGACGAGTATTAATGTACCCCCAAAAACATTTGTAAAATTCAACTCCTGATAACTGTTTTAATCGAGTTTTAATCCTGGTGTTTTTTAGTTCCAGAAAATTTTAAGAAATCTGCGCGCAAACTCTATATGTCGTAAAATGATGAGCACAGAAGCCCTTTTTCTTAAATCTGATCTCAGTTTTGCCAATGGCATTTAGTCGTTGTATAATTTGTATCCACTAGCCCTTTAGTTGGGCAATAACACTGGTGTTCTCATCCTATATTATGTCAAAGTCATGTATTAGCTGCATATGGTTTCTTTCAACTCGGCACTAATCTTTGTGCATGCTTCCTGCTTTTGCAACAATGCGTGTTCTTTTGCGTCCAGATTTCACATTGACTAAGTTATGAATCATGCGAGTCATAAGCGTCTACCGTGGCTTATTTGCAACACAAGCAAGGATTTTAGTCTTCTCTAATTTCTATTACCACATGTCCCCTGCATTGGGCATTCACATGCAGTTGTGGTCTCCAACCAAACGAGTAAGCAATACAGCGTAACTTAACAGGAAATGGTAGCAGTATCTCTTTGATTGCACCAAGTCAAATTCCAATCACACTACATTAGTTAAAAGAAAAAGAAAAAAACGAATACATAAAACACAGATGTGCTGCAAGACTAGATCTGAGTACTAAAATGGATACAAATGAGGAACCTAGTTCAAAGGGAGGCAAGAAATTACACATTTTGCTGCATATACAAAATGGGATTCATCACTTATTCATGGAGTTCATTTTTCTTGAGAGAGCATCTGTGAGCTAAACTACAGGTAAATCATTGGCCAGACAAACTATCTTGAGGCTGCCTAGAAGTTTGTACCTTTACTTGGCCTTTGGTAACACCACAGTTCTTGCTCGTAAGTTAAGAAATATTCCCCTGAAAATAGAAAGGGAGGACAATATACAAGAAGCATAAGCTAAACAATGTCATCAATGAATCCCATGAATATACATAGAAAGGAGGTTATGTTTATTGTTACCAGCCAAATGCAACCAAGCTGTGGAAGATGACGCGAAACTGGAGTGGCACGTACTGGTGATTTATCCAACCAAGAGCAGGCCAAAACTGCATATCCATCAAATCAAGGATTCATAAGATTATGATATGGTTTTTGTTTCTTAGAATGCTAGGCATAAATCATGACAGCAATAGAACTATACCGTCCACGCTGCATACTGCACTGCCGGATAGTTCTTCTTAATATTACTTTTCACATGCATCCATGGCCTTCCTGTGGTACACATTTTCATTAGGCAGAAAGCAGAAAAGTTCATAGAATCTACTAATCATATCTAGCTCACACACTATTATGCCTCATTCAGACTGATTCTCTTTAAAATTGTAGGAGCTGTTTGACAGGGTTTTGCATATGCATACCCTCCACAACCAGCCCATAGTAAAGCATGAAAACCAAGTTATTCCAAGGAGAAGACGTCAACTGTTCCACTAGCACCTGAAATAATTTTACAAGGTCAAGTTTTTGTCAACTGTTCCACTAGCACCAAGTTAGCCCATAGGGTGTTAGATACTGATGATCTCAAAAATGTAGCAAATGAACCCAGGATTGAGTGTTACACAATAATTCCGATTACGTGGGAGAAAATGTAACATGCCAAAAGACAAGGAGAGAAACCTACCTTCTTGGCTACTGTTTTTGAATCCTTCTTCCCCTTGAAGATCTTGTCAAGCATTAAATGCAGGAAATGGCCAAATGGTCCAAGATAAGCAGCTCCAAAAATCTGCATACAAAAATGCAAGTTTCTGATGAAAAACACAAATAGGTATGCGCATACACATGACATATCTGGATTTGGCATGTACCCTTATATAAGCTAAAATTGACATTTCTTTCTTTTATCACATTAACAATGCTAGCTTTTAAAACAGAACTGAAAACCACGCTACACATTTTGCTTCTTCTCATTTCAGAGTTTCAAAGGCATATCCTTTTCCTTTATTAGCTTGATCCATTCAGTTTGCACCGCATTGCAGCCATGCTTTATTGACTAAATAGAGACAATTAAAGTTAGAATTGAACTACTAAGCAGTCATGGTAGTGCAATTATATTTAACAGTTGAAACAAGGTGTATAATAGCAAACATATCATACATCTGATGAAATGAAAAGGCTTCAAGTCGAGCAACCAAGGCAAAAACTAACATGGTTTTTTCATAAGCTGATGGCTTGTTTGTCGGTCAAATTTAACTTAAACCCATTCTAAATGAAGATTGAGTTTATGAAAGATTGAAAGTACAACATGGGTGTTACAATGATCTAACAGAAAGAGCACAACTGAGCTAGATACACCATCGAAAAGGTAAACCAAGTAACCACAACAAATAGCAACATGAACTTACCACTTTGAGAACTAGCCTTTTCAATTGAAGCTTCTGAATCCCTGTGAGCTTCTGAGAAACTATATCACTGATCGCTGACAAAACCCCAGCTGTTATTACCTATTCAAGTAATCAAAAACAGTGTCACCAGAATTCAAAATCAACCAAATGTTACACAGCAATGGCCAAACACCTCAGAAATAATGAAGTATCCGCAGCCCGATTGAGCCAAACACAAGAACTACTGATAATCGAGCTGAAAAGTAAACATCTTTACAAACCCAGATTGCAAAACACGTCTAATATCATAAAAAGTTTCAACCTTTTTAGCTTCTGATCTACAAACAAAGCAAAACCAATCATGGGTCAATTTAAAAAAGATTAACAAAGACATGGGCAATAACCTTAGTCCTTAATGGATGTCGCTGGAGCTGACCCAAGTACTGCTGCAACCCTCTCTTTGGTATCGAAGCCATGCTTTCTCTCTGTGTTACAGTCTAACAATTCCTTTTCTCTCTTTAATAAGCCAAACTGCTGGGGAACAACTACCTTGAGATTTGCCTACCAACTTTTCTTGGATCCCCTCCTCTTTTATATGTTACTATTCTTAAATGATGAGTAATACCTTTCGCATATTCTTCTCTTTTAAGATTTTACCAACCAACCAGACTCTATTTTTTATGGCCAGATTCTTATCTTTTTGTATTGTTTTGGTGTGTCTTGATTTGGTGTCATTCTGTTTTATGTCTATCAATTTCTCAAAGATACGGAAAGTGTAAGGTTTTTACATGTTTGGTTTTGATTTCAGAAGCGTAAAGGTTGACAATAACTAGGTTTGAAGTTCCAGTCAGAAAAAGAAACAGAAGGTTGAAGTTTTTAGTTGATAATTGATAATTGAATTGTCAATTCAATCCAAATTGGAACCGCTCAAGGTGTACGGGCTACAAGTTATCTCAATTCTCAACTCTAACAATTTCCCATTGCTTTTGGTTTCATTCTCAAAGTGTTTAGTGGTACTTTTTGATCGTATGTATATGTAATTATGTATTCAAATCATGATAATGAAATACATCAATACTGTGCAATATAATAATAGAATGAACATTCAGTCAAATGGTATTTTGATCATCAATGTATTCATAGTCAGAGGTTGCATGAAAATTTTAAAGTGAAGGCGCTTCCTATTTTGAAAGCAGAAGCTTATCGGAAGTTCTTGAAAGTACGATTCCAAAAAAATTCCTTTTGGAAGTATGATTTCAAGAATATATTCCTTTTGGAAGCAAGATTCTAAAAGTATATTCTTTTGAAAACTTGATGTTCCATATTAGAAACGCTAAATCAATTTTCAAAATTTTTTATAGAGAATATAGTATTATTTATATATGAATTATATTATTATGCATGTACTTTGTTTGAAAACAATCAAATTGGAATTAAATTCTAATCATGTTTTAAAGTATTTGTTAGTACACCACAGTGTACATGCCTAATTAAACATGATTAACGCTAAACATTGGCTTACACCTCATAAACTAATGGAAGGACTGACCAGAAATGAACAACTCTGGTGAATAGACCTTTCAGAAATGATCAAGTCCTGACGGAACATGCGCCCACCAAATCTAACGGATTAGACAGGTACTACAGATAAAGTAAGGAAGGTTAAACCCACATTGAACAATAAATGCTCAACCAACCTCCAACCGCCTATTTAAGACCCCATTTATAGTGGGAATGAGGTAACACATCTCACGCTAGTACTTTTCTAACGTTATTATACTTTTGATTCACTGACTTAAGCATCGGAGTATCAAAGGCGGGCCGCCCGTCTCGATTTCTAACACACTTTATGAATTGCAGTTTGATATATGAAGTGCAGAGGTAAGGGAGAATCCTTTAAGAGTGATCCTCACAATCATCTTACTATCTATTACCACCTTCCCTAACGGAAATCGGTTAAAACAGTTGACGCCGTCTGTGGGAAACGCATTAATTGCAAACCACGTTACCACATCAACACGAAAGCAATAACACGCATTACCAGAATAAGGACTATAGCCGATGACAAAAAGTCGTCGGCCTGTTAGAAGAAGTCGTCGGCTATAAACTTGCCGGGAAAAGACTGACGGTGAAAGAATAGCCGACGACTTGTTGTGTCTATCGTCGGGTATAGTCTAAACTATACTCGATGACTTTCCTGTCATTGGTTAAGACTTTTGCTTTCCCGGTGGTCAAAATAATTGACCATAATAAGGCTATAGCCGACGACACCAAAATCATGTCGTCTACTATAGTATTTGGGCGTCGTCGGCTATAGTGTAAAACTATAATTTTTTTAAACACTTTAGACGACGACTTTGTCCAATGTCGTCGGCTATAGTTGGCGATTTCTGAAGAAGAAAAAAATGCAGATTCTAGATTTATATTCCCAGAACATGTAATTGCACAATTTTATTTATACAATAGACAACAACACATATTCACCAACAAGCACATATTCTTCCACATTAGACCTACGTACACAAATGGTTATCTAAATCTATGTTATCGAAAACATAGTCGTTACTACCGAGACCTTGTGAATCCTCATGCGGCTGCGACTGTAGAGTAGCAAAAGGGTCAGAGGTGGGGCCGGGATCGAGATTCCAGAAGCCTGAAGTTATGAAGTCCAATCCTGAAACCAAGAACCCAAGGACCGCTGCATCTCCTCCATCTATCTCCGAGTCTGTTCTAGCTCCCTCTGATGCTCCTTCGCCTGCCTCTGAAGCTATTCCTATAGCTGAGAATCCCTGGAAGTTCCCGACATGCGTGAGAAACTGGGAGTGTTCTTCAGGACCCCGTTGCCCTTCTGTCCTATACCCCTGCCATAGTAGGTGTTCCCTTATGGTGGGAAAACCTGACCCATGATCCTTATCGCTACCATTAGGTCAGATTGCTCAATCTGAGAAATGGCCCTGGGAAGGTCCTCTTCATGGGTCTCCGGCCATTACTCTCTCACGATCCGAGTCAACACCTCCGGAGTCACCTCCTGCACTCTCGCCTAATTGACAAGGAAAATAAAATAAAATATTAGTAATCATACATAAACAAATTTAGAGAAAATACATATATAAGAAAATATGTTAATTAAGTTATAAGGGCATAAGACTTACAATATCTTCGGGGCACTGAAGATACGCTTTCTGTAACGTATACTCCAAAGGGGGGACTTCAGGGTGTTGGGGGGCCTCCTTCATCCAACCCAAAAAGGATCTAGATCCGGCTTGATGGTTATTCGTGTTTTTTCCCCTGTTCGCCGCGTTTTATTGGATAAACATATATCAAAGGAAACTATTTTTGCCAAATACGATACAAATAATTAAACATAAATATGATGTTGCATATCTCAAATTTTGGGTTGTTGAAGTGGGCGAGAAGACATTGACACTCGTACTCCCTATACATAAACTAGCTATGGGTACCCCCACGGAGGTCGTCGTGGTTCTTTCAGTGTTTTTTAGTTCAGTTTTCCACTCCTTGTACCTATAGTAATGCGACAGAAATGTTAGAAATTCACAATAAATTATCAACAAAATATAACTCGATATATAAAATATCATTCGGATCTCATTACCTTTTTCCTTGCACGTCATTTGCCCATGTGCATTTGAGCTCCTCCGGCACAATAAACCATACCTGCAAATGTATATATAAATGATAATATTTCTATATTTATTTGGACTTAATTAATAAGGGAATAAATACCATAATTAATGAATATATAATTAACTCACCGATATTGCATTATTCACCATGTCCTTCACACATTATGGCACAGAGGACCAGTCTGCCCACAGAATTAGGACTCTGTCATGTATGATACTCCCTACTTAACCGGAGTACATGCACATATTCTTTCCTAAAATTATTGATCCATCCTGCCTGTCTTTATGACCAGTCTCCCACTGTCGCTGATCGTCCTCTGAAGTAGCTTGCCAGAGACGGGACCTCTAGTCTTTTTATCCTTTTCTCCGGCATCTGTTTTAGCTAAGACAAGGTGAAAAGATTAAAACATAAGCACCCACTTTAATATACAAATTGTTAATAATTTTGAAATTAAATAACCAAAGTTGTTAATATTTACCTGATTCAGACGTCGATGTGTTTGATATCCTCGCACTAAACATAGGTGTATCAAATAGCACATG
Source organism: Geum urbanum (assembly GCA_946800695.1). Classification (NCBI taxonomy): domain Eukaryota; kingdom Viridiplantae; phylum Streptophyta; class Magnoliopsida; order Rosales; family Rosaceae; genus Geum; species Geum urbanum. The sequence continues at coordinate 72,604,788 of OX327001.1, forward strand.
GACATATGCTTGTTCCGGGGTAGTGAAACCAAGTTGTCATGTAAAAGGAACTCCTCGATCATCGAGAGCAAGTATCTCCCGGGGCAAGAAGATGTGAGCCGGCGGACCACGTACCTCCGCCGAGGAACTACCTGAAGCACCAACCTCAGAGGAATGCGGAGCCTGAGCCGTAGAGGAAGAAGACTCCGGCCGGCGAATGTGCGGCATACGGACACTCGAAAGGGCGAGACATCTAGAGGCGGTGAGTGAGGGGTTAGAGGGGCCATCTTCATTCCAGAGCTGCCTCGTGCTGGCAAGTCAACGGGCATCTACTTCCTGTTGCGGCGTCTGCTGAAGCAGTTGAAGGTGTCGAGAGGTCTTAGGGCCGCTATACGTGTTACTGATAAAGTCGGATGAGGAACTATCACTGCTAGACTTGTTTCCTTTCTTAGATCCCTTCAATTTCTTTAACCAACTCATGATTCCTAAAATAAAAACCACCCAAAAATTTGTGATAAAATTCGCAATGCAAATTCACAAAATCACATCTCAAATTCACAAATTCCCAAAATTCACAAATTCACAAAAATTCATAAAATTAACCTTAATCAAAATTCCCAAACCTTAATCCAACATCACAAAATCACATCACAAAAATCACAACATCACAACATCACAAAAATTCAACCAAATTCTCAACCTTAATCTAAACATCAACCAAATTCAAAACCTTAATCCAAACATCAACCTTAATTCAAAAATTCAAAACAAAATTCACCCAATTTCAAAACCTTAATTCCATTTTTTTTTTTTAAAAAAAAACCTAAATTTACTGTTTAGGGGTTTATTGGCGAGGTGGGCGGCTGGGTTGGGCGGCGTAGGCGGCGGATTTAGGGTTTAGGGATTTTTGGGCGAAAAGTATAGCCGCTACCCGGACTGTTCTGTTTTAAAAACCCGAAAAGTATAACCGACGATATTATACATGCATGTCGTCGGCTATACTATAGCCGAAGACCCCAGGTCAATGTCGTTAGCTATAGTCAGAAAATATTTTTAAAAATTAGGCTCATGTGAAAACATGTTTCCCACAATTATTAACTTAACTAATTAAAGAACATAATCAGAATCATCGCTATATTTACAAGTGTGAAAATACTTTACAAAATTAGGCTCATGACCAACTAACAATTTTAACACAAATTCATGTTTAACTACGGCTCATAATCAGAATCATCACTTAAGCCTTCCTTGGCGTCCGAGATAATTTCTGGTAATATGTGTCGCTCCTCGTCACTAGAGTCTTCATTGTCTTCATTTTGATTAACATCAAGAAGACTTACATCTTCTCGAGGAAGTCGAACCACACTACCCGGTCTCACATTATTAAGGCGAATTATAGAGGATTCAGGAATACCCATTGCGTTTGGCTCTTGGTATACAGTAACTTCTTCATTATCTGCGGCTTCACCAAGTGTAGCAGGACTGTATATGTTTCTAAGAACAACATGGTTGACTACTTTTCATGCGTCTTTGTGCACAAGATCATCAAGATAAAACACTTGTTTTACCGATGTGGCAAAAATAAATGGGTCATCTTCATACTAGCTTGTAGTAGTATTCACCGAAAAAAGACCGTACTGATCGGTCCTTGTGTTCTCAGGATTAGTATCAAACCATCTACACTTAAACAAGTGCAGTGTCATGTCTTCCCCATAAATTAGTTCAACCACTGAATGGAGAACACCATAATTGTCAATGTCATTCCGCCCACCATGCACTATTACCCCAGAATTATGTGTTCTCCAACTATTTGACATAGAAATTGCACGACATTGACCTTACACATCGGATAAACTCTTTAAGTTATCAACTTCATCGCCAAAAGCCTCAATTCGTGTGACCAGTGTGGGTCACCATCATATTGTACGTGATTCATCTAGAAAAAAATTGCAACCATTAACTTTAAATATGAACATTGAAATTAATTTATATATAGAGAGAGAAGTAAATATATATGTAGACGTACCCAACCGCCAAAATAGTTTGCAAACTCCCTATTGTGGTACTCAAGATCACTGGCAACCGCAGGACAGTAAAGATGGATGTTTCTTTAGTATTGAATTGCTGGACAGTTAATCAATACCCACCAGTGGTCAATGACTAGCTCATATGGTTCCAACTAGTACGACTTTGGCAACTGTCCATATACTTCAACATCATTGGAGATGATAGAAAGATTGAACTGTGGTTCATCTACTGACATATGTTGTGGAGGATCTCCAGCGCTCCCAAATACAACTTGGTGTACGTTACGCACTCGTGCGCAAGATATGCTTCAGCTATACACCATTCAAGTGCGAATTTATTAGCTACATAGTCTTTGTAGTCCCCTTGTTGTCTATCAAATTGTAAAGTGCATGTGATGATTATTGAAAAATATAATTATATAAAAACAGACTAAAAATTCAGATGTTGAATCATACATACATTTTCATGGGATACATTCAAGTGTAGTGTGCTGGACCAGTAAGCAACAATTATTCGAGAAGATAGATCATCCGGTGAGGCATGATGTCAAAAAAATTTAGGGGAAATATCCTCTCAAATTTTCACGTGATAAAAATGATGTCCTCTTTCATTGCCCTGAGGTTTGATTTTTTTACTTCTCTAGTGCATAACTTCTTAAAGAATCTTGACAATGCTACTAACGGCTCCACACCTGACGGGGCTGGTATGCTCAAATGAAAACAGGGAAGACACATTGAAGTAGTATATGACAGTCATGACTCTTTAATCCGTACATCTTATTGTCGCGAAGTTAACACACCGGCTTGTATTTCCTGCATAGCCTGAAGGATACCTAACATTAATCATCCACCTAAAAATTTCATTCTTCTGGTCAGGCTTGACGGTGTAATGAGCTTGAGGCATTTTTTTCTTCCCTTCTCTCAACCACAAATATTTTCGTATACCCATTCTTTTCAGATCAATTTGTGCCTTGGGGCCGTCTTTAGTTTTCCCCTCCTAATTCAGCACTGTTCTCACCACACTTTCGCACACATTCTTCTCTATGTGCATGACATCTAGGTAGTGCCTGATCGGCAACTTGGACCAGTACGGGAGTTCCTAGAATATGTTTTTATGTGTCCAGAATTTATACTTGTCGGGTTCGTCAGGTATTGCCGCCACTATCTCAGGATGATTACTCAGCTGCCCAAAATCGTATTCATTCAGCACTTCCAAAATTTCATCCCCCGTCTATCTCTTGGGTTACACATCAGTTTCTACAGTCTCATCAAATGTCTAGTCATCCTCCCACCATGGATGATCAAGTCCAAGCCAACAATGGTGATGCATCTGCACAATCTTTCTACAATGAAGTCTCCCTCAATCAACAGTCATGCACTCTAGAGAAGCCATGTATCCCCTGGTAACGTTGCTCGACAACATCCCACGAGCAGGAAACTCACTGATAGTGCCAACAAGCATTGCATGCATCTGGAACATCTCGTTTGTGTACTTGTCATAAAGGGGATGATCAACGTTACTCAGGTACTTAAGCTCCTCAATCAAGGGTCAGGATATGTCGCACCTTACGATGAATGGTAGGAAGGCGATGACTGGGGGGGCATCGAAGCAGCCAACGCCAAATAATCATCAATAACCTTGATACTCAATTTTTTCTCCACTTTGACATTCATTATTCCCATGACTTTTCAAGACCAGTCTTATTACACCCGTTGTACAACAGGGTCTGTTGAAAGGCAATTAACTTGTTGTACTTGTCAATACCGGCAGTGTTGATAACTCTAGGTAATTGCTGGACCACCTCAATAGGAGGGAAACACTCAACGGCAGGAGGGATATCTTGTGCTTGAACAAATACACTGCTCTCATAAAGAAACATATCATTGATCAACCGCGTTGTTGGATCATTGGATGTACTGGCCCTCTCAAGAAATTGTCAATGATCATGTTGACCCGCTGATGATGTTTTACCGTGATAAATCCAACATGTGTACTTATCCCAAAACTCATTTTTCTTCAGGTGCTCACATACTATATCAATAGAAAAACAATACAAATCGTTACGACACTGACATTTCGTACATGGGCAATAATGAATTGATTCTCATTAGCATTAGCCTTCACATATTCCACAAAACTCCACATTCCAATGCTATATCTTCGATCCCATTTTGGAAGGCAAATCCAACTCTTTTTATCCATCCTAAAAATTCCAACTGTATATATACACACACACATGCACCAATTAAAAATTCATCATTATATCTATATATATCGATCTTTCAACTATAAATTACATTAATTCTTTTACTCCTTAATTATACATTAACACGTATATATATATGCATACTATATATCAACAATTAACATATAATTATATATATATTCATTGAATTCAACTCAACTCAAAATCAACAATCAACTCTCAATCAAAAATATCAATACACACACATATATATACATACATATATATATATATGTAGTGGGATATAGCTTCACGAACTCATTTTGGATAGTTTCTAACAACACCCAACTATTTGAGAGCGTTTTGTGTTTTTCTCACCGATTTTTTTTGAATGATTGAGCTGCTGCCCAGATTTTTAATAAAGCACTATTGCTGACGACTTAATAATATCATCGGCTATAGTTAAAAAAAAATTTCTCTATAATGGTAACTATACCAGATGACTTTCCCCTGACAAAGGCCAACAATTATTTTTTGGTCGTCTGCTATAATACTATAGCCGTTGACAACAAAAGTCGTCGGCCTATTTTTCTCGATGTCGTCGACTATAGTCATTATTCTGGTAGTGATGCATCATGACTGAGCTAGACGCAGGCAATTTCATTACACCCTTGATCAAGAAACAGCGACACATCGAGGCTAGCGCTATCCCAGCCTCAAACGCAACTGGATTATTCTCTGCTAACTTCGATGAGTCCGCCATCAACGCTCAGTTATTGAAACAACTAGAAATGGCAAGGAAGGAGAGAGACCAGGAGTGCCAAGCTAGAATCAGGGTCAAAGAGGAGTTAAAGGCAAGACGCGTCAAGAAGGACGATTATTACTCGTCGAAACCCTCCGAGAATGGAGATGAAACATTTGACGGAGAAGGGGGACATCATGTTGATGCAACCTCTGACATATGAAGGTTTAAGAGCAAGATTGATTCGAACCCTAGGGCCAATAGCCCCACTCGAAGGATCCAGGATGGGGCAAAGGGAAACCAACTTATGACAGAACTTCTAGCAAGGATTGGCGCCCTGATAGTAGAGGTACGCCAGGGGAAGCAAACTCAGAACCAGAACACGGCTCACATGTATACACCAAGGTTAACACCGTTTTCAACTGAGATACTCAAGGTAGGCAGGGACCGCCATGCGAAATCCCTGAAGGAGAGCAAGTTTAACGGAAGGGGAGACCCGAGGATGCACGTGGACGAGTTCCAATTAGCAACACTAGACAAAAACCTGAGGATGCAACCTTATGTTACTTGTTCCAGGAGACCCTAACAGGAAAGACTAGGGATTGGTTCTGCGAAATGCCCAAAGGGTCTATACACTCATTTTCGGAAATGATAGAGAGCTTCCTCAAACAGTACAGGCTCCAGGGAAAATACCACGTAGCCAACAACTTGTTCAAGATCAAGCAGAGTGAAACGGAGAGATTTCACACCTTCGTGAACAAATGGAAGGCAGCTGCACAAGCATGTAGAAATTTGAATAAGGATGTGGCCTTGTCAGTATTTAGGGAGGGCATCCTACCATCCCTGTTTAAGGAAAAGTTAGTCAAAAATAATTGGCTCACTTATGACGAAGTAATGGACCTGGTAGAGAAGGTTGTGATTGAAAAAATCGTCTATTAAGAAAAATTCAACAACCACAATGATAACAATTAGAAGAAGAATCGCCACAACACCCCCTCCCTCCCAACCCAACCATGAATCGGATGAGGAACTTGCTTTACCACCAAAATCGAACCACCACCAACAGAAAGACAAACGACCCAGGGAGCTTGCATCACAAACCGAACCCCATTCCAAATGGCTGTTTTACAAAAATGACAATCACCGTCAGAATACGGGCCACCAGCACCACCATACAAAATCACACAACCAAACGCATTTTTAACTGAAGCACCCCCGAAACGAAATATTCACCGTTGCCAACACTCCTATTGAGGCCACCCTGGCGAAGCACATGGACATCATACCTGGTCCTCACCCCAAATTCTATAAGCAAACGTAAACGCAAACGCAACCCGCAAAGGGTAATTGGTGTTAGTACCATGAGATGCGCTATCACACTACAAACAGTTGTGGTCCGTTAAAGGACATCATGTACAACTTACGCAAGGATGGAAAAATTCCAGAGGTAGAGAAAGATAGACAACCCAGGGGGACAGACAGGGCATGCCAAGTGGCAGCAATAAAGATCAGGGAGACGATCAACACATTACTTAGGGGCCAGTCAAAGAGACAGAGGGAAGCTGTCCCAAACGGGAGAGAGGTTTGCAGGGTCAGTCAAGACACCGTTCCCTAGGCCAGACGCACGAACTGGGGTACCATTAGCTTTTCAGCGAATGAGGAGAACAACAAGAAAACAGTTGAGCCTAACACTTTGTTTGTCATTACTGCAATGGTAGACAGGTGGAACATGGAACGTATCTTAGTGGATCTACTGTGAATATTATCTATTTACCAGCCTATAAACTCTTAGGGAGATCTTCCAGAAAGCTAGTATAAGATCACGAACCACTAGCTGGCTTTTCGGGAGAAAGTTTGCTTTGTTAGGAAGCGATACGATAACGTTCGGGCTGGGCATGCCTGAGACACCACAGAAGGAAATCAGGACGGAGTTTATTATTTGCGACTGTCCGTCAGCTTATAATGCCATCTTAGGCCGGCCAGCCATCAATAAATTGAAGATCATTATAGCTAACCATCTCCTCCTCTTAAAATTTCCAACGGATTACAGGGTCAGATACGTCAAGGGATACGAGACCCAGGATATCCCAACAAACTCCGACGGAGGAAGGTGCCATGAGGTATTGGCGGTAAAAGAGATTCTAGCCGCCGCTACTCCCAAGGCTGAAACACCAGACGACCCCCGAGAAAATACATGTTTCGTTAAGCCTATTAACGAGAAAGATTCATTTACCATAGTGCAACTTTCAGACGCATACCCAGAGCGAACAATCTGCATGGGAAGCCAGTTGAACAACGAACTCAAGACGCAACTTGTCAAATGTTTGAGAGACCATCAGGCGGTATTCGCATGGTTCTATGCGGACATGCCAGACATCTCCCCAGAATTGACCACCCACAAGATCAGTCTTGCTCCGGACGTAGTACCAGTCAAGCAGAAATGAAGGGCATATGATGAAGAGCGCTACGCCACCATGCATGCGGAAGTTGACCATTTACTCAAGATAGGCTTCATCAGGCCAGTCAGCTACCCCAAGTAGATTTCAAATGTTGTCATGGTCCAGAAGAGTAACGGAACATGGAGGATGTGTGTCAACTACACCAACGTCAACAAGGCTTTTCCAAAGGATAGTTTTCCCCTTCATAGAATCGATCAACTTATTGACGCAACTGCAGACCACGAGTTGTTATCAGTCATGGATGCATACTCCGATTACAATCAGATATTAATGGAACCAAGTGACCAAGAGGCCACAATGTTTGTGACAGACAAGAGGCTGTATTGCAGAAAGAGACACATGTGGAAGACCTAGCGGTAAACTTGCAGATACTGCTAAAGCAAGGAATGCGGTTAAATCCCACCAAGTGCATCTTTGGCAATACCGCCAATAAGTTTCTGGGATATATTGTAAGTGAGAGGGGCATCAAGGCCAACCCTGAGAAAATTCAAGCAATACTCAATACCAAAACACCATCTACGAAGGCAGACTTACAGAGCTTGACAGAAAAAATAGCATCCCTTAACCGCTTCATCTCCCGTTACAAGGACAAGTGTGAACCTTTCTTCACGGCTTTGCGGAAGACAAGCAGAAAGGTTGTAGACTAGACCCCTGAATGTGAAGAAGCTTTTCAACACATCAAACGTACCTAGCCTCTGTACCAATGCTCTCCAGGTCACTCAAGGGAGAAACCCTATACCTATATCTCTCTGTATCTCTAACGGCAGTCAGTTCAACACTTGTTAGACGAGATGAAGACAAAGGGGAGTTACCCGTATTCTATGTAGCAAGGGGACTCACACCACCAGAAATCCGTTATCCCACGTTGGAACTTCTGGCGTTAGCCCTAGTAACATTCGCCAGAAGATTGCGCCCTTACTTCCAAGTCCACACAATTCAAGTGAAGACGAACATGACACTCCGTCAAGTACTGCAATCCCCTGAATATAGCAAACGGCTAAGAAAATGGGTTGTGGAACTTAGTGAGTTTGACATCTACTATAGGCCATGAGTGGCAATGAAAGGTAAAGCAGTGGCATACTTTACTGCAAAACTCACCCCAGCTGACGGGGAGAGGATCGTGGACAAACAGGTCACAATGAAACTCAACCAGCATACACCACTCACTAAACCTTCCTCACCATGGCACCTATATGTAGACGGATCCAGAAACTCAAAAATGAGTGGAGCAGGGGCCATACTGACGGGACCTAGAGGAATTTCAGCAGAGTATGCACTGAAGTTTGACTTCAAGGCTTCCAACAATAAGGCATAATATGTGGCCCTCATTGCTGGACTACATTTGGCAAAGGAGTAAGGAGTATCGGACATTAGCATATTCAGTGACTTGCAACTAGTGGTCAACCAAGTAAACGGAGTGTTCACAACCAAGGGGGATCGAATGGCCACGTACCTGGGTTACGTCAAGATATTATTAAGAAGGTTCAAGAATTACACAATAACGCACATCCTAAGAGAGCAGAATGGCAAGGCAGACACACTTGCACGTTTGGCCACTGCGCCGACAACCCAGACTCCAAGTCAAACAACAGTGGAGATACTTAAGAAGCCCAACATTAGCAAGACTCTGACGGAAGTAGTCTCACTATCAGTCTAAGAAAATAGTTGGATGACTAAAATTGTAAAATACAAGTATACTAGGGAACTTCCATCAGACAAGGTCCAGGCTTGAGCGATTGTAACGAAAGCAACAAACTTCAGTCTTCGAAATGGACAATTGTATAGGCAAGTCCCTAATTGGCCCAATTTGAAGTGCATTATGGAGGCAGAGGGACAGTCCATCTTGGAGGAGGTCTATTCAAGAACTTGCAGTCATCACGCTGGAGCAAGGGCGTTAGTGTACAAGGTCATGAGATATGGCTTCTAGTGGCCAACAATGAAGGCTAACACATTCAAACTGGCAAAAAAATGTCACGAATGCCAGATATTTGCACACAAGAACCAAGCTCCTGCCATACCACTCTCCATCATCATCAGCCCAGTCCCGTTCGCACAGTGGGGACTTGACCTGATTGGAAAAGTCTCAACCTCCAAAGGACAATTCCACTTCATCATTGTCATTGTAGACTACCACACGAAGTACTTTGAGGCGGAAGCGTTGGTGGTAGTAACAACCGAGAAGGTCAAAAACTTCTTGTGGAAGAATCTCTTCTGCCATTATGGATCCCCATTAACAAGCATAACGAACAATGGCGCACAGTTTAACAATGACAAGCTGATCAACTGGTGTAAATGGAAGGGAACTACAATGTTGTTCTCTTCACCCTCGCACCTAAAGACAAACGGCCAAGTGGAAGCAGTGAACAAGATAATGAAGAAGGGATTGAAGAAGAAGCTGGGCAATCTCAAGGATGGACTATGGGCTGAGAAATTACCCGAAGTACTCTGGTCCGTCAGAACTATCGCAACAAAGGCCATAGGGGAAACACCATTCTGTCTCACGTTTTGAACTAAAGTAGTTCTCCCTTTAGAGCTAACCCAACTCAGCCCAAGGATCGAAAGCTTCGACGAGGCCACAAATGAGCAGGGCATTTGCCTAAATGCAGCCATACTAGAATAAAGACGTGACGCAACACACCTCCGCAATGTTGAGAACAAGCAGAGAACTGCACACTTGTACAACATACGTGTCAGGGCCAGTCCCCTGCACTTAGGTGATTGGGTTCTAAAGGTAGTCACCCACAAGGTAACCGATCTCCAACCAAAGTGGGAAGTCCCGCATAAGATAACGGAAGAAGTGAAGCCAGGCACTTATTACCTTGAAGACATGAATGGAAAGCCCTTGCCGCATCCATGGAATAGAAAAAACCTCAAGAAATATCATCATTGACACCATTGCGTAGTTACCCTAACGTAGCCAACTGAAGCCACACTGTAGGGCAGGGTTGTGTTAAGGATTTTGTTTGTAATGGACATTGTCCTTACTTCTTTATTTTGTAAACTAAAGTTAATGAATTTGAGAACTTTTCAGACCATCACATGTGTTAAATTGATAAATGCACTTCCATTTGATTAATAATTCCATTTCACTTAACTTATGGGACACATGTGATTAGCTTTTTCTCAAACCATTCATTAAATAAGGACAAAACATACAAAGGCAAACGTAGCAAAAGAAAACGCATAATCAGCTACACTTGGCCAAAAATACTTGTCTTTAAGTTTACATATAAAATAACCTACACTTAGACAAATTAACAAAAACAAAAACTACTACACTCCATCCTCGTTCTTGGACCCTGACGTACTGGAACTTGATTCCTCACCCTCATCTCCCTTGATAGACTTAACGAAAATTTCTTTGCCATCTTCTTAGCCTGAGGAATCACTGCTGGTAGTCACCATTTGCCCCTCTACAATCCCCGTATGGCCGTCCTGTGGATCCTTCTCAGCTTTCTCTGATAGAACCTCCTCGTCCTGAGCATCGACACAGGGACGAATCTCTTCTTCGGAGTTAGACCCGTCATACACCAGACCCATGATCCTTGGCATACTGCTTCAGACGGAAGTAACCTGACTCCTTGCAGGCAGTCATCACGTTAGCCATGGCAACTTGACTTGCATGTTCCATCTCTGCACGTTGCTTAGCCAGAGCACCCGCCAGGGCATTTTCTTGCTCTGTTGCATTTGATGCAATCTTTGCTTCCAAGTCAACCACCTGCAATTTTAGCTCATTGACTTGCTTTTCTAAAGACTCGATTGACTCCAAGCTTGCGTCAAAATGCTCTTCCGCCAGCTTCAACGCCACCTCAGCAGATTTCTTCTCCTTCAGAGCTTCATTCTAAGCTTGTTGCATAAGTTTTTTGCTTTGCTGCCAGCTCTCTACTTCCTTCATACGGGCATCCCAGGAGAGTAACTTCCGCTTGAGCTAGCGAAGGTTCTTTTCATCATTCTTTCTCGCAACGGTGAGACATCTTATCTCACCATTCGCCAGTGCGAGCTTATGCTTCACACCCACAAGCTCCGTCTGCTCGGTATCAGATCCTTGAAGCTCCATCAGCAGATGGACCTTATGCAAAACCTCAGTTATACGGTCAAATACCCGTTCTTTGTCAGCCTGCTGAGTGCTTGCTAGTTGACTAACCTTGTGGAGGGACTTAGTGCTTTCATCCAGCGAGCGAGACAAATGGTTGTAGAATTTAGATACAACCCTTGTACCAAAGGGCACACCCTCAAGCGGAGATTCCACAGCTAAGCTGATGGGAGTCTCACCCACAGACTTCTTCATTTCAGCATGATCCCTAGAGGAAGCACGCTATTTACCCTTTTTCTTTTACTTCTAACAGAGCTCCTCCATATCATCAGCCTCCTCACGAATGAGACCCCCTTCGGCAGGCTCCCTACTACCTACACACTTTTTTTTGGGCTTATATTTGGAGGTGCCAACTCCCGCCTCACTTGGGTGTGCTTGCCAGCGCCTGCTTTCTTCTTCACAACATCATCTTGCGTTATCCATCTAGCAAGTACCTCGCCGCTAGCCTCCTTTGGCGCTAGCTACTCGTCCCCCATTAGAGGAGTGAGGATTACAACTTCCGTCAGACGTTTCAATGGAGCGGTAGGATTATTGGCGTCAGTTGGCCTAGCCGTCTTGGCGGAGATGGCTCCTTAAAGAAATGCATTCATCAGACTCCTGGCTGCCTCCATCTTCTTCGTCGTGTTGCTAACAAGAAGTTTGACTAAATGCAACACGAAAGAACATCATAAAGATATACACAGTAATAGAGACAACATAAGAGCAAGAACAAGAGACTTATGTGGCAACTTTGAAAGTCTGGTAACGGTTATAACGTCCCAATGAGTAGCCACCCAGACGTCGTAAAGTTGCTTCTCAATCTGAAAGACAAAATGGATCATGTTCAGACACCCTTCTTCAATACGCGTCAACGGAAATTCCAATTGCCCTACAACAACACATAGCCATTAAAGTGGGAACGTGGAAAACACTAATCAAAAGAAGACTAGTAACGGGCAAACGCACTTATGGGGCAAAACCTAGACGGGACATGGGGTTTCAACCGATCCTCAGACGTAGGACTCATCCCAAATTCCCAACTTCAACCTGCCATGAAAACTCGCTTCCGCCAGTTCGTGCTAGACGTGCCCCGTTAGCCATTGAGGCTCTTTGTTCCCCCTCCAGATAACGGTACTCATGTCACCCTCCCGATAGGCATAACCCATATGGTAGAATTCATAGATCTCCCCTAAGGTAGGATATTCACACTCTGATAAGTTAAAGATGTTGAACATAGCCACTAACACTGACACATGATGGGAGAACACTGGCCCAGTGTAATCCCTAGGCAAGAGAGAACGTATTGGAAGAAGGGGTGTAGTGGCAAACGGATCCCCATCCTTAATTGTATTTCAGCAACGCATATATCTCCTTCATGCAGACAAGTGCACGGCCACCGCAAACTTTGACGAGGATAATACAACTCAACACAGTCAAGTATGTCATAGTTCACCCTCACAGCTTTTATCTCGGTGGGCGACATGATGGACTTGGGTTCCTCAACATATTACCCGTCAGACATAACCCACATGTGTCAGTTACCAATTTGGATCTCCTGGGGAGGTGAGGGAGGATTGACCATTGTGATGACGGTATGAGACGGACCAGCTGTGTATTCACCCATTGGGACGATGCGCCTCTGTTTACCTTCATGTCCGTCAGGTTGAGTTAAGTACTCATCTATGTTATCGCCTGGCATGGTCAAGCTCAAAACGAATGCCTACTGCAAAAGGACAAATCATCCGTCAGGCCTGAGGCTCTTAGTTCGAGCCACCACCCAGACGATAAGTACCTAAAGGACTCGGGGACTGACGACGCCCAACCATGATATCAGGACCATGTGAAAGTAAATGGAACAAAGATCGACAAAAGTAGAGTAAAGAAAATTACAAATGGTAGTTGACATGCATCGACCGAGCAAGGTAGACAACAAAACGAGAGAGAAATCTAGCAGATCTTTGAGAGCGAGTGAAGGAAATATGAAAAATGATTTCACACTCCTCCACTATTTATAGGAAGCAAAGGATTTCACTGAATGCATCTTGGTTGTTCACGCAAACAAAGGTGAACCGCAGGATCTTGCCACGTATCCCACTGTTTACCAGGCGGAGAGACAACTTGCTTAAGGAAGCGGCACCATTATTACCTCATCTCTCCACAATAACGTCACCCATCGTTTTAGAATTCAAAACCCAAATCTGAACCGACACGTGGCATACATGCAACCACACAAAGAAAACATGACACGTGTAGGCCACGTCCAAAAAAAGAAAGAAAAAGGCAACAACTATCATTTACTAACTGACATTGTCAAACGGTACTTGTACAAGTTGCGCATTGGATTAACAGAACTTCTAAAGTGAATCCCAAAGTTCCATCCACTCTCAGTCACTTAGTATCTGAAGCGAATCCTAGAACTAACATTGACGAATTAATCTCCTGATGCAAATCACACCAGAGATTAATCTCATCCAATTGCTGAAGCGAATCCTACCATTGGACTAAGGAAACTTCTGAAGTGAATCCCAGAGTTCCGTCCACTCTCAGTCACTTAGTATCTGAAGCGAATCTCATAACTAACACTGACGGATCAATCTCCTGACGTAAATCACACCAAAGATTAATCCCATCCAATGGCTAAAGTGAATCCCACCATTGGACTAACGAAACTTCTGAAGCGAATCTCAGAGTTTTGTCTACTCTCAGTCACTTAGTATCTGAAGTGAATCAGAACTAACACTGATGGATTAATCTTTTGACGTAAATCACACTAGAGATTAATCCCATCTAATGGCTGAAGCGAATCCCACCATCGAACTAACAAAATTTCTGAAGTGAATCTCAGAGTTTCGTTCACTCACAATCACTTAGCATCTGAAGCGAATCCCAGAACTAACACTGAAGGGTTAATCTCTTGACACAAATCACACCAGAGATTAATCTCATCCAATGGCTGAAGCGAATCCCACCATCGGACTAACTGAACTTCTGAAGCGAATCCCAGAGTTTCGTTCACTCTCAGTCACTTAGTATTTGAAGCGAATCCCAGAACTAACACTGACGGGATAATCTCCTGACGCAAATCACACCAGAGATTAATCTCGTCCAATGGCTGATGTGAATCCCACCAGTGCATAATCGTACCCAGACACTCGGGAACTCCAAGGCTAACACTAATTGTTTGTTACTTTGATGCTGTACAGGCCGCGCCTCGCCAAAGACACCAGATCTTACTTATGCATTTGGGGGACTATGGGGTTAGGCAATCAGGACTTCACGCATTAATCAAGCTTAATCAAGCAATTACAAACGAAACTCCCCAACTAAGATCATCATCTTAAGCTCGGGGACTTATTAGTACACCACATTGTACATGCCTAATTAAATATGATTAACACTAAGCATTGGCTTACACCTCATAAACTAACGGAATGACTGACCAAAAAGGAACAACTTTGGTTAATAGACCTTTTGGAAATGATTAAGTCCTTACGGAACACGCACCCATCAAACCTAACAGATTAGACAGGTATTGCAGATAAAGTAAGGAAGGCTAGTCCCACATAGAACAATAAATGCTCAACCAATCTCCAACCGCCTATTTAAGGCCTCATTTATGGCGGGAATGAGGTAACACATCTCATGCTAGTATTTTGCTAACGCTATTATACTTCTGATTCACTGACTTAAGCATCAGAGTATCAAAGGCGGACCGCCCCATCTAGATCTCTAATGCATTTTGTGAATTGCAGTTTGATAGGTGAACTGCATAAGAAAGGGAGATCTGTTAGGAGCGATGCTCACAATCATCTTACTGTCCATTACCACATTTCCTAACGGAAACCGGTTAAAACAGTACTTATCAAATTCTATTTTTTTATGTATATATAATTAAATTTTATTATATATTAGACATTTCCTTCGCGTACCCACTTTTACTAGTTTAAAAAAAAATACTTTTGCATTTTTACAAGCTTCGTTTTCACGCACCTATACCCATTTTTATGCAACCTAGGATCAGTTGTTCTCAATTGTTTTCGAATTCGACTCATTTCAAAGGTAATGATAATTTCATATCCTTATGACCTTATTTCTTTGACAATTTTATATCAATATAATCTTGATCCTTGAAATGGTATCAAATGCACAACAGCTTTTATGCACACTCACCAATCATACTAACATTAAAAAATAAATCTAAACATTATAAGTTATAATTGAAGACACTCTCCACTATGTATATGATTCCAGTGATGAGGAATGCAATGCGTTTTGATTCACCAAAAAACAAAAGAATCAAAGAAAGACCAAGTATTTATTGTAATCGTAAGCTTTGACAAGCAGGTAGTTGTTCACTAGGTCCACCAAGGACACCAAGTAGTGAAGGTAGTTAAGGACCATTTCAAATTACAACTTGCATATTAGATTTATATCATATTAGTAATATTGCATGAAACACTGAAAGAGAGAGACTGAGGAAACTAAATAGTGGATTGAAATTTTGAACAGGAAAATTAAAAATGGTGAATTGGTCATGTTGGTCAGAAAATGGGCCGAGTCTACTAATTCAATTCAGGCTATTCATCAGGTCAATATTTTCCAAATCTGACCACTTCTTCAGTTCTTCCTATTCCTTTCCATCACTATATATACCTTCACATTGCTCCATCTTCTTCCATTCTCAACTCTCTCTTCTCATATCTCTTCTTTCTTCTACTACAACAAAGAACAAAAAGCTCAAATCTTTTACCAAGAACACAAACAAAGCAACAACATCAAAGTGCAAAAATCACCTCAGATGGCTTCTTTGCAAACTTTAAGTTTCACTACAGCTTCAACTCTTTCTTGCTCGTCTAGGAGAATGATCAATGCTGCAATCAATGTCCCTAAAGTTCCGAGGATCCGATTCACAAACCCGAAAACTGCGACGAAGTTGGTTCTTGAAGGTCTACAACTGAAGGACACATACTCAGTTGCGCAACCAAAGCACCAAGAATCAAGTCACTTTCTTTCTACTACTACTACTAGCTCTAGTACTAGTAATACTACTACTTCAGCTACCATTCAGCTCTATGCAATCCTAGAGGCAGTAGCAGACAGAATCGAGATGCACATCAATATTGGCGAGCAGCGCAATAACTGGAACGTGCTTCTGTTAAACTCAATCAACATGATCACTCTTACAGCTTCAATCATGTCTGCAATTGCAGCAACAGTTGGTGCTGGAACTCCCATTTTGGCCTTGAAGTTGTCTTCAGCAGTTTTGTTCACTGCAGCTTCAGGAATGTTACTTATAATAAACAAGATCCAACCTTCACAACTGGCTGAGGAGCAACGCAATGCTACAAGATTGTTCAAGCAAATGAAGACTCAAATCCAAACCCTACTCGCTCTTCGCGAGCCGACAGAACAAGATGTGAAGGAGACAATGGAGAAGGTCTTGGCTTTAGACAAAGCCTACCCACTTCCATTGTTGGGAGCTATGCTTGAAAAGTTCCCTAAAAAATTTGAGGCAGCTGTTTGGTGGCCTAAAAGTCATGGACTTGAAAATCCAAGTGAAACCAAATCCATGATAAGAAAGAGTACTAATGGATGGAGTGAGGATCTTGAAGAGGAAATGAGAGAAATTGTTCAAGTGGTGAAGAGCAAGGACTTCGAAGACTACGAGAGATTAGGTAACTTGGCATTGAAGATAAACAAAGTGTTAGCTATTTCAGGGCCTTTGCTTACTGGTGTTGCAGCCATTGCATCAGCTTTTGTGGGGAACAATGAGGTGGCAGCCATTGCTGCAGTGGCTGCTGGTTCATTGAGCACTGCAGTCAGTTCATTTCAACATGGTGGGCAAGTTGGTATGGTGTTCGAGATGTATAAGAACTGTGCTGGCTTCTTCAACAAATTAGAGGATACAATTGAAGCCACACTTGGAGAGCAAGATTTGGAGAAAAGAGAAAATGGGGAGTTGTTTGAGATGAAGATTGCTATGGAATTGGGAAGAACTTTTCCTCAGCTTAGAGAACTTGCAGTAAAATCAGCTTCATGCAGGAGAAATGGAACAGTTGTAGATGAAATGGGTTCCAAACTTTTCTGATTAATTTCACATTAGTTCTGTACAAACCAAAGGAAATTTTCCTTCAGATCGATTCTTTGATTCTTTGTTTAAAAAACATGTAACATTTAGAAGAAAGATTAATGATAGTCCTCATTTGTTGACCACTGATTTTGCAGAACAATGTGTTTGATTTAGGATTAATTACAAAAAACCACCCAAATTATAGGTCATTTTCATTTTGGTATCTAAGTATTAAAAATTTACATTCTGATACCCCACATTATCTCCTAGCAAATTAGTACGTACTTTTGTCTCTCACCCTGTCAAATATCTCAGTTTAGTACCGATGTGGCGCATTTTTGCTCCGGCTGAGTCAGCTCCCACCATAGCCCGAGGGCACTTTCATCATTGTCCTCACATCTATTCGTCTTCTTCGTTTTCTGCATAATTATTTCAAAATCTTTTGTTCATCTTTCTCTCATGCTGTTTCCGCCTACTATTCATCGTGGATCGAGATCTTCTTATACCCGGCGACATGTACGAGAAAAATGGTGGAGATAAGCGCGGCGTGGCCAAGGTCGTCATGAAAGAGTAACGCATGTTGACAGATGACGAAAACTATGGGGAAGTGAGAGACCAAGAAAATGATTTAATCAACAAACTAGGTGTTTAGATCAGTAGTTATGGACTCAAGAATAGGTTTTCTAAGCTCAGTGAGCTTCAGAGAGAATTGGGAATTGAAAACCTTCAGAGAGAAATTGAGAGTGAGAGGTGAGTGCGATGACAAAAGTATCATCGGACTATCTAATGGAACTGAGTCAGCTGACACATGTAGGGCCGAAGTTTGCCACGTCAGCAAAAAACGGAGATATTTGACAAAGTAAGAGACAAATATACTAATTTGTAAGACAGGTGAGGTATCATAATTTGGGTTACCAAAATAAACATGACCACATAGTTCAGGTAGTTTTTTATAATTAATTCTTTGATTTACTATGTCTCTTGCATCACTTCCTGTCATGCATGACACAGAAACATAAGATTTTTGGTGTTTCGTGCTTGTCTGATTAAAACTTTCTTTACTGTTTGTTTAATAACTAAAGTTGGCGTTTAATTACAGTCATTGACTTCTGTAAAAAGACTGAGTAGTTGAGACTTGAGAGAGCGAGGGCTGGTGTGGATATTTTCTGGAGTTTCGATTGTTTGGGACGTAGAATTAGAACAAAATGAAAGTTGTTAATATGCATAATCGAATATTAATGTCATTATGTAAATGAAAACGGCCTGGATTGGATGGCTAAGGTTATCTGGCACTGGTGACTGTTCACGCAGAGTCTTATCTTGAAGGATTAGACTTGGCTCTCCTGGAGTAAACTGTTTCACATCTTAAAATCTCAAATTCCTCCTAGACACTGTGGTCAAAGTAATTCTCTTATTATGACCTTGTCAAGGACTGAAATTTATCTTCCGTTAACTTGTAAAAGAGCACATTCAACACAGATGAGAATTGAATAAGGTTCGATAATGAGGGGTGATAGCAAAAATGTAATCTACATTTGAGGTCTAAAGTTAAGATCTTTTCTCCGGTAACATCTTATATCTACATTTGAGATGTGAAGTTTTCAAATTTCTCATCCCTATGTGTTTTGATGAAAAAGGAAATGAGACAGAGATATGTCAACTACCTCAAGTGAACTGTCATACATGCATGTGTGAGATTTAAACTACAGATACAGCTCGACATCATCTATAGGGGTTGCCTTAATAGTTTTCTACTTGGAACATGGTGTGTCTGATAAAACAGCAGTAATGCAGTTTGCCAACTTGTAATCTGCTCTCTGTTTCTTCATATTGGTATGTATTTCTTGCAGCCAACTTACTTGGTCTCATTGTTTATTTGGTCTGACTTTCGGTGGTCAACCTTGACGTCGTTGAAAATTGAGAGGAAATTAACGAGTCAACACTCGGCGACATTCATCAAAGTAGAGATTCTCATTCTACCTTAATGCATATAGCAACTTATCATGTAGGGTACTGTATCTGGAAGACTCTAAAGCCAGCTGAAAGCAAAGAAGAAGAAAATAAGCGATTGATTGATTGGCTGTGAAATTCAGTGGTAACCATTTAAGGTATAAATCTCTGTCAATCTCCAAAGATTGTATTGCATATAAATGAAACAATTAAAGCAATACATTCCAAACATACTCCATTTCATTCCAGATTCATAGAGAAGTGGAGAAGGGAAATCGGCATTGATAGCAACAGTCGGATTTTGCGAAGAAGTCAGCAGATGAAATGCCGCACCTGAATTAGGTCGGCTTGTAGTATTTTGTTGGTACAAAAGGCATTTTTGTGACAGTTCCATCATAGGCCTTTCCTCGGACAACAATCTTAACTTTTGTTCCGGTCTTGTGGTTTCCAGATTTCACGTACCCCATGGCAATATTTTTCTTCAGGCAGGGGCTGAAGCCTCCGCTTGTGACTTCTCCAATGGTTTCGCCTTTCTCATTTTGAATCTCGCTGTGGCCTCTGGCAGGTGGGCCTGAAGAGATGAAACCAGCACGCCTGATTGAAGGACCATCTGCAAGTTGTTTTAGTATTACCTCAGTACCAAGAAAGCCACCTTCTGCCCTTCTTCTCTTGCCAATAGCCCATGTGAGTCCAGCCTCCACTGGTGTTATGTGTTGTTCCATGTCATTTCCATATAAACACAAGCCAGCTTCCAACCGAAGACTATCACGAGCTCCCAATCCAGTCAGCCTCACCTTTCCCTCAGATTTCTCCAAGATGGCTTTTGCAAGATCCAACGCATTCTCATCAGGAACTGAGATTTCAAATCCATCTTCACCAGTGTATCTAACATTCTCAGTCAAAAGAAAAATCAAATATTTCATCAATGAATCAGTCACTCCAATAAGATGGTAAAGATGCCAGTTAGATAAAGGGAATCATAAAATTGGAAGAAAACAGAAAAAAGTATGGCATTTAAAGCTTCAATTTCTGATTTCACCAAGGAAAACACAGGACATGATTAAAATGCTTCATTCGTTTTCATGGTCATTACAAAAAGGCATATGTGGGCAATGAGAAATCTCAAATGAGTAACAAAGGTCAGATATAATATATGATATGATATAGAACAAGGTTCATCAGCTGAAAACATGGGTAGAAATGTAGCAAAAATTACTCTTGCAAGTGATTACTTTGGAAAGACTAGAGAAATATAAAGATTATCCACTTACCCAGTCCTTGTGAGAAAGCAGTGTGCCCCATTGATATCTAAAATTCGGAACTCTCCAAAATAAAACTTGCTCAAATCCTCTTTTGTCAAATGTTGAAGAGTTGAAGCAGCAAGAGGACCCTACACAGAAAATTCAATAAATCTCTTGGTATAGCCGCTCTTCTGATGTGAAGTCATAATGTGTACAATTGTGGGCATACTGCTCTTCACTTACACAAGTATGTAAGTGTTATAATGCATTACTACAACCATAAAATTACAATCTAAAGAGCAGTTGAATCAAATAAGTACAATTATTCCTAGACTTCTAGGAAATAGGCATATTCTAACAATCGAAACAACGAATCAAAGGCTCACCTGAAGAGCTAGAAGAGATCTCTCATCATGGATGTGCCAAGAGACATCTCCCCCTTTGCTGTTGAATGCCTTCATGTGCTCCTCAATGTGACCCAAATCTTTATCCCTACATCCAGCATTCACCACCAGATATATGTGGTTATCGGTAACCTTTGTAACCACGGAGTCATCAATTGCTCCACCCTTCTCATTTGTGAAGACAGTTAGTGTCCCCGTTCCGGGAGCAAGGGAAGCAACATCAGCAATTACAAGCTTCTCAAGGAACGGAATGCAGTCTTTCCCTTTGAGGCTCAGTCCACACATATGGGAAACATCAAAAAGACCACCATTCTCCCTACAGTTCACAGTGGAGTCCATAATTGAGTCCTTATACTGAATAGGCATGCCCCATCCAGCGAAAGGCACCATCTTCCCACCATGAGCAACATGGAAGTCATATAGAACTGTCTTTTTCAGCTCGGCTTCTGAGGCAAAGTATCGACGAGCTACACCCTTCTTATCACCCTGAGCAAGACGTCGAGTCATTGACTGACCAAGCTGCCACAGACCAGCTCCTCTCATCTTAGCAGTTATATCTGATCAACAAAAACCATACCCGCTCCTTAGATATACATGTTTCATAATCCAGACAGGTTTCAAATATTAATTCAAAGCAAGACCCTCGTATCTCTCACATGCAATGATCAGTTCATCCAAACATGATGCATTGAAGCAATAACATAATCACCCAACTGAGTAAATGAGATATATAGACTTAAACACACTCACAATGACACGAAAACACGGTTGAAATCACAAAGCTGAAGTCTTTACAATCACTTCTGTATAAAGTTCCAAACTTTGAAGCTCCCAACTCTCTAAACCACTCGAGAATTCTACTCAATCAATCAGATTCAATCCAAACAACAACAATTGATATACAACGAAAGTACACATTTCAAGAAAAACAATACAAACCAAATGAATACACAAACCAATGAGTCATGTGGATCTCGGAATCATCAAAAAAGAGTATGGATCTCCTAAACCCAATCTTACATTACCAAAAATGAAAGCAATCACAGAACAAAGAGATTGAAGGAGATAAACTTACATGGTGTTAAAGGGTTCCTCAAATGCAAGTGAATCTGAAGAGACCAGAAGAGCCTCAACTCAAAAAAAAAAAAAGGTGGGCTTTTTATATGTTTGAGTGCAACTACGAAACACAGAGGCAAAGATTAAATTTTTTTTTTCTTAAAAGGGTTTGGTGGTATGTGGTGGGTGGAGGAGGGTTTTCGTTTCCTAATCGAGAGTGAGTGGCGACCGCAGCACCAAAGTGACCAAGCCAAACTCCACTTGTAATTCTGTGATTCTATCACTCTTCACTCTTACAGTACATACCAGTATTCCACTGCTTCTCAGAATCACTGTAATTACTGTGGAGTTGAGTCATCTGACGGTTGTTGGTGTGGTGGAGTCTGACAAGAAAGTATCTTTGGCGCTCAATTAGTCCAAGGTTGGAGTCTTGGAGAGGAGTATGTGGAACTGAGGTCACAGGTGATTATGGGGTTGCTTTGGTGAGAAGAAAAAGAAGAGTGTTGATAAATAAATAAAATAACAACCACAGTGGGAGTCGAACCCACGACCTTTTGATCCGAAGTCAGACGCGCTAATCCACTGCGCTATGCGGTCTAGTACTGTTGACCCTGTTGCTATATTGGGTGTTACACAAGTAATTGTTTCTTGACTTCTTTTTTTGGTTAAAAGTATTTGCATCGAGGGGATGCAGCCCACCAACTCAGGAACATTGTGTACCGTTTGTGGCTAGCAGAAATTTAACTAACATCTGGGTTCAAGCCGATTTTCGCATGAGAGTAGTGAGACTCCGCTGGCCCAAGGTTCTTAGCTTCTTCTAGCCAAGTCAGAGGTTTGCTCTCTTAAGTGACACATTTTAATAGATAAAAAGGGATGAGCACATCTAACGATTGAGATTGAAAATAATTAACACGTCCCCTCACTACCGTACGCGTTTGATGTGTTCATCCCTTTCTATTCCTTAGGAGATCAAACTTGAGCCAAGTAGATTAGAAGGGTTCTTCATTAGTTTATTGGAGCAACTAAATTTAGTTTTGAGATGCCAAAAAACTAGTAAGTGAAACGAGTGATGTCTTTCTGTCATTTACGCATAAAATAATGTGTATGACTTAATTTGTAATAATAATAATAATAATAATAATGAAATGAGATTGGTAAAGTAGTTGATTCGTAAATTTTAAAAGGGTAAAAAAATGGAGATGATAATGTCGGCTACTAGCCGTATCGCGTTGTTGCGTGTGCAGCCGGATGGGTAGGGGGTGGGTCTGGTTCGTTGCTCATCAATGGTGGTGGTCGACGTGTGCTGCTTTGAGGTTTCTGCCTTATGCTTCTTCCAACTTTGGCGATCGTCGATCGGTGCCTGGTGAGATCTACCATCGAGAGGATTGGTCCGGCCGAGGATCAAAGAGCGGTTGGCGGTGCTCCCTTGGGGAGATCTGACTTGTTCGATCTGTCCAGGCTTTATGTTGGAGATTTTAGGAGGGAGGACAGCAAGCATTCCGACACTGGTGGGTTAAGTAAAGAGAGCGGGGCTGGGGCTTCTGTTTCATTACGGGTGGTTGTGTTATGGTTAGTGATGGGCCGGACCCTTGTCTGGGCCATGTTTCACACAACCAGATTACCTCACTTAAGCGACGAAACAATTTCTTCGCCTAAGTGGCATTTTTCGTAGGGGTGGGATTAAAAACAGAAAAACTGTCCCGTTTGGGCCGAAACTCGAACCGAAATCCGAATTGGGCCGAACTGAACGGTTTGAGCTTGCTGAAATACCGAAACCGAAAAGAACCAGAACCGATAACTATTTTCAGTACGGGTTCGGTTTCATGGTAAATCCGAACCGAAATGGTACCGAATAGCAAACTACTCATGTATACTGGTCTGGGTTATACCTTTACTATCATGTACATGCACCTACACTATTACTATCGATCATATATAAGCTAAAATGAGTAAAATCCCTAATTTTCAGACTAACACTCTTCTAATTTCTGAAGTCTTCGTTGCCTCTCTTCAACTCCTCTACTCCTCAGTCTTCGATATGAAATCCCTACAAAACTACTTATCTCGAATTAATTGATTAGCCCTCTTGCATCTCGAATTAGACTACTCTGGTCTCTCGCATCTCGACCTATAGCCCTCTTGCCCAGCCTCGAAGCTTCGATTAAAAAGGAAACGTTGGACGTCGTCAACGACGTCGAGACTCTCCGGTCCACTGAGGTTAAGCAACAGCCGGCTAGTCTTCGATCTGGCCTCAAGCCCTCTCGCCCAGCACTTCAAGCTTCAAAGCACTTCGATCTGTCTCCCTCTCACCCAGCCGGCCAGCCTTGAAGCTTCGATCTGTCAACTCTCAGCCTCCCTCTCGCCCAGTCGGCTAGCTCTTCCTGTTCTTGTCGCTGACGTAAGCCTCCTCCTCTCTCTCTCTCTCTCTCTCTCTCTCTCTCTCTCTCTCTCTCTCTCTCTCTCTCTCTCTCTCTCTCTCTCTCTCTCTCTCTCTCTCTCAGTTAGGTACTAATTCGAGCTACTCTTTGATTGATGTCTAGTGTTGTTGTTGGCTTGTTGTTGCCTTGTTGGTTTTGGTTAGAGATCGGAAGCTGTAGCTGGGTTTGGTTTTGAACCATGGTGAAAATCAATGTAAGTATCTAGATTTCATATGGTAGTGGAATGATCTGTGTAATAGAATGGAATGATGAATGATATGTGTAATGGAATTTTGGTTTTAGTATATATTAGTTCATATGGTTTACTAATTGATATAATGATTCTTATATAGGAATTTTGGTATAAGTATCCATTGGGTTCTAATATGTATTGAATGATGAAGTATATGTATTGTAACATGAGTATGTAATATTGTAAAAAATGATAAATTGAATGACGAAGTATATGTAGCTGAGTTTGACAGTTTGTATTGATAAATTGAATGATGAAGTATATGTACTATAAAATGAGCATTTGGTACCGAAATGGTACCGAACCGAACCGAACCCATTCAGATCGGACCCATTCGAGTTGGATGTTCCAAAAGTGAAATACCGTACTAAATACTATTTTGGATTTGGATTCAGATCAAGCCCAAAACCGAACCAATTCGAACCGATCCCACCCCTAATTTTTTGTCACCTAAGTATTTAGGCGACGAAAGTTTCATCCCCTAAGGTTCGTCGTTTAAACTTTGTTGCCAAAGTACTTAGACAACGAATTCTCCTGTTTCGTCGCCTAAGTAAAACCTTAGGCTACGAATAAGTCTTCGTCGTCTAGGATTTTTTAGACGACGAATTTGACAAAACGACGAATTTTTTCGTCGTTTTAGTGAACACTTAGGTGACAAAATTTTAGGGTTTGCGTTGCCTAAATAATTTTTTTTTAAAAAGATATATTCATTAAATCCTAATTAATTATTATATGTTAATTAATAATTAATAGAAAATACATAATTAATATATAATTTAATGGTGGTGGCGGCCGGTAGTGGCGGCGGCGGCGGCGATCTTTTGTGTGATAGTGGTGTCGAGGTAGTGGTACTGGTGGTGGTGGTGGTTTGAGAGAGAGAGAGAGAGAGAGAGAGAGAGAGAGAGAGAGAGATTGTGAAAAAAAAGGGATGAATTTACTTTGGCTACGAAACTAGTAGGTTTCGTCACCTAAGTGATTTTCAATTTTGGTAAAAAATTTGGCGGAAAAATTAACTGCCAAAATTTTGGACTTAGGCGACGAAATTATACATTTTTTCCACCTAAGTGATTTTCAATTTTTGATAAAAAAAATTTGGCAGAAAAAATTAACCGCCCAAATTTTGGACTTAGACGACGAAACCTACTGGTTTTGTCACCTAAGTAATTTTTTAATTTTCATTTTCATTTTTTAGAATTAATAATAATTAGTTTCATTTAGGTGATGAAACTAATAAATTTCTTTGCCTAAGTAAAAGTAATTATTTTAATTTTTTAAAGTAAAATTAAAATTAAAATAAATAAATTACACTTAGGCGACGAAATCAATAAATTTCGTCGAATTTTTTTAATTTTAATTTATTTACAAAAATAAAATAAAATATACTTAGGCGACGAAACTTGTACAATTTCATCGTCTAAATATATTTTTTTATATTTTTTCTAAATATATGCATGAAAATTAATTTTTGGTAGTCGCCTATAAATAATCAAAAATCAACCGTCAGATGTAACCATGAAATTTATACAATATTGTAAAAAAAGTTAAACTTAATTCAAATTAGTTTAGGATTCGATCGAATGAATGTAGTGATTATCGAAAAACAGTTAAAAGATGAAAATTATCGTAAAAAATAATTCATAAACCCGTTTCCAAAATTACGGGTGTTTGTCTTGTCGTAAAACTTAATTTATCAACTAAATATAAATTAATTATAATTTGAAAAAAATAATATTATTTAAGACTAAAACCTTATTATATATATCTACTAATATTGTATGACTTAAGTGTTAGTATGTCTATATTCACTCTACATTAAAATTAACGAAATTAAATTTGGACAAAACAACCGTTGGATATATTCATCATAACATAATATTTAAGTGGATGAATTTTCATTCAAAACGAAGTTCGTTAAGGGTTTGATCGGCGCAGTCAACCGTAAAACCGAAATTTCATCGAAACGGAAACATTGATATGCGAATCTTCGTAACTCCGATTTTCAAACCGACAACACTCACAGTTCAAGAATTGTTTACTATATTCCCTCGATAAAAAAATATGTATTTTAAGATGGTATACATGGTCATGCTTTTAAAGGTCAGATTGTGAATCTCTACTTAGACGACGAAATTGGTTGCTTTTCATCGTCTAAGTAGTACTCAGATGACGAAAAATAGGTTTCGTTGCCTAAGACGTTTCGGGTTTAGGGGAAAGGGTTTAAGGCTTAGGGTTTAGGGTAAGATTTTAGACGACGAAATAAGTATTTTCGTCGTCTAAGAGGAACTTTAGGTGATGAATTCTACTTTTGTCATCTAAGTCATTTCTTAGACAACAAATTTTCACTCTTTTAGGTGACACTTTATGTTTTGTTGTCTAAGTACACTTAGAAGACGAAAATTTGTACTTAGGCGATGAAACCTTAATGGTTTCGTCGCCTAAGTGGAATTTTCTGGTAGTATCAGTTAGGTCTTGGTTTTTGTATGGGTTTTGTTTGTTTTAATTGTGTTGAGAATAAATGTTGTGGTATTGAGCGCTACAATAATGTCTAGAAGCCTGTTTATTGGAAGACGATGACTTGTTGAAGACGTGTTGGAGTGCCGCAATA
This sequence comes from Geum urbanum, assembly GCA_946800695.1. Classification (NCBI taxonomy): domain Eukaryota; kingdom Viridiplantae; phylum Streptophyta; class Magnoliopsida; order Rosales; family Rosaceae; genus Geum; species Geum urbanum. The sequence continues at coordinate 72,632,249 of OX327001.1, forward strand.
AGGCTCACACAGTACGACTGACAGTTGAGTCCTCTAGCCGGTTTTTGGTGGTTTTTTAGGTTATATGTTTGGGTCAAATACCTAGATTTGCAAATCTTAGGTCATGTAGCTTCATTAGGGGGCGGGACACAAGATTTTTTTTAGTTAGAGGTATGACAACCTCGCTCGTCCTACCTTTGTTTGTTAAGCTATTTCTTCATTGTTCTAGCATAAGTTACTCTAGGGAGTTCTTTTGATCAGGCCGATGACTCGGTAAATTTCTTATAATCTATTATTATCATCAATCAATGACCGATTTCATAAAAAAAAATATTAAAAAAAAGTACTCGATGATCTGCTCATCCCTTATTCAAATACGTACAAGCGAGGCATCATACATCCCAACTATGCATGCATGCAAAGTTGAATTACTTAACTATGTTTGCATCTGTTAATGTACCTGGCTACGTGCTTTAACTTTGAATAGATACAAGTTAAAAAGATTTGTTTGATGATAAATCATATAGATTCTTGCAATGATGCAATATATAGTACGTACTGGAGGAGAATATTGCAAAGAAATAAGGTAGATTTGCTATTTGTAGTTTCCACACGACCACACTGTCTCTTTGTGAACATGTTAATGTACATATATATGCATATGTCCAATGATGATGATTTTATCTAAGACAGACTAAGTTGAAGAGAGACATGATGATTTTCTGATGAAATTCCAGATTCCTTTAGCCTGCGTCGCTGGGAATAATAAGCTTTTGATGACGCCGAGCTCAGTGATAGAGACGTGGAGGCATCAATATCATCATCATCATCATCTCCAGTTTTTGTTTCACTATCTGAAGCTTCCGGTTTACTATGATTGCTCTCCTGAAAAAGTCACATGTATATGTATTGAAGGAATAAGTTATCTTTTCGTTCAAAGCCAAACAATAGCTAGAGAAAGCATATATATACATATATATTAGTACCTGAACATTATCATGAGTGCCTCTTTTGACTAGATCTGCAAATATGATGTAAGAATTCTGTTTTGAATTCTCATTGTTCCTGTCAAATAGACCCAGCAAAGTCAGAAAGAGCTCCCACGTACAACTAATTAGAGAGAAAAATGGAAGCAAATTAATCACAAACCCTTGAATGTAACTCTGGTAGGGTGCATTGTTGTCTGTGTTTCTCATCATCAAGGCATTTCTTTGGCAATAATTAGTAGATTGCATAGCAATATTATTGGTTATGTGATTTGTTAAGTGTGAGTTGCTTGAATCCGAGACCTTTGCTCTATCGTTCATCTGCGCTGTCATAGCCGTTTCTGTGATGAATTAAACTTCAATTTCAGAGAGAGCTAAGTAATTAACGTGCACGAGTCAAAATTTTGGATATGAATGTTCAAAGATCATATAATCGAGTTGTGAGCCGAATTTAGGACACCGATATTGATATATACATCACGTAGACTAACTTGACATAAAGATAGAGACACATATATACATCAAGTAATCTATTTGAAAAAGTCTACCTATATATATATATATTGAGCTAGTTTCTACTACGTACTTATCGATCTATATATAGTTACAATATTAATGGATTTGATGTTTTTGTTTATACTTTTTACTGATCATACACTTTTTGATTCAAATATTGGATATGTATACATAAAGTATTTAATTAAGGAGCAGTACGTACTCCTAATTTCGATCATTTGAAAACATGCATGCATGAATAAATGGTGTACATATGTACCTTGTATGCGTTTTTCATGCTTCATGCTCCTGTACATCTGACCATGGAAAACCTCAACGTTAATTAAGAACAAGCTGGAAACTTAAGTTGCAATAGTCTCTCCAAAAATTTAACGTATAACTTGCTTGCTTACTCAAATTAAGAAGAATTTAGAGAAGCTCACCTGAAGATGGCTTTTAATATGAGATATGGTCAACCCCTTAGCATTCATGATCTGTAAAATCAACTTCGGAGTAGCTCCTGAAATGTGAACAAAGAAAAGAAATAAGAAGACCAGCACAAGATGTTGATAGAGCTTAGTATATAAAAGAGAGCTTAAAGAGTTATACTGTCTTCTCCTCCGAGAAGTTCAACTGCATGAACAAAACAGCGGTGAAGATCCGGTGACCAACGAAGCCGAGGCACTTTCGAGCGAACATAAGGTCTAATCGCAGTTGTTGACGTTGATGATTTCATCAGCAGGCTCGTCTGCTCCGCTGGCAAATTAGTATGGTTAAATCTCATCCTTTGTTGAGCTGTAATTCTCATGACATGATCCATAAACTGTGGAGAATAAACCTCTTCATTGTCAAGTGACGAAGATGAAGGGGAGCTCATAACAGAGCTCAAACTATTAACTATTTCAGCTATCTTCATTTCTTGGAGACTACAGATATTGAGAGGAGCAAGTCTACAAACTAGTTTGCTACAAACAAAAGAGAGAGAATATTTAGCGCAACTCTGTTGCTTATTGTGTGTCCTCTAGTGACAGCTTTTCCCAGTCTCAAAGGGACACTTAAGTCCTCAAGAGTTTCAATTGAGAACAAGAAAAAAAAAATCTCACAAAGCACAGAATTTCAGGGTTGCCCAGCACAAAATCTCACAAAGCACAGGTCGATCGTGGTTACGTTCAAAAGCACTCTCATGATTGGGTGAAAAAGTAACGTAAAAAGTGAAAACAAGGAAGTCAAATATGGTCTAACCGGGCTTTTATTATTCTTTACATGTTCTTCATATCCTATCGAGGCAGTAAACACATAAAAAAATGAAGAAGAGAGTCAGCTAGCAAAGTAAACGTACGTTTCAATAGTGAAGTGAATGTGCATGACAGTAGAAAACAAAGAACTCAGAGACGTTTTGCGAGTTTAAATGTGCATGACACAAGCAATGCATGTCGTGAAGGAAGCATACCAAAAGCCCTAATAAAATTTTGAAACCTCCTTTGTCAGTACGTAACCAAGTCCTCAACATTCCGGAGAGACTTTTTTTCTTTTCTAATCAATATTTTACAAAATTCAAACCTCCCATCCTTGCATCCAGCAGAAAATTAGAGAAGAGAAAACTTTACTTTCATTCTTTCGTACGTTCACATTGAAACCCTATAAGAAACGAGCCCGAAACGTAGCCAGAGCTTTGTAACGTAGACATGCTTTGCATGTCGGCCTTTGCTGGCTCGGAGACACGTCGGGGGGCGGAGACGTCACGGCGAGTGCCAAATGGTGGCGGTGGTTGTGTAAGGAGCCATGCATGGAGCGGTAGAGTTCAAATTTTTGGCTGGAAGGTTCTGCTTGAATGCAAAGGAGAAGAGGCCAAAGCTAAGTGACTTCATGGTGGAGACGTGGCCTCCATTGGCCATGGTTCTCACTTCTCAGAGAGAGTTGCGTCACGGATTAGGTCGATCAGGAAGGCCGAGCAGTAACTTTGTATTTGTTATTTTTTCACCGCGTTTTCCGGTGGGCCCGGTCATTATCTTGAAGAGTTTTTTGTTTTTTACTTTAGGGAATAGGGACCGTAACTAGGTCTAAATTAAAATTCAATCTGAGATTCGGCAAATGGTTAATTTGTTTGCCGACTTCATTGATTCACTCATTTTAGTCTTTTACATATATCTCAACACTTGAAAATGAACTTGATATAATCTGTTACCAGCATGGATTAGCTCGTAGGTAATTAAGTTAAGCTCTAGCTACAGTAAGTAATTGCAACTCTAGATGTTAGTCACATTTTAAAGGGTAATTAAGTTAGGCCAGCTCTAGTAACAAACTAACCAATAACCCTTTAAAATGTGACTAACCTATTAAATTAGTGGATGTTATGTAATGCTACATCATTCATCGAGTATATCGGTGTGTGCGTAAATAAGTAGACGTTTGAAATATTATTGAAATTTTCATTCAATAGTCACTTCAACTATTTTCTTTTAATATTATGGATAGATTTTCACTACCACATTAAGACACATTGCCGGCGACTTTAAGTCGCCGGCCTTGTTTTTTTTTCCGCCGGAATTGACATTACCGGCGACAAGTCGCCGGCAATGCCGTCGCCGGAAATTTCCCGCCGGAGATAGCATTGTCGGCGACGGGAAACGCCGTCGCCGGAAATGTCCTAGACATCACCGGCGACTTGAGTCGCCTGCAATGTCTTGGCGACTCAAGTCGCCGGTGATGTCTAGGACATTACCGGCGACGGCGTCGCCGGCAATGCTATCTCCGCCGTGGCCGGAATGTGAGACATTGCCGGCGACTGAGGTCCATGTCGCCGGCAATGTCTGGAAAAATTTTGAAAAAAAAACGCGGTTCTGGATTGGGCCCAATTCCAGAACCTGCATTGAAAGACATAAACCGTACAATCATACAAGTTCAACAGTACACATAAATGTCCAACATACAGTACAAATAGCAACGACGATACGACAATTAACTACAACTACACGTCAGGGTCGAGGAACTTGCGGGTCAGGGTCGAAGTAATCCATGTACTCATTTGAATTCCGGTGGCTACCCTGGTCTTGCTCTGGCGTTGACTGGTGCGGTGGTGGTGGTGGATAACTAGGGAACACAGGGAACTGGTGCGGTGGTGGTGGTGGTGGTGGAGGTGTGGCTAACGGTTGTCCGGTATTCTGAGCCTCGTACATCGTCCGTATCCATGTGAACATCTGTGCCTGACTCTGGACCAGGTTTTGGTACTCGGCATCTCTGATTGCCTGCAAACGGACCAAGTTTTGGTACTCGGCATCTCTGATTGCCTGCTGCTCGGCTGCTTGCCTCTTTTGGTCCTCCAACTCCCTCCGCGTCCTCTGAAGCTCCGCTACGACGTTACGACTAGAAGTTGAACTTCTTGACCCGGTAGAGTATTCCGAAGTGTTTTTCAATACTCCTTCGCCCGCCGAGCCCATTCCCCTACAGTAGTAGGTATTCTTTCCAGTCCCGCACGCTTTTGCCATGATCTGAGCCGCTATCAGGTGATCAAGCGGATCGATCTGAGAGGCATACTGGGTGACTTCTTCCTCGGAGCAGTCAGGATGGTTAGACCGAGCTATACTCATGGTCACTTCTGCGGTCGCGTCATCCACTCTCGCCTAATTGAAAAACGAAAATGAATAACGTATTAGCTAACAAAATCTATTAATATCGAAAAATAGTTTTATTAACACATGGAGAGGCGAAAGACTTACCACTTCTTCAGGGCACTGCGGATAGAACTTCTGATGAATATACATCAACGGGTTCACATCTTGTTGTTGCTGCGCCTTAGTTGACCAACCCATGTAGTTGAGTGAACCTGCATGATGGGCCCTGGTGTTTTTCAATCTATTCGCCTGGTTCGTCTTCGAAATCGCCTTATTTGATAAACATTTGAAAAAAAATTAGTAACTAACTATTTCAATCTGATACGATACATTAGGCTTGTAAGATATATTCAGGATGCATACCTTCGCTTTGGGGTGCTCGAAGTGAGCTATCAGCCACAGCCACTCGTACTCCCTAAACCAGAATTCGCTAGGGGTAGAACCTCGGCCTAGCTCCTTGTATACAGTGTAATGGGAAGAAAGCTCGTTCTTCCACTCTTTATACCTATATCAAAACAAGGAAAAAAAGTAAGAGATATTAAAACACTTGATAAACAAAAATCTAACTCGATATATATTCAAATAAGTCGAAGCACATCACCTCATATGTAGTTGACGCTCTACCCACGTGTGAATAAGAACTTCATCCACGTCAAACCACACCTGCAATATGAATATATAAAAAGTAAAATTATATATTTATTCGGACTTAATTAATAGAGTGAGCATTTACGTAATGAAAATACGATTTTACTCACACTGAGTGCATTATGCACTTGCATCTTCACGTAGATAGGCACAGATTCCCAATCTGTCCAAAGCATTGGGACCTTGTCCCACACAATCGCACCGGTCATGCTGACATATTTGCGCATGGTGTTGAATGCCTCGATCACCTCGCCATCCTCATTGGCCCTTATGGGCGTTTTCCTTCCCCCGGTGGCCTGCTCAAGTCTCTTCCCGGTGCAGGTGCCTCTAGCCCCTTTCCGTTTTCCAGTCCCATTAACGAAATTGCCTAATAATACAATGTCAACAAATTGATATCATTAATTGAACCTATCGTAAATCTTAAGTAATAATTAAGTCATCAATCTGATGTTAAATAAAATTTACCTACATCGTCCGTTTGTTGGTTGGTGCACCTCACACTCCAAAGATACACGGGGTCGAACGGGATGAAGTTGTACGCTTCCTCCACGCTCAGGAACTCCGACCGTCCTTCAACATAAACAGGCATCCCCCTATCATCGAATTCAGGGATCACAGGAATCTCATCGGGTAGGAAGAGACCAGACGGCGGAGATAGACGAGGCATGGACGATGAGGCGCCAGCACCACCATGTGCCTCAGATGATTCCCGTGAAACGGGAGTAGGCACCGGGCGAATATGAGGCATTCGGATTGAGGGATTTTCTGATGCCCCCGTTGACTGTCGCTCATCTGAGGCTCTGCCACCGGAGGGACGTCTGCTGATTGAGCGTCTGCTGACTGAGGCTCGAGCCTCGACTTCCGGTTGCACGGCTCTTGATCGTGCAGCTTCCTCCTCAGCTCGCGCCTCTAGCAAGGCTCTCGTGCGAGCACTCATCATTGGCCCACTGGGCGTGTTGCTAACTGCGGGTGAGGAGGAAGCTTGACTACTGCTCCCTCCACTATTTCGGGAACCTCTCCGAAGCCAATTTGCTGCAAAACCTCCTAGACACCGTAATAGTCATAAGGATTCGGTTCTATAACAAATCAGAACTGGAACGGTTTGAACCTGGAACCGGAACTGTTTGGAACTGGAACCGTTATGTTACAAACGGTTCCGGTTACAAACGGTTCCGGTTACAAACAGTTCCGGTTCCAAACCGTTCCGGTTCCAGGTTCAAACCGTTCCGTTTCCAAACCGTTTTGGTTCTATAACAAATCGGAACCGGAACGGTTTGGAACCTGAACCGTTTGAACCTGGAACCGTTTGGAACTGGAACCGTTATGTTACAAACGGTTCCGGTTACAAACAGTTCCGGTTCCAAACCGTTCCGGTTCCAAACCGTTTTGGTTCTATAACAAATCGGAACCGGAACGGTTTAGAACCTGAACCGTTTGAACCTGGAACTGGAACCGTTCGGTTTCAAACGGTTCCGGTTACAAACAATTCCGGTTCCAAACCGTTCTGGTTTCAAACCGTCCCGGTTTAAAACCGTTCTGGTTCTAAACCGTTTCGATCCCGATTTCCACCTTAATTTATACGATTAATTAACAACTATATCACTTAAATTAACATATATACATTTTCGATGTATATATACATCATGCATCTTAATTAAATTTAATTTTCACATATTCATCCAAATCACACACCCTAATTAATTTTTCACATTTTTCACACACATATATACATCATGCATCTTAATTAGGTTTAATTTTCACATATATATACATCACATATTCATCCAAACCACATATATACATAATTTTCACATATATATACATCACTTAATTTTCACATACCTATATATATATACATCACATATATATACATTGCATATAAATTTACAACTTATCACCCTAATTTCCAACTTAGCACCCTAATTAATTTACACATACACATACACATACACATACACAAAAATAATTAAAAATTGAGAGAGAGAGAGAGAGGGAGAGAGAGAGAGAGGATCGGACCTGCCATGGTAGAGTCCGATCTGCTTTGCCGGCGACGGAGGTGAGGGGAGGAGAGGAGGGGAGGAGGAGAGGAGGAGATGATCGGAGGAGGAGAGGAGATGAGAATCGGTGGAGAGGAGGAGGAGGAGAAATAGGAGGAGGAGAGGATAAGGAGGAGTAGAGGCAAACGAAGGAGGAGGAGAGGGAGAGGAGGAGGAGGTCAGCTACTTTTCGGATAAGGAGGAGGAGAGGGAGAGGAGGAGGAGGAGAAATGAAGCTCGGGCTCGAGCTGGGCAGTTCCTATCCAGACAACATTGCCGGCGAGTTGCTTATAACTCGTTGGTAATGACATTACCAACGACTTCAACTCGTTGGTAATGACATTACCAACGAGTTAACTCGTTGGTAATGTCATTACCAACGAGTTGCTTATAACTCGTTGGTAATGTTGACATTTCCCGAAAAATATCCGACAACATTTTCCGACTACATTTTCCGTCTACATTTTTCGACTACATTTTCAGACTACAATTTCCGTCTACGATTTCTGTCTACATTTTCCGACTACATTTTCCGACTACAATTTCCATTATCAATTTCCGTCTACGATTTCCGACTACAATTTCCGTCTACTATTTCCGACAACAATTTCCGACTACAATTTCCGTCTACGATTTCCGTCTACATTTTCCGACTACATTTTCAGACTACATTTTCCATTATCAATTTCCGTCTACGATTTCCGACTACATCATATTTCCGACTACATTTTCCGACTACAATTTCCGACTACATCATTAACGTACTAAGGATGATAATCGTAATCATCGTCATCACTTGAGTCTGACTCGGTTTCATAGGTAACCTCTGGCAATATGTGCATTTCCTCGTCATCTGAATCAGCGTCAACTTCATCTGGATTAACATCGAGAAGTTCGGCTCCAGTAATTCGAACCACACTCCCAGATCTCACATTATTAAGGCGAATCGTAGATGATTCCGGAATATCAAAAGCGTTCGGCTCTTGGTATGCAGTAACTTCCTCATCATCTGCGGTATCACCAAGTGTGGCAACACTGTATATGTTTCTATGAGCAACATGGTTAACCACCTTCCACGGGACTTTGTTAAGAAGATCGTCCAGGTAAAACACTTGTTTTACTGATGAGGCAAGAACGAAAGGGTCATCTTCATACCAGGTAGTAGCAGTATTCACCGAAAATGTTCTGTACTGATCGGTCCTTGTGTTCTCCGGGCTAGTATCAAACCATCTACACTTGAACAAGTGCACTTTCATGCGATTCCCATAAATTAGTTCAACTACTGAATGAAGGACACCATAATAGTCAACGCCATCCTGCCCACCATGGACCATCACCCCACAATTCTGTGTTTTCAGTCGGTCGTCTCGATTTTCACATATAAATTTAACGCCATTGACCTGACACATCGAGTAAACTTTTGAAGCTATCGGTTTCATCGCGAGGACCCTCAATTCGTTTGACCACTCTGGGCAACCATCATTTGCTACATGGTTCATCTGAAAACGATAAGAAACCACACAAGAAATTATGAACATAGGAACCACAAAACCACGTACACACATGCTATATAAGGAAAATGGCAATAAAAAAAGACATATACACATATACCCTTACCCATTGACCAAAGTAGTTTGCAAACGTCCTGTTGTGGTAATCAACATTTCCGGCAATAGCAGGGCAGTGAAGATGATAGTTTTTCCAATATTGTACTTCTTCACAGTTAATCAGTACCGACCAGTGGGCAATGACTACCTCATTTCCATCCAACTTGTACGACTTTGGCAAGCTTCCCTGTACTACCACGTCATTGGAGATGATAGAAAAGTTGAACTGAGGTTCATCTATCGGCATCTGTTGTTGGGGGTCCTCAAGCGCTCCCAAATACACTTTGGTGTACGTTACACACTCGTGCGCAACATATGCTTCAGCGATACACCCTTCAGGTGCATATTTATTCTTCACATAGTCCTTGTAGGCTCCCAATTGTCTACAAGTTAACAAGTGCATGTTAAGTAAGGTAAAAATAAGACAAACCAATAAAAACAGAGGCAAACCAAATGTACCTTTCCATGGGATACATCCAAGTGTAGTGTACGGGACCGGTAAGCAACAATTGTTCGGGAAGATGGATCATTAGGTGAGGCATGATGTCGAAAAAATTTGGCGGAAATATCCTCTCAAGCTTGCACATGATAAAAATGATGTCATCTTGCATCTCCCTAAGATCTGATTTTTTAACTTCCCTGGTGCATAACTTCTGAAAGAATCTTGACAAGGCCACCAACGGCTCCACCACCTCTTTGGGCAGGTACCCTCGAATGAAAATAGGGAAAAGCCGTTGAAGCAGTACATGGCAGTCATGACTCTTTAATCCGTACATCTTATTATCCCGGAAGTTAACACACCTGCTTATATTTCCTGCATAGCCATAAGGATACCTGCATATATATATATAGCCATAGGCAACAATTATATTTCTCGCATATCACCATAATCCGGTAAAAATTTAAGGCAAACCAATTTCCGTACTGCATAGTCATATATAAGAATATATACCTGACATTACTCAGCCACCGAAAAATTTCATGCTTATGCTTCGGCTTGACGGTGTAAGGAGCTTGCGGCATTTTTCTCTTACCATCTCTTAACCACAAATGTTTCCGCAGTCCCATAGCTTTCAGATCAATACGTGCCTTAGGGATGTCTTTTGTTTTCCCCTCCAAGTTAAGAACTGTGCCCACCACACTTTCACACACATTCTTCTCTATGTGCATGACATCTAGGTAGTGTCTGATAGGCAACCTGGGCCAGTAGGGGAGTTCCCAAAATATGCTCTTGTGTGTCCAAAACTTATACCGTTCGGGCTTGTCTGGAATTGACGCCACTATGTCACGATGATTGCTCAGCTGGCCAAAATCATATTCATTCAACACTTCCAAAATTTCTTCCCCTGTCCATCGCCTGGGTGCCACACCTGTTTCCACAGTCTCATCAAACGCGTCTGGATCCTGCCTAAATGGGTGATCATATGGAAGCCAACAACGGTGACGCATCTGAACAATTTTACTACAATGAGGACTGCAACAATCAACCGTCATGCACTCTGAACAAGCCCTGTAACCCCTGGTAACGTTTCCCGACAACATACCGCGGGCAGGAAAATCACGGATGGTGCCAACAAGCATGGCATGCATCTGGAACATCTCATTTTTGAACCTATCGTAAGTGGGGTGGCCACACTCACTCAGGTACTTAAGCTCCTCAATCAAAGGCCTCAAATACACATCGAGACACTTTCCTGGATAACCCGGGCCCGGAATTAATAGAGTGAGCATATTGTATTCCTTCTTCATGCACATCCATGGTGGAAGGTTGTACGGTACCAAAATAACTGGCCATATACTGTATTGAAGACTCATGTTGCCAAAAGGGTTGAATCCGTCAGATGAGAGCCCTAGCCAAACATTTCGGACCTCTGCTGCAAAATGATCAAACTCCCTGACCATGTGCTTCCAAGCCTCTCCGTCGGAAGGGTGTATAAGGGTGTCATCGTCAGGCAAATTCCTCTCAGCACGCCATCTCATTGCCTCGGCCGTGAAAGCATACATGAACAACCGCTCCAGCCTATCAATAAGCGGGAAATATCGAAGTATCTTCACAGCTTTCTTGTTGCCTGCAGGAGTCAACTTATACCTTTCTGTAAAACATACCGGGCAGGCTTCAAGGTCTTCGAAATCTTTTCCCCAGAAGAGAATACAATCATATCTGCATGCATGGATTTTGATGTAGGAAAGCCCAAGATCTTTCAGGATATGTCGCACCTTATGATGAGTGGTAGGAAGACGATGACCGGGTGGCAGTAGCGAAGCAGTCCACTTCAACCAAGAATCAACAGCTTTGACAGACATTTTGTTCTCCATTTTGAGCTGCATCACTCCCATCACACTTTCAAGAACAGTCTTACTACAACCGTCGTACAACGGAGTATGTTGCAATGCAATCAGGTTGTTGTACTTGTCCATACCGCTTGTGTTGACATGAGCTCCAGGTAATGGCTCAACTGGCTCAATATGGGGGAAACCCTCAATGACGGGAGGGACATTTGGTGCTTCATCAGCAAATACACCGCTCTCATGAGGAAACATATCATTGATTAACATCGATGTTGGATCATAGGATGAACTGCCCCTCTCAGCAAAATCTCCATGATCATAGCGTGGACTGTCATTACCAAATTTTCCATGATCATGCGGACCCGCTAACGATGTTTCACCGTGATAAATCCAACAAGTGTATTTTTCCCAAAACCCGTATTTACTCAGGTGCTTCTGGACTTTATCAATGGGAAAACGAAATCGATCGCTGAAACACTTACATTCTTTACACGGGCAATAATGAAGTGTAGTGTCTCCACAATTAGCCTTCACAAAATTCACAAAACTCCAAATTCCCTGGTAATATCTGACATCCCATCTTTCGAGGCTCATCCAACTCTTGTCCATCCTGAAAATTCTAACAAATTTACGTATTATATATACACACATTCACTACGTACTAATAATCGACGCGATATCTCAATTCAACTCTAATTAAATCAACACATGCATGCACATATATATATATATATCGATCGATCTAATCTCTGAATTCAATTCAGTACTCGATGATGGTATTCTTCTTTTTTCAGTTCAAAATGTATTTGACTAAGTAGGAGGCCCTCTTAAGCCTGACTCCGATAGCACTACGATAATACCAGTCGTTGATTCAGACACAAGATAAGATTAACTACAAGCAGTTTTCTCATTTCGGTGACATCAACAACATTTCATATCTCACGAACTGGATTTGATCAACACACATATATATATACATATATACACATATACGTATATATACGCGCGTACCTATATATATATATATAGCTTCCCGAGTGATCGAGTTTTCGACGCGCGCCTTAATTTTGATAATACCGAATGATCGATTTCAGAGTGTTTTCCTAGCTTCTTTCGATTTCACCGGATTTTTTTCGATCAAAATGAATGAGCTCCTGTGATTTACATCTAATATAAGAGGCATTGCCGGGGATTCATTAAATCGCCGGAAATGGAGACATTACCGGCGATTTTACGCCGGAAAATCGCCGGTAATGTTTTGAAACATTACCGGCGACTCCAACCGTCGCCGGCAATGTCAAGCCGAACATTTCCGGCGAAATTCTCGCCGGAAAATCGCCGGAAATGTTCGGCTTGACATTGCCGGCGACGGTTGGAGTCGCCGGTAATATTTTGAAACATTACCGGCGATTTTCCGGCGACATTACCAGCGACTCCGTCGCCGGTAATGATGAACATTACCGGCGACTTTTCCGGTCGCCAGCCTTGTCTCCGGTAATCTCGCCGGTAATGATGACAAATGTGGTAGTGTTTGGCTTTAAAAGATGGTGTGCAACCGTATTTACTCAGGTGCTTCTGGACTTTATCAATGGGAAAACGAAATCGATCGCTGAAACACTTACATTCTTTACACGGGCAATAATGAAGTGTAGTGTCTCCACAATTAGCCTTCACAAAATTCACAAAACTCCTAATTCCCTGGTGATATCTGTCATCCCATCTTTCGAGGCTCATCCAACTCTTGTCCATCCTGAAAATTCTAACAAATTTACGTATTATATATACACACATTCACTACGTACTAATAATCGACGCGATATCTCAATTCAACTCTAATTAAATCAACACATGCATGCATATATATATATATATATATATATATATCGATCGATCTAATCTCTGAATTCAATTCAGTACTCGATGATGGTATTCTTCTTTTTTCAGTTCAAAATGTATTTGACTAAGTAGGAGGCCCTCTTAAGCCTGACTCCGATAGCACTACGATAATACCAGTCGTTGATTCAGACACAAGATAAAATTACCAGCCTTGTCACAAAATGCTCTTGATGTATTAAGAAAACGTTATTTTCCTCTCTAAAATATTTGTCCTCTCGTCTCAATCAAACTCTCACTCTAGTCTATTCCCGTTGAGAGTTGGTGGTGCTACATACCACCACACTCGACGGTCAGGTACCTTTGTCGAGCTTATGCTCACATTCAAGTTTCTTTTTTTCCTTTCCGTAATCAGTTTATATTCCTTGTTCCTTAGATCTATATGACTTTCTTTTGTCTTTTATTTTATTTTGGAAAAATAATCGCGGTGTTCTAGTCTTTTCTCGTTGAGACACGCCGGTAGCGCTACCATGTTTTTTTGTGGCCGGGTTTCTTATTTCTCGAACCTAAGCTCCAATCTAATTCTTAATATTTGTTATTTTTTTCCTTTTGGCTACTAGATCTAATTATAGAACCCATTTTCAAAACCCTATTTAGGTAAGAAATAAATGTACTCAATTAATTTCAAGAAAATCAGTAGCTTTGATCTCTTCTCGCGGAGAGTACGTCCATACATCTACTACGTACGTACTCTTTTTCATTTTTATTTGTCCTCCATCTATAAACCATACATGCACTTAACAATTTTCTTTCTTGATTACTTCATTTTTTTGGTCAGTTGAGAAAGTATAATTGCTCTATTTTTCCTCTACATCGAATTGAAACGACATCTTCACCAAAATATACTAGCCTCATCGATAATAGATATATTTATGGATGTGAAGGGTAGGTGATGATCGATGAAACCGAAATCTTACATCATTTCGAGATTTAATTTTCTTGGTAAATATATATGATATACTAGCTAGCTTGTTTCAATTGTAATAGGAGTACAACTTTACAGCTTATTTTTTGTTGTGATACCTAGAACAATTGTGTCAACTTCACTGTGCCCTTTGGAATTTTGTTTTGTCATTCGTGCTTTCGCAGGAGGTACATTGTATATATATGATCTAATTTCATAGTCATAATATTCTTCAAGTAATTAACACACTCAAAATCACTAATTAGAAAGAATGTTACATTGTCACTAGCTCTAACATTATACTTCACATGTTACATGCAATTCATAGCTAAATATGTGCATGAATGAGCTATATATAGCTAGCTAGATTAGCCAAGAGTAAGTTTAAGATTAACATCTTTCGCATCAGAACTACTCCACCCAGCTTCAGTTGGCCCGACTTCACTCATATTAGCATCAACCCCATGATCATTCTCTTCCTGTAAGCCAAGTCATATGCATGTACACATAGAATTAATTAGTTCACTGTATATATATTTGGGTAAACATAAGAACTGAGAGAGAATTGAAATTAACGTACTTGAGAATTATCAGTACTGTATCCCCCAAGAATATGTGTGAAGATGATGTAAGATTTCGGTTTTATCGGTTTATCATCTTCCCTGTAAACATATCAGGCCAGAGAAGTAAGAAAAAACTGCAGATTCATATGCATGCTCCAAGGTAAATTATATTTCTAACTACATTGTTCTATGCGGGATATTTTTGGCAGTACCGGGGTTGAGTAATGTAGCTGCAATATTGTTTTACTGGTACATCTATTTCAGGTACATACGAGTTGTTTGGACTTGATGATGAGGAATTTCCCTTGTTCACCTCTGCTCTGGCCTCTCTGGCCTCAGTTTCTGCAACAAGTTTTAACCATAAGTTAAATTTGAAGGTCCCGAATAGCATGTACGTGTACATGTGTATATATATATATATACGTTATTTGTTTGAGCTTATTAGTCGTCCCCTCGAGTTTCGATTTTGTTAGTTTCACTGTTATTGAGAGTTATACAGTGTTAGTTCTCAATGTCGTCACAATCTCTCATATTAGAGAAGTAGATCTTTGTCTTCTTCAATAAATAAACTTCCCTTGCACCATCGAGAATCACTACACAAAAAATTCGTCAATGGCTCATATTAATTTGTATATAATCACTTCCATTACTGTTCAAAACAAGGAGACTAAGGTGTGCATAAGCCATGCAAGAGAAAAATGTAAACTATTATTTACCTTGTTTTTTTATGCCTTCCTCATGACGTTTCATGGTTCTGTACAACTGTTCATAAAAAATGTCAAACCGTGAGAGGAGAAAATATGAAATAATCCATATATAGCTTGTGTACGAAATCGGATCTTAATTACTACAGCTAATTACCTGAAGATGGATATTGATATGAGAGATGGTGACGCCTTTCACATTCATCATCTCGGTGATGTGCTTCGGTTTAGCAACTGAAATCGGAGACAGATAAACATTTAGAGAAGATAAAAAAAAAACAGACACACACATAGACATAGACATATATATAGGAGAGTGGTTTAGATAATCACTATCTTCTCCTCCGAGCATGTTAACTGTATCCACAAAACGGCGGTAAAGAGGAGTCGTCCACCGAAGCCGAGGCTGGTTCGAGCGAACATAAGGTCTACTTGGAGCACATAGATGCGTTATCCGCCGCAAGATCAACCTTTCTGCCTCGGCGTCAGGCGAACGCATTTGCATTTCATGATGAGCAGCGCCGGAATTCCCATTTCAAGAGAGCTTGTAGGTTGTGATGATTGTTGTATATCATTTTCAAGTGATGAAGAAAATGGAGTACCCTTACCGGATGAGCTCCCCCCTTCACCTAATTCAACTCCGTTCTTTGACATATTTTGGTTAGTGAAAGACATTCTCTTTCTTTCTTTTTTGCTTTGATTGAATCAGAAGAGATGTATGAGAGAGAACTACAGAGGTATATTGCAACAGACACAGAAACACAGAGAATTTATAATGGAAGATGACCACTAGCTTGCTTGTTTTCTCTGTGCCTTTTAGTTGTACGTAGCTAGCTCATTAGGGTTTCAAATTTTACAAGGAAAAAAAAACTCGATCATCATCACAGAATTTCAAGTCTCTCTGGGTGAAAGTGAAAGGTGAAAACCACAGAGCTACATATACAGTTCTTGGTGTTGACTCTGTCATTTTTATTTTCACTTGGGTCGTTTTCTAGACATTCTTTATCAAAAACCCAAAGAGCTAGCATCGGAAAAGGAATCTGGCTCTAATTTTTTCCAAGAGATAGAGCCAGTAAAGCAAACGTTATAGGAAGAGAGAAACTTAAATGGGATGATACAAGAGGCCAAAGAAAAGCAGACGTTATATGCGTATGCTAGTGAAGGTGACAAACGCCATGCATGTCTTCAAGAAAACATCCCAGTTAATCCAATAAATTTTCAAAACCTCCTAGAAAATCAGTAGTCAGACCTCTTCTCCAATATAATATTTATTCCAAAAAAATAATCCCTAAATTCAGCTGAAAAGAAGAGAGCACTTTCACTCCCGCGGTCATTTGCTCAAGCTCAAAGTAAATCTCGTTCACACTGATATGTCATACCACGACTCTAATATAACACAAATACAAATCTTTTTAAAATGTGAGGATATATAGGAAAAATTATTAAATGGTCACTCATTTTTATCACGTTAAACATTTTAGTCATTTTATTTTATAAAATATCACTTTAGTCACTGAATTATTATTTGACATATCAGTTTAATTAGTCAATGTATTTGAAATTGACGTTAACTTTTTACTTTTCCGTTAGTTTAGAAGGGTGTTCACGTCTTTTGCTTATTTAAATTTTGTTCTTTTTTGAAAAAGTTATTGAAATGATCACTCATGTTTGTCACGTTCAACACTTTAGCCACTGCACTTTCCAAAATATCACTTTAATCACTCAACTTTACATCCTTATATCATTTTAGTCACTTAACTTTACCTCACTTTGTGCTTTGGATGTTGACGCTCTGGCCTTGAAATCCGACCAAGTTTGCCAGCTGCTCGAATTAATATATCTGGCATTGGAATGATTTCAATCGCATTGATGAAAGCATATAATTTTTTATGCGATGACGACAGCATGAATGTGATTTTGAGGTTCTCGGAAGCGACAGAAGTGAGCGAGAATTACTTGACAATGTCAGTCTACGTGAGAGCCTCAACTGTTACAAAGTTACAAAAGTTATTGAAGAGAGTGACGCCATTTGAGGCCATGCGGCCGAAATAGTTGGTTTCAACGATCGATGTTGTTGTTGTTATCAGAGCAAGGGTAGAAATGGAGTTGGAGGTAGAGGTGATGCTTTGGTGAAACAAAGAACTTGTACGATGATGAAGCGTCGAAGATTCTTGCAAACATGTAAGAGTGGGGTAGGGTGGTGGTGGGTGGGTTTTGATGCTGGGTCGTGGCTATCTCAAACTTTTCAGAAATAAACTGGGAATCCTTTGACCATTTTCAACCATCGGAATCAGTGCCACTGTCTGAAAAGCCAAAGGAAAGAATGTAAAGATTGGAAGAAGCTGATGAGTCTGCACTATGAACTTAGATTGCGTTTAAGGATAACAAGATTAAAGAAAATAAGATTCGGATATTAATTAGAGATCAAAATTAGAAACATAGAGGTAAGTAAAATACAGGAAAACAAGGATCTGTCAGTGGCAAATTCGTTATTTTAAAAAAAATTGTGATAATGACACTTTTGTAAATAAGAAGTTTGACATAAAAATACATATATATTTACTCCTCACATATCAAAACTTTAATATATAAAACTGACGGAGTGACCAAAGTGATACACGGAGTCAAAATTGAGTGACTAAAGTGATATTTTAGAAAGTAAAATGACTAAAATATCGAACGTGACAAAAATGAGTGATCGTTTTAATAATTTTCCCAGATATATATATACACAATTTTCGCATGTCAGAATTTTTTGGGTTGAAGGCACATAGGGATTATGATGTCAGTTGTGATGCCAATGAATGACAAAGTGATGCATGTTAAGATGTTAAATAATTAAGTAAAGCATGCTGTATAGGGATTAATACATTTAAAAATTAAATTTGGCGTCAATAATTCAACAAAGTCAACAACGACCAGTGATTCGGTGAAAATATCAAGTCTCGCTACTGAAATATTCAAAATATGTGAAAACCTTAAATCTTTCGATGGTTCGGATGAATGAAATGAAATTATATCTATATGAAAGGGCGGTTTGGTTACTGTTCTTAATAACAGTGCATTTTCATTTTTATACAAGAATTTAAAATTATTTACAACATATGCCACTGCTTAAAAAAAACTCAAGCCACCATTCTCCACTGACCCCATTTCTTCTCTCCAATCATCCAATCTCATATCGGTCAACTATTGTATTGAATCGATCTCTCCACTGCCATAAAAACCTCCAACTTTCGATCTTGATTTGATTTTTCAATTTGATATGAACCGACCTCTAATCAAATTCTTATTATTTTACATTTTTAGGGATTCCAATTCTGGTGCAGAATATGTTGCATAGAGAGGGAGTACCTGAGAAAGGACTTGGTTGAGAAGAAATCAAAAGGTGAAGCATCTACGATCTTCCATTCTATTTCTACCACAACATCTTCCGACTTATTCAAATGACAAAATATTTACGAAAAATACAGAGAAAATTACATACCAGAAAAAGAAAAAAAGGTACGAAGTACCTGTAATGAGCTATTTATTTATTAGTCACGAAATAGCATATGATGAAAAAATTAAGTTAAAATAATTTATGGTGATAAACTTTGTGATTTATTAGTTAAAAACTCATTTTTAGGTGACTTAATTACATTATTATTGCTAGAGATTTTGGAGTTCAAAGTGTAATTTCATCAAATGTGGTGGATATATGATTATATGTTTGTGTAATTTTGAGTTTTTACTAATGGTGTTATCGAATTCATTGTTGACAGTGAACAAAATGAAAGATCGAGAATGAAGGCCTCTCCAGTTTAACAAAATTATTTAGGATTGATGGAAACAATGTATAATTCCAGTTTGAAATTTTATGTGGCTTACACATATCAACAAGTAGCTATTTTTGTTTCGGGTTTTCCCTATCTCTACGTCTACATGTCCAGTATGTACATGTACATGAACTTATTTTTAATTCAACAAGTAGCTATTTTTCATTCAAACGCAAATGAACTTATTTTTTTAATTTGATATCCCACTGCAGCGCGTGGGTCTTACTGCTAGTTGAATTTAAACGTATGTTATCTCGACCCTAGTGTAATAACCTTTTGGGCCAAAGAACCTTAAAATTCAATAGAAAAGGATCCCTGAAATAGAAACCCAAATTCCCAATGGGCCAATGTCAGACTGATTGATCAGAAGCCCAAAAAGATATGAAAAACAGTTAAAACCCCTAGTCCAATTTCAGTGAACCCGACTCAACTGACACACTGATGAGAGTCAAGTCACAACAGCGGAACAACCTTGAGTGCCATGGCGACTCTGCCTCCTAGCTCTGCCACAGCTCCACCTTACAGATCAGCTATCATGGTATGTAACTTGACATCGTTTTACATATCTATATTAGCTGTTGTTGAAAAGGGTCAAGCGTGAAAGGTTTGAAGGGTTAGCCGAGTCTGAAGACTTCTGAAGAGAGTTTTATGAGGCTGCAGAGGTGCTTTTGGCCGCGGATGGAGCTCTTACAGAGACACAGAGAAACAAGGTGGTGAGTGTGGTTACCACATTGGAAGAGAAAGTTAAGTATTACCATGAATTCAAATGGTTTCTTAACACAAAGAATGAAACCGAGGGATTGGAAGCGAAAAGGAACGAGATCTGTCGCCTCTTGTAGTAGAATTGTGTTGTGTTGTGTTGTCCTCCAAGATTGGAACTTGTTTGACATAAGGATTTGTAAGGAACTTAAGGAATTAGAAGAGTATAAGACTAATAGCTAAAATAGACTACTAGTAGTAGAATTGTGTTGTATTGTTCTCCAAGATGGAAACTTTGTTTGTCACAAGGATTTGAACTTGTCTTGCTAAGGGGCTTTTAGATTGTGTAATTTTCAATTCCACTCCACTTATGTCTGTGTTTTGGAGTCTTTGGGGATGTTACCTCAAAAGTTTCCTAGATCATTTGGGATTCCTAGTAGTTTAGTTTAGCTAGTAGCTGTTGCAAATATATATCATATTTATCTGAATGACAGAATCAGAGAATCTCATTTAGATGTTTCACACTGACTGCTCTTTGTTTTGGCATATATATTATTCCGTAATAACAAAACAAAACGCGAAAAGACTCTAGAAGCTCAAGAGGAGCGCCAAGTAACTTGGAGGATGCCGCAATTCTCCTCACCTAAGATTAAATCTATAGAAATATGTCACCCTCTCGTGACATATATTTTGCCTTTCTAGTTATGTTCTCATTTAGAAAGGCCTAGTGTGGCGACCTCTTGCCCTGCCACAAAGAATAGCATTTCTGGGAATAGGTAACTCATCTCTCCATGAATGTGCAGGAGAGTAAACTCTCAAATAGAATTGCTGGCCCAAGTACTGCCTCCCCCAATTCTGAGACCTCACATTCCACATTCCCACATTGTCCAGTGCCACGGAGATTGCAGTCCATGCCTTTGGATACACCTGCACTCGAAAATCCCAATCAAGTCGGCATTGAGGAAAACAAAGTTCACTGAGTAATGCTAGAATAGTCAGCATGTTTTGGTCACATTAGACAATCACAATATTGTCAGTATTCACTTGACGAGCAATGTGTTTAGCTAATGTCATCCCCTTTAGTGGAGATTGCAGTAAAGTCAGCATTGCACTAGTGTGTTTCTTACCTGAACAGTGGATCGGGCAACTGTGTCTCTCAAGTTGTAACGTGCTCTACTTGCTTGTGTCCATTGTCCTCCATCCATCCTGTAGATTCTCCCATCAGTACATACAAAGAAAACTAGCACTTTCAGGATGGAGAAAGTAACTGTATGATGCCTTACCCGAGTACAAAGAATGAATAGCCATCGATGTGCCATGATTGCACACTGTCTTCCCAGTTTTGGAAAACAATCTCAACAAACTCTCTGAAGTTGGCGCTCATGACTGAGGTTTGCAAATAGCCGCCACTTCCTCCTGGAGGGTTGGTAGGAATGCTTCCAAGATTGAAAACTCCCGGAATGTTGAAGTAGTCAGCAAGTTTTAGAGGAGTGTCCGGTGGAATATAAGAGACACCATTCACAGCATACCTCTGCTTGCCATTGATATATGGTGCAGAGTTTGCAAGCATAATTGTCCTGGCTGGCATGATCATTCCATAGTGGTATGAGCCTTGAGGATTAGGCCTAGGTCCACTTGCTGTCAAGTTCCATCTGGTTCAGATGAACAAAAGAAAAAAGTTTAATTGATCATGTGAGCAAAATTACCCCACATCCTAAACATCTGGTTTTGGTGGGAGTGTTGTTTATGGCTAAATGTAGAATAATGTTAACAATCCATCTTTTCACTCATGTGTAAAATTGTACATAAAGGATGACTCAAGATTTAGCGTAGGAAAATATTATCAAGAAGACTCTGTTTATGTACCTTATAGATCTTGCTTGGTTGAGGGACCAAGCAACCTCATTGGTAGGCCCCCAAGGGATAGGACCCGAAACTCCCTTGCGTGAATTGCTGTAGTGAAGAACAGCTGTAGTAGTGAGTATCTTGGTGGTGAATCGGGAAGAGACAACCACATAGTAGTCCTGAGCTGGCTGATCAGCTGTGACCAAGACAGAATATGACTGCCCCAGATGGATGTCAAGTGCATCATATGTATTTTGAAGAGTATGAGATCCTTCTACCTCCACCAATTTCAGCTTGTGTCCTTGAATTCTGAAGTTAATGGATGTCGTAAGCCCTACATTTGATATCCTAAACCTATATGTTTTGCCTGCATACAATACACATGTGATGAACCATGATCAAACTTAATTACTAAGATAGTATATTTCAAGTTTAAGGAGTAGAAGCTATTTAGAGATTGGGAAACAATGAAATTGATTTATAGACACATACCTGGTTCAACAGTGAATGTGTATCCATTCCATCCACGACCGTTGATGAGAAGTCCATCAGGCAAGGGAAGATTGCGACCAAGGTCCAAGAAGTAACGTCTTAGTACCTAAAATAAGGATAATAGACCATTAAGAATTTGACGGGGATCAGAAATAGTTTATGACTATAAAGTGCTAACCAATGAATTGCTTACCCCATGATTAGTTTTGAACCAGTCACCGGCTAATACAGTGAAGTCTCCAGCAGGATTGGGGAACGGAACTGGAATCTTAGGACGGCTCCAGATTCTAATACCACCAAAGCCTCCAGCAGCTTTGTGGAACAAAAACGAGGGGAAGTAGAAAAAGCTACCAATCTGGTCCTTCACTTGGATATTGTAAGTGAAGTTCTTCCCTGGTAGAATTGGACAGTTTGTTCCATACATTCCATCCTGCCATGAGTTCCTTCTCTGCTGTATACCATCCCTATTCAACGATACAGACAAAAGTCCACACTTAGATTGCACCTTAATGGCATCACTTTAGCTTATTGAGCCAACAATGTATATCAATTATCAAGATCACGATGACCACGCTAAATTATAAGTGATCAAAATTAATAAAGGAATCAAGCTGAAAGTCACTAGCTAGGTGCATAATTCCTTTGTATCTTTCTAAGACTTTAAATGGAAAGTCAGCTCACATCCCTCACCTCTTCTTAGAATTGAATAGTGGTTTATTGACCATAAATAAAGGAGGTGACATCTTGTTGATATTGAATAGATACTTGTCTTTCTTTGCAGTAGGGTGGCCTTGTGGGGCTAAACTGTAAATGCAGTATATGCTTGTAGCTCATACAAACTTAAATCTTGTATCTATATTATTTAACAAAAATGCAGATGTTGACATGTGAAGGTGGATCAGATTTCACATGCTAAAAGATAAAATATAAATGGCAAAAGATACATCTTATATAGATTTCAGTTATAGAAATTTATTAATCTTGGACTTTGGTGTAGCAAACATGTATTAGTTTCATTATTAGGTGATTTAGTTATATAACTAAGATTTAGCCATAAACAACACACTCACCAAAACCAGATCTTCAATGAATGTCTGTGAATATGACTTAACAAAAACCCACCAGACAGTCACTGAATATAGCAAATGTGATTTTCCAATTGTCTCAGAATTTCAGCATCAAGAAAGACAAACTAACCCTCACATCACAAGTTAAGTGGACTTGAGCTGTACTCAATACCCCGGCACTAAGTGGTGAGCAAGGATAAGATTCCTAGAGAAAGTTTTGAAGATATAGATCTGGTAGAGTAGAATAATTGGATAAACTGATAACTAGCATCAATTTCAATACAGAACAAAAGAGCAAGCCTAAACCCAGATTCACCACTTCTCAAAAAACAGAACAGAACAGAAAGCAAGGAAACCAACACAAAGTAGTCGCAAACTTACCAAGAAAGGAGAAATGGTTCAGTTAAATAGTTGAAAACACTGATAACCAAGTTCTCATTAGTCACAGCATCAATTTGAGGCCCTGGAAATTGGCCATTAATCAAGATCCCCTGCATCAGTTATTCACATTCTCTGTTAAACTAAAAAGCACTTGCCTTAGATCCCAAAACAAACCAAATTCTTCAAAACAAAAAACAAAAATAGCTTTTTGAGAAAGCACAAGTACCTGTTGCTTCACACCAAGAGGATAAATGTCGCCGTAAGTGATTTTCCAGGTGAAGAACTTATATGGGTCTTCACCATAAACACCATGAGCAAAAAGCAGAACAAAAACAATGAAAAAATAATCTCTCATTTTCTTCTACTTAAGCTAAACTTTGCTAAAGAATGTGCTTAAACGAATCCAATATAGCTTAATTAGATCTATAGAAAGAAAATGGAGAGAGATAGGACTTCCCTCACCAAATCTAACAGAGATCTTGCTCAAGAGTGTTTCTCTCTGAGCTGACAATGTGAGTGAGTGCTTCTGTGCAGCACAGCACAGCATTCAGCTCATATATGTAAGCAAAGCAAGAGATGGCCTCTTGTGAGCTGTCAGTGGAGTCGTCTCTACTCGGTGCAGTGAATGAGATCAAGTGGTGAAATGGTGCATGCGATTATTCAATGACCAATCACACACCGTTGAATTTTGAGCGGGGTCCAAAAGTAATTATCAAAATTCACCAAGTGATCCTTTCACCGTTTCACGTGCAACTGGATATGTTTAAAGCTCTGGGTTTTGTTCCTAAAGCCTATAATGACAAAAAGATTGGAGCTTTATGATGTTTTAGCACAGAGAAGAATATACTATTTCACTCAGATTTATTTACAGTTTCACTCTAACCTCTGTCACAGTTTAAGATACATAAAGATCCTAACTTTCAATTAATGAGCTTCAACATGTTTTTGCAGAGAAAAGATTATACTATATCACTCACTCACTGAGATTGGATTTACTCAGCTTAAGATGAACTCAGATATTTTTTGTACTTGGATTAATTAAGATCCCAACTTGTAGACCCAAGTAAAATTAAAAAAAAAGGTGTAGTTTTGATGGTTCGGTAGCATCTGGTAAACCAAATGTTATGTTTAGAGACCAATGCGTTTGGTAGTATAGTACAATATATTTTATTTTGATCGAAATTTTTGCCGACAGATATATGCCTCAACTATGTTAGACGATGGTAAATTATAAGGGCCTAGGAAAGAGTTTTGGACTTTAATCCTTCTGAATATTATACGTACGTCCCATAGTAACCAACGACCAGCTGTTCCAGACGTAGCAAAAAAAAAAAAAAAACTAGCTGTTCTAGAATAAATTGAGTGTTCAATATTTGGCACTGTCAGTTTCTGTATGATTAGTAAGATAAAGATTAAAGAGTAAGCAAATGGTGAAGAAAAAATTGATCTGTTTCTGCAATGGCAAAGAAGAAAATGAAATTGATTAACCAAGGTTCTTATGTAAGTTACGTTGATCATGTTCCCAAACACATATACTAATATATATCTCTAGCTGTCATAGTGTCTTCTATATTTATCATAACTTGGGTGTTGATTTTCATAGGTTACAATGGACAATGGGTTGGTGAAGCTTACAATTGCGAAGCCTCAAGGATATTTGACAGTCATTGCTTATGAAGGAATGGACAACCTTCTCGATTTGAAGAAAAATGACATTTGTCACACTTTTATTGATTGTAGGTAGGAGTGGGTATCATGTATGGGCAGCCAAGACTTGTCATTCTGTAAAATTTCGCAGGTTGCTGTACATTTAGGGAATGACTTGTTCTCTCCTATTCTTTTCTCTATTGTGGGGAATGAGATGATGAAGCAGTTTGAGTAAAAAAATGCATAATATTCTCTAATTTTTTTTTTCTATAATAGAGAATCTGTTAGAATTGCTCTAAGTTATGAGATAGAGACAGCTGAATATACAAAAAACTAACCAAGCAGTCACATTATAAATGATATTAATTAAAGATTGCAAGTCAACTTCTCATTATTATCATTGCATTTAGGTTTATAGGGAAATTCTTCATTGAGGACCCTTATAATGAACTTGGTGAATATTTTCTTATTAGACCCACTTTTTCTTTATATTTTGGTGAATCCACCATCGTTAGATAGATAATGATGAGTATATCACTCATGCAAAATTTTACCAAAATTAAAATTCGTTAAGTCATTCATAATCAAGATTTATCAATTATGAACATAAACAGTATATGTTTGTCAGTTTTGGTTCGTCCATTGATTTGATCTTGTTTGATACCTTAACGATTTTTTAATTTGAATGAAATTTTATAAAAATGATCTACTCATCAATATCTAAACATATATCGGTTAACTATGTATAAATATTATCGATAAGTGGTTCTTACAACTATTAATTAAAATGTACTCATGAAATCTCTTCATTATAAGAGTACTCAATTGAGAAGTTTCCGAAGTTTATAACTTGTATGAAATGCTATATAAGCACGAACATTGCATTTAGGTTTATATAAGAGATCGTTCACAGATTTAAGCCTATGTGAATTCTTAGAGGGATACATAAGTCATAGACTTATAGTACCATTTGTAACGTTACCGTGCCTCCACCAAAGCAAAAACTAAGAAACACAAAAGATGGCTATTCCATCTGACGTTTTCTATCTAAGCCTAGGCATAAATAGCCTTATAAGTGAAAACACCAATATCTATTTTACTTCAAATTAGTTTTTGCTGTTTTTAGATTGAATTTTACTGTTCGGCTATGAGCTTTGTTCCGAAATTTAGGATGGATGCACATACGATTTATGAGTACCTCCACAAAATTTATATTGAAATTTGTGTAATATTAGAGACCTTTATCGAGACTTATCCGAATAGGATATGTGTGGTATGGTTATCCACTTTCTTATTCTAAACGTCGTATTTTTTCTCTGTACAAGTTCTAAATTTATGTTGTTTACATGCAGGATAATACACACTCAATCCCAAGATCATCAAGACAACACATCCAATATTTCCAAATTGGAAGCTTCATTGATGAAATTAAAAGGATCTTTGATGTTCAAAAAGGTGATAATTCTGTCATTTTTGTTGGGGATTTTAATAGCACTCCAGACATGTTACTAATTTAGACTAAAAAAACTCAGTTTAAAACCTTATATTTGCATCTTCAATTTTTATTTTATTTTTATCATGCATCTTCAGTTTTTTATGTATTCTCTTTATAATGTTTTGAGAATTATGAATTGATAAAATATTAAAATTAAATTGCTCTGTTGTTGGAGCTGTGAATTTAATTCCAGTTTATTACACTATTGTGATATTGAATGATGATATTGCTATATGATTGTTTTGTTGTCTGCAGAGACATTGCTCATTTCCAGAACATAAAGGACTTAGTGGACAACTTCCAAAGTGAAGATTGTGTTAAGTTCTTGCATACCAAATTATAAAATGGACCACAATTGCATTAACAATTATTTTTCAGGTTCAAAATAATGCAGTCATTCCAAGATCACTAATATTACAACCACAAACAATATGAATCAAGCCAGAATATCAATCTGAAATAACATACATCTTTGGTTTGACTTTTTTTAAAGCAATTTGATGGCTATAGGTGAAACAAAATGATAATAATGATTCTATTTGTAAGAAAAGAAGTTGACTTGCATACAAGTTATACAATTAGTTAATTTTAAAGTAGAATTGAACCTTCTTACAATTAAAGATTAGACTATCTAGTCATATCCATTCCTAAAAAACCTGAAAGAACACCAGATACACAAACCATAATTGCTACTTCAAATCATCGGTATTGAATTCTTGGGTGTTTTGTAAAGTAATTTGGCAAGCCATTATGATTTTCTGTATATAGAAGATTCACTGTTATGCACTAGCCAAATAGATTTTTCATACTTGAAACTATCAAATAGCCAGCATACGTAATACTTGGTATATAAGTTGTTGTGCATTTTATGCCGGAGAGCGAAGATGAAATTTTTTTTATGGATGTCATTTTGAGAAGTATTCAAGTGAGAATCACACGAGTTTTATTGCAAATGATGTTCAACAAACTAGAAAAAAAATGCTGATTAAAGTATGGAATATGAAGAAGCTTAAGAGTGCTAAGTTTTGAGACATATTCAAGCCAATAAATGTGAGTATGTGACGGATGAGTTGTCCCAGTTATATTTTCTATCAAGATGTTCGATGAGTTAAGGATGATCAACAAGTCTGCATACTTTTCTAACGACATCATGAGGTATTTTGTGATGCAAAAGCTGGACAATGTCATAGATCGGAGGAGAAGGTTTCTCACAGTTCTTTGAAGGATATGAATATAAAGTTATCATCCATATTTCTGAGACGTGCATTACGCCAAAAACAGGCTCAGACAATACTTCTCAGACAACAGCTAGTAACTTGATCATTGTCCCAAAAAATTCAGACAACAGCAAAAAGAAAAGCATTGTCTGTATCGCTCTAATAGACAATGGCAATAAGGAGACTGTCGTAGTAATAAGAATTAGACAATGGTCAACATTTAGCATTGTCTATCTTACATGAATCAGACAATACTTATTTTTTGGATGTTGTATGATAACCCCTCTGGACAATGGTTATCATTCGTTGACTAGATGCATTTAGGACAATTATTTTTTCTTTCCATTGTGTTATTTTAGACAATGAATTATGTAGTCTATTGTCTGGATTCCATTTAGGCAATATTGATTTTTTAGGTCAATTGTCTAGGTGGGAGGATCTTTTACTTGGCTAAATTTTGGTTTTCCTCCTTCTTGAATTTGCATTGATATTTATATTTTTATTTTTATTTGACCTTTTATTCTAATTTGAAAATTTGATCACAACCCTCCATTTTCTTAAGAAATCCTAGCCTCTCATAATTTTCCATCCGCCTCATAATTTCTAGAAACGTATATGTATCTTCTATTGAGATGGTCAAAGACCGGGGCAGACTGTGAAGATCGATCAAAATCATCAAATTTGCAATAGATGAGACGATGAAGAAGAGAAAAAGAATAGAGTTAAATTGTTATACTATTGAAAAAAGGGTAAAAGTGGAATAAAATTTGATCAAAAATATTATGAGGTGAATATAGTCATTGTAGAGGTGTGAATAGACGCACCATTTAATTTTCTACGTTGAAAAACGATCTGCTCACTGATGTGGCTCCTCAACCAAACCTTCTCCCTCTGCCCGCCAACATTCCTTGTCTTTTACCTAGTCATAAAAACCTGTGTAATAGTTAACTAAAAAAAAATAAAGGGATAGAAATATAAAACGGTATTTTAAGTTTAAGAAAATAGACATTTTGATCATTGAATTTTTGAAATTATACATTTGATCACTAATTGTTACATTGTATATTGTATTAGTTAATCTGTCAATTTCACGGGATAAAAACTAATAACTTCGTCATCAATTATCAATAAATTTTGATTCATGATCAAATTATCAGTTGGTACATGAAGCATAAAGCTTAAATTTTTTTTTCTTTCCAAAAGTGTGAGATACATATTTATATCCATACACACAGACACATATGCATGCACGTATGCACATGCGCTTATGCCCATGTGAATAAAATAAAATTGAGTTGGTTTATGGCATTACTATCGTATTCTAAATAGATATATATATATATATATTGCATTTCAAAATTGCATCAATAACTTGTTAGAGACATAAAAAAAAACTAGCTAGCCTAATCCTCCCTAACTTAGTGAGAAATTAATTTTGACTAAGTAGTGATGCACTATTGAATCATCTTGAGCACATAGAATACTAAAACCAAAGTTGAGTCAAGCCCCCTAGATACTAACTAGACAAAGTTTATGCCAATATAAAAGTAATTAAAAATAAGTGAAGGAAAAAAAGTACTTAGGACTTACGCTAACCTTTGCCCACTACAGCTACAAGTCAACATAATTAACAAGTCCAATCCATTTGCGAAACAGATGATTGTCACTCTCATTCCTATCCAACCGTGTCCTAATCACGTGCCAATCGCCGCAACCTTGACATTGAGAAAAACGAGATGCGTCAATGCTCCAGCCGTTGCCTCCTTCCGCTCCACCGGTACAATCCCATTGCCGACTCCCGACATCCCCATTGAAACCCATTCCGAATCTCGGCCTATATACTTCACCAAAAAATATCTACTTCAAACAAAACTGGCAAGCTCCCACCTATCGATTTCAATCATAGTCATATCTCCTGTATGATTCACCTAAGAGGTACCAATGAGGCCGACGACCATTGATGATGAGGACAAGGATGGGGTTGATTCAAATGAAAAAGAGTAAAAATAAAGAAGCAGAACATAATCGAGAAGAGTGGCTGGTTGATTGGTAATTCACGGGTCATGAAATTATTTGCTTTTGAATTTCTTAGGGAGAGTTTTAGAGTCTTCCCTTCAGGGGGAGAGAAATGTACATGAAGACAATCCTCTGCTTTTGGATGAATTTGAGGACTTGGAGAAGTTGGAGGAACAATTTGAAAAAGTCAAACGAAAGAAGATACAGGAGAACTTTTCGACCGGTCGAAAAATCCTCTCAACCTGTCGAAAAGATATCCGACATGGAGCAGAGTGATCGCATCGACCCGTCGAGAACCATGTCCGAAACGAAGCAGAGTGATCTCATCGACCCGTCGAGAGATATTCTCGACCGGTCGAAACAAAGGTTCGAAACGGGACAGTTTGCTCTCATCGACCCGTCGAGAGAAAACCATGAAGAAATCCTCGACCTGTTGAGAAATGTAGCTGAGACAGTATTACCTGAAGTTCAATCCTCTTCTGAAGCAGTGTCCCATGAAGACCCCCATTCTACTCCAACAACTGAAGAGTCTTCCCATAATATCTCTCATAAGGTACGTATTGATACAAATGAGTTGGGTAATATAGAAATTAGTATGCCTAGGAGGTCACAACGGGAAACAAAAGAGGTTCCAAAGAAATAATATGAACCAACCGTAGAAGCAAAAACCAAATATTCTATTGCTAATTTTGTATCCCACCATAGGTTGTCTAGATCACACGTACTTGTTATTCAATTATCTATAGTAGCTATTCCCAGTAATGTGCAGGACACCTTGGCAGATTCAAAGTGGAAGCAAGCAATGAATGAAGAATTAGAAGTCCTACAGAAGAATAGAACGTGGGAGCTTGTCTTTGTTCCACCTGGAAAGAAAATAGTTGGATGTATATGGGTTTATGCAGTGAAACTAAAGGCAGATGAAAACATTAATCGATATAAAGCTCGTCTAGTTGCAAAAGGCTACACTCAACGATATGGAGTATATTATCAAGAGACATTCGCCCTAGTTGCAAAGATCAGCACTGTACGCATACTCATAGCTTTAGTGGCTAGACATGATTGGTTATTGCACCAATTTGATGTGAAAAATGCTTTCTTGAATGGAAACTTGGAGGAAGAGGTGTACATGGATATTCCTCCGGGTGTTAATTGTAAACCATGTGATGTTGGAAATGTCTGCAGATTGAAGAAGTTGTTGTATGGATTGAAACAATATTCTAGAGCGTGGTTTGGGAGATTTTCTGGAGCAATGAAGAAGTTTGGATATCGACAGAGCAACTCTGATCATACCTTGTTCATTAAACGCAAGGGTTGTAAGATTACTACTCTGATTGTATATGTTGATGACATGGTTGTTACAAGTGATGATCCAGCTGACATGAAAGATTTGAAGAAGCGGTTATCCCAAGAATTTGAGATGAAAGTTTTGGGTTACAGAAGAAGTGGTATTGCCATTGGAGTAAATAACCATGACATTTTCTACAGGGTTACAGAAGAACCAATAGGATCATCAATAAGTGAGCCACGAGAATATCCAATTGTTCCCACGAGTTCTCGAATAGTGTCATCTTCGGCTCCTGTTGGTGTTGGATTGGAGATCCCACATTAAAAAAGAGGCAAATTGAAAATAACTTATAAGTGAATGGACCATTCCCAATATTAACCGAGGCCTTCTAGATAAAACTCAACACCTTAAAAGTGGTTCAAGTTGGGACAATATCAGTTATATTGGGAGTCCACGTGCCACGCTTCTCGCTAATTCAACTTGGTATTAAAGCGGGTTCCTCTCCAATCACGTCCCGAGTCCGATATGCTCGAATTGAAATCTAGGCCAAATTGAATTGGTTCCAATTGAATGAATGAATTGGGCATTCAAAAAGATATGTTGGCTCCTGAATGTACTTCCACGTGCTAACCTATAGTTAGGTTGCACGTGCAGGAGCGTGTTGGATTGGAGATCCCACATTGGAAAATAGGCAAGTTGAAAATAACTTATAAGTGAATGGACCATCTCTAATATAAACCGAGGCCTTTTGGATAAAACCCAACACTTTAAAGATGATTTAAGTTTAGACAATATCTGTTATATTTGGAGTCCACGTGCCATGCTTCTCGCTAATTCAACTGGTATCAGAGCCAGGTTCATTTACATTCCAATTTGGGGTTTATAAAGATGTACAATTGGTTTCCTAATGAGAAAGAATATTTATATTCCTATCACATCTATACAACTTTAATCCTAATTATAAAATAATATTTACCATAATACTTTTCAACACTCCCCCTCAAGTTGGTGCATAGATGTCAATCATGCCCAACTTGTCAATCCATCCAGCAAATGCATGGTGTTACAACCCTTTAGTGAGTACATCCGCCAACTGCTCTTCAGACGTTACAAAAGGGAAACGTATATTCCTCTTATCAAGGTGATCCCTGATGAAATGTCGATTAATCTCCACATGCTTGATTCGATTATGCTGTACAAGATTATGAGCAATTTCAATTGCAACGGTATTGTCATAATGTAAGTCCATGACTTTATGGAGCTTGAATCCTAGCTCTTTCAATACATTTCGAATCCACAGCAGTTTACACACTCCATTTTCCATTCCCCGATATTCAGTTTCAGCACTAGAATAGGCAATCACATTCTATTTCTTACTGCACCAAGTTACTAAACTTTCTCCAAAAATGTGAAGTACCCAGATGTAGATGCCCTATTTGTTTTGTCACCAGCCCAATCTGCATCAGAATATCCTGTGATACCAAACTCACCATCCTTGAAAAACAATAGACCTTTTTCTAGGTGAAGACTTCAAGTACATGAGTATTCGCATTACCACTTCCATATGCTCTTCACTAGGATCATGCTTGAACTGACTGACAACACTCACAACATACGCAATATCAGGACGAGTATGTGACAAATAGATTAACCTCCCTACTAATCTTTGATATCTGCCTTTGTTTGTTGGAACCTGCCCAGGACATAACTCCAGTTTATGGTTCATCTCAATGGGCGTATGAGCAGGTTTATAATCCAACATTCCGATCTCAGTAAGAAGTTCAAGTACATACTTTTGCTGTGACAATGTGATTCCCATATTTGATCTTGCTACTTCGATTCCCAAGAAATATTTCAGTGGACCCCAAATCCTTCATCTCAAATTCTTGGGACAAACGCATTTTCAAATCTTCCATTTCAGCTAGATCATCACCTGTAACAACCATGTTATCTACGTATACAATCAGAGCAGTTATCTTACCACCCGTGCATTTAATGAACAAGGTATGATCAGAGTTGCTCTGTCGATATTCAAACTTTTTCATTGCTCTAGAAAATCTCCCAAACCACGCTCTAGGAGACTGCTTCAATCTATACAGTGACTTCTTCAATCTGCAGACTTTTCCAACATCACATGGCTTACATATAACACATAGAGGAATATCGATATACACCTCTTCTTCTAAATCTCCATTCAGGAATGCATTCTTCACATCAAATTGGTGCAATGGTCAGTCAAGTCGAGCTGCTAAGGCTATAAGGATGTGTACAATACTGATTTTTGCTACTGGAGTGAATGTCTCTTAATAATCCACTCCATATCGTTGAGAGTAGCCTTTTGCAACTAGATGGGCTTTATATCGATCAATGTTTCCTTCTGCTTTTAGTTTCACTGCATATACTCATCTACATCCAACCGTCTTCTTTCCAGGTGGGGTAGGAACAAGTTCCCACGTTCCATTCTTCTATAAAGCTTCTAATTCTTCATTCATTTCTTGCTTCCACTTTGAATCCTCCAAGGCATCCTGCACATTACTGGGAATAATAACTATAGATAATTGATTAATAACAAGTGCATATGATCCAGACAACCTATGGTGGGATAAAAAGTTAGCAATAAGATATTTGGTTCTTGCTTCTACGGTTGGTTCATATTGTTTCTTTGGAACCCATTTTGTTTCCTGTTGTGATCTCATAGGCATACTAACTTCTATACTACCCAAATCATTTGCATGAATACGTACCTCAGGAGAGACATTCTGGGAAGATTCTTCAGTTGATGGAGTAGAAGGGGAGTCTTCATGGGACACTGCTTCAGAAGAAGATTGAACTTCAGGTAATACTGTCTCAGCTACAATATTCGACGGGTCGAAGACTTCATTTTCCCTCGACCGGTCGATGATCTCAAACTGTCTGGTTTCATCCACGGTTTTCGACGGGTAGAGGATTTCTCTCGACCAGTCGATGCTTTCAAACTGTCCAGCTTCGGTTACTTTTTTCGACGGGTCAAGAGGGAATTTCGACCGGTCAAAATCACCCCTTGAACCTTCTTTTTCTTGATTTTCTCCAAGTTGTTCCTCCAACCTTTCCAAGTCCTCAAATTCGTCCAAATTCAGAGGATTGCCTTCATGTACACTTCTCTCTCCCTGAAGAGAAGACCTGAAACTCCCACTGAGTAATACGGTTCAGATTCATGGAAGGAGACATCCAACGAAACATGCATCTTGTTATGGAGCGGGTCATAACAACGATGGCCTTTCTGAAATTCTGCATAACCAACAAACACACACTCCACAGCACGAGGGTCAAGTTTTCCTCGCAACTCTTTGTTGATGTGAACATACACAGTACATCCAAAAACTCTTGGTTCCAGATTTGGTAAAGATGGCACATTCAGCAACGTTGCAGCTTCTGGTAAGGATTCTGAAACTCAATCACACGAGAGGGTGTGCGATTAATCAAAAGTGCAGCTGAACATAAAGCTTCTCCCCACATATTTCGAGGTACATTCATTCCAAACAAGGATGCACGAACAACTTCCAATAATTGTCTATTCTTTCGTTCAGCCAATCCATTCTGTTGAAGAGTGTAAGCAATGGAAATCTGGTGCCGAATCCCATGAATACCTAAGTAAGTTGTCATTTCACCATTCACATATTCGCCACCATTGTCAGATTGAAGAACTCGGATTTGTTGCTGATACTGGGTTGCCACCATCTTGTGAAAATCAGTAAATCTATGAAACACATCACTTTTACACTTCATTAGGGAGACCCAAGTCATTCTGGTGCATTTATCAATAAAAGTCACAAAATAACGATATCCATACCGAGAAGATATTTGAGTAGGACCCCAAACATTAGAATGAATCTTCATGAAAGGAACTGAACATTTGTTCAAGCTCGGTGAATAGGTAATGTGATGGCTCTTGGCTAGTTCACATGTATCACATTTAAACTCTGAAGCATTCACATGAGAAAAAAATTTAGGTTAAAGCTTCTGCAGGTAATGAAAATTCAAGTGATCAAGACGACGATGCCAAGCCATGTATCTTCCTTAGCTTTATCTAAACTGATGGTATTATTTGCCTGGCCCGATGATTGCAATTGTTGCTCTCCACTTCTTGTTAAATCAAGGTAGTATAGTTTCCCCCTTCTAATACCATAACCGAGAACTCGCCTAGTCAAAATGTCCTGAAAAATACAAAAGTATGGATATAAAGTTATAGAACATACAAGTGCTAAAGTTATTTGGCTAACAGATAAGAGGTTATAGGCAAGAGAGGGAACAACAAGAACAGAATCGACTGATATATTATTAGAGAATTTTACAGAACCTTCACCAAGAATAGGAAATGGAGAGTCATCAGCAGTAGTCACAACAAGTTGAAGGGATGGTTTAATGGTTTGTAGTAGACCGGGAGTGTTTGTCATATGATCAGTTGCACTGATATCAATTATCCAAGTATTATTCGTAGATAATGCAGAGAGAGATGATGCCTTACCCTTCATACCTGCTTCAACTATTTTAGCGAAGGCAATGGTTCGATGCTCTTTCTCTGAAATAGTAACAACTCCAAGCGACATCTTCAAGTAGTAAGGATTTCAAGAGTATACTTCAGGATTATGTGTCTTCAAATTCAAGAATTCAGGCTTCAACTTCAAGGGTTCAAGAGTTTCAATTCAGGGATTTCAAGTGCAGCGGAAGAAATAATTCAGTAGTGATAATTTAACGTTTCAATTCAATTCAATTTAGGGTTTCAAGGTTCAGGAATTTGGCTCTGATACCAAGTGAAATTTTGGTTCAGGAAGAATTTATTGATTTTATTCATCCCAATTTGGAGTTTATAAAGATGTACAATTGATTTTCTATTGGGAAAGAATATTTACATTCCTATCACATTTATACAACTTTAATCCTAATTACAAAATAATATTTACCATAATATTTTTCAACAGTTGGCTAATTAATCTTCTTCCTCTCGTGACGTGTACGTGTGTCTTTTTCTTACGCTATCCTCTTTGCATTGGCTGGTGATGTTTTAATAATTTGCAGCCATGTTTGTGCTGCTAGCTAGGAATAAAAAGCTTGCCATGCATGCCATGTACGCTACCTACTGTTTTTTCTAGATAAAATTAATCTACTATTGTGAGTTTCCTTCAATACAATAATTTGTCAAGGGTAAGTAACTAAAGAAGGATCACTTTACACATACTATCTCTGATAGTGGGCAACTTCATTCATGACATGACAACACAAGTTCTATCTTACTGTCAAGTTCCATCTGGTTCGGATGAACAAAAGTAATTATCAAAATTCACGTGCAACTGGATGTGTATATAACTCTGGTTTTTTTGTTCCTAAAGCGGTAAAGCCTATAATGACAAAAAGATTTGAGCTTTATGATGTTTTACACAGAAAAAAATATACTATTTCGCTGAGATATTTTTACAGTTTTGCTCTAACCTCGATCTGTCATAGTTTAAGATAAACAAAGATCCTAACTTTCAATTAATGAGCTTCCACATGTTTTTGCAGATAAAAGATTATACTGTATCATTCACTGTCTCACTCGCTGAGATTAGATTTACTCATCTTAAATTAGATCACATCTTTTTTTTACTTAGTTAATTAAGATCCCAACATGTAGACCAGATTAAAGAAAAAGTGGTTTTGATGGTTCAGTAGCAGCTGGTAAACCAAATTTTAAGTGACCAATGCGTTTGGTTGAAGTTCATTATATTATTTTAATTGAAATTGTTGCCGACACACACACACATATATATATATATATATATATATGCCTCAACTATGTTAGACGATGGTGATATAATCTAGACATAGCTGTTTCTTGTTCCTTTTGCAAGGGTTTAGGAAAGAGTTATGGACTTTGACCCTTCTGAGTATTATACGTACGTTCCATAGTAACCAACGATTAGCTGTTCTAGAACACATTGAGTGTTCAATTATTTGGCACTGTCAGTTTCTGTATGATTTGTAGTATATAAAGAGTTAGCAAAATGTGAAGAAAAAATTGATCTGTTTCTGCAATGGCAAAGAAGAAAATGAAATTGAGCAGCCAAGGTTCTTATGTAAGTTAATTACGCTGATCATGTTCCCAAACATACTAGTTTGTCTAGCTATTATAGTGTCTTTTATATTTATCAGAACTTGGGTGTTGATATTTATAGGTTACAATGGACAATGGGTTGGTGAAGCTTACAATTGCGAAGCCTCAAGGGTATTTGACAGCAATTGCTTATGGAGGAATGGACAACCTTCTGGATCTGAAGTTGAATGAATCAAGTAGAGGGTAAGCTTTTAAGATTCTATTAAACTTCTGATATGGCAATGTATGAACTTCAAGCTTAATTGTATTCCCACTTCTAAGCCAAATAAGATGTTGGTTCTGTCTATTTGAACTGTGACAACTTATAGAGAAACATTGATTTTGAATTTTTGATCATAAACCTCTTCATAAGTTGGCAAGTTATTGCGCAATAGTTGTCTAACATAAGTAGACATTTCCATCTGATAGACTCTAACTCTAATTCCGTATTACTGTGCAGGTATTGGGACATCAACTGGAATTTGCCAGGAGGCCAAGACAGATATGATTTGTATGGTTTTTGGTTCAGTCTTCTTGACAGTTCTGATTACTACAAGCCTTCTACACTATGAATATATAGATCAAATAGTCCAAGTAAACATTACAGACTAATTGGTCACTGTGCATTACAGACTGAAGGGAGCTGAATATAGCGTTGTCCAAATGAACGAAGAATGCTTAGAGGTTTCATTTAAGAGCACTTATGATCCATCATCATCCCGAGGCACAAATTTTCCTCTCAGTGTAGACATAAGGTTGTAACTTCATCTTGAATTCTCAAGTTTCTGTTAAGATATTCAAAACTCAATGACAAAATGAATATTTTTCAGGTACATAGTAAGGACTGGTGTTTCAGGTTTCTACTGCTATGGCATCTATGAGAGGCCATCCGGCTCTCTCGCTTTTGATCTTGCTCAGACAAGACTAGTGTTCAAGCTGAGAAGAGAGAAGTAATTCTCCATCTAGTTCCTCAAGTTGAGTTATTCCTTGTTAGTAATTTGCATTGATTTTTGGTTATTTTCATACTTGAGTTAGGTTCCACTACATGGCAATAACAGATGAAAAACAAAGAGTAATGCCTATGCCTGAGGATCTACTTCCAGATAGAGGCAAACAACTAATAGTACCAGAATCAGTTCTGCTAGTAAATCCTATCAATCCGTATCTCAAAGGCGAGGTACGTACCTAGCTACCGGCCTCAAATCATTGAATTCTAACAATAAAATGAAGTACGTACACTTATATCCACTTTTGCCAAATGCAGGTTGATGACAAGTACATGTATTCGATGGACAACAAAGACAGTGGACTTCATGGCTGGATCAGCTCTAGCCCTATTATCGGATTTTGGGCAATCTTTCCAAGCCAGGAGTTCCGCAATGGAGGACCTACAAAGCAAAACCTTACAGTTCACACCGGTCCAACCTGTCTTGCAGTAAAAGCAATCACTCTTTAACTATCTACATCAACTAATTAAGTTGATACTAGAATAATTAGATCCTCTTTAACTATCTAAGTGGTGCAACAGATGTTTCATGGAACACATTATCTCGGATTGGATATGGTAGCTCAATTCGAAGAAGGAGAAACATGGAAGAAGGTGTTAGGACCTGTCTTTATATACCTCAACTCAGCACCAGATGCATCAAAGGCACACAATTTATGGACAGATGCGAAAAAACAGGTACCAATCATTCACATATGGCTAACCATGCCTGCTGCTGCTTCAGTTCAGCATGTTCACTGATTGATGTTGTACTTGGCTCATCCTAGAGATCGTTTGAAGAGACACTGTGGCCTTATGATTTCGTCTCAACATCTGATTACATTGCTGCTAAAGAGCGCGGTTCAGTGTCTGGAAGATTGTTTGTGCAGGACAGGTGAGCACACTGGTGTAAGTTAATCACCTCATCACTCAATTCTATGTCAACTACTATTGTTTGTAACTGTACATAACTCCAGGTATATTTCGAGTTCTCTCATTCCTGCAAAAAATGCATATGTTGGCCTATCGGTTGCAACAACCGAAGGATCATGGCAACTAGAAAGCAAGGTACTTACTTACCAGACACTGCAGAATTGGCATAGCTAGGATGGAGCTTCAAGTTTGGCTATTTGACATATGAGATTTAACTTCTTTTCAGGGCTATCAGTTTTGGATACAAACAGATTCAAATGGAAACTTCACAATCAAGAATGTGATCCCTGGAGTTTATAGACTTCATGGCTGGGTTCCTGGTTTCATAGGCGATTACCTTAATGGAGAACAAATCGCTATTTCTGAAGGTACTCTAAGTTCAAATGACAAAGTACAAATACACAAGACAATAAGAATGAACTGTAAATATTTGTTTCCTAAATGCTCCAGGAAAAGAAACACAACTTGGTGATCTAACCTATGTTCCATTGCGAGATGGTCCAACATTGTGGGAGATTGGCTTTCCTGATCGGACAGCCGTACATGACTATGTTCCTGATGTGAACCCTAAGTATGTCAACAAGTTGTTCATCAACAGCCCGGAAAAGTAAGCAAACCTATGACCTTCCCTAAAATGAAATCAAATTGACTAGTACTTCGATTCATATTGAATTGTTCACATTGTAGGTACAGACAATATGGCTTATGGGACAGATACACTGACATACACCCTGAACTTGACCAAATCTTTACCATAGGAATTAGTAATCCCAAAACTGACTGGTTCTTTGCTCATGTTGACAGGTTTTGCCTCTCATCCTCCATATACAAAGGTGCTTAATTAATCTTCATCTGATTAAAAAATTAATATAACAATAACTTTTACAGGAGGGGTTCAGGGAATAAGTATCAACCAACAACATGGACAATCAAGTTCAATCTCAGTACTATAACAACAGGTACATACCGGCTCAGACTCTCTATTGCTTCAGCAACCCGCTCAGACCTTGAGGTACATAAATCTACAAACACGAAAAACCTTTTAACCTGATACGAGGACATCTGAATTTTTTCTTATATGTTTTTCCCTAACTATATATATATATATATGTGCTTGCATGCAGGTCCATGTTAACCATATAGATACAGGTCACTTGGTGTTTCAAGAGTTGAACTTGGGCACAGATAATACAGTTTGTCGACATGGGATTCATGGATTTTATTGTCTGTTCAGCGCCTACATTCCCTCTACGTTGCTGATTAAGGGTGATAATTCTATGTTTATTACACAGGCGAGAGGTGGCGATGCACTGTGTGGACTTCTCTATGATTACTTGAGACTAGAAGCTCCTGCAGATAGCTTCTAAAATGCTTATTAAACAGAAGTCTGGCCCGGCCCATGTTGACCTTTAAAGCCCAGACCATTTCAGCTAAAGTTCATATTAAAATACACATTCGTTGCAATTTTTAAGAATATAGTTATGTTCTAAAACATAGACTCGTCATCACTAAGAGCACCCGCACCGGTAAAACGAGCTTGCTCGTGCTATTTGAGGAGGAGCAGACACTGTTTGAGGTGGAGCAATAACTGTTTATCGAATATGAGGTGCAGTTTCTGTTTTTCGCGCAACGGTGCCAAAAAATAGCACGTGCTATTACTGTTCATAAATTAAATTTTTTTTTGAATCATTTTCAACCAATCCATAAACGACACGTGTCGTTGTCATATGAATAATTGAATAAGATTTGGAGTAAGATTTCCGACGAATGGCGAGTTGACACGTGTCACGCCGACAGAAAGTTATCGGGTAAATAATTGTACAAAATTTCCGATAAGATTTTCAACCAATCACGAGGCAACACGTGTCATGTCCACGTATCGTTATCGGCTCTAATAATTGTATAAGATTCCCGGAGAGATTTCCGACCAATTGAAAGCCGACACATGTCATC
The DNA here is from genome assembly GCA_946800695.1 of Geum urbanum. NCBI lineage: Eukaryota > Viridiplantae > Streptophyta > Magnoliopsida > Rosales > Rosaceae > Geum > Geum urbanum. The sequence goes on from OX327001.1 coordinate 72,673,906, forward strand.
ATCATATCTAATCAAAATATCTACACTCGGCTATATATTTGTTAATTGGTGCTCATCGTTCATTCACACCTGTCCAACCATATATTCTACATTACGATAAGATGAATTCTTTTAGTTTTGAGAATTTTTTCCGGAGGAGGCGACAGCAACGTTGGCGAAATGCTGAAATTGCTAATGCTTTCATCACCGAAGCTGTCGTGGTCGATGCAATGTTTGATGATGAAACACCTCGCCGCCGACCAAATGAAGATTAGTATGTCAAACAAATCACATAAGGAAAAATTACATTAAAGTAGTATGTATGTTATATAATAAAGAATCACATTGTATGTTTGTCCAAAAACACTCGATGAAAGAGATTCGGACCAAGTGTACTACTAATGACTTGTATTCGTACCAACTATATCTTGTGACTAATAAAGTATATGTAAAGGAAATGGACATGCCTCAGAAAAATTATCTGTTCAAGCATAATGCACTACTTTAGAGTTTAGACGGGTGAAAACACTACCTATGACTAATATAGACACTAGTTACTCAGGTTTCAGCTGCTCATGACTTTGGTACATGTTAATCTGTTGTGTCTTCTTTTTTCGCCACAACGACCACATCTGATTGGCCTCGGCGCCTTCCCACCTTCATTAGAAAACTTCATGTAAGTATCCTTTGAACTACCAGATGAGATTCTTGTCAATGGAAGCTTCCCAATGGGCAGTTCATTAAGAGCATAATGGTAAAACTTCTCAATGTTTGGTATTGGCTGAATATCATACTCATAGGCAGCCCTGTAACTTCCAACCTCATAAAAATTCTCGATGTAAGAGTAAATAGGCTCAATACCAGCATGTTGTATAACAACAAGTGCATGTAGATAGGGAAAAGAATCGATCTGCCAATGTCGGCAGCTGCAGATGTATGCCTCAAGATCAACCACCACATTCTTTAACGCCTGGACTTCATACACAGTCTCACTAGACCTTCGAACTGTCTAGTGCCTCCCCACATTCATCATAGCCTTCAAATTCTCCTCCATTTTAGGACATAAGATAGAGGTCCAAGTTTCCAATTTTATCTTCCTTTCAGCCATGTTCACCATCAATTTCTATCTCAAACCCTCAAACATCTCAAAAATAGGAAGACGATGCAATTCACATGTCCAATTATTGAAAGATTCGGCCACGTTGTTGGACATTTTTCCATATCTATCACCTTTGAAGAAGGCGTTACACCATTTCTCCAAAACCAGCATACTTAAGAAGTTCCTCATAAGATTTTGGCCATAAATCAACAACTTCTGAAGGTTGAATTGATAGCTTGGTACCGTTGGTGAGTATGTCACAGTCATGAAATCATGAACGATAGTTTCCACATCATAAACACCCATTTTCTTCTCTTAAAGCTTTTCCACATTCTTTTTCAAGTGATAGTAACAGTAAGAATGAGGAGAGTCAGGAACACCGCAGCCACAACATCCAATAACCCTTCATGTCGATCCGTGAAGAAAGTAATGGTCCTTCCTTGAGGCGACAAAATAGTGTATAAATGATCAAAAAACCACTTCCAATTGGCTTTATTTTCAGAATCCACAACAGCAAAAGCAAAAGGTTAGAATTCTGCAAATTGTTAAGAGATGGAGTTAGAAAAAAAACACTTGGATAATTATGCTATCACATGAAAAACACTACCACAGTTTATTGGATAATACTACTCTACTGAGACTTGATGCATTTTAACTAAAAATTTTATGCATGTACTATTGTAGTGTTCAAAAAGTACTACTCTAGTTGTTGGATAATACTCTACTGGGACTTATTGCATGTACTACTGTAGTTGTCAAAAAGTACTACTCTAGTTGTTGGATAGTAATGTTATTAGTTTTACACACTATCCAGAAACTGAAAAACAAACCTTCGTTTCCGTTCTTTCCAGTGACACAAAGCATGTATCCCTTGTACTTTCTCTTGAGATGAGCAACATCAACAAACAAAATAGGCACGCATGATACGATCCCTTTAATACAACCACCAAAACATAAGAAGAAGCGTTCGAAACGTCTAGTGAGCGGATTCACCTCCAAGATACAATGAGAACCAGGGTTGGTAGCCAACACCTGCTCACGATACCAAGACAACTGGGAGTAGGAATCACCTTCGTTGCCCCGTACAGAACGTGCAACCAACTCTCTTGCATATCAAATTTTGCGATAAGACACATGCAAGCCATAAGAATTTTGCAATGTTGACATAATTTCTCTTGGTTTTACAGAAGGATTGGACTTCAACTTAGAACAAACAATGGACTTGATGGCATGAGAACCAAGATTCTTACTCTTTCGGTCACGAATACGAGCAATACATGTATGAGTGTTATTGAGCTCTCGGATTACAAAAAAGTTATTTGCCTTACATCTTAGAGCACGGACTTTTCAGGGACAGCTGCTTTCCTTTTGAGCACAGTGTGCAACAATTCTCTCCTTGTGATTTCTGAAGTACTTGAAGGTAAAACCAATCTCGAATGCATAACAATTCAGCTTCTCCCTAAACTCGACAACACCCCCTTCAAACTTCTGATTGACATGGCTGATATAACTTGTTCATTAATTCGTCAAGTAAAGAATCAGAGCTTCTGGCCTAAAGCAACCCAAATAGTCATCTGGATCAAGCAATTTAATTGAAGATGATGACGTGCAAATCAGAGAAGAAGAAACGTCATCAAAATAGGATATGCCGAAATGCACATGAGTACCCGAACTACTCTGCCCATAATCCCTGACAACAATATCCACATAGGCTACTTTAAGTTCGATCATGGTCTTCATCATCAACTTCAAGTCTCTATCACAAGATATCATGCAATTCGGATAGCGTGGCAATGAGAAATCAAGAGTTAATAAATCCGGTCTCAAACCAGGAAAACGCGATAACACTTCCATCACCACCTCAATGAAAGTTTTAGTAGGCGTAAGATCGAACATGATTGTATAGTTGATGTAGGTGCACTTCGCATACAAAATCAAATCCATGGCTACCAATATACAAATCAAACACAAACCGGTTACAGAACAGATTTATTATCCTTAATAGTCATCAATCGTGTACTCACTCAATACTAATAGTACTATCAAGTCCAAACACACACAGAACAGCTAACTAGTGTCTTCAGATGAATGCAATAGTGTATTCACTCAACACTAATAGTACTATCAAGTACAAACACACACAGAACAGCTAACTAGTGTATTCAAAGTGATGCAGTAGTGTACTCTCTCAACACAGGTAGTACTCACAGTCTGTAACATCTCATAATTTATACGAAATGTCAAAACACACAAATCAGCCACATCAATCACACGCAAACACATGAATCACAAAAAAAACATACAATAATATCATTACAATGCGCCATACATAATCCAAAGTACCAGAATCAAAATCGAAATATAGAAATTCTAAATCGATGTGCGTATAGGAAATTCAAAATCACAACTCAAACAAAAGCATCAATCGAACAACACAAAGCACAAAACATCTACAGGAAAGCAGAATCAAAGCTTTGCCCAAGCTTATCTCGCCGAAATCCTCCGATTCGTCGGAATCTTCTTCTCACAGAAGCACTATATATCCGCTGGAATCTCCAGTCTGCGCCTCTCTCTCTCTCTCTCTCTCTCTCTCTCTCTCACACACACACACACACACACACACACACACACACACACACACACACACACACACGCACACACACACACACACACACACACACACACACACACACACACACACACACAACTAATGGAGAGAATCGAGCTGCATCTTGAAGCTCTCTCTATCTAGCACGATCGCAGCTCTCTCTCTCTCTCTCTCTCTGTGACTCTCTCTATAAGCTGCCGTTTTGGTTTGAAGCTGTTTTGAATTTGAAATTAGTAGCTACCTTTATATAATAGAACAATTTTAGAAACTAAAATTTATTAGAAAATGAGAGATAACCTTACGTATATAAAAATTGTATTTTTGTAACTTAAGGTCTCTGACCTTGAAATTATATGATCTTCATATTAATTGTACATGATGTTTCGAATGACAAGCTTAATTATACTCACCCTCTCACCATTTTTTTGTTCCCTGCGGAGGGGTAATTTGAATGTTGATGGACCTGGGCCACCTGGCTGATCGACATCCTCATTTGTGGTATGACTATGAGTCTGTCGTTCAATACATGGACAACATACCGCCCCGACTTAGGCCTTGTTGGTTCATGGAATAGGGTGGAAAGGTAATTAAAGTAATCTTAGGCCTTAGGCCTTAGGGTTATCAACAATATTCAATAGAAGTCGTGAAATTGGTAAATTTCGTTTCCACTATATGCTGCAGTTTGTTAATTTGTTGGGGATTCCAAGCTTGGTTTTTGAGACGTACGCGTTGCAACAATATGAAAGAAAGGCATCCTTTTTGTTCGTTTATCGGTGGCGCGTGGGAGCAATATTGGCATGGCCTTATTAGTACGTTCTGCCAGTTCGATCTACTCCAGAACTACTCAAGTGTCTGGATGGAGATTTTCAGTTATGCACTTATGCAGTAAAGCTTCATTTCTATGAAGAAATACGGGAAGGTACTCAAGCCTCGAGATATGCCTTGAGCCCTTTACTCTATCTAAGGAGGTTGAAAATACATAAACTACGAGTGGTCAACTGGTCGAGGGCGGAACTAGTTAAAGCTAGCTACGAGTCTGCATGTGAATCTAATAAATTGGATCAGCTAGCACACTTTATATATGGAAGGATGATGCCACTACACCTTCACTTTGATGGATCAGGCTCGATCATCAGCTTTGGGATCGCTCTCAGGTATTTGTTCATGTGTTGGCCACAAGCTTCTTCAAGATTCGGTAGTTCTACAAAATGCGCATTTGATTTTGTGCATGTCTTGCTTCCCAATCCATATGTGATTACCGTAGTTTTGTTTCTTGTTCCCACAATCCCACTAGACAAGTTGGCTCTTTCGATCCCACTCATTACAGACAGGGCAAAGCCAGCAGATCGATCAATGTTACTATTTTCGAGTAAGGTGGTGCATGGCTGCATGCCTCTTTTACTTATCAAATGCACCATGAGTCCGTCATGCAGCTTTCTTGATGCTAATGACACAGAACGCACAATATGACTTGGTCAAAGATACATTTCTTACCCGGCCATTTACGTAGTAATGCCCTCTTCCTTTTCCAAGAGCCACACAATCTAGTTCATTCAAGATTCGCTCCTCCAATTATTATTGATCATGATCTAAACATTTCTCGGCTTGTAAGAGCATCCGCACCCGTTGAGGACTTCCTATTGACGAGGAATTCCTATTTTCAGGACTTCCTGTTACTATTCAGCAAATAGGACTTCCTATTCAGTTTTTTTGCGCAGCAGTGCAACAAATAGGAATTCCTATTACTATTCATAATCATAAACTTAAATTTTGATTTTTTATTTGTAATATGTTTATCCAATAACTAGGCGACACATGTAATTATCGTGTACATTATTGAACCAAATTTTCGATAACATTTTCGACGAGTCATATTGTGACACGTGTCACTGTCGGCTAAATTATTGATGAAGATTTCCGGTGAGATTTCTAACCAGTGATAATGCGACACGTGTCACATCCACGTGTCACTGTCGGCTAAATTATTGATGAAGATTTCCGGTGAGATTTCTAACCAGTGATAATGCGACACGTGTCACATCCATGTGTAAATGTCGGATAAGTTATCGATTGAAGATTTCCGGTGAGATTTTCGACAAATGAGGATGTGACACGTGTATTCATCCTTCAACATCAGATTATCATAATTTTGCTATAAAATCATCATCTCTGGCTCCTAAAGATTGAAACCTCACAACACGCAACACCTAAACACAATTCTTCCGTTTTTCTCATCCAGAAGATGAATCATAACGATTACGAAGAGTCTTCCAGGAGGAGGCGCCAACAACGTCGGCAAGCTACCACAATGATGAATTCATTCATCAATGATGCAACCATGGTAGTTACCACGTTTGATGATGAGCCACCCCGCCGCCGCCTTCCAAACCATCCAAGGCAAAGGGAACCTAGGGGTGAGAATCTGCTTGAAGATTACTTCGTGGAACGCCCTGTTTTCCACGAGCAAGATTTTCGCCGGAGGTTCCGAATGAGCACGCACTTGTTCAACCGGATCAAGACAGACCTCTGTAATCACGACCCATTTTGGCATCAAAGAGCAGATGCCACTGGATTGCAAGGACTCCTCCTCGAGCAAAAGATGACCGGTGCTATACGAATGTTGGCGTACGGCGCAGCCGCAGATCAGTGTACTGAGTACACAAGGATGGGGGAGTCAACGACGTTGGAATGCATGAAGAAGTGGTGCACACAGGTGGTCTTGCTCTACAAGGACCGTTACCTCCGCGCTCCAAATCCGGCTGACATAACTCGACTTTTAAGAAGGGCTAGGCAACGGGGATTTCCTGGTATGATTGGAAGCATCGACTGCATGCACTGGGAATGGAAGAATTGCCCAACAGCCTGGCAAGGGGCATACTCGGGCCGAAAGGCTCGTCCGACCATAATCTTAGAGGCGGTGGCGTCATATGATACGTGGATATGGCACAGCTTCTTTGGGACGCCTGGAGCACAAAATGATATTAATGTGCTGAACAGCTCGGATGTCTTCGACCAGCTCCTTGCCGGAAGAAGTCCGCATTCGACGTATAAAGTCCACGGTATGACTTACCACCACACTTATTATCTAGCGGATGGAATATATCCGAGGTATTCCTCGTTTGTCAAGACAATTTCTAATCCGCAAGATCAACCACAGAAGTTGTTCGCACGGAAACAAGAGTCATATCGTAAAGATGTGGAGAGGTGCTTTGGCATCTTGCAATCTCGTTGGGCTATCATTCGTCACTCAGCCATGTGTCATCACAAATCGACATTGAAAATGATCATGTTGGCTTGCATCATAATGCATAACATGATTGTCGAGGAAGAATTTGTGGAAGACGATTTTGAGGAGAATGAGGAAGAAGATTTACAAAACCCAGTGATTGCTTCCACAGTAATGATGGGCCGGTGGATGAAAATGGTCACCGAATTCCATTTGAGCCAGTGGGAAGAGATCAACATCATCAACGGTTTAGCGACCGACTCATCGATTTACAATCAGTTTATCTCCATGGTGAACTTCAAAAGGACTTAGTGAAGCACAACTGGTTTCTTGAAACCGGTGAACGTCTCTAAATAATGTGCGCGAGATATGTGTGTTTGGAATTTGTGTGTTTCCCTTTTGTATGTGTGTTTCCCTCTCAATAAATAAAGTGCGTTTTTATTTCTTGAAATTGAAATTACATGAATTGAAATTACTAAACTAATCACTAAAATCAAGATTGCGGGGACGATAACAACCGGTAAAGCTAGCATCGCCGACTTCTCCTTCATCGTCATCTACTTGCTGAAGGATCTCTGATTTCCGCTTCATGAAGTACTTCTTTGAATTTGGGGTCATAGCCTCGAAATTCATTGTCATGATTCTTGTTTCTTCTTCTCGTGCCCTTAATTTGTAGTTTTTCTCATCAAGTATTCGTTGATTTTCATCATTTGCCCTCGTCCAATCGGCAAACATTTTTTGATTAGCCGCAATGCTCTTCAAAGTCTCATCTCTAACTTCATTCGATGGTGTCATGGCCTTCTTTCCCCTTCTTTTTGCTTCCTTGGCCGCCTTCACTCCTTGAGGTCTAGGCGGGCTTGAGGTATTTCCAAGGTTGATTTGTGATGTTGGCATCACTTCATCTTCATCCAAGTTGACGCTAGGAGATACTTCATTAAAGGTAGGTGTTTCTTCAAAATATGAATTGTAAGAAGGTTGAGTGGTAGTTTCGACGATTCTAAAGGTAGGATGATTTTTGACCACTTCCCAACACGCAAAGTGTGCAAACTCCTTCTTTTTTTTCCCCACATAAAACGTTTGGGCTTTCCTTAACTACAAAAAAATATACATTACAAGTTACAAAAAAAAATTACAAGTTATCGAAATTAATATTTCATTTTGGCATCAATTGAAAGGACCAACAAAAAAATATAATTACAAGTACAAAAAAATTATAATTACAAGTTACGAATTAATATTAATTAAAAATGAAAGGACCAACATAAAAAAATCATTACCTCATCATACACATTTCGGCCGGATTCCGGATTCCTTCTCGCGAATGCAAGAGCCGCTTTCCATTGTGACAAATTTGGCTTCAACTTAGCAAAACGGGAGGCAAGTGCATTTTGGGACCTAGGTTCCGCCCTCGCTTCACCTTGACCCATCACCCAATTTTGTTGGAAATCGCCGTGAATTTTTTCCCACAATTTGTCGACCTTTTGTTTGTTGCCGGAGATAGGGCATACATTATGACGACAATATGATATGCATAGTTGTACATCTTCCGACATGAGCCAATTGGTGGACATTTTTCGCCAAAAAAAACAAAGAGATTGTGAGATAGAGAGAGTAGAGAGGGAGGAGGAAGAGAATTTGTTTTGCACAAAAGGGGTGTGAAGTATTTGAGAAAATGAAGTAGTATTTATAGAAAAATAGTATGGGGTTTTTAGAAATTTTTTGGTATTTTTTGGGATTTTTTTGAATTTTTTTCGTCCTATTTTTGGTGCTAGCCGTTCTGTAAATTCAGTATGAATCAGTAGCCGTTGTGCTTAAATTCTGGCCGTTGGATTCATCAATCACGTTTGAAATGGACGAACCAGATTGATCTGGCCGTTGCCAGCTTAGTGGGCCGACAGCCTGCCACGTGGCGGGCTGTCATTGGTCTGTGAAAAAGTTAAAAAAAAAAATTACAGTAATACACGCGCCAGATTCAAATTTTTTTTTTCCCGCCTGACTTCACCCACGAGCGTGGGATCCGCCAGGGGGAATTCCTCTCCGGCGATCGATTCTGGGACGGCTGGGAGGACGTCCTCGTGGTCCACGATCGGTCAACCTCTCCCTTTCTCCCCGCTGCACGCCCCCCAGCCCCGGACGTCCTATTTTTCGGCGGGCTCGACGTGTTTTCGGAGGACGTCCTCGGTGAGGATGCTGCCGGTGCAGCTGCTCTAAAAGGGATCGAATTTATAATTGTTTACTTAGAATTTCAATCATTTTTAGTCATTTGAGATTTGATAAAATCAGTGGCATAGCCAGAAATTTTACTCAGTCATCTCAAATGAGAAAATATAATTAAACTCAATTATTTACATCGAAGTCCTTAAAAAAATAACATGAGACTTAGAATGTACACTAGAAAAAATTACTTTATTTTCACTAAACTTAATAAACAAATTAGTGTAGTAAAAAACTACATTATATTTATCAAACTAATAAGCTAGTAAACTTTAAAAAAAATTACTAATCGCTTCATTATATAACATTATTTTCTTTCTCTTAATGAGTTTAGAAATTAATTCGATTAGTCAACACTGCAAAATAGACTATGATATATTTTTTTCAAAATGAGGTTTATTGTATTAAAGAACTAATAATTAAATAAAATTAATTACATAATGAATAAATATCCAAAAGTTGAGGAGTGTGATTTGACACCTCTCACCATATGCTAGATACGCCTATGGCGAGAACAACTATCGAGTCTCGATTATGCATATGTCTATATACATTCTTGTTATATTATGGTGGTCAGTGAATATATTTGTAGTCAATCGTGGTTAATTATCTTTAAATTTACATCTAACAGATGATATTTTATTAATTATATATTATTATTTTTTAATTATCTACTATTAAATGTATGACGTAACAATAACTAACATAACTGACCACAAAATTAAACTCCCTCGTACTTTTCAATCCAATTAGCAGACTATGTTGACATCAGAATCAAGTTGTCTAATAGTTTTGACATGTTCCGCTGAAGAGCTCGAATTATTGCACGTACCCACTAGAACAGAATATACCAGCGCATCCTTTGATTAATTTTTCAAGGACAAAAATTCAATATTTTTTGAATGGACATTCAATATAAAAGAAAGGCTTTATACCCACATAATCTATGTGTTATTCCCACCCACATAAACCGATTTCTTCATATATATTCACATTAACATCATCAAAACCCCACTTCACGTAAAACATTTTGAAAAAGAAAACGGGATGAGGGCAAGAGCAACCGATCATCAGGTCAAATACCAACCATATATACGAAATCATGATTTTCTGAAAACATTACAAACTCCTAAAAAAATTATTATTCTAAACGAATGTCTAAAATGTCACGTAGATCTCGCCTAAACATTAAAAGATGAACAACTTTGAAGACTAAGACGACGTTTAAAACCGTTTAAATCCCGCCTAAACGCTCGAAGGAGCTTTCACCGTACAAAACCGCATAACATTTTTTAAAACCTTACGGAAAAAGTTTTAAGTAATATTTTTAAGAAATTTCGATTTCTAATTAATGAAAACTTACTCTTTTTTTCCCAAGTTGAACAAATATATGAGCTAATACAAATTAAACGATGTAATGTAACGCACATTATTACCCTATTACCAATTCTCATACAAAAGAACCAGAAAGATCGAATATGATATGAACATAGAAGAGAGATAGAGGAGAGGATGTAGTCCACACTCCTCCCTCTTCCTAAGCTTACATCCTCCAGGAGCCTTCCTTCCTTCCTTCCTTCGGCGTTGGCGCTGAGAGAGGAGGGCACCACCGCGACCACGTGACGAAAGCGATGACAAAGCAGTCCGAGTAAGAGTCCGTCAATTCGCCACAAAGCAGTTACTATTTTTCATAAACACGTCCAAGTTCAATGAACCTAAAAGGCGGCCCCTTTAATCGTTTCGTTATATAAACAATTACACCCCACACTGCTAATCTCAATAACGGAATTACAATTAACCAAAGAGAACAGAGCTAAACCAAAATTCTCGAACAAGGAAGAAGAAGAAGAAGAAAAGCTTGATCGTTCAAATTTTTCAGATATGGCTCTCGCTGCTCTTAGCTCTTCTTCATCTTCCGCCGCAATCTCTGCCAGAACTCTCTCCTCCTCCGATCTCAAAGGTACATTTTCTCATTTAGAATTGTGAGATTTTGAGGTTTTATAATTTCGGTGGATTTTTGAAATTGATTAGGGTTTTGTGGTTATTTTACAGCTCCGTCGCCGCAGCTCGGTTCGTTCCGATTCGCCGTTCAAACTCAGAGAGGAAGCGGCGCCGTGAAGGCGGTGAATGCTCAGCCCAAGCGGAGCGATTCGATTGTTCCGATGGCGGCGACGATTGTTGCTCCAGGTAGAGATTTGAGATTTTTTGGCTGAGGCGTTGAAGTTTTGTTTGATTTTTGGAGAACTGTGTCTGATTTTTTTGTTTGATTTATTGATTTTTTAAGCAGAGGAGGTTGAGAAAGTAGAGGTGGAGGACTATGACCAATTGGCGAAGGAGCTTGAGAATGCTTCGCCGCTTCAGATTATGGACAAGGCGCTTGAGAAATTCGGCAACGACATTGCTATTGCATTCAGGTACTTCATTTTCTTTGTTTTGATCATTATGAGTGAAATGTGTCAACAGTTTGGATCATTAGTTTTGTTACCGTGAGATTTGGGGATAAGATTAGACATGGTTATGAGACTTTTATATGTAGAAACTATGGTGTTTCATGTTTTTAGTTAGTAGGTGAAGAAGTTGAATGATCCAATTCTTAAAATGTTATTACCAGTATGATTAATTTTCAATTAAAAGATTATTGAAAGAATAGTAATAAGTAATGATGAATCAAATGAGACCTTCCTAAGACTTATTTGACTGTAGTAGGACTGCACAATTTTTTTGTAGAATGAGATGGGACTAAAGCTGGTATCTTACTTATGATTGAGATGTTTTCCATTTCCTGTTGTATCAGTAAGATCTTATGAAGCTTTTGATGTACACCTTAGCTTAGTGTAAAAGGTTATTAAGAGTTTATGCCTTTTGATAATTGCTGAAAGCAAAAGAGTGGTTCTTGGTCAGAATTAGTACTAGCAGCCATTAAATAGTAGTTATTTGAGTTTTGTTAGTAACACGATTTTTTGTTTGTGCAGTGGTGCTGAGGATGTTGCTTTGATTGAGTATGCACATTTAACCGGTAGACCCTATAGAGTGTTTAGTTTGGATACTGGGAGGCTGAACCCAGAAACATATCAGTTCTTTGACACTGTTGAGAAGCACTATGGTATCCACATCGAATACATGTTCCCCGATTCTGTTGAAGTTCAGGCCTTAGTAAGGAGCAAAGGGTTGTTCTCTTTCTATGAGGACGGGCACCAGGAATGCTGCCGTGTGAGGAAGGTGAGGCCGCTTCGAAGAGCCCTCAAGGGCCTACGTGCCTGGATCACGGGCCAAAGGAAAGATCAATCTCCAGGTACCAGGTCTGAAGTTCCTGTTCTCCAAGTTGACCCTGTTTTTGAGGGTTTGGATGGTGGAGCTGGCAGCTTAGTGAAGTGGAACCCAGTTGCAAATGTCGAGGGTGTAGATGTATGGAACTTCCTTCGTGCCATGAACGTGCCTGTGAATTCTCTGCACTCCCAGGGATACATCTCAATTGGTTGTGAGCCGTGCACAAGGTCAGTCCTACCAGGACAACACGAGAGAGAAGGAAGGTGGTGGTGGGAGGATGCCAAGGCAAAGGAGTGCGGTCTTCACAAAGGAAATCTCAAACAGGAAGAGGGTCTAGCCAATGGAAATGGAGCTGCCAATGCCAATGGAACTGCAGTAGCTGATATTTTCACTTCCCAGAATTTGGTCACGTTAAGCAGGCCCGGAATTGAGAACTTGGCAAAACTTGAGAACCGGCAAGAACCATGGATTGTTGTTCTCTATGCACCCTGGTGCCAGTTCTGTCAGGCAATGGAAGCATTGTATGACGAATTGGCTAACAAGTTGGCTGGTAGTGGTGTGAAGGTAGGAAAGTTCAGAGCAGATGGTGAGCAGAAGGAGTTTGCGCAGAAAGAACTCCAACTCGGAAGCTTCCCCACAATCCTTTTCTTCCCCAAACACTCTTCTCGGCCAATCAAGTACCCATCAGAAAAGAGGGACGTCGATTCTTTGATGGCCTTCATCAATGCCCTTCGGTGATGCAACTTTTGAAACATCCTATAGATTCTAGTGTATATATTCCAGAACACCCGAAGCTCAAGCTCTTAGTAATCTATTCATGCCTCAAAGGTGAAGTCAATGTGCAGTTGGTGAACCATCTGGACTTCTGGAGGCTAAAGATAGAAGTACCCTCGATTCTTATATGAGTTGATGTCTAAAAATTGTATCGATGCCTTTTGTGTTTCTTGTATGGTGGACACATAGGTACTGTGCTGTTTCGGGTTTCTGTTTCTCAGGTAGATATCATGTTCTGCCTATAATTTTTGAATGTTGAAAATGGAAAGTATCTTTCTTGTTTTGCTCAGTATCTGGAAATTCCCAGAAAATCAACATGTAGATTACCTAAACTTTTAAAGTTTCAATCTTGTGCAAGGGAGGGTTTGGTAAGAAAAAGTTACTCTGCCAAAGTAGAAAACAGAGAGATAATTGCTCTGGACTCAATGGTGTCCTCTAGTTACAAGTTTCTGGGTTTCCCAGATATCAATATCTTCAGATTCTCTATCTTAATTCTTTATTGTCATACTGAAAGGCATCAACAAACGTTTTCCAGCTGTCTGTACACAGACATACAGTATTAGCTTTCTATGTTACAGTTGAGAATACCTAGGTCTTGGTTGAGCTGCATTGTACATTCCCTTTCCTAGTATAATAATAATGAACAAATGCAATGTCGGCAAAAGCTTAAGACGAGATTAAAAGGATTAATACTTCATTAACTAATATGCTCTGTTAAATTTTCTCTACTGAGAAATGCACTGTTTAATCAAGAATTACAAAGAACATATTACAGAAACCACATCTGACATTGAGTGTATTTATTTGATCGAATCTGAAGACATTGTTGGTGACCCACTTCTCTAACTTGTGCTCGTGACTCACTCCTTCTGGTGCTAATAGTACCTGAGAACTCTGCGCTTCTGCAATTTTTGGCTGGCATTGTCTCTCCCATTTTCACCAGTATCACCACATTGTAACCAAGAAAAGCTAATTGCTTTATACTCCTTATACCTGTAATGTAGGTGCTTAAATGCCTCCTTAAGCAAAAGCTCTTAACTTTTCATCTATTTGGCCAATCTGGGACACCAACCAGTTTACAAGAGGGAACAAGAATCAAGGAAAGTCACAACCACCTTCCTTAACATCCTGTGATACAACCGATACTTGCATCACAGTAAAAAAAAAACTCGCAAATACTCAACAGCTCAACTCACTGACTCAAAGCTTCAAAGCACTTGCATCACTCACTGTCTTTCATTCTCTTCTTCACACTGTTCAATCTCTCTCTCTCTCTCTCTCTCTCTCTTTGCGTCAACCACCAAAAAAACCCAGAAGCACTCAATATAATAATGACAAAGAAGCAACATTTTATAACTCACCCACACAAAAAGATAGAGCAGGAAAGCTTGAGAAGATAATGCAAGGTTCCTCTGTAGCAGCTGAACCAGAAGAAGAAGCATCAACAGAGGAAGAAGAGAGGAAGAAGCAGAATGGCTCTCACCACTAAGCTTCTCTTCTTTCTCATCATCCTCACTCTCCTCATCACAACAACATCCAAAGGTACCATCTTACTTCTTCTCCAAAGCTTCAAACTTTAATTACTCAAAAATCTAACACTAGTTCTTCTTCTTCTTCTTCTTCTGTGTTTAGCTCAAGGCGAAGACAGAGAACCCTTTGTCGGTGTTAACATAGGAACAGATGTAACAAACTTGCTGTCTCCTTCAGAGCTAGTTTCGTTTCTCCGAGTTCAGAAAATCACACACGTCCGTCTCTACGATGCAGACCCCGACATTCTCAAAGCCTTCGCTAAAACCAAGATCCGAGTCATCATCGGCGTACCCAATAACCAGCTCATCGCAATCGGCTCTTCCAACACCACGGCCGCTTCTTGGGTCGGACGAAACGTCGTCGCTTTCTACCCTGAAACTCTAATCACAGGGATTGCTGTAGGAGATGAAGTCCTAACTACGGTTCCTTCTTCGGCTCCATTACTCGTCCCTGCAATTGAGTCGTTATATGGTGCACTAGTGGCAGCAAATCTTCACACAAAGATCAAGATTTCGACTCCCAATGCGGCGTCGATAATTCTCGATCCGTTTCCGCCGTCGCAGGCTTTCTTCAACCAGAGCTTGAATGAAGTCGTGTTGCCTTTGTTGAAGTTCTTGTCGAAAACAGGGTCGCCATTGATGATGAACTTGTATCCTTACTATGTGTTTATGCAGAACAAAGGAGTTGTGCCTTTGGACAATGCGCTGTTCAAGCCTCTGACGCCTTCAAAGGAAATGGTGGATCCCAACACTCTGTTGCATTATACTAATGTGTTGGATGCGATGATTGATTCGGCTTATTTTTCTATGAAGAATTTGAATGTGAGTGATGTTATGGTGCTTGTGACTGAGAGTGGTTGGCCTTCGAGGGGTGATTCGAAAGAGCCATATGCTACGGTTGACAATGCCGATACGTATAATTCGAATTTGATTAAGCATGTGTTGGATAGGAGTGGGACGCCATTGCGTCCGGAAACTACTTCGAGTGTGTATGTTTATGAGTTGTTCAATGAGGATTTGAGGTCTCCCCCGGTTTCGGAGGCTAATTGGGGATTGTTCTATGGGAATTCGAGTGCCGTTTACTTGCTTCATGTTTCGGGTAGTGGGACTTTTTTGGCTAATGATACTACTAATCAGACATTTTGTATTGCTATGGATGGTATTGATGAAAAGACCTTGCAAGCGGCTTTGGATTGGGCGTGTGGACCGGGACGGTCTAATTGCTCGGAGATTCAGCCAGGGGAGGCTTGTTATTCTCCTAACAATGTGAAGAACCATGCTTCATACGCTTTTGATAGCTATTACCAAATGGAAGGGAGGTCTGCTGGGTCTTGTGATTTCAAAGGTGTGGCCACCATTACCACCACTGACCCAAGTAAGTGTTCAACTTCTGCATTATGGTTCAAGCTTGCACGTTTTTTATTGATACAAGTAATACAACCTTTGTTACTTATTAGTGACTAATGAGAGACTCAATTTGGTTAAAATGAAATTGTAGCAAACACACAAATTAGAACTTAAGCCTTAGATTTCATTTCCTGGTGTCATGTCACAGCGGTAAGCTATAGTACAATGACTCATGAATTCTGATGATCTATGAGACTGAAGGGAGGTGTGTGGTGCCTATCTGACAGGGCAAGTTGGCTGTTGTGAATAATTTTGCAATTCTTATATGAATGGAAAATGTGAGATATGATGTTTTTACCTTAGATTCTAGACCAGGGCAGGAAGATTGCCTCAAAAAAGGTGTCTTTTTCTTGTTGTACTCTTGTAGACAAAATTGCACTAATAGTATATGTCACCTTGGATTTACTAAATCTTGTCTTGGGCCAAAGGGGCTCCACTTAAATTTCAAATTTTTGATTTTTTTTCCTCAAGATTTGATAATAATGCAGTTCCTTTTTTTGGTGGGAATTTACTTGCAGGTAAAGGGAGCTGTATATTTCCTGGAAGGTGAGACTTGAAAGACTTGTTCTTGTTGGTTACTGTTTGGCTCTATATAGCTGAGTGCACCTATAGTGTGCGGGACACTTGTCACAATCTCTGCCGCATTAGACTTAAGTGAATAGTACATGAGAGAAAGTAGACCGTCGATTACCCCCCCCAGTACATTTATGCTCCGCACAATGTAGAATCACTCCTATATAGCTAGGTTGTTCACCACAAAAAACCTTTTTTAGCAAGTAACTGTTTGTGTTTGTGAATGTGCAGTAAACAAGTGAGCAATGTAACAAGGCAGGTGGTGAATTCAACCGATGTAAGTGGTGCAGTAGAGAGGTTAAAATTCATAGGCTTCAGCAGTAGAAGACCAAGTGCAATCAGCTGGGTGTTATATGTATTTTTTGCTGTAATTTTCCCTAGTTTGTTATTCTTTACTCCCTGCTGAGGTGTAGCTTTAGAATTATGTTTCAAATGTAATGTTATGTACAATTAAATTAGAATTAGCAGTGCTCTTCTCCATACTAGGAGTGAATTGTGATTGTTGATAATTAGAAATAGAGGGGGGTTTGTTCCACATTTGCCTTTTAGAGATATTATGGAATGTTTCTGTTTTTCTCATGAAGTCAATCAACAGAAGGAAAAACAGAAAGTAAAAAGTTGGGACTTCTAAACATTCCTAATGCTTCTGTCTTTTTACATTGGATTTGAAGTGAATTGACTGATGTACTTTGTTATAGGGTAGTTCACTGGATCCCCACAAGGTTCCAAGTCTGATGATATAGGCATATATATGGCTACTCTCTATCTATTGCAATCATGCTGAAATGTGTCTCAATCATGTTAAAAATGTTGTCACTATCCCCATATATAAATAAATCCTCAGAAGATTACCAACTCATTTTGTGAGGCTGAATACACAAACTAGCCAAGAATCGAAGATAAAAAAAAAATTCAATGCGGTGAAGGTGGATCGAACACCTGACCTTCAGATCTTCAGTCTGACGCTCTCCCAACTGAGCTATCCCCGCAATTGATACATTAATGTAGACTTTCCTAATATGTCAGAACTTAATACACAAACACAAGTCAGATTGTCAGAAAGGACCATCAGTTCTCTAGATTCTAGAACCAAAAAGCAAGAAAGGCGCAAACCAAAGCGCTAAATATTCAAAGTTGGGCCTCTCTTCTTTTATATATTGCTTCCCCACAATTCTTTTGATCACTAGGAAACTGTTCTTGTTCCCCATAAAACCCCCCACTAACTTTCCCAATTCTTTATCACCACCACACCTTCTTAAATCCTAGCAAAACCTCCACTCTCTCTTCACTCCAATCCCAACAACAACAATGTCTTCCTGGACTTGTCAAAAATGCACCTTTCTCAACCCACCTTCACAAAAACCCACTTGCCAAACCTGCCTCTCTTCTTCTTCTTCACCATTTTCATCATCATCTTCTTCTTCGGCTCCTAAATGGGCCTGCAAGGCCTGCACTTTCTTGAACACGTACAATCGATCGAGCTGTGAAGTCTGTGACACGAGGGCACCAATCTCGAGCTTCGAGGACCTTGAGAACAACAATGGTGGAGAGGTTGAGGAGGATAGCGATCAAGTGGGCTCTGTTTTCTTGCCTCTGCAGAGGTGTAAGAGGAAGAGGGTTGATGACCCAGTTGTGGTGTCAAAGAAAATTAGTGTACCGGGTTGGGTTTTTGATCAGTTTCTAGCTCATTGGGTTTGATTTGTTTAGTGTTATTATGGTAAAGATGTGAACTTTTCATTGGTTTTTTGATGTTTGATTCCTTTTTTGATTGCCTGCGGTAATTGGTAAAGATGTGAATTTTATAATATTGGGTTGGTATTAGAATAACAAAGATGGAGAACTTTAAATTGTAATGTTGTCGATTTGTTCATTAAAGAAAGGTGTGTGGAAGTTGAGAACTTTACTATTACTATCTCCATGTGTTTAATTAAACTACTCTTGCATTATGGTTAGGATCACATGTTGCAAACAATGTCAAGGAGTAAGTTCGCAGTGAGTAGAGTTGCATGTTTTAATTGATTATCGTAAGCCTGTATGTGGGCGTTGCAGTTAGTTGGCTGGAGTTACTTGGATTTCCATGTTAGAGCTGTACATCATATGCTCTTCTTGAAATTAAAAGATGCCGTGGTCGAGTTTCTCCCTAGTAAACTGTCCCTGATATGTAATTTGTGAAACCGTGTTTGGTTCCTAAATCCCAACTATGACGATGTTTAATGTTTGCAGAGAGCAGTAGTTCAGTCGTGTCTGTGAAGAATGATGCCAAATTTAGTTTGTTTCGAGGAGTCAAGGTGTCTGATAAGAAGGCTGCTGTATCAGGTCTGTATTGAATTTGACATCTCTTGGTTTAACTGGGGTTGCTATGTTTCCTGCTCTAATTGCTACAGATGTGAATATTTTGACTGGGTTAATGGTTAAGCTATGAACTTTTTTCTCATTGGTTGCACTTCTTTTACCTTATTTATTATGTGATGTTGCACATCTATGTCGGTCTGCAAATTATCCTGAGATCGGTGGTTTCTTCAGTGAAAATTGGAGACTGTCATTGATTTATTATAGTACTGAGATGTAACTTCAGTGATTTTATCAATGACTTGTTCCACTTAGTCCAATGGCTACTCTAGTTCCTCCGACCAAAGGTAATGCAGCAGCCACAACTTGGTTAGATAAGAGCTATCCTCTTTGAAAGCCTAAGCGTAAAACGCAGCCACTTTTGGTCCAAAGTGAAGTGTCTGTCCGAGCTTAAGAGTCTGAGTTGTAATAAATAACCAAGACTCAGTTTCAGTAAGAGTATTATTTGGGTTTATTGCTTTCAAGGGTATCAAGTCCTAAGTTAAGTGCAATGCCATTCAAGGGTCTTCAGTTATTAATAAGACTTCAGTGAGTCTTCTTATATTCTAGCAGTCCAAGGTACATGTAGTATAAGCCTATAAATATGGTTAGCTATTGTTTTGCCAAATCAGGTTGGAAAGAATAAAAGCTGAGCTTATCAAAAGCTTGGTGGGGGAATTCTTTCCCATTATCCCCCTCTTGCTATTTCTCGACTTCTGCTGCTTCAAACCTTCACTTTTGTCTGAAACTCTTATTTTTCTTTATCTTTCTATATTTCTAGCCACCATACTCAATCACAATCTATCCCTGCTCTGTTCTTTAGCAAAAGGTCTCTGGAGTTGTGTATTGTCATTTCTATATGTAACTTTCAGTCAATACAATATAGAACTGAACATTCTTTGTCAAGATTTCAGTAAGTCAAGGAAAAGAAATATGTTCCATCAAGTAAAGTTTGCTGGTTATAAGTGATGATTGTATGTCTTTGTTGAGGTACTACAATGAGGCTATTAAAGACGATTTTAAGTCAAAGATTTTTTTGTTTGGAAGGACTGATTTTCAACTACTCAGAATTGTATTTCGTATGCCTTTCTTGAATTTGAACATTGTTGTGCTTGAGTTTTTCTTTCTAAATTGTTCCCCACATGTAGTCTGTGAAACACATCGGTTACTCATAATGTAAGTTTGATATTTGCAGAGAGCACTACTACAGTATCTTCGGGAATGAATTTGAGTACGTTGAAAGTATTGACTTACAATGTCTGGTTCAGGGGAGACTTAGAAATGCACAAGAGGATGAAAGCTATTGGTGACCTTGTCCTACAGCATAGTCCAGATGTCATTTGCTTTCAGGTTTTCCTCTCTCTAAAACCAAATGACATTCGTCTTCCTTCTTTACAACTTTTCTCTGATGCCCTATCTTTTTTGTGTAGGAGGTTACCCATGATATATATGATATCTTTCAACGATCTAACTGGTGGAAAATGTATCAATGCTCGATTCCAAATCAGATGGCAATTTCACAGCCTTACTTTTGCATGCAAGTGAAACTTTGATACAGGATCTCTTTTGCTGTTGATTATCTTGCTTACCAAGTTGTTTCTTTTGTTGTTGATTGAGTTTTGTTGATTACATGAGTTGCCTGTTTTAGTACTCATGAGATAATCTGGCGGTTGAATTAATATGCACTTCTACAGTTAAGCAAATTGCACGTGAAAGCCTTCAGCTGTAGACCGTTTTCATTCTCTGCGATGGGAAGAGAACTCTGTGTTGCTGAATTTCAGGCGAATGAAAAGCATCTGGTTGTTGCCACTAGCCATCTTGAGAGTCCTTGCCCAGGCCCTCCGAAATGGGATCAGATGTACAGCAAGGAACGTGTAGATCAGGGCAAGGAGGCCCTCACTTTCTTGAAGAAGAACCACAATGTGATATTTTGTGGTGACATGAACTGGGATGACAAGTTGGATGGTGAAGTTCCTCTACCTGAAAAATGGGTTGATGCTTGGGTAGAGTTACGACCTGGGGAAGAAGGAATGACGTATGATACCAAGTCCAACCAGATGTTGACTGGCAACAGGTCTTTGAGGGTGAGCAACATTGAAATGATTTCAGGGTGACGACTAGATCGATTTCTTTGCTGTTTGCATGATTTCAGGGTGAGCAACATTGAAATGATTGGTACCAAAGTAATACCTGGTGTTTCGTATATCAAGGAAAAGAAAGTGAAAGGGGAGATTAAGAAGCTGGGCCTCCCTGTTTTGCCTAGTGATCATTATGGTTTGCTTTTGACAATCTGTGGATTGTAATCCTAGTTTTTCTTCTGCGGTAGATTTGCAGTCCTGCACCGCATGGTACTGTATGTTGAACATAGAAGGTGGCTGTTGGCTGTTGCCCTCAAATTTTGTACGCAAGTAAGGTAGTGTTTATGCCTACTATTTTTATTTTTTTTAGAAGGAGATAATTTCCGTTCTAATAGGTATAGTAATACACTAATACAAGGCACAACTGAATTATTCGGCCAGATAAAACGAAACCCTAAAACATTACTATCATATACTCATTTCTCAGTTCATAAATTTAGATAGACAAACTAAAGTAACGCAAAAACTACAAAAAATTACGGGGCACTACTCCTTAGTGTATCTAGGCACATTCTTTACTATACGGCACTGTGCCGCAGCTCTTCAACATCCGTTCTCATAGGGAGCATGATTGGTTTCTTCTTTGGCCCATGAATTGGCTCCAGCTTGTTTATGATCATCTTGTCCTCTGCTTTCCCCTTTGCCTGTGTTGGTGCGGTTTTTCTCCCACAGACTCGGTACTGCCTTCAACCATATGCTCCCAAGGTTCGGAAGACATATGGGTGTCTCCAGCTACTGAACCATATGATCCTATGGGTAAGCTCGAAGTTGTTACAGGTAGCTCTAGACCCGGTATTGGAGGCTCAGGAACCCTGGCGGACATGATGGTAGTGCCGCCTTGTGACTCACTGACACCGGGAATGTCATCGCATGTGAAACTATAGTATTAGATGCAGTCAAAGCTGGCTCCACATCGTTTGCTTTCGAACCTCCTGGTCCTGAGACTTGAATGTAACTTTGATCCTCCATCTGCAAGAGAATACAATTGGTAATTGGAGTTCTCCCAAATAGGGGTTCTCCATTACCAAAATCGTTATTGTCATAGACATTTTTGGAGCCCTAGTTACTAGTCATTCCTTTCTAATTGTGAAAGAATCATATTCGGGGTAGGGGTATATGTTGCAAGCTCCATTCTCTGCCCACTTGCTGGTAGAGCACCACCCATCTGCTGCACTGCACTGAGTAACCCCAACATGGAGTTTTGTCCACTGATAGTGCCTCCATGGTGGCTGGATCATGGCTGCTCCTATGGTCCACAACCTAGAATACCATGGTCTCACCTCGAGTAAGATGCCACCACTGAAGCTCCACATCCACTGCCTCTACTGAACCCACCCGAAGCTAGTATAAGTCTCGGCACCAAAGCCTTTTGCATAATCACGCATCCATTTTTTCTATGCACAAAAGAACCACAATTCGGACAAAAATCATGAATCTTCTCATACGACAATAGACAATCTTCAACATAGGCATCGCCAAATCTAAATCTCTTCCGAACCACCAAAGGTTTACTAAAATCCAAGTTCACACGAATACACATTTCTGATTTCAAATCCAACAATTTTTTATCGTATTCGAGATACTCACCAATATAGTTATCAATCCGCCAACACCACTTCCATTCGAGAGCTCCGACCATCAGTTTTCCCACCGCTGGTTGCACCGAGACCTATACACGGACTCTTGTTGCCGAGACCTTCATTGGGTCAGACATCTCGTCGAACGCCTCCACCATCACTATCATATTGTGATAATACCAAGGGCCACTTCAAACAGCCATTTTCCAATCCAAAATGAATAAGAACTTCACCACAAACCCGTCATCTGTCACTTGTGTAAATTGTTATAGAATATGCATTACCCTAAGTATACTAGACTCTAATGTAATCATGTATTATCTCACATGCTTCTTCTCTATTAAATTATTGAATTTTCATCTTCAAAATATCATAATTATGATCTATCATTTAGCTTATTATAGACAATTTTTTCTACCGTTATTTATTGTTCATTTCTAATATTAAACACTTTTAAATGATCATTTTTAATCACACACATTAATCAAAAGGCTAAAGAAACATTATTCTCATACGGAAGAAAAAAGATTGGACCTTCTTACAATATGTACATAAACAAGATATGACAAAAAAAAATCTCAAATACTGACATATTGTACGTATGCATGAATAGTTAAAAATATTGAAAAAAATCAAATATATAAATACTAATGCAAATGTTTGATATTGACTACTTGTTAGATGACAAGATAAATCAGTGTGGTGGAATATTCAAAAGTTAATTATGAACAACAACATCGTTTTAACTTGTTGTTTGCTTTTACATATAGATTGTTTTTCAATAAGAGTTTATAGTAAAAAAAAAAACAACACTGTTTGTTTGTATATATATCTATAACAAATCTCACATATAGTTTTCTCTCCGAAGAAAACCTAGACAGAGGAGGCGCCTTTTTGTTTCTCCCTGATCTCGTCCGGTGACAGTCGAGCTAGGGCTAGTCTTTCGGTCTCACCTTATGAAAGAACCCAACTCCGATTCAGTTGTCTAAACCGGAATTAGATCCTAACAACGCTACAACCTTTTAAAAAATTTCGCCAGAGTTTACTTTATAAAATGAGTAAACCAAAAATCTGCAATGAAAACACACCTCCAAATAGTCCACAAAAGCTAAACCGTGGGACGCTAATTCCCATCCGGATTTATCAAATTCACAAACTACTGAATAACAGTAAAAGTATTTCTTTACACTTATTATTCAAAATCCAGTAAGTACTCGAAAAGCATTACAAAGGAAAATAAACTAACATAGTACTCAGAGCGACTTCTAATTTACAAATTTATATAAGCTAGTAGGTTAAACCAAGAACCTACTAGAAAAGAACGGTGACTTGAACTCTAGGCCTCCAACGACGACGTGCAATCACAGGATAGAAACTGCAAACTGGGCAAGAAGGAAACCGAAAAGCCCAGAGAAAAACATATAAATAATAAAACCGTTAGAGTGAGTGGACGAAAATAATAATATATCACATAAATCGGAAATATAAATCCAACATGCTTTTCATAATAAATGCACATCGAAATCATGCGAGTCAAAACAATCAAACTCAGGTGTTTGTCCTAACCCTTCTAGGTGCTGTGTAATGTATGGAGGCAATAACTAGAGTACATTTCCCTCAAGTTACAAACATGCCCAAGTCAGGTGCTTGTCCTAACCCTCCTGGGTGTTGTGTAATCACGGGTCAGGTGTTTGTCATAACCCTCCCGGAGCATCTTGGGGATCGCTCGAGAGGTCATATCACTTATGCATCTATAATAACCATACTTTGTGTAAAAACAAATCATATGTGCCTCTGAACCAATGTTTGCTCATAAAATGCATAATCGTTAAAGCATAATCATAGACTCGCAAATCAACTGTGAAAATCAAAGTGTCCATTCACAGTAAACAGCTAGCCCTGAGACCCGGCAGAAAGTTCCCTCGCCAAAATCTCTCTCGCGGTTTCCTGAATAAATAACAATTCATTTAATTCCGGAATTCAATAAAACGCGCGAAAAACAACTCAGAAACCATCAAGGAAACCCCATGGAAAAAATAGGATTTTTGACCTGCTATAGCTCTGCCGCTGGCGGCGGCGCGTGGCCGTCACGCGCCTCCGGTGAAAACTACTTCGATGGGAGCATTTGACCACTCATTGGAAAGATCTCAACGAGTCCAACAATTTTTGTAACTGGACCGAGGTCCAATTCGTCGACGATTGGCCAGAATTGGACGAAACCGACAAGAAAACCATTTTCCGGTGGCCGCCACCAACGGCGGGAAATGACCTCACAAAGTGCTTCTCTCACCAAGCCCAATCAAAGCCCTAAACTCACGCACCACAACTCTCCCTCCCATGGCCGTAATTTGGCTCGAAAGCCACGGCCCCAAAATTGGCCGAAATTTCACCATCGTCGAAGCTCCGCGGTGGGGCTTCGACGGACCAAAAGGCCCAACCCAAAAGGACTAGGGGGAGGAGAGGATCCTTTCCCCTCAACCCACATCCCTGGAAACCACCGGAGCATCGCTCCCCGTCGGCGGCGAAAACCAGGTATTAAACCTGATTCGGGTTAGCCCAAAACTTCACCAAAACTCACTACTCAATACATGAATCAATAGGGGGAAGGAAGAGCTTCAAAATCTTACCCAAAACGCTGGCAACGGTGGCCGGAATCGAAGGGTCGAACTCGGAAAATTAAAATGGGTCGAAGGAGATTATATGGGTCGTGTACGTATCCCTCGTATACCAAACTTGTACTGTATTCTACCAAAATTCTCGTATTAATACAAAAAAGTATCTGATCAGATCAACAGCCAATGTTTGATCTGATCAACAGCCAATGTTTGATCTGATCAAGATCCAATGGTCCAAAGTAAACCGCCATGAAAATATTTTAAAATACATATTTTCACCTATGAACTTCTAAAAATAAAAAGAAATGGCTCGTAAGTCCGAAAAATTCCCCGAAAATTCCTACGAGCATGAAACTAAAAACTCTACGACTTTCGCGAAGAAAGTCGGATCAAATTCTCGCCCGAAGAAAAATTCGTTAACAAAATTTCACGAGGTGCATAATTTACGGAAAACCTAAATCGTAAAAGTTAACGTAACTTTTGGTTTGGATCGTTACAATTCTACCCCCCCTTACAAAAATTTTTCCCTCAAAATTAACACACCTGTTAGTTAAAAAGATAGGGGTACTGCTCCCGCATGTGATGCTCGGTTTCCCAGGTGGCTTCCTCAACTGCATGATTTCTCCACAAAACTTTCACAAGAGGAATGGCTTTGTGACGAAGTTCCTGAACCCTCGAATCAAGAATCTGAACTGGCTCTTCCACATAAGTCAAATCCTCTCGAATAGGAAGTTGACAAGGTGCTAAAACATGAGATGGATCAGAAATGTACTTCTCAGAAGATAGTGCCAACCTGTATGCCACAGGACCCACTCGCTCAGTAATCTCATACGGACCAACATAACGCGGGCAGAGTTTACCACGTTTCCCAAACCAAACAACACCTTTCCAAGGAGATAATTTCAAAAACACCCAGTCACCAACTTTGAATTCCAGATCTTTTCTCCACACATCAGCATAGCTCTTTTGTCGATCTTGTGCAGCTTTTAATCTATCCCGGATAATCTGAATGTCTTCAGCAGTATTTTTCACCAGATCAAGACTAAGAAGCCATCTTTCCCCTACTTCACTCCAACGCAACGGAGTCTAACACTGTCTACCATACAGAGCTTCATATGGGGCCATACCGACATTGGCCTGGTAACTGTTGTTGTACGCAAACTCAATCAAATGTAGCTATTGATCCTAATTTCTCTTGAACTGCAAACACATGATCGCAGCATATCTTCGAGAGTTTGAATTATCCTTTCTGATTGGCCACCAGTCTGAGAGTGGAAAGCTGTACTAAATCGCAGTTTAGTCCTCAATGCTTTCTGTAATGCCTGCCAAAACTCGGAAGTAAACTGAGTATCTCGATCTGACACAATTGACACAGGCACACCATGCAATCGAACGATCTCAGCCATATACAACTTCGCCAATTTACTCACAGAAAGTTTCCCGGGAAGTGCAAGGAAATGAGCTGACTTCGTAAGATGATCAACAATTATGCAAATCTCAGTATTACCATTAGATGTACGAGGCAATTGATACACGAAATCCATGGTGATGTGCTCCCATTTTCACACTGAAATCTCTAATGGTTGCAGTTTCCCCGTAGATTTCTGTCGCTCTGCCTTCACCTGTTGACAAATAAGGCACTTGCTCACATAAGTTGTTATTTCCTTCTTCATATTGCGTCACCAGTAATAAGATTTAAGTGTCCGGAATATTTTCGTACCACTTGGATGCATAGCATAAGCAGAACAATGAGCTTTATCAAGTATATTTTTCTTCAATTCTGCATCACTTGGTACACATAATCTCCCTCTGAACATTAAAGTGTCATCCGTCTTCAATTGAAACTCTGTTGGTTCACCATTTTGAATCATGTTCTTCTTACTTTGTAAATAAGAATCTGCATCCTGAGCTTCACAAACCTGATTCAACAATACTGGTCGAACCTGAAAACTGGCGGTTCCGTTTTGTTAGGCTTTGTTGTAGGCTTGTTTGGTGTGTACTTGGGCTTGAACTATTTGGGCTAACATTTTGGGCTTTCATTTTGGGATGGGGTGTTTGCCTCAAGCCGCGTTGTAGGTTATAGTTTTATCTATTTCGAATAATGTCCTATGTATTTAGGATCCTAGGCACTAGTGTGCGTTAGCATCTCCGGAGTAATACCGAAGGAGGATACTCGCTAGATCTACGTTTTTAAAGTTGTAAGGATTATGTCTATTCCTATGTACCACTTGTGGGTACTACTACTAACTTCTTGACTGCCTTAAAATGGCAGCAGGAGGGTATGTAATGACTTTTTCTGGCTTTTGACGAATATTATTTCGCTCTGATTGTTTCGGAGTTGACTTCGAAAATAAGAGTTTATAGTTAGTATTATCTAGTATTATTTATTCTAGTACTATTTCATTGATTTTCTTTTGCTATAAAACTCATTGCTCTTTTTTGAAGCGATGCAGAACAACCGAATGGCCACCTTAAATGTAGAAAGATGTGTTTAAAGGTTGAGGATATTGTATTCTCACATGCAAGCAAAAAGATTAGACTATCTAGCCATATTCACTCTTGAAAAACCTGAAATAGCACGTGATATACAAAACTAATGCTACTTCAAATAATTGGTATTGACTTCTTAGGTGTTTCGCAAAGTAATTTGGCAAGCCATCATGTTTTTGGTACTAAACAAATTCACTGTTTATGCATTTTCCAAGTAGAGTTTTGCATAATCAAAACAATCAAAGAGTCAGCATACATAATACTTGGTGTAGAAGTTGTAGTGCATTTTGTGCCAGAGAGCGAAGACAAAAACTCTTTCATGGATGTCATTTTTAGAAGTATTCAAGTGAGAATCATTGTGAGTTTTATTGTAAATAGTACTGAGTTTTGAGACATATTCAAGCGGATAGATGTGACAAATAAGTTGTCTCAATTATTTTATTGAAAGAGAGTCATTTTTCCGTGATTCCTTATTCCTATATATTTTTTAGCAAAAGAAAACCAAAATACTCGGCTTCAAATTTTAAATAATGGAACTTGTTAGTTAGTTAGAGCTCTAGATAATCTGTTAATTTTTTTCTTTCTATTTTGTGTTTGTGGCTAACTTCTGAGTGTAATTTGACTCGGTGTCTGTGAGTTTGTTTTTGATTATTCTGCAAAATGTAAATGCCAAGGTTGCCCACCAGTTATTCGATGAAATGCCTCTGAGACTTTCTATCTCTTTCTTATGCATGTTGGAACTGCATACTGCTTAAACTTACTGCTCTAGAATCTAGCATCTAGAGAGAGAGAAATGATCTTACTAGATCTCCTGGCATCGATTGGAGTGAAGGACTTGAGACCAAGTAGGATGATGATGATGATGAGGATCTTCGCCATCTACGCCTTCATTTTCGACTTGACTGCTTGAGCTACAAGTTGGGTAGAAGAAAATGACTCGACTGCTCTAGCTTGTGTGGGAATACAACATATGTGTTATACTCGATGTTTGTTAAGAGTTGTAATACTTATATGATTTAGTGTCAAGATTTCTATCTTTCAAAGTAATATGTTAAACTTGACAAAATTGTTCCCTTATTTTACTTGTTTTCCTTTCAGAGCAAACCAAATTTAACTCTTCTAAAAAAATATTTTATTTGCGATTTTGTGTTGGCTTTAATAATAAAAATGTCGAGCTAATTAACTAAAAAAAAGATATTATGTCAAGCATTTGCTCTCAATCTCGAAATATAATTATTATTTTTCATTACAAAATATTTGACGATATCAGTAACAAAATGATCTGTTTTGTTGATTATAGTCTCATCAAATTTCTTAAGACAATATTTCCTGACAACCGCAACAATTTTTTTGTTCAACTACCGCAACATTGAGTAAATCATAAAACTCAATACTCATAAAAAATTTACTACTCCATATTTTGATGATATATATTTTTAAAGTTGCAGTAGTTGAACAAAATTTTAAGAGTATTGAGTACAACTTTCATTATCATTTTTTTTGCTGAATGAATTCTACTTTTAAATTCTTTTCTCCAGTGTGAGTCTCTAATTGCATTAATATCCTGGTACAGTTTGTCACAACTATTGGCTGAAGACCGTTGACAATCACAATGTCGACAAGCAACAAATAATATTCTTTCTGATTACTCCACAATTTTTCAAAACTGGCAGACATCTTAAACACCATGAATTCTCTGACCTTTATGTCGTTCAACTCAGTAAGTCTCGAACAAGGTTCATAGAGTTTAAGGCTAATGCCTGATCCAACATGTGGTAACAACATGTTCTCCGATTATGGAGCCTCCGTACGTACAACATATAGTGTTGTTTGATAATTAAGCAGCGAAACTTTGTTGTAAGGCATCAATGCGTTGATGGAAGCTTCGTGCGCATTGAGAAGAACCTGGTACGCCTTGATTTAGGACTAAGTTGCATCAACTATGAAGGTTTTGATAATAACAGAGCAGCGGTTCTCAAACTTTGTCCCAAGTAAACATATCATACCACACAACTATGATGATAGTCGCATATTTATGCGTCTATTTGGTATTTAATTTGTTCCCTACATTTAGCTTATTGTTATTAATCGAGTGAATTAATTATGTTTATTTGTCTTTAGGTACTTTGGAGATTAATGGAGAAAAGGAGATTAAATAATATATTTTGAAGCTGTTTGGCGAGGAACTGTCTGGCGAGGGAATTTTAAGAATGAGGTGATATATGCTTGGCGAGACGTGATGCAGGAGGAGAGCTAATTTTATATATTGGTATATATGAGATTGCTAGCAAAAGGAGAGTGCGTACGTTCTATGCGAGCAAAGTTGGTGAGAGAAGAAGTGGAAGTGGAAGTGGACTTGGAAATCAAATAGGAATGAATAAATAAAGAGTCCTAATTGGAGTTTGATTGAAATCATGCACGTGATCAACTTGCTAGTCAATTAACCTAGCTTAAACATATATATATAGCAAGTGGGGGGGCTAAAGGAGGACGTACGTAGAGCTGGCAAGAGAGAGAATAAGAGAGAAGAAAATAAAGAAGAGTTGGAGAAGAAGTTCTGTGCATGAAGAAAAACCCGACCACGTCGTCGCCAAGAGTTCTTCTTTCTCCTTCTTTTATTTATCTTTCATGAACTCTTTGATTTTATTATTTATGACTTTTAGTAGCTAATTTTCCTTTGTTAAGGGGCTGCTTGAAGCCCCGTAAATGAAGTCTTTTTAATGCATACACTTTAATTTAGTTTTACATATTCTTTGAATGAGGTTTCTTTCTCTGAATGATCACCGTATGAATTCTTGTATGTTTGCTTTGGTGGCCAACTTAGTATGCATACTAGGGTTCTAGTTTCATGAGATACGGGCGACTGAAGATAATTTTTTCCACCGAATTCTCTATAGTGATACGCCGATTTTACCGTCGGGAGATTGAAATCCATAGGTCTAGCGAGACACGCCCATAGTGTACTTGTGAACCCTTGTAGCTTCTCAAACCTTTTCTAGAACTTAATGCTTTCTTCTTTGTAAACCTTGGGGTCCATGACTATGAGTTCAATAGAGGGATAGATGTAGGGGAGGTCCATGACAAACTTGCATAGGCATAAGGATTAGGTAATAGGATGTGGTTGTAACGATCAACTCTTCCTGGGAACTTTCATTCATTGGATATGTGCATTAGATTAAGTATGTGTTAGATAGATGGAATGACGGTGGTGGATTGCATTCCTCTTAACTCTTTAATCATATATTTTAAATCCATTTGCATTCATTAGCATATTTACTTTCTGCATTAGTTGTAGCTTAGCCAATTTATTTCGGTAACCAAATCAACTCCGAATACCCTCAAATTTTGTGTGGTAGTCCGCCACTGTGTCTAGTTTATTGTGTCAAAATTTCGTAGCATTTGAGTCTGTCTAGATTAGGTTCGCATATCATTAGTGTTCTGTAGTCGAGTCTGTCAGCATAGTAGTGTGTTAGGATTTAGTTTCACTAATTCCTCGTGTTTGATAACCCCTATTTATCTTACTACATTGATATATCCAGGTTGTGAATAAGGTATCTTTGAGAGGTGTTTATCCACCTTGTCAAACCATGAACAATTTCATGATCTTTGTATTGGAAGGTGCACAGAGATGGAGTTTGAAACTCTTCCCACTATGAAAGTATGTCAAGCAAGCGGTATCAAACTGATTTGCATCTCTAAGAGGTTGCGTGAAGTCATCTTTAAAATGGTGCATCCGTGACTAGCATGCATTGTCTTGACAATGGAGCTCCAAGCCAAGTGTCACCAATGCAGACTACTTTGGCCATGCATAGTCTTTCTCAGACTCCTTGAACGGAGCACATTCCTATCTCAGGTCTGGAGGACCAACAACAACAGATGGTGCTGACTGACAGCTGACTATTAGGTCTACATTGCAGACTGGATGTTTGACTCTCACACATGTTTAACGAGACGGCTGTGCTGCCGTGGGCTCGAAGAAGAGGCATATACGTGAAGAGAAGCCATGTCTTGCTTTTTAAGGCGAAATGACTCATACCGAAGGACGACGAGGCGACTCAAAACATGTATTTCCATCAAAGAAGATTGCATTGAACAAGGCAACTAAGGTTAGGGTTGAGGGAAAGGAGCGACGACTCACTCTACCGTAGTTTGAATACATAGTTAGATAGGGTGTGAGACTTTGACTTTTTTAGTATTTATCCTACATCTATCTCATTTAGCTATGTAGGTACTTATTCGATAATGTACTAATGTAATCTACTCTAAAAAAATCATTTTTATTTAGCCTGAATACCGGTAAATTTCTTATATTCTATCACAACATCAATTCTTATCGTTACCTAAAAAGAAAAAAATAAAAATTTGATGTTATAAATCTTGGTTGCCCAAGAGACATATGTTTGTAATGTTTCTTTCTTCTTCCAAAAAAAAAAAAGATTTTTGTGATGATTGATTCTATGCATGATTGCATATAGTTAGGGGTCGGCAAAAGCCCGGCCCGGCCCGGCCCGGCCCATGTATAGCCGGCACGGGCCGGGCCGGGCCGGGCCTCAACAACATTTTAATATATGCGGGCCGGGCCGGGCCGGGCTTTATCTTTTATATAAGGATCCGAGCCCGGCCCATTCAAGCGGGCTTTGCGGGCTTTTGCGGGCTTTTGCGGGTCGGGCCTTTGCGGGCTTTTGCGGGCCGGGACTATCGGGCTTTAATTATTAAAAAAATAAGACATTTCAAAATAAACGTAACCTTCATCCATGCACCGGGGTTTAAACGTACTCCGACGAGTCTAAATTTTACGTACGATGTTTATCACTATAAGATGGAGTTTTCTACATGTCCTCGTTTATTATTAAAACATATTTAATTCTTATATTGCTTGAATTCTCCATATGTATATTAATGTTCTTACGTTTGTTCATTTGTTATATGGAATGAAATACTTTTGTGAAACTTAATCGGACATGTTTAATTATTTTATAAAATTGACCGTTAGATTGATTGGTTAGAATATTATAACCATGCCTTTAAAATTTTATAAATTTTGGACTTGATTTAGACATCGATCCATGTATTTCGCCAAATGTGACCATAGTACTCTTACAACTAAAACGGAAATTACCCCTCCCGAAAATAATTTTTTAACATCAAATTTTGGACACATACTCTTATGGAATACATATCTATCTCATAGTATCAAAAAAATGACATAAAAAATTGATTTATCTACTCCCCCCATAGGAAAATAAGGAAAATAAGATGAGTGTATTTTAGTGTTTTCACAAATTTTGTTTAATTGTATTGACTGGGATCCAAACGTACTTCGATTATGCTAATTTTTACGTACGGTGTCTTTTATTACAAGGTGAACTATTATATATGGCCTTCTTTATTGTTAAAACATTTTTAATTCTTATATTGCTTGAATTCTCTACATGCTCACTAATGTTCTTACCTTTATTCTTTGGTTATATGGGTTGAAAGTCCTTTGTGAAACGTAATCGATCATGTATCATCATTTTACAAAACTGACTGTCAGATTGGTTGTTCATAATATTCTAAGCATGCCGTTAAAAATTTATAAATTTTGGACTTGATTTAGACCTACATCTATGAGTTTCGCTAAATGTGACCGTAGTACCCTTACAACTAAAACATAAATTACCCATCCCTAAAGGAATTTTTTAAGATCAAAATTTTAACACACATTCTTGTAAATTACATATCTATCTCATAGTGTCAAAAAAATTGATATAAAAATTTAATTTATCTAGTTTCTCCATGGAAAAATAAGCAATATATAAGAGAAGGGTATTGATGTCATTTCACACACTCTCAATTAAACTCTCACCATTGAAAAATTACAATATCTAATCTGAACCATCTATTATATTTACTGTTTTACTGTGTAAATCGATAAAAAAATTACAATGAAACCCTAACCCTAAACCCTAAACCCTAAACCCTAACCCCTAAACCCTAACCCCTAACCCCTAAACCCTAATCCCTAAACCCTAACTTACTCTAAACCTCAAAATTCCTAAAACCTAAAATCTAACTTACTCTAAACTTCAAAATTCCTAAACCTTAACTTACCCTAAATCTCAATCCCCTAAACCCTAACTTACCTTAAACCTAAACCCTAACTTAATTATCCTAAACTCTAAACAATGATTTAATAGTAAAATAGATACACAAATATAACTATATATGGAATTCCAATATTTGATCAATATATGTATATGTAATATATTAATATAGACATACACAAATATAAAAAATATATATATAGTACTAGTCACTATATTATATATATAAGTGTAGGTATAATGATATACGTACTACTATCTTATATATATAAAAAATTGACTGTCGGATTGGTTGTTCATAATATTCTAAGTAGGCCGTCCCTAATTTTTATAAATTTTGGACCTAAACCCTTAACCCTAAACCCTAAAACCTAAACCCCAAACCCTAAACCCTAAAAAAATTATAATAAAATCCTAGAACCGGAACCTTAACTTACCATAAACCTCAAATTCCTAAACCTTAACTTACCATAAATCTTAATCTCCTAAACCCTAATTTACCCTAAACTTAAACCCTAACTTATGCTAAACTTTAAATAATGACTTAATAGTAAAATAGATACACAAATTTAATTATATATGGAATTCAAATATTCAATCTATCCATGTATATGTAATATATTAACATATATACACAAATGTAAAATATATATCTATATAGTATTAGTCTATTAGACTACTAGTCACTATATTATATATATATATATGTCAATATGTGTGTAGGTAAACATTAACTAGGTATAAATTGTATAATGATTAAAATTCATTAAATGATTTAATGATATATGTCAATATGTGTGCGGGCTTTGACGGGCCGGGCCTAACGGGCTTTGACGGGCCGGGCCTAACGGGCCTTGACGGGCTTTTGGCGGGCCGGGCCCGCGGGCCGGGCCGGGCTTTAGATCTCTAAACCATGGTCGGCCCACCAACCACCTTGGCGGGCTTTTGCGGGCTTTTTTGCGGGCCGGGCCGGGCTTTTAGCCCACGGGCTTGCGGGCCTCCACCGGCCCACGGGCCAAATGATGACCCCTACATATAGTGCCAGAACAGCTTTGTATCCAAATGTCAAGATGGAGCCATGAGCCCACGTGAAGGTCGAACTATTGAGAGAGATTTTTGTTTATCAACAAAAACGTTAAAACGGCATGGACTAGGCTGCCACAAAAGTCCTTGTTGCCTCGCTTCATAGAAACAATCCCAGTAACAAACCCAGCAACAGAGCAGGTTTATACTACAATAAGCAACAGAGACTTTTTTTTATATCTTTTGCGTCTCCAAATCGGCAGCTTCATGTTGATATGTATATATGTGTTACTTTTTAGGGGCTAGGGGTCATCATTTGGCCCGTGGGCCTCGTGGGCCGGTGGAGGCCCGCAAGCCCGTGGGCTAAAAGCCCGGCCCGGCCCGCAAAAGCCCGTCAAGGTGGTTGGTGGGCCGACCATGGTTTAGAGATCTAAAGCCCGGCCCGGCCCGCGGGCCCGGCCCGCCAAAAGCCCGTCAAGGCCCGTTAGGCCCGGCCCGTCAAAGCCCGCACACGTATTGACATATATCATTAAATCATTTAATGAATTTTAATCATTATACAATTTATACCTAGTTAATGTTTACCTACACACATATTGACATATATATATATATATAAAAAATATAGTGACTAGTAGTCTAATAGACTAATACTATATAGATATATATTTTACATTTGTGTATATATATTAATATATTACATATACATGGATAGATTGAATATTTGAATTCCATATATAATTAAATTTGTGTATCTATTTTACTATTAAGTCATTATTTAAAGTTTAGCATAAGTTAGGGTTTAGGTTTAGGGTAAATTAGGGTTTAGGAGATTAAGATTTATGGTAAGTTAAGGTTTAGGAATTTGAGGTTTATGGTAAGTTAGGGTTCCGGTTCTAGGATTTTATTGTAATTTTTTTAGGGTTTAGGGTTTGGGGTTTAGGTTTTAGGGTTTAGGGTTTAGGGTTTAGGTCCAAAATTTATAAAAATTAGGGACGGCCTACTTAGAATATTATGAACAACCAATCCGACAGTCAATTTTTTATATATATAAGATAGTAGTACGTATATCATTATACCTACACTTATATATATAATATAGTGACTAGTACTATATATATATTTTTTATATTTGTGTATGTCTATATTAATATATTACATATACATATATTGATCAAATATTGGAATTCCATATATAGTTATATTTGTGTATCTATTTTACTATTAAATCATTGTTTAGAGTTTAGGATAATTAAGTTAGGGTTTTGGTTTAAGGTAAGTTAGGGTTTAGGGGATTGAGATTTAGGGTAAGTTAAGGTTTAGGAATTTTGAAGTTTAGAGTAAGTTAGATTTTAGGTTTTAGGAATTTTGAGGTTTAGAGTAAGTTAGGGTTTAGGGGTTAGGGGTTAGGGGTTAGGGTTTAGGGTTTAGGGTTAGGGTTTCATTGTAATTTTTTTTATCGATTTACACATTAAAACAGTAAATATAATAGATGGTTCAGATTAGATCTTGTAATTTTTCAATGGTGAGAGTTTAATTGAGAGTGTGTGAAATGACATCAATACCCTTCTCTTATATATTGCTTATTTTTCCATGGAGAAACTAGATAAATTAAATTTTTATATCAATTTTTTTGACACTATGAGATAGATATGTAATTTACAAGAATGTGTGTTAAAATTTTGATCTTAAAAAATTCCTTTAGGGATGGGTAATTTATGTTTTAGTTGTAAGGGTACTACAGTCACATTTAGCGAAACTCATAGATGTAGGTCTAAATCAAGTCCAAAATTTATAAATTTTTAACGGCATGCTTAGAATATTATGAACAACCAATCTGACAGTCAGTTTTGTAAAATGATGATACATGATCGATTACGTTTCACAAAGGACTTTCAACCCATATAACCAAAGAATAAAGGTAAGAACATTAGTGAGCATGTAGAGAATTCAAGCAATATAAGAATTAAAAATGTTTTAACAATAAAGAAGGCCATATATAATAGTTCACCTTGTAATAAAAGACACCGTACGTAAAAATTAGCATAATCGAAGTACGTTTGGATCCTAGTCAATACAATTAAACAAAATTTGTGAAAACACTAAAATACACTCATCTTATTTTCCTTATTTTCCTATGGGGGGAGTAGATAAATCAATTTTTTATGTCATTATTTTTGATACTATGAGATAGATATGTATTCCATAAGAGTGTGTCCAAAATTTGATGTTAAAAAATTATTTTCGGGAGGGGTAATTTCCGTTTTAGTTGTAAGAGTACTATGGTCACATTTGGCGAAATACATGGATCGATGTCTAAATCAAGTCCAAAATTTATAAAATTTTAAAGGCATAGTTATAATATTCTAACCAATCAATCTAACGGTCAATTTTATAAAATAATTAAACATGTCCGATTAAGTTTCACAAAAGTATTTCATTCCATATAACAAATGAACAAACGTAAGAACATTAATATACATATGGAGAATTCAAGCAATATAAGAATTAAATATGTTTTAATAATAAACGAGGACATGTAGAAAACTCCATCTTATAGTGATAAACATCGTACGTAAAATTTAGACTCGTCGGAGTACGTTTAAACCCCGGTGCATGGATGAAGGTTACGTTTATTTTGAAATATCTTATTTTTTTAATAATTAAAGCCCGATAGGCCCGGCCCGCAAAAGCCCGCAAAGGCCCGGCCCGCAAAAGCCCGCAAAGCCCGCTTGAATGGGCCGGGCTCGGATCCTTATATAAAAGATAAAGCCCGGCCCGCATATATTAAAATGTTGTTGAGGCCCGGCCTGGCCCGGCCCGTGCCGGCTATACATGGGCCGGGCTGGGCCGGGCCGGGCTTTTTGCCGACCCCTATTAGGGGCTATGAGGCTCTCCCAGTAGCCTAGGCAGTTGCCAGAGCTTAGAATTTCTGCGCTTGCAAGGACACTTCTTCTTGGGGACCATTCCTTCATCCATGACAGAATTGAGAAGGATCGAAGAATTAGACCTCTCTCGTAATAATATGTCAGGGGATATTCCAAAGTTTTTTTTAGGGATTTGCAAACTTGAAAATTTTAAACCTATCCTTCAATCAGTTTTCGGGAGCAGTACCAACTGGTGGTGTTTTTATCAATGCAAGTGCGATTTCAGTTGCTGGGCATGCTAGACTCTGCGGCGGTATTGCTAATCTTCGACTTCCCGTGTGCAAAAAGTCTAAAGAGTCTAAAGGAGGAGGATTATCTCGTAGCATGAAACAAATGATCTCTGTAGTTTCTGGTTTTACTCTTTTGGGCCTTGCTGTGGTGCTGTCTCTTTTTCTTGTTGGTAAGAAAATGAAAGGAAGTAAATTAAGCACTTCGGGAAACTCTGTTTTGCAAGTTTCATATGCTGTTATTCGAAAAGCAACTGATGGTTTCTCTTCAGCTCTTTTGATTGGTATGGGTGTTTTTGGGACTGTTCTTTCATAATCTGAAAATGGTGTTCTTGTTACTGTGAAGGTGTTTAACATGTTACCCCGGGGAGCTTTTAAGAGTTTCATCTCCGAATGTGAGGTATTGAGAAATATCAAAATCTTGTCAAGATCATAACTGCATGCTCAAGTATTGATTTTAATGGTAATGATTTTAAGGCTCTTATTTATGAGTTCATGGATAATGGGAGCTTAGAGAAATTTTTGCATCCATCTGCTGGAAGCGAAGAACCCAAAAGTTTAAATTTTGTTCAAAGGGTTGACATCGCCATTGATGTCGCTTCTGCATTGGATTATCTTCACAACCGTTGTGAAACACCTGTTGTTTATTGTGATCTCAAGCCAAGTAATGTTCTTGTTATAGCGGAAGCAATTGAATGTAAGAACAAACACAGATTTACGTGATTCACTAACGTGAGTTAGCTACATCCAGGGCAGAAGGAGAACAGATTTATTATCTTAAGGATACCAGATTACAGAGTATCACACTAGGTTAGCCAACCTAAGATTACAGAATACAGAATATCTACCACACTAGGTTAAGCCTAACCTACAGGATAGAACCAGATTTCATTCATCTTTCTTCCTCTCTTTTAGCTAATACCCATATATATATATATAGCCAAACAGAGTCCTGAATACCAGAGGAATCCCAAACACAAACGTCTGAGGAAGCCTAAACCAGAATGACTGAGGAATCTCTATTCCTTACAAAAACCTAAGTAGTAGTCATGCTCGCCAGAGACTCTAACTCTTCTCGCCAAAGACTGTTCGCCAAAGACTCTCTCGCTAGAGATTCTTCCTTGCGACCCTCTCGCCAAAAACATATGTCTTAGCGAGACCTACGTACGCCGACGCCATACCAGATTCAAGGCATATTCTAACAAATCTCCACCTTGACTTGAATCCTCTCCCAGATAACCAAATGTACCAGAAGTACCAGATGTATCAGATGCACCACAACAGTGCCAGATGTACCAGATTCTCCTCTGCCCCAGATGTTGTTCCTCCAAAGACAACCCAGATGTTCCCTTCTCCCAGAGAATGAACCTAGATGTTGTCACTTCTAAAGAAGGACCCAGATGTTGCCCCTCCTAAAGAAGGACCCATGTCTAAACAATGTTGGAACTTGCTATGTGAAACCGGCTTGGTGAACATGTCTGCTGGATTATCAGCAGTACCCATCTTGTTCACCCTGATTCTCTTCTCACTTCTCAGAAAATGATACCTGACATCGATGTGCTTAGTTCTCCCATGATGAACTTGATCCTTGGATAAACATATTGCACTCAGACTATCATAATACACTATAGCCTGATCGTGATGTAGACCCAAGTCACTAACCAGTCCTTTCAACCAGATTCCCTCCTTGGTTGCCTTTGTCAATGCCATGTACACTGCTTCAGTTGTAGACAAAGTCACTGAAGGCTATAGAGTAGCTTTCCAACTAACAACAGATCCACCAAGAGTGAAAACATAACCAGTCATAGATCTTCTCGTATCAACATCTCCAGCATAATCTGAATCTGAGTAACCAGTTACTAAACACCCTATATCACCTCCATAAATGAGACCAACATCAGACGTACCTCTAAGGTAACGAAAGATCCTCTTCACAGCTTGCCATTGCTCCTTTCCGAGCTCACCCATAAACCTACTGACAACACTGACAGCATGTGCAAGATCCGATCTAGTGCAGACCATAGCATACATCAAGCTTCCTACTGAACTACCATAAGGAACTCGAGACATGTACTCCTTCTCCTGAGCAGATTTAGGTGCAAACGCAGTAGACAAGTGAATGTTTGCTGCACTTGGAGTATCTGAGGATTTTGCTGTAGACATGCCAAACCTTGACAATATCTTCTAAATATAATCCTTTTGTGATAAGAACAGCCTCTTCTGAATCCTATCCCTGTACATCTCCATTCCCAGAATTTTCCTAGCTGCACCCAAATCCTTCATCTCAAACTCAGCACTGAGAAGACCCTTCAACTTTTGAATCTCTGACTTGTCCTTTGCCGCTATCAACATATCGTCTACATACAGGACCAAATAAATGAGAGACTAATTTGAAACCTTGTTGTAGTATACACAACAATCATACGGACTCCTGCTGTGGCCAATCTCCATCATATAGCTGTCAAACCTCTTGTACCACTGCCTCAGTGATTGTTTTAGTCTATATAGAGATTTCTTCAACTTACAAACATAATCTTCCTTACCAGGAACTTGGAAACCCTCTGGCTGAGTCATGTATATCTCCTCCTCCAACTCTACATGCAGAAAAGCTGTCTTTACATCTAGTTGCTCAAGTTCCAGATCCTGATGTGCAACTATGGCTAGTAGCACCCTGATAAATGTATGTCTGATCACTGGCGAGAAAATCTCATTGTAGTCTACACCTTCTTCCTGATGAAACCCTCTTGCAACTACCTGAGCTTTATACTTGATACCCTCAGCAGGTGACATCCCTTCCTTCTTCTTGAAAATCCATTTGCAAGTAATAACCTTTCTCTCCTGAGGTCGCTTGGCCAAATTCCAAGTATGATTCTTGTGAAGTGATTCCATCTCGTCTCCCATTGCAGCAAGTCATTGGGCAGACTCAGTACATGTAACTGCTTCCTTGTAGGTGGATGGCTCGCGAGGATCCACCTCTTCAGCAACCTGAAGTGCATAAGCCACCATGTCCTCAAAACCATACCTTGTGGGCGGTTTCCCGAAGTTCGCTCTCCTCGACCAATTAAGAGACAAACTATGCTGGTTAACTACTAGTGGCTCTGATTCTGAACGTTGGTGCTGATCTCCTTGTTGTGGTTCACTCTCATCTTGAGTGACTTGCTGCTCCACCTCTTTCTCAACACTACCATTCTCTGATACAACACTAGCATTAGAGAGCATGCGCCTAGCTCTCTCCAGAAGTGTCTGATTCATATGTTTTGCCACACCATTTTGCTCCGGTGTGTCCCTGACTGTATGATGCCTAGCAATCCCTACATTCATGCAGAACTCATTAAACTCAGACCAGCAGAATTCTAGAATTTGCATCCCTCATTCACTCATATGACCGAGTCTCATGTGCCATAGCTTGGTCATATCCTCCTTGCGAACTTCGAATGATGCAACAACAGCTGAACCCGACAACGTAGAACCTTGTAGAATATACAAAGTACCCCACTTGACACCTTTCAGAACCACATTAGAACCCTTGGAGATACGTAGAACTCCGCCTTCTCCTTTGAAACTAAATCCCTTGTTATCCAAATAACCCAGAGATATCAGATTCTTAGTCATGCGTGGAACATGCCTAACTTCGTTCAATGTACAAAATTTACCATCATGTGTCTGTAATTTAATTGAGCCCACTCCAACCACCTTGCAGGCAATACTATTGGCCATAAAGACATCTCCTCCATTTACCTGCTCATAGGTTGAGAACCACTCCCTGTGCGGACATATATGATAAGACGCCCCAGAATCTAGAACCCACACATCATTGTGATATGCATGTTCATCAGCAACTAGGGCTGTATCCTCTTCTGAATTGGTGTCATTTTCTGCTATAACAGCAGTACCTGATGGTTTCTCTTGCTGCTTCATGTTTGGACATTCCCTTTTCCAATGCCCCCTTTCTTTACAGTAGTTACAGACATCGTTGGATTTAGGACCCTTGAAACTTGGCTTCTTGAATTTCTTCTTATCCGAGTTTCCATGTCCTTTACTTCTATTGACTACTAACCCAGCAGCATGATTATCTAAATCTGTACCAGTCGCCTTATGGCACAGTTCTCTGGTATGAAGAGACGATCTTACCTCCTCAAGAGTCACCATATCCCTTCCAACAATAAAGAATTGCACAAAATTCTCATATGATAACGGTAAAGATACCAACAGAATTAGAGCAGCATCCTCATCATCGATTTTAACATCGATATTACGCAATTCTAACAGAATTGTGTTTAGCTGATCCAAGTGATCTCTCAGAGGTGCACCATCTTGCATACGCAGACCAAACATACGTTGCTTCAGAAGTAACTTGTTGGTTAAAGACTTCGTCATGTATAGACTCTCAAGCTTCAACCACAAACCAGATGCAGATTCTTCTTCTGCGATTTCGGTGATATCATCTGCAAGACACAGCATGATTGTCGAGTGTGCCTTCTCCTCCAGACTGGCCATCTCAGCGGATTCGGGACCCACTGTCTTCTTCATTAGTGGCACCCGCAACCCTTGTTGCTTTAACAAGGCACGCATCTTGATCTGCCATAAAATGAAACTGTTCCTCCCCGTGAATTTGTCGATCTTCACATTCACCCCAGACATCCTGAGCCGAAGCTCTGATACCAGTTTGTTATAGCGGAAACAATTGAATGTAAGAACAAACACATATTTACGTGATTCACTAACGTGAGTTAGCTACATCCACGGCAGAAGGAGAACAGATTTATTATTTTAAGGATACCAGATTACAGAGTATCACACTAGGTTAGCCAACCTAGGATTACATAATACAAAATATCTACCACACTAGGTTAAGCCTAACCTACAAGATAGAACCAGATTTCATTCACCTTTCTTCCT
The DNA here is from genome assembly GCA_946800695.1 of Geum urbanum. Classification (NCBI taxonomy): domain Eukaryota; kingdom Viridiplantae; phylum Streptophyta; class Magnoliopsida; order Rosales; family Rosaceae; genus Geum; species Geum urbanum. Next base: position 72,716,892 of record OX327001.1, read on the forward strand.
CTCTTTTAGCTAATACCCATATATATATATATATATATATATATATATATATAGCCAAACAGAGTTCTGAATACCAGAGGAATCCCAAACCCAAACGTCTAAGGAAACCTAAACCAGAATGACTGAGGAATCTCTATTCTTTACGGAAACCTGAGTAGTAGTCCTGCTCGCCAGAGACTCTAACATACATATTTCAGTTAGAGCTATATGATTTATGCACATATATATGTAGTCACAAATATATTTGAATACTTTCTTGACTGCAGAGTATGGTATGGGAAGTGAGACATCTGCATATGGGGATGTTTACAGCTTTGGCATTCTTTTGTTAGAAATGTTAACTGGGAAGAGACCTACTGATCACATGTTTAGTGACAACTTGAATCTTCATAATTATGTGAAGACAGTTCTCCCTGGACGTGTTTCAGAGATTTCAGAACCACTAGTTCTTCAAGAAGCTCGCAGCCAACTGAGTGTGAGAGAAGAGAAAATTGAAGAGTGCTTGACTTTGATATTTGGAATTGGAATTTCGTGTTCTGTCGAGTCTCCAACAAACCGAAAGGATACTGAATTGCAGTCCATTAGGGACAAATTTCTTGGCTAGGAATAATTTATTTTGTGAATGCTTTTATACATGTTGATGTATTGTTCTGTCACTTCTATGGTTCAGAATTTCAGATATCATTGTTTTATATTTGTCATATGTATTTTTTTTTTTGAAATGAATATGCAGTACAACCGAAAGAGAAGTAAAATAACAGCAACTATAATCCAAACTGGAAATAGATAGAGAGCCTTAACTAACTAGAACTGGAAAATAAGTAAAGAAAATGAAGAAAAAGATCGTCGCCGGTCAACTAGCCATTTTTTGAGGGCAAGCCGTACCATCATTGCGGAGAACCAGAACCAAGGACAATGGTGGCTGATTAGCCCATCTCTGAGGACCCATCGTCTGATCGGCAAGCGAGGCCGCGTGATGGGCAGCAGAATTCGCTTCACGAGGATCGAATTACCCTTATCCACACATAGCTAGGGTAATTTATTAACAAGACATATCAGTTCTAGCAGCAGTTTGAAAACACTACAAAAATGCATTTGCAGCGTTTTTTATTGTGTTGTATATCGAATTGTTGCAAAAGGTATTCAGTGCATTTACAACACTTTTCTCATGTCACAAAGAAATGTTGCAAAAGTCATTTGCAACATTTTCAAACTGATGCGAAAGAGTATTTGCAACCGTTTACAAATGCTACCAGCAGACAGATCATGATGCTAAACAAACACTGTTTTTAACTTCTTATTTTTTTTTTGACAAGACGAAAATTTAACTGTGACTGAAGTACTAGAGTTCTACCGAAATCCCGACACAATTAAATGAAACCCCTAAAAGCGCACTGCGCACAAGCTAAATCCAAATAACCTAATCAAAACAAACTAGAAACGCCAAGACTAAAATTTTGGATGTCCCCTCCTAAGCTGACTGAGTGCCTTGTCTAAAAGAGACACCCCAGAACAAGAGGTGCAGGAGACGTTGCAGATGATGCTGAAGATGTTGAAGGTGAAAGCACTGGAGAAGACCCTGCAGCCACACTACTCATCGCATAATGGGCTCGCATAATGGACGTAGAGAATGAACCCCACGTTGCAAACTGTTGCCTAACCCCAGAATCAACGGTTGGCACATAATATCCATCCAAAGCCTTTTGGGCTTTATTCCCAGGCCCCTTTACAAGTACACAGGTCCTCAACTTCTTCTTCTTCCTACGAGCTTATATACTGCATCGTAGACATCTTCCGGATCCCGTTCTAAATGGTTGTCCACAGTCACAGGAAGTAGGATGATTCCCATATCCCCTTTATTCGATGTTGACCAGATGTCAGCCACCTCTTCCTCTTGAGAACCTCCACCATCCTCTTCACCGGTAAGAGACAAAATCTCCTTACCAATACCCCAGATGTCAGACTTCATCCGAGTTTGATAAGCCACATCGACTCATTTCGCCATGGTAGCTTGGTAAACCATGCAATCCTTGAAAAAGTGATCAAATCGACCATAACCACCACAATAGTCTTTCAAAGTCAAATACTCAATTTCACAGTCAACCCAAGCCCGAGGTCCTAAACGCAGTATGACCTTGGTTGTTAACCTTTCACGAAGGTCAACCTCCACAAATAAACGAATATCCTCACAATCATAGAAATTATACTTTTCGTAATCCACATACCTACATATGCAGTCGCCTAGGGTAACCCACTAGTTGGAGACGGTGATAGGTCCCGTCAGATCACCACCAACTATATGCACTCGTGCCCAAGCACACGTAATAGCCGCATGAACCAAATGCACTGGAGTGAATCCACCAAACTGCTCCACTATAATAGGCACGTTCTCAAAGAACTAAGGACCTCGAAATATCACACGACGGAGAATATCCTTGTTGTGAAAAATGCCAACCAGACGATCAGGGGAGTAGACTGTGATACTAGTTGAACTAGTACTGAACCTGCCACACCAGAGACGTAGCAGCCAGTGCTTGAGAGATTTTCTTTTCACAATTGATTTTTTTTAGGACAATAGATATGGATCACCGCAAAGAAGCAATCATCATCCTCCTCATCGGCACCATAAGAGAGGTCGATTTCGGTCGGCCTCCACGACGCCATGGATCCCAGAGGACAAAGATTGAAAAAAATAAGGGTTTTGTGAGATACTAGATATAGCGATCTTGTAGGTTATGAGAGAGTAAGGAAGAAGAGATGAGGTAAGAATATTCTGAAATGATTAGGATTGTGAGATTCAGATGGGATAGGGAAGCTCGGCGGCAGCGGCAATAGATAGGAAAAGAGAAAAAGGGGAGAGAGGGTTTCTTCGATAATCACTTTCACTTATTGAACATTAATCTATTTCTTAGGAGTTTGAATGTTAGACTATTTGCGATTCGTTTCTTTTAACTTCATTATATAGCAGGAATAAAACACTGCAACTAATGAATGTGCAACATAAAATAAATACTGCAAATAATAGATGTTACAAAGCTACAATATATTAGCCAGTTCATTTCATACTATTGCTTCATTTAACTGATATATACAAAATAATCAAAATTGGAATGGTGCAGCTATTGATAAAGTCATCCAACTTTAAATATATGATGATCGATAGTTAGCCTTACGATAAAATAAAGTGAAGACTCTTACAAACTCTCTTTACACTGAGTGTTTTACAAAGTTTAAACAGAATGAGATTTCTCTCTGGAAAAATGTAGTACGCAACTATATATGGAGAAAAAAATAATAAAAGGAAAAAACAAATCGGCTTACGTAACAAGGAACATGAAGAAGCCGGCCCAATTCTTCTCTTGTCGGCCCAAATGGAAAAGAACCGGAAAACGAGAAAACCCTAGCGGCTATATAAACCTAAAAATAAAATTGGACGAACAGTCCAAAACCTATATCCGCCTCCGAAGCAAAAACCCCTCCGTGAAAAGCTTAAGCTCGAGCAGAAGAGATCAGAGATGAAGGTTGTCGCTGCTTACTTGCTCGCCGTTTTGGGAGGCAAGGCCAACCCCACCGCCAATGACGTGAAGACCATTCTCGCCTCAGGTACTGTCTCTCTCAATCTCAAATTTTCCAATCTCATAAGATCTGTAATTGCTTTTGTTCATTTTAGCTTCGTCATTTCAGTATTGTATGCCTCGATTCAGCTCGATTAGGTTAATTTCGGTACTTTAAGAACGAAACATTATTAAATCTGGAGTATTGAGCTAGAATGACGTAGATGCTGATGGTTTAGTGGTTTCTAGAAATGAGTTGGGATCTGTTGGATGTGTTGTTGTGAAATGAGTTGAAATTTGTGGAATTGGTTACAGTTGGAGCCGAGGCCGATAGCGACAGGATCGAGTTGCTGTTGTGTGAGGTCAAGGGGAAGGATATCACTGAACTCATTGCCTCTGGAAGGGAGAAGTTGGCCTCTGTGCCATCTGGCGGCGGCGGAGTCGCTGTTGCTGCGGCTGTTGGTGGCGGTGGCGGTGGTGCCGCAGCACCGGCTGCTGCTGAGCAGAAGGAGGAGAAGGTAGAAGAGAAGGAAGAATCTGATGATGTAAGTTTCCGAATTTTAATCTTATCGCGCAGCTGTTTTTTGTTTGTAGAATGTTTGAGGTTAATATGTGGACTTGATACTGATTGCATTGTTTTGATTCTGCAGGACATGGGATTCAGCCTCTTCGACTAAGAGATTTCTGGTTTTGGTACGCTAGTATCAAGGCAAGCTAGGTCTTTTAGATAGAAATGATGTCATATGTTTTCAACTTGTTTGTAGTTGGATGTGGTTTTAGACTCTTAAACATTTTTGGCTTTTTAATGTATTAGTTATGTTGAAGACAATGTTGAGCTAAGTTTCTGTGTTACTTTGATGGATCTTATGGCATTGTGAACTTACAAATTAGTTTCTTGCCTTCGGTTTATTTCTATGTAGTCTGCATATCTTCTCTTGAATTTTGCATTATGTATCATGCCTATGCTTGGGTTGATAACTATAGGGGATGCTTTCTCTGGTGTCAAATATACTTGTCTCTAGATCATACTGGTTTATTGGCATTGTGGCCTGTGAGGCTGGACATATCGAAGACTCAAGTTTTTGGTTTCCCATGGTTTTGTGATGCTTGGTATTTGGAATGTCAATTGCTCATGATGCCAAATGAGCTTTCCATCTGAAATCAGTTGTCTCTGTGTGTTGAATGAATCAGTTGCTGTTGTGGCATTGATCATTATAGTCCATTGTCACTGTTGTGTTAGATGGATAAAAATGACCTTGTCATTACAAGGTGAAATGCAAAGGTTGGACCAGTTGGTGAATGGAATTCAGAAATTGAAGGAAGAAGACTAGTATCATTCTCACTAGTTTTATGATTGTGCATGTAACGCTAGATAACGACGCTCCACTAACCAAAGTGTGATAGCAATCTCTGATGAACATGTCTAAAACGATTCGAAACGCATTCCAGTTTGTTCCAAAAGCTAAAGGAAAGTGGCTCATTGCTAACCACAACTTTCTCTCATCACAGTTGTCACTCCCACACTCTACATAATGGTTGGGATCCTACGATATTCTCCATATGATTTATAGGTCATTTTTTCTACGTCGGTAAGCAAATTTAACTTTGATCAATCCTAACAAAATTTGGGCCGGATTTCTAAGTGTATTTGGATTGAGGAAATATATTTAAAAAATTAAACGAATTTCTGTAATTCAGGATTCTTTCTAAATTTCTCAGTTTGAATAGGTTTCTTGATAAATTTACAAATTCTATTTTTTAAATTTGAGAAAAAATTGGAGTTAAAATTCTCTTATTCAATTCCTTCAAAATTAGTTCTCATTCTATAATTCTTTTAAATTAAATGTTAAAGTTTGAATTTCTAAATCCAATAACTAGAATGATAAATAATACTATTTAAAATCATGAAAATATTATAATTTTCCAAACGCACCGTAAAAAAAATTAGGTTGAGTAACTAAATGCTTCAGTTATAATGATCAAATTTGGATCGTAACAATTGCAGTCATCATGTATAGTGCCGCAAACAAGGTCAGAAGCAAAAAAACACGCGCGTAATAATCTGCAATTGTTCTACTGACGTGGATCCATCACAACCACGCCACGTTTCCAAATCTGACTGTCCGTTCGAAGACGTACAGAGACAACCGCAGGTCAAAATAATTACGTTTATCCGCACCGCCCAACCGATCGGTAAAACGGACCAAAACCCGACCCGAACCAGCTCCTATAGTAAATGCTCGAACCTTGTAGCTTTTCTAGATCACATGCTCAGAGACTATCACTCTCTCACTGAAGACTGAAGAAAAATGGCCGAGACTGAACCCAAGTCCGTCGCTCCGGAGGTCCTCGAATGGCCGAAGAAGGACAAGCGCCGCCTCCTCCACGCCGTCTACCGCGTCGGCGATCTCGAACGCACCATCAAGTAAACCCGAAACTCTAAAATGGTCAGATCATAATGAATCTGAATTGATTTTGTTTCTGATTTTTGCGCTATGGTTTTTGTTGCGTAGATTTTACACGGAGGCTTTGGGGATGAAGCTACTGAGGCAGAGGGATATACCGGAGGAGAAATACTCGAACGCTTTCCTCGGATTCGGGCCAGAAGAGACCAACTTCGTCGTCGAGCTGACGTACAATTACGGCGTCACCTCCTATGATATCGGCACCGGTTTCGGTCACTTCGCCATCGCTACTCCAGATGTGAGTGTGTTTTGATTTTTTTATGGAATTTAGGTTTTTTTGGTATGAATTTGGGGTTTTTGATATTTGTGATTTGGATTGGACAATGATAGGTTTATAAATTGGTTGAGCACATTAGAGCGAAAGGTGGGAACGTGACCAGGGAGCCTGGTCCGGTGAAAGGTGGGAACAGTATTATTGCCTTTATTAAGGACCCTGATGGTTACACATTTGAGCTCATTCAGAGGGCTTCGACACCCGAGCCGCTTTGTCAGATCATGCTCCGTGTTGGTGATCTCGAACGCGCTGTTAGCTTTTATGAAAAGGTAATACTTTGCGTGGCGATGTTGAGCTTGGTTTTAATCTGATCTGAGTAGAGTAGAGAGTTTTGTTCAAACATGTGTTGGTTAACTGCGAAAACGTGTTTTGTTGAGTGCAGGCGTTGGGATTGAAGCTTTTGAGGAGGATTGAGAGGCCGGAATACAAGGTGAGTACCTTATCCTAAGAATTGTGTAAACAGGAGAGAGATATGCGAATAGTTTGTTAAATATCGAGCCTGATTGAGTTTTTTTTGCTGTTGGTTATATTTGACAGTACAACATAGCCATCATGGGATTTGAAGAAGAAGACAAGACAACTATTTTGGAGCTGACTTATAACTATGGTGTGACCGAGTATACCAAGGGGAATGCGTATGCACAGGTTATGAGATAATCCTATCATAACTTGTCTTTTGTAGCTAATGCCTTTCTTTATCTGAAAAACTGTTATTCTGTGAGCAATTTCTGCCGTAGTGATACTTGATAAATTCCAGATTGCTGTTGGCACTGATGATGTATACAAAAGTGCTGAGGTGGTTGACGTAGTTACAAAAGAACTTGGGGGAAAGATAACTAGACAGGCCGGACCAATTCCAGGTCTTAACACCAAGATTACCTCTTTTCTGGACCCAGATGGTTGGAAGACGGTAAGTATTCACTCACTGCTTAAATTTTACTGGAGCGTCGTTTCTTGGAACCAATGCTGTCTAGTTACGATAGATATGTGCTTTGTTGCATCTGTACTCGGTGCTTGAGTTTGTGTTTAAGAGCAAAGATGTCTATCAGTCTATATATAGCAAGAGTGCAAAACAAGGGCTTTGTTATGTGTACTTGGTTTTGAAGCAGAAACGTGTAATTGTTCAAGCACTTTGCTGTCTTTGTATCTACTCACACCCTGTATTGTATTACTATATCTTGTTTAGGATCGTTCTCTGTGCTGACACCGAGTTACTTATATAATTTTTCTTGTAGGTCCTGGTTGACAATGCGGACTTTCTTAAGGAACTGCAGTAAGCAAGAGCCTTTGCATGAAATGGAAGCATCTGGATAGTCGTTTTCATATTAATAAGATAATCCAGCTTCTGTGTTTGTAGTAGCCAATATGGCTGTATGAATGTGGTTATCCTTTAATTGTTTTTCAGTTGTAATGGGACTATACGAGTGTCCTATGTGACCTTTGGTCTATTTTAAAATGGTTATCAATGTTATTATGTGCCTTCTCTTACTAGTATTGCCCCTATGGTTTAGTCCACTTTCAATGACTATCCAAAAGGAGGTAGGGGTGCAGAGACAGCCAGGAGGTTTGCCTAGAAGCAGCCACCATTGAAAGAGCAGTTGTGAGCAATGGCCAACTGTAACGAGATATAATCAGATGCTCAATTTGAATGTTTGCTAGAATTGCACATCTCATTCCGCCATTAGATACGAAGGGTGTTGATTCCCATTGACCGCCACTGACGAAGCCATTGGTAAAATGGCTTTCCTATTTCTCCTGGGAAACCTGTTCCTTCATGGAAAACGAAGCAAAAACAGACCAAACGTTCCAGTGCCAATCCTTTGAGTTGTCAACGGGAATTGGTCAGCTCAGGAATTCTTATCCTTGTTCAGGTCTGTAACTCAACCTATACACAATACAGCAACAGTCAATTCGCAGCTCTTTTCACGTTTTCAACATGTTTTGTAATCTTCCTTCAGAGAAAATCACAAGTGAACACGAAGTTGTTCATAACTTGGAAGGTTCGATCTGAGATAGAGCATCGATAAAGCCTGGTTCCGGTTCGAAACGAGGGATAACAACGTACGTGTGACAATTTAGCAAAATTGCACGAGTGGTGACTTTAGGTGTCTTACAATTATAATGGCATATATACCAGAAAGATTTCACAATCAAAAATCCTATGTAGTGCCATAAGACATCTGTGCAGATTCCACAATCAAAAATCCATTTCACCTTTTATGTACAGAAATAGCTAGGTAATATTTTAGCCATTAGATTTTGATTATGATTTAGTATATAATCTAGCATGATGAACTGGTAAGTTAAACTTGATAGATCTTTCATGAGGATAGCAATCATGCATTAATCTTCCGGAAACTCTAATAACTATCTCAAACAACTAAACTTTATTTCTCGATCATAAAATGACTACAAGCATTATCGATCATGCAAACAATAAGAAATCACAATCCACAAATACACACAGATGAGGGAGCTAGCTAGGGCTTATTTATTTATTTTTATTTCTCTCTTTTTTTTTTGCTAGGGCTTTATTTTCTGCAAATAAATTTATCTACATGACACTTGGATTCAGAGATGCATAAGCAAGCAACTCTTCATTCTTCTCTACTAAGGCCATGTCCTCATCTAAGAAAGTTAAGAACGCTTGTATGCCATTGCCATCCTTCACGTCCACGACGATTATTGTATTCTTCAATTTTGTACTAGTAATTCCCACCCAAGACGGCTTTCCCCATCCAAAATTGGCTTCATAGAATGGAAACCAGCACCAACTGCTGCTATTATACCATGCTCTTCGTTACCAAGAAGTTCCCTGATCCTTTCAATGATTTGTAGGCTTGCTCAGCAGTAACTCTATTCGGATACATAACCTTATAGTCCTCTTTGCTTTTCCAGAGCTTAGCAGCTAAGCTTCGAAGATCATCAACTTCACTTTCATCTGTAATTGCTGCAAAGTACCACAGATAATTCCCCATTAAGTTTTCAGTTGATGTTTTCCGCATGTTCACCCCTTGACACCACACGGATGGCCTTACATAACCTACGACATTTGACCTTGATGCTTCCATGGCACATTTCCAGATCAGCGCTGACACTGCTTCAGATCGTGTAGGGTTTGGCACGGAAGAACTGGCAGCTTTGGACTTGAGAGAAGCAATACTTGAGGCACCAAACACAAATCTTCTTGTTGTACACTTTTCTTGAGCAAATTCCAAAACATGTTGTGGAGAGTTGAATAGGTTTTGAGGTGGGAAAAGAGAAGCTGCAGTACCAAACTCTATAGGAAGCTGCACTTGATGATTAGTGCTACTACTACTATTGAAGCCAAAGGAAACTGTAGCCCAGGTTTTTATGAATGTGCTATAAGTAAATGCATCGGCAACCTTATGTGAAATGCTGGCTCCAATTGCCATTCCACCACACTCAAAGAAGTTAACCTGGACAAGTAGAAGATGTCCATTCACTTCTTGTGTGGAATTATATGCAGCTGGAAACAGTGGCTCTAACATCTCAGGATCTGGATTTTCTAGAACCTTCGATAAGGGACAACTAACCCCTAGTTTCAATGAATGCAGCCCCGTGATCATTGCAACAGATTGAATCATTGAATATGAATCTCCCCGCAAAGGGACAAAAGTGAGTTAGGGTTTCGGATAATGATGCTTTTAGAAGGCTGCAGGAGTTTTCAGCAAATGAAGAAGAATTGGGATCATTATGGCTATCAGCATTGGGGTAGACGAGTAGTATAGGGACATAAACTTCAGGAGGAAACTGATCAAAAATAGAGAGGCTCAAGTTTCTTAAGCGAAGAGGAGTTGGAGAGGATGGTGCAACTGTTTCTCTATGAATGACTTCAACCTTGAACTATTCTATACCCATTTTGGCTACGTACGTTAAGGCTTAAGCTATTCCAAACTGCATGTTGAGTTTCGTAACGAACACCTCGTATACCAATTATAGGCTCATTTTTGCCACATAATTTCGGCTCCTGAGATTAGTCAACCCAGTGGCGTAGCTATGAGAGATTATGCAATGTCAAATGACCCGGCGCGGCTCAATTAATCCAAAATTGTAACTAACAATTCAGGCAGAAGCTTTACTTTTCAAACTTAGATTATATAGATTCACTTTGATTCGTAATTTCGTATACGGCAACAAATTCAGTTATCCATCGGGAAGGTTGTAGACAACAATTGTTAATTAATCGATCTTACATGTCTATCTATCGAAATGTGAAATAGAACTTAGATTAAAATTCCTCTAAATAAAACTATCTTTTTATTCATAAACAATTATAATCGATTTGAACTATAAAAGCGTTTTTGACATATATTTCGTATGTATTAAGTTTGACAATACTATTTAATTAATAAAGAAATTGTTTAATATTTTGACACGGCTGAATGGCTGTATGACATTTCTGGTTATCTAGCTAGCTAGCAGCCTCAAATAATGTACGTATGCACGAGTTAATTGGTTGTCATGCATACGTCAACTTTTCCTACCCTTAATTATACGTACAAACTGTACGTGACCATATTCCTAAGTCTACGTGCATGGCTGCTAATCCTGGTTTCCAACTCTCTAATTTTTACATTGTTCGTGAGAAGGTTGCATTAGATACGGAGTTTATCGATTGAATTGTCTACATTTGAATTAGGAGTAGTCTATGCCAATAATGCCATCAAGTACGTCTTGAGTTGAACACTTGTGATACTTTGCCATATTGCTTTACCCATCCAAAATTGAGAAATTTTACAATGTGCCGGCTCACTAATTTGTGGGTTCATTTTGATGAGTAAAAAATTTCATGTGCAAAACAAAGACACATGGGAGAAAAAATTAGTGAAAATAGGTACGTAGGTAAGCAAGCAGCACACTGAAAGTGCACTCTCCAAAATTGTCACTTAAAAAAGTCACGTAAAATCTTGTACGAGCTTCATTGTTAATTATTCTACTTAGTTAGCTAATTAGAATGTAATTGTATAGGCAGAGAGCTCTTGTAATTAAAAACGGTGGCATACCAAAATAAAATCCATTTCAAGAACCATGCCTTAAGAACGGAGTAGGTGTAAATTAAGGTGGCAACTGGCAAGTAAATTATTTATTTATTACATTAGCTTTCCTAATCCTAATGGGCAACGAATTGCCGAGAAACACTACATAAAATGGAAAGTATTAGCTCTCATAATTAACCAGAGGCTCAAGTATCAAAAAGAATTTACCAACGAAAATAAACAATCCTGTTCCTTGTAGGATTATTTCACTTTCTTTATGAGTTCTTGTCATGTAAGGAATGGAATAATACATTGGAATTGAGAGTGTGTATAAATGCATTCACTATCTCAGTTTTTTTGTACTCCTATCTTTGTTGATGGTCAATATTCTTTAGTGATCATATATTAGGGTTTTCTGAGTTAGAATTGTTCATCATGCTTCAACAAGCTGACACAGTTCCATTTCAACAAGTAGTGATTTCCGGTGAATCGGCCAGGATGGTAAATGCGATGAGGGCAGAAGCAGCAGCAGAGAGTTTGAGGAAAGAAAGTGCCAGAGACCTAATAAAGACCTTGAAGAACTTCAACTACAGCATCTACCGAGACTTCATCAAGCTCATGACAGACTTCAAGACAAAAGATAATTTCCGTGTTGATATCTTGATACCAAAGGCGAAGAAGTTATTCGAAAATTGTCCCCCGAAGTTTTTGCTAGATTTCAATGCCTTCTTGCCAAAGGGATACGAAATCAACATCCCACTTCCAATAGTAACTTTTCGCAAGAGGAAGCGCGACGATTATGGAAGCAGTAGTAGTACTAGTACTAATGGTGATCATCATGAAGTTGATGTTGTATCTCAAGACTGCTCTAAGCTTTACAAAGCAGTAAGCTTTGTCAACAAGGTTAGGGAAAGACTCCGCGAAGATAACAGGGATGGTGATGATGTTTTCCTGTCTTTCTTGGACGTTTTCTTGAAGCATCAGTGCAACAACAAAAGAGTCAAAACACTTCCCGCCAAAAAACCAAGCAAGTATAACGAAGATGAGCGTCGCATTTACAAAGAGGTTAAAGCACTTATGAAGGGGTACCCTGACTTGGTTATAGAGCTCGTCAACCATTTTTTACCAACGCTACCTTTACCTGCACTCTCCTGCTTCATTGACTCTAACTGCGTAACTTGCACTCCAAGCTATAGTCTTCGGCCAAAGTATTACCCAATTCCTGCTACTACTCAAATACAAGAGCTCCATTCTCGACTTCTGAATGATCGTTGGATATGCATTAACAAGATTTACTTAAAAGAACTGCGTAAGGCGGCTTACTTAAGAAGGCGGCGCAAAGGTCTTAATTCAAAGCATGAAGAAGAGATGTTCAAGTGGGAAGACGAAAGGTTCGAACTTGACAGAAAGGTAAGTTGTGTGAATTCGGCCTCAGACAATGTCGAAAAGCTGTTGAAAAAGATTGAAGATGATAATCCATCGATAATCTGCATAGAAGATCATCTCTCGGAGCTGAACTTGAGCTGCATTAGGGCCTTGTCTAATGAGCTGGGGCTTAAAGTGATGGATGAGGTGAAGAGAAACATAAGAGCGGCTTTGCCTCTGATGCGGAACCTGTTGGAGAATCATAAACAAAATCTGAGACAAAGCCAATCAATATTTAACCAAGAGTGGGCTGAGTTTAAGAGTGTGAATAATTGGAATTAGATTTAATAGATTCTAAGGAACTCTTTCCAGTATATGTATCAGATGCTTACAATCCTAGTACATGCTGTAGTTTGTCTAAATCAGGGGTTTAAGAAAGCAAAAGGCTCATAACTTGTGCATGTGGGATAAGCATGATGCTTTTCTTCTGTTTATCTGATAATGAATAGAACTATAGAAGTATATGAAAGATGAACCTTTGTCATTGGCTTTTCCAGTTCAAGTATGTCTGCATTCACTTGGCCAAATTGGCCATAAAAACTCCCATCTATCCTCCATGAAAATGCAAATAGATCAACACTTCCTTGTGAAGAACGAAGTACGTGTTATCAAGTTTCTGTGTCCACAATTCAAGTTTCCAAGACGTTTTACATATTTTGAAAAGCAATAAAACCATGTCCCCTCTGTAGTTTCAGTAAACTAAATCTTACAAGCCACATGTATGTAACCACTGGTCTGTATGTACATCTTCTAAAGATGTACACATCTAAAGCTTGTGCCTTCTGTTACAGCAAGATATTATGGTATTCCACAAACAGTACACCTCCATTCGGAGGACAGAAAGAATAATGAGGATTGTATAACAAATGAAGCTTTGAAAGGAAGTCCAAACTCGGAGAGTTTTCTCCTCGTTGAAAGCTCCTCAGTTTGCCTAAGGATATCTTTTCTAGTTTCAGCTCCCGCTATATACAACATTGAAGATTGGTGAATCTTCCATGTATGTACTTCTTCTATGGAAATGTGTCCATTGGATAGCAGCCAAGAACACGAAGAAAACTTGCAAATTCCTGTAGCCACAAAAACAAATACTTAAATCACTACCATCCTACATCCTTGATTTTCTTTTATTGTGCCGTTATGAGTCACAAGAAGTGTGAGGAATAGACTTTTCCAACATCAGGGTCCCCATGTAGTAAACCTCTAGTACAAAACATGTCTTTAGTTTCTATTACCCAAACTATAACAGACTGACCTGCAAATGTCCCAAAGCATATTGGGCACGGGGATCTGCCATAGATGCTTCAAAGTCAATGTAAAAGAGGTAATCAAAGTACCTGGAAAAACAAATGAGTCAATTGTGTAAATTGGCTTTATATATGTGACTTTTGGCAGTCTAGTTCTATCAAATATTGTTCTCATTACATGCATATCACATTCCAAAAGAGAATGAACTCACTTGGCACTTCCTTCATTAGAATCGTCAACAACCCTTAATGGACGCTGTTTTTGGGGACGACTTTCAATCTGAAAATGCTCCAAACCAAGAAGAGAGGAGTGAAGATATAATTGTGAAAACAGAATAAAAGTGAGATATTTATCTGAGAGGGTTACCTTTGTCAAATTAATGCCTCTAAGTGCAAACAGTGCCAATGCTTTAAATAGTACACCAGGACCTTCTTCTAGAGTAAAAACAACACTCGTCTAGGAACAAAATTCTTAAATAATTCAGTACATTAACGAAACTCATGGATAGATGTAAGACTGTAAGTAGAACATAAAGAAGTTAACCTTATAATGCTTCTCAGTTCTTGGAATAATTGGTTCTCTTGCGAGTATCAGAAAGCGGGTGATATTATCGTCATCATCCTGTTCAATACAAAGAGGGAGTAAACTGAGTCAAAATTTAAAATCATCCTTTAGATCTCAGAACAAATGACATTAGAAGTAAATGCTATTTAGGATAATAGCATTAAACAGAGGGTGATGCAGCTTTAGTCTTTGCAATAAATTTCTAATCAACTGTAAATGCTCCAAGCGAAAGCAGATTAGACATATGCAACTCGGGGTAAATTTGACTGAACTTGCTTTACAGCCACCCAGTTCAAAGTATATTTATGACACAAAATGGTGAAATAAATTTTCTCAAAGGTACATTCTTGTGCCATATCAGTAACAATTTGATAATGAAAACATAAGGGTGATATTACTATATACTGAACCCAAAATAAAACTTAATAGAAAGAATAGTCTTACCTGAACTTTATCTGCAAGAATCTCAAGCCCATAGATTTCTGCAGCTCGAGAACTTGCAACAGCTCCAGTATCTCTTATGCCATTTGATGCTACCATCTGTACAAAATGTCAATCATTTGATTTCGAAAAGTTTTTATGCCTTTAAAAAATGTGTACATTGGTGGACTATAAATAAATGCAATGATAACCTGGGCAGCAAGAGCAGTGTCATCGGTATTGATTTGGGTGATACCTAAGCTGCTGAGTGTCATCTCACATTGAGCAAGAGCCTGCAATCGCAAATATCCGCAACAAAACTTTGAAGACCTGGGTCTTTCATTCCAAAGATTAGATTGTAAATATGCATGCATGAGAAAATCTACTGGTGTCCATCCAAATTTTCAGCACCAATCCAACCAAATAGAAGAAAGCTAATAGGTGCTAGCTTAAGATCTCTAACTCAACTCTCGATGTCTTCAACCTTAAGCAAGTAAATAGAATATGACAAACCATCTAGACGACTTCAACAAAGGAGAAATAAAAGAATATTGAGCACGGTTCACTGACAATCACTATGGTTATTGACTTCTTTTGTTACATATTAAACACTGCTAACCCCAACAATTTGACCATTCTATGAAGCTTTTAATGTAGCGAATAGGCATTTTGATGGCACATTGACCAGCATTCTTCCTTATGTACTGGACACACCAGATAACACATGCAGCAAATAACAGAAAGAAGATATTTAATGTAAGAAGTGAAAGACTAACCTGAGGATGGCTATAAACACGTTTTAGCTCCTCTTTCCTTACACCAGGCAATCCCAAGAGACAATGGTTCACTTGCAGTTGTACCTCTCCAACTATGTGTAATCTATGGCGAAGGAGCAAGTCATAATTACGATGGATGCTTCCACCAACAGAATTCTCAATAGGAAGAACTGCTTTATCCACTAACCACAGTTCAACAGCCTGTACATAGAAACTAACTAAATCAAAACCAGTTCACATGATTGAAAATAATCATGCGATTTCACAGAATACAGCATGGAAATCAATGAATATTCAGAAATAAATAACCTTAAATGCAGCTTCAAACTGGTCACATGGAACAGTTTCACACTTTGGGTAAGCTTTTAGGGCAGCAGCCTCACTATATGCCCCCGGTAGCCCCTACAACAGGCAACCCAAATAAGAATTACAACAAAAAGAAAGCAGAAAACACCAAACAGCATGCAAGCAATAAGAGGGGCTACCTGATAAGCAACTCTAACTTTTGAACCATCCTTTGACGAAGGAGAAATATCAGCTGATGTCAATGGTTCTGCAAATCATATTTTAGCCTTTAAGATACGAGAACAGAACAATTGTAAGGAAAAAAAAACAACAACGAATGATCACGGCATGGAGCAAATTTAAATTCGGTAATTCTCGTTGTCCTGGCATAATATCCCATTAATACTAGCCTTGTGCTCTTAATTCATTTGATTCAGTTCATTTTAACAAAATTTATGTATAGTATAGAAAACTCAAATAAATCCATCTTTTTCATGATAAAATACAAATATCAATGATACAAACACAAAGCCGCTTGTACTTATAAGGATGGACTTGAGCTATAAAGCACTGTCAACAAGCCAAATTATTCTACATTGTTCCAACAATTACTCATTCTCTAATATCTGTTCATCAACTTTCAAATTCTTATTGTTGAGTCTCAACCCTCAACACAGGCAATTAGACTGCATAATCATTTGACAGCAAATTAACCACATCAAAATGAATCAAAAAACACACCAAAAAAAAGTTAAGATCTTTTCTGAGCAAACTCACTAGGAAGAAGGTTCATATCCTTATGAAATCTCCTGGATTCCATACCCTCAACTCTCTCAATTGCTCCTGCAGGTTCCCTCCCTGGCAAAAAAATTGGCTTCTCATCTTCAACTGGAGTTATAGCTCTCTGAGCCAAAGAAACCTCCAAACAGCAACATTCCCATTTCCTCAAACTCAAATTCAAAGCCAGCCCAGAACGAGCAGACCCCAAATCTGAGAAACACTGATGAGAATTTGAAAGGGTTTTAGCACAACACCAAATTGGTGCACCCTTCACAGCCATGACCAAAACCAAAATATCCCAACAAAAACAAAAACAAAAACTTCACAAAACCCAGAAAAGATTAAAACTTTGAAGCAAATCCAATCTCATAGGAAAGGGTGTGGGTTGGTGAAAGGTTTGTTTAGGTGAAACTCAGTAGCACATTGTCAAGGTGGACGACAATGGTGACTGGGTTATCTGGGCCCCCCAGCAAAACAATATGAAAAATTGTAATCAGTTTTCTGCGTGTGTGATGTAATCACTGATGAGATGAAC
Source organism: Geum urbanum (assembly GCA_946800695.1). Lineage (NCBI taxonomy): Eukaryota > Viridiplantae > Streptophyta > Magnoliopsida > Rosales > Rosaceae > Geum > Geum urbanum. The sequence goes on from OX327001.1 coordinate 72,734,215, forward strand.
AAAAAAAAGCTTGAAACTTTGTATTGGGTATTTCGCAAAGATTGAAAGTTTCAGGGGAGAGAAGTTAGAGACCGACAAGTCTGAGTGAGTAGTAGACGAGAACGAGTTTTTAAGAGGTAGGTGAGCCAGAATGTTGTTGGCTACACTCTACCTGGTTTCGTTTGGAAACCAAATAAAAAGAGAAGCGAGGAAAAATGTGATGAAAACAAAGATAGAAGTCAGTTTGGTCTTCAGAAGTGCATATATGTTGACGTTTTTGTTGAATAACAATGTTTGTATTTATGGAAAGGCAGTTATCTGTGTAGACTGTTACTAAAATGAGCTTCTCTACATTTTTCAATGACTGAGAAAAATCGAGGAGGAGGCTAACACTAGGGTTGAGCTGGGCCAGTCACTGTTTCTCAGTTCATATGAGTTGTGTTATCCACTAGTTGAAGGAGAAGTAGAACCTAACAAAGGGGTTTTAGTAAATGGAGATTCCACTTCTTTCTTTGGGGAGTTTCTCTTTTTGGTTTTGATGTACCGAGTATTTCATTGCGGTTTATTTAGTGTTATAACCTTGAGAAGAGAGGAGATAATGATCGACGATTTACATAATTGTTGAATTAAATATATCAAAAGATATTTTATCTCAATATAGATCATTTGCTTTCTCATTCAGGTGTTATGTTTTCTTATTAAATTGACGTTATTATGATATAAGTCTTTGTATATACGAGTAAATCACTCATTATGTATTATTTGGGAGAGATCTAAATTGTGTTTATTTCGGAAACATACACGCAACGATAATGAGTGGCGTAATTGTCGAACTGAAAGGTTGAAATTTTGATTTAATTATATAACTTATAAATGATTGAACACATGTCATACTACAATCATATGAGCTAACCTACAACTTTTACAAAGCGAGATCTTACAATCAATACTGAATAACAAACGATGTGTTGACCTCAATTGTAGTTTCGATAACCAACATGTGGACTATATTAAAAAGATAACGTTCAATCGAAAGATTGATAGTTCAAATCTAATGGTATTCCAATCAATTCATCTCACCTTGTATTATCAAACTTTGTCTCTACTACCTAAAAATACCCTAACGCAAATACTTTATAGGAGGACAACAGATTAGATGAAATTCTGGCCGGTGATGCTCTTGGACTAGCATGTGTGAGTGAAACTGTGATACCAAATCAAAGTGTGGTGCTACCTTTCTGGATTGGCCTCACCATACTTAAAAGGTGAGGACAGAGTAATATGCTAAAAATTGAGGTATCTGTCCTTCTGTGGGTAAGGTATTATAATGGGTACTAATTTGTTGTATTGCTGATTGTACATAAACACACAATGACTTATTCTCATTACTGTGTTGGGCTGTCATTCCATAAATAAATACCAGATTGATTGCTTGAAGATGAAGAAGAGACCATACGGGCATACGATCTAAATGCATGTCATGGTTGCCTGGTTGGTATTAAAAATCAACATCGATCGATCTCTTTTTCTCGTGTTCTAAGCAAAAATCATGACGATGATTCTGGTTTGGTTCAGCTAAGAATTGTCTCTCTTCCTACCGAACACTACCAGTTGGACAGAGTCATAACGTTGACTCTTCTTGTCTCATATACTGCTACAAGTTGGGCTTTGAAAGCCATTGACACTATGGATCTTATGGGCCTGTATCCAAAACGCAAAGGCCTGGCTCTTTTAGTGAAGGTTGTTGGACAGACAAGTGCCTGAAAAGTGAAAAGAGTCCAAACTTCACTAGCAGCCCAATCCATGCATGGGTTTGTAACTTTTGGATATTGGATGCCACAATATAATGATTTCATGTATCGAGCATGTAAAGAGGCTAATGCAACCTTTGCAAAGATAAGAAAAATGGCTAATCCAATAGATGGTGTTGGAGGAATAATGTTAAAAGATCGAAGAATGCAAGCAAAACACTCTTTAGAATCCGGAGCGAGAGCAACTTCAACAATTTTTCTATAATTTTTGTAAAATGAAAAAATAAAAGTTAAAATCTCCAAAAAAAAGTATGCTTCAACTCTAACAGTTTCTTTATTTTATAGATGTATGCATTTATCACAACTACATTTTATTTTATTACAATAATAAAATATTCTTTTTTTATCGAGACTTGCAAAATGTTGTTTGGGAGAGTTTTGAGAGACACTGAGACTCGTGAAATATTAATGATAATTTCATTCTTTAGAATTTTGAAAGTTGGTGTAAATTTGGGGAATGTTTTATTTTTTCTCATGCATTTTTCTATTTTTGAGAATGAGATGGAGAAACTGTTGGAGTAAAAAACTGAAAAATGATCAATATCCTCCCAAATCTTGTTTTTTTCTCTCTCTATTTTCAAGAAGTTGTTTGAGTTGCTATGAGATTTTCTCGCAGAAAATTCATTTGAACTCGATGTCACCTCGCTTGCATAATAAAACTTATAAATCATTTATCTTAGCATCCAAACATTCTGGTCATCGTTCCATCACCATAGAAGACTCGTTTAGAAGAGAGAAGAGAGGACGAGATTCAATACCACATGAACTATTTTTAACTAACCATCACACGTAATCAAGTTGATAAATTGAGGAACTTGTACACTAGAACTAAGCTCTTCCTATGCTTGTTAAATCTAGACTATTTTAACACTATACATAAATAACACCAATGATGGACCCATGATTTTAAATTGGGGTGGACTAAAATTTTCTTTATCCAAAAGTAGTTGTATTTTTTTAATCTTACGAATCACATGTTAAATTAAATATATATCAAAATAATTGATTAACTACAAGAATTAACAATAACGTTTGATGAAAATTTGTCAACATAAATCTAATAGTGAATTATGTACTACTCAAATTATACTCTTCAATCTTGAATAGAAGATATTAGTTTGATAAATTAGAAAAATTAAGAGAAATATCAAGTAAGTGGGAGTTGTAACTTAAGAAAAAAACTAAGGCGTATAAGTTATTAAAAAAAATTATTTTATGATGAGTTATAAGAATTTTTTTAAATTTTAGTCAATAAATAATGTTAAAATATAACTAAATATTAAAATATGTAGTTCACCTTAACTCAACTGGAGGTCCGTCTTTGTCTTTGAATAACACATGATCCACAAGGTTCGTGAACTTGTGGCCTCCAGAAAGAAACAAAAATACATGAAATCCAACTTTGATCGGAGTCCAAATAACTGTTACTCGGGTGTTGGTGTCGATTAGTCCAAGTCGTTAGGCTCTTTTACACTTTTAACAGTAGCCTAATTGTAATGTAGTGGCATGGGTTAGAGTGAAAAAGCAGTACGTAGGCAATTATATACTGTAACTGTGTACTGTTGTGTTTATTCACGACAAACATACCCATGTTTCGAGCCTTGGACGCTGACCTTACTACAGTCCATAGCAACTACCCCCCGGTCCCAACAATCGTGGGCAATGTTTTCTGAATACTTCCCTCAAACAAGAGCTTTTTATCATAAAAGGCCAAAAATTGTTCTTACTACACAAAACAAAATTATTGTTCAGCAAATCATATAACTAAAACTAAGTGATTGTAGTTTCTTTAGTGTTTCGACCAGGTGGTTGGTGGCTTTGTGTGCGATTAATTTTTTATTGAGATTGTTTTCGTGACCCATTTCCGAAAAAGTCATTTGTGCATATCAGCTACACTCAAAATACACACAGCTGATGAACTCTAAACTTTTTGTACGTGCTTTGGCTTGGGTCATTGTGTAAGATATAGAAGTGAGGTTTAAGCCAAATTCGGATAAAAATATAGAATTTAAACGAGATTCATACTCGGATTTACTTCAGTTCCCCGAGTTCTTTACAATAAGCTCTCACTTTCCTTGACATAATTTTTCTCCACTATCACATTGGATCGAACTGATCTGTGTGTTAACAAACCCGTAGTAAATTAATACCGACAAACCTCACCAGTTCTCTGTTATGTATTTCAATTCCGAAACTTCCAAAATTAAAAAAAAAAAGAAGGAAAAGAAAAATAACGACGAAAAGACAAACGACAGAAAATAAAAAAAGAAAGGGAGGGAAAGCAATAAAAGTGCATAAATATCGCGAAGCCTTGAATCACCGAAAGCCGCGCCCGATTGTGTACGGTTTCCGACACCAGCAGTCGCCCTACAGTCAGCCATAAATGACCAAACTACCCCCTCCTTCTCGTCGTCTCTATTCTTTTCTAATCAAACCTCCTGCTCTCTGTCTAGTCCTCTCTCCCTCTCGAAGAGCTGAAACTGAGAATTCACCGCCTCTTCGATCGCAAAATGGCCAAGGCGTCATCGACGACGTCGTTTCAGCCACTCAAGCCAGACGACTACCTCCACAGCCGCGTCCACTACGCCGTCGTTTTATCCGACCACGCAACCTTATCTCGAATCGTCTCCACTCTCCCTCGCTTATCCGATCCGTCTCAGATCCACACCGAGTCCCACTCTCTCTCCCAGGAGCGACTCGCCGACAAGATCTCCGCCGTCCTCGACCGCCGCGACGTCTCTCACCGCGAGACCCCGCTCCACTTAGCCGTAAGATTAAACGATGCCACGGCGGCCAAAATCCTCGCCTCCGCCGGCGCCGACGTGTCGCTCCAGAACGCCGCCGGGTGGAACCCCTTGCAAGAGGCGCTGTGCCGGCGGGGCTCCGAGATCGCGCTTGTACTGCTCAAGCTCCATCACCGCTCCGCCTGGGCCAAGTGGCGCCGCCGCCTTCCACGTGTCGTCGCGGTGCTCCGGCGGATGCGGGATTTCTACATGGAGATCTCGTTCCACTTTGAGAGCTCCGTAATTCCCTTCGTCGGAAAAATCGCGCCGTCCGACACCTACAAGATCTGGAAGCGCGACGGGAACCTACGCGCCGACACGTCACTCGCCGGCTTCGACGGCCTGAAGATCCAGCGCGCCGACCAGAGCTTCCTCTTCCTCGGCGACGGCGAACAGAGCCACGACGTCCCTCCCGGATCGCTTTTAGTGCTCAACCGCGACGGCCGGAAAATATTCGACGCCTTCGAGAACGCCGGATCGCCGATGACGGAGTCTGACATCGCCGGATTCTGCTCGCAGACGAGCGTGTACCGCCCCGGCATGGACGTCACAAGAGCCGAGCTCGTCGGCCGCACTAACTGGCGGCGCCAGGAGAAGACAGAGAGCGTCGGCGAGTGGAAGGCCAGAGTCTTCGAAATGCACAACGTCGTCTTCAGCTTCCGGTCCAGGAAAGTCGCCGCCGATAATAATTCCGTCGCTGCTGCTGCTGCTGACGTGGCGGCGGGAAACGAGCAAGTGCTGCCGTTAGAGCTCGACGAGGACGAGGACGGTTTTCTGGTGGCGGAGAATCCGAGCTTCGGATTCCCGACTTCCGCCGCAGACGGCGGCCGGAGACACAGCAGCTTCGTCAGACAAGACCGAGAGTTCGTCACATTGGGCCGAAAAAGCAGCGTCGACGCCAGGTCGATCACTTTTCAGCCGCCGAGAAGATCCGTCACGGCGCCGCTACCCGCTCAGACCAAAGAGAAAGAATTCGTCAAGAGCCTCAGACCCTCTGTGTGGCTGACGGAGAATTTTCCGTTAAAAACGGAGGAGCTTCTGCCGTTGCTGGACATTCTTGCCAATAAAGTCAAGGCGGTTAGGAGAATGAGAGAGCTTCTCACCACCAAGTTCCCGCCAGGAAATTTTCCGGTGAAGGTAAAAAACCGATTTTAACGACATGCCGTTTTAAAATTTAATTAAGACACTCCGGCCCACTTTAGATTTTGGATGGGGTTTGGTATGGGCCGAGGTCCTCGGAGTCTTTATTGTTCTTTTTGTTTGTTGCTTTTCATGAGCTCCGTGACAATAGAGAAGCTCCGGGTGGGGTGGGACCCTTTTCTGATTCCACCGGTGTCTTTATCCCTTTCTTTAAAGACAATTCATGGGCCCACCACCATCCCCCTTAAAAGCAAAAGAAAATAGTTTACTTTGGGAGGCTTTGACCTCCTGGCTTGTTGATTTGGTGACGCGGGATTATTAATAAGGGACTAAGACTAATGTTTGACTTGGACAGCTGGCGATACCGGTGGTGCCAACAGTGAGAGTGGTGATAACATTTACAAAGTTCGTTGAGTTACAACCTACGGAGCAGTTTTTCACTCCAATGTCGAGTCCGAGGCAGTTGCCGTCGTTACGCCAACAACACGAGGAGGAGCACAAGAGCAAGGCGCAGAAGCTGCCCTCGTCGTGGCTGAGGCGGAACGTCAGCCAGAATGGGGCGGCTTCTGCGACGAGCAAGCAGCAGCAACAACAATATTCTAGTAATGCGCCGGGGTGGCTAGAGGCGGACCCTTTTGCTATACCGAGTGGTTATACGTGGACCAGCATCGACGATAAGTCTAGGAAGATGAGGAAATCGAAATCGATTAGGAAGAATGAAGACAAGAGGGAAAAGAAAGGAAATTGGTAGATAGAGTCACACGAGTGTCTAGTTCCTCAAGTTACATGGATGAATGTAGATAAACCATCGTGTAATTTCGAGCATGTTCTTGTTTACTGTGGAGTTAAAAAAGTTATAATGGTTAATTCAAAGAGTTGGGGCAACTATGCACCTCCTCCAATGATGGACTCAGCTACTATCATTCATGTAGTTGAAAAGCTGTCCCCGGTGTTGTTTTGCACCCACCAGTTTGCTTACATTGCGGTTTTCCTTGTGCTTTTGGATGGCCTCTCAAACATTGGTCCTAGGCCACTTGAGAACCAGGTGTCTTGTCTGAAATTTCCGTAATTGGGCCAGCTTTAAACAACTAATTATTTTTCAAACCCTTGCTTGGCTGGAAGAAGACCAAATTTTCAATTTAAGTTATAATAGAGTTTCCCTATTTGACTATTTCTATTTTTTTTTCTGATGTCTAAATCTACATCTTTCAACAAATTTATAGTGTTTTTCTCTCTTTTGGATCATAATTTCTTTGGGGATTATGTGTGGTTTTCTCAAATTCAAATCACCATTAGGGCCTCATTAGGAAAGAAAGACGAGGAATAATTAGATGGATTAATGGAGGTAATGAAGGCATAAAGGAGGCAATTAACAATCAATAACCTCCAAAGCTGTGGATGCTAAGCACCTTGAGTTGCCTTGTTGAGTAAGGAAAAGATGCTCTATTGCCTCTGGAAAACAACACAAATTTAAGGGAAAATGACAAACGTGCTTGCTTTGATTCAGTGGAGAAGTTGATGTGAAACTCGAACTAGATGAGTTGGCGAGTCCCTTTAAAAAGAGAGAGTAGCTGTGCATATAAATGTGATAGAGAAGCCAGCCCATCATCCACATGTGGACCTCTTCATTATTGGAGCTTCCCCTCAAACTCTCTAGGCACCCAACTCCTTCATCTTTCTGCATCTCCACGCTAACAATCTTCAGGTAACTCCTCTCTCTTTGAAGACCCATGTCTTCGTTATTGCTTGGTTTTGGTATTCTTAAAGTTTCAATCTTGTAAAACAAAACCTTATTATATGTGTATGCAAATTGCTCAGATCTCTGAGGAATGATTTGGTTCCAGCTTTGAATACACAGTCTTGATTGTGTAACAAATCCTTCTAGGAAACTATTAAAGCCAATATGGGGTCAGATCCACTTTTCTTTAGTTATCACAGAAGCTATGATGCAGCAAGCTTTTTTCAATGTGCCTACTTTTGATATATGAGTTTCTAACATTCAATAAAGTAGATGGCTTTATCTTTGTTTAAATAACAATGGCAAACTTGTACTAGAAAGGCAGTAATGTGCTGTTTTACTTGTGGCAAGTGTTCATTTTTCGATTTGATTTGATGGCGACGGAAGCACCGGGGTGGGCGGATCAATGGGGAGCCGGAGGCATCGGTGCATTGGATGATGAGGACAACAAGAACAAGGGCGTTGAAGACAAGAAGAAGAAGGCAGATACCAAGTCTGGACTTAACAAAGCAAAAGTTGCTGCAATGGCTAGCGCTGAGAAGATCAAAAGCGGCACAACCAATGGCATCAAATGGATCAAAAATCAGTGCCAGAAGAAGAAAACCACCAAGATACCAACTGAAACTTAACAATGTATCTAGTTTCAAATGGATTTGTTGTCATTCCAATTGTTTCTGTTTCGAAGTGATTGGGTTTAATTGTAGTGCTGTGGATGACTTCAATCATCTTCTATTTTCAACACATGAGCTCATAGTAATATGCCATTCTGAATGATCAAATGCATAAATTCATCAACAAGAATCGAGAAACCAATTCATTCCAATCCCTCGAGACGTCAAAAAACTAAAATACTTCTGTCAACGGTATCAATACTAGAAGTCAGGAAGAAAAATCATGATAAGCTACAAACTAAAGTAGATTATGCCAATGATGCGTTGAGAAAATTTACATTTTAAAAGTTCTATTCGCACAGGTCTTCTTCTAAAAGGGATCCAAAGGCACTCTCTCCGCTGTAGGTCAGGTAAAGGAATCCATCATCATCAACGTTCTCTTCATATATCGAAGAGATCAAGGCAGCTGTAGCAAAAATTACACATTTTTATAAACATGAAACTTCAGAACAACAAAAACGAAAAGTAAAGTAAAAATTGTAGCTCACATTGGGGAGGTATAATGTTCTTGGGGGTAAAGATAAAAACAGCCATGTCTGCGCTGAGCTTGATCCTCTTGCGAACAACATACATAAATTGTCCAGCAGTCAAATCACCAGGGACAAGGTATCTGCAATCAGAAAAGAAAAAAGAAAGACAAGGCCAAAAACCCCTTAACATTGTATTAACTCATGGAGTTACATAAACTCAGTCACATAAGAAGTTACAAACACTACAGGCACTGGCATTTGCAAAATTACATACATAGCGAACAATAGGGCAATAGGCCGTTGGACATAGACCAAGAGCAGTACTACATATAAAAAGGATGAGGAACTCACTTCTTCTTCTCAATGTCAGGCAAGTTACATTTTGCAGCCTTCTCCACAATCACCGGTACTCTTTCGGGATGCTTTTCCTTGATTCGACGAGCCTCTTGTTGCCTCCTCTCTAAAAGAACCAAGTAATCACATCAAAACATCAACATATAAAGATGAGCCAGAACCTATTATTTTTTCTCAACAAATTCTCAACTGATCTCCTAAGCATTCACATAAACAATGATGATTCTAAGCATAAGACTCGCCCTTTATTCAGCAAACTCAAAAACTCATCATCAATTATACTAGAAGAATTCATAAAGAGCCAAACTTTTAAGTACCAAAGCAAAACCAAATAGGCATCACATATTACATATCAATCATCAACACAATTATCATGACAGAAGAAGAAACCATGAACATACCGAGAGCATTTTCGGACTTGAACGAGCCTCTAACCATGGCGAAAGTTTCAACTACGATCCTTCTGCTAATATCATCACAATCGCATCAATGTACCCAGAAAAATCACAGAACAAAAAATCGGAATTAAAACCATAAAAGATCAAAGCTTTAAGCTTTTCTGGCAAGAAAGAACATACCCAAATAACAGAGAAACGTGAATTGATTAAAGAGTTTCGGTGATATTAAATGGAGTTTATATGTATTAGGGTAAAGGAAGAAGCTTTTTGCTTTGTTAGGGCTTCGTTGATGCCTACACGAAATCGAATACTTTGTAATCCTTCTCTATCTATATCTCTCTCTTTCTTGTTTTAGTTTATGCGTATTGCAAGGAAACTCTCCATACTAAACGGCGTCGGTTACACAAAATTGGGCTTTACATACTCAAAATCTAAAGTGGGCCTAAACTTTTGTAATGTACCCATTAAATATGAACATGGAAATTAGACTCGAGGATATTTGGCTGAAATATTTTAAATTCTCGTCCAAATTCATAAATTTATAAATGATGAAAATTATAATTTTATGATTTTAAATGTTATTTATTTTCAAATTTTAGCGCGTTTCGAATTATTCATAAGGAGATTTAAAATAATAAAGGAATTCAAACTTTTATATGTAACTGAAGGGAATTATAAAATGACACCTAATGTTGAAGGAATTGAACAAGGGAGTTGAGTGGTCCAATTCCCCCGAATTTAAAAAAAAAACAGAATTTGTAAAATTCTCAAAAAGCTTTTCTAAACAGAGAAATTTAAGAGAAAAAATTGTGCATTGCTAGAATTCGTTTCAATTCTCTCAATATTTCCTTCATCCAAACATACTTTGGAATTGTTGGATTTCATCCAATGGAGTGTCTCAATATCAAGAGCAAAAATTAGAGAGAAAGTTTTAGGGTATAAGACTATATCATAATATTTATAGGTGATAGAAATCTCAGATAGTTAATGAGGAAACAATGTACTCTGATTATTGACTTGGTGTTGAAGGTACGATGGTTGAATTCGTAAGAATTTAGGCGTCCAATCCCCACCTTCGGCTTGAATCGGATAGACGTTGGTATGTCAAAAGGAGTAAAAATTATATCTACATTTTCTTGGTTAGAGGATGAAAACATTTGACACATTCATTAATCTTTGAGTCTAGATAACATTTAAAGATTTCGTGAGATGTCAAATGAACGGTAATAAGGGATTACATGTATTTTTACAAAATTTGGACTAAACAGAACAAGCATCAATCACATCTTTTTTTTAGTGTTGATGAGATTTCTAAGATGATCTCCACGAGTTGATGGAACATTGGTATGGTGTTCTTTTGAGGGGGTCACAAAACTAAAGGTGCGAACGTATAAAAGATGTTGGCACTATACCTAACATGGCTACCCAATGCCCATCTTCTTCAATTCAATTCGATTCGATTCTATTCATATCCTTTTGAAAAATTGAAGTCTCTCCAGCTCTTTCTCACTTTGCTTCACTGACCCACAAGCAAAACAACACGCAGAGATGGACAAGGGTTGCTTTATTATTACTCGGATTCTACAGTCCACAGTTAGCTTTTATGTTAGTTTTGTGTGACTTATATCCGGAATTTAAGAGCAAGCAAAGGAGTACATGTAACATGTTTGATGTTTCAATGCATTAACGTTTGCAAAACGTGGATTCTGACACTGCATAATAAGTGCAATATGGCAAGTGTAGGTAGGTAAGCAAAGCTATAGTGCCATACTACAACTCAAAGCTAATCACTATGTCGATTCCATGCCCTCTATCAATGACTCCATCCTTCCAGTCCCTTCATCACTCAAACATGCTAGCTAGTTTTCTTTTCCCAACTAGCTAAGCTAGCATTACTTCACTTCAATAGTAGTATTTACAAGAGGTTCTGGGATTTGTGTCAAAACTAGGATCCAATTCTATGCCTACTTTTGACTTATAAGTAAGTTATAATCCAATGAAAGAGTTGATCTTTGAGATCCCCAGTTTGAAATTTGGATCCAGAACCGGAATTGTTTCCCACCCATTTTGTAAAAGGTGGTCCTTGTAATGAATGTGAGGTTGGGTTTGGAGAGGAACAAGAATAAATGTTAACACTTCATCTAGGACCGAAAAGATTCTTTTGTTGGATGTAATTAATATAGGCTTATCATGGAGGACAGTCATGCATACAGTGCAGACTGAAAGATTCTTCTGGTCATATTTATAGTATGATTTTGTAGCCTTTGGATTAGTCTTTCTATCCCAACTTGTGTAACTGTGAGAACTGAGAAGAGTTGAGATGTTTGTGAAATGAGAAGAATGTTTCATAGTACATTGTATGATTAAGCATTCAAGCATATGGAAAATGGAACATTGTTAGGCAAGTAAGTAACCAATCATTTCTAATAATGGATTAATGGTTTCTAGCTTGCATCTTCCACTGTTTGGAAACTAAAGGAATTGATTCAAAAGAAACAGAAACCAGAGGCACAATGCAAAGGGTATGTAATGAATGAGCATTTTCCATATATAACATACTAGTCAGCCTAACCAATTAATCAATGCTGATGGGAGGAGGAATTCAAATAAGAAGAAGTGAAGAAGAAAAAAACAAACACAAAAGCCCAACATCACATGCAGTCACCTATCTCCATCAACTAGCTCAAGGCTAGCTATTGCCATTCTCCTCATTTTTATTTTCTTCTGATTTAAATTGGCTTCCAATTTAATGTATCCATCTGTTTTTTGTTGTAGGGTTGGTGCCAAATTCAATGCCATCATCTCCAAGACCACTACCTTCTGCCATCTCCTTCTCATATTTAACCTATGAGCTACTACAGATTCTCTCTCACACGACTCAGGAAAAAAAACATTCATCCTAGTTTCACTTTAACAAAGAAACCATGTCTAGTTATTCCCTTCTTGTTGTTTCTCGTGCATCTTTGAGGCTAGTCACTGACCACTGCAAACTCTCTTTCTGTATTTCCATATATGCTATGTATGTATTTATATATGTAGCATATGTTTATGTTAATAGAAATGATTTCTCAGGTGCAGAAATGGTAGTGCATGAGATATTGGTGCGGTTCAATCAGAAAAGTCAGCTCTTTGATCTTAAAGTTCTGTTCTTTTGATTGAGCCGTGCCAATATCACATTTCTTATACAAGCCTCTGATTCTCCGAGTAGTAGCACATTCTTCTTGAATGAGCTCGATCCGAGTTGTACGTGCATTCTGGTAATGTGAGCAAGATGTAGCTTCATGGATAAGCCTGATATGAAGCTTGTTCTTGTATACGGTTTGAGCTTATGATCTTATCTGGGTTAAACTGATTTCTGAAATTGGTTTGATGTGAGAGGAATCACTGTTTGGTAGGTAAGGTAGAAATGTAATCTTTTGGAAATTCGTTTTTGGATTTACTTTTACGTAAAAGATCTTTACTTTTGTAGACAGATTGAAATCGGGTAGGTATTCTATCTTCTTCTCTCAATCACATTATTGCAGTTTCTGTTATCTGTTTGCAAGCAATGTTCCTTTGCTTATTTGCTTCCCAGAATCAGTGTGGTGCTGCAAGGAAATATGAAGCTTGGTTCTGCAGAAATGGTCAAATGGGGATCGGAATCTAAGTTACAGTTGTACAAGTAACAAGAATATACATTCAAGATTATAGATTTATAGTGCATTCATTGATGTATAAATGTATAATGTATCTTTTTGTAATTTTTATTTTATTTTTAGATGTTTGTTTTCAAAATGTCATGAACTAAGGGTTTCTAGATAAGGAAAGAAAAATTCCAAAATTCCTTTCAAAGGCTTTGATCATAATGTAGTATTGGATCTATTACTTGTAACACCATTAAAAGAAGCTGATGTTAAAATCAGCTTTCAGATATATATAGTGATTGGGATTAGACCTATTTCATTTGTTGGTCTGAAAACTCCTCACTCAGCCATTCCTCTACATTTTGGTAATACATACATTTCCTATTGCATTGTAAACTTAGATCAGTATGTATATGTTTTCTTTCTTCATGTATCTGCACATCATTCGTGTCACGCCAAAAACCTCGTCATCCAAATAGCATTCTTGTCTTCACCACAACGCCGATGAACATCCATCATCCTATCGATGGACCTGCAAATTCCGCTGCAACGCCAATCGAATGAAGCAGCACAGGTGTTGCCTTCCAAACCCTTAACACAAACTGGAGTACAATTATACTACCGTCAACTCCACAAAAATTTGTATACATTGTTAAGCTAAAGTGGAATTAAACCAATAAACTTCTCAATTTACCAGGCGGAGTGCCACAACAGAGTCTCCTATCATCCACTTGGTCCACGTCTAGGCCGATAAACCAAGATCCCAACGAAACATCTTCATTCGCATATTTGTGCAGCACATCCCTTTAAGCAATCATGCACAAAAGGAATAAGTAACAATCAGCAACTATGAATATAGGACAACATAAACTCAATGCTGACTAATTAACATTGCAATCTATTCAATCATTTAAAGACAAAGCAGGAGCTTACTGGTTTACTGATATGTAAGTGGCCAAGTCCTTCGAAATAGCATATAATTGTCCTGTGGCATGACGGAAGTACTTGTTTCCCACCTCCCCGAATTTCCAGAACTCCGGCTCATGGTACTTCACTCCCCTACCACAATAAGCACACTATGAATATTGGTGTTCACCAAATCTAAATATTCTTTCACCTAAAACATTATAGCAATCTGCTTACTTTCGAGCAAGGACTGGACCTGACTTCATGCATCCAATGTAGACCCTGGGTTTTGCACGGTGTGTAGACAGAATGATCCCAAGTGTAGCTGTGGTAAATGAAAAGAAAATTAACTTGAATCAATGAATAGAGAGAGTGGATATGCAAATTTCTGGAATCATCGAAATCTGAAAGTTATGTTACCTAAATTCACATGAACATCATCATCAACTTTAATATAAAATTCTGCATCCCACATAGCAACAGCTGTGGAAAAATAGGTCTTTGTCTTGGCCGATAGTTCATGGTAAGCCTCAACATGGTTCTGCATATAGTATGAATGGAAAATTATGCGGACTTGCTAGACACCTGCTTATAATTATTTCTACTCTACACAGACTAACAAATCAAAACAGTACAGCACAAAATAAAACTTAGCTAACCATAGGGGAAGCATTTACCAGCCTCAAGAAGTCTCCATGGACGAGCTCTTCTGCCTCTACAGATTTATCAAGAATACCACCAGGTGTAGGACTACAACAAAAATAGAGAAATGTTCATCCGTCCCAATTAAGAAACATGCCCGTAAATGATACTAGATCAGAGGAAGCAGAGAAAAACTTACCTGTGACCTATAACAAAGCGTATTACTATTCCCTTCTCTTCTTCAAGCTTCTTTCTTTCCTCATCTGGTAAGGACTTCGAATGAGAAACCACTATCATAACTAGAACTACTGAACTGGGCATAATGTACCAAAGTACTGTCTACTGCATAATGCACCTTGAGGCATCCAAGTTGCCCGTATTGAATCTCTTCTTTTCCGGCTATTGAAAGCTGTATTAATCCCTATAACCATAAAGTACTTTCTTTTCGAAGTTGATAGAGCGACAGTGTTCAAGTTTCCAGACACAGGAGAGTCAAGATGTACAGATGATTCTTTCATTACCCTTGCGGCTGCTATCTGTAGAGAATTGCATGAAGTTTAACAAAGGCTTTGTTACGCTGTCAAAACTTGATCAAATTTTCAGAAATGATTCATTTATTGAGAGTCATGATATATAAACTTACAAGTTTCTGATTACAATCCTCAGGTTCTGAATTTAACCTTTCAACTGCAATTCTAGATGGCCATGATTCAGGAACCATCCACAACCTGAGATATAAGACCATTATTTCGGCACGTGTTCTACACTAACCAATGTCAAGCTATCTTGACACATAATCTTGTAAGAACAAACACACATGAGTCAAGTACAGACAAGCAGCGCATTGTGCATAGAAGAAAAGAAAATCTGATATTGATTAAACCACTCAAATCAAGTACACTCAACTAAACCACATATAATATACTAAATTTAAAATAGTTTCCTCAAGATTCTTCCACAAAACCCAAGCAAAGCAATCTGGGTTTTCGGAAGATACCAATTTGTCCAATATGCATATTGCATAATGTACTTGAACCAAACAAAATGGTAACTAAAGATTAAAAATTTAAGGCAAGCAATAAGAACCCATCAAAGAAAGTTTACCTATTAGAAAATAATATTCCAGCAAAGAAGCTGCACAAGCAGAGCAGAAAAGCCATGTTCCTTGAAATCACATTCTTTATTGTGATCTCTCCTCCCCAACCTCTGCTCTTCATAGACATTTTGCTTCCTGCAAACTCTACTCAAATTTAAACACACAACACCAAAACAAAAAAGAAACAAACTTTAGAAAAACATAAAAACAAGACAACCCAATTTGAGAAACCAACCCAGAAAAGGGTTTCAATCTCACTCCGGGAGTCAGTGTGTGACACACTCTCTTCCTCCCTACAGAGACAAGAGAGGTGTGCTTTGAGAAAGACCCACCAACTTTCCCTCTTTATTATGCCAAATTACTAAACCGTCCCTTTTGTCACAAAAACGTTTCTCACCATGTAAATTGTAAATTAACTAATCAAGGTTAACTGTTATGCAAGATTTGTTGGCAGAGATGGACCACCAAGCTCAGGTGTGGTTTGAAGTCAAAACCCTCGAGTCAACTACATTAATTCTTTGTTTTTCCAGTAAGGAATGTACCATTTCAAGAAAATGTTGACTAATGAAAATGGAACGTACTTAAACCGTTTTATATCATTCAATTAGTCTTAACAGTTCAGTTTCAGCTTCTGCAAACGTGTTTTAGAGCGGTTTCATATTGAAGTAATTACTTGAATTAAATTGAAGCACACAAAGACACATACTTCCATTTTTCTGATCAAAAGGAACAAAATAAACTTGTAGAGAAAGAAAACAACCAAATTTTCTTCTTTTTTTTGTCTGTGAAAATGACAGATTGAACACTTGCTTCCAAATCTAACATAGAAAGAAACTTACAGTGAACAATCCAGTCACTTATTTCTTATAACTTAGGATACTTGGGAATGCCAATCAAATGAGATGAACAATAGCAAAAAAAAATTGTATATTCAAAAAATGCATAAAAACAAGAGGAGGGTAGGTATAATGAAAGCTTTGAAAGGAATAAAGGAGCTCTTTGCAACCGAAGAAAAAAAGAGAGGTGCTGTTAATATTAGAGTGTCGGCAAAAGGGGAATCATATATCAACCATTTGCAGAGTGGTGATATGAATCTCTCTAGATCAAATTATTGTATTCCTAGAATCATGGATACCAAATACACTAGAATCTTCCATGAAAGAGGGAAAAGAAGGTGATTCTCTTTAATTTGTATACACTGTTTCAGATTTATTGGTCGCCTCATGAAAAAAGACTACTTTGAAATGGTTGGAGATCTTTAGATCCTCGCCATTCATCTCGATCTTTTTTAGCTTTGAATGATGAGTTAATAACTAAAGACTTGATCATGAATTAGTCCGAAAACAAATACCCAGTTCCGATCATATTATTGTACATTTTTCTTTGTTTTTAAGTGATTGTACAACACACTTACAATAAATTAAAGTCGAGACTCTTTTTAAGTAGTTAACCTTGATTGAAACGAAACCATGTCATCAATCCATCACGATGATAATATTGAACTGTTCAAGCAAAGAGGGATCTCAAGACTTTGGCACACAGCACCACTATCTATACGGTCCCTTTCATGATGTTATCTTTAGCATCAACTATACAGACAACAACTATACTATAACGCCAAGATAATTCCATAAACTAAAACAAATGAGAAGGACAAGGTTCTTAAGAAAGATTCAACAATAGAGGGTGCAAAATATAAGTGTAACAAAATGATCAAAACATTAATTTTCCATGAAATTCCGATTCATACTACTTCCACCTAAATTAAAATTCCACAACAACAACAGATGTTACTCAACTAGCATACAAAATCTCAGAGGCTGCCAATAGTTTTTTAGGCCTTTCTTCTAGAAAAGCACAAAACAGTAAAAAAAAAAGAGAGGCACCTCTGACTTCTTTTGGGAACTCTGTCTATCCAGCCAGTCACCCCCTAACATACTATATTTGTTAAGGAACAACATCCAAATTAAGCAAACCCAGACAGACCATTAAAGAAGAAAACTTACATGGAACCCAATAACCATAATGCATTTTACTACTCTAGGAAACCAGTCTTGCTCAGAATAGCATTCCTCACTTTGCTGAGGTCTCTTCCCTTGAGAGTCCTACCAATTCCTTCACAAACTGAGAAGGATGAAATCTGGCTCCTTGCTAGCTTTCTGGCCAACCATTCATGTGGAGGCACTAAACCATCATCATCATCATTTTCATTTTCATCCTCATCATCATCACCACCACCATGAAAATTGATATACCCATCATCTTGATCTTCATCATTATCATTGTTGTTGACCCATGAAGCATTAGTCTTGGTAGCAACACCAGTAGCACTTTTCCCATAAATCATTGACCAATCAGGAATGCTGAGTGGAGCTGATTTCTGAACCACTATGGCTTCATGGGTACTTGGGTTGTTGTTATTGAACCTTGGGATGGTTCTTGGAGCTGTAGAGAGGCGCCATGCAGATGAAGAAGAAGAACCAGAGGAGTGAAACTCCTGCTGCTTAGAGTTGTACTGCCTCTCATTCCCAACATTCCACACATCCGCTTCCTCAAATTCTTCACTTGATCCTCCACCACCACCAAAACCACTGGCTTTGCTCACCATACCATTCCAATCTGCCATTTTTGCTTTATAACTGCAAAAAAAACATATGCAAGTTATGTGCTTTAGCAAGAAGCCAAACAGAGAGCTATAGACTATAGTTTATAACAGAAAGCACTACTTTGAGTATAAATAGAAGGTAAATTACATATAATAATTCCAAATGGCTAGCCATAGAAATATCAACATTTAAATACCCTTTTGAATTTCTTCACAAGAATGAAGGGTGGAGATAAGAAAAAGCTGGAAAAGCCAAGTGCTTTGAGCAGAACATAAACAGAGAGAGAGAGAGCAAGAAGAGGAAAATGAGTTTTCCTCAATTTTAATCTAGCTAGGGTAGGTGAAGAGATAAACTTTGATTTTATCTTTTCTTGGGAATCAGAAACCAGAAAGGTTGATGAGAATAATATCAAAGAATCTACCTTGCTTTTGCATCAAATACTCAAACAAACTAAAACCCCGGTTCACAAAACAAGCAGGGGCTTTTGAAAACCAACCAGGAAGAAGCAGAAGCAGAAGCTGTGCGAAGGAAGCCCTTTTCTCCTGCTTGGCTTTCTTATTAATACCTCCAAACAAGATCACATTTTTCGATGCAATGGTACTACTACTGCACTGCTGCAGTGAGGATCACAAATCGACAAGAAATGACTTCTTCTTCGTTCTTTTATTTTTTTTTAAATAATTAAAATAATCACTTAATTTTATTACAATTGAGAATTTTATCATTAAATTCTAAAAAATATCAAAAAAATCATTAAACTTTAACTTTATCTATTAATTTGATCATTTTGTTTATCGGACATAATGATTAAATTGATACTAAATGTTAAAATTCAGTGATTTTTTTGATATTTTTTAAATTTCAGTGATCAAATTTCAATTGTTGACAAAGTTGAGTGATCATTTCAATTATTTTTTTTTCTCTTACCATTGTGACGTGCAAAAGCCATTAAAAAATTTGATGAGTTTTGTGACGAGAGAATCTCAGTTGAATATAGACCTCACTTGTTTCTAAAACTTAGCTGAAAATGGACCATGTGAGGTTGGTTTCTAATCAACACAAAGCACCAAAAGTAAAGCCCACAGAAAAGATGAGTCACTGAGATAACATAACAGAGCTGTTATGAAAAGAAAGAAAGAAAAAAAGGAGTTATATTTTTTAAGTGATGATCTGAGGGTTCAAGTGAGGATGCATCAGACCAACACCAGAAAACCAGTTTCTCTCTCTGATCTGATCAGAGCATTTTTACCATTTGTACATATACCCGGCTAAATCATCTACATACGTGCTTAGGCGACTTCAATTATATGTTATAATATGTCTCACCGCCACCACGACAGGGACCACCGCCAGGAGGGCTCCAACTTCGATGACCAAACCCGCCCGATATTCGATCAGGATAACGCACACGCGCCACTGCCGATACCGGTTAGACAACACCCAGCAGAAGAACATGCACACCAAGTCCCACATCGAAAGCAGGAAGACAGCCCAACCTCCAACCACCAATATATACCGGTCAACTTAACATTAAATGGTACGCGCTCTTAACTTACTATACCGTTATTCTGTCCAGTCTCTATATCGATCATGACTTAGGCATCAGAGGGTTGAAGGCGGGCCACCCCGTCTCTCCTTAACCGTTGTTGATCTTAGCAGTATCAAGATCGCTGTGGAACACCGCCTTACATAAATCATACACCGACACCGCCCGACATCAATCATACGCCGATACCGCCCGACCTCGATCATTTGTGATCTCCATCCGTTCCGGATCTCGCTCAGTACCCGATATACACACCGCGGATACTAAACGTTAACATTTGCTCATATCTTGAATATCCATTATTCAGGATTTGAACATTGGCGCCGTCTGTGGGAATCGCACACAGGAATTTTTTTTTCAAACCACGAAACTCTCGACAAGCGACGAGCATGGACACCAGCTTGACACTGGGAATATCACCCGGTACCGGACAACGGGAAACCCATCACGATAGTGAACATGACGATCAGACGTTCCAGCGGCCAGGTAAACGCCACGTAAGCATTACGCGTAACCATATCGCCGACATGCAACACCGATACGAGGCGGTCATGGAAAGATGCGTAGAGCTCGAAAAGGCCAGGGACTTCGAGCACCAGCGATACATCAGGGCATCCACGGGGATAAGAACCACGGAGAACATGGGGGCCAACCCAGGCCTATTATCAGAAGCACCCCCCCCCCCACCCCAACCCAGCAACCAAGAGCCAGAATCGCCCGAAGGAGACCACGGATTGCAAGGCGTCGACGGGCCAGAACCATATGAATTCACCCATTCACCGGTATCACCCTCCCCGCACGTCAACAACAGAGCGAATGCAGGCGACCCACTCGGCGGACAGATGGCGGCACGAGTGGCCGACCTCGAAATAGTGATACGACGGTTATCACAACCGGAACCCAGTTACTTCGACCGCACACTCCCAGCAGTACGCAAAGAACCATTCTCAAGCGACATTATGCGCCGAGGACGACACCCATTGGCAAAAATCAAGTTAGAGCGATACAGGGGAAAAACAGACCCATCCCTCCACATCGACGTTTTCACATCAGCAACGACCGGCAGGGGATACGACGACGCCACAAGCTGCTACCTATTCATGGAGAGCCTAACGGGCGAGGCACTCAGCTGGCTCTTCAGCATCCCGCCAAAATCCATAAAATCTTTCCCAGAACTCATTAAGGCTTTTTTAAAGAGATACATTACATCGGC
This sequence comes from Geum urbanum, assembly GCA_946800695.1. Taxonomy (NCBI): domain Eukaryota; kingdom Viridiplantae; phylum Streptophyta; class Magnoliopsida; order Rosales; family Rosaceae; genus Geum; species Geum urbanum. The sequence continues at coordinate 72,755,191 of OX327001.1, forward strand.
GAGTTGCTCACTAACTTACAATCAATTGCAGGCTATAAAACAGGAACCCGCGGAGGGACTGTCCACGTTCGTTTCTCGCTGGAACACCGCCATCGCCAACTGCCGCGGCATATCCAGCGACTCGACCTTCTGCGTACTCAGAAACGCCCTACAGCCAGGATCGCTAACCTGGAAGCTCAACGAGAACCCAGCTACCACGTACGCCGACCTACTAGACCGCGTGACATCTCACGCCCAACTAGAACTGCAAACTTTCAGCTATAACCCCACAACAACGCAACAGGTAAACACATTCACCACAAACACACAGGAAGCGCTCCCCGCCCACGATCGATCACGGGTAACCCCACCCAGGAATAAGGGAAGATCACAGGACCAGGACCAACAGCGATGGCGACAAAGCGGACAACGACACAACACCGGAAGACACAACTACGCCAACAACGGCAAAGGTTACGCCAGCAGCGGGAAAAGACAACGAGAAGAAAAAGAAAACTACACCACCCCGCTACCACAACCGGTGTTCAGCGTACTAAACGCCAAGTACGCCGACATCCTCACGGCCCACCCAGAACTATTCACACTACCCAAAAAGTCATTCCGAGCCACAGATTACAGGAACACGGGGAGATGGTGCGACTTCCACCAAAACGAATCCCACGACACAGAAAGATGTCACGAAGTAAAAAAGGCAGTACAAGCACAGCTCGAGAAAGGAAACCTATCAACATTCAGGACGGGACACAACGCTCAACCGGAGCGCCCAGCAACGAACATCAATAGCGTCAGAAGAATCAACGCAATCACGGGCGGCAAGTCCAAAACAGAGCGAAGAAACGAACGGGCGATATGCAACCTACGACAAGGACCGGCAAAGGTCGCCAAGACCGGATGGGGATCCATCACATTCCACGAATCAGAAGAACAAGAGAGACCGCCGGTATCTGAAGACTACCCCTTCCTAGTAGACGCCGTGATCGACCTATGCAGCGTCGGGCGATGCCTCGTAGACACTGGTTCGTCAGTCAACGTCATATTCCGGCCGGCATACGAGGCACTTGAGCGACTTCCATCTAAACTGAAGAGGGACCACCACCCACTAGTAAGCTTCAATGGCGACCAAATACAACCACTGGGAAGTGACTACCTCAGAATCGCGCCGGGACAAGAGGGCTGCAGCGCCGAGACACACATCGAATTCCTAGTTGTCGACGCCCCATCATTCTACAACGCCATCATCAGGTGCAACACCTTAAACAGAATAAACGCCATCGTATCACAACGGATGCTAATAATGAAATTTCCAACGACCGGGGGAGTGTGCACCGTCAGAGGGACGACGCCCACTCTACCAGGATCCCCCGAACACGCCAGCTACCCGACAAGAGAGGTATGCACACTAAAAGGAAACAAACTTCACGAGCCTCCCCAAGATCCACGGGCAGGATCGCTAACGGCCCGCCCATCGGCCGAGACAGCCACAAAACCAATCTCCATCTCAGACGAACACCCTGAACGAACCATCAAAATCGGGATCAACCTGGACCCAACAATCGAGACCGCCCTTGTCAACATACTCAGGGAATGCAGTTCCGTATTCGCATGGTCATACGCCGACATGCCAGGAATAGCAACGGACATCGTCTCACACAAACTAAATATCTCGCCCGACGCCACCCCAAAGAAACAAAAGCGGCGAGCATACAACGAAGAACAATACAGCGCCATGAGAGAAGAGGTAACCAGGCTACTCGACATAGGGTTCATCAGAAAGATCCACTACCCGGAATGGGTCTCAAACGCCGTCATGGTCAAAAAAAGCAACCACAAATGGAGAATGTGCGTAGACTACACCGACGTCAACAAGGCATGTCCAAAAGATTCCTTCCCATTACCACAGATTCACCAACTCGCAGACGCCACCAGCGGCCACGAACTCTTGTCAACAATGGACTGCTACTCCGGGTACAACCAAATCAAAATGAACCCGGCTGACAGCGAAGTAACATGTTTCATCACCGACCGAGGGCTATACTGCTATAACGTCATGCCTTTCGAAATGAAAAACGCCGAAGTAACGTACCAAAGATTCATGACGGAGCTGCTCGCACCACTGGACAACGACACCGTCGCAGTCTACGTGGACGACCTAATTGTCAAAAGCCGACACCGGGAGGACCACGTAAGAAACCTCAAGACGGTACTAGACACGCTCATCAGCAGCGGCATGAGGCTCAACCCGGCAAAATGCATCTTCGGGGTAACAACAACGAAATTCCTGGGATACATGGTGAGCCAACGCGGGATCGAGGCTAACCCGGGAAAAGTACAGGCCGTCCTCGACACAACTCGCCCAATAACAAAAAAGGAACTTCAAGCGCTAACGGGAAAGCTAGCATCACTAGCCCGATTCATAGCATGATATACAGACAAATGCGGGCCGTTCTTCAAAGAAATCAGACTCACCAAAAAGAAGGCAGTAGAATGGACCGACGAGTGCGAATCGGCACTAACCGCCATCAAGCAATATCTCGCCCACATCCCTTTCCTCTACGCACTAGTTCCGGGTGAGGTCTTATACATCTACCTCACCACCTCGCTCACCGCCATAAGCTCAGCACTAGTTAGACGGGATACCGACACCGAGTTACCAGTATTCTTCACCGGAAAAGGATTGGAAAATGCAGAGGCAAAATACCCGGCACTCGAGCAATTGGCCCTAGCGCTAATAACAGCGGCGAGACGCCTGCGACCATACTTCCAATCCCACACTATACACGTCCTAACGGACCAACCACTACGCCAAGTACTGGCTAGCCCCGACCACTCTGGAAGATTAACCAAATGGGCGATAGAACTCAGCGAGTTCGACATCGAGTACAAACCACGATGAGCAATAAAGGGGCAGGCAATAGCGGATTTCATAGCAGAACTGACACCGACAATTACCGACCAACAACAACTAACGCTCAGCACATCACCCACAACCCAGGCAGCAACACCGTCGTACTGGAACTTATACGTTGACGGATCCAAAACGGCCATAGCGGCAGGAGCGGGGGCAATCCTAACTGGTCCCGGCAAAACATACGCCGAGTACGCTCTACGATTTACATTCCCGGCATCCAACAACGAGGCCGAATATGAAGCCCTAATTGCCGGTCTACAACTCGCCCTGGATACGGGGGCCAGGGACGTTAATATATTCAGCGACTCCCAACTAACGGTCAATCACGTAACCGGGGAATTCGAGGCACGCGGGACACAGATGTCGGCATACCTAGGATACGTAAAGGCGCTACTGGGCAAATTCTCCTTCTACAACATAACGCACATCCCAAGAGAGCAGAACAAGAGGGCTGACACCCTGGCAAGACTTGCAACCGCCCCAGAAATCGCGGCAAGAGGACACACAATGGTGTAAACACTAGAACGACCAAGCATATCCAAAAGCTTTCAGGAAATATTCACGATAACCACAGCGGCTTCACCAGCAACACCAGAAGAAGACTGGCGAACAGGCTTAACCAAATACCTCACAGATGGAACAACGCCAACCGATCGAACAGAAGCAAGACAACTCGCCCAAAGAGCGGCATACTACAGCATGAAAAACGACCAACTATACATGAACAAAAGGGGATTCCCAATGCTCAAGTGCGTCACGCAAACGGAAGGCAGGAGCATGCTAAAAAACCTCCACGACTGCGAGTACGGCAACCACGGCGGACCAAATAACATCATACACAAACTACTCCGATACGGGTTCTACTACAGAGGGATGCAACAGGACGCAAGAAATATCGTCGGTCAGTGCCAGGCCTGCGCCCAGCACGCACACCGGATACACGCCCCGGCAGCGCCAATGTCCATCATCGTCAGCCCTATACCGTTCGCACAATGGGGACTCGACCTAATCGGGCCACTGAAGGCATCTTCAGGCCAATTCAAGTACATCATCGTCTGCATAGACTACCATACGAAATACATCGAAGCCAGGCCGCTCGTCCTCATCACCACGAAGAAGGTCATCAATTTCCTCTGGAAGGACATATATTGCCGATACGGAGCCCCACTAACGATAGTCACCGACAACGGGAAACAATTCAACAACGATGAGATGAAGAGGTTCACCGGCAACCTAGGAACTCGCCTGGTATTCGCATCAGTATACTACCCTCAGACAAACGGACAAGTAGAAGCGGCAAACAAAAAAATAAAGAACGGCCTGAAAAGGAGAATGGAGGACTACAACCACAAATGGGCAGAAAGCCTTTACGAGGTTCTCTGGGCGATACGAACAACGCCAACGGAGGCAACGGGGGACTCGCCGTTCTCACTGGTATACGGCGCCGAGGCCGTCTTACCATTAGAAATCACACACCGAAGCTCGAGACTCGAGGGATACGACCAGGACACCAACGAACACGGATTAAACATGGCCAACATACTCCGAGAAGAACGGCAGGACGATACCGTTATCGCACTCTCGGCAAACAAGCAACTAGTCTCCCGACATTACAACAGACGGGTAAAGGCACGGAAGCTCCACGTGGGCGATATGGTGTGGAGAGAGGTCATCCCCAAACCCAAAGGCCTAGCACCAACATGGGAAGGCCCTTTTAAAATCACCGAGAGCGTCACGCCAACCACGTTCATCCTCCAAGACAAGAACGGCCTCAAGGTACCACGCACATGGAATACAGAACACCTCCGATATTGTCACCAGTAGGACGGATTCCACGTAGCAACACGGTCGGGGCATCCAATCGATCAGCACCATCACACCGGGGACTCATCTCGCTTGGTCATCCGGCACCGCCACCGATGAAACAAAAATTCTTCAGACCTTTGTCGTTTGACTATATCGCGTTCCCAGACGCTGATACTTGTAAAACAAAGAAAGTATAGTAAAAGCCCAGCGAGGTACAAGTGGAGTAGCCAAATTGGTGAACCACTATAAAACACTTGTCTCACTTACCTACGAGTTGCCAGGATACTTGGCTATTTTGATAAAAACACCAAACACTATATCACTCTCGGGCGTTATTAAAGACACTGGTCACCCCAAACACTTAGAATCCACAAACAGACAAACGAATTTTTTTCAGACCTTTCATCGTTGGCAATACCGGACAACACTTGGAAAAAATTTCATTTCATTCATAAGCCATCACGACAGGAATACAAAAGTTCAAACAGGCCTACACTAAGCAAAGGGAAAACGATAAAACTACAAGGTAAAAGATGCCCGAGCTTCACAACAGATCTGCAGCGCCATCTTCAAGAAACCGCTCCCGATACAAGCCGGCCAACCTCTCACTCCGTGCCTGAGAAAAAAGTTCAACGTCACGAATGTGACGAGTTAGAGGAGTCGACGGAGACGCACTAGGCGTTAAAGGATGAAAACCATCAGGGGTCATACCTTGGGAAACATTCGACCGCTGCCGCTCTTCCTCATCGGCCTTCTCCTCCTTAACCTTCATTAAGGCCTCACGCTTCAAACGGCGCTCCTCGGCAATACGCTTCAGGTCAACGTCATACTTCTTGTTCACCCAACCGTTATCGAAGAAGCGTTTCTGAGTCTGCTGCAGGCCGTCAGTAAAAGCTTTCTTAACAGCACCATCAAACTCGGGGCTGGCCTTGAAATCATCCACGGCATCGATCAGCTCCTGCTCACACCGTTCCTCCAACTCCTTCACCTGGCCGCGTAGGGCAGTTACCCGGCCCTCAGCAATGGCCAGACGAGCCTTCAGATCTTCAGCCCGCTGCCGCTCCTCCTTAACTTCTAGCTCGAGCTGACGACCCCGGATATAGGAAGCATCCATGCACTCATCAGCGAGCTTCTTCTCGCCCTCCAAAGTCTCGTACTTCTGCTGCAAGGACTGCCACTCCTTGCTCGCTTTCACGAGTTGCTCATCCCTCACCGACAGGAGGCCATTGACACGAGCCAGCTCCTCGGACGACGCCACCAAAGTATGGCGTTGATGACACATCAACTGGAGAGAGGCGGCGAAGGACCGCAGACACTGCTCGGCCCCACTCTCGACATTGGTCACCGTAGCCACGTCTGGAGGTAGGAGAGCGAGTATCTCGGCCGAGTACGACGGTGGTCCTTCCCAGTTGCTTGACCGGGATATAACAACGCGCCCGTCAACGGCGAGGTTAGGATCGCCCCGGGGAACATCGCCTAACAGACAATAAGGACCAATATCAGAATCATCAACCTGAAGACAAGTATCCTCCTTATCTAAGTACCAAAGATTATCAGCATCACCTATTTCAGCAGCATCGCCCGTTTCGACAGCGTCTTCTCGAAAGCCGGGGACTGCAACGGTAACGCGAGCGGCCTCCTCGTCATCATGAACGGGGATGGGAGCTTCAGGAATCGCGCCCATCTGCTTCAAGCGCTTAAGTGGAGCGCCCTCATCTCTAGACCTCCTCTTCAGACGAGCAGGAGAGCGAGGAGGACTCTCAGGTTGACCGGTCACAACTCGGACAGGAACGCGACTCCCCACCGTATCGGTCTGGGACTCTGGGGGAGGGGGCAGGTCCGTCTGCTCCGAAAGAATAACATTCCTTCCAGAACGCAGATCCAGGTCGATCACCTTGGCGTTGGCGGCCTCCGCCGCCAATTCGGCGAGAATCTCGTCGATATCACCGTAGGAACTCGACATTTTTCGGTCCCGCTTCTGATTTTTATACCCAACTGCAAAACAAAGGCAAGAAAAAGATAAGACACCAAGATACAACAGAAGGCAAAACAAAAAAAAGCAAGCAACACAAACAGGCAAACAAGCAAGCAAGGACGGCATACTGGGCGCCTTGGCGAGACCGGTCATCTCCATAATCCGGTAATCAGCAAGCAAGTACACACTCTTAAACTTCTCACTGAAACCGCTCTCAATCCTATGACACCGCCGCTTTTCCATAGCGGTCAAAGAATACTGACGCGTAACTACAAAAGTAAAAACAAGTAAGACAAGCACACAAGCGACACACGACGGGAGTCACGTCGGTATAGAAGCGTCACCTCGGGATCGAAACCGGGCAGGCACACGGCTGTGGGAGAATGACGACCACCCACTAGCAAAGAAATGCTCACTCCGCCAGTCAGGACACGAACTCGTGAAGTCGGTGAAACCCAGCGAGCTCTTTCGTCGCTGACGGAGCGAGAGCGTCCCACCACAACCTTTCTTCGTGGAATACGCCACATCAAAATAATAAAGCACCTCGTTCCGAGTAGGATAGTCGAGACCGGCCAGCTTCCACAGTGCGAACATCGCGCTCAACACTTGAAGCATTAACGGCGACACCTGGCCCACAGCTCAACACAGCTCGCCGAAGATATACTCGTGGAAGGGATGAAGAGGCAGGCGAAGGCCGTATCGAAGCTGAGCGCGATCGACGGCGATAAAACCCTTAGGCGGCCTAGAGAACTGCTCGCCAGGAGCCGGGGACTTCAGAGTAACACCGGCACCAATCTGAAACTCGGACCTTACCTTGTCCAACTCCGCCATGGACAACGCCTTTGCAGGCTCATCAACCTCCTGATCGTCACTAAGGGTCCACAGAAGAGGCCCGTCAAGCCCATAACGGCGAAAACCAGAGCCGGTGTCGGCATCGTGGCGAGAAGAAGACATGGCACCTACGAAACAGCCACGGACAATGTCAAAACCTAAACGGTTCGCCAGCCCGCAACTAGTTTCCTAGGCGACATACCATCCCGGCAAACAAAAAAAAAACACACAAACACGGGAAGAAGAAGAAGAAGAAACACAAAAACAAGGAGAAAAACAGTAGAGTCCTACAACAAAGCAGGGATCAACCAAGAACACCAAGCAACACAGACAACCCAAAACCCAAAAGAAAACCAAAATTTGAAACAACAAAAAACCACAGAAGGTACTAAGCAGCGAGTTTTTACCAGAAATTGGGGAAGACTGGGAAACCTACGACGGCGCAGCAACAAACACGACGGAGACAGGAGGAGAACAGGAGAATCCGACGGCAGAGAAAAGCAAAGTAGTTCAGAAGCAAGAAAAGCAGAAAAGAAAAACGTACAAAACAGCGAACGAGCATATATATAGACAAAACGGCGAGATCGCAACCGTTGGAACAGACACGTCGATCAAGGGGATTCCGCCACGTGTCAACCAGAATCAGAAAGGTCTGGAACGAAAACCGGCACGCACCGTTTCGAGGAGGGCGCGACCTTCGAAAACCATCATCACGCTTTATGGCTACGACGAGACGTTTGGGAACCCCAAGACGCCCTACTCAGACACATGGCAGCACGACAACAGACAACATTTAATGATAGGCAGAGCAGGCACACCAACCACACCAACCACGTCGATGACAGAGCGCGCATAGCCGAAAAACGGGCCGATCCATCACTCTTCATCACCTATATCGCCCATCACTCGTCATCACCGATGTCGCCCATCACTCGTCATCACCGATATCGCCCATCACTCTTCATCACCTATATCGCCCATCACTCTTCATCACCGAAAAAGATCTAGCGACTCTTCATCACGCTGCATCACTCGTCATTACTGGCCACTAGGAGGAACGGACTCGGGGACTTAAGGGTTACCAATTCAAACGAGCTCCCCCTACCATAGCGCCCACAAGACGATAAACCATCACTCTTCATCACGCTGCATCATTCGTCATTACTGACCACTAGGAGGAACGAACTCGGGGACTTAAGGGTTACCAATTCAAACGAGCTCCCCCTACCATAGCGCCCACAATCAGCGACCCCCCTGGCCGATACAAACTGAAGAGCGCTCAAACAACAAGAGATACATAAACACCATTTCTTTTTACGAAGTACTATGGCAGAACGGTGAACTAGCTACTCACCGATCTCGCCCCCAAACCAATCAGAATGACACATGCAGGTACAGGAGCGCCCGCAACCAAGGGGCACAACCTAGGTTGCCAAGTTGGGGGACTGTATGGCATGATACCCGGCTCCTAAAACAAAGGTACACATCGCCGCCGAAGCACGTACTGGTGATCTCGCCGGTATCACTTCTTTTTCAACTCGCCAACCAAGGTTGATCCCCTTGGCTGAGCAAGTTGGGGGACTTGTACATATACCCGGCTAAATCACCTACATACGTGCTTAGGCGACTTCAATTATATGTTATAATATGTCTCACCGCCACCACGACAGGGACCACCGCCAGGAGGGCTCCAACTTCGATGACCAAACTCGCCCGATATTCGATCAGGATAACGCACACGCGCCACTGCCGATACCGGTTAGACAACACCCAGCAGAAGAACATGCACACCAAGTCCCACATCGAAAGCAGGAAGACAGCCCAACCTCCAACCACCAATATATACCGGTCAACTTAACATTAAATGGTACGCGCTCTTAACTTACTATACCGTTATTCTGTCCAGTCTCTATATCGATCCTGACTTAGGCATCGGAGGGTTGAAGGCGGGCCACCCCGTCTCTCCTTAACCGTTGTTGATCTTAGCAGTATCAAGATCGCTGTGGAACACCGCCCTACATAAATCATACACCGACACCGCCCGACATCAATCATACGCCGATACCGCCCGACCTCGATCATTTGTGATCTCCATCCGTTCCGGATCTCGCTCAGTACCCGATATACACACCGCAGATACTAAACGTTAACATTTGCTCATATCTTGAATATCCATTATTCAGGATTTGAACACCATCTGTGGCCATGAGTTAAATTTTTCTGCTGCTGAGATTGAGACTACTGGTTTTTATTTATATATGGGTGCCACCGAAGATTTAATTGTAAAAATATGAACTAAAGTTCTGACTAAACTCAACACATAATTTAGATCAATTAAAAGATCTATTACAATACTATACAAAGAACATAAACTGTTATAAGAACATACCTTTATTGCTTTTCCAATGAGGTTTGGTAGACATGTTTGATGAAGAAGCCATGATTCTAATGACAAGAACACCTGCACTGGTTTGAAGATTTGTCTTCTACGATTCTGCACACTACTGCTAGCACAATGGGAAGCTAAGGAAGACAGAAATCCGATGCAGATCATAGGGACTAAGACTTCTATATATAGTGATCATTATAGGATTTGATCCCATAATCAATATTCTATTAGAACAATGAAAACAACTTAATATCTTTCATTCCACAATATTAACTCCTTGTATAATAGGTATTATACCATGAACCTCTCAGATTTCCAACTGATATACAACTTGAAATCCTTAAACGAATCAAAATATAATATCTAGTGTTTCCAACTATTCTAGATGAAGTCCAGTTCAGCTTAATCAAATACTACAGATTGTGTTTAAGTCTATTGTTTTCCAACATCAATCTTTAGTTTTGTAAAAGCATTACTTGGGGGACTGGAAAAGGCTGTGTTTTGATTGGGAGAGGTGGGTAAGAACGATTGGTGTGTACCAATTTTAACTTAACTCTCACAGTGCATCAGTGATTTTCTCTCTGCAAATCTCATCTCAAACTGACCAAAGTAGTATACTACTAGCTCACCCAGGGCTAGTCTTGAATATAGCCTTTATAAGCCTGCCTTGAGCCTTCGCATATATGTAATTGGGTCCTTAACTTTTTATTTAACTTAGAATTTTATAATATTTTAACATATCAGGGCCGCCGAGCTCACCTAGGCTCAGCTCGCAAGAGAAAAAGGAGGAGGTGCTTTTGACTATGCAGTGACTAATTTACTCGGCCAAGTGCTTTTACTCAATTCAATGCATCCTTGGCTTATGGGATTATTGCAAAATGTACCAGAGAGATAAGAGTGAACTGAAGGGTCTTCTCAATCTCATCATATCAGTATGGTCCATTGGACAATGACCCCAGAGAACTAGGGACAGCTTCAAGTGCCTTATTAAATTCTAGTGCTTTTCCTCAGCTTCTTGTACAGTTTGTTCTCATTAATCTCTTCCCAATAGTTGCAATCACATCCCTCGTACTGCATCTGACTTTGCTATTCTACCCGCATCCCAGAGAAACAACAAAATTTGTGGCGGTTGAATCATGATGCATTGCAATTTTGCCGAAGTTGATAACTTTTTAGGGGAAAACTGTTTAAGTACTGGTTGTCTGTTTTTTTTTTATGGTACTACAATAAAATTTTGATAAATTAATAATTTTAAAATTGATAAAATTTATTAATTTGATGAAATTATTAATTAATTAAATATTAAATTAATATTTAAAATTTTAAATTAGAATCAACAAAAAATATTATTTTAACAAAATTATTAATTAATCGAATATTAAATTATCAAAATTTTTTGTCTCAGTTGAAATAGCCAAATAGGTAGGTAGTGTCTGAGATGATCACTATTATTTGCTTTTGAAATTTTAATATATTTATTATAGAGATTTTAATTGTTCGTCCTATCCTGGACGTTGTTGACATGTTCTGCAATATTTGGCAAGTAATAGTTAATGTAACTAGCTAACTTTATACCAAGTACAAGATACCTTATTAATAATCCTGAGACTCGGCGGATGGTAGTAGGTCTTGAATTGATTACTCTAAAACGTACTTGGCTCCCTTTGTTTTATATGCACACTCCAAATTGATGTTCTTGGTTCTCTCTTAAACTTATAAACAAGACTAGAGGAAGCACCGAATGAACAAATGTTTGTGATCTGTAAAGGAGCACATGTAACTTTTTTTTTACCTCAACTTGAGAATTCTAAACGAACTAAGTTTCTGTATGGAGACCATAACATCAAGCAGTGACAATGCAAGCCGGTTTGCTTATCCCTTGTTGGCATGAGTGCAGCTTTTGCCCCACTTTGTACATGCTTGCTAAAAGTACAAATCAAGGCAACGCACAAGAGAAACGAAAACAGAGAAAACACATCAAATCTCACGTCGAAAAAGAGGAGAAATCACATTTTCAGACAAGTATATGATGCATTAATTATCATTAATAAAAGGGTAATCTAGATCATTGACTAAAACTACATCTTCATTGATACCATTTCACCTTTCATTTAGCCATTACTTACTTAAACATCGGAGTGTGATAGGTGGGTCACCCTGATAAGCGGGTAAATACATATTCAAAGATACCTTATTTCCAACCAAGATATATCATTATAATAGTTAATTATAAGGGTTATCGAATACAAGGAGTTGGTGAAACTAAATCATAACACTAAACTACAATGCTGACATACTCAACTATAGTACACTAATGACACTACGAACCTAAACTAGACTTCTCTAAAAGCTACGAAAATTTAACACAATATACTAGACTCAGTGGCGGACTATCACACAAAATTTGAGGGTTTTATGAATAGTTTTGGTTACCGAAATAAATCGGCTAAGCTACAGTTAATGCAGAAAATAAGTGCTTAAAGTAAATATGCTAATGAATGCAAATGGGTTTAAACTATATGATTAATGAGTTAAGAAGCATGCAATCCACCACCACTATTCCATTTTTCTAACACATACTTAACCTAATGCACATATCCGATGAATGAAAGTTCCTAGAAAGGGTTGGTCGTTACAACCACATCATATTGCCTAATCCTTATGACTATGCAGGTTTGTCATGGACCTCCCCTACATATATCCCTCTATGAACCCATAATCATGGACCCTAAGGTTTAAAAAGAAGAAAACATTAAGCTCTAGAAAAGGTTTGAGAAGCTACAAGGGTTCACAAGTACACTATGGGCATGTCTTGCTAGACCTATGGATTTTAATCTTCTAACGGTAAAATCAGTGTATCACTATAGAGAATTCGGTGGAAGAAATTATCTTCAGTTGCCCGTATCTCATGAAAATAGAATCCTAACATGCATACTAAGTTGGCCACTAAAGAAAACATACAAGAATTCATACGATGAATCATTCAGAGAAAAAAACCTCATTCAAAGAATATGCAAAACTATGTTAAAGTGTATGCATTAAAAAGACTTCATGTGCGGGGCTTCAAGCAGCCCCTTAACAATGAGTTTAGCTACTAAAATTCATAATTAAAGAATCAAAACAAGTCATAGATTTTGATATAAACAACCCAGATGAAGAAGAACTCTGGTCGGTTAGAATTCGATGGGTCGAGAATTCCTTCGACAGGTCGAAAACGAGACGGGTTGAATTCCTTTGCAGCTTGCTCTCCCTTGCTAGAAGCTATGCTCTCCAAAAATGATGATTAGCCTTTTCCAAAACCTAAAATAGGGTTATATACGTACTCCAATTGCTCTCCTAGAGTCTACATTGGAAAAGGCTTCTATAATTGCACATAACTCCCTCTTTTCTCCTTATTGAGCTAGGAATCATTCTTTTGTTTCCTTTTCCTTTATTTCTCCACAAAACCTATTAAAATAATAAACATAATTAAATCACTCAATTAATAAAAATAAACTAAATATAGGGAACAAATTAAATACCAAATAGACGCATAAATATGCGACTATCACACCCCACCTTCACTTCTGATACCCTTCTTTCATCTTAGCAGCTCGGTGTAAGGTCAGCAGGACAATTCCTCATTCCACTCATCTCCGCTTCATCTAGGTGTTTCATCAGTATCCGCTCGGATCCTGGTATAAACATTTGGGACTCATTGTATGTTCACTCTTGTCTCTTGGCTTACGGCCGCCCCAAACTCCCACTTCCGCCAACTAACACGACCCCCCTCCTTCAGATGGGAATAGACGTGGGCATGTCATTAAAAACCATGACTTACTGATCGGTGCATAAATATGCACCTCTATACTATTTATTGATGCTCATATACTTATTATTTTATTATTTATTCAGCAATATTAGTTTACTTTATTAATTTATAATTATTTTGAGTCAATAAGGAGAAAAGAAGTAAAAAGATATTTAAAGCTTAATTTGGGAAATCTGCTTGTGCAGGTTAGTCAAAGTTGACAGAGAACTGAGAGCAGCTCAGGAAGAACCAGAAAATGATCTTTATATTCTTAGAAATCTCCGAATGTCTAGTTTCCATAACTTATTCCAGAACATGAATATCATGTGTCTAGAGAGAGATATGGACATTTTAGTCCACGGATGTCAGTATGCTCGGGAATTTGACTTTTAACGAAAATTCATATTTTGAGGCCAAATTCACACCGAGAAGCCCGTAGACGAATTTGTGATTGCTATACCCATTAAATAGGCATGTGAATTGTGAAAAGAAGTGATAGAGGTCAAGAGCTAAATGTTGGATTGGAGATCCCACATCGAAATAGGGTAAGATGAAATACAATTTAAATGAAGGTGAACTATTCTTAATTGTACTGAGACCTTTTGTGGATAAGACTCGACACCTTAAAGATGGTTAAGTTGGGATAATATCGGTATATGATAGACCTATGTGCTACGCTTGTCACTATTTAACTTGGTATTAAAGCTGGTTCCTCTCCAATCGTGTCTCGAGCCTGATGGGTTCGAATTAAAATCTAGGCCAGATTGAAATTGGTTCCAGCTGAATGAATGAATTAGGCCTTCAAAAAGATGCGGTGGCTCCTGAATGTAATTTCACGTGTTAACCTAGAGTTAGGTTCCAGCTGAATAAATGAATTGGGTCTTCAAAAAGATGCGTTGGTTCCTAAATGTAATTCCACGTGTTAACCTAGAGTTAGGTTACACATGTAGGAGCGTGTTGGATTGGACATCCCACATCAAAATAGGGCAAGATGAAATACAATTTAAATGAAGTTGGACTATTTTTAATTGTACCGAGGCCTTTTGTGGATACAACTCAACATCTTAAAGGTGGTCAAGTTGGGACAATATCAGTACATGACGGACCCTACGTGCCACATTTGTCGTTATTCAACTCTAATAAGGGAAATAAGCAAATGACTTTTCTTCCAAAACAAGAAATCTCAAACCTACAAGGAAGAGGATTCAAGGAGCAAGATAAGAGCCATATATAGAAGAAAATTAGTTCTCTTCTTCCTCTCTCTCTCTCTTCCGTCTCTCTTCTCTCTTCTTTCTCTGTTATTTTCTCTTCTTCTCCATCTTTGTAATATGTTTGTTTAGTTTTCTTTAGTTATGGGTTGATCGAAGCCCTAATATATTTCGATTTTGGTAAAAGAAAGAACCCCTCTTGGTTTGCATAATTTTGGATGAGAATTTCTTCACTATAAAAGCATTGATGATTTCTATTATATGTTTATTTAGTTACAAACTTAGATACATGTGGTAGGATCTATTCTCTTGGATGTGTACATGTCTATCTTATCATTACATATTTTGTAGAGATAAAAACAACACGATTAGTTGTGTGAAGTAATTCCTAGGTGATGCAAGATCACCCATCATTGTAGCTCTAGAAGCCTTGTTATTTCATAAATACTCTATGAATCTTAATGACATAGGTTAGGTAGATTTGGACCCATCATAGTACATTATCTCCTAGTTTAAATCACATTAGGCCAGGTAATCAATCTGGATAACATGCCAAGTAAGAGAGTATAATATATATGTGATTTAATCATAGCTCATGCATGAGAAACATTCATTCATTTTTATGTGAAATGGGTTTGGGATAGATTGAGACTATTTAGGGTAGAGAGAAGTTCCTAATGCTTTAATCTATTTGATTTTCTACAACTTAAATTTCCTGTTTTTGTTTCATATTGCGTGTTTGTCAATTTAATTAACCAACCAAATCATCTTCAAAACCTCTTTAACTTTACGTGGTAGTCCGCCACTGTGTGTATTTTGTTTTTATGTTTTATTATAAATTTAGGTTGAGTCTAGGTAGTTTAATAAATTATTTCTTTGTTTGTAGGTCGAGTCTGCCAGATTTCTGATATTAGTGTGAGTCGTTTAAAGTATTTAGTCTCATCGGTCCTCTGCAGAAATAATGATAGTCGCATATTTATACGTCTATTTGGTATTTAATTTGTTCCCTATATTTAATTTATTGTTATTAATCGAGTGAATTAATTATGTTTATTTATTTTTAGGTGTTTTGGAGATCAATGAAGAAAAAGAGATTAAATAATATACTTTAAGAGTTATTGTGGAAGATGAAGACTTACGAGGTGTAGGAATTATAATCCATGAATGATACTGTTGGAGTCCTTGGCGAGCACGTGATGAAAAATGCACATGAGTTTTGCTAGTTTAATTAAACTAGCTAAATGATATATTTTTATATATTTGCTGTTTGGCGAGAAGGTACTTGGCGAGCTGTTTGGATTATGAGATTAATTAATGAAGTGGTGTTTGACTTGGACTTTGAAAGGAAGTGGAGTTTGATTAAGAGTCATTTTGCATGTTGGATTGCATGCACGTGAGATAGCTAGTTTAACCTAGATATGATACACACACACATATATATATAGATAAAAAGCTTGATAGAAAAAGTGGAGAGTGGTTGGCGAGAGAAGAGAGAGAATAAGAGAAAAAGACAAAAGAAAAGAAGGATAAAGAAAGAAGAAGTGGAAGAAAATGGAGGAGCTGCATTGCAAGCCTGTGATCCCGACGGGGATCAAGAGTTTATTTCTTCTCCTTCTTTTGTTTATCTTTCATGAATTCTTTGATGTTATTATTTAAGACTATGAGTAGCTAATTTTCTTTTGTTAAGGGGCTGCTTGAAGCCCCGTACATGAAGTATTTTTAATGCATACTCTTTAATCTAGTTTTGCATATTCTTTGAATGAGGTTTCTTTCTCTGAATGATTCACTGTATGAATTCTTATATGTTTGCTTTGGTGGCCAACTTAGTATGCATGCTAGGGTTCTAGTTTCATGAGATACGGGCGACTGAAGATAATTTCTTCCATCGGATTCTCTAAAGTGATACGTCGATTTTACCGTCGGGAGATTGAAATCCATAGGTCTAGCGAGGCACGCCCATAGTGTACTTGTGAACCCTTGTAGCTTCTCAAACCTTTTCTAGAGTTTAATGCTTTCTTCTTTGTTAACCTTGGGATCCATGACTATGGTTTCAGTAGAGGGATAGATGTAGGGGAGGTCCATAACAAACCTGCATAGGCATAAGGATTATGTAATAGGATGTGGTTGTAACGATCAACTCTTCCTGGGAACTTTCATTCATTGGATATGTGCATTAGGTTAAGTATGTGTTAGATAGATGGAGTGGCGGTGGTGGATTGCATTCCTCTTAACTCTTTAATCATATAGTTTAAATTTATTTGCATTCATTAGCAGTTTACTTTCAGCATTTATTCTCTGCATTAGCTGTAGCTTAGCCGATTCAGTTTGGTAACCAAATCAACTCAGAAAATCTTCAAATTTTGTGTGGTAGTCCGACACTATGTCTAGTTAATTTTGTCCAAATTTCGTAGCATTTGAGTCTGACTAGCTTAGGCTCGCATTGTCATTAGTGTACTGTAGTCGAGTCTGTCAATATTTTAGTTTCGTGTTAGGAGTTAGTTTCACCAATTCCTTGTGTTCGATTACCCCTATTTATCTTGCTACATTGATATATCCAGGTTGTGAATATGGTATCTTTGAGAGGTCTTTATCCGCCTTGTCAAATTACCCCTACTTCCATTGTACTACATTGATATTTTTTGAGCATATACTTGGATAGTTAGTAGGAATTATCTTTGATATATGGTTTTCTGCCTATCACTTACCGCTGTGTGTAAATGTGATTGTACCCTTATCCCCCACCCTACTAGAATCCTCAATCTCACAAATGGACATTAGTTCTGCTATCATGGGATGCCTGAGTCCAGACAAAACACTGTGTGAAATGCTTGCAATATTTTAATGATGAGCGGTCCACATTGTCCTATCGATACATTCAACCTCGCTAAAATGTACCGCATATATGGATGTGACGGCAGCATCAGCCCATGTCGAAAATGGTAACTATGCATACACGTGAATCCTTCAGGAGGGCGCAATGCTGATTCACCATCCTTCAGGCACCTCAATATGACATTTGAGGGAATTCGGTAGTGTCGTCGTAAACCCTCAATTTGTTTTTCTATTAATGCGCTCACCATCTCTTGCGCTGCAGTATGATCACTTAGATGATACAAGCAAGGCCCACCTGTCTCAAATTGAAGGAGTGCGGCCGTTAAAATCCTTTCAACTGATGGGTCTGTACACGTCCGCTTCTGATCTCTCCACTTCCCAGCAGTTTATGTTTTCCTATGCCCTGGCTCAGGCATTTGCTCTCACCTCGCCCCGCTTGTTGAGGCCCTCACCCCTGACTCAACCCCTTATTGTGTAGCCCGCCTGGGCCCAAAGACCAAGTATGCATCGATCGTAGCATCATCCATTCTGGCCGGAGCTGACAATAAAAGTATAGGCGCGTTAAGATCATCTCCACGCATAAGCGGCACTGCATTACTAAAGCTAGGTTCTGAATCAGACGAGGTTGTAGTTACATTCTCGCTATAAGAGCTAAGACCCAAAACCCCTAAGCCCATTTTCGTGAAGGAAATTTTCTCCTTTGGCCGCCGTTTTCTCCCGTTCACTATTCTGTAATCACCACTTGATACTTCTATCACTTCTTCAGCGCCCGTTCTCATATTGTCACTTAGGCGACCTAAAATAAAGGTACACATATTATTAAATGCCCATTTTATGCACATCATCCTACTCCTTCTCCCCACTAATACTTCAGATTTCAAGTTTTCACCCCTTAAACTCGATCAAACGTAATTTCCTTTCGTTTTTATTAGTTCACATACTTTACAAAGCTTATGTTCTTCCTCAAAATTCATATTTTACCCAGATTTCTTCAACCCTGCAACCCAACCCAGTTTTACACTCCCACGAAACCCAGAAATTTACACAACACCTTGAAACTTACCCTAGTTTTCTCACTCGGTTTCCACCCCCATATCCAAAATTCTTACTTGGATTTGAGATTTCTTACTTAAATCTTACTCAGTTTGTGTACTCAAATTCGAAAAGTGGATTCAAAAAGCCAGAAAACTTACGTGTTTTGGTTCTGAATTTGGATCTAGTCTACTTTTTGTTCTCACTCTCTTCCTTATTTGCTTCACGTTTTCTCTTCTCACTCTCTTCAAAAACTCTCTCATTTTGTTGCAACGATGAAGTGAGCAAGGGTGTCACTTCCTTATCCTTTTATAAGCTTTAGTAAACCGTTGGGTGAACGGTACCCTACACGTGGATCAATCTTGACCCTTGATTTCTTCAAATACGCCTCTCCGTCTTAGAGACCGACCCAAGTTGCATCGTTTCCCGCAAAAGTTATATTGATTCACACCATCATGATGAGGATACATAACGCTTTCGTTTCTCTCTCTATCACCATAACCTTGCTACACGTGTCCACAACATATTTCGGGAAACGCAACCAGAAATGAACGGATACACTCCTTGATTACTCCATATTCATTCTTGAAGGTAATTCTTTCTCTCACCCCACCCGAATATATGACAATTGCATGTCTCGTTCTCTTTTTGAGGCGGCTTTCTTACAATGGCAATGTCATCTTAATTATTGGGCGCTTAACAAACACACCATCTGAGCGGACCACACGTACGTTCTCCCTCATAACGCTACTCCATGAAGTAAGCGCGACATGGCACTACGTAATCACCAGCAAATGACACTTCTTGTTAGGTTTGAGTAGTTCATATCTACTTATGTGCAACCCGCTCAGATACAACCAAAAATGATACTCTATAGCACGCGTCCGCACAAAATGATGCACATTCACAAAAGTGATGGGCCTACTTATATTCACACATACATGCTTTTGTTTATACGATATTCCCTTCATAATGTGAGTGGATCATTCTTTCTTGCGGAGTTGAAAGAGACTAAGGGATACACCCAACTGCTTGACAGATGAAGCCAAGTGTGTACGAAGTGGGCGAATCTATTCAACTCCCCATTCAAGAATGATCTTGATAATGGAGACTTGGGAGATTTGTGAGATTTGTTGGCATAAGCACAACTTTTGCCCCACTTCATACACGCTTGCTAAAAGCACAAACCAAGACAGCGCATAAGAGAACGAAAAACAGGGGGAAGCACGCCAAATCCCACATCGAAGAAAGAGGAGAAAGCGCGCTTCTATATAAGTATATGATACATTAATTGTCATTAATAAAGGGTAATCTAGATCATTGACTAAAACTACATCTTCATTGATACCCTTTCACCTTCCATTTAGCTATTACTTACTTAAGCATCGAAGTGTGATAGGCGGGCCACCCCACCTTCACTTCTGACGCCCTTCTTTCATCTTAGCAGCTCAGTGTAAGATCAGCAAGACAATTCCTCATTCCGCTCATCTCCGCTTCATCTAGGTGTTTCATCAGTATCCACTCGGATCCTGGTACAAATATCCCTCAGTGCTGTTCTAGTTGTCGAAAAACAGAAATTCATCAAGTTCTGATTAATGGAATTGACGAGCACCATTTCCATTTCTAACAAGCTACAATGTGATAACATCATATGATTGAAGTATTACATTCTTTCTACTTTCTAGTTCATTATTCAGTTGAATTAACAAGGATAGATTGAGATGGAAAGAGACTTATACCTAGGAAACTAGGATAGAGAGGTTTAGTCAGATTCTGCTTTTGCTTACGAGGATTTCAAACTTGAATGTTGAATGGTGCAAGGTAATCATATACATGGAATCCTAGTAAGAAGAATTTGGTGGAGATGTATGGACTTATCACTTTTATCAGGGCTAACTTGCTAATGATTGAAGCAAGAACTCACTTCTACCATCCATAGAGGCCCAGGATCTGCTTGATTTGTAAAGTACTTATAAGTTAAGCACACTCAGACTAGTTTGATTCCCAACCTTTTCCTTTTGAGGACCTAAAGAAGGGTCTTGGAGTCCTACTGGAAAATGAAAAGCAGCCACTCAATGTTGCACGTGTCTCAAATCAATCTCAATATATAGTCAAGTCATGAGACTTTCATGGCCAATGAAGAAAAATGCCTATCAAACCTTATAAGCTCCACTAAGCTAGTTCATCTTTCAAGTACTTCATCATTGTACATCATCTTGGTGATTGAAACCATTGGTGCGTTGGTGGTTTTGGTGAATCATTGTGCTGTCTACATTTCAAGGATAGGAGAATCTCAAATTTGTACAACTCCTTTAACTTTCATTTCACTTATTAATCTTCTTTTATGGCACATTGGACTGTAATACTCAACAACTTATTGCCTAACAAAAAATAGGCTAGAATGCTGTACAACTGATGTCACCTATTAACACATGCAACAGAAACCATTTTTCGGCTCTATAGCTGATGTCACCATTTAGCATCACTTCACTGTGGTGAAACTATATGTTGCTAAGTATGCTATCGAACGAGAAAACTGATCGAACTACACTGAACCTGTACAATACTGTCTCTGCAGATTCGACTTCTTGTTTCACTTGCGTGCTGCGTGATAAAGCTCCATGTAGTCAAGAGCTGGCCGGTTCCAAGACCAATCTTGCTCCATCACCGTCTTGCACAATGAGTTGAACCAACTCCGATCATCATACCAGGCAGTGATAGCTCTGAAAAGAACCATTCATGAGTACTTTGTATCAAGTGCAAGGAACAATCTTAGAATTTCTGTTGGACAAAAAAAAAGGGCTCCCTAGTCATCAGCAAAATATATACTCACCTATTTAGAGCATAATCAACACCACCAGCATCAGCTCTGTCAAAACTGAACCCATTTGGTTCAAGACCCTGCCCCTCTGCTCGCTCTTTATCACGGTCCACATCAAATACAGTGTCGTAAAGTCCTATCATGAAAATGGACGGTCAAAATCAGAGTGTGACATACTTTGTAATGTGTTACACATTTAGGTGTCAAACAGAGTCAAAAACAATGTGAGTGGCCGGATGTTTTGACTTTTGAGGTCTTAACACCAAAACAGAGACCATAAACAAGTCAAGACAAAACATAAACACATTACAAAAGCATGAACACCAGATGCTGATAAGGTATGTGCATACCTCCAGTTTTTCGAACAACAGGTATTGAACCGTATCTCATTGCTACAAGCTGGGTCAGTCCACATGGCTCAAAAATTGAGGGAACCAAGATGAAATCAGCACCAGCATATATCTACAACAAAATGCCATTAATATGTTATTATCATATTGCAGATATAAGAGACTGACATAAAAAAACAAGTAAAGCCAGAGTCAGAACCGCATACCAAATGTGACAGTGGCTCATCATAAGTTAAACAAAGACGAGCACGATCACCATGAGAAGAATGTAACTGATTGGCCAAATTTACAAACTCATTTTGGATACGAGGATCTGGAGCTGAACCAAGCAATACAACCTGCAACGATTTCATTTTACTTCAGTACTTGCTTTGATAGACCAACAAATAAATAATAAATAAAAAAGGAGGAGTGTGTTGCTAATGTACATCAAGTCTATTTGAGTTTTCATTATTATTTATTTATATCTTATATAATCTGTAGCCAAACCAACCCATAAGGTAAAAACTTGGAGAGACCAAGTTTGTGTTAGTAATTGATGAGAGGGGGAGGAGATGAAAGATAACCTGTCCATTGCGTTCCAAGGTACGCCAAATTGCATGCTTGATAAGATGGATTCCTTTCTGATGAGTCAAGCGAGTAATAATACCTACTACAGGGAGATCTGCAGTTTTCAGACCAAGCCTTTGCTGCAAGGCTTCCTTGGCAGCTTGTTTGCCTTCAACAACATTTTCAGAAGTATATGATATCTGCAATGATAAAGATCATATTTGTTAGCCACAACTGTATTGCCAGTTGACTGAGAAGGGATAACAAGAGAGAAAAGAAAAACTTCTTACAGGTAGGAATCCATCATTATAGGGATCCCATATATCTTGGTCAATCCCGTTTATTATGCCATGGAACTTGTGGAGGTGTGGAGCTATTACAGCATTTCCAGCAATCTCCTTAGCATAAGTATGGGATACCTATAGATAGAAAGACAACAAGCTGAGTCAAGATGGCAATGACTACAAAGATAAGAAAACAATCCACAAACTTCAAACATAGACAACTTCAGGGAAGATAAGTACTTACAGTAGTGGCCTTGTCTGAGTATGTGACGGCTTTTCCAATAAATTGTGCTCCGAATTCAAGGTTATGAATTGTGAAGACAATGCGAGCTTTACTAAGACCATAATGCATGTAGTGATCTTTATATAACCAGGCAATAGGTGCACTCGACCAATCATGGCAATGAATGATATCCTGTGATCATAAAAGCACTAATCTTTAAGTGATATCTTCAAAACCACTAAATTGAATTTAAAATTTTGTTGCCTGCACCTTTGCGCAAGTCTATACACATTTGTATTAGTAGTAAAACCACCCACAACCACATTTTCTAAAACTTAATCACTTTGTTAGTTCTGTACAATCTATTGTTGTACTTTCAGTTAAACTAGTATAGTGATAAGACATGACTACTTTTCAAAAATCAACTGGATCACGAGTACTCACAGGATGAGATCCAGTTTGGAGTAGATATTCTAGAGCAGCATGGCAAAAGAAACCAAATCTCTCTGCATCATTCTTACAACCATATATGCACCCCGTATAGAATAGTCTGCAAATAGAAAAGTGAAAAGAGTTATATCTAGTGTAGTTGTGTTCATGCATCTGTCAACATGGCAGTTACCAAACTGTAAACTTGATATAAAAATGAGTGTAATACATATCTATCTTAGAAAAAGAGAGAGTAAAGTATACTTGATAAGCAAAGTTAGGAAACAGATACAGACAATATATTGTTATGATTAATGCAGCAAGAGAATAGTACCCATTTTGAGGTTCCAAAAAGTAGACTGGAACTCCTTCCACTTTCCCAAACCAAACTTTGATTTCCGTCCCACCCCAAGAATAGCTTGTTTTATACTGAAATTCCTTCACCTGTACCAGAACAAAATATCAACTTCATCAAAATAAGGTTGAATATGAAGTCAAGAACAGAGAAACAGTACAAAATTGGACACAGAAAAGAAAAGAAAACAGGTTTCCGCAAAGATAACTTGCCACCATGAAGAGAAAAGGCAGCAGAGAAGATAGACATAAATGAAATGAAGTAATAGCAACAAAGCTTACATTGCTAAGGTTCAGACAGTCATACTTGGGAAGAATGACGTCAACATGGTGATTTAAGTCTTGCACAGCTCGGGATAGACTGGTAACCACATCACCAAGGCCTCCAACCTAGATATATGTTATACAAACACAGAAGTAATCACCATCGCTAGGATTCTTGTAAGACAGTAAATGCTGAATGTATATCAATAATCAAGATGAATAGATATCAGGCTGTGAGTTCTATTAATGCCAAATATAACACCACAAAATGAGTAGTAAGACACCACCAAGACAGTCTAAATTTTTGGTAGGACAAGACCGAAAAAACTGTGAATTTAAGATTCAATGTAGAAAAGGTTTTGTCCAACAATGGTTAATCTGTAGACTAGCCTTTGCAATGGGGGCCATTTCTATGGAAATATGCACAATGTGCATAGGTGACTCCTTGGAAACTCCTCCAGATACTGGAATGTGGTAATCCATCTCGTTTTTGTTGTCAAAAAGTCCACCTTCTTCACTCTCAGAGAAGACAAAATCCATCACATATGCATCCAGTGGAACCATCACTGCAGAAATATACGATATATTAACTGCTAATAACATGGTAGAAATAAGTTCCTATGATCCTATCATTATTCCTATAATAACATTTTAGAGTTATGCTACCTCTTATTGCAATAGATTCTTTTAAGTAAGCACCTTTTAGAGCTTGCAAACCAATAAGTTTGGCAGATTACTTTACATAATCAAAGATCATCCAGGAGATGCATAATTTAGCATATGTTGTCTTGAGCGAGGAGTGAGAAGAAGAATAAATGAGGACAAGCTGACAAGGAAATCTCTAACACCTGACATCGAGTCAGACCAGGTCAAAGTAAAACTCCCTCACCAGTGGCCTTGACATGGGTGCCATTCTCTGCCGGTACCATTTTCTGTGGTGGCAATGGACCATTTCGGTGGGCCCAATGATTGAAGGAGCATCTGAACCAAACCTCAGGCTTTCCGTACAAAGCAGTATTGGTAGGATTGTAGAACACTGTCACCATGCTTCCGGCTTGAACTTCAAGAGGCTCAGTGTAGACTACATGCTTCTGAGACAGCAGATACCTTCTCAAAGTTCGTTCCTTCATTTCTGCTTTCATTAGTGCTGTTTTTTCAGCCTACAGAAAGAGAAGAAAAATTGACATGGGAATTACTACTGATACAAGAACAGGTCTTGGTTTACAGCATGCAGGCATTCATCTGATCATACTGAATCTAAATATTAGTACACTCACCTTGGCACATAGTGCCTCTTCCCTTAAACTTCTCTCCTCCTGGAGCTTCCTAAAGATCCGGTGTTCTTCCTCAACCCAATATAGTTCCTCAGGAATGGACTTCGGAACTATTGCATGGTAATCATGACGATGGTTGTTATCATACACAGTGGCTTTTTGAGGTGGTCCATCAGCAAAAACCCAATCCAATACAACAGCTTGATCAGGTACAACAACTACAAGAAACAAAAGCGTATCACGTTGATGTTATTCACAACAGGCTAGAAGCCTATAGCTCTACTGGCACCATACAGAAAATAAGTTCTGATCTCTCAAAGAGATTGACAGTAAAAATGAAGGAAAAATAGCCACTTCCTAGATTTTTGGCGCATTTTATAATGTTGGGGAAGAATACAGAATAGCAAGCAAATTCTTCCACGCACATACCTGTGGCATACCACCAGTCACCATCGTTTACCTCAGATCTAACAAGAGTTTCAACTAAAGACAAGCCATCGTTCCAATCATTATGCCCTCCATGAATCCATAGTTCCGTTGCATGAGCAAGAGGACCTGATCTTCTGTTATAATATAACCGCACCAAGTCCTCAGCCTTAAATTCACTAGGCTCTATGTACCAAACATCTGGAACAGACCTTACAGCCTTTTTGGTCAACTCCTGCACCAATTTTCGCCTCCTCTCAGTCTCTGCCTTTGCTTCTGCTCTGTCAGAATCTCTAGCTGCCATCTCTGCTTCGATTCGCCTTTGCTCTTCTGCTTGTCTTTCCTTCTCAGCTTGCTCCTTTGCAAGTGCTTCCAATTCTTTACGCTTCTCCTCGAGCAAAAAATCTTCAAATGAAAAGGCGTCCATTCCACTTTCTACATCTATGCAGAAATCTTTCTGATCATTATTGTCATAAACTTCTTTTCCATTGAAGAACACAAAGTCTATCTTATATGCTTCGGCAGGAACATGCAACTGACAAGACCACCAATCCCCTTTGAGACTTGTTTTGACCAACCTAAATGTAAAGGATTTCCACCGCCAATTGTTAAAGGCTCCCATGATGACAACATCTTCTTCATTTTGTAAGGTGGAAAGACTTCTATTAAGGAAAATTTCTATACGTTGATCAGGTTTCACCACCTGAGGGTATACAAATAATTTATTCCCTCTTGAAAAGTTCTGCTCAGCTAATTTCTCAATCTCCTCTACACGTAATTTTTCTTCTATCTCCAATTTCAGGTTCAAAGAAGCTTCATCAGATACCTTCTTCTCAAGTTCAATGCCTTTATCTATACTCCCATTTTCTACATCTTGAACGCTTCTTCCGACACCTGACTTTTCGCTAACCGGTGAAGATTCCTCAACTTTCAAACTAGCTTCATCACTATTTACATCAAGTTTCGGTTGAGCAAGTTGATTGGCTGTCGAAGACGCTAAACCTTTTTTATCCCCAGCACTTCTTTGATTTGTCTTTGGTACACTAGCACTTACTGGAGTTTTAGGAACAATTGCCTTCGGACTAGGGCCATTAGGCCTTGAACTTGACACTTTCCACTGTCTCCTCCTAGAAAAATCTAGCAAGTAACAGTACCATATTAAGTCAATAACATTACAACTGAGCTCCACATAATCAACTCCAAACTAGAACGAAACCACATCATCAGCAACTCACCTGCTGAACTAGCAGTAATTTTACATGAAACCCCACTTGTCAGATCTCCTTTGAACCATGAAGAGTACTGAAATCATGAGAACGACCATAGTTCAGTAATTTTACTTTCTGGAAAAGCAAAAGCCATAGTACATAGTACATACTCAAACAAGAACTACCAAAAGTTACTAAAATCTAGTCAACCACATAGTGAAGAACTGAAGAATAACCCCACCTAGTAAAAAGCAGATTCATCAACAAAGCTCTACACTTTCCATAAAATCTCCAATCAAAAACCCAAAAAGAGAGAGACCCTTTGCAAAGAGCCAGAGTCAAAGTTACATATTTGAACCATAAAACCCAGCAAAACCCACAATTCTGCTACATGGGTCTGATCAAATTCAACCCCAAACAGCTCAATGTACAAGACAAAGCACCAGAACAGAAATAAAAATCCAAACTTTAAATTCCACATGCTCCATATAACAAAACAAAAGATCAATACTTTCTTGTAATAGAATGACTTACTCTTCCATGTGGGCAAAACCCAATGAGTGGCTTGAGCTTGAAATTGCTTCTGCTCTCTAGAAACACTGGTCTACAAGTGAGTGGCCTCTGTGTTGGCAAAGTGACCTCCATGACTGTAAAAAAGAGAATGTTTGTTATGAAAAAATGCTCTCTTTCTTTCTTCCTTCTTCTTCGTCGTCCTTTAAAACCCAGAATTGATCAGCAAAGCCATCTCTCGAAAACTGTGCTAATTAATTTAATTGGATAAAGAAACCATATAGAAGATCTTGATTAACATATAAAAACTCATAAAGCTCAGAGCCAGTGTGACTAAGAACTGGTGAGGCATTGACAACATAAGAGTGAAGTGAAGAAACAAGGGTCTTTGAATCTCAGCCGTGCGTGTGTCGAATTAAGATCGTTGGTGTTTTTGGAGGTTTTTGGTTTTGACGTGGCAGGGTTTTTGGAAATTTTGATGAGGGAATTTTATGTGGCTAGGTGTTTTCTTTTTGAGAGAAGCTATTTGCCTAGTGATGATTGGCCAGAATTGATTGGGTGCTAATCAGAAATTGACACATCGGATGTCAACATGCCACGTCACGACAGAACATCTTTGGAGGTTTATGGAGAGAAATGGTAATAGGGTTTAGAGGCATATAATTCTAGAATTGAAATAAGTTTTTGTACAAAAAAATAATTGAAATAAGTTTCCATTGTGAAAGAGGAAAACAACTGATCATAGAAAGGAAAAGACAGTAAAATCATTTTGTTTATCAAAACAACATGTTATTATGATCATTTCGACTCAAAATTGGAATATTAGCTAAACCATCATGTAACCGGAAAAAAAATTACATTCGTTTTCATGAATAACGAAAAATAGTAGATCAAACAAAAGTAAACTCACTAGGTTTATATCATTATTTTGCATTCATTATTATCAAAGCATCACCTAATATTTACGCTTCTTTGAAGATGTCTAGCTACTATCCATAATAGTTTTGAGAATCAGGTATAACTTTTGAAAGCACTTGTAAATATATAAAAGTACTTTTAGAAATTTTAGAAATTTTAGAGTATTTAGTTATACTTAAAAGTATTTTGATAAATTTAAGAGAATTACTTATAAGTCTTCAAAGTAGTTTTGTAGAAAGTACATGTGAGGTGTTTTCTCCTATGAGTGTTTTCTCCTTAAAATGTTAATAACGAAAATCACTTTGAGAATTCAACACTATATAATGCATTATATGTATTTGAGGAAAACAAAAAAATGAAACCATAACATGATAGAATTAATGCATCAACTAATTAAACTTCACTCAAATGGGGGCATGCAGACAAGGATTTCAGACACACACCCTCGAGCATCACTTTCACGTCCTTATTGTCTTGACAGTGATCTCTTACGAATATGCTATTGTATATGTCAATATGCAACCACGAAATTGCACTATACGTTCATCACCAAAAAATTTATCGAAGCAGGCGGCGAAACAAACTGAAAACTAGATATTAGGGATTGATAATACTTACCGAAGTTACATCAGAATCGAAATAGAATTGGGAGAGGATGTTAAGATGGTTTAAGAGACGGTTTTAAGAACAAGAGAGCCAAAGAAAGAAAGAGAAAAAAATGGTCAAATCAGAATTTAGGAGGCAAATGAGTAGCGAAGAAACCGAACATTGTGGAAGGGTTTGGTTGAGAATAGATTTTCTTGCAGAAAATGTAGATGATCCATGATTCGAAACCTAAAAGTGGTCGGTTAGAATTTTATTTGGGTCTCAAAATTTTAAGTTCGGCATGGTATGTTAGTAAATGTATGTCATATTTTTTATGGATCAATCGTGATATCTCAACGACTTTCTAAGTTTAACTAGTGGTACGTTAGAGCTTAAACGGCTAACATGAGCGTTACATTATGGCATCCACCTTTTTACGACTCATTTTTATAATTCAAGAGTCTTGTTCTGGTGATCAATGACTTTAGTAATCAATCGTAATCAACTGTTATTAGATCTGCATCTGACAAATAATATTAAATTATATTTCAACTGTTTGTTAATTACATATCGTTATATCGTTGTGACCACCATAACATAACTCTAAAATTGAAAAATTATATTAAAGGGATCACATTCAACGTTCAAACATGGGACTAAATATTTACGTTTTTACAAGTGAAAGCAACTTAATGTATCATTGTTTACCGTAGTAATCAATGATAGTAAAATAATCAGAAAACTCTTTCTAATTTGTAAATTTTTCACATTAGGACCAAGTGAAATGCATGAGAAGTATGGTAAATTATGATTATAATGGCCATGGCGACCATCCGCGCCTTTCCTAGTTTGCAATGCACCTCTTCATAGACCGTTGCTTCCCGCCGGAAAAACTTCCCCTTTAAAAACCATCGATCACCATGTAGCAAACCATTCACATCTCTCTCTCTCTCTCTCTCTCTCTCTCTCTCTCTCTCTCTCTCTCTCTCTACATGAAGCAAAGACGTCTCGGAAATGGTGATGGAGGCTCTACATCCTCATCACCATTGAAGAGATCGCACGAAGGGTTTCACAAGTACCTAAAACCGGGTACACTTGCGCAACTCAGAGACTTGAGAATCACCGCAAGAAGATCTCAGAGACTACTACTACTACAACAACAACAACAAAGTGACCTCGAATCTCAGGTCTCTCTCTACCAACTTCTTCTAAGTTCAGTATCCTCGTCATCGCCTCAGAATAATGGAGACAACACTCGAACCCTAACTCATGAAGAGGTCCCTTATTCTCCTCATGCAACAGTACTGAACCGCCCTCGGTGTTTACTTCGAAAGAAATTTGTAGCAGTTGCACCTGTTTTCTCAGATAACTGATGGAGAGTGATACTATATATGTTTATATGTTAGTCATAAAATCACATATATATACATACTGTAATCTGCGATATGTAACTTTTTCTGATTAATTTTCTGTTCATACTTCATAGTGTAATGGTGTTTTCTTGGGCCTCTACCAATTTGGTCATAGATAATCAAGTTAGTAGAGCAATGAAAGGAAAAATATGTAGTTGAACTGGTTTGAAATTGATGCTTGTGCAACTTATTCATTCTGGTATTGATATAAGTATGCGTAACCAAAAAAGACGCTAGGACTCCAACATTTACGAAGCAATTGCAAAACTATATTTGATTGATGAGAGTAGGGATCCTTAATTACATTAGCAGAGAGAGTATTATTATTAACTATGATATAGAAAAATTGGCATATATATGTGGTGGAATGGAATGCTCTTAGTTTGGTTCTAAAACCAGA
Source organism: Geum urbanum (assembly GCA_946800695.1). NCBI lineage: Eukaryota > Viridiplantae > Streptophyta > Magnoliopsida > Rosales > Rosaceae > Geum > Geum urbanum. Next base: position 72,785,969 of record OX327001.1, read on the forward strand.
ATACATTGGCAATTTGGCACTTTTCTCTTTGTGCACACAAAGTTTATACGCAGCCCTGAAAATTACAATTGAAGTATGAAGAAATCTGGATATGATAACACAAACAGTGGTAGCTATGTGAGTACCTACTTAGGTCAAAGCATCGGCACCAGAAACAATCTCCAAGATCTCCCCGGTGATCTTCGCCTGACGCTGCCTATTGTACACCCTAGACAAGCTCTTCTTCAACTCGACAGCATTATCAGAGGCATTGCTCATAGCAGTCATTCTAGCAGCAAGCTCACTAGCTAATGACTCCTGCAATGCCCTCAACACCTGACTGTTGAGGTACAAAGGTAGCAACGCGTCGAGAATCTGAACCGGATCTTGTTCAAACTGCAAAATCGGAGAGAAGTCCACGGTGGCGGTTGTGGTTAAATCTCTCTCTACTGTCAACTTCCCTTCTTTGGTTGTCAACCTGAAGAACTCATCATCAGCAGCATCGACACAAGTACCATTGATGTCACAAATTTCACCCTTCGGTGAGAGTGGGAGCAAGGTGTGAATCACAGGATCAGACTTGACCAACGACACGAATTTTGTGTACAACAGCTCCACCTTGTCGACTTCCTCACTAACAAAAAGAGAGAAAACATCATCGGCGATGGCCTGTGCTTCCTTGGCAGTTGGTTGATTGGTTCCTTCAATGTACTTGTCCACAGGAATATAAGGCCTACGTAGGAAATACGAGTTGCCCTTCTTGCCTACGCTGATAATAGTGTACTCAAGACCAAGTGCCTTCAATTCCGCAATCCTCCTCTCTGCTTTTTTAAGGATCTGATTGTTGTAACCTCCACAAAGACCACGATCACCTGTCACGACAACAAGAGCAACCTTCTTGACAGGTCTAACCTTGGTGAGAGGAGCATCAATGTCTTCAACTTGAAGCTGCTCATTGATGTTGTACAGAACTTCCACTAAAGTCTGCGAAAAGGGTCTTCCGTTAACCACAGCTTCTTGAGCTCTACGGACCTTGGCAGCAGCCACAAGCTTCATGGCCTCAGTGATCTTCTTGGTATTCGACACGGATGCAATGCGATCACGAAGCTCACGGAGGCCACATGTCACAGTGGACGATCTTGTGGTGTTGTTGCCGCTGGTGTGTGAGTTCTGTGAAGGAAGTTGAAAAGGGCTGACACAAGTGCGGAAGGAGAGCGTGGAGGTGTCTGTGAGAGCAGGTTTTGAAGACACCCACATTGTTACGTTGGAACAAGACATGGTTTTAGCCTAGTATGTTTCTGAACTAAGCTAAGCTAGTTCTCTGCTTTGATGAACAGAGAAACAGGGGAGTTTGGCTTGTGAGGTTTGGTTTTTCTGGTTTGTGAAAGAAGAAAGCTTATCTTCATGTGGTGAATGGAGGCAAAGGAAAGAAACGAGTGGAGGGAATGTGAAGGAATGGATCAGGTTTTGGGATAAGGATTTTGACCGTTTGGTGGATCACTTGGGGTAGCTATTTGCGTCTCTCTTTAATCATACATTATTCTCAGTAGGGTCTCCCAACCCGATGTGCCATGATCTGAGAGGCCCATGATCAATATCAGTAGATTTTTCAGGCACTTTGACAGACTCATATCTTTGGTCCTTGAAAGGTACTTATGCGGCTAAACGAGCAAGAGTTCCCTCTGTAAAACCCAGTTCAGTTTCAGTAAAGATTAAAACAGGCTCAAACAGACCCTACAGACATGTATGTAAAAAACTATAAATTGATTTACAGAGATGCATGTACATTAACTACTTGTACCTCTACAAAAACAGACCCTCATGTTCAGGTGTCTCGGCCTCGGCTCCCGCTGGCTTAAGAGAGCGGATGAAATCTGAGAAGGAATGGCTCTTCTACATACTATACTACATCACCCCGAGTAATGAACAAACGGAAAACTGTATGGTTAGCTATCACTGTTGTAGTTTTCTACTGTCAAAGCTATGTTCAAGTTGGGTCTGCATACACGCTTCCTGGGTTTCCTTGCTGGCGGAGGTGCTAGAGGACCCAAACTCAGTTGTTGTGCCATGCCCATCGCATTTTTCTTTGTGTTTTCTCTTGATCTCGGTCTAGGTTTCTTGCAGGATCTCACGGGGCGTGATGACGCCAACTCTTTCACAGCTACATCCTCGCTCTCCTCACGTTCTGCTCTATATGTATCCAAACTTAACCAAGAGCAATTACTAGTATCATCCATTCCTTGATTTGATAATCCCAACTCTAAGGAAGGGATCCTGTGAATCTGAATGTTGTCATCACGCTCTGCCATCGCAGGTCTTTTCTTTGCATAACTTGAAACGTCCTATGCACAAGAAATAGAAAGAAAATATGAAAAAAAAATTGCCCATAGGATGTTATAGCTAACAAAATAAAGGAAACAGTCACCTTATTTTGCATCTCAGAAATTTGTTCACACGCCGACCCATCTTCCTCTCCCTCAGAATCAGCCATCTCTTCGCACTCAAACTCAACATTTTCTTCACTTTCTTCATCAGAGTCACTTAACTCTTCATGTTCCATCTCAATATCAGGTTGAGACTGGTCATCCATTTCTTCAGGGTTACTTATGTTATTGCTTGGTATGGCCAATCTATCACCAACCAAAACAAGTTCGCCATGATTTGCACCAGAATTTTCATCATGCTTATAAAATGGACGTCCAGCATTTCTTGCTTTAACCAAACTATGTTGATTCAAATCTGTACTATTCAAATCTCTTTCCTTGATGGATGTAGAACTTAGGTGGATCTCCAAATCCAGTTCATTAGCTGCAGTCGTCCCAGTAGGATCTGGATCCATATTGGCTTGCAACTCGGTCTGCAAAGAATCAGAAGAATGTCGAACTGGATTACAATTTCCCGCTGAACCATCAGAAAGGGGTGTAGTTGAGCATGTTGTTACTGTGAGATTATTTCCATAGTCAGTTCTTTGCATAAGTGGATGGAAATCAATGCCACGTGATATTACGTTGGATTTCTTCTGTGATCTGACAAAACCATCAACCTCGTTTCCTTGGTGAGGAGTATGTGAAAGAGTCAAATGTAGCCGAGGCTGATTTCCTGATAGAAAACCGTAACTTGAACTGCTTGTGCTGCTGTTCAATGAGTAATATGGCAGACGTCCATCTTCCGGTGGCTGGAACAGCAAAGGATGCATCTGAAGATCAGAATCAGTATCTGCTTCCTCTATGCCCTTTTCCTTCAAAATTTCAGAATCAGTGTCTCCTCCTTCCACTATGCAATTATTCTTGGAAACTTGTGATTCTTTTGGAGGCAAACTTGTAACGAGTTTTTCCTGATAATGACTTTTATCCTGTGAAATTGTTATTGCATTGATGGTTCCAGACTTTCCACCTTGAGAAAATTGAGAAACTATATTCTCTTTTGTGACAGCACGAAAACCCCCTCCAGCACCAGCAGCATAGGATGCTCCACGTACATATTTTCTGAAGGCAGATTGTGAGACTACACGAACTGATCGTGGAAGATTTACAGGAGGCAAGTCCGGTGCTAGTTTAACTAAGTGTGCACCAGTACTTCTACGAGCTCGATATGGCCGAAGACAAGATTGTGATCCGAAGGTCCTTACAGTCTGACAAGAAACAGGTTGATTCGGTTTCATGGTGCCAGATGCAAATTGTCCAACTGTAGTCATATGAGAGTAAAGATTCTGGGGATGCTTTGAGACAGATAAAAGTCGGTGCATATCACCAATCTGGGAATGTGGAGCATCCTTATGCCTATAATCATGTATCCATTCATTGTTAGCCTCTTGTGATATGATCCCACTAGGTAGAGTTCTCTCTCCACTAGAAGTACCCGGTCTCCAATCTGCTAAAAAGGCCTCATGAACATAAGTTTCAGCTGCATTATCTGTTTGAACATCTGCGCTATTGTTCTCTCCACCAGACTTTTCAGCCTGGCAGTCCTGCAGAATATAATAGCAGGATTTCCATCATATAGCACACATTCTGAGCTGAAGTAAAGGGACAACCTACAATCTTGTGCATTCCAGAAAGACAAATACCACATTCATGATTCCAGGAAAACTCAACAGAAAGCGGTATCCCCCACCTAAGCTTTTTACTAAATCATCACCCTTTCACCAATTCCCACCCCCAATCTTCCTGAAATTTGTCTGATGTACATGATCTAAGACTCCTAAGCCTCAACATATTCAAGAATATTGAGGAATCATTCAATATCAAGGAAACATCGTATTTTAAAAGATATAAAAGTATTTCCAATATTTCAAATTTTAAGGGCAGCATACCTCCTTCTCGAATGAACTTTGCAAACTTGGCAAATCTGCTTTTTTACGTTCTCTTCTTTTTGATTCATATAACCGCCGCTTCTCCTTTTTTGCTTCATCCAGCTTATATGACTTCTGAGTTCCAATAGCAGTACGCCACTGCCGGGGAAGCAAGGTTGGATCTCTATGTGGGACAACGAATTTCCATACAGCCATCAAATTTTTTTTATAAGCCTTGAGTCCCTGATTATTTGGCATACAATAATCACATAGCTAATCATGTAGAATCTAATAAAACAAATATGCATGCATGCAAACAAGCTAAAACTTATGGGCCTCAGGGAAACTAATACCTCCTGAATACAGGATATTTCTTGTGCTGTCAAAGGTGAGGTTTTCATCCTCCGAACTGCCTGCATGAAGCAATAGAAAATTCAGATTCACTGAAGAAAAGGCGTGCAGCTACAGATAGGTAGAAAAGAACAACCTGTTGTACTCATAAATCTGAGAGAGTCTAAACTTTAAACCCTATTGCAAATGGCAATATTCATCCTAGGATTTGGGCATCCCAAAACCATTACATAATTTCTTTTGGACCTCAATCAGAACCATGACCAATGAAGAGAAGAGTAATGAATCCTTCATGTACCTTTATGGGATTTTCTGGTGCTTTCGATGAGCAACGGTTTTTCTGCCTGACAAATATCTGAAACAGAATCGGCTTTCATGTCAAATAAATAGGCCATTCTTGCTTAACCACACCATGCTGCACTGATCCCAAAGGACCATAGCATATTTCACGTCATCATACTGCCCCTACTGCCATTTAAAATTAGAGATGCACCACTAAAAAGAGCTTGCCTTTCGGTCACATGATTTTTCATCACATCAACAACAAGAAACTCCCATACGCTACAGATATATAACAGTGAACAGAACATTGAGCCATATGCCCCTATCCTACATATAAATTCATTCATTAATTAAAGCATCAAGACACACTCAATTGATTGCAGTTCTGATTTCCTTTGCATAGTCAAGGCAATGGAGGGCTAGTGGGTTTCATTGTAGATGTTCCGCATCTAGAGAAATTATACTTAGAATGTGCTAATAAGATGAGAATACAAAGTATAGTGTAATAGAGTGTTTCCTTGATCTAAAATGTGGTTCTACATCCTTTCGTAGAGGGAGTAGAATAATGAAAGGAATTTGTAGCATATATATCCTAGTAACATTATGTTCACAATACAGTGTAGAAAAAGATTACCTGGTGTTTAGATTTGGTTGGAAGAAAACGTTGCTGGATTGCCTTCCAATCCGTATTATATTCCATCAACCCCAACGCTAATAATCTGTGAAATTCCAAAAGAAAATATCATCCTAAAGGCATTGTATAAACTTCAAAGGTGCAGTTTTCCATCTTCTATTATACTATAGATGCCAAGATATAGCATGAAGATATCAGCCAAGTTACATAAACTACTAGTACTGTTTTTTTTTTCAAATATTTCTTTTGAACTACCAGTATCTTTGATTGAACTGTCTAAATTTTTTTTCAATGTCCAAATCTAAGTTGACTTCTTATATTTTTAACGTATGCAGCTCAGCACACAAACTTAATGCACACACATTAACTCAGGATTAGACACCAACTCAATAAGGTAGAAAGCAAGCAACTCACTCATCTTCTGCATCAGTGAAAAGGATTCGGTTTGTGACCGCTGCTAGGGGTGGCTTGTGGGGAAATAATGCTGGATTGAATAAAGGCAAAAATCTCTGTGTTACGTTTGCAATCTCCCTTGGAACTAAAGCAACTGTTTGCTTGGTGCTTTCAACAATTGCAGCAGCCAGTGATTTCTTAGGTGGTTGACAAGGTGAAGATGGATCCACATTGACAGCAGCGGAACCCATCCCACTTGCAACGTTACTGTTGGCTTGAACACATAATGGGAAGTTGTGAAGGGGAAATAGAGGCACTTTCTCAGAGGAAAAATCGGATATGGTTTCAGTGTAACGCCGTCTATTCCCTTGGACAGCTGTCAAAATAATTCCATAATGATGCCGATATCAGAAAAATACACTTTTGAATAAAAATACGATAAAAGCATGGAGGAATAAAAGAAAGAAAAAAAAATCAGGAAATGAAACTTGAAACCTTCTTTACATACCGCTATCAATATCCTCCATGTATTTCCCTATCAAGCGAAGTGGAGCAACATCCAGGACAGATAAAACAGGACCACTTATAGAAGGCGGGGAAACTAACATCTGGCTATTGACCGGAGCAGAAGTTGCATCTGCCTCAGATGTGAAGCATGATGCTGAAGTGTTTTGTGTTGCGTAAGATATCGGCGCTCCAATTGGCACTGATGGACAGAAGCAATGACTCGGATATGGAATATTTTTCCATACCAGTGTTTCATCACGCTTGTGAAGCATCTCAGAGATCAATTTTTGAACCTGGGAGGCAACATGTTTCCGAGAATGATCAAGTACACAGAGAGAAAATACTTGAATAAGCAGCTGCAAATGTTCATAGATCAAGTGGTGCAGCTGGCCTATCTGGTGAGCAGTGAATCCACTCATAGAACGATCATTCATTGTGGGAGACAAACCATTTGAGGCTGTCCCAGGTACGGAAGTGCATATGTCGTGAGTATAAAAAGTCGGAACTGAACCTGGCAAAACTGGTAAAAGGGGACGTAATGACCTCTTTCTCTGTCCTAAATTCTTCTTAGACTTAACGGAGGACTTTCTGTTCTGCCTCGTCTTTGGTCTCCGTCCACCTCCCTCATCCTCTGTATTTTTGTCCCTCGTATCCAAATCCACGTCACTGTCAAGAAGCTCTTCTAGTTCTAATTCAAAGTCCGCATCATTCTCCTCATCTTCATCATCATCAGCGGCATTTTCATTCTCTTTAGTCAACTCACCATCACCTTCTCCACCATGTAAAACGGCAGTGAGAAATTTCCTATACTCCTCTTCATCGTCCACATTTTGTAAATCATCGTCATCATCTGTTTCTTGAAGAAAAGTCTCGAGTTCATCAAGGGTGAAACTAGCCAAAGAGTAGCGGGCCCGGGTGCGTTTACATATAGCATCTTCACCCTCGTCATCTACATCTATTGCATACTTCCCCGTTTCTCCTTTGCTAACATCATCTCCCATTTCGGAGCCATCATCCTTCACCCGAACAGCTTCAACTCCGGAATCCAAATTCCCACATTTATTCTCCAATACATTCTCAGACTCCATCACCATCTCTTCTTCCTCCTCCCCGTGCTCAGAATCCTCTGCGACACACGTCTGCGCCTCGCCCTCCGCACTCAGCCCATCAACAATGCCGGCAGCATTTCTGCCGCTGTCAACAACTTCACCACCATCCAAGCCCTCTACTTCGGAACTCAAACTCGAATAAGCTTCCGGCGATACAGCTCCTTTCAAAAAAGGATTGAAATCCACATCTTCATCCTCATCCTCATCCTCATCCACTTCTTCCTCACATCTCAAATTACTCTCATTCTGCTCACTCACATTTTCACTAACAGCAACAGCTTCAATTGATTGCGCATTCAAACACGAAGACATCTTCGCATTCTTCTAATACAATCTAGCAATTCTACAATGCCCAAACTCAGCTCTGGATTGCCAATCAAAGAAACCCTAATTTTCTACACCAAAAACAAATTCAAATTCTCAATTAACTCAGCTCAATGCAGTGATCACTCAGGTAAAAAAATTGTTCGACCTAATTCGAGAAACTAAGAACAAATATCTAAACTTTATGAGAAAAAAACCAAAGCGAATAGAGGAATCATACTGATGATAGCGAAGGAGGGCGTATATAAGTCTGTTCGGATTTTGAAACCGGCTGCTTCTCTGTACCCGACCCGACCCGACCCGGCCGATAAGTGATTTCAGTTCGTCGCTCTCGGCGGACGGGGGAGGTGTCTTCTAATTATGAGAGCTTTCGAAAACCGGTGCGTTTTGGTGGTTACGAAGGATTTTGTAATTTTCTTTATAACCCTCATATTAATGTTTCTATTTTTTTTATTATATTTTTTGTTTTACATCAATCACTAACTATAACTACTATAACTAATGCGACCTTCATGCACTAATTTGTAAAATATCGTATTTGTGCACGAATATCACATTAGTTATAGTAAATTGATGTAAGTTATTTTCCTTGATTTCGCTGCATAATTAATGTGGGTTTCTTGGTAGATATTCCTCGTTGCTTTAATTTTGTTTGCATTCCTTGATTTCTTATACTATTTTATCTTTTATTGTAGGTTAAAAAGTCAAATTTAACTTATAGTTACTCTTATCATAAGTTAAATTTCAATTTTTAAGACAAAAAATTTAGTCTAAACAATGTTATAAGTCAAATTTGACTTTCCACTTCTATAGGCTAAAGCCAAATAATATTTTATTCAATTTTTTTTTTCAGATTTACCCTTCTACGTACCTACCATCTTATTTCATTTTATATCATTTTTAAATTTGAACTAAATTTTTTTAATTTTTCACAACTACATAACTAACAACTCGTTTCTATTTAATTTTTTTACCATTGCGAAGATCGCGATAAGATCTTTCATGTAACTCTCATATCTAATATATTTAGATAAAACCATATACTTGATTAATTATTAAATTAAAAATAGTACATAACTTATTCATGAAAAGAGTTACATTACTTATTAAAACGTAAACAACACAAAATGTTAAACTTAACAAAATTACAATATAACGAAATAACTAACATAAAATGCTAGACTTATTAAAAACACTTTATTTTTCAATAAAAAAACCCATATTTTAAGAACCATCAATAATAATTCGGTACTCCACAGCTTTCATTACGGGGTTCCTCCATGTCCATCGCTTGTTTTGGTATCTTCACCATTGAAAAATGAAAGATAAGTAAGTTCATTATGAACTTCGAGATACTTTGATTGAACATATTTGGCAGCGACATCGAGGAACATAAGTTTGAAATTGTGATCGTTACATGTTTATTTTTATTTTCAAATAAATGTAGTGTTATATTTTTTTTTAATTTTCGTTGGTTGTAGCTTTTAATTATCATATATTGAAGGAATAAGATCTATGTATGTCCTTCTCAATATTTGTAGTTTTAATTTATTTTTAATATTATATATATGAGAAAAGAAAAAAAAATATGCATAAAAATATAACATTACATTTATATGGCAAAAGAATTAGAAATGGCTTTACCTTGAGATTTAGTTTATAATGGGAATGTATTTTAGAGTCAAAATGCTATAAATTTGACCAAGGATTTAGTTTATGATGGGAGACTTTGATAGGTTAAAAAAAGATTCTACAGAATATTCTTATTTTTTAAGCCAAATTTAACTAAAAATTTAGCCTACAATGAGAGATGCTCTTAAGGCATGTTATAAGAGATAATTAGTGGTGTTCATACTCATGGCACTGATATGCTGCAAGTTCTTCTTATGCTCCTTCAGTAATTGCGACCCAAAATTCTATGGGAGACCTTCTTTCTGAAATCGCACCAATGACTAATGTTGTAGCTCTAGAAAAGGAAGTTCATGCCTCTAGCGCGGTAAATATGGGAAGAGAGATAAGTAAGATTATAATTTAAGTTAAAAAAAAATTACAACAAAATTTAAGCGGAAAATAAAACCGTAAAAAAAAAGTAAAATTAAAAGATAAAAAATAAAAGTGAAAACTGTTAAAAAAGAAGAAGATAAAACCCTAAAAGGACAAATGGTAATGTCCAAATAAAAAGTGTCAACGATTAAAAAATAAAATATAAAAGTTAAAATCGTTAAACATATGGATAAATGTAAAAACAGTTTAAAAAGATAAGTAAAAAAATAAAATATTAAAATTGCTTTAAAAATTAGAAAAGACCAAAATGCTCCCATGAACAGTTTTTAATTTTTTACTGTTCATTGGAACAGTTAACCAAAGCTTGTTATATAGGAAATGTTACTTTTCGTAGTTTTTTTTCTCCCCTATGTGTCCCTGAACTTGATTTATAAAAGGAAAAGTTGTTGGTTTGGTCACTCATGTTTGACAGATGAGATAGAATGATCACTCATATTTGACAAATATCATTTTCATCATCCATGTTTCTTTGTTTGTCATTCAGATTGATCATTTTGTCCATTGAATGTATATATGGTAAATAATATTATTAGCTGTACATAATCTTAATCTTCATATTTGAATTGTTCATAATTTGGCAGATGGCAACCCTCCAAACAAGTAACCACCGCAGGTGGTACACACCGGCGTTGCACAATTTTGCCAGTAAGTCGCAAAGATATGAGATTTATTCTGCATGTGTTGTGAACGGGGTTAAATTTCGGACATTGGATCAAGATGAAGGCAAGAGAACACAAGACTGTGGGATTTCAGTAGGAGAAGACAGTGATTTATACTACAGAGTTCTTGTCAACGTCGTTAAATTAATTTATCGGAATGAAATGCATGTCGTGCTTTTCAAATGTAAATAGTTCAACCCTGACTCAGATAAACGAAATACTAAGAAGAAGGATCTTGAGCTGTTATCAAATATTCACCTTACAAATAAATAAATATATTTTTTTAATATCGAAAATAAATAAAGTGATCAAGCTGAATAACAAAGTAAAACACAAATGACTAATCTAATATTTATCAAGCATGAGTGACCAATCTGTCTTAACTGTCAAACATGAACGATCAAACCAACAATATCTCCTTTCTAAAATTATTACACAACATAATTTTTATTGGTAATGCATGACTTAACTGTAACAATATATCAAATCTACAGGTTGTTAAAATATGTGCCATATCCTTATAGTCCGGAAGTAGTTAAGTTTTGTTTGTTTTCAACTAACGTCGAGTATATCACAGCGGAAGTTGGGTTTTGATTTGATTGTTTCTTTCTTTTTTTATCTATTATATTAGACTAATTTGTTTGTAAAGTATCTCGACTTTACTTGTCCAGATACCTAAACTTATAAAGTTATCAAAGTGATATTTAAACTCAATTTTTGTTATACACTTAATATTTTTATTGTCCAATTTTTCGTTATCATTTTGTTAAGATGCTGACTTGATTTGCGAGTTCCGTCTGGCAAAATGACCAAAATACCTTTGGATTTGTTCATCCAAAGGTTTTTGATGGATGTGAGCCAAGTTTGAATGACCTTTGGATTTGTTCTTGTTGTTCCTGAAGGATCTTCTTCTAGAGGGTATAGAAGTTTTGACAGAAAGGCTCTTAGCTATTTTGGAAACATCATCAAGGGTTTTCTTAAGAGATGATTCAAAAGAGGTTAGTCTATTCTTATTATGAGGATGAGTATCCTGATTTCTTGCCACTTTCCTTTATTCGGGTCGAAAATGACCAATGATTCCACAATGGTGACAAGTTGGAACAGAAGATTTTTAGGGTTTGAAAGGGGGTACAAAGCTTTCTTTTTGACTCTTGACAAATCTGGTTAGTTTCTTTTTCTTAGAGCTTTTACTAACTTCATGTCCTAACCTTGTTTTATCTTTGTCAGTCTTACCGATGCCACACATTTTGGTTAACTTTTTTGACCCTAGAGAAAATTATTTAAAAATAGATTTTGACTCTTCCAAAGCAGATTCAAGGTCTAACTTTTCTTTTGTCAAAGAGGAGACAAGGTAATTTTGACAATCTAATTTTTCTTGAAGCATCGTGACATGTTCTTCAAGACAAGTTTTTTCTTTCTTCCATTTTTTCTTTAAAAGCAAAAAAATTTCTTGAAAAATAGATTTTGTTTCCTCACTTTTTGATAACTCATTTGTGTGGGTTTCAATTTTAGTGATCATGGATGCAGATGATGTACACATATCAAAATATTTTCCATTCAAACTGTCCTCATCTCCTTCATCCTCATAAGACTCGTCTAAAACAATCGAAGCAATGAAAGCAATCGTTTCATCTTCTTTTTCAAATGCTTCTTCATACTCACTATCACTCCACGTGGCTTTCAAGACCTTATGTGATTTAGACTTTCTATTTGCACAATCTGCAACTTTATGTCTAACACCAGTACACTCAAAACATCTTAGTTTATCATCAGTCTTTTAAGAGGATTTTTGTTTGAAATTTTTGACATTTAAACTCTCATTGTTTCTAAAAATCTTTGGGTTTGGACCCTGGCTGCTAAACCCCTTAGAAAAGTTCCTAGAAAAAGCTTTTCTATTTTTGAGAAATTTTTCAAACGGTTTTGTTAGAAAAGCATATTTTTCGGAAGAGATTTCAGTAGGATCATCCTCCTCTTCTTTCTTATTTAATGAGCTAAAGGAAATTGTCTTCTATTTCTTACAATTTAGTTTTCTTGCCTCATAGGTCTTGAGATTTCCAACTAATTCGTCAAGAGAGTATGTAGACATATCATGTGACTCTTCTATTGCAATTTTTTTAGGCTCAAAATAGGAAGTGACTGATCTAAGTATCTTTTGAACAATAACTTTCGACTCAATAAGATGAACTAGACCTTGACATTAATTAGTGATGTTAAGAAGATGACTATGAAAATCATCAATGGTCTCATCTTCACTCATTCTAATTTATTCAAATTCAGAGGTTAAACTTTGAAGTTTTTGATCTCTTACCTTGATATTACCTTCATGAGTAGTGGAGAGTGAGTCTCATGCTACTTTTGTTGTTGGAAAAGGAAGAATTCTTCTTCGTTCCCTTTTTGAGAGGGCAGAGTACAAGCTGTTTAGAACTTTTGTGTTCATCCTTGAGTTTATCTTATCGGCATCAGTCTACTTGCTTCTTTCCTTGGGGATGCGCACTTTATCATCTTCGAGAGATGGAATTGAGGGAAGGCTGTATCCTTCCTCGACCATAGTCCATTGCTTTCCATCGTCTTGGGAGATGAGAAATGCCTACATCATAATCTTCCATTGGAAGTAGTTGTTTCCTTCAAAAAATGGAGGAACATTAATAGAAGTGACTCTATCATGATCCATTCTAGGATACAGAGGATCTTACTAACAAATGTTAGTGCCTACTCTGATGCCAATTAAGGGGGGGGGGGGGGGGGGGGGGGGGGGGGGGGGGGGGGGAAGGGAATACCCCTTTTTATTAAAAAAATTCGTCGAAGTGTTAATTCGAGGATAGCTGAGAGTGTTTCTATTTTGAACTACCAGTAATGAAGTTGATAAAATGCGATAAGTAAGAAAACGATAAATGACGCATTGATGTTTGTCTTTAACGCAGAAACCCTGCAACATGGAAAAAAAACTGTGTGCCCCTAACTCTGTAGGGACAAACCTTTTCACTATGTAAAACACCTTTCTTTACAAGATGGTAGCTCTCAGGGTAGAAACTCGCTCGTCTATCCTTACTAGTATTCGCTCAACTAGTCTAAGATTTATCTCTCTTTTCTATAGAACAAGTGTTTACAATATCAGTGGCTACGTAGTTTCTCCTATAACTTAGTACTCGCTCGACTAATTGTCTCAAGAACGCTCCCGATAAGATTGCACTATCACTACCAACCCATGATATGCAATGCAAAAATGTATGAGTTTTGAAAAGGTTTTTGTTTCTACCAAATTCTGTAAGGGGCTTTAGCAGAAGAGCGGATGGAGATATTTCGGGTGGCCTGGGCTATCGCGCGTATGTCGTCATTTACCTATTGTTAAGAACAATACACCAAATGGGTGTTAGGAGTCTTGACGGGGTGTTCTCACCTTTGACTCTCCGACGCTCTAGTTAGAATGCATGGAGTGTAACAGTAGTATTGGTAAAGTAACAGGCGTACTTTATATCTGTCATAAATGTGTTGCTTATATTGCTGGTTGAGTATGGGGTCTTTTGTTGTTCTTCGATGTGGGATCCTGTCTTTTATACATGGCCTGTCCTGGCACCTTCCGTTTGCCGTTCCGAACGCGTGGACGTTCAGATGGTGTTGGTTCCTTGTTTAAAGTTAAAGCCTGCATTGTTGCCTCGCGTTTGGTCTAAGCTGTGTTGACCCATTTGTAGTGACTAAGTGTGCAGTAATTGTGTGTTACGGGATCACACACTAACAGTTTTGATGAACTTCCTAAAGATATGAAATCTATCGAAGAAAAACCTCCTAGCAAATGTCGGAGGAAGGATCAAATCGGAGCATGAGAAGAAACTATTCAAGTGTGCGGATAGACAGAGTGCATATGATGTATTCAAAAGTGGTGTGAAGTCGGCCATGAGGAATATCGAAGGGCTTCGCAAAAGCCTTGAGAGTAGTACTACTACTACTCCGTGGATGTCAGCGGCGGCCATTAAAGTTATTAACAAGTACCTCACGATGATCGACCAGTGTGAGATTAGGAGAGTGTGTGTGTGCAAACGAGGAAGAGAGGAAGGGCTTTAATGATGGATGCGTTGTTGAAACTAGAGCAATGGCCTTTGCAACTTATATTAGGATGGTTGAAGCAAGACGAAGATAAACTGGTACGAAATCGTCGTGAACTCAAAGAAATGTGGGCTGAGGTATGTGGTGATGATGAAAAAGACAAGAAGCGTCGACGTCGTTAAATGCAGCTACTTGACTACGAAGCTAAACTTTGTTCATACTTCGTAGTTTCCATTCATTGGGATGCAATTGTGTAAGCAAAGTTAATGAACTTTATTTTCTACCAATATGATTGATAATATGATGAATTTTGGACATTATTTGGTCAATCCGAAGCCAAATTTATTTTTCTTCTCTTTGAATTAAGGTGGAAAAGCTAGCTAGCTAGTGCTACAATAACATATTTCCCATTTCAATCGAGGTGGATAGAACATAAATATGCAGGGCCGGCTATGAGATTCCAGGAGTTTTAGGCGAAGGGAAAAATGGAGCTTGTTAATTATTACGTTTGGTCTTGCATATATATATGAATAATTTTAGGTAGTTCAATTGATAAAATACGATTTTAGTGCTTAAAGGGTTGAATGATTTTAGTCAATCACTTAATAACTAACAAACAAAAAAAATTACTAATAGAGAGCAAAATTACATCAAGAGTTTATGGTAAATCAACTCTAATAGGTTATGGTAATTAATGAATTAAGGACTATTGGCTAGAAAGAAGGAATTATTTTTCTTTTCCTTCTTTGTAGTTTTCCCGCAAATCTATTAAGCTTGAGAAATTTTTTCATGTTTCCGTCATTCCAACGAGACTGTTTGACGCTCCAATAAGGTTTTGACACGTTGACATTTTTTTCTCACGTAGATCTCTCATACTTAACAACGTTATCTCAATGGGTTTGTTTATGACTTTCTGATATATCACTCATCAAACTCATAGACCCAAAAAATGCATATCATACATGTAACATCTATATATATCATTTTCATTGCCGAAATCATCCTCTTAAGAACCTAAAACCCAAAACTCACATGAGAAGATGTTTTGCAAGGTTTTATTAAGAGTAGAGAGACAAGATTGGTTGAGATTTGAGATCAAACTAATTGAATCTAGAAAAGCTTATTGCTGATATAATCTAGGAATTTGTTTGGGCTGATTGTTTTCTCTTGGTAAATGAATTGCCTACACAAAAAAATGGAGAAAGTATCATTGAGATCGATGTACACTAACTAGAGTTAGGAGGTGTTTCGAGAAAAGAAATAAAACTTTTTAGTTTTGTTATAGATTATAAGATCACACTTGTTTATTACTAATTAGGATGAATATGTGTGAGAGTATGAGACCCAGGCACACTTGAAATCGGAGGTGCTTTGCAGGAAAAAGATGGAAACCCAGGCACCCAACACATAATCGTTAGGTTGAACGAGAAAGACGAAAACAGAAGAATGCGGTTTAGAGAAGTTAAAGTTACTGAAAACTACACACAAAAAACACATGGCATAATCTTACTGGGGCTTCAAAGGGATGTAAAAATTTCTCATTAAGTTCCCGAGTTAATTTCATATTTTAAGGAATCGTCGAGCACTAATTTGTTTTGATTCCTTGTTTATCTCTTAAATTAATAAATTACTTAATACTGAATTACTTACTTGTTAAAGATTTTAATTAAATACACATAGAAAATTTATAAAATTTTGTGGCCTAACAATCGGAAGTCTTAAGCCCAGATCTACTATAGTCAAGGCCGCCCCAAGTTATATGTATCAAAAACTTGGTATAAACACTACAAAAGGTGCATATGTGTGTATACAACCATTCAAAAATTAATTAATTATTAATGTCACTTCAAAAACAATACATGTTATTGAAATTTTAGATCTATCTGATAGAAACAAAGAAATCTAACTATCACTTTGCACACAATCCACTATACCTAAGTACTATTGACTCTTCAGTGTCATGCTAGGTTCTGTATTGCTTTGTTTTCTATTTTCTTTTGGTCAAACAGCATTTTCTTTATGCACCAACAACAAATAACTCTCTATTTGATTGGCTAGTTACTACATAACAAGCCTGTTTCATTTCGGTTTTGGATTTTTTTTCGTGTGTACCTAAGATGTAGATAACTTTCCTAATTCATACCAGAAAAACGCTGAATTTGTTTGAGAATTTTTTTTGAAGTGGAATTTTAGTACCGGCACCACTTAAGAATACATAGTTCAATACAAATACATAATTAGACAGGTGAAAAGTTCAACAAATTACTAACATGTTCTTTAATACATATTTAATTTTCTCTAACATCTTAAAACCCCAACATACAATAGCATTGAGAAATTCTTCCGACCTTACGATATGCTTGTAGTTTAGTATGAAATTGCAGCAAATCTATAAATTAAGCCAATGAGAACGCATACCGTGATCAAGGCTAATTATAAGAACACAAATCATGACTCATGCATAAATGCACACTCAAATTAGAACTAAACAACATGAAATTGTGATATTTCAGTCATCCTTACCGCAAGCATTGTAATTTGTAAACATAGAAATAATGTTCCTATTTAAGCCCAAAATATATAACATTTATTTTAATGTTTTTGAACTTCGGAGACAAAGTGGGCCGACCAAATGCGGCCTGATTCGAGTTACGAATCGGGAAACTATATCTATGCGATTCCTAAATGATTTAGGAGAATCTAGAAGCAAGATATTATTTATTTTCTTTCTTAGTCGATGATGTTACATTGTCAAGCCAAGAAAATTGGAGCACTAGCCTCTATAAATAGAAGAAGCAAAGAAAAATTTAGGACCTTTTCACATACATACAATTTGTGCACAAGCAAATCTTACTCCGTTGCGAGTAAACAACCAGTGAACAACGAGCTCAGGATCTAGGCCACTTGACAGAGCGTGGGGATTCGAAGGTTTACTCAAACTAACCAACCGGCAACAACGAATTCAAGATCTAGGTCACCCGACAGAGCATGGGAATTCAAAGATTCACTCGAGCTACGAGGACGACAATCAGAGGAATCGAGGCCACCCGATAGAGCGTGAGGATTCTAAAGATCTACGAAGTCACCCTATCCAATGTTCTCAACGCTACGTCCTTAGGATTGCTCTACTTTATACTTGCTCGATGGTGTAAAGTATCGATTCTTTGTGGCTCAGCAGAGAGACACGAATCTTATGTCTTGCGTACCATCAAGACGAGTAGGACTCAACAAGCGAGGTTGGTGCTCTCCTTACTCTAATCGCTTGACAAGAAGCATAGACTACACGACGCACAACACAACGACATTCTACCCTCGACAGTGGCACGCCTCACACAACATATCTATAACTGCGGTATGACATCTCCAATCGCAGTGACCTGACTGGAGAAAAATTGAAGCCAAACATTTTGGCACGCCCAGTGGGACTCAAGTTTAGTGTCTTACAATCATTGATCCGTATCAGAGAACTTTCATCAGTTGCCTTAAACATCCAACGCTTACATTCCGGAAACATAATTCAGCTACTTGTAGGGGTTTAAGCAACTAGGAAGTACTACAGAGGTTCGGAATAACAATGACTAAGGGTAGACCACCATCGTCATCGTCATCAGAACTTAGGAATACATAAGAAATTAAGGTCATGGACTTTGAGGCCTACAGAGATTATTCGCTCGAATAAGAGCTATGAAGAAATGTGAACATTGAATGAATGTTGAATAACATTAAGGCTAGCGACAAGATGATGTCTAAAGTTCATAACAAGTTAGATAACCTCTACGAAGCTCGAGAGGTTGAGCGTGCTGATAACAACAAAAAGTTTGATACTCTCACAACGACACTTGCGAATCTCACTAACACGATGACAACTAGCTTCGCTCTGATCAACGATAGACTCGGAGAGCGAGAACCTCTTTCATGATGATGAAGAGGTCAAAGATGATGATATAGCAACTCCACCTTCTCTTCCGCCAAACCCAGAGCAAGAATTGGAGGAAAGGATTAATCACATCATCAGTCAGAGGTTGCCAGGTGCGGGAGGAACTCCAGTAGCCTACAACGAGCCATTCCCGCCACCGCCATTCGGATAGAAGTGGCCAAAAGGTTATCAACCCATCTCATTCACTCGCTTCAGCGACGAAGAAGCAGAGCCAACAACTACCCACATTGCTCGATTCAGGGTAGAATGTGGACCATGGGGAAGGCTCGGTGAGTTGAAATTGAGAGTCTTTGCATCCTCATTATCCGTAGTTGCGCTGCAGTAGTGTACAAACTTACCACAAGGCTCGGTCCGTGATTGGGTCATGATGGAAAGATTGTTCACCGATCACTTTGGCATATCTAAACTAGTTGTAAAGCTTGGAAAGTTATGCCAGATGGTGCAAATGCCAAGTGAATCTTCAGTGACATACTTACATAAAACTTCATGCACTATGGAGGAATTGGTGGACATCGCGGTTGGAGGACTTGAGGAATGACTACATACAAAGTACGTGGATGCAAAGTTCACATCGTTAAATGCTCTCATCGATGCTATAGCTTAAACGCACGCTATATATGAGGAAGCTGACAATCGGCACAACGCATCTAGGGGAACATACACTCCAAAAACTTCGTACCGAGAACGTCTTAAGATCATTGCAGCAGTGCAAGAAGAAAATGAGTCTGATGGATATGATTCAGACGATGCAACTATGACAAGCATACGGTCAAGTCGAAGAAAATAATTCCCTCAAAGAGACAAGTACGAGTTCTGACCAGTGCTTTCACAAAACCGGAGTTTGAGTCGTATACCTATGATGCAAACACAACTCATGAGATCATAGAAGACTTGATCGATGAGAAGCTGACCAAATCTGACTATGGTGCATACCCTACTACGGAGCAACTAAAGGGAAATAAATACTGTAAGTTTCACAACATGTGGAACCATACTACCAAAGATTGCATCAAACTAAAGGATCAAATTCAGAAGTGGATCAACGAAGGAAAGCTAGAAATAGATGCATCACCATAGGTTGCATTACTAGATTGTCAGCCTTTCGTAGATACTTCGGTAGGAGCGGTAGAGCTAAAAGCCACCGGTACGTTTCGCGGCGATCGGATGGAGGAAATCTTAGATGAACTAATCAGAGCAAGCATCACAAATGTACCTAACCTCGCAGCCTCATCGCCATAGAAAGGATTATATTGTAAGTTCCATCATAGTTGGACACAAAACACAAGCTGATGTGCGACGTTGTAAGAACAGATCCAATAATGGATATATGAAGAGGATATCGTGCTTTCAGGCTGCGAGGGAGAAGAACCTGTTGCAGGAGCATTCTTGGTTGGTACTCTAGAAGTATCTTGGCGCGAAAGAGCCCAGAGGAGGCAAATGTTGGATCTAAAAATCACCAATGAAGTAGTTCCTAGTAGTAAAGAAGAGTCCAAAGGGAAACAGAAAGAGGTCTACAGAGAGGAAACTCTGGTAGTGCGTTGTACCCAGTGCAAGGCAGAGTGTGGCCTCAAGATGACCTATGAAGAGTTTGTGAAAGCAGTACGAGAAGGATCATTATTCAAGTCTCCACCTGAGAACTACCAGCCATCAATCCCGAAGGAACCACGCACAATTGCTAGGGAGTCTAATCTATTCAAACGAATACGAATGGCAGAGAAGAAGGCTGACGCAATTGGTGATAAGCAGCGAGCAAAACCGAGCAAACCTTACATCCCTCCAGCAAGTAGATTTGTGATTAAGGAAGACGTGTGGTATGTAAAGTTAGGAGGAAAGACTGTGGAGATTACACCCACCAGAAAAAGAAAACTACAACGTCAATTCGGGGCTGCGAAGAGGACTTTGGAGGCCTTAAACAAAGGTTTGATCAAACCAGAGCAGCTAGTGGAGTCACCAGAACAAATTTAGAGAAGGATGAATAGGCTCGCGGCTACACCGATGATTATGTTCGACAAAGGGACCAACAAACCGAAGATGCGAGAAACCAGACCAAGTGTGTTTTCCCGGATAGGCAAGGTAAGACTTGATGTAGAAGCACAACGAGCGCCAAAAAGAGCTCGAGAGATGGTTGAAGACAAGACAATACAAAAATCAGTCTTCCAACGCATTGAGTCCAAGGCAGAATCAGTCGCTGAGCCAAGAAAGAAACCAGTACTGCGATGGAGACCAAAACCTTTGGTAGTTGAAGAACAGAAGAAGCTCGCTAACTCTTCCTCCAAATCCAGCATCAAGGAAGTCATAGCTGGTGAATCAGAACTCACAGCGAAGGTAGACTCCTCAAAAAGACCTAAGTCAGCGGTCTACACAAAAGAGCGACAGAGCCCTCCTATCGCAGACCATCAACAAGAGCCACTGTTAGTTGAGAATGAGGCAGATAACTACGGAGATGAGCAGTTAGTCGACTATGGGGAAGACGGTGAGGACTTAGATGATGTCTACACCGAAGACATGCACGTAGGCATGATATACATATTACCGGCCAAGTTTGCCAAACCAGTCAAGGCAAAGCACGTGGCAGTCGTAAGTAAAGCAGTTCAAGGAATAACTCTGGCAGAAATAGAAGAACCAGATGAATGGGGACCAATTGTGGACCCTGTTGTGCAAAAATCCTACATGATGTTCTCCAAACCATCAGCTACAATGGCGTCGCACGTGAGGCCATTGCACATTACTGCGAGCATGGGGGGCATCCGGCTTAACAAGGTCATGGTGGACACCAGAGCAGCGGTGGATGTCCTGACTACTCGAGCAATGAAATTATTGAGTATTCCAAGATCAGCCATTCAAGCGACATCCACGATGATCAAGAACTTTGCAGAGACATTCTCGCACACACTAGGATTTCTGTTCGTTGAAGTAAAAGTTGGATCTATTATAGGGGTTCATACTTTCTTTGTCATTGAATGCAACTCACCCTTCAGTGCAATACTGGGTAGAGATTGGATCCACAAGAGCTACTACATACCTTCATTGCTTCATCAACAGCTCCTTATATGGGATATGGAGTCATCAGAATCACACATTGTCAATGCAGATCCACGACCATACTCAGTCTCTGAGAATGCGTTGGATGCCTATTAATAAAATGGAAATCTTCGACCATTGGAAGTGTGTGGCGTTGATAAGAAGGGCAGATCTGTTGGGGTAGCTCGATAGGGAATAGTGCAAGCAAGAGAAGACAAAACACGACTTTACTTCCTCGAGATCGCCTCTACAAACCGTCAATGATACGACCGTCCAAGGAAGAGGAGGCAGAGGCTGGTGCTTCTCTATATGCAAGATTTCAAACATATATGATAGAGTCGTAAGCCTAAGATTGTCTTCCAACCATAGCCATGGCAGAATGCATTAATGAAGGCGTCCAACAGGAAGAGAATGAGGAAGATATCATCCAGCTCGCACCTGCAGCCTTGGATGACACACCACCTAAAGTAAGAGATCCAATTGAGAAAACTAAACCTCGGAACTCTGGATGAGCCAATGGAGGTGGCTATCAGTACCTTTTTAGAACCTGCAGAAAGAAAGAGGCTCGTTGACTTGTTGTTCGAGTATAAAGATTATTTTGCAGAGAAGTTTGAAGATATGCTAGAACTTTCACCAGAACTGGTTATCCATAAACTTCCTATCGCAGAAGGAAGAAAGCCAGTCCAACAACAGATGCGAATGATGAGTCCGGATACGGCAACATTGGTCAAGGAAGAAATCGAGAAAAGTGGCTAAATACACAGAGTGGATATCAAACATAGTCCCAGTGTGAAAGAAGAACGGGAAGATTAGAATATGCGTGGACTACAGAGACCTGAACCAAGCTACTCCAAAGGATGCTTACCCAATGTCGATAGCTGATTTGCTCATTGATGCAGTGACAAGACACGAGGTGCTGTCATTCATGGATGGAACTACAGGATATCATCAAATCCCAGTTGCTGAGGAAGACATGCACAAAACTGCATTTAGATGTCCAGGGGTGTTAGGAGTATTTGAATACGTCAATATGTCATTTGGATTGAAGAACGTCGGGGCAACGTATCAGCGAGCAATGCACTATATCTTCCACGACCTAGCATGTGATACAATGGAAGTCTATATTGATGATGTTGTGGTCAAATCAAAGAAGAGGTCAAGCCATGTGAAGGATTTGAGGCAGGTATTCATGGGAATGAGAAAACATCAGCTTAAAATGAATTCTGTCAAGTGCATTTTTTGGGTCCAAGTAGGGGATTTCCTAGGCTTCTTAGTGCATCAGCGAGGAATAGAGGTACCAGATGACAATAAAGAAGCTGTTATAAAGGCTCCTCCTCCAAAGAACAAATGAGAACTTCAACAGTTATTTGGGAATATCAACTTCTTGAGAAGGTTCATTGCAAACGCTGCGGGAAAGACCAAACCTTTTGCACCCCTACTCAAATTGCAGGGAGAGAAAGAGTCTGTGTGGGAACTGCTTCACCAAGAAGCATTTAACACAATTAAACAGTACTTGGTTAATCCTCCAATCTTGGTGCCACCACGAAAAGGAGTTCCACTTAAGCTCTATATTTCAGCAACAGAGTCATCCATAGGAAGCTTATTGATGATGAAGTGAAGGCGGAAAAAACAATTTTCTACTTAAGCAGGACTCTCATGGACTGCAAAAATAGATACACATCGATGGAAAAATTGTGTATTGCTCTTTACTTCTCAGGCTGCAAGTTGAGGCATTGTATGCTTTCCTTCACTATGTGCGTCATAGCGCAAACAGACTTAGTCCGATACATGTGGCCCGACCTATACTTTGAGGACGGATATGGAAGTGTATTCTTGCACTGTTCGAGTTTTCGCTACAATATTTCTCTCAGAAAGCAGCAAAATTCCAGGCAATGGCCAATTTCCTCGCACATCACCCTATGGAGAAAATCTCAGAGCAGAAGGAGTTGGAATTGTCTCACATCTCATTGGCTCCTTGGAACTCTACTTCGATGGTTCCAGCATGAATGCTTTTGCAGGAGTAGGGATAACACTGGTCAATCCTCAAAGTGAAACATTTGCTTATTCTTTCCGACTTGAGTACAATTGTTTCAACAATGTAGCAAAATATGAAGCCCTAATCATCGGACTGGAGCTGCTATGGGACCTTGGTGCTACGGATATACAAGTTTGGGGAAACTCGCTGCTTGTGATTAGGCAACTCTAAGCCACGTTCAAAACATGACTAATCCTAGAGCCATATGTAAAAAGGGCTAGCGACTTGTTGGAATTATTCACAGATGTATCCCAGATTCACATCCCGCGAGGAGAGAACTTTGCAGTGAATGAATTAGCTCAACTTGCTATAGGGATAAAGCTTGTCGACGATGTACATGAGCGGCTAATGAATGTAGAAGTTCGTACTCTCCCATCCTTCATGACTAGAAAGGAGGAAAATGATGAATGGTACGTCGCAGCTCTGGGAACAATTGGTGATGATTGGAGACAACCAATTATCATATATTTAAAAGATCCTAGCTCTATAGTAGACAAGAGGATCACGTACTTTGCTCCAAATTACATTCTCTGAGGGATGAATTGTTCAGACGTGGAGAAGAAAGAGTGGACTTGGTCTGTGTATTCGGAACCGAGGCCAAGCGACTGCTGCGCGAAGTACATCTTGAGGTCTGCGGAGTTCATCAATCTGGCCCAAAAATGAGATGGCTCCTATGGAGATACGGATACTTTTGGCCTTCGATGTTAAAAGATTATATAACTTTTGTAAAAGGGTGCGACGATTGTCAAGCTCACGGACCAATCAATCATATTCCAAACATTCCTATGCAACCGATCATTAAACCGTGGCCAATGCGAGGATGGGCATTAGATCTAATCAGTTTAATCCATCCTCATTCTTCCATGCAGTACAAGTTCATCATCGTCACTATAGATTTCTTCACCAAATGGGTAGAAGTAAGGCCTTTGGCACGAGGACTTTCAAGCGCATGCTCGTAGAAAATCCAAGACTTTGGCACGAGGAATTATTCAGCACACTGTGGGCATATCACACTTCTAAACGCAGTACCATTGGAACTACTCCATACACACTCATGTTTGGACACGACGCAGTTTTACCATTAGAAATCAACGTTCAATCACTGCGGGTCATGGATAACCACCAGCTAATTGGAGAAGATTATGTGCAAGCTATGTGGCAGAAGTTAGAGGATTTAGACGACAAGTGCATCAACGCATTGACCAACCTCCTCGCAGAAAAACAGAAGGTGGTTCGCTGTTATGATCGACATACCCGTGGACTTAGCTTCACAGAAGGGGAACTGGTTTGGAAAGCGGTACTACCTTTGGGGGAAAAGCAAGAAGGACACAGTAAATGGTCTGTGTGGTGGGAAGGGCCTTTCATCATTGACAAAATTTTAGGCAAGAGAGCTTTTCAGCTGCATGACGTTGATGGTGAAATTCATCAAAATCTAATTAATTGTCGATTTCTAAAGAAGTACCGACAACCAGTTTGGGAATACAAGACAATCAAAAGATCATTAACTTAGTTTTGCATTCATTCTCAGCCTATAACAGAGGCTCGCTCTTCATGTAAAACTAGGGGGAAACCAGTATGTCCAAAGCCAATTCATGTGGCCAAAATAATGCAAAAGTCAAAAGTTTTGATATAGATCCAATCTCTGTGGTTCTTTCAAAGTGTTACAAGTTACTTACGACCAAATTCCAGTGGTCAAATCAATGGAGATAGTATTTTCATTGTTTACAGAGACAAATAAAAAGCAGTAGAAAATACAAAGTTTCATTTTATCAAAATAAAGAGTATAATATGAGGCTTTGTGGCCTCTAGCTCTGATACCATACAAATTGGATGAACAATCTCCTGCTAAAAAAACTAATCGTTGGAAGTGGTTTAGGTCTATCCTAACCAACCACAACGAAGCCCTAGGCTTGCGCCGGTAAAAGGTCATTGACTAGGGAATAGATCTACCTTCGGCCATGGAAGACTTTGGGATACTTGCACTCGCCCAACATTTGCGGCTCAACAAAACTGTCCCTCTGATCACGATCTTAGACGCTCCACTCAGAAAGCAAAGAGAGCTGCAACGAGAGTGAGTAGAAGCATGCACCAGACTAGGATGATCACATTCAGGGATGGGGTTAGTGAGTGCCCATATCAACCATTGTCTGCTAATTCTCAAAGGTTTGAGAATTATCCCAGAATCGAAGGACTTGAGCTTTGGTACTACGACCTAAGCCAGGTTTGAGCTTTGGTACTACGACCTAAGAGCGTCTAGCATTATACAAGATCTAGAGGATTTTCCTTAAAGCAAGAAAGGAACAGACTATGAACTAGAGACGCCATCTTTTGCTACAAAGAGATCTTGTGGAGTGAAGGATAAGTGACAAGCTATTTATAAGCCTAAAAACTCTAAGAGACTTTGAATAAAGAGACCCGGAGCATTGTGTCGATTCAACATAGCAGTTAAGGGGGCTCAACATTCAATCACCAATTTGTGTATCTCTTAAAAGCTGAAAACTTATTGTTTCGAGATTCAAAGTTATGAGCCATTAAAAGTGGACAGCTATTCTAGACTCAGCGTAATTTTTGGAGGCACAAAGTTATTTAATGGCAGAGTTATACAGCAGGTGATTAAGGTCATGGGCCATAAAACATAAATTAAACTAGCAAGAGTTTATAAAAAAAATAAAGTATGAAGCCCAAAAGTAGGGATTATTCAATAAAAGTCTAGTACTTTACAACAGAGCTACCGAGAGCTCGCAGACTAGTTTTTACATAGAGATACCTGGCATATGCAGTGGCCCAAGCCCTCTCAACATCCGTGGCTACAACGCGAGTCTGTTGAACACTTTCGGAAAGAGTCTTTTCGACATTAAGAAGAGCGATAACAGCTTGCTCCTTTTCAAAATAACCCTCCTCCTTTTGACGCAGCTGAGCCTAGAGCTTCGCGATCTCCGCACGCATGGCCAGAATGTCTACTCACTCATCTTCATAGCTCTTCCCCATTGTCGTAATTTTCTCCAAGTCACATTTTTACCTACGGTTATGATCTACGCAATGGGAAATAACTTTGTTTCGCTCTTGGGTGGCAGAGACAACAATGTTAAAAAGGCTGGGGAATTCTTGCAGTAGTTTTTCCATTTGATCCAGGATGTCATGATCTACTCCTTTCGCAGCACGACGAGCTGTTTGAATATGAACGACTAATTCTTAACAAATAGACTCGTTCTTGAAATTTAGAGTCTATAGATCATGAAGATATGCAATGGAAAGTTGGACTTCAGGAGGATATTTTTCAGAGAGAGCTAAGTCTTTATAGATTTGCACCGCCTCTCGCATGGTCTTTGTCATTCCCTTATTACCCCTGGTAGGAGCCGGAAGGGTTGGAATCGCAGACTGGGGGGCAATAGCTTCGCTGCAGCTATGAACAACATTTGAAAATTCCTCAAGCCTTCGTCCACCCTCGGCAAGAGATAGCTCCTGGGTACCTAGATCATTCTGCAAGAAAACCTATACCTAGAGAGTTATGGGACGATCAAGAGACTTACATAGGAGAATCATATACGAGTAATGTCAGAATATACCTGGGATAGGTGAGGGGGAGATTGATCATTATACAAAGCAACGTCGATACAAGGGAGGGAGGACACTTCAATAGCGAACTACGAAGAACAAGTGAAGGTTAAAATCTGCTTAAAAGTAAGCAAACCAGAGTTAGAAGTTCAAAGGAAGTGCAATACAATTGACCCTACGTGTCCAGCCTTAGGGGCCAGAGTGATAGATGGAGCATCCAAAACACGGGCCTATTCTTCATCACCTCCATCCGCAGTAACAGGAGCCATGTTCGCAGTAGTGGGAGCATGAAGTTGTGCTTCTTGAGTAGTTTCCTAAGGCCATATAACCAGAAAAAATTGTTAGAAAAGCATAGTATTTCCAGAAAAATGACAGGGTCAGAGCAGATACCTCGACAACAGTGGTATTCTGTATGGCAGTAACATCAGGAACTGCAGTATCTCCTTCGGCCTCAGCAATCCCTTCCAGAAGTTTTTCACTAACCACAGTGATGGCTATTTCTTTCACAGTGGCGGTCGCAGCAGCAGAGACCAGTTGATTGAAAGGTTGTTCATAAACCTGCTCAAGAAGTTCCCGACACTGAGTTTCTTCATCTACAGCACTGAAAGGACCTACACCTAGAGGTTTAGGAAGAATAGGTTCCCCAGATGCATTCGCAGCACTGGAAGAGGACTCAGGAGTGGCAACTGGCTGTGTAAATTTTCCCTTGTTCCGCGAAGCTCCAAAGATTAAGTCATCCTTCGAAGGATCACTGTCGGAAACTAGTTTAATAAAGAGAGAATTCCCACTTAACTCATCTTCTAGTAATCGCATGCGTTCCCGAGCAGCATAACGATTGGGGCGGTGGGACTAAAGACATAAAAGAACAGGGTTAGGAGCAGAAGATAGAAGGTTAAAGAATAGGAATCCTTAGAAAGATCAAAGTCATACTAGAGGAAACTCATCATTGGAGTCTCCGTCCTCATGATCCAATGCTTCAACAGTCTTTTTCGTCTTCTTCTTAGCAACAATAACCTTTGTAGCATCTCTTGGGTAAGAGAGGTAGCAACGAAACTCACACCCATCAGCTTATTACGCTTTGAAACAGAAACAGGGGAAGTACTGATCTCTCGCTGCTTCCTTTTTTGGCCCATCTCCTTTCGGACCTTGGGGCCCACAACCTGCCTATCCACAGTTCTCTTAAAATAATCAAGGAAAGAGGCTAGAAAGATGGTGCGAAAAACTTCGAACTTGGATTGCTCCCAAATATAACCATAATGACACTTATTCCACTCATCATAGTCATTAACAGCAGAATAAGTTATACAGAGGGAGCGTCAGTGGAACTCTGATAGGTTCAGCAAGGGAAAAGTTGGAGTAGTAAGGTCTTGAAGAATCGTTGCGGAAGGCTTCTCTACACAAGTCCTTCACGACGTATAGCCGTTGCGAGATTCTATCAAAGGGCAAGGAAGACCTTGCTTACACCTAAGCTGACTAGCGAAATAATTATGAGCGTACATCTCAATCCACAAGACCGCATCAGGAACAATGATGTTTGCGCAAGTGACACATTGAGCAAAAAACTTCCTCACAGCAGGGGCTTGGTGGGGAGTCATTACGAATCCTGTAGAGAACTCGGTAGGGAATCTCTGCATCACTATGAATTTGGCCATGTCCTTGGGGAAGAGCTTTTGACCCCAGAGATAATTAAAACACTGCGACTAGCTCAAAGGTTTTGTTTCCCTGGCAAGAGCCAAGGACCTCCCCAGCAGCTCCTCAGAGATAAATTCATTGTGGTGGGGACTGCGAAATTTAGGAAAATAGACCTGCAACCACAGAGATAAAATCCAAATAGGACCTGCGAACTTTAACTTGAATGGATTTAGCGAAATCCACCCAAGCCCATGGTATAATGTGTCCAAAGCAAGCTGAGCAAGACCAAGACAGTGGCCATTATACAACGCCTCTGCCGCATTCGCAAAAGTATTGGTAATCCTGTCCACAGCGACACAGAATACGTAGCGACAGAGCCATAATTCTAGGAAAGCAATGCCACCATAAGCATTCTTTACTCGCTGGTCATAAGAGGCAGGAGTGGCCTGAAATTCCTTTGCATTGTAATGTTGACTTCAATTAGAGTAGGCAGTGCTGACAGACGAGCGCGCAGGGTCCTTCGAAAAAGAAGACGTTATTGTCTAAAGCACTGGGAATGAAAGTCTTATCCGCAGTGGGTAAACCGATAATAATGATAACATCAAATAGTGTAATTCCTAAATGACCAAATAGGAGGACAAAACTATTGCTACTGGGTTCCCAATAACACAAAGCAGCAACGACGGCAGCACGACTCCCACCTTGGGGAAGATGGAAACATAAATCTAGAGCGTACGAGATACCAACTTGTTGCCAGAGTTCCTCATCAAGAGACTTCCGCTCCTGGTACCATTGAAGTTCCTCGACCTTGGTGCTGGGCCATTTCCCCAATTTGACTTCAAGTTCCTTCTGATCACACTGAGTAGGAGCAGCGGCTTCACCACGTGCGACTAACAGAGGACGACGCACAGCCAAATCAAGCACAGAAGAGGTTATATTGGTTGTTGGACCCAATATAACCTCATATTCCCTTGTGAGATCAAGCCACACATAAGGAAGGTCCTGATCCTGATGAAGACGATGGTCCATATGAGAGTGGAAGGCTTCCACATCCTTCTCAGACACGTCCGGGCAAAACCATTGATAAGGGGCCATTTGCGAAATGAGGAGGGAAAAGGAAAATAAGAATCTTGAAGAGTGATTGAAAATTTAAAATCTTGGATTGTGGAACTTCTGAAAGAAAGTGAAAGGGGCAAAGACGACTGAAGAGTATAAGGAGTTGCAAATTGGTGGCGCAACTTTCGAAGAAGAGCACTTTAGTAGCCTATGCGAGGCTACTTCAAGCTATTGTCCAGGAAGTGACACGTCACATCTAAGCGTTGCTAAAAGACACCTTCAATTGCCCATGGGTTAATCTCGAGGTCTAGGGGCAATGTTTAAGCCCAAAATAAATATAACTTTTATTTTAATGCTTTTGGAGCTCGGAAGAAAAATAGGCCGACCAAATGCGGCCTGATTTGAGCTGCGAATCGGGAAAATATATCTATGTGATTCTTAAATGATTTAGGGGAATCCAGATGCAAGATATTATTCCTTTTCTTCCTAGTCGATGATGTTATCTTGTCAAGCCAGGAAAATTGGAGCACCAGCCTCTATAAATAGAAGAAGCAAAGAAGAATTTAGGACCTCTTCACATACATACAATTTACGCACAAGCAAATCTTACTCTCTTGCGAGTAAACAACCAGCGAACAACGAGCTCAGGATCTAGGCCTCCCGACAGAGCGTAGAGATTCGAATGTTCACTCAAGCTAACCAACTGACAACAATGAATTCAAGATCTAGGCTACCCGACAGAGTGTGGGGATTCAAAGATTCACTTGAGCTACGGCGACGGCAATCAGAGGAGTCCAGACCACCCGACAGAGCGTGGGGATTCTAAAGATCTACGAAGTCACCCTATCTGGTGTTCTTAACACTACATCCTTAGGATTGCTCTGCTTTATACTTGCTCGAGGGTGGAAAGTATCAATTTTTTGTGGCTCGACAGAGAGACACGAAGCTTACGTCTTGTGTACCATCAAGACAAGTAGAACTCAACGAGTGAGGTTGGTGCTCTCCTCACTCCAATTGCTTGATAAGAAGTAGAGACTACATGGCGCACAACACAACAACATTCTGCCCTCGGCAGTGGCACGCCTCGCACACAGCACATCTACAACCGCGAATCCAAAAGAGACAGTTTGCGACATCTCCAATCGCAGCGACCTGACTAGAGAAAAATTGAAGCCAAACAGTTCCTTTACCACACATGTAGATGAACAACGAGCAGTTCTTAGGTAGGGCCCAACCAATAAGAGAAGTCATGGAGGGTAATTTTGGAATTTTGCAGGACATTTGTAGGGGCAATTGTGGTAGAAGGTTTTGGATTTGTGGCTTGTGATTGGCTGAGCCTCATGGCCTTGCCACATCAGCACCCTGACACAATTATTGGCCATGAACAACACAAGTATGGGACACACATGTCACTATGTAAACAATCTTGGGCAAAAAAAAGAAGCAATCTTGGGCAAAAAAAAGAAGCAATCTTGAGATAAATAGTGGATCATGTAGTCCAATAGGGAGATAAATAGTGGATCATCATTCGGCCTAAAGACTAAGAAATGGCCCAACTCAGTTTTGTCATCTTATTCCTTTGAAGGCTGAGACTTTAGCGGGGTTTA
This sequence comes from Geum urbanum, assembly GCA_946800695.1. Classification (NCBI taxonomy): domain Eukaryota; kingdom Viridiplantae; phylum Streptophyta; class Magnoliopsida; order Rosales; family Rosaceae; genus Geum; species Geum urbanum. The sequence goes on from OX327001.1 coordinate 72,817,446, forward strand.
AGGAGTAGATCGAGAATCTTAAAAATCCCAAAGGAAAACCAAAACAATGTCGTTCGAGATGTTGGAATGGAGATCATACATGAAAGTAAGATAAGATGAAATATAACTTAATGAATGCTAATTTAAATGACGTTTACTATGACATCTCAATGCTAATGACGTTTACTATGACATCTCAATGCTAATGACGCTTGATACATTTTGATCCGTTCATAGAACATAGAATCTAACTATGACATCTCAATGCTTGTCTTTTCAATATCTTGAATCTAACTATGGCATCTCAATGCTAATATTTTCCAATATCTTGAGACCATAACATCCGAGTACCATTGAACAATTCTTCTAAATTTACAACACATATTTAATCCCAAGTACCCTCAACAATTCTTCTAAACTTACACTATTGATGTTCATAAACACATATTTAATCTTTTCCAATATCTTAAGACCATAACATCCGAGTACCATTGAACAATTCTTCTAAATTTACAATTGATGTCCTTGTGGTATAAACTATAAATTAAGCCAATGAGAACAAATATTGTGATCAAGGCTAATAAGAACACAAATAGTTGACTCATGACAACATGCCATTAGCATACTCAAATTAGAACTAACAAGATGTGATATTTCTGAGTCATGAGCACCCCTTACCCCTGAAACACAAAAACAGCGTTTCCTTAAATAAGTCGGTGCAGATGAACACAAACAAGTATGCAAAAACATGTCACCTTTTTAGATGTCTTGGGCCTAGTTGAATAGTCCAAAAGGGATAGAGGGTGGATCCTTCCCCCGGCCCAAATGGCCCAACTCAGTTCTGTCGTCTTGTTCCTTCAACCCTGAGACTTCAGCAGGGTTTTTGTTGGGAGAAGAATCTGAATCCCAAAGAGACCAATGTCGTTCGAGAAACGAAAAGCGGCGACGCTTGCGTCACTGAAATCAGAAGTGACGGACAAGTCGCCGAAAGGCTCGGTCGACACTCCGATCATTCCTCTCCTCGACGTCATCAACCGTCATCCCAACTACTTTACCACCAGCTCCTGCTCCGGCCGAATCTCCATCCTCTCCCAACCCCCCGCCACGTGTCGCCAAAAGACGAATACGAAGAAGAAAGCCTGCGGCGGCGCGTGGCGCTACATCACGCACGACCCGGCCGACCCGGACTCGGTCCTCGAAACCGTCTTCCGCAAACCCGACGACCCGAACGACGATAATGACGACGTCGTTTTCAGATTCGAGCCGCTGATAATCGCCGTGGAGTGCAGTGACGTGGCGGCGGGTCAGTCACTGGTCTCGAAAGCCATAGCGTCCGGGTTCCGAGAATCCGGGATTACGAGTTCGAACAAGCGCGTGATTATCGCGATCCGATGCTCAATAAGGCTGGAGGTCCCGCTCGGGAGCCGCCGCGAGATTTTGGTCTCTCGCGAGTATTTGAGGTTCCTTGTCGGAGTGGCCAACGAGAAAATGGAGGCTAACCGGAGAAGAACCGACGCTTTTCTACAGGCTCTCACTCTGGAAAAAGCTGAAAATGCCCGTCCCGGTATGGTTTTGAAAGTTTCTGGTGATGATTGAACAATTTGAACTGTGAGAATTTGAATTGGGTTGTTTAGTTTTTGCGAAAAGTTGTGAGCTTTATTTTGTTGCAGGACAACAAAGTCTGAGTCTTTGAAACATTGGCAGGGTCCGAGGTGAGTCCCGGTTGCGGTTGCGCTAGTTTAGCGGTTGTTCCGATAGAGGTGTCCGGTGAGCCCGAGGAGAGTCTTTACCTTTGGGGCCATTCGGGTTGCGCATTGGAGAACGAGGAAGGGAATGGGGTTTTTGTGTTTGGTGGGTTTGGAGGTGTGGGAAGACATGCTAGGAGAAACCAATGCTTGATGGTTGATCCATTTTCGGGCAGTTTGGGAGTGATTCATGTGGAGAAGAGTCCGTCTGCGAGATTGGGACACACGGCCTCGATGGTTGGAGAATGTGTGTTTGTTATTGGAGGGAGGGCTGATCCTGAGAAGATTTTGAGTGATGTATGGGTCTTCAATACGCGGAAGAATGAGTGGAAGCTGTTGGAGTGTTCTGGTGATGTGTTTGCTCCGAGGTAAACTTTTCCTCTGAAATAAATGAGTAAGCTGTTAGCATTGTCAAGTGATGTTGTCTTTAACATAGTTGATTGGTTTAATGACTTTAAGCTATATGTATGTAGGCATCGACATGCTGCAGCTGTTGTAGGATCAAAGATATATGTTTTTGGTGGACTTAACAATGAAACAGTCACTTCGGCATTGTATGTCCTCGATACAGATAGTCTGCAGTGGACTGAGGTATCTGTCAAGGGGGAAGGACCCTGTGCTCGACATTCTCACTCTATGGTTGTTTGCGGGTCTCAGTTGTATGTCTTTGGAGGATTTGATGGTGAAGAAGCACTTGGAGACTTGTACAGGTTTGATATCCAACCATGTAAATGGAAGAAAGTGAAGGCAACTGGGAGAAGTCCCCATGCAAGGTTCTCGCACTCCATGTTTGTGTACAGTAATCATCTCGGAATTATTGGTGGTTGTCCAGTTAGTCAGCATTGCCGAGAGTTGGCAATACTTGATTTACGTCGCTGCATGTGGAGGCATGTGAGACTGGAATCCAGTGGCGAAGATTTGTTTGTGCGTAGCACAGCCAATGTTGTCGGTGATGACCTTGTCGTGATTGGTGGCGGGGCATCTTGTTATGCATTCGGAACAAAGTTCAGTGAGCCAATGAAAATCAACTTGCTTCCCCTGATGCTTAGAGATGATAGTTTCAAACCACGAATCCGAGAAAGGCATACTGAGCTAAAGAATGGGCATTTACAAGATCCACAGGATCGATGTGAACAGACCTTAACTGAAGCTCTTGACCTCAAGAGTGACTTGCCTGTTGCAGATGGCAAAGGCCAGCAAAGGGATTCATATTGGGTTCTAAAACTTGATAAAAAATATGCGAAAGTAGCAAAGGACATTCTGAAGAAGTTTGGCTGGTTAGATCTTGGAAGGAAGGTTTACTCTGTAGGAGGTGGTTTACATATTTGTTTCCCTGTGAATGCAAAATTTTCTGATGCATCTAGAGAAAATCAGCATCATTTGGCAAGTTTAATCGAAGTACAAGATGATCAGTTCTGCAAACCAGTTATGGGAGAAGAATGTATGGTTGATGGGGTCAGCTCTTCAAAAGCCTTGGATATTCTAAAGGAATGTGGTGCCACTAAGATGGTAGATGAAGTTGTTGAAGTCAGGAAAACTGCCAAATCTCCCTTGAAAATATTGAATGAAGCTGTGGGGTCTCTGATAGAGGATAAAGGCTTACCTACAGAACTGTTGGAGGAGCTGCCAACCAGGTTTGTAGTTTGTGTATTCTTTGCAAGTAGGAATAGAAAACCCAGCATCTTCTCAAATTGATGATAAATAAGGTAACTGTAAAAAGTAGGCAGAATGTTTTGGATGGATGTTACAAATGTTGTCATTTATGAACCTATTTAGATTAGGGATGCACTGGGAGTAACTACTGGATGGAATGACCATGCGTGCTTGTGATGCTCATATAAAACATTTGTGTTCTTTTTAGGTGGGAGCGACTCGGAGATATTGTTGTGCTCCCAGTAACATCTTTCAAGAATCCGTTATGGGACTCAGTTGGGGAGGAACTTTGGCCTATTATTGCCAAATCGCTAAATGCGGTTCGTCTTGCTCGTCAAGTAAGTAAAAGTGTTACGATATGGGGTTTGTTCATTAAACTCAGGAAAATGTTTGCTAGTTGCTTGAGATCAAATATGCACGACTTCAATGGTCTTAATTTTACAGGGTCGAGTTGCATCAACTGGTACAAGGGACAGTACATTGGAGATTTTGATAGGAGATAATGGCTGGGTTGATCATCGTGAAAATGGAATTCTCTATTCTTTTGATGCTACTAAGTGCATGTTCTCCTGGGGAAACCTTTCAGAGAAACTCCGCATGGGCTCTCTGAATTGTAAAGATGAGATCATTGTGGATTTATTTGCTGGAATTGGATATTTTGTGCTGCCATTTCTTGTCAGGTTTGTTGTGATGAAATTTTTATATGGTACTTTTTCTCCTCAATAATATTAATAGAAGTTGTTTTTTCTTCTCCCTTGCTCATAAATTGAAGATTTATTCAGTTATGGTAAACAATAAAACTGATCGGAACAGCTGGTGGGAAAGCACAACTGTATTGTAGATAGTTATGGTTCTTATTCATACATATGAAAGTTGCATGCCAACCTCTCTTTTGTATTCTTTGCCCAAAATTCCCTGGGCATTCCAAGATCAGTATGCTAGGAAAATGTTAATGCACTCATTGCAGGTACATCTAATGAATTTAGCCCATTGAATGGTTGTCCCCGGGACAATCACTGTAGTTTCATGCTGCTTGATCATTTTAATATCTAGGGTTACCTGAAAGGATGAAAGTTTTACTTTTTTATTTGAAGATTGCATTCCCTGAAGTTTTTTAATGTTGGTGGATCAGAGCCAAGGCAAAATTTGTTTATGCTTGTGAATGGAATCCTCATGCTGTTGAGGCACTCCGGAGAAATGTAGAGTCCAATTCTGTCAGTGACCGATGTGTCATTCTTGAAGGAGATAACCGAACAACGGCACCTAAAGTATGTTCACTGACTGGCATCAATTTAAGTTTTGATGATTTTCTATTTCTTCGAAATAGTGAAGCTCTCCTCTTTTTGTGATGTTTGATCTCTCCTTGAGTGATAATTTGCTGAGTTCTTCATGCATTGTCTGGCACAGTTTGAAGGGAGGTTCTGATGTAAAACCTTGATTGTTTTATCGCAGGGAGTGGCTGATCGGGTCTGCCTTGGCCTCATTCCATCAAGTGAGTCTAGCTGGGTGACTGCTGTTGCAGCATTACGGTACGATTATGTCCTTAGTACTACATATTTTGTGCTCTCACTGTTGGTTCCTCATTGAATTCTGTGAAATTAAATGTCCTCTGAAACACCTTCTTCCCATGGACCAAACCTATACACACATATTGATATTAATTCTGGTGAATGCAGGAGTGAGGGTGGGATGCTACATTTGCATGGAAATGTGGTGGACTCAGAAGAGAGTTCGTGGACTAAATATGTATCAGAATCTATAGCAGAAACTGCGAGATCTCAAGGTATTGATTCTGGACTCGCATGGACAAAATATGTATCAGAACCAATAACGGTTTTCCAGTTTAGGTGGTTGTAACTTATGTTTGGCTGCAGGTCATTGTTGGGAGGTTTCTATTGAACATCTGGAGAGAGTCAAATGGTACGCACCACACATCCGTCACGTCGTTGCAGATGTGAGGTGTAAACAAACCCAGAACTAACAATTTAGGTGCAGATGGAGTTAAAGATTTGAAGGCAACAAATTTTTCAGGACCCTTTAAATTCAAAGGGTTCCCTTTAATACAGAGTAGACAATCTAAATGCAAGTTTTTGTTTTGATGACAACTTTAACATGTAGCACGCCTTTGTATGATTTGTATTTCCTGTCATTTTGGAATAATGACAGGTCCTATGCAGCAATTGTAGAGAGATCTTCTATGCATATCATGTATCTCTTCACTGCGCTTGAATATCACACCTCCTAAGTTGTAATGACATTTACATGATGCTAGTCACGATATGCTGTCTAATTAGCTTTTCTTATCACAAGTCACAGTGTTTTCTCCTATTAGCCTTATTTATAAGTTTGATTCAGTTATATATTACACCCCAAGTAATAGTTCTGAGATATTGGAGAAAATTAAGGGTGTCGACATCTTTTGTTGTAAATGGATTTACAAGGTTAAAAAGAATCAAGATGGAACTGTATCTAGATATAAAGCTATTGCAGGGCAGTAAGAATCATCTTTGCCTCAGCTGCCATTAACATATGGGAATTAAGACAACTTGATGTCAAGAATATGTAGCAACCACAAGGGTTCATTGATCCTCGGTTTCTTAATCATGTGTGTCTTCTTAAGAAGTCTTTATATGATTTAAAACAGGCTCCAAAGGTATTTCATGAAATGAGAAATTTAAAATTAAGAGTTTCGACATCGAAATTTAAAATTAAGGGTGTCAGACATCTTTTGATTAGAGATTTAAACAATAACTAAAAGACTAATTAAATGTACAGATATGATACATGATTGGCAAACATGAAGTAATCCATAACTAAAAAATTAATTGTGTACAAATATTTACACATCGACACTGTTGTTGGCTACATAGCGGGTCTCTTCTATAATAATAAGGCCAATATCTAATTACCGATTATCGACTTTGTCTGCTTATTCACAATTACATGAATTGAACTTTGAAGGGTCGGAAAGAAGAGGTTAACAAATTCATTTTGCAACATATATACCATAAGATTATGCATGACACCAAGAAACCTGAATTACCAAAGTCTACAATATATATGTCATCAAAAAAAGTCTACACAATGTCTTTTAAAATGATCAATCCGGATCACTGTATGTTAGAAATCCTATCAATCAGTAGAAAAAATTGTGCCCAGATTCTATATGCACATGACAAATGGTATGGAAATTGAATACTAAAGCACTCAAGACTGTGAGGAGTAGCTTTCAACATTTTCTTTTATAGCAAGAAACAGATATTGTGAGCCCTGTGCAGCAGAACAAGAACTGCTCCTATCTTTGTTTCTTATGCTGGAAATATTTGCTCCTACAGTCCTACTTGTTTGTTGCCCTGTCAGTCTCATACAATTGTGAATTGTGTCTTCAATAATGCTCAATGTTAAGTCCTCTACTTGAAACAAAGCAATGTAATGTACTGAAAGAATTGAGTATTAGTGAAGTGGTCTTATCAAGTTGCCATATGATGCATTCTTAGAAAAATATAATAATAATATGATGACTTGGAGCATCTTCGGACCAACATATAAAGTCACTCAGTTTTTAAAATTTGTTGGACATTACCAATAATGTGTATGAATCAATGCTCAGAAGTTTGGCCTGCCCTACTCATTGTGGATCTCTGGGGATTGCTCTGAAAGTCCTCTAATTGGAAAATTTTTAAATGAAGGAAGAAACATGTAGGTACGTTGCTTAGGAAGATATTTTGGGTTTAGTCTAATCTAATCTGATGAATAATTCTACCAATTCCAAATGATAAATTCGTCGATGGATAAGATCTTCTTCCAGAATCTAGATTAATGGGGATGATATATCGGGGTTAAAGACCTAAACTTCCGTAACAATAACATTTTTCTTATTTGACGCAATGAGATCAAAATATAATAAAATTTTGATAATTTAATATTCGATTAATTAATAATTTTGTTAAAATAATATTTTTTGTCGGTTCTGACTTGAGAATAACGTGCTAAATTAATAATTCGCTAAATTTATAAGATAATAGAAATTCGAGAATTCATATAGACCTCATGCAATATATAAATTAATAATGTCTTAATACATATAATTAATGATTTATTTATGATAATTTCATAAAAAATGACTCAATTGTAACCTATTGTTTCTTGAAATTGATGTCATCTTGAATCTCATCTTGGATTTTTCTTAACATGATATAAATTTCTAGTATTGTCTTCACATTTAATAATATATATAATAAATTAAAAAGTGATGTACATTTAATAAGGTGCAACAATAATAATTTAATAAGTTATTAATTAATAAATAAATTATTAATTTATCGATTAATTAATATATCGTTAAATTAATAAATTTTATCAATTCTGAGTTTATTAATTTATAGAAATTTATCTGTAAATCTGTAATAAGTAACGCTAGTTTATATAGAAAAATGAAGTTATATGATAAATAAGAAATTATAAGTTGTCACATTTATTCTCAAATAATGAGGATTAATAAATCACTGACATGTCAATGGTGGTGGGCTAGAGCTCACTTCATCATTTTATGTGATCATGACATTCATGCATGGGGACACATAACTGACATCATTTCTAGTTCAAGGTCGAGTTTGATATAACTTAAAACTTAACAAAAAATCATCTGTAATCTATGGCAGAGCTATACCAAAAATATTAAATGTAGCTCAATTGAGCTATATATGACCTTTAACATAGTTCTGAGCTATATTTTTGCGAGAACCATAATTGTACTTAAACACTATTAAATTGAAGTTCTAATGATTAATTTTAATTTTAATTAATGATCATGTCAATTAAAATGTTATGGTGACATCATTTAATTAATAAAAAATTTTAATTTTTTAACTTCAATGATAATCACAATATTTTCGTTATTGTACTTAAAGACGAAAAAAATTGATGTTCCTAATTTTAATTAGTGCTCATGTCAATGCCATGACATGAGGAATGAGTGAGCTTTAGAATAATTAATGTTACCTAATTAATTTTAATTAATGCTCATGTCAATTTAAATGTTATGGTGACATCATTTAATTAATCAATTTATTTTTTCGTAATGATATAATCAAAATAATCACAATATTTTCATAAAATAATATAATCAAAATAATAAATACATCATGTGTCATATTTTTAAAATATTAAAATATATATTTTAAAATTCTAGTAAATATAATATATGCAACAGTAATATAATAAATAAATACAAATAATGTCATATTTTAAAATAATAATAATTTATTTGTTAAATAAACCAATGAACATAATAAATATAATGCAATTAAAATATCAGTTTAAAAAAATTAACTTTCAATAAAAACAACACATGTAGTCTAATTTATATATAATATTCATAAAATATTATTAGAATATATTATATAAATCTAAAAGTCTGAATTAATAAAATAATATAAAAATTAAAATTATAACTATTATGAGTTGAAGACGGCACAAAATATAACTTTTATTATTTATTTAAATAATATATTTGAAAGACAAAATTATAACTCATGGCTAAATATAACCCCTCAAGACTGAAAATGACCTAGAGTTGCTTACACAGTTCCTCAACTTGAATGGAGTGTCGGTGGTCACAGACTCATAGAAGTGAAGCTAGATTGCTAAAGTCCTCCCCAGCTCCCCAAGTCTTAATCCCCCCCTTTTTAAAATTTTATTTCATTTATCAAAAGATTAGTACATTAGTTTCTTAATCTATTCCTTAATGAGCTGTGTCATCTTAACTTTTCCCCTACTTGTATTATTAGCAGTTTTAACGTATACTATGTATTTGAATTAGTCCATCCAACATGGTTACTGTAACGCTCTCATTCTTTTAATCTCAAATTCCCAGATCTTAATCCAAAGCCAAAGTATGGATTTCTTCTATTTTTTCTTCTCGGATTCGGCTCTTCTAAAGCTGGAGAGATGTGCTTTCTTTCAAAATAACTAGAGTAAATCATGCCTCTTTTCCTAAAGATAATCCCACTTCTTTTTTCTTCTTTTTCTTTACATTTTTAGTTCATGCATGCATGTCATAATGCTATGTACATACAACTCTGGTAAGTCATCTGGTTAGGAATTTGGTTGACTCAGCATTACATCAATTCTTAGCTTCACTGTCAAAAACTTATAATCCATCTAGCTAAACAGATCTTTCATGTTGCACTGCCTTGATATTTGTAAATGTTGCTTATTTTGAGTCTAAGAATCATTTTATGATTATGACTCACTGAGTTCAACAATGAAGCTGGAAAATAATTTAGAGATAAATCTGGTGAGTGGTGGGCACCTCAAATATGGAAGCATACTAAAATTTAAATGCAACTTGTTAAAATCACTAAATTCTAGCAGAATGCCATTTAGGGTAATTTTAGTTAATTTACTATGAAGTTGCAATCTTGAAAATGCGGGTTGAAATCCAGGACTCAATTTAAACTATACAGACAAAAAATCATAAAACTTCCTCCATTGAGCATTTTCTGTGATCTATTCATCTACACCAAGTGTTACCAAAAGTGACTTAATTTCAGCAGAGAAAGAGTTAGAAAAGTCAGTCTTAGCACGATGAATGCAGCCAGTAAAAAAAAGAAGAGAGCATACAGAGTCATCAAAACTCAAAACTGAGCCAAGTGTCTCCTATTTTATTACCCAAATTGTCCATCTTGTGCTTTATTTAAGCAAGTATCCAAGACTACTCAAAAACCAAAGCAGACGGCCTCCTCATCAGTAACTGAACTGCCCAACTTTACTCAAAAAAATGGGTTCCAGAACTCTCTTCCTCGTCTCTGCATTGGTTGCTCTCTCAGCCGTGTCTTGCTTTGCTGAAAGCAATGAACAAGATCTAGGTCTTGTCATGAACTTCTACAGGGACTCATGTCCTCAGGCTGAAGATATCATCACAGAACAAGTCAAGCTTCTCTACAAGCGCCACAAGAACACTGCTTTCTCTTGGCTGAGGAACATCTTCCATGACTGTGCTGTCCAGGTAGCTAGCTAGCTACACATAATCCTGCATTGTTTTTTTTAATTTTTTGTGACTAATATTTTTTGCTTTTATGTGATAGTCATGTGATGCTTCACTATTGTTGGACTCAACACGGAGGTCCTTGTCTGAGAAAGAAATGGACAGAAGCTTTGGGATGAGAAATTTTAGGTACATTGAGGAGATCAAAGAGGCTTTGGAGAGGGAGTGCCCTGGAGTTGTTTCTTGCTCAGATATTCTTGTCTTGTCTGCCAGAGAAGGAGTTGTTAGGGTACGTATGAACTTAATTAACACACAGATCTGAAGTTGGTATGAGTTATTTTGAGTAAAAGTAGCTAAATTTAGGTTGATCTTGGTGTGTTATGCAGCTAGGAGGCCCATTCATTCCTCTTAAAACTGGAAGGAGAGATGGTAAAAGAAGCAGAGCTGAGATTCTTGAGCAGTACCTTCCTGACCACAATGAGAGCATGTCAACTGTTCTTGAGAAGTTTTCTGCTATAGGAATTGACACTCCTGGAGTTGTTGCCCTTCTAGGTGCTACTTCTCACCCAAATCTATTTGCTAATTGATAACTCCAACGAATAATTAGTCATATGGGCCATTTTGCAAGTTTACCATTCAGATTTGGATTAGTGTAACAAATAGATTTTAGGAACTTAAAATAACCGCATCACTTGATGAGCAAGTGACTAATTATGTAACATGTTATTGTGCAACCTTTTTTACAGGAGCTCACAGTGTTGGAAGGACACACTGTGTGAAGTTGGTGCACCGTTTGTACCCAGAAGTTGACCCATCTCTGAACCCAGACCACGTCCCACACATGCTCAAGAAGTGCCCTGATGCAATCCCAGACCCCAAGGCAGTCCAGTACGTGAGAAATGACCGTGGTACCCCCATGATCTTTGACAACAACTACTACAGGAACATCTTGGACAACAAAGGTTTGATGATGGTGGATCACCAGCTTGCCACAGACAAGAGGACCAAGCCATATGTCAAGAAGATGGCCAAGAGCCAAGACTACTTCTTCAAGGAGTTCACTAGAGCCTTCACCATTCTCTCCGAGAACAACCCTCTTACAGGAGACAAAGGAGAGATTAGGCAGCAGTGCAATATGGCCAACAAGCTCCACTAAGTTGTAGAGTGATGGAGATATCACAAAGAAGCTAGCTTTGTCTTCAAAGCTCTTTTCTTCTAGTGTGAGACAGCTGCTTTGCATAAATAAGTTGGTCTTTTCTGTTCTAGTAGTTCTATGTTTCTATGGCGGCAGCTATAATCATCATCACTACTGCTCTGTTTCATGGTGTAGGTTTTTTTTTCTTTTCTCCTTTTCCTTTTGTTGCTGTTCTTGAAATGATGCTAAGATGGATGGATGTATTTATGGGGTTGGTTTTCTTTAACAGGTATGAATGTATGATGCATGGATTTCAATGATAATGTTATTGATGATTCATGCTGATATTAGAGCAAACTATGTATGATGATCTACAATATATTTGCTCTCATGCATTGTTTTTCTACTAGATCAAATGTTATTGAGATTTGACATGTAATATAACACTGAAGTTTCCAACCATTTATCATCAATAATGACTGGTGATGATTCATGCATGTTTCTAAATAAAGATAAGGGGACCTTGACTTGAAGACAGATGGAAAGGATAAGATTCTTTGATCTATGCATTGTTTTTATTGAAATTAATTAGTATCTATTGGTAGATGGAGTCACTGGAGTGTCCCATGGATATAGGGTTAGATAGTGAATGCGATGGACTTTATAGAGGCTAATTTAATCATAATAACTTTGCATTATTCCAATGGTTAATTATTAGATGCTACCAAAAGCATACCATTAGGAAGGTTGGACAATAAGAAAAGGCCAGGCAAGATCAATTGAAAGAGGCTGATGCAGCTGTCTGCATTATACAGAAATGGTCCTGTACTTTAGTAGAAGCGTGTTTAATGAGAGAAGTTACATTGAGCATCATGAAGTTGTAAACACTGAGAAGTTGAGGACCAAAATTCATCACAGTGATGTAATTTATTAAGATGTCTGCATTTTAGATAATAAGAAATTAGACAAATATGATAAGCAGATCAACATAGCACCTTGCTACTTCTTCTTTGGCTCTATACTGCTTGAGCTATAATCATAATCACTATTTGCAGCAGCTTCCTCTGAGACCATGCCATTCTTTCCTGATACTTCTACTGTTTTTGGGATCAAAGGACCGCATGAGGGATGGTTGTTGTAATAAGGTTGCGGATGGATGAAGTAATTTCCGGCAGAAGGATAAGGCCGGTAACCATATGTAGTCTGATAAGGTACTGCAGGGGGGAATGTGTTTGGGGGAGGCCAATATACCATAGGCATAAAACTGTTTGATGGTTGCGGAGGAAAGATATGATATGGGGTTTGGTTTTGATAGGAGACATTAGTACCAGCATTTGTGATCACGTTGTTTGAGATTGGTGGAGCAGCTAATTGGTGCATAGGTGTTTGGTTTAGTCCAAACTGAGGTGCAGAGCTTAGACATGTACTATGTGAGATTGAGTTATGAGGCTTAGTATGGGATTGATTTTGTTTCTTCCTCTTTGTTTTTGTAGAGCTTGTCTTAACACATAGCTGCTGAAAACCTGGACTGGTCTGCTGAAACAGAAGTACAGAACATACCTACATTAAAATCAATTTCCTATGATACATTGAAAGAAAACGTATAATAATTCGTGTAACTTCATGAACTTTTGCGGTTAGGTTCAGATGGATGTGTATGCTTTCAACACAACAGTACTAAGTTTTTGTCAATGTTGACGAACCAAAATTATGCAGATATATAACTGGGATGGTGATCTTACAGTTTCATCACATGTCAAAGGATGTGCAAGAAATAATTCCTCCCCTTCAGCATCCTCATCTGTCCTGCAAAATAGAAACTATGAATTAACAGTATTAACATGTAGCTGGTGAAAGAAAATTAGTACTTGTTCATCACCGTGATACATTAGTACCAAACTTAATTTTATCTCACAAACTACCTAAATCTTCATTCTGATTCTTGAGAAAATAAAAGGATTACAAGTGTTTAGTTCTGCATACCTATAATATTTCTGAAGTAAGTCTAAGTTCCGGTATTTGGTTTCCCTTTGTACTAGATCATCAGGAAAGCCAGCCATGAAAAGAAGTGTGATGCCTAAGGCCTTGAAGAAGAAGCTTCCACTGCGTATATGAGCGAGCATTGCCATTCGACACATCAGTGGCCCAAAAGACTTAAGTTTGTTTCTTCCCATGCACTGTCTGACGTATCTGGAAATATAGTAAATTAGTTGCACACTTTTAGGCTGCAAACAGAAAACTTTAGATATTCATAGGAAATGAACAAGTGATCACTCAAACTGAATATGACCCGTTACTCAAATAAGACTTACTCATTTTGAGGAAGATTTCGTGTCCTTCCGCCATACTTAATGCAAAGAAACAAGCATGATGGGCAGCTAGAATCTGATGGTCTCATAGCCTTCTCTTCCTCAAGGATTTGAACGGGACATAACGTTGGATTTTGTCGATTTGGATAGAATACCTTCCTTCGAACACCAGGATTCTCGTAAAGAACATGCTCCTGGTATAGTTAAGATTTCTTGTGAGTTGGTCAATATTATGCATAACAAACCAAATCTCTGAGCACTTAAATTAGTCAAATGTAATGATCAAATGGCATAAGTGGTGTTAGTTTCCAAATTACTTATCTTGTAGCAACTATTCAAGTAATCTAAGGAGGAGATTCATAACAATAATGAGTTTGAGGTACTGCAATTCTTACCCCAGCATCTGTTGCAGAAGTGTACGGCTCTCCCTTCCTTAAAATGCTGAAATGATTGAAGTCCAACTCATATATATCTTCACAACCATGCCTTATACCAAGAGATGCAAAAACTATTATCTTCCTTATCGTGTGAGAGTGAGCATTTCTCTGTAAAAGGACTTCTGAATCAATTATTCTCTTCACTTCTTTCGGGCAGAATGCCAGCTTTGGAGGCTTTTTATGTTGTGATATGCCACCAGATCCTATATGCAAAAGTTCCTTCGTCGAAGTAAGGACATCAGGTGGTACCTTGAAAGTGACAATCTTGCTTAGACTTTTAATTTCCGCCTCATTACCTAGTCCTGTTAATAGTTCTTCATTAGTTCCTGCATTCACATTTGGGAATTCCCTTTGAATTGCACCTGAGTAAAGTTCTGCACACTGTGCATCTGACCCCTTCACTTCATATTTTAGTTCATCAACAAGTCTGGAAATTTCATCTGAGTCCTCTTCTTTATGGTCATTGTTAACATCATCTTCTTTGCGGTAATCATAATCTTCATCATCACTATCATCAGTATCATCGCATTCTGCAATTGAATCACCATCCTTGGGTTTTTCAGATGCAAAAACCTGTGTTTCCTCCATGCTCATCCAGTTGACTAGACGATCATCTACTAACGAATCTTTCAGGGCCAATGGCTTGGTGTGAGACTTCTTCTGCTCAGAATAATCAGTTTGTACAATACTAATACTATTCTCAGCTTTGTTACTATTGTGTTCAATCTTCTGTCTCTTGAACTTCTTTAAGTCTCTCTCCATTTTATATGAGCAACTGCCCTGAAACAGAAAAACAAAGAGACCTAAGTATGTGAACTATGTGGTTTTGATGCAAAGTAATTCCCACAAGTATAATGTCTATACAATTCACTTGCATTCTCTATACTCATCCGGAACAATGATGAAAACAAGTAATCGAGGGTACGAAAGAACATCACTGATTGATTTTATCATAACTACTCATTAATTCACTTGGAATATGGTCACAGTGTACAAACAAAGTACAGAAGTTTGGAAAATGATCCCATTCTAAAACCATGCTTCTTATGACTATAAACACATGATATATGCTCCAACTCTTCCAAAAAATACAAGTTCTAAAATCAAGAAACTAGAACATCAAATGGAAACCTTACCTGCCCATTTGTTTGAGGAGATTCATTCTCTTTTTCCTGTATTTGGGCTTCAAGAATTTGTATTCTCTGCATAAGGTCTGCATTCTTCTGTCTTTCTCTGTCCAATTCAGCTGAAATCTGTGCAATAACATTGACACTCTCTCCTTTCATTCCTCCCTCTATCGCGCATTATGCAGAAGCATTCACCAAGCTAGACAAGACTGAAGCTCCACCATTAGCATAAAACTGATAACACTCTCAGATATCCCAAAGCAAATTCTTCTAGGAAGAAATTCTAGAAAACTAACATATAGAAGCTAGCTTTGAACTAAAAACCCACAGCAAAGAGCTTGGCCTTTAAGAACAAGTTAGTGAATCCGTGAATGAAACAGAAGGAATAAAAAATCAAGAAAAAAAATGATAGTGATCGAAATATCAAGAAGCTTTTGTGTTAATTTATACTTCAGTTATGTAAGTGGCAAACGACATGCAATCCCACGTGCAACTTCCAAAGACATTTCTGGAAAATATGGTTTCCAATATCCATAATCTAAAACCAAAAACCAGTGTGAATGAGACTCATTTTGATAGCTGCAGTGTTTTGCAGAAACACATATACTTCTGGCATTGTTTTTATCTCCTTGTAAACATTTCGATTTCGATCAGCTAGGAACTGAAAATGAACAAGAATCCTGCAAAAGCTCACCTGTTAAGCCTTTTCTTAATGATCTATGAGTCTCACAATATGTCGACAACAACTCACAGTTGGGATTAAATATCAGCAGCACTGTTCTTATGTAAGTGGTGAAGCAGCTGGTACCCCATTTCTCAGCAGCGCAAGAATAGAGCATCCGAGGCACTTTTCACATATAAAACACAAGTTTATATAATCATGCCTAGCTTAATAGTTTGCTTACCAAGTAATATAAATAAACAAGTAAAATAACTTACCGCCCTTTGCTTCTTTACCTGATCCAACCAGTCTTTTTATGGCTCTGCCCCGTGTGGATTATGCTCACTTTTGCATTCTTTACCTATTATAATAAGGCTCAAACTCCTCTAATGCACGGCTAGCAATTGAGGGCTATCGTGTCATGTTCCAGTCATGTCATTTTAAATAGTACTCGGATTCAAGAATATTTCTTGTTGTGAGTCGACATGAAAAACTCACACATGCTGCAACTTCTGTTGCCGTCTACTAAACGTCACTCTCTCTTTCAGTTCGTTTCAAGCATTTCATCGATCATATTGTCTTCAAACTCCTAAATTAGATAGATATCCATCCAAATGCCCTATGTATGAGAACTGTCCTGATTAGGGTTCAGCAATTTACAGAAAGGAAAAGACAGAAAATTTGATGTCTGTCTTGGCTACTGAGTCTGATTTACCACTTTTCTTAAGGCATTGTATATAAAAGATATGAGCCAAAAGTGCATGCAATATAGAATTACAACCTCACGTGCAACGGGAACTTAAATGCTTCTCTATAATCACAATTTCTGTCAGGGAATATGAAGGTGAGTAAACCTTGGATACCATTTTACTCGTATTAAGAACTTAATCCACCATTTGGGGCACTCAAAGTTGCTTAGTTTAGTGAGGATAAATATTAATCATAAGGCTAATTAGTCTGCCAAGTGGTGAAAACTAGGGGGTGCCCAGAAATAAGGGCTTTAAACAAAGCTTTGTTCAGGTTCTGTGGAAACTGTGCTGCAGAGCTGGAGGAGGTAGTAAAACAAGTCCTATAATGAGTACACACAGTGCACCCTCCTTTGATTCACTGGCTTTCTAGTTTTCAAGACAATAGTATTCTAAGAACTTTGCAAATGAAGGGGTGTCAAGTGAGTTTTGGGGAGTTGCAGTATATGTATTTTGTTTCTCTTGTGGACTGTGTAACCATAAATTACAAAGACCCTCCACCAGGGACCATATTTGCTCAAAATGTGACCTAATGGTTATGAGTTTGTCTACGGTACATTAACAAACCGATACACCGAGTAGACTAGCTCACATTATGAATATTAGTTGTCCTTGTCACTGAAGAAACTAGCAGACAGAATAGATAAAGAAGGGGCGCATGCGAAAAAAATAAGTCATTGTACATATTTAGGCAAAAGTTCCAGCCAAGGGTGAACTGGAACCTCAAAAAAATAGAGATACTCGATACATAGATAGACGGTATGTTACAAAAACAATACAAGTAATTAAATAACACTCTGCATCACTCACCGAACTGCACATTATCGGATCAAGATACTCTATGGTCTAGTACTAGTAGAGTCTAGTCGACGCCATACCTCGCAGTAATGATGTTCTGATATCCTTCAAAACACAGCCAAGTCACTTATGCAGCTCACAGTCATGAAGCATTATAGCCTCACTTCTTGAAAAAATTCTCAAGCAGACAAATTAGTGTAATCAAGAGAGCTTTGATGGTTGATTTCCACTTCTCATCATTGTGCAGAACTCTGTGTAGTTTATCCTCCCGTCCTATTGGTTTGAACAAGTCAGCAAAAAAATGACACCAAAACAGAAAAAGAAAAGGCTCAAGTAATTCAAAGAATTTAGATATCTTACATTATCTGCATCGACCTCAGAAATTATTTCTTTGATGGTGCCGTCATCACCCATGCCATGCTCCTTCATAGCAGCCTCTAATTCATCTCTTGTGATAAACCTGTCAGTTGAAATTGACAGTAATGAATTCATTAATCTCTCTCGGTTGAGCGAATGGTGTAAGAATATACAGCCTACAACAGTTTCGTTCCTAATGTTGAATGGTAGATCATAAGCTGTTGATTAGTCAAAATTTGATAAGAGACAGAAACTCACTACTATACTGATAAAGTATTGCCTTAGAGGTTTGTCAACTCACCCACTGCCATCCTTGTCAAAATACTGAAATGCTTTGTACAGGTGTTCATCTCTTTCTAGTCTTTGTCTATGCATAGTAGCAGATATAAATTCAATGTAGTCAATCGATCCATTTCCATCCACGTCAGCCTGAATTACATAGAGAGAAGTTACAAGAGTGCTAGGCATTATTGAATAAAGCGATGCATAGAACTTGACAACAAACACATTGAGGTCTGACAAATCATAAGCTACTTACAGCATCCATAAGTTGCCTGACTTCGGTTTCTGATAGCCGTGACCCAATGCGAGCTAATCCTGTCTTCAATTCTTCGTAAGTTATTGTACCACTTTTGTCGGTGTCCATGCTGGTGAACATTGCTTTGAGACCTTGAATTTCCTCTTCAGATAGATTTTCCGCTATTACCTATTTAAGGGAATTTCTAAATGCATCAACATTTTTGAGCAATAATAGAGGTAAACAAACAGAAGAAATCATCTAGACCCAGGTAACAAGATCAAAAGATTTTCTCTTTCTGTGTTTTTTCTTCCCGTCAAGTTTAGACAATGCTTCTCATGTTAAATTTGAAATTAACCAGTTTCTAGGAGAAAAAATTCAAGCGTGCAAGCTGATATACAAGCTGAAGGCAATATGTCAATGTTTTATTAAAATGTAACCATGTAGGTAGGAGCTTCAAAACCCAGTTTGATAAATTACCTTCAAAGCAAGTTTCTTGAGCTTATTCATTGCTCTCAATTGCTTCATTCTAGAGAGTACAGCACTATCTATTGGCTTGTCTGACGCTTCTCCTCCTTCTCTGAGCCAGGGATGCTCTAACCATACAGAACATTACATTTCAGTCAAAAAAAGATAATCACGAAACAGTAAGAAGACCATACAATTAAATCCCACAAAGTGCATAATTGTTTAACTTAGTTAAGAGGTGTCATACCAAGAACTTTCAGTGAAGTAATTCTCTTTTTCGGGTCTCGTGTCAGCATCTTTCTAACCAGGTCTTTGGCACTGTCAGATATGGACGGCCATGGTTCACTTTCAAAATCAATCACCCCTTCCAATATGGCACTAAAGATCCCCCTCTCAGTCTCTGCATAAAACACCAAGTTACTGAATATATTGCCCAAGTGAAGTTTTTTCTAACATAAGCACAGCAAAAGAACACAATTCAATTGAAATTTTGTACTCACCAGCCCAAAATGGTGGCACTCCACTCAACAGAATATACAGAATAACTCCTGCACTCCAAATGTCTATCTCCTTCCCATAACTACGCCGCAACACTTCAGGAGCAACATAGTAAGCACTCCCTACTATATCTCGGTACACCTTCCCTGCAATAATCCAAGTTAAACAACCACACGCGAAAATACTTCCAAATCTCTATAACAATGAAAATAAGATTCACTCACTAAGGAATCATTATATAGTAATTACCAAAACTACAAATTAAATTGGGTCGTCAGTAAATTAAACAGCTTTCTTCCCCAAGATCACTTCTTAACATCACATTTCATCTTCAACTAACACAGAACAAATGCTCGAAAACTCACCTTCATCAATAAAAACAGACAACCCGAAATCCGTGACTTTCAGCATTGCCCCATCTCCTTTACTAGACAGCAAGAAATTCTCCGGCTTCAAATCACGGTGCATCACCGCCATAAAATGACAACTATGCACCACATTGACAATGTCCCTCACAATCTTCGCCGCAGCTCTCTCCGAATACACACCCTGCGCTATGATCCTATCGAAAAGCTCGCCGCCTTCGCATAACTCCATGACCAAATGCACAGAGAACCTGTCCTCATAAGCACCCTTGATCTCCACAATGTTGGGCTGACCCGACATGTGCTGCATAATCTGAATCTCCCTCTTGACGTCATCCCTGTCACTCTTGCTCACCAGCTTCCGCTTCAAGATGGACTTACAAGCGTAACTCTGGTTCGTCTTCTTATCCGTACACAAGTAGGTGATTCCGAATTGTCCGCGGCCGAGCTCTTTGCCGAGAGTGTAGTATTGTTTCACGTCGTCGAAGGGCTTCTCGAGAATGCTGTTCGGCGGCGGCGCTGAGGGTTTCGCTGGTGGTGGTAGGTCCGGCTTTGGAACTGAAACCGAGACTTTCTGAGTTTGCTGTTGCTGAACTTGTTGCTGTTGTTGTTGATGTTGATGATGATGATGAGATACGGGTACGGATGAGGAGGAGGACACGTGCTGGCCGTTAGAGGGTTTTGGGGCGGCGGCGGCGGTGGTCTTGCTTTTGCTGCCGCAGCAACCCATTTTTTGGCGGTGGAGATCGGAAAACCCAAAGATGGGATTTTTTTTAATCAGATGAAACCGAAAGACACGGAATTGAGGAAGGTGTAGTGTTAAAAGTGTTTGACTATTTTTGTGTGTTGAAGTGGTTGACTTGGAGGAGAGCTGAAACCAATTATGATCATGAATGTTGGTTCAAGACTTTTTAAGGAAAATGAAACACGAAACACATGTTGACGCGGCGGTTTTTATTGGCCACAGCCTCACATTACGCGTTATACGATCGATAATGATCTCTATGATTTTTATGCTTATGTTTATGGACGTATGATCGACGTCTCTGAAGATATTAATATTTGGGATTTAGCTATCGTGAAATTGTAAACTTTCGAAATTATTTTTAATGATAAAAAAAATAAAAAATAATTATTATAAATATATTTTTATTTTTATTGGCTTCCATTTATATCGCTCCACATGCATCTGAGTGCAGAATATTACTAGTGATCGTAATGTAGAGATGGAATGGTCGTTCAAAGTGATATGTCCGACCTTTGTTTGGATAAGGAATTTGGTATCGGCCTATAAGCTCAAGGCTCATAATCAAGGAATGCAAAAAATCGAAAAAATCGACGATATTTTGGTTTTTTGAATCACCTGAAAAATCCACAATTATATCCCTAAATTTCCCGAAATTTTCTGATTTTTATAGATATATCAACGATATTCTCGATATTTTCCAAAATTTCTGAAACTTTCAAAAACTTTTCACATTAAAGTTTGGTAAATGTCCACTCCTTCACATGGCTCATTGCTCACCATAATGCAAATGTCCAATCTTTCACCCATTCGGCCATACCTCCCTTAAAGTCATTGCAGGCAATCATTATGTCAGATAAACTTTTATAATAAGTTAGAAAGCTTTTGCTTAAAGTAGTATAAATTTTGAATCACATAGGTCTTCTACGTGGTTTTGAAATATTTGTATATTCGATTTTGTGATGTATGATGTGTAACATATTGTATAAAAAGTGTGATGACCTAGCCTCCCATTGAGTTTTAGTCATCAAAAAATAAAAATAGAAGTATTAAATTATATTTTAATAATTATCAGCACTTAACACGTACTAATTCATATAGTAATATAACAAATTCATATGTCTTGATGTTTTAATCAATATTTTTATTTATTTTATTTTCACATAAGATAGATAATTGTTCATATAACAACCTCCAAAAATTTCATTACAAATTTTCATATATTTTTATTAGTTTCAATCTTTTCCGTTAGAATTTTTACTTGATCGATATTTCATCGATATATTCAAATTTTAATCTGTCAATATATTTTCGATACCCAATATCTTAGACCTTGTTCATAATCCTCATATGTCCGACTTAGAATGTAGACCTGAGGCTGCCAGAGGGAGGTCGGATGAATATTAGGTATTCAGAATAGTGGATTGGGTGCTGACCCATTTGAATTTGGCTATCATAAGCCCAACACGCTGTGCCTACATAGCCAGCCCACACTGCCACTCATTGAGGAAGCCCATGCCAACATGTGATTCTAGCTTTTAGTTGCTAGCTAGATTCTCAGCTCGATCCATAGCTGTTGTGTTTGAGCTTTGAGAATCAAAGTCGAATAGTTTATTTGGTGCTGGATGATGTTCAAAGGCACTAACTTTGTACTAAATAAAAATAAACAAGCCGAACCAACTGGCACTGATAAGGTTAAGGTTAAATAGTGAATTATTTAAAGAGATTTATTTTTTATTAATTTTGGTACATGTCTTGTCTTAATTAAATATAAATTTGATTAAATAAATATTACAAAATCCCTGATTTACTGAAATAGTTATTGTAATACATTGTATCAGCCTATAGATAAGACATTTTACCAATGAGAATAGTTACAGTTTCAGTTTACATATTTTTTTTTCTGCAACACGTTATCAGCACGACTCTCAGAGTTGATAAAGAAACCCTAGAATCAAAAAAGTCAAATCACCACCGCCGACCACCGCCGCTGCAGGCAGTTCACTCCACCACCGACCATCGTTGGCCTCTTTCCTCTTCTTCAGCCAAAATCGAGCCTGTGCAGTTCAGCCAATTTCGACAGAATATTTCAAGCAGTTCAGGACGAAATAGAGGGCGATCTTCATATGCACAGAAAGCCTCAAATGTCTAGTTTCCATAACCACCGGAAAATCTTAATTCGGAGGTGTTTGGAGAAAGTTATAGCCATTTGAGTGAACGAAGGTCAGACTGTCTGAAAAAAAAAATCCTCCTTCTGCTAAAAGCTTCGTGGACGTGTTTCCCCTCTTCAAACTTCTTTCACAGTGAAGTTTTCATACCGAGCATAACACTCTCGAGGTAAATTTTCAAAACCATTAATCTATAGATCTATGATCAAACTTACTTACCGCAAAACCCTAGATCTAAGTTGATGATAATTGCGATATAAGTTGTTTTATTACATGTTTTACCTTAGTTCCTATGGACCTATATCCATAGAGTATAAGTGACGGTCCTGGGGGAGTCACGGTTTGGAAAAGAAAAGAAAATGGAAATCGATTCTATGTGACAGTTAGTCACGGTCGCTGAGTGTGGTTTTTACCACCGTTTTATAATCTATTTTGTGACCATCCATTATGGATTACGTTTTTATTCAATGGAAACTTGAAAGTTTTGTGATCGTAGTCCTCGATCATTTCTAATAAAACATCATGTTCCTTTACGTGACATTCATCAACAGAGCGGGGTTATAATCGTGTGTGATAGTTAGTCACGGTTGAAAATCGATGTTATGTGATAGTTAGTCACAGTCGCTAGGTGTGATTTTTTTTGCCACCATTTATAATCAATTTTTGTGACCATACATCATGAATTACATTCTTATTCCTTACACTTAATATTAATGATTGTGGTTTTTTGATCGTTAAACTAATTATATCTTGTGTCTCGCTAGTGGATGACATCAATTGAGCCGGAACGGCCTAAATTGATATCATTGATCCTCAAAGAGCAGAATATTATTGTTGGGAATCAGACGTTGAGAACGAGTTTCTCAGTATGAATCTGACGGATATAATCCAACCACCACCACCACCTGATACTGAGCCACCAACTCTAGCTCGTAAAGATCAAGTTCTCATGTTTTTTAGGCAGGATATATATTCAGTTCTAAAGAAAAGTATTTTCTAAAGAATGACTCCACGGTTTTGTGGGCGACTATATAAGACATGTTCAATAATTTGTATAATACACAACTTCATGAACTGAGAGAAGGATATGATTTCATCCGGTTATTAGATTATCCAAATATTTATGCTTGTAATCAAGCAATGATAGAGCTTCAATCTAAGTTGAATGTATGTAGTATTATAAAGATTCATCAAGCTATGATCGAGAAGTCTTTAAGTACATTTTCTACCTTCATGAACAACCTTGTGCACCAATATTACACAGATTATGTGCAAGGACAACTCAGATCATTCTGTGATCTCATAAGTGTGTTGGTTAAGAATGAGCGATTTCGTGAGATTTTTCTCACCAATAATGCTCGGCTCGGCCAGCCGTTACTAAAAATATCCATGAGTCATACAATACTGGTGGGAATGCATGTAAGGATAGGAGGAACGATAGTTCCAAGCCTCACAATAATCATGGTGGACATGTATGACGTGGCGATGGTCATGGTAGAGGAGAAAATAGTCAAAATTTGACTTGGACTCGCCATGACAACATTCCACTACAACTCCAATAAGAATCATTCCAATTCCGGTTCTAGGAATGGTGGAAATTTTTCACATTCTGCTTATACTTTGTGCTTGTCATCTTGCTATAGGTGTGGTTCTACCAAGCACATGCACAAACAATGTTGTGCACCCCAGTATATTCAACATGCCTACAAGAAGTGCATGAAATATCTGGCACATGAGACTTAACTTCACTGAAGTTTATGAGATAGAAGATCGCGGTGAAGCAAATCTGATAATAGCAGACAATACAAAAGCAAGTCTGGAGACTGCGGTTTTTTGAGTAGTCTATGTATTAGGCTCATGTCTTTGCTATGTAATCAAGTTCTGTTTTGACTTGGCCATAGTCATTTTTTGAGACTTTGTTTTAAGTCGATTTTAGAATAAGACATCTATGATGTAACTTTTACTTGTTGGCGAGTAATGAATATTTCTCTATCTTTCGGTATATGAAAGTGTTGAGAATGTTCTATTTTCGTACAATTCTTATGTACGGTTCGGTGTTTTACATATATATATAGCAAACGCAAGCTAAGATACCTTTTGAAAAAGAAAAAGAAAATGTTGAAAAAAAACTTGAAGCAGTTCACAAAGCAAATTCGACCCGTCGAAAAATTGTACTATACAATTTTTGACCAGTCGAAGCCATGCTTCAGTCCCGAAATTGGTTCAAATTCGACCGGTCAAAAAATTGCACTATACAATTTTCGACCAGTCGAAGCAATGCTTCTGTCCCAAAATTGGTTCAAATTCGACTCGTCAAAAAATTACACTTTACAATTTTCTACCCGTCGAAGCCATGCTTCTGTCCCGAAATTGGTCCAAATTCGACCGGTCGAAAATTTTCTCGACCGGTCGAATTTTTAGTATCGGAAATTCACAAGTTATTTTGGGTTTATTTTCGACCGGTCGAGGTATATCTTTGATCCGTCGAAAATGCAACTCGGATGTGATATTTTTAGATGAATTTTTCATCTGTTTTATTGGCTTATGATGTTATTTATACATCGGTTTCATTGAAAAATATTGAAAAAATCGACCAACCTGGATTTCAGCACCAGATGTGGTGTTACATCCGTTTATGCCATACTATTGAACTCAAAATACAACGGTCTTCTTGATCAATATGATGTTGTTATACATCGATTTTATACTCAACAATGGTTAAATCCTTTTGAAATATATAAGTATTTACTTAAAGTGTTCGCCATGTCTTGGATTCAAAGACTGTTTAATCGACATTGTTTTGTTGATATATGATGGCTAGATTGAGTGTTGTCATTCGAACCTTACTCAAATTTGAAAACTTTTGTGCCAACGTTCTTCACTTAACATTGTGAGAATGAAAGAGAGTTTTGTGTCTAATCTCCGTAGACTACTGTCAACGACACAATCTGGAGAAGTTTATGAGGCATTGTAGTTGTTTATATCTTATTACAGTTTGGATCATTGAATCCAATGCAGTCAGTTATATAAGTATGTGTGACTTAGTCTCATATAAGCTTTTGCACTTTGATGATCAACCTATTGAGAAATTCTCAGGGTCATCTACTCTTAAGAGCAAAGAAGCATGTGGGAATATTTAAAACCATCGGTTTAGATGGAGAAACTGAGATTACTCTACTCGGTTCAGGCTCGGACTCCAAGACGAGTGCAACACCATCCCGGCAAAATACTGCTGAGGCGTTGTGCATTATCCCACAAGATTCATATGTTGTAATCTTTGATGCACATTGCTCGTTTTGCAAAGCTTAATTATGTCTGTAATGTTGTAATGTTGCTTACATGCATGAAAATCTTTTGTTGAAGACACATCTTTCTTTCTCTATAGATTCCATGAATCTGTTTATGGATCAATCAAACCAATACGCGGACTATTTATCTATGGTTTTGATTGCTGCATCGACGCATTGGTCACACATCTTTACAGTCCACACGCTACGCTGCATTCAAGACTCCTAGCACATATTATTACGCTTTGGGCTCACCAACCAGACAATTCAATCTGGTCTTTCAGATTGGTTTAGTATAGAAGAGTTTACATCGAAATACCTTATTGATTATTGCATATTGATTGTGATTGTTGTTGAATATCCCGGTTCTCCATGTTCTTTCATAAGAACGGGTTAAGCAAAGGCACAAATTAAAGCGGTTCAAGCTTGTGGCCAGAACTATGGTAATGTATGTTAATTTATCGGTATCTGCTTGGAGATATGCAACGTTATATGTAGCTATACTGTAAAGACCTGAACTTTGAGTTATGTGATTATCGGCACGACATGTGATTATCGCGAGTTGATTGTACATATGTGGTTTGTTAGACTAAATTATCGGGCAAGAATTTGGTTTGAATTCCTTCGCGAAAATTGTAGAGGATTTGATTTTGAGCTCGTAGGAGGTTTCAGAGGATTTTTCGGATAATCGGGGAATATAAAATAAATGTTTGAAATTATCGTCGAGTTAGTCGTACTTATCCAATTGTGTTGGAGTTATCCGATTCGTGGGTTTGGTCGATTCGTGACGTATAAATATCGAATAGTCGTAAAAATCAGAAAATCACACATTTGGACCGAGTTGACTCGTTGACCCGTTTTCTTCAATCGGCCCGGTTTGATTTCGCCGTCAGACCCGACGATTTCGGCCACCTCCGGCCGTGTTCTTGGTATGGTTAGAAACCTCTCTTCATTTCCTATTGATTCATGTATTCATTTGTGAGATTTGGTTATGTTTTGAGGAAGTTCGAACTCGGTGAAGTTTGTGTATTTCGTCGGAATTGGGTGGCAGTTTTCGGCTAGTTTTAGTGTCAGGTTGGTTGGGGGTTAGGTTCCCCTCAACCCCTTGAAGCTTTCTGGGCATTCAATTTTGGGCAAGGAGGGGTGTGGTGGTGGCCCGTGGTGGTCGTCGGAGAGGAGGTTTCGGCCTCCTCTTTCAATTGGAATTCTGGCCACGGTGGTTATTGTTTGTATTTGTGGTTTTGGGGGTTTGGTTGGGCTTGAGAAGAGGAAGATTTTGGTGTATGGCTCGCCGGAGTTGGTCACTGTTGACGCCGCGGCGGTGGCGGCGGCAGTCAACGGTGGAGCTCCGGCGAGGGGTTGACTTTTGTGGTTTTCGGAGATTTTTATGTCGTTTTGCTCGTAATCGCACGCCAATCATAGTCGTGAGGTTTTCGAGTTGAATTGAGTGTGTTAATTTGAGACGAGGGTTGTTTGAGTGTATTTTGGGAATTTTGTTATCCTCGTCGATATTTCGAGGGATACGATTTTCGAGATCGCAGGGTTCTTGACGTATTTGCTCCTTATGTTGAAATCGAATATGTATTGATCATATCATTGTTATTCAGGTGATCGTGATCAAGTTTTTAGCGAAGGATCTTCCGTCGGGCCTCAGGGTTAGCTGTTATCTATGAGTGGACATTTTATCTCACATTGATTTTCATACTTTCATTTCCACAGCGGATTGGCGAGTCTATGAGTATGCTTTACGATTATGCATTTATGATTATGCATTTTATGAGCATACATTGATTTGGAGGCACATGTGATTTGTTTTTACACTGAGTATGGATATATATATGCATCTATGCTATGGCCTCTCGGCTGATCCCCGAGATACTCCGAGAGGGTTACGTCTATATGAGCACCTGACCCGTGATTCACGGTACCCGGGAGAGTTACGTCTTTATGAGTACTTGACCCGGGCGTATTGTAACTTTGAGAAAAACGTACTCAAGTTACTGCCTCCACACACACTGTACCCAAGAGAGTTACGTCTTTATGAGCACTTGACCTGAGTTTGTTTGTTTTGATTCACATGATTTTATGTGCATTTATTGTGAAAAACATGTGAATTTATTTATGCGGCATATTATGATTTATATCCACTCACTCTAACGGTTTTATTAATTATATACTTTTCTCTGGGCTTTTCGGTTTTCGCCGCCTAGATTGCAGTATCTTTCCCGTGGTTCGTCATCGCAGGAGGCCTAGAGTTCAAATCACACTTTCCTTCTAATAGGTTCCTGATATAACCTGCTAGTCTTGTATATTTATAATTAGAAGTCGCTCTGAATACTTGTATAATGTTGTTCAGTTTAAGTTATACCCCTGAATATTTTTTGGATTTCTTGTAAACCTTGAGTTTATCATATACATATGGATTTTGAAAAATCCGGATGGATAATGGTGGTCCACAGTGTGTCTGCGAATTTATCTGTGAAGTGTAATCTTCTTGCAGGTTTTTGGTTTGCACATTTTATAGAGTAAACTCTGGCAAAAATTTTATAAGTTATGGTGTCGTTAGGGCCTAATTTCGATTTAGGCAACTAAATCGGGGTTGGGTCCTTTCATATAATTTTTCGCTTGATACCCATAAAACCGTAAACCATTTTGTGTTTACCAGTTGGTGACAGAATATGAGCCTGATATCTCACATCTACACATCTCTGGTTGCGCGATACATGTGCCTACTATGCTTCTACTGCATATGCAAATGGGTCATCAACGTTGATTAAGCATCTATGTTGGTTCACCAACATTTGTCCGCTATTATGAACCTTTGACAAGAGATCTTTTTACTGCTAGTTTTGCAGTTAGTCACTGTGATGAGACATACTTCCCGCCGTTAGAGGGAGATATGAATGGTTTCATTCTGGATTAACGTCAAAAATTGACGTGGTATATCCCCACATCATGATCCCCACACATCTTAGTTTGAGATTGAAGTGCAATGTATTATTGATCTTCAAAAAGTACCAGATTCACTGTCTGACTTCTTTACTGATATCATAAGAGTGATGAGATCGTTTATACATGCTGCAAATCCTGCAAGGTTGAAAGTCCCTGATATTGGGGAAGTTAAACGCAACACCCGAGCAAGGTAGTGTTTTCTCCTACCCATAGTGGGGGTGTACCGTCGATCAAAATCCACTGATGAGTTACCGGTGAAAAGGTAAACCATCGGGGCACAACCGTGCATCATCAACACATGAGATTGTTTCTGACTGCAATTGTGTGTAAAAGTCGACATTGAAATACATTGGGGGACGCCTTAGAGTCAATGACAATGTCAGTAAACAAAGAAATCTCATCAAGTTAAACAAATGCTTGCGTTATTATGGATAGTTCTTCCATGTTCATTGATGATGTGTTTACTTATTCCGTTGCTCAGTAATTGACGACGATGAAGTGGAACATTGCTTTGTTGCAGATTGTCAACAGGTAATGTAGAGCAAATTGATCGATATGAAAAGTTGCAATCTAGGCTGAACTAGACTTTCCTACAAATGGTAAGTTTTGATATGATAATCATATAACCATCGAATGGTATGCCAGTTAGACACAAATGAGTCTATGTTTGGAAGCAAGATGAGAAGAACTTGTGGCGCAAAGATTCTCTCAATGCCATAGTATTGATTATGATGAGATGTATTCTCTGGTCATAGACATCATTACTTTCCGCTACCTTATCAGTTTGGTAGTGTCCAAAATACTGAGTAAACAGCTTATAGATGTGGTTACTGTATATCTCGTTAGGGATCTTAATTCAGAGATATCCATGACAGTGGTGAATGATATAGTTCTACCCAAATCAAGTAACTCTAAACCACGGAGTGCTCATATGATTAGGCTGAGACGTTAACTATAAGGATTAGAATAATCCGGTTGGATGTGGTATACACGTTTTAGTGACTACTTGGTTGGGAATGGATATAAGAATGAAAATTTATGCTCGTGCGTGTTTAGTATATGAACAAATTGGTTGAGATAATAGACCTTGGTATGACTCGATTAAGTCTTGATTTAGAGACGGTACATCAAGTTGGTTGAATTTTTATTCACCATTTTTCTTATGTCTACTCAGGCTATGGACAAAGCAGACCTTATTAGTACACCAATAGTTGTTTGCAGCCTAGTGATATGAACAAAATATGCATTTAAATTAAACACATAAATCAACCATAAACAATTTAAAACCCTATGGATGTAGTATAATATAAGCAAGTAGGGATCGTTCTAAATCGGGGATTGAAGGGTGCATGCAATTTTTGTGTAATATGGGGGGTGTATGAGTTGATTTTAATTACCTAATTTTCTATCTAATTACTACCTAAAAACATTGAAAAATATAGCAAGAAATTCTAGAATTCTAACATGCATCGACTCATAGACAAGCGAAACACATAAAAAGAATCCCAAAAATCCCACCATAAATTTCGACAAAAATAAAACATAAGCTAATTATTTACATGTGATCATCATATTCAACCTAACCAATTTTCTCTACCTAATAAAGCTACCTTCGAAATTTATGCTCCTAATTCTTATTGTTAACATGCCGTGTGGTTTAAAGCTTAACGCCTTAAAATCTAAGAATCATTGAATAACTTCCAGGCGAAAGGTTAAAACACAATCATCCCGCACTACCCAACGCATTAAGAACTAGACATAGCATGCCTCAAACAAAACAAAGAACATAAACACATGGAAGATATACTCAAGTAAGTATTAAAAATCCAAAAATATTCACCAAAACTCAATGTTAAACAAAAAGAGTACAAGAACAAAATATGACTACGGAGTAAAGGATTCATGGTTACACTTTAAAGAAATCCCGCTTAACGCTGCAAACTCCCAAGGTGTAGATGAATCCAAGGATGGTGGTTCTCACTCGTATGGACTTAACGTGTGCAAGCGATCCGAGTGATGGTGGATGGCGGTATTGTCAACTCTGTGCTTGGTCTTGGTGTTTGAGGGAGAGGTTGGAGAGTAATTTTGCAGAGCTTAGGCCTAGAATATGTGATGATCTTTTTCTTCCCCAAAGCTTTCTTTATATAGAAAATGATTTGAGAATTCCCATGTCTCTCCTCCTCCCAAGATGTGCCGTCCAAACCTCTTAATTGAAAGAATAAATGTGTAGTAATACTGCAATTAAGCTCCTCCCCATCAATAACAATCCGTTTCAGCCCAAATAAATACACCTCTCATTTAATTGTGCTTTTGAAACGCTTGAAAAGCACAATAAACTTGCTCTTCTTTAACCGAAACATCTCCTTAATTGAGAGAATAAATATTGTAGTATTACTGCAATTAAGCTCCTCCCCATGTCAATAGCAAACCGTTTCAAATAGGCATGCACCACTACATATTCATTCATGTCAAATCCGTTTCAGTAGACACATGCAATTAAGCTCCTCTTTCATGCAATTTAATTGTGCGTTTGAAAACTTGAAAAGCACCAAAGTCTTGCTTTTAACCGACACATCTCCTCTTTGGTTCACTTCCACAATCCACGTGCCTCCAATTTTCTTCTTCCATTGCCGAATTCTCTTGCCATTATTTCTCCATCTTCTTTTTCATTTATCTGCATGCTTGTTGGCTCATTTACTCCGTCTCTTTTGTTCTACAATTAAAAATAACAAAAATAAGTAAAAGCTAATAAAATTAACCATACTAAGTAAATAACAAAGTAAAAATGTAGAGAAAATGTACTAATTAATACGCCTAAAATGCGTAGATCACCTAGAAACCAAAAAGATCAATTTCATCTGAAAAGACGATGATGAGGAACTTTTGGAGCTGAGATTCTATATCTTAGTATGATTAGAGCTTGATTGAATTTAGCTCAGTATACATATCCTGACGTGCATGCCTTCTCTGTGTGCTCCAACGGAAAGTCATTGGAATTGAGTAAAACAAATCTTCATGTACTTGAAGTGATCCACTGACTTGGGCCTATTCTTCCCTTACAAAGTATATAGAGAGAAGCATGAAATTCTTGGAAAAGGGAATGTTAAACCCAGTATGAGATTTTTGACCCGTCGAACCTTTGCTTTGACCCGTCGAATTTTGCACCCTGGATCGACCAGAGTGATTCCCTCGACTCGTCGAAAAATTGTCCTGTGTCGGACAGTTTTCATGCTATCCCCTGTTCCAAACACCGGTTGATGTGTTGGTTGAATTTTGCTGATATTGGGTACCTCTCCGATCCATATACAGGATGTTCTCATACAGGTTATTAACCTTGCATTGGGAAACGTGGCAGTTATTTGGAGAACAACTAAGTAAACCCTTGCTGTTATTACCTCGAACTATTCTAAAGATTAAAACTTTCTATGAAGCTGTTGATGGGTGTGTCTAGTATAAGACAATAATACACCATATTCAAGGGTCTAGTGGATTACCATATACTATGACAACACCAAGTTGCATCCTTATGAATAATGCGATTTGCATTAAATATATGTAGTTGGTTTACATTAAGGGTGTCATACTTAACTCTTTTCGTTATAGTACTCCTGCAATCAGTAATAGCAGCGGTTATTGATTTTCCATGTGAACTTGTTTAGTTCAGTTGATAATGATGCATATTTGTTTACCAAGTCACTACCTAAATCTACATTTGTGAAACATGTGAGACACATTGGTATGCGCAATTTATCTGAACTTCTAGACTAAGTTTACAGTCAGAGGGGGTTACATTCCTATAGACATCAGAGGGAGTCTACATCACATGTAGTAGCTCTTGTAGTTGGTGTGTTGTACTTTTTGTCCCTTAGTCTAAGTTTTTGTTTTACCCATGAGGTTTTTGTTTGCTTGATGAGATTTTTAATGAGACAACAAATCATGCTTAATTCTTATGGTCATTGACACAAGGGGGAGTGTTTAAGGAGAATTATTCTCCATTAATTCCGGTGTATCTTGTCATAATTAGATACAAATTAGATTAGATAGATATTACAAAATCCCTGATTTACTGGGACAGTTATTATAATAAATTGTATTAACCTATATATAAAATATTTTATCAATAAAAACAATTACAGTTTCCATTTTTATATTTTCTCCAACAACATGGATGAAATTCCCACTATATTAACAGCGAATATGCCGGATTGCCTGTCCAAGATTCTCAGATTCATATTTTGTTTATGAAAGTGAGATCAATAAGAACTTTAAGGGAGAGTTTACCAGCCAATCCAATAACCTTTTTCCTAAACTTGGTCTTACAAAAGCACTAGATATAGAGGGAATAAAAAGCCATAGATGAATCCGAAATAGGAAATTCTGGACAAAAAAACTGAGGTGTCCAGAATGGCTTTTAGTGAGAAGGTGACCGATAATGGCATATATGCATGCTTGCAGTATTACCTATATTGTTGATATTATTGTTATTTAGAGAAAGATAATTATATCTTAACCTATTTATAAACAGTGGACGATGGAGAAGAAACCAGAGCATATGCATGTATGCGATCGATCACTATAACAACACAA
Organism: Geum urbanum; assembly: GCA_946800695.1. Lineage (NCBI taxonomy): Eukaryota > Viridiplantae > Streptophyta > Magnoliopsida > Rosales > Rosaceae > Geum > Geum urbanum. Next base: position 72,850,968 of record OX327001.1, read on the forward strand.
TTGGCTGCTTCTAACTTTTTCCTGAAAGGGACACGACTGCTCCTCTCTTTTGTTTTTGTTGGCTCTCATATCATTCATAGTTTTTACTGAAGAATTTAAAAGGGTGGGAAAGACTAATCGAGAGCCATTGGTTTCTTCTTTCTTTCTTTGCCTTCAATTCCAATCGGTGCCATTTGCGTCTAGACTATGGAATTCGGATTCAACAATAAGCGTAATTTTGGATACATAAATGGGGGCCTCACCTTATAGATTCCCATTCCCCACTTTTCATATAATTGACGGGACTTAAAAATCAGTGGATCCATCCAGAAACCAGACCAGAATTGAAGAAAATTAAATGATCAAACGAATATATAGACCACATAATATTGCTTCTCAACATGCATAATTCTTCGTAGATGTTGAAAAACATTTATGTCATATTTCGCAAATAATTCAACTATTTTCTTAGATATATATCATAAGACAAATCCTTTGCTTGAAAAATGTTTTCGAATTATATCAACAAAACAGAAGAAGGTATGTTGATTCTTTTGGTGATTAATCAAGCGACACTCGGATTTGAGCTATATAAGACTATTAACCTAATGGCCTAATTTACCATTACAAAAATACTAGTTATATTAATTACTGGCCAGGGGCGGATCCAGCCCTCGAACAACTTGCAGCCCACCCAATTTTCTAGTTAAAAATAAAAATAAAAATAAAAATAAAAATATTTATTTATTTATAATATATTATTAAAAAACAAAAATAGAAACATATTTGTATATTTTTTCGCCTCTCACTCGACTATTATACATCGATTACTCCATCAATTAATCCTTAAACATTAAACAACAAACCTCGATCATAAATGCACAATCACTATCTCTATATTGAAAACACTACAAGAAAAACGCACCTAGACCGCGGAGCGTTTCCGTCGTCTAGGTGCGTTTTTCCGTCGTCTAAGTACTTAGACGACGGAAACTCCGTGCTCCAAGTTCCGTACTCCAAGTGATGTCGTCTAAGCACTTGGACGACGGAGACGGTGAATTCCGCGGTCCAAGTGCGACTTAGACCGCGGAGATTGTCCGCGGTCCAAGTAAGCACTTGGACAACGGAGAACCATTCTCCGTCGTCCAGGTTGTTACTTGGACCGCGGAGTTTTTGGGCTTTCTCCGCGATCTAAGTTCTCACTTAGACCACGGAGAATTGATCTCCATGGTCCAAGTGAGAACTTAGACCGCGGAGTTTTTGAGCTTTCCGCGGTCTAAATTCTCACTTAGACCACGGAGAATTGATTTTCATGGTCCAAGTGAGAACTTAGACTGCGGAGAAAGCCCAAAAACTCCGCGGTCTAAGTTCTAACTTGGACCACGGAGATCAATTCTCCGTGGTCTAAGTGATTATTTAATTTTTTTTAAATTAAATTTTAATTTGTAGTAAATTATTAGTAATTTAATTAAAATACTCAAATCTCATTTAAATAATTAAATATGTTAAAATTAATTAAATATAATAAATTGTTAATTACTTAAATAATAAAATTAATTTGTACAAGCATGAAATTAAATATCGTTCGGAATCGAAAAAAATATATATAATAAACTACACAAATTAACTACTAAAATACTGGAGAAGCAGATGCGCCGCCGAATCCCCCGCCTCCAACCGAGTCGTCGTCATCGGGGTATGGGTTCGGAAGAGGTTGACACTGTCGTCGAGCCTGATTTTCTATGAGGGCGACAAGTTGGGATATCTGCGCTTCTTGCTGATCAAGCCTTTGACGCATAGATTGATTTTCCTCCCGTGCGAGTCGAGCCTTTGCAAAGGCTGCTTGGACGGCCGCAGCCTGAGTACTTTTCCTCGCCGAACTTCCCGTAGATGATGAGTCGGAGGTCGACAAAGCTCGAATCACCTTAGGTCATATCCCCTTAACCTCCATTCCAGCTCTACGACCGTATACCTCATCTGTGATTGCAATTTGGCTCTCCGTCGATAGAGGAGGTAGGTCTTCGGGCAATAAATTCGGGTGTGCAATCTAGGCGTTGGCCAGTTCCTCCTGCGCCCATTCTACCAACCTTGCCTAAATAATAATAATAATAAAATAATTATAATTAAATAAAAACTACGCTAATTAAAAGCACACATATATATATCACTTACGCCGTATTGACTCGCTTCATTCTTGAGCTCAGGCGTCACGTACGCGCTTATGCTAACATCGAGATAAGGGTGTTTGGAGCCCTTATCCCTGTGCTCCTTGGCTATTTGAATCACTTGCTTGGTGCCGGAGGTATGGTGTTTATCCTTCTTCCCTCGGTTGGTCTTGTTGATTTCGGAGAATTTCTGTTGGACAATATAAATCATTAAAAAATTAATGAGTAACTAAAATAAAAATAATTCAATTATCTTAATTTAAATAAAAAAGTAAACACCTTATATTCTTCATCTTGGAAGTGGTTACACAACCACTGCCACTCATCTTCCCTATCCCCATGCAGCTCTACGGGGATAGGCACGTGGCCGATAATGTCGAAATACACATGAAGCTTGTACTTTCAATCACGGTAGATGGAGTTTGCGGTTTGGTTGATATGCCTAAGCATCGCCGGTGTGGGATCCACATCATATTGTTCTTATCAGAAATAAATAGAAAATTATAATTGTATATATTATGAAATTACAATTTTTATTGGTTATTAGAAAATAAATTTAAAATTGTACGTATTACGTACCGAAAGTTCTTTTAAACAGTTTCGCCTTCTCTTCATCCGACAACTCCTTCCAAGTAGGGGCCGTCATACGAACCCGGCTGCGAAGGATTGACTCTATGCTATGTGCTGAGAGACTAGCTAGCTGAGCTGTGGGAGGGCCACCGGTAAATTCGTCGTACGGCAACTCGATCTTTTTCCCGATCGCCTTGAAAATTTCCTCGAATTTTCCGCATTTGACGAGACCGCGAGTCCTTTTGGGTTCCGGGTCAGTCAGGGCCCTTCTGAGCTTGCGCCGGGCACTATAAATGATAGATTCAGAGGAGGACGAGGTCGACGACGCCTGAGTACTTTCTGCCGAACCGGGCGTCCAACCGGAATGGGCGTCGCCATCACCGGTCGGGATAACTGGGGCAGCGAGAATTTCCCCAGTGGGCGTTGTCGACGGACTAGCTGAACGTTTCGGAGAGAGCGCGTCGTTGCCCTTCCCTAAATCCCAACCGACTTGCTCTGCCAAACGTCGGAGCATAGCATCTTCGGCCTCCTGTTGGGCCTTTTTCTTTCCCGACGGAGGCATTTAAATTTAGGAGTTGTTAAAATACCTGATTACCATAATAATTATATAAAAAAATTTACGATAATTACACCTTAGTATTGAGTGCGCATAAGATTTAAATAGAGTACACTAGCTTGGTGTTTGAGTCGTTCAATGGATGTGCGATCTGCGTGATAAAGTGTAAACTTTCAATTAATTAGCCTTGCTTCAATCGAAAAACATGGCCAGTTAGGGATAGAGATAACACGAGAGACAAGACTAATTTCGACAAAACAACCCGAGGCTAACCAAATCAATGGTATATACTATATTGGTGTCGTCTTTCTTAGATCCAAAATCTGTCACCAGTCATAACCCGTTTCTAGACACCATGTCTGACATTCAACCAATATTTCGAAATTTTACACTCCCTCAAGTCTTTTGCAAACTCCGCCCTCAACCTCGTGTCCATAACTTCACTTAGGTTATGGTGTGCGGTGATGAAATCCACACATCACGAGGGGTTAAGGAGATAAATTAGGAAATGAGGCGCCATCTATTCCAAAGAGTGTGACTTAATAAACTAAACTTAATTATGTACTAAATTTAAATCAAAGACTACCAATTTACTACAAAATTCCCATAATTATTTTTAATAATTCACTAATTTACCATATTTACTGCAAATTGACAATATTAGAACAATATTTACAAATTATAATTACATGCAATAATAATCACCAATTATACTATTAATTAAAACAATATTTAATTACAATAATTATTTATTATTTATCATGCATTTACAATATTAATTATTCACTTACCAATATAATTAATTATTATTACCAATAATAACTATTACTAATATATTATAACTAATAATTATTCATTTACTAATAATTATTATTACCAATAATAATTTATTACTAATAATTATTCATTTACTAATAATTATTATTACTAATATATAACAAATTAATTAACCAATTTACAAATTAATTAATTAGTTTAATAATAATGATGTTAAAAAATATAATTATTACCTAAAAGATGAGCTGCCGGAAAGTCGCCGGAGAGAGGGAAACGCTGGAATTTTGGTCGCCGGAGGAGGGAGGCCGGAGCTTTTGAGAGAGAGTGAGAGGAGAGGAGAGGAGAGGAGGAGAAATGAGATGGGATGAGGAAAAGAGAGAATGAGCAGTGGCTATATATAGACTTTCACTTAGAACGGAGTTCTATTTTCCGTCGTCTAAGTGCACTTGGTGTTGGTGTTGGTGTCCACCATGACTAAATCCCGGAAACGCATCATGGACCAAATCCGTAGTTGGGTTGCAAGCAGGGAGGGCGGCACCACTGCCGCTGGATGAGGCACCCTGGTAACTGTACCCTGAGCTAAAGTCTACTGAGCTGAAGTCTACTGCTTCACCATGCTCGCTCCATGTAGTGTAACTTCACATCATACCATTTTCGTACAGGTGTTGCACCATAACATTAACCTCCACATACTGACAATTAAGACATTTCTGGCACGGACACCTGAAACGCTTCTTTCCCTGACCATGTTCTATCGCAAAATTCACAAATTCGCTAATTCCATCAATATACCGGACATCACATCTATTCCGCAACTTCATCTAACTCTTGTCCATACTTCTACAAAATTTTATAATTAATTAATTATTACATATTAATCAATTAACTATTAGTCTATTACTCATACGTACTCTACATGAATTACTTTAATATGTCTAGCTAACATATATGCATGTATGTACGTTTTAACTAAATATTAACCAAATTTTAAAACATCCATACATATACGTACTACAGGTCTATAATTAACTGATATATATATCATCAATTTCCTAACTTAATATATTTTAATTATATATAATTATTTATTAGACGTACTAATTAATTATTAAAAATGCAATCAATCAAATGTACATGTAATTAATTATATATAAACCTACGTTAATTAATGATGTTGGAAAATTAACTACGTACGTACTTGGCCTTCTCCGATATATGGCGAATTAATCGATGGTCGGAGCCGAAGATCGATATATATAGTGCTATCTAGCTACCTAGGTAGCTAGCTAGCTAGGACGTCGTCGTTTGAATTGCATGCACGCGTGAGACGCTGATCAAGACAGGATGAGATTATGATCAGTTGAGAGACGAGTGAGCGGAGAGGAAGAGAGTTCGGCAGCGGCCTTATATAATGCTTCACTTAGACGACGGAGGTGTCGGTACGTCGTCTTAATGTCCACTCGGACCACGGCGTGTCGGTCCGTTGACCAAGTGTGCACCTGGACGACGGAGAAAATAATCTCCGTCGACCAGGTTCACACTTAGTCAACGGACCGACACACCTTGACAACGGAGAATTCTCCGCGGTCCAAGTGGCACTTGGACCGCGGAGAATTCTCCGTCGTCCAAGTTACACTTGGACCACAGAACTTTTACGTTTTCGTGGTCTAAGTGCAGTTTTCTTGTAAATAATATGTCGGTAGTATATATTGACAATGATTTAATTTTTGTTGAATTTCAAGTAAGCGTATCTCGAAGGGTGAGATATAGTTGGTTAATATAAATATAAAATTTCTTATTCTCAGGATTTAAGTTTGTCTTCATGTCACTTATGTGTATATTTCTTATATTATATATTATGATAATAAAAGCGTGAGGATGAATCTCCTAATAAGATATAAAACTAAAAAAAAAATTGTGCACTACACGATACGATACGATAGTCAAAATCTTAAATTCATCCCTGATCTAGATAGACTATTGTTTTGTTACATTATATTATGGAATAATAAACAATCTCTAGTTTAATATTGCATAGTGATCGATTGCAAGATGCCACTATTCTTATTAAATGCTAACGTATTAGCCAAAGAACAGTTCAATCAAGTAGTGCAAATCAAATTGGGTGCCAAACCATATAAACGTACGTACTAAACGACAATTACCAATTTGTTCTTACATGATCATTTACTTTAGATCAACTATAAATGTACTTAAACACCCATGTTATTTATAATGATGGTATTATAATCAGAAATATCAACATCAATTTCTTATATTTATTCGTCTAATCTACATTTAAGAACAAATGAAGTATCATTTGTAGAGATCATAAACGGCATACACTTGAAGGAAATACGTCAAATAAGTATCACCATGACAAAGACATTCTCTTTAGCAATTTGGTCTAGCCATAACTTGTGATTTGGGGAATAAAATATGATCTAAAATTATAGAGAAATTAGTCAAACTTAATTAATTTATAGCACTAATTAAAACGAGAAATTGATTTCCAAAATTCCAAGTCACCACAGGGATTCATGTTTGGGGCTCACTCGCAGTTGAGTCATTCGAATTCATTGCCCCCAACTTCCAAAAACAAATCATCATCAACCATAAACAAATCACCCTTCTTCTTCTTCTTCTTCTCAATTCAAAATGACTTGCTAGAGTTCTAATTAAACTAACCAAATTTTTGTGACAAATGTTTTCATCAACCATCGAACCCGGTTCGACTCCAAACCGCATCCCTAACCCGCCTCATGTCCCGGCCCTTGAGTGTCCGGCCGACCCCTTCGAACACTGACGTGGCGCCGCGCGTGTACTCACGTGCCAGGTACTCGTGTGGCGGTATCATCTCTGGGTCATTACTGCTGTGCATGCCGTCGTCGTCTCCTCCGTAATACTCGAACATCGAGTCCACCGAGTCAGCCCTCAGTATCTTGCTCCAGTCCGGTACGTTGACCGGCAGCGACGTCGCCACGTGTCTCCCTCCTCCTCCTCCTCCAAGTGGTGAGCCCACGTCGTGTCCTCCCCCGCTGTTCCGGAACTGGTGAACGATCCGAGGCGAGTTCGGAGTGTCTATCCTTCCTCCACCTCCCGATGTGTCCTCGACAAAAGCCAACGACAGCCCTCCCTTACGCACGTGCGAGGAGGAGAACGACGTCATCCCCATGCCCCCGCCGCGGCCGAGTGTACTCTCTCGTCCTCCCGACACGTGTGGGCTCCACGCGCTCTCGGAGTCGAGGTTGTCGTCCCTCTCTTCGGCCACCATCGACGACCAGACGTCGTCTTCAGCGAGCTCCGTGGAAGACTCCTGAGCCTGGCTGTAGCTACTGTAGCTGCCGAGGTAGCGTTCGCTGCGGCTCTGCGTCAGTTGTTTCCGGCCTTTCGCCATAGGGCACAAGAATTCCGGCCACACAAAATAATTAAGAAAAAAAGAAGAAGAAGCAGTGTGTATTATTACGTACGTACGTACTTCCAAAAAATGTTATAAATTTACTTATGTATTGGCTTGAGTTGAGCATAAGTTAGGTTTGTAGAGACGGAGATGTATATATAGGGTTTTTTCGAGTTTAAGCCACTGTGTTTCATTTCATTTGAATTTGAGAAGCATTTTGTCTGCATTTCCTGTATGAAAAGATTAGAAAACTCCAAACAATACGTATGCTGATTGGTGATGGCGGAAGACGACAACGAGCTTCACCGAACTGTAAAAAATAGTGGAGGTTGAAGGTGGTACGTGATTCTCTGTAAAACGGGCTCCCGTCTCTGCGTGGTGACCACGTGCCTTTCCCATTAATTTCTAAGTAAAATAGTAAATAATATGATTGGTTTTTTAAAAAAATAAAAAAACTGTTTAATCCTTGTGTTTAATGAGATTCAATCACGTCATTTTATTTTGAACAGGGTATGAGTTTTACTATTGAACTACAATTCACTGACAATACATGATTGAGTTTAAAATAGTTTAAGAAAAATTTACCAATGTAATGTTGCAGACACCGAAAAAGTGCTTAGATGTAGTAAAACCAAACATGAAAATCACGTGATCAATCGAAAAATAGAGTGAATTTGAAGTCGATCAACTGGCACAATCGAATATAAAATATTCGTGTGTTTGAGAACAATGGGTTACTTTGTTTTACATTCTTTTGGACGCATTATGCGTTCTCGTCATACTTATTTCATGATACGAGTGTGTGTGTTGTAGGATCGATCTCTGATAAAAAAAATGTTAACTTGAGGTGCCGGTACATTACTACTTGCAAATAATCAACCAAAACTTTTACATAATCTCTCTTGAACGTATAATTGCAATGTGACAATGATTCTTTCGTTCACTATAAATTTATATCGTTGGATACTTGGGATAATTATCAATACACATTTCTGATCAAGTGATCTCTTCTTGTGCTATTGTCAAATTACAATAGCCCGCGACAAGTGATCGCTCTTCTTGTTTTGAGATTAGACTACGCGCCAAAAGACTTATGCAGCCAGCCAACACGTACAAGCTGGTTCTTTCTGTCCACGTGGCCAGATACGCCTGGACATCGACTCCTACTTCTCCTCTCACCACCCAACACGTGGACACATCCAAACCACTCGTGGGTCCCTTCGTCGTAGTCGCCATCCGCGTCACGTGGATGAATAATGACCGGTGAAAACTAAGAAAGAAAAGCTTAGATGACGGTGACTAGCTACACTCTGTCTCGTTTGGAAAACTAATTATGGTTAAGGAAATAAGGATGTTCATGTGTCTTTGTTAAGTAGGATTAACACAGTCGCCAATCCCCCACTTGTAGTTGGGAAAAAGCTGTGTCTATGTAAAGGGCATATTGGACGGTCTAGAATCCATTGGGGTCTTATCACAGGACTAGTCGTTTGTCAAGTAAGAAACACCCGTAAACTTTTTTGTCATTTGTCAATCTTCATATCCCATGCCCTAAGTTCAACGGAGGTCCACAAATTAACCTCCAAAACTTTGGATTTATATTTTTAAGGAAGTTTATGCTCATGTCACTAGTTTTCTTGCCATTTTTTGTTTAGTGCTCAAGATTCCTTATTATCGTTAGAGTTAATTTGTGTCAAACATGACATATGAATGCTTAATATATATTAATATATAATCGATATTGTCTTAACTTGAATTATCTTTAAAATGTTGAGTTTTATCTCATAAATCTCGGTTAATTTTTCATATAATTTATTTATTTATTTATAAGTCATATTTCATCTTTTATTTGTTATTTTTCTGAAACGATATCTTTTCTCTCCAACAATCAGCTTAAAAAATCATCGGCATTTTTAATTAGTTGTTCTAGAATCAATAAATATGATCGATGACCTCACTAAACTCATCATTGGCTGGTTTATGGTTTATGGTTTATGGTGGTATTGCAAGTGATCCCTTTCAATTTGTGAAATTTTAATAAGGTGAGTTGAACGAACTAAATATAGTTTTATTGATGTTTGATCGGAGTAGTATAATTAAAGAATTAGTTTGCTTTGATCGATCGATAAGAATAGGAATCCATAATATATAATGATGATGAATTGAAGATACTTCATATTCTGAAAAGAAAGGATCGATCGGAGTGTCGATCATTTTGTGGTTGTACAGTGAAAGTGGAGTAGAGTAGTACGTGAATTAGGACCCGCCTGGCCTTATTCATTGTTTGGGATTCTTCCGGTTAGTAGGACCTCGTCGTTCAATGACCGGACCTTTTCTGGGGGTCACTATTCATGTCGGTATGTACCACGCATGATTCGTTTTAGCTTGACCAACCCGCATGCAAACACGACCGTACCCGACCCGACTCCATTTGTCTCGGCCGAGATGGAACCTATGGAGGTCATTGCAACGTACCTTAGCTTCAAGCATCCAATGAAATGGTCTCTATATATACAGGCTATATATATCTGTCCGCACGCGTAGTCCGGCCAACAAGGTCGGAAGCTGTCTCCGTCGTCTGTAACATCCACGTACGGCCGTCGACAATTTAGTATAAACTATTTACCGGGTAGAGAAACCCGTCACTGCGAGAGATAACCCTAGCTAGCTTGTTAAGTGCGTCCTGCATTACGATTTCAGTATTTCATATACATATACCAAGTCTGTATGGAATAATATGCAGAATGAGAATCCCACCTGATATATTAGTTCATGGTCTGCAGATGGGTACGTACCTTTTTTTATGTATAAGTATTAGGTTTGTTTATGATGGCTTAAATATTTTAGTTTGTAAGCTCACTAAATTGGATCCAGAGGATCACAGGGTTGAGGGAGAGGAATATATGGTTGTACTAGGTGCATCATGGGATATTATTTCAGTGTAATTATGTTGGGATAAAGTCACACTTGGGGGATTAGTTTTTGTTCTTCTATCGGGACCTTTGGGACTAGTTTACGATGAGATTCTTGTACTAGTTTGTATAAGCTGATCTAATGGAATCAGAGAGCTTTTGTTGGGTAGTGAGGGTTGGGTTGGCTACTCCAATAATGAAATTAATAGAACATGTATAATGTATTATTAGATAGTCGTATAATATATTCTTGCGCGCACCATATACTGTATATATATATATATATTTATGTACTTGAAGGAGAGATAGGCTAGGTGTTTCTACCGAATTACGCGCGGAGGCGTAATGGGGCAGAAGCAAGTACGAGTACTCCTTCTTCCTTCGTCCGAACGCTCGGGCTGTTCGGATGGTCGGGCGTTCGCTCTCTCTTTCGGGCGCTTCCCCTTCTAGCGGGTGATCGAGTGTGCGTATTCGCGTGCGGCTGTTAGAAGAATACAACAATGAACAGGCGGTCAGGGGTCGAGACGGGGTGGCCCGCCTTCAACGCTTCGATGCCTAAGTCAGATGATGTATTGGATATAACAGTCAAGCGAATGTACGTGTGAATAGTGCTCGGGTCGAGTGAATAAAGTGTCCTTACCTGCCATAACTACCTTACCTATATAGGTGGTTGAGATCGGTGTTTACTTGTGCTCTTCGATGTGGGACTGGTGTGGCTCTGTTGGTGTGTGATCCGTGCATTCGGGCGTGCGCTCCACGGGCGCGTGCGCGCCCGGATGGGGTGGGTCTTGTGAGTGAAGTTGGAGCCTCCTTGGTGGTCTTGCGGGCGGTCGGGTAGGTGTTGCTTTCCTGTTTAAGCGGATAAGTATATTTAATCGGACAACTCATGCTATACAAACAAGTCCCCCAAGTCCCCAAGTCAAAGAGAACTTTCTTGACTGGGGAGTTGAAAAAGGGTTCGTGCGATTAACAAGAATACTTATCCGGTTGAGCAGTGGTGCGTGATCCTGTAACCCCCAAGTCCCCCAACTCTCCGGTCAAGGAAGGGCTCGCATGACGGAGTGGGACCTGCGTTTGTGTTCCTGGGCGTGTGTTCGTGTACCTGTACGTTTCGGGCGTGTACATGTTCCTGTATTCTGGGCCCGGCGTCCAAACGGATGTTGATAGTTTGGAGCCGCGCGCCCGTGGGGTGTTGCCTTTTCGTGCGTTCGTGTACCTGTGGGCCTGGCCTCCAAACCAGTCTTGCTATGATTGGAGCCGCGCGCCCAGATGGGGTCGGTCTTGTAAACACAAATAAGTACAACCGATATATAAGTATGCAAGTATGAATGTATGGTATGATGTGTGAATGAATGCGAATGTTTTTCGTAACACCGGCGTTGGGATGCCGCGGTGCACCGCATACGTCAACGGGGATGCCGTTGCGCACGGTGTAGCGTCAACGGAGGGATCAAGACCGCGACGTACAATTAACGCGCACGGAGGGGACGGACCGCATGCCCGTGCCGTTCTTCGGCTTAGCACCCTCAGAGAGGGGACGGACCCCATGCCTCCGTTATGACAGCCGGCTTGCCGTCGCGTCCGGGGAGCGCGGACCTTTGCCCGCGACGCTCATCAATCCCGGAACGCGCAAGGAGGGGTCGGACCGCACGCCCTTGTCGTTCCGAGTCGGGGTCGAACGTTAACGTTGCGCTCACACGGAGAGGCAACACCCCACGCCCGTGCCGCCCATCGACTTAGCATACCAGAGAGGAGTTGGCCCCATGCCTCTGTCATGACAGCCGGCTTGCTCTTCGATCGTGTAACGGTGCGCTCACGGAGGGGGCGGACCCCATACCCGTGCCGCCCATCGGGCTCAGCGCGCGCAAAGAGGGGGCGAACCTCATGCCTCTGCCGCCTGATCCGGCTTGCTAATGCTTGCGTGTACGTAGAGGAAGAACCCCATCCCGTACGGCGCAAGCTCTTCACTCGGGGCACGGCCAAAAGGGAATTCAGGCGTTTAGCCCTCTTTCGGGGCGCCCGAGTGGTACATGTACTAACCTGATGGTGTTTCTCGAGCGCCTGGTCGTGTGGGTGGTGTACGCGTCAGCAGAAATGGTTGATATCGTGGCGTGTTGCCCTTGCCTTGGGTTTGGTGGTGCTCCGATGAGACGTTTTGAGGTGACATTCCTTTTGACTTCTCTTTGGGAACCGGTGTAATAAATGCTAGCCGTCGCATTTAATGCTGGCGTGCCTTTGCATTAAATGCTACTGTTGTCATGATTGCTTTGAAGGGCAGACGTCACGCGTGTGGGAGTGTGGGAGTGGTGCATGGGTGCCACGCGTCGGGTTGTTGGAGGCCGTGTTAGGGTTTGAAATCGAGGCGGGAAGTCGAGGAGTTGGCGCGGTTACTTAGGAGGGCAGGTAAACCGCCTGGGCCACGCGTCACAATCCAATGGTGGACATGCGAAAAAACGGACGGTTGGCGTTCGTTCGCGTATCCCGTCCGAGTAATATAAATAGGGCTCCCCTGGCCTTCGTTTTCTTCATCACTTTCATAACTTACCAAAACTACGCCGGAATCACTCTGCTACCTGCACCCGTTAAGCTCTTCATTGTTTGTGTCCTCCGTTGTCGGAATACATGTTTCGACGTCTAAACTCAGCCCTACAAACTCAATCTGGTGAGGCTCTCGTCCCTGGTTCTGTTTTGTTTTTGTTTCTGTGGTTTTGGGTTTTTCTGGGTTTTGATCTTAAGAACAAGGCGTGTTCTTGAGTGGGGTGTGTTTGATCTGTTTTTGGGTGATTTTTTGTGGGTTTTGGTGTTTCTGTCTGGGGAGGAATTTTTTGCTAAGTGTGGGTTTGTGCGTGCGTTCGTCTAGGGATGGAGCCGATAGAGGTGTCAAGCGGGCAATCGCGCGAACGCGTGTATATATAGGGGGTGGGATGGATTAGTTGTGGGTCGGGTGGGTCGAGTACGTCGAGTACGTCGTCGTATGAGTCCGTTTTGAGTGTCACGCCTATGCAATGTATTATGCCTGATACCTCTCCCGTGCAGTCAATGAATTCTAGGTGAGCGCGCACCAACGCGGGATTGGAGAGCTCGTCAGAATCGTCGGGCGGGCACTCGGGTGGGGCTAATCCATGGGGTGAGGAGAGGGCGGATGGATGAGATTCAATTCCTCAGTTTGCGGAGGGCGGACCCGTCAACTGGGTGTTGCCTGATGGGACGCCGGTCTAGGAGCCGGAGCGCGCGCCATCCGTCTCGGAGATGGCCAGATGGGCGAGAAACTACCACATCCCCAACTCTGTGCATCTACGAATACCTGGCAAGGGCGATACGTTCACCCGCCCACCGCCCGGCCACGTCTGCCTGAGCGAGTTTCATCTCAAGGCCGGGATCAAGCTGCCACTACATCCATTCTACCAGTACATGCTGGCGCTACTGAAGATCTCTCTTGGTCAATGCGGGCCCACGCTCACACGCACGCTCGTGGCAATGTTCAACATATTCCGGGTGAGCGGCATGGACCAGCCTACGCAGGTGGAGTTCCTCCACTTCTTCCGTCTTCGTTATTCCACCCGCCAGAGGGACTCGGGGACATTCACAGTGGAGCCTCGTGTGAAGTGGTGGTTGATGGACCCGCCGAGTTCTTCAACCTGCTGGCGCACGATTAACTGTCTGGTGGGTGGTAATTGGGAGTTGGGCGCCTTCCCGTCCGAGTATGCCGCCAACGCCGACCAGATCGATCGAGTCCCCCAAGCCTTCCATCCTCTCGATATGAACGAGTATCCGATGACGCCCGTTGAAGAGGCCCGGGTCGCCCGTCTGAAGTTTGTATTCGACCCGGCGCCCGAGGCAAGATCTTTCTTTGCTGCCTGTCATTGGGACTTTATCGAGCAGACGCACCTTGCCAAGACGCCGCGTACGTTGGTCTTGTAGTTCGTTGCCTAGGAGTAGGAGTAGATTTTTGATTAACTGTTCTTCTGTCGCTAACCTTCCGTTTGTTGTGTCTTTGCAGTTAAGAAGATGTCTGGCAAGGCTATCGATATGGATGATGCTCTCAAGCGCCGTTTGGCCGCCCTCCGAGAAGCTGCCGCCCAGGTGCGTAAGGTGGCAGATGACGGGAGAGGCGGTTTGGTGTTGGGGGAGACCACACAGCCCAAGCTCCCCATTCCCAATGTTGTTGACTTTGCCCCAGCCATCAGGGCGGATGCCCCTCGCCCGCCCCTAGGCAATGCTGGCGGTTCTAAGTCGCAGGCGCGGACGGATCGTGCTGAGCAGCACCGGGAGAAGCGCTAGGAGAGTCGCGATCAGCGTCGGCAGGACCGGGACGACCAGCGGGACAGGCGGGAGACTTCCCGTACGCCCCAGTCATCGGCGCGTACACCTACTCCTCAATCGTCCAGCCGTCCGCCAAGTCCTCCGAGGGTATTTGGGCAGGGAGGAGCAAGTGAGCCTGCGTCCAAGCGCCAGAGGACAGACAATCAGTCCGCCGAGCTGCTCGCTTTCTGCGTACCGCTGACGCGGGCCATCGAGCTGGGCATAAAAACCGTCGACGGGATGGTACCGCGAGTGGCGGCCAGTGAACAAGATGAGATGGACAGGGCGTATAATCTCTGTATGGTGATGCAGTACAGGTTGTATCAGGCGCGCGAACGCTTTGTCAACAAACGCCATGCGGAGGAGATGCAGGGGGAGGTGCGCAAGCTCACCGAGGTCAGCAAGCAGTAGGAGCATGAGCTGAACAAGTATGAAGAGCTGGCAGACCGTCTCCGTCGTGACGTCCAGGCGGCGAATGGGCGCGCTCGGGAGGCAAAGGAGCGAGAGGCGCTGCTCAAGGCCGCGCGTGATTCTGCCTTTGCTGCCCTGGAAGAGGCAAAGGCGGAGATGGCCAACCGGGTGGCGGAGGTGGAGTCCCGCTTGATGGCTGAAGCGCAGGCCCAAGTCCAGAAGGCCCAGGCGGAGGCGGTTGTCGTTTTCAAGAATTCCTCGGAGTTCAAGGAGGTGGTGGCTACTGAGGCCGATGTCCAGGCGGCTCGGTTCCAGGAGGTGGTGGCGCCCTTCCTGGATTTGGAGAAGTATAATGCCTTCCTGGAGGAGTAGGCGCTTATGGCCTCCGCACAGCCGGATCGGGAGCCGCCAGTGGTGGAGGGGCAAACTGCTAAGGTGGCGGGCGGAGCCGATGAGGCGGGGGCGGAGTAGAGTAGCTTTTCTTTTCCTTCTTTTTCTTTTGTAATAGAGTAGGTTTTTGTAATCGGGCCTTCGTGCCTTTGATTTTCGCCAGTTGTCTTTTGTAATCGGGAGAATGAATGAAGCTTCTTTTCTTTCCGTTTGTGTGCCTTGTCTTTTTTATTTGAATTTTGTTTTGGCATCTTTTGAGTAACTCACGCGAACGCGCGCTTCACTTTTAACTGGAATCTGACCAAGTGTTACATCTTTGCGAGTAGCCTATCCTCAGTCCCCCGAGTATGTGGGCGGGTGGGGTAAGGACAAACAAACGCATCAAAAATCACAAGAAAAATGAAAGTATAACATAGCAAGATCTAATGAAAGTACTTCCTTAAGTGCTGGATGTTCCACGGGTGGCACAGTCGTTGACCCTGCATGTCCCTGAGGTAGAAAGTGCTGTCGCTTATGACCTCGTCAACGACGTACGGGCCTTCCTACAACGGGCGAAGCGCCTTCACCTTCTGTTGGATCGCCTTCATCACCCAGTCCCCCAGTTGGATTGGGCGAGCCCGTATACGTTGATTGTACAATCGGGCGATCCTCTGCTTGTTCGCGGCGTTGTGGAGGTGTGCCATGTCTCTTCGTTCCTCCAACAGGTCGTTGTTGAGCCGCAGCCCCTCATTGTTTGTGCGTGGATCGTACCCCTCGATCCGTGGGCTCTGGTGGGTGATCTCCAGGGGTAGCACAGCTTCCGTCCCGAACGTCAGGCTGAACGGGGTCTCGCCTGTAGCTGCGTTGGCGGTTGTTCGGATGAACCACAAAATTTCTGGAATGACCTCGGGCCAGCGCCCGTATCCCGCATCCCCGGGTTCGATGTCCTCAATCTTCCTCTTGATCCCAGACTTGATGATTTTGTTCGCTGCTTCCACCTGTCCGTTCGTCTGGGGGTGCGCTGGCGACGCAAAAATGAGGTCCGTTCCGTGGCGCTTGCAGAAGACTATCAGCCTGGGGTTGTTGAACTGTGGCCCGTTGTCCGTGATGATGTTGATCGGCGTCCCATAGCGACAGAAAAGGAAGCGCCAGAGGAAGCGTTCTACCTTCTCCGTGGTGATTTTTGCCATGGGCTGGGCTTCGATGAACTTTGTGTGGTAGTCGATGATGACGATCAGATATCTATACTGCCCTTTCGACTTCGGAAGCTCTCCGATCAGGTCCAGTCCCCACTGTACGAATGGAACGGGCGACAGGAGGATGGATAGTGGGACGGTGGGCGCATGGTGGTGATGTGCGTGCAGCTGGCACTGGTGACACTTGTTTGTCAGTGCCGAGGCGTCCGCATGGATGGTGGGCCACCAGAAACCATGCCGAAGGGTCTTGTGCGCGATTGATCTGGCGCCCGCGTGATGGCTGCACGTGCCTGAGTGGATTTCCTTCAAGATCGTGCCGCCCTGTGTTGGAGTGACGCACTTGAGGCTGGCCCAAGTCCTCCCTTGTCGATAAAGTGCCCCATCCCGCACGCTGAAGTTGGCCGCCCGTGCGCCGATGGTTCTGGCCTCTCGCTTATCCTCTGGCAGCTCTCCCCTCGTCTTGTAAGCAATGAGCACGTCCATGTAGCTATGCTCGTGTGGTTCAATTGCCAGAACCTGCTCCGTTTCTGAGATGCTCGGTCGTCGTAGCACCTTGACGATACGCTGCCCTGGCCCCGTGTGCACGGGCGCCGTGGCCAATCGGGCCAACTTGTCTGCCTTCGCGTTGAATCCCCGGCGTATATGGTTGATGTTGACGTGTTTGAATCCCTTGATCAGCGCCTGCGCATGCTTCAGATAGGCGATCATGGACTCTCCCTTCGCCTGGAATTCTCCTCCGACCTGGCTCACCACCAACTGTGAGTCGCTAAATATGTTGAGGTCGGGCGCCTCCGAATTCTTGGCCAGTTGCAGGCCCGCAATGAGCGCCTCGTACTCAGCCTCGTTGTTGGTCGCCTTGAACTCGAACTTGAGGGCGTACTCTGCGTTTACCCCTCCTGGCCCGGTTAAGATTATACCGGCGCCGCTCACCTTCTTTGTGCAGGACCCATCGACGTAGAGGTTCCACTCCGACAAGGGTCGCT
Organism: Geum urbanum; assembly: GCA_946800695.1. Taxonomy (NCBI): domain Eukaryota; kingdom Viridiplantae; phylum Streptophyta; class Magnoliopsida; order Rosales; family Rosaceae; genus Geum; species Geum urbanum. Next base: position 72,868,585 of record OX327001.1, read on the forward strand.
CCTTGACCCCCGGGTTGTCGGACGTCTCTACTATCGGACCACCGGGCGCTTGGGCCGGCGCCCCTTCTGCCTCCGTATACTCGGTGATGAAGTCCGCCACGGCCTTCCCCTTGATTGCCGTGCGGGGTTTGTACTCGAGGTCGAACTCGCTAAGTTCGATAGCCCACTTCGCCAGGCGGCCGCTATGATCGGGTGATTGGAGTATCTGGTGCAAGGGTATGTTGGTGAGGACGTGGATCCTGTGCGCCTGGAAGTATGGCCTCAACCGTCGGGCAGCGGTTACGAGCGTGAGCGCCATCTTCTCAATTGTTGGATATCGGGTCCCAGCGCCCGTCATGCCCTTCCCTGAGAAGAAAACGGGCAACTCCGTACAGTCCTCCCTGCGGACGAGGGCAGAACTGACGGCCGTGAGGGAAGCGGCCAGGTAGAGGTATAACACCTCCACTCGGACGGGCCTGGAGAGGAGCGGGATGGACGCCAGGTACTCCTTGATCTGAAGGAAAGATTATTCACACTCGGGCGTCCACACAATCTCACGCTTGTTCGTGGTTCTTAGGGCTTTGAAAATGGGGCACACCTGTCCGAGTACCGGGAGATGAAACGGTTCAGGGATGCGAGCTTGCCCGTGAGGCTCTGCAGGTCCACCCTCTTGACGGGCGGCTTCATGTCAATGATCGCTTTGATCTTGGCTGGCGTGGCTTCGATTCCCCGCTGGCTGACAATGTACCCCAGAAACTTGTTGTTGGTGACTCCGAAGGTGCACTTGGTGGGGTTCAGCCTCATGCCATTCTTGATGAGGACGTCGAGCACAGTCCCCAAGTTCTGGACGTGGTCGACCGCCTGGATGCTTTTCACCAGTACGTCGTCTACGTATACGTCCACGATGTCGCCGATCAGGCCATGAAACATCGCGTTCATGAGCCTCTGGTATGTGGAGCCGGCGTTCTTCAGCCCGAAAGGCATGACAACGTAACAATAAAGGCCCTTGTCCGTGACAAACGTTGTCGCCTCCTGGTCCGCGGGGTCCATGAAGATCTGGTTGTAGCCCGAGTAAGCGTCCATCATCGATAGGAGTTCGTGCCCCGCCGTCGCGTTCACCAGCTGGTCGATCCTCGGTAGCGGGAAGCTGTCCTTTGGGCACGCCTTGTTGAGATCACTGTAATCGATGCACATTCTCCACTTCTTGTTGCTCTTCTGCACCATTACAGCGTTGGAAATCCACTTGGGATAATCCACCTTCCGGATGAACCCGATGCCAAGTAATCGGTCCGCCTCCTCATGCATGGCCGCGTAATGCTCTGCCTTATACGCCCGCCTCTTCTGCTTTACTACCCGGGCGCTGGCGCTGACACTCAGCCGATGGGATATGATGCTCGTGTCGATCCCGGGCATGTCTTTATACGACCAGGCGAACACCTCCTGCTTCTCCTTCAGCAGCGCGATCAGTCGCTCGACTATCGCGAGATCCAACGATGCTCCGATCTGGACCGTTCTCTTCGGGTGTTGGGATGATAGCTAGATCGTCCTCAGCTCCTCCCGCTCGGGGACGGGCGACACGGCCATCAGCCCGTCGCGTGGGTCGTTGGGTATTTCTGATCCTGGCGCGGGTTCCAGGGCGAGGACCTCATGTCTGTCTCGGGGTTTCGCTGCCTCCTCGCTGTTGTATCCTCGGACATATCCGACTCCGTGCTCGGCTGTGAATCGTCCCAAGAGCATGTATCCCGCGATGATTAACTTTAACTTGCAGAGTCCCTGGCCTCCCGAGTATGGCGTTGTAGGGGGAGGGGGTGTCCATGACTATGAAATCCGTCCGGACCTCGCTGTGTGGGGAGTCGGGTGCGCCGATTTCGACCCGGAGACCGTCACTCCCGATTGGATACGATGTTTCGCCCGTGAAGCTGGCCACGCATTCGTGGTCCTGCGTCATCTTGCGCGCGGGCCTTCCGAGCGCCTTGTACGCGTCAAAGTAGATCACGTTCACGGACGCCCCATTGTCTACCAGCACCCTCTTCACAAGGAATCGGTCGATGATCGCGTCGATCACGAGCGGCAGGGTGCTGTCCTTCGGGCTTCCTTCCTCGTCCTTCGCTGTGAAGCTAATGGTGGGCGCCTCCTTCCTTCCCGCCTTGGGCGCCCTTCCTGCCTCGATCGTCAGCACCTCCCTACTCGAGCGATCGGGCGTCGACGTCCCCTCCTTGCGCTTACCCCCGGATATCGTGCTGATAGTCCCACGGGTTCCGGCGTTCGCCTAGCGCTGTTGTCCTTTCGCCCTGGGAGGAGCGGGATGATCGTCCTTTCTCATGTCCTTGAGAGCCTTCTTTAACATGGGGCAACTGTTGGTATGGTGGGAGGCGGCGTTGTGGTATTCGCACCAAATGCTCGGGATTCGGCCTACCGGGGCCATCGCTACCGTTACGTTGCTTGGTGGTGGGAGCTGGTGTCGATGCAGGCGGAGAAGTTGCTCGGGCGATAGCGCGGTGCTGGTGGTAAGCGGGCACTCTGCTGCGCCGGTCCCCTCGCCCGGTTGTAGTGGTTGCCCTGGTGGCTGCGGAAGAACGGCTTTTGATGGTCCTATCTCTGTGCGTCCCGGTTCCTCTTGTATCCTCCGGTTGGTGCCCCTCCGTCGTCCGAGGGCCGTCGAGGCTGAGCGTTCTCCTCCGGTCTGTTGGTGCTAGACTCGGAGGCGGACTCGTACACTCGCGTCTCTACCAACGCCTTCTGTACGACCAGGTCCATGATTTCGTCGTAGTCGAGATGCTCCTTTCTCACTAGTTTCTCTACGAACGGGGTGGCGAGCAGGTTATCCATCGGGGCTACCTTGGCCACTCGCTTATCAAGGTCCCTGCATGTGCTCGCGAGCGTCCTCCATCGGTTGATGTAGCTTGACAGGCTCTCGTCCATCCCCTGGTGGACCTTGAGGAGGATGCCCGTGGTGTTGTACTTGCCTTGGAGCCGGTAGCGTTTCTGAAAGCTCTCCGCCAGTTCGAGGAATGAATGAATGGACCCTGGCGGGATCTCGTAAAGCCAGCTTCGCGCCTTCTCCGCCAGCGTTTCCTGGAACAGGAAACATAGGGTCGGGTCTGAATACCGGGTTCCGTCCGTGGTGGATCGAAACTCGTCCACGTGCGCGCGTGGATCTCCGCTCCCGTCGAACCGAGCGATCTTCGTTATCTTCGCATGGGGGTCCCTCCCTCTTTCCAGTATATTCGCTGAGAACGGGCTGACCCGGGGGGCGAATGTCCCGCCCTGACCGGCCAGCTTGTCCTTGCGCAGGCGTGAGACCTCCTCCGCCAGCTCCTCCATCCTCCGGAGGATCAGAGCATTGTTCGTCGGGAGGGCCGACTCTTCCACGGGTGAGGACGCTCGGGTCGCCCGTGCGCTGGTCCCTCCGAACAGGCGTCGCTCCTCGCCGGCGGTCTCCTGGGTCTCCTCGTGCTGCCCCAGCGGCTGGCTAACGAGTGCGTCCAACCGCTCCTCTAGCCTTTGACGGATTTGGCGCTCATCTGCTCTCTCGAGCGCCGCCTCCCGTAATTCCTGGACCAGACTGCTGATGCGTTGCTCGCCATCGTCCCTTTCGGTCGCTAGTACATACCGCCCCTGTGAGTCTGGCGGCGTCTCCCCGTCGGGCGCGTTGCTGTCGTTAGTCACCGGGTTGAGCATGTGGACTTTTGATTTTTGTGGTGTTTATACGAGGTTTGCAATTTGTAAGTTTCCCACCGACGGCGCCAACTGTTTCTACCGAATTACGCGCGGGGGCGTAATGGGGCAGAAGCAAGTACGAGTACTCCTTCTTCCTTCGTCTGAACGCTCGGGCTGTTCGGATGGTCAGGCGTTCGCTCTCTCTTTCGGGCGCTTCCTCTTCTCGCGGGTGATCGGGTGTGCGTATTTGCGTGCGGCTGTTAGAAGAATACAACAATGAACAGGCGGGTCAGGGGTTGAGACGGGGTGGCCCGCCTTCAACGCTCTGATGCCTAAGTCAGATGATGTATTGGATATAACAGTCAAGCGAATGTACGTGTGAATAATGTTCGGGTCGAGTGAATGAAGTGTCCTTACCTGCCATAACTACCTTACCTATATAGGTGGTTGAGATCGGTGTTTACTTGTGCTCTTCGATGTGGGACTGGTGTGGCTCTGTTGGTGTGTGATCCGTGCATTCGGGCGTGCGCCCCACGGGCGCGTGCGCGCCCGGATGGGGTGGGTCTTGTGAGTGAAGTTGAAGCCTCCTTGGTGGTCTTGCGGGCGGTCGGGTAGGTGTTGTTTTCCTATTTAAGCGGATAAGTATATTTAATCGGACAACTCATGCTATACAAACAGGGTACCCTACGTACGTTAAATTATGAATTGCATGAAATCTTACGTACGAAGTTGAATTGTTATTAACTGTATACATATACCATGCCTCTTTAGACTTTAATATGTGCGGGTCGATCTAGCTATTTAACTTGCTCAATTCACCAAAACTATAAGAAATGAGTTTCCCAAACCGAACCTGCGCGCCTTGCCTTATTCTTACCGGTCTAACAATTATTGTGAGAGCAACATCATCCTGACATTAGGTTCACAATATATATTAATCCTGTGACTTGTGAGTCCTTTTCAACTTGACTTGTAAGATATAGATGGGTTGTGGTTAATGTAATTAACCAAAGAAGTTCAACAGGAACTAATTAATTAATCAGAGGGGATTATATTGAGTACGTGTATATGTTCGAGTTTGATATACTTCATGTGCATGCTTATAATTTGAAAGTACATGATTGATAAAATCACTACTATTGGTATCATTTATTCTGTAAATTATTGTTCAAGTATCATGCTTACGTATAATCAACTTAATCGAAGAAGACAAATTTATCGTTAAGTTCAATTTTTTAAGGTATATCAAACGAATTTCTTAAGTACACATAGTGCGTTGATTCATTTTAAATAAATATTAAATGTGAAAATGAATCAATAAGGGCGGAGATTAATGTTGCCAACTAGTTGAGGCCAAGAGATTCCCTAGATATACATTCAACAAATCAACGTTAACAATCTCCGTCACTATTAGTGTTGAAAACCAATAAGGTCACGATCAAACGTTTTTTCAAGTGTGAGAGACTGATCGAGTACAGTCTACCACAAGAATTTCAATGCCAAATTGATCATGTATGGTTGTAATATATATATATATATATATATATATATATATGATGAACAACGTACAACTATTACTGATCACGCCATAAGCGATAAAAGAGGTAGGATCGTTTACTGTTCCTTTTTGTGTTGTTACAATCAGATTGGTTCGATCAGCTATATGTCTGCTTATCGAATTGTGAGTTCCCAATTGCATAACTGGTCTAATCTAGGAGCTTCTACTATAGCTACTTCAGGATTGGTTGCTTAGCTCATCAAGCAGATTGAAACTTGGAACTAAACTAATTATTGTTTCGATCGAGTGAACTATACGTACGTACTTATATGTTTGATTCGAAAAATGTTGGTACCTACTACCTAGTTCACTCTAGATCAAAATTTTCAATTTTTGATGCTATGAGACTGATTGCTTTCTCTTACTCAACATGTGGTTTGCGACCTCTTGGAGGTCAATTTCCACGGCCTATAATGTTGATGATGCATGATCGAAATGATTAATTATTTGATTTACAAGCACACACGTAACTTCTTGTCAATTATTTCTCTATGGCTTCGAGATCGATAGCTCTAACTTTCCAACCACTGGGTTAAATCGATCTCCTGTAATAATTAGGAAAACGCATAATTTGGTTAGAATAAGCAAGAATAAAATATTGGATATCGAGAATATATTGACCGTTGAAAATATGAAAATTTATATATTTCTATCGAGAAAATATTAATATAAGTAAAAATTTTGAGAGATATTATGCAGATTTAAAAATAAAAATTATTTGTTTCAATCAAATCTTAAAACCAAAGAATTATAGATCTTTAAAAGTTTAAAAAGCTTGCAAAGCTGGGTTGGCTGGGTGTTGGGACTCACTTGCAAGTGATCAAAGTTCGAATCTCATGGCTGATTATGAATTTTTGGTTGGAATTTGCTAAATGTTGGGTTTGAGCCTTAATAAGCTGGGCGGGTTACCCACTATTTCGGGTAGAACAAAGTATAGTATCACACAAACAGTGATATCGATCGATATATGCTAAAGATATATCGGAGTGATTAAAAAGACAAAATATCGACGAAATTTTGTGGAAAGTATCGATATTACATACCATACCTTAAGAATAAGTCTTAAATTCTAAAAAAAAAAGTGTTAAATTCTCTATGTCTATATCGACCACCTAGATCTAGTTAGAATAATTTTGTTCGATCAATAATAGCTTCCCCTTCAACTGCTCGAACATTAATTATTGAAGACTATAGAGGAGATCGAATCTTGCCTCTCTCGACCTGAAAGAGTTCAATGAGCTAGCGAGGGTTACAGTCCTCATTGGCGCCGCATCACCGAGCTCGTCATGATTACCAACCAAAGCAGAAAATTAAACCATGCATGGTAGATCCATGGCTTCGTCACCTCTGTGGTAACAGTTGTTAGAAGCTAACAAACTTTTGAGATTACAAGAAAAAACATGATCTTAGTTCCGTCAGAATCGAATAGTACGTACATATGTTGTGTATTGATTTTGTCGCATGATCGATGAGTATATATGGACCTAGATATGAACATGTGAAAATGTAGATTGGTGTGAGGTCATTTTCGATCCTTGGTTAAACAACCAAGTAGCTAGCTGTCTCCATCTCGCAGCGAAGGTATCTTTTTGCTAGTTTTGCAATCACAGTTTCAGAAAGTGTACGTATCTTTTACTTTGTGATTTACTAGTACGTAGAATGTGACTTTCAAAAAAAAAAGTACGTAGAATGTAAACATCCGCCACTTGCATGACATGGTGCCTAGTCTTTGTGGTTGCAATGCATGTGTACCCAACTGCCCTATCAAGTCCAGTATCTCATCGTGTACGTCGGAATTGGTTGGTACAATCATGAACTCGATCAAGGACTGGAGTTCTTGTTTGGCCAAAAAACTATGGCAGATCGTCTCAGATTCGGTTGGAATCTTGTAATGATGGAGTTATTTTACAGTCACTCAAATTGGTTACCATCTTTATGTATAACGTGCTATTTGCCTAATTACATTCTTGATGTACTTTCCTCAATCTAAAACTGGGATTTTGTTTGCATAATCGATCTGTTGAGTTATATATATATATATATATTTATATGGAGCGTGCAAACATTTACGCCAAGACATGGTTAGCTCAAAATTAACCTTTGAGCTAGATTTGTATATATGCTCAAACTCGATCTAGTCTCACAGATTGCAAGAGAACGCTCTAACAACGTACTTGTGAATACAAAAAAACCCGAGTAAACTTGAAGTACTTAGCAACATTTATACATTTAAAGAAAAAGGGCTTGATACAATGTCCGATATCCCTTTCTATGCACAAGTAACTTTACAGCCAACCGACTCTTATCTCTTAACTGTTGCTGATTGTTTGATGAGGGTTAAATCACTAGTGAACTGCACTATCTAGCTTGGAATATATCGGAAGTTCGTGTAAGTTGTAGACATGTACCTAACTACCTATCTCTATTTAATAACATAGCTGAAGTTCTGTACAATCATGAAAGCTACAAAACATATTGGTCTTGTTGTTAACGTGGCAATTTCAAACAGTACGTTACCGATCATGAGTCCAATAATTCATTACTGTAACATATCCAAAACGTTACCACCATAATCGATCATCAAAAGTGATCTACATGAACTGGGAACTTCAGTGGGAGTTTGCATTGATTTCTTCGCATAAATTTTTCCAGCGAAATCTGGGATCACCGTCTTCTTCACCTGGCTGCATTGTTTAGGATCATGCATTCGGGCATAGTGTATCCTAATGGTCACGTAACATACCACAACGAACACAGGACATCATGGCAACTTCATTAGTAAGTCTCTCATAGTAACGACCCTTCTTTGTTATTATCATAGGGACGTAACCAAATCCCTTTGGAAGAGACCTCTCCTTTTTCTCACGCTCTTCACAGTTTGAACATTTTGGGAAGATAAAAGTGTGACGACCCGAACCGGAATTGGAATAGTAATCGGCTTAATCTACGAGTTTCACGAGTAATTGAGGTTTATCGTAATTTATCGACTATGCGGTTTTGATCACGACTTAATTTTCGGACACGAATTTGATTTGAGTTTGTTCGTGGGAAATGTAGAGAATTTGATTTCGAGTCCGTGGGAGCTTTCTGAGGATTTTTCGGATAATCGAGGAATATAAAATAAATTTTTGAAATTATCGCCGAGTTAGTCGTGCTTATCCGTTTGAGTTTGAGTTATCCGAATTGTGGATAGAGTTGATTCGCGACGTATAAATAGCCGAATAGTCGTAAAGTTATCAAAAAATTCGAAAATTGGCTGTTTTGACCGAATTGACCAGAGCTGGGCCGAGTTGACCGAGTCAGCCGTGTTGACTCAGTGAGTCACGAACTCACCGTCGTGGTGGCTGCCGGAAAACGGCACGGTTGCCGGAGTTTAAGGTATGGTTTTGAAGCTCTTTCTTTGGGCTTTCGATTGATATATGTATGGTGAGTTTTGGTTATGGTTTGGTTGGAGACTTTTGAACGTGAAGTTTGCCGGAATCGGGTTTAACGGTGGGTGGTGCTCCGGCGCGTTTCTGGTGGGTGCTTGGGTTGGAATGTGTTGGGCTCGAGCCAAGGGTGAAAACCCCCTTGGTTTGAAGCATTTTGGTGGCGGAACGATGCCGGAATCGGCCGGGAAAGTTTTCCGGCGATTTTTGGCCGTAGAGCTTTCGAGCTGTTTTTGAAGGGGTTTGATTCCGGTTTAGGAAACTAAATCGGGGTTGAGTCCTTTCAGCTTGGTATCAGAGAATTAGGTTTTAGGTTCTGTAGGCTTCTGTAGTTATGATGCTAAAGATATTTGAGATTGTACAACATGTCTGGAGCGATGACCCGACTAGCCAGCGGTTACTCATCAATGCTTCGGGTGTTGTATGTTTTCAAATGTATGAAGTTTCATGATTACGTTCTTTGTGCTTTGTGACTAATGCTTTTCTCTTATCAGTAAGATGTCTCCTAGACGTGGTTTCCGTGTCAATATGGATGTGGATCCTGATGAGGATAGCCAGACGCATGACTTGCTTATGCGAGTATTGCGTTTGGAGGAGCGTTTTGACCCTGTGGTCAAAGCTCGAACTGTTGGAGCGACTGTTTTCTCGGGTTCAGCTGATCCAGAGATATGTGAGGCTTGGTTGGTTCAGGTTGAACGAGTTTGTGAGCGTCTGCGTTTCACTCCTGAGCAGATGACAGTGGCAGCGGTTGGTTTACTTGAGTCGGATGCATACTTCTTGTGGGTTAGTACTGATAGAGTTCCGATTGATACTCCATAGACATTGTTCATTGATTTGTTTATGCGGAGGTATTTCAACTAGGCTACGCAGCAGCGGAAGTATGAGGAGTTCACCAACTTGAGACAGGGTAGCATATCAGTACTTGAGTACCGGGACAGATTTACTCGATTATCTCGATTTGCTCGTGACATGGTAGCCTCAGAGGAAGCCAAGTGCCGGAGATTTAAGTTGGGCTTGAACCTGAACATCAAGGGAATATTGACTACGATGACTCGGAACAACTTTGACGAGTTTGTGAGTGCTGCACTTCGAGGCGAGGACATAGAGAAGGAGAGGCAGATGCGATTCCAGTCTCGACGATTTGAGAAGGGTGGACCGAGTCAGAGACCTTCCAAGAGGCTGAGTTCAGGTACTTCTGGATCAGCATCATCATCTGGCAGTGGACCATATAGACAATCAATTAGTACAGCTAGACAGAGATAGAGATGGAGGAGGGATCGGCCACAGAGACCGCAGTCCAGTGGGAATTCTAGCGAATCCAGTTATCCTCGACGTATTGGTGGCACTTTTGCTGTACCGAGGGAGTATCCATTGTGCAATTTTTGCAACAAGCATCACTTTGGTCCTTGTCAGCGAGGCTCTACCATTTGCTATCGTTGTGGCCAGGAGGGTCACTTTGCGAGGGAATGTTTCCAGCATGCTGGTGTTGGTGGACAGACAGCTCAGAGTTCAGGAGGAGATCGAGGTACTACTTCTGGAGCTCGGCTAGTACAGTCTTCTAGTCAGGGCGAACAACAGAGTCACCATCAGCGTGGACGACCAGTTGGTCAGGCCAGGGTTCATGCTATGTCATTGCACGAGGGCAGAGCTTCACCGGAGGTTGTTATTGGTACGTTGCATGTTTTTGGCTATCCAGTACTTACTTTGCTAGATCCAGGTGTTACACATTCATTCATATCATATAGATTGTCATCTTTAGCTACTATGCATGCATCTCCACTTCCGGGGTTGTGGAATGTGTTGTATCCATCCGGTGAGGTTATGAGTATTGGTTGGGTGTATAGGGATTGTGAGATCTTTGTTGGAGGTTATGGTTTAGCTGCGGATTTGTTATTGCTGGATATTGTAGATTTTGATCTGATTTTGGGTATGGACTTCTTGGAGACACATTGGGCTATGTTTGACTGTCACCAGAAGAAAGTAGTCTTTCGACGTCCAGGTTTCCCAGAGATATTGTTTCGCGGTGAGAAGAATACTTCCCTGCCATGTGTGATTTCAGCGATGAAGGCCGAGCGGATGATGAAGAAGGGTTTTGTTGCCTACTTAGCTCATATTGTGGATACAAAGGCTGCTGTACCAGACATTGGTGATATTGAGGTTGTTTCCGAGTTTCCAGATGTGTTTCCGGAGGAGTTACCATGTGTTCCTCCAGTTCGAGAAATTGATTTCACCATTGAGCTTTTACCAGGCACTGGACTTATATCTCAGGCACCTTATTGTATGGCGCCAGCAGAGTTGAAAGAGTTACAGATTCAACTTCAAGAGTTGCTGGAGAAAGGTTTCATACGACCCAGTGTATAACCGTGGGGTGCTCCTACACTATTTGTGAGAAAGAAGGACGGTTCCATGGAGCTATGTATTGATTACCGGAAATTGAATCAGGTCACCGTGAAGAACAAGTATCTGTTGCCGCGGATTGATGATTTGTTTGATCAGCTCAAGGGAGCTTCAGTCTTTTCAAAGATTGATCTCAGCTCTGGATACCATCAGTTGAGGATCAAAGAGTCAGATATGCTCAGGACAGCTTTCAGATCACGGTACGGGCATTATGCATTCTTGGTTATGCCATTTGGGTTAACCAATGCCCCTGCAGCTTTCATGGACTTGATGAACAGAGTGTTCAGGCGGTTCTTGGACAAGTTTGTGATCGTGTTCATCGACGACATTCTGATTTACTCCAGGAGTGTGGGCCAGCACAAGAAACATTTGCGAGCTGTTTAACGGACTTTGCGAGATAATCAGTTGTTTGCGAAGTTCAGCAAGTGTGAGTTTTGGTTGAATAACATGAAGTTTTTGGGTCACGTGATATCTGCTGAGGGAGTCAGCGTGGATCTTGACAAGATTGAAGCCGTGTTGAATTGGAGTAGACCTACCACCGTACCAGAGATCAGAAGTTTCTTCGGTTTGGCAGGTTACTATTGACTCTTTGTGGAGGATTTTTCACGAATTGCCACTCCACTTACCTGATTGACGAAGAAAGGCGTCAAGTTCGAGTGGTCTGATGCATGTGAGGAGAGTTACTTGCTCCTGAAGGAGAAGTTGACTAGTACACCGGTTCTGACTTTACCTGACGACAGTGGAGAGTTTGTGGTTTACAGCGACGCATCGAAATTGGGACTTGGTTATGTTTTGATGCACCATGGCAGAGTAGTGGCTTACGGTTCCAGGCAGTTGAAACCACATGAAGTCAATTATCCTACGCATGATTTGGAGTTAGCTGCTATTGTTTTAGCCTTAAAGAGTTGGAGACACTAGTTGTATGGAGCTCAGTGCAAGATATATACAGATCACAAGAGTCTCACTTATTTGCGCACGCAGCCAGATCTGAATTTGAGGCAGCGCAGATGGATGGAGTTGATCAATAACTATGATTGTACCTTTGAGTATTATCCAGGGAAGGCTAATGTTGTTGCTAATGCACTCAGTCGGAAATCTAGAGCTTCATTGTTTCATGTGTCTGTGGCCAGAGTTTCCATGTTAGCAGAGTTACGAGCTACGGGAGCCGAGTTAGAGTGGGATGATGGGGGAGCCTTGTTGGCGAGCTTCCAGGTTCGACCAGTATTGGTTGATCAGGTTCGTGAAGCTCAGGATGCGGACTCCTATCTGTGGGACAAGAAGACCATGATTCGGAATGGTGTGCCAATAGAGTTCCAGTTGAGTGATGATGGTACATTACTTTTCAGAGGCAGATTATGTGTACCCAGAGACGAGGGTTTGAAGAAGGAGATTTTAGACGAAACCCATTGTTCTGTTTACGCGATGCATCCATGTGGTACAAAGATGTTTCGTACACTTCGAGCCTATTACTGGTGGCGAAATATGAAGAGGGAGATCGCAGCATATGTGAGCAGATGCCTCATTTTTCAGCAAGTGAAGGCAGAAAGGCAGAAACCTGTGGGAAAGTTACAACCTTTGGAGATCCCGGTTTAGAAGTGGGAGGACATTACTATAGATTTCGTGTATCAGTTACCGCGTACTTCTGCTGGTAACACGGGTATTTGGGTCATTGTGGACCGTTTGACGAAATCAGCTCATTTCTTTGTACTTCCAGGGAAGATTTCTGTGGGCACAAAGCTGTATTTGGTGGAGATCGTTCGTTTCCAAGGTGTGCCTGTGTCTATTGTTTCTGACCGAGATAGTCAGTTCACCTCAGAGTATTGACAGGCATTGCAGTGAGCTTTGGGTACCAAATTGCATTTCAGTACAGCTTTCCATCCTCAGAATGATGGGCAGTCTGAGAGAACTATTCAGACCCTCGAGGATATGTTATGGCCCTGTGTACTGCAGTTTAGAGGAAATTGGGACCAGCAACTGCATTTGATTGAGTTTGCTTATAATAACAGTTATCAGACCAGTATCGATATGGCTTTGTGTGAGGCGTTATACGGAAAGCAGTGATGTACTCCATTGTGTTGGAGTGAGGTAGGCGAGTGATGGCTTATTGGTCCTGATTTGCTGAAGAGCCACAGAGGATATTTAGATTATCAGAGACAGGTTGAAGATTGCCCAAGATCGATAAAAGAGCTATGCAGACGTGAGAAGAAAGAGTCTTGAGTTTGAGGTGGGCGATTGGGTCTTCCTGAAATTGTCTCCTTGGAGAGGAGTAGTCCGTTTCGGGAAGTGTGGCAAGCTTCAGCCACGGTATATCGGTCCTTATGAGATTACAGAGAGAGTTGGTGTCGTGGCTTACAGGTTGGAGTTGCCTTCAGAGATGGCGAGGGTGCACGATGTTTTCCATGTCTCGATGTTGCGGAAATACATTCCAGATCCATCACATGTTTTAGCGCCATATCAGCTTCCTATCCAGGAAGATTTGACTTACGTGGAGGAGCCAGTATAGATTCTCGATCGGCGTGAGCAGGAGTTGAGACATAGAGTCATACCGCTTGTGAAGGTCTTATGGCAGAATCATTCGGTAGAGGAAGCCACTTGGGAGACTGAGCAGCATATACGGGAGCAGTATCCTCATCTGTTCACTTAGCAGGTATGTAAATTTCGAGGTCGCAATTTTTGTAAGGGGGTAGATTTGTGACGACCCGAACTGGAATTGGAATAGTAATCGGCTTAATCTACGAGTTTCACGAGTAATTGAGGTTTATCGTAATTTATCGACTATGCGGTTTTGATCACGACTTAATTTTCGGACACAAATTTGATTTGGGTTTGTTCGTGGGAAATGTAGAGAATTTGATTTCGAAATCGTAAGAGCTTTCCGAGGATTTTTTGAATAATCAAGGAATATAAAATGAATATTTGAAATTATCACCGAGTTAGTCGTGTTTATCCGTTTGAGTTTGAGTTATCCAAATTGTTGATAGAGTTGATTCGCAACGTATAAATAGCCGAATAGTCGTAAAGTTATCAAAAAATTCGAAAATGGGCTGTTTTGACTGAGTTGACCAGAGCTGGGCCGAATTGACCGAGTCAGCCGTGTTGACTCAGTGAGTCACGAACTCGCCGTCGTGGTGGCTGCCGGAAAACGGCACGGTTGCCGGAGTTTAAGGTATGGTTTTGAAGCTCTTCCTTTGGGCTTTCGATCGATATATGTATGGTGAGTTTTGATTATGGTTTGGTTGGAGAGTTTTGAACGTGAAGTTTGTCAGAATCAGGTTTAACGGTGGGTGGTTCTCCGGCGCGTTTCTGGTGGGTGCTAATGTGTTGGGCTCGAGCCAAGGGTGAAAACCCCCTTGGTTTGAAGCATTTTGGTGGCAAGACGATGCCGGAATCGGCCGGGAAAGTTTTCTGGTGATTCTTGGCCGTGGAACTTTAGAGCTGTTTTTGAAGGGGTTTGATTCTGGTTTAAGAAACTAAATCGGGGTTGGTCCTTTCAAAAAGACCTAGGCGCAAGGCGCTGTTGCTATTGCATGTGCCTTTTACACTTCTTCTGTTAGATAAAAAAAGGATGACAATTAGATAGAATGTATAGATGGTATTGCGCATAGATGATATAGTAAGAACTATTAGAACTAGCAATTGAGACACTTATAGATCAAGCAATGTACACAAGTTCTAAATAGATTATAGTCATGTGTTAGTACGTGATCCTATAAACACTCAATTGTCGCACACTTAGTCACTCCAAACGGGTCAACACGACTCGAACCAAACGCAAGACAGCAATACAGGTTTTAATTTTAAACAAAGAAGCAACACCATCCAAAAGCCCACGCGCTCGGAACGACAAACGGAAGGCACCAGGACAGAACATGAACAAAGCAGGATCCCACATCGAAGAGCAACAAAAGACCCCATACTCAACCGCCAATATATACAACACATTTATGACAGTTACAGGTTACAGACGCCTGTTACTCAACCAATACTATTGTTACTCTTCATACACTAACTTGAACGTCGGAGAGTCGAAGGTGGGAATAACCCGTCAAGGCTTCTAACGACCGTTTGGTGTATTACTCTTAACAGCAGGTAAAAGACGACATACGCGCGACAGCTCAGATCATCCGAATTGATCTCATCCGCACTTCTACTGGAATTCCTACGGAGTTTGGTACAAACATCATGCATAATTAATTAGTCTATGTAATGCATACTGTAATTCGAATTCAAATTCTCTGTATGCTTTTACAAAATCCAAAATAGATTTATATAAGATGTAAATCGCTTTAAAAAGTGAATTGCAGATGCCGTAGTCCCTGTCAGAAGACTACGTAACCTCTCAAGATGAGTCCCATAGATTATTAGAGACATTTAGAAGTGCATATATCTCTGTGGCTCAAGGAACCTCAAAATGTTAGTGTCCTATTTCTGTTCAAAATTGTTTGTACTGTGTAGATTTCAAGATTACAATAGCATACCAAAAAGTAAGCAATGGATCGATCGAGTAGCATGCATACCATGACGACGTTGAGCACGTTTGGGTCTGAAATTCCTCAATATATACTTCCAAGATAGATTCTTAGCAGCTTGTTCTCGTGTTTCTGGAGGATCTTTGATAGGGTTAGGGTAGTTTGTATTCCAGTGGTCAGCTAATCTATCATAACCAGTGGCGCAGGTAGAAATTTGACTTAGCTGTGTCAAAATTTAATATTTAATCCTACGTTAAAAATATAAAATTTCTCATTAATCACTTTATTTTTAAAAATGGACGTTATAGTTACCATATAAGAGATAAATGATGGATTAATCAATAAATGTATTGATTTTGATCATATATACGAAGTCAAAATCAAATTTCAGGATATTTATTCTAGTTATGACCGGAATCAAAGCAAGTCAAGATTAACGCTAATGAATTTCTTGAATTTTCAGGAATTGAGGTGTGTCATTTTGTTAGTAAATACCTTATGCAATTTGAGAAATCATAATTCTATAATGAATTGCATGTTATAATTAACTTGGAGATGAGCAATGTCATTTGACACTCCGCATTTGTAGGTAGCTACGCCCTTGATCACAGCGTAGACCTGACATCATGCGAGCTTGATCAGAGAGTATCTCATGGAAATCACCATTCTCGATGATCCACCCATGTACACTCAGGAGGGTAACTCCCATCCCTTTGCTAAATTAACGAGGAAGCTTCTTGGGTTTGGGAAGTTTTAATAACTTATGGAGTTTGCGACAATTGCGACAAGTCTTTTGTTTCCTAGGTGGTCTCTCGACCTGTTTGTTACCGCTTGATAGTTTGAATAAGGGATGCGAATTCCGAAGAACAAGCAAGTGGGACGTCGTCCGTTTCCGCTTCGATATCGTAATTGATTTCGCGTTTCGTCATGACTTGTGACGACCCGGAACAGAATCAGTAGTGTTAATCAGCTTAATCCACGAGGTTGCACGTAATCGTTGTTTTTCGTAAATTGATTAAATTGTCGGACTTGATCACGACTAAATTATTGGCCGAGAATTTGAGTCGAGTCTCTTCTCGAGAGTCATTGTATGTGTGATTTCGAGTTCGTGGGCGGTTCCGGATCATTATTTGGACGACCGAGGAATAAAATATGAATATTTGAAGTTTCGACATAATCGATTTATAATGGCGACCTTCTTAACGATTAAATTACCATACGAGAATTTGATTTTAGATTCTTCACTGAAGTTGTTGAGAATTTAATTTCGAGCTTGTGGGAACTTCCGGAGGATTATTCCGAGTTACGAGGATTATGTTACGAATATTTACGACCGTTGATTATTTAATCGGATAAACATGAGTTGGTTTGAACCGTTGACTTTTTATTGGATTTGTCGAAGCATTAGACTTCGGGTGGTAATTGAAGAACATGTCGAGATGAGTTTGTTGCCGCGAGAATTATCGAAATCGGATTTACGACGCGAAAGTTACTGGTGTTCAAAGTTTACCGAAATGTGTAATTTGAAGTTTCCAAAAATAGAAGGTTTATATATAGAAGTTTCCTGTTTGGGCAAGTCAACCATGTGTATTAATGTTGTTGACCGAGTTGACCGAGTCAACTCGGTGGAGAGAGGGAGTTCGACGTCGACATGCTCCATGGCGGCGAGCTGCCGATCGGCCGTCTCCGGCCACGGGGGAGGATGCAATCGACTCGCCTCGATGTCCTCTACCTATCCCCGGCCACCGTTCACGGCGTGGGATGCCAGAGGAGGAGTATTTTTCTGGCCAAGTTTGTGAAATTTGGGGGAATTCGGGTTGTATTATTCCGGCCGATTTGAGTTGTTCAAAGTAGTGGGCTTTGAAGCTCTCCTCTCCATGAATCTAACCATGTAAGTATGGAGTTCCAATTTGATTTGTGCTTGGAGAATTCTTGAATTGAAAGTTTGGTTTGATTTCGGGTTTGCATGAAATTGACCTAGTTAGAGTGAGAATTGGCCCTTGATGCAGTTGTGAGAGTTGCTTGTTGGGTGATTTTGAGTGGAATAGGTGCTGCTCCGCCGAGAAATTTCACGGTTGGTGGCGCCGCCGCCGCCGGCGGCAGTCAACGGTGGTCCAAGTTTGTCTTTTCGGGGTTTTAGACAAGTTGCATGTCTTTTCACTCGAAATCGCGCCCCGATCGCAGTGGTGAGGTTTGTTTCTCGATTTGAGCGTCCGAAATTATATCGAGGTTTTGAGATGTGATTATCGGATTTTCGACGATTCGTCGTAATTGAATTATGTGTTTTCGAGTACGGTTGTTTCTCGTGATTTGATTTGAGGATTCGAGTTATGATTTTGAGGAATGGATTTTATGATTATTCAGGGGTTCGTGATCGTTCGTTTGGCGAGGGATTTCCGCCGGATCACCGGTTAACGCTAACTGCGTTACGCTAGTCTGTGAGTGGACAATTTCTTTTCACGGATTGATTGCGAGTCTTTATACACGTTTTACGAACTTGAGCATGCATACGAGATTTCGATTTACATGAGCATGTGTTATACGATTATGCATATACCAGTATATATTACGTATATACACTTATATATTGTTTCATACATTTGCATCGAACTATTTACGATTTGGTTTACACAGAGTACAGTCTTTATATATGTTGTTGTATCGATACACTTGCATCCCGGCTGATCCCCGAGGATGTTTACTGGGGGAGGCTGTGACTCCTGACCCGAGGCCTTTACCGGGGGGAGGCAGACCTCTGACCTGAGGCCTTTCTGGCTAGAATCACGTGTGGGCTAGGGATCCCGTGATTTAGATTGTACTAGCACGGATGTGTCCATGAGTGACCCCGTGAGAGTTTTATGCATGCTCTGTACACGTGAGGAGTTAGAGTCTCCCTCGTGTACTATTTGATTATTTATGCATTCCGACTCGCATATGTTTTTATAACATATATTAATTGGCGAAAGACATTTATTTTTGTCCACTCACTCTAACAGTTTTCATGTCTTTCCCCTGGGTTTTTCGGTTTCCGTGCCCAGTTTGCAGTTCAGATTCTGGTGTCGCACGTCGTGGTCGGAGGCATAGTATTCGAGCGATGTTTCTTTTATGGTAGGTTCTTAGTTTGGCCTACTATTTGTATATGTATACTAGAAGTCGCTCTGAGTATTCTGATGTGTATTCTTATACGATTTTCCACGGATTTCTGTAAAGTATAGTTATATTTACTACTTTACATTATTGTTGATATATTGAGAAATCCGATTGGGATTGGTGCCCATGGTTTGATTTTTGTGGCATAGGATGAAGTGTATTTTCCGGGTGCAGGTAATGGTAATTCTGCGTTAGTAACGAAACTCTGCCGAAATTTTGATGGTTTTTGTTGGTTCACGTTTTCAGAAGGGGTTTGATTCCGGTTTAGACAACTAAATCGGGGTTGGGTCCTTTCATGACTTGAATCAAACTTAGTTTTACATGACTATGTTTAGCGAAAAGGTTCTAGTTTGAGTCTTCAGAATCCATTAATCAGTCTTTTTCTGGTAGTCAATGAGTTCTATGATCAATTATGACAAACTACTGTTAAATCTACATTCAACGATAAATAATTAAAAAACAGTCAAAAAATAATTTAATATCATCTATTAGATGTAAATCTTACGACAACGTACAATAATAGTTTGACTACTGAACTCATTAACCACCTAAACAAGCGACAACGGTAGTTTACTACTAAACTCATTAACCATCTAAACAAGACTCTCCCGTTAAAAGCATAAAATAAGTCATTTCACATCTTTGCATCACATGCAGAGGGATGCGAATACATAAAGGGCTAATACACAATTAAAAATCAATGCCATGCTTGACACTGCGCGGAAACATTTGGAAGACACAACTTGCGAAGCTGAGACATCAGACAGTCATGACTACACTTGAAAGAAAACTTGTGATAAACCTGATCATCCAACAACAATCCTATCAAGATCAAGATCCAGCGCTGCTGCTGACAAAACGGGTAAAGCCACCGTAAAACCGGATGATAGGTCGGTGGAGCATTGCCTTCGTTTTCTTGGATGCCGAGTATGAATTTGGACCAGTGAATTCCAGTTTGGCTGTTGTGCATTTCAATGGACCAAACCACAGCCAATTTGAGTTAATCTCTCCGGACTCTCATCATGGATGAATAAGCCATAGTGAATTCTAATTCTTCTTCTGGTCCGATAGAGGGAAGGACTACCCCGTCGTTCTTGAGTCCCAGAACTGGATCATGTAGCTATCAACTGTGTTCAATATCATATACATACAAAGCCGGATGATACACAAAAGACACTGTGTTAGTATAGCACTATTAGTTCATGGATTAAACATACTTACCCACTTAAGTAGGTAATCAACACTTACCCGACCACCTGAAAGACCACCGGGCGGACTACAACTTCACTCGCAAGACCGAGCCCATCCGATCGGGCACGCGCCCGACAAGCGCACATCCGAATACTCGGCCCACATGACAGCAAGTACAACCCTATCCCACATCGAAGAGCACAAGCAAGCAACAATCTCACCCACATATATAGGTAAGGCATTTACTACAGGTAAGAAGGCAATCAATTCCAATCTTAAATACTCCAACCTACTTTCTTACACGTTCGCTTGACTGTTATATCCAATACATCTTCTAACTTAGGCATCAGAGCGTTGAAGGCAGGCCGACCCTGTCTTGACCATCTGACCTCCAGTTTGTTGTATTCTTCTAACAGCTGAGGCCGAACACGCGAATCCGCATACCCGATAACCCGAATACCCAAAAAGAGAGCAAGTACCCGATCATCCAAACAGCCCGAACGTTCGGACAAGAAGAGAAAATTACTCGTATTACTTCTGTTGATTACGTCCCGCGTAATCCGATAGAAATACACTTGATGCCAGACTGAAAAGGAATTAAGATACAAGTCGTCTTGCACAACCACAACCACAACCACAGGAGTGGTGGAGAGCATCCACCAGGTTGTAGACGGATCGGTGGACTTCCACTCAGTTTTAGAGTGCCAAAAGTGTGATGACAAATCATAATAGCCTAATCGACTCGGTATGGCCTGGTCCTGGCTAGGCAAGAAGAGAAAAATCTTGGTCACAGTAACAGCAAGCAATTTAGGATATGGGCCAGCAAAATTAAGGTCAAGCAAACGGATACAACCAATATCGGGAGGATTAGGATTACGGGCAGGTAAGAAGAGCAAACTATTATTACCTGCCGCGATAATCCACTCACCGTCCATCATATCGGAAACAGCCACCCCACTTATAAAGCAGATATCTTCACTCCATGGACTCCATTCTGTGACACTCTTCCATTCCAAATTCCCTTTCCCTTCAATATCAGTGTAGATAATTCCATTGTCTATCATTCCCTTCTTAGTTGGATAATGGCCACCGACGATGAATAAACGGGAATTGGCGACGGCGAGACCGCAATTCTCGATTTCATGTCCTAATTCGGGAAGATGCAACTCTCTGACTATCTTTCTCACTTTCCTTGATCCAGAGTTCCTTCGCCAACTCATCCGATGATGATGATGCACTTTCTTTCTCCTCGATCACTAATCACCTCTGATGGAACACCTTCCAGTTGTCTAACTCATGGACGATAAACTGTAGGTAGATCGGCATATCCATCTGCTTTTTCGTCATCTCCGGCTGGGTCATTGTTGCACCAAACCCTAATTCCTCTTTTAAGCGAAAAGGTTCTAGCTTGTTAAGGGAAACAGTACTTGGTTACTATAATTAACCAAATATTTACTTCAGAAAAAAAAATTAACCAAATGTTGAAAGAAAAAAAAGTAGAGAAGATATCAATAGACTATAAACTGAAACTAATATTTTATTCATTGATAGATGACCTATATAAACATTAAAATGTGTTACAAATTCATATGCATATAAATCATGGATTAAAAGAATATCTACGTACTCCTATTCTAATTAGGATAAAACACAGACCAAAATACATGACTATTATTTTCCTTAAACACCAAATATATATATCATCAACACGAGTTTTGTTAAGTTATTGTGGAGTTTTGTTAAGTTATGTATGTACTGCTTCCGCAAGAATTTCTTAGTGCGGATTTCTTAATGAAAAAACAGAAGATGATCTTTCCCCTCAAAAGAGTCTTGTTACAAGACCAAAGAATTTCAATGGGATTTGGCATTGATATCATCACATATTTTCTTCCAGCATTGTCTGGTGATTTTGGCTTAGATGATATTCATATTTAGGGGTATTACATAACTCAAACAGATCATTCATGTTAACCTCTTTTTGAGAACATGGCACATTTGAGATCTTTGGCTTTCTATCTTAGCTTCCAACAGTTTGGTATTTAAACCATTCATTCGGATGGCTCTACGCCATTCTATGCACCCTTTCATCCCTCGAGTGATGTGTGGATTCACTATGTCTGTTGGGAACAAATGTACATCTGTCGAATCCTCACGCCTCTTCTCATGTTCATTCATCCTTCTATCAGCATTTGTTCCCGAATTTGATGTAAGCCCATTTGATAGCCTCCTCTTCTCTGCTTTCAAAACTACCTTACTTGGGCGTGGTCTCCAATGCTTTGACATGGACGTTGGCTTCTGCTTTGCTTGGTGCTCTGATCCTTGGAAAACTTCAATGATGCCATGATCAGTATCTGAAGAGGATTGACTTACTTTATCATTGCATTCACTTCCACTCCTCGACAAAGGGTTTTTGTTGGACCGATTATCTTCAGGACCCCCTGGATGGAACTTGGAATCATGGTTAGAAGCAATGTGACGATTCTTAGGTTTAACAACTCTCTCCTTACCTTCAAACGACTGCTCTTCAAAAGTGGAGAACATGTCATGATTGTCATCTGATTTAGAGGGAACATATGTAAACTCCTCAATATCTTGAATATTCAACGATTTAATTTCCTGTAGAATCAACTCAGCCTTTCTTAATTCCACCATATCCAGGGTAGTGAACCTTGACCTTAAGAACATTTCAACCTCGGTTATCAGCTTGTTCACCTGACGATATTTATCTTCGAGAGTTAATTTTGCATCCAACAGCTTCATCTGGACTTGTTCTTCACGCCAAACTTCAGCCATTTGTAACATCTTCCTATCTTCTTCCAATTCATCCTTGATTTTTAAGGATTCTCTTTCCATTGCCTTCAATTCAGCCTTATTTACTCCAATGTGGTTGACTAGTTCCTTACAAACTCGCTCCATCAATCTTCTGTTTCTTTTCTCTTCCTCATAAGTTTTCATGAACTGGTCTGTGGACAACTTTGCACTGGCTAATTGGTTGACCAGATTACTGTTAAGATTCTCCACCTTTTCACTTCTCCTTCTTTCCCTGCCTAGTTCTTTCACCAACTCTTGAATATCTGCACAATCTTTCTTGCTTTCTCTGCGCTCCCGCAACACTTTCTCCTCTTCAAGAACTCTCAATAACTGCTTGACTCTCTTTTCGACAGACTTCCGCTTCACTTCAAGCTCTCGGATGCACAATCTTGCCCGTATTAGTTCATCACTCAATCTCGAAACCATAGACTCGGTACTAACTCTAACGCCTTTGAAATAAAACCGATTACGAAAGTCATCGCACTCATTCGAGCAGCAAGGATCCCACTTTGTTGCCCACTCTGATACCAATTTGGAACACAACATTGACTCCTCAAGCTAGACAACCACAAATCATAACAATATCAAATATAAGCTCAAAAACCATTCTGAAAAATCACCATTGTAACATCAATGTTCATCAATAGTTCAATACCAAGCTACACTAAACAAAGACTCATAAACTTCTTCCAAATTTAATTTTCAAAGTAATAAACCAATAAAGCTATCTGCATTATCAACATTATCAAACACACACAGTCATAGGCCTATAGTTACTGCATACGTGGCTCAAAGATTGAAACTTTAACCGAAAATGATCAAAATTGAATCAAGATTATTACCTCATAATGAGACCGAGCATGATCGTAAGGACAAGAACTAATTAGCTCTTGGCCGAATGAAACTTCCTTGAAGCGAAGCTGACGGAGCCCGGCGGCGAGCTTCCGAGCAGAGGCCTTAAAGCTTCCTCCGACGGATTTGTCGTCTTCGAATTTCCAGTGCTGGAATGGACTAGACGGAGCTCTGTAACTCTGGCGCCGGGACGACGTTGCTTTCCGGCGAGAGCGACTAGAATCGGCACCGCTTGTTGACTGGTTCATTCTGTGTTAAAGAGTAGTGTACTGTTTGAGCTGCGCGACATGTTGGTCTTTATATGTACATAATGATGTGCACGTTTCCATGTCGATGTTGTTTACTGGGATTGTGTTTCTGACAGTTTTCACCGCTTGGTTTTTGTGCTGCTTCAAGCAAAAACTAAAAATCTGAAATGTTGTGAAACTAGCCACCCAAACGCGATTTTGTGACGAATTTAAATGAAAAAAAAAACATAATAAGTAAATAATTTACGAACATCGATCTAAGATATAAGTAATTAATGTTAAACTTCAATATACAAATATAGTACTTGTCAAAGATAAAACTTATCAAAGATAATACTTCAAATTACAGATCCAAGAGTCACTCTTCGGAGATGCAGTTTAAAAAACAGGAGCCCTATAGAAATGTCTAAAGTATGAAGGATGTGAGACATCACTTTTGTTTAGCACCACTAAGTGTGTTTGTCCTTGCTGATAACCCTTTCCCGTAAAGTGAATCATACAAATCACCCATATCCCTTTTCTTGTAGAAAGCTAGAAAGAAACATAAATTAGTATATAACATACACATAAATATATCCCTTAGTTTAATATCATCATCACATTGACCTGACTGGAGAAGATCAAGCTAAACATTTTGGCATGCCTAGTGGGACTCAGGTTTAGTGTCTCTCAACAACAATCATTGAGAATCAGTATAGAAGAAAGTTTTCTAGCTGCCGCAAGCACCCATCATTGACATTTTAGGAACATAACTCAACTAGTTGTTGGGGCCTAAGCAGCGGAGAAGTTATACAAAGGTTTGGAGTAACAATGACTTTCAAACCCAAATCAGCAGCCGAGATCCGAGCTCTGGATTCAACGGCTTACCGTGATTACATCATGGAACGAGACCAACTCATTGATGGTTAGCTAGGTCACATCCTACATGCAGTTGCTGAGAATGAAAAATTGGTAACACGATTCACATCAAAGGTCGAAGATATGTGGACCTCTATGCAAGGGGACTGACAATTATATAATGTAAAGTTTGATAGTCTATCAACTCTATCACGACTCTAAAAAAAATAATGACTGAGAGCTTAACCGCTTTAACAACATGGTTGAATATTATGCCAGTTATACATAACCGTGAATAAGAGTGAAGGGAGGATGAAGCCCTAAAGGATGAAGAAGAAGATCTACATCAAGATCCTCCTCCACCACCAGAGCTTGAGCGGGAAGAACGAATCAATAGAATCATCAGACAGAGGCTACCTGCTGCATCCAAAGTGACTGACACCTACAAAGATCCTCTTGGTCCACCACCGCGAGATTAGAAATGGCCGAAGGGTTACAAACCTATTTCCTTCACTCAATTTAGTGGAGAAGGGTCAGAATTAGCTGCCACCCACATGACGCGATTCAAAGCTTAATATGGCCCATGGGGATTGTTGAGTAAATTCAAACTTAGAGTTTTTGCATCATCATTATCAGAAGCTGCATTACATTAGTATACAAATCTGCCACAGGCTTTAGTGCTTAATTGGGCTATGATGGAAAGGCTATTCACTGAACATTTTGAAGGAGCAGAACCCACAATTAAGTTGGGGAAGCTATGCCAAATGGCTCAAATGCCTAGTGAATCCCCGGTTGAGTATCTACACAGGTTTAGAACGGCGTACACCAAGGGCAAAACCTCATGCACTATGGACAAGTTGGTGGATATCGCAGTAGGGGGCCTAGAAGAGCGATTTCATACCAAGTACGTGGATATGAAGTTTACTTACTTAAATGCGCTCATAGAAGTAGTTACTCAAACTTATGCAGCATACTAGGAGGCTGACAACAGACGTAATGCCTCTAGATGTACCTATCATGCAAAGGCTCCGTATCATGGCGAACGACATAAGACATTCGTTGCGACTTACCTAGAAGAGGAGTCAAATGAGTCTAAAGATGAAGACGTAACAGTGGCTGGAGTAGAGTTAACAGCCAAGTATCCAGTCAAGTCCAAGAAGATAACACATACCAAGGGACCGGTGCGAGTATTAATAAGCGTATTCACCGAACCAGAATTTGAAACATATACTAACAATGCGAATGCACCACATGAAATTCTGGATGACTTGTTAGGTAAGAAATCAGCCAAGACAGACTTTAGTGCATACCCGACAGTAGAGCAGCAAAAAGGCAAGAAGTATTGCAAGTTCCATAACATGTGGAACAACCACACAACTAAGGATTGTGTGAAGTTGAAAGATTAGATCAAAAAGTGGATCAATGAGGGAAGAATTGCAATAGATGCAACGCCCTAGATTGCCTTGTTGGATCATCAACCACTTGCTGAGAATTCAGTAAGCACTATTTAGGTGATACGATCAAGTACTACAAATACTTTCTATGGTGACAAAGCGGCAGAAATCTTGGATGACCTCATAAAGGAAGGAATTGCAACAATACCTTTTGGCCCAGCATCAGACAGGCGAGGGGCATCTAGCAACTCATACTGAAAATTTCACCATGAATGGACACACGATACCAACCAGTATAAGGAGCTTTAGAAGCAGATCCAAGAGTGGATCGATGAAGGAGAAATTGTAGTGCCAAACACATACGAGGAAGATGTCGACATAGGTTCGTTCATGGTAGGAACCTTGGAGGTATCATGGAAAGGAGGAACAAAAAGGAAGCAAACTTTGGACCTTAGGAGTCCTATTGAAGCAACTGCATCTAGCAGCAAGAAGGCTGAAGACTCGAAGGGGAAACAAAAGAAGATTATTCATGAAGCAACTGCCATTGTCCTTTGCACACGATGCAAGGCAGAGTGTGGATTAAATATGACTTATGATGAGTTTATAGAGGCTGCACGAGGAAGCCCACAGATCAGCTCTCCGCCTGAGAAATTTTAACCATCCAGCCCTAAGGCAATAAAGGGAGCTCCAAAGGACTCGAATTCATACAAAAGGGTACAAAGAGAAGAAAAGAAGTCTGAGCCAGCCAAAGTTATGCAGCAAGTGCACAAAGGAGACTCCAAGCCGTACATCCCTCTGAAAAATAAGTCCATCATCAAAGAGGATGTTTAGTACATGAAGACAAGAGGGAAAAATGTTGAAATCACTCCTACAAGGAAGCGAAAGCTACAGAGGCAGTTCAGTATAGCAAAACGAACCTTGGAGGCATTGGATAAAGGGCTAATAAGGCCAGATTAGCTGATAGAGTCTTCAGAACAAATTCAACAAAGGATGAACTGGCTCGCGACTAACCGAATAATTACTTTTGATAAAAATTCTGGTAAACCTAAAGTCAGGACATCTCGGCCAAGTGTTTTCTCCAGAATCGGAGAGAGTGAATCAATAGCTGAAAGGCAATGAATGAAATGACAATGGAAAGTAATTGAGATAGAGGAAAAACCAGTGTGAAGGTCTACTCTAGAGCGAATATAGAAGAAAACATAACCAATTTCTGAGCCTAGCAAGAGGCTAGCACTAAGACGGCGTCCCAATCCCTTAGTCGCTGAGGAACAAAAGAAGCATATCCTCGATCTAAGTAGTGCAGCCAAGGTGGAAACAAGAGCTCTACCTAGTAAAGAATCAAAAGGACCTAAATCTGAGGTTCACTTGATTCAGATAGCCAAGGAACCAACTACGGTAAAGGGGCCAGAGGCTGTAACAAATACATTAGCCACAAATGAGATGGCAAAAGACAACGATGAAGAACAATTGTTGGATTATGAAGAGGAGGATGTAATGGACATGCACGTTGGAATGGTATATGTATTACCAGCTCGGCTCACAAAACCAGTATAGGCCAGGCAAGTGGCTTCTGTAAGTAGAGCGGTGAAAGGAGTAATCCTCACAGAGCATGAGGAAGAAGAAGAAATTGTGCCTACAATAGAACCAGCACTGCGAAAGTCGCAGATGCTGTTCTCTAAGCCCACAACAACCATAGAATCTTACATGAGACCACTTTACATCACAGCTGACATGGGGGACATCCAGCTTAGCAAAATCATGGTTGATACTAGAGCAACAGTGAACATTCTAACTACTCAGGCGATGACTTTGCTTGGGATTCCTAGATCCTCCATACAAGCTACTTCCATGACCATCAAGAACTTTGTAGGAATAGTCTCGCAGACCCTTGGGTTATTATTCATAAGAGTGAAAGTTGGTCCGGCAGTAGCTACTCACACCTTCTTTGTATTAGACTGCAATTCACCCCATAGTGCAATTTTGGGGAGGGATTGGATACACAGGAGTTACTGCGTCCCTTCGGCACTTCATCAACAACTTTTGGTTTGGGATATGAAAACCGAGGAATCACACATCATCAACGAAGATCTAAGACCTTATTCTGTCTCTGCAAATGCTTTGGATGCCAATTATTATAATGGAACCTTAAGACCATTGGAAGTATGTGACGTCAACAACAAAGGCAAACATGTTGGAGTAACGGCCTCTGAGCTATCTCAATTAGGGATAGTACAAGCTAAAGATGATAAAGCACATCCATGCTTCCTTGAGCTAATCCCTCTCAACCATCAATGATAATACAACCTTCTAAGGAGTCGAAAGCAGAGGCTTGCACCTCTTTATGCGACAGATTGCAAACATATATGATAGAGAAGCAAGTCTATGATTGTCTACCCACAGTTGCATCAACAGAATACACATGTGAAGATGTGCAACAAGGAAACAATAAAGAGGAAGAGATCATTCAGCTAGCACCAGTAGCTTTGGATGATACTCTACCTAAAGTAAAAGATCTCACTGAAAAGATTAACTTGGGAACAGCGAGTGAGCCAATAGAAGTGGCCATTAGTGCCTTTTTAGAACCTATAGATAGGAAGATGCTCATTGAATTGTTACTTGAGTATAAGGATTGCTTTGCAGAAAATTTGAGGATATGCTAAGACTTTCCCCGGAATTAGTAGTTCACAAATTACCAATCAGGGAGGGAAATAAACTGGTCCAACAGCAGATGCGAAGGATGAATGCAGAAACAATGATGCTCGTGGAAGAAGAAATAGAAAAAATGCGGAAGTCTGGGGTTATCCAGGTGGATAAATACATTGAGTAGATTTTCAACATAGTGCCAGTTTGAAATAAGAATGGAAAAATACGAGTTTATGTTGACTATAGAGATTTGAACCATGATACTCCTAAGGACGCGTACCATATGCCAGTAGCAGACCTATTAGTGGATTCAGTGGCAAAACATGAGATGTTATCATTCATGGATGGTACAACGGGCTATCATCAGATCTCAATGGTTGAAGCGGATCGACACAAAACTGCATTTAGATGTTCAAGAGTCCTAGGGGTCTTTGAATATGTTAATATGCCATTTGGGCTGAAAAATGCAGGAGCAACGTATCAACGAGCCATGCACTACATCTTCCATGATTTGGCAGGCAACACCGTGGAAGTATACATTGATGATATAATGGTGAAATCCAGAAATAGGTCTGATCATGTTGATGACATGAGGCAGGTATTCAAAAATATGAGGCAACATTAGCTAAAGATGAATCCTGCCAAGTGTGTGTTTGAGGTACAAGCCGAACATTTCTTAGGGTTTTTGGTACACTAGCGAGGAATAAAAGTCTAAGATGACAAGAAAAAAGCTGTAATTAAAGCATCACCGCCAAAGAACAAGCAAGAGTTACAACAACTTCTGAGAAAGATCAACTTCCTAAGAAGATTTATTGCCAACGCTGGGGGGAAAACCAAACCTTTTGCTCAATTGTTAAAATTGTAAGAAGAGAAAGAGTTTGTCTGGAAACCAATCCACCAAGAGGCTTTTGAAAATATCATGAAATACTTGGTCAACCCACCAATCTTGTTACCACTACAACCAGGTAGAACTTTGAAGCTTTATATCTCCGTAACAGAATCCTCGGTAGGGAGCTTGTTGGCACAAGATGACGATGCCCAGGTAGAGCAAGCCATTTTCTACTTAAGCAGAACATTAACGGATTGCAAAAGCATATATACATTGATGGAGAAGCTGTGCCTCACTCTGTATTTTTCTGGCTACAAGTTAAGACATTACATGTTGTCCTTCACTACATGTGTCATCGCTCAGACAAATTTGGTAAGCTACATATTATCCCGACCTATACTTAGAGGATGGATCAGAAAGTGGATTTTCGCACTGTCTGAGTTTTCACTGCAATATGTTCCGCAGAAGGCAGTAAAAGACTAATTAGTGGCCAATTTTTTTAGCACATAATCCAATGGTGGATATTCCAGAGCTCAAAGAATTAGAGTTGTCACATATATCTTTAAACCCCTCAAAATTATATTTTGATGGATCCAGAATGAGTGCTTTCGCTGGAGCAGGGATTGCATTAGTAAATTCTCGTGGGAAAACTTTTGCTTACTCTTTTAGACTGGACTATCATTGCTCAAATAATGCAGTAGAGTATGAAGCCTTGATCATAGGGTTGGAACTACTAAATGACTTAGAGGTTAAGTATGTGCAAATCTGGGGTGACTCGCTGCTAGTAATACGACAGCTTGAGGCAACATTCAAGCCTGGTGCAGCGTTGGAACCATACGTGAATAGAGCGAGTGAATTATTGGAGCATTTCAGTGATATGGAATTAATACACATTCCCAGAGAAGAAAATTACGCAGCAAATAAACTCGTACAGCTTGCTACCGGGATCTAGCTTGCAGACGGTGTGCAAGAATGTATCCTGAAGGTAGAACACATAACTCTTAATTCTTTTATGATTGGGAAGGAAGAAAAGTATGAATGGTATGTAGCTGCTTTAAGTTCCATTGATGAAGACTGGAGGCAGCTACTCATTGCATACTTAAAGGATCCCAGTACTTCTATAGACAAACGCACCAGGTATTTTGTTCCAAATTACCTTCTACGAAACGATGAGCTGCTTAGAAGAGAAGGGGATGGTGTTGACTTACTTTGTGTCTATAGGGCCGAGGCCAAAAGGTTGTTGCAAGAGGTCCGTCTAGGGGTTTGTGGTGCTTACCAATCAGGACCTAAGATGAGATGGTTGCTGCGACGACATGGTTATTTTTGGCCCTGTATTCTAATAGATTGTATTTCTTTTGCCAAAGGATGTGAAGATTGTCAAGCTCACCGGCCAGTTAGCCATATTCTAAATATCTGTATGCAACCAATCATTAAGCCATGGCCCACGAGGGGATAGGCTTTAGACTTAATTGGAATGATTCATCCTCATTCACACAAGTTCATCATTATGACTACCGATTTCTTCATCAAGTAGGTAGAAGCAAAGCCATTAAAGATTGCTTCTGCTGCTACGATCAGACAGTTCCTATATGAAGATATCATCTGTCGGTTTGGCATTCCAGAATGTTTTGTCTCAGATAGGGGGCAACCTTTGTATTTGGAGAAATAGAGGAGTTGATGACAGACTTTGGGATCAAGTTTTTCCACTCTTCAGCATATTACGCACAATCCAACGGCCAAGCTGAAGCAAGCAATAAGCTAATCCTACACATATTGAAGAGGATGCTCGCTATAACCCACAATTATTGCATGAAGAATTATTCAGTACACTTTTGGCCTACAGGACTTCGAAGCACAGCCCAACAGGCACTACCTCATATGCCCTAATGTTTGGTCATGATGCGGTTTTACCTTTGGAAATCAATGTACAATCTCTGTGAGTCATGGACCAACATCAGTTAATTGGTGAAGATTATGTCCAGGCAATGTGGCAAGAGCTCGAGAACTTAGATGAAAAATGCACTGAGGCTTTGAACAACCTAATCGCTAAGAAGAAAGAGGTGGCTCGCATTTATGATTGTCACACCAGAGGACTAAGTTTTGCAGAATGAGAGTTAGTATGGAAGGCGGTTCTCCCTCTTGGTGATAAACAAGATTGATGGGGTAAATGGTCTGCAAAATAGGAAGGACCTTTTGTGATCGACAAAATCAAAACAAGATATATTTCTACAGAAGAAGTAAAAAGTAAGAGGAGATTGAAAATGACGGCAGGAATTTCAGAAAGAGTAAAGCGTAGAGAAGAGGCTTTGGGGAAGAAAGAGAAACACAAATGAATATATAAGGGTTTTAAAAGTGGGGCGTTACTTTCCAAAGAGGCACACTGAAGTAGCCTAAGTGAGGCTATTGAACCAGTGAGAATGACAAGTCGCAACAAAAACCCCTTTGATTGCCTATGAGTTAATCTCATGGTCTGGGGGGTAATGTTTGGGCCCAAAATAAACTTAAGCATTTTATTACATACTATGGGCCAAGAAGAATGCATGCCGACTCCTGCAGCCCATCAAGATTGTTATGAATCTGGAAAGATTAAAAACACATACGAGATTCCTAGTCAAACTAGGAAGATTTACAAAAGATACATCCTTATTTTCCTAGTCTGAAATGTTTCCTTGAGCGATTAGAGAAGAAGAGCACCAATCTCTATAAATAGACCGATCCAAGTAGATTGAGACACACACACACACGAATCTGCACACAAGAAATTCATTACTCCCTTAGCGAGTAAACAACGATAATGGCGATCAAAGGAGTCTGGTTCACCCGACAGAGTGTAGAGATTTCGATGGTTTACGAGGTCACCCTACCTAGCAACAGTGAACTTAGGATCATGTTTACCTGACCGAGCGTAGAGATTCGAAGGTTCACTTTAGCTACCAAACCCACGAAGGCGATCGGAGGAGTCTGGTTCACCCGACAGAGCATGGAGATTCCAAGGATTCAAGAGGTTACCCTATCCAGTGTTCTTAACACTCGCCCCTAAAAGATTGCTTTGCTTTATACTCACACTGTGTATAAAGTATCAATCCTTTTATGGCTCAGCGAAGAGATACAAAACCTAAGTCTTGAAACAACTTACGCAAGTAGAACTCAATGAGTGAGGTTGGTGCTTTCCTTACTCCAATCTCTTGTAAAGAAGTAGAGACAGACACGACGCACTACAACAACTACATTCTGCCCTCGGTAGTGGCACACCAAGCACGCACAATGCAACTAAAAGAGATAGTTTGTGATCTTCTTCATCACATAGACCTGACTGGAGAAAATCAAGCCAAACATCTTCAAATTAGCAGAAGTAGTGTCTTCAACACTAAAAATTTCAAAGTACCTTTCTTGAAGAAACCCATCTTCATCAACAAACCTGACAATGATATCCATTTGCTCCTTCTTAGATACAACAAGTGATTCATCAACCAACATACAAAACTTGGCATCTCCAATTTCTTGGCAAATTGTATCTCAAATTTTGGTAGCAATTATATCTAGGATCTCCTTCTAAATTGATGGTGCAATGTACATGGCATGCTGGAGAGCATTTTCAATAACAAGTTTTGCAATCTCTTCATTCACATTTGCATAACCCTTGATCAACTCAATGAAATGTCCTCTACTTGTAGAGTTAGCAAATTCATCATGGCCTATAAAAGACAAGCCTTCTTTCCTAAGATACTTCATAGTTGCTATTGTTGTCTTCAAACACAGCCCATTTTGCCTTATAAATTTTGGTGGTAGTTTGTCGATCACTCTATCAATATGCTGAGAAGTTCTCAATAAGTTACTCCAACTTTGAGAATTCTTGTTATGAGCAGAATTCATCTGACCGACATGTTGTACTATAGTTCCCTTCTTCCTAGCCAACATTCTACTCCGATTGTAGCTTCCATAAATAGTAAATAGAGGATACCTTGGTGGATTTTTCTCAAAAAGGAAACAAAGAAAGTAGAACACTCTATCTATAGCTTTTGAATTCTCTAACTAAGGAAATAGTGCAAACCATCTATACTGAAAATAACGATTATCACGTCCATCAAAAGTTTGACAATAATTTTGTAACTTGGGTTGACAAGGTCCCATAAGAATATATTATCTTCAAATATGATCTTGTTCATTAACCGGAAATGTATAAATCAACTCACGTAATCCAGGATCAGCTTGAACAAGGGACTTTTTTTTAGTATCACCTATGGGTGGAGGAGAAACCATCTCAGTTTCTGATGGAACTTCCATTTCATTCACTGGCAAAAAACTAAGAGAATCAGAACAGGGCACTGGCATCTCTGATGTAACTGATGTTGATGCTTGATTATCATCATCCTTCTTATAAAAAGAAAAAAGAGTCTTAATTATTTTGGACTTATGATGATGATCAAACATCCTTACTATCCTATTTATAAGAACAAATGTGCAACAACTCAACATCACAATAACAAAGTACAGTAATTGAAGAAAAGAATATGGTTTCTGGAATGAATGAGGTCATTTATGTTGATATCATAAGTTCATGACTAGCTAGATCAAATACAAAATTGCGATGATGATGTAAATATGTAATATGTATCATTTGAAACAGAGGAGCCTCACCTGATTAAAATCCTATTCAAAAATTAACATATAGTAAATTTCTAAAACTAAATTATTAAACATGCAGTGATAGTAGACAATAGTGCTTTAGTTGTTGTATTCAAATAAACAAACATGAAATTTTATCCATCCGATTATTCAGATCACAAAATAAATAACATTGAACAAGTAATTCAAACAAAACTAGCATATCTAATCTTAAAGAATGGAATTTAGTAGATTACAAACTTGAAGAATTGAAGAAGTTGAAAGAATGGAACTTACAGAAGATATCTTCGTTGAACCATTTTCAGTTTGAACAATTGAACTTTGAAAACTGAGAATTGTGAGAGGATGAACTGAAATTTGGAAGGAGCCAGTTGAGTAAACTTGGTTGTGAGTCTTGTGACACCTACTAACTTTACTTCTTTAAGTCACAGCAAAAGAGGCGTGCCCAAGAAGACTTCAAGGGTTATTTTTTTAATTTTTATTGTTGCAAAGTCGTGTAGTTTCAATTTGGAGAGGATTTTGAGCTGGGGATTGGAAGTGTGGGCTGGATTTCTAGCCCAGCAGACAAATAATATATACATGTCCCAAAATTTCTTTGTCCAGTGGTTGCTGGGCTTGCGATCACAAGGATCTGCCTCTGCTATTAGCCTGAGTAGGAATTGGTATTGTAGTCCAGGACTGGTTTGGTTGGTTCATTATAGGATTGGCTCGGCGTATTGAAGGACAACACTAGCCTTTATCTGTAGAGGTGGAAGCTACCTTTGAGGCGTTCAAGTTCAGCCAGCTGCATAATCTCCACCCGGTTTGATTTAGTTCTGACTCCTTGATAGTCGTGAAGGTGACCGAAGATATGACCTCAATAGCTGTGGATTTTCAGGATTCTATGGAAAACGTACGCAACCTGCTCGAGGAGGCTCCGAATTCTATTTTTGTTCATCATCCTAGAGAATGTAATAGAGTAGCCCATAATCTAGCTAGATGGGGACTGCTTAATGCAGTCAATACCACAGTTTTCTTTGATGCACCTGCCTTTTTAGAAGGCGTACTTGCTGTAGATTGTGCTTAACTAGGTGGCTGCCCGCGCCCAGGCGTAGTTTTACGACGAAATTATATCTAAATGATAAGGGTATAATTGTTCATAATTTCATATGGGTGGTTGTCGAGATGTTACCTATAATTACCAATGAGTAAAAACCAAACCATAAATTTAAAATGTCTAAATTCCTGAAACTGAATACCTACGCCGCACAGTCTAGGTGTTTACATTTGTGTTGGTCGTAGGCGTCATCCCCGTGCTGAAGCCCGGGTTTCCAAAAATTCAACAAAGTATGCAGAAGATATACGACTTCATTATCTTGAAAGAAATCTCGAACATGATGCAAGGGGATGCAATCATCTAAACTGAGGCATAAACCAAATTGAATTTGCAAACAGAATTACCTATTGAGAACTATTCATTATGTATTGTGATTGAATTTTTCATTGTAAAACCTTTCAAAACAAACATACTCAAAATGACTAAATTTCAAAAACTTATTTTCCAAGTTTTATATGTCTAGATTCATAGGTGACCTCAAATTAATATGTCATTAAGATGACCGTTCCCAAAAAGTGCATGACGAAAGCGCCCCAGTTCTATAATCGTATTACAACCGTTTCTGCATGTTTTAGACTTTGAATACAATGAAAATAAATTTAAAGTCGATTACTACAATATCATATATGGTTATTTGTTACATATAGCTTGGTATTATGCATCAATAGTGTGGTTAAGATCAATTATGTTTTTAGGTGGTTATTTCCAAGGTGGCGCAGATTTTTAACAAAGTGTTATAACTTATAACCTTTTCGCAAGTTCATAATTATGATATATGTATATTATACGTTAAACAATACATTAGTATAAAGGATAACAAATTTATATTTTGTTTGGTAAAAGGATTATATTTTGATTAGTGGAGAAGTTATTTGTCTATTAGCTGGGATAAATCTTTGTAGCTACATTTTTTGTTCAAGTCTGCGAATTCAATGAATCTAAAAAATAGATTGCAATCATTGTCATGTCTTGCCGAGGCGCAGTTGTTGTCGAAGACCAAATGAAGAAGAAAAATAATAATAAATGCACACATGCAAACTATAGTTGTCACATTCAGTCGATTGAACATATAAACTGAAAAAATATGTCATTTTACAAACTAAATACTATCCAAGATAATATCTATAACCTACAAAAGATAAGAGTTAGAGTTCTTATTTACACAAATGATAGAGGTCTTACTTTACAAAAAAAAATATATACATGAGTGACAAATTGCAAAACACATAAAAAAGAAGTTATAAGTTAAAAATATTGGTTACATAATATGATCATAGCCTAGGACTCCTCCTGCTCCTTGTAACCCATATACTACACAAAAGTATTAACTGTCTTCTTCTTCCTTATTGCTTGTAGCAGTCTATAGTCGAGTAGCTTCTTTACAACTATTATTGTCTACAAATCTTGTAATGGTGGGAGCTATGTAATAAACTGATTTAATCTGCAAGACTGCAACGCATATTTACTTTGTTAAAAAATTGAGGATCAATCTTATAATTGCAATATGTCTTAATTAGATTTGTTTAGACAGATCTTAGAACTTACTATGTACTCTTGTGGATCAAGTGCATTGAGTTCAGACATGGTTTAGTGCAAAAGACCCAACTGATCTCAATTCCAAGTCATGTCAAGCTGCCATCAATCCAAACTATGCCTAGTTGAGTACTTAAAAGCATGGTGATTATTATATCATCTCTCTCCAAATGTCAGTATTGCTACCCACCTGAAGATTTCTCAGGTTGATCAATTTGATTATATCGTCAATGATAATGCGAATGTTATGTTGTTAGATTGTCAATTCAGACTACATATATGAAGAAGAAAAAATCATAAGTTTTAATTTGAAAGCATGCATACCAATTGTTCGAGATGAGTTATTAGTATTCTATGCTTTGTTTTCCCAGACATGGCAAACTGAGTTCACCGGCTAGGTAATGTGGTACACCCAAATAATTCTTTCACCCTACGGTGAATATTTGCTACAACTTGGTGTCAAAAATACTAAGGAGATCTAAAAACTAATAGGCCATATTTTTAGTCCTTGGCTAGACTTCTTACCATTCTCAAAACAATGAAAGGAACCCTCCCATTTCATATAGCAGGACATCAAGAGCAATTGGGTGAACAATGTAAGTTGCCTTTAGAAACTGATAAAAGGGTTGCCTCTCAAAGCCCCTGACATTGTCTGACCCCACACTGCAAATTTCACATCAAAAAATATTAATTCATTAAAAAAATTATTCCTTGTGGTGTAAATAAAAAAGAAAAAATAAACAGAATTTAATACCCTTTCAATCACGAAATTTGATTATCATGACTAAACCGATTATATTGCCTAA
This sequence comes from Geum urbanum, assembly GCA_946800695.1. Lineage (NCBI taxonomy): Eukaryota > Viridiplantae > Streptophyta > Magnoliopsida > Rosales > Rosaceae > Geum > Geum urbanum. Next base: position 72,906,092 of record OX327001.1, read on the forward strand.
GTCTATCTATTAAATTAAGAAGCTTTTAGATCAAAGGCAAGAAACTAACCTCGAAGACGTCTGAGATCGATTGCAAACCCAGTAGAACCGGGTAACTGTTATTGCATAAACGATATTAGCATCCCAATAGAACCAAGACCTTTAATTTGTCTTCATTGCTGTTCAAAACAACATCAAATAAGAAATTAAATAAAATCGCTTGAGCTATATTTTTATACACCATCCAAAACTCACACAGCTATAATTGCAAACCTCCACACATCCAAAATACACACCGCTATAATTTAAATTAAATTAAATAGATCATGGGTATTTGGGTGGGTTAGTAAAGGGTAATGTTTAGATATAATTGTTTTATAGTACTGGATTGTGAGGATACAATCGTTAATTAATCGTAAATTGGGATGATGGTAGATTTGAATTGAAAAGCTGAAATAGAGTAAGTCGCACTATCATTCCGACTGCGGACGCCGGAGCACACAAGAGAGAAATAATTCAAAACAAAGATTAAATCCGGCACTTGAGTAACAAAATAAAAGAGATAGAGACAGGGAGAGGAAGATTACCCAGTATAGAGAAATGATCAGTAAGCCTGGTGCTTGTCAAAATCGGCAAAATTGATTTAGATGTTGGTGTTCGTCGAGACACAGTACAGATCAACCCAATCGATTGTCGAGACGCAAAGGTTGAGAAATAGTACGGATCGGTGGCTAAATCGATTTAAAGCAGGAGATCACAGAGGGAGTCGGTTGTTAGGTTTGGGAGCAAGTAGGCAAGAAGTCGCAGATGAGAGAGGGAGGTGCAAATAACGTAGCTTTTGCTCTTTTTCTGTCTTCAGTGACTAAAATACCCTTTGCTTAGGAACAATGATTTCAGAGTGATGAGACTCGGTATTGTTATAGTAAATTTTTCCTTAATAAAATTTGCATTTACCTCAAAAAAACAAGTTCTAAAATCAATTCCCTCGACAATCTTAGTGCAACTCTAGGTGACCTTCTATAAAGCATCTCTAACAGTGATGTTAAATTTTTTAGTCAAATTAGCTAAAAATTAAAGGTAACTTCTACTTAATTCTCTTTTACTCCCGCTGTTAAAAGTTATAGTTAAGTCAATTCAAAAAGAGTACCTTGAAATTAAGGGAAAAAAGGAGGGAAAGATTTAACTCAAGAGTTATTTTCTCTCTTCTCTCTAGTTTTATATAGCTACAAAATTTAACAAAAAATTTATTTCAACTTTAATATAGAGTAACTGTTGGAAGTAAAAAAGTTATAAAATTAGTTAAATTATAACTTTTTTTAAACTCTGTTTGAGATATTCTAAGTCATTTTTAGCTAAAATATAAATTTTTTCTCTAAAAATTCACTCAAACAGCTCCCCTATTAGCCAATTTATAGCACCTCCAACAACATTACTTAAATTAATGTTATTATTTTGTTGAAAAATGTAACTCGATCTAAGATATTTAGGCCAAGTATTTTTACAAATTTGTTCCAACAATATTACTCATAATTGAATGAGTATTGAGTTTTGATTGGTTAATGAAAAATATAGAATTAAATATAGTATCTATTTATTAATTGCATTTGCAATGTAGAAGAAAAAAAAAGCTAATGCAATGTTGGTTATTCTTGTTACCTAAAATCATTCTTTATGGGAATAGAGAATGCAAATGAGAAATTTATGGATTCCCTATAATGGAGAATGATATAAGGGATCTACTGGAAATGATATTTATGAAAAATCATCAAATTATTGGTAAAATCAACATATAAAAGATCTGTTGGAATTGCTCTTAGGGATTCTCTATATTTCATGTTTTCATCCCCTATTCTTATATCGAAAATATGAATTGTAGGTAATGAAACATTCAATACTATAATTAATTCTTTTCTTCTAGTTTAAGTGTGAGGTAGTTTGTTATGACCATAATTACGTTTTAATTATGTGCCTAACCTTATACTTAATGTTTGCCTTCTTGGAATAAAGCATCATTTTTGATACATTTCCTTGTTTTGCTAGGAAATGTGGAGTTGACTCTGAATGTATTAAAAATGAAGAATTAGACACTTATTAGAGAAAACGTATACATTTTTAAGGTCACGAGAGAATTTGGAGCAACTTTGGGAAAATGACAAAATAACCTCACCGGAAGTCGCTGGAAATTGCCCGGAAGTCTTCCGAATTCACCATGGCCGGCCGGACCACCATTCCCGGCCCAATCATATGGAGTCCAGCCTAATGGAGGCCCAATCAACCCATTTATTCTTACCAATCTGGTTTGATGAGAAAGAGAAGAAGTTGGACCACATGATGTCACGTATTTAGGACTTTAGCCTTACAAAGCCTAAATAAATGGATCATGGTCTCCCTATTTCAAACCTAACCTTTAGATCTTCCATCTCACCATTGCCTATCATCTAAGGGTGCAAATTAACCTTCCTAGTCAGCCCAAATTCGAGCTCCCCGTCTCCCTCACATACAACTCATCTCATTTTCAGATTTTGCATAGTTTTACACTCTCTCTAGACCCCTTATCCTTATACCAACCTTCTAGCACTCTCTTCTACCTATCCTCCTCCATTTCTAGTCCAAAATATCTTCATAACCACCACTACTAGAGACCTAGCTCTTCCATTTCTTGGGTAGAGCCGAACCTCACTACCATATCACCACCACTTTGGCTTAGTTTGGGTATTCCTCCTCTCATCCTCTCCTCCTAGGGTTTGGCAAAGCTTTTAGAGTTCAAAGGAGTGGAAATTAATCCCTCTTTCCCTTGCTTCTTTGAATCCTAAGGGTTTACCTTACCTCCTCTTGAAGACTTGGTGCTTGTTAAAGAGAAGAAGTGGAGCTTGAAGGCTTAGAGTCACTTGATGAAGCTTTGCTTAGGGGACCCTTGGTTATTTCTACTCTCTTCCTACCTTAAGCATATTTCAACTCTAGTATTTAGTTATGTGTAGTGAGTAGTTTTATTTGGGAGACTAGGGTTAGAACCCTAGCCATGTGATGAACAAATGATGTCTTGAATTATGTATGATTTTTTGTTCTAGTGTATATTGTGTGTGTGATGTGAATGAGCAATTGTGTGATTGTGGATGTTTATTGTGCTTGAGTTTCATATTTAGTTCACTTATATATGTGTTGACCCTAGCTAAGTTAATGTATGTGTAAAGAGACAAAAAAATGGTCCTTAATTGAATTAGCTACTCACTTAAGACTAGATGAGCATGTAAACATGATTAGGGTATTTTCGAAGAGGTTTACCTTGAGACTTTGTTGCCTTAGCACCTAGCATGTACTAAAGCTCATTTGAGTCTCAATTAACTTGAGGGACTCTAATCAAGCACACATTAAATCCAAAAGGTTATTGTGGCTATTAGTAGATTCTCTTGACTGGCAATCCAATAGGTGCGAGTTGGGGGAATCACATAGACTTTCTCTCGAATTCTCCAATAGAGATTCGAGAAGCGGAACCTTCCACATATATCACACGATATGCTTGTTGACTTCACAATATGACATACGATCGAGATGTAAATTCGAAATGGCTTGAGGTCTTAGTTTCAGTTCACTAAATACTTCAATGTTGGGATCAAGTCATCTAGAGTTTGAAATAACCTAGTGAAAGAACCCAACCCTAGATTAACTATTAATCTAGAATCCAGCTCTAACGACTGACCCTAATCTACTAGTTTTTGTGAAAATTTTGACATAACTTCCCTTATAAAAGAGGCACCCAAAAACCTGCATGGAAAACTGGCACTCCGCAGGTAAACCCACAAACAATACCGTGGACCACTGATGTCCATCTGGATTTCTCAACATAAGACTGGAATTAAACCTAATACATTATTCAGAATTGGAAAACATAACTCCAGTAAATATACTGATTCATAAACAAAGAAACTCAACTCGACAATTATACGAGTGACAACCTATTCACATGAGTCTCACTAAGACGATATTACAGAACTAGTATCCAAGGTGACTACAATAACACAAGAGACATACTGACAGTGAGTTGAGACCTACTGCTAAGGAAATTGATTAGTGGACTCGACGCCCTCGACGACACCCGGCACCCTCATGATACACACTGCAATCTGGGCAAATAAAATTGAAAAGCCTAGGAAAAAGGCATATAAAATCATAAAAACTTTTAGAGTGAGTGGACGAAAATAATAATTCACTTTTTAACTGAAACTGTAAATAATATGCCTTTCACAATATAATGTGCATAAAAATAATGCAAGTCTGAAAATAAACATGATGCGAGTCTAAAACCGATGGGTCCCTCTCGGACACATCCGCAACAGTACAGTCTAAATCACAGGATCTCAAACCCACACGTGATTAAATAGTCAGAAAGACCTCGGGTCAGGATATCTGTCCCCCCGGAGCATCTCGGGGATCAGCCGAGCATGCCAATACTTCGATACCATTACTATCTCTGAGACTGTACTCTGTGTAAAATAAATCATGCATATGCCTCCAAATGCAAAATCATAATCATAAATGCATAACCGTAAAATGCATAATAATAAAATGCATAATCATAAACTCTCAAATCGACGGTGAGAACAAAGTGTCCACTCACAGATTGCCGGGATAAACATAAACTTTGTCGATCGGCATAATTATTCATTTGACACGTCTGCTGACTCAATATCTTGAAACCACGATTAAAATTAATATCTAATCATCAGGGTTCACACTGCATAGCTAAGATCGTAATCTGTTGAATAATAATATCGAGAATCTCGTATACTCGAATAACGTAAATTTTGTTTAATTACTGATTCAACCAAATTCTGAATTCAATTCCCTCTAATCCCTCACTATTAAGAGTCGCAAAGCAATCCCGAATATCAACCAACGCGCAATTAAATTGATAATCAAAACGTCCTTTAATTTTGTCTTGAATTAAACTGATAATTGTCCGATTAAATACTCATCAAAATTTATCAAGCTCATATCCGAATATAAATCTCACCATTGCATTCGGCACGCGGAAATGAGCGAAACGACATAAAACTTCATCGAAAATTCCACATCGCCAGAACTCATCCGCGCACCGCGGCGCGTGGGTTGCGAACCGCCGCCAGAATCCTAACGGCACCAAAATCTACAATTGTTACATCAATGGAAATCTAAAGACAATCCCAACAACTTTCATAACTGAGACAAACCCAAAAACTAACCGGAAAACCTCAAATTTACTGAAAAACTGAAATAGTCACCAGAATTCTTCCCCTCCGATCGCCGGAATCCGGCCACGGCAAAGGCCAAGACCACTTGTGATAGATTCACCATTCCAAGGGCTACAAAACTCACATGGATTTGACCCTCATCGCTGCCGTCTCCGCCACCTCCGTCACTAGCGAAATCACACCGATTTCGGCCGGTTTGCTCCGCATCGCACCGTCGTTCTCCGGCCATTATCGCCAATGATCCACCTACCAAATGGAAAAGGAGCTCAAGCCCAAAGTTTTTACACCAAGACCTCGACCAAAGGTGGCTAGAATCTAGCTCGCCGCCGGCAACAAGTTTCAAGCCAAAACAGGTCGGCTTGACCCGTGGTCAACGCGGGTCAACGGGTCATTTCAAAAGTAGAAACTTTCCAATTTTATCTAGAATTTATATCATATATATACCGTACACATACCAGCACAAATCAACGGATACGGTTCAATCTGATCAAGATCGGACGGTCACAATTAAATCAGCAATAAAAATAACACTTTTATATATTTCCACTTACCGACTTCAAAACTCGGTAAAACATTGCTCGCTTATCCGAAAAATTCCCCAAAAATTCCCACGATTTCGAAATTAAATACTCTACAAATTCGCGCCTGATGAAAAATTCGTTAACAACCTACGCGATACCACTAATTCGTGATAATTCTATTTCGTGCTGATTAATACGTAAATTTTGGTTCGGGTTGTTACACCTAGGAACTTGGGTTCAAACCTATTCGTGACCCAAAAAGTCATGATTTGGACATCCATTTGTGTGAACAGACTTTAATCTAATACATAAACCGAGACAATGTTTGATGCATCATATGGTTAGCGAGGATTTGCCTAGTCGACCATCTTTCCTTATATTGAATTTGTTTGCTATTTTCGTTTGCGCATTGTAGTGTAATCAACCAACCAATCAAACTTGTATAACCACTCATCGTAATTCAATCACCCATCACAATGCTAAGTCTACAAAGGACTTAGTAATATGAGATACACACATCTGCATTTTACTTTGCATTTAGTGTCAAGTTAGTGTCTAGTTGTGTCTGTAGGTTAAGCGTTAATTATTGTGAGCTAAGGAGTTATAGCGACTAATTCTCATGGGTTCGACACTCGACTACCTTAAAAATAATATAACTTGTCTCGTATACTTACGGGTGGGGAAATACTTTACATTTATGAGTTAGTTCTTAATTCAATAAGTGTAAAAGTCTATTTTTCTCCAACAACGACATGGTGTGGCGCTGTCACTTGGAGGCGATTGATGGTGGTGCATCGTGTTTTTTGGTTTGGTGGTTTGCTGGATCGTGGGCCGGGCTGACTTTGCTGAGCTAGATTTGGGTCTCTTCTCTTGGGCTGCTGTTGGGATGATCATGGCACCAGTGTATTTTTTTTAGGTCTTGTATTAGAGGCGGAAGTTCATCTTTGGTGATCTCTATATTTTTTCCAAGTTCTAATTAACCATACCATAATCGCATGCTTAGGTGCTTAGTTAGAAGAACGCTTTAGTTTGGATTTACATTTGGTTATTGTCCAAGATGAGCTTAACGTATGTTGAGCTCAATATTTTAAAGAGTAATGCTTATTCCTTAAGGTTTTAGTTGTCGGAGTTGATCATTAGGATTTGTTGGAACATATGTATTACTCCGGATGACATTCTTAATGAAAAAATTTATTTAAAAAAAAAGGAGATGAAAACAAAAAATATAAGGAATCCTTAAAATAGGTAATATGATAGAGATATGCTCGAACCGATTTTAAAGAAAAAACTTCCTATAAATAATAAAATCGACTTTTAAGAAATTTATCGAAATTGCTATACTAGTCTTAAGGTCTAGTACAATATATAGTAGACGACTAGATAATGTTCTACGTAACATTATTTTAACTAATTAAACATAGAAGAATAGTTAACCGTAAGATTTTTGCTACGAAGTAAGAACTAACTTAGTAGACACAGTTTGTCATAGTTTTGATTAATCAGAATAGGAGGAACATGGTGTGTGAACATAGATCTATGTTCCATTAATCAAAAATACATGTTCCGTCACAGTCCACGGACCTATGACAAATGTCCCCTTCCAAAATCCAATGGACCAATTCACACAGCGAAAATCAAAACCAATTTATAGCTAAGCTGGTACAAGACAAATACCATTATCTTTCCTCGATCGAGTTCCCTCCTAGTAGAAACAGATCGAGTTTTGACTTTTGACCGCTTGCTCTTCTAGTATTCTAGAACTTCCGTACAATCTTAGCCATGCATGCAAACAGGTTAAGACAGATTTGCCAACCAAAACCGTCCACCTTGATTTGTTTAACCATATCTTTCATTAAAGTGCGGCTTCATTAGTGCTAATGCTAGCACGTACTAGACCGTACGTCCCTGTCATAACATTAGAATATTATTCATGCTTCCCAGCTTACCTCATATGCCACCCATATCTGGGAAAGCCCAATTTCTACAGCAAATCTTCCTCGTTGTCGATCTCACTCCATCTTTACGGTCTTACCCACCTCCACCTATATATCTATATATTTGTGTGTGTGTGTCTCTCTCTCTCTCTCTCTCTCTCTCTATATATATATATATATAATATACCTCCTCACTTTCAAACTCTATCTTGTATCACGTCGATCACTACAACGAAACTTTATCAAGCTCTGGCTGCTCTACTAATCAACTAGCTAGCTATGGGAAACTGTTGTCTGAGGCGCGGTGGTGATTCGGCGGCGGTTTGGGCGGAGGACGAAGAGTGGATCGGCGTTTCGCAGCTGCACCAGCAGACGGATGAGCAGCCGAAGAAGCAGAAGCTTCTTTGGGAGGATCATCCTCTGTTTAGATCTTCGTCGACGTCGTCGTGTAGACGTCGACGGGGAGGAGGTGGAGATCATCAGGTGAAGATCACGATTACGAAGAGGGAGCTGGAAGAGTTCGTGGGATCAAAAAGAGGAGGCGGCGGCGGGGACGTGGCGTCGGTGGAACAACTATTGGCTAGGGCTATCAACGTCGACTGTGACGATGACATGGCGGAGGAGGAGAATCAAGTTCCGTGGAGGCCTGCGCTACAAAGAATTCCGGAGATCAATTGAATCATCATGTATATATATTACGTTGCTTATTCACCCTTGTTGTATGCTTAACATACGTTTTGCCTTTTTATTTATGTTCTTCTTGATCTAGGTATATAAAGATTATGGAGTTTAGGATTTGAGGTCGATGCATGTACTGTTTGTTGAACATGTTAATGTAGAGATCAACTCGAGTATATCCCTGTTCTCTTGGTTCTATCGACTTTTGCTGGTAGAAACAACATGTGCGTACGTGGCCTGCCGACTAAGTGTACACTACGCCCTAATTCGTGGAACATTCTTTTTGGAAATGGTAGTAGTATGAGTAAAATTAAATTTATAGTTATTTTTAACTAAAAAATAAATATAATATACATATTTTTAATTTTAATTTTAATAGTTGTAATTATAAGTAAGTCATTTTAAATATTTGAATCGTTGGACCACTCAGACTATTTTTTGAATTATAGAAAAAATAATTTTTAAGTTATTTTCTCTCATTCATTTGTAATATATTTATAAATATAATTCAAATATATGACTTAATTTTAACAAATAGGAGGTAGAACCAATAAAGATCTCTTTTTCGATTCATCCCTGGAGTTGAATACCTCATTCAAGAATTGTTTTTGATCTGATCCGTAGGAATCAATAGAAAAGGCAAATCCCTTATGATATAACGGATCCGGCTCGGTTATTGATAGAGTGAATAGATCTGCCATTACTTAGAACAGTTTTTAGTTATAATTTAAAAAAATTATGACTTTTAAATGTTAAAGTAAACTATATATATTATGGAGAACTATTCACGTACGCCACATGGGTCGAAGACTTGTTCTCGTGTCACGACGATAAGTATCTTATACTATTTTTGGTTTCGGAGAAGAAAAGTGTCATGAATCACTTACCACCTAAAAGCTATGTAGATCATGGAGCTAGGAAGTGAATATAGGATTGATTCAGATTCGTTGATTGATTATATATGAAACTTTAGTCCATACATGTTTTCCTTTTGAGACTTTGACGGGGTACACACGTGGACATTCTTCATCAGTCATCACCTATCATTGTAGAGTACGTCTCTTTATACGTAATCAAAGGTGTTTACCTCACATTATCATACTCAATCAACATCATAAAACTTCATAATACTAATGATGTGATGCTTGTAGTTGAAGCCAAGCCATACATTCCCCAAATGTACATCGCTAAGATCCTCCGTCCGCCACAATTATACTAATCAAGTAATCATCATTTTCACTAGCTTTCGAAACATAGCAGTTCATTCAGTAACCTAATGGCCAGGGCCTCAAGGCTTTATAAGTCTACGTCTAGAGTACTTACTAAGAAGAGGTCTTAAAATTGAACTCAAGTATGTACAATATATATTTGGGTCTTTATATTTTTATCTAACCTAGAGTCCCATTAAATTTTTGACATTTCACGGCCGACCATGCTAATGGCAATAGCTAATTAATCTAGCTGGTTATAATAAAACAAAGCATAAAGTTGCTCCAAATTTGAGCAACTATTCATAACCCCAAAGTTTGGCATACCTTTTAAAGACATGTCAAATTGGAGAATTACAATCATTTTAACTGAACTCACGGAAGAAGATAACAAGTCGTTGTAGTATAGTGGTAAGTATTCCCGCCTGTCACCCGGGTGACCCGGGTTCGAACCCCGGCAGCGGCGCCTGTTTTTGTTTTTGTTTGTGCTGGGTGGGTGGCTGGTAGGGAAGAGATTCAGAGAAAGGCAATGGATGGCATTAATGCGCCAGTGCTCTTCTATCTGAGTTTTCTGGGTCTCCGTGGGACCCTCTTCTCTCCCAGTACAGCCTATTTACTTAATGACTTTTGTGCAGCTGCTTTGTGGGTCCCCACAACCCACCTCCACCACTTTGAAGAAGAAGCTCATCTCATTCATTCATGGCTTCTCTCCAACACTCCTCACTGCTCTTAATAACTGCAACATCTACAGCTCCCCGTCTTCTTTACCCAAAATGCCTTCTTTATTTCTTTACACTCCCTAAACCCTTCTCTGAAATCCAAGCCTGATTCGATTCAGACTTTACTGGCACAAACTTGGTCTTCACTCCTCTGAAGAGTCTTAAGCTCACAATGTCTCCTCTACAATTCTCTGTTATGCTTCTCTGTGAGTAGTTCAACTCTTTCTTGATTGTTATCTTTTCTGGGTTCTGCTTAAATTTGCATGATCTTTAATTTGTTTGAGTTAATGCAACTGGGTTTTGGTAGAAATTTATGATTTGGGGAGAGTGGAGTTAGTATAATTTGTTGTGTTCCAGATTCATGTTTTAGTGTTCATTTAATATTTGGTAAATTTGCTGTAACTTTACATCTTGGAATTTATTTATTACAAGTTCTCAGACATTGGAATAGACTAGATTAACAATTGCCTCATTAGGTTTGACAGAAGTGTTTATCTTTAAAGAGTTATAGGAATTACAATGCCAAAAGCATAAGACTTGCTCATCCTCAATTACCATGCTTTGTTTGTTCTATAGGTCTCCAATATGTACTGTGTTGCAGTGCCCATAAAGATCCTGTCTTGAAAACTAGGCAAGAAGATAGTATGTTACCAATGATCTCCCCTACACTTGCTCCGAAGCCCTTTCTTCCTCTTCTTGCGCCTTCACCATTGGCACCATTTACAAATACTAGTGTCCCAAAGATATCAGGTATTGCTCTCACTCCTCCTAATCTGGTTTCGTTTAATTGAATTTGGTCAGGCATTGCAAAAATGTTGTCTTGTTTGTTGGGTTGACATATGTGTCCTGTTGATTTGTGTTTTTTAGGTCAATGTATGCTGAACTTCAGTGCTGCTGAGAGTTTGATGAGTATGACTGCAATTGACTGTTGGTCTGTTTTTGCACCTTTGCTGGCAAATGTGATTTGTTGCCCACAGTTGGAAGCTACACTTACAATCCTCATTGGCCAATCCAGTAAATACACCAATGTGCTCGCTTTGAATGGGACGGCCGCAAAACATTGTCTATCAGATGTTAAGCAGATTTTGGTGAGCCAGGGCGCAAATGACACTCTTGCGCAGATATGCTCAGTTCGTTCATCGGATCTCACTGATGCATCTTGTCCGGTCATAGATGTAAATGAATTTGAGGAGACAGTGGATACTTCGAAGTTGGTTGCTGCTTGTGGGAAGATAGACCCTGTGAAAGAATGTTGTGCTCAAACTTGTCAGAATGCTATATTAGAAGCTGCTACAAGAATTGCATCGAAAAGTTCCTCTCTTTTGAGCACAGAAAGTGCACATGGTGTCTTACCTTCTCACATGAGTAGAGTGAACGACTGCAAAAGTATAGTACTACGGTGGCTGGCAAGTAAACTCACTCCTTCTCGTGCCAAGGAAGTTCTAAGAGGACTATCTAATTGCAAGATCAACAAGGGTGAGTTTATAAGTTATACATAAAGTTTGTCAGCCTTTTACATTGGTATTTAGCATGTCAAAACTTTACATGTATTTGTTCAACTGCTTTCATCTTCTTTTCCATATTTTTTTTTCTGTGATATCTCTATTGCATCAATACACCAGTCCACCAGCAAGAAATATCTTTGAATGTAAATTTTTTAATAGATCCACATACTGTTTACTCTATGCATTGAAATTTTTTTTTTGGTACTATCTAGTTTCAACTGGATGCCAAAATTATAAATTTGGACCAGTCATTTAGTGACATTGTCAGAGTTGAAATTGCCTACCTTCATCAATGTTCTTCCCTTGCACTTGTATTAGTAAAGTTGGTGTTTTGTCTCTATGTGATATATACTAGTTATGTATGATTTGTATCTTAAGGAGAGTAATCTCAAGATGGAGTAATGGTTTCTGTATATGTGTTTGGTATGCATTTCAGTTTGTCCCCTGGTCTTCCCCAATATGATGCATGTTGGACATGGCTGTGGGAATGAGATAAGCAACCGGACAGCTTGTTGTACTGCCATGGAGAGCTATGTCTCCCACTTACAAAAGCAGAGTTTTATTACCAACTTGCAAGCTTTAGATTGTGCTGCATCACTGGGAGTGAAGTTAAGAAATTCAAATATTACCAAAGATGTGTACAGCCTATGCCATATTAGCCTCAAAGATTTCTCCCTTCAAGGTTAGTTCCTTCCTCTAGTTCATTGTAGAGAAAATTTTGAGCATTTCTCATCTTGGTACTAATATATGATTTGGACTTTTTTCTCTATGTAATTGTGATGTGGGGATCAACAATTCTGCACCTCAGTTGGAAGTCAAGGTATACATACATTTCATTTGTGATATGAAATTTTTGTTATAAACTTTAAAAACTGTTTTAAATTACCAGAAAGGTGGACTCATTGTAGTGTATCAACTTGTGTCCTTTTGATAATGCTGCCGAGCCATCTATCCTTTCTGAACAATCAGTTGGCACTTATGAAACTTCATGCTGCTTTCTGGGTGTTAACACTTTATATGAACTGATATGTGTTAGGGATCTTAGGACCCTAGATACAGGGCAGCTAGTTTCAGGATATATCATCCGCTATAACTATTTTCTAAATTCTAATGTACCTCTTAAGCTGATTTTCTCTTCCTTTCAGCAGTGCACCACAACTCAAATAGGTTTTTGATTCTTTATCGTTATATGTGTTTTAATCTTCTAAAGTGGCATATATTGTTTGTCTCTGTTTGCACAATGATAGCATCTGGATGTCTTTTGCCAAGCTTGCCTTCGGATGCAGTATTCGACAGTTCTGGGGTCAGCTTTCTCTGTGATCTGAATGATAACATTCCAGCTCCGTGGCCAACCTCTACCGACGGAGAAACTTCAGCATGCGGTAAAAGTATGTATATGATATTAGCTTTATTCACTAAGTACTCTGCATTTGTTGTACTCTGTTGCATAAAAGCTTGTATTTTATCTGCAATGTATTAACGATTCGTGTCCTACTTGTTGGAATTTCAGGTGTCAGGATTCCTGCACTTCCTGCAGCAGCATCTGCATCAAGGGGTGAGTAGACCTATTCATTTATGTCAATGTCATAGTCGTTGCCTCAATGTTTATTTGGTTTCTGTGACTAGACTCAATGCTGTTCAATTATTAACTCAAACCAACAAAGTTTACTTCATGCATAGAACATATTAATTGTTGTATGGCATATATGGCTTGTGAAAAATGATTTGCTTCAGAGCTTCCTGGGACCAGTTACTTAAGGCAGTTTTAGTGTATATGGGAGGACGCTCTAGCTAGTTCTTAGTTTTTTTAAACTACATAAAGTGGTCAGGGGAAGGCGAATTTGAATTAGATGATATATAAGTCTCTCTATTGTGAGTATACTTTCTTTCCAGCTTTTGGGTTGTGTCTGACTATTACCTGAAGTATGTGTTATCATGTTTTCTCAGGTCTTGGCAACAATGTTGTGATGCTTTCTCTACTCATTGCTTCCGCAATGGCCCTTCTGATGTTTTTGTAAACGAAGGAAAACTGTCTTGAAGAAGGATTCATTTGTGGGTTTGGAGGATGATGATGCAAGTCACCCCAATCTAGTCCATAGAAGATTGTCGCCAACTGGGGGAGAGATAGCTAGGTCAGGTTAGCTGTGAGGTCATTTCATGTATGTACTGTACTCCCAAAGCACATTGATTCATGATTCTTGCCTGTGTCTGTAATAAATTGTTTGTAAAGAAATTTAGGAAGTTGAAAGCTTGTATTGTAACTCGTTTCATCGAGAATTCGAGATTGCATGTAAATTTAGCTTGCTGCCAAAAATATAGGTTTTTTCTTGCCCTCTGCATCATAGCTTCTGCTGTGCTCCTGCCTTCTTGGATTAACATAGCCTCTGCATTTAGTTGCTCATCTTTAAATTAACAGGGCAGACATTGAGTACAGGCCTTATAGGCCTGCTCTTTGAGCCCCCACCAAGAAAATGTTTCAAAATTGAGCTTAAATATACACAATATAATTCGGTTCCTTTATTTTTATTTAGTCTAGAGCCTCATCAAATTTTTTCGGCATCTCAAGGCGGTGCTGCCCAATTTGCCATGATTGAAAGCATTATTTTTACATGTTAAATTCATTTAATTGTGAAGTTTTTTCAGTGTGATTCGTCGATCAACAAACTTTATGCTACGTTGTATGTTTTCTATATGTGGATGGGAATAAGTCGAATAACTACACAATAGAGCCACCACACGTACGACGGCGATAAGTTTCCCGGTCTAAGCTTGCCGGCCTGACATCGCCACTCTCCAAACTCCATTGTCACGTTATTAGTGTTTTGAGTTTGAATTAGAATTAGATGTAAATAAACATTTTCTATTGATAAAGGTTTCTTAGCCATATATGATCGAGCACTCCATAGTATATATATACAAGCAAGTGATGGAATTCTAGAGAATTTTAGAGAGCGATAGAAGAGTTAGGTACACAAGTATGGACTATTCTAGTGATACTAATGAGCTCTCCGAACCCATCTTGGACAACAAAAGATCTTCAGCCGTGCAGCTAGTGAGCTCGGAACTGGAAGACACTCTATCCAACACCGAACTTCCCTACTTCCACCGTCTACGAACTGCCACGTGTATCGAACTGAAGATCCTTTTCCGCCTCGCAGCTCCGGCGGTGGTAGTTTACCTGCTCAGCAATGTTATCTCCATGTCCACCCAAATCTACTGCGGCCATCTCGGAAATCTTCAACTCGCGGCCTCCTCTCTCGGCAATACCGGCATCCAAGTCTTCGCCTATGGCCTCATGGTACGTATAAGTGATATAACATATGTACATTGATACAATTTAGCAAAATAACATTGTCACATATGGTTGTTTATATGTACAACTTTTTGGGAGTACTGTGCAGCTTGGTATGGGAAGTGCAGTGGAGACATTGTGTGGTCAAGCCTATGGAGCACACAAGTATGACATGCTAGGCATATATCTGCAGCGGTCAACAATCCTGCTAATGGCAACTGGGATCCCAGTTATGTTCATCTACATCTTCTCCAAGCCTCTCTTGATTGCCCTAGGCGAATCGACCACCATTGCCTCTGCGGCCGCCATCTTCGTATACGGACTAATCCCTCAAATATTCGCATACGCTTGCAACTTCCCCATCCAAAAGTTTCTTCAGGCTCAGAGCATCGTGTTCCCGAGCGCGTACATATCTGCCGCCGCGCTCGTGGTGCACGTGCTCCTGAGCTGGGTGGTGATCTACAAGTTGGGATGGGGTTTGTTTGGTGCTTCCCTAATGTTGAGCTTCTCGTGGTGGATTATAGTGGTGGCACAGTTTGTGTACATATTGGTGAGTCCAAGGTGCAAAGGAACTTGGAGAGGTTTTAGCATGCAGGCTTTTACAGGGCTTTGGGCGTTTCTGAAGTTGTCTGTTGCGTCTGCCATAATGCTTTGCCTTGAGACTTGGTACTATCAGATTATAGTCTTGCTTGCTGGGTTGCTTCAAGATGCTGAAACTGCTTTGGACGCTCTCTCTGTTTGGTAGGCTATCTGTTTAAGGAAAATGTTAATTATGCTATTTAGCAATTCATACTAATTTACTTCTTGACCTAGCTTAAATAGAGGAGATTCCTAATTTTCTTGGCTACTAATTTTCTAGGACCAACTGGAAGGGTCACAAACAATGTTGCACTTTTTATTAGCACCACCAGAAATGGAAATTTAATCTTGTTATCTTAATGTTGTTATCTCACTTATATGTGGTGTATAATATACATACTAGCTAGGCTGAAGGTATAGCTACAACAACTTTGATCTTTGAACGAATATTAGAAATGTCTTGTGTTCTAATATCATCTGCATGCTTTTAAAGAAAACGTCATGATCAAAATTTAGGGTTTACTTTTTTTACACTATGTAACTTGTACATCAAGTTAATATATATCGTTTGGCATGACACTTTTAACCGATGTTAATATAGCATGGCCATATCTGGATGGGTGTTCATGGTTGCGGTGGGCTTCAATGCTGCTGCAAGGTCAGTGACCGACTCAAGCATATCACCAATCAGTCACACTTGGGATTCGAATAAAATTCTCCTTCTACCTTTCATTTTCCTTTTGTATAATATAGTGCATGTTCTAGAACCATTCCTAGCTAGCCTTATTTATTTTACAAATAAATGTTAAACAGTGTGAGGATTGGGAATGAGCTTGGGGCAGGACATCCAAAATCGGCCGCATTTGCAGTAGTAGTAGTGACATCAAGCTCCTTCCTCATCTCCGTAGTGTGTGCCATAGTTGTGCTTGCATTACGGCATGTCATAAGTTACGCGTTCACTGAGGGCGAGACCGTGTCGAATGCTGTCTCAGAGCTATCTCCTTATCTTGCTGTCTCTATTATACTCAATGGCATCCAACCTGTTCTCTCTGGTACGTCGAATATATATGCAGCTTCTTGCTATATAACATGTTTTTCGTACGCACGCGTGCACGGATGTTACGTTTCTTATTTAGATTTAGGTTATCTAACTACGCATATAAATAGTGTATTTATTCATGTTGGAAACTTAGGTACGAAAGTAGAAGTAGCACGAATTCAAGTTTTTTTTCGCTACTGGTGACGTTAGCAAGGAACATTTTTCTTTTTTCTTTCTTTCAAATCTCGGAGGAAAGTAGTTTTGTGAGATTTATGAGAAACAAAGTCAAGTAATTAATATATACTTTCACTGGACTAATGTATACTTTACATGATTCGTCTATCTTTTTGACAAAGAATATTGCCAATAAGGAGAACCTTGTCGATTCTTTTTCTCCATAATTGATGAAGAAAAGTGATATATATAGATTCATCACGAATTAGCCACTGTTCGATGTTACTTTGAGGGGAGCTGCATGCACAGCCATTCGAACTAGCTAACTATGAATAGCTTGTTGGCCACTAAGGAGGTCCAACACAATATGCATCGATCTGGTCCCTTCATGGACCATATAATTAATCATATGGATGCCGCATTATTGCCGCACATTTTCTGCTTCACTATCAATCATACTCTAGAGTATCTGAATTATTTAGCTCTCATATATACTTATTGTTGTAAATGGAACCTCGAAATCGTTTTTTGGTTGTTTGAAAAAAATGCACTTATTTGCATTTCCTTGACCAATGATGTTAATTTTCCCTTATGAATTGGAAATAGTTAATTAGGTTGTATTATTCCAAGTAGCTAGATTTCCTGCCTGCATGTGATGGAAACGAAAATGCATATGTATTAATTCTCATTTCATTGCATAGGTTAATTAATTCATATATAGGCAATACTACATATGACATGAATTTGGTGTTTTGGGGTCTTGCTAAATTCATGTGCAACATGAAATCATTGAAATGCAACAAATTCACGTCCTTTCATATTAATTGCATCACTGAACTCTAACAGTCAAGGTGCTCAAATGTGTGTGTGTGTGTATATATATATATATATATATATATATATTTATATATATCTTCTTCACTTAACGGGCAGACAGGCTTGTAGTTAAACATCAAGATCGTTCGTGGTCCTGCGTCGTAGCTAGGGTTTGTTCTTCGTACGTGTTTATTTTCATGCCGGTTATACATAATTAACTTAAATAATATCTTTTCCTGGAACTAAAGGGGTAGCTGTCGGGTGTGGATGGCAAGCATTTGTGGCATATGTTAACGTCGGATGTTATTACATCATTGGAATTCCTCTGGGTTGTGTTCTCGGCTTCAAATTCGACTTAGGAGCCCAGGTAACCATTTCTTTAATTAAACTAGCTAGAGAAGAGTCATACATATTTGGTTTTACATGCATGTACATGTATAATTTTAACCATGTCTTTGTTCTTTAATTAGGGAATATGGTCTGGGATGATAGGAGGAACATTTATACAGACAGTTATCTTATTATGGGTCACATTTCGAACTGACTGGACTAAAGAGGTACTTAATTAATTTAAGAACCAATTAGTTGGATCGATCAATTAGGTTTACTAATTCATGCACGCAACGGATTAACGAATTTAATTATATGTGCAGGTAGAAAACGTAAAACAGCGTTTAGACAAGTGGGAAGACAAGAAAGAGCCTCTTCTCTCAGAATAAGGATCGGAACATAGGAGTGTTTTATGGTACTTTGGAGTATCAAAATTCTATAATTTTAGAGCGTTTGATTACTTCATTTCTATAAAAATAGGGATCACCGAAGTTATCAAACACTCTAAAATTAAAGAATTTTTATACTCCGGAGCACTGTAGAACAACCCTCGGCATCACTTTCTAGCTAGCAAGCTCGTGCATGGAAGTTTTTGCGTAAATTTGAAGTCAATTTGTAGCTTAATAATTTAATATCCACACTCCCCGGATTAGTCTCGTTGCTTCAATAAGAAAACAAATATAACACGTACTACATATTTTCCAGTATCCCGATCCTACTCTCATTGCTGGTTTGATATATATTATTGACATGAGTTTCGTGTTTTTTTTTTCGTTTAACTACGTAGTAGATATCGGCTTGACTTATATATAAGAAAAAAATGGTTCATATAATCATCTAATTATGTTAACATAAACATTTTAGGGATATATATTAAAATGGTCACCAAATTTTGATTTCTAAACTCATTGTTAAATTTTGGAATATTTTATTATTTCTGGACGGTATTCACGTGTCTTTTCGAATATTTATTTATTATTCTCACATACTTTGAGCACCCAGAGAATCTGGGCGCCCACCATCTCTCTCCGATAGATTTCCAATAGCAAAGGAGAGAAGATCGGCGTCTTCTCTCCATATCTCGAAAGCAAGTACAGCAACGCTTCAGCGCTCGAGATCCACCCCTGTCCGGATCGGCCTCCACTACCTCCGACGTGGGCAAAAATGATCTCGAGTAATTGTGATACTTTATCAAACCAACAAAATTTTCACCACCGCCTTATTCTCTAATAGCTGGTTTGAAAAGATAACAACATAAACAAAATGCAGCATTCTCTTTGATACTGTACTCTAACCAATATGAAAATTCAATAAACCAATCATGAATAAACCTTCTTTTCTTCTTTTTTTCCCCAAAATTTGTGAAAGGAAAAGTATGATTTTTAGGTCGACAAGGGTCTTGTTATAGATAATATCTTCGAAATTCTTCTTGAATGTTAGGATGATAACTTGAAATTGGCGAGCGTTTAGCGGGATACGATAGATACTTTTCTGTAATATCTCCGGCACGAGACTTTTTCATATTGTTACTATTTTTCTTTTGAATTTTCGTAGCTGGTTGCTCATCTGATATTGGAGTAGAAGAAGAGGATTTTTTTTTGAAGTATCTCTCCATATCTAATAAACTTAGTAAAAATGATTGTATTTTAATCTTAGGAACGGTAGAGGTTTTATAAAGAAAAAAAGACCATAAAATCATAAACTTGATAAGAGATTAAATCATAATTGATCTAATATTTGGATTTTATTATTGAAATAATATATAATAATATTCTTACAAAGTCGTCAAATTTGAATTAGTCATGCACTCATACGTGTCGTTGAAGTTTAAATATACTTCAAATAAATTATAATATTTATATTATATAATACTAATAGTATAATAATTTTTTTTTCCACGTAAACTCAGGGCCAGCCACATCCCTCCGTCCCTGCTTCACCTTATGGTCACGCCGTCAGGGATGTCCATGGTCTCCGATGAGAGTATCGTCTTCATTTTTGCAATCTCTCTCGAGAGAGAGACAGAGAGTCTGCAATGGCATTTTATAATTATTGAATAATTTGTAGCAATGGCACTATTGTGAATATAGAGAATTCACAATTTTTGTCGGTTCTAGCCTCCGAAGCTGCAGTTTTCGTCTACGGTTTGATCCCGCAAATCTTCGCTTACGCTGTCAATTTCCCCATCCAAAAGTTTCATCAGGCTCAGAGAATTGTGCTTCCGAGCGCTTACATATCGGGAGCTACTCTTGGGGTGCGCTTGCTGCTTAGTTGGGTGGCTGTGTATAAACTTGGATGGGGTTTGATTGGTGCGTCGTTGGGGTTTTGAGCTTGTCGTGGTGGATCATCGTAGTTGCTCAGTTTGTCTACATTTTGATGAGCAGCAAGTGTAAGAAGGCGTGGAGTGGGTTTAGTTTGCAAGCGTTTTCGGGGATGTGGGAGTTCGTACGTGAAGCTATCGACTGCGTCGGCTGTGATGTGTTTGGAGGTGTGGTATTTTCAGGTACTAGTTTTGGTTGCTGGATTGCTAAAGGACCCTGAGCTTGCGTTAAACTCTTTGGCCGTCTGGTAAGAAACTAACTCGATCGTACGTAATCACTCACGTACTCATATCATATCTCTTTCCAAATCGACAGCTGTGCAATTCTAATCCAAATATACCATATCATTATATCTAAAACATGTAGATTTGACGATCGATCAACTAGAAATAAAGTTCACAAGTTTCGGATAATTTTAGGTTAAGTAAATGGAAACATGCATGCATTATATTTGGTATAATTTATCTTATTATTTCACATTTTCACATAATTAACATGTGGCTTCTATTTTGGTCTGTATCTAATATAACATGTAGATATTGATTGTTGCAATTCAACTCCAATCGTTTAATATGGTTCTTATAGAGGCTTGCATGGACTTGACATTACCTTTTGAACGACTTAACGTACTAAGTATCAAGGTATGTATATGAATATATGACATTACATGATCACGAAAGGGCATGAGCTAAGGACCATGTCGCCCCAAAATTTTATTTTTCTATAGAACCATGAAACACACACACTGAGACACACATATAAATATATATGGGACCGATATTTAATACTGTCTTCTAACGATCAAGATCCTTATATATCTATCATAAATGGTATAACATTAATTAAGAAAATTGAAATAATTGTACTACGTTAGCTACCTCTCAGTTGTATACGTACAATGATGACTATCATTCCTAGCTGGCGGACTGTACCTATGGAACATAATTTTGTTTATCTGCCAAAAGAAATCTTATTATCTCAAGGTCTGTACCGACTATTCATCAATACTTACAGAGTACGATTTTTTTTATATCTAATCCGGCGGTGCCTTTACCAGCTCGACTAACGTCTTTAAAGATAGTAGTAAACGATCGAGCATTCTTACCTAAGTAGGTTGTAATTTTTTGTTATAGTAAGAACCTTGTACATAGCTAAAATCCATGGTTAATTAATTTGGTTCACTTAATTGTGCAGCATGGCGATAAATGGAGTTTTGTTCATGGTTTCAGTTGGGTTTAATGCAGCAATAAGGTAAATGATAGTCCTTCAGCTAGGTTTAGTAACTTTAGTTTTCATTGTTTGGTGTCATGGCGCATATGTATATACTGTATGCAGTGTGCGAGTAAGCAATGAGCTAGGTGCTGGGAATCCACAGTCAGCAGCATTCTCGGTTATAATAGTATCACTGGTGTCATTAGCGATTGCTATCGTCGACGCCGCCATTGTGCCTGAGCTCCGAGATGTTATCAGTTATGCCTTTACCGGCGGCGAAACTGTGGCCAACGCCGTCTCTGAGCTCGCTCCATGTTTGGCCGTCACTCTAATCCTTAATGGGATTCAACCTGTCCTCTCGGGTCAGTTCACTCTACTTGCACTCTTTTGGAATATGTCAGATTCTTTAGGGTTCAATAATCAGCTAAGAATAAGCAAAAGCTAGCCTTCGAATTTATGTAGTGCTCCTTTGATATAAGATTCTTTTGACTTCAATTATCAGCTAGGAAGCACATATACCAATCTAGAGTCATTAGAATAGTTAGATTCCATGTTATCGTATGACATGGATATTTTGGCAGGTGTTGTGTGACGTGAAATAGATAGATGTTGGCTTCCATATAGTTTTGTTGTTTTGCTTAATTAGTTATAAGATAATATGCAGAAATAGATATGTCTTATCGTATACTATCCGTCTTCGTTTGCTTATTGATCATGTTCAAATCGAACCCGATCATATTCATTATTCAAATACTTCAAATCTTAATTTCAATCTTATTAAAAAATGTATTACCTAAACATATGCAACAACATTTTTAGTAGATTATTGTCATTATTTCGCTGTAGGGGTTGCTGTTGGATGTGGATGGCAAGCATTCGTGGCATATATACGTGAATGTGGGATGCTACTATGTGGTTGGAATTCCATTAGGTTGTGTTCTGGGATTTACGTTCGATCTTGGTGCTCAGGGATATATACAGAGACGACTTAGGATTGAAAATTGGGTT
Organism: Geum urbanum; assembly: GCA_946800695.1. NCBI lineage: Eukaryota > Viridiplantae > Streptophyta > Magnoliopsida > Rosales > Rosaceae > Geum > Geum urbanum. The sequence continues at coordinate 72,928,635 of OX327001.1, forward strand.
GTGCTAACTTAAATTTGAAAATATGAAAAATGATATTGCTATGCCTGCACGTTTCCGGTAAAAGTTTGAAAGAATGAAAGACGATAAGAAAATTAGAGAACAAGAAAGAACGTAAGAAGAGAAGAATTGTCGGGTTGAACTGAACGAATTTTTTTTATTTTTTTTACATATATATATATATGTTATTTTATTTGGACTTCAAATCTTTGGTGGACTGTAGCAAACTCTAACCCAAGAGGTCTCTCTCTATATATGTATGTATATTCTATATATGTATGTATATATGTATGCTACAAATTAACAACGTAGGTACTAATGTTGCTCAAAGTGAAAACGTAATCAAACTATGTTATGTATTTGCAGGGAATATGGTCGGGGATGATAGTGGAACATTGATGCAACCATCATCTTAATGTGGGTGACATTTCGAACTGACTGGATCAAAGAGGTAATTACGTTTTCAACACATATATCATATCAGTTTTCATACTCACTTTAATGTGAAATTGTATTTTACACAAAATTAATAACGTAATTTAATCATTAAAATTAATCATATTTTAGACACTTACCAGAGATAGAGCATGCAAATAATTCAGAGACCAATGTTTTCCCTCCCTTCCTAGAGAATCATAATTCATTAATGGCTTGCATTCATAACTTCCATTTTCTGGGCCTCAATATGCGTGGCCCGTCAGAACCTAACTTAGGGTTGTGGGAAATATTGTTTCAGGTGGACACGAGTAGAACACGTTTAGAAAAATGGGATGATGCTAATAAGCAGCAGAAACAGCCTCTTCTGAAGAGCTGAACTAATTGATCAAGGATATATATATATATATATATATATATATATTAAGAGGATCTGGCTCTTTTGAAGTAAATAATAGGTTGCTCATCCATAGTACCAATAATATGATTCAAAGTTTGTTTTATTGTCATTTTTCATTAATTTTTGTCATCAAAATTAATTTGCTTTTAGCCTTCTAGAACAATAATATTGGTAGCTATCTAGCTAGATTGAAGGCGTGCAGAGCATGTAAAGAGGGCTATGATCGACGTCAACTGATGGGATTAACATTACATGAAATTAAGGAAGAGAGAGGTGCTAGCTCGCCAATATGCAACGCATGGAACGAGCTGTGGAGAGAAACAATATATCACACAGAGTGTGCAAGCATGAAATTGATCATCTGCCTTGTAGTTGGATGTAAAGTTAATTAGAATCATAATACCTTTTCAAAACGAAATGAAAGAAAAAATATAATATATATATATGCCCCTTTTGTTATATTGTGGCTAATTTCGCGACGGAAGCTGTTGCTTTGTTACTATTAGCAACAGCTGCTTGTCCATGGCGAAATTTGCACCAAATTACAAATAGGGGAAGACAATTCATCTATATGTGGCTAGCAAATTGGATGAAAATCCCTTTTCCTACTGGGTGCAAAAAACAAAACATAGTTACTAATTTACTATATAACAGAGTTGAGTTTTACTGTACAATCCATTGTTCACTATTCATCAAGCGTGCGAGGCGTGCGGCTCTCCTCTCCTCTAAACGGCACACTCTCTCTCTCTCTCTCTCTCTCTCTCTCTCTCTCTCTCTCTCTCTAAACCCAAGCTCCTTTCCCTGTACAGTCAAAACCCGATTCCGCGCCTCTCTCTCATTCCTCCCGATTTGTGATCTTTCATCTCGCTCTCTCTCTCTCTTTCTCTCTCTCTCCAAGTTTACTATATAACAGGCGTGGGTTTTCCGGTTCATACTTTCTAAGATTATTCAAAACATTTGAAGCGTGTGACTGGATCAGATTTTCATCCCCGATTTCCTGCTCTCTCTTTCATTCTCTTGCTCTCTATTTCTCTTTGGTTCTCGATCTTCCTCTCTCAAGATTTAGGCGCTTGCCACAAAGCACGGGTGGCGATAGAAAGCACGTTCTCTGCTGCCCTGATGAGGCGGCACTCTGCTGGGCTTGCGATGAGAAGGTCCACGCCGCCAACAAGCTTGCTAGCAAGCACCAGAGGATTCCTCTCTCCACTTCTCACATGCAAAAATGCGATGTCTGCCAGGTACAACGACGTTGTTTCATTAGCTCTTAGGGATTTGATTTCCAATACTGAATTCAATGTTCACAAAATTAGGATTATTGATTTTTTTGACAAGAGGCAGTTGGGTATTTCTTCTGTATAGAGGATAAAGCTTCGCTGTGTAGAAAGTGTGACATTGCAAATACACACAGCTAACAGCTTTGCCTATGGTCACCGGAGGTTTCTGCTGATCGGAATCAAAGTTGGGACGGAGCCCAATCCACCTGGGTCTGATGGGGGTGGTGTTGTTGCTGGGTCTTCTTCCTCTGTGAAAACTCATTCTGGGTCTGTGTTGAAAAATGAGGTCAAAAATCAATTGGCTGAGGAATGTAAAGTAGCGTCGTCCAATGTTGCTGGGATGTCGTTTGCTGGTGGTTTTGGTATATTTTACTCTTCACACGCTATTCTACATGATAAATTGAAGTTTCCTGGTAGGAACTATGCGTCAAGTTGAACTGTTTGTCAAAATTAATAAGTCACAATCACGATTACAGACAGAGTTATTTTTATGTTCATCGATAAACATTGTTTTGATGGCCATCATCTCCCTCAGTGTGAAGATGAGGGTCATTATCATCATGTCGTTTATATTGGCACATGTTGCCCACAGATGGGATTTTGGCCGTTTATATGTAAGTTATCTCTTCTTCTTTTTTTGTATATATTGCTTATTAATGCTGTTCCAATTACTCTAAGTCTCTAACAGTTATTTTATATAAAGTACAGAATCCTAAAGTTCTAAACTTGAATTGAATGTTCATCAAAGTAACAACTTTTTCTTTCGATCTTCGGCGATAGATCTCTTCCTTTTGATTTGCGGCGACCAGTTTCCGATCTCTGTCTTGCTCTCTCTTTCGCTCCTAAAATTTCGATTGTCTCCGGTTCGGAGTTTAGAGTATAGCCCAAAAGACTCGTCAATCCGATCTCCCTAAATCTCATCCTTGCTAAGGTATGCAGAGTTTCTATCACTTTATGGGTGTTTTTTTTATATAGAATTGCGGGTGGTTAATTAAATGGAGCATCTGAGTTTGTCGTTATGTAAAATTGATCCCTAGCTTCCAATTGTGGGTTTTCAGGCTAGCTAGCTTTATCTTTGTTCTTAGCAAGAGCCTGTGGCTTTGAAAAATATTTTGATCAGACCCTTCAAGTGATCGACAAGGGGAGGCACCAGCTGCTAAGTTCCCAGTAAAATAAGAGATCTATAAACTTAATATGATTGCTGTCAATATAAAGCATATGTATATATTTAATTGAGAATATATATGTGTGTGATTTTTCAATGGAATCTTCTGCAATGATCTCCTTTGTCTTCAAGAAAAAGTTGTTAAAGTAATAAATGAAACTATAATAAGGAATATTGTACCACCAGCTGTCTAACTTTGAAAGACGCTGAACAAGAGAGAAAATTGCCTGAGAGCCTAATTTCTGTACTTTTTTGTTGGATCATTATCAAGTTTTGTAGTTTCAGTTGTTTACATCTAACACTTGATATTCGATGATTGCTTTTGTAAATATGTACACATGTTTAGAGAAACTGAATATGATCCAAATAGACAATTTGGATCGATTCCTATAGATGAGCAACTAGATGCCCTTGGGAGACCTGTTGATTCCAATAAGATTAGTTCCAATAAGCTAGCATTCCATGTTCTTAAAACTTCATCATAGCATGGCTTTAGGCTTTGTTACCAACGTTTTAAGAACATGGAATGCTCATTTGAATGGACAACTTTTGACTTTGTAGGTAAAGTATATAGGTCTCACTAATGAAACACCATATGCTATGATGAAGTTTCTTCAGGTAGCTGAAAGAGGAAATTATCTTCCAAAGATTTTATCTGCACAGGTAGTATGACTTAGTAGACAAAAATACTGAGACTGACATTTGCTCTTTGTGTTTCTGTCTCTCTTTGACTCCACCAATATTAGTCTGTTTATTGATATATAGGGCTAATACCATTATATTGTATTTTTTGATAGAACGCATATAGCTTGCTTTGCCGAACTTTTGATGCTGGATTGGCTGAACGATGTCATCATGAGAGGTACTTAAAGTGCTGGTTGTCAAAAAATTTGATAGTTGAACAATTCAGACTGTATGAAATGATGAGGAAAATTTGCTTGAATATTAGTTTAACTAATCGAAAATAGCCATGTTTTGCTTCTATAAATAACTAAGCTAAATCAAATTCCTTTTCCTCTGGTGTTGAATTGGTTAGGATAGGAGCACGTCAATTTGATTCGTACTTAAAACTTCAATGGAGTCATTATAATCTGATTCCATTTTTACTATCTGTAAGTTCATCAGATAAAAATAAACACTCTCAAGTATATGTGCTTAGTCAAGTATGGCGTGTATAAAAGGGGTGAACAGATTGCGGGAGCCGTGGATCTGTCATTCAGCTCCTCCGCGAATATCTAAGATCTTCAAGCTTGATTTACAGTCGGACGATCGTGATCTTCCTGTCGTGGACAAGTCAACAAGCTCCGAGAGATTCAATAGATTATCGTGGTCGAAGTAGATTCTGGTAAGATCTCATGTTAATCCCCATAATTGAAATTACATATCATTTGTTGGTTTGGACTATGACATTCACTATTGTAGCGGGTGGTGGTGGTGAAACAGATGGCTTTGATAATTCTCTTCTATGAAATAATCATCTCATGCTTGACCTGATCAGTAAGACCTTGATGAAAACCATTCGGAGCTCAAAATTTCTGTTTTTCTATCAGCTTTTCTGAAATTTTCGGGCAATTAAAGTCATTGTTGATTACATCTGAGGTATGAGACTTTATCCTCATTAATATGTCGTTTAAATTCAGCTTAGTTGGTCCTTCTTGCTTTGCAATGATAGTATTTGTTATGTCTGGCAATTCATATTAGTTTCAATGGTAGTCTGCAAGTATAAGCCATATCTCAGGTTGCTTTACTCCAGTTTGATCTTCATGCTCGATTCTTTGAAGGATGAATTGAATGTAGTTTTGGTATGTGCTGCTTTGAAGGATGAATTGAATGTAGTTTTGGTATGTGCTGCTTATAAGTCATTGTTGATTACATCTGAGGTATGAGACTTTATCCTCATTAATATGTCGTTTAAATTCAGCTTAGTTGGTCCTTCTTGCTTTGCAATGATAGTATTTGTTATGTCTGGCAATTCATATTAGTTTCAATGATATGAGACTTTATCCTCATTAATATGTCGTTTAAATTCAGCTTAGTTGGTCCTTCTTGCTTTGTTGCTTTGCAATGATAGTATTTGTTATGTCTGGCAATTCATATTAGTTTCAATGGTAGTCTGCAAGTATAAGCCATATCTCAGGTTGCTTTACTCCAGTTTGATCTTCATGCTCGATTCTTTGAAGGATGAATTGAATGTAGTTTTGGTATGTGCTGCTTAGTGTGATCTTTGACTTTATGATTAATTGAATATGGTTTGGTTCGGCTCTCTATCTAGTAAAGTCCCCATTTAAAATTTGGAATTTTATTAGTTTTGATTTCGTGTTATATAAGGATGATGCTTTCGATCATATTGTGGTTACCCATTTAAGAAGTTGATTCATTGTGTTGTTTTTAAGGTTGAATTGTCATTGTTTGTTTCTGACAGTATAGGATTGTGGATCTATCGATCGCTGATGTTATTGATAAGATTTTGGGCCTGATTACACAGCAGCTTGAGGAAACTGGTAATATTTTCGTTTTAAGTTTAAAGTTAAGTGTAGAGCGTTACACATATGCTTGGTTCAGCTATACTTTAGAAGCTAGAAAGTAAACCAAAATGTTATTCATAGTTTTGGTTGAAAGGTGTTATTTCTTATTCTGAGGATTGGATTTTGTTTGTTTTTGTGTTTTGTGGAGGTTTAGTTTGTATTTTGTTAGTTGGAAACGAGAAAAACTGAGTAGGAAGAAAGAGTTAAATTCTTTTTGATTGCTTAGTTGCATATGGAGAACAAATTGTACAAGAATTGAAATGTGGTTGAGTTGTCGTGAATTGGTTAGGATGATTCTTTGAAACTGGAAGTTATCAAGGATGGAAATAAATGAAATTAGGATAGAAGTTGAAATATTGCCGCTTATACAATCAGGTGAAATTAGGATAGAAGTTAATTGACTTCTTACATTAAAATGTAACTGATATAATATTTTTTTTAACAGATTATGAAGAAGTCAGAGATTTTGTTGGTACTTGGTACTGATGATTTAAGATGACTATTCTTCATTTTGGACACCCTGAATCAGACTCTACTTCATAGCGGATTTTTTTGGGTAAATCATACCTGTGATTGACCAACTTCATTTCTAGATAATAGGCTGATGACAGCCTAGCTTATAATTTCTCTTTTATTTGTTTTCTAATTTGTCACTCATGTATATATTTTATAATATAAAGTAGGGCTTCTGTGAATTGTATAAATGAGAATTGTAACTCCTGTCTGTTTGTAAATTGCAATTACTATCTTGGATAGTACTTAATTTGTAAATTGATTTCTTTTCAGCTAGCTATAATGTTCAAATCAATGAATGTGAACTTGGATGCTTCTAAAATTTCTGGTCGGATGTCACTTTGGCTGTATTTTGATTTTCGTTATGTTATTGTTTCAATACATTACTCTGTGAACAAATTTCAATTTTACAATACTTTGTTTAAATCAATCATTTTGTTTTCTTTGAAATTCACATTGTTACAAGACCGCACCTCGGCACGTCTCTTTAATGTAACCGGGTGCACATCTCTTTAATGTAACTTCGATCTCTTACATTCGTATTATAAATAGATCATTACTTTAGATATATGCACAGATCTTTCCTATCCTCTTTCAACTCATCTATTGTCTGCATTCTGGTACTATTACTCGCCGAAACAATAGTGGTAACACCGCCCCAACGGGGCGGGCAACCACCTAATACTATATATTGGCATGCCCCCCCCCCCCGGAACTCCAAGTAATTATTTGTAAATTTGCTTTAGTTGTACATAATTTGGCATGGCTGAGTGGTAAGGTATGGAGTGGGTTCGAATCTCTTATATTACAGTTTTGCAACTTTTTGTCCGTTTTATTTTTTATTTTTTGTGTAACTACCTATATACATTATTTTTCTTGATTTTTTTTTCTTTTGTCTAATTATTATTTTTAACTATTTTTCTTTAATTTGGTGTTAATATTATTCATTTTTGTGTATCTACCTATATACATTTTTTTTTATAATTTATTTCACATTCTTTTGAGCCCCCCCCCTCCCCCCCAAATACAAATTTCTGGCTCCGTCCCTGGTTATAAGCAAAATAATATTACACCACACATAGGTCTGTCAATGAAGCGAGTCCGGACCGGATCAACCTAAATCCGGATCCGTTTAAAGAGAGAAAAAATTAGACTCGTCCCACCCTGTTTATCTGGCGGATATTTAATAATCAAATCCGGATCCGGAACTAGCAGATCAACGGAGCAGATCCGGACCCGTTTATCAATATATTAATTACTAAATTTATTTCTTTTATCAATATGTTAATAATATCAATATGTCATATAATTTCTTTACATAAACAAAATATTTCATTAAAACAAACTAGAGAGACCAAAATAAAAAATAAACTCCATTTACATCGAGGAACTTGACAAGAAACAAATTATTTTGAGTTTTTAATTTTTTAATTTTTTAATAATTTTATATAACTTTGCTAAAGATATTTATATTTTATTTTTTTTAAAAGAGAGTTTTTGATTAAAAATATTTCATACATGTAAATAAAAGTAAATTATATAACAAGTTTAAAAAATACGAACGGAGCTGATCATAAACGGATCGAATCGCTTGTGATCCGGATCTAATCCGTTAAATAAACGGGTCAACGGACCTGCGTCACAAACGGATCAACGGGTTTAAAAATTAGATCTAAATCCACTTAATATGTATGGGTCTAGAGTGAATCCGGATCAAAACTCGCCCCATTTACAAGCCACACACTTGATCACATTCTTATTTCGATATCTTCAAGTGGAGATATATACGCAATTTTTTTTCTTCAATTCTCCGAATCAATCATACAATTAACCTAGCTAGCTAGTTCCACGTTCAAGTCCCAAACATGTGACGTAATTATATCAAGATCGACTAGAGTACGACCGGCATGATATGTATTAATTGGGAAGTGTTAATGAACTTTTTTTGAAATAAAAGAGTGGCATGGAGTGTCTATAGCCAGTTGATCTGTTTAGAAAAGAAACTCTATACAACGTAACTCTGCTATCCCATTACTTTCCAACCAGGCAAAATTCGAATTTAAACCTATTTGCGGCCATGTTATTGTTTCACTTAAGCATGTTCTATAGATCCATACATACTGCAAAGTAGACAAGTCATCCTATAGAGACTTTAATTAGTATAAAGGGGTATAAAGATCATATATCTCCACAACATAAATAATTCGCCGGACGGAGTATACATACAAAATGTAATACCAGATTATAGGAATAATTAACTGTGCTAATTTGACAAGAAAAACACCGGAGGCAAACCAAACTAGTATTCTTTCTGAAAATGAAGAAGAAGAACGTTTTAAGATGGAGGTAGTACATGAGAAACTTATAGAGCAAGTTGACAAAGGTTGAAGACCGGCAATGGCTCCTGTCCGCGACCAAACAAGCTCTTGCAAGTCTTCAACTGCCTGAAAACTTGTTTATAAACAACAACTCTCGCTGAAGATATTCTTAACATCACACTCTTCCTCAACTTCTTCAATCTCATACCAAACTTAACCTTCAACTTCCTTATTCTAATCTTCAAGTTGGAAGGCTTTCTCCTATAGTCGGCTTGCTTCATCACCTTGTAGACCAAGAACTGCGCACGCCGATGAACCACCTCTTCAGGGTCTTCCTTATCTAGTTTCGAATATCCGCTTCGCTTCCTCGCATCCGCCATTGAAGTTTCTTTTGATTCAAGAAAACTCAGCGGCACTTCGCTTGAGAAAGAGAAGATAGAGAGAGAGGTGTTAAGTTGTGTATTTTGTGGTGTGTAAGCTCAAGTTGTGACGAGTGAAATTTATAGAGGAGATATTGAAGAGTTGGTAATGGAGGTGGGGACTGAATATGAGGTCATATTTGATGAAGAAGCCGAGCATGTGCACTACTTATTTTCTCAGTAGACGATTTTATTAAACTTTTAAATTATTGAAGAAGAAACCTGCAAGCATTGAGCTGGCCTTTTACACCATCATCTTCAACATGTTGTCAATAATTAATAGAGACCCTGCTCTTAAAGTAAGAGAGGACGACATTAGATAAACCTCGATCGATCCTTTCTCGATCATTATATTTATAATGTGCAGTTATAGCTTAGCAGAAATGGTCACCAGATATTTGGTGTTTTGCTACCACATTACCAGATATTAGGTCTTCGCTAGAATTAAGGGGTATGTAAATGTAATGACATATATGTGTACGTAAACCATATGGTTTGAACGATAAACATAATGGTAACCAATTAAGGTTACAGACCAGCACCGATTGTTAGAGCTAGATTTAAGTAGGGGTTTTAAGTATTGATTAGTTCATGCATGCATGTAGTGTACGTAGCTTAGTACATGTATAGGTACATGAATCTTGTTAGAGTTGATCCAGAAATTACTCGTCATGCATGCATGGGGGTCAAGATACTGTGATCGAAACCATGCATGATTCCCCAAGATTTTCTCAAGTTCAGTTACTTGTCTACAGATCTATCTTTGAATCGGAATTCGACCGAGTTGACATTCAATACGTACACCTGGAAATCATTTATATATATATATATATATTGAATTTCTAATCTCTTGACCTATGAATGTAATATCAGAGTCACCGAGTTGACATGGTTACTTCCGAATTTATGCGATGAGATCATTAGAGTAATCAAATTAGACTTGCAATTAAGTTAGTTCATTATAAATATCGGGTTGAATTACTTTCAAAAACTTTGAATCAGAATTCAATCTTATTGACCAATTAAGCTACGTACTTTCGATTTCATATAATCGAATTAGTGCCCGGGATCGTTGAATCACTTTTGAAAATCGTTTCCAATCACTAAATATAAACAAGCTAAGCTAGCACACCGTCAAATTAGTACAAGTTGAATTATGGAAATTAAAGTTGAAAGAGGCCGGCAAGCTGGCTGACCATGCCGCCGCGGCCATTATCTAGCTATGGAAGTCAAATGGGGTCGAGAGAAAACATGAGGCTTGCCATGTATGGAAGAGACAGAAATTAAACCTTGCTCTGATCTACCGGCTTTTTGAATCGGATCTTTATTTGAAGAAATAAAAATTAAGTGAAGTCAAATAAGAGTGATGGCTATGATATATGTTCAAGTGGTTTCGCAGTGGCTTTCCATTCTAAGGTCAACCTTATTGGCTTAGTCGATCCCCACCGGCCTCGATATATGATCTGCCGGACAAGAACAACAAGAGTGACAAGGTGACCCTTATTTTTATATATAATAATTCAGTGCTAGCTAGCTGCAAATTATGTAATTTTATAACATCATCTGATAATAATATCCAAAGAGTAGAAAAGGATGACGTTTTTCAACGATTAATTCCGAGTATATTAGCACACCATGCTTGTATTATTGTGTATCAATTAATATTTGGCACTGCCCGATTGATTGGAATCTCATGTCAAGCGAGGCTTACCATGACAATCCAAGCACGCTGCCCATGTAAGTATGTGAGGCTAATGATGCCAATGCTGATCAAATGATCGAGACTAATTATGCCACTAAGGGCGCCCCCGCATGCTAATCGAGACTGATAATGGCCAAATTCCAATGGTCTATTGCTAACCACTTGATCAAGACACTGCTCACACACATTGAAGGATAATTTTCCATGTAATGGACCAAAAGCTTTATTTCTTTTCAATAAAATTACATCATCGATCCTACATCACGATAATATAACTTCTTCCATACATTTTTATTGGCAGGATGATAGTAACAAGCTTATTCGACTTCTTGTTACAGTGTGGTGTCTTCTTTTACTAGCTACTAGAATAGCCCGACTCCAGTTCAAGATAGATGGTTAAAAATGAAGCTAATCCCTTGTGTTCTTTGCTTGAATCAAGAAGAGAATATTAATCATTTATTTTTTCAGTGTTATATGGTAAGAGAAATATGGAAATTGTCTAATTTGTCAAGTCTCTCAAGCCCTAATGCCTGATTACAAGTATGTATAATCTGTCTGATACAAAAAAGCATGATCCTATTGAATATACTATGATTTTATATATATGTTGGCATATTTGATATGCAAGAAGCAGCTTGATCTTCAGGAATGAAGTCTTCAACCCCAAAGCAGTGACTAACATTGGAGCTGCTTACTGGAACAACTACATTTCAAACACTACTTCTCCTGCCATTCCATCACCAGGAAAGATACTGCTATTATCAGATAGTTTCCCCCAGAGCCTGGTTACAACAAAATTAATTTTGACAGATCTTTCAGAGACATCCCTCACTCTTCTGGCTATGTGATTAGAGATTCTAATGGTTCCTCTATTGCTGCGGGATCATGTGACTTTGGCAACTGAACAGTACCTATGGTCGAAGCTCAAGCTCTTAGACAAAGCTTTCATCATACCAAACAAGCAGGTATTGACAATATTTTTGTAGAAGGGGACTCTCTCCTCATCATCAATTGTGTCATAGATATATGGAAGCACCCTTGGATACTCTCATTGATCATGAAAGTTATTCAAGTCTTGACCTACAGCTTCACCAAGTCACTAACATTAGCTTCAAACACATCTTTAAAGAGGCTAGCTTTGTACCATATAACCTTGCAAACATGAGACATGACATTGGCAACATCAACACCAGAAATAACTCTTTGCCTTCAACTGTTGCTCATCCCTAACTATTCAACAACGGGAGATCTTGATGCATTAGAAGATCTTCTTTGTAATTTTTTACTTTACTTAGAAAAAAAAGAGAGACTCCACTTCTAATATATAGTTAGTGAGTGCTTACGTATACAATCCAAGAAATGTGGTTAGTCCGAGAGCAAGTTATTGTCTAAAAGTGTAAATATATATATATATATATATGTATATTTATCGCGGTCACATATCACATGCAAACATTGTTCTATATTTGCAATGTACGTCAATTGGAACACATTTTGTGAGGCGTTATTCATGTATGGGCATATGACGATAAATTTTTCATTTTTGACAAAATTGGAAGCCACAATGGAATGTAGTTAGCCACAATAGTTTAATATAGTACTTGTAATTGATGTACTTAATTATCTTAGTTATGTTAATGATATTTCGTTATTCTCTAAAAAAAATAAAATTGGAAGCCTTTTTTTTTAATCAAATTGCTCGTCACATTAAAACAATAATATGTTACTTCAGACATATATTCACCTAAAGGGCACGACCAAGGGAATACCAACATTCCTAAAGAAGCTATGTGATATAACATGACCTGGATCGAAATGAAACCTTTGGGATGAAACACAAAAGAACCATTTGACCATGATTAAGAGATATTGTTGAGGCGAGAAGACCAACTAAGCCCCCGACAAACCATGACTAGAACCAATAATGTTTTAGACTCCTACTGCAGCGGACACAGGACCGCTAAGCCCATCAAAGAAAATAAAATAAAGTCTTACCAAAATTTCACCCGGATCCCCGGTACAGATCTAAAAAGAATTTGAATCCAAGATCAAAACCCAAGACTAGGAGTGGGCACGAATCTTACAAATTCTGAATCCGACCCAATTTCGTTATGATCTCACTCGGGATGAGACGACACGTATATTCATCCTATTTACTTTGTAACCTTAAGTGCTACGCTCTTGTTGGATTTCCCCTCATCTTGTACATCGTGATGGAATAGGAAAGCGAAGAGATGACTTGTTGCCGCTAAGCGGAATGCCAGTAGAGCTATTTCACCCATGTAATCCTCTGCAACTGCGTTGTCTCAATCCAATCAGTTAGTTAAAGCATAGTTATATAGTTTGGCTTATTTCTTTCATTATCCTTTGAAGTTACTGTATTACTATCTTCATCCCAAGCTACTCCAAATGGTTCTCCTGCTACCAATTCTACCAAGCTGAAGTCCGATCCCTACCGGAATTCTTCAACTCCCGAACTCCGGCCAAAAACCCTAACCTCTACAAGTACTACCGCAACCACATCGTCAACCACTACCGCTCCAACCCTGGCCGCCGCCTCACTTTCACCGACGTACGCAAGACCATCGTCGGCGACGTCGGCTCGATTCTCAGGGTTTTCAATTTCCTCGAGGCTTGGGGTTTGATCAACTACGCTCCGTCGATCAAGTCGCTGGGATGGGAGGAGAAAGACGCCAACAAGTCCTCTGCCGCACACGGTGGAGCTCAGTCCTCCGCCAATCAAGTCTCTCTGCAGCATTGCCTGCTTTGTTTCCGAAAAGGTATCTCATAATTTCGATTTGATGAATACCATTTTTCATATAGTAGAAAGACTTGAAATTGTGATCGATTAGTTTAATGTTGTTGTTTCTACCGAATTACGCGCGGGGACATAATCTGGCAGAAGCAAGTACGAGTACTCCTTCCTTCTCTTCGTCCGAACGCTCGGGCTGTTCGGATGGTCGGGCGCTCTTCTCTCTCTTCGGGTGATCTGGTGTGCGCGTTCGGGTGCGGCTGCTAGAAGAACATAACAACAAACGGGCGGTCAGGGGTCGAGACGGGATGGCCCGCCTTCAACGCTCCGATGCCTAAGTCAGATGATGTATTGGATATAACAGTCAAGCGAACGTGCGTGCGTGTGGAGTGTAGTATTTAATGAGATAGGATCGGATAATGTTACCTGTAATAAATACCTTATATATATAGGTGGTTGAGTTTGGTGCTTACAGGTGCTCTTTCGATGTGGGACTGGTATGCTTGCTAGTGTGTGATCCGTGCATTCGGGCGTGCGCCCCACGGGCGCGTGCGCGCTCGGATGGGGTCGGTCTGGTGAGTAAAGTTGAAGCCTCCTTGGTGGTCTTTCGGATGGTCGGGTAGTTGTTGCTTTCCTGCTTAAGTGGATAAGTATATTAATCGGGCAACCAATGCTATACAAACAAGTCCCCCAAGTCCCCAAGTCAAAGAGAACTTTCTTGACTGGGGAGTTGAAAAAGGGTTCGTGCGATTAAACAGAAATACTTATCTGATTGAGTGGTGGTGCGTGGTCCTGTGACCCCCAAGTCCCCCAACTCTCCGGTCAAGGAAGGGCTCGTATGACGGAGTGGGTACCTGAGCGGCCGATCGTGTGCCTGTTCGTGAGGCCCTGTTCATATGGGCCCGGCGTCCAAACGAGTCTTGCTATTTTGGAGCCGCGCGCCCGTGGAGTGTTTGCCTGGTAAAATATGAATAGGGGCAATCATAGACAGTTTATGCAAATGTGTGAATGTATGGTATGATGTATGGTATGATGCGTGAATGTATGCGAATGTTTTTCGTGACACAAGCGTTGGGATGCCGCTGTGCACCGCGTACGTCAATGGGGATGCCGGTGTAGCGTCAACGGAGTGATCAAGACCTCGACGTACAATTAACGCGTACGGAGGGGACGGACCCCGTACCCGTGCCGTTCTTCGGTCTTAGTGCGTTCAAAGAGGGGACGGACCGCATGCCTTTGCCGCCTAATCCGGCTTGCCTTCAACGTCCAAGGAGGGCGGGACCAATGCCCGCGACGTTCTTCGGTCTCGACACGATCAAGGGGGGACGGACCACAAGCCCCTGCCATCCGAGTTGGCTTTTCGATCGTTAACGTTGCGCTCACACGGAGGGGCAAAACCCCACACCCGTGCCGCCCATCGGCTTAGCACCCTCAGAGAGGGGACGGACCCCATGCCTCCGTTATGACAGCCGGCTTGCTCTTCGATCGTGTAACGGTGCGCTCACGGAGAGGACGGACCCCACACCCGTGCCGCCCATCGGTCTCATCGCGCGCAAAGAGGGGGCAGACCCCATGCCTCTGCCGCCTGACCCGGCTTGTTGTCTAACGTTTACGTGTACGGAGAGGAAGAACCCCTTGCCCGTACGGCGTAAGTTCTTCATTCGGCGCGCGCCCAAAAAGGGAACTCAGGCGTTCAACCTCTTTTCGGGCCGCCTGAATGGTGTTGTGCTAACCTGATGGTATCTTGCGGGCGCGTGGACGTGCGGGTGCTGAGCGCGCCAGCCCGGGAGGCGTGATGCGAGCTGCCTTGGGTGGGGTGATCCTGTCTGACAAGGTGTTCTTTGAGGTGACATTCCTTTGACTTCTCCTCGGGAACCGTTTTTGCCATAAATGCAGCCGTCGCCATTAATGCTGGCGTGCCCTGGTATTAAATGCTGATGTCGTCATAACTGCTCGAAGGGCAGGCGTCACGCGCATGGGAGCGTGGGAGTGGTGCATGGGCGCCACGTGTCGGGCTGTTGGAGACCGTGCTAGGGTTTGAAATCGAGGTGGGAAGTTGAAGAGTTGGCGCGGTTACTTAGGATGGTAAGTAAACCGCCCTGGGCCACGCGTCACGATCCTACGGTGGACACGCGAAAATGGACGGCAGGCGTTCGTTCGCGTGTCCCGCCCGAGTAATATAAATAGGGCTCACTGGTCTTCGTTTTCTTCATCACTTTCTTGCTTTGTCGAAACTCTGCTGGAATCTCTCTGCAACATATTCACCGTTTCTTCGTTCGTGCTCTTTTTTGCCGGAATACGTGCTCTACGTTCAATCCTCAACCCACAAATTCCAACTTGGTGAGGCTCTCGTCCCTGTTTTGGTTCTGTTTGTGTTTGTGTTGTTTTTTGTGTTTTGTTTGTTTGTGGGTTTTGGACTTAAGAACAGGGCGTGTTCTTGGGTGGGGTGGGATTGATCTGTTTTTGGGTAGTTTTGTGGGTTTTTGGTGTTTGTCTGGGAAAAATTTCTTGCTAAGTGTGGGTTTGCGCGTGCGTGCGTCTAGGGATGGAGTCGATAGAGGTGTCAAGCGGGAAATCGCACGAACGTATATACATAGAGGGGGTGGGGTGGATTAGTTGTGGGTCGGGCGGGTCGAGTACGTCGTCTTACGAGTCCGCGTTGAGTGTGACGCCTCTGTGCTGCATTCCTAATACTTCTCCCGTGGTGCAGTCGATGGATCCCAAGAAGGCGCTCGCAGCTGCAGGACTGGGAAGCTCGTCGGAGTCGTCGGGCGGGTATTCGGGTGGTTCTGACCCATGGGGAGAGGAGAGGGCGCATGGGGAGGATTCCGTTCCTCAGCTCGCAGAAGGCGGACCCGTTCACTAGGTTTTTCCAGATGGGACGCCGGTGCAAGAGCCGGAGCGCGCGCCGTCTGTTTCTGAGATGGCCAGGTGGGCGCGCAACTACCACATCCCAAGTTCAGTGCGCCTGCGGATACCTGGCAAGGGCGACACGTTCACCCGCAAACCGCCCGGCCACGTCTGCCTGAGTGAGTTCCACCTCAAGGCCGGGATCAAGCTGCCACTCCATCCGTTCTTCCAGTACATGCTGGCGTTGCTGAGGATCTCTCTAGGCCAATGCGGGCCCACGCTCACCCGCACGCTTGTGGCCATGTTCAACATCTTCCGGGTGAGCGGGATGGATCAACCGACGCGGGCGGAGTTCCTCCATTTCTTCCGTCTGCGTTACTCCACGCGCCAGAGGGACTCGGGGACCTTCACAGTGGAGCCTCGTGTGAAGTGGTGGTTGGTGGACCCACCGAGCTCTTCAACCTCCTGGCGCACGATCAATTGCTTGGTGGGTGGTGATTGGGAGTTGGGCGCCTTCCCGCCCGAGTATGCCGCCAACGCCGACCAGATCGATCGAGTCCCCCAAGCCTTCCATCAACTAGATACGAACGAGTATCCGCTCACGCCCATCGAAGAGGCCAGGATCGTTCGCCTGAAGTTCGTGTTCGACCCGGCGCCCGAGTCGAGATATTTCTGGGCTGCCTGTCACTGGGATCTTATCGAGCACACGCGCCTTGACAAGCCGCCTGGTCCGTGGGTCGTGTAATTTGTTGCTAGGAGTAGGAGTAGATTTTTTTGACCAACTGTTCTGTCGCTGACCTTTCGTTTGTTTGTTCTGCAGTTAAGATGACGAAGTCTAAGGCCACAGACAAGGATGAAGCGCTCAAGCGTCGTTTTGTCGCTCTGCGGGAAACTGCCGCCAAGGTTCGTAAGGTGGCGGATGACGGGCGAGGTGGGCTCGTGATCGGGGAGGCCACTCAACCAAAGCTCCCCATTCCTCATGTTGCTGACTTCGCCCAGCCTATCTGGGCGGATGCCCCCCGCCCGCCCTTGGGCAATGCTGCTGGCTCAAAGGCACATGCGAAGGCGGATCGTGCTGAGCAGCACCGGGAGAGGCGCCAAGTGGACCGTGAGCAGCGCCGGAACGACCGGGATGACTTGCGGGACAGGCGGGAGACTTCTTGTACGCCCCAGTCTTCGGCGCGTACTCCTACGCCCCAATCGTCCAGCCGTCCGCCAAGTTTCCCACGGGTATCTAGGCAGGGGGGAGCTCTGAACCTCCATTGAAGCGGCCGAGGACGGATAATCCGTTCGCCTTCTGTACGCCGCTGACTCAAGCCATCAAGCTCGGTGTGAAGTCCGTCAACGCGCTGGTGCCGCAGGCGGCGGCTGATGGTCCAGACGAGATGGACAGGGCTTTTAACCTCTGCATGGTGATGCAACACAAGATGTATCTGGCGCGCGAGCGCTTTGCCAACAATCGCTATGCAGAGGTGTTGAAGGAGGAGATGCGCAAGCTCGCCGAGGAGAACAAGAGGCTCCTGTACGATCAGGGCAAGTATGAGGAGCTGGCGGATCGCCTTCGACGCGAGGTCCAGGGGGCGACGGAACGCGCCCGGGAGGCGATGGAGCAGGAGGCGCTTCACAAGGCCGAGCGTGACACTGCTCTGGCGGCACTGGAGGATGCGAAGGCGGAGGCGGCCAACCGGGTGGCGGAGATGGAGTCCCGCCTCATGGAGGTTGAGCGCCGGGCGTGGACTAAAGAGCGCGTCCATCAGGCCCAAACGGAGGCGGTTGCCATCTTTAAGAATTCTTCGGAGTTCAAGGAGTTGGTGGCCGCTGAGGCTGACATCCAGGTGGACGAGTTCCAGGAGGTGGTATCACCCTTCCTGGACTTGGAGCGCTACAACGCCTTCTTGGAGGAGCAGGCGGGTGGGGCGCCCGCTAAGCCAAGTGAAGAGCCAGTGGCGGAGCAGGCTGAGGTGGCGGCGGCTGATGAAGTGGCGGGCGGAGCTGGTGGAGCAGTAGAGTAGCTTCTTTTGTTTCTTCTTTCTGTTTTTTTTCTTTTTTTAATAGAGTAGTAACTTTTGTAATCGGGCCTTCGTGCCTTTGATTTTAATGAAGTTTCTTTTCTTTCTGTTCATGTGCCTTGTTTTTTTTTTTATGAATTTTGTTTGGCATCTTTTGAGTAACTCACGCGAACGCGCGCTTGGACTTGTAAATAGAATTTTAACCAAGTGTTACAGCCTTGCGAGTAGCCTATCCCCAGTCCCCCGAGTACATGGGCGGGCGGGGTAAGGACAAACACGCAACAAATAATTGTTAACAATGAAAGTACAATATAGCAATGTTTAATGAAAGTACTTCCTCAAGTGTTGTATATTCCATGGGTGGGGTAGTCGTTGACCCTGCATATCCCTGAGGTAAAAAGTGATGTCGCTTATCACCTCCTCAACGACGTACGGGCCTTCCTACAATGGGCGAAGTGCCTTCACCTTCTGTTGGATCGCCTTCATCACCCAGTCCCCCAGTTGGATTGGGCGAGCCCGTATGCGCTGATTGTACAGTCGCGCGATCCTCTGCTTGTTCGCGGCGTTGTGGAGGTGCGCGATGTCCCTTCGTTCCTCCAACAAATCGTTGTTGAGCCTCAGCCCCTCACTGTTCGTGCGTGGATCGTACCCCTCGAGCCGTGGGCTCTGATAGGTAATCTCCAGGGGTAGCACAGCTTCCGTTCCGAACGTCAGGCCGAACGGGGTTTCGCCTGTGGAAGCGTTGGCGGTCGTTCGGATGGACCATAGGATTTCTGGAATGACCTCGGACCAGCGCCCGTAACCCGCATCCCCAGGTTCAATATCTTCGATTTTTCTCTTGATGCCAGACTTGATGATTTTGTTGGCTGCTTCCACCTGTCCGTTCGTCTGGGGGTGCGCTGGTGACGCGAAAATGAGGTCCGTTCCTTGGCACTTGCAGAAGGCTATGAGCCTGGGGTTGTTGAAATGTGGCCCGTTGTCCGTGATGATGCTGATCGGCGTTCCATGTCGACAGAAGAGGAAACGCCAGAGGAAACGTTCCACCTTCTCAGTGGTGATCTTTGCCATGGGCTGGGCTTCGACGAACTTCGTGTGGTAGTCGATGATGACGATCAGATATCTATACTGCCCCTTCGACTTCGGAAGCTCTCCGATCAGGTCCAGTCCCCACTGTGCGAATGGAACAGGCAACAGGAGGATGGACAGCGGGACGGCGGGCGTGTGGTGATGGTGTGTGTGCAGCTGGCACTGGTGACACTTGCTCGTCAGTGCCGTGGCGTCCGCGTGGATGGTGGGCCACCAGAAGCCGAATCGAAGGGTCTTGTGTGTGATCGACCTGGCGCCTGCATGATGGCTGCACGTGCCCGAATGGATTTCTTTTAGGATCAGGTTGCCTTTCGTCGGAGTGACGCACTTGAGGCTTGCCCAAGTCCTCCCTTGTCGATAAAGTGCCCCATCCCGCACGCTGAAGTTGGCCGCCCGTGCGACGATGGTTCTGGCCTCTCACCTATTCTTTGGTAGCTCTCCCTTTGTCTTGTAGGCGATGAGCACGTCCATGTAGCTATGCTCATGCGGTTCGATTGCCAGAACCTGCTCCATTCCTGAGATGCTCGGTCGTAGCAACACTTCGACGATGCGCTGCCCTGGCCCTGTGTGCACGGGCGCCGTGGCCAGTCGGGCCAGTTTGTCTGCTTTCGTGTTGAATCCTCGGCGTATATGGTTGATGTTGACGTATTTGAATCCCTTGATTAGTGCCTGCACATGCCTCAGATAGGCGACCATGGACTCCCCCTTCGCTTGGAATTCTCCTCCGACCTGGCTCACCACCAATTGCGAGTCACTGAATATGTTGAGGTCGGGCGCCTCCGAATTCTTGGCCAGCTGCAGGCCCGCAATGAGCGTCTCGTACTCAGCCTCATTTTTGGTTGTCTTGAATTCAAACTTGAGGGCGTACTCCGCGTTTACCCCTCCCGGCCCGGTCAAGATGATCCCGGCGCCGCTTACCTTCTTTGTACAGGAACCGTCGACGTAGAGGTTCCACTCCGACATCGGTCGCTCTTTGACCCCCGGTTTGTCGGACGCCTCTACCGTCAGGTCGTCGGGCGTTCGGACCGGCGCCCCTTCTGCCTCCGTGTATTCGGCAATAAAGTCCGCCACTGCCTGTCCCTTGATTGCCGTGCGGGGTTTGTACTGGAGGTCGAATTCACTGAGTTCAATGGCTCACTTCGCCAGGCAACCGCTGTGATCGGGCGATTGGAGTATCTGGCGCAAGGGCACATTGGTGAGGATGTGGATGCCGTGCGCCTGGAAGTATGGCCTCAACCGTCGGGCGGCGGTTACGAGCGCGAGCGCCATCTTCTCGATCATCAGATATCGGGTTTCGGCGCCCGTCATGCCCTTCCCTGATAAGAAAACGGGCAACTCTGTGCAGTCCTCCCTGCGGACGAGGGCAGAACTGACGGCCATGAGGGAAGCGGCCAGGTAGAGGTACAAAACTTCCCCTTGGACGGGTCTGGAGAGGAGCGGAATGGACGCCAAGTATTCCTTGATTTGGAGGAAGGATTCCTCACACTCGGGCGTCCACACAACCTCGCGCTTGTTCCTCGTTCGTAGGGCTTTGAAGAACGGGGTGCACCTGTCCGAGTAGCGCGAGATGAATCGGTTCAGGGATGCGAGCTTTACCGTGAGGCTCTGCAGGTCCACCCTCTTGACGGGCGGCTTCATGTCGATGATCGCTTTTACTTTGGCGGGCGCGGCTTCGATCCCCCGCTGGCTGACAATATACCCTAGGAATTTGCTATTGGTGACTCCGAACGTGCACTTGGCGGGGTTCAACCTCATGCCGTTCTTGATGAGGACGTCGAGCACAGTCCCCAAGTTCTGGACGTGGTCGACCGCCCGGACGCTCTTCACCAATATGTCATCCACGTACACGTCTACAATGTTGCCGATCAGGCCATGAAACATCACGTTCATGAGCCTCTGGTACGTGGAGCCAGCGTTCTTCAGCCCGAAAGGCATGACGACGTAGCAATATAGGCCATTGTCTGTGACAAACGTCGTCGCCTCCTGGTCTTCGGGATCCATGAAGATCTGGTTGTAGCCCGTGTACGTATCCATCATCGACAGGAGCTCGTGCCCCGCTGTCGCATCCACCAGCTGGTCGATCCTCGGCAGCGGGAAGCTGTCCATCGGGCACGCCTTGTTGAGATCACTGTAATCAATGCACATCCTCCACTTCTTGTTGCTCTTCTGCACCATTACAGCGTTGGAAATCCACTTTGGGTAATCCACCTTCCGGATGAACCCGATGCCCAGTAATCGGTCCACCTCCTCATGCATTGCCGCGTAATGCCCCGCTTTATACGCCCGTGTCTTCTGCTTTACTGCCCGGGCGCTGGCGCTGACGCTCAGCCTATGGGATATGATGCTCGTGTTGATCCCAGGCATGTCCTTGTATGACCACGCGAACACTTCCTGCTTCTCCTTCAGTAGTGCGATCAGCCGCTCGGCTATCGCGGGAGCCAGTGATGCTCCGATCTGGACCGTTCTCCCCGGGTGTTCGGAGGATAGCTGGATTGTTCTCAGCTCTTCGCGCTCGGGGACGGGCGACACGGCCATCAGCCCGTCACGCGGGTCATCGGGTACTTCTGATCCTGGCGCAGGTTCCAGGGCGAGGACCTCATGCCTGTCCCGGGGTTTTGCTGCCTCCTCGCTGTTGTATCCCCGGACGTATCCGACTCCGTGTTCGGTTGGGAATCGTCCCAAGAGCATGTGTCCCGCGATGATCATTTTTAACTTGCAAATCCCTGGCCTCCCGATTATGGCGTTGTAGGGGGAGGGGGTGTCCATGACAATGAAATCCATCCGGACCTCACTGTACGGGGAGTCGGGCGCGCCAATTTTAACCCGGAGGTTGTCACTCCCGATCGGATACGATGTCTCGCCCGTGAAGCTGGCGACGCACTCGTGATCCTGCGTCATCTTGCGTGTGGGCCTACCGAGTACGCGTCAAAGTAGATCACGTTCACGGATGCCCCACTATCGATCAGCACCCTCTTCACAAGGAATCGGTCGATGATCGCGTCGATCACGAACGGGAGGATGCTATCCTTCGGGCTTCTTTCCTCGTCTTCCGCCGTGAAACTAACGGTGGCCGCCTCCTTCCTTCCTACCTTAGGCGCTCTCCCCTCCCCGATCGTCAGCACCTCTCTGCTCGAGCGATCGGGCGATGACGTTCCCTCCTTGCGCTTGCCCCCGGATATCGTGCTGATAGTTCCGCGGGTCCCAGTGTTCGCCTGGCGCTGTTGTCCTTCTACCCTGGGAGGGGTGGCCCGATCGTCCTTCCTTATATCCTCGAGGGCCTTCTTTAACATGAGGCAGCTGTTGGTGTTGTGGGTGGCGGCGTTGTGGTATTCACACCAGATGCTCGGCATTCGGCTGACTGGGGCTGCTGCTGCCGTCATGTTGTTTGGTGGCGGAAGCCGGTGTCGATGCAGGCGGAGAAGCTGCTCGGGCGACTGCTGGTCGACCGCGTAGACCTCCTGTCCCGCCGGTCGATAGCGCGGTGCTGGCGGTAGACGGGTGCCCTGCTGCGCCGGTCCCCTCGCCTGGTTGTAGTGGTTGCCCTGGTAGTTGTAAGAAAACGTCCTTTGGTGATTCTGTCTCTGCGCGTCCCGGTTCCTCTTGTGTCCTCCAGTTAGTTCTCCTCCGCCGTCCGAGGGTCGTCGAGGCTGAGCGTTCTCCTCCGGTCTGTTGGTGCTAGACTCGGAGGCGGACCCGTACACTCGCGTTTCCACCAACGCCTTCTGTACGACCAGGTCCATAATATCGTCGTAGTCGAGATGCTCCTTCCTCACTAGTTTCTCTACGAATGGAGTGGTGAGCAGATTATCCATCAGGGCTACCTTGGCCACCCGCTTATCGAGGTCCCTGCATGTACTCGCGAGCGTCCTCCACCGATTGATGTAACTCGACAGGCTCTCGTCCATCCCCTGGCGGACCTTGAGGAGAATACCCGTGGTGTTGTACTTGCCTTGGAGCCAGTAACGTTTCTGGAAGCTCTCTGCCAGCTCGAGGAACGAATGAATGGATCCTGGCGGGATCTCGTAGAACCAGCTTCGCGCTTTCTCCGCCAGCGTTTCCTGAAACAGGAAACATAGGGTTGGATCCGAATACCGGGTTCCGTCCGTGGTGGATCGAAACTCGTCCACGTGCGCGCGGGGATCTCCGCTCCCATCGAACCGAGTGATCTTCGTTGTCTTCGCATGGGGGTCCCTTCCCCTCTCCAGTATGTGCGCTGAGAACGGGCTGACCCGGGGGGGCGAACGTCCCGCCCTGTCTGGCCAGCTTGTCCTTGCGCAGACGCGAGACCTCCTCTGCCAGTTCCTCCATCCTCCGGAGGATTAGTGTGTTGTTTGTCGAGGGCGTCGATTTCTCCACTGGTGAGGGCGCTCGGGTCGTCCGGGCGCTGGTCCCGCCGAACGGGTGTTGCCCCTCGCTGGTGGTCTCCTGGGTCCCCTCGTGCTGCCCCAGCTGCTGGCTGACGAGCGCGTCCAGCCGCTCCTCCAATCTCCGACGGATTTGGCGCTCATCTGCCCTCTCGAGCGCCGCCTCCCGTAATTCTTGGACCAGACTGTTGACGCGTTCCTCGCCATCATTCTTGTCGATTGCTAATACATACCGTCCCTGGGAGTCTGGCGGCGTCTCCCTATCGGGCGTGTTGCTGTCGTTAGTCACCGGGTTGAGCATGTGGACTTTTGATTTTTGTGGTGTTTATACGAGGTTTACAATTTGTAAGTTTCCCACAGGCGGCGACAACTGTTTCTACCGAATTACGCGCGGGGACGTAATCTGGCAGAAGCAAGTACGAGTACTTCTTCCTTCTCTTTGTCCGAACGCTCGGGCTGTTCGGATGGTTGGGCGCTCTTCTCTCTCTTCGGGTGATCGGGTGTGCGCATTCGGGTGCGGCTGCTAGAAGAACATAACAACAAACGGGCGGTCAGGGATCGAGACGGGATGGCCCGCCTTCAACGCTCTGATGCCTAAGTCAGATGATGTATTGGATATAACAGTCAAGCGAACGTGCGTGCGTGTGGAGTGTAGTGTTTAATGAGATAGGATCGGATAATGTTACCTGTAATAAATACCTTGTATATATAGGTGGTTGAGTTTGGTGCTTACAGGTGCTCTTTCGATGTGGGACTGGTATGCTTGCTAGTGTGTGATCCGTGCATTCGGACGTGCGCCCACGGGCGCGTGCACGCTCGGATGGGGTCGGTCTGGTGAATAAAGTTGAAGCCTCCTTGGTGGTCTTTCGAATGGTCGGGTAGGTGTTGCTTTCCTGGTTAAGCGGATAAGTATATTAATCGGGCAACCAATGCTATACAAATAGTTGTTTGGTGTAGTATGATATGACTCTATGTGCAAGATGTTATGTTCGATGGAACTATCAGATTGGTGTGAATTCTTCGGATTTTAGGTGAGTTGAGATCAGTGAAGAAAACGGTGATGGTTGGGCGGATAGAGACACTCTGCATTTGCTTGAAGCTCTTATGCATTATAGTGATGATTGGGGGAAGGTTGCACAGCATGTTGGTCGAAGCGAGAAGGAATGTGTGGCTCACTTTCTCAAGCTTCCCTATGCGGACAAGCCTGTTGATGCTTTGGATTCGCAGAAGTTGGATGGAAGTTGTTTTGGTACTAGTGAGTTGAAGGAGGGTAGTAGTGCTAATGATGAGGTTGGATCGGAGAGTAAAAGGATGTGTCTCACGCCTCTTGCGGATGCCAGCAACCCGATTATGGCTCAGACCGTGTTTCTGTCTGCTTTGGCAGGCGCGAAGGCTGCAGAAGCAGCTGCTCATGCTGCTGTGACGACCCTTTGTGAGGCGGACTATGAAACGAGTAAAATGAGCGTTGTACCCCGGGTGTCGAGTGAAGCTAAAGCTGCAGCGAATGGAGACGCTGAAGCCAAACAGAATGTGCTGGGAGGCGCTTTTGTGGATGCAAATTCAGAGCTTGAGAAGGAAGGGCTGGACGTGGAGAGAGCAGTATCTGGGATCACGGATGTGCAGATGAAAGAGATTCAAGATGGGATTGCCCATTTTGAAGAATTAGATTTGCAGTTGGAGAAAGAAAAGCAACAACTGGAGCAAATGAAATCAATGCTCTTCGTGGATCAGCTTACTCTTGTCTCATAAAAAGATTGCACCGAAAATCAGAAGCTAGGAGGACAGATTCCGTATTACAATGTGAAAGCGGATGGAGTTTCCGGAGTTCATGTATTTATCGGCAATATAGGGCAGTTTCTTCCCTAGCTGATACGTAACTGCAAAATAGGCTACATCTTTCAGATCTGAAAAACTGTTTAAGCTGATCTCTTGTCACTCTTGTAACTGTAGGTGGTAAATTATAGGGTGTTTGAGTTTGGATCTTTCAGAAATGACGCTTCTGTAGTCTTTTGTTTCTTTTATAATGATTCAGGTTTCATGTGTGCATGAGTTTGAGTTGCTTTCTGAGGCATGTCCGCATGATGGATTCACTTAGTTGAGCTCTTCTATTTCATTGTTCTTTCATGTACGAGGACTATCACAAGTTAAGTAAACTCAGAATTATTTGATCCTCAACTCCCCCAAGACTGTTGAAATTGAACGCATATGAGTATAAATATTAACTATATATAGAAGCTAGCTGTAGATACAATCTTTGAACCCTTAAGTATGTTTTGCTTATACTCTTTCCCTATGTGGTTATCCATCATGCAAGATAGACGTACACAGTAGCAATGATCTGCAACAAATCTCGTATCATCATCATCGTCATCAGAGTCGGAGTACTGCAAGTCGCGAGCGTTCGGATCAGCTTTACCATACATTTTGTCAGGGTCGTTCCAGGGGCAGTCGTCAGACCAGTGTATAGCCTGTGAACGACAGACTAAACAGAACTTCAACATTTCCACTAGACTTCCTTTGTGCTCGTCATTCTTACTTTTACAGGGGCCAACGCAAACAAGACAAGCTATTCCGAATCCCAGTGACTTGTTGGGGGCATGTATCAATTCTGTGCTCGGCCATTATACCACAGATGATACAGTAAGAGAGCCTATGGTCATCGTCTTCTTCATGATCGTTCTTCTCTTCAATATCTGTAGCACAGAGATAAACAGATGATCGATGATTGAATAATAGAATATAAGTAAGACGCAACAAGATAATATAATGTCAAAGGAAACAAGACCGAACGTGACAGGTGCATATAGTTATATACAATACCAATATCATCATCATGTTTGGATTGATTAGGACCCTCATCGAGCTTCGGCTCTGGTAGCTGGCCTGGTTCTGACTCCGGCTGCTTCTCCGATATCTGCGTTTGCGGATTCGGTACGTGGGGGGGACGGTGGTCATGACGGAGGCTTTATCCTCCTCCTTCTTCTTCTTCTTTCGGCAGTGCACTATATATAGAGAGAGATAAAGAACTACCGTCTCATGTATTGCACTAGGCCAAGGTCCCAGAATTGAGTTGGGCCAATGAATTTAAATGTGGCATCAATTATTAAGAACTAGAATCTGGGCCATGTGTTTAATTGGATATTTTTTTAATCTTTATTAATAAAGTAGAACATTTTTAACGTTATTAGTGTCATCAAAATATAAATTTTTTAAAATATTTATAATAAAAAAATAATTATGTTTAAATTTTCATAATAATAAAATCAACAAAATAAAAATAACTAATATAAATATGTTTTTATTTTCCTAGACTCTCTTTTCCGCCTTTCTGCACACATCAAATGCGGTTTTTTTTTCTAGTTATTATAAAATGGTTGTCATCGTTTTGAAAAAAATAGATGTAATCTTTTTAAAAAAATGGTAGTAATTAATGGAGTAAAAAAGGGAAGTGGGGTATTAAAAAAAAGGTGAAGGGAACTGGGATGATATTTTAATTTGTTTTATTTTTTTTTATTTTTCGATCACAATTATTTTATTTATCTTGTTTATTATTTTCAATTTTTTTTTTCAACTTGATAAGCGAAAATGACAAAATTTAATATTATGAATGTTTGACCTTGATAACTGTGAAAACCTCAACTCTCTTAATTAATTGAGATTTCAGAGAATAAGAAAGCAAATACATAGCCGTGGGGTCTGACATTCTTTGATTTCTTGGGCTATAAGTTTCAAGTAATGTATTGCTGCAGCACATAAATTCCAATCAATAAGCAAACTTCTATCACACTGTTTTGTGAACATTAATAGTGCTTCTATCTCAACAAGTTATACCGTGGGCAATTTGGTAGCGGAGGATTTTTTTTTAATTTTTTTTATTTTTACTAAGGAAAGGAAATTATAAGGAGGAGTCTCTAGGGCATCTTGTACCAACCCTATCAAACAATTGAAATCTAGCAACATTAGGAGGAAGAGTGTTATGTCAGCCTCTAGAATCATGCCCAAGTTGGGCAAACTTATCAGCCACATAATTAGTTTCTCGGTAAACATATTGGGATTTGTTGTTGTTGAACTACCCAGCCAAGTGTTGGATGTCCTTGATGATTGTATTTAGCTTCCAAAGCGGCTTCCAAGTGTTGTTGACATAGTTAATGATGAGAAGGGAATCACCTTCGATGATGATGTTGTCATATTCAGCTTCCACGGCATGCATAAGACTTTGCCTGAGGGTTTGAGCTTCGGCGAGAGGAACATTAGAGTTGCCAAAGTTACAAGCACCTGCAGCAAAGGCGATACCCTTTGAGTCTCTAATCACAAATTCACCGGCAGCAGATCTAGTGTTTATTTTTTTGACAGATCCATCAAAGTTGATTTTGATAGAGTTGTTGGCAAAATGGTTTTATTTGATGGTGGCAATGTCTTTTTTATTGGTGATAGTAGTGTAGTTAGCACCTGTGTAGTTGTTCCAAGTAGTAGTTGCTTTTATAGTAACTGCTTGTGGGACAAAGTTTTCATTCCTGAATATCAAACTGTTCTGTGCTTGCCAAATATGTCAGCAAACATTCAAGATCATAGGCCAGATGTTTGTCATGAACTTTAGTACCAACACATTTATAGATGATATCAAACATATTATTAGTATCGATGAAGTGAGACATATTGGAAAAGTTTCAAAAATCTTTTGTAAGAGAGCAACTGCAAAACAAATGGTTAATAGATTATTCTTGATTTAGACAAAGAAGACAAACATTATTAGAATTCATTTGCATTTTCAATAATTTGTCTCGTCTTTAAACGACCTCTCTGAAGGAGACAACCAAAGATGGCTCAGTTGATCTGATTATAAAGATGTGGAAGCTAAATATTCCTCCTAATCTGGTAGCAGAGGATACACATTTACATGATTCCATCAAACATCTATGTACATACTTCCCATATTCTAGCCATTTATAACGGTAAAGGTCTCTTGCAAGCAGACTCGGATCTTAAGCCCGTTGACAAAAAAGATCGAATTTCCTCTCGACTCATCTTCTATGTCCTGTCACAGTTATCTACCCCACTGTTCCTTCAAGCTTCAAGCCAATCAGTTGGTTGACCTCGGACCCAAACTCATCGGGAAGCTCATTGAATACTGCCTGGCAAAATCCAGATATCATGGCAGCCATGGCTTTCTCATAGTCTATTCCCCTTTGTTGAAAGTAAAATAGCTGGTCTTCACCAATTTTGGAGGTACTGGCTTCGTGCTCAATACGCGCTGTGGGATTCTTGACCTGTTACAAGCAGGGAATGAAGTCATTTAGCTATTCTATGGGCACTATCTGGAAAAAGAAGCTGCAGCACATCTGAAAGGAGCATAATTGTTTTGGAAAGAAAAGGGAATCAAAGTGACAATAAAAGCCATATACGCTCACTGAAAGGCATTTCACAACGAAGAGTAATACGGAGACTAAACCATTCCAGGCCCTAACTATGTGTTACCATCTAGTATCTCAAACCAGCAATTCACATTTAGATTAGCTGGCTAATCAAATGAATCATGCATTCCACTTTCAAGAAATTTCCTTAACGAGGTAATCGAAACAACGTAGATATGGAGCTAGATGGGAAATAAAGCTTTGACATAAGTTACACAATAACAAGACTTTGTTAACCATCTGGATAGCATCTCAAACGAGCAATTATCATAGAAAGATATTAGCAGGCTAATCATGCATTCCACTTTCAAATTCAATCAACAAAGTTATCCAAGCAGCGTAGACTCGGAAGTTGAAACTAGATAGGAAAACAAGCTTCAGCATAAGTGCCAAAATAACAAGACTTAAGAAATACATGTCATCCAGTGAAGAATTATCAATATATGATTAAACATGTATAACAAACCACAATATTATGACACCATAGAAAAAAGAGAAAAAGATCAAAGACAATTACCTCAATGTACGGGTAGGTGTTGGCTGCAGCCTTATCTCCAATAAGCATAGAATCACACTGCGACGAATTCTTAGCATTCTCTGCCTGCGAAAACACCTGCACAAGTCCACGATAACAGTTCCTCGAATTCCCAGCTGATATCCCCTTTGAAATGATCCTACTCCTCGTATTCTTCCCCTTGTGTATCATCTTCGTCCCAGTATCCGCCTGCTGATAATTATTCGTCAACGCCACCGAGTAAAACTCCCCCACCGAATCATCCCCTTCCAGAACAACACTCGGATACTTCCAAGTAATCGCAGACCCTGTCTCCACCTGCGTCCAAGATATCTTCGACCTGGCCCCTGCGCAGCGCCCTCTCTTCGTCACAAAATTATATATCCCTCCCTTCCCTTCCTCATCTCCAGCATACCAATTCTGCACCGTGGAGTACTTAATCTCTGCCCCCTCAGCGCAATACAGCTCCACCACCGCGGCGTGGAGCTGGTTCCGATCATAAGACGGTGCAGTACACCCTTCCAAATACTCCACAAAGCTCCTATCCTCCGCCACAATCAATGTCCTCTCAAACTGCCCCGTCTCCAACGCATTAATCCGAAAGTAAGTACTAATCTGCATTGGACATTTCGTATCTTTCGGAATATAGCAAAACGAACCATCACTAAACACAGCAGCATTCAAAGCAGCATAGTAATTGTCCCCAGCAGGCACAACCTTACCTAAATACTCCTTGACCAAATCTGGATGCTCCCTAATCGCCTCCGAAATCGAACAGAATATAACCCCGGCTTCCTCCAACGTCTTCCTATGCGTCGTCGCAATCGAAACACTGTCAAGAACAGCATCCACGGCAACATTAGCCAACCGATTCTGCTCATTCAAAGGCACACCCAGTTTATCAAAGTACTTGAGCAATTCCGGGTCGGCCTCATCTAAGCTGTTTAAAGTCTCCTTCTTCTTGGGCGCAGAGTAATAACACATGTCTTGAAAATCCACAAGTGGGTATCGATTGTCTGACCAGTTCGGCTCTTTCATGGTGAGAAACTTCTCGTAAGCGTTCAATCGAAACTCGAGCATCCAAACTGGCTCTTCTTTAATCTTGGAGATTAAGCAGATAGTCTCTCTGGATAAGCCTTTGGGGATTGAGATTGAGTCTATGTCGATGTTGAATCCGAACTTGGTGTCGTAGTCGCGGTTGCGGAGAAAGTCTTCGATTGAGAGCTTACTACCGGAGGAGGAGGAGGAGTTGTTCGGGTCGGTGGTGGTTGGGTCGTACCCGACGTCGGCTCGGACCTTAAAGACCCGTTTTGGGGATTTGTTGTGGGTAGTTGAAAGCTTGAGAGATGAGGATGGAGAGTTGGGGAGGAGATACCCTTTGGAGAAATCTGAAGTGGGTTGAGGAGAGAAATTGGAAATACCGTTGGCTAAGAGAGACGCCATGGCTGGCTGAGCTCGAAGTTTCAGAGAAGAAGAAGACAGAAAATCTGGAAGTAAGAGAAATGAAGATGAAAGAGTTTCGTGGCCATACAAAAAATTCATATAGGTGTCTCGCCCTCGTGTCAAACACGAACCTCTTTGTGCTAATAATACTTGGGCTTTTGTGGCTCTTATGGGCTAAGCCCATATTTTATTCTTGGCCCATGTATTTTTTGGATCTTTGTAAAAACGGCCCAAATATTTAAAATATATTCAAGGACTGAGCAATAATCAAGTTTGGCCAAAATTCTCCATTAATAATTTGAGGTTCTTCTGTACCTAATTGATATGAGCTAGAGGAGCAGAGGAAGAGGAAGGAGAAACAAAAACGAATTTGGGATATTGTTTGGAGCTGTCAAATTTGGCACAAGACTTTGCACTGTTATCCATGTATGCTTTATCTGGATTTATCATATCGAAGAGGGTGCATGTCTGTTATTCATGATGATATTTGATCAAGTAATCCAATTTCACAATTGAAAATTTCATGATGAGAAATTTACACGAAGATGAGATGAGATATCTAGGGTAGCAAATTGACTGAATATGAACTGAAATTTTAGTCTTAAAACTCCAATTCATATTGTGATAACCAATTAATTCAAGCAATCCTTCAAATAGGTGAGTTTAATTCCAGAGAATGAGAATAAAAACTTTCAATCTAATCTGTTCTTCACCTACATAGCCAATACCAAAGGGGTTTTTTCCCGAACATGTAACATGACAATATTCAATGGTCATTACATGTGAACTAGTTCATACAACCGATTAAAACGTTTCTAATAACATAATATCCTGTTATCTACTCATGGCTTTTAAAGAACACTGCCAGATTCCCTTGTGATACCTTCGATGTCATCATTGGCAGCAGATAGTTTGTCATCAGGTACCAAAATTACTTTTCCGAAATGCCCTTCCATTTTGATAGCATTGAAAATTTAAAAGCATCTTCCATCCTGGAAAATGGAAATATCTCTGGATGGACAAAAAACCACGTCAAACCATTTTCAATTGCAGGCCATACGTGCGCTTTCACCTCCAATTGAGAGTCCTAAAAGCTATATATATATATAGGCAATATAGCTAGTTTTGGGTTAAATTTGGGCTCTCCAATGGTGAAGTTGAGGAATCTAAAACTTATTCCATATAGCTTCAAGTGCTAAATAAAAATCTAAAGTAGGACTTTTTTAGATCTGGTCTTAAAATTGGAGGGAGAGAAGAGGTGGACCTGCCAGGGCAGAAGAAAGATGGAGGAGAGATGATGCGCTGGAGAGAGGGAGTTGCACGAACTCGTGCTGAAGGAGGAAGAAAGAGACAAGCCGAGACGCGCGACGCGCCTGAAAAGGAGGAGAGTAGCCGACATGGAGGACAGATGTGGGACCTGCCCCACGTGAAAGGCTTCAGCCTGTTGCTCCACCAATGGTCCAAAAATGGAGGACCAGATTTCATTGTTAATTGAAATCAATGGTCAGATTTCAATCTCAGTTAAATTTGGTTTTTTTTTGGAATTTCTGATTTTGATCCAACGACAAAGAATATATCCCGAAATCGATCCAACGATTATTATTTGATCCAACTCTCATTTTTCATACAATAATCATAAAAAAATAGAAAAAAATTATTATTATTTGGAAATATTAATCAGTCCGTTAGAACAGTAACTTCTTATTTTTTGGGAATATTAATTAGTCCGTTAGAACAGTAAAAAATTAAAAAGATATCTACAATATAAGACTTTACTATTGGAGATGATTGAAGTCCTAAATGAAAAGTCCTAAATTGAAGTCTTAAATATAAGTATAAGATTCCATATAGGACTTCATCATTGAAGATGTCCTTAACAATAAACTATTTTGCTTTCTCATTCCTCCTCAAAAAGGCAGTATCTGCACGCACAACGACCATATGAGAAGTAATACGTATTAAACAGAAGAAGAAAATATATTATACAAGGGGCAACACTCCTAATTCTACGATCATCAACTTGTTTCACTTTAATAAGTCCAATGAAAAGATGAAATTAGTGAGTGGGACAATCACTATAAGACACGTAGGGGATCTCAATTTCATGCTACAAAAGGCATCATGAAATTAATATTTACCAAACAATCTGGCAAATTTAAGAGCAAGAATGAGATTAATGGTAAAATCTAGTAAACTGCAAAATTTATAAGGAGATAGAATCTTACTTGTATCACAATTCACAATACAACTAATGTAGGGATCCGAAATTTTTGATGTCTCGCCTTGTTCTTAGGTTAGGGTTTAGCGCCGCCGACGCTATCCCTCTCTTTTCTTCGGGCTCTGCCTCTCTGAGGCTGGAGATTTGTACCCAACGCCGCAAAGCTAGAGTTTTTTGACATGCTAGTTCACGTCGACTTCCTGGTTTTCCCTTCTCTCTTCCCGTTTCTACTATCTTTTCTTGTTTTCTCCTTGGTTTGCTTGATGGTGGTGGCAGATTGTGGTGTTATGGTTCTGGGCTTTTGCAGGTTGATTGTGAATGGCAAATTAGTTGGGTGGGTGGTGGGTGCAAACTTGGCCTCATGGCAATGCTGATCCGATGTTGGTATCCCGAAAGTGGCAGTGCAATGGAGCGGGGCACATATGGTCCTAAACCTATCATGATTGTTGGTCTCTTCGATCTCACACGACGGCGTCGACCTAGGTTTCAAACAGTGGTGTTGGATTGGAGGAACCGCCCGATGCAAAGCGTCATGTCGGGTTACAGAAGGACGAAAATGGTTCGTTCCGATCGCCCAGATCGGGATACCAGATCGATCGGGACAGGGCTAAAACTCCAATCAACTTCTTCCATTTGGGCTAGGGTTGCCCTTCATTTGGGCAATGTGGAATTATTGGGCTTTGTTCAAGGCATTGAGCTATTTATGGAGTCTTCTACATTCTTTTCTATTCCTTATCTTAATTCTGTGTGTGGGACCAAGATGACTTCGTCAATCTAAATGGCTCGACTGATTTTGATATGATTCCTAGAAATTGGAATATGCTTTTTACAGAGTATGCAATCGTTGCAAGGATTTTCCGTCCCGTCCAAGGTGTACTTTTTTAGCGACACACGATATGGGATTGTCGACCGAGGAGGTACGTTGTGAAGATAGATTCTCCGTGAATGACTGACTATTAAATTTAGCACGACTATTCCTACGCCACTTTGTGATTTACGGCCCAAAACCGATTTGCAAATGAAGAATTTTCAACTCTACTTTCAGCATATCATTATCAGGACCCCTTTTATTTTCATAAGTATCGTTATTTTTGACATATTTATTACCTCGATTATACTTGATTTTATTTTAATGAAATTAGCGTTTCCTCAAAAAACAATACAACTATGCCTCTTAGAAGCTCTTCTCCTGGCAAGCCATCCTTGTATATGAGATTGAATAATGACTCCAGACTTTGTTCTGCGTTTTAGTGACAAAACACCCTTCCACCACCTTTGCAATTTCAACACAGAGCAAAACACTATTTAGTTCAGCACGTACTACTATAGAAGCAAGATTTGGTCTTCAAAGGACATCCATGGGGAATGACTGGATGTAGGGATGAAGCACCTGAAACAAACCAAATCCATGAACAAATACAACTCCAAAACACTACCTCACGTCAAAACTTATATTGATCTGATAGGTTACATTTGTATGAACCGTTGGAAAAAAATACACGGACATACGTAGGAGATTATTTCGACTAATCTTTCCCCTGGCTGACTATCCGTTGAATTTCCACTGCAGCTTGTGCCTGAAAACTATGTGCAGCTGTCAACCATTAAAAAAAAGAAATCCAGATTAATATCTATCAGATATAAAATAGTGATTATTCTATGTACGTAATATTTTAAGGCAAGTATACATTAGCAGGGATTTACGTAAGCTCCGATCCACAAAGACATACATTAATTTTCTGTTCCAGTCCTTTTACTAGTCGGACTCACCTTCAATTCTTTAGCCTAAACATACATTTGATTTCATATATATATAAAACCAACACAAACTGAGAGCTTGATCTATTACATATTTTCTGAAAACAGATTTGTTAAGAGTACTAGTAAGTGTAGGGTTTCCTGTGTTAGAAGTTAGAACACGTCGTTCATCAGGCTAGCATGGCTCCGATACGACGCATAAAAGGGTATGGTCAATCAAGTATGGCTTATAGTGTTGGAATACAAGAAGAGACCACCACGAGTAGCAGCTGCAATGGATCAGTACAATACCGGAGCTTCGTATTTCTGGAGAGGTAAAAGTGCTACCCCTGGTACGAAGACTTTCAAAATATCATGAGACACTTCAAGGCGAGAGAATATGATATCGAAATGGTGTTAAACAAGGTGGAGAAATTGTTTCAAGGGCGGCGAGAGTTGATAGTGGAATTCAATTCCTTCTTGCCGGATGGATATGAAATTACACTACCACTAAAGAGGAAGCACGGGGACGACGACGATAATGTTGTCGTAATTGGTGCTCCATCTAATGACTTAAAGCTTCAAAAGTTTACCTGAGTTGAGTTCAAGAACGTCAAGGATGTGTTAACACCATCTAGGGTTGAAGTAGTTTCTCAGAAGATGAAGTCTGACGTCGTCGATGATGATAGTACTACTACTATCTATTCTGACAATGGTGAATCTTTGGATCACAGAAAGCTAAAAGTAATCGATTTCTACAACAAGATTGCAGAAATAATTCCGGATGGACTCGATATTTGTGAGTATTTCGTACACATTTTCATGGATATGATCTCCAAGAGAAACAAATCCTCACTCAATAAGTCTAGCCTACTTACCCGGAATGACGAGCTTCAAATTTACAAGAAGACTGTAAAGCTTTTCCAAGACCACCTGGACTTCATTGACAAGTTCACAAGCTACTTAACAAAAGCCCCTCTACTCTCCTCCATTGTTGACAAGGATATGACTTGCACTCCAAGCTACCGTCGTAATTTACCGAAAACTTCCCCTGATATTTTTCCCGTTACCGGAAATACAAATCTCGCTAGTGAAGTACTGAATGATTCTAGGGCATGCATGGGGTAGTGCTAACTCAAGAGAAGGAGGAAGGATCAACTCGGAGCATGAGAAGAAACTATTCGAGTGTGCAGATACAGTCCGCATATGATGTATTTCATAGTCGTGTGAAGTCGGCTATGAGGAATATCGAAGAGCTACAAGGAAGCCTTGAGAGTAGTACTACGACTCCGTCGACCTCGTTGGAGACGGCCATTGAAGTTATTAACAAATACCTCACGGTGATCGACCAGTGTGAGATCAAGAGAGTGTGTTTGTGCAAACAAGACCGAGAGGAAGGGCTTGTAATGATGGAAGCTTTGATGAGACTAAACCAATGGCCTTTGCCACTTATATTAGGATGGTTGAAGGAAGACGAAGATAAACTGGAACGAAAGCGTCATGAACTCGAAGAAATGTGGGCTGAAGTATATGGTGATGAAAAAAAACACAAGAAGCGTCGACGTCGTCGTTGAGTGCATGCAGGTATATACGTATACGTAATTGACTACTTGACTAGGTTGCACTAGCTAGTTCATACTTTAATTTGTGCGTAGTACCTATTAATTGGGATGTAACTATGTTAGCAAAGTTAATACAGCAACGAGCAGTAAGTAATTTGTACTTCGAATATGTGTGTAATATATATCTACTCCTTCCCATTGGATCGGCTCGGAAAGAAAACTCATTGGAACAACATCTTTAGTCGGAAGCAGCTGTTCGATTCAGAAATGGATGAGTCGCCCTCGGCCTCCAGCACCACGTACAAACAACCTCCACCGAACCCTTACTCGCCGTCACCGACCCAAACACCACCGAACCTGCTCCCACTGGTTCTCCACCTCCAGCGCCGGCCGGCACCCTCATTCAACCCGGTTCCTCACCACGAACTTCCCTCACCCAAACCTCCTCTCTTCCCGCCTGAACACTCTGCTCCGCCACCTGAACCACTCCGTCGCTCAAGCCACCCAGCTGCTCCGTCGGTTAAGCTCAAGGACTATGTCTGTTCTCATGTTTGCTCCGGTCAATCCTCTCCTTCTCTATATCCAGGTCCGATTAAAGGCACGGGGTACCCACTGTTTAATTTTGTCTCTTATCATCGGTATACACGAGTTACGGTGGGTTACAATTTCAAATTTTTAAAAAGTTTTATTTGTAGCTTAATTTTTAGAGTAAAATTTTAAATTTTAAAAATTAATCCTCCCTAAATTTGTACATCTAACTTTTACACTACGAATAAACTTATTTGGAAAAAAAATTAGCCTCCCTCACTATAAAATCCTGACTTTGCCCTTGGCCTGAATATCGATCATTTATTGCTCAAGTCAACCATGCCACAGAGCCACAATCCTACTCCGAAGCTGTTGCTTCTCCTAAATGGCAGTAGGTAATGAACTCCGAGTTAGAGGCTCTCCAAGCCAATGGTACCTGGACACTCACTTCTCTTCATGTTGGGAAGAAACCGATCGGCTTCCGATGGGTTTATAAAATCAAGCATAAACCAGATGGTTCTATTAAGAGGCAAGGACTGAAATATTGATATTATCTTCGATATTTATGTGATATTTTTTTTTTTACTTCTCGATATTAATCATACATATCAATATCTTTTGTCCGATATTTCTCAAAATATTCGATATTTTTCGATATATCGCCGAAATTCTCGATATTTTTGAATTTATCCAAGATTTTGACTTTAGGTATATGTTGATCTCGCTAAATCAAAAGCACAAAATCCTCCACTCTAATATATAACTCAAAAGACCAATCAAATAATCTCTATAAATAATCAACAAAATACAACTTACAAGTTTCAAAACATATATTGATCATATAAGAATTTCATAAAATTTAAATACAAATTTTCATGTAATTATCTCAATTTCTGTCAATTTTTTATTGAATTGATATTTCATCGATATTTTCATCGAAATATCCATATTTTGGACAGCCGATATATGTTCGATATTTGATATTTTACTCCTTGTTGAGAGGTATAAGGCTCACCTCATGGCCAAAGGATTCACTCAGTTGGAAGGTGTTGATTATCAAGATACCTTCTCTCCCACTGCCAAGATCATCTTTGTCCGTTGTTTGCTCTCATTGGCAGCTGCTCACGGTTGAACATTGCATCAATTAGATGTGAATAATGCATTCCTTCATGGTGACCTTAAAGAAGAAATCTACATGTCTCTGCAGCCAAGGCTTCGACGATAGGGGGAGGAACACTTGGTTTGCTGATTACATAAATTCTTATATGGTCTCAAGCAAGCATCGGGATAATGGTTCTTTAAGTTTTCTGAAGCTATCCGTTCCATTGGTTTTGAGCAGTCCCACTGATCATTCTTTATTCACCAAGAAACAAGGCAAATCTTTTACCGTCCCGGGCTGATTATTCTTTATTCACCAAGAAACAAGGCAAATCTTTTACCGCCCTACTGATATATGTTGATGATATTTTGATTACTAGAAATAACCTCGTTAGTATGGCTGCAAATAAGAAAATTTTACATAAAAGTTTTCGCCTTAAAGATTTTGGTGAATTGAATTATTTTTTGGGCATTGAAATATCTGCTTCTAGAAATGGCATTTTTATCTCCCAGCGCAAATATGCATTAAAAATTATTAAGGATGCAGGGTGTTGGACGCAGTCCCAGCTGACACTTTTATGGAGCGAGGTTTGAGATTGTCAGATAAGAGTGAGCTACTTAGAGACCCTAGCTGTTATAAAAGATTAGTAGGTAAGTTGACATATTTGGCTGTTTCGAGGCCAGATATTACGTAGTCAGTACATGTGTTGAGCATGCTCATGCATCAACCACGAAAGTTTCATATGGAGGCAGCTCTTCGAGTTGTCTGATATCTAAAAGGTGCATCTGGTCAAGGCCTATTCTTCCCATCAAATAGTGATCTTAGATTGCGAGCCTTTTGCGATTCAGATTGGGCAGGTTGTCCCCTCACTAGGAGGTCTACCACTGGCTATTATGTTTTCCTTGGATCTTCACTGATATCTTGAAGATCAAAGTGACAAAAGACAGTGTCTCTTTCATCAGCCTAAGCCGAATATCGTGCCATGACATGAACTTGTTGTGAATTAACATGACTTCGGTGTCTCTTGAAGGACTTGGGCCTTTTGCATCCTGAATTTGCCTTTCTTTACTGTGATAATAAAGCAGTCTTATACATAGCAGCCAATCCGGTTTTTCATGAGCGAACTAGACATATTGAAATGGATTGCAACTACATTAGGGACAAAATCTTAGATGGTTCTGTGATGACGAAGCATGTAAGTTCTGTACATCAATTAGCAGATGTGTTGACCAAGTCTTTGGGAAGGCAGATGTTTGCTCCAATGATTCGCAAATTGAAAATGCTAGATATCCACTCTTTAACTTGAGAGGGAGTGTTAAGAAATCAATTAGAGATCATTCCCTTGATTACATAAATCTGTACATATCTGTTGACTTTGTGTATCCCTTCATTGTAGCTACAGTATTAAATTAGCTTGATCACAGCTACGTGGTTGTAGATATGTGATTAGGAGACTTCCTGTATATGTACACATATCAGTATCAATGAAATTTATTCTGGCCAATTCAAACTCTATTACCTCTTTTCAGAAGAACATAGCAAGACTCATTTTGAGATGGTCTTCTACAGTGAACATTGTTCTAAATGGGGAAAACACTGGGGTGTAAATTGTCCCAAGCAAATGCCCGATTACGAAAGTGAGGATGACTCTTATTCTTCTGCAGTATGGGCAATGATTGGTGGAGCTTAATAGAGGCTGGAAATTAACTAGTATAGAAGAACTCGAGTTCTTATGTCTTTTCAGCCTTGTTGCGCTAATGTTGTATCTGTTTGAGACCAATTCCGGGGTGGAAATTGAGGATGATTCGGCTGACTATACTATCGGCGATTATGGTTGCATTCAGATTCGTATCATATATAGTCTTCGCTAAGCAAAGTTATCATTACTGACATATCTATTAGGAATCTATTTTGACTCCAAATGCCAAAACTATAAGAACCATTTGAATCATGACCTTACTTGATCAATTTCAAATCAATTTCCTTGAGTGTTACATTGCGGATACTTGTAATCTGCAACATTTACAGGTTTCCTAGAAAAACTAGGAATACATGTTAACTATGATTAGTTCCCTCCTTTTTGTTTTTGAGTCTCACTTATAACCAAAAAGAATGGTCTCTAGTTAAAAGGCAAAACAATTTACTTTCTCACTAATTAGTTTCTTCTTCTGTTTTAGTATTTAAGGACGAGGATGTCCATTACTTTCAATATCAGTAGTATTACATCAATTTTGTTTGCTAGGGCAGTATGTATTACCTTCCTCTTGGTATTTGGTCCATATGATTATGTTACATGAATTTATCAAATAGAAAATTACATATAAGGTCAATTAGAGATCTTATTTCATACATAAAGTCATTTATATTTTTTATTCTAATTAAGGTAACTTTTTTTTATCTATATTTTCTGTCTTTCCAATTTTGTCAATTTATATTAACTTGATGATCAATACAGCATACCACCCAAGAAAAAAAAATGGGTGAGAAGAATATTCCGGCAAAATATTCTTCTTCTTCTCCTTATTCTTCTGTTGCTTTCTGACGTTGTGTTTCATCTTGTTCTTCTTCTTATTCTTTTGTTGCTTTCTGACTTTGTGTTTCATCTTCTTCTTCTTCTTCTCCTCTGTCTCCTCCAATTTCAACTTCTTCTTCTTGTGTTTCTTCTTCAGATCCTTCTTTTTGTGATTCTTTGTCATTTTGTGATCACATTGGAAACCAATCTTAGTTGACATACAAGAAACTTGATCTTAAAATCATATCCAGGAAGCCTTAACACACTTCATACTACTCACATCATACACACTATTGTCTTCTAACAAAAATACTACTGCAGACTACACTACATACAATTACAGACCACACTACATAGTCTCACATCAATTATACATACTACTACATACCACACTACATACTACGCACATCAATTTTGCATACTACTTACATCAATTTTACATACTACTACAGACCACACTACATACTACTCACATCAATTCTACATACTACTCACAACAATTTTACATACTACTACAGACCACACTACATACTACATCAATTCTACATACTACTACAGACCACACTACATACTACTCACATATCAATTTTTACATACTACTACATATCACACTGCATACTACTACAGACTACACTACATACTACTCACATCAATTCTACATACTAATACATACAACACTACTTACTACTCACAGACAACACTGCAAACTACTCACAGACAACACTACAAACTACTACATAGCACACTACATACTACTACAAAACACACTACACACTACATACTACTCACAAACCACACTACAAACTACTCACAGACAACACTAAATTCTTTACCTATATGAGCTGCAGTTTATTGCTTCGGGAGGCGCTTTTTGTGGCTAATGTGGAAGAGAGAGAGAGAGAGAGAGAGAGAGAGAGAGAGAGAGAGAGAGAGAGAGAGATCTTTGCGACTGCGGCTGCGGTGTCGGCGTCGAGGTACGACGAAGAGAGGTTCGGCCTAGAGGAGGCGCGATGGTGGTGAGGGATTGAGAGAGGGAGAGGAGGCTGCAACTGAGATGAGAGAGGAGGCGGTAGGGCAACGACGATGTCATTGAAGGAGAGGCGAACAAAGTGCGGTGAGCCCGGTGAGTTTTTGCTCTGCTAAGGTTTGATGAGAGGAGACGATTTTAGTTTTGGTCTGAAAAGGAGAGGAGCAGAGTTTTTTCTCTTATATATACGATGACATGAATGTGAATATCTTGAACTATATGAGGATTCTTAACATCAGGTGACCTGATTTAGGAAGAAGATACTCGATATTGAACACACTACATACTAGATATTAAACACACTATATTCTAGATATTGGGTGACATATTCTGATATAAATCTTACGTATTTGACCTTATGTGTAATTTATCCCTTATCAAATATTTACCGGTGCTTTCAAGTTATCAAGGGAATGATAAATCACTTTATGCACGGTCTGCTTATTTTAGACACGATATTCGAAAGGGAGTATTGGATCATTGTTCATATCGAGAATAATTAGTATTCGAGATATGGAACGAAAGTAACTAAGTAGCGATAAGTAAAGACGATATGTAAACAACACAAATGTTTATAATAGTTCACCAATTGGCTACTCTACTTGTTGCCTAGTTGGGCCTCAACTATGCATCTCGAGTCCAACCGAAATTAGGCCCAAGTGCTTTGTGGGTTGTGAATGAATTGATGTAAGTGTGGAGGGAGGCTCCCTTTTTATGTAAGGGATGCCTCATCCTCTTACATTTCTTCAATGTGGGATAGAGAATTCTCAAAACATAAACTAACTAAGCTTGCTTGCTCCTTCGGTAATGAGTTGATGGCTCCGGTTTTGGTTTCGATGGCCGGCTCACACACGAGTGCTTGATGACATAGATTGTTGTATAACCTATATGAACATTCATCTTAATGTCAGCGGCAAGCTAGGTTGGATTGATCATGACATTCGAGACTGGATCTCTTCTATAATAGTCCGCATGATTGGACGTTTTATTTGGTAAGGAGTTGAGCATGTTAGGCTCATTACTGTCATCCCTAATAATGAACCCGTTGCTATGATTCTTGAGTGTTGTGATGTTAGACCATAACCGATTGTTCTATTGTCGTAGTCGTTTACTTATCAATAAAGAATATATTTCCTTTAAAAAAAACCTTTATAAAAAAAATGGAACTTTTTATCGCGTGGATTGAAAGATAAACAGTTTAGGAGCGTAACTGGGCTTCAGTATTTAGCTTCGGTTAAATTTTCTCTCTTTTAAACGACCCAGAAGACACAAATAGTTCGTTCCTTGGGTTTCGGGGCGATTCTCCATTACCCAGATATAACAAAACCCTATTTTCCCCCAAAACCAAATAAATAAAACAGAAGAGAAGACCCAAATTACCAGAAAGCAATTTCGCCTCTCAGTTTGTAAGTTCTCCAAACTCGGATGTTTTCGCTGTGTTTTGATCAAGGTAGCTGTAGGGTTTGATCAATCTTTCTTTTTTTATTGGTTTATTTTTGTGTTGTGGCTCGAGTGAGATGAATAATGTACTGGAAATTAGATTCCATCAGAAACTTCAAGTTTGATAAGATTTCAAAAAGAATGACACTTGGATGTAGGATCTGCTTAATTCTGGCTTTAATAATTGTTATTGTTTAATTCTGTTGTCCTGATCTGATGATTAAGAAATGTACTACTAGAAAAGTCAAGTGATAATAGTATTATTAGAATTTAGAGGTTATAAAAGTGAAATGTATCCAACATGTGTTGCACAATGGGAAACACAAAACAAGGTTGTAATGGTGAGAGTGTGAAGAACATAAGTATATAGTATTGTAATTTCATTAGTTTCGGCACTTTTTATGCCTTTCCTTAT
This sequence comes from Geum urbanum, assembly GCA_946800695.1. NCBI lineage: Eukaryota > Viridiplantae > Streptophyta > Magnoliopsida > Rosales > Rosaceae > Geum > Geum urbanum. Next base: position 72,972,350 of record OX327001.1, read on the forward strand.
AGATTCACCTCATTCACAAATACATGTAATATTAGCTTTTGTTCTTTCGCTCCCAGCCGCTGTTTTGGTGTTTGAATCTTCATTCCATTTCTATTTGTGTTGCTGTCTTGTTTTGGTATCCGAATCTGTTGAGCAGAAAGTATTAGTTCTCGTCAAATGTACTCTATGTGTTCATGATTTTTATCGTTATGTGAGGATACCGTTCACAACTTGCTTTTGACATGACATAGTTGCTATGTTGAAGACCTGATAAGGTTATTTGAAGCAGCCACTGTACATATCTTTCTATGCTGCTTAAACCTTTGCCTTTTGATAAGACCATCAAAACAACATTATTGAAACAACTATGCAAGATTCTCAGCTACTTATCGTAAAAGATTCTTGGATGTTTCCAGTTATTAGGCTACCTTATAACATGATGTCTGATAGTAGCATTTCCATGTATACTCATTTATGCTGAGCAACTACCAAGCTCTTTGGACTCAACTATTGTATATAGAGTTTAACTTTAAGCAGTCACTGTCTCAAACTGAGTGATGAGCATATATAAACCAATTTCTTGCAGGGGAAAATTGCTAGACCTCAGTGAGAAATCTCACACTCGGCATCATTGTGTGCAGCATGAATCAGAGTCAAGGAACAAGCTCTTTATGTTCGCCAGATCTTCCTATGAAGCGGAAACGTGGACGTCCACGTAAGGATGAGAATTTGGTTCATGGAGAGAGCATGAGTGCAACGCCTGGACCTGACAGTTTGAAGAAAAACAAGCACAGTGCGGGTACTAGCGATGATGTTGAAGACGAAATGGTAGGCCAAGTGGTTTCTGGTGTAATTGAAGGTTCATTTGATGCCGGCTATCTTCTGAATGTTAAGATAGGAGACACCAACACTCAGCTCAGGGGTGTAGTATTTCTACCGGGAAAGTTTGCTCCAGTCACGCCAGCAAATGATGTTGCTCCTCATGTTAAGATGTGCAAAAGAAAAGAAATTCCAATACCAGCTGTCAACCTGCAATCCCATCTGTATGGTTCTGCCTGTGCATCGGATCAAAGTAATAGGCAACCTGTCAAGGTGAAGAAGCAAATACCTGCAGTTCCAGGCCGAATTCCACCCTTTATTCCTCAGTCTGGCATCCCAGGGTCTCCAAGAATCCAATCTACCTCTTTTCTATTTCTTCCAGTTGATAATTTTCATAAGAATGATGCCCCAATGCCACAACCGTCTGTGAAACCTGGTACTGATATCCCATCCACCAATGTAACGTCGAAGTCAGAGAAGGATGTAATTGTGGAACAGGATACAGTGTTAGAAGAAGTTGATCCCGCAACAATGACAGGACCGAATGATGTTGATGTCAACAAAGAAACAGAAACATCTTCTGAAGCAATTGGTAATGTACCAAACATTGAGATAGTGTGCAAGAATCCTCCAATTGAACTCGCGGGTGTGGTTTCTGATAGCAGTGCATTGATTCAGGATGGTGTAAAGGTCCTGAATTTTGAACTCAACCAAAATCCTCTAGTTGCTGAAGCTGCTCCTGCAATTGTTGAACCACAAGCTATGGATATTGAAAAAAGTCTCTTGGTAGATGATGAGGTAAAAAATCAGAACCTTGTACTTAATCAAGTTCCGGCATTTGTTGAACATGCACCGAATTCTATCATGTTGGGAGTTGAGACTGTCTTCAAGGACCCTAAAGAAAATGTGGGTTCGGAAAAGAGTGCAAATGTGGTGAAAAACCTTGTTGCCGAACTGAACCAAACTCCAGTATTTGCTGAACCCACATTTGCTGAACCCACATTTGCTGGTTCTGATCCAACCAGTAAACCAGTCAAGAATCTGATGGAAGAAGATCCTGACAATGCACCAAAGCCCAACCATGTAAATGAGGAAAAAGTGAGTGTTGCAGCTGAAGAATCCATTCCTTCAAGAGTGACTGAATCTCATATCTCCACTTCTTCGTTTGTTGTTGACATTGCAGATCCAAAACCGTAGATCAGCTCCTAGCTCCAGGCAGTCGGATTGAGCCAGCTTTTGCATTTCAGTCTTGGTTTTGAACATTGTATGAAAAAAAATTCATTTCTTTGATGGTTATCACTCCAGTGTTTGGTGATCTATATTGCAGATAACTTGGAATTTTCACCTTCTCGCTCCAGATATCACTCTTTTCTGAGTTTCTTTTTCGCGGTGTCATTACCAAATTTCAAATACAAATAACTTTAGTGAGCATTTTGGGATTTTATAAGAGGGAGTTAGATAATAAGATAATGTGATGAAGAAGATTGGCTCAGGTTGGTCATATAGAAGAAAATGAAAAAAATGTGCCACCTGATAAACTGCACTTTAAGCTTTGAAGTGTGCTTCATTACGAAAGCGACCATGAATTTGCAGTCCAAAATTGACAGTGAACGACTGACAAGTTTATACTCTCTTAATTATCATTTTAAGCTCGAGCTTCTTTTTGTTCTTCGAGGCGAATGATTCGAATCTTTGAATAAAATGGCGAGTACACAATTGAAGGATCTCCATGCTGATATCCTCATTGACATCTTTTCGAGATTCCGGCAACATCACATTTACGGCAAGAGAATGCGCGTTTTATACTGTGCATGTCTTTCCTTCTGATTTTGTTTCTTCCAACAATCCCATGCCACAAGTTTTGTTTCATTGGTCATTAGATTAGAGCAGCTCGATCAATGTTAATATTTCAGAATACAAAATTGACTTTTTTTTAAGTTAACAAATGCACTCTGAATGAAGGAATCTATCCCATCGCTTTCTTACTTAATCTATTTCTTTCCTGCTCCTAATAGGAAAAGGATCCTCACCCTTTATATATCTGTAAGTTACTAATTTTCAATAGGGATCCCACCATCATATGATTCTATCTCTCGATCAGTCTCTTTTTCAGAGAAAAACCAATCAACAAGATATCGATTGGGAAGAGAAACAACAAGAGTACAAGAGAAAGATGGCGTTATTAATTAGCTATGCTACTACCACAAAGGTTCACTAAAGTCATCATCACTGTCATCAGGGTTAGGACAGTCTGCACTCCAGTGTTTACCCCATTTACCACAATGTTCACAAAAGCGGACCGTCTCAAAATGAGTCTTGATGTGCTCTTCATCATCCTTATCCTTGCATCCTCCCTTACAAGCAAAACAATACATTCTCATTCCCGTTGCTTTGTCTGGACAATCTTTGGCACGGTGACCATTGTAGATCTTACAGTAAGGTACAATAGTCGACCATTCTGACTCGTTTTAACCAAATAAAAACAAAACTAAAAACAAAAGGTTAAGAGTTTTGGACACAATATGCAAGATATGAATCGGTGACTGCGGTCATATATCCCTATAATATTCAGAAAACAGGAGACAAAATTGGTTTAGATACCAAATCCTATAAATATTATAAATCCACCTCGAATATTTCTAACACTATTGCATCCCTTATCCACTTCTACTCTTCACAAGACTTGCAAACACCCCAAAAACACCATATGTCAAGCTTTACTATTCTCATTCTTATCACATTGTAAAAGTCATGGCCATGATAAAATGAATTAAAATATTGTAGATTATTTTACAAAAAAAAAATATCCATCAAAAAATAGATCACTTGAGCGTACCAAACTTAAAGTTATCGATCTCTATCAATAACAACTCGTTGAACTTAACATATCAACAACTACATATGAAAACAAGAGAAAACAAGAAAATGACTTTTAAAGTTCCAGCTTTCCTCCATATATCCCTATAATATTTGGAAAGTGAAAAAAAACTGCTCTAGACACCAAACATCTCATCCCAACCTCACACTCGAAACCCAATTTACCAAAACATGATCAAACAAATGTGTTTTTCATAAGTTTCCCGTTACTTTTAGCTATCGACATTCATTGTGGTATTTTTTTTCGTCTTTAATCGATACTTTCAAAATGATATATACAGTCAACTTAGTGGTTTACTCTTTATTGCATGTCATTGCTTACTCTGCATAATTATGTATTGACTGTTGAATTGTATCAAATCTTGGATCACTATCTCAAATAAACAGATACAGACATATGATTTGATTGCATACATATTTTCTCAAATTGGTTATTGATCTCAGTATTGTGGTCATTTTTACTATATTAAATTTTCTTTCAAATTAGTCTCTGGTTCTATATAAACAAGATTGATGTTTCCATTGTCGATTTCACTAGGTCTCTAAAACATGCATTGATGGAACATTATTAGAAGACGAGCTACTGAAGGGGACAATAATAGTTGCTTCTTTGTCAACGATGGCATCAACTCTTTCGCTGACTCTAGAATGAGTACTGATTTGATGCGAAAAAATGAACGAACTTTTAACACAACAATGTATCTAAAGATTCAATCTTTCCTCTGAAAAAAAAAAAGAGATTCAATCATCTTTCGAATAAGAACATGGATTTATAAAGAGTGAGTTACTTCACTTCATGTCCAAGCCCAGAGCTTATTGCTGAGGCAGAGCTCATATGCATACTCATTCTTAAGGTCTCTTTTAGCTGTTCTTTTAGAAAGAACACAACTTTCAGTGTGTTGGAGGAGAGAACCAAACGGGTATAGAACTTGAAGGGGACAACAATAGTTGCATTCTTTGTCAACGATGACATCAAGCTTTTCGCTGACTCTAGAATGAGTACTGATTGGATGTGAAAAGACGAACGAATTGAACTCTGGAAACTCTTGAGTGAGTTACAATTTGTTTTTCTTTGATGAATAATAAGACATAAAGCATTATGTTCTAAAGTTGTTAAGAGATCCAAGGACATGGTAAGACTAATTATCAAGTCTATTATCATTGAATCTCTATGGTGTGTGAGAAAGGTAAATGAAATCAATAAAATCCTACTATGTCATCTTTCCTTATCTTATACATATTTTTTGCTGCTAATAGTTGGTCTTCAATGTGTTAGTGTTTTAAGCTGAAACAGATGGAGAAAGATATCTTCCTAAAGTTTTGAGCATTAGGTAGTGACTCATACCATGCAATCGATGTTTTAAAGGAAAAGTATGTATTTGTAGTTTCACTTAATTAAAAGTTTATTGTTTACAATTATTGCAAGTATAGGACTAGATTCTCCTAAAGTGCAGTAAAGGAAGCTAGAACACAAGCAAATGATAAAGCAGAAATCCACTTAGGAAAACTGCGGGATCTCAACTCTTGGAGATCCAAAAATTCACTATGAAACAAAGTTTACATATTACACAACAAGCAAATGACTATTTGAAATTATAACACCTTGTAGTCTTGTAATCTGATGAAACAGCAAACACAGATCGAGACTTAAGGCAGCACCAGCTCCTTGACTCGTTTGGCTTGTTCACCACAATCTCAAGTGAATCACAAATGCATATGCGATCAAATAGAACTCACTAAACAAGGAGCAATAAGATCCTAATATTTTCTGATTCAACACAACGGTGACAATTTACAAAGATAATCATAAATCTTTTCTCGCAAACAGCATCAAGTCATAACCTAGCTAAATACTGGACAACTACCCCATAGGAGCACCAAAACCAAATTCAAAATAGACAGTAAGCAGTTAAGAAAGATTGGCATTCCTAGTCGAAATAGGAAAGTATATCAAAGCATAGTTAATTTCCTAGTTCAAATAGGAAAGCACAAAGCAAGTCAACTACAAGATTTCCTCCAATCAGATTCACAAATACACCAATCAGATAAACAATATAGCATCGAAAACATTAGTTTAAAACACCATATTGAACGAAATCAAATCAAATTCTCATGAATGCAAACTTACCATTTGCTGAGATTGTGATGAACTTGAAAGAAGATATCAGAAACAAATGTAGCCTTCGATCTCTCTCAATTACGGTTTTGCATTGATTGCTAATATGCCAATAATCTCCTCCATTGAAATTTCATGCAAAACTGATTTGATCGTGTAGATACACATTAGGCATAGATATGCAGCAAGCAACAAATACTTGAAACAAATTATAAACCATAAATATTAAGCATCCAGTGCTTTGTTCTAAAACTATATAAGTCCTTACAAACCAAAAATTCCAAAAACTAAAAGATTGTTCAGAGAAGGAAAAAAAAAGAAAAAACAGAGAACATCTGCAGTAGGAATCATCATCTTCTCCCCCATTTTGCCTAGAAAGGTAATGTCTAAAGACGATGGCGCTTGGCTTCTGGCACACCAGGAGACCAGGAAGATGAGAGTCAGCAACTGCAAAGCAGATTTTGATTCCCTCCACGCAACAACAAATATCAACAAGATCTCTTTACACCATAAAATATTATTCATTGGAGTGGTCATGCGAGCACTGAGTTATGCAAAGGAGTCGTTCATGGTATAGAGGCTCTCATTGACTTCAGCGAAATGATGAGCAAGAGTAGAGGCCACATTCCTGTGGTTGCCTGAAGAGGGTGGAGAGCAAAAGAGGCAGTTGTCTGAGAGTCTTCAGCATTAGACATGGCTGCAATCGCTTTTTGATGGAAATGTTTCTGAGATTTTGTGTGAGACTGAATGGTGGTGATGAGATGATGAACCATAAACTTAAAAAACCTGCACACTTAGAGAAAACATGAGAACTGCAAAGGAGATAGTGGAGAGGCAGTTTCTTTTAAAGGCCAAGGTAGTGGAGAAAGACTAGTATTCACTTGAACCAAGACCTTCAACGACTTTCTCCCAATGCTAGAAACAACAATAGTAAAATGAATTGCAATATTCTCATCACCTACACTCTTTACTATATTCTATTGTTTAAATTTAAGTTATAATTTGGATGTGATCGGTACCGAGTTGAGAGGTACTTTGGATGCATTAATTGCATATGCAAAGTATTATGAGGAGTTTGATAGATCAAACATACTCTTTATGGTCTGAATCGCTATATGCATTGATTCAATCACTCGTGTCAACATAAGAACTCACACATATTTCTATATATCTTTCATGGTTAGTTATATGATTGTTCACACATATTTTTAATGATTGTTCGATTAGAGCATATTTTGAGATAGTATATATCAAATAGGAACATTTAAATTTATTATCTCATATTGGTTTTACCACTCTCCCTTGTATTGGTAGTACTACCCAAACCATAGCTTCTACTTTTACTCTTTTAACATTTGAGCTGGCTACTGAAGTGGGTGAAGAAGTGACTAAAGATTCAATCTTTGTAACACTAAAGATTCAAACTTTTTAAATACTATGCCTCTACATCTATCATCTATCATCTAACACTATCAGTTCAATTTTTCCAACCTTAAAGATTCTACCTTTTTTTAATATGACCCAAATCTTCAATCTTTACATAAAAAATGTGACTTTACCTCATGTCCAGTGGCAGAGCTCATTGTTAAGGTCTCTTCTTCAGCCAGAGTGTTGTGTTAGGGGCCGGGAGAGACAAAAGAGAACCTTTTGAGTCCAAACAGGTCTTTCTGAATTCAGCTCTTTCCATTTTAACTCACGGGTCTTTTTGAATTCAGCTCTTCCTAGTTTGACTAATTTCTTACTTTGCTTTTTGGGGTAACTAGAACTATTGTACTCAGTAATCACGTCACAGATTAAAAAAATTAGAACAGAGAAGAAAACTAGCTTCTAGTTTCAGCGAAAAGATGTTGTTTTAGAGGAATGAAAGAAAAACATTGCAGATTTTAATATCCTAAGTATCATGTATTATCATAAATTTACTAATAAGAGTTATTAAAATTTTGAACATTATTGCGCTTAATTATAGAGGAAGAAGCTCTTCTTTAGAAAAATATATTGTGCTTGATTCAAATTAATAGAATAGGTATCAAAGAGAACAAAATAGATGGACTTGGATAAATTTGAAAAGAAAACAAATGTTTTGTTTTGTGATCTTTGTGAAAACAAAACCAAATAAATGGACTTAACTATAAATTAACTATAACTACGATCCTGAAGAAAGATTTAGAAATACTAACAGAATTAGAGAGAAACATAAAGATACCATTACTAGTACATCTTGAAGTCAACAACGTACCATAATAATTATCCCAAATAAAAATCTTGAAGTACTTTTATCATCAAACAATTTTAACAAAGTGGAGCAACGCTTAGAATATAACATCACAGCTTAGGTTTATCAACACTACTTAATTTTCATCCTTATTTTTTTCCGAGTACAAATTAGAAATGATGAGGATGGAAGTATGTTCTATAATGCTACCACATTTAAATAATAAATTACCGACCATCTCAACAACAATAACAAAAAACAAAAATAGACAACTAAGACAATTAGAAACATAAAATGTTATAAATGACTCATCAAACTTATATAACATCACAATAGAGCTTTATCGTAAACGGACAAATGACTGTCTAGACTAAGCCAGAAGGCCCGTACATTTTAGACTCAGCTTTGGAATATACTCTAAAAATAAATTCAATTTTTTATTTATTTAATTTTCTTTCCAATGAGAAACCTCTTGTTAGACTAAATTGGAGACCTTGGACGGATTCAGGTGACTCAAATTGGCTACACTTTTAGCTAGAAATATTAGTCTCACTATAGACAAGCTTGAAAATTATTTTGGTAGTGAGACTAGTAAGACTCCAGATATCACTTAAACTCAACATTACATATTGGTTCAGTTTCAATCCTACTAAATTAAGTAATTAACAACCTTATTCTGATTAGGAATTGAACTCTGTCTCTTCCCATACATCTGCTAGTTTCTCAATATAATTTATAAGACCACGATCACCATCTTCAATAGTTATTCCTTGAGGATCGAGGTAGGAGAAATCTTGTATTCAGTGATCACACCATGTAAAACAAAAATCATAAAGTTTGACCAAATAGAACTGAGTCTTGCAGTGCTCCTCATTGTCATTGTTGCTACAACGACCTCTACAAACTGAACAATGTATTCTCATTCCCCTTGATTTGTCCGAGCTTTTTTCAGTATAATGACCACTATTGCCACTACAGATCCCACAAAACTTGCGAATTTTAATTGGAGGGGAAAATTGTTGGGTGGAGTAACCGCAATTATAGTTGTCAAATCAACACAGTCTAAATGAAAATGATTTTTAAATTTCTAGATTTCCTCAAGATATCCCTATAATATTTGGAAAACGAAAAAAAACTGCTCCAAACACCAAACATCTCATTCCAACTGCACGCTTGAAACCCAATTTACCAAAACATGATCTAATAATCGTGTTTTCCATAAGTTTTTTCCATTACGTTGAGTTATCTGCATCTATTGGAGTATTTTTTTTTTGTCTTTAGTCGATACTTTTCAAAGTGATATCTACTGTTAACTTGGTGGTTTACTCTTTATTGCATGCCACTGCTTACTGTGCATAATTATGTGCTGACTGTTGAATTGTATCAAATCTATGATCACCCTCTCAAACAGACAGATACATGCATATGCATATATATTTTCTCAAATTGGTTATTTATCTCAGTATTGTAGTCATTTTTACTATATTTAATCAGTCTTTTTATCATGTTTTCTTTCAAATTAGTCTATGGTTCTATATAAACAAGATTGATGTTTCTGTTGTCGATTTCACCAGGTCTATAACATGCACTGAGGGAACATTATTAGAAAATGATCTACTGAAGGGGACAGTAATAGTTTCATTCTTAGTCAACGATGACATCAAGCTTTTCGCTGACTCTAGAATGAGTACTAATTGGATGCGAAAAGATGAACGAACTGGAAAATCTTGAGTGAGTTACAATTTATTATTCTTTGATGAATACTAAGACATAAAGTATTATGTTCTAAAGTTGTTAAGAGATCCAAGGACATAGTAAGACCAATTATCAAGTCTATTATCATTGAATTTCTATGGTTTGTACTATTTGGAGAAAAGAAGCCATTAATCACATTTATTATAAAAATAAAATAAGTTGGTGCAAAAGAACGAAAAACATGAAAGGAAAATGGAAGACAAATTTAAGATGACAACAAGCAAAATGCCCAATCAGCAGTCACATAAAACTATATCAGCATATCATGTATTGTTGCGAGACAATCAAATAATGAAATAGATTTTAAGCATGCAAAGATTCAAGGCATCAAATAAATGCAATACAAAAGTTGTTTGGTAGGCTTCATTCACCAATTTTGTAACGGAGCTCTTTAACAATTTCTGTTTCTTTGATGAGAAAGTCCATAATCTCCTTGGATGCTTTGTCAATCAATACTATAAAGTCTTTCTGCACTTGCAAATAGTAAGAAAATCTTTCATCTAGAGAGAAATTTCTTCTTACGCTCTGAGTCATTGCTTCTTTTGGTAAACCACTAAAAGCCTTCATTGCTTCATCTTGAGATTTGAAAACCAGGCGATGAAAGTAAAATTTGAAACCTTCTATATTTCGATGATCAACACGGTGAGCATGGGTGATTGAGACTCACTGTTAAGTAAATAAGAAGAAGAAACAAAATATACTACATATGTAAAATAATATAAGAAGAAATTGATCTATAAATACTTGAAATAGGTGATGAGTTCAGTTGTAGGCATGGGTGATTGAGACTCACTGTTGAGTGAGACCATGAAAATTATCTTTGATTCATCATACTTGTCATAAAATTTTGCGTATGCATCTAAAGGTTCCATAGTGCCTCTCAACCCAACACCATTCATCATATTCAAACCATAACCCATATACAAACAATAGAATAGAACTGGAAAAAAATCACTAAATACAGATGAAAGAAGCACTGAATAGAATAGAAAAGATGGAGACTTACATTGTATATTGCCTCCAGTACTGTTGTCCTTGGAAGAAGACAACCTCATAACCGATATCTTCCGCCTCTGTATTATCTGCCTCTTTATCTTCTATCTTAAGTGGACACCTAGGAATAATATACTTCTATTGAGAACATAGAACTAACTTGCAATAATGATCAACAAAACTTTTAATTAGGTGAAAGTAAATTATACATACTTCTCATACAAAAAATCCATGACATAGTCTAAGCCACTGCCTAAGGCTCAAACCTTGAGGATAATAAATTTCTCCATCTTTTTGTTTTCCTGCTTAGCAACAGTGACATATTGAAAACTCTTCTAGTAGTTAACTGTTAGCAAGCAACAAATATGTATAAGATAACGAAAGATTAAATAGTAAGGTATTGTTTGTTTCATTTACCTCTGCCGTATCGTATCCGGCAAGCAGAACACCAACTCCCACCTCATATGCGAGTCCATCCAAGTAGCTAGAGACAACAACTACAACGTCTGAAACTTGAAGTTTACTTCCATGTCCTTCGTTCTTTTTCACCTGTTTATTTTTTTAATAAAAAAATGTGTGATTAATAGGTTCTTCTCTGAAAAAAGTATAAACCATGGAGATTTAATGATAAAAGACTTATGAGTATGATGGTTTTACTCTCAATGGAAGTTTGGTTCCGGGAGTTGTAACTGCGAGTGTGACTTATCTCTACCCTAGAGGCAGGTTGGACAATCTTCACGCTTACTTGATCTACCAAATGTTCCTTCCACCACTGCTCCCACCGTTTATCGCGCCCTCACAACCTGATGTGCCCCTGCTGCCTGATGCACCCTTACCACCTGACTTCATCACAGTGCTCTGCCATCGTTTTGGCTGTGCTTGTGGTCATGGTCTGGGTCAGGTAGGACACATCTCTCCACATCCCAGCACTTCCTCCTCTGGGGACGGTGACTAGCTGGATTGGCTGGAAAATGATGACATACCCAGCCAAACTGTTCCACGGCAGCCTGAAGATTGTTCCGGACGTGAGCTGAAATTCTATTTCTAGAGCCAGTGGCACAGATAGCAGTAAGGTGGAACTTGCATAGTGGAGCCATACATCTAAAGCTCAAGAGGAAGAATCAAGAAAAGTTTAATTTTGTTAGGCGGCAATCTGTTAATCATTCAAATGTGGATTATTAGAAAAATTAAGTAGTGGCACAATTAAATCTTTTTGATTTCACTACTAATTACTAATATTTTACGCCTAATAACTTAAGAGAGTTACATCCAATATATACTTGATCATATAAAACTTTGAGGATTGCTTCTAGTTTGTATAAAAAATGACAAAAGACTTAAAAAATTGGTCTTACCATATACTTGATAATCCTAACAAGTTCAGAACAATATTTCTTAGTCCCTACCATAACACCAACTGTATGCTTAGTAATCATGACAAACTTATTTGTATTATCAAGAACTAAGCACAGAAAAATAAATTAGAAAATTTTAGAACAAACTGTGAGTCCTAGTATTCATAAAAGACAAACAAATTCTAACTTACTCAAGAGTATTCAGTTTATAGGTCGTGCATCTTTTGATGTCCCATTAGAACTCCTTCTAGTGTCTACAAAAATCTTGATGTCATTGTTAACAAAAAAATGCAACAATAGTTGTTCCCTTCAATAGCTCAACTTCTGATAATGCTCTCTCAATACCAGACACCTGTTGAAATTGACAATTGAGCATCCAAACAAAAAGCATTATGTTCTAAAGTTGTTAAGAGATCTAAGGATATGGTAAGACCAATTATCAAGTCTATTATCATTGAATCTCTAGGGTTTGTACTATTTTGAGAAAAGAAAACACATATCACATTTATGATAAAAATAAAATAAGCTGGTGCAAAAGAACGAAAAACATGGAAGGAAAATTCTAGTTTCAGATGTTATAGATATACTTTATAACTACTTGGATGGACTTGCATTTGATGTGAGTGTTGGTGTTGTGATTGCTGGATACGATATGACAAAAGTAAATGAAATCAATAAAATTCTACTATTTCATCTTTCCTTATCTTATACATATTTTTTATTACTAATAGTTGGTCTTCAATGTGCCAGTGTTTCTAAGCTGAAAAAGATGGAGAAAGATATCTTCCTAAAGTTTTGAGCCTTAGGTAGTGGCTCAGACCATGCAATTCAATGTTTTCAAAGAGAAGCATGTATTTTTAGTTTCACTTAATTAAAACTTTATTGTTGGCGATTATTGCAAGTTTGAAAATATGTTCTCTAATAGAATTATATTTTCTTAGGTATCCACGTAAGATAGAAGATAAAAAGGCAGATGATACAGAGGAAGAAGATGTATAGCCTAGCATATTAATGAGATATCAATGGTCATTTGACCACAAAATTCAAGGTTCGGACAACATACAGTCACGTGTTTTGCAAGCTCCACACATCCCAAGGGCTCAACACCGACTTTTGATTCTTCTCCACTAGAATTCAATTGAACCAAGATCTTTGATAGCCGCATATTTATGCGTCTATTCGGTATTTAATTTATTCTCTATGTTTAGTTTATTATTATTATTTGAGTGAATTACTTATGTTTATTTATTTTTAGGTATTTTGGAGAATAATGAAGAAAAGGAGATTAAATACTACAATTTGGGAGTTAATTGGAGAAGCATATTGCAAGTAGAATTATAATCCATGAAGGATACTAGCTGGAGTGCTTGGCGAGGAGATTTTGACTTTGACGAGCACGTGATGATGGGGATTGTACCTAGTTGATTAAGAGGAGTAATATATATATTTATATGGAGGCAGTTTGGAGTTGCTCTTTGGTGAGGCTGTTTTGGCGAGTGGTTTGGTCTTTGGTTAATTAGTTTAGCACGTGGGTTGGACTTCAAGAATAAAACAAGAAGAATGTTGCTTTATATTAGGATTGCTGGCACGTGTCTTTGAAATAGTTGATTGGTTGGAGATACATATTGCTTTGGCGAGCTGCTTGGAATTTGGAAAGAAGTGGGTTTGATTTAGGAGTTTGCCACGTGAGCTATTACTAGCTAGTTTAACCTAGCTAAATGGGAATATATATATTTAGCTAGCAAGGGACGCAACGGCTGGCTGGAAGAAGATTAAGAGAAAGAATAAGAAAAAGAGAGAAACAATAAGAAAAGGAAGAAGAAGTTCTCGTACATGAAGTGGAGCCCGATCACGTCGTCGTCAAGAGTTCTTCTTTCTCCTTCATTTAATTTATTTCTTATGAATTCTTTGATGCTATTATTTAAGACAATTGTTAGTGTGTGATCCCGTAACACACAATTACCGCACACTTAGTCACTACTAAATGGGTCAACACAGCTTAGACCGAACGCAAGGCAGCGATGCAGGCTTCAACTTTAAACAAGGAACCAACACCATCCGAACGTCCACGCGTTCGGTACGGCAAACAGAAAGTACCAAGACATGCCATGAACAAAAGACAGGATCCCACATCGAAGAACAACAAAAGACTCTATACTCAACCAACAATATAAGTAACACATTTGTGACAGATACAAGGTACGTCTGTTACTCTACCAATACTACTTTCACACTCCATACATTCTAAGTAGTGCGTCGGAGAGTCGAAGGCGGGAACACCCAGTCAAGACTCCTAACGCCCGTTTCGTGTATTGTTCCTAACAGTAGGTAATGACGACATACGCGCGATAGCCCATGCCACCCAAAATAGCTCCATCCGCTCTTCTGCGAAAGCCCCTTACGGAATTTGGTAGAAACAACTATGAGTAGCTAAATTTCCTTTGTTAAGGGGCTGCTTGAAGCCCCGTACATGAAGTCTTTTTAATACATACACTTTAACCTAGTTTTGCATATTCTTTGAATGAGGTTTCTTTCTCTGAATGATTCACAGTATGAATTCTTGTATGTCTGCTTTGGTGCCAACTTAGTATGCATGCTAGGGTTCTATTGTCATGAGATACCGGCGACTGAAGATAATTTCTTTCACCTGATTCTCTATAGTGATACACTGAATTTTACCATCAGGTGATTGAAATCCATAGGTCTAGCGAGACACGTCTATAGTGTACTTGTAAACCCTTGTGGCTTCTCAAACTTTTTCTAGAGTTTAATGTTTTCTTTTTTGTAAACCTTGGGGTCCATGACTATGGGTTCATGGAGGAATATATTTAGGGAAGGTCCATGACAAACCTGCATAGGCATAATGATTAGGTAATAAGATATGGTTGTAACGATCTTAACGCATATTAAAGAGAAGCCCAGCATACTACAAAGAAATAAAATAAAAAAAGGCAAGAAACTAATTTATTTGTAAGTTCACAACCCCAGAAGATCCATCAAAGTAGCACAGAAACTTAGCTCAACACTGTCTCAACATCACGGATAATCCCAACATCACTAATACATTACAAAGCCAAATATGTTTAAGAGTCTAGAACCGCATCCAGCTACAAACCAGTTGAAAACATATGACACCAGTTATATCTAAAAGATCTAATTCGCCTTGATACAAGCGTACCAAAAACACTGCAAAATCTCTTAGTCAAAACGGAATCCCATGTCCTGCAGAATCATACAACACTGCATTTAGAATAGTGTCCACATACCAACACCATTAAACAAACCACAGATGCACCAATGACAGAACATTAGAAACTTACTTCTTCTCTTCTACCTTCTCCTTCTGTTCAGCAGCAGCCGGAGCGGCAGCTGCAAACATTAGTAAAGGAGATTGTTGAAAATCACAATTCATGTAGAAACAGGTATCATGAGAAAATTACAAACTCCAGTTACCTATAGTTGTACAGTCAATATCTGCTCAATGGTGAATTTGGGATGTTTCCAACCTTTTGCTACGGCTTTATAGAATGCTTCATAGAAATCCTCAACCAAATGGGGAAATTCTTTTTCCAGCTCGGCAATGATATAGTTAAAATGATCACGCTTAAAGTTGTTTCTTACGTTATAATTCTGTACTTCTCTGCCGCAGTGTGTGAGACAATTTTCAGCAAAAAGAGCATTGGTCGGGATCATTAGCATGCCAGAGTGGTTCAAGTATTTTGTTTTTTTCTCATATTTATAGACTGGGTACAAAGCAGTCCTATTTTTGCCAGAAAGAAACCAATCGTTCCAACAAGGATACTTACCTTGGAGATGAGTTACAAAAACTCCATCATTAAGGAGATTGCAAGGATAAAGGTTGGATTTATCCATGCACAGGCTATACATATTATTGAAAAATATGGCTTTTTCCATAATGCTCCATGGACTTGGATAGGAGTAAACCAATCTAACGTGGTCATGATTTTGGTATCGAAAATCAATAGTTGATCCTAGTCATGGACTATAATCTGTTGTCATTTACAAATAAGTGTCTGACAAAAATCTTATCCACGTACTTCTCCATACTGCTTGCAATTGCCGAGTCCTTGGCATTAGGTATGGCGGATGCAAATAACCCATGTAAGGCTTTGACGTCTTCATGGTATAGCATTGGATCTGTACCAGCACCCAAATTAAAAAAGAAACATCTGTGGATGATACACCTATCCCTTTAAGGAGATTGCCATGCGGCCGTTTCATGTTTGTCACACAAGACAAACACTTCAAGTTTTTCCCAATCTTCTGAAAAACCTTCCACATTTCCTCATCTGTCACTCCAACTTGACTTCCAGCTTTACGGTTTTTTTCTTTTTTGCTAGCATTACAGTTAGCTTGGGCTGCCTGGCGTTTTAGAAAGACACCTGGAAACTCTCGGAAAATAATCGGGAAAATCAGCACATGAGTGTCCTCGTGCACGACCCCATTCGGTTGGGTGTACAAAATAATCTTGATCGTATCCTCTTTTTAACGCATCCTCAGGGGCCTTGAATTCTTGAACAGTTGCATAGTCTAATCTCCCTACGAATGCTTCATACATGATGTATCTACAAGCTGAACGTCAATACATGATGTTCTTCAAACAACAACCCTTCACTGTAAAAAAAAGAGACGGTGTTGGACAAGTAGGGTTTTAGAAGACTTAAAACAATTGAAGCGTTATGGAGATCCAAGGTACATTCCATAGAAAAATGGCCCAATAGATGTTGGTCCACCAACGCCCTTTGTTTATTTTCCATTTTCTTTGAACTCGAAAAATGTTCTTGTATGAATATATCTCTT
The DNA here is from genome assembly GCA_946800695.1 of Geum urbanum. NCBI lineage: Eukaryota > Viridiplantae > Streptophyta > Magnoliopsida > Rosales > Rosaceae > Geum > Geum urbanum. Next base: position 72,989,277 of record OX327001.1, read on the forward strand.
CTAAAAGGTGTAGTAACATGTTCTCTGGGAGGATTAGGAGATGTATTAATTGATTAGATTCACTCGAAAATTTTCTCAACCGATCGACAATCACGTTTAGCTGAAATTGGGCAAGTGAAAAATGTATTGACTAACGGATACGAGATTGATTCTCTTTAGGTGTTCGACTGATTTATCATTTATGAGAAGAATTATGGGTTTTAAACTGATTGCTTAAACATACTGGTACACTGGAACATCATTTGATACATAGTGCAGATCTAAATCTAAATAGTTGAATAGAAGAACATGATTGTATGTATACTCTAGTTTCCAGGAATGATTATTTTAGCTCGGAAGTGACCATTGGGGTCCGACAAATTTTGCATTGGTAGCGTCTGGGGTCGAATTGGACCTCTTTACAGCATCTGCACCGGTGCATCCGATAGCATGAGTGCATCCGATAGCATGAGTAGAGGGAAAGGTGCATCCGATAGCATGAGTAGAGGGAAAGGAGGCAGGCCCTGCAACAACGACCACTCGTTGACCAAACTAAAAAATAACTGGACAAACAAAAATTGCTCACTCAAGAGCACGAGCAGAGACTACTCCTCACCGCTGCAGATCCTCTTATATACATACACTTGCCCCAAAAGAGGACTGAACATTGATGATGAATGTAATGAGTTCACAAAAAGTAGAAACGAAACTGAGAAGACCAACAGGCATCAACACGTCAACTCGGGCACATGACATTATGGTAGAAATCACTGGTATTACGATGAAATCAGCACTACCAAGTTGAAATGATTCGAGAAGGCTTCCATAAAATGTTAAAAATACTTGGTGATACAAGATTACATCCGGAAAAAAGGTTGCTTCTCATAAGCGGGAGATAAAAAAAATATTAAGCCTCAACAAGTACCATAAAATTATTATAGGTCTCTACAGTCAAACTGCGCGGGAAGAGATCAACACTACACAACTACATCACTCAACTATAACCCACTTGCGACTGCTGTTGCTGCTGTGACTGCTGCTGGGGCTGCTGCTGGTAGTTCCCGTATCCAGCAGGATACCCACCGTAGTACAAGTTAGGGTCTTGGGCAACTTGGGCATAGCCATATCCCTCTGGGGTCGGTGCATATCCATAATAGCCAGGATATTGGCTTGCATCCACCTGACCCTGAAAAACCATCAGAATGATCAGATACAATTAACAGTTAGGGTCACTATAGTCCGCAAATCCCATCAAGTTATTGTGTTAGAGCAAAACACCTGTTGCTTGTTTGAAGGACTGCGACCCCATGAAAGTCGGATGTTTTGTCCACCAAGCTGAGAATTGTTCAATGCCTGCAAAGCCTCTTCAGCACAGCTCCTAATGTATCCAAAACCACAAAAGATTAGTTAGATCATCTGATATCCAAACCCAAAATATATAGCAGATCATGTGACCAGGAAAAAAGAAAAGCAACAGAGATGACAAGCAGACTACACTACCTCTCTGCAAACTGAACAAAGCCACATCGCTTGCCTGCTGGAATCTTAACATGTACTAGCTCACCATACTGGCTGAAAACTTGTCTCAAATGGTCATCGGTAACATTAGCATCCAGGTTTCCAACAAAAATCTGCAATGACCAATGGAAGGTCACAAAACTGTTGCTAAAAAAGAAATTATAAAAAGTATATGAAATACCCACAGTTGTGTTATTTGGATCAGTCTCATTCTTTGCACTTGGAGAACTCTGATATGAAGCTGCATGTAGAAAAGTAAATTTAAAACACCAGAATCATAACAATGGATGCTACCACATTAACACAATGAACCCTTGCAGAGTAAAATAAATTATGAATTCAATTAGCTTTCCTTAAATGCTATCTTACAAACTATCCTATGTGATTGTGGATAAAGAACAATGCTGCTGAGCACATGGGTGACACCGTTGATCATTATATGGCACACAGGTCAAAATAGCCAATACTTTATGACTTGCTCTAGCAACAAGTCGAATATACTTCATCCTAAGTCAGAGCACTTAAGTGACATCGTTAAGCAACAAAACAAGACATATGAAGTAGCCTTTTCCTAAGGCCTCACAGCATTAGCTTGTATACTACAAAATACACCATGCATGCCCACAAACATGTACCAAAACAACTACATACAGGGAAAGCTGTCATTGCAATAGCTGAACTACTTATAAACCAGGGCTTCATAATAAAAATATAATCTTTCAAGTTAACAGGGAGAATTTCTCATTTTAAATAAGTCAATGGGACAGTTGGAAAATTCCTATGACGGATACATAGGTCACATCCAGTAACTTCACAACGAAGAACAGCCAAGGAAAAGAGAATAGCATCATAGATGTAGCAATCATATGCCACACAAGAATGAAGACCAATACATTAAATGTGGAACTGACCTAAGTGAGGTCACGCACTAGAGGGTGAACACTTTCAGCTGTTCAGAAGCAGGCCCCTAGATGACAGAGCCTCGCCTCATGACCCCCTGCTTCGAGACAACATGAGTTTTATAAGTTCTCAAAATTTAGAACATTTATCTTGCCCAGGGTTTTTATAGATTGAAGTAATAACAGGACTTGAAAGATCATGTTCATCTTCAGCAAAAAGGACGCAACATAAGCCAACTAACCACTATTAAATGGAACACTGAATGTCATGCAAAAAAAAAAAAACTCAACATACATTGGGGGAAAACAGAAGAAAAGGACCGCAGGTCACAGAGCAAATAATCAAAACATGAAGTAGGTATTAACAGACAACCACATGACAAAGCCACACAAGAAAAGAAAAGGTAATACCTTTTGAGTATTGCTGACTGCCTCCAGCATTTTTGTTTGCAGCTGGCCCAATTCTCATGGGTCTTGAAGAGCAAACAACTCCATTCATCTCACTCATTGCACGCATCTGTTCAGTCTCATCTGCAAACTTCACAAACCCATATCCCTTGGTACGCCCGGTCAGCCTATCAAAAACAACCTTGGCTCCCTTGCACGAGGGATACCTTGCCTTGAACAATTCTTGCAGCATGTAATCTGTCACGTCGGCAGCCAAGTCCCCCACAAAAATAGTGTAGTCAGGCGTGTCGTCAGAACGCTTCTCCCCTGCAGACGCCCAGTTCAATCTAAAATTCTGGCCACCATTTGGCATAGGGGTACCATTGTACGTCTGAAGCACTCTCTCTGCAGCACCACGATTAACAAATTCAATAAACCCATAACCCTCGGATTGACTAGTTTGCTTATTGCGGATAACTTTCACATTAGTAACCTGAAACCACATTGTACAAAAAACAAAACACTCGATTAACAAACAAAATTTTAATACAACATCATACCCAGTACTCAAAATAATAACATAGCTAATTCAATCAATCCACACAATCAACACCTTTTTGTAAATCAAAACTACATTAAACACACTTAGAATCCATAGACAAATAACATAGCAATGTAGGTCATAGCGAGTCACTGTTACTCTGAAATCGAACACATACAACCTCGGCCATTACTATTACCACAGAATCAAACACATGTAGGTTTTCTAGAAAACAAGATTAAACTAAAAATATAAAACAGATCTAACATATAAAAAGGTTGATTGCAGAAATATAATTAAATAAAAAATTAAAAAAAGAGAGACCTCGCCGGTGATGCCTAAGATGTTGTAGAGATAGTTCTCTTCCATCCAGTACTGTAAGTCGCCGATCCAGAGAGTGCGGACCTCGTCGGAGCTGGCGGGCTGGGCCGGAGGTGGTTGTTGTTGGGCCAGGTGTGACTGAGGGGCCCACATGGCCTGGGCGGCGACGGGAGGAGGAGGAGGAGGCGGCATCATCATGTAAGGAGGCTGCTGGCCATACTGCTGGCCCATTGCTGACGGAGGCACGCCGGAGCCTGGTTGCATCATGATGACGAACGACGATGTGGAATCTTAGGGTTAGAGAAGAGAGAGAAGATGAAACCCTAACCGTAGAGGAGAGAGAGAAAATAGAATGTGGCCGAGTGAGAGAGAGAGGTGGTGGTATCTGAGACCTTTCTTGGGAACAGCCACGTAATCCCGTCGCGTGTCAGATTTGGAATCCTTTTGGGCCTTATTACTACTTTTTCTTGGGCTTGGTATTTGGACTTGGTGATGTTTTATTTTGGGCCTTTCCTTTCTTCTTCTTTTTCCGGAGCCGGACATAGGTCGAGAGCTTCGATCAGATGGAGCTCTCGGCCTCGACGGTTTATGGGACGGCATATAAATAATCATTGAGTATGACGGATCATCGAAATTAATTGACCGATGTAATATGACTGTTGATTCGCAAGCTCAAAACCTAACCCAACTCGACTCATTTGTGTAACGAGTTTTAACCAGAGAGCATAAGTGTAATGGTTAGGTCGTCAAATGTTACCTCAATTTTGACAACCAAGATTATTTGAAATCTAATTTCAATCCGTGTTCATTAAAATTTCACACATAAAACTCTACCAACAACAGGTTGTTTAAGTATCCTATTTGATGTTGTAGTTCAAAAATCGTTGAATTTGTCCCTACTAACAAGAGGAGTAGACTAGCTAGATATGTCAAATATGAGCTCCAAAATTTCAATCTTTACACACACTACAAAAATCTTGGCATTTAGAAAAAAAGAAAATGAAAAAGGAGAGCGTGTAAAAGGGAGTTGGAAGACAAAAATGTCGACGCCAGCTACAAAAGATTATGTTGTTGAGTCAAACTGTCAAACAGTGTCAGCTTCAGTTTGAGCTACTGCTGCGGGTGAGAGTTGTACACTGAACCAGTTTCAATGCTCAACTCCCGATCTCACATTGGACACCAGAAAGAAACCCAAATCTTCCATCTTGTTTCCAGAACTGGTATGAAGTACTCATCTTCTTTACATTTTCCATCAAGCGTTTGAATATTAATCTATCTATCTCTGCGATCCCAATTTGCCTATAGTTCTGTCAGCATTTTACAATGTCGCATAACGACACTTAGCTTTGTTGTTGTGCCTCAATTGTGAAGGAAGCTCATTTGTGTTTGTTTTGTGGGTAACTTGTTTCATCAAGAAATCATAAAGGGAGATCTTGTATTTGGGTGATAACTGAAAAATGGATATGCATTTGAAGAACTTGTTTGATAGATTTCAAGAGCAATTTGGGACCGGTCCGGGGCTCGGTCCCGGATCCGGGACATGTCTTATGAGTGTTGAAGGCATTGCTCCAAATATTATCAAGGCCATGTTTAAAGCTGCAGCAGCTTTATATAGGACTGATCCCTGGAAGAGATTGCGTCCGGTGCATTTGTTTGGTATTCGGGTTGGGAAGGATACGGATTGGTCTGGCAAGAAGCAGCATTTTCCTGTTGTTCAGTTCGTTGGCGGGGATGGAGGGGATATCGGATTTCACATGTTTCGGTCTCAGAATGATGCCAAGAGGATGACAGGATCAAGAGAGACGATTCAGGTTCCGAATGTTGAGTTGTTAAGGGTCACGTATGAGCGTCACACGGTGTTGTTTCCCTCAAATCGTAAAATGATCAAGTCTTTGGCGTTGGAGGCTTCGGGTAGTGATAGGTATCCGGTTATTGATGTTGCACGCTGCACGTCGTCGGGGAGTCTTAGGTTTAGGAATGCAACTCTTGAAGAGCTTAGATATGTGTATGTATTTATGAAAGCTATTGCTCTTGTGCACCCGTTGCTTCAGGCAGACAAAGAAGGCGGTCCTAAGTGGTCGACGTTAATGTACTTTGAACCGTTTATTGAGACAGTTGATGTTCAGTGGCCACAAGAGATGTCCAATGGTTATGATCTTGTTGCAGTTACAGTTTCACACCCACCTGGTCAGGCATATGAGGAAAAGTCTAGTTCAGCGGCTTCCTCAAGGTCCTCGACCCCAACCAAGTATGCTGAGCCATCAAAGGAAGAGACTTTTCTTGATATAAGAGTGTACTCAAATGGCAGCATGAGGCAGTGTGCAGCATGTGAGAAAGAGCTCCACGGTGATCAGGCTCTTTGTTGTGGACGCTGTCGAGCTGTGATCTATTGCAGCTCTGTTTGCCAGAAGCAGCATTTAAAGGAAACACATAAGACCATGTGTGGTCTGTACAGGGCGATGATGGAAAGGGAAGAAGAGCTGGCCATGAATATTTTCATGTTCCCATCTGCTGCCGACCATCCTTGTAAATGGCTCGAGTCATTGGGTATCCATCAAAAGGGCATGTGGAGGAGAAAGTGTAGTTGCTATTCTCACTGCCCTTTCGGTCTTCTGCCTGTTAAAAGTGGACTCCGGGATTCTTGGGGAGGTCTCGATGATGAAGAGTTTCCCCGGGACTCATCTTTTCATCATCATATGTCAAGTCCAATCCTCCTATCCGGTTGGTCAGAGTACTATAATATTCGGTCACTGCCATTGTCAAGCCCTGTTTCTGACATCCTTTCCCACCCATTGACAATTTATTACATATTGACAACTCTCAACATAAGCTCAAAGAACTTGCTACTGAAAGGGAAAGAGGTGATTGTTCACTACATTGGGCCAGAGGGGGAGTTGGATTGGTTGCCAGCATTTGCCGAGGTTGGTCATTTGCTCAATGGATTGGGTAATGTACAAATCGTTATGGTCGGTCCTGAAGTTCCAACAAATTTGTCAGGGACAACTTCAGGAATAGGCGGCAGAGTGAGAGTGAATTTTGTCAGGGGTGTCTATCAGGAGGAAGCCACCTATCTTCCTTTGCCCCATGCCATAGTTGCACTCAACTGTGGATTGGAGGACTATTCGACTTGGGGTGGAGCTCTCAATTCAATCAAGTCCATGGGCGTTCCAGCCTTCTTCACAGACCAATCAGAGATCTCTTGTAATGACGCTAAACAGGTTCTACGAAGTGCTGGGCTGCATATCACACATCCTGTGATGCCAAATCCTTTCCGCTCACCAGTAAAACATCAGGGTCCCTCTAGCAATCTGCCTTGTTATAGCAATGGTTTTGTGCTTGGGGTCAATACATGATTTTGGAGCTGCTACAAATAATGAATACTCAACCTCAACTTGGCGGTAATGAATTTGCTGGTGAGCATTGCCTATCTCTGTCATGAAGCTTGTCTGTTTAGCATTATTCCCTTTTGTCCTTTGAATTGTAAACATCATTTTCTGCTAAAATTGTGATTTTGTCTTCCTAGTTATATTTGAACCTTCTGTATGCCCTATATCAATTGGTTCTTGATATTTTTTGTTTTCAGCCCACTTGTATCAATATGTGATGTAGAGACAGTGATGTACTAGTATTTCTTGTCACAAGAGTTTTTGATAAGTCATGAAGACTCCAAGTTGCAGTTTTTCAACTTCATCCTACAGTATAAAGGAGACCCAAATCAGCTTTTTAAGTCCCTTAAAACCTTAATTATATTCAATTGTTCATCTTAAATAGACATTCCCTCACTTCCTCTGTCATGGGAGGACATGCCAATTTAGACCCTCAAACTCAGAAACTTAAAGCCCAAAGATAAGAGGGTATGTTGTCAAAGTTTCATTGAGACAACTAAGGCCTTAAAAACCTACTTGTCCCACACTTGGGCTATAAAAGCCATCCCAACCATTAGTGACAACAACCTTCTTCCAATCCCTGCCAAAACCATTTCTCTCTTGTGTATTGTAAGCAATGGAGCTCTCATACCAAACCTTCCACCCTTACCAATTTGTCTTTCCTTCTCATCTTGTTTATCCATATCACCTGAACCCAGGAAACTATGTGCACTGGACTGAAACACCAGAGTCTCACATTTTCTCTGCTGACCTTCCTGGTAAGATTTTGCAACCCTCTTGTTTAGTACCTGGTACTTTTTTTTGTTACTGTTGTACTTATGTTTCCATTGTGATGAAACTATTGTTTTAGGTGTGAGGAAGGAGGAAATCAAAGTAGAAGTAGAGGACTCAATATACCTGATCATCAGAACAGAGAGACTTGATGATGATGAGAATGAGGACGAGGATGAAGATGAAGATGAAGATGATGAGTCCTCCACAGAGGAGATTAGGAGGACCTTCATGAGGAAGTTTCGGCTTCCGGGTCAGGTTGATATGGAAAGAATCTCAGCTGGATATGAAGATGGAGTCCTGACTATCACAGTGCCAAGAACTTTGAGGAGGAGTTTCTTCATTGAACCAGCTGACATGCCAGAAAGGCTTGGTGTTCTTGCAAGGGCTGCATGATTTCAACTTCAAACATGTCACCTCTTTTATCAAAATAAGATGCCAAGCTTTTTCTCAAGCAATAGATTGTTAGATTTAGTTGTTGGATCACTGTAAAATGTTCTCAAACTGTACTACTACTCTAAGTTGGGACTTGTTAGCATTGTTTTTACTAAACCAGAATCCAACTTGGTCTCTATAGCTCAAATGCAGACCTTACTTATTGGTGCACAAATATCTTCACTAAAAAGATCCTGCACTGAACCAAAGTTCCAGCATCTTATCCAGATTTCAATTCAAGTACTGTTTGTGCAATTCACGGGACGTGAGCAATGACCATTCATATGATTTTTGTACCTCAATGATTGTGTTAGATATTTTTCTTTTCTGGAATCAAGAAGATAAATTGTGGGCGGCAGTCACATGGGACCTTGAGATATCAGTGTCTATTTCGCCTTTTCCAATTCACCCGAGTCATGTGCAATACGATAGTGATATTGATATAGCACACCGACCTTTGAATCATGAAGAAAACATTTCACCATTTGGTCTGCAATTTGCATCATCCATTTCACTATTTCCTGCAGTAACCATCTACTGTCTACATTAGTCACTACAACAGCATTTTCACCGTTCCTATAGTCACTACAAGAAAACAGCACTTAGACCACGGAAACACTAATTCTCCGTCGTCCAAGTGTCACTTGGACGACGGAAAACACTCCGTCGTCCAAGTACCACCTGGACGACGGAGAATACCATCTCCGTCGTCCAAGTGACAACCTGGACCTCGGAGTTTTCTCCGTCGTCCAGGTCCAGGTTGTCACCTGGACGACGGAGAATACCATCTCCGTCGTCCAAGTGGTCACCTGGAGGACGGAGAATACTCCGAGGTCCAGGGAATCACCTGGACGACGGAGAATACCATTTCCGTCGTCCAGGTGACCACCTGGACCTCGGAGTTTTCTCCGTCCTCCAGGTGACCACTTGGACGACGGAGATGGTATTCTCCGTCGTCCAGGTGACAACCTGGACCTCGGAGTTTTCTCCGTCCTCCAGGTGACCACTTGGACGACGAAGATGGTATTCTCCGTCGTCCAGGTGATTCCCTGGAGGACGGACCGACACGCCGTCGTCCGAGTTCACAAAACGTACTTCCACTTAGACGACGTACCGACACCTTCGTCGTCTAAGTGAAGCATTATATAAGGCAGGCCAAACGTACTGATCGAATTCATTCCTAGCTAGCCTCGATCTCTTCATGATCGATTCCATTTGAAGAATAATTGAAGGAGAAGGGAGAAGGATCCGGAGAAGCTAGCTAGGGAGCTCGATCGAGCTAGGTAGCTAGAAGCTAGCTAGGCCGAGAAGAATCAGGATCGATAAGGCCGGGATCTCCGCTGACACGCTAGTTAGCTTAATTAACGTAAAGATATCGAGAAGGCCAGCAGGTACGTACGTACGCGGTTCAAATTTGCTTAATTAATATGTATTTAGTGAAAACGTACGTACATATATATATATATATATACATGCAAGGATGTTAGCTGATGTTAGCTATATATATATATGTACAGATCGATTAAATTACGTACATACGTACGTACGTAATTGATGGATCGATATGTAGATCGAGTACGTATAATTAAGTGTAAATTAATGGACAAATATATATATATATGTAATAATTAATTAAGTATAATATTTTGTAGCAGTATGGACAAGAGTTGGATGAAGTTGAAGAATAGATGTGATGTCCGGTATATGGATGGAATTAGCGAATTTGTGAATTTTGCGATAGAACATGGTCAGGGAAAGAAACGTTTTAGGTGTCCGTGTCAGAAATGTCTTAATTGTCAGTATGCGGAGGTTAATGTTATGGTGCAACACTTGTACGAAAATGGTATGATGTGGAGTTACACTACATGGAGCGAGCATGGTGAAGCAGTAGAGTTCAGCGCAGCAGACTTCAGCTCAGGGTACAGTTACCATGGTGCCTCATCCAGCGGCAGTGGTGCCGGACCCCCAGCTTGCAACCCAACTGCAGATTTGGTCCATGATGCGTTTCCGGGATGTAGTCATGGCGGACACCAACACCAAGACGGAGGTTACAGTACCACCAATGAGCATGATGACACATTCCCCGCAGCTAGCTTGGCCACTGACACCAGTGAGATGGAAAAGTACAACCGGATGCTACTTGAAGCGCAGACCCCGGTGTTCCCTGGATGTCGAGAGAATGTGTTGCAATATGTGATGGAGCAAATGAAGATAAAAGTGAAGCACAAAATGTCAGTGAGTGCTTTTGACGAAATTCAGGAGCAAATATGTAAGTTGCTTCCTGATAATCACAATATTCCTAAATCTCATTATAAGGTTAGAAATATCCTGAGCAGCCTCGGCCTAAAGTACAGGATAATTGACGCATGTCCGAATGATTGTGTGCTATTTTACAAAGAGTATAAAGAGTTGGACTATTGTCCCGTATGTGGCCAGTGCAGATTCCAGTTGAATAGGAAGAGTTCGAAAAAGAGAATTCCTGTGAAAGTTGTTCGATATTTTCCCTTGATTCCCAGATTGCAGCGCCTGTACATGTCGCTACACACAGCAGAGGCGATGCGATGGTACGCAGAAAAGCGAATAGATGACGATGTCCTGCGACACGCCGCGGATGGGGAGGGTTTCAAACATTTCGACAGAGAATTTGGAGACTTTGCTGCAGAGGTTAGAAATGTTAGACTCGGCCTATCTACAGACGGATTCAATCCTTGGGGAAGTAATAGCTCCGCCGTCAGCACTTGGCCAGTTATTCTGATGCCGTACAACTTGCCTCCGTGGATGTGCATGAACAAGGAATTTAATTTCCTTACCGTACTAATTCCAGGTCCTAAATCTCCATCGAAGTGCTTAGATGTCTACCTCAGACCTTTGATCGACGAGCTGAAACTGTTGTGGGAAAATGGAGTCCCAACTTATGACAAATTCACTGACACGATGTTCACGATGAGGGCTGCTGTAATGTGGACGATCAGCGATTTTCCAGCTTATGGGATGTTGGCAGCCTGCAGGACAAAAGGATATAATGGATGTCCTATATGTTTGGACGACGTGAACTCTAGTTGGCATGCGGGGAAGGTGTGTTACTTGGGTCACCGTAGATGGCTTCCTCACGACCACCCGTGGCGACAGGATGAAGCTCATTTCGACGGTACGGTAGAGAACAATCCTAAACCCCGTAGTTGGTCGGGCGAAGAGATTTTAGAGAGGTTGAGCTATTTCGACTTTGGTGTGTTGAGCAATGACGCGGATGTAAAGAAATGCAATCCAATTCCTCCACATGATCTCAGCTATTGGGATCACAAGAGTATATTCTTTGAACTCCCTTACTGGTCGAAGTTGAAGCTGAGGAACAACTTGGACGCGATGCACATAGAAAAGAATGTGTGCGACAGCGTGGTGGGAACAATTCTCGGTATTAAGTTCAAGACTAAAGATACTCCCAAAGCGCGCAAAGATTTGGAATCAATGAATCTACGTCGTCCCTTGTGGTTGAGGAGGGATAGGAAAGGAGTGTACAACAAGATGCCAGATGCACCTTACACAGTGAAGCCGACGCTTAGACGTTCTGTATTTCACTGGTTTAAGGGCGTTCGTTATCCGGCTACGTATGCAGCTACTATAACTGGAGCAATGGACGAGGTGCAACACAAGTTTGTTGGTCTAAAGACACATGACTATCACGTTATGCTGCAACGTCTCATTCCAGTGGTAATTCGACCATACTTGCCTCGGGACGTCGTAGAACCAATAGTGGCATTGTGCAGGTGGTGGCAGAGGTTATGCGCCAGAGAATTAAAGAAGTCAGATGTGGTGGAATTGCAACAACAAATTGTGCACATCATTTGCAAACTAGAGAGGATTTTCCCCCCTGCTTTCTTTGACATCATGATTCACCTAATGATCCACCTGCCCGAGCAGGTGCTCATTTCTGGTCCGGTCCAGTACACTTGGATGTATCCTCAAGAAAGGTACGTACAACTAATTAATTAATTTGTTCCACTGGAGATTATATATATACTAGCCAGCTAGCTATATGTACTTATGTAATGTGTACGTTTGATTTTGTAGACAGCTTGGACAGTATAAGTCATTCGTCAAAAACAGGTCGGCCCCGGATGGCTCCATAGCAGAGACATACCTAATGCATGAGTGTGTTACTTACTGCAACAGGTACCTCAAAGATCCACCCCCTCCCACTGCCTTCGATCGCAGTGCCCGCATCAATCTTTCAGTCGTCACCAATGTCGTCCGACCGTTTAGAGGAGTATTAAAGGAATCGTTAACACGGGAAGAACTTATTGAGGCACATTGGGTAGTGTTGCGAGACTGTGACGAAGTTGAGCCGTACATGTTGTCATACAGGGAGAGGCTTCAGGCGTTAAATCAAAACAAGAGTTCGGCGTGGATTGAGAAAATGGTTAAGAAGAAGTTTCCTGATTATTTCTTCCAATGGGTACGTACGTACGACTCGGTATTAATTATTTAAATACATATCGCTCATGTCTGTAGAAAGTAAACCCTTATATTAATTTGCCCATTTTCGCAGATGATTGATCTGCAAAAATCTGATAACCACGGAGGGTGGTGGTCATGGCCAAAGCACTTGCTAGCAGGGAAGCCGGTTAAACACTATATTTATCCCGGATGTTTTGTGAACGGTGTAAAGTTCCATTCATTGGCCCGAGACGAAGGAAGAAGAACACAAAACAGTGGGGTAGCCGTTGGGAAAGACAATGATCTATATTACGGGGCTATTGTATACGTGGTTCAGCTATGTTACGGGAATGATGTCAACGTTTTCCTATTCGAGTGCAGATGGTTCAAGCGTACAAAGGAAGACCTGGGACTATTATCAGTCGATACAAACTCGCACTGGTATGAGGATGAGCCTTTCGCTCTCGCCACCTTAGTTCGGCAGGTGTTCTATCTCGACGATCCGAAAGCCGGTGAAGGGTGGAAAATAGTGAACCATATCTCTCACCGAGGAATATGGAATACAGAGACAATTGAAGGGACACCGGCGACGACTGAAGATGCTGCTGAACCAGAAAGAGACATTCCTGCCTATCAAGAGCCTAATATTTCTATGGTCCGCTCCGATATAATGGACCTGGTTCAAGATGGTGAACGGTTACCCATGCCTGATGGTTGTACAGATCTAACTGAAGATGAGATTATCCATGAGGTAGATGAAGAAGACGAGCAGGAAGAGGACGCGGACGAGGACTCAGGTTATTCGTCGGACGATGTTGAGTACGATGACGAGGATGAGCCGTCGACTAACGGGGATGAGGACGATGATGATTATGACGAAGAGTACGGTCATACGACGAGGGAGATTAATTGGTAATTAATTACTGTAATTATTGTAATATATATATATGATCGATGCCGGATTACGGTAAGAAATTAATCTGAATTATATATATATCCTGGCCAACGGAGAAATTAATAAATATTGGCGCCAAATCTCAATCTCATATAAAACGTACCCTAGCTAAATCCTCGACCCTAAATCTAGCAAATCGGATCGATCCATCATTTATTTAATTTTTTTATGGTCATTCAAAATAATTTAACGGACACCTGAATTCTGTCCACGTTTATATTAGGTCCCCCGCCATATTCACCCTAAACCCATATAAAACCCTAAATCTTGGACCCAAAACCTAGCAGATCGGATCGATCGATCAATTTTTTAATTATATTTTTGAATCTGAATAATTGAACGCACACACAAATGACCGGGGACGACCTAAACCGTAAACCCTAAGGCCCTAACCCCTGAATTCGGGGTTTTTACACCTGGACGACGGAGATGGTCATTCTCCGTCGTCCAGGTACACACTAGGACGACGGAGATGGTCATTCTCCGTCGTCCAGGTACACACTAGGACGATGATGATTATGACGAAGAGTACGGTCATACGACGAGGGAGATTAATTGGTAATTAATTACTGTAATTATTGTAATATATATATATATACATATGATCGATGCTGGTTTACGGTAAGAAATTAATCCGAATTATATATCCTGGACAACGGAGAAATTAATTGCAGATTCACCTTTGGCGCCAAATCTCATATAAAACCCTAGCTAAATCTTGGACCCTAAATCTAGCAGTTCGGATCGATCGATCAATTTTTTAATTATATTTTTGAATCAGAATAATTGAACGCACACACAAATGACCGGGGACGACCTAAACCGTAAACCCTAAGGCCCTAACCCCTGAATTCGGGGTTTTTACACCTGGACGACGGAGATGGTCATTCTCCGTCGTCCAAGTTCACAAACCCTAAACCCTAAACAGTAAGGCCCTAACCCCTGAATTCAGGGTCTATACACCTGGACGACGGAAATGAGTGTTTCCGTCGTCCAGGTTCTGACTTGGACGACGGAAATGAAGTTATCCGTCGTCCAGGTTCTGACTTGGACGACGGAAACACTCATTTCCGTCGTCCAGGTGCAGATATCGTAATTTTTTCTAAGACAACGACCATCTAGACCTTCTTCCAATGCAAAGTCTTTTCATCAAGACTTTAGAGTAAACAATTCTTGGTGTGTGAGCTTCGACGGTTCGAAAATCGGAGTTCCGAAATGCCTAGTATCCACGTTTCCGGTTTGTGAAATTATCGGTTTTGCGGTTGACTGTGCCGATCAAACCTTTCCCGAACTTATTATTTTATGATCCTTTGAAGACAATTATATATTATGTTACGACGAACATATCCAACGGTTGTTTTGTCCAAATTCAATTTCGTTAATACTCTGCTGCAAATGAGCGTCTACTCATGAACACTTCAGTCGTAAAGATTACTCGATACTTAACATGTTTCAATACGTAAAATTAATCGTCGGTTCAAATTTAACTGTTTATATACACGATGCGTTCATCGATATTGTACGACTATTTCACTCGAATGACAGATCGCTAAATTCCTAGCGAATTATTTTTAAAATTTTTTTTTACGTAATTTGAACCTGGACGACGGAGATGGTCATTCTCCGTCGTCCAGGTGAACACCTGGACGACGGAAAATGACCATCTCCGTCGTCCAGGTTCAAAAACCATGGCGGTTCAAATTTATTTTTGTTTATTTTTTTCATGTAATTTTCACTTGGACGACGGAAACTTACCATCTCCGTCGTCCAAGTCAAAAATTATGGCGGTTCAATTTACCGCTTCCGTTTTCGGCACCGCTTGAATTTTCACTTAGACGACGGAGAATGACCATCACCGTCGTCTAAGTCCAAATTCATGGCGGTTCAAAACGTCCCGCCGATTAATTACGCGCCGATTGAAAATTTTTAAACCGCCACCTGGACGACGGAAAACACTGTTTCCGTCGTCCAGGTGCACTTAGACGACGGAGAATAGTGCTCCGTCGTCTAAGTCAAAGTCTATATATAGAACAGCACCCCCCCTCCTTTTCTCATTCCATCTCCTCTCCTCTCCTCCTCTCCTCTCCTCTCCTCTACTCCGGCGATCCTCCTCCGGCGACGCTCCGACGACATTTTTTCCGGCGTGGTTCCTCCTCTCCGACGACTCAAGTCCGGCGAAATTCCCGTAAACTCCGCTTCGGTACATTTCTATTTTTCCTTTATTTAAATAATTTTCATTTTATTAATTAATTAAATTCTAAATATAATTAATTAGTAGAAATTAATTTAGTAATTAATTTTAAATATTTAATAAATGATTAATTGTTGTTATTTATTAATTAAATCATTTATATTGTTATTGTTTCCTAATTAAATGAATAATTGTAAATTTGTTGTTATTAAATAAATAAATAAATAATTAATGTTATTAATTAATTATTTAAATAATTATTGTTATTAATTAATTAAATGGTTAATTATTGCATGCTAAATGGAAAATAAATTATTGCATGTAATTACGTGTATTTTTTAGTAAATTAATTAGTAGTACGTGTTCGATTTAAATTTAGTATATAGGCTTTGTGTAATTAAGTCGCACTCTTTGGAATAGATGGCGCCTCTTTTCCTTGCTTATCTCCTTAACCCCTCGTGATGTGTGGATTTCATCACCGCACACCATAACCTAAGTGAAGTTATGGACACGAGGTTGAGGGCGGAGTTTGCAAAGGACTTGAGGGAGTGTAAATTTTCGAAAAATTGGCCGAATGTCGGACATGGTGTCTAGAAACGGGTTATGACTGGTGACAGGATTTGGACTAAGAAAGACTTTTGTCGAAATTAGTCCTGCCTCTCGCGTTATCTCTATCCCTAACTGGCCATGTTTTTCGATTTAACCAAGGCTGATTAATTGAAAATTTACACTTTATCGCGCGGATCGCACGTCCATTGAACGACCTAAAATGCCAAGCTAGTGTACTCTATTTAAATCTTAAACGTACTTAATTAATTAGCGTAAATTTTTAAGTTGTAATTATTATGCTAAGTAGGTATTTTAACACCGTACTCTTAGGTTTAAATGGCTCCGCCAAAGACCACATCCGGCAAGAAGAAATCCCAACAGGAGGCAGAAGATGCCATGCTCCGCCGCTTGGCGGACCAAGTCGGTTGGGAATTACCACCGGAGGCCAACGACGCTCTCAATCCAGACGGATCATCTGGTCCGTCCGTAGCGCCCTCTGGGGAAATTCCCGCTCCCCCATTCATCTCGAGCGGTGATGACGTCGACCCCTTCCAATCTCCGACGCCCGGTTCCCATTCAACGGGAAGTACTCAGGCGTCCTCCACCGCCGAATCAATCATGTACAGCGCCCGCCGTAGGCAAAGGAGGGCCCCCACTGACCCGGAACCGAAAAGGACTCGGGGTCTCGTTAAAGGGGGGAAAGCGGAGCGTATTTGCAAGGCGACCGGTAAAAAGATCGACTTGCCGTACGACGAATTCACCGGTGGCCCTCCCACAGCTCAACTAGCAAGTCTCTCGGCGCATGGGATAGGGTCAATCATCCGTAACCGGGTTCGTATCACTGCCCCTACTTGGAAGGAGGCGCCGGATCATGAGAAGGCGAAAGTCTTCAAAGATCTTTCGGTACGTAATACGTTCAATTTAGTTATTATATAATATTGTTAATCTCGGCCTAAAATTTCATAATATATACGATTATAATTTTCTATTTATTTTTCATAGGAACAATTTGACGTGGATCCGACACCGGATATGTTGAGGCATATCAATCAAACTGCCAACTCCATCTACAAAGATTGGAAGTACAGGCTCCATAAGTACTTCAAAGATGTCGGTCCCGTGCCTCCCCCGGTAGAGCTGCAAGGGGAGAGAGAAGATGAGTGGGAGTGGTTGTGTAACCACTTTGCCGATGACCAATTTAAGGTATTAATTTAATTTTTTTATTTCAATTAAAATAATTGAATTATTTAAATTGTAGTTATTCATTTTTTAATGATTTAATTATCTTGTGTAACAGAAATTCTCCGGTGTCAACAAAGCCAACCGGGGGAAGAAGGAGAAACACCATACTACCGGCGCCAAGCAGTTCATTCAAATTGCCAAGGAGCACAAGGATAAGGGTTCCAAACACCCTTTTATTGATGCAAGCGTAAGCGCGTACGTGACGCCAGGGCTCGATAATGAAGCGAGTCAATGCGGGGTAAGTGATATATATATATATATATATATATGTGCTTTTAATTATAGTAATTATTATTTAAATATGATTACAAAATTATAATAAATTAATTATAATTTTGTAGGCAAGGGCGATAGAGCGTGCGCATGAAGAGTTGGCCAACACTCAGCTTGCGTTCCCAGATGTGCCGCCGGAAGACCTGCCTCCTCTATCCTTAGAGAGCCAAATTGCAATCGCGGATGAGGTCTACGGTCGTAGAGCTGGCAAGGAGGTTAGGCACTTTGGGCCTAGGGTGGTACGAGATTTGTCGACGACCTCCGGCTCATCATCTACGGGAGGTTCGAGGCAGCGGAGAATGAGTCAGGCTGCGGCCGTCGAAGCAGCCATTCAAGAGGCTCGACTGGCACGAGAGGAGAATCGACGGACACAAGAGCAGAATGAGTCAATGCGGCAAAGACTTGACGAACAACAAGCACAAATAGCCCAACTCATCGCGCTCATGAACCAAAATCGAGAAGTATGTCAACCTCCTCCGAACCCACACCCCGACGACAACGATCCGGCTGGAGGCGGAGGACTCGGCCCCGCATCTGCTCCTCCAGTGTATTAGCTAGCACGTAGTATATTATCTCGTTTCTTTCCGCATTCCGAACAATATTTTAATTTTTAATTTATGAGTTTTTTCGTATGTACAAATTAATTTACTTTCATTATTTAATAATTATATATATAAGTTATTAATTTTAATATTCAAAATTTAGTTTATTTATTTAATATTAGCATTTTTCATTATTTAAATTAAAATAATAATAAATTAATTTAATAATATTTAATTTCAATTTATTTATTTTTTAAAAATAAAATATTCACTTGGACGACGGAGATTACGTTCTCCGTCGTCCAGGTTCACAAACCCCCTAACCCCTAAACCCTGTTGTTCTCCGTGGCCCAGGTTTTCACCTGGACGACGGAAACACTAAGTTTCCGTCGTCCAGGTGGACACCTGGGCCACGGACATTGCTCGTGTGTCCGTGGCCCAGGTGTTCACCTGGACGACGGAGACTTAGTGTTTCCGTCGTCCAGGTGGACACCTGGGCCACGGATATTGCTCGTGTGTCCGTGGCCCAGGTGTCCACCTGGACGACGGAAACACTAAGTCTCCGTCGTCCAGGTGAACACTTGGGCCACGGACACACGAGCAATGTCCGTGGCCCAGGTGTCCACCTGGACGACGGAAACACTCCGTGGCCCAGGTGTTCACCTGGACGACGGAAACTTAGTGTTTCCGTGGCCCAGGTGTCCTTGTTTCCGTCGTCCAGGTGGACACCTGGGCCACGGATAATGTCCGAGGTCCAAGTTCACTTAGACGACGGACACACTAAGTCTCTGTCGTCCAGGTGCTTGGACGACAGCACTTGGAGCACGGACCTTGGACGACGGAGTTTCCGTCGTCCAAGTACTTAGACGACGGAAAACTTCACTTAGACGACGGAAATGGTCCGTGGTCTAAGTGCAGTTTTCTTGTAGTGAGTCATCCGGAATGCCTTGTCCTTCACGCTGAACTAGTAAATTCAGTGGTGAAAAGATACACAACATCATCCTAGCTAAACAAAGTTAAATACTACAAGTCATTCTGTGGCCATTTTCAGAATTTCGACAGCCTCCCTTAGTCTTTTCTCTGTGTTCTCTCTAGCATTGGCAAACCGCGCATTCCTGCATTAAGATGAGGACATAACACAGGTCATATCACTAACATCCCCATTTTTCGTCGAAAAAGCTTTTACAGTAGAAATATGAAAAGACCCTTTGCTGAAATCTGACCTTTTATCATTACATGCTTGCCTACTGAGTTCCTCCACAAGACTACGCAGCCTTTTCAAGTGAGCAGGTGACTTGCGTACAGCTTCAGCACCTTTATGACTAGAGCATATCTTCTTCAGAAGTCCAGAGGCAATGAAATACCCTTCTTCCTTGTTCCTGTATATAGAACAACAAATTTGCCATTGATTCCAACAGGGATGTCGAAAGTCCCTTAAGATTAAATTTAGAAGTTAAGGACATACAGACCTTAGCAACTCCCAGAGAACAGTTTCTACAGACCCTTCAATATCGATGAGCATTTCAACAAGGTGAGGATAGCGAGCCAAGTTTCTTAGAGTCAACAATGCGTGCTTTAGAACCTCCTGATCGGGTATACTTCGGCTACATGAGTGAATAAGCTTCAGCAAAGTTTTAATAGCTCCAGCGTCCACAAGTCTTTCACAGCATTTCTGAGAATACCTTGTAGCCATATCTGTCAATAGTATCATAATGCAAGTACATCACATGTTTGCAATCTCACATAATAGGTCTTAACATACCTGATCTATGTCAGTTAACAGAATATAGCATGAAAGCCAATCCATTGGAGCCTTAGAATGACAACTTAGCATATAGGATATAGGGGAGTTTCACAATTGTATGACTAGAAACTATTTTCAGCAGCATGTTTTGAGTTTTGATTAAGGCTCTAAACTACCTGCATAAAGAATGCTTAGTGCTCTAATAGGTTACAGTACAACTCCTAGAAAAGATATTGTAAAACCACATACGAGATAGGTATCATATCACATTTAAGTATGTTGTACAGCCAGTTTTTCTTACCCAAAGTGACACAGGTATGTCGAATGTTGCTGATACTTTTCATTCTTTGTAGTTCTTGAAGAGCAGCAACAAGTCTGTTGATAATACGCATGCTATCATCCACACTCGCGGCAGACTTTTGAACTCTCAAGCGTATATCCAAAATCTGTTCCCGGGACTCTTTTTTCCGTGCCTGGTAGCCTCTCCAGTGTGACTGAAACAAAAATTAAGAGCAAGAATGAAACATTGAGGGTACAATCTAGCGAACTGCAACATATATAGAAATATAGTGTCTTACTTGTATCACAATACTACTATGCCTCTCTGTAGAAGCTTTTTTCTGTGTCTGGTAGCCTCTCCAGTATGACTGCAACAAAAATTAAGAGCAAGAATGAGACATTAAGGGTAAAATCTGGTAAACTGCAAAATTCATAGGAACATAGAATCTCTTACTTGTATCACAATACAACTATGCCTCTCTGTAGAAGCTTTTTTCCTAGCAAGCCACTCTCGTATATGAGATTGAATAATGACTGCAGAATTTGTTCTGCGTTTTAGTGACAGGACACCCTTCCACCACCTTTGCAATTTCAACACAGAGGAAAACACTACATTTAGTTCAGCACTACTATAGAAGCAAGATTTGGTCTTCAAAAGACATCCATGGGGAATGACTGGATGTAGGGATGAAGCACCTGAAATAAACCAAAGACATGAACAAAAGAAACTTCAAAACACTACCTCCCACCAAAACCTATATCTGATAGGTTACATTTGTATAAACCGTTGGAAAAAGAAAAAAAATACACCAACATACCTAGGAGATTATTTCGACTAATCTTTCCCCTGACTATCCGTTGAATTTCCACTGCAGCTTTTTTATGACACTGAAAGGCCTGACGGTATCTCCAGCATCGAATAGCACTTTGGATCTTCACTGCAGCCTTTCTTTGGCATAAGAAATATCTTCTTATCAACCAACCACGGCAGTACCTCTGAAGTTATTCATATGCCCAACTCAGATATGATATTTAAACCATAAATGAACAAAGATGCAAAAAACACTCATACTGACTAGGTGTTTGTCTAGATGACAGAAATGTCAGGGTAATCAGATTCTCCTACCTAGCATTAATAAAACTTTTTCTCTCTGGGTGGGTGGGAGAGGATTATATCAGGTGGAGGCATTAAAGTATCACTCTCCACGTACATAAGATTGAATGATAATACTGAGACGAGACAGTGAACAACTTACTTGAATAGTAACAATGAGATGCCTACGTTTATCAGCTATATTTCTGGAAACCCATCCACGTACATAAGATTGAATAATAATAGCTGACCCAGTTGCGATTTTGTATGGCTGATAAGCCTTTCTACAACTTGACATCCGCACAGCACTTTGGATTTTTATTGTTGCCTGCCTTTGAATATGAAACCTCCTCCTCAATAGCCAACAACGCCAGTGACTTTGAATTATAACTGCAGCAAAGTGCTTATTGTGACGGGAGGGACATACATTATAATTCTTCCAAGCACTTTGGATTCTAACTGCAGCCCCCACTTGAACATCAGTTGCTTCATTCTCCGTAATGCTTAAGGAATTATACATAAGTGCATCCCCATTAATACGTCGAGACCTTGCACGCCATCCACAAGTATATCTTTGGATAACAATAGCAGCATTTACATCAGAAGCTTCATTTTCCAGAATGCGTGAGGAATTACATCCAAGTACATTCCCATGAAAGTGTCTCGACCTTGCAAACCACCCACGAGTATATCTTTGGATAACAGTAGCAGCATTTACTACGTAAGGAATGCATGCATCATGATCTGTTTCACTCCAATCCTGATGTATTTGCATGATCCATTTTGAAGAGTTTACTGAAAGTATTAGACATGAATTCCTTTGTCAGAAAGACTGAAAGAGAACAGGACATACCAAAATATATGATATCAGGTCAGATGCAAGAGAATAACTGAAGTTCAGGACAGTTTTCTCCCATGTAAAATAAAAGGACAGCATGTAAGATTGGAAATTGTAACCGCTGACAAATTACAAATATATATATATGGAAATTGTAGACAAGAATGTTCCATTTCCCATTGGGGAACTAAAAGTAGCAATAGGAAATTTCTATATGAAGATTATTATTGTATCACTGTACTAGAGGTTGTACTAATTACCTTTTGATAGATCAGCTTTGTCTTTGTTGGTAGAAAAGTTCTGCAAAACAGGAGCTACTGATTTCGGAAGTTTAATGTTCCTTGCAGCCATATCTTGCCACCAAGCCTGAACAGCCTTAAAATTTCTCACAGTATCTGTTTTCATGTACAGTTATCAGGGTAAATGAAAGTTTCAAGTTGACAAAGTAAATTAAAGCAGTTGGAGGAGAATTATATCTTTGATGGTGTAACCCCTTCCAACAGACAAGGACTCTAGTTTTTATTGTAAGAGTTAAAGCAACATAGGATACACTCGAATAAATAAATGGCTAATACATAGGAACTGTCTTATCGAAAAACATTACTTCTGTCTGATCACCATCTCAGAACTTCTCACATGAACCATCAGTAAATCCTTTAAATGAAACCATAGCTTTATCCTAAAATTATAGAAAGCTGAAAGCACAACCACAAACATGTAAAATGTCTTCCAAATGTGATTATCAGCTTCAAAATTTTGAGTCAATTATGATTCTTGTAAAACTAACCTCCAGAGACTTACTTCTTTTAAAATGTATTTCCATAATGGTAAGATATTGAAATGGAAGAGTTCTCAACACACTAATGACAACATTTTATTAAAATACAAACGACGAGATAAAGTGTACCTTCAGTATGCTGGCCATGTGTTTCTTCCTGAGCCTGTGCTGGTTCAGGTCTTCCAAAGCACATTCGATCTAGACTTTGACATTCACAGCCCAAAAGTTTACGAAAATTTAACTGATCCTGCATAGAAGATAATCCACTTCAGGTATGATTACACGAAATTATTGTTTTAGGAAGCAGCATTTCAAGCACCATCAGCCAGAATACACAAGGCAGTACCACGTTTTGCTTCAGAAGCAGTTGAGATGAGAGGAACACCAACAAGATCACCGCACTACGATCATTGGGCACACCACTGTACTCGAGAATGTCACTTATTTGCAGAACCTGTTGATATGTAGTAAAATTGCTTGTTATCAATTACAAACCATCAGATGTATTTAGAATTTTCAACTTCAGTTCCAACACTAAACCTGTTCTACAGTTAAAATTATTAAATTTTGCCAAAACATGAGCTCTAGTTAATAACACCTATGAGACAGATAAAAAATATCAGTAACTTAATAAGAAAACACACACACACACACACACCTCTGGAAAATTTCCCAATAGCGACATCAATTTCTGCGACAATAGAAAGTTGTGCACTGCATCTGAATAATAGGTGGCTAACATGATTGATTCTCCGTGACTTGATTTATCAGGATCCTGTCACACATAATAAAACAGCAATGAAGCAAAGCTAACAAGATATTATGTTCATAACACCTGCAAGTAAGAACTTACAGCACCTTAGATGACCAAGCACAACAAAGCTGCTTGCGGAAGTAATAGTCGAGCAAGCACCATATGGCTTTTCCATCAACCAATGAAGAAAAACTGTCGATCTTGCAGTCATATGTTTCACAAATTGCCTGAATTTTCAATGATATTGTTATCAAGTTAATAGATTGCGAAGAATGCTACTGAAGGCCTACAATAATAATATGGTAAAACTAGTAATATATTGATCCCAAATGCAGCAATACCTGAATCCAATCTAGAAGCATGTCCAGTGAAGGAGAATCAACGTTAGTGACATCCTGTGATATATGGAGATAATGAATGATGTCAAGTTTCCAATTCTAAACCACATATAAGATAGATAAATAAATAAGTACATAATGGTAACAGTGCAATACAAAAGAAAGAATATCGAAATAAGACCTAAAATGGAAAAGACGAGACACAAATTCACATGAAGACATACCATACTTCCTCGAACTTTGCAAATTTCATCAGATAATGTTGTTTTCTTGACCAAAAGAGGAAGCTGACAAAATCATGTGAACACTGTTACTAATACTACAAAACAATGACTCCAAATAGTTTTTGCAACAGTTCAAAAAATGGGAGAGAGCAAAGGAACCTGCAAATGAACAAACATATTCCAAAGCAAGGAAATAGTAAGTTCCTTGTCCCCATGAGCAATATCATCTTCAACAATTTTCATTCCGTCATCATGTAAAACAACACCAGCCTGCCTGAGGTACTGCAGGGCATTAGCACAATTTGCCAAGTGTCTTTTATGTGTATCAGATGGAACAGCCATTTTCTGTAAATGCAATTGAACCTTGAAATCACTAAATCATAAAAATTCCCTGCTAAATATCAACTGAACTCTCAAAAGCATTCAAAAACTAAAGAAGCAGAATAATTACCATTAAGATAGAAGAGTCATCCAGCAAAAGTTGAATAGCCCTACAGAGGCGCAGTCCATCTTGAAGATCATCAAATAAGTCTGTAACTCGAAAGTCAAAATCCACGACAGGAGACTGCACAATGACAGATTGCATTGATCAATTACCATATTGATGCTCAAAAGATACTAACTTCCATCAGACCACACGCATGAAAAATGGAGTTGTATATATAGAGATAGAATTTACTACCTACCTGTTGATGCGATACTTTATATCCTAAAATCACCAGATGTGCTGAAACGTTACCTTCCCCAAGCATGATCTCAGATGAGAGAAAATCTAGTTTTGGACCACCCAAAAAAAAAAAAACTTCAAGTCACACTTGTAGGCCAGTTATTCAGAAACTGAAAGGATGCGTGAAATGAGCATTACCTTGGATCACCTGATGACTTGATTTGATACTAGACTGTACCGAAAACAATAAAGGAGAACCCCCATCCAATCCATCAATACCATACTTAAGAGAAAGACTGCTCAGAGATTTCGCTCTATCAAGGATAAGAACAAGCAGCAGAAACCTCTTCAATATCACATTCCCCAAAGCTTCATAGTAACCCGGTCTATAAAGACCCTCGACTTTCTTGTTATACGCATACTCTTTCGCTAGACCAGCATGCGCAAACATTTGCTTTTCAATGATCATTTTCAGAAACGCAGTTTCTTCATCGGAATTGGAATCTCTATCAGACAACAACGAATCACCACCGAAAATAATGTAGAATCCAATTCGAAGCCAAATTGGGTTATAACTCATAAGAACTTTAACGGCCTTCTTTTTCAGTCCAACATCAGTCACTAATGGACAATGCACCTTCATCTTCAACCTCCCTTCGTCGATATTCTAATCAATAAAGCAAACACATTGTTCAAACTATCTGAGCAGAAAAGGAAAAATTGACACACTTTATAACAAAGATAGTAAAAAATTCATCGACTTCAAACCTTAGATACTTGAATCATTGAATCCAAGACCTCTTTACAACTCCCCAAGCTCAAATAGAGCCTCATCCGCTG
Organism: Geum urbanum; assembly: GCA_946800695.1. Lineage (NCBI taxonomy): Eukaryota > Viridiplantae > Streptophyta > Magnoliopsida > Rosales > Rosaceae > Geum > Geum urbanum. Next base: position 73,015,255 of record OX327001.1, read on the forward strand.
CATCAAATCATCAAAACTACACAAAAGCCTCAACGAACACTGCAATTTCGAGTACTTAGCCCCCGAAAACACCTTCTCGCTTTTGCAATCCTCCTCGGCTCTCCACGACGAGTCTCTCTGCCGCTTCGGGTCACGCCACGCGGCCTCGACCCGAACCTCAACACCAAACCCGCTGCTCTCCCTCTTCTTCTTCTTCCCCTTATGAACGGTGGGGACGCGGTTCACGTCGATAGGGAAATTACAGCCGCAGGATCTAGGGTTTTCGAAGAGGAAATTGAGCCACACGGTGAGTGATTTCGCGAGCGATTTGAGGGACTGTTGTTTACGAATCTCGAGTTTTCGGGAGGATTGAGACTGCTGGAGCTCGACGGCTTTGAGTTTCCGGACGGCGGATTTTTTAGTCACGGCGGCGGAGGAGGAGGATATAGTCTGCCGTGGGCGGCGGAGGGAGGAGGAGGAGAAGTTCTGAGGGGTTTGTTTGGAGGCGGTGAAGAATTGGGGGCAGGGAGATTGGAAAGTAGTGGAGATTTTGGTGGGGCGTTTGGGGGTTTTGAAATTGGCGATGTCTTTGAAGAGAGAGGAATGGTATTTGTATGGAGAGGGTGACGGAGGTGGTGGTGGTTCTGCGGCGGCGTAGTCCATTGTGGTGGTTTGTTCTGAGAGAGAGAGAGAGAGTGATGTGATGTGATTTGAATTTTGAAATGAGGAAAGAGAAGCGGTAATGACGATTATGAACAGGCTTCGTTTTTTTTTAATGAAAACCTTTTACGACGAACTTCTTGAGCGCAAAGAGTGTTTTCAGTTTTTCACTATTTTCCTTCATAGAGAATTTTTATGTGGTCATAATTTCATTTTGAAAATCTTTTCTATGATTTAAGTAAATGAATCGAGACGGTGTACAAACACGATGAACTTATTTGACTTCGGGTGTAACAAACAAACAAACATGATAGTCTTATGAGCTTTTGGATTGTCTTAAGAGCATCCCTACTTGTTGTTTGAGCAACAATTCAAGTAAAAATAAAATTTGCTCAAAGTAAACCAATTTCTTATTTTGCTCAAATAAATTAGTTTTTTAGCACACTCATTCACTATTTGCTTGAGCAAATTCATTTTGTTATGTTGTGAAATATTGAAGAATAATTTTATTATGTGTGTTTAATTTTATTATGTGTTTTCATTAAACTTGTGTTTAATTTTAGTATGTGTTTTAATTTAATGTGTATTTCAATTTCATCTTAATAAATAAATTATATTTTTATTTCTCGAAAATTTAAATTATATAAAATGATTAGCCAAGCTCAGATTTATTCTTAATACAATACTATGACTATTATGGAAAGAGCACGCAACTTGGGTGATAATAATCCGAATATGTTTCATCGGTAGGTTGATCTTGACTAGGTTCTCCTTCATTAAGGATTGCTAATTTTCTCTTGGTAAGATACATTTTCGAGATTGGAATCATGGCCTCTAAATTCATTGTCATGATCCTTGTTTCCTCCTCTTGTTTCTTCAATCATAACTCTTCTTCCGCCCTTGCTTCCTTCCGCTTTTGAATGTCTATGTACTCCGCCTAATAATTAAGCTTACTTTCATTATGCGCTAGCCTCTTGGCATGCCACGATGCTTGGTTACTTGCAATGGTATGCAAAATCTCAACTCGTTACTCAATAGGAGTCTTACCTTGATTCTTTTGGTGCCTCGCTTCCTTTGCCGCCTTGGCTCCAATTGGTCTAGGCGGACTCGAAGGAGCTGCCGCGTTGCTTTAATGTGTCTCATTCACTTTTTAGTCATCCAAATTGATGGTTGGAGATGATTCGGTTGCGGAAGGAGTAGCATGGTAACTACTTGCATATGGAGATGCAATAGTAGGCAGCATCGCAACGAAAGATGGATGATCATTAACCACTTTGTAACATTCAAAGTGTGTAAACATTTTCTTCTTGGATTTATAGTAACATGATTGAGCTCGCTTGAGCTAATGATAAACTTATATTAGTTATTTCACAATGCTACATATTTAAACAAATTAGATATAAAAATTACATAATTTAATTCATTTAATCAAATAAAATTTATAATATATGATAAAACAATGTAAGCTTACTTCATCCATTAGCGAAGTGCCGCTAACTATACGTTGTCGTGACGCGTGCAAACATTCGCCCCATTTTTGTAAGAGTAGCTTGAACTTGTTGTAGTGAGACGCGAGCACGATTTTGGTCCTCGGCTCCTTCGGAGGATTCTCACCTTGTGTTGGCTCCCAATTTTGCACAGAATCGGCATGAATTGTCTCCTACTATTTGTCTCTCTTTTATTTGTTAGCATCGTATTCATCAAAGATATGACGGACGAAAAAGATGCACATTTGTAAATCTTTGGAAGGAAGCCAATGGGAGCCCATTTTTTGGAAAAAAATGCTAAACGAAATGAGAGAGGAGCTGGAGGGAGATGTAAAATTTGTCGTGCACAAATTGGTGTGCATTGATCAAAAATTGAAGTAGTGTTTATAGCCAATTTTTTGGGAGAGTTTTGAAATTTTTGGGAATTTTTTACACTTTTTTGGAGCTATTTCCCGTTTATTTCCGTTCTGAATTTGTCATAGCCGTTGCTTTTGAATTTAGGCTATTAGATCGAAAATTCAGATTCAAAATGGAAGGCCCAGATCAATTGGACCGTTGGAGTGTAAAACCTAGCCGGGTAAGCCACGTGTCATCCCCTCATTCGTCCGTTCAATTTTTTTAAAACTCTTTTTGCACGCCCCTAACAAAAAAAAAGGTAACGCGCCTGACGTCACCCACATGTCGTGGGCTCCGCCAGGGGTTCGAGTGTTCGACGGAGCAAAATTTGCTCACCCGATCGGTGGAGCAAAACTTCACCGTTGATTGCTCGATCAAAATGTCGCCGATGCGAGCTCATTTCTAGATTTGCTCGAGCAAACCCCGCCGGTCTCACTCGATGCTAGAGCAAAACTTCGTCGGCTGCTCACTGGTGCGGATGCTCTAAGTTTCAATGTAATTGCTCGACTCTAAGTTGGCAAAAAAAGTTGTGAAGGAGGTGTTTTAAAAGTATGCTCGCAAATGAGTCGTACTAAACGAAATTTAAGTTTCATTGTCAAAACCTATAAGTTCCTCTCTCAAATGTACAGATGATTAAATCGCGGAGGTATATATGTCGCCTCGGTTTAGCCTCTACTAGCTTAACCACCCGTGTGTACACACGTGTTAAATCAGATCACCCACTACTTTATCCACTTCTATGACAGTTTTTGTTGGGCAAAATTGTTGTTCACCTTTTTTTTTTGTCTCCCGTGGGTTTTTCTTTTCTTTATCTTTCTTTTATGTTTTTTTTTCTTGAGGCTGCTTTTATTTTTTCATGGGGGTATTTTCGGGTTTCCATAATTTGGTATGGGATGACACCAAAAGCTACGCTTGGCTTTATATTAGTAGAGATTACACTATCATTTTAATGTCACGGACTCACGGTTAGTTTCGAACTTTTGGGCCGCTCGATAAGTAGTTCCTGAGTTCCGCCTAACCGAGCTCAACTGGGCCCAATCTTGACACTCAAAAGACCCAAATAGATAGAAGGCCCAACATTGGCCATTTTGAGCCCAAACTAGATAGTTTATAAGAAACTTCCAATTTTGATCCGGTATCTAGTATCAACCGGTTTAACGTAGGATTGGTCCGTGAAACCCACTCGCCCTCTTATTCGTTAATCAATTGTCACATTTCGTCTCTTTGCATCTCTTCAAATTCTCCGTATCTTCTCAAAAACAAATAATTTCTCACAAAAACCAGTAAAGTCTCAAATCACAATCTGAAAAAAAAAAAAAAAACTTTAAAATTTTTGTACTCACAAATTGAAATCGCAATTATGGCTCAAGCAGTCGAAGAATGGTACAAGCAGATGCCTTTGATCACCAGATGGTATCTCACTGCTGCTGTCGTCACCAGTATCGGTTGCTCTCTCGAGGTGTGTCACAAAGTTTCAATCTTTCTTACCATCTCTGGTCTTATGCAATTGGGTTTTGCTCGAATTCAATTGGGTTTTGGTTGAATTCAAATGGGTCGTGCTTGAATTCAATTGGGTTTTGGTCGAATTCACCTGGGTTTTGTTTGAAAATTGATTGCGTAGAAAGTTATTGCTTAGAATCTGGAAGCTGGGTTCAATTAAACAAGGGCTATATTGTTACTGGATTAGCTTAAACTTTTTATACAATTGTCAATTTTTGATTTCATTGCTGCATATGTAGTTGAACTTTGTTTAATACTGATGGTTTATGGTGTTCTATTGTTGAATTTGAACAGATAATATCTCCTCATAATTTGTACCTGAACCCTATACTAGTGGTGAAGCAGTATCAACTATGGCGCCTCATCACTAATTTCTTGTACTTTCGAAAGATAGGTAATGGGTACTATCTGTGTTTGAAGTTTTTGTTTTATGTAGTTGTTAGTGTTTGTTTTTCGTGACGCGATGGTGTTGTGGCATTGGCAGATTTGGATTTTCTGTTCCACATGTTCTTCCTGGCTCGGTACTGCAAGCTTCTTGAAGAGAACTCTTTCAGGGGAAGGACGGCGGATTTCTTTTACATGCTTTTGTTCGGTGCATCTGTGTTGACTGGGATAGTTCTTGTTGGAGGGATGATACCGTATCTGTCTAAGTCGTTCGCAAATATCATATTCCTCAGCAACTCACTTACATTCATGATGGTTTGTCGCCTTTACTTTGTTCCGACTGTGATGGATTCTACAGCTTGGTATATTTTCGGTTTTATCTAAGGACTCTTTATCTTTCATATTTTGCAGGTGTATGTGTGGAGCAAGCAAAACCCTTTCATCCATATGAGCTTCTTGGGACTCTTCAATTTCACAGCAGCGTACCTACCATGGGTTCGTATGTTTAACTCTCACGTGTTTATAATGTTAGATGCTTTGCCTCACCTATGAGACTAATGTTGTTCATCTTTACTCCAGTTTCTTCTAGGATTCTCTGTCCTTGTTGGAGCAAGTGCATGGGTGGACCTCCTGGTGAGTAATTTCATCAAAAGTTTGCATCAGTATTGACAGATCAATTCAGCATTTCATCATTATGTCAAACTTGGAACCTGTTCCATTGAAATAATCAAACTGTACTTATTGTTGCACAATCAGTTATGTGCAAAAGGCTAAGCCACTGTAATCGAGAGTATAGCTAGAAAACAAAGATAATATTACCCCAAAGCCCATCAAACACGGCTTTTAATTTCTTCATGAGTTGATAATTGTTGCTAACAGTTGTAATCTAACTGCTGATACTTTCATCAAGATGAGATGGTACATTGCCTCAAGTTAACCTTTTCAAAAGGTGGTGATCAAATTGTATTTGTGTATTTAGTGGTACCTCATTATGAAACGTACTAGAAAGTTAGAAGCAGTCTGTTGATAAGTTTTTTATGCACTTAATCCTCGCTGATCTGTTGATTGGTTATTATTCAGGGAATGATTGCTGGTCATGCATATTATTTTCTGGAAGATGTCTACCCACGAATGACAGGTCGCCGTCCCTTGAGAACACCTTCATTTATCAAAGCACTATTCGCAGATGACACTGTTGTGGTGGCAAGACCCGCAAATGTGAGATTTGCTCCTCCCCCTGTTGTTGAGGGATTCCAATAAGGTTGACGATACAGGAAGAACAGTTTGATGGGGCTAAGCTATGTGATATTTATCGGAAGTAGTCGTGGCTTTGGCGTCTTGGATCAATTTCTGTAATATATATAGAGATACACACTGATATGCTGATCACATTTTTTGCATTTGTTAAAATTCAAGGCTTATGATTGCACAATCAATGTGCTTTCTGTTTAATTTAGTGTCGTTATAGTTGCGTTCTCCCAAGTTACAAAATTTCGGCTAGTACTTACAAATTTCCTTTGCTTCTGTGGTCTCTAAATTTCTCATTCACAGATTTTCTAACCTGGAAATAAGATTGTACCACCCATATATATAAAGTCCGGAAGATCATTAAACATAGCTCTATCAAAAATCTGGCGTCACCGTCTCATTTCAGGTCTTCATTTGCTCTTAGATTTACGACCATCTTTATTTTGATGGGATAACAAAAGCAAAGCAGTTAAGTGCTGAACAAAAAAGTGAACTCATGTCATGGGCTTATGACATCAATTGTTTACTCAGACTTCTAACTTCAGCTTCAACACACACCCATTCTGTGATACTTGATTATTGCATAAAAACGCTTCTTTTCACCTTGTCAAATAGTCCTTGTGAAACTACCAAGTGATCAACACCAATAACCGCTACATCATTAAATTACATGAACATTTTCCTTTAGAAACATCAAATAAACCTCTAACTGTCAAAATCACCATGGAATTTAATCGACTATTCTTCCTTGGGAAAGCTGCAGAGAGCTGTGTAATATACATACATCTAAACAAAAAATATGCCGGCAGCACCAGAATACTACATCTGGATTGTCTTATCTGGTTCTCCTCTTGTTGCTCAATTTTCTTAGCATCAAAGCTCCAATCCGTAAAGAATAATAACAGGGCAAAAATACCACAAAGAATAGAGATGGACTGTGCTAACGTATTGCATGATACTGAGCTGATACTCTCTTTGGGGGCAATTTGCGCAAGATGTAAAGGACTAAGGCTGAGGGCAGGATCTCAACCAGCTGCAAATGACAATGTTCAAATCTTAAAGGAGCAAAGTAAATATTGGTGAAGACAATTTGCTAGAAAGTTAAGGAGCTCGGTAGGCTACCGTGTAGTAGATCACATTCAAAATAGGATGATCCAAAACATCAAGTGTTGCATCATCGTCAAAAGCGGACAACACATCCTGCATTGAAAGAAATGAGTTAATGGAACGACTTGCAATTTGCAAATCCAATATATGCTGCATAGGGCAAATCAAAAAGAAATGGTCACATCGAGAAAGAATATAACAGGACTCTCAAGATTTTTATTTATCAGTCAAGGTATTATGTATTTGTAACTTCCATATAGCAGCAATCACAATCCAAAACCCGTACCCTAGAAGTTTTAACCAACTGTTATAGCTTTCTCTGTTTAAATCGAATATGTGCAGTGGCATACATGAATCCCGACTTAATTCTATCACAAGTCTGATCAATATGTGGAATCTCGCTACCTTAAAAAATGTGGATTCTCGCAAGTATGGGAACAACATTAAGTTATTTCAAAACATGTCTGAGTTATATTTTCAATGTAAATAACCTTTTGAACAAGACTGAAAATCCAAAGATCGAGATTAACCCTTACTACATGAATCCCGACTTAATTCTATCACAAGTCTGATCAATATGTGGAATCTCGCTACCTTAAAAAATGTGGATTCTCGCAAGTATGGGAACAACATTAAGTTATTTCAAAACATGTCTGAGTTATATTTTCAATGTAAATAACCTTTTGAACAAGACTGAAAATCCAAAGATCGAGATTAACCCTTACCACAAAGCATCTTATGAGAAAGCAGGTGAAGCATATGGCTGTAACAGACCCAACCTGCAATCAGATACACTTGTCAGAACTAGTCTGAGCAGATTTATAGCCAGGCTTTATGATTTCCCTTGTTGTTCAGGACCCTGAATCTAGATGTACATGAAAACTGAAAACTAAAAATGTACGAAACCATCACTAAACATATCTGGCTGAGAACATTCACTACCACAGATCTAACAACCAAGTGTTCTAATCCTGATAGACAAATACAAAAGCAGGGGACAAACCTCATGAAGTTTCTTCCTTCTACCTTTAGATTCAATTGGGAAACGTCTCAGCATGAAAAATAACCTGAAGGCATTGTTCAAATCACCCAACCATTACAATTCCAGTCACAAAACAGCAAATAATAACGGATCGGGCACAATTCATATGTTAGAGAACTTTCGACGCAGAGCTCACCTTCCTCCATAGATCAAGAAACCTAGTGCGGCTACAAATGACACAGCTGGAACAACAAGGTACAATATAGTTTAGTATGCATGATCAGATGAGAACAGTAAATGAAGCCTGTGAAATCTATACTATGACTCGAAACAGGCTTTACCTGCAACAAATATCTTTCCAATGAACTCCACAATGCTGTTATCATCAAACCAGAGGTATATCCAGAGGCAAATCTGAAGAATAACCCTCATTCGGATAAAGTCAATTGAATCTTTGAAGTCCCTAATAGCTGAATGAGACTGTTGTTTATGTTAACTGTGAACCACACTCCTACAGTTCAATTGACAGTGTCTACAAGGAGTCCAATAAAACCTTTTCCATCCATCAAGGATGCAAGACTGACTACTTCTCATAATTGATTCGTACACAAGCATGTCCAAGGCCGAGACTGCTTGCAGACCATTAGAAACTATATATTTATAAGAGAGCTATATGGATCCTCAAGCTACAAGGGTCAAAGTAACTAGAGATCAAGGAGATTAGCATGGAAAACTGATTGGCAGGTGAGCCAGCTGCTCATGGAGGTAATATTCCAAGTAGTGGCAAACTATATATCTGTTTAAACATGTAACTTTCGTACACTGACCCTTTAGGATTTAGCATTAGACAGTGATCAGCTTCTACTAATGTCCATCTATGCCAAAACTAGCTGGATACTGTCATTACTGTGTAATATTGACAACTATGGTTCCAAGGCAACCTCATGATGAAGCAAGCAAATAAGTGGAGAACAAAAGTTGCAATTCACACTTAAGGTGAGGCTTCCAAAAACATTAGAGATATATGGATCATACGATATGCAATTGCAGCTCATGCAGAATGGCGGACAAACGGAAGATGGAACCTACCTGTATGAAGTACATTCCAGCATTGACTGATATATAAACAATCCTGAGCTTATCTGTAGGCAAACTTCTAGCCTGATCATGAATAGGAAATAAAAAAGGTCAGAAAGACAAATTGCTCAAGAGAAATGATCACATACATAAGTTCCACATCTCAATTCAATCCAAGTCCCACCTTAACACTAACACAAAACCAGTAAATGACCAATACCATGCCTCAATGGAAGACAAAAGAGCACTTGCCTGGTGATATATCTCTGCCCAAAAGAGGACAAGAAGTGTGTACGTAGAGAAGAATAGCAGTCCAGGGAGATCCAACAACACCAATATCAATACCTGGTTCAACATAACAGCTATCAAAGTTTAGCAAATAACCTCAAGATTCATCGCTCTCATTTCAATGAACCAAATAGAGCGTTAACGTCTCATTGTGACAGGTACAAGTACACGATTAGGTTTAAGCTAGATTGAACAATTGGAGTTACAAGGAAACTAACCCTCGGTTGCAACAGAAAAATTTGCTTGTGAAATCCAAAAACAATCGCGCGCACTGCAACAACAAGTACCCCGAGAAGAGTTTAACATAGCTAACAAAAACATATCAACAATAACATCACATCAGAGAGTGTAAATTGGCAGTAATGAGCCGAGTATCTCACCTCCATTAACAATGAAATTCATCAAATGAAACACCTTCTGCGTCGTCCAACCGTATTCCGGCACTCTCAATTCGATTCTTATCAGTTGAAACTGTCCATCATCAAAAAACGAAAACATTCAAAATTATACTCAAATCAAACAAAACTTGCTAACATTAATTCGCCAATCCATTTCAACACATCAACATTAACAGTGACACATATTGCCAATTCAATCATAACACAATCTACTACTACTCCAAAATCCAAAAATGACAGATGTGATTGCTCAGTGTTCTAAATCGAATCACAGAGAGAGGGAGAGAGAGAGAGAGAGAGAGAGAGATCATACCAGAGCGACGGAGGAGACGAGACCGTAAGCGGCGCAGAGAGCGTAGAAGATGACGTCCTGCCAAACCGTAGACTCGTTGACGTCATCCCACCAGGCGAGCACGAACGACACGGCGAACTCTACCCGCGACGAAGAAGAAGAGCTCAGAGGAAGAAGCCAAAGCGGCCGCGGCGATGGCGATGGCATTCTCGTCATTTTGCAACGCCGTGCGGAGCTTCGATTCCAGTGAGAAAAGTCAAAACGGTGGTGATGGTGATGAGAAGCGGAGACGGGGTGAACTAACTAACTCTCTCTCTCTCTCTCTCTCTCCTTTCTCTCTCACAGCTCATAGCTGCTGCTTTCAGAGTAATTGAATTCAGAATGTGCGAGCGAGAATAGAGAGAGTGTGTGGTGTGAGGGGGGTCTACCACCCCACTACCAGACGGTCCAAGATTTGAGCCACACACAGAGAATGTGAAGCCCTTTGTTTACCTAAGCTTCTACGCGGAGAGGTGGTTGTTGTAAAAACTGTAGGTGCTCCTCCTCTTTTCACCAAAAAAAAAGAACATACAATATAGTAGTCTTGTTATCCTTTCACCTCTTTTACTTTTTCTTCTTTCTTTCTGATTACCTTATTTATCAAGCGGAATCATAATATTGATTTGGTAAAATGAGTCACTTCTATTTTTCGCTACATGGAATTTACCTCTTTGCTACTTCATCATTCAAATGAAGCGCAAAAATAAAAAATTACCGCTGGGTAGAAGACAAATGAGCCGACATACAATTAGGCGGCAAATAAATTTTTAACCGGGGCGCCCTGGGAATTAAAAGGTGAATTTTGAATTTAAAAAATTAAACAAAAAAAAGGAAGGAGGGTGATGATAATCACGTGACGCAGATGAAAGATGCCATGGGAGATTCGGTAATGGGTTCCACGGCTCACTTTCTTAGGGGGCAGCTGAAAATACTATTATTACATGCAGGTCACACAAAGGAAGCTTCTGGGTTAGGACGACTACGTGGCAAGGGGCGGTTTCGCGGTGTCGCTTTGCGCCAAAACTCTTTGTATTCAATTATCTTCCCCGCCCGAAAAAACAAAAGGCTTCGCAGTCCTTTCTCTTCTTTCTAAGTTATTTCGTTTTTGGTACAATTTACTATGGCCATAGAGTTGGATCCCATTCCTGGCTTGCCCAGGAAAAACAACTCTAGCAATATCTTGCATGGTAGTTCTTCGAGACTTAAACTAGACATGAAGGGAAATAAAGGATGGTCGATCAATATAGTTCGTGGTCAAGAAAAAAGATAATTTGTTAAGGAGTTTCAAATTTACAATTTACAATTTAAAAATGTGAAATTCTCATCTCACAATTCATTTAAAACTCTTTAATTACATAATTATCGTAGTGATCCTTTTAAGATATACTCGTGTTGTCAATTTTTAATTAAGCTAAAAATGAGGGCACAAATAATGTGTGAAATGTGGAACATATCCCTTTCTTTGGAATTTGGACTTGTTATTTGGCTACATGCCCGTACGTACACGTATCTAGAATGAAAGTGGTAATCACGACTTTGGTCATGTCACTCATGTGCTACTTAATTCAAATGAACTTTTTGAATATCAGTTGAACAAAATGAAATGTAGCTACCTAACTAGTATTTAAGGTTGGTATAAATATACGTTAGAATTTAGAAGAGACTAAATTACGCATGATGTTTTTTTTTGTAAGATGGAAAAAATGTATGAGAGGTATTTGGATTCTCAAGGTATATGAATATGGTACCTGAATTTTCAAAACTATCAATATGGTACCCAAACTTTCAAATTTCTATCAATGTGATATGTCAATCTATTTTTTGGTCATTCTACCGCCTATTTGATGACGTGGCTTAATTTTTAAATAAAATTGGCTTGAAAAAGACAATAATGTCCCTCCTCTCTCTCACTCGGTTTTTTTTTGTGTTCGTCCGGTTCTCAACGACTCAACCCCTCCCCCATGAACACACTACAAGAAAATAACCTTTTAGTGACAAAACTTAAAGTGATGAAAGTATATTTGTCACTTATGAGTGTTATAAGCAACAAAATTTTCGTATTTGTCACCTAAAAGTCGTTTATAGTTGGATTTTACATGACAAAACTATAAGTATAGGAGACAAAATAAGTTCGTCACTTATACTTAAAACATTCAAGTTTCCGTAAAGGCCCTTCTCTGTATCTAGTATACCTAGGAGGGATATTGATGTCAAATCCAAACCCCCCATCAAAAGGCTCTTTTCCTTGTTCCTGCGGATGACAATCGGGCTCGTCTTTAATAACGGCTTCAATCTCCTCGACAACATCATCTTCGGCTTTGCTTCCTTATGCTGCAAAACATGTTGCGGACAAGAGGTTGAAGAAGGCTATGCTAATGCCAATCCACACCAACACCATATTTGTCGTCGAAGCTGCATTCAATCTTGAATATATTTCTGGTTTGGGTTTGAATTGTTCCGGAATCTTGTTCAATATTTTGGTGTCTTCTAATATATAATTATGTGGGGTTTCAGTCAATTTTCTTTCAGAGAGGCAAGTCAATCTTGCAAATCGATCTCCCAAGCTCACTCTGCGGCGTTATTGAAATCAAAAGTTTAGGGTGTTTGAGTCAACCGTGACGATGTGAAATCGGAGACTTGGTTTTTTTATTTACAGATCATCATCTTCAGGTAAGTTTTATCTGTCTTTTTCTTTTGTTTTGTGTCTCTTGAACTAAATCTTCTTTGTTTAAATACATAAACGAGAAACTAGATCAATTCATAGCGGCTTTTGATACTCATGTACATGTCGACACTGATTGGTATGATTGGCAAGGAGGCCAAGAAGCCTACAACTCGAGCATGGAACAATATGTTTCTCCGGGGAAGCATATGCAGGTTTTTCTGTTTAATTAATCCGGCATGTACACATTTGCACAAGGCTCCGCTTGTTCTTCTTTTCTTTTAGACTTTGTTGCGCAATTTTGTCTTTCAATGCACAAAGCAAGTCCATTTGTTGTGCTAAATATTGAAAATTAATGTTCTTTCTAAGGACCTGTTCTTGTTTTTATCAGTTATATATGCTTTAATTATATATGTTGGATATTATGGTAGTTCATGATTGAAACTACAGTTATTGTTGAGGTAATTTGTGATAATTTATCATGGATTTCATATAATGCTTCCCTGATTAATTCCCTAAGGTGAGATATGCAATTCATTTTGCATGGGTAAGACATTGATTGACTTGTATGCGCTTGGTTGCATTGATTAACAATGTTCAAAAAATGGTAATCGGCCGTAATTCGCGATTACCGCTCAACCAAGTACTCAGGAGTACTCGGAATCGTTTTTTTTTATTTTTAAATAATAAAATAATTATTAATATATTAAATTAAGATATAAAATGTCAATAATAAATAAATAAAATAGTTAAAATCAAAATAAAATGTCATCAAAGTGATCAAAATTATTAAAAATATAATTCAATATTCAAATAAAAATATAAGAAATTATCTTTAAAATATAAAAAATACTCAATATTATTAAAAACCTCCAAATACGTCATCATGTTCTTCAACTTCAGTGTCATCATTGGAGATAAAATCATCATCATCGAGCTCTCTTATTGTAAACTCTTGGACACCATCATCTCCATCTCAAGTAAGATCAGATTCAAGATCATCATCACCATATACAACTAGCCATCATTGTGCTTGACTAGCATCACTTGCAAGTAGTGAGTCTTTCATTCTTTTATTTTTGTTAATGATCTTGGCATTAAATTGTACATATACAAGGTCGTTCAACGTTGTTGTTCTAAGCCTATTTCTTTTTCTTTTTTTGTATGTACCTAAAATGAAATGGAAATAAAATAGTAAATATATAAGATGCTATTTTTCTTCATAAATAAACTACTCACCAAACAAACAAAAATGTACTTACTCCTTCAAATGTGCTCCAATTTCTTTCACACCTGGATGAACTTGTTGTTAAAGAAAGAACCTTCATCGCCATCATTTGCAATCTAAGTGCGTGACCTCTAAAATTGTACCACCATGAAACTAGATGCAAAAATACAAATACACAGTTAAGTATAAAATTGAAGGTTATAAACACACATAATAGCTCACAATAAGATAATAATTGAAAGGCAAAATTATATAGCATACCCGAATTTTGTGTTTCCCTAATCTTCTTATATCCCCTCTCGGCCAACAGTGTTCCAAACATACCGACTTTCATTGTGTACTTAGTAAACTCTACACTTAACACTTAATCTTGTCCATCAAGATCACCCGGAAATAATTTCTCAACACAATCAATAAGTGCATGCATCATATGAGACGGGAGAACTCTATTAGTGCTTGCATCCTTGTAGAAATAGTAAGGGTCCAAGATATAACCTGTCAAATGCAAAGAACAATCAATTTGTTTACTACCTTTCTTTTCAATTGCACTTATGATTGGATCAAACAAATTTGATTTACTGTTGAACACATTTTTGATTTCTTCCTTTGCTTGTTGTACTTAACCATGCACAAATCCTATTGAGGGTTTGTCCCCATCAATAAGGCGAAGCACCTTAACTAAAGGATAAAATACTCTCAAGCAAGTGTAAACACCACCCTAAAAAGTTAGCACTCACCACGGTATCATAAGTAATTTTCCCTTTTGCCATCTTGGAAAATTTGCATCGATCCCATTCTTCACTAGTAACCATGCTCTTCAATTACGCTTTCTTCTCAAGTAAGTTTTGCAAGGTTAGAAATGAAGACGCAAATATAGTGGCTCCCGGTCTCACTATATCTTGTTGTCCCATGACCTTCCTCATTAATGCCAACGTCTTGTGATGTGCATATACAAATATAGTGAATGCTTTTGCTTTCTCAATGATATTTTTGAACCTAGCTTGGTTGCCAATGTCTTTGAGCATAAGATTGATTGTGTGAGTGGCACATGAAGTCCAAAATATATTTGGCATTTTCACCTTCAACAAATCCGTCGCCGCCATGTTGTTAGTAGCATTGTCGGTCACAACTTGAACCACACGTTGCGGCCCAATTCTTTCTATGCACTTGTCAACATAATCAAAAATGTATTTTCCGGCATGTGCATCTTCCGAACCTTCTATAGAAGAATCAAAGGTAGTACCCTCTTTGCAATGGACACATAAATTCATGATATTTCTTCTTTTTCGATCGCTCTATGCATCGGTCATAATAGAGCAACCATTCTTAGTCCACTCTTCTTCGTGCTTCTTAAGTGACTATTTTGTTCTCTCAACTTCTTCCTTCAACAATGGCTCTCTCAATTGGTATTGACTTGGAGGTTTGTATCCCGGGCCAAATTTACCAACCGCTTTAACAAACCTATAATATCACAATCAATCACATGGAAAGCTACACTGGCTTCATATATCCATCTAGCTAAATATTGATGCATATCTTGTGTCCTCTCCTTGAAAAGTGGTTCATTGATATTTTGTTGCCGCATCTTTATTTGTAGACCTTTTTCTAATAAAGAATGTGATCAATTGGGTTTGCAAACTTATCCATAGGACCAACAAAGTGTGGCCTATTTCTTTGCCATTCAACCTCTTCTTCTTCATCTATTTCTTCTTCACCAAGCTGAACTTCTTCCCTCACTTCTTGATCATGCTTAACTTTTTGTTTCTTCTTATTCTTTCATTCACCAAGTGCGGTTAAACATTTGGCTTTATCATCAAGTGAAGCTATAGGACATGAAGCCACATTTCCCTTAACATGAGCAATGTGTTGTTTCAATCGATTTATCCCCGAGAAACAAACCAATCCACACAAAAGGCACTTGAGTTTTTGTGGACAAGTATGATCAATCATCGCGCCATAATTTCATCCAACATCATTTGAATTACGTTTCAATAATGAGGATTCCGACATTGCATTGGAATGATTGGATGCAGAGGAAGAAGACGACATCAGATTACTAGCTAGCCATTTTACCTATTTCACAATCACATTAACATTAAATACTAGAATACTAAACGGTAAACACATTACAATCACATTACTTTACTAAATAGTAATCAAAATCACAATCACATTACTTTACTTTACTTTACTTCCAAATTAAACAGTAGGTACATACTTACAATACTACAATACTAAATAATAAACACATTACAATCACATTACTTTACCAAACAGTAATCAAAATCACAATCACAATACTTTACTTCCAAAATAAACAGTAGTTACAGACTTACAGTACACATTAAGTAACTCTAGTATTTGTTGTTGTTCTAAACAGTAATTTCTAGTATATGTGGCCATTCTAAATAGTAACTCTAGTATCTGTGAGCAGAACACATTACATCATATTCATCTGCAGTACTAGGAACTCTTTCTTTTCATAGATGACGGGATTCACATTGATTAACTCTGAAACTATTATTCCTTGACAAATGAAAAAACCAAAGCAACAAGATCAAAATAGACACAAACAACCTGTGAAGGAGCACGAGGCTTGTACGGTCCTAGTAGGGCTAGTTATGGTGGCAGTAGTCGTTACCACCCTTATGGAAGGTAGAAATATTCCTAAGTTTTTAAATAGAAGTTGCATGCAGGTTCCATTGTCCTTAGGCATTACGGCAAGAGGCACTCACTAGCTAGAAGAGTAGATGAGCCACACTAGTTTATCCTGATTGCAAGTTTAGATCATTGTCAGTTCAAAGACTTTTTCATGTTTAGTCGTGTATTTTCATTTCTGTTGGCATTTAGAAGACGCTTACTGTTATGTGATAACAAATGCCAAAAACCAACCTAGTTTAGTTTGTGTACCAATATTTTTTTTTCTAAGGAGGTTTAAGATTTTTGTATGCCAGATAATCTTTACGGCTTTTTGCCTCTCTTTTAGGCGGATATTGGGAGCTACTAGTAGATTACTCGAGTTTTCTTCTTTTGTTAACAAGGCTAGCAATTAGGACTCTGAGCAAGGTGGTTTTTAAGTTGTGATACAATCATACAACAGTAGGTTCATTCTTTGCTAGCTAGCAAGTAGAAGTTCCTGCTTTGATTTATCTCATCTCATCGGGATATACGAAATCACAATCATAGAATCAACCCTTATGGATATACTAAACATAGAATCACTAAACAGTAATCAAAATCAAAATTAAAATCACAATCACTAAACAGTAATCAAAATCACAAATTCACAATCAAACATCTATGTTTAGAACGCAGTACCTGATGTGACTCGGGAGGAAGACGATGCAGGCAGAGGAAGGCGAAGGCAACTCGGGAGGAAGACGGCAGTGCAGGTAGAGGAAGGTGGAGGCAACTCAGGAGGAAGACGACGACGGTGAGAGTTGGAGATATGAGGCGGTGAGACCGTGAGAGTGATGTGAGGCAAAAGAGTTAGATATGGAGGCTATCAGGCTGTGAGACCATGAGATAGAGAGTGATTTAGCTCTCCCTCATTTGATTTTACTTCTTATTTTTAATAAAAAAAATTACTAATTAAAAAAAAAGGACTGATCAATTGACCGAGTAACTGGTCCGAATTGGCCGAACCGGCTGGTTACACGGCATCCCAATTCAGGTGGTCATTCAAGCCTGAATCGGTTCATTTTCGAGCCGAACAACGAGTACTCGGCCAAGTAGGCCGATTTTTAGAACAATGTTGATTAGTGAATTTATATTTTTTGCAGTTGTACCCGTGGCCAACATGAAAATGATTGAATTCACTGTTCACGTAGCTTATGTTTTAGTTTTATGTATCATAAATCTATTTCCTAAAAATTTAAAACAAATTATCTGGTTTTTTTAGATCAGAGAGGGGATCTGCACAACAATGTTAATGTGCATAATCTTGATGCTATTGAGTATAAAGATGGTGCCCTTGTAGCTGAGGCACAGGTTTGTATATCTATATGTGCGTATATAGTGTTGTATATAGTGTTGCCCAGTGGAAAATATTATTTTTTGCTTGTTTTTTGGATGTCTTTGCTTTAGATGTACTGACTTTACCGACTTGACAAGATTTTGCTTTCCTTAAGTTCAGTTACTCAATATGTCATAATTTTATTTTGTGTTATAGTTTTCAAGTCGGTAAGGGTTTCTAGTGGTTTTTAATCTCTTTGAAGGTCAATGAGATTCCTGTGTTAGTTTCATCATGATAAGTTGTTTATATTTATAAATTTGTGTAGATGGTTAAGGAGTGTCAACGATGCATTAAGACAAACTTGTGCAACATTCAAACATGTATAAACCTCAAATAAAGCTTGATTTTCTTTAACAAGAAGTTGGTTAAGTTTTGGTATCTTGCATGTTTGGAGGAGGTTGTGCATATTCTTGTCAGAGAGCATGGTGAAAACTGATGAGGATGAAGATTTCATTGTGCATTAGTGATTAGTTTTTTGATAGTGAGATGTGATTCTGAACCTCACTTCTTCATGTGAATGTATTAACTAGTCGTGTATATATATGACTTGCTATCGATTTGAAAAAATTGAATGAAGATTTCATTGTATTGTTAATTGATCTTCTCAGCAATTTTTCTGCAAAAATGTATAAATTGGCTTTATAATTTCAGATGTTTAATGAGAATAAGCCAATAATATAAAATACAAAATCAAGATATGGGGGTAAATAGTTTTGGCACCATATTTGAAAAATACTTGAAATTGAGAAAAGAATAGGCGACAAAAAATAATAATTTGGGTCACAAACTTGGTTCGTCACCAATACCTCCTTGGGTGACAAACTTTTTAATTGTCACCTAAAACTATTTGTTACGATTTTGAATAAAAAATTTGGTGACAAACTAATTTTATCACCGATGAAATAGGTGACAAGATATCAAACATTGGTGACAAAATAAGTTTGTCATTAGAAGCATTTTTTCTTGTAGTGACAAGAATCATATTTGCTCAGTACTGCTCCTCGCTACCACCACCGGCGCCATCTAATTCTGAGTTGAAACTAGAAAGCAGCAAAACAAGACCTCATAGGAGCCTCACCAATCCTTAAATACTAAAACACTACTTGAAGAGAAACTGAATAAACCGGAGCCATCCCAATCGGAACCAAACAAGTTCAGAGCAACCATGGATGAGTATAGCTCCCATTTCGACCAGAATATCGAAGGATTAACTCTCCTTACAACGTCAACTCCATCTTCACCATTGCAGTCTTCATGGGGCTCACCCTGATAGTCCCAGGACAAAAGAGCATCTCCTATTCTAGTTTCTTTTCGTCCAAGGACTCAAGCTCGCTATCAACTTACTCAAGACGTCGACGAGCCATTCCAAGCCCATATTAATCTCAAGGTCCTTAGGTTCGAGATGTTGGCCTCGGCTTTCGGATCCATCATGGGTTGTCTGTTTCTTATGTACGAGCATAGATCACACGAGGGCGAGTGAAGCAGTAGCATATCTAGTACGTGGGCGAGTGCGGCCCGATTGTGAGAGGCGATGAGGACGTGAGGTCGCGCTGGGAAATGAGGAAAAAGGTCGAGAACTCTAGGGTAGGCATATGAGTTGTGAGGGAAGGCTTGAGGCCGACGGAGATGGCGCCAGATACCGCGGGGGAGTTGCGAGCTCAAGTGACATGGTGGAGCAGCTTGAGGCAAGGCTGTTGCGTGCAACATGAGGGGCGTCGAAAGAGGCAACGTGCAAGACTACATCACTCCAGGAAGCCACGCGGTGCCATAAGGTGACAGTGGAGGCGAATCGATCGGAGGTAGTGAAGGCGCTGATCTCTCTGCCTCTGCTGCTACTGTAATTTTCAGAGAGAAAGAAAGAGAGTTCTGATTTTCTGAGTTTATCGTAAGCTCATTTTTTATTGAAGATGAACGGTTGAGATTTAATGATTGAGAGATAAAATATATAGATGTGAACGAGAAATGACTAATATATTCTTAAATTCAAATTAACGACTAGGCCATATCATCAACGAGGCAGAGATATCACATTCATAGAGGTTTAAGAATGTAGGTATCATATCGATAGTTTTGAAAATTCAGATACCATATTCTCATGTCCGTGAGAGTTGAAGTACTTTCATATTTTTTTTCCTTATAAGATTGGTACTTAACTTTCTAATTCCTTGATTCGCCTTTATCTGGGTATGAAATGGTAGATCTATCAGTTCGTGTTTTGCAAGGCGACTTGGGTTAGGAAATTTTAATTTCGTTAAAATGGGTTCCTTGTCTTGCAAGGATCGATGAGGTCGGTTTCCTAATTACACGTGATCTTAATAGCTTGCTAGCTAGGCAAGCAAGTGTTACGTTATTGCGGTACGGTAGAGGTACTCTTCAGTAATTTTGAGATGAAAGCTAGGTTTTGACGAGTCGGATAATTAATGTTTAAATCCATTAGTGACACAACACATTTAAGCAAAATGTTTAGATTCCCGGAAGTAGCCGAAGAGGGTAATTTGAATATATCAAACTAAAAAAATATTAAAATTATAATATATCGATCCATTTAACTATGTGATCTAGTCTGGAAAGCCATATATATATTAAGAGAGGTAAAATTGACACCTCCTATTTTACAAATTGCATCTCCTTCATTGATTTTTGTGTATATTTCCTATACACTTTTGTTTGAAAATGTGAAGAAAATGGGTGTGATTTGCAGAAAAAAATAGGATGTCAATTTTACCAAACGTATAAAATATGCATTATATCTCAAAGACTTAAATTGCTTATTGTTTACATTGAGCCCTCAAAAATGAACAAGCCAAACAAACTAATCTAAGTCTAAGTAAGCAGATAAAAACCTGCAAGTGGCCTAGTGGTTCTTGCAAAGTTGAGTGTGTTCTCTAACCTAGGTTTCGAATTATGAAGTTGTCAAAGTGACTACAGACTGCACTACAATACATAGTTAGAGCAATTCATTTGTGCCAGTGAATTAAATTTTGTACCTAAAAAGTCTTTGCAATACCCTACCACTTCAAAAAAGAAAAAAGTAAGCACACAAACATAAACAAGGATGATGGCAAAGTTGTACAATAATTTTGAGTTACA
Organism: Geum urbanum; assembly: GCA_946800695.1. Lineage (NCBI taxonomy): Eukaryota > Viridiplantae > Streptophyta > Magnoliopsida > Rosales > Rosaceae > Geum > Geum urbanum. The sequence goes on from OX327001.1 coordinate 73,036,087, forward strand.
ACGTGCTTAAACAAAATAATGGACGTCTGAACGCTAGACTATTATAAATATATAGTATTCCGTTACATTCTTGCTTAACTTTCGAATTTGACTGATTTTTATTATCGTATAAATCAATGATATTCCTTTCTATTTTCAAATCAAATAAAACAAATAAAATAGATTTTTCTCTTCTCAATTTTACTTTTTGTTTTGTTTTATTATTTAGTCCTACTTGTAAATCCAAGAAAAGCTAAAACTTGGAACAGGTTTGGTCCTCATCATCACTCATGGTCAGTGAAACGAAATTCCAGCCATTGATCTTGCCCATCCATTGAAAACCTTATGTTCTCAAAGCCTAGGGTTGCCACCGATCCCACCCCTAAGAGCAACTTCAACCTTTCGGTCACAAAGTACAGTCAAAGTCTTTGGGGCTTAAGGGCAGAAGGTCAGCAATGTGTCGTTTATTTTTTTTATAGTTGTTTTCACTTAGCTTGTTTGGTAAGGGTTATGGTTAGAACTTTATTTTATATGAGGTAATATCTTATTATTTTTTATAAAAAAATTAATGATATATATAATTAATTATAATGATATTAAAATTTTAATTGAATAATATTTTGATGATTAATTGAAAAAAAAATTAAAAATAATCAATTATTTAAAGGTGCCATGTGACAACCAAGTTAAGAGAAAGGGCTAGAAATGACCCATCGATTGACTCAGGAGAGTTTTTGCCTAGACAAGAAATCATGGGTGAAAATTACATTTTTGAAATTTTACACTTTTTGGGGCCAAATCTATGTGGCAAATAGGATAGAATAGATGAGTGAACTTGCTCTAATATCCTCCACTGCCCATGTCGTCGATCACCGCCACCAAGTCCTCCGCCGCACTACTAGAAAAATGGTCATAGACCACCCCTTAATTGAATACAGTTTGATTTCAGTACCCTTTAATCTTTAATGGCTACTAGGGCTGTTAATACCGAACCGAAAACAGAAAGAAAAAAAAATCGAACCGAAAACGAACCGTAACTGAAAAAACCAAAATCGAACAAATACCGAACCGAACCGAACAGAACCGAAAAATTCGGTTTGGTTTCGGTTTTCAGCTCCAAAAAAACCGAACCAAATCGTTTGAACCGAAATGAATAAAACGACATTGTTTTACAAGTGTCAATCAAGTTTGATGTTATTGGGTATGTTGTTGAGTATCTCTCTTTGTCTCATATGAAAGTAGTATTTGGTATGTGTCATAGTTTGATACTTAACAATGATTATTGGGGTTCTTGTAGGTTTAAGAAAAAGAATGCTAAGTTGCCAAAGAAAAACCTCCTAGCTGAGAAAGTGAGAATGGTGGATAAGTTGAGTATAGTTTGAGAATGAATTCAATTGAGTGTTTTTATGTGATATTTGAATTGTATTTTTATTTGGATGGATTGTAGATTGTTTTAAACTTGGACTATGGAGTGTGGACTTTGGTTTATGTTTGTTGATGTTTAAAACTTTGAATTTGTGATGTAAACTTTCGGTAAACATTTGGCCATTTGCTATGATTTGGAACTTTGAATGTGTGATTTGTGACTAATTATATTTGTTATAGTTTGATTCGATTTAACATAAACTATGTTTCACACTTTCACAAAGTTATTGAAAAAAGTAGCTAATGAAAATCTTCAAATTTTCGAAACTAATAGAAAGAAACAGTTTTTTTTAGAAAGTTTTTTTTATTATTTAAAAAAAACGAATCGAACCATTTGATTTTTTGTAAAAAAAAACAGGAAAACAGAATCGAACCATACCGATTAAAAAATACAATTCGATTTTCAGTTCGGCCTAATAATCGAATCGTTTGTACCGATTAACAACCCTAATGGCTACACTTTACACTGTCTTCGTATCATTTGATCTATACATACAGATAAACGTGGCGAAAGATAAAAGTCATTTGTAAAATATTGTAATAATCTATAGACACAAACATCTGTATTCATTGACAAATTGAAAAAATATATATTTTCCAAAAGGATAATATATAGGATCATTCACAACGATTAAGAATATCCAGTATATTTACATAAAAAAACCTCTTTCAACATATATATATATATGTATATACGGGTCTTTTCCAGTGGGGAGGTCCACACCGGAGCAATCCGTGCGGATTTCGTGATTTGGTCGGCGTTCCGGCCACCAAATCTCATCTACCGTTCAGAATATATATATATATGTATAGATCAACCCTGTAAAATTTCATTCAATTTGGTGATCATTTGGATCCTCAAAATCTTGATTTATCACATATAACACGAACGGTTCCGGTTTTACTGATTTCTGTCCATTCATGTAAATCACGATTTTGAGGACCCAAATGATCTCTAAATTGGATGAAATTTTACAAAGTTGATTTATACATATATATATTTTGAACGGTGGAGATGAGATTTGGTGATCGGAACGCCGGCCAAAAGCCGGAATCCGTATAAAATTGCTCAGTGCGGGCTTCCGCACCTGAACCGCACTATATATATATATCTAGTATTATAAAGCCAAGTCGAAAGCTTCACCAATTTTGAAGTTGACAAAAATACTTAAATAATTATAACTAAATTACAAATAAAAGAAGATAAAAATAGAGAGTTATATTGTAAATTATTCTCCCACTCCCCACCACACCCGGAGGGTGAAGATTTTTCTAGTATATATAAAAAAACAGTATCCATTGTCTTACACATACAGTAAATCGTGTGCTAATAATATTTTGTGTTTTTTTTGGTCCGGCTGTTGGCAGTCTTTTTCTTATTTTCTTTTCTTAATTCGTACACCCAAAATCGAATTTTATATACATCTCATGTATTCAAAACAGGATAAGCATCAGTTACAATCCCTCTTCCAGACTTGAGGAGATAATCCATTCGAGTATTCTTGAACTGTACATAGCCTTATATTTCATTTTTTCTTTATAGAAAGATCGATCAGACTCATCTTCTCATTCTTCTTATTCTTTCTATCTAACGTTGGTTTTTCCTTTTGCAGGAGAGTATAGCAGTATTGACTTCACCCCGTTTTACAATGTTCTACAGGTACTAGAACAATATAAACTTAAATTGAATTATATATTTGAATTTTTCAAATGACTATGATTGATCTTGTTTTTCCTTTTGTAGAAGCATGACCCGACGTTTCTGCAATCTTTCTTTTCCCTTCTCTATCTTCGTTTTCTGAATTTTCTGTCGATCATGTCTCGTGTAACAGGGAAGATAAAAAGAGAGAAGGGAATGAAGGGTTTGTATTTGGTCTCTGGAATCAAGCAATCATCACCTTCGAGAGGAATAGATTCATGAACTGCGACGGTCATAGGAAAAAAGAAGAAACAATAGTGAAGTAATATGAAAAACTGAAAAACGGCAAGAAAAATAAAAGATCGACCAAAACGTAAAATGAAATCGTTGAAAAATAGAAATGAAAATGGGAAATGGAAAATGGAAAAAAAAAGGAAAAAAGGAAAATGAAATGAAAAAAAAATTAGTAAACAGAAGCCGATATACAAAAGGAAAAAGAAATACAAAAGAAAAATGTCCAGGGACCCACATGAAATTGGGGTACTGAATACAAAACAGTATCCTTTGAGTAATAGAGACTGCAATAGATGCAATAGAGAATACTGATGTGCAATTCGTGGCTGCACCTTCCCGTTTTTGGATATTGTCTTTCGTGTGTAGTTAAAAATAAATAATATTTTCAAACTACGTTACGTTAGCTAAACTTTAGGTACTTACATATTAGGAATGTAAGTAGATGCTTATATACAATACGAGTTGGGTCGTCGGCGCGCGGCTAGTAAAACTCTGCTTCATTAGTGTTTTGTATTGGAGAGAAAGAGTGAGACTCCGAGTCGTGATCAAGAAGAAAGGGATCGAATGCGTGGTGATGATATTCCGGAAGGGTTACCTTTATGTCTATACCCTTTCATCCACATGTTGGGTGGGGTGTTGTTGACGATCGTGTTCTTGATGGTCTATATCCTCCCATGTCTAGTCGTGTTATGTTTTATGTTTCTCTCAAGAGGTTTTTGGCTTCTCTTCAAAAGTTTTCTGTATCTGCATTCTAAAACTTCCTCTTTCTTCCGCTCTCTCTTTTCTTATTAATCCTCAACCCTACAAAGCAAAGCCCTTCAAGAAAGACAACCCCAGATCTCTCTCTCTCTCTCTCTGTTTTGCTCCTGTTACGTACATTTCTTGATCATCAGATCGAAATTCTGAAACCCTAGGTTATAGAATGGCCATGACATGTCGTCAAACCAAAAAACCGAATCTGTCGAGCTCTGCTCCGTCAGTCAGGCCCTAAAGACGACGTCGTTAAGCAGAAAGAGGCCAAAGCTAGCTAGGGCTCGATCTCGATCTCCCAGAAGGCCGCAATCATTCGACACCAAATCAAGTTGCTATGCGGTGGTCGTACCTCGCTGCCGGCCAGAATGCATGCAAGTGATGCAACCGATCTAGAAGTTTGCTCTTTTAACTTAGGGTTTAAATTTGTGATTACTTTTTTACATACAGTTGCTAAGATCGATGGATTCATTTGTATCGCTTAATTGTTGTTGATGAACGAATTTTACTGCTCCATTTGACCATTTCCGTTACTTGTTTAATCTGTTCTTAATATATGTTAACCGACTAATTTTGAGCGTATTTGCAAAAGTGGAATCAAACGTATGGAAGCATTTAAACCTCGAGAACTCTTAAACCTCCTCATTCAACGTTTCATATATATATAATTATAATTTTTCATAAATACAATAGTCGAAACTGTCGATTGACGTTTTCAACTTCACAGTCCTTGTGGATTGACGTTTTTCATAATTCCTATCTGGCCGGGACATACGTGATTGCGAGAACAAACGTTATCAACTGTTAGTTAAGAACACGTAATCCATTTTCCACATAACACTACTGGAAGAAAGAGCATTCCGCACTGATTTATGCACACAGATTGAAAACATTCCACGGATATATGTATAGAATTCAATCCATACAGATTTGAGTGGGGAATAAGTATGACTGGGTCTGCACGACTTTATGCCAAACTTGTATACATTGTCGACCGTGTAACTTACTAATCAACACAGATGTCTGTTGATAAAGTACTTTCTAGTAATTTAATAATTATAGCTACTGATATCCGTCGGATAATTTGACACACAGACATCTGTGTACAATATAGATTTGCTTGCACACAGATGTCCGTGCAGATATGAAGATTCGCAGATACCTATGTGCGAAATAACTCAATTGCGTCCCAACATCATCATATTTAATTATTGATCTGTATTATTCGAATCAGGAGTCTGTGTGGTTTGCCTCATACACTGATGACTGTGTAAAAGTATGTGTTCGAGTACGTTCTAAGATTAGTTTAAGGTAGAGGAAGACTTCTCCTTTAGATTTTCTGTTCTTCTTTGAGATTTATCCATCCTCATGTTTTGTTCATTTCTTTTGAGAGTTCATGAATCAAGAAGTCATATGATAAATATTGGTCTACAAATCGATCAGGTAAGATTATCTAGTATATTATTCTTCTATGATGTAGCCTTAAGGTAAGAACATAAGCTTCTGTTCTTCCGGGAAAATCTCTGAACCATATCTTTCTCTCTGTTTCATTTATAACCAGATCTTTTGATTTCTTCATGCTTCCTATGAGCTCCCAATGGATTACGAATTGTATCAGCCGCTGGCTGAGATCATTAGTACATCATAGCCTTACCCCAACTCTCAAAGACCCAAGCTGCCCAAATCTGATCTCTTAGCCGCCGTGACCTTGTTTTCGTCGTCAATCCAAAGGTCCTAGATCTCTTTCTCTGTTTTTATTTTTTAAGTTATTGTTTCTGAGCATGTTGGGTTTTTGAAACAGGAGCTAATTAATCATAGGACTCGTATAAGGAATGGAAGACGCTACTTCAATATTTGTTGAGGTCTGCCTATCTCGACATTATTGCAGGAAAAATGATGAACTCAGAAGTGAAAGGGACAACTGATATATAAGGATGAACCTCGTGAACGTACGCAGAAGAGAATGAACTCATGGAACTCTATAAAAACGTTTAATGTAATATATTGATAATAATATTTATCGACAAAGAAAAAAAAAGAACAAAAATCAGAAGAATCAATAATACGTACGATCTTTTGGAATACGCAATTACGTACGTCCATCACTACACTCCGCTAACAGTGTGAATCGAGGAAATATTACACCCCGATGTCCTCGATTTAGGAAGTCAGGAAGTTGTACGGTCCACATTCAACTTTTACACAGATAACCGTGTGAAATGAATATCCTACTGATGGTTCGGATAGGGCATTCCCGCCCCCGGGATGTCATCCGTGGGTGCGCAGTACCCAAAGCCTATTCCACACGGGAATCCGTGTGTATAAGGCTTATTCACACTGCTTTCAGTCCGTGTGCATAACCTGTTTTGCTAGTAGTGTAGCTCGGCTCGATATGATTTTGATGCAGATGCATTAATGAAGAGGAGATTTACACACAAGTTTAGCGTACGTGTATATATACCTCTTTTGCATTTTGTTTCATAGGTTACTAGCCTTCTGCGCGTGCGAAAGGCGTCGCGTTTGCGCGTGCGACTTATCGGTGGTATACTTAAAAGTGTGTAATTATATCGTCTTCACTTAATTGCCTAAGTCCATTGCTCAAGACAGATATTATCGTGCACTTTCAGGCCTATCTCTATTATTCGAATATTGATCTAATTGAGATCTCTATTATTCGAACACAGATCTAATTGAGATGTGAGAAGAATTACCAACGATTGATGATAAAATTTGTAAAATAATATTAGTCTACTTCATATTAAGTCAACACTATGTAAAAAATAATCAATCACTGATAATAAATGCAGTGTCAGTGCATATGAAAATAGAACAAAAAACACACGAATAGAAACTATAAAAAAAATAGCAAAAGTTTTAACTATGTTGACGTCGATATGTCCAACGAAGTCCAACCACATTAATCATCATATAGAATGACTTGTCACTCAAACTACAAATAAAATATAGGAGAGTTAAAACAAATGAATAAATGGTCACATACATGTATATGTTAAACACGAATGCGTTATGTAATTACCTGATAAATTTGTCCCAAATTTTTACGTTTTTTGTAGAACTGTACTGCCCCAAATCAAATCAACGACATCGAGAGCTCCGGGGGATGGGGCGCCAGACTCGGAGGTGGAGGACACGGATTGCACAGGATGGAGAGAGACTACCCATAAACTGTGGATCGCCTTCGAGGCTCTCAGGCAAAAATGGTTCTCTTTTTCTGAAAGAGAGGTTAGGATAGCATTTGTGGCAACCAAATCAACATATTCAGGATGATTAAGTGGCAATGTAAATCACCATAATCATGTTGCCACCAGAACATGATATCACATGTACCAAGGCTAACAACAGGAAATTCACCTCTCGTAGAAATAATTTGTACATCAATGGAAAGTAAGAGAAGTGCCTAGAAAAATATACCTCCTTATCAGACAGATACATGAGAAGCCAGTTTGAGAATATCAAATCCACTGATTCTTCAGTTATCTTCAGATCAGGTGATGTCACATCAGTGCACATGAACTTGACATTCTTATGGTACTCGTTGATGCTTTCATTCTGAAAGTAGTATATCATAAGTTAAATTTACATACACAAAAATTAGGCAAGCATGTTTTAGTAAGGACACTAAGGAACACTACCTTCTTGATCACATTATCAATGAAGTCCATTGCAAAAAGCTGACCAGCCTTCTGAGCTATCTCACCCGTGAAACGACCAATCCCAGCTCCCAGTTTCATAACTGATTTACCCTCATATGGAGGGAGCATCGAGAGCACCTAAAATATCATCATAATCATCTCAAACACAACCAAAATTGAAATGAAAAACAAAACAATTTTCTCAGCTAACATATTTAGGGACTGAAAAATAGTCATGAGTCAGGAGATATCATCCTCTACGTGTCAATAACTGTTCATCTCAATCCCAATTAGAAGTTCCCACAGATTCAATTCAGTTCATTTTTTGAAGTGTGAAGATTTCGATACCCTTTTTTTGGGCTTCTTAGTAAACAATCACCGTCCATGTCTCATTACATTATCATCTTTTAAGTCCATTATAATGTCCTCACATCAATTTCAGTTCAAAAATCTAAATCTATCTTCCAGATTCCATATAATCAAAACAGGGATCGAAACAATCCCTCGCAACGGTCGTCGTCAGAAATTAAACATAAATCAAATTCACAAAATGCAGAGAGATCTGTACAAAATCAATACCTCAGGCCGCTCTTCTTTGTCTAGATCAGACGCTTTCGAATCAAGCATCATCGACTCCACCGTCAAATCCGCCGAGTTCTCCACCCAATAACTCTTCGGAATCTCACGCTCTTTCCCTACACACAACATTTCCCCCATCAATCTCAATATCATTCACATTCAAACTAAATCAAATTCACAAACATAAAATTCTCTTATCGCTGCTGTCGTTCGCCGCCATTGCAACAAACCGGAAATGATGATTCCGAGATAAGATTGGAGAGAAATTAGAAAAACGAAAAACGTGTTGCCGTAAATCCTTTGTGTAGTTTGGACTTTTACAATAACTATCCCATAGTTATTCAATTCGGTTTGTCATAGATTATGGAAATAGAAGGGCACTTTTTGAAATTAAGAATGTTCTACCTACGGTTTCTCCCTCAACTGCCCTAAGGGCATCTGCCTTAATTAATAGAGATGTATGACATTCTTAATTGAACAATTTTTAAAAAACATTTAATTGGCATTTCTAGGTGAGAAGTAAGTGTTCAATAGATGAGCCATTGACTATAAATTTCATTCTCAACATCGTGTACGTAAGTGGCATGCATGCATATCTAACAGTGAAAAAATAAAACAACTCGATCAAATTGAAAACAAACTGCTTGTCTACTTCTCCCATGAACATGAATTGTACGTTTTGATCACTTACGGTCTAGGCACATGCACCATGGTTAAAAGATTGTGAGAAGTATTTAAATAATCAACAATTAACCACCAGGGATCCGTGGCGCAATGGTAGCGCGTCTGACTCCAGATCAGAAGGTTGCGTGTTCGATTCACGTCGGGTTCAATTCCCTTGATCCCCAAATTTTTTTTTAGCAACTGAGAGAAAATCTAGTTAAATCAGAGATTGGTCATGGGGTTATTTGCTTACAGTTTCGAATCGTACCCTCGAGTCAGTCATCGAACTTGTTGCTCCCTGGAGTCATTGAGCTATGTTTCTTCAGATACTTTTTCTATAACTCACAGCATGCCAAAATTTCCAAGCAATTTGCAATTTGACTAAAATCTATGATCCTTCTTTATACGACTATAAACTTCCATAAGGTAAATTCTTGCTGTTTACAGTTAGGGAAAAAAGGAAAAGGGCGGACTCCTTTCTTTACTGTTAGTCTGATGCCTTAATTTACATCTACTTGGCATCTCAGTCCAGGCAGCCGAGTCTCCGCCAAGTCCCTCAAGAAATGCGATCCAGCAAAACCTATCTTCTCTTTACAAATAATGGACGAAAAACAAGCAGTTTAAACTACTTGTACTCCATTAAGCTTAGAAAGATAATGCTTGGGCCGACCTTCTGCATCTGCAAATATGCTTACTCAATCAGTTGTTATGTTATTTCACCCCGACCATCCCTTGGTTCCCTTTTTTCGCCCTCTTGTTCTGCCTAACCTCATCCTCGCTCAAGGCTGCCATTGCCACCTAAAACAGTTTATAGAGATTTAGATATAAAGCTTCATTAAGTAGCCATCCATCGTTAAGAAAAAGCGAATGTTGGCTAAAATAGAACTGTATACCTTCTTAGGATTATCCAGGACAGACCTGATGATGCTACTGGGAACAGTAATGATATCCTGAATCATACTGACTAGATCTTGAACAATATTAGTCACATGGTCTAATCCGGCGTTTGCACTAGCCATCAATTTGTTCTGAAATTTTCTCAACATATAGATTCTCTTTGCTCTGTCTTTCTCGTTAAGGTACATGAATCTCAAATCCTTTAAAGAGGCCAACCGATTAGAATCTGCTTCTTCCAGAAGGCGTCCAGCCTTTTCTATTCTGAAAGACAATTGATCTGTCTCCACTGAGGCCTCAATATACATAACTGATAGATCCGATAACTCGTTCTTTGGATTCATCTCAAAAAGCACAGGGACCAAGTTCTGTTCCAGCCACATCCTTATTTTCTCTCCACCTTTCTGGTAAAGTGTTGGAATCATCAGTAAGCTTTCTTATTGTCATCAAATTTCATCATTTTATACACACATTATAATGCAACCACATATTCAGACATTCATTACCAAAATCTAATATATATATATATATATATTATCTGCACTCTTGAACTGCTTGTACCGTGACCTATCCATCAGTAAAAAGGTTCTGAAGATGGATCACAATTCACAAAAGAGTGGGAGTGTAGAGGTACTGATGCATATTAATGTCAAGATGTAAACAGACAAACTACTCATAGTAACTGTCTCTAGGTGTTCATGATAATGTACTGATGGTGATGAGGATTACTAGCATATATCATATGATGGTATCCCATTAATGCATGGTAAATGCACCAGAACAAAGGCTGATCTCCTCAGTGCACACTTTCGTACTTGGTTTATCTAGCTATTTGTTTGATTTTCTAACACATAAATGCCGTATCTTGGATTTTCATGGTTTCAATAATAAATATCACAATATACAATACTTACAATTCGATCCCCAGGCCATGCTGATCTCCGCACAATGATATCCAATGCAGCTTCAGAGGAGTAAATAATGAGGCCCTTCTGTGTCATGTAGACGGCAAGGTCCCTTAGCTGGAGCCTAGCAACAGACTTCAACTGTTGAGAAGAAAGAGACCTAAATCCAATCACATCATCCACGTATTCAAGGAATTGAAGTTTAAAATGATTTTTTGTCTGCAGAAGAGAAGATACAAAGGTGACTTGGGGTGATATGATAATGACTGCCCATAACAAAATAATATATCGATCTTCATAGGCTTACCTCCCTCAGCAGCGACAGATAGCAAGAATTGTGATTTCTTTCCCATGCATCATCAAATAATCCTTCTTTGACAGGGAATTTTTGAACTTCATCAGCACATTTGCAATTCCACGGCCACAATTGATCACATCCAACATTAGTCGTCATGATGATCAACGCGTTAGTGAAGTCAACTGAATTCTCATGAGCATCTACTAGATACCCAAAACCTATTATCTCAGTCAAAAGATCAATGATAGACGCAGGAGCCTTGTCAACATTGTCAAACAAAATGACACCCACATGCCTCTTCTTAACACCTAGCTCTCCCTTCTTCCCTGGCTCCATGTGGCTACTGGAAAACAAAAATTAGAAGCAAACTACAATCAAACTAAGGAAATTACACCGGAGAAAGAATTACTTAAGAACACACAAATGACTTGTCAATTTACCTTGAAAGAGCACCAAGTAGGCGTGACAAAGAATTTGGTCCTGTGTACTTCTCCAAATCAAACTCGGTTAGCATGTCTTTTTTACCAAAGATTAGAGTGGCCAAAAGTTTGGCAATTTCTGTCCTCCCACAACCAGACCCACACATGAAGATGAAGGATCCAATAGGGCGTTGTGGAGGCCTCTGCCTTGATAAAGCAGCACTGACTGCAAGTAGAACGTGTTCTTGTCCAATTACCCTCTTAATTGATTCATGGTTCCAAAGTACCAGAGATTCTGAGAGCAACTTTGATGGAGGAGTATCAATCACCAGGCTTGCTGCCTACATGACCATTCATGTGAAAACTATTCAGAATAGAAAGAAGCAGCAGAAAGTCAAGACCTCCTCAATCATCTAGTAAATAAAGAAACCAGCCACACAGGTTATGATTCTAGCACAGGGAATAAGTGTTAAGTGAGAGATATATTTACCAGTGCAATCGCATGCGAGCTGACGGTCAATTCTTGCTTAAAATCTTTACAAGTTGTATACAGAAGCTCAGTCACATGTTCATCGATCCATTGCAACAACCCGGGAAAATCGTTCTTCATCCTTCCCTCATTTAGATACAAAACCAACCCTTCACGCATCCTCTCCAACAGAAGTGCCTCCCGAGCTCTAATGTCATATCTCTGCCGTGAAGTTTGTAACTGCAACCACTTTATCTCCAATCTGTTCCACATATCGTTTAGTTCTTCACGTTCCTTTGCCACCTGAATCATAACCAACCCCATTTAACATACTCTTGGGACAAGCATAATCACAACTCACAAGAGCTACA